>OX463241.1:113326936-118131936 GCA_949820135.1 Sylvilagus floridanus | reverse complement strand
CCCATCTTTGCAGTTTTGAAAAACAAATTGCTTAATTCAGAAGTATTGTCCTAAAATATTTCACATAGTAGGATTAGATAATGAGGTTATCCGAGTAAATTAATTGGTGATTCCAGGAATAAGACTAACATTTTAAATTATTTATGTTTCTGATTAGTATAAAAATGTACTCAGAGAGTTTGGAACAAAATAACTGTAAACTTTAAAGAGTAAATGATAAATGTATAAATGCAGTAGCTCAGGACTATATGTACCTTTGAAAATACTCTAATAAAGATTATTGTTCAAAAATTTTCTTGTTCTATTCTATTTTTAAAAGTATGATTTCATTTCCAAAATTGCTCTAAAGTTTCCATGTTTAAGAACCTGTATAATGTTTCTTTAGGTAATATTCATTTACTTTTCATACAATGTTCATGGTTATGTTTTAAAAAACAGATTTTTAAATCCATTTGAAATATGCTGTGTCAGGGATGAAATAATCAAATTTATTTAATTGTAACATAATTACATATTGAATAATCCATTCTTTTCTCCATTGATTTGAATTCCCATATTCAATTATGTGCCACATGATCATACTCTTGCTGGGATATAACTCTGTGACTTCTGGACCTTGGCAATCACGTCAGCTGCTTTTTTCCCATTTAGAAAATTGTGTGCCCAGTGTACATGAATGGATATGTCTGCGTGAATAAATGAATGAATTGGGTTTTTAAATTTTTATATACAATTGGATTCATAACTTTGTATTTTATGCCAAAATGTATAAGTAAATACTTGTATAATCTTGAGTTAAGGAAAAACTTTTTCCCAAGCAGAACTCTTGTAGGATTGATCAAGTGGATGTTTAAAACAAGACCAACCAACAACAACAACAAAAAATCTCAAAAACTTCTCTATGAAGAAATTCAAAAGATAAACTGATGAAGGTAAAAAAGACAGTAAATAGTGACCATGACATTTTAAAAATTATTTTTTCAATGTTTATTTTATATATTTGAAAGGAGAGAGAGAGAGAGAGAGAGAGAGAGAGAGAGAGAGAGAGACAGAGAGAAAGAGAAATCTCCCATTTGCTGACTTACTACCCAAATGCCTGGGCCTGCTGGGCCTGGGCCGGACAGAAGCCAGGACCAAGGAACTCAATCAAGGTTGTCATGTGGGTGCAGGGAGCAGTTGAGCCATCATCACCTGCTCCTTTCTAGGATATACAGTTGCAGGAAGCTGCAATGGAGAATGGATTTGGGACTTGAAACAAACTTATTACAAAAAGTAATAATATCTCTGTAATGATATGCAAAAACACTGACAGATATGCACCCATACACACATTATTTCTTTGACTTAGTAATTCCATCTGTAGGAATTTATGGTAAAAGCATGATGAATGACAGCAAAAATATCAATTTATAATAGGGATTAAAGACAAGAAATAATCCTAATGTGCAATAATATAGGACTAGTGAAATATAGTGGTTCCCCTAGGGAATACATTCCTATACCCCAAATGGATCCTGAAACCTTGGATAGTACATCCCTAATGCTAAGGTTGAAAACATGAAATGCTCCAAAATCCAATAAGACCCTCAAAAGTTTCAGACCTTGGAGAATTTCAGACTTTGGATTTCATATGTTCTGCCAGTAATTTCTATGCAAATATTCCCCCAAATCTGAAATATTTCTGGTCCCAAGCATTTTGGATAAGGGATGCTTAGCTTGTATATACTATGTATTTTTCTATACGCACACACACACATAAATTTCATGCCTTTTACATCTTTTTTTAAGATTTATTTATTTATTTGAAAGGCAGAGTTAGAGAGAGGCAGAGGCAGGGAGAGAGTGAGGTCTTCCATCCACTGGTTCACTCCCCAGATGGCCACAACAGCTGGAGCTGCGTCGATCTGAAGCCAGGAGCCAGGAGCTTCTTCTGGGTCTCCCACATGGATGCAGGGGCGAAGTGGAGAAACTGGGACTTGAACTGGTGCCCATATGGGATACCAGCACTGGCAGCAGCAGCCTTACCCACTATGCCACAGTTCTGGCCCCGCATTTACATCTTAGTTGAGCACTTAATACAGATTGTGGTTGGAACTTTTGCAGTTTGAGGTACAATAGCAAAACTAACACACAGTTCCTTTTCCTTCTTTCATAATTTATTCTTAGTACAGATCTTAGCAACTTCAAGAACTCTCTTTTTCACTCAAAGCAAGTGATTTGTGGCTTCTCTTTTGCATATTCAAATGGCCAACATTGCTAGTCTTGTGTTTTGGAGCTATCATTGAGCAAAACTAGGGGTTACTTGAGCACAAGCACTGTGATTTACCATGACAGTAAATTTGACAACTGAGATGACTGCAGAGTGACTCATGGAGGGTTAGCAAGTACTCATGCAGCAGGAATTTGCTGCAAAAAGTGATGACTCATGCTGTGGGTGATTTGGAGATGGACTTTGGGGGATTTCATCACATTACTCGTAATGGTGTGCAGTTTACAACTTAGGAGATGTTTACTTCTGGAATTTTCTATTTAATATTTTTGGACCACAGATGACATGGGTGACAAATTGTGTAAAGCAAAACTGCAGATGAAGGGAGCAGACTCCTGTAAATTGTGACACTTTTATACTATGAAGTAACGCAGTCACTAAGAATATGATGAAACTTTTCATCTACTAAATTAGAAGTACTTCACAAAATATCTGGTGAGGAAAACAGATTACAGAGGCTGGAGTTGTGGCTCAGTGGATAAAGCCACTGCCTGCAATGCTGGTATCCCATATGGGTGCCAGTTTGAGTCTCAGCTGTTCCACCTCCCATTTAGCTCCATGCTAATGGCCTGGAAAAGCATCAGAAGATGACCCAAGTGCTTGGGCCCCTGTACCTACATGGGAGACCTGGAAGAAGCTCCTGGTTCCTAGCTTAGGTCTGGCCCACTCTCAGCCATTGTGGCCATTTGGGGAGTGAACCAGTGGATGGAAGACCTCTGTTTCTGTCTCTCCCTCTCTCTGTAATTTTGCCTTTCAAATAAATAAAATAAATTTTTAAAAAATCAGATTACATACCAACATGTAGAATATGATCCACTCTTTGGAAAAGTTATTTTATGTGTGTGTTGAGAAAAAATTAAGTACTAAAATGTTGAATGCTTATCTCTGGATGATTAAAGAGAAATTATTGTTTTTGTTCTAGGTTAATAGAAATTTCTTTTGGTCTTGATAAATAGATTAAGAATGATATATGATATGTTAAGAGATGTTACATTTTCATTCAGATACTTGAGTCTTAAAATAAATGTAGGGGCCGCTATTATGGCACAAGCGGTTAGGTGCTTCCAATTCCAGCATCCCATATGGGAATGCAGGTTTGAGCCCCAGCTGCTTCTTTTCAATGCAGCTCCCCACAATGTGCCTGAGGAAGCAGTGGATGATGGCACAGTACTTGGTTGCCTGTCACCCATGTGGAAGAACTGAATTGGGTTCCTGGATTCTGGCTTCAGCCTGGCCCAAGCCCCAGCCATTGTGGCCATTTGGAGAGTGAACCAGCGTGGATAAAAGATCTCTCTCTCTCTCTCTCTCTCTCTCTCTCTCTGTGTGTGTGTGTGTGTGTGTGTGTGTGTGTCACTGTGTGTTTCAAATAAATAACTTGTTAAAAAAATTTACTGGGACTGGCGCTGTTGCATAGCAGGTAAGGCAGTGCTGGCATCCCATATGAGCCCTGGTTTGAGACTCGGCTGCTCCACTTCCTATCCAGCTCTCTGCTATGGTCTGGGAAAGCAGTAGAAGATGGCCCAAGTCCTTTGGTCCCTGCACATATATGGGAGATCTGGAAGAAGCTCCTGGCTCTGGATGGTGCAGCTCCGGCCATTGTGGCCATCTGGGGAGTGAACCAGCGGATGGAAGACCTCTCTCTCTGCCTCTACTTCTCTGTAACTCTTCCTTTCCAGCCAATAAATCAATCTTTGGAAAAAAAATTAGTAAAATCTAAATCAGTGACTTTCACTGATAAAACAAGTCGTAAAATGAATAGATACAGAATGCGCTACAGCAGTTAAGATACTACTTGGGGCCAGTGCCACTGCTCCCTTGGCTAATCCTCCACCTGCGGCGCCTGCATCCTGGTTTCTAGTCCCGGTTGGGGTGCCAGATTCTGTCCCGGTTGCTTCTCTTCCAGTCCAGCTCTCTGCTTTGGCCCAGGAAGGCAGTGGAGGATGGCCCAAGTGCTTGGGTCCTGCACCTGCATGGGAGACCAGGAGGAAGCACTTGGCTCCTGGCTTCGGATTGGCCATGGCAGCCATTTGGGGAGTGAACCAATGGAATGGAAGACCTTTCTCTCTGTCTCTCTCCCTCTTTCACTGTCTAACTCTGCCTGTCAAAAATAAGAAAGAAAAAAAAAAAGATGCTACTTGGGTTGACCACTGCCTGAATTGGAATCTGAGCTCTGCTCTTGATTCCAGCTTCTTGCTAACACACACCCTGGGAGGGAGCAGAGATGGCTCAAATGGTTAAATCCCTGTTACCTACATGGGAGACCCAGATTGAGTTCCTGGCTCCTGGGTTTGGCCAGGCCCAGCATGGCTGTTAGAGTAATTTGGAGAGACAAAGATGGGAAATCTGTTTTTTTGTCTTTCTGCTTTTCTAACAAATAAAATGCAATTTAAAATTTAAAAAGTTAAAATATCATTATTTATATAAATTACCGTTGTTTTAAAATTAATCCAATTTATAAGACTTTATGCTCCTTTTTGTTTAAATTTTGCAGATCACTCTTTAGTATTTGATATGTTGGAAGAAAAAGAAGTAGCCAAAGTAGAATTATATCATCAAGCATATATGCATGGTTTTTTTATTAAATAGAGAATGTCTTCCTGTGTCTAGGAAACATAGAAAGTGCAGGGGAAACATTATTTGAAAGAATATGCCATAGCCATTACTCAGAAAGGGAGGGATTTGTTTGTCTCCTACTGTCCCAAGTAGTTCTTCACAGAAAAGAGGAGAAAAGATCAGGGTATTTTTGAGCAAGTCATTTCCGCATGTCATTTTAGAAGAAAAGAATCCAATGATGATCGGTAGCAGATACAGTGCTATCCTCACGAAATGTGATGTCTAAACATTCACAGGAACCTGGAAACCAGCTATTCTTGTTTCGGTTTTACCAGAGGAAGTTGAGGTTCTATTGCCACCGATCTGCAAAAGTAGGTTTTCAGTAGGGCAGAAATTGTCATTGGAAACAATCACTGCAGATGATGTTGAAGTAGGATTTTCTGGGTCCCATCCTGAGGAACACTGTAATGCACCATGAATATTCTATGTTTGCATCCATTTTCCCTGGCAGTCATATTCTCTAATCTAGAAAAAGCTGAGACTGTATGTGAATAAATAATGTCATATCTCTCATTTAGTTTTGTTTACTTTTAATAAAATTATACTCATTTGCTATTATAAACTACAACCATGTATGGGTTTGTGATCGGCATTGATGGTTATAAAATTAAACTTTCACTTATTCAATGTATGTTTCTGGTGTGCATATACACATATATGTAATAAGTGATGAAGAAAAAAGCCCTGGTATTTATTGAGCTGCCTTACACCTCTCTCTCTCTCTCTCTCTCTCTCTCTCAGATTTATTTATTTGAAAGGCAGTGGTACAGAGAGAGAGGGGAAGGGAGAGACAGAGATCTTCCATCCGCTGGCTCACTGTCCAGATGGCTGCAATATCGAGTACTAGATCAGGCTGAAGCCAGGAGCCAGAAACGTCTTCTGGATCTCCCACATGTGTGACAGGGTCTCAAGCACTTGGGCCATCTTGTGCTGTTTTCCCCGGGGCCATTAGCAAGGAGCTGGATCACAAGTGGAGCAGCCAGGACACAAACTAGCACTCATACAGGATTCCAGTGTCAGGTGGCAGCTTTACCCATGATGCCACACTCAGGCCCTTACCTATCTTAACAGTTATTATCCATGCCATAGTTATAAATGTGCTGTTATTCTCCATGTCAGTAGTTATAGTCTATGGTTGAAGAAGCTAAATGTTAAAAGATGTTGTATAATTATATAGAGATCACTCAGCTTAAATGTAAGGAAGCCATTTATCTGCTTTCCATTAGTTTTCATTGTGCTTTCCTTTGCAGGGAAAAACTTTTGGTTTTTGCGCCCCCTGCTGTTCATTGTTTGTAGCTCATCTGTGGAAAGAAATTTAATAGAAAATGCCTAAGTATTCATTTTGAAAGAATAGAATACTCTATTTTTAAAAATGCTATGAATTTTATATGATATACAATTACATCAATTATAATGCACTCAAAGTAATAAAATATCACATATTTTTCACTATTAAGATAAAATCATAGGAAGTTTTGAATAGGAATATTATCAAATATGAGGAAACTGACATGCAATAAGCTTTAAAAATAGAACTGCATTTTCTTTTTTCTATAAGCAGTATTAAAATGATTGCTAGTAAATTTGTGAAAACTTTAATTTTTGAATTCATTATATATGTTCATTTACAAATTTAAATAAATACTGTGTTCTTTATGTCTTTTTAAACATGCATTTATCTGACTTGATGTGAAATACTACATGAACAGCACCAAAACTAAGAGCCTATATTATTTTGGGGACTGCCCCATAGAGTAAGGTATCAGATAAGAATAAAAATCTGAGAAGTGGAAGCAATTTGTTATTTTAGCAGGTGAGGATTTGAACTACCACCTTTTTCAGTTTTGTAACTAAACTTTATTTTTGGCACTGTACTCACCAAGATTGAAGTGATCACATGTATTTTTCTGATTGAATTCTGAGTACCTACATGGTCTATTCATATATGTAGGTACAAATGGTTGGAAATGGAGATATGGAAAAGTTCCTGGTGCTCCAATAAATTTTTCTGAAATACTTTGCCCTGGTGTCTGATATTTTCACATCAAATGTACCTCCAGCTTAAGATACTGAACATAAAGGGGCCGGTGCTGTGGTGCAATGGGATAACGCCCTGGCCTGAAGCGCCGGCATCCCATATGGACGCTGGTTCAAGACCTGCTGCTCCACTTCCGATCCAGCTCTCTGCTATGGCCTGGGAAAGCAGTAGAGGATGGCCCAAGTCCTTGGGCCTCTGCACCCACATGGGAGACCCGGAAGAAGCTCCTGGCTCCTGGCTTCGGATCAGCTCAGTTCTGGCTATTGTGAACCTGCAGATGGAAGACCCCTCTCTTTCTCTCTCTCTCTTTCTCTGCCGCTCCTTCCTTCTCTGTGTAACTCTGACTTTCGAATAAATAAATAAATCTTTTAAAAAAAGATTCTGAACATAATCTTGGAGAAAATACATTAACATTTTATTAGTTATTAAACCTTTAGCAAAAGTTTAGGGATAAGAGTGTGGATAACTACTTAGCTTATATAATGCCATGGTTTTTCCTGGTTTCTTCCTATGTGCCTACTTTATTCCTTCCTTTATCACTTCATCGCTACCTACCACCTGCCATCCTCTAATCTTCTACACCCTCATGATGCATATGAATTTGGGTACCTGGTTTTTACTTTTTTCCTTTCTTTTAAGGTTTATTTATTTATTTATTTGAATGGGGCAGAGAGAGAGAGAGGTCTTCCATCCACTGGTTCACTTCCTAAATGGTCTCAATAGCCTGGGCTGTGCCAGGTCAAAGCTAGGAGTCAGGAGCTTCTCTCCAGGTCTCCCACATGGGTGCTGGGGCCCAAGCACCTGGGCCATCTTCCCACTGCTTTCCCAGGCACATTAGCGGGGAGCTGGATTGAAATTGAAACAGCTTGAACTTGAACTGGCATCCATATGGAATGCAGGCATTGCAGGCAGTGACTTAATCTTTTATGCCACAATGCCGGCCCCTTTCATTCTTTTCATGTGTCACTGACTTAAATGTTGATGCGAATGGCCTAAGTATTATACTCCGGACTCACAGTTTTTTGAGTCTGTTAAGTCTAATGACCATTATCTTCAGTTCACTGCTTTTAATCACTCCTGTATCTGCACAGGTCCTGTATAGAACCTCTCAGCCTCTGAACTCTCACATTCAGTTCTTCCACTCTGAAATATACTTCTGTTTTTAAAAGTCTTCACTCCCTTTATGCTTTTGTTTCTGAATATCAACTCCTCTAAGTCTTCAGGTTTATTATTATTTCCTTGTATCATCCCCTTCAGTGTTTACCAATGAATCTGACTACACAGATTAATGCCACTATAAATTCCTTATAATGCTTACCTGTGTTCAGTTCTCTGCAAATTCCTTACTGTTACTATTTCAAAACTTTAAAATCCTACTGCTTTCCATAGCAGATTTCTTTCTGTGAAAGTGGGTTTTCTCTTTAATTCTACATCTTTTTGCTTTTGTCCCGCCTCCACCTACCATTTAGATTCCTTTCCCTTGTGCCTCTTGAAGGGAAGCACAGTATTTTTTTTCTTTTGCACTGTATATCTATCTGAATACTAGAGTCAGTCACTGATATCACTATTTTCTCTTCTCATTTTCACGTACTTCATGCTCTCTGATTCCCCACTTTCAGGTATGTGCGCTTTCATTCTTTCTGATCACTACCTACCTTATTTCTCTCATAAAAATTACCAGATCCCAGTGAAAACCTCTGACCCAATCCCCATGCCTCTCTTCTTGTCTTGCCTACAGCCTGTCCCTCTTCCAATTTCATTTTCCACATGGTCACTTAAGTAATTCTTTTACACACCCAACCTGAAATCCTTCATATTCTTATTAAATCTGTCCATATTCTTATTAAAGCAAATGAAAGACCCTCCATCCTTTGTTATCCTCATCTCTCTTGTGTTTCTGCAGGACTGATTACTGGTATTTTCTTGTTTTGACTAGTATTGCAATTATCTTTGATTTGGGGCTTGTTCTTCTACCTGTAAAGATAATCTTTTTCTAAGTGGGTAAACTTTTTCTTTTTTTTTTAACTTTTTTTTTTTTTCGACAGGCAGAGTGGACAGTGAGAGAGAGAGACAGAGAGAAAGGTCTTCCTTTGCCGTTGGTTCACCCTCCAATGGCTGCCGCGGCCGACGCGCTGCGGCCGGCGCACCGCGCTCATCCGATGGCAGGAGCACTAGCCAGGTGCTAAGTGCTTATCCTGGTCTCCCATGGGGTGCAGGGCCCAAGCACTTGGGCCATCCTCCACTGCACTCCTGGGCCACAGCAGAGGGCTGGCCTGGAAGAGGGGCAACCGGGACAGAATCCCGGCGCCCCGACCAAGACTAGAACCCGGTGTGCCGGCGCCGCAAGGCGGAGGATTAGCCTGTTGAGCCACGGCGCCGGCCCAACTTTTTCTTTTTGAAACTTGATTAGGCATTGTCTTCCCCTATAAATCCTTCCATGATCTTTTTTCTCTTTCCTACTTTTCAACGGAATTATATTTTCCTTGTGGTACTTCTATTCCATGTAAATACGTCTACACACACATTTCCTTGTACTCCACTTAATGGTTTATAGGCACTATTAGTAGATTCACATTCTCTTCTGCTAATTTGGTATCAGCCAGAATAGTCTTATTTCAGCTGTCTTTGTATCCTCAGTTCCAAGCACCTAATCAACACAAGCTTTCTTCTTTTTTCTTTTTTTTTTTTAACTGAGATGGACTGATAAAACCAAATGTCTATTATACCTTTTAACACTTTGCTGTCCTTGATAATGATGACTAGGTGCTTGTATGTGTACCCCCCAATAAAATACTTTGTAAATATTTGTGGAATAAATGAGTGGCTGACTACCAGCAGTATGTTGTTAAGGAGATAATTTGGTAAGCACTAGATAGCTTTAGCTCTGCCTGATTTGCTAGATTTTCAGTAGTACCACCTAGTACTTTAGCTTACTGAATTGGAATTGTCTGTTTGTATATCTGCTTCCTCATTAGGCAATACATACCAAGGGTTCAGACAGCCTGTTTATATGTGTAGCTTGTACTAGGTGCTGTGGAGATATACAAGGTATGAAAATATAATTTTAAGGCTGGCACCGCGGCTCACTAGGCTAATCCTCTGCCTGCGGTGCAGGCACCCGGGTTCTAGTCCCAGTTGGGGTGCTGGAATCTGTACCAGTTGCTCCTCCTCCAGTCCAGCTCTCTGCTGTGGCCCAGGATGGCCCAAGTGTTTGGGCCCTGCACCCACATGGGAGACCAGGAGGAAGCACCTGACTCCTGGCTTCGGATCAGTGCAGTGCCAGCCACAGTGGCCATTTGAGGGGTGAACCAATGGAAGGAAGACCTTTCTCTCTGTCTCTCGCTGTCTAACTCTGCCTGTCAAAAAAAAAAAAAAAGATTTATGTATTCAAAAGGCAGAGTTACACAGAGAGAGATCTTCTGTCCATTTGTTCAGTCCCCATGTGGCCACATCAGTCAGGGCTGGATTAGTCCAAAGCCAGAAGCCAGGAACTGCACGTCTCCCACTTGAGTGGCAGGGGCCCAAGAACTGGGGCCTTCTTCCACTGCTTTCCCTGGTACATTAGCTGGGAGTTGGATTGAAAGTAGAACAGCCAGGGCCTGAACCACTGCTCATAAAGGATTCTGGTGTCACAGGAGACAACTTCACCTGCTATGCCATAACACGGGCCCCCACAACTTTGCTTAGATTTAAGTCAATTGTTAGTAATGTTTATTTTGAGGAAAACTGTCTTGAGTTTCTTATGTGAGTTCAGGGCATTTCAGGTTTTCTTGGGTGATGACTAAGTACTTTAAATTGTTAGAGGTGGCCGGTACCATGGCTCACTTGGCTAATCCTCCACCTGTGGCGCCAGCACCCTGGGTTCTAGACACCAGTTGGGCGCCGGGTTCTGCCCCGGTTGCTCCTCTTCCAGGCCAGCTCTCTGCTGTGGCCCAGGAAGGTAGTGGAGGATGGCCCAAGTCCTTGGGCCCTGCACCTGCATGGGAGACCAGGAGGAAGCACCTGACTCCTGGCTTCGGATCAGCGCGGTGCTCTGGCTGCAGCGCGCCGGCCGCAGCGGCCATTGTGGGGTGAACAAATGGAAAAGGAAGACCTTTCTGTCTCTCTCTCTCACTGTCCACTCTGCCTGTCAAAAAAAATTGTTAGAGGTAAATAGTCTATTTTTTGTCAATTTCTTTCTGTAAAGGGGTGTTATACATTATGGCTTATCTTTGTAGATGACAAAATTTCATGCCAAATCAACAAGAAAACTGAAAAGTTCAATGTGATTACATGGTTCATTTGTCTGCCGCCATTATCAACACAGTATAGGAGTCTTTAGATGTATCTTTTCTCCTCAATAATTTAAATTTTATCTGAAAAAAGTTTTCTTCCAATTCATGTTACAATTCTATTGCTTTTTATACTATAAAAATAATTTTATAAGGTTATATAATGTTATATATGTTGCATCATTAAATATATTCCCGAGGGAGAAAACATCTGTTTTGACTAGATTGATGAAATCTGAATCCTGCACATAGAACTTACTGCATTTGGGGCTTGGGAAGATGTGCTGACTCCACTGTCCAGACTTCTGGTGCCTCAGGTCCCAGGACGCATGCCTACTGTGGCACATCAAGTGACCCTACAATCTTTTCTTGGATTCCAGGTGGGTTGTCTCAGTGGGTGGCAGGAGTGTTCTTGGAAGTCATTATCTAACTTCACTATCCATGGAAGTGTTTACCTTCTTAAATCCTATCATATTACCTAAAACCCTTTGATGCTTCTTAATACTCTTAATAAAAATTCAACCTCCTTCCTAGAGTCTGCAAAAGCTGTATGGGTTGCGTCCTCCCCACCCCCATTTCTCCAAACCTATTTTCAATATTCTAGTTTTGCCCTCTGAAGTCCAGCCTCACTGCCTTTACATGAGTTTCTAGAACATGCTAAACTTCATTTTCTCCCGCCCAGGCCATAAACCCCTATCATTTTCTTTAGCTAATCACTTTTTTTCATATTCCACAGCTGCCTTCAGGCCTAGTTCAGATGATCCTGTTTCATAAGCCTTCCTTCTTCAGCTACCCCAATTCTAGTCAAGTTGTCTTTGCCTTTCATTCTCCAGTTTTCCAGATTCTTGCCTTTTCTTTGCTTCTTTTGGAATGTGTAAATTATCTAAAAGCAATCAACATCTCAATGTTTCAATTAATCTATAATATCTAAGATGTATATGGGTATGCTTATGCTATATATGCTCTGTATATGAGTATATAGTTTTGTGCAAATGTAAAATAGGGTTTTGGATACTTCAGTCTAAATGCTCCATTATAATTTCAAACATGCAAGTCACAATCTGAACATATCACTTCCCTCCCCAACCTGCTCTGCCTCTTGAATTCCCTATTTTATGTTACCACTACCACTTCATTTGTGGGCCTCAGTTAGGAACCTGAGTTAGCCTTCATTATTCTTCCATTTGCCCCTCCCATCCAATCAGTCACTAAACTCCATAGACTTCACCTCATCAGCATCTCCCAGCCCTAGCCCTTCTTCATTACTTAGCTCAATAGCTCATCTCTTAGTGGAGTTGTAAATGCCTCCAAGGAAGACTTCCTATGGCCTGTTTAACTTTACTATCTCCTCCACTCCTTCAAACTATTGTTTACACTGCTGAATCCTCCAAAGTCATTGCTTTATTTAAAAGTCAATTATAAACAACTCCAAATCGGAGTCATCCTTCCTTCTCCTGGTTCATTTTCCCCACTGTTCCCCAACTCCAGTTTCTCCTTTTGGTGTCCTTTTACACTTCTTCCTCTCCTTTCCCAGCCTTTTCTCCCAGCCAAAATTTATAACCTTTTAGACCCAAGAGTCAGCCTAGGTAGGCTTTCCTGGCCTGTGATCGCAGCCTAAATCTCCTGTTCCTCCCTCCCAGTGTTTAGCATGGACCCACAGAGCTATTCCCTATTCCTTCGCCTGCCTGTATTGAGCCCCGACGTGGACAAACCCCAGCACAGCCAGTGGGTGTCCCCAGAGGGCACGGGCATAGAGAACGATGAAGAAATGAACCAAAGAATCAAAGTGTCTTAGAAATAAAGGGTTCGGATTTGGATGGGCTGGAGTTACTTCAGCTGAATTTTTTAAGGCAGTAATCTGTGTGAGAAGATGTATTCATGCCAGATGTAAACCATTTCTCAAATTCCGTATTCGGTGCACCTGCTGGACTCATGGCGGGGGGTGGGGGGTGGGGGGGGCGGATCCCGACGCAGGCACTTTGAGGCAGGATGGAGTCAGTTGGGCTCAGTACGGGGCCGGGGGGGGGGGGTCCCTCACAGAGGCAATCTCCAGCTCCGCTTTATCTGTGGACTTGGTCTTTAGAGACCACCCCCCCCCCCAGCTGGTTCCCCCCAACAGACAAAAATCCCCGTCAGAGGTGCCCCCTTAGAGGCCCCCTGCCCAGAGGCGGCCTCGCTCAGAGGAGCCCCCCAGAGGCGGCCCCCTCCACAGAGGTCCCCCACCCCACGGAGGCGACCTCCCTCACAGAGGAGACCCGCTCACAGAGGCGCCCCCTCGCCCTGGACCAGGCAGCACGGCCCCGCGCAGGCAGCCTGACTCGTGCCTCCCAGTCCCCGGACAAGCAGGGCCGCGGACTGGGGTCCCAAAGACAGTTCATGCTGGTGCGCCCCGTCCGGGGCGAGCCCGTCAGCACCTCGGAGCGGCCGCTCGCCGCGTGCTGCGCGCGCCGCCAGTTTAACGGTTCTGGCCCGAGAGGGGCGGGACCGCCCGCCGGGCCCGGAGCCCGAGGCCCCGCCCCGCTCCCGCCCCGCGCCCGCCGCGTGCGCGCCTCGCGCCCCTCGGCGCTGCCGCCACCCCGCCCCTCGGCCCCGCGACCCGAGGCCGCGAGCGAACGCGCGGCGGGAGCCGTTCCCCGACGGGCAGCGGGGCGCTCGGCCGCCGCGTCTGGGCAGAGCTCGGCGACGCTGCCGCCCCGAAATCCTCCTGGATCTTGAGGCGGTAGGTTCTCGGGGCGGGTGAGCGGCACCTGGGGCGCCGGTGGGCGGAGTGGGCGTCGTCGCCGGAGCCCGGCGCCGGCACCGTGGAGGCGAGGGAAAGGCGCCTTGGGGCGGGTGGCGGTGAGTCGCTGAGGGCCCTCGCAGGGTCCCGGGGTGGGCTAGGGCGTGAGACGGGGGAGGAGAGCGGCGGGAGAGGGTGGGGAACCCGGGAGAACCACCCTGCGAGGTGACACGGCGACCAGCCACCGGCACAGCGAGGTGGACTCGCAGCGCCTCCGGTCCCGGCACCCGTCCCGGCTGGCGGTGGGGCGGTTTCCCCTCATTCCACCGGCAGGACGCTTTCCTCTGTGGCATATTCAGGCAAAGCTACCTACAAGAGACGCTGGATTTGTTAGGGCAGTCACCAACACGGGTTACCTGGACAGGTGGAGCCCATCGAAGTCATTCAACTGTTAGTGTTTGCATTGAAACGCTTCAGATGGGGGGGGGGTGTTGGGAGAGACAAACTTTTTTGCCGCTAAGAGAAAGCAAGAAATGAAAAACGTGATGGAACTTTCTCGACTTGCAGCTTTTTGGTGTTTTCCCTCTAGATTTGTGGAATGTAAGATGTCTTTCACCGCCCAAGTTGTAACTGGTTTCGCTGTTACTCCACTGTATTTCCTCTGTGTGGCTTTTCGACTGTCATTTTGTCAGTGTGGGCAGTTTATATGCAGGTAGCATTGAAAATTGAGATCAAAACCTATCTGGTTATCCAATGGAAAAAACACCAAGGTAGATGGAAATGTGGCCTTTTCATTTGGTTACCGCATTTTATGTCCTCTTACTTCTTAGTTGCAGCAGAATCGTCAGCACTTTGAAGACGTCTAGGATTTAATTGGGAGATTTTAAGTATCACCCAGCTCCTAAAACTCCTACATAGTATGTTTCTTCCCTTGTGACCTGTGATTGGTGTGGCAATGCACCATCTCGACAGAATGGGGAAAGCATAGCCATCCTGTAATTTATTTGGTATTCTAAAGAAAAGTGTAAGTTGAGGAAACGGAAATCACTAGCATATACTTTATTCAGCAAGGCTTTTTGCGCCTTCTTCTAGTTAATCTTTTCATCCATACACGCAGTGCCCTATGGAACAGTGTACAGTCAGATGTCCTTTCATTTAACAGGCAGTTGTAAAGGCAAGGACCTGAACTTTGCAGTCAAATCCTCATTTCTAGCACTTACCATGTGAACCTGGGTGTCTGTCTTATTACTCTGAGCCTCAGGTTTCCCATCTGTAAAGTGGGGCCATTAATTTCCACTAACAGTTCATGCATGGCTCAGCATTAAGTGAGATAATATCTGTAAGGCAGTTAGCATGTAATAGGATTTAAAATATTTTAACTTTAAAAAGTAGTATATATTTAGCAATAAGATGGTGTCCAAATTGGTAAGTATGTGGCTTATTACATCATTATACCATACTCTAGAAAATTCTAGATTTAATTTGTAATTTCAAAATTAGTGGTATCAGGGGATTCATATTTTGTCCAAACTCTTTTTATAAGAAAGGAAACTAAGATAATGGTTAGTCTTGCCAGGTTTAGAGTAACAGCTATAATGGGTTTCCTATTGACAGACCAATGTTTTATTAGTATAGTGGGACCTTTTGAGATGATTTGTTAAGTATGTGTGAAATTGAAACAAACTTTTTATTCAGCATCTATTTCTCAATATATATTTTCACAATATTTTAAGATATGCAATCAAAATCTCCTTAAAATCACTTATGTTTTGAAGCTATGTTTATATTTTAAAGATACCTTTTTAAGATAGGGCCATTACTTGCTACCCAGTGTTGCAGGTAAGATTCTGTTTATTTTGCAGCTGTTTTTCCTTGGTACTAGTTGATGTCATAAATACCCACCCTAGGTAGAAGCAGTAGCATCAAAGGAAACTTTCTGAGCTCTACATGAATGAAGCAGGCATTTGGGTTTAAGATTAAAAGTATTTTGTATAATGACTGTATAGTAAAGTTTATTGTAGTTCCCCCATAACAGTTTTATTTTCTACAGTATCGGTTACCTTCCATCATTATAATCCCAAAATATTAAATTGAAAATGCCAGGAATAAAAATGTGTAAGTTTTAATTGGGAACTGTTCTGAGTAGTGTGATGAAATCATGTACCATTCTTCTCTGCTTTTCCTGGAATGTGAATTAGCCCTTTGTCCAGCATATCCATGCAACATTCTGTTATTTTGTACCTGTCTTGGTTATCATATGGATTTCCAGGTATCATGGTGCTCGTTATTAGATAACACCTTTATTATTAATGACCCGAAGCAAAAGCATAGTGATGTTGAGCCTTCAGATGTCCCAAAGAGAAGTCATAAAGTGCTTCTATTAAGGAAAAATGTGAAAGTACTCTACTAAGGAAAGGAAAAAAAATTATATACTGAGAATGCTAAGATCTTTGGTAAGAATTAATGTTATATATATAAATTATGAAGAAAGAAATAGAAATCCATGCTGATTTTGAAATTGCACCCTGAAATGCAGAGACCTTGGCCACAGTGTGTGTTTAGTGCTTAGTTGAGATGGGAAAAGCACTGAATTTGTGTATCTATGTATAAGAAAAAAGTATAAGGTTCAGTATTCTGTAGCTTCATGTGTCTTCTGTATTCTTAAGTGAGAATTGGATTTTGGTTTGTGGAGTCATTTTGATTATAAACTTATGAATCTTTTTTAAAATAATAATTGTAAATAACTTTCTATTAATAATATTATGGTAGGAAATAGTATACATTTTATTCCCCAACTTGTTCTTTATAGTAAGAGTGTTTCTGTACTGGCATAGTTTACTTTTTTAAAAACATATTAAATAGAGTACTATATAGCGCTTTTTCTTAACTAATATATATATGTGTGTGTGTGTGTGTGTGTGTGTGTGTGTTTTATATGGGGAGCTCTTGTTTACTTTCCTACTATAAATTGAAGAGTAGGTAATTTTATTTTGTTTACTTGTGTTGCAAAATCAAATAATGGAGTTCCGTTAATTCCCCAAATCTTGAAAATCCCTAGTTTCAATACTGTGGATTTGCTTTGCTCAGCAAAGGGGAAAGACTTTATAGCCTACAATTCAATTTCAGCTGAGCAATGAAAAAAAAGTATGTGCCAAAGAACTCTATTCTGTTGTATTCTGATTCACTAGTTTCCTGTGGGAAATAGGATGGAAAGTTACTATCTACTAGTATTAGTGTCCTATTTAAATGTGTAGGATAAATGTTAAATCAATACATTGGCTTGTTGGTCATTGCTTTGAACATTCCTTTCCACAAATAAAATATTAAATAGTGAAGTTTCTTTTTTATTTTTGTGTTTGTATTCTGTTTCTTGTTATGTCAAACATTATGAGTACAGCCAACAAGTATAGACTGAATTGGTTTTTATGTTCTCAGCCACATTCAGATACTAATTAATAGATATATTACAAAGGTACATAAGTATTGACTTGAATATTGGCTGGATTTTCTTAAATTTCAGGAAAAATAACACTTGGTTATCATTGCTAATTTTGAGAGGTTGTTTATAAACATGTGACTTTAACATTTGAATTAGTATGCACGAAGGAATTTTTAAATAGGATTAAGCATTTCCTGGAACTAAAAGGGAATTATTGTGCCTATCCTGTATTTAGAGAACAGTTCTTTAGACTTATGATCTGTATTTTGGGATGAACAGATCCACAGTCAAGTGGGGCTTTATTTTTGCTAAGTATAAAAATTTGAAAAGCTTGTTCCGCATGCAGACTCTAGAAGATTTTAGTTAAAATGAAGGTATACTTAAATATATAGGGTTTATTTGTAAAACTTATTGCTGTGATACAAAAACAGGTTTTGTGGCTTCAGTTAGCTCATAGTCTACTCAAATGGGCATGTAATATATTTACTGTGATGCATTTTGGAAAACCTGTCAGACAAAATGTAGGGGCCAGTAGAGGAGGGAAATAAGGAAAGAAGAATTCTTTGAGGAATGATTCCTCTGCTGTTATTTTTGTCTTTTCTTCCACCCTCCTGCCTCTGTCCCCCACTTTCTTCCTTTTCTTTCTTGACTATTTGACCATTAGCTACTAAAGAACTTCATGTACTAATTTAATATTACCTGTTGAGATATTGCCAAGCAAGTGCTCATAAAAAAGCTTGACCTTGGTCTTAAAAAGATGAATAAGCTATTTGGGAAAAGAGCAGCAGGGAGAGGAATCTTCAGACAGTACACCTGGGAAAGGAGAAAAGGACGGCCCAAGTGTTTGGTACTCCATGGGAAACCCAGATGAAGCTCTAGCTCCAGCTTTGACTTGGCCTGGTCATAGCCATTGAGCTATTTGGGGAGTTAAACCAGTGGATGGAAGGTCTTTCTCTGTCTCTCCTCCTTTCTCTCTGTAACTCTGCCTTTCAAATATTTTTTTTTAATAACTGAAATCTAATATCAAGTAATAGATTATTACAACTAGTGCAGTTAAGTAATACATTTGAAGAAGATTATGGGGTTCCTTTGTGAGCATATAGAAAGATTATTTCCCAGAATTTAGGCAGTTTTTGTTTGGTGTGAAATGGAAAGATAGGTTGGAGCTAGCTAGATTGTAGAGTATTGACCAAAAGCATGGGTATGAGTATACCCATTACTTCCTAGATGCTTGACCTTCAGAAAATCAACATATTTCTCTAAGCCTTATCTGTAAATTGGGGATAATAATAATACAAACTAACATTTGTTGATTTTTTGTTGTACCTGGTGTTGTGCCAAGTATTTTATGTGGATTATTTTATATAGTATTCATATCAAGCATAGAAGGTAGAGGTTGTTATCCATACAGTTCTAAAACTGGGTAGTGGTACCATGATAACCCAGGTAGGCTGACCTGAAACCTGTTCTCTGTTAGTGCCTAGTTTATAGAGATTGTCTGAATAATATAGATAGGTGGTTTACTGTACACTGTATGGATGTTGGATGATGCTGTTTATATTTTTAATAACCAATAAGATGATGGGAAACTCAAGTCTTTTTAGTAAAAGTGTGTCTAAGGGAATCTTAGTTTATAGAGCAAAGAGTGTATGTATCCATTTCTTTGGGGAGTGCTTGTTCAGACCTGCTTTGAATTCATTCCAGGTACTAATTTAGTTTCAAGAAATGCAGGGTGAATACAGATACTTTTACTCACTTTCAGAATAATTTGTTCCTCACTTTTCTTTTCTATTCTCCCTCCCTCCCTTCAATTTATTTAATATTTGAAAGAGTTACAGAGGGAGGGAAGTTGGTTGGTAGGTTGGTTTTCTAACTGCTGATCCACTCCCTAAATGGCCGCAATGGCTGGAGCTGAGCAGATCCAGAGCCAGGAGCTTCTTCTGGGTCTCCTACATGGTTGCAAGGGCCTAAGGATTTGGGTCATCTTCTGCTTTCTCAGGACATAGCAGAGAGCTGGATCAGAAATGGAACAGCCAAGACTAGAACCAGTGTCCATACGGGATGCTGGCACTACAGGTGGTGGCTTTACCCACTAGGCCACAGTGCTGGCACCTCCTCACTTTTCTTAACATGAAAGATAAATAAGTCAACTATTAGAGTACAGTGTTCTTTAAATATCATGTTATGGCTACATCCTTGATCTCCCAAGAATATAAAGGGAAAACATTTAAACTATTTAAAAGGTAACACTGAGATGGATTAATAACTACTGTAGAATTAAGAATTTAGTGATGACAATGAATAAAATAGGCTTTGAGATACATTTAGGAATTAGAGACTAATTATTAATTGGAGGCTCTAATTTAGAGACTAATTGAAGGAATATTTAACCAAGGATGATCAAAGGGGGTTGTGATAACTTTAAGGAGTACAGGATGAAGTACATCTTTTCGGTCAATGTAATTAATTTGATTTTGGCTATGTTGACTCTGAGGTAGTGGTGATAATATATAAATTTAAATAGCATCACACAATTAGAAAAATAGAATGGGAATTTTGAAAAGAGGATGCTGGAAGTATCAAGTAGATAGGAGTTGCAACCATGAAAAGAGATGAGGTTGGCTAGGAAGACCAATGCCAAATTAATAATCCTTGCATTAAATAATGGGAGAACACATGAGGAGGAATCTGCTAAGCAAGTCAGAGGAGACCATCAAAAAATAGGAAGCAATCCAAAATAAAGACAGGAAAGTTAAGGGAGGAAATTGTTTAAAGAGAATATGTTCATCTGTGACAAATGCTATAAAGAGGACTAAGGTTATTGCTTATATTTTAAATGCTTTTGTGTTTGTGTTTTCCATATTATCAAGTACATTTCTTTTTTTATAGATTTATTTATTTGAAAGTTAGAGTTACACAGAGAGAAGGAGAGGCAGAGAGAGAGAGAGAGAGGTCTTCCATCTGCTGGTTCACTCCCCAGTTGGCTGCAATGGCCGGAGCTGAGCCGATCCGAAGCCAGGAGGCAGGAGCTTCCTCCAGGTGTTCCATACAGGTGCAGGTGCCCAAGGACTTGGGCCATCCTCTACTGCTTTCCCAGACCACAGCAGAGAGCTGGATTGGAAGTGGAGCAGCCAGGAACTGGCGCCCAGATGGGATGCTGGCATTGCAGGTGGTGGCTTTACTTGCTACGCCACAGCGCCAGCTCCTCAACTAGATTTCTTTAAGTGAATGTTTTGGTTATTTGTCTGTATTTAAAATATCTCAATTACCTTGTCTAAAAGATAAAAATATATTTTTTCCTGTTAAAGTATGGAACCTCAAGGTCTTTGTGACAATGGAAACCAAAAAATTGATTGGTAAACCGCTTCAACCAGCAAGACCTGTTCGTCATCTGACTTCTTCCCCTGGTGAGTAATAGAGTGTATAATTTGCTAAACATTAATTTGTTATGGCTAATTAGTAATTGAAAGGCAAAGGCTAAATAATAAATATAAAATAACTGAGGTGGATGTTTACAGAAGTAATGAAAGTGAATTATCTCTTCTGTTTCAAGAGGATTTTTTTCATGTTTCATTTTCATGCTTAACTGACTTCTTGTTAGAGTGTAATATTGCCAATATAGATTGTGCCTTGTGATTATAATCACTATGATGCCATCATGCTGGGGATAGAGCCCTTTATCTTTTAAAGTAAAAAGAAAAAAAATTAGCACAGAACACTTAGAGAATCTGCAGGATTTTGTCCTGCTTTTACTTTGGTAGAGGTTAGGGTTGTGTTTGAGCTGGAACATACCTAATTTCAAACAGTCTGAATAAAACACTAAAATTGTATAACTTTTTGTTCATAAAACTATCCTTTTTAGAAAACTTCTTGAAATACTTGATGTTTAACTCCTCACATGGCATATTATAATTTTATTCTGTTCATGACTTGTTGCTACAGAGGCTTCTGTGGTTTAACTTAGGTGATATGCATATCATCTATTAAAACTTTCTTTAGTCCACCTGTTTAACTGAATTAACAGGCAATATATAAAGGGGGAAAATACAGATCATTAATTGAGAACAAAGATGAAGCAGAAATGATAGGAATGGTATCAATTTCTGTGCCCCATTCTTTCTCTTAGCTTTGGTTCCTGCAAGGAACCACTTTGGTCATGTTTCTTCACAAGATGATTTTGATATAGCAGTTTTGATCACATATCTTTCTAGTGTCCCGGAATCACTATTAAAAGTGATAAAGTCTCAGATTTTATCCCAAATGGACAAATATTAAACCATTGGCAGAAGTTATATTATGAACCTATTTCCTTTTTTTTTTTTTTTTGACAGAGTGGACAGAGAGAGAGAGAAAGGTTTACCTTTTCTGTTGGTTCACCCCCCAATGGCCACTGCGGCCTGTGTGCTGCGGCTGGTGCACTGCGCTGATCCGAAGCCGGGAGCCAGGTGCTTCTTCTGGTCTCCCATGCAGGTGCAGGGCCCAAGGACTTGGGCCATCCTCCACTGCACTCTCAGGCCACAGCAGAGAGCTGGACTGGAAGAGGAGCAACTGGGACAGAATCCGGCGCTCCGACCGGGACTAGAACCCGGGGTGCCGGCGCCACAGGCAGAGGATTAGCCTAGTGAGCCTTGGCGCTGGCCGAACCTATTTCCAATACCCCTCCCTCTATCTCTGCAAATCCAGTATTTCACTGTTCCCTCCAAGGCTGTTGTTACATGTTTGAATGGGAAGGGACACAGGATGGGTTGGTAGCCCTGATCTTTCATTTAATCACAGTTCTTGTAAGATCCAGACAGTGACGTAGGAGCTAATTACTAGACAGAGAAGTTCAGCAAATTGAAACTAATTTTGGCCTTCCTCAACACATTTGTACCCCCTGGCCAAATCAAGTTCATAGAGGAATCATTACCTTCAAGACAGATTAAAATACTTCTTTTTGTCAGATTTTCTTGATATATTAAAACCCACTGTGTTCACTCCTAGTACCTTCATTGTATCTCTCATATAATTTTTCATTTATCAGCTTGCAGTACAGTCATTAGCTTGCCTTTTAAAGTAGGATGTGAGATCCTTTTATCTCTACACTTCTTTTCACACTTTTATACCCATCCTCTAATATAGCAACTGACATTTCATAGGGTTGAAATAAATTTATATTGAATAAATGAACTATTAGAAACCATTTCAAAACAGTGTAAACATTATCTTGGGTACTTAAGCTCTTTACGTGATATATAATTTATTGACATCATGGATATTTAAAATAGTTTTTTTCTCTCCTAACAGGAACAGTGTTCCCTTTCAATTTTCAAAATGAATATGCATGCAACACTCAGTGCTTACAAAGTGGAGTTAGCAGAGTAAGTTTTAGAAATTATGATAAAATGAGGCCTTTTAGAATAGAAAGTAACATTTGTTAGATGGATGTTGTGTGCAAGATACTATGCTAAGTACTTTGTAAAAAGATATATGTCAAGCATATATTAAAGATAATTTAACATCTGTGTAATGAGAACCCCATATTATCAAGTGTGATTTGTTTTTTAAAAAAAAATTAAAAATGTTATAGTTAAAAATGCTTTGCATTCTTCTACCATTCCCTTTGCTTCCCAGAAATGATGATTCTCCACTTATTGCTTTCATGAATTTACACTTTTGCTACAATAAATAAAAATTGTTTTAACTTTAATAATTTTATATAAATAGTATTTATCCATGTTTTAGCCATTTTCCACAAAATTAAAATTTTCTCTAGTCATAAAATTTAAAACACATAAAATGGCATTTTAGTGAAAAGTTTCCCTCCATTCCCTATGTCTAATCATCTGTTTCTTCTCAGCTGAAGAAACCATTGTACTAGTTTTTTAGAAAATTCCAGAAATACTTTAAGCATGTACAAGCATAAGTATATTCATAAGTGGAATACTAGACAGCTTCACATTTAATAAATTAGTTGTATGTTTTGATACAGAAGAATCTTTTAGTATATGTGATCATCCCACATTTTGCTCTTTCTGTTGATGTGCATATGTTTTATAATATTTCAGTAAGAGTATCGATATGTGTTTGTACATGTTTGAAAAGTTCTCTGTAGTAGAAATTATTGTGCTTGAAGGTATTCTTACCTTCAACTTTATTAGTAAGTACTGCAAAATTACAAAATGAGCTATGCAAGAGGGTTCTGGTTTTTCCATTTATTTACTTTGTCACTGTTAGATGTTAATAATTTTTACCTTATCTAGTGGTTGAGAAATGATCTTTTTGTTGGTTTTAATTTTTAAGTCTCTGTTACTTGTAAAGTGAAGCATATTTTCACATTTTTAGTTTGGCCATTTGGATTTCAACTTTTGTGAATTGGCAATTCATATCTATTGCCCATTTTTCTTGGATTTTCTAAAAAACTTTTGTTACTGTTCATTGTATTAATATATTTAAAGATTTATTTATTTATTTGAAAGGCAGAATTACAGAGAGACAGAGGCAAAAAGAGACAAAGATATAGAGAGAAAGGTCTTCTCTCTGTTCACTCCCCAAATGGCTGCAACAGCTGGAGTTGAGCCAATCCAAAGCCAGGATCTTCTTCCAGGTCTCTCACATGGGTGCAGGGGCCCAAGGACTTGGGCCATCTTCTGCTGCTTTCCCAGGACACAACAGAGAGCTGGATTGGAAGTGGAGTAGATGAGTCTCGAACCAGGGCCCATATGGGATGCTGGCACTGTAAGTGGCAGTTTTATCTACTACGCCACTGTGCCAGCCCTGGATTATTTTCATGTGTGTGTTTATGTATAAGATATATTCTGGGTCATAATTATTAGAAATATACCCTCTTTTCCAAGAATATGGCCTGTGAGAGATTGATTTTTTTGTGTTATTTTGAATTTAGACGTTTTAAATATTAATGTGGACCTGATATCAGTGTTTTTCCTCATGATTTTACTTTCTGCTTTTTTTTAGTATATCAGTTTTAAAAAAACAAATGTCTTTCCATTCTTAAGGTCAAAAGATTTTTCTATACATTTTTCTAAAGGCCTAAAAATTTTCTTTTATTTTTGGTATATTACCTGACTCTGAGTTTTTATATGGTATAAGATAGAAATCTGATTTTTTTCATGTATAAAATTCATTACAAAGCATAATTCATTGCATAATTCATCCTTTCACACTGATTTATAATGCATTGTTTATTAAATAATGTTTCCATATAGTTAGGATCTGTTTCTGGGCCCCTTTATTACATTGATCTTTTTGTGTTTTTCTATTTTAGCACTATAATATTTTAATTACTCTTGCTTTATAATATTTTTTATAAATACAGATTATGTTGTTTCCTGATTCCTATAGCTAACATTTTCCTAATCAATACAACAGTAATATTATTGATCATTATTTTGGAACCATTGACTTTATTTTATAAACTTTATATACAAAAATGAGTATATTAGTTTTGAGTTTTGTAAAGAAAAACTATACTGTTAAACTTCTACACTTAAAATTTTGTTGCTTCAGTCATAATGTAAAAGCAACTAGAACCTATGTTAGAGGTGCCATATAATACAATGAAGTATACTTTTTCCTCACTTTTTATATTTTTAAGCCAACTGTGTTGAGCTCTAATTTACATACTTTACTGTGTTAATTGAGACTGGAGGTTCCTGCCAGCATGGAGTGCAAGAGGATGCTTGGGGTAGTAAGTGCCATGAAACAGTCTCAGACGTTAAGTCTGTATATTTATGAGCAAACCAGTTCTGGAAGCCTCTAGCTGACTATGGAGAAGCCCTACTGTGGGTCTTGCAAGTTGCCTCAGTTTTATATACCTGGGAAACCAGATGCCTCAGTCCTCTCATATTTTGAGGACTACCTAAGACAGAGTTCTGTCACCACAACCCCCTTGGCCAACAAAGCACCTGGGACTCATTTGTTCATTGAATTTTTTTTTTTTTAAGATTTATTTATTTATTTGAGAGGTTGGGTTGCAGAGAGGGAGGGAGAGATAGAGAGAGGGGTCTTCCATCTGCTGGTTTACTCCCCAAATGGCCGCATCAGTCAAAGCTGGGCCTATCCGAACCCAGGAGCCAGGAGCTTCTTCCTGGTCTCCCACATGGGTGCAGGGGCCCAAGGACTGGGGCCATCTTCCACTGCTTTCCCAGGCCATAGCAGAGAGCTGGATCAGAAGTGGAACAGGGGCTGGCGCTGTGGCTATCAGGTAAGCCACCACCTGCATTGCTGGTAGCTGGTATCCCATATGGATGCTGATTCGAGTCCTGGCAGCTCCACTTCTGATTCAGCTCTCTGCTACTGCTATGGCCTGGCAAAGCAGTAGAGGCTGGCCCAGGTCCTTGGGCCCCTGCACCCACATGATAAGACCTGGAGGATACTCCTGGCTCATGGCTTCAGAATGGTGCAGCTCCACCTGTTGTGGCCAATTAGGGAGTGCACCGCCAGATGGAAGACCTTTCTCTGCCTCTCCTCTCTCTGTGTAACTCTGACTTTCAAATAAATAAATAAATATAAAAAAGTGGAGCAGCCGGGACTTGAACCTGTGCCCACATGGGATGCTGGCACTGCAGGTGGCAGCTTTAACTGCTACACTACAGCACCAGCCCTTCAATGAGTTTTGAAAAATATTTCCCCCTATGTACAAACCCCAGAATGAAGATGTAGAACATTTCCATCTTTCCTCTAAGTGTTCTTATGTCCATTTGCAGACATTCAACCCTGCCACTTGCATGAATTGCTGATCTTCCTTCTTATTCTACATATCCACTGACCTGCTTTCCTTGGGGTAGTTTTAAATGTTGAGAATTTCATATAAATGAAATCATGCCATATATAGTCCCTGTTTTTTTTTAGTGTTTGTATTTGAAAAGCAACAGAGAAAGATCTTCCATGTGCTGGTTTGCTCCCCAAATGCCCATAATTAATGGGTTTAGACCAGGCCAAAGCCAAGAACCTGGAACTCTATCTGGGTCTCCCATGTGGGTGGCAGGAAGCCAGGTACTTGAGTTATCACCTGCTCTCTCCAAGGATGTCAGTAGCAGGAAGCTGAATTGGAAGTTGAGGAGGGACTTGAACCCACATACTGGGATATGGAACACAGGCAAATTGGAAGTTGAGGAGGGACTTGAACCCACATACTGGGATATGGAACACAGGCGTCTCAAATGGGCTCTTGACTGCACCGCAAGGCCCACTGCTGGTATTGGTTCCTTTTGCTCAGCATAGTGCTTTTGAGATTCTTCCATGTTGTTGTATATGTCTATAGTCAGTTTCTTTTTAATATGAAGTAGTATCCTGTATAATATACAACATGCTTATTCATCAATTTATGGATATTGAGTTATATAGAGGATTTTGCTATTAATGCTGCTGTGACAGGCTGTCATGTTCAAGTGTTTGTGTGAATACATATACAATAACTAGGAGAGGAATTGATGGGTCATATATATTTATTTAGCTTTATAGAGTATACTAGGAAACTGTTTTCCAAAGTGGTTTTACAGCTTTGCATTCTTAGCAGTGTTTGTGAGTTTCTGTTGCTTTACAACTTTGCCAACATTAGTATTGTGAGTTTTTGTAATTTGTAAATAGTCATCTCATTTTAAATTTACATTTTCCTTGTGACTAATGAGATTGAGCATCTTATGAGTTTGACATTTGTATTTTTCTTTTTCTTTCCCTTGAGTGAACTTTTATTTTGCTAGTGTCTTTTATTTGTGTTGTTTGTCTTTGTTGTTGAATCATAAGCGTTTGTGGAAAGTCAATATATTATAATACATGAATTTATTTTAAAACTCTATTATGTTGATTTAAGTATCTTTATTTCAGTGTCATACTTTAGAGTCCACTGTTGCTTGAAATCAGTGAAAGATCATGACTTTTTATTTATTTATTTTTTTAAATTTGTCTTGGCTGTTTTAGGTCACTTGCATTTACACAAAAGTTTTAGATGAGCTTGCCAATTTCTATAAAAAATGTTTATTGAGTTTTGATTGAATCTATAGTTTAGAAATAATTGACATTTTAACAATATTGAGTCATATTGTCGGTGAACCTGGCATATCTCTATGTATCCAGCATAGCTGTCTTGAACATTCTTTGTTAAATTTTAGTTTTTAAATATATTTCATACTACTGGAAAGGACATGTTACATAAATGTCAAATTCTACCTGTTGGTTGCTAGGATATAGAAATACAGTTGGCCTGTATCTCACATCGGGGTTCCTCGGTTCAGGTCCCTGCTCCACTCCTAATTCCAGTTTCTTGTCAATACACACCCTGCAAGGCAGTAGTGATGGCTGAAGTACTTGGGTCTCTATCAGCCATGTGGAAGACCCTGACTGAATTTCTGGATCCCAGCTTTGGCTTGGCCGGGCCCTGTGTATTGTGAGCATTTCTGGAGTGAACCCATGGATGTGAACACACTCTCTCCCTCTCTCAAATTAATAAACAAAAATTAAAATGGTCAGGCATTTGATGAAGTAATTAAGATGGGGGGATACTTGCATCCCATTAGAATGCCTGCATTCAAGTCCAATCTATTCCTGATTCTAACTTCCAGTGCATACCCTGAGAGGGAGCAGTGAAGATTTGAGAAGTTGAGACCATTCCATTCATGGGGGAGACCAAATTGAGTTCTCCAGGCTCTTGGATTTGGCCTGGCCTTTGTGAGCATTTGTGGAGTGAACTATTGGGTGGGAGAATTCTCTGTCTTTCTGCTTTTCAGATAAATAAAAATTTTCAAAAGAAATAGAATTCTTTTTGTATGTTGACCTTGTTAAACTTGCTTAATACATCTAGTAGCTATTTTGTGGAGTGCTCTATAACCTTTTTCTGTTTCTTGAATTAGCTATATTATCCCATGCTCCTCAATAAACATGCATTCTGCTAGTTCTTCAAGCATCTGCTTAAGCATCAACATCCTATGTAAAGCCTTTTCTGATATTTCAAAGCCAGTACCCTTAAAACTGCTATTGAACTTTCTGCATTTTTTTGAGCTTCTGAAATTTTAATGATTAGGTATTTTATTTTTCTGTCTACTTTTTAATTTACAAGTGTGAAGATAATATTGCAGTGAGATATTTAACTTTGTACTCATTTCTGATACAAAACAAAGTGCTTATGTCTTGGGCATTCCTGTGTTAATGAATGGGTTCTACAGGGTCACTGCTACTCATTTATCATGTTTAAAGTATTAGGAGACAAAGTGGAAATTATATAACATACTTTTTTTTTTAATAATGGTATACTTTGCTGCCTATTAGGAAATCTACAATATCTTTGCTATGAATTGTGCCCTTTAGATACACAACTTTCATAACTACATGTGGTAGTCCTGAGTTTCCTAGCTCAACAATCTCTTATCTACAAAGACACTTAGAAAAAAATTGTGGCAGTATGAGGTTAAAAGTTGGTTACTTTGATGTAAAAATATTGAAACATGTACTTTTAAAATAAATATACATATCCCTATGAATTATTTGCAGACATGTATTTTTGAGTTGATCTCAAACGCTTCTGGTCCTTACTTTCCTTGGCTGAGATGATGATCATAACGCTTGCCTTACATTATGCCATATGATACTTTAATTAAATGACTTTATACTGTATTAAAAACTAAGTGTTAAGAGCTTATGTCTGTCTATGCTAAAACTTTCAAGTATAAGAAACATTTCTAGAATACCACATTATAATTAATGAAATAAATATAATTTGGTAAGCCAAAATATTTGGCATTTTCTACTTTATCTCTGTTTAAAAATGCTGCTGAAACTTGTTTGTTTTTCTGATGACTTACTCTATTGTCTCAGTAGCACATATAATTATATCCATTAGTTCTTCTGCTTTTAGAAAGTGTTACCTTGGCAGTATTTGCAGAAATTTAAGGAATGACATATAACTTGATAATACAATGATTGGTGGAGCAGAGATATTCAATTTTAGAATAGGTGTCTCTCAAGAAATCCATATGAATTATCTAGGGACTGGTTGCACACTGATTTTTGGTAGTAAAGAAGAGATCATCCCTCAAGGGCAGATTGTATTGACGTCTGTTAAAATGATTTGTAAAATCAGAAAACCACTTATTATTACAAGAAATTTTGCTGTATTGTGCTCTGAAATTCTCTTTATTGGTACAGCTGGTGTATTACCTGCCTTATGGGAAACCGAATTGTAATCAGAATATTTCTTGATAAACATGGAATCAGAAAAAAAGGAGTTTTAAAAATGGGCTTTTTACATGTCATCAATTAGTTTTGCCAGTCTTGCAAGAAATAAAGTCTAACAAGTAGAGTGGAAAACTCTGAGCTAAAGTTTACCTCTCTTCAGGACATTGAGCTCTGCCAGTGTTTCTCATTTTCTTTGACTCATTGGATGGATCTTTTTTTTTTCCCTATCTTCTGCTATTTCCAAGGTACTGGGCTACTTGCATATGGCATTGAAAAAGTAAATACTTTAATTATTGAGTTTTTTTGAATAAATGTGTTTATCAATTTAAAGTACGATTCACCTTTGGCTTTCTATTCAAAAATATGATAAAACATTGTTACAGATTAGGTATGTGATTCTGTTTTGAAACATGGTTTTGTTATTTTTAATGAGCAGACTTAGAAATGATTGGTTATTTTTTATTCCTAAAATATGTCTTGACTAGTACTTTGATTATTAGAAAAATATTTTGGGTGTTAAAAAGTTTATTTTAAAGGTTTTAAACCTGAGTTAAGAAATGTATTTTCTTTTTGTTCTATAGTGTAAGACGAATGGAATGCAAACCTTTTCTCAAGGTCTCAGTGAACAACAGCAACATCAGTCTCCAGTTAAAAAAGGTAAAATTTTATTATAGCTTACATATGTCATCACAGAATGTCTTAGCATTAATAGAAAGTTAATGTTACTTTGTTTTGCTGAAAACCTATGCATACAAGATGCTTTACTCTCTTTGTTTATTTGACTTCTGTGTTGGTTTGACTTATTTAAAGGAAATGACTTAAACAAGATAGATGTTTATTTCTATATTCTTTTATGTTATTTAAATTGATATGTAACAGTTATACATATTTATGAAGTATAGTGTGAAGTTTCAGTACATGTTCACACTGCCTAATAATCTGATGGTATTCAACATATTCTTCATCTCATTTGTTCAATTCTTTGTTGTTAGAATATTCATAAATTACTATTCTAGTTAAGTTGAAATAGTACAATATTGTTAACTATAGTTGCCCCACTGTGCAACTGTAGTTATTATCCCCTTATTAACTATAACTTTGTAGCTATTAACCAATGTCTACCTAGCATCCCCCTACCTGGTTGGCCTCTAGTAATCACTGTCTTATTGTGTGCTTCTATCAGAGCAGCTTTTTTAGATTCCACAAAAGAGTTAAGTTCATGTGGCATTTATCTTTTTGTTCCTGCTTATTTCACTTAATGTACTCTAGTTTCATCCACGTTGCCACAGATAACAGGATTTCATTCTTTCTTATGGCTAAGTAGTAGTATTTTTTTTTCACTTTTATTTAATAAATATAAATTTCCAAAGTAAAGTGTATGGATTACAATGACTCCCCCACCCATAACGTCCCTCCCTCCCGCAACCCTCCCATCTTCCGCTCCCTCTCCCATTCCATTCACATCAAGATTCATTTTCAACTCTCTTTATATACAGAAGATCAATTTAGCATATATGAAATAAAGATTTCAACAGTTTGTACCCACGCAGAAACATAAATGTAAAATACTGTTTCAGTACTAGTTATAGCATTAATTCATATTGAACAACACATTAAGGACAGAGATCCTACATGAGGAATAAGTACACAGTGACACCTGTTGTTGACTTAACAATTTTACACTCTTGTTTATGGCATCAGTAATCTCCCTAGGCTCTAGTCATGAGTTGCCAAGGCTATGGAAGACTTTAGGGTTTGCTGACTTCGATCTTATTCCGACAAGGTCATAGTCAAAGTGGAAGTTCTCTCCTCCCTTCAGAGAAAGGTACCTCCTTCTTGGATGGCCCGTTCTTTCCACTCACAGAGATCTTTTATTTAGGTTTTTTTTTTTTCCCCCAGAGTGTCTTGGCTTTCCATGCCTGAAATACTCTTGTGGGCTCCCAAGCCAGATCTGAATGCCTTAAGGGCTGATTCTGAGGCCAGAGTGCTGTTTAGGACATCAGCCATTCTATGAGTCTGCTGTGTATCCTGCTTCCCATGATGGATCGTTGTCTCCCTTTTTGATTCTATCAGTTAGTATTAGCAGACACTAGTCTTGTTTGTGTGATCCCTTTGACTCTTAGACCTATCATTATGATCAATTATGTACTGAAATTGATCACTTTGACTAGTGAGATGGCCTTGGTACATGCCACCTTGATGGGATTGTATTGGAATCCCCTGGCACAATTCTTTTTTTTTTTATAACGCTTTTATTTAAAGAATATAAATTTCCAAAATACAGCTTATAGATTACAATGGCTTTCCCTCCCATAACTTGCCCCCCACCCGCAACCCTCCCCTTTCCCACTCCCTCTCCCCTTGCTTCACATCAAGATTCATTTTCAATTCTCTTTATATACAGAAGATCAGTTTACTATATATTAAGTAAAGATCTCAACAGTTTGCCCTCACATAGCAACACAAAGTGAAAAATACTGTTGGAGTACTAGTTATAGTATTAATTCACAATGTATAGCACTTTAAGGACAGAGATCCTACATGATATATTTTTTAAAAAAATTGATTAATTTTCTAGGCAATTTCTAATTTAACACCAAGATTTTTTTTTCATTTTTAATTATCTATATACAGAAGATTGATTCAGTATATACTAAGTAAAGATTTCATCAGTTTGCACCCACACAGAAACACAAAGTGTAAAGTACTGTTTCAGTGCTAGTTATAGCATTACTTCACATTGGACAACACATTAAGGACAGATCCCTCATGAGAATAAGTACACTGTGACTCCTGATGTTGATTTAACAATTTGACACTCTTGTTTATGGCGTCAGTAATCTCCCTAGGCTCTAGTCATGAGTTGCCAAGGCTATGGAAGCCTTTAGGGTTCGCCAACTTCAATCTTACTCCGACAGGGTCATAGTCAAAGTGGAGGTTCTCTCCTCCCTTCAGAGAAAGGTACCTCCTTCTTTGATGGCCCCATTCGTTCCACTGGGATCTCACTCACAGAGATCTTTCATTTAGGTCTTCTTTTTTTTCCAGAGTGTCTTGGCTTTCCATGCCTAAAATACTCTCATGGGCTCTTGAGCCAGATCTGAATGCTTTAAGGGCTGATTCTGAGGCCAGAGTGCTATTTAGGACATCTGCCATTCTATGAGTCTGCTGTTGTCTCCCACTTCCCGTGTTGGATCGTTCTCTCCCTTTTTGATTCTATCAGTTAGTATTAGCAGACACTAGTCTTGTTTGTGTGATCCCTTTGACTCTTATACCTATCAGTGTGATCAACTGTGAACTGAAGATGATCACTTGGACTACTGAGATGGCATTGGTGCATGCCATCTTGATGGGATTGTATTGGAATCCCCTGGCACGTTTCTAACTCCATCATTTGGGGCACTTCTGATTGAGCATGTCCCAAATTGTACATCTCCTCCCTCTCTTATTCCCACTCTTATATTTAACAGGGATCACTTTTCAATTAAAATTTAAACACCTAAGAATAATTGTTTGTTAATTACAGAGTTCAACCAATAGTACTAGAACAAAACAGAGAAAAAATGCCAAAATGGATAAAGTATTACATTGTACATCAACAGTCCAGACAAGAGCTGATCAAGTCACTGTTTCTCATAGTGTCCATTTCACTTCAACAGGTTTCATTTTGGTGTTCAGTTAGTTGTCGCCGAATAGGGGGAACATATGATGTTTGTCCCTTTGGGACTGGCTTAATTCACTCAGCACAATGTTTTCCAGATTCCTCCATCTTGTTGCAAATGACTGGATTTCATTTTTTTACTGCTGTTTAGTATTCTATAGAGTACATGTCCCATAATTTCGTTATCCAGTCACTGTTGATGGGCATTTGGGTTGGTTCCAGATCTTAGCTATTGTGAACTGAGATGCAGTAAACATTAAGGTGCAGACAGCTTTTCTGTTTGCCAATTTAATTTCCTTTGGGTAAATTCCAAGGAGTGGGATGGCTGGATTGTATGGTAGTGTTATATTCATGTTTCTGAGGAATCTCCAGACTGACTTCCATAGTGGCTTAACCAGTTTGCATTCCCACCAACAGTGGATTAGAGTTCTTTTCCCGCACATCCTCTCCAGCATCTTTTGTTGGTAGATTTCTAAATGTGTGCCATTCTAACTGGGGTGAGGTGAAACCTCACTGTGGTTTTGATTTGCATTTCCCTTATTGCTAGTGATCTTGAACATTTTTTCATGTGTCTGTTGGCCATTTGGATTTCCTCTTTTGAAAAATGTCTATTGAGGTCCTTGGCCCATCTCTTAAGTGGGTTGTTTGTTTTGATGATGTGGAGTTTCTTGATTTCTTTGTAGATTCTGGTTATCAATGCTTTATCTGTTGTGTAGTTAGCAAATATTTTTTCCCATTCTGCTTGTTGCTTCTTCACTTTCCTGACTGTTTCTTTTGAAGTACAGAAACTTCTCAATTTGATGCAATCCCAATAATTAATTTTGGCTTTGACTGCCTGCACTTCCAGGGTCTTTACTAGGAAGTCTTTGCTGGTATCTATACCTTGCAGGGTTTCTTCAATGCTCTCTAATAATTTGATGGTGTCAGGTCGTAGATTTAAGTCTTTAATCCATGTTGAGTGAATTTTTGTGTAAGGTGAAAGGTAAGGGTCTTTCTTCATGATTCTCCATGTGGAAATCCAATTTTCCCAGCGCATTTATTGAATAGACTGTCCTTACTCCAGGGATTGGTTTTAGATCCTTGATCAAATATAAGTTGGCTGTAGATGTTTGGATTGATTTCTGGTGTTTCTATTCTGTTCCATTGGTCTGTCCATCTGTTTCTGTACCAGTGCCATGCTGTTTTGATAACTACTGGCCTGTAGTATGTCTTGAAATCTGGTATTGTGATGCCTCCAGCTTTGTTTTTGTTGTAGAAGATTGCTTTAGCTATTGGAGGCCTCTTATTCCTCCATACGAATTTCAGCATCATTTTTTCCAGATCTGAGAAGAATGTCTTTGATATTTTGATAGGTATTGCATTGAATCTGAAATTAGCTTTTGGCAGAATGGACATTTTGATGATATTGATTCTTCCAATCCATGAGCATGGAAGATTTTTCCATTTTTTGGTATACTCTTCTATTTCTTTCTTTAAGGTTTTATAATTTTCATCGTAGAGAACTTTAACGTCCTTGGTTAAGTTTATTCCAAGGTATTTGATTGTTTTTGTGGCTATTGTGAATGGGATTGATCTTAAAAGTTCTTCCTCAGCCGTGGCATTGCCTGTGTATACAAAGGCTGTTGATTTTTGTGCATTGATTTTATATCCTGCTACTTTGCCAAACTCTTCTATGAGTTCCAATAGTCTCTTAGTAGAGTTCTTTGGATCCCCTAAATAAAGAATCATATCATCTGCAAAGAGGGATAGTTTGAGTTCTTCCTTCCCAATTTGTATCCCTTTAATTTGTTTCTCTTGCCTAATAGCTCTGGCTAAGACTTCCAGCACTATATTGAATAACAGTGGTGAGAGTGGGCATCCCTGTCTGGTACCAGATCTCAGTGGAAATGCTTCCAACTTTTCCCCATTCAATAGGATGTTGGCCGTGGGTTTTTCATAAGTTGCTTTAATTGTATTGAGGAATGTTCCTTCCATACCCAGTTTGCTTAGAGTTATCATCATGAAAGGGTGTTGTATTTTATCAAATGCTGTCTCTGCGTCTAGTGAGATAATCATGTTTTTTCTTCTGCAGTCTGTTAATGTGGTATATCACGTTGATTGTTTTGCAAATATTGAACCATCCCTGCATACCAGGGATCAATCCCACTTGGTCTGGGTGGATGATCTTTCTGATGTGTTGTTGCATTCTATTGGCCAGAATTTTATTGAGGATTTTTGCATCTATGTTCATCAGGGATATTGGTCTGCAATTCTCTTTCAATGCTGCATCTTTTTCTGGCTTAGGAATTAAGGTGATGCTGGCTTCGTAGAAGGAATTTGGGAGGATTCCCTCTTTTTTGATTGTTCTGAATAGTTTGAGAAGAATTGGAGTTCTTTTTTAAATGCCTGGTAGAATTCAGCAGTGAATCCATCTGGTCCTGGGCTCTTCTTTGTTGGGAGGGCCTTGATTACTGCTTCAATTTCTGACTCACTTATGGGTCTGTTTAGGTTTTCTTTGTCTTCCCGGTTCAATTTAGGTAGGTTGCATGTGTCCAGGAATCTATCCATTTCTGATAGGTTTCCCTGTTTGCTGGCATACAAGTCCTTATAGTAATTTCTGATGATTCTTTTGATTTCTGTGGTGTCTGTTGTTACGTTTCCTTTTTCATCTCTGATTTTATTGATTTGGGTCTTTTCTTTTTTTAGTTAGTTGGGCCAATGGGGTGTCAATTTTGTTTATTTTTTCAAAAAACCAGCTCTTTGTTTTGCTGATTTTTTGTAATTTTTTTTGGATTCAATCCTGTTGCTTTCTTCTCTGATTTTAATTATTTCTCTTCTCCTACTAGATTTGGGTCTGGTTTGCTGCATATCCTTGAGATGAATTGAAAGTTCATCTATTTGGTGCGTTTCCAATTTCTTGATGTATGTACTTATTGATACAAACTTTCCTCTTAACACTGCTTTTGCTGTATCTCATAAGTTTTGGTATGTTGTGCTGTTAACCTCGTTTACTTCCAGAAAGTTTTTGATTTCTCTTTTGATTTCTTCTATGACCCATTGTTCATTCAAGAGCATGTTGTTCAATCTCCATGTGTTTGCATGTGCTCTAAGGATTCCTGAGTTGCTAATTTCCAACTTCATACCTTTATGGTCTGAGAAGCTTCATGGTTGATTCTAATTCTTTTGAGTTTGCTGAGACTTGCTTTATGGCCTAGCATGTCTATCCTACAGAAGGTTCCATGTACTGCTGAGAAGAATGTAAATGCTTTCTGTGTAGGATGAAAAGTTCTGTAGATATCTGTTAGACACATTTGGGCTAGAGTGTCATTTAAATCTACTGTCTCCTTGTTGATCTTCTGCCCAGTTGATCTATTTCTGAGAGTGGAGTATTGAAGTCCCCCAGTACTATTGATTTGCGGTCTAAGTCCCCCTTTAGGTCCCTTAACAAATCTTTTAAATAAACCGGTGGCCTGTAATTAGGTGCATATACATTGACAATCGTTATATCTTCCTATTGAATTGATCCCTTAATCATTATATAGTGCCCATCTTTGTCTCTCTTAACAGTTTTTGTGTTAAAGTTTATGTTGTCTGATATTAAGATGGCTATGCCCACTCTTTTTTCATTCCTTTGGCATGGTATATCTTGTTCCAGCCTTTCACTTTCAGTCTGTATGCATCTTTGTTGGGAAGATGTGTTCCTTGTAAACAACAAATATATGGGTTTTGTTCCTTAACCCAATCAGCCAATCTGTGCCTTTTAACTGGACAGTTCAGGCCATTAATCTTCAATGTGACTATTGATAAGTGGTAACTTTGCCCTGCCATTTGCCAAAGATATTTTCTAATATATGCTTTGAATTCACTGTGATCTTTTGCTGTGATATTTCCTTCCTTTACCTTCTTTCATATTGATGGCCGTGTTTCTGTGTTTCTGTGTGTAACACATCTTTAAGCATCTTTTGCAGGGCTGGACGAGTGGCTACAAATTCTTTCAATTTCTGTTTGCAATGAAAGGTCTTTATTTCACCTTCATTCACAAATGAGAGCTTTGCAGGATATAATATTCTGGGCTGGCAGTTTTTCTCTCTTAGTACCTGGGCTATGTCTCGCCATTCCCTTCTAGCTTGTAGGGTTTCTGATGAGAAGTCTGCTGTGAGTCTAATTGGAGATCCTCTGAGAGTAATCTGATGTTTCTCTCTTGCACATTTTAGGATCTTTTCTTTCTGTTTCACTGTGGTGAGTTTAATTACAACGTGTCGTGGTGAGGATCTCTTTTGGTCATGTTTACTAGGGGTTCTATGAGCTTCCTGTACTAGGATGTCTCTGTCCTTCTCCAAAACTGGGAAATTTTCTGCTATTATCTCACTAAAAAGGCATTCTAATCCTTTCTCCCTCTCCATGCCTTCAGGAATTCCTAGAACTCGAATGTTGGGTTTTTTAATAGTATCCTGTAGATTCCCAACAATATTTTTTAGATTTCTAATTTCCTCTTCTTGTCTTTGGTTTGACTGTATATTATCCTGTGCTCTGTCTTCTAAGTCTGATATCCTCTTTTCTGCTTTACCCATTCTGTTTGTAAGGCTCTCTAATGTGTTTGTCATTTAATCTATTGAATTCTTCATTTCATTATGATTTCTCATCACTATCACAGTTTCTTGTTCTACTAGTTATTTCATTTCATTGTGATTCCTCCTTAATATTTAATTTTCATGAGAGAGATTTTCTATCTTGTCCATTAAGGATTTCTGTAGTTCAGGAATTTGTTTTTGAGAACTTCTTAATGTTCTTATCAATTTTTTGAGATCTGCTTCTTGCATTTCTTCTATCTCAACATCTTCGTAATCTTGAATTGGGGTGTCTTTTTCATTTGGGGGTGTCATAGTGTCTTCCTTGTTCTTGTTACCTCGGTTTTTGCGTTTGTTGTTTGGCATATTGGAGATATTCTTTGGTTTCTTCACTGTGGTGTTTTTTATTGTTGTAGTATGACTCTAGATTAAGTGGACTGTCTGTTTTAGATGGAGCCTTAGAGGCTTGAGATGGATGTGGCCTGAGAGCTCTGTGTGGTTCCTCAGGGTTGAGGGTGTGTCAAAGGAGACACTCCCAGTTTAGGCGTGATAAATCTCTCTCTCTTTCTTTATTTTTATTCAAAAGGGAAGAAATTCTGCACAGCTGAACGGAATTGGAGGTAGGTAGGAGGCAAATGATATACCCACAGGAGCCAGATATAGGAAGCTCTTTCCCAAGGACCACACAGGGAATCTGTGCTGTCCTCAGTGTGGGCTCAGATTCTCCTGCAGTCACCCACTGGGCTGCCAAGGCTACCAAATTGTAGCGTCTCTGGAGAGTACTCCGTGAGTTCTCTCCCCCACCGTCTCTTTTTTCACAATCTCAATTCAGTAGCATCACACATTCATTAGGTCCTTATATCCTGTTATTTCACCCCCCCAGAGTCAGGTTTTTCTGCTAGGCTCAGGGCCAGTGCAGACCTGAGTTCGCCCTGCTTATGACGTATATCCAAGATGGCGCCTGCTCTTTGTCTTGCTTGCCTTTGAGAGGTGGGCGGAGAGAGAGAAACTCGTGTCTGTATAAGTCACTTTTTTTTTCTCTCTCTTTTCTAGTTAGCCTGGTGAACGTTTCCCCACGGGGTTTCAAGTCTCGTTCCCTCTAGTCTCCTCTTTCCACTTCCCTGCTGCTGTCTCTGGCTATTGAAGTTCGGCTCACCTTGCGTTCCAGCACTGTTGTGTTTAGTCTGCTGCTGGTGTCCCCAACTGTGTTCTCCCATGCTCTCCACTCAGGTCCACAGTGAATCACTAATTCTGGAAGAGTTTCTTCTGCTGTTTCTTCCCCTACTCTTCCTTGAACCTGCAGTATCTCCACTTTTATTAAACTGTCTCTCCCTGGACTATCAGTATGCCCCCTTCCTATTCTGCCATCTTGCCTAACTCTATAGGTTTGCTTTCAAATGCTCTGTTAGTTGTCACAGGCCAGGGAGAACATATGGTATTTGTCCCTTTGGGGCTGGCTAATTTCACTAAGTATGACGTTTTCCAGATTCATCCATTTTGTTGCAAATGACCGGATTTCATTTTTTTAACCACTGTGTAGTACTCTATAGAGTACATATCACATAATTTCTTTACCAAGTCTTCTGTTGATGGGCATTTAGGCTGATTCCATGTCTTAGCTATTGTGACTTGAGCTACAATTAACAAGGAGGTGTAGATAACTCTGTTATTTGCTGATTTAATTTCCCTTGGGTAAATTCTGAGGAATGGGATGGTTGGCTCATATGATAGGATTCAGATTTCTGAGGAATCTCCAAACTGTCTTCCATAGTGGTTTTACCAGTTTGCATTCCCACCAACAGTGGATTAGGGTACCTTTCCCCCCATATCCTTGCCAGCATTTGTTGTTTGTTGATTTCTGTATGAAAGCTATTCTAATGGGGGTAAGGTAAAACTTCATTGTGGTTTTGATTTGCATTTCACTGAGGGTTCGTGATCCTGAACATTTTTTCATGTGTCTGCTGGCCATTTGAATTTTCTTTTTTGAAAAATGTGTGTTTATGGGGTTGGCACTGTGGCACAGTAGATTAACCCTCCACCTGCAGCGTCGGGCACTGGTTCTAGTTCCGGCTGCTTCCCTTCCCATCCAGCTCTGTGCTATGGCCTGGGAAAGCAATAGAAGACGGCACAAGTCCTAGGGTCCCTGCACCCACGTGGGAGATCAAGAAGAAGCTCCTGGCTCCTAGCTTCAGATTGGCATAGCTCCAGCTGTTGTTGCCATTTGGGGAGTGAACCAACGGAAGGTAGACCTTTCTCTCAGTCTCTCCCTTTCAATGTCTGTAACTCTACCTCTCAAGTAAATAAATAAAATCTTGAAAGAAAAAGAAAAATATGTGTTTAAGTCCTTGTCCCATCTCTTAAGTGGGTTGTTTGTTTTCTTGTTGTGGAGTTTCTTGATCTCATTGTATATTCTGGTTTAATCCTTTATCAGTTGCAGTTCTGTCGGTTGCCTCTCTACTTTCTTGTTTTTTGCTGTACAGAAACTTCTCAATTTGAAGTAATCCCATATGTTAATTTTGGTTTTGACTGTGCCTCTGAGGTCTTTTCCAAGAAGTCTTGCTTGTGCCAATGTTTTGCAGGGTTTCACTAATGTCCTCTGATAATCTGATGACATCAGGTTGTGGATTTAGATCTTTTTTGTGTGTGTGTAGATAATTTTAATTGCAATTCATATTTTATTTAACTTCTCAAGCACAGATGTTTACAGAATATTCATGATTATCACATCACAATAATGTTTTACATTTATAGCATCTATTCTATTTCTTGTTCTTTTTTAAAACCAAATTTTGAAAATTCAAGATAAGTTATTTTGAGATGATTCTCATTTATTACTCATTTCTGAACTTTCCCACTTCCTATGTGACATTTGGAGAAATTTTTTCTTTTAGTTTAGTGGGTCTCAGTTTAGGATTCATAATCACCTGGGAAAGCCTTAAAACACATTTTTATTTATTTAATTAGTTTTAATTTTAATTAGTTTTTAACATATTCAATGTGCTTTCTAGACACAATTCTAAGATCTTTAATCCATGTTGAGTGGATTTTTGTGTAAGATGTAAGGTAGGGATCTTGCTTCATGATTCTGCACGTGGAAAACCAGTTTTCCCAGCACCTTTGTTGAATAGACTGTCCTTGCTCCAGGGATTGGTTTTAGCTCCTTGATCAAATGTAAGTTGGTTGTAGATGCTTGGGTTGATTTCTGGTGTTTTCTATTCTGTTCCATTGCTCCATCCATCTGTTTTTGTGCCTGTACCAGACTGTTTTGATTATAACTGCCTTGTAATATGCCTTGAAATCTGGTACTGTGATGCCTCCTGCTTTGTCTTTTGTTGTATATGATTGCTTTGCTTGAAGCATCAAAGGAGGAGATACCTTTCTCTGAAGGGAGGGGAGAACTTCCACTTTGATTACGGCCTTGTCTAAATAAGATCGGAGTTGGCGAACTCTAGAGGCTTCCTCCATAGCCTTGGCAGCTCAGGACAGGAGCCTCGGGTGATTACTGACATCATAAATAAGAGTGTCAATTGTTAAGTCAACAACAGGAGTCACTGTGCACTTACTCCCCATGTAGGACCTCTGTCCTTAATGTGTTATACTATGAGAATTAATGGTAAAACTAGTCTTCCAACAGTACTTTATACTTTATGTGTTTGTGTGGGTACAAACTGTTGAAATCTTTACTTAGCATAGAGTTGATCTTCTGTATATAAAGATAATTAAAATGAATCTTAATGAAGAATGGGATGAGAGAGGGAGTAGGAGATGGGATGGTTTGCGGGTGGGAGGGTGGTTATGGGGGAAAGAACCACTATAATCCAAAAGTTGTACTTTCAAAATTTATATTTATTAAAAGTTTTCTATAAAAAAGTTCTTTCTCTACATGGCATTGTCTGTGTATACAAAGGCTGTTGATTTTTATGTATTGACTTTATATCCTACTATTTCACCAAACTCTTATTTGATTTCCAATAGTCTCTTAGTGGAGTTTTTGGATCTCCTATATATATAATCATTTCATCTGCAAATAGAGATAGTTTAACTTCTTCCTTTTCAATATGTGTCCTTTTGATTTCTTTTTCTTGCCTGATGGCTCTGGCTAAAGCTTCCAGGACTATATGGAATAGCAATGGTGAGAGTGGGCTTCCCTGTCTGGTACTGGATCCCAGTGGGAATGCTTCCAACAGTTCCCCATTCAATAGGAATATGGCCATAGGTTTTTCATAAATTACCTTGATTGTGTTTGAAGAATGTTACTTCTATACCCAATTTGCTTAAAGTTTTCATCATAATAAGGTGTTGTATTTTATGAAATGCTTTCTCTGCATCTATTGAGATAACCATATGGTTTTTGTTCAGGAGTTTTTTTAATGTGATGTATCAGATGGATTGATTTGCGAATGTTGAAACATCCCTGTATACCAGGGATAAATCCCACTTGATCTGGGTGTATGATCTTTTTGATGTGTGTTGGATTCAATTGGCTACAATTTTGTTAAGGATTTTTGCTTCTATGTTTTCAGGGAAATTGGTCTGTAATTCTCTGTTGCATCTTTTTCAGGTGTAGGAATTAAGGTGATGCTGGCTTCATAGAAGAATTTGGGAGGATTCCTACTCTTTGAGTTATCTGGAATAACTTGAGAAAAATGGGAGATAGTTCTTTAAATGTCTGGTAGAGTGTAGCCAGCACTGCAGCTCAACAGGCTAATCCTCTGCGTTGTGGCGCCGGCACACCAGGTTCTAGTCCTGGTCAGGGTGCCGGATTCTGTCCCGGTTGCCCTTCTTCCAGGCCAGCTCTCTGCTGTGGCCCGGGAGTGCAGTGGAGGGTAGCCCAAGTGCTTGGGTCTTGCACCCCATGGGAGACCAGGAGAAGCACCTGGCTCCTGGCTTCAGATCAGCGCGGTGCGCCGGCCGCAGTGGCCATTGGAGGGTGAACCAATGGCAAAAGGAAGACCTTTCTCTCTGTCTCTCTCTCTCTCACTGTCCACTCTGCCTGTCAAAATAAAATGTCGGGTAGAATTCAGCAGTGAAGCCATTTTGTCCTGGGCTTTTCTTTGTTTGGTGGACCTTTATTACTGATTCAATTTTGTCTTGGTTATGGGTCTGTTTAGGTTTTCTGTGTCTTAATGGCTCAATTTAGGTAGGTTGTATGTGTCCAGGCATCTGTCCATTTCTTCTAGGTTTTACAAGTTGTTGGAAGACAGATCTTTATATTAATTTCTGATGATGTTTATTTCTGTGGTATCTGTTGTTATTTCCTTTTTCATCTATTGATTTGATTCTTTTCTCTCCTTTTTTTGGTTAATTGGTCCAGTGGTGTGTCAATTTTGTTTATTTTTTCAGAAAACCAGCTGTTTGTTTTTAAATTCCATTTTGTTGATTTCTTGTCTAATCTATTAGTTTTGGGTTTGGTTTGCTGTCGTTTTCTAGATCCTTGAGATGCATTGATAATTCATTTATTTGGTGCTTTTACAATTTCTTGATGTAGGCACCTATTGCTATAAACTTTCTTTTTAATATTGCTTTTGCTGTATCCCATAAGTTTTGATATGTTTTGTTGTCATTTATTTCCAGAAATTTTTTGATTTCTCCCCTTTTGATTTCTCTATGACCCAGTTTTCATTCAGGAGCATGTTGTTCAGTCTCCATGTATTTGCATATACTTTAGAGATTCCTAAGTTTCTGATTTCCAGCTTCATTCCATTGTGGTCCAAGAAGATGCATGGTATGATTTTGATTTTTTTTTATTTTCTAAGACTTGCTTTGTGGCCTAGTATGTATAGGTCAATCCTAAGAAAGTTCCATGCACTGCTGAGAAGAATGTGTATTCTGCAACTGTAGGATGAAAAGTTCTGTAGATATCTGTTAGTTAGGTCTATAGTGTCAGTTAAATCTGCTATTTCCTTGTTGATTTCTGTCTGGTTGATCTGTCCATTGCTGAAAGTGGAGTATCCCCATTACTACTGTATTGTAGTCTAAGTCTCTCTTTAAATCCCTTAACATTTATTTTAAATAGCCAGGTGCCCCTTATTGTGTGCATATACATTTATAATAGTTATATTTTCCTGTTGAATTGCTTCCTTAATCAGTATATAGTGCCCATCTTCATCTTTTAACAGTTTTTAAGTCTATTTTGTCTGATATTAAGATGGCCACACCAGCTCCTTTTTGTTTCTGTTGGCATGGAATATCTTTTTCCATCTTTATACTTTCAGTTTGTGTGTACCTTTGTTGATAAGGTGTGTTTCTTGTCAGCAGCAAATAGATGGGTTTTGTTTTTTAATCCATTTAGCCAGTCCGTCTCATTTAACTGGGAAGTTAAGGCCATTTACATTCAAGGTGACTCTTGATAAGTAACAGCTTCACCCTGCCTTGTTTCCAAAAACATTCCTATTTTTTCTTTGAATTTTCTTTGAATTTTTACTGAGATGTAGTCTTCCTTTACCTTCTTTCATACTGATAACCATGTTTCTGTGTTGCTGTATGCTACTTCTGTAGGGATGGACAGGTGGTGACAGATTCTTTCAATTTTTGTTATGGAAGGTTTTCATTTCACCTTTATTCATAAATGAGAGCTTTGCAGGATATAATATTCTGGGGTGACATTTTTTTTCTCTTAAGACTTGGACTTTATGTCTCAACATTCTCTCCTGGCCTGTGGGATTTCTGATATAAAGTTTGCTGTGAGTCTAATTAGAGCTCCTCTGAAATTAATCTGGCATTTCTCTTGTGCATATTTTAGAATCTTCTCTTAATGTTTTACTGTGGTGAGTTTGGTTACATTGTGTCATGGTGAGGATCTTCTCTTGTCATAACTGTTAGGAGTTCTTTTCCTCCTGTACTTGGATGTCCCTTTCTTTCTCCAAATTAGGGAAGTTTTTGGTTATTGTTTTGCTAAAAAGGCCTTCTAATCCTTTCTCTCTTTCCATGCCTTCAGGAACTCCTAGAACCTGTATATTCTGTCTCTTTACAGTATCCTATAGATTCCCAAGTATTTTTTAATTTTCTAATTTCCTCTTCTTGTCTTTGGTTTGACTGTATAATTTCCTCTGCTTTGTCTTCTAAGTCCGATATTCTTTCTTCTGCTTCACCAATTATGTTGTTAAGGCTCTCCACTTCATTTTTTATTTTTTTCTGTTGGGTTCTTTGTTGAATTTTGATTTCTCTTTAAGATCTTCTTTTATGTCATGTACGGATTTCAGTAGTTCGTGCACATACTTCTGATTACTTCTGTGTAATCTTATCAATTTTTTGAATTCCATTTCTTGCATTTCTGCCATCTCATCATATTCACAATCTAGTATTGAAATGTTGTGTTTTTTTAGGGGCATCATATTGTCTTCCTTTTTCTTGTTTCTTGAATTGGTGCATTTGTTGTTTGGCATTTGTGGAGATGCTCACTGGTTTCTTCGTTTTTTTTGTTGCTTTTGCTGTGGTAGCTTTTATCTTTGTACTATGAACTATGACTCTATAGATTAAAGTGGAATGTCTGCTTTCAATGACTATCTAGAGGCTTGTAGTGGGTGTGGCCTGAGAGCTTTGTTCAGTTCTCTAGGGTTAAAGGCATGCGTACGGTGACACACCCAGATTTGGCATGGTAAATCTTTTCTCTCTGTCTCTTTTTTAATCAGAAGGGAAATTTATTCTGCTCAGCTGAGCTCCTCTCCTCAAAGGAGTCCAGTGTCTGAGTTCTAGCACCAGAGGGTGTAATATTCATCTGCTCTGTCCCAAGGACCACACAAAGGATCTGTACAGTCCTCAATAAAAGTTCTGTTTCCCCCGCAATGAGAGAGGGGTGTAAGGAGGAGAGGGGGAGGGAAGAGGGGGAAGGATGAGGAGGAAAGAGGGAGAGAGAGTGATGATTTCTGTTGATTAGTTCATTTCCCATATGGCTAAAGCAGCCAGGGCTGGGCCAGACTAAAGCTAGGCGTCTGGAACAGGGTCTCCCACTTGGGTGGCAGGAATTCAAGTACTTAAGCTATCATCCACTGCTTGCCTGGCACATGAGCAAACAGCTGGATTGGAAATGGAGTAGCTGGGGCTTGAACTGTCACTCTGATATAGAATGTGGGTGGCACAAGCAGTGGCTTAATTCACCATGACATAATCCTGCCCCTCCATTTGCTTTCAACCTAAAAATGTCTTTAATATGTGTGTCTTGGGCTGCTGCTGTGGCAAATTATGTTAAGCCTCTGCGTGCAGCAAAGGCATCCCATCTGGGCACAGGTTCAAGTACGAGTTGCCCCACTTCTGATCCAGCTCTCTGCTAATGGCCTGGGAAGATAGTGGAAGATGGTGGGTGTGATTAGACCTTGCATTTATGTAGGAGACCTGGAAGAAGCTTGTGGATTCAGGTCGGCCCAGCTCTGGCCATTGTGGCTCTTTGAGGAGTGAACTGGTGGATGGAAGACATTTCTTTATCCCGTTCTCTCTCTGTAACTCTGCCTCTCAAATAACTAAATAAATCTTTTCAAAAACTGTGTCTTTGGGGCATCCCATATGAGTGCCGGGTTCTAGTCCCAGTTGCTCCTCTTCCAGTCCAGCTCTCTGCTGTGGCCTGGGAGGACAGTGGAGGATGGCCCAAGTCCTTGGGTCCCTGCACCTGCATGGGAGGCTAGGAAGAAGCACCTGGCTCCTGGCTTCAGACTGGTGCAGCGCCAGTTGTTGAGGCCATTTGGGGAGTGAGCCAATGGAAGGAAGACCTTTCTGTCTCTCTCTCTCACTATCTAACTCTATCTGTCAAATAAAAAAAAACTGTGTCTTTTGTAGATAGAATGTAATAGTGTCTTTTTTTTCTTTTTAATCTACCTTGTCAAGTTTTGTAGCCTTTAATGTGTTTGTTTAACCTAGGGATCAGAAAATTATGACCTACAGGTTAAATACCTATTTTTAAATTTTTATTTATTTATTTGAAAGAAAGCAGAAGGAGAGAGAGAGAGAAAAAAAAAAAAACATCTTCCATCCACTGATTGACTCCCCAAATGCCCAGAATAGCTGGAGCAGAAGCCTGGTTGAAGTGAGGAACCTGGAACTGGATCCGGGTCTCCTATGTGAATGGCACACATCTAACTCCTTGAGGGATTACTGATTCCTCCCGCAGTGTGCTGGCACACAAGCCCAGGAACTCTGATAGGGGCTGTTTGTGTCCCAAGCAGTATCTTAACCACTGGGTCAAACACTCATCTCCAAATGCTTATTTTTGTAAGTAAAGCTTATTGAAACACAGCTACATCTTTTATGTATTATCTGGGACTGCTTTTGTGTCTTCAATATAAAATTGGGTAGTTGTGACAGATCATATAGCCCCCAAACTCAAATATTTGCTTGCTGGCCTTTTATAGACCCTGGTTTAGATTATTAACATTTAATATGATTGTTGAGATGGTTGAATTTAAGCCTATTACTTTACTATTTGTTTTCTATTAGTCTTTTATAATTTTTGTTTGCTTGTTTGCTTTTTCTTTTCTCTTTCCCTGCCACCTTGTAGATTTTTTTTTATGTTTCGTCTATTGAAATTTTTTAGTGTGTGTTTTAGAGTGGTTGTTCTTTGTCATAATATCTGACCTGTATGGTTATGTTCTAGTGATTGTAATGACATATCTAATCTCTCTACTTGGGATTAATATTGTACTACTTCAAATTTAATAGTGACGATGAACCTTACATGCGGTTCCTTCCCTTTACTCTACTGCAGTGATCCTTTGCTATAGTTGTTAAATATGCCCCCATAGCGTGGAAACTACACTAGATAACTGTTAGAACTTTTTCTTTCAACTATTACATATTTTTATGAAACTTAGAGGAAAAAAGAGGCATCTGTTATACCTACTCAGCTATTTATTATATCTTGTAATGTTCCTGTCTAGCGTCATTTCCCTTTAGCCAGAACTTTTCTTCAGCATTTCTTATAGATCAGGTTTGCTGGTGATCATTTGTTTTCCTTCATCTGAAACTATCTTTAATTCACATGCATTCCCCAAGATCTCTTGCTGTCCTCAACTGGATGTAGAATTCTGGGTTACCACTTATTTCTTTTAGCACTATAAAAATATTGTTCCAGTTGTCTTCTGGACCAATATATGGTCTATCTTAGTGATAGATTCAGACGATCATTTATTTTTCTTTTTTTAAAAAAAGATTTGTTTATTTGAAAGCCAGAGTTGCAGGGACAGAGGGAGAGACAGATATCCTCCATCTGCTGGTTTACACCCCAGATAGCCACAACAGCCAGAGCTGGGCCATGCCTAAGCCAGGAGGTTAATCCGAGTCTCTCGGCTGGGTGCAGGGGCCCAAACACTTGGGTCATCTTTTGCTGCTTTTCCCAGGCCATTTGCAGGGAGTTGGATGGGAAGTAGGGTAGCCAGACATAAACTGTCACCCATATGGAATGGCAGTGGCATCTATACAACAATACTGGCCCCTCTGATGATCATTTCTGATAAGAAATCTGTAGAGCTACAGACAGCATCTCTAAGCTGTAAGTCTGTAATCTGAATGCTGTGAAATCCAAAACTTTTGAGTGCTGATATGATACCCATAAAGATCTGGATCTTGGAATGTTTTAGATTTCAAGTTTTTCAGGTTTGGGGTGCTCAACTGGTAAAGTCTATCTAATACTCACAAATTAATAAAATTCTGAACTTCATCTGTTCCCAGGCATTTCAGATACAGAACACTCGGCCTGTGCTGTACTTGAATCATTGTTCTCCTTCTCTCTTGTTCAGCAGTACCTAATGTAGTCCTGGTTTTTGATTTATTAAATTTTTAGTATTGATTGAGATTAGGAAAGCTTATCAAGGTTACATTTTTTTTTAAAGATTTTTATTTATTTATTTGAGAGCTAGACAATGAGAGACAGAGAGAAAGGTCTTCTGATCGTTGGTTTACTCCCCAAATGGCCTCAATGGCCAGAGCTGTGCTGATCCGAAGCTAGGAGCCAGGTGCTTCTTCCCAGTCTCCCATGTGGGTGCAGGGGCCCAAGGACTTGGGGCATCTTCTGCTATCCCAGGCCACAGCAAAGAGCTGGATTGGAAGTGGAGCAGCTGGGACAAGAACTGGCACCCATATGGGATGCCGGCGCTGCAGGTGGAGAATTAACCTATGTGCCACGGTGCCAGCCCCAGGGTTTGATTTTGACAGGATTTGAATTCCCCAGTAGGTGTTACTGCTATTATGCTTCATAATATTAGATCATTTTACAAGATCTGCATAACCAGACATATCAATAAACTCTTCCATTGTTTCTTATTTACTTGGCTTCCTCTTCATGTAAAAGGAAAATTGGAAGCAGTATATAATTTTCAAAGCTTCTGCCACCTTTTGCATAGACACTAGTCAATTTATGTAATCATAAGTAGTTAAGAGACATCTGGAAAGAAATGAGTCAAAAAGTGATTCAGAATTTTGTTGTGTAGCATTACATTTAATGTTTAATATCTACAGAGAGAATTAAATACAGCAGAGATTTCCTGTTGAAGCTCTCAAGTGTTTCCATCTGCAGAAAAAAACCAGACTTTCTGCCTGATCATCCCATTGTACTTAACAAACCAGTAAGTAGTTTTGTAATTTTGTACTGTAATAATGCATTCCCTAATTTTTGTCTTTAACATTTTTGATTATACTTCTAGATTTTGAACCATTCTTATTTTGAAATATAATTCAGAAAACAAATAAGAGTTGGAAAGATGAGTATAATGTACAGGTATAATGCATGAATACAACATACCAAATTATAATTACCACTTTAATAGAATAATTGTATTTTGTTTATGAAATGTTTTTTGATTAAAGGGTCATGAAAATACTGTATCATTCTGAAGATTCTCTTGTTTTTAATTAACTTCTATAGTCTATATGGAGTTAATTTTACTCTATGAGGTAGGAGCAAAACTACTTTTTTTCCTACATGGATATTCAATCATTCTATTACTAAGTTTGAGTGGATAGTCCTCTCTTTTTTGGCAAAATGCATGTGGTCTGTTTTGGGTTCCTATCTCATTATGCAGGCAGTAATGATTTCTGTCCTTTCATGGTTCTACTTACATTTGACTGGAGTTTGAATTAGTTTTCATCAACACTGTTTTGTATAGGTAAAGGCAATTAGAATTCTGATGAGATGATAGAATACAGATAGGCTGAGAATGGATCCAATATGAGATACATATGATTATCTCTTGTTTACAGTGGATCCATGGGGATCCATTAGTATATTTTCTCAATTAGAATTTTTAAAAAAGTTTATACTTAATATTTCCTAAACCCTTTAACTTAGACATTTTTTAATATTAAAAATTTTTTTTCATAATATCTCACAATATTTAATGAGGAAAAATATACTTGATATTTGGATTTTCCTACCTGTTCCAAGATATTGTAGATTTTTGTAGTCCTTTGTGAGAAGAAATATAAACTTCAGGGCTATATAAAATAATTCCCTTTTTCCTTTGGAGATTTTCCATCTTTAGGGGTGGCATTTGGCCTAGTGGTTAAGAGGCCAGTTAACACTCTGAGCCCCCTATCATAACACCCAGTTTAATACCTGGCTTTGGCTCTGACACCAGCTTCCTGCTAATGCAGACCATGGAAGGTAGAGCTGATGGTCCAAGTAATTGGGTTCCTGCCACCCTCACTGAAGACCTGGATTGACTTCCTGATTCCTATAGCCCTGCCCAGTCCTTGCTAATATTCATATTTGGGGAGTGAACCAGCAGATGGGAGTTTTCTGCCTCTTTATCTGTCAAGTAGTAATTAAAAATTTAAAAAAGTCTTTCCATCTTTAATAATATTTTATTGTTTAAATGTTTGACATACACTTTGAACAAACATATCAGAATACATTAGTATTTTGATTTATGCTTTAACATTTTAAAAAATGAGGTATCACAGAAACAAAGCAACAGGTTTGGAATACAATTTATTAAAAATGAAGTACCTTTTTTTGAAACACAGAATGTTATTTGACAATTGTAGTTATTTTAATAGTCTCTATAATAACATGCATTTATATCTGCAAAGAGTATGTTCAGTTTTTTTGATAAACTAGTGAAACTATATTCAGCCAATCTAATTTATAAATCAACTCTTCTGTATTACAGGAAAACAACCAGAGTTTTAAGTAGCATTTTAAGAACAGATGAATTTGAAGATAAAGAATTATTCGTTTTATATTTTGGACACCTGCAAATGAAGTGGATCTAGTAACAATAACTATAATGGACTGTGACAATTCATTTTATTTTTAATTTTGATGGTTGGCTATTTGGTTTCTCCTAAAATGAGAAAGATATTTTAAACTATAAAGAATTTTCTAATCAATTTCAGCTTTGCAGGCAGTTTCCTGCATAAATTGCAAAGTAACACTGGAAAGTAGGGATTTGGTTAGTGAAGTGGGAAAACTGTATTTATAATTTGCATGCTACTTGCAATTTTTGTGTTTCATCACTTGTAATAATGGAATGGACATGTAAGCTGTAAAGATTCTCAAATATAAAGTATTTGCTACAAGGTATATATGGTATAGAATTTCTTTTATAGTTAATTTACTTTTAAAGTAGGTTCTCACTGATTTGATCCCAGTGCTTCAGTGAATTCTTACACTCTCTCCAGAGGCATAGAATGATTTAGGATGTTCAATGCCTAGTTTTCAATGACAAGAGGGAGAATTTTTCAGGAGGCATTTTTTAAAAAAAAAAAGATTGGTATCTAGGTTTTTGATAACAATCTGAGGTTCACAATTACTAGAGATTGACTATTTTGAAACAGTGGTAGTGAATGAAACAAATTGAAAGCTGCTACTCATGTCTCATCAAATGAACAAAAATTGAGCAGTTGCTAAATAAAACTAATTTCCAAAAGAAAAAAAATTTAGACATTTGCAAATAATTGAGGTACATTAATTTCTAGAAATGTTATACAATAAGCCTCCTGTAGTTTGTCATTCTAGATGTTACTAAAGATTTTTTTCAGCACAATGTCAACTGCTGATGTAAAGGTAAGTGAAAATAAATTCTCTCTGCTGCTTCTGTTCTCTCAGATCCTTGAGTCTATTGGCAAGGTATTCAAGACCATCGTTTGTTGGAGAAATTTCTTTTTACTGAATTGTGACCTCCTAAACTTAGTACTTGCGTTTTTATTTTATCTTCCCTGGGTTTTGAATCTGTTAGCCAGATTTCAAGTGTTTAGTCCATGATTTCCCATCTTTGTCTTTCAGTACCCACCCCCTCTTTTTTAGTGCTTTATTCCCTCAGAAAAATGGATTGTTTTTAAAATAGAAAAAAATTTCAGTAACTTCATAAATTTATTGCTTATTTTAAATGGAACTATTTATATTTAAGGCCCAGTTTGTTTTTGCTCTATTTTTCTTTTATATTGTAATATGTATGTGAATACATACACTCTTACATACATGATAAACTAAGAGCTAAGATCAGAATTACATCATTAAATTAGTGTTACTTAACTATTTGCCTATCACCAGGTCCTTTTGATTGTAGTATAAGATGTGATAGAACTTAATTTAATTTGGTATTTAGAGAGCCATTCCATTTAGCACTGTTACTGAGGGCAGAATCCTTTTAGAACCATACTGCCATGCTTCTTCAGAAACTGCTTCATAGCCCAAATACTTTTTGAATTCGATATTGAAATGGACTGACTGGAGCTATGTATCTTTGAAACCATTTATGTCCAGCATTTCCAAAAACAATTTGTCAAAAGTCCCTTAGGTTTTAGTCTTTTAATCCTTATATATAATTAGAGACCACAAAAACTGTGTTATGTTTGCCTTTGTACTTCTCCATTAATATTTTTGATTATAAATTAAAAGTCCAGCCAGGTGTTGAGAGTGCTTGTCTGAGTTGACCAGAGGCACGCAAACACACATCTCAATATGATATATATACTTAGTATGGATGTGTATGTCAAAATTTATTATGTTACATAGAAATTATTAAAAATTTTAAATGTTATTTAGATGGAGGACTGTGGGTATACAGAGGTATTAGTAAAGTTAATGTTGTATAAACTAGCCTGATAATATTTGTCAGATTTTATGTAAAAGAAACGCCCTTTTCTATTGAGTTTTCAAAGAATGAAAAAAAAAACAGTTGGACTCCTATAGTGACACTTTTCTGGTTATAAGTTCTGCTAATGAAAAAATATATATAGAAATAAGATTTTATTATTAAAAACAATTTAAGAGCTTGTAGAAAAGGGAATATAAGTACATAGTTTGTCATTCTAGTGTTGAAACTGGAAAATAGATATCTTCTGCCCAGTTCTTTCCCGATTTTATTACTAAAGTTTTGTGCTTTTTGAAACTTCCTCATATTCATTTGGGTTAAACTATTTTAAAAATATTTTAAAATTCTTAAATGCAGATGTCTATATTTTATAAGAAAAGTTGGGTCTCTAGAACACAAATGGAATCCATGTTATAAAATTGGAACAAGATTTCCACAAAGTGAAACTCTTTTTTCATGTTTAACATAAGGGGAATTAAGTGCTAACAGATGATATAATGGTATTACATTACTAAATGGTATCCTAACTTGTCACAGAATTATTCACTTGTGAAAACTCATCTTATAAGCTAACAGATGGGCAGAGATTCTATAGGTGATAGCTAAGGTTGTTTTATGCCTTTGTACTAATCTTTTAAGTAATGTAAAGAATAGACTGAGGATCATGAGTTGAGAATGAACAGACATTATTAAAGAATAAGTTTCACTTGCAGAAAATCGTTATTTAAATATCACAATACACTGATTTAACCTTTGTATAGTATATGACAGTCTAAAAAACCTGTCCTAAATAGTAATATTCTCAAAGTTTGCAATTTAAATATTTTTATCATTATTCTTTTTCACAATGTGATTCCTTTATGCATACACTTTTTTCATATACTAGGAATTTGGTTACAATGTAGCAAAACAATGAGCAGCAAATATTGGGAAAGTGAACTCTGAAAGGTAAGACAACTTCACATGACTGGTAAAGATACAGAATACATTTTACTGCACATAGAGTAAATGCATTAAACAGAAGTATACAGGAAGTTAACAACCACAGAAATTGTTCTATTTGACATTTCAGATAAGAACATTTGTTTTGTACTTGGGACCATAAAGAAAATGTCCTAGGAACATCTAATTGTTGTTCAGGATCCACCAGGAAGCTGAAAAGAGGAAAAAAATTTTTTTAAGTAATGAAAATAACTTCCAAAGCAAATAAAGTTCAAGGTGCAGATCATTTTTAAGGAAACCATTCCTCCAACCTTAGTTTGTAAAACTATCTTTGTAGTCATCATTTCCTGATTATTTAAGCCAAGACTGAATTCTTTCTGTGCAGTTATTATTTGTACATTATCTTTTGGACCTTTGTTGTACTCTTAAAATCTTTTGTTATAAATAAATAGGGCTTGTTTTCATAATGGGGTTATAAATGCTGTAAAGATAAAATTTTGTTGTTGTTTTAATCTACCCAATACCAACAATAGTTTGGAAGCATTTTATATATTATATTTCCTAATATAGATTTAAGAAAGGTTGAGTATAAGCAAGAGAATGCATTATAAATAATTTTTTAGAATATAAATAGTAAAACTGGAAATGTTTTCCTCGATGAGTAAGATAAACTTCTGGTAAAGAGGTACAGTTGGTAGAATGCTATGATAGACAGCAAATGAAAAAAAATTTCTTTCAAAACTTTTTATCTTTTTTCATAACCATAGGACTTAGTCTTTGTCTTATACCAAGAAATCAAGGAATATTCTTTCTCAAAGTTCTCATACACTTTAAAAAATATATTTGGGGCCAGCGCTATGGCATACTAGGTTAAGCCTCTGTCTGTGGTACCAGCATCCCATATGGGTGCAAGTTCAAGTCCTGGTTGCTCCACTTTCGATCCAGCTTTCTGCTATGGCCTGGAAAAGCAGTGGAGGATGGCCCCAGTTCTTGGGCCCCTGCACCCATATGGGAGACCTGGAAGAAGCTCCTTGTTTGCTTGGCCCAGCACCAGCCATTTGGGGAATGAACCAGTGGATGGAAGACCTGTCTCTCCTTCTGTATATAACTTTGCCTCTCAAATAAATAAATCTTATATAAGGTGGGGTGTGGGGCGAGGAAGAGATCTCTCTCCCATCTGCTGGTTCCCTCCTTAAATGGCCACAGTGGCTGTGTCTGAGGCAGGCTGAAGTCAGGAGTTTAGTCTGTGTCTCACATGTGGTTGGCAGGGACCCAACTACTTAAGCTATCACCTGTCTCAGGGGAGTTGAAGCTCAAGGTATGCCACTATGGCATGCAAGTAATCCCAAGCAGCTGTTCCTCTCATGCCTTTTTTGTCTAAGTGGTTTATGATGGCTATGCTCTTGGGCAGCCATTTTCCATTAAGTCTTATTTGAATGATTTTCACACTTTAGAGTTCATAGAAATATATTTTAGTTTATATTTTTATATTCAGATGCAGTCTAGTTTACTTGCTCTATTTATTGAGGTATACCTCAGGTATATCACTTAACAAGAAAAACAGTATTATTAGATATGATAATTTTGAGTTAGAAATATAAACCTACTTATCCTTAATTTTTACAAATATAGCTACTTTCAGAATTTAATACTAGCTCTAAATATATACAGCTAATGTTTTTATTTTTAACACAACCAAATAAAATACACAAAAAGGTGCAAAACTGCTTATTAAAATAGTATTAGATATCATGTGGCTGTTAAAACCCCTAAATGTTATTCATATATGTTAATTTCAGCTTTTTGTTCAGGTATATTTGCCTGATGAGATTATAAAACTTTAAAATCAAGTCAAAGGTGGAGAGTATGGGTGGACAATTGGCACAACAACTAAGAAAATGCTTGGGATACTAGCATTCCAAATTGGAGTCCCATTTCTGCTTTCAGTTCTAGCTTCCCCCTATTGCACTCTTATGCTTGGATCCCTGCTACTGAAATAGGAGCCCTGAATTGGGTTCTGGGCTCCTGGCTTCAGCCTAGCTGAATCCTGGCTGTTGTGGACATTTTCAGAGTGAACCGCCACATAGAATATCTCTCTTCCTTTCAAGTAAAATAAGAAACAAAAATTTAATTAATAAATGTTAAAAATGGTTTGAGGTAGTTATAAAAAATTGTTAGAAACAAGCCTTTTTGGTTTTTCAAATTCTAGTGATCATTATTTGAACTTGATGTGATATGTGAATTAATGCAACATTGAACTACAATCAAAGGTATTAAATCGGGGCTTTAGAACAATAATCCAGTTTTATTTGTGCTCAATTTTTCTCTCTAGGAAATGCTCTGAAAGAGTAGTGTAATGCATATATCATTGATATTAATGCAAAATCAGTGAGAATGAGGGCATTAAGTTGGGTCAGAAACTATCTGATTACATTTGCTATAGCAATTATCCCCCTCATAACTCACTAACCTACCTTCCTGTAGTCTTTTGTTTGCCGTTGGTTCACCCTCCAATGGCCGCCGTGGCCGGCGCACTGTGCTGATCCAAAGGCAGGAGCCAGGTGCTTCCTCCTGATCTCCCATGGGGTGCAGAGCCCAAGCACTTGGGCCATCCTCCACTGCACTCCCTGGCCACAGCAGAGAGCTGGCCTGGAAGAGGGGCAACCAGGACAGAATCCGGTGCCCCGACCGGGACTAGAACCTGGTGTGCCAGCGCCGCAAGGCAGAGGATTAGCCTAGTGAGCCACGGCACCGGCCTGTAGTCTTTTTCTACAATATCTTTGCTTAGGTGTTTACTGTCCTTGAAAGATTTAAGACATCTGCATAAGAACAAGCTATTTCCTTTTGTTCTGTATAACTGAACCAGTGCTTTCAAGATTGAGACTGAAAATGGTTGACAGCAAGTGCAAAAATCACAAGTGGCAGGACTTCCTGGAAATTCTCATGATTGGACATCATAACAGCATGTTCTTCAATCATTTAGTAAATATTTGTCAGTTTGTTCCAAATACTGTACTGCTGCACTAAAGCAGGGGATGTGAAACTAAGATGTGGATCTTGCTTATCTGTGTTCTATGTATACAGGCTACAGTAGTCATATTTATAGAAGTTTTGGTCTATGCCTTTTCTGCCACTTAGAGCAGACTGTTCAAGACTGATAAAATAATTAAACCAGACGTTCATGGGAAAATTGAAGGCAGTCTGTAAAGTCTGTTCCTTACTAAGCTGTGCTACCATGCTGTCACTTGCACCTTTCTTCAAGCTTTGGTGCATGCTTATTTAAACTGTATCAATGAAGTAGTGAATTATGAGCAATTTCAACCATATTCATGGCTTTCATGTTTGAGAGCTAAATTTGAACTATATAACGAGAGAAATTCCACAAGTTTACCATTCTCTGTTAGACAAGCCTGCCCTGTAGCAGATACATTCATGAATGAGCGAGCTGGAAAGCATTCACATCAGATCACTAAGCTTTAATTCCACAATTGTTTCACTTTCCATTCCACCTTCATCTGGCTGAGGTTAATTCCTGACTCAGGATTACTGTGTACACTCCTCATTCTGACATTCTCACCACGTTTTCCCCTCTTCCATTTGTATCATATTATCAGCCTGACTCATACCTTTGTACCAATAAGCCAAGCACTCACTTCTTGTTCATGTCTAGAATTTATCAAAGTACACTTTCCATCTTTACTTGTCCAGGTCTCCTCCTTTACCATATTCATCTCCTTCAACTGTTACAGAGGAAGAGATTACTTATTTCATCCAAGTCCACAAGGCATACTTTACTCCTAGTTATTACTATTTAATGCCTTGGGGTGGATTGTTTTTCTGGAGTCATTTGTGTTTGCTAAGATTTCTATCAAATTAGACAGAAAGCACTGTGTATTTAGGGACTGCATTTTTACTTTGAACCCTCTCTCAATCCCAACACACTACTTGTTCAGAACTCAGCCAGTGCCAGTAAATAGGCTAAGCACTCCAGTAAACCCAGGACCAAGTACATATTAATCATCACTAACTGTATGTTTAACCAGTATATGAGCAGATTAATACATGAATTTTGGTTCAGTTTTCCTAAATAAGTTTTGGCTAGGCCAAATTTCTTAGACAAATTCATTTCAGTTTTTCTTCTATTCTCTTTGCTTTCAATTTAAATATTTTAACAGCTACCAAAATAAATATTTCTCACATAATTCTGATTTCCAGTTTATGGATCACTTATTTTAAACTTGTATTCAATACGTTAAATTACTATGTGATAAAACATTTGAATCACTTTTGAATTCTCATGGTTTGACTTGTACTTTAAGTTTGTTAAAACTTTGAAGTTCACCAGCAAATGAACAATAGGTTTAATTACCCAGGAATACAAAAAGGGTCAACTGAGGACTAACAGCAATAGAATAAATACATAGGTCTCTATTTCCTCCACCCTGCACCAATTTTTAAGAGATAAAAATAAATAATAAAGAAGAGTATCATTGAGAAAGCAAGTTGGGGGAGTGCATACCATCTTTTTAAAAACAAGATACAAAAGCACATAGAAGTATTGTGAATCCATGATAATTACCAGGAACAAGCATAGTAGATGTGAGTTCTGGAGTTTCCAGGAAATCCACATTACTTCTTTGGAATGTCTTGCTATAATTCGTCTGGAGGTGGCTGCATAAATAATTATAGGTTAAGGCTGTGTATTTTTATTCACAGAGTACAGAAGAGATCAAAACAAGATGGCAAGGTTTTGGATGACTTGATTAAGTGCCTGGGTACAGATGTCTTTTAATGATTATTTATCTGAAAAAAGGATTTGAATAGTTTAAAAAATTGTCATCAGAAATAGTAGGAAAAAGTTTTAAAACGGGGACATTAATTTTTTTAGAAGTTAAAATAATATGAAGTAGACTTTAATTATAGCAAGATTTTTTTAAACAGAGAATCTTGGCTGTCATGGTGTTAAAAAGTAGAATGGCTAAGAGAAGAGTTGAATTTTCTATCCCTAGAGAATAAAACAAAAGTCATCCAAAAGTGCAGGCCTGGAATAATGGAGTTGAATGAATTGCCTTTATGTTCCAGTCTGTGCCTGAAGTACCTCTGTTGCCATTTTGCTTTTATTATATAGCACAAAGTGCCTTCACAATAGCCACAAAAATAAAACTTTTAGGTGAAATATGTCAACTGAATTTCAAGTGCTCCATTACTTCCAGTGCCCTGTACAAACACTATGAAAATCTGGACGTAGTGGAGAGCTATATTATGTGGGATGTTTAAATCTCCAAATAGCAAAAACGTCTTTCATCCTATTTTTCTAGTTACATATTTGTTAATAATAATTTTAATTTCAAAGAAGTTGATTTACTTTTAATGTTTCCCAACAATGTCTTGAATTTCCATCTTTATTATGATTAAAGACATTTAGAAAAATTAACTTTTTACTGTAAAATAAATGAGAAGCACAAAGCTTCTTCAAAAAAATTCAGAAATAAAGTTTTCCCTCTCCAATTTTCTGCATCTTTTTGTTTCCGTTTCCACTGTCATCCCCACCTGCCTTAGATACAACACCTATCTAAATCATCTCACCTTAAAGTATCAATAAAATGGTAGCATTGGCAGTAGGATCATTGCCCAAAATATTTGTGCTTCAAGATGGAAGTGCTTTCTGATGCATAAAATTCCTAAAAGTGTATGAATCATGGTAATGAGTAAATGAGACAGGTTTTAAGGTAAGTAGATGGGACTTTTCCTAATATCCCAAAATTACATCATGCATATTGTCATCTCCCTGGCTTCACCAAAGTCAGCCTTGTTCATAACTTACCTATTCCACACACTACTATTTTCCCAGAACTCGTAAATCATGTAGCGAGATTCATTTGAATGTTTCTGTATAGAAATGCTGAAATGGAAAAGAAAAGGCATAATCAGCCACTAGAAATTAAGGAAGCAAACTAGTTTTCTAATCGTTTCTGGATGTGGATGGAAACAATCACCTCCATTTATAGGAACCAACCTAAAATGCATGAAAATCAAGCAGGTTTGTCAATGAATTGATTACTCTGTCTAGCATCTTGAAGACAGTGTCAGTAAATTAGATACCACAAATGAAGTTTAGGTAAAATTTCATTCATGCATTCAGAATGATTTATAGAGCATCTGTTGTGCCAGGATTTAGGAAAATGAGCACATGCCATCTGCTCTTGCCCTCAAATATATTTGGATACTACTGAATTGTTACTGTTAACCACAATGGCTCTTGCCAAAATCTTAGCCTTATCCATCCCTGAATTGACAGCTTTTGTTTGGAGTCCTTTGCTATGCACTGTTCGAGTCACCTGGACCACACTTATACAATTGAATTCTAGTTTGCATATGCTTAATGGTTCCTTTGTGTTGTGTGTATAAAGACAAAACAATACACTCACCTCTCAACTTTGGATCAAATTTGACCAACATTCTGGCCATACCCGCAGCCTAGTTATTGGTATTGTGGCGCAGAAGGGTTAAGTTGCAGCTTGCATCACCAGCATCCCATACAGGACCAGAGGTTTGAGTCCTTGCTACTCTGCTTCAGATCCAGCTGCATGCTATTATGCCTGGGAAGGCAACAGAGGATGGCCCAAGTGTTTAGATCCCTGCCACCCATGTGAGAGACCTGGAAAAGGAGTTCCTAGCTCCTGGCATTGGCCTGAACCAGCTGTGGCTATTGTGGCCATTTGGACAGTGAACCAGCAGGTGGAAGATTGTGTCTCTCTCCTCCCTCCTAGAGCCAGCTGAAAAGTTGAGGTGAAGACTGGATTTAATCCTGCAGACGTGCGAGATGATTAGGAATTTGAAGTGGGGAGAGTAACATGGCTGGAGTTGTTAAAAGATCTTTGTTGGTTGGGGCGGGGACATGGGGGGGGGCGTTGAGCTGTCACTTGGTATCCCTCATCCCGTTATCAGAATTCCCAGGCTTGGTTCCTTTTTGCATCCAGTCAAGCTTCCTTGTAGTATTCCTGGGAGGCAGCAGATGGCCCAGAAATGTGGTTTCCTGAAACCCTTGTAGAGATTAGGATGGAGTTCCTGACTCCCGACTTCAGCCTGGCTCAAGGCTCATTTCCAGCTGTTGTGGGCAGGAGGAAGAGTAAACCAACAGATGGAAGGGGTGTGTGTGTATGTGTCCTTAAGCTTAAAGACATTTCTGATGGAATGTGGAGTATGGAGGTCATTCATACAAAAGAGAGGTAGTGAAATAGACATGATGCACTTCCAAATGTGGATAGCAAGGAATAAAGAGGGGGCAGACTGATAAATTTAAGTAGGATACCAACATAAAGATATACTCAATTGTAAAAGCACAGCTTGTTAACAGGCCTAGTGCTTTACAATATATTCAGATTAGAAAGCAAAACGAGGGATAGAAACAAGGATTTTTAGATTCAGAACAATTTACACAGCAATTTATGAAGTTAGGATTGACCTAAGTGTGACCAGCAGGTGGCAGTAACTACACACAAAAAAGTTAATTCTTTTCTCTCCTTGTAGTTCAGTGTTTTTCAGTCATCTAGATAATTGAAGTTTAATATAGTGAGTATAGTAAACCTTTCACTAAAAAATCTGATAAGGATCGAGTAATAAGTAGAATATTTGATTTTCTAATCCTAAGAGTTCATGGCTGGGCTTTTTGGGGGTTCCTTGAAATCCCAGAAGTGATCTACAAATCTGTGCAGTTTTCCTTTTTGTCTGGGAAGGGAAACTGTAGCCTCCATCATAGTCTCAAAAGGGTCTGTAACCTAACAATGTAATGGACAAATGTTAATCTATGCTGTTCTCTAGGATGAGACTTAAAATACTCAGCCTGCTACTTCAGGCTGCTGTTAACTGCCTCCTGCAAATTATTTCATTGTGTTAATTATTACATTAAAAGCTCACTAATCCAGCTTTCTGAACCTTTCATTTTCCAGAGTAGCCTCAAAATTATAAGAAACTGACAAATTTTTACCGCAATGCAGAAGCTTTAGAATGATTAGAGAGTATATCAGAATATGACATAGTAGTTAAACTATGGCCCAGGAGTGGGAGTGGGCATTTAGCACAGTGGCCTGAGTTGCCACTCTGGATGCCTGCATTTCATGTCAGAGTGCTTGGCTTGGGTGTTGGCTACTCCACTTCCAGTGAAGCTTCCTGTTTAAGTGCATCATGGAAGTCAGCAGGTGAGGGGATAGCTCAAGTACTTGGGTCCTTGACTCCTCCTACGTGGGAAACTGGAATTGACTTCTGGGTGTGTGGATTTAGCCTGGCCCGGCCCTGGTTGTTGTATCTGGGGGAGTGAACCAGCAGATGGAAAATCTTCCACACCCCCCCCCCCCAAAAAAAAAAGGAACACCAAAAGATCTGCCATCTATCACTTATTAGCTACATCACCTGGAACTATTAGTTAACCTCAATTTCCTCATCTGTGAAATGGTGAAAATAATAGTACCATAAAGGTTAAATAAGGTCTTGCTTAGCCTTGTATTTGGCATATATATACATATATATATGTATATATATATGACATATATATGAGTGTTTTATTTTTTATTTGAAAGGCAGAGAGAGCAAGCTTCTGTCTACTGGTTTACTCCTTAAATTCCTACAACAGCCTGGGTGAAGCCAGCACCAGGGACTCAATTCCAGTCTCCAGCATGTGTAGATGTTCCTAAGTACTTGAGTCATTTTCTAAGATGTGCATTAGCAGTAAACTAGGATGGAGAGTGGAGTCAGGACTTGAACCCAGGTATTCTGATATTGGATGGCATTTTAACCACTGTGCCAAATACTTGCTCCGGTGCATGTATATGTGTAATGTGTATGTGCTTAATTAGTACCTAAAATGAAAGGTGAATAGTGATCAAGTTAAATGGTACTGAAGTAAAAAGATTAGGGGAGAAAAACATACCAGAAAAAAAAAAAAACCTGAGGGAAAAATAGACATCTGTGAAAACCATGAGAATCAGCAACCTGATAATATAAGCCCTGATGATAATGGCAATGATGATTGCTTTGATTGGCATGCATTGCTTTGTTCCAGGCTTTGGTCTAAACACTGTACATGAATTAAGCCATTGTACCTTCACAGTTACACCCAGGATCATGCGGCTGACACTGTCTATTGTTGCCCCGAATAGTACTTTTCTCTTGCTTATAAACTGTCCTAGTTAACTTTGCAATAGGTCCAATGTAATAAATCAGTGCTGGACGGAGACTGACAGTTTTAGTCCTCTCTGTTGGATGCTTGTTTGCTAGTCTCCTGTAGACAGGAATGGCCATGTGACTTGAGCTGTGGCCAGTGAGCTGCAAAGGGAGATGTACTGGGAAACAGAGGCTCTGGGACAGCAGTTACATCCATAGATCACACATGAAAGGACAGCTTCTTGGGATTGCTCGCCACTGTCTGACCACCAGCCATCTGTTGAAGAACCAGGTGGCAGAGCTGACAGACCCTGGAATCTTTGCTAATAACCTCAAACTATGGAACGAACATTGAAATCTTCGGTCTTAACTGAGAGCAATATATGAAGTTAGGATATAAACAGCTTTCTCTAAATTACACTTGAAAACATTCCTGACTGTACAGGTTAGCGCTATTGTTTTCTCCATTTTCTTTTTTTCCTTTCAATTGTTTATAGATAAGGAATCTGAGCAACAGAGAGGCTGAATAATTTACCCAAGGTCACACGGCTGTCAGTGAGTAAATCAGAATTTGGATTTGGGGATCATAGTTCCAGAAGCTGCACTTTGATATTATCGGAAGCCTAAAAAGTGTGACATGCAGATGCAGTGATGACTGAGTACAGATGCTGTCTTGAAGCAACGTGGGTGAAAGTGCTAACCACAACGGCTCTACAGACTGGGTGCCTGTGGTTAAGGGCCAAACAGACCAAAGCGTAGCAGTGACATTTAAGGACATTAATACTTGACGCCACACAATACAGATGGCACATATGCAGTAATGACAGCAAGAAAAGGTTAATTATGAAGTTTTTAGATATATTGAAGATGCTGTTAAAGACAGATATCAAATGGTTAGATTGCAATTATTTGCAAACTTAAAAATGCATGACTCCTCTCTGAACTGTTGCTTTTGTGACTCTAATAACCAAGAACACCCTCTTTCTCCTTGACATCTTCATATTTTCTGTGACACTTAACATGTACCTGCTGAAGCAAGAGTTCTTTGGCTAAGTTGTCTCTGGGAGCATCACTATGAGCTTCAGTCCTGAACTTGCAGAGACCTTGAATATTCTCAGAAGCTTGAAAATCAGTAAAATAGCTTCTAGGGGAAAAGAGCATGGCTCAGTAGCAGCTGGAGTTTTAGGTCTTGCCTGAGGCAATGGCCCATAATGGACTGCATTCTCCCTCCCTCTTGGCTTCCTCCTATCCCTGTGTGCTGCCTTACCTCAACTCCTGTGACCCAACCAGCAAAGACAAATTAGAGGGACAGTCCCCATAGAGCTCCAGGCTGAGCTCTAACATCAGTACTGATAAATGATTAGTAGTTCCATGCAGCACCATTAGTTCTGTTTTTATTTTTTTTAAAGATTTATTTGAGAGAGTTACAGAGGCAGAAACAGAGAGGTCTCCCATCTGCTGGTTCACTCCCCAAATGGCCACAACGGCTACATCTGGGCCAATCCAAAGTCAGGAGCTTCATACAGGTTTCCCAGATGGGTGCAGGGGCCCAAGCACTTGGACCATCTTCTGCCGCTTTCCCAGGCCATAATAGAGCTGGATTGGAAGTGGAACAGCTAGGACTCACTGCACCACAGCACCAGCCCCCACTATTAGTTCTTAAGGATGTCTCAGCATTGATCCTTAAAATATGATCCCACATTCATGTTCCCTAGGGCCTTGCAATACAATTTTGAACACAATCAAGCTCTAGAATTTTATAGCTGAGAGTGACTTTAGAAATCATTTGGTTTAGGGCTGGCACTGTGGCACAGTGGGTTAAGCTGTGGCCTGCAGTGCTGGTATCCCATATGGCCACTGGTGTAAGTCCTGGCTACTCCACTTCCAATTGAACTCTCTGCTAATGTGTCTGGGAAAGCGGTGGAAGATGGCCCAGTCCTTGGGCCCCTGCACCCATATAGAGACTCAGAAGAAGCTTCTGGCTCCTGGCTTTGGCCCATTATAGCCATTGGGGAGTGAACCAGCAGATGGAAGACTTCTCTCTCTGCCTCTGCTTCTCCCTCTCTAACTTTGCCTTTCAAGGAAATAAAATCTTAAAAAAAAATCATTTGGTTCAGGACTGGTGTGGCATAGTGGGTAAAACCACTGCCTGCACTACCGGCATCTCATATGCATGCTGGATCAAGTCCTGGGTGCTTCATTTCTTATCCAGTTCCCTGCCGGTGGCCTGGGGAAAGTAGCAGAAGATGGCACAAGTACTTTGGGCCCTTGCCACTTGCATGGGAGAACCAGATGAAGCTCACGGCTTCTGGATTCAGGTTGGCCCATTGCTGACGACTGGGGCCACTGGGGGAGTGAACCAGTGGACAGAAGCTTGGTCTCTGTCTCTCCTTTCCTCTCTCTCTCTCTCTTTCAAACAAATAAACAAAGCTTAAAAATAATTTGATTCTCTTTAATAGCTGCAAAATTTTAGGCCAAGAATATGGTCTTACTTATAACTTTGATGATTGTATATCCTGTTCTTCTAAGTAGATTGTAAGATCCTTGAAGCAGAAACTATTCACTTGTTCTCTGGTGTCAAACATGGGTCTGAAAATACATTGTAAATGCCACATAGATGCAATTAGCACTTATACATTGCTAAACTGGAATTAATAAGCCTTCATAACTACACAATCTAAAGAATAGCATCAGTGTGAGTGAGTGAAAGTGTATGTGTGTGTGTGTGTGTGAGAGAGAGAGAGATGCATGGGTCTAGACAATTGATCTGCTTGAGTTTATTGGCTCATTTAAAAAATAAATTATGAAAAATGTGCTAAACATCAAATATTTAGATGGCAAAACTTTTCTAATTCAGTGGCTTGAATTTAAGAAAGTCAGACCTTGTTATATTTTGAACAGGGGGGATCTTTGTCCATTTTTACCCCCAAATCTAATTCGAGGATAACTAAGGGCCGGCGCCATGGCTCACTTAGTTAATCCTCTGCCTGCGGCGCTGGCATCCCATATGGGCACCGGGTTTTAGTCCTGGTTGCTCCTCTTCCAGTCCAGCTCTCTGCTGTGGCCCAGGAGGGCAGTGGAGGATGGCCCAAGTACTTGGGCCCCTGTACCCGTATGGGAGACCAGGAGGAAGCTCCTGGCTCCTGGCTTTGGACTGGTGCAGCACCGGCCATAGTGGCCATTTGGGGAGTGAACCAATGGAAGGAAGACCTTTCTCTCTGTCTATAACTCTACCTGTCAAATAAATAAAAAAATAAATAAAAAAAGGATAACTAAATGTTGGCAAGAAGAATTTAATGTAGGTTTTGGGGTCAGAAAAATTTGAGAAAGCTGTTTATCCAAGATTCTTTCCGGCTAAGCTAGATTCAATATGTTTCTCTGATGATTTCTTTTTTAAAGATTTATTTATTTGAAAGGCAGAGTTAGAGAGAGGCAGAGGCAGAGTTGGGGGGTGGGAGGAGAGGTCTTCCATCTGCTAGTTCACTTCCTAGATAGTCGCTGTGGCTGCAGCTTAGCCAGTCTGAAGCCAGGAGCTTCTTCCTGGTCTCCCACGTGAGTTCAGGGGCCCAAAGACTTGGGCCACGTTCTTCTGCTTTCCCAGGCCATAGCAAAGAGCTGGATGGGAAGTGGAGCAGCTGAGATTGGAACCACCGCCCATCCGGGTTGCCGGCACTGCAGGGTTTGGCTTTACTTACTATGCCACAGCACTGGCCCCAGTATCTCTGATGATTTCTAAAAGATTAAACAGGAGGGGCCAGCATGTAGCATAGCAGGTAAAGCCACTGCCTGTGATGTTGGCATGTCACATGGATGCTGGTTCATGTCCTGGCTGTTCCACTTCTGATCCAGCTTCCTGCTAATGTGCCTAGGAAAGCTGCAGAAGATGGCCCAAGTGTTTGGCCCCCTGCCACCCATGTGGGAGACCTGGATGAAGTTCCTGGCTCCTGGCTTCAGCCTGGCTCAGCCCTGGTCATTGAAGCCATTTAGGGAGTGAACCAGTAGATAGATAATTCTCTGTCGCGCGCGCTCTCGCTCTCCCCTCTCCCTTTCTATAACTATGTCTTCAAATAAGTAAATAAGTAAAACTAAAGATAATGGCCACAAAATGCCTAATGTTGAAAACCCTCAATTAATTCTGAATTTTGTGGCAGCATGTCTTGTTTAACCATGATGAAGTTGAGCTAAACATTGAGGGGGAAAAGTTGTAAATCTCTGAAACTGACGGCACTCTATCAGCCAAGCACTGGGCAGTGGTGCTGGGTGTATTGCAGCATAACTGATGGCATGAGCAGTACTTAATTATCATTTGATACAAGTAGAAAACTAAACTGAATTTGATTAAGGGGCACAACTAAAAATAATTTAATTTAAACAAGCCCTGGGATGGTGTCTATTCCACATACATTCCATCTGTGTACGGTGATTCTCTGATGCTCATTCCATCTGATAGTTTACATTTTGCTAATTCCATAGGACAAATTAGCTAGAGTCACCAAGAAGAATTAAATGAAGAAACACTAAGAAACCAGTCATCTAAAGGAACGGGAGAGGCTGAGAGCCTCCATCGGACAGGAAAAGTCTACTCTGCTTCCTCATTCTTCATGGCAGGAGCTGACAGAACAATGTTTCATGGTTAGTGAGAGGACAGAGTTCGCAGCAGGCAGAACAAATCTATCTACTTTTACCTCCCACCACCTCTTGCTCCTCTCCCTGGGGCTATTATAGTAGATTCATGTTATTTTTCCCAACAGCCATTGTATCAATGTTTCTGAACCTTAAAAAATAAACTTACGTGCCATTTTTATAAACATATAACATCAATCTATGGAGACTGTGATAGACTTGAACAGATTTTTACCTTCATTACATCATTACTAACCAAAATGATTGTTTACTGAGCTCTACTTTTGTGGTTTATACTGTGGAAGTTATATATAGGTTCCCTTTGAAATGCCCAAATGTTCAATTTTAATTTTAAATAAGCCTTCTTAAAACTATATGTATTCCCACCTCAGCAAATTTCCCTTGAATCACGGAACTAAAAGCACTAAAAATTTTCTCCTGAGGATGTCAAGAAGTAGAATAATAATAGAAGCAAAGCACTTCCTGTCACCAAGCACCACCAGACAGATGATGAGCCGTCAGTGGCGCTGGGTGCTTATACTCTATAGATAGGTAGCTAGCCAACCAGACTGCAAGGAGGTAATGGCAGATGCAAGAGTGACCACTGCCCATGTTTCATGGTCTTCAGTGGATGGGAGGCACTGCACTGAACACCGCACAGGGACTATCAGTCAGTCCCCACAACCATCTTAGAGAGTTCTTAGGGAGGAAACTGAGGATTTGAGCCAGTAAGGATCTTTCCTCAAACTTCACAATCAGTAAAATCCCATAGCAAGGTTTCTTAGCTACAGAAGTATTCTGCTGGAGTGTGAATAAGTACAATCAGTCACTCAGGAAAAGCAACGCGGTCAGAAACAAAGTGTGTGCTTTTTACATGCACATGTATTTACACACACACACTCACACCTCTGATACAAAGCTTTCCCAAAGCAATATTTGTAGAGTAACATGAAATGCAGTTTAAATCATATCCCAAGGTAGAAGTAATGATGGTTGTGGGAATTTTCTGCAAGTAGATGGGTTTGGCAGGCTTTAGACCTGAGGCAGAGTATGAGCTGGCAGAGACAAGGTGTCCTTTTCTGAGAGGGAGAGTGACCAGGTCTAAGGCACCACAGTGGTAGGCTTGAGGAACTTAATGAACAGGCAGCTATGCATAGCTAAGCTGGAGTGTTTAGGGGACGGAGAACAAGTGATAGTAGGGATATGGATGCTTGGGTCTGTTGCTAGGATAAGCATCAGGATCCACATTTGGCATTGGTAAGATTCTCATTAAAGAGTTACTGCAGGTTCCTCATGGGGGAATTTTATGATATTTCTTTTTTTTTATTTTTTATTTTTGACAGGCAGAGTGGACAGTGAGAGAGAGAGACAGAGAGAAAGGTCTTCCTTTGCCGTTGGTTCACCCTCCAATGGCTGCCGCGGATGGTGCGCTGCGGCCGGCGCACCGCGCTCATCCGATGGCAGGAGCCAGGTGCTAGGTGCTTCTCCTGGTCTCCCATGGGGTGCAGGACCCAAGCACTTGGGCCATCCTCCACTGCACTCCCGGGCCACAGCAGAGGGCTGGCCTGGAAGAGGGGCAACCGGGACAGAATCCGGCGCCCCGACCAGGACTAGAACCCGGTGTGCCGGCGCCGCAAGGCGGAGGATTAGCCTGTTGAGCCACGGCGCCGGCCAAATTTTATGATATTTCTTTCTGGAAAATTATTCTAGGAGCTGTTATTGTACTGGTTGGAGTAGAAAAACTGGCAATGAGAAATACTTAGAATACCTTAATAGCCAGGGATAACAGGAGCCTAGGCTGGGAAGTAGCCATAGAAAAGGGAGCTCCTCTACCTCTTCTCCCTTTCTCTTCTACTCATTTTTCCCTCTTCCCCTGTTTTTAATGGCTAAGATCTGATATCATGACTTGAGATCCTTACGATTTCATAATGGCTAGAATGGTCATCAGGCCATGGAGTGTGCTACCAAGGGAGCAATCACAGCTAGATGGCTGGAGCTGAGGCCTCATCTACCAAATACAACTTTAAAACAGGGGCTGGCTGCCTGGATGCACACAGGGAAATTTTAATCTAGTTGAAACTCCTCATTCAAGTTGTTCTCTCCATTTTATGGTCCTTGGTGCCCATAATGATCAAATCGACACGGTCCAAAGATCACAGAGAAAATGTCTAGTAAAACTGCAAATGCATCACGCAGAGAGCTGCAATGACAAGCATCATTTACCGGGAGGCTTCTCAAAATCTGGGCTTCCAGATCCCAACCCTTATCTAAGGAAGGAAAGGCCTTCACCCCCGGCTAGTTGGTGGCTGCAGTGCCTGTGCGGGGTCACTCACCGCAGGCATCCGCTCTGGGAGGAAGCACTCTCCACGTAGTGTTTCAGGGCAAGCTGGAATTCTTCCAAATCCTCTTCTATCACCGACATCTGACGCTGCACCAGCATGATGTGCTGCCAAGGAAGGGGCAAGGGTTACTGCACTGGCTGTCACGAGCCTCATTTAAGCTGACCTCTACTGCCCATCCCTTCTCTTAAAACAATTCTCATCCATACAGTGTGACCAGGGAAGGCCATGACTATTCCAAGTATAGAACTGCATAAAAGCTGTAATAAAGGCAAGATTTTTTTTGTCTTTCATAACAGAAGCTAACGAAAGTGACTTTCACAATGACGCACTTCCCTTCAATTTAAAAGCAGTGCTTCTCAATTAGATTCAGTGAGGAGGTTTTAAAATTACATTCAGATCAGAATTTCTGGGAGTGGGGCCCAGGCAGTGGTATTTTAAAATCATCCCTAAGTGTTTCTAATGTGCAGCCAGGAAGTGACCACTGCACTTGAGTCATTTACCAGACTTTTTTTTTTTCTTAAGAGAAGTCCTACTGTCCATTGTGTAGCACCAGCCTTTCCTGGGATATTCTGTGATATTAAACACATAGTGACAGTCATTACAATCAGATTTCAAAAACTATATGCCCACTGATGCATGTCCGAAGGCCAGTCAACTATTAAGATGTTCTCAAACATGTTGACCGCTTAGGATTGACCTCATTCAAGATGTCATAGCATTCAATGAGCCCATGTTTAATGGATTGCACGGAGTTGGATGGAAACAGCTCACTGTCACAAATCTTATTGCCCTTACAGAAACTGTAGCTTGGGGAAATCTCTGCTTGAGGAATCTCATGGAATTTTAGATGTCACCATTAGTCCTTTTATTTTCTTCAAATATGGGAGAGAGAAATTGTAAAAGTGCAAATACATGTAAAGGGTTGCTAGGAAAGTACAAACAAAACAATGTAAGCGTAATGCAGAATGTGAAGCAAACAAGTAGCTTCTATTCAGTGAGCACCAGTGCACTATACAGATTGTGTTAGGCACTCCATATGTTCAACAAATGTTCCTATTTTATACCCAGTAAATACTTGATATGTGATATATACGGGTACATCTGATGGATGAAGATAGAATTCTTGTCTTCACAGGGCTTAATAAAGAAAAAAATTTGAAAACTATGTCTAGATAATGACATTAGTTATAGTACTGGCACCTGAAACTGACTAATTATAAATTGATCTTAAGTCTACTAAATTTTTCAGAAAACTGTATTGCCAAAGAAAATCTTGACCCAAGTCTTAAAATCCTATGACTGTCTAAGCTTTAAAATGAAGTTTGGGCCACGAACTTACATGAGCAGGAAGCAGGCTATGAGTACTACACAGCTCCCAAAGATGGTAATTCTCCCCAGTGGACTGTTCAAATGTCATGGTGGATAATGGATCAAGAACAATCTTTCAAAAGAACAAAGGACAGGATTCCTCCCAGAATAGAAATCCAGAGTGTCTAATCAGAACTGCCTTCATTGAAATATACTTTCTCAGCATGAATTTGGTGTTGCAATCAACCCATAAATGGTATGTGTTTCCCCCGTCACCCCTATTCTGAATGGCTTTTTTTTTTTTTTGACAGGCAGAGTGGACAGTGAGAGAGACAGAGAGAAAGGTCTTCCTTTGCCGTTGGTTCACCCTCCAATGGCCGCCGCGGATGGCGCGCTGCGCCCGGCGTACCGCGCTCATCCAATGGCAGGAGCCAGGTGCTAGGTGCTTTTCCTGGTCTCCCCATGGGGTGCAGGGTCCAAGCACTTGGGCCATCCTCCACTGCACTCCCGGGCCACAGCAGAGGGCTGGCCTGGAAGAGGGGCAACCAGGACAGAATCCGGCGCCCCGACCGGGACTAGAACCCGGTGTGCTGGCGCCGCAAGGCGGAGGATTAGCCTGTTGAGCCACGGCGCCGGCCTGAATGGCTGTTTTTGTGGCATTAATCCTGGCCCAATTTTATCATGTGTGTGTATGTGTGTTGAGGGAAGTAACTTTCCTTGATCTTCAAAAAATTTGTGAGACCACAAGGGTCTACATCCTGAACTTACAGGACTGAGCATAATCCACAGATCCTAGATTTTGCGCTAGAATCAGTAACAGGAGGAAACTTGGGGTGATTTCTCTTGTGGAGATGTCTGTGTGTTCAATATGTGGAAACAAGGATATAAATGAATATTTGATGACAAGAAGGTGGACTCTAAGCAGAAACTCCAAGCTGTACATTCCTTTTCTTTCTGGATACACGGCTAAGACTCTATCCCACCTTCCCTTGAAGGTTGGTGTAACTAATTGCTGAGTTCTTGGGAAGAGAATATGAGCAGAAGTATTGGGTGGCACTGTTGTGCCAAGGCTTTTAAGAACAAAGTGAATTCTCCATATTCTCTTTCCCACTTATGTTGGTCAGATAGAGACCACGCAAGGGATGCCAGAACCACAGATGTCAGGACCCTGTGGCCTTGAGTCACTGGGATGTTTGCTGGGAAAAACCCAGAATTTTATTGTCCTGGAAGCATTCTATATTTTGGGATATGTTTCCACAGCCTAGACCACTTAATAAGCTCAATACTTTTAATTAAGCTTTCTTTGATTTCTTTTCTGGACACAGGGATCAGGAATCAGTAGATGCAAGTCTCTAATTATCTCATAAGTTTTTGTGGTAAATAGCCCTTTTTGTGACTCTTCCTGGCACCAAATTTTAATATTAATAACTAAGTAGAATTAAAATTAATCTGACAAAATAATAGGCATGTCGTTTTCACAGAGATATATGCAGGAATTTCTTGGTCAGGCATTTGTGATAAACAATGACTCAAATGATTCTCATAGTCTTTCCTACTGAGATATGTAAATATATCCAGCTAGTTCATAAGTAATCTTTTAGTCTGAAGGCAACTCTTTCATGGTCCAGTGGAATGCATGGAAAACTAGACCAGAACCATTTACCATTCCCTGAACCCATGCCCTTTGAAGTGTGATTTTTCAGCTCCCAGTTTTACAACAGAATCTACTTCCTTCCCCTGTGGCCATCTAACTTGCTTTGGCCAACACAACGTGGCAAAACTGAGAGCGTGCCAACTTAAAGTTAGGCCCCAAGAGTCCTGTGATTTTTCTACTCTGAGATTGTCATGTGAACAAGATCTACGAGAGCAGGAGTCAGACAACTTTTTCTATAAATGGAGATAAAAAATATTTTATGTCTTGTGTGCCACAAGATTTCTGTTGCAGCTATCCCATCTCTGCTGCTACAGTGTGAGAGCAGCTGTAAACCATATGTAAGCAGATGGGTGTGGCTATGTCACAATAAAGTTTTTGCACAAAAACAGATGGTAGGCTGTAATTTGCCAGCTTCTGTAGTGGAGAATTAAAGACCACATAGGGCATAGCTGAGGCCTTAGAGATATGAGAAAGCCAAAATCAACACACTGACATGCAGCTGACTAACAGGCCATCCGAGACCACAGAACCAGCCTAAATTGCCAAACTACAAAGTTGTAGTAATTGCTTTAGGCCTGTAAATTTTGGAATGGTTATATAGCAATGGCTTACAATTACATTGCCATCTAGTAATAGCTACATGCAAGTTAATCTGCTCTTCACTTAGAATTATTGATACAAGTATGATTTGGAAAAGTTAAACTTCTTGGTTCCTAGATTTTATTTTGCAACCCAGGCAACACATACCTTTCCCCTACTTTGCTCAGACATTTACACAAAGAAATCAGTTTATGAGGACCAGATAATCTGCTTAAGTCTGATGATTATTTTGAAAAGTGAAGCTTTTTGAATCATGGGTAATTTAAAACTGATGTCCAAAGAAAACCCTTTAAATTTTCTTTGTTGGCCAAGTCAAGGCAAGTTGTGGGGTATAGGGCTGGGAGAGGGAAAAGGAGTCCTACTATTTTGTTTATATATCTAGTATGTTATATGGCCTGAAACTTTACTGAAATCCTGGGTTCCAAGGTGAGAACAGTTAGTTCAGAGTATTTTTTCATGGTAGAAATATTCTTTCTAGTGCTAGATTTTTGTTTCTCTACTGTGGAAGACACAAAAATTTTGTGACAATAGATCTGTGGTGGAATATTTGGAATTTCTTGGGCTGAAAAGTGACATGTATGTATAAGATAACCTGAGTTTATTACAACAGTATTTGCTAGTGACATTAAATTATATTCCATCTGCCATTGATTTCCCAAGACAAAGAAATGTCGATGTTTTTAACTCTTTGCAGACAGAAACATGTGTGAAATGCAAGTTGTTCATGTTGTCTGGATTTCCTGCATTTACATGTTCCAGGTATGCCCTCAGAGATAGCATAGGCTTCACGTGTGCTTTCATTGAATCTCTTAACAGGTATCACAAAGCAAGACTATGTTTTGATAATCTCTGACACATTAGTTGGTAATAGCCCCCCACCAAACATTTAATAATATAATGGTGTAATTGATTTACTTCAAAAATAATTTTTAGGGGTGAGCGTTTAGCTCAGTGGTTAAGATGCCACTTGGGATTTCTACATATCACATTAGTGTGCCCGGGTCCCAGTTCTGGCTCTCATTCTGATTCCAGCTTCCTGATAACATGCATCCTAGGAAGGCAGCAGGTTATGGCACAAGTACTTTGATCTTGGAAACCCATATGAGAGATTCAGGCTGGATTCCAGGCTCCTGGCTTAGGCCTACCCTTAGTCCTGCCTGTTGCAGACATTTGGGTTGTGAACCAGCATGGAAGATCAATCTCTCTCTCTCTCTCTACCCCTTTTTCTCTCTTTCTGTCCCTCTCTCTGCCTTTTGAGTAAAGTGAAAATAAAACATTTAAAAGTAACATGATGCCTAGGTTTAATGAGTTAGAGGGACAAAATATATTAGGTTTTTACCTATGGCATAATCTATTTTAACATATACAGAAACAATGTGCTGAAGAAGTTACAGTTTTTGAAAAGCACAAGAATGTGCACAAGCCTTTTTTTTTTTTTTTTTTTTTACAGGCAGAGTGGACAGTGAGAGAGAGAGACAGAGAGAAAGGTCTTCCTTTGCTGTTGGTTCACCCTCCAATGGCCGCCGCGGTCGGCGCGCTGCGGCCGGCGCACCGCGCTCGTCCGATGGCAGGAGCCAGGAGCCAGGTGCTTTTCCTGGTCTCCCCATGGGGTGCAGGGCCCAAGCACCTGGGCCATCCTCCACTGCACTCCTGGGCCACAGCAGAGGGCTGGCCTGGAAGAGGGGCAACCGGGACAGAATCTGGTGCCCCGACCGGGACTAGAACCCGGTGTGCCGGCGCCGCAAGGCGGAGGATCAGCCTGTTGAGCCATGGCGCCGGCCTGCACAAGCCTTTTTAAAAAATTATCCTGCCTTTTAAGCTTATTTTGGATGTAGAAAATATCTGGAAAGTAAATATTCTTCTTCCAATAATCCTTAGGTAAAGTGTCATGCGAGGCACACAATGGCACTAGATAAAAAGGCTTCAGGTAGGTCAACAGAACTGATCAGACTCAGGATATGTGGCTCAGTTGGAGGGATTCCTTTAAAAAATTATATTGACCTTTCAATGATTCACACAACTGCTGAGCACTTGACAGCTAGAAGACAATAAATTATCCTCACATTTCCAATGAGTCATAAAGACATGGACTTGGACTTTAGATCTGGGTATATCTCTGATGTACATTTATTCTCTATTATAGCAAGAAGGAAGTTCTCAGGGTTGCTGTCTTTATAACATGCTCGTTATAAATAATTTGGAACATTTTAATATTGCTAGGGAGTACCTCAGTGTAATGTTAGACTACTTCAATGTGGTAAGAAATCCATATACTTTTTAAAACTTCCATGTATTCTTTTTGGTTTTATCTTAAATGTTATATCATTCTGTAAGCATTACCTGGATCCCTAAATTAGGTCGTTGTTCCCAGTTGGGCAAATCGTTTCCTATAACAATGTTCATCTCCCATTTTACTGTAGATCCTGGTGTCATTGCTTGTGTTTGTGTTTCCTCCTAGTCTTTTTTTTTTTAAGATTTATTTATTTGAAAGAGTTACACAGAGAAAGGGAGGAAAGGAGGGAGGTAGAGAGATGGAGAGAGAGAGAGAGAGAGGGAGGGGGGAGAAGAGGGTGAGAGAGAGAGAGAGAGAGAATGAATGAATGAATGAATGCATTCCATCTGCTGGTTCACTCCCCAAATGGCTGCAATGGCCAGAGCGGGGCTGATCCGAAGCCAGGAGACAGGAGCTTCTTCTGGGTCTCCCACATAGGTACAGGGGCCTAAGGAGTTGGCCCATCCTCTACTGCTTTCCCAGGCCATCACAGAGTTCTGTTGAAAGTGGAGCAGCCAGGACTAGAACCTATGCCCATATGGGATGCTGGCACTGCAGGCAGCAGCTTTTACCTGCTATGCCACAGCATTGGCCTCTCCTAGTCTATTTTCTAGCCTTTAAATATTCATGATTTTATCCCTAATCCTCCCTCTGGGCTTGACACATAGTTAGTAATCACATTATTCGTGAAACAAATGAATAAAAGATGCGTTGCTTTTGGTCATTTTGTTTATTTGTTCATTCCAAAAGAGGAATTAAGGTGACCTGGAAAATCCTAAAGCTCTGCTTAATTGATGTGTTATCTTGTTAAAATGTATCTCCATTATCTTTGTCCTCACTTTCCTTTCTTCTTTCTGCTTCAAGAAGAGGGGATACAAATTAAAAACTGGCTTTACTTTCATTGTGTGGCCTTCAAATTTTTTCTCATTTTATATTTTCTGAAACATTAAACTAGAATAGTGGTACTTATATCACAGAGTTTTGGGAAGGATGAGGTAGAATGATGTATATAAAGATATACAATACTTGATAGATACTCAATAAGTGTTACTCTGTTACTCTGGGATGAGGGGAAAAATGGACAAAAAAAAAAAAAAATCACATCTTAAGCTCATTACATAATAATTGCCCAGAAAACAAGACAGGGCAGCTGCTAGGGTCCAGTACCTTTGCTGTGTGCCTCAACAAGTCGACCAAGTAATGTGCTCTGCTTTCGTGGTATAAAATCCCATGGAGGAATCATCTACTTGTTTACCAGCTTGCTAGCATATAGCAACTCTCCTTTAGTGGTCATAAATCCAGCAAACACCACAGTTGGAAGTGGTACCATGTGATGATGGGTATATGACTGGTGTTGAACACTGGTACTCATTCATGGTAGTTAAACCTCTGTACAGCTTAATTTTTTAATCTGTAAAATTTGGTTAATGATAGCACCACCTCAGATGGTGCTGTGAGAATTAAGTGAGGTAGGTATGTAGATAATAAAGTGCCTGGCACATAGTCAAGGCTTAGTCCATCCATATTGCAAATTTTTTCTTTGCTTTCTGATGCAGAATTTGTTTTTCAAATTTCTCATGCACTCATTAATGGAAAAGGAAAACTACCTTTCCAATCAATGAATTCTAAAACTCTTTTTGGGAAGTAGGATAAATCATTGAATATGCAGTTGGATACAATCATGAGAAGTAGGTATGAAACAACAGTGAAAAATGATCTGGCCACTCTGAATATAGAGTTTTTATAGGAATTGATAGTAATTCATATACTGCCACTACTGAAAAAAAAATGAAGCCTTTAATGCAAAAATATAAGTAATTTATTGGTATATATAAAAATAAAGTAGTTAAAACAATATTAATTGTCTATTCCTAAACAGCTCATTATTTTGCCCCTACAAACAGTGGAAAATAGTTAAGAAATACCTTTACTGCTTTTTGACAGCTGAACCACTTTGCACAGTTGTATTTTCTTTATAGCACTTCTGTGCACTATTAGTAATGTTGTATGTGTTGATCTTTTAGAATTGGAGTTGATGTCACCTTCTCTCTGTGTAGGGCCCCAGCAAATGGAATAGTTGCCATCTCTCATACACAATCCTTAGATGATTTTTATCCCTCATGGCCAGAGGAAGAAAATAGTCTCACTTTTGGAAGCTTTTTTTTTAAAGAAGAGACCATTATATCGCCTAAGCTTAGGAAAGTCATGTTCATTTTTCTTGACTGGAGTGTAGTTTTCCCTCCACATAAAGCTGAGATGATAGCAGAGCATGATCACAAGAGTAACGATTCCCATGCCCAGGGGACTGCACGAAGTTGCTTTTCCTAGGACATGTATTCAATACCCTTTCCTCTAACCTTCCTGCCACAGGCTGTCACTTTCAAATTCTGGGTTCCTGATGAATTAACTTAGACCACATCTCTGTCTTTGGAGGGATAAAAACAGCGAGAAATATAGCTTATTTCAGGGGAAAGTAAGCATATCTATAGGATTCTAACAGAAGCAACCATTATTAAACATTTTTACAGAAACTCCAAAGATTCCTCTGAAGACCCCTTTTGTGTTATTAATTTCGATAGATGGACAGAGCCTTAACACACTAGTAGATCTCACCTTCTAACATGTATTCAATACCTTTTGAATGTGCAGATATATAAAAGGAAAAATCACAATGAAAGCAACCTCGATCTTTTCAAAATAGAGTTCAGTGGCCATTAAGGGAATAGGGCATAATGTCGTTATCTAGTTACCATACTGTACAACAAAACATCAGAACTTCTCCTATCTAACTATAACTTAACACTTGTTAATTAACCTAATATATTTAAGGTTTCAAGAAAAATGTGATTTTCTAGTTACCTAAGATTTTAAAATCTGATCTCCATTAAATGTAAATACAGACATCCAACATCTAGAAACAGAATGTATTTTGTAAATATTTGCTTAAAGATAAAGTAAAATAATCAAGCATGGTATGTGTTGCTTTTCAGTTAATTTACTCACTGATTTCTTTTTGCTGCATCTTAGTCTACCTATTAGGATCATCTTCTCCATTTAGTTTGCTTTCTGATGCAGAATTTGTTCCACAAATTGTCACCACTCTGGATGGACAGCTTTTCCTTATAGATATAAATTTCCCTTTTTCCTACACACAAATTTATTCTTTGAGAAATTATTTCAGACCATTGACAATGTGACTGGTTATAGGCTAAATGCCGGAAATGCAACAGTGAAGACAAGTAGGTTTCAGCTCAGGTACAAACAGTATTCAACCTAGTGGAATTTATAAAATGTATTCATGATATGATTTGAATGCTGTCCTTCTTTGCCAGTTGTATTCATTCTGTTATTCAATAACTTTGATTTATACATGCATAACATATTCATTTTGCACCTACCATCACATAGAAGGTGCTTTCACCAAAAATATCCTGTGCTTATTCATACAAAATGACATATGTCAATTTATTAGCTTTTCACTTTTTCATTGAGTAGTAATTTTTGAAAAAAATCAGTCATGATTTCAAATCTGAAATTTGGATCTAGGAAAAGGACTTACGGATTTAGTGTCTCCTTCAATAACTTCTTCTTCTAGTGGTTCAAGTTTGAGATCCTTTAGTGAGAGAAAGAAATGGTAGGGAATACAGAAATTAGGTAATTAAAAGAAATCTCATATATTCAAATGGTAGTTTTTTCATGGCTGATATTGGAACGAAAAATATCTCATTATTTGGAAGGAAACGACATAATTCTAAGTTTTTAAATATGCAACTTTTTCAATAAGGGCTCTTTGTATCCATTTATCAATTTTAAGAAATCATTCCAGATGTGTTCCATTTGTTACTGCTTTAAGTTTACTTCACAGATGCCATTAGAGAACAAAGTAGAGAAGAGAGGACATTAAAACAGTATAGCAAGGTAAAAAGAAAAAAGTGAGAATCAAGGCTTAACAGCCTGATTTCTTTTGCTGAGAACACTGCCTCACTTCTACATTTCTTAGAAATTCCTTATAGACATGAGTTAACTGCTATGATACATTTACACAGTAACATTAATTTTGCTTTCTTAAAAAGAAAATGAATTAAAAAGTAAATGAAAATCCTATTGATAGCCACTAAAAATGAAGGAAGGACCCCTGCAAAGCTTTGTGAGTATTCCATAATGACCAGTAGGTAATGTCTCCAGTGAAACGAGATGTGTAATCACCAAGAGATTCATTCTCTGGATATATGTATATATATATCCTACTATTTCTTCGAAGTGAGGCTTAAACGCAATAATTCCTTTGAAAAGATAAGAAATAAATTGAAAGTTATAGAAAACTAGACTCTGAAATAACATAAGCCTGTTAATAAAAGAGCCATGTAGTTCTAAGCTGTGCTGCTTTCTCACGCTGGCACTTTAGGCAAGTTATCTAACTTCTCTAGGAGTCACTTTTACTATCTACTTTAAATTATCTATCACTAGGTTGTCATGGAGCTGGATTCTTTTCATCTTTCACATCTCAACTCAAATACAACCTCCTTAGGCACACCTTCCTATACCACTTACTTTAGTATTCAACTCCTCCATCTCTATCATATTGCCCTACTCTTTCTTCATCTCATTTCATAGATTTGTTTACTTGGAGACCAAAGATCTTACATGTTTAGGTCACTGCTATACTGCCACTGCTACAATAGGGAATGGCTCATATAGATACTCAACAAATATTCAATAAATGGATGGCTGAATGAATGTCCCAACCTATATCACAGCATTTCCATGAACACAAAATTACATAAAGAATATAGCTGTGAACTGAAAATTAGAAAGTATTCTAAGTAATCTCCTTGACTGCTATTTCCCTGATGCCAACTCGGGTGTACTCTTCAAGTCTACCTTCACTAAGGTTAAAAAAAATTTACAAATTGTATAAATGTGATAACCTTAATTACCCCCCTTCAATTGAGGATGTCCTGTGGTCTGTTGATATGTTAAGGACCTAATGAAGAAAGAAGCAATCTTATTATTGTCCTTGTTGTTATTTAGCATTAAATGTGACCTCTGCACTGTTCAAATAAAATATAAAATGTAGTTTCAGTATATCCCCATAAATACTCCTAGAGACTAGAATGGACAGAAAGAGTATCTGGAGAAACTTGCACAAATTTCAAATGTTATTCCTCCACTTCCACCCCCATTAATGGAGTTGTGGTTGGTTTATAGTGCAAGAAGGAGTCATCATAAATACTTAATGGAGAGAAAAGATAACATATGTTCCTCTGTAGGTACACTTCGTTTTAACGGAGAGATCAAACCTACTGCTAACAACTGCAGGAGACATAGCAGTGAAATGACACGCAGTTAGCCACTGTTTGGCAATTGGGTAGTTTTTCTCTAAAAATCGATTTCAGCACAGTACAGAATAAGTTGTAAAAAGAAAACTGTATTTGCTCTGCCTCTGTATTCGTTAAGACAGCTCATGCTGAGAGCCACACAGCAGGAACTACTGGCTGAAAACCATCACATTGTACTTTCAGCAAACCTCTTAGACACTGTGCTCAATACGAAACCCTTTCATAGGCAGTGAGGGAGAAAAAAGTCTAGGAAAGAAAGTGACATGACAATACTTTGATTTAAAGTTGAAAAAACAGTGTTACATAAGTTTGAGACATTCCTTTAAAAATAACTGTACAGACCTATATCCTTAATGAACATAGATGCAAAGATTTTCAGCAAAATGGTAGCAAATCAAATCCAAAACCACATCAAAATGATCATACATCAGGATCAAGTGAGATTTATCCCAGAAATGCAAGAGTGGTTCAACATTTGCAAATCAAGAAACATCATAAAGTCACATCAATAGAATGAAGAACAAAAAGCATTTGATGAGATTCAACACCCTTCATGACAAAAAACCCTCCACAAATTAGGTACAGAAGGAATATTCCTCAAAATTTAAAGGCTATAGAGTCACAGACCAATAGCCAATATCATACTGAATGGGAAAAAGCTGAAAGAATTTCCCTTCAGATCTGGAATAGGACAAGGATGCCTACTTTTACAACTATTATTCAATATAGTACTGGAAGTTTTAGCAAGAGTAACTAGGGAGAAAGAATAAAAGGCATCAAAAGTAGAAAAGAGGAAGTCAAATTATCTATGTTTGCAGATGACATGATGTGGTACACAGAAAAACCTAAACATTCCACCAAAAAGCTGGTAGAATTAATAATCCAATTCAGTGAAGTTGCATGTTACAAAATAAACATAAAAAACAAAACCTCAGTAGCTTTTCTTATGCTAAAGATGAGCTCACAAGAAGAGAAATCAAGAAAGAAATCCTAATTACAACAGCCACAAAACCCCCAAATATTTAGGAATAAATTTAACCAAAGAACTGAAAGATCTCTACAATAAAAATTACCAAACATTGATGAAAGAAATCATCAAGGACACAAAAAATTTGGAAAGCTATTCCTTGTTCATAGATTGGATCAATATCATTAAAACGTCTACTACCTAAAACAGTTTATATAATCAAAGCAATCCCTATCAAAATACCAGTGGCATTCTTTACAGAAAAAACAATCTTGAAATTCATATAGAATCACAAAAGACTCTGAATAGCCAAAGTGATCCTGAGCAAGAAAAAAGAAGCTGCAGGCATCATAATACCTGATTTCAAAGCATACTACAAAGCTATAGTAATTAAAGCAGCTTGGTACTGGCATAAAAACTGATACAAATGGAACAGAATAGAGAGCCCAGAAATTAATCCATGTATTTACAGCCAATTGATTTCTGAAAAAAGTGCTCAGATTATACAGTGGACTACAGATAATCTTTTCAATAATGGTGCTGGCAAAACTGGATGTATATATATTTTGAAGAATAAAATTAGATCTAGACCTCTCACCATGTATAAATTTCAATTCAGACCTAAATTTGCAACCTGAAACTATGAAGTTTCTGGATAAAATGTAGGGGAAACACTCTAAGACATTGCTATAGGGGATGACTTCTTGAAGAAGACCCTCAATGCACAGAAAACAAAAGCAAAACTAAACAAATGGGACTAATCAAACCCAGAATCTTTTGCACAGTACAGGAAATGATCAGTCAAGTGAGGAGACATCCAACAGAATGGGAAAAAATATACCAAATATATCAGCAAGTTAAACTCAAAAACTAAAAAAATAACTAATCCAGTTGAGAAATGGGCAAATGACTTCAGTAGACAGTTCTGAAAAGGAGAAATAGAAATAGCCAACAAATACATGAAAAAAATGCTCAACATCACTAGTTATCAGGGAAATGCAAATCAAAACCTAAATGCCATATCACCTCAGCCCTGTCAGAATGGCTAAAATCCAAAACAGAGAGAGTAACAAATGTTGGCAAGGATGTGGGCAAAAAGGAACTCTTACATAGTATTAGTGGAAATGTAAATTAGTGCAGCCACTGTGGAAAACTGTGTGGAGATTTCTTAAAAACTAGAAACAGACTTGCCATATGATCCAGCAATCTCATTTCTGGGTATATACACAAAAGATACAAACACATTTTATCGAAGAGATATCAGCACCACCATATTTATAGCAACACGGTCCACAATAGCCAAACTTAGGAACCCATCAAGGTGTCCCTCATCAGATGAACACATAAAGAAAATGTTGTATATATACATAATGGAGTATTAATGTTATTTAAAAAAGAATGAAATTTTACCATTTGCCACAAAATGGATGCTCCTGTAAGTCATTATGTTGAATGAAATAAGCTGTACCCAGAAAGACAAAAAACTTATGTTCTCTCTTATATGTAGGAGTTAAAATTTAAAAAACAAGCAAAAAAGAAAAATATATCTGTCTGTATCAGTGTTGATGCAAATGTAGTTTTGTAAAATTTTGTTTCATAACTTTGTCCAAACAAGTGTTGGGGCCAGTACTGTGGCGTAGCAGGTAAAGCTGCCACCTGCAATGCCGGCATCCCATATGGACACTGGTTTGAGTCCTGGCTGTTCCACTTCTGAACCAGCTCTCTGCTGTGCCTGGAAAAGCAGTGGAGGATGGGCCAAGTCCTTGGGCCCCTCCACCCATGTAGGAGACCTGAAAGAAGCTCCTGGCTCCTGGCTTCAGATTGACACAGCTGGCCGTTGTGGCCATGTGGGAGTGAACCAGCAGATGGAAGACCCTTCTCTATTCCTCTGTCTCTCCTTCTCTGTGTGTTAACTCTGACTTGCAAATAAATAAATAAATAAATCCTTAAAAAAAGTCCAAATTGGGCGTGGTAGATCTCAATGTCCAGGTGTTAGACCCCATGTGTTCCATGCCACTGCATGAACCTCACAAATCAGCACAGTTCTCACTGCCATGAGACACTCTAGGCAACCAAGGAGCTCCAAGTGTGTGGAGCCACAACCATTGATTGCCCAGAGACCCAGCTACACCCTGTACCTTCTCCTGTAACCACAGAGTCCCCACAGTGCCTCTCTGTGTAACTCTTTCAAATAAATAAATCTTTTAAAATATTTAAATCTTTTTTAAAATTGTTTTTTAATTTTAAAATTTATTTAAATCTTTTAAAAGATTTATTTGAAAGTTAGAGTTACACACAGAGAGAAGGAAAGGCAGAGAGAGAGGGGTCTTCCATCCACTGGTTCACTCCCAAAATGGCTGCAATGACCAGAGCTTGACTGATATGAAGCCAGGAGCTTCTTCTGGGTCTCCATGTGGGTACAGGGGCCCAAGGACTTGGGCCATCTTCTACTGCTTTCCCAGGCCATAGCAGAGAGCTACACCACAGCACAACCCCTAAATAAATACATCTTTAAAAAAATAAAAAACAAACCAAGTGTTAAGGATATACTACTATAGTTTTAACAATCTGTGACAACTTTAAAATTACTGCACATGGATGAAATGGTTATTTTCCATTCAATTATGTTTTATAGCCCTGTCTATATTCCCACTAAACTCTTTTCACTTTTTATTGTTAAACTTATTTGGTGAAGTATTAAGCCTTTTTACTGTAATGTAAATTTAAAATATTATCTCAAAAACTAAAAAAAAAAAAAAAAAAAAGAAAGAAAAAGAATAAAGGTAAAAAGGAAGATGTTGAAAGGGAGGGAGGGAGGAAGCAAATATCATTATGCTCTTAGAATTCTATCTAGGGGCCGGCACTGTGGTGTAGCGGGTAAAAGCCACCGCCTGCAGTGCTGGCATCCCATATGGGCGCCGGTTCGAGACTTGGCTGCTCCACTTCTGATCCAGCTCTCTGCTGTGGCCTGGAAAAGCATTAGAAAAGGGCCCAAGTCCTTGGATCCCTGCACCCACATGGAAGACCCAGAGGAGGCTTCTGGCTCCTAGCTTCGGATAAGTACAGCTCTGGCCACTGTGGTCAATTGGGGAGTGAACCACCAGATGGAAGACCCTCCCCACTTTGTCTCTCCTCTATGTAACTCTTTCAAGTAAATAAATAAATCTTTAAAAAAGAATTGTATCTACGAATCACTTTGTTAACTAAAAATTATAGAAAAATTATAAAAAAACTGTATGAATTTCAGACAACAAGATAGTTTTATTGAGAACTTCAAAATTACTTTGAGAGGTATTTTGTGTTTTTTAAAATGATTCCAAACTTATTTAACATCTGAATCCTTATGTTTTAATGAATGGAGTTTTCTAAAAGGGGTCTTATATTTCCAAGTCTTCCATAATTGAATAACTCTCATAACCATGGTTTTTCATATGTATTGTTTTAGTCTCAGCTACTAATCAATCACTAGAATCAAGGAGTTATTTGCTCCAGGAAGTGGTGTCACTTTAACAAAGGAAGGCAGTGTGGCACAGGTGCTGGGACTCTGTAAGGCGTCTTCTGACTCTTACAGATTCTCCTGTTCTAAAATCTCACCAGTCCTAAGGACTCATTTGTATTTCTGAGATGGCTGTTAAGACCTTAACTAGTGAGTCTGACGTCTCTTATGCTAATCTGATTAATTGTCCTATTGTACCTTGAAATTAAAACATCTTAAAAAAAAAACAGTTCACTCTCACTTCATCTCACTAATATCTTTCACTTGTCTCTCTTTGCTATTAATATAATTATCTCAGACACATGGGCTCAAATCTTATCTGAGACCCTCACATGTCTCTTCTTTAACCCACAGCATGCATTCAATGATGCTGTTAATTTCAAATTTACCATTTTATTTTCACTCTTAGTTTGGACCTATCTTCTGCCACACCTAATCCTAGTGGGTTCAATTAGACACACCTGTTCTTTAATATCATTATTTGAGCTGGCTGTTGTGGCTGAGCCTAGTTTTTTTTTTTTTAATAACGCTTTAATTTAAAGAATATAAATTTCCAAAATACAGCTTATAGATTACAATGGCTTCCCCCCATAACTTCCCTCCCACCCGCAACCCTCCCCTTTCCCACTCCCTCTCCCCTTCCGTTCACATCAAGATTCATTTTCAATTCTCTTTATATACAAAAGGTCAGTTTAGTATATATTAAGTAAAGATTTCAACAGTTTGCCCTCACATAGCAACACAAAGTGAAAAATACTGTTGGAGTACCAGTTATAGTATTAATTCACAATGTTTAGCACGTTAAGGACAGAGATCCTACATGATATATATATATATTTTTAAATTGATTAATTTTCTATGCAATTTCCAATTTAACACCAAGATTTTTTAATCATTTGCAATTATCTTTATATACAGAAGATCAATTCAGTATATACTATGTAAAGATTTCATCAGTTTGCACACACACAGAAACACAAAGTGTAAAAATACTGTTTCAGTACTAGTAATAGCATTATTTCACATTGGACAACACATTAAGGACAGATCCCTCATGAGACGTAAGTACACAGTGACTCCTGAAGTTGATTTAACAATTTGACACTCTTGTTTATGGCGTCAGTAATCTCCCTAGGCTCTAGTCATGAGTTGCCGAGGCTATGGAAGTCTTTAGGGTTCACCGACTTCGATCTTATTCCGACAGGGTCATAGACAAAGTGGAAGTTCTCTCCTCCCTTCAGAGAAAGGTACCTCCTTCGTTGATGGCCCCGTTCTTTCCACTGGGATCTCACTCGCAGAGATCTTTCATTTAGGTCTTCTTTTTTTTTTTTTTCCCAGAGTGTCTTAACTTTCCATGCCTAAAATATTCTCATGGGCTCTTGAGCCAGATCTGAATGCCTTAAGGGCTGATTCTGAGGCCAGAGTGCTATTTAGGACATCTGCCATTCTATGAGTCTGCTGTGTATCCCACTTCCCATGTTGGATCATTCTCTAGTTTTTTTTTTTTATGCTTTAATCAATTTCTTATTTGTTTTAATCCACTTTGCGTATTGCTGTTCAGTTTTCCATTTGCAGGATACTTTTCTTTTGTCATTTACCTGTTGGAAAGTAGTAAATGCCTCTTGTCTCCAAAACCAAGTCCAAATCTCAGTCTGGTGTTTAAGGCTGTCTGTGATCTGTCCATACAATCTTACTTGTCACTGCTTCCCTAAATGAAAGTCTTGACCAGACTGCAGGTGTCACACCTTACCTTAATGCCTCTCTAGCTGTACTCTATGTTCCAGTTTCACTTCTGCATAACAAATATTTGTTCATTATTTGTTAGTTGATCAGTCTTGATTTCAACTGCATTTCCTTTTCAATGAATTATCTCTTCTCTTTCAGTATAGTGTTTTGGGATTGTTAATCAACGTGTCTCCCTTCTCATACAAGAGAAAAGAATGTGACCCTAATGAGATCAGCCAGACACTACCATCTGGGAAATGGAATCTCGAGCAGAAGGTGGGCAAAGGGGAAATGGTTGGAGCTCAGGTATCACTGGAGGTAGCCTCAGAGGCACTGCATATTTCTTGCTTCCTAGATCTCTGGAGTTGCCTGTTCTCTTGACTTCTTGAATTTAGGTCTCTAGACTGTTGATCCTGCAAACCCTCCCATAGCTCTTCAGAAAATACTCATTTTGATTAGAGGGTGATTTATGTTGCTTGTGATCAAATTCCAAATTGAGTTTTCATTTATAAGAAGCAGCATAAACCCTTTCTGCACATAACTTACTTCCCAAACAACCCGGCCCACAGTGGGCGAGTATCTATAGATTTAGTGTCTGCTCTGTTGTCTTGGAATGTCTCAGGCAGTGAGTATGTTCTGAGTATTAACTACAAATCCAGTTCTCTACAAACATACACTTTTTTTGAAAAAGCAATCTGTTAAATCAGTGTCTGTCTTAAGAATATAGCTTATTTTTACAAGTCTAAGGGTTTCTCAAAGTGAGTGACTGTCACAAACATAAACATGCACAGAAAAGCACATCATACTGATTGACAAAGGCTGTGTCTACCAGCAAAGATGTTTTAGCTGAACAGACTATAACTACACTAACAGAAGTCCTTAGGATAACTGATTTAACCAATAAAAATATAGTAACTAGAAACACATAAAATAGAGTTTTAAAGAACTCTATCATATCCTAAATTACTAGCTCAATGAATAGTGTTAATGCCAAACTGATCAGTTCTTATGCTAATTTCTAGAAGTTGAGTAGGAAATGAGTATGAAATCTCATCTTTAAGTACATAGCACAACCATTTTCCTGAATTCACTTGAAAGTTTCCCAAGACTTCAATCAGGTTGTCCCTAAGAGCTGCCACTTGTGTTGTTCTAGAAGACTGACACCTATGACACTTGATAACTTAAGAACCAGGCCAGCAGTAGATTCTTAAAAGTCTTAACTTTATTGGGCTGGTGCCATAGCTATGGAGTAATGGTAAAGTCGACACTTGCAGTGCTGGCATCTCATATGGTCGCTGGTTCGAGACCCAGCTGCTACACTTCCAATCCAGCTCTCTGCTATGGCCTAGAAAAGCAGTAGAAAATGGCCCAAGTCCTTGGGCCCCTGTACCCACATGGAGACCCAGAAGAAGCTCCTGGCTCCTGGCTCCTGGCTTCAGATCGGCACAGTTCCGGCCATTGGGGCCAATTGGGGAATGAACCAGCAGATGGAAGACCTCTCTCTCTCTGCCTCCCCTTCTCTCTCTGTGTAACTCTGACTTTCAAATAAGTACATCTTTTAAAAAAATTCTAAACTATATATCTATTTTTTTTGACAGGTAGAGTGGACAGTGAGAGAGAGAGAGAGAGAAAAGTCTTCCTTTTGCCATGGCCAGCGCGCTGCAGCCGGCACACTGTGATGATCTGAAGCCAGGAGCCAGGTGCTTCTCCTGGTCTCCCACGTGGGTACAGGGCCCAAGAACTTGGGCCATCCTCCACTGCACTCCCGGGCCACAGCAGAGAGCTGGCCTGGAAGAGGGGCAACCGGGACAGAATCCAGTGCCCAGACCAGGACTAGAACCCGGTGTGCCAGCGCTGCAGGTGGAGGATTAGCCTATTGAGCCAACACACTGGCCTATACATCCAATTTTTAAAACAAGTTACTTATTCACTCATGCCTACATAAAAATTAGAAATAAATAAGCTATCAATGCATCTCAAGAAACAAATTAAACCCAAAATTAGTATGAGAAAATAAATAAAATTAAGAGAATAAACAAAATTGAAACAAAAAACCCTAAAGATCAGTGAAATGTAGAGCTGTCTTTTGAAAAAAACAAAATTGATACACTACTGGCCCAACTAACCAAAAAAAAAAATAAATAAATAAAAAAGGAGAAGACCCAAATCAAAACTATAGATGAAAAGAGAAATATAACAGATACCACAGAAATAAAATGAATCATCAGGAATTACCACAAAGAGAAGTATGCCAACAAACTAGGAAACCTAGAAATAATGAAAAGATTCCTAGACAGATAAAATCTACCAAAATTGAGTCATGAAGGCACAGAAAACCTAAACAGATCAACACCAAGACCGAAATGGAATCAGTAAGAAAACCCTCCCAATAAAGAAAATCTTGGGACAGATGGCTTCACTGCTGAATTCTACCAGATATTTAAAAAAGAACTAATTCAAATTCTTCTCAAGCTATTCCAAACAATTGAAAGGGTAGGATCTTCCCAAACTCCTTCTATGAAGCCTGAATCACCTTAATTCCTAAGTCAGAAAAAGATATAACAGAGCAAGAAAACTATAGAGCAATATCCCTGAAGATCATAATATGCAGAAATCCTCAACAAAATATTAGCTAATCGAATCCCAGAACACATTAGAAGGATCATTCACTAGGACCAAGTGGGATTAACCCCTGGTACATAGGGATGGTTCAACAATCACAAATCAATGTGATAGTTCATGTTAACAAACTGAAGAACAAAAACCATTTGGTTATCTCAACAGATGCAAAGAAAGCATTTGATAAAATAAAACATTTCATGATGAAAACCTTAAGCAAATTGGGCATAGAAAGAACATTCCTCAACATAACCAACACAAATTATGACAAACCCATGGTCAGCATGCTATTGAATGGGAAAAAGCTGGAAGCATTCCCACTAAGACCCAGATCCAAAGATGCCCACTCTCAACACTGTTAGTTAATACAGTTCTGGTAGCTTTAACCAGAGCCATTAGGGAAGAAAATGAGGGGCCAGCACTGAGGCAGAGCGGGCGGGTTAATGCCTTGGCGTGAAGTGCTGGCATCCCATTGGGCACAGGTTCGAGACCCAGCTGCTCCACTTCCGATCCAGCTCTCTGCTATAGCCTGGAAAAGCAGTAGAAGATGGCCCAAGTCCTTGGGCCCCTGCACCTGCGTGGGAGACCCAGAAGAAGCTCCTGGCTACTGACTTTGTATTGGCACAGCTCCGGCCATTGTGGCCATCTGAGGAGTAAACCATTGGATGGAAGATCTCTCTCTGCTTCTCCTCTGTCAGTGTATTTCTGACTTTCAAGTAAATAAATTAATCTTTTAAAAAAAGAAAATGAAATCAAAGTGATACAAAATGTAAAGGAGGAAATCAAACTATCCCTATTTGCAAAATACATGATTCTATATATAAGTGATCTAAAAGACTCCACTGAATGACTACTGGAACTCATAAAAGAATTTGGTTAAGTGGCAGGATAACAAAATCAGCACAGAAAAATCAATAGTGTTTGTATAAACAGACAATACCATGGCTGAGAAAGAAATTTTAAGATGAGTCCCATTCACCATAGCTCCAAAAAGAATTAAATACCTTGGAATGAATTTAACCAAGGATGTCAAAGATTTATATGAAGAAAATTAAAAAAAAAAAACCTAAAGAAAAAAATAAAAGACGACATTTAAAAAAAATGGAAAAATCTTTCATGATCATGGATTGGAAGAATCAACATCATCAAAATGTCCATCCTACCAAAAGCAATTTATAGATTCAACACTATCCCAGTCAAAATACCAATGACATTCTTTGCAGATCTAGAAAAAATAATGGTAAAATTCATATGCAAACACAAGAGACCTGAATAGCTAAAGCAAACTTATATTAACAAAGCTGGAGGCATCACAATATCTGATTTTAAGACATAATACAGGGCAGTTATCATCAAAACAGCTTAGTTATGGCAGAAAAAGAGACTTGTAGAACAATGGAACAGAATAGAAACTCCAGAAATCAATACATGCATCTACAACCAACTTATCTTTGACGAAAGAGCCAAAATGAATCCTTGGAGCATGGATAGTCTCTTTATCAAATAGTACTTGGGGGGCTAGCGCTGTGGCACAGAGGGTTAAAGCCCTGGCCTGAAGTGCCAGCATCCCATATGGACATCGGTTCTAGTCCAGCTGCTCCTCTTCTGATCCAGCTCTCTGCTATGGCCTGGGAAAGCAGTAGAAGATGGCCCAAGTGCTTGGGTCCCTGCACTCACGTGTGAGACCTAGAAGAAGCTCTTGGCTCCTGGCTTCGGATCTGTGCAGCTCTGACCATTGCAGCCATCTGGGGAGTGAACCAGCGGATGGAAGACCTCTCTGTCTCTACCTCTCTCTGTAACTCTGTCTTTCAAATAAATAAAATAAATCTTTAAAAAAATAGTACTTGGGATTCTGGATATACACATGCAGAAGTATGAAACTAGACCCATACCTTACATCTTACATGAAAATACACTCAAAATGGATCAAGGACCTAAATCTATGACGCTATACCATCAAATTGGAGAACCTTGGGAAACTGCAAGACACTGGCAAAGGCAAAGACTTCTTGGAAAAGACTTCAGAAGCACAGCAATCAAAGCCAAAATTGACAAATGGGATTACATAAAATGAGAAGCTTCTGCACTGCAAAACAAACATTCAGCAAAGAGGCAACCAACAGAACGAGAGAAAATATTTGCCAACCACGCAACTCATAAAGGGTTAACATCCAGAATCTATAAAGAGCTCAAGAAATTGAACTACAGCAAAATAAACAATGCAGTTAAGAAATGGGCAAAGGATTTGAACAGGTATTTTTCAAGAGAGAAAATTTAAAAGGCCAACAGATACTTGAGAAAATGCTCAGGATCCCTAGCTATCAGGGAAATGTAAATCAGAATCACAAAGAGATTTCACCTCACTACAGTTAGAATGGCTGTCATACAGAAGTCAATCAATGACAAAAGCTGGCGAGTATGTGGAGAAAAAGGTGCCCTGGTCCACAGTTGGTGGGAATGAAAACTCATGCAGCCACTGTGGAAGACATATGGAGATACCTCTGAAACCTGAATATAGACCCATGATATGATCCAGCCATCCCACTGCTGGGAATGTACCCAAATCAAAACAAATCAGCATCTGAAAGTGTTATTTGTACCCACTTATTCATTGCAGCACAATTCACAATAGTTAAGATATCAAATCAACCCAAATTTCCATCAACTGAAGACTGCATAAAGAAATTATGATATATATACACTATGGAGTACTACTCAGCCATAAAAAATTGAAATTCTGCCTTTTGCAATAAGATGAACACAATTGAAAACCATTATAGTTACATAAGCCAGTCCCCAAAAGACAGATATTGTATGTTTTTCCTGATCTACGGTAACTAATAGAGTACGTCATATGTAATATATTGGTGTGCAATAGACATTTTGAGATTCGATGATTGTTTACAGCCCTTGTGTCTTCCTTTGAGGCACAGTTCTTTTTGTCTTTCTTTCTTCATACTATTTGTTGAACTCTTTTGCTTAGTGTAGGGTTAACTATAAAATCATTAAGTAAGCTGGAAATAGATCTTTGTAAAAATTAAGAATGGGAATGTGAGAAGGAGGAGGAGGTAGGTTGGAGTGTAGGTGGAATGTGTCACTGTGTTCCTAAAGCTGTATACATAAAATACCTAATATGTGTATAACTTAATAAAGAAAAACAAAAAAGAACAAAATTTAGTTCAAGCACAAAATATTAATGAAACAATTTTACAAAGAAAAATATTAGCCAGGTTATGAAAAAAGGGAGTCTCTGATACACTGTTGGGGGAACAAAAATTTGTATATTCATTATGGACAACATTATGGAGATTCTTAAATAGCTAAAATATATCTACCACATGACTCAATTATCCAACTTCTGGGAATATATCCAATGGAAATGAAGTCATCATATAAAAAATATACCTGCATGCACTTCCATGTTTGTTGCAGCATTGTTAATAATGGCAAAGATGTTTAATCAATGGATTAACAAATAAATAGAACATTGTATAAATGCACAATGGAATATTGCTCAGCCATGGGAAGAGGGAATTCTGACAGAATGGATGGAAGTGGAGCTCACTATGCCAGATGCAAAAAGACAAAGACCACATGTTTTCCTATATATTTATGCAGCTATTTAAATATGCATACACATTTTCACAGTATAAGTGTGGATACAATATTTGGTATATAGATACTCATAAATATTATCTTCACTGATTTATTCTCTGTATACAATACCATTTTTTTTCTCATTTTATGACTTTTGTCCTGAATTCCATATCCTTTGATATTAGTATATCCATACCTGCTTTCTTTGTGTTTATATTTCCCTGGTATACATTTAATTCTCAAGCTTTCCAAATCTTTTCTTTTGGATATGTCTCTTACATGGATATGCATTTGGGTTTGCTGTGTGACCCATTCTGAAAACCATCTTCTGTTAATAGAGACTTACCTTTCTTAAAAATTATATATATATATATATATATATATATATATATATATATATATATATATTTTGGAGATGGGGGATGGTAGGAGAATTAATGCAAAGACTACATTTGCATCAACAATAACAAAATCCAAGTAACTATCAAGCAACAGTTCTTTGAATCACTGGGATTCTGGCTATTCTATCCATAGAGCAGAATGGATGTTGAAGCACTGAGTAGCATCGGGTCAGGCTGTCCTGAAAAGTGGTAGACAAAATAAAGAATAGAAAGTACCCACCTTCTTTTCCAGTCTGTCAATTAATTTCTGGAGTCTATTTATCTGGGTCATCCACTGGTTGTCTTCCTCCAGCAAGCCTGGGGGAAATCACAAGAGCAACATACTATGCTTCAGGCAGAGGGGGGACGCTTGGTTATATCTCAGTACTCCCTTTTGGCTCTGAAGGAGGAACACGGTGTCACTGGCTTGTCTACACATTTTACAAAACGTGTTCACATGAATGCTTTCTAACGTATTGATTGCTATAGATCTTGCCTCCCAGTGGGTTCAATTTCACAGGCCTGCTTTTTTATGTTGCTGTCTATACTGGCCTTTGATGTTCAAGAAAACAGATCCTGTTGAGCCTCTTTCACTACCTCATAAGACAGTTGGTTTTATTTTGAAAATAAGAAAGCATCAATCAATAATTCTAAACTTGTAGGACAGAGGCAGTGAAACCATAGCCCTGATCACAGTAAAGTATAAATTGCTATAATCCAAAAGCATACAGGAAATACAGCTGGTGTCTCCCTTCCCAGGCATTAACCTGAGGGTATACAGACTCCATAATCATGGCTCAGCAGTGAGAATGCAGACTGGAGCCTGTTGAACAATATTCATGTATACGATATTTAAATTTATGTGTATTTATATAGTATAGATTTATGTGTGACCATATACATGGAAACACAGATACAGCATATGTGTGTGTGTGTTACATATGTAACTTTTATTTATCTGTACCAGGTTAAACATTAGGTAAGTTCTGCTGCTATTGTTACTATTGTTATTAATACTATTACATAAAGTTATAGTGACACAAACATCCTGGCATCCTTATATATCTTAACTGTAGCTTCCTCAAAATATTTTCATGGATGTTTGCTGAAGTAAAATTATTGAATATTTCTTGAAATGGGGACATGATTGAGTTCAAGACTATCACGTGCACTTTAGCTTTGAATGAACAAAGACTTAAATTATAAAGGGGTTGTGCTCTACATTAGAATTCCTGGGGTGAAAAACTCTCAAAGCCCGCCAAAGAAACTGATATAAAAATGACAAAATGATTATCATAAAAAATAGGAGGGGGGGGAGCAGAAGAAAGGGAGCAGGCAGGAGAAGGGAAGAGACCACCTGAAGAAGACATAGCAACATGTGAATAGAAGTTCATGTTTACGTTTTATCTCACGGGTTAGTTAACCCGTGTCTAATATGATTCATTCCCAAAAAAGATTTAAGATGACTGTACCATTGAAGTTACCAGGAAGGCTATTTTCTACTATCAGTTTCTAAATGGGTAAAATGGAAAGAATGTATTTTTTTCCTCAGGAGCCATCATTGTAATTTTTGAGTTCCATGTGTGGCAGGTTGTACTGTTGTTCCACGTTCTCAACTCTCTTCCCGCATGAACGTCCATGTATGTATGTATCCTTCCTTTGGGCTATAGTTCTGCAGCATTCCTAAGATAATGGCTGCACTACCTTTCCCTCCCCATTGTTACTGAGCTTGGCATGCGGTTCTTTTGGCCAATGGAAAGCTAGCAGACAAGACACATATGCGGTGTTTTAAAATATGCTTGCATAATTTGGTCTGGCCACTTGTGCTTCTGACGCTCAGCTGGAGTACAAAAATGCTCTGGTTGTCACCCATCCCAGGAGGAGGCGACATGAGGAGTAGAGCTGCACTTAACCTGCAGTTTGGAGTCATGCCTGGCTGGGATAGCCCAAACCACACCAACCACAGCTCACCAGAAAGGAAAACAAATATTTGCAGTTGTAACTACTGAGAGTTTGAAGGTATTTAACAATAAAAATTCAGTCAGACTCCATATGCTCTTAAACACATCATTTAGCTTTCTGGGCGTTGGTTTACCTCAGCTGTGAAATGGGAAACAGGAACTAACATCTTGTAAAGGTGTGATGATAAAATAAGCCTGCATCAAGAAAGCACTGTAAAATCTTCCGACACGGTATCAATCAGCATATGGTTAGTACTTTTATTTTCTGAAATGTTAGATAGTTAAAGATTCACAAATGCTAAACTGCTATATCTGTATGTACTAGGGTACTTAAAAAAGTTCATGGAAAATGACATTAAAAATTTATTTTGGGTCAAAATGTTTGAAACCCATGGATACAAGGAAACCTTCAAAAAATTCATGGAAAATGCATATTACAAAGAAAATCATGCATGGGTTTCAAAATTTACTGTGTCAAACTTTAAGTCCACTTTCCATAGTTTTTGAAGTACCTCATATGGTAACAGGTTTATAAAAGTCACTTCAATATTTACCACATGAGCTTGCATATTTACAATTTATTTTTTAATAATTATAAATAACAAATTTACATTTTAATGAGCTTCCAAGGATTTAGTTAAGGGTTAGCTTAATAAATCTTACCTACACTGCACACTCCAGCAGTACCAGTATGGCTAATCCTATCACAGCAGGAAACAAGGATCCCTATCCTAAAATGAATTGAAGGTATGCTTAGAGAGGCTTGGAAATCCAGTGCGTATTGCAGGAAGCCCAATGACCCCTTTGCTTCAGGATAATGAGGAGCTCTGTTGAGGCCAAGTCTTCTGGGTCTTAGCTGATGGAGTTACCTCCTTCCCTCTTCCCTACCTGTGTGTGCTTCTCCTGCACACTTTCTAGGATTCTGATGGAACAAACGGTTAGGATCACCCTACTTAATGCCCTGCATTTTCTCCACTTCAGCCTTAAATTTAATTGGTATAAGGTACAGAGTTTCATTTCTGTTGTTGTCTTAGCTGTTTGTTAACATTATCAATTGGAAAATGCAAATTGAACTGGCTTTGAGAAAGAAAAAACAAGGCAGGCTGCATTACCTGGACCACTGACATTAAACTGAGGGCTGTTCGGGGAGAAGCTGTTGTGTCTCTGGACTCGGCGGCTTGATCGTTTTCCAGGCCACTGGATTGACAGGACTTCTGGCTTGGTCGGCCCTTGCCTTGGACAACAGAGATTACATTTAACCTCAACGTCAGTGCTTTAGTCTCTTGCCTCAAAGAACAGATCTTGAAACATCAGTCACAAAGGTTTTCTAGTGCAGTGAAGTGAAAATTTATGAAAATTACTGCTTACAGACATGCTCCAGAGGCCCAAGGTAATTTGGTTTTATAATTTGTAAACCTAAGGAAGAAGAGATTTGGGGATTTCTTTATTCTTAAAGTTATAAGTAAAAATTCTATTAAACTTTTAAGAAAAACTTCTTTTGCTGGCTAAACCATCGATGAAAAGTATGTTTATGTATGTTAATGTCATAGTTTGACACCTATGGAGTTTCTTTGTTAGTTTTTTTTTTAAAATTTAATTACTTTTTGACAGATTCAATATGGCATGTAGATACAATTCTAAGAACATAATGAGGGACTGTGGCACAGTAGGTTAAACATCTACCTGCGGCACTGGCATCCCATATGCGTACTGGTTCGAGACGCAGCAGCTCCACTTCTGATCAGCTCTCCACTGTGGCCTGGGAAAGCAGTGGAGTAGGCCCAAGTGCTTGGGCCCCTGCACCTGCGTGGGAGACTCAGAAGAAGCTCCTGGCTTCTGTTTGGCCCAGCTCCAGCCATTGTGGCCATTTGGGGAGTGAACCAATGGATGGAAGATCCCCCTCCCTCCCTCCGCCTCTGCCTCTGCCTCTCTGTAACTCTGCCTTTCAAATAAATAAATCTTAGAAAAAAAGTTTAAAAAAATGAAGAGCATAATGATATTCCCTTCAACCCTACTTTAGTGCTTTTTGATCAAAACTATATATTTATTTTATTTCATTATATTTATTTTTAAACATTTTATGTGGCTCTTAGGATCAATGTTTTAATCTTTGGGGTTTTAAAATATTTATTTATTTGAAAGGCAGAGCTAGAGAGAGGCAGAGGCAGAGAGTCTTCCATCTGCTGGTTCACTCCCCAGATGGCTGCAAAGGCTGGATCTGTGCCTATCTGAAGCCAGGAGCCAAGAGCCAGGAGCCAGGAACCTTTTCCAGGTCTTCCAAGTGGGTGCAGAGCCCCAAGGACTCGGGCCATCCTCCACTGCTTTCCCAGGCCACAGTAGAGAGCTGTATTGGAAGTGGAACAGCCAGGACTTGAACTCGCCCCCATATGGGATGCTGGCACTGCAGGTGGTGGCTTCACCAGCTATGCCACAGCGTCGGCCCCTATATCTTAAAGTCAAACAATTCTACAAATCATATTTCACCAAGAGCTCCCTCCTGTCACTCACAGACCATACTCTCTGTACACAAAGGCAACAGTGGTTAGCTGCCATTGACCTTCATATTCATAGGCAACATGTTTAAACTGCTATTTCTTCATTTTTAAGTTTTAGGCTTTATCAATTCATTTAATAACATGAAAAGCTGAAGCCAATGATATAGACATAGAAATGTTGTAAGTAACTGCCAGGAAGGCTGCTTAAAAAGATGGATTCAGTTGGGATAGAAACCTTTTGTTTTTCCTTATTCTTTTTTTGCTGGTCAGAATCCAGACATAATAGTTGGAAAACCAATAACTATGTATGTTGGACCATGAGGCAAACCTGAGTCACGCACTTAAAATGCAAAAGGGACAGAAGGTCTATGACAAGTTTGTAGAGAAGTTATACTTGCCTTATGCTATCCCCACCAAATTTCTTTAGGAGGAGATGAAAAGTCACTGTATGTTTAAGCCTCAGCATGCTTTTTTTCTGTTACAGGCACCAAATCTAATACTAATTTACAAGTCCAAAACCATTTTTTAATCAGCAGCTAGGGAAGATTGCTTTAGCCTTTCTCCTGTGTTGGATTACCACCCTGCCCCTCCCAACAGGATTCTATTTCTTAGTTGACTCCTTGGCTTTGATGGAAAATACTCCACAATTGCTTTGTAAGAACTAGGGTAGCAGGGGAGATAAAAATCTTGGAACATTGCAAGTAGGAACATCTACTTTAATGGTGGTTTTATGGAGTAAAGGATTCTAAATTACAAATCATTTTGAAAAAGTTATTCCGTTGTGTTCTAGGCCCCCAGAGTCATCATTGAAACCTTACAGGTTTCTTGATCCTTTGCATATGACCTGATTTTTCTCTCTGGCAGGTTTTGGACACTTTCATGTCCAGCATTCTAAAATTGCTTCATGGCCTTGGTGTTGCACTTTTATTGCTCATTTTAATGGGCTATTGGCCTGTCACGCTAGAAACTCATGCCCTTGTTCTGAGAATTTTGCTCAAATCATTGCTTTGATAATTTGTCTCCATTCTTCTCTTTCCAGAATTGCCATTTTGCTGAAATCAGACTCTTAGACTAACCTTTTAGGTTATTTCTTATTTTTTATATCTTTCAGGAAACCTCATCACACTTTTATGGCCGAGCCTTACCCAGAGAATTTCACTTTTGTAATCATGTTTGACATTACCAAGAACTCTTCTATAACAGTACACTGTCCTTAATTCATAGATGCAATATCTTCTCCTGGCTTTCTGAGGGTTTTGATTTTCTCTTGAAAGTTTCCTTCTGCTCTCTGGATTATTTCTGTTTATTCCAAGATTCCTTCTTGTGTTTGTTGTTTTGCTTCTCCCCATACATTTCAGAAGGAGGAAATGCAAAGCTGATGGAACTGTCAACTTAGCCTCTGCTGCAAAGTAGTATGTGGAGTCATTTCTTGGAGAAGGGGGATGTGACATCAGTGCCTGCAGAATCTGTCCTTGGCCTGATCAGATCCCTCAAAGGAGCACCTCTCAACTGGGGGGTATGAGCCTGGCTGTCCATGGTCTGGAAGCAGAGTAGGTAAAGACATGGTCAGATTTACTGTTTAATATGGAGAACCTCACTAATGTTTCCCTTTGTATTATTGCGTCATACCCCAAGATGTATTCACATGCTTCTCCAGAGCACCACGCACCTTTTCCATAGGGCATTCCTCTTGGGTTCTTCAAGGACTGGGAGTGGCAGTGGTATACACAATGAGCGCAGCTGTGAACAATACATCAGGCCTACCTTTACCCTATCAGTAGCAAGTGCTACATGCAGTCAACTCTTGGAATACTAATTACATCATATCTTGCACTGCAAATTTCAGCTTTCTCAGAGCTTTTCATCAGTTTCCACTACATCCATCTTCCTTCCAGATTCCAGATTTGAGTTCCTTTTGCTCTTTGTTTTTATCCTTCTAATATTTGTGGGTTAATGCCTCTTTACCAATGCACCTTTAATGTCATTATTTAGGATTTAGGGAGAGAACATAGAAATCATACATTCGGTCTCCAATCTTTAAATCTTTTTATGGCATAATAAATCCTATCTTTGTGGTCAAACTAGTAGATGATTAGGACAGTCCTTCCTATGTTCAAGCAAGGGAAATTAAGCTGCCTGGACTTTTATAATTACTTGCAGGTAAAATTAAAGCTTTTTCTTACTCCTATAATAGACAGCTATCAAAAAGAGAAAAAAGTCCCAAGAAATCCTCCCCATCACTAATTATAAAAGAACTCTGGAAAACAGAGAAATCTTGCAGATTCCTTTACAAAAAGGAAATCCACATATAATTAAACTGTGTTCCCAGAACTCTACTTTGAGAAGAAGAGAGGTTTATGTAAGAGGACATGGATCCTCTAGAGAGAAACTTCAGTATAGCATAATAATTATTCTTGTCACTGGCTATTAGGTACTTTTAAATGATGTGGAATTAAAGTGGCTCCCATTTAGCCAATTTTTCAGGATAGATAAAACAGGGTTGTAGAGCGCCACCTGAAACATCTCTTCTGTGGCATTCCAGCTGTACACATCTCTTCTCTCTGAAATTGTCATTTTCACATGAATAGACACAGACATTTTGCCCAACATGGCATGTCTAAGTCCTTACTCCAGGATGAATGATCCTGTGGGATTTTGCCCTGGGGCTGATAGACGGAATAGATGACTCCTCTGAATTGGTTATATCCAATGAGTCTTTTCATCCCTAGGTTTAACAGATATTAAATTGCAAAGGAATGTTGATGCTGAAGGGGAGTAAATTATTGCAACCATGGAGATTTTAACTGAATCTGTTGGTTACCACTCAGCTGTGCAGGGCCTCATGGAATTTTCCTTTATGACATTAAGTTGATGAATTTTGGATACAGCGATTTGACCTCTCCTCACTGAGCCTTTTCTTCTTTCCTTAAAAGCGAGCTACATACTATTGTTAGAATGGATTTTCCTTAGGATAGGATTTCCTTGACTTTGATCATAATATTGTTCTTTCGTTTACAACCATTGGTGACAGTCTCTGAGAGGATCAAATCTGGATGCACGTGTCCAGCTTTCAAGATCTTTTCTAACCCCACATGCTGGTTAGAGTGTCTCCTCGCTGTCTCAGGTCCTCGCCTACCTGTGTTCAATTCTGGACTGGAATTCCCTTTCATTTATTCACAATTTAGTGTTTAATATGCAGTTAGTTATGCCAAGTAGTGGGGAACAGTGCAAACTCTTTGCCAACTAAAAACAGTCTAACAGGGGAAATGAATAAGAGGTAAAGATAATGAGCTGTTAAGGCTTCCCAGAGCAAAGACTGTCCACACAGTGATCAAATAAACTAAGGAGAGTTAGCCAGGTGAGACAGATGACGCAGACAGGGTGAGAAGACTGATCCCACTGGAGAATATCATTCTCCACTCAACTCCATCCTAAAGATCCAGTTCAAGTCTTGTGAACCCACATGATTTTTTTCTCCTTGATCTCTTGACTGGTGTCATGGAAAAGGACAGATATTTTTCTCTCTTGTCTTCACTGCTGAGGGCACTGGAGCTCTCTTCAGTTTGGTTTTGGAGGGTCAGGAAATGTAGCCTTGGGAGAGGAGACAGCCTCTCTAGGTTTGGGCCTCAGTGTGGCTCATTTGAGATTTCACATCGGAAATAACGGCCATAAACACATAGTGTACCTGGTTTTCCATTTGCTTGTTGCTACTTTTTCCCCGAAGCCTCTGGGGAGGATTATCACAGATTTGGACAATCCTGGGTCTCAGTAAAATACTACACAATAGCATTTCCCAGACTGACATCAGACCTGTAATAGTACCTGTTATTTCAAGATGTTTTTGAGCTAGAAACCTAGGAGTGAAAGGTTCATTACTCCTCTGGTGTCTTCTTTTTTTGAACTCTGTGTTATCATGATCCTTCTCATTAAACACAGCTGCTCTGCAGCTGTTGGCAGCAATCACAAGCGTTCAGGGCTAAGCTGTGGCCTAACACAAAGAATAGTTGTTCATTAACCAGCGTTCAGTGGTGGTAAATGCAGAGCACATGTTTGCAGATGACTGCATGGAAAAGTAGAGGAGAAGGTGGCGCAGGGTGCTTTTTCAGGTTCTCAGGTGGTAAATTACGGATTCTAAAAAGGGAGAATCCATTTGATTCCCAAAGTCTAAACAAAAGAAACAATAAAACAGGCTTCCTCTTCTCATTAGGCACAAGAAGTCAATTTCATTGTGTTTCAAGAAATTCAGTAACTCTCTGCTCAGAGCTGAGGAGCTGGGCTGCTGCTATTCCAAAGCCAATTGTTAACACTTTACCATTTGAGATGCAGCCACCCTATGCAGTGAAAAGAGGAAGTTTAAAAGTGTGGATGCTACTCGGATCAATTGGAGAGCCCTTCCCTGCCATCAGCAGCTGCACAACCTCATTAGATTCTGGAATTACAGGCTTTTTTGTTAGAATTTTGGTGGTATTCACCCTTTCTGACATTGTAAACACATGGTTGAAAATTCTACTATATTTTAGAGATGTCCTAATAATCATGTATCCATTTAGAAAAATTGGCCCTACTAATATATTATCAGCCTGTTCAAAAAAACCTTACTGAATGTTTGTCCCTAGGAAAAGATGCAGTTTTATCAGGTGCATCTGTAGGTTTAAAGTAATTAGCCAATATATCTGCCAAAATAAGCTACAAGAGGGAGAACTTTGCCAAGACCTTCTGCAGCTTGTCACTGTAAACAATGAGAACGCAAGAAAGGACTGGCTGGGCTGATTTTGATATCTGCCTTACACATTTCTTGTATAGGTTTCTCTTTGACATTATTGCTTTCTTTATATAACCATTGATCTTCTCAGTGATACTTATTGGTGACTGAATTCTGAAATCTTTCCTATCACTCATTTTTCTGTATTTCCTTAAATACTTAGACTTACTGAGTTCAAGTATCCCTAACAGATCCAAGGTCACTTTGTTTGAATGGCTTTTCCCATCATTTGTGTATTTTTAAGTAATACCCATTTGTGAAACAAATTTGAATGTCACAGAGAATCTCTGTAAAATGGAATTTCATTCCTGTATCCATATCTTTTAATATTTTACTCATCTGAAACCCATTGGCAATTTATTTGCCCTTCTCCATATTTATCAATTTGTATCCTGCAGTATAGATTTAGTGTTTATGTTTTAGATATGTAATAGAATTTAACTTCCTTCATAACTAGCATATGTTAATGGTATGTTTATATCTTCCCTAGTGTCTTTTGAAGTCTGTCCCATCTATGAAATCCTCAATTAAATTTTTTAAATAAATGATGGACAGTAAAGGAAACATAGAATGGTCTTTTTAGAGGAAATAATCAGGTAAGCACCCAGAAGGGGCCCCTGCCATTCTTTTTAGTCAACTAATTTTCATTCTTAGTTTTCACTAGTATAAGGACTAGTCCCTCCATAAACATGGAGTCACTTAAAAAAACCAAACCATCATATGAAAACATTTAGTTGCCTTTCTTGGCGAGTTTGCTCCTCTGTAGTTTCCATGGCACATTCCAAGGAATTCTGGAGAGACTGCAGCTGATTCATAGTCTCCTTCAATAAAAATCGAGTTACAAATTGTTCCAGATTGGAGGCTTCTTGGTAGTCCTAAGGGCAACAAAACAGATGGAATTAGAGTATTGTCAGGGAAAAAACCCCAGGAATGGTTTCCTCCCCAGGCACCATCATTCTCAGATTAGTCCATCAGTGGGAGAGTAGAGGGAAAGAGAAGAGATGTGTTGGGCTGTGGCGACTTTGGCAGAGTTCTAACCACCTACCATAAGTTGATGGAAAGAACTGCTTAAGGGACTAGAAACCTGTACCTTCTTCCAGGTTAGATTAAGATGCAAAAGGCAGAAGTAACTCAAGGTTTGTCCTGTGTTTCATTTAAATGATGACCATGCCATCATATATTTTCTCTATTAGCAACAAAATGCAGTCACGTTTCAGCAATTGGCTTAATTCCCTTTGGATGTATTTATTATGCGTGATCTGTATTATGCTGAAGTCAAAGGAAATTATGTGTAGTTATTTTGAAATTCAGAAAAATGTTAGGCTTGGAATATTTAAACAGCTAACTAAATCTGCTAATGTCCCTGTTTCACTAATTTTACCTGAAGCTCATTTGCAACTAATTTCTACCATAATACATCAGCCACAAAAGCACCATTCATTCCTGCAGTTCCAGGTCTCCACAGAGATCACTACAGAACTGATACCTGGGCTTGCAAATTTGGTCAAGGTAGCTGGACGAGCTGTAGGTGGTAATAACTGCTGCTCTTATTTTCTAAAGTCTCAGGCAGGGATGGGCATTTGGCACAGTGGGTAAGTTGCCACTTATAACCACATTCCAAACTGGACTGTGCGGTTCCAGTCCTGGCTCCTCTGCTTCTGATTCCGCTTCCTGTTGGTATGCACCCTGAGAGGCAGCAGGTAACAGCTCAAGTAGTTGGGTCCCTGGCACCTATGTGGGAAACCTGGATGGAGTTCCATTGCTTCCAGCTTTGGCCTTGTGGGAATGTGGGGAGTAAATCAGCAGATGGAAGGTGTCTCTCTTAATGTCTTTCAAATAAATGCTTTCAAAATTTAAAAATGAATTTTTAAGGTGAACCAAGAAAGAAAATCAGGTTGATGTGGAATGCCATGGTTTTAGAGCCATTCTTTCAAAGCATGGGACCAGTCACTTAAATCTGTTTTCTGAGAGTCTTGGGTGGGAATGGTATATTCAAGTTCAGCCAAGAGAAAAAATTACTTAACTCTGTCTCTAAACAAAATGACTTTGTTGTTGGTTGAAAGTATAAAACTTAAAGGAATGATGGTGACATAATAATGCCATGAGTCATTATGTGCTAGGGAGTCTTAGGGCATAGTTGTAAACCCAAATATATTTTAGTTATTTAGCCTCTCTCCTATTTCTCACTTGTCAATCAGGTATGCATTCCAACTTAAAACTTTTATGCTTCTATCAACTCCAGATAAGGAAGGCACAGTTCAGAGTTTCCTAATCTAAATTACTTTGGAATTTTCCTGTTAACAGAAGCAGTTAGTATCATTGTAAAAAAAAAAATGCTTTCCTAATTTGAAATGGTGAATAGTTTTTTTAAAGATTTTATTTATTTGAAAAGTAGAGTTACAGATAGTGAGAAGGAGAGACAGAAAGCTCTTTCATCGACTGGTTTAACTCCCAAATGGCCACAATGTCCGGAGCTGAGGCAATTTGAAGCCAGGAGCTTCTTCCATGTCTCTCACACAGATGTAGGGGCCCAAGGACTTGATCCATCCTCCACTGCCTTCCTAGGCCATAGCAGAGAGCTGGACCACAAGAGGAACAGCTGGGACTAGAAACAGCACCCATATAGGATGTCAGCACTGCAGGCAGAGGATTAACCTACTGCACCACAGCACCAGCCCCAAAAATTTTAATCATCAGTCTGTCAGCTCATTCTTTGGAAGTAACAACTCAGGAAATTTCTTAACTGCCATATCTAATAGTCATATTTAAAAATTAAAAACTGGAATATTTCAACTCCATCTAAGATCCTTACCATGAAACAAGGATTATATGCCAATAAGAATTTTTGCAGGCCGGCGCCGTGGCTCAACAGGCTAATCCTCAGCCTTGCGGCGCCGGCACACCGGGTTCTAGTCCCGGTTGGGGCGCTGGATTCTGTCCCGGTTGCCCCTCTTCCAGGCCAGCCCTCTGCTGTGGCCCGGGAGTGCAGTGGAGGATGGCCCAAGTGCTTGGGCCCTGCACCCCATGGGAGACCAGGAAAAGCACCTGGCACCTGGCTCCTGCCATCAGATGAGCGCGGTGCGCCGGCCGCAGCACGCCGGCCGCGGCAGCCATTGGAGGGTGAACCAACGGCAAAGGAAGACCTTTCTCTCTGTCTCTCTCTCTCACTGTTCGCTCTGCCTGTCAAAAAAAAAAAAAAAAAAGAATTTTTGCTTCCTACTTATTAGAAATACAAACTTCAAAAGATTTTTCAACATATTTAAAAATTTATAGAAAGGGGGCAAGTTTCATATATTTTACGTACACAGTTTTAAGTGCATAGTAACACTCCTTTAAATCAAGGAAACCTTTGCTTTGAATTGGAAAGAAAATGTGGTGATAGAAGGAAAAGTTTGATTCTTTAAACATTTCCATTTCACCAGTACATATTTTTAAATTAAAATTAAAATAAAGACAAAACATAATTGCAGAGTCAGAGATTGTGCCAACTGTATTTGCATTTCAGTATATACTATGACTAATCCAAAGCAAGTGATCAAAAGTTTTATACCCATTTGTAGGCAGCTTTGAAAAGTGAAAGCATATATTTATGGAACAATGAAGCATAGTGTTGGCTTTATTCTTTTCTCATTTAAATGTTACATATTTCTCATGTCACAACCATACAAAGATTTTGTTTCTTTTTTTTCTTTTAGTCAATTTAAACACTCTAGTCAATGCAATTTGATTTTAGCTTCTTAGACGCAAAGGTCATGTCTTACACTTCTCACGGTGCCCAGAGTAGATACTCATTCAGTACTTGGAGATAGATTCCTAACCATGAGAAATTATTTTTATTTGCTATTGTATTTCACATAGATATATTTTGTTGATGTTAAAGATATTTAAGGAAAGTTGTATGAGACAATTGGCTCCTCCACCATTGCCCCATCATAGCAAACAGCAAATTGTTATACTCCACTTCTATCTGATGAGAGTTTGCTGTCTCTATTAGTCACTAACCAGATAACATTAAGAAATTGCTGGGGCTGGCACTGTGACATAGTGGGTAAAGCCACGGCCTGCAGTGCCAACATCCCATATGGACACTTCTTTGAGTCCCAGGTTCTGCATTTCTGATCCAGCTCTCTGCTATAGCTTGAGAAAGCAGTAGAGAATGGCCCAAGTCCTTGGGCCCCTCCACCTGTGTGGGAGACCCGGAAGCTCCTGGCTTCAGATCTGCCCATCTCAGGCCATGTTGAGAGTGAACTAGTGGATGGAAGACCTCTCTCTGCTTCTGCCTCTCTGTAGCCCTGCCTTTCAAATAAATGAATAAATAATTTAAAATAAGAAAAGAATGGTACAAACTATGGGTTCATATTTGTGATGTAAATGTTGATGTCTTCACATTGAGAGAAGAGGGTGTATTAGGCTCTGGAGTGTTACAATTTTTGAATTAGCTATGAAAATGTGCTGTTATATGCTGCCTTTTGGTGATAAGGGGAAAGAAGAGCTTATTTTCCAATATTGCTACTTTTCCTTCCAGACTCAGCTCATGACACTGTCTCTGTACAGCTTTTCTTCCCCTTGACCCACTACAGAATGAGACATACTTTCTGTGTATTCCTACAACACTTTTCCAATACCTACAGTAGAGGATTGATCATTTTATGCTGTATCCGTTGTTCACTGGTCTATCTCCCCATGTTAGGCCAGATCCTTCAGACTAGAGAAAACTTAGAGTAGGTGAGGAATAGAGTGACACATGGAGAGTAAGGTACCACTGGGAGGGTCGAAAGCCTGGAATGGCTTTTGTCACTCATCAGTTACCAGCTGCCTCCCTGGGATCTCGCCCTTACTGGTTGGAGCAGCTGCTTCCCAGCTTGCCCAGTCATATGGGCTTTGGAATAAAGGGAAACACAGCTTGGTTCTTAACAGATTGTTTCTCCTTATTTCATGTTCTAGACCATTTGTTAGTCTTCTTCCCTTCCCTTATTCTGAATCTTAGGGTTTGGGACTGCAGACCCAGGTGGCATAGATCCAATCCCCCTTCTCTTCTCAGATACGCAGATGTTCCTTTGGAAGGCAGTGGCAAAAGAAACACATGGAAAATTAAATAAATAACAAGCTGGGAAATGTCAAAGCTTGGCTTTTTTCTTCTCAATAAATGTGTTGGTTGTGGTAGTACAAAAAGGGATTTTTGTATCCTTGACACCAAAGAAGACTAGTAGACTGGTGTACGGCATGTGTTCCTTTAAGTAAAACCTAGAATCGCAAGAAAACTTCTACTGTCTAATCAGAAAAAAAAAGTAGAAACTTAATCAAGTAGCATTAAAGCTTCTGTTTTTTGTCCATGAAAAGCCAGAATGTAAACATTTCAATTTGCATGTTTCATTTTGTGGAGCTAGAATAGGGTTAATAGAATAAGGTTCATTCAAGTCAAAAATCCTAGCACTGGAAGTACAATGCTTTGAAAATTGTGTTTCTTAGGGTTCTGTCTGTGTGCATCTTAACTGTCAGCTCATTTCTCCATAAGCATTCTCTGCCCATCTGGTTGATGGAAGAGTAGAGACCATAGCTATTAACCCACTATGAATCATTGAGTTAATTAGGAAAATCAGAGCATCAGACTTCCCTGTTTGTGTAGCCCTATTTGAAAGCTAATCAAGTCAGTGACATCTAGTCTCATCATGTCTTGTTTATAGGATCGCATGCAATCACATTTAGCAGGGGGGACTGCTTCTGACTGGCTTTTGATCTAAGCCCCTGCAGCTCTCACTATTCTTGAGTGAGACATCTGCATCAGCTTCTGTAACAAGAAGAGAAAAATCACTTTACAAAGATAGGGTTATCTTTCTCTCTTTCTTGACTCTTCTCCAACTTACTTTTAAAAATATTAATAAGGTGGGGCTGGCGTGGTGGCACAGGTTAATCCTCCGTCTGCGGCGCCAGCATCCCACATAGGCGCTGGTTCTAGTCCCGGTTGTTTCTCTTCCCATCCACCTCTCTGCTATGGCCTCTGAAAGCAGCAGAAGATGGCTCAAGTCCTTGGGCCCCTGCACCCCTGTGGGAAACTGGAAGAAGCTCCTGGCTCCGGATCGGCGCAGCTCCGGCCATTGCGGCCATATGGGGAGTGAACGAACAGAAGGAAGACCTTTCTCTCCATCTCTCCCTCTCACTGTAACTCTACATCTCAAATAAATAAAATCTTTAAAAAATATTAATAAGGCTTGTACTCAATATCCAAGTCCTACTACTTTTTAAATAGTCTTAGGCTTTCATTTTAAATAACACATATGTACATATACATATACATGTATATATTCATACTGGGAGAACACTATATAAAATTTGAGCCTTGGGGCTGGTACTGTGGTGCAGCGGGTTAACACCCTGGCCTGAAGTGCCGGCATCCCATATGGGCGCTGGTTCTAGTCCTGGCTGCTCCTTTTCCAACCCAGCTCTCTGCCATGGCCTGGGAAAGCAGTGGAGGATGGCCCAAGTCCTTGGTCCCCTGCACCTGTGTGGGAGACCCAGAAGAGGCTCCTGGCTCCTGGCTTCAGATCAGCAAAGCTCTGGCCATTGCAGCCATCTTGGGAGTGAGCCATCGGATTGAGGACCTCTCTCTCTCTGCCTCTCCTCTCTCTGTGTAACTCTGATTTTCAAATAAATAAATAAAATTTTTAAAAATTTTGAGCCTTAATAAATAAATTAAAGAACTGGTTCTTTTTCCCACTTTTGATTAATTTTATACACAGAAGACCAACTCTATAGTAAGTAAACTGCTCAACAAATTGCACAGAAAAAACAAAAAACAAAACTATTCCTCAATAGTTGAGACAAGGGCTAGAATTGGTTATTGAATGTCTTAAAATGAACTGAGATTAACTCCAGATATATCTTAGGAAATCCTAGATGGTAAACAAGAGAGAAAAATAATTCCATAACACAGATTTCCAAGGATTGAGGGGATTATAGATTCTTAGGTTAGTGGGACAGCTTATAATTTTGGAATACCATATTATTTAATAATCAGTAAGTTGAAATAATGTATAAGTATCTTTTTACCCCTAATTTTCTACAGTTTGAAATCAGAAAATACTTTAGAAATGAATCACTTATTTTTTTAAAATATTTTTTATTCACTTGTTCATTTAAAAGGGTGGGGGGTTGATCTTCCATCCTCTGGTTCACTCCCCAAATAGCTGCAACAACCATACCTGGGCAAGGCAGAATCCAGTGATCCAGGAACTCCATCCTGATCTCTCACATGGGTGGCAAGGGTTCAAATGTTTGGGCTGTTTTCTGATACCTGCTCAGATGCATTAGGAAGAAGCCAGAGCAGAGGTGGAGTAGCTGGGACTTGAACGAACACTTGGATATGGGATTCTGGCATCAGAAGTGGCAGCTTAGATTGCTGTGCTACAATGCCAGCCCCTCTGATTAATTTTATTGTTTAAGATCTTTACTTGAACAGACTCCATTGTGAAAAGCTCATTCTAGAATTCTTAAGGACTTAGTTCATGTATGTTTCTTTTCTCTGGTTCCTTCTATTGATCTGACTCACACCAGGAGACCCTAACACAAAAATAGGAGCTTGGGGATATTTTTGTCTAAATAATAATCCCATTATGCTTGGAATTAATGCTCTTCAAACAAGCAGAATTTTAGAAAAAATTACATAGGAATGAGGATGAGGACATCTACAGAGTAAGCCCAAATCTAGATATTGATACCTAACAGATGAAGACCCCAGATCATATTCATCGGAATCTAATAGCATAGTATGGTTTTTAAGAATCTGGGTCTGAAGATAGTCACACAAAAGTTCTGATCTGTAATTGTGCCACTCAACAGCTGTGTGAACTTGGCAAAGCATCCAAGCTTTCTAAGTCCTTATTTCCTTAACAGAGGAAGAATAGATATTATAAACTTACTATGAGGATTAAATAAATGTATATAGCATACCAAGCACAAAGTATGGTGTTTGTTTCATAGTTTTGATAAATGTTTATTCTTAATACTTCTAAGGCACAGGAGAAGGGATATTACAAAGTGTAACAGATTACTGGCTCAAAATTCATAAGACCTGAGTTTCTCTGATGTGATGATAGCTCATCTCAGAATTATTGCTAGAATAAATGTATAGCTGGTAGTCTTGCCACCTGTCAACTCCCACCATTGAGATCTGAGATGCCATCTGCCAGGAGGCCTTCACAGAACCAGCAGAAGCCAGTACTCCAGATTGTGAGTTAAATAAACTTAATGTCTTTACCAATCATCCAACCTCAGGGATTTTGTTACAGCAACTAAAAATGGACTAATACAAACTGTGGAGAAATATGGCATGTTAAAGGGATTTCCTAATTCCCCAAATGAAGGCTACTGCAGAATACAAATTCCTCAAAATGTCTAGCTGATGACTGACAGCTGTAAATATTAAGCTCAGGACAGAGTCCAGCCAAGTAGCTCAGCCTGCCCAAACCCAAGCATCAGCAAGATACAAGGCAAGGGAATAAGGAATACCTGAAAATCAGCACTGAGGATAACCATTTAGCTTTTTTGTTTTTAACTTTAAAAACTTTTATTTTAGGAGAGGCACCAAGATGGTCGAATAAGAAGGGAGCTTACTGCTGTAGTCTAGGGGAAGATAGTTTTTTAAAAAAAGTGGAGAGAGAACAATCTCAGGGAAGAGTTAGGGAGAAAACAGCAGAGGGAACACCATGCAGGGATATTGTGGATGTACCATGGAGGGTGTGGATGTACACAATTCAGGAACCCAGCACCCAAGAGCCTCAGCACTAGCTTTGGCAAGTAAGGTGAGCCCAGAATGTAGCAGCCCAAGCCACTGGCGATAAAACTATGGGAAGAGGCTGGCATGGAGGACACTGTACCTGTCAACCTAGAGGGAAAAAAATGGGGGTATACTTCTCTTTTCCCAACCACCCGCACTGGTGTCCTATAACAAGCTGAGAATAGGAGGGTGTCATTTTGGACATTCATTTCAGCTGCACCAGCTCCTGTCCATGTGTCCAGCAACCAGCCAGGAAGAGAAGCCTGAGTCTGACTGGGAGAACTGACCGGTGGCTGGGTGGTTTACTGGGGGAGCTTTGTGTGCTGGGACTGTGAAAACACTGTGGCTATGTGTGAGGGCACAGGATAAGGCCGAGTCTTTGGGCACTGTGGGCAGGTCCACAAACTCAGGGACCCCTGGTGAGAGTCACTGCTATGGTACCTGTGCTTATACCAAGGACTATACAGATTCTTTGTGTGGTTCTTGTGGTAGCATGGATGATTATTGTACCCACTGGGGTTAGCACATAGCATTGTACTCCTTGGAGGAGAGGACTTGATCGTGAGACTACGACAACAGAGCTGAGCAAACCTCCCCTCTGATAAAAAACAGAGATTTATCATGCCCAACTTGAGTGTCACCTTGGATACTCCCCTCACCCTGGAGCATAGAACAGAGCTCCCTGGCCATACTCAGCACATGCCTTATGGTGTTCACTGGAAGAGTAGACACTCCACTGATCTACAAAGTCATACTCAAAGATAAAAGCCATCACAGGGGAAAAAAATCAAAAGTATTTTCACAAATACAAAAATAAATGCAGCAACTCAAGAAATGAGAATAAGGAAGACAATATGGTGCCCCAAAGGAACACAACAACACTTCAATACTAGAATATAAAAATGAAGAGTTTAAAGATATGCCAAATGGGAATGTAAACTGGGAAAACCATTATGGAAAAGAGTTTGGATATACCTCAGAAATCTGAATATAGTCATACCATATGACCCAGCAATGCTACTTATTACCCAAGGGAAATGAAATCAGCAAATAAAGAGTTATCTGTACCCCCCATGTTTATTGTAGCTCAATCGCAATAGCTAAGACATGAAATCAACCTAAATGCCCATCAGCTGAAGACTGGAAAAAGAAATTGTGTACTCTATGAAATATTACACAGCAGTAAAAAAAATCTGGTCATTTGCAACAAAAGGGATGAATCTGGAAAACATCATACTGAGTGAATTAAGCCAATCTCAAAGGGACAAATACGATATGTTCTTCCTGATCTGTGATAACTAACAGAGCACCTAAAAGGAAACTTGTAAAAGCTAAATTGACACTTTGAGAAGCAATGTCTTGAATAGCCCTGGTCTTAACTGTCAAGGAAGATTTTTTTTTTCCTTCTTAACACCATTGGTTGAACTCTTTACTTAACATAGAATGAATCATACGTGTATAAAGTCTATTGAAAATAGATCCCAGTAAAAAATAAGAGTGTTGAATTGATCATATAGACAGGATTAAGTGTTAAAGGGATCATATAAATAAGATCAAGTGTCTGGTAATAACAGTAGATAGCATTAAAAAGATAATGTTCCAACATGGAGTCCATGCAGCAGACTCATAGAATGACTCACTCTAAATAGCACTCTGACCTCAGAATCAACCCTAAGGCATTCTGGTCTGGCTGAAAAGTCCAGGAGTACATTTCAGACATGGAAAGTAAAAATGCTGTGGCAACAACAACAAAAAAGTCCTACCTGAAGGATCTCTGGGAATGAGACCTCAGTGGAATGAAGGGGACATCAAAGAAGGATGCACTTTTTTTCTGAAGGGAGGAGAGAACTTCCAGTTTGCTTATGGCCTTGTCTAAATAGTGACAGTGACTTAGCAGCTCATGTCTAGAGCCTCAAGTATGACCTCAGTGATCACCTAAGATTTGTTAATTGTTAAATTAACAACAGGAGTCACTGAGCACTAAATTCTCATACAGGACCTTTGTCCTTAATGAGTTGTACAATGAGAATTAACTACAAAATTTTTTCTCAAACAGTACTTTATACAGTGTGTGTGTATGTGTATGTGCGTGTGTGTGTGTACACACATGTGCAAACTGTTGAAATTAGTATAGTTGGTCTTCTGTATGTAAAGTTAATTGAAAATGAATCTTAATGGAGAATGGGGTTGGGAATGGGAGGAGGAGGAAGAGGTTGGGTGGGAGTGAGGTTGGGTGGCTGGGTATGGGGGAGAGAATCACTATATTTCTAAAATTTTACTTATGAAATTTGTACTCATTAAATAAAAGGTTTATTTGGAAAAATGCCAGAAATGAAATTCAAAAATGAATTGTAGGATTACTTAGAAGTAATAAGAAGCAAACCTATGAACTAAAAAAAATTCATACATAAAACACAATTTCTTATGAAATTGAGATTCTAAAGAGAAATCAAAACAAAATACTGGAAATGAAGAGTCAATAGAACAAATAAAAAATGCGGTGGAAACCTTAACAGCAAACTCGGTGAGGCAGAAGAAAAGAATATCCAAGTTAGAAGACAAATCTCTGTAAATTTTAGTCAAACAAAAAAAAAATGAAGAAATTAGAAAATTAAAAAACAGCATTGGAGGTCTATGGGATGTCATCACATGACCCAACATATTGGTCTTATGATTTCCTGAAGATGTGGAAACAGAATAGATAAGAAGGCCTTTTTTAGTGAAATAAGTACAGAAAACTTCCCTAATTTGTATAAGGAAAGAGTTGTTCAAGTATAGAAAGCCCACAGAAATCCTAAGACAGGACCAGAAAAGATCTTCACCATGATACACTGTAGTCAAACTCTCCACAGTAAAGCATAAATAAAGGATGCTGGAATGTGCACAAGAAACACCAGATTACTTTCAGAGAATATCCAAATAGACCCATAGTGACTTCTTATCATAAATCCTACAAGCAGGAGAGAATGCTGATATATATTTTAAGTCTTAAGAGAAAAAACTGTCAACCCAGAATACCATACCATGCAAAGCTCTCATTTAGGAATGAAGGTGAAATAAAGACCTTCCATAACAAATAGAAACTGAAAGAATTTGTCACCACTCATCCAGCCTTACAGAAGATGCTTAAGGATGTTCTATACACAGAAACTCTGAAACATGGTCATCACTATGAAAAAAGGTGGTGAAGACAGAAAATCTCCAAGTAAAGGTATAAAGGAAATCCAAAGTAAACAACAGGAATATTTACAGAAAAATGGAAGGGGAAGTCATTTCTTATCAATAGTCACTTTGAATGTAAAAAGCCTCAACACTCCAGTTAAAAGATACAGACTGCAAGTGATCAATTTCAGTTCACAGTTGATCACACTGATAGGTCTAACAGTCAAAGAGATCACACAAACAAGACTAGTGTCTGCGAATACTAACTGATAGAATCAAAAAGGGAGAGAATGATCCAACATGGGAAGCAGGATACACAGCAGACTAGCAGACTCATAGAATGGCAGATGTCCTAAATAGCACTCTGGCCTCAGAATCAGCCCTTAAGGCATTCAGATCTGGTTCAAGAGCCCATGAGAATATTTTAGGCATGGAAAGCCAAGACACTCTGGGAAAAAAAAAAAAGACCTAAATGAAAGATCTCTGCAAGTGAGATCCCAGTGGAAAGAACGGGGCCATCAAAGAAGGAGGTACCTTTCTCTGAAGGGAGGAGAGAACTTCCACTCTGACTATGACCCTGTCGGAATAAGATCCAAGTCGGCGAACCCTAAAGGCTTCCATAGCCTTGGCAACTAATGACTAGAGCCTAGGGATATTACTGACACCATAAACAAGAGTGTCAAATTGTTAAGTCAACACTAGGAGTCACTGTGTACTTATGTTTCATGAGGGATCTGTCCTTAATGTGTTGTCCAATGTGAAGTAATGCTATAACTAGTACTGAAACAGTATTTTTACACTTTGTGTTTCTGTGTGGGTGCAAACTGATGACATCTTTACTTAGTATATACTGAATCGATCTTCTGTATATAAAGATAATTGAAAATAAAAAAAAAACACCTTGGTGTTAAATTGGAAATTGCATAGATAATTGATCAATTCTTTAAAAAAATCATGCAGCATCTCTGTCCTTAATGTGCTGTACATTGTGAATTAATACTATAACTAGTACTCCAATAGTATTTTTCACTTTGTGTTGCTATGTGGGGGCAAACTGTTGAAATCTTTATGTAACATATACTAAACCTATCTTCTGTATATAAAGAGAATTGAAAATGAATCTTGATGTGAATGCAAGGGGAGAGGGAGAGGGAAAGGGGAGGGTTGCGGGTGGGAGGGAAGTTATGTGGGGGGAAGCCATTGTAATCCATAAGCTGTACTTTGGAAATTTATATTCTTTAAATAAAAGCTTTAAAAAAAAGATACAGACTGGCTGACTGGATTAAAAAACAAAATCCATCTATTTGCTGCCTACAAGAAACACATCTCACCAACAGAGATAAATGCAGACTGAAACTGAAAGGCTAGAAAAAGATATTCCATGCTAACAGGAACCAAAAAAGAGCTGGTGTAGCTATCCTAATATCAGACAAAATAAGCTTCGACACAAAAACTGTTACAAGAGACAAAGAAGGGTACTATGTAATGATTAAGGGATCAATTCAACAGGAAGATGTGACTATAATAAATGTATATGCAGCTAGTTAGAGGGCACCTGTCTATTTAAAAGAAATGCTGATGGATCTAAAGGGAGACACAGACTCCCATAGTATAGTAATGGGGGGTTTCAATACCCTACTTTCAGCAATGGACAGATCAACCAGACAGAAATTCAGCAAAGAAACAAATGTTAATTGACACTGTACCAAATGGATCTAACAGATATCTACAGAACTTTTCATCCTACAGTTGCAGAATACACATTCTTCTCTCCAGTGCATGTAACTTTTTCTAGGATAGACCACAGAACAGGCCATAAAGCAAGTCTCAGCAAATTCAAAGGAATCAAAATCATACCATGCATTTTCTTGGACCACAATGGAATGAAGCTATAGAAGAACAACTCCAGAGTCTCTAGAACATATTCAAACACATGGAGACTGAACAGCATGCTCCTGGATCAACAATGGGTAACAGAAGATATCAAAAAACTGTTGAGGAACAGTTGTTTTTTCATGCTATTCATTTAAATCTTAGTATAGAGTTAATCTTCATATATAAAGTTAATTGAAAATAGATCTTAGTGGGCCATTGCCGTGGCTCACTTGGTTAGTCCTCCACCTGTGGCGCCAGCATCCCATATGGGCACTGAGTTCTAGTCCCAGTTGGTCCTCTTCCAGTCCAGCTTTCTGCTGTGGCCCGGAAGGGCAGTGGAGGATGGCCCAAGTGCTTAGGCCCCACACCCACATGGGAGACTGGGGGAAGCACTTGGCTCTTGGCTTCGGATTGGCTCAGCATGCCGGCAGTAGCGGCCATTTGGGGGGTGAACCAACGGAAGGAATACCTTTCTCTCTGTCTCTCTCACTAACTCTGCCTGTCAAATAAAAAAAAAAAGATCTTAGTAAAAAATAAGAATGGGAATAGGAGAGGGAGGTGGAAGAATGGTGGGAAGGTGGGTACAACGGGAAGAAACACTACATTTTCAAAGTTGTATTTATGAAATGCATGAAGTTTGTATACCTTAAACAAAAGGTTCCTGGGGGAAAAATAAATGTGTAACTGGTGTTTGGCAAGCATTAGTAATAGAACTCTTCCCAAAGTTCTTTTCACATGTGTTTTCTGTTACACAACTGCTACCTTGGTTTTCTAAAAATGTATACCTTTTAAAAACATATTTGTTACTTTATTTAAGTGGTGGCCAGCCTCAGGCCTTACCTCCTCTCTACCCAGGTCAGAGGTCTTGGAAGGCATCCTGGAGAGGGTGGCTCCCCAGCATCCAGGGCCCATGTGACCCAACCACCAGGGCAACTGGAGAACAGCACTAGTGGTCACTTCCTGGAAACCTCGATGTGATGTGGGCTCAGCCCCAATTCAGACCTGTGCAGCGCTGGCTCAATGTGTCATTGTCCAATAAAGACAAAATAGAAACTCTGTGTGTGATTATGGGTTCAGAACGTAGTCTTGCTGCATGGGTTCACCCAGAAATCAGATTGAAGGGTAAGTTGCTGATACTGGGAAAAAGCTTAGCTGGTTGGAGAATTTGGTGTAAAAATGAGTAAGTTTTAGGCTATATCTTTTAAAAATGTAGAGTTCAACTGCTATGCTAAATGTATTATATCTTGCATTACTCTTTAACACCTCTGAATTGTTAGCCAAATCCTACAAAGCATCTTTTTCCAGAATCTTACCAAAATTCTTTGTCTCTCATGCTTTTTTCTTCCTTTCTCTTCCAGATTTTTACATGTTTATTGAATAAGACTCTTCCCTTCTGTAGCCTATATGAGTCCAGTTTATTTATCTAGGCCTTTCACAAAAACTGCAATAGACAATTACAACAAACAACATGAAAAGATATTATCATCAGCCTCAAATCACAAATCAGTAGAGCCAAAATCGGTGACAGCCACAAGAACTGCATTACATAGAATTACTGGACATGTAGGAAGAAACAAAGGGATTTGTCACAGATGTGAGAACAAAAGTAGTCAGCAAATACTCACTAGAATAACAATGGCTAAGCTGGGAAAAACAACTGACTCTGGGAGATGTTTCACCCCAAGGTGAGTTAGTACAAGAATGAGAAGGCACACAAAAAATCCTGGTAAAGCATATGGGTTAGAACCACTGAGAACTCTCGAAATCAGACCAACACTCAGGACAACCTGTCAGGAATGGAATCAAAATTCAGCAGGATGAGTCACAAAGAAACGTAAATTCAGATAAAAGTGCAGGACAGAAACAAAGCCAGGAAGTCGCAAAGGGAAAACTATGGTATTTTTCAATACTACAAAGACAACCAACAAAGAAGCAGCTCTGTGAAGTTAGAAAAACAATTCAGAACACAGCATCCTTTGAAAAATTTAGAAATATTTGTTTTAAAAAAGAGCAATGAAATTATTAAGGACAAATTCTATACAATATCAAAATAAGAAAAAGGAAAATAAGGAGAAAAGTCTCCCTGCAGACAGTAGAAGCTGATTATCAGACAGAGAAGCCCACAAATAAATCAGAGTGGGAAAAACGTATTTCAAGTGAGCTAACAGGGGCCGGCACTGTGGCACAGCAAGTTAAGCTGCCACTTGCTATGTCCGCATACCATCTGAGCACCAGTCCAAGACCTAGTTGGTCATCTTCTGATCCAGCTCCCTGTTAAGGTGCCTGGGAGAGCAGCAGAAGCTATCTTAGGGACACTGCCACTCCCACATTGTGGGAGATCTGGATGAAGTTCCAGACTCCTGGCTTCAGCCTTGCTCAGCCCAGGCCTTTGTATCCATTTGGGGAGTGAAACATATACCTTTTATAAACACATTTGCAAATTTTATAAACATTTTTTAAACATACCTTTTAGAAACATCCATCCGTGGATGGAAGATCAATCTCTTTCTCTCTCTCTCCCCTTCCTTCCCTCTCAACTCTGCCTTTCAAATGAATAAATCTTTAAAAAAAGAAAATGTGCTAAAAAGATTTTATTTATTTATTTGGCAGGTAGAGGTGCAGACAGTGAGAGGGAGAGATAGAAAGGTCTTCCATCTTCTGGTTTACTCCTCAAGTAGCCACAAAGGCCAGAACTGGGCTGGATCCAGAGCCAGGAGCCTCCTCCAGGTCTACTGCATCGGTGCAGGGGCCCAAGCACTTGGGCCATCTTCCACTACTTTCTCAGGCCATCAGCAGAGAGCTGGATCAGAAGAGGAGCAGCTGGACTAGAACTAGTGCCCATATGGGACGCCAGAAAGGCAGGTAGAGGATTAACCTGCACCACAGCAGCGGCCCCAAAGACTTTAACATTTTAATCTCAATTCTTTTTAACAGATTCAATGTGATTTGTACATACAATTCTAAGAACATAGAAAAATATATTAAGAAAAAAATCTAAGAAACAACAAAATAAAATTAACATAAATCAGAATTAGATTAACTCAAAAATGAGGTGCTAGAATTTGGAGAACAATTTGAAATAGAAGAAAAACATAGCACGGGACCAGTGGCAGAATTGATAACGCATCTGACTAAGGATCAGAAGAAAAACATTTCAGAAATCAGAAAGAACATAACAAACATGCATAACACCCTAATAAGAGCTAAAAGGAGAAAAACCCTGGAAACCAAAAATAAAGAAAACAATTAAAGGTACTTGAGAGTGAAAAATATTAAAGACAAAGGATATACAACATTCTGATGAAAAGCAGCAGTGGATGGCCCAATTACGTGGGTTCCTGCCACCCATGTGGAAGACCCAGATGTGGGAGTTCCTGGCTCCTGGCTTTGCCCTGGCCCAGTCCCGAACATTGCAGTCATTTGCAGAATAAACCAGCAAATGAAAGATCTATATCTCTCCCACTTTCTGTAACTCCTTCAAATAAATAAATCATCAAAAAAATGGATTGTTTTCTTGAAATAAAATAATTTAAAATATGTAAACTACACTGCATATATAAGAATATGAACTACTTTAGAACAACAATGGAAGTCAACAAAGCAAAAAGTCTTTATACTTAGATATAAAGAGGAAATTACTTATGGGTTAAAAAACAGAACAAAGTAGATAATCACACGACTTTCCAAAAGAAACATGTCAAAAGAAACTATAGCAACATATTGAAGATATTTAAAACAAGAAAATGAATGCAAATATTTTTAGATGAGCAAAAGCTGACGTTTAAGAATAAAGGGCCTGAAGAACTGGCAATGTGCCAAGAGGTCAGGTAACACTGCTCCTGTGAGCTCTCCCTTGGGAATCTATTAGAAAATGAACTGCAGTCAGGACGATGAGAAAGGGAGGGAGGGAGGTAGAGACTTCAATACAGGCAATCTAGGCCAAGTGTTAGCAAACTTTTTTTTTTTTTGGTAGAGGCCTAGGTAATAAATATTTTTTATCTTGTGAGTAAGAAGTCATCTTCCCCACCATTGCAGCATGAAAGCAGGCATAGATAATTCTTAAATTAATGGACCCAGGTGAGTTCATGGACCACATGAAATAGGGAAGGCAACACACAGCCCAGTGGCTGTTGTTTGGGACACACATATCCCATATGAGAGTTTGAATTCATGGTACTTTGCTTCTAATTCAGCTTCCTGCTAATGTGTACCCTGGGAGGCAAAGGTGATGGTTCGAGTACTTGGGTTCCTGCCGACTACATGAAAGACCTGGGTGGATTTTCGGACTGCAAAGCTTAGGCCTGTAGCCCTGACTGTTTCAGGCATTTGAGAAGAGAACCAATGAATGGAAGATCTCTTTGCACCTGTCTCTTTCTCTGTGTGTCTTTCTGCCTTTCAAATGAATGAAAAAAATGAAAGAATATAGAAATAAATGAAATAGATGGTTGGTAGAATTTGGCCAGTTATTGGAAAGGCTGAATCCTGATACAGTATAGGTATTGAGCATCAAAGACTCCACCATGGGGGCAGGAGGCAGGCAGAGAACATGAATGGCAAGTAGATAGTGTGAGATTCCTGGTGAGAGAACACATTAGCAGATATAGTCTTAAATAAATTTCTGAATCTGGCTAACAATTTGCAGCAAAAACAGAGTTCAGAAGAACATGTTAAATTGTACCATTGAAATTGGAAAAGACCCCCTAAAATCTACACTAAAATGTGGCCCCTTAAGTTTCCCAGATGTGCTATCTGGAGTGCCACATGTGCTACCGGAATTTGGGGTGCCATATGATTTTACCATATGCTTATTAATAAATCCCCAACATTAATAAGCCCAAGGGGGTTCTTCCATAATATTTAGAGAATTCTAAATATTGGCACAGATAAATGAGGCAGCATGGTACGTTTTAAGCTTTTATTTAGTGAGAAAGATGCATAGGAGAGTGAGAGCTTTATTTGAGAGAGAGGTAAATTAGGGTTTATACCGAGCACCAGGAACCAGCCACATGGATGAGCATCTAGGCCAGGAAGCCTAGAGCACATGGTCCAAATGGCTTACAAGAGGCCAGGGAAGAAGAGCTGCCACACCATGTCAGGCTTTTAACCCACTTCCAACCTGATTGGCTGGCAGGCACCCAGGTGTGGCCAGGTAAGGGGATGAGGTCACACAGGGGTGTGGTGAAGGTCTCAGGTAGGGCGGGAAGTCCTACAGGGGTGGCAAAGACGTGGTCTTCCAGCTCACAAATCTGATCAATTTTGCCCTGTATGCCTGCCTATTTCACCATGAGCAGGCCACAGAGAAAGTCTAAACTGCAAACACCTCTTTGGGTTCGGCCACAGATAAATTGCAAAAATAAAGAGGATTATAGGGGTAACCTGTAAATTAAGAGAAGTAACAAACATAACAAACATAAAAAAATGAATGCAAGTAAACCATAGTTTCTAGAGATGAGCATCTGTGTGACAAAATCGTAATAAAATGCAAGTCAGTGACTCTGAGGAGTTACAAGGTGGTCATTTTCAGGGGCAGGGGAATTATAATTGGGATAGGGAACACGGAAGGGAGTCTCTTAAATTTAGTCTCTTAATCTGAGGTGATTTCAAGAGATTTTACATCATTGTTAAGTTCTATATTTGATTTGTGTGGCTTTCCTCTTTTGGTTTTATTTTATAATAATGACAATTAAGAAACGCATAGGAACCAGTCTGGTAGAAATGTATTCTCTTTGTATGTCTGAGCAGCTGTAGAAATAGATTATAGGCTGTACAATGTAGAACTCTTGCCAGGCAGCAGGCCAGAAGAATCTGTAAATACTTCCAAATCAGCAATTTTTATCACCTCTCATATACCATTTCCTCAGCTGCTAGCCTACATTTTTCTGGAGCTCAATGCAGAACCAAATGTCACAATTTTCAGTATGAAGAGCACAGAGCTGTATTCATACATACATTGGGCTCAATTTTTGTTTGCTGATGTTGATAACAAAATATCACAAAAAATTTCTTCCCCATAAATATGTGCTTTCCACCTTACTGCTCACATACTTTTCTCTGAATGTAATTTTTAAGCTCTTGGAATAGATATGAGATAGAATTGAAATAAATGAGATCCCAAGGAATTAGTCACTTATGATCTGACTCCTCCTAAACTGTCTGTGTCAGATGGGTAGTTCTATTTTAACCATGCTCGTATAAACATGCTCAGATAACATGCCTAAGTCACGCTAGATTTGTCAAAGACAAATATATTTTTAAAACATCATATGTGACCTGTCTGCCTTCAAAGAAAAAATATACTTGTCTTTGAAGTAATTTTGTGACAAAAGGATAATGAGTATTAAAATATTATATGCAGCTCCACACAGCATAATCTATGGGAAACAATATATGAATACTGACATTTTTGAAGTTAATGTGTCCTTGTGACCCATTTATAAATAGAACACCAAAATATTACAATATTTTTTATTCAGGAGAAAGTAACCTTGGGAATATATCTCAGAATAATAGCCAAGTGATTTTTTTTCCAGTGAGAATTTAAAAATAAAATACTATCTTTCCTCAAATTCTGTTAATTATAAAATTAACCATTAATTTAGGGTTTTGTGTACCACTAGGAAGTAAAGCATTACCAGTTAAATTTTGTGTAAAGACAATTGAAAGATTCAGTCCAACTTCTAATTACTAAAAAGAGAATACACATGGTGAAATTTGATGTGTTGTTACATTTCAATGCAGACATGTGATGGCAGGAAATAGATGCTTTTTTTGTGTCTGTAATGTCACTGTCTTCTGTAAACCATATTTGGAAGTCAGAATGCTATGTAGAGAAGGATTTACAATTTATTACACATGTTCAAGGAAATGGACAATACAAGAAGAGACTGACTATACCTGAAATCACAGCCTGAATTTGCCCATTTACCACTGGGTTGTGTTGCAGTCTCCTGGTTGATTTTAAGGAGATATGGATAGGTTTAGAAGCTGGTTGAAATCTTAAAGGACACTCTGAAGAAGGGACTCTTGGGAATCAGCTAGCTAAAACAATGTGTCACACACATACATCTGCTTGGATTACCAGAAATATTCTAAATTCCTAGGTAATTAAAAAGTATTGGGAAAATATGTGAGGGGAAAATGGCTTACCAAAATATACATGCATCCTATGTAACTGGTCGAGATAAATGATAAATTCCAATACACATCTAATCAGAGTTCCAGAGAGCTTAGCAGGAAAAGCAATATAAAAATAAATTGTATATAGTAGTTCTCCCTCATCTATAGGGAATAGATTCTAAGGCCTCAGTGGGTGTCTAAAACCACTAGGGGTCTATATATACCATGCTTTTTCCTATACACACATGCCTGTTTATATATATGTGCATATATACCAAGTATACCCTATATGTACCACTATTATTATAAGTTAAACATTTTCTGTATGTACAATAATTTCCTTAGGTAAAGTGAAAAATAGGATTACTAGAAGAAATGACACATATAATATAAAAGTGTTAGGGATGTACCACCAAATTTGTTCTCCAACAGGCAGCACCAATTCAAAGTACTGTTATGTTGAGTCTTCCTCTTCCTGTGTTTCTCAAAAATGGGATTATTTAAACATTTAAGTTTTTATAAGTGCTAATATTTTACTATCAATTTTATATTTGACTATTGATAAACTTGAACCCTTATAGAATATAGACCAATGCATATGTGTGTGTATATATATACATTATATATTTATATATGAATCTTCAAAAAGTTCATAAAAACGTGTACTATAAAAAACCATATGCATAATTTTCAAATTGTTTTGCACCAAAATAAACTTATATTTTAATTCCACTTTCCATGAACTTTTTGAAGCCCCCCAATATATAATTTGTGTGTGTTATAGACACATGGGGCTGGGGGAAGGCAGAGACTCTGCATTTATAAGCACAATATATCTAAACTGTCTCTTTTTCTACATATGTAACTCAACAATGACATGTTTTATGATACAACAATCTTAGAAGTTTCAAAAAATAGGCGTGGTTTACTGGAAATAGGTTTTAGAATCTGGGACTCCAATTTCTTAAGAAAAAATCTGCAGGTTATATGTACATTCGTGACTATCACTCTAAATATAACTGGCCAAGGTACATTAAGGAATAAAGTAAAATAGCTTCTTGCCGTTGTATAGATGAGAATGCATTCATTCAGTAAAATCTTATCTTACATCCAAACACAAAACATAGTGCAAATGAGGTTTTAGCCAAACACTAAAAAGAGATAGAGCTCTGCAATTAGGGAATATTCGCATTCCTCCATTAAATATATATAACTCCAAGCTCCAAGTTAGTGTGGGAGACAACCATTATTCAATTAATGCCAAGAACAGAGTGTATATATAGTCTGTCGAACTGAAAAACAAAATTCAGAGTCAGGTGGTCAAAGGGATCTGATTCTCCCAGACAAGTCACCCAGAGACAGTGAACTGGAAAGGACTGTGAATCTGAAGTCCTCATTCTCAAAATGAGGTCAGTCTAAGTACTTGCTCTGGCCTGGACAGCCTTCTTACTCTAGATAAGAGTACAGATGTCCTTCTGTTGGCACCTATCAAGAAGTATTTAAAACACAAAACACAAAGTGCTAGTCCTAGGTCAGTGGCAAACATTTCCAGAGAAATAGCAGGTTCCAGTCTCACCAGGCCAGCAGGAACAAAGGCTCTTGATGATAAAACTGTGCCCTTGAGGGCACCACTGGAAAGAATAGACAACAGCTATAAAAGAAAGGGAAGCAGCATCTAGATTGCAGCTGAATTTCTCTCTAAACTGAGGGTAGCACAATGGCAGCCTCATTTCTAAAAATCAGTTTTTCTGGAGCAGAGAAACATAAATCACATCAGCCTCTGAAGGTTTGTCTCAGGAAACTTGATGGCCTTCAGGTAAAAATTTATCAAAGCCTATGCCAGAATGAATATCTCCAGGCTGCCTGGTATTTAATTCATAATTTTAGATTCCTCTTTGATATTTCAGATAAATTTTCTGTGTTCTGTATGGAAGCCAGTTTTCAAAAAGGTTAATATTGAAAGGTCAACTTTAGACTCTAAAATAAACAAATATGTTATACCCTCTCTACCCATCAGTCTAGTTTTCATCATTGAAATAAAAGCTTTCAAGTATTTTGAATGATTAAAGTATATTATGTTACTGAAAAAATTAAGAAACTGATGAACCAAAATGAGCTTCTGTATAAACACCACAGTGTAAATTTCAAATAGGCACTTTGTACTACGGGAAGTAGAAAAGACTACAAGAGAGTGATGAAACCCTGGCAGGGGTCTTGATTATTTCTTACAAAGGTATTCATTTTAATCAGAGGCTTAGATTTTGCTGCTTTGCCATGGCAACAGATACAGAATCCTGTCCCTGCAAGGTTACAGTGATAATCTTCACAGTGCTCTGAAGAGACTCTGCGTTAACATTTAGCGATTGGACTGCAAGGATCTAATCTCAGTATTTCTACCTAATGCAGAGTATTTTGGATCCTCAAGGAAGATAAGATTCTCTGTTGGGTGACAGGCACAGTCATTAGCTCATAGTCTGCCCCCAAGTCCATCAACCTCCCTTTGTTAGTTCCTTCAAGTCTGGAATGGGAACACATGGGCTGTTTCCATCCCAAGACAGACTAGGTCTGTGTTCACCGGTTCACTTAGGGCTGGCTGGGTGCCAAAAATAGAATCCTTTTCTCCCCTTTCTTCCCACAGGTGAACAGTTTTCTCAGGCCCATGCAGCTTTCTCTTGTTGCCACATGGCCTCAGCCAAGATCAATGTGAGAAATTTAGAGCACACAGAATGATGGAGGTTAGTTGTGCACATGCTGACAAGTCAAGTGATCTTTTGTCTTCCCATTTCAGCATAGTAGGACTCGTGTCACTTGTGAGCAACTACTTGTTTTCTTCATTTCATGAACAAATTCTAGCAATGAAATTGCAGCAACTCTAAGCAGACTCCAAGAGAAAGGCAGAGGAAGGGTTTTAATCCTTCTGATCATACCAGGTACCTTTACAGCACCATGTTAAGCACTGTGTAAATGTAAACTCCACAACTGCTATGCAGAATTCTTTAGCTAATGCTTACTTATTTTTCTCATGAGTGTATCTGACTTGAGGCTGGAAGGAATGCTAGGTTTCCTTTTTACATACTGTCCATTTCAGTCCCAGAATATGCTAGAAACTACCATGTGTAGACTCATTGGAGAGCTGCTATCAGGAATAAGGATCTATCTGAATTATGAGTTTACTATGATGAAGGAAGACCCTTCTGGGTCAAAGCAGAGTACAATAAATACGTATAAAAATTGAATGCATTCTATATTACATCTGTCAAGGACAGGATTGGATCAACAGCATATCACAAACTGCAACAGGCTAAAGCTAGACAAGCCAGGTTTGTTGCATCTCTAGCCCTTTCTGCATGTCTTTCTGTCCCAGAGCTTCTCACCTGCCTTCAGATCAGATAGATTTTGGTTCCCATCCTTTTATTCTCAGCAAGCTTTCAAGTACCCTCTGCTAAGTAACTCAATGGCAAGGACTTTAGCTTCATCCCTTCCAGGAATATTTGCTTGTAAAAATATGTAAAGAATGGACTCTTAAAGATTTGAAAACCTTCGAGACTAAGAGATATATATCTTTAAGAGGAAGTTCTCAAGGAATTTTGATGTTGGTCCATGTTCAGTCACATTCTGGTAGGTCCTTGTGGCAGCCATGGAGCCATTAAATGTGTACTCAGCTCTCAGCCTGCAGCTGCCATCCCTAGACATCATCTGCAGTGTTTCCATTGAACTCATGCTCTCTTCAGGCTACTCCCTGCCAGTCACTAAGCATGGCTGGAGATTCTGAAACTGAGTTCCTCCTACCTGATATGAGTTGCCTCTTAGGGGCAGTCCTTGCACAGCCTGGCCAAAACACTTTCTGCCAACCTGCTCTCATCTCCTTCTCCATTCTCAGGTGTGAGATCAACATCATATCAGAAAGCATTTGCTGCTGCTCCTGACTCCCCTGCCCTTCTCTCTCCACAGGCATTTCCCCCAAAGTCCTTTTACTCTTAGTTCTATCTAGGCTGCAGGAATCTCAGTCAAGATGAGACAAGTGAAATATTAAGAGAAGTAGAGAGAGAAGTGAGGAAAATAGATTGGATACCTACCATATACCAGGTGCTTGACTATGAGAGCAAAGTGGTAGATTTGGGCTAAAAGATTAATGAAGATAGGGCATTCTCAGTAAGTAGTAGTTACCTCTATTAACAAGAATTACATTGGATTATGTACAGGTGGGGTGTGAAATTTGGAAGTAGTAAAAATACAAAGAACTAGGCAAGAGACGAGATCACATGTCTCGCACCAGGGAACACGGTCCAAGGAGCAAAATCAGTGGAAAAGAGCTTCCACAGAAGCTGCTATTGAAGTCTTAGGCCTTCTGGGGATTTTCAGTCCTAGTATGTCCCAAATAACAAGTTTATTCACATCACACTCTGTTTTCACAGGTCCCTAAGTACTTGTTAATATAATGTCTGTTTTCATTGAAATCGAGTCCTAAAGACAAGGTCGTATTTTTATTTTGGATTTGGGGTCCTGAGGTGTGATGGTGGAAGAAGGAAGTAAGAAATGACAGGGCCTTGAGGTGAGGTCTTGAATTCTTTTCTATCCGAACTTAACTCTCAAGGGGGAGAACCCAGCTAGGCAGTTAGCTTGTCCAATGCTTAAAATGTTACCCGAGAGTGAAGCATGAGATTATGTGTTTTTCTGAACCGCAGTGTGATTAAAGAGACTTTCTATATGTAAGCCACAATTTTGGGGCCATTCTGATTATTTCTTAAGAATATATAGACTGTAGGGGCTGGTGCCATGGCTCACTTGGTTAATCTCTGCCTGTGGCACCGGCATCCTATATGGGCACCGGGTTCTAGTCCCAGTGGCTCCTCTACTAGTCCAGCTCTCTGCTGTGGCCCAGGACAGCTGTGGAGGATGGCCCCTGCACCCACATGGGAGACCAGGAAGCACCTGGCTCCTGGCTTTGGATTGGCACAGCGTGCCCACCGTAGCAGCCATTTGGGGAGTGAACCAACGAAAGGAAGACCTTTCTCTGTTTCTCTCACTGTCTGTAACTGTACCTGTCAAAAAAAAAAAAGAATATATAGACTGTAACTAGAAAAACGCCTACAGAAAATTATAAGAGCTTAGAAGGAGATAATATTTAATCTCATCATGTGGCAATAGTAGAAATAAAAAAGAATTATTCTTTAAGCCAATTGATTATTCCCAAAGACATCTAAACCATCTGCCAGCAGACTTGAAGTAGTTCCTGTTTTCTCTTAGTAAATTAAGCTTACAAATGAAAGCATTCCTAATTAGTTACACGCTAGTGCACTTGTCAAACATAATTAGCAAGTCTCATAAGAATGTCATTTTTGAAAGGTTAATAAATCCATGCACATCTTTTCCCAGAGTAGCAGGGGTTAATTTTCACTTATCTATGCATGATATTATTCTAGCGCTCTTTGAAATGCAATAAACATGTTGAAGAACTGGTAATCTTTGCTTTGTGTTTTGGTACAGCAGGTTAAGTTGCTGCTTGCAATGCTGCCATCACACATCAGAGTGCTGGTTCAAGTTCCAGATGCTCTGCTTTGGATCCAGTACCCTGCTAATGAGCCTTGGAAAGCAGTGGAAGATGGCCCAAGTACTTGGGTCCCTGCCACCCATGTGAGAGACCAGGATGGAGTTTTAGGCTGCTGGCTTTAGCCTGTTTCAGACCTAAGCATTGTGGCCGTTTGTGAACCAACATATGGAAGATCACTCACTATCCCTCTCTGTTGTTCTGCCTTTTAAATAAATAAGTCAATAAATATTTTTTAAAAAGACATAATATGATGGGGCCAGCACTGTGGCATAGTAGGTTAGGCCTCTGCCTGTGGCACTGGCATGGATGTGGGCACTGCTTTGAGTCCTGGCTGCTCCACTTCCAATCCAGCTCTCCGCAAATGCACCTGGGGAAGCTCTGGCTGTGGTCATTTGGGAGTGAACCAGTGAATGGTTCTTTCTCTGCCTCTCAACCAAATAAATTTTTAAAAAAGGACAGAAGATGGTATTTCTTTTCAGCATCAGTAAGATATACAATCTGATGGCTGAAAAAATTATTAAAAGACCTATTACTGGGGCCAGCATTGGGTTGCAACAGGTTAAGCAGCCCCTGCCAGCAATGACAACCCATATGGGCTCTGGTTCCAGTCCCAGCTGCTACACTTCCCATCCAGCTTCCTGTTAATACTTCTGGGAAAGCTGCAAAAAATGACCCAAGTCCTTGTGCCCCTGCACCCACGTGAGAGACCTGGATGAAGCCCACGGCTCCTTGCTCTGGCCTGGTCCAGCCCCGGCCATTGCAGCCATTTGGGGAGTGTACCAGCAGATGCAAGATCTCTTTCTCTGATTTTCAAATAAAAAATATTTAAAAAAAAATCTATTATCATACTATATGTAATGATATATCCACTGTAATTCAGTCTTTAATTGAAACCACAGGAACCAGATCCATTTCAAAGCTTGAAAATTTTCAGAATCCAGAAAGATATTATCTGTCATATACTATAATTTACATAGAGATGAGTATCCCTCATCTGAAATTTGTGGGGTCAGAAGTGTTTCAGATTTCAGATACTTGTATAATGAGATGTTGGGGATAGGATGCAAGTCTAGATGCAAAATTCACTGATGCTTCATATATACTTTACACACATAAGTTGAAGGCAATTCTATACAATGTTTTTAGTGTACCTGCAACATGACTGTGACTCATCACACAAAGTCAAGTGTGGAATTTTGTACTTGTGGCATGTCAGCGCTCCAAAAGTTTTAGATTTTAGAATATTTCAGATTTTGGATTTTTGGATCTAGTACAAAACTGAGTAATGACCATATTGATATTTTTGCAGCAAAATCCTGAATATTAAAATGGGTTTTCTATCAGATTTTGGCATTAGACTTACCAAACATCAACAACAAAACAAAAACATTCAGTTTTCAGAATGCAGATAAGAAGTGTAAATCTACAGTGAATTTGCATCTTAACTATCCCTCAAGAATTTCCATGAGGATTCCAGGAACAGAAGACAACAGATGCCAAGAATTTAGCTTGAAGCTGAAGTAGGGAACTTTTAATGTTGCTTTCCACCTACTAATTCTTTATGACTTAGTGAAAAACATCTCTTTTAGGCTGCAGAAAATACAGACCATATGAAAGTTCTTCAGAGAGTTTGTGGAAAATGGAATTAAAAGATGGATACAAAAAATTTTCAAACTTCGTGCATTTGAGAGTCTTCAAAAGTTTATGGAAAATGCATATTTTGGAAAAAATATAGATTTCAAATTTGTTTGGCAGAATAAACTGGTCTTCAAATCCATTTTTCTACAAACATTTTGAAGTACCCCTGTATAACACTGTCTAAAAAAAAATGGGATAATTATCCTTTTACTAGTGATCAACTCATATGCTTCCTTTGTGCCTTTGATTTGCGTGACAAATGTAAGAGGGAGTGCTATTGTCGCATGTGAATTCCACATGGTAAAAATTAAGCATTCTAACATGAAAACCTGAAATCCAAAAAGCTCCCAAATCTGAAACTTTGAGTACCAACATAACACAACTGGAATAGTCCATACCTGACCTCATATGGTTACTCACAATCTAATGCAGGCACATGAAAACTGTAAAAAATCACCTTCAAGCTATGCATGTAAGGTATATATGAATCAAAAATTAATTTCATGCTTAGACTTGGGTCCCACCTTCAATATCTCTCATTATATACAAATGTTCCCAAACTCTGAACGCCAAAAATCCAAAGTGCTTTTTGGCCTCAACTATTTCAGATAAGGGATTCTAAACCTGTACTTTTCTAAGGGGTAGAATTCCTTTGGCCACTTGCCAGTTCCACAGAGTTCTCTCTTGGCAAAGAGACTGAAGATTCAGTTATTTTGCACTAAATCTCATGGGGCGGGGAAAGGGGTTCACATTATCTTCCTACTTGGTTTCTTTTTACCAAATAGACAATTGCTTTCAAATAAAAAATCTTTAAAATATTTTTCTATTCACTGGAAAAAAATAACAAAATGATCAAAAACTAGCCAATGGGGCTTTTTTCCTGTATTGTTTATTTCTCTTGGTGCCTAACAGCTCCGAATACCATGAGCATGGCAGGTGTTCCTTGTAAGTCAATTAAATTGGACTGAGGAGGCACCCACCCTTCAGGTATAGGTTTCCCTATATTTTTATGAATTTTTTGATAATTCTGTTATTGAGAAACATACGAGCTTCTGCACAATCATTTGCAGCTCTGTCCATAAATAGCAGCTTGGTCAGTCACTCAAGAAAATACAAGCATCTCAATGCATTCACCAAACTGACATTTTCCCAGAAACAAACCTCTGTGTTAACAACTACAGATTTGGTTTTCATAGGTCAGCATAGGTATGTATCCTTACAAAGAAGGGATATTTTATGAAGTACTCATATTGTCTTTATTATTAACATGACAAACTTCTGAATTAAAGTTAAAAATTTTCTTCAGAAGATCAACATTCCAAGTTTTTGCTAAGAATGTTCATTAGCTGCTCTGTTGGATTCTCTCCTCTACCTTGTAAAACCAGAATGTTTTGGCTTTTACTCTAAGAAATAATCTACCATTTCTGTATAAAGCACCGAATCACTTAATTCAAAATTGTTTCCAATTACAAAGGCTGTAATTTAGGAAGGATCTGGGAGGCAAAAAGAATCTTTTGACTCCCTGGGATGGGCCACAAGTAGTGCTAAACCTTCTACATATCTCAATTCCTTTTTTCTTCTAAGTATCCTTATAAAGGAAGTTTAGTTATTTACATATGACAAAGAAATGGAGGCAAATAAGTTGTTTCAGAAATATGCTGGCAAGGAGCAAAGCCTGGAATCAAGTTTTATCTGAGTATTAAATTTTTCTTTCCAGAGATATCTCCACATATATCCCAATTGGCATAGTTTGAGGATACAGTTCTCCCTATTTTATTGTACAGGAATATCTTATGCAGAACTCAAAAGCAAAATTGTCAAAGAAATAAAAGCACACTTAACTTTCTGGTATCACGGACTTCCTTACAGTCTAATGGAAAATCAGTCCCTGTCTAGAATTATTATTGAAAATATTCAGGTTAAGAAAAGTCTATGGAAATATTAAGGATACATAAGCAAATATGTATCAATATACTTTATTTGATACGTATGCTGTCCTCATATATGCATTTCTATTCTTTGCTCTTTAGATTATCAGCATGAGAATAAGGCTTCTGTTTCTAAGAAACTAAAAATATTACTCACCTGCGCCTACCATGTTCTGCCACATTATAATCTTGGTTACAGCTCTCAAAATGTCAGAACAGAAGATCATGAAGTGAATATGTGTCATACACAAAATCACTTTAAAGATAAGTTCAACATAATGGACTAAGGAAAAACCCAATTATGGGAAAACTTGATGCTGACTTACAATTTTTTTAATAGCATCTTTTACAAAATACAAAACCATAAGGTCACTATGATTAAACTGCTAATCCCTTCCTTTTTCCCAGCTCTCCCTTGTTTGCCAAAAATGCACCTAGCCCTTTCTAGGGGCCCCCGACAGCCTCTAGCACCAGTGGAATCCAAACAGCCAAGATACTTTTCATCCCATGGGTTGGTTAATTCGAAAAGCATTTTGTTGCTCTAGACAAACAATTGCTTCAAACTGTAGAAACGTTCTTGGGTGGGAACTCCATGAATCTGCCTCCTCATCACCTTTTCCCTAATTCCTTGGATCATTTCCATCTGGACTCTAGTGTGTCCAGAATTAAGATTGTGGTCACCAAGCTCTTTTTCCTTTCCAGGGGCTTTGTAAATAGCAGTGATCTGTAGCATAAAAACATTTTTTTCTGAATGCCTCAACTAGCAGAGTGGTAGCTGTAGGGGACACAATGAGATAGAAAAAAAGATACTTCAAGACAACTGGTATGGCAAACAAGTCAAAAAATGAAAGGAGGTATCATGGAGATGTGCATGAAGTGCTTTGAGAGCACTCAACCCTCCCTGGGATGGTCAAAACATGCATCCCAGGTGAAGCAACATTTGAGCTAGATCCTATAGCATCACCAGGATTATTATAGGACCAGACAGATGAAGGGTCATTGGATAAATGGAGCCCTGAGGAAGGACTTGGAGAGAGCAAAAGAATGTCATCCACAAAGAAGGACCATCATAGGGCAAGTACCAGTTTGTAGACAGCTCGATATGGCTAAGGCTGAAAGCAATGAATTTAGCAATTCATTTTTTTCTGAAAAAAGAAATCATGCCATCAAATATTTAACATGTTATGCTCAATTTGACTGAAATCATAAAGTCTATCTTCTACAATAGAGATGATACTGGTGAGTTAACCCCTCAACCACTTCAATTTCATTTAAGTGAAATATTAATATTCTGAGGACTATGGAAAGACTACATGATCATGTGAGAAAGATAACTGACATATTTTGGTGTTCCTGAGAAAACATAGAAAAATCCTTACATAAATATTTTCTGAACGTTTTGTATAATTGCTGTTCTGTTTGTTGTTATAAGCCAAAAATTCTTGGCCTTTATCCATTTTGCTTGGATCATGTAGAAATATTCTCAAAGAGGAAAACAGTATTGGTAACCTTGGCTTTGTATTTCTTAACTCATTCTGTGACTGTTAACAACCAAAAAAGAATCAGATCAAGAGTAATATTTTTAAAAATAAGAGAAATTCCTAGTTCTGCTGAATTTTTTCTTTGTTGTAATAAGGAATGCTTGTTGAAAATAAGGAAAAAATAAGAAAGTTCATTCTGAAAACTGGAGTTACATATAAAATATGTATGTAATACAGCATAATATGAACAAAATTTTTCTCTCAAAAATAATGATAAAAGATCAGGAGTAAACATTTTAGATTACAGTTGGGAAACATGTATATTTGCAGAAAGTGACTCTTTTCTGTTCAAAATTTTTCAGTGCCCCTTCACTGCTTAAACTCCACATCTCCCAGCCAATTTGTCTTTCAGGCTAAACACTCAAAAGCATCCAACATCTCTTTAGGCATATAACATGCTATACCCTCCAAATTTCCATGAAAATGCATTTGTTTTTCACATTTTTGCTTATTTCTTTTCCTACAATGATTCCCATTCCCGTAATTCTAGAATCTCTTTCCCATAGACTTTTCATTCTTGGAACTGAGCATAAATACCATCTACTCCATAACTTTCCAGATTAGTTGAACAAAGTAGCGCTTTCTTATTTTCTGATTGCATATTGTTTGAACTATTCCTATCACATCTATTTAAGGCTTCACATAGCAGATAGCCGTGCATGTCCCATTGTGCCCTGTGGTGAGACTCTTATGGACACTGCGTTGCAACACTTAGACTCCTTTCCACTTTTTATCATGGCATTGCTCCTGAATCAGTGACTGAATTCCATTGTTTTTCAGGAACATGGATTTTCAGCCATTAAAAACTGGAACCAGGAGTGTATATTTGGCCTAGTGGTTAAGATGCCCATCTCCCTTTAATATCCAATTCTGGCTCCTGGTTTCAGATTCCTGCTAATACAGATCCTGGAGGCAACAGACATGGCTCAGTTTGGTTCTTGACACCTAAGGAGGAGATTAGGATTGAGTAACTGACTCTATGATTTCAGCCCAAGTCATGGCTGTCGCATCATCTGCAGAGTAGACTAGCTGCTGGGAACTCTGTCTATCCTTCTCTCTGCCTCTTATACAACAACAAAAACAAAAAATGAGCCTTCTTTGAAATTTGATACCTTAGAAGTACTTCTTTAAATCTTTATTTTAGAATGGCTTCCTTTAATATTAACTCAAACTCCAGGAGAAGGCTAAGATGGTGGTTTAGCAGAGGGATGTTCTGAGTCACACAAGGAAAAGTGGATAGTGAACAGAGAGGATAGAAGCAGGAGGCAGAATTGCAAGAAGTTCACAGAGTGGCTCAGGAGTCCAGCAGAGACTGCTCACGTCCATGCTGGGAGGAGCAAAGAAGAGGGAGAGGTGGTGGATGTGTAGCAAAGGAGCAGTGCAGGGACTGAGTCAAGAGACTGGCACTGCCACCCCTTGCAGAGAACCAGGTGGGAGATAATGAGTCCATGGAGTTGCTGATAGCAGTGGAGAGAGAAACTTAGCAAACTGTGTTTGAAGCTCCAGGTGAGAAGAAAAAGAAATATTAGGGAAATGGGCGCAGAGGTTGGGCATGCCACAGTTCATCTATGTCCTTCCCCTACCCTCAACCAGACGTACAGCTGGCAGGGAAAAGCAATACTGATTGTTTACATTTTGGAGTGTAAGCAGGGGGCTGCAACGCTAGCCTCCTGTGCACATACCTATCAATTGCTGGGGCCACTTCACAACATGCCCCATTTGGGAACAAGGCTCACAATATTTCAGAGTGCTTTCCTCCCCACTGCACAAGTTGTACAACAAGTAGTAGTCCTAAACAGTGAAAACTCAAGCTCGTTTCATGAACCAGTGAGAAGCGAGCCTGGCCCCAGTAGGCAGGGCTTTGTGCACCAAAGCACTGATGCCTGCCTCCATCACAATCCAGAAGTAAACAGAGCTCTAGAAGGTGGGGCCGCTTGCTTACACTTGAAATGCATAGATACATAGCAGCTCATAGCAGAGGGAAGTCAATTTTAATATAAAAACAACTAGAAACAAACCAGAAATGCCAAAGAGCAAAGGACAATTCCTGAATAAGAATAAGGAAGAATTTATGAACTCGCCATTGGAGCAATCCAAATCTACAATAATGGAGTCTGAAGAAGAAGTTGAGGATGTTCCAGAAAACAAATCAGAATATTAATAGATTACTTAGAAGCAATCAGAAACAAATTCATGATCTAAATTCAAAGTGTTCCCAAGAAATTGAGATTTTAAAGAGAAGCCTGAAGAAATACTGGAAATGAAGAATTAAATAGACCAAATAAAAAATGCAGTGGAAAGTCTTAGCAATAGCATATTAAATAGAAGAAAGAATATCAGAACTAGAAGACCAACTTCCAGAAATAATACAGTCAGACCAAATATAAGAAGAAATTAGAAAGTTAAAAATTGCAGTTAGAGATTTATAAGATTCTATTAAACAATCCAACTTACAGATCCTAGAAATAGCAGAAAGTGTGGAAAGAGAATGGAGTAGAAGGCCTTCTTAATGAAATTATAACGGAGAATTTCCACAATCTAGAGATAGAGACATCCAAGTATGAGAAATACACAGAACTCCCAATAGACAGGGCCAAACTCACCTCAGTGAAACACAAAGAACAGATCTTAAAATGTGCACCAGAGAAAGAACAAATCACATTTAGAGGAAACCAAATTAGACTCATCCCAAACTTCTCATTGCAAACCCTATAGGCAAGGAGACAATGGCAAGACATATTCCAAGTCCTAGAAAAAAAAAACTGTCAACCTAGAATACTGTACTGAAAAGTGATCCCTGTGAAATATAAGAGTGGGAATAGGAGAGGGAGGAGATGTACAATCTGGGACATGCTCAATTGGACTTGCCCCAAAATGATGGAGTTAGAATCGTGCCAGGGGATTCCAATACAGTCCCATCAAGGTGGCATGTACGAATGCCATCTCACTAGTCCAAGTGATCAATTTCAGTTCACAATTGATCACACTGATAGGTCTAAGAGTCAAAGGGATCACACAAACAAGACTAGTGTCTGCTAATACTAACTGATAGAATCAAAAAGGGAGAGAATGATCCAACATGGGAAGCAGGATACACAGCAGACTCATAGAATGGCAGATGTCCTAAACAGCACTCTGGCCTCAGAATCAGCCCTTGAGGCATTCAGATCTGGCTCAAGAGCCCATGAGAATATTTTAGGCATGGAAAGCCAAGACACTCTGGGAAAAAAAAAAAAGACCTAAATGAAAGATCTCTGTGAGTGAGATCCCAGTGGAAAGAACGGGGCCATCAAAGAAGGAGGTACCTTTCTCTGAAGGGAGGAGAGAACTTCCACTTTGACTATGACCCTGTTGGAATAAGATCCAAGTCGGCGAACCCTAAAGGCTTCCATAACCTCAGCAACTCATGACTAGAGCCTAGGGAGATTACTGACACCATAAACAAGAGTGTCAAATTGTTAAATCAACATCAGGAGTCACTGTGTACTTAACGTCTCATGAGGGATCTGTCCTTAATGTGTTGTCCAATGTGAAGTAATGCTATAACTAGTACTGAAACAGTATTATTACACTTTGTGTTTCTGTGTGGGTGCAAACTGATGAAATCTTTACTTAGTATATACTGAATTGATCTTCTGTATATAAAGATAATTGAAAATGATTAAAAAATCTTGGTGTTAAATTGGAAATTGCATAGATAATTAATCAATTTTTTTAAAAAAAACATCATGTAGGATCTCTGTCCTTAATGTGCTATACATTGTGAATTAATATTATAACTAGTACTCCAATAGTATTTTTCACTTTGTGTCCCTATTTGAGAGCAAACTGTTGAAATCTTTATGTAACATATACTAAACTGATCTTCTGTATATAAAGAGAATTGAAAATGAATCTTGATGTGAATGCAAGGGGAGAGGGAGAGGGAAAGAGGAGGGTTGCGGGTGGGAGGGAAGTTATGGGGGGGAAGCTATTGTAATACATAAGCTGTACTTTGGAAATTTATATTCTTTAAATAAAAGCTTTATATAAAAAAATAGAAAAAATAGTCACATTGAATGTATATTGTCTCAGCTCCCCAGTTAAAAGACACAGACTGGCTGAATGGATTAAAAAAGAAAATACTTCTATCTGCTGCCTACAAGAAACACACCTTACCAACAAAGGTGTACACAGACTGAAAGTGAAAGGACAGAAAAAGATAATCCATGCTAATAGAAACCAAAAAAGAGCTGGTGTGGCCATCCTGATATCAGACAGAATAGATTTTTAACACAAAACTATTAAAAGAGACAAAGAAGGACCCTATTTAATGATTTAAGGATAAATTCAAAAGGAAGATGTGACTATTATAAATGTATATGTATCTAATTACAGAGCACCTGGCTATTTATTGTTAACGGATTTAAAGGGAGATATATACTCAAATACTATAACAATAGGGGATTTCAATATCTCACTTTTAACAATAGACAGATTAACCAGAACGAAAATCAACAAGGGAACAATAGAGTTAATTTACACCATAGAACAAATAAACCTAGCAGATATCTACAGAGCCTTCCACCCTATAGCCACAGAACACATTTTTCTCCAGTGCATGGAATTTTATATAGGATTGACCATATGCTAGGCCATAAAGGTTGTAGCAGCAAATTCAAAAAAATCAAAATTATACCATGAATTTTCACAGAACACAATGCAATGAAGTTGGAAATAAACAACAAGAATATCTACATCATATGCAAACACATGGAGACAGAACAACATGCTCCTTATGAACAGTGAGTCATTGAAGAAATCAAAAGAGAAATAAAAAAATTCTCGAAACAAATGAAGAGGACAATATAACACACTAAAATTTGTGGGATACAGCAAAAGCAGTGTTAAGAGGAAACTTTATAGCAATTGGTGCCTACATCAAGATACTGGAAAGGTACCAAATAAACTTCCTATGCACCTCAAGGATCTAGAAAAGCAACAGCAAACTAAAACCAAAACTAGAAGAAGAAAAGACATAATTAGAATTATAGAAGAAATAAAATTGAATACAAAACCACAAAAGATCAGCAAAATGAAGAGCTGTTTTTTTGAAAAAATAGACAAAATTGACACACTATTGGCCCAACTAACTAAAAAAAGAAAAGACCCAAATCAATAAAATTAAAGATGAAAAAGGAAATGTGACAAGAGCCACTCAGAAATAAAAATAATCATCAGAAACCACTACAAAGAACTGCATACCAACAAATTGGGAACCAACAAGAAATGGATAGATTCCTGGACACATACAACCTACCTAAGTTGAGCCAGGATGATATAGAAAACCTAAACAGACCCATAACCAAGACAGAAATTGAATCAGTAATAAAGGCCCTCCCAACAAAGAAAAATCCCAGGACCAGTTGGCTCTACTGCTGATTTCTCTTAGACATTTAAAGAAGAACCATCTCCAATTCTTCTCAAATTACTCAAAACAATTGAAAGGGAGGGAATCCTACCCAATTCTTTCTATGAAGCCAGCATCACCTTAATTCCTAAAACTGGAAAAGATGCAACAGGGAAAGAGAACTATAGACCTATCTCCCTGATGAACATAGATGCAAAAATCCTCAACAAATCTCTAGGCAATCAAATCCAACTACACATCAGAAAGATCATCCATCCAGTCCAAGTGGGTTTTATCCCTGGTATGCAGAGATGGTTCAACATTCACAAATCAACGTGATACATCACATTAACAAACTGAAAGAACAAAAAACATATGATTATCTCAATAGATGTAGAGAAAGCTTTTGACAAAATACAACACCATTTCATGTTGAAAACTCTAAGCAAATTGGGTTTATAATGATCATTCTTCAACAAAATCAAGGCAATTTATGACAGACCCATGGCCAATATCATATTGAATGGGAAATTCACTGAGATCTGGTACCAGACAGGGATGCATACATAAATGAGATCCAAAAGACTCCACTAAGAGACTACTGGAATTCATAGATGTCTGGCAAAGTAGCAGGATATAAAATCGATGCACAAAAATCAACAGCCTTTGTATACACAGGCAATGCCACGGCTGAGAAAGAATTTCTAAGATCAATCCAATTCACAATAGCTAAAAAAAAAACAAATTACTTCGAATAAATTTAACCAAGGATGTCAAAGTTCTCTAAGATGAGAATTATAAAACATTAAAGAAAAAGAGATAGGAAAAAAATGTAAAAATCTTCCATGTTCATGGATTGGAAAATCAATCTCATCAAAATGTCCATTATTCTAAAAGCAATTTATAGATTCAATGCTATACCAATTAAAATACCAAAGACATTGTTCTCAAATCTAGAAAAAAACGATGCTGAAATTCATATGGAAACACAGGAGACCTCGAATAGTTAAAGCAATCTTATACAACAAAAATAAAGCTGGAGACATCACAATACCAGATTTCAAGACATACTACAAGGTTGGTTATAATCAAAACAGCCTGGTACTGGTAAATAATAGATGGATAGACCAATGGAACAGAATAGAAACACCAGAATTCAATCCAAATATTACAACCAACTTATATTTGATGAAGGAGCTAAAACCAATCCCTGGAGCAAGGACAGTCTCTTCAACAAATGGTGCTGGGAAAACTTGATTTCCACATACAGAAGCATGAGGTGACACCCCTACCTTACACCTTACACAAAAATTCACTCAAAATTTATAAAAGACTTAAATCTACAACCTGACACCATCAAATTAATGAAGAACATTGAGGAAACCCTGTAAGACGTTGGCACAGGCAAAAAAAATAAATTCCTGGAAAAGATCCCAGAGTCACAGCTAGTAAAATCCAAAATTAACAAATGGAATTACTTCAAATTGAGAAGATGTTTTATGGAAAAACATCAGGAAAGTGAAGAGGCAACCGACGGAATGGGAGAAATTATTTGTAAACTATGCAACTGATAAAGGGTTAATATCCAGAATCTACAAATAGATCAAGAAATTCCACAACAACAAAACAACCCAGTTAAGAAGTGCAAAAAGGACTTAAACAGACATTTTTCAAAAGAGGAAATCCAAATGGTGAACAGACACCTGAAAAGATGTTCAGGATCACTAGCCATCACGGTCAAATCAAATCAAATCCCACAGTGAGTTTTCATTTCACCCCAGTTAGAATGGCTCTCATACAGAAACCAATAAACAACAAATGCTGGAGAGGATGTGGGAATTCCCATTGGTGGGAATGTAAACTGGTGAAGCCACTATGGAGATACCTCCAAAATCTGAATATAGATCTACCATATGACACAGCCATCCCCTTCCTGGGAATTTTCCCAAGGGAAATGAAATCAGTAAACAAAATAGCTATCTGCATCTCCATGCTTATTACAGCTCAATTTACAATAGCTAAGACATGGAATCAACCTAAATGCCTATCCCCCAAAAGCTGGATAAAGAAATTATGCTATATGTACATTATGGAAATCTACAAAATAGTAAAAAAAATGAAATCCGGTCATTTGCAACAAAATGGAGGAATCTGGAAAACATTATGCTGAGTGAAATAAGCTAGTCTTGTATGGACAAATACTATATATTTTCCCTGATCTTTGAGAACACTGCACCTAATACAAAAGCTGTAGAAGTGAAATTGACACTTTGAGAAACAATAACTTGAATGGCCCTCGTCTTGACTATCAAACAATTTATTTTTATTCTTTTTCTTTTCTCTCCTTCATAGTATATATGAACTCTTTACTTAACATAGATTTGATCATATGTTTATAAAGTCAATTGAAAATAGATCCCAGTAAAAAATAAAAGTGGGAATAAGAGAGGGAGGAGAAAGTTTTTAACTTTAAAGCTGTACAGTTCTGGCCGGCGCCGTGGCTCAACAGGCTAATCCTCCGCCTTGCGGCGCCGGCACACCAGGTTCTAGTCCCGGTCGGGGCACCGGATTCTGTCCCGGTTGCCCCTCTTCCAGGCCAGCCCTCTGCTGTGGCCCGGGAGTGCAGTGGAGGATGGCCCAGGTGCTTGGGCCCTGCACCCCATGGGAGACCAGGAGAAGCACCTGGCTCCTGCCTTCAGATCAGTGCAGTGTGCCGGCCGCGGCACATCAGCCGGGGCGGCCATTGGAGGGTGAACCAACGGCAAAGGAAGACCTTTCTCTCTGTCTCTCTCTCTCACTGTCCACTCTGCCTGTCAAAAAAAAAAAAAAAAAAGCTGTACAGTTCTGCACACAGTCCTATGGACTTACTTCTAAGAGTACAGTTTAAAAACTTGTCCTGGGACTCCAATTCCCATTAAAATTGGTGATAAAAATGCCATCTTAATTGTTAAAATGGTCATATTAAGTGTTAAAGGGAACATATAGATAGGATTAAGTGTTAAAGAGATCAAATAAATAGCATAAATTTCCTGGTAACAATAATACAATTAAAAAGAAGGGAATTTGGCCAGCGCCATGCCTCACTAGGCTAATCCTCCGCCTTGTGGCATCGGCACACTGGGTTCTAGTCCCGGTCGGGGCACCGGATTCTGTCCCGGTTGCCCCTCTTCCAGGCCAGCTCTCTGCTGTGGCCAGGGAGTGCAGTGGAGGATGGGAGACCAGGATAAGCACCTGGCTCCTGCCATCAGATCAGCGTGGTGCACCGGCTGCAGCACGCCGGCCACGGTGGCCATTGGAGGGTGAACCAACGGCAAAAAGGAAGACCTTTCTCTCTGTCTCACTATCCACTCTGCCTGTCAAAAAAAAAAAAAAAAAGAGGGAATTTCCAACTCAGGTTGCAGTCCACTTAGCAGCCTCATAGAATGACATCACTTTAAGTAACACTGACCTCAGAATCGGCTCTTAAGGCATTCGGATGTGGCTGAAAAGCCCCCAAGAATATTTCTTGGAAAGCCAAGACTCTATGGCAAAAAACATCCTACATGAAGGATCTCTGTGAGAGATCCCAGTGAAACGAAGGGGCCATCAAAGAAGGAAGTACTTTTCTCTGAAGGGAGGAGAGAACTTCTGCTTTGCTCATGGCCTTGTCCAGCCTTGGCATCTCATGGCAAGAGCCCTGGGTGATCACTGACATCATAAATAAGAGTGTTAATTGTTAATTTAACAACAGAAGTCAATGTGCACTTACTCCCCACATAGGACTTCTGTCCTTGATGATTTGTACTATGAGAATTAACTGCAAAAGCTGTTCTCAAACAATACTTTATACACTCTGTGTTTGTGGGTACAAACTGTTGAACTCTTTATATACAGAAGATTGACTCTATACTAAGTAAACTAAAAATGAACCTTAATGAATAATGGGATGGGAGAGGGATTAGGGGGTGGGATGGGAGTGTGGATGGGAGGGTGGGTATGGGGGGAAGAACCACTATATTCCTAAAGTTGTACCTATGAAATTTGCATCAAATAAAAGCTTTAAAAATTTTTAAAAAGTCAAACTCAAGGAAACATGTTTTCATTTTATACATATTTTGATTTTATTAATATCTTTCATATATACTTGTATATGTGATTTAAGATGGTTTTAAAGATAAAACAAATTTGCATTGTATTTCAGCATTAGTATTCAACTAAGAAAATGAGTGGACATGCATGCACAGTTTTAAAATCAATTTGATTTCTAGTAATGGGTGTAGCCGTTAATGGGTTCAAAGGTTTCCTGCTGGCACTCTACCATATACACAGTTAAAAGTTGACTACTCATATAAATAAATAAATGTATGTCAACTACTCTGATGGCTTAAAGATATAAATGCAGAACTGGAGTTTAATTCTCTTCCCCCATGTAATGTATGGACTGATTTACTGACTTGCTTCTAATGAACAGAATATGGCAGACATGATGGGATGCTATTACCAAGAATGCATTTTTCTCTCTCTCACCACTGTCTCACTTTCTCTGCCTTTTCTTCTTTCTGATCACTTCTCTGGAGAAGGCCATCTTCCCATCAACATCGGCAGCCATACTGAGAGGCCTACATGAGAGGAACAGAAGCCACAGGGCTGATTCTCCTTTCTGGCAATGTGCCAACAACCCTATGAGTGAGCTTGAAGCGATTGCTTCAAGTCCCTTCAGGGGACTGCAGTCTCAATTCACAACCTGACTATAACTTAATGATAATCACTGAGTCAGAATCACTCAGTTAAGCCACTCCTGTATTCCTGACCCTTGGAAAGCACATGAAGCCATAAATGTTCAAACTTGACAAGTTTGGGGAACAGTTGCTATATAGCAGTAGATAACTATTACAACTAAAATGTCCTAAAATATCTCTTTCCTCTGTCTACTCAGCTATGATTTTTATCATCTTTTCAAGAAATTGACTACAGATCATGGTAACTGCAAGCCAAGAAAAGCTAGAAAGTAATTCACAGAGCATCAGTTTCAGATTGCAGTCTACAATCTCAGCTGTGTGACCTTGAGTGAGTTACCTAGATTCTTTTCACATCTATTTTTCCATACACTTTAAGGGGTAATCACAAGAATAGGTAAAATTTGACACTAAAATAAAAGTGCAGTGGGCTTGGTAAGGACTAAAAGCTCAACAAATGTTAGCTATGTCATCGCAGTACTGTTGTTATTCAAAAGGGAAAGCTAAGAGATATCCTAGGTAGATATTCTCACAGAGAAACAAGCAGCTGGTCTACTCACACCTAGGTGTATAATTAATGAAAATACCTCTTTCCCATATTGTCCCAACCAGGTCAGTTGCAGGAACAAAGGTAGTGTAGAAAAGTCACTACAAAGCATAAAAAAATTCAAATTCAAGTTAGTTCAAGTCAAAAGAAACTCTAGGAGAGTTCGAGAGATCTCAGATAATTCAATAACTTTGCAGAGCTGTCAGAGTTACATTTGAATGTTATTACACAACCGATAGGTTACTGAGTAAATCATTCCCAGTAGGACATTACACAACATCATGTGGTCATGAACTGTCTTGTCCTGTAGTCATATAGGAAATACCTATCATATACTCATGGGCACATTTATTTTATTATTAGTAAAATAATTTCAGCAAAATTAATCCTCAGTGTTTAGAATATATTATTTGCAATGGCAAATAAGAAAGAATAACTTCAACATGATAATAATTGATTGATGCCTGTCAGATCTAAGAAATATAACACAGGCCAATTTTTGATCTATCTCTGCACTTTTCTACCTCAGGCAAAAGAAATGAGTCACATCAAATTTGATTCCCAAGACAGAGGGAATCATGTGCTGTGCTCTATAAAACCCCATAATGTTTTTCGACTTCTCTTTCCCTTGTCTTGCTTTTAACCTTTCCAAGATCAGTTATTCAGAAATAGGGCTGGCTGTAAGTTCACTCGGACAACTGTAGTTCAAAATTATGTCCTTAGGCATACTAAATCAACGTTTCTGTTTAAATAAAATAGTGCATCTTGCACTGCTTGTACTTTTCACTTCATTAGGCAATTAACCCAATTCTTATTAAGAATGTAAGTGTTCCATCTAGTGATTTATGGAAAGATATTTTAAAAAGCAGGAGAAGATTCCCATGAAGTAAATAAACAGCTATTCAAAACCACAAGTTCACATTCTACAGCACTGTGGGTCAACTATAGATCAGAGTAATTTATCACATAGCTTATAAAGAACTGGAAGAGAGGAATGAGATGACACCAAGCATGGAGGAAAGGTGAGGAGGTGGGATGCTGATTGCCTGATTGGATCATTTTACACTGTGTGCCTTTGCTGAAATACTGCACTGTGCCCTCGAAAGGTGTACAAGTATTACATGTTAATCAAAACTTTAAAAAAAATAAAAGGGGAAATGATATAACTATGTGACACACAAAAAAAACTTCTCAGCACATCTTCTGGTAGGGTGAGGAAGGAAGGAATAGGGTTGGGGAATTGGTAGGATTGTCTGAAAATAGAAAACAATCATTAAACAAGTAATTATTAATAGCGGTCTGTGGCTTCAGGGTAAACCAGAGGTTCATGTAGGGCTAACTGCCATAGCTCTAAGGATTTGTCTCAACTTGAGATTATTTCTAAGATTGCTGCTTGATATTTATATACTCATTCAAGAAACAGTAAAAATGGGTGAACTATTGTGAACACCAGTCAGATTACCTGACCCCCATCTACCAACGAACCACAGCCTCTTCCAGACATGAAGAGGTTCTCTTGCAAAACAAGCTCCCCAGACTGTCTCCTTAAATGTCAAGGAAACGTCATTACCTGCAGGCTATTCCATCCTTTATTTTTTGAGTCTCATTTAATTCTCATCCCCTCCCGTAAGTTTTATCTATTTAGTTAACACTGATCCCCTCCCCCCCTTTTTGAAAGTTTATTTATTTGACAGGTAGAGTTAGACAGTGAGAAAGACAGAGAGAAAGGTGTTCCTTCCACTGGTTCACCCCCCAACTGGCTGCTACAGCTGGAGCTATACCAATCCGAAGCCAGGAGCCAGGTGCTTCTTTTTTGTCTCCCATGGGGTGCAGGGCCCAAGCACCTGGGCCATCCTCCACTGCCCTCCCGGCCACAGTGGAGAGCTGGACTGGAAGAGGAACAACTGGGACTAGAACCCAGCACCCATATGGGATGCTGGTGCCACAGGTAGAGGATTAACCAAGCGAGCCATGGCGCCGGCTCCGATCTTTCCCCTTTTTGAATATCAAAGTTATAGCATATATTATTGTGCTAGAAATTAAATACATTACTTGTTCAATGATACATTATTTCTGTGTGTTTTCTGATAAAACACGTTTTTGCATTTGTATTCGCAGTATTTTGTGACTTAATATTTTTAAAACTATATCCGAACCAGTGGAAAATAGTCCATTCCTCTAAGATATGATTCTAAAGTCACAATTTATTATTGCCTTGTGACACTATTATAGAATTTGAAACCTTGGGGCCAGTGCTGTGGCATAGTAAGCTAAGCCTCTGCTGCCGGCATCTCATATGGATGCCAGTTTGTGTCCCGGCTGTTCCTCTTCCAATCCAGTTTTCTGTTAATGATCTAGGGAAGTAGAGGATGGTCCAGGCCCTTGGGTCCTTGCACTCACATGGGAGACCCAGAAGCAGCTCCTAGCACCTGGCTTCAGATTGGCCCGACTCCAGTTGTTGTAGCCATTTGGGGAGTGAACCGGTGATAGAAGACCTCTCCGTCCCTCCCTCTCTCTGTAACTCTACCTCTCAAATACATAAATCTTTTAAAAAAAGAATTTGAAATCTTTATGCCCTATGCAGCCAACATAGACATAAAATGTAACTCCACGGTTCAGATCAGAAAAATGGGAGAAGATGAAAGTGGAAGCTAAAGACTGTTCCTGTATTGGTTGGTTTCTCTTGAAGACAGATGAGGTGGATTGGCTCTTACAGTGGCAATGTTCAGTGTTATATCAGCAAAGGAAGATAAATGGTATGCCACAGATGGAACAGCTACCTAGGATGGTAGCTGCTTATCAAATATGTATACCAAAAATCAATCATTTTCTAATATTCCATCAATATTAAGTTAGGGATATGAAGACAAGGAAAGAGAAAGGAATAGAGAAAGAGGGAGGGATCATTTATATAAGAACTATAAAATACCTATGAAATAACAAGAAGTGTTTTGAACCTATGAGAAGTTATCACAAAAATCTTAATACATAAAAGGAAGCTTGAGTAAATGGAGAAATTTGTATCTGTATGTAAAGGGATACTCATACCAAGATAACAGATCTCTCAAAACTACTGTACAAATTCAATGAATACAATAAAACTTCTCTTTAGAATTGGAAAAAAATATAAAATCCATGTAAAAATGCCAGAATAGGAACAGCATTTGAAAAATAATTACATTTCATCATTTTAACATATGAGTATTCAAGAATTAAATAATGTGTTAATAGTACTAGAAAATACAATTTTTATCAGTGGTATAGGGTAGTGAGCTGTCTTGTAAGTTTACCATTGACAAATGATAAACATGCCAACTAAAATGAGAGGGCAAGGAATGGATTGTTCATGAAAAGTAACTGGAAAAATAGCTACCTAGAAAAAAAGTCAGCTGGACTCCCATTTAGATGCTTTCTGGATCCTCTACAAATTCACCCAAAGCTCAGAAGGCACTAATATTTTTTGCTTAGTGCTTTTGAGTATATTAGTTTTCTTCTGGATATATTTCACTCATCTAGGAAGTAAATAGTGAACTACCTCTTGTTTGACATGGCACGAACTTCCTTTGTTTTCTCGGTAGAGCTTCATTCATTTGCATGATGACAACAGAATACATATTAAAAATGAATGAACTTTTTGGAATGGAACGTTGCTTATGCACTTTCATCTTTTGAACTCAGCATTTATCATCTGCCTGTGTCCATAATTTTATATGTTCATCATGTGTTACATTGAGCCCCAGCCACCTGTTCGTTCATTTGTCTAAAACTAAACAAAATTTTCCTAACAGAGAAGCAGAAAATCTCCATTCCTTTGCCGATCCTTAGGTGAATCCTGATGATTTCAGTTGTCTCCAAGACCAAAGTGTCTAACATCAGACAAATTTAGTGTCATGATACAACTACAATTGCAAATTTACACTTTGGGACTACTTAAACCTTAAATTTAAAAAATTTAAAAGAATCACTTGGCTTAAATCCTACTGTCTTCATGGTATCAATAATTAAACCAACCACTTTGTTACTCAGTTTTATCTTTGATGAAATGTGTATATTATCAGTTGATTAACATTTGTCACTAGGATGCCACAAAGAACAAATAAGTATTACAACACGGTAGTTGGCATTCATTGTCATAGCTTATGCTCTTTCTTTTCAGTCATTTGAGTGCTATGCGGTCAGGAAAGAAGAGTTCTTAGGCTTTGCTGGCAACTTGGTTCAGGATAGTAAAGATGGCAAGTGAAGGTATTGCAGGGGCCGCAATGAATAGAGAAAGAACCAATGCCGTGGGTGCTAAGGGGGTGCCAATCCAATTCCAGAGCCTGCCAGGACTTGACCGTGAGCTTTTGTGCTCTATTATCCTAGGATATATATTTTAGCTATGATCTTGTTGATATTCTTCTCACCTATTGGACCAAATTTATAGCCTTAAGACACTGCTTTCTTACTTCTCATACTCTTAATCCCTACCTCTTCTTCCTAAACACACTAACATATAGACAGATCATTTCAACTAGCAAATGGTACATCAAATGAGCTTTTTGAAAGATGCTTTATTGTGCTTTCTCTGAAGCACAAGAATTTTTCTTCATTTAATTTTTAGCGAACACTTAGAGGATTATAATGACACTATAATATTGCATGAAAATGCTTGCCTTCTATAAGCCTAAGAAGGTATTTCACTATTGCACATGCTATTATTTCAGGTCTGATATTTTTTCCTGAAGCAAAATAAAATTTTAACAATAAATTATAAATAAATTCTAGTAACAGGGTGGACATTTGGCCAAGGAATTAAGTCACTGGTTAAGACGTCCAGGTCCGGTACTGTGGCACAGTATGTTAATCTTTCACCTTTGGCGCTGGCATCCCATATGAGTGCCGGTTCTAGTCCTGGCTGCTGCTCTTCCAATCCACCTCTCTGCTGTGGCCTGGGAAAGGAGAAAATGCCCCAAGTGCTTGGGCCCTTGCACCCACATGGGAGACCAGGTAGAAACACCTGGCTCCTGGCTTCGGATTGGCGCAGCTCTGGCCATTGTGGCCATTTGGGGAGTGAACCACAGAAGGAAAACCTTTCTGTCTCTCCCTCTCACTGTAACTCTCTCAAGTAAATAAATAAAAATCTTTCAAAAAAAAATGTCCAGGTCCTTTCTTGGAGCTGAAGTATTCAATAATGAGCTCCAGCTCCTGACTCCAGCTTCTCATCATTGCAGACCCTGGGAAACAGTGATGATGACTCAAATAATTGGGTTACTGCCACTCACATGGAAAACCTGGATGCGTTTCTGGCTCCCAGATTTGTCTTCGCTCAGTCCTGGATGTTATGGGCATTTGAGGGGTGAATTATTATACAGTGACTCTGCCTCTCAAATTAAAAATTCTGGTAGTTAGTGTTTTCCCATGTAGGAATTCTGAGACTTGTTGCTATTTCTTCTTTTATATTGAGACTCATAAATAAAAAGATGATAATCTCTAATAAAGGACTGTGGGTTCCTAGGAGGCCTATTATTAACTATGAAAAATTAGGGCTAGGAGATGGAGCGATCGAGATGTAGGCATCCACAGATGTTAGAGGACAATTACATACATCCCCAAGACAATCTGGGAAGCAAGGAAGACAGAGGTCCAGCCTTGTAAAGATTCATTCAATTTTTTTCTTGCTATCATTGAATTTAGAATGGAGTATGTATATACACACATTTTTTTTAAAACAGGCAGAATGTTCAGTGAGACAGAAAAGTGTTTCTTTGCCATTGGTTCATCCCACAATGGCTGCTGCGACCAGCGCACTGCAGCTGGTGTACCACGCTGACGCAAAGTCAGGAGCCAGGTGCTTCACCTGGTCTCCCATGCAGATGCAGGGCCCAAGGATGTGGGCCATCCTCCACTACACTTCCAGGCCACAGCAGAGAGCTGGACAGGAAGAGGGGCAACCGGGACAGAATCCGGTGCCCCAACTGGGACTAGAACCCCGGATGCCAGCACCGCAGGCAGAGGATTAGCCTACTGAGCTGCGGTGCCGGCCCATACACATATTTTAATTTTGGAAATTATCACTGGAGTGACTGTAAGGCCCTAAATAATATATTTTAAGAACATTACTCTTCAGTTTATGATAATCTTCCTTTAAACATTACCAATACACAAAGAATCCCATTTATTTTTATATAACACAGCACAGGATCAATGTCAGCTGGAGCATCAGAATTCTACACTTGCATCATGTGTTAATGATGCACGTTACCTTACCATCCACCCTGTTCAAAAAAGAAAAAACAAAGTCACAAACCTTATTTGTGCAAAGTTGGAGGATTTTGGTTTTAGCTACCTCCGGGGCTTTCAGACTCATGGTGTTTTGTTCCAGAAAAGTAAACAAAGTAAAGTATCCATGTAGCCCTTGAGAATTTCCTGAAGCCTAGAGGTATAAGAAGAAGGGGCGGTGGAGGAAGGGAGAATAACCATGACAGACTAAATCTGTCCTGAGTCACCTCCTGGAGTTTAAGGTAAGCAGTTGAACCCATTTTATCCATTTTCTGATGCAGCAAGCAGATGTACTTCAAGTCAGACCACAAATGGCTTTTATTTCATTTTTCATAAAAGCCTAGAACAGTCAGCTCTTCCTACTGAGACAAGATTTTTTCATCTGGGTAAAAATATAGAGATAGTCTCAAAAAGAAAAGCTGGATTTCTCAGTCAGAGGGTTCATTGTGCTAGACAGAGTGGAAAAAACATCAGTCCATCAGTGACTTGAAAAATGTCAAAACTCCTGGACTTTGCTCATTTTTGAACTATCAAAAGGCCTTACGGATTTTATTGAGTGTTTTTCTTATTCCTTTTTAAAAATCAGACACATGTTTTCCTTGATTAAGCAGCATGGTGATATGAATCAAAGGCATTCTCATTGCCAAGAAAAAGATTTTTACAATTTAAGAGACTGAGGTAACAGGTTGACCTCAATTTAAATCATACAAAGTCTCATTATGTTGAAATAAGGAAAAGAACATAATTTTAGTACATATTTGTGAGAAATTAAAGAAGTTTATGTTCTCCCTCCCTCTGAAGGAAAATCTCAAAGCTTCATAAATAGACATAAGGACAATTTTTCTTTAGGAGCAAAATAGTATTTTGCTTTACTGGATGAATGTTAATCAGTACATTTTTGGGGCACATTTTACTTGCCAGGTCCTGTGCTAGGCTTAAGGGACATAAAGGTAGAAAAAGAAAAAACACAATCCTTCTCCCTCCTAACAGATAAGTAAACCAAAATTACATATTCATTGATAATTTCCAGCAAGAAACAAATGGGATACACTGATTGATAGGACCTCCTTTAGATAGGTGGTGACAGGCAGCCTTTCTAAGGCCATCGTATTTAAGATGAGACCCAAAGAATGAAGAGCAGCAGCCAGCCACCCGAGAAGTTTTTTAAATGTTCATATCCAGAGAGAATTTCCCAGGGAAAGATGTTGCTATGCGGTTTCCAAACCTTCCTGAAGCGGTCAAGAGAAAAGTGTATTCCGACTTATTGTTTTTTATTTCCTCTTTTTTCTTTCTGAACTTTTATTTGGATATAGAACATCCTAGGCTGATGTTCCAATTTTCTTGTTATGTTTCATTTTGCTGTAGGAAAGACTTTCCAAACTTCATTTTCTGAACTTCTGTTTTGTTTATTTTTGCTAGTTTTAACTTTCACTAGCTTTTTACTGCTTTCTGGCTGTCCATTGCTTGTCACCGTATTCTTGCTTAAGAGATACAATGTCTTCTTCTATTTCTCCAAGGAGATTTATGGATAATATTTTTAAAGCTTTGAAACTGCTAAATTGCTTTCATTTTTTTGAAAAATTTGGATAATTCCTTGTATTAACTCTTATCTTTTCTTCCTCCCTCCTTCTCCTTCCTTCTTCTCCCCCATTCCCATCTTCTCTTTTCTCTTTTTGTTTCTTCCTTCCTTGTTGTTCATTAACTCTTCTTAGGTGGCTGCATATTCAAGGGTAGAGGGGCTGATCAATGGGTTAATATTCTAGAGAAGAGTGAAATCTGCCCCATCACTGGGAAATCTTTAGATTTTTCCTTTTGTACTGTTTGGATTTCTCAGAGAAAACTCTTCCTGTCTGGAGGGAAAGTCGCCAAAGCTCTGGGAATTCTGTATGTGAGGAGAGCTAGAGGCCATTTCATTTACCCTGTAAATTTAACTTAATTCTTCAACTGTGGCTGATAGTGCCTTAGAGACTTTGCTTTTTACCCTTTTCAGAAGCAAATCGATGCTTTTTCATCTGAATCGGCAAAGAGACAGTTTCTCAACAGGGTAGAGCAGAACATATGATCTTGAAATATAACCACTTCTTAAGGTGATTTCCAACATGTCAACCTGTTTTAGTAACCACTGCCACTCTTCTCTTCTGGTAGCAGCCAGTGTCACCAACTCCCAGTTCCAACAAGTAAGCTGGAGCTTTTCTGCTTTTCCTACTGCAGGTCAAGCATTTAAATGTATCCAGACTTTTGTCCGCTATATCTTGTGTATCTGCTCTTCAATTTCCAAATTTTTGTCTTATAAATGTTCCCCTTTTTAGAAGCCTAATTCCAAGTTTTTTCATGAAACTTTAGAAGCAAGCAGGATTTGAGAATATATAAATCCACTCTTTATCCACGTGTTCCAGTTCCATATGTACTTAAAAAATCTTATTTGTCATGCATCTTTTTTTTTTTTTGACAGGCAGAGTGGACAGTGAGAGAGACACAGAGAGAAAGGTCTTCCTTTTGCCATTGGTTCACCCTCCAATGGCCACCGTGCTGCGGCCGGTGCACCGCACCAATCTGAAGGCAGGAGCCAGGTGCTTATCCTGGTCTCCCATGGGGTGCAGGGCCCAAGCAGAGAGCTGCACTCCCAGGCAATAGCACAGAGCTGGCCTGGAAGAGGGGCAACCGGGACAGAATCCGGCACCCCAACCGGGACCAAAACCCAGTGTGCCTGGTGCCACAGGCGGAGGATTAGCCTATTGAGCCACGGCGCCAGCCCTGTCATGCATCTTAAATGATTCACTAACAACTTAATTCTCTTAATCTCTGCATAGCAGTCAACACATCACCCATTCTCTCCTTGAATGCTCTCCCCTTCAATTTCTTTTCCTAAAGGCTTATTTATTTTGGGCAATGGACTTGAAGAAGCATTTTTCAAAAGAGGATATTCAAGTGGCTAACAGACACATGGAAAACTGTTCAGGATCACTAGCCATCAGCAAAATGCAAATCAAAACCACAATGAAGTTTGACCTCATCCCAGTTAGAATAGCTCTCATACAGAAATCAAGAAACAATAAATGCTGGCAAGGATGTAAGGGGAAAGATTCCCCAGTCCACTGTTGGTGGGAATGCAAGCTAGTGCAGCCATTGTGGAAAACAGTATGGAGATGCCTCAAATTTGAAAATAGATCTATCCATGACCCAGATTTCCCACTCCTGGGAATTTGTCCAACAGAAATAAAATTGGCATATGAAATAGTTAGCTGTATTCCCATGTTTATTGCAGCTCAATTCACAATAGCTAAGATATGGAATCAACCCCAATGCCCATCAACTAATTACTGGGTACAGAAAATGTGGTATATATGCATTATGGAATATTACTCAGCTGTAAAAAAGAATGAAGTCGGGGGGGGCACTGTGGTACAGTGGGTTAAAGCCTTAGCCTACAGCACCGGTATCCCATACGGGCACCAGTTCTAGTCTGGCTTCTACTCTTCTGATCAAGCTCTCTGCTATGGCCTGGGAACGCAATAAAAGATGGCCCAAGTACTTGGGCTCCTGAGCCCATGTGGGAGACCCAGAGGAAGCTCCCAGATATGGAACAGCACAGCTCTGGTCATTGCAGCTATCTTGGGGAGTGAACCAACAGATGGAAGACTTTCTTTCTCCATCTCTACCTCTCTAACTGTCTTCAAATAAATAAAATAAAAATCTTAAATAAGAATGGAGAGGGCAGCAAATGGTGGAATAGGAAGGGAGCACACTGATAATCCAGGGAGAGAAAGTTTAATAAAAGTGGAGATACTGCAGGTTCAAGGAAGAGTAGGGGAAGAAACAGCAGAGGAAACTCTTCCAGAACTAGTGATTCACAGTAGATCTGCATGGAGAGCGTGGGAGCCCACAGTTCGGGACACCAGCAGCAGACTCAACACATCAGCGCTGGAACGCGAGGTGAGCCGAACCTGAATAGCCTGAGACATTGGCAGGGAAGTGGAAAGAGGAGACTAGAGCGAACAAGGCTTGAAACCGTGTGGGGAAAAGTTCACCAGGCTAACTAGAAGAGAGAGAGAGAGAAAAAAAAAAGTGACCGATACGGACACGAGTTTCTCTCCGCTCACCTCTCAAAGGCAGGCAAGACAAAGAGCAGGCGCCATTTTGGACATGTGTCATAAGCAGGGTGACCTCAGGTCTGCACTGGCCCTGAGCCTAGCAGAAAAACCTGACTCTGGGCAGTGTGTGTGTGTGTGTGTGTATGTGTGTGTGAAACAACAGAGGATTAGAACCTAATGAATGTGTGGTGCTAATGAACTGAGACTGTGAAAAAAGTACTCACAGAATTCACGTGAGTACTCTCCAGAGACGCTACAGTTGGGTAGCCTTGGCAGCCCAGTGGGAGACTACAGGAGAATCTGAGCCCACACTAAGGGCCGCAAAGATTCCCTCTGTGGTCCTTGGGAAAGAGCTTCTAATCTCTGGCTCCTGTAGGTATATCATTTGCCTGCTAACCACCCCCAATTCCATTCAGCTGTGCGGAATTACTTCCCTTTTGAAAAAGGGAGGAAGGGAGGAAGGGAGGAAGGGAGGAAGGGAGGAAGGAAATAAAGAGATATACGATGCCTAACCTGGGAGTGTCACCTTTGGCACACCCTCAACCCTGAGGAACCAAACAGAGCTCTCAGGCCACACCCATCTCAAGCCTCTAAGCTCCATCAAAAGCAGACAGTTCAGTTAATCTAGAGTCATAGGCTAACAAGAAAAAACACCACAGTGAAGAAACCAATATGCCAAACAACAAACGCAAAAACCGAGGTAACAAGAACAAGGAAGACACTATGACGCCCCCAAATGAAAAAGACACCCCAATTCAAGATTACGAAGATGATGAGATAGAAGAAATGCAAGAAGTGGACCTCAAAAAATTGATAAGAACACTAAGAAGTACTCAAAAACAAATTCTTGAACTACAGAATTCCTTAATGGAAAAGGTAGAAAATCTCTCTCGTGAAAATGAAATATTAAGGAGGAATCAAAATGAAATGAAACAACTAGTAGAACAAGAAAATGTGATGGTGACAAGAAATCATAATGAAATGAATAATTCAATAGATCAAATGACAAACACATTAGAGAGCCTTACAAACAGAATGGGTGAAGCAGAAGAGAGAATATCGGACTTAGAAGACAGAGCACAGGAAAATATACAGTCAAACCAGAGACAAGAAGAGGAAATTAGAAATCTAAAAAATATTGTTGGGAATCTACAGGATACTATTAAAAACCCAACATTCGAGTTCTAGGAGTTCCTGAAGGCATGGAGAGGGAGAAAGGATTAGAATGCCTTTTTAGTGAGATAATAGCAGAAAATTTCCCAGTTTTGGAGAAGGACAGAGACATCCTAGTACAGGAAGCTCATAGAACCCCTAGTAAACATGACCAAAAGAGGTCCTCACCACGACACGTTGTAATTAAACTCACCACAGTGAAACAGAAAGAAAAGATCCTAAAATGCGCAAGAGAGAAACGTCAAATTACACTCAGAGGATCTCCAATTAGACTCACGGCAGACTTCTCATCAGAAACCCTACAAGCTAGAAGGGAATGGTGCAATATAGTCCAGGTACTTAGAGAGAAAAACTGCCAGCCCAGAATATTATATCCTGCAAAGCTCTCATTTGTGAATGAAGGTGAAATAAAGACCTTTAATAGCAAACAGAAATTGAAAGAACCTGTTGCTACTCGTCCAGCCCTGCAAAAGATGCTTAAAGATGTGTTACACACAGAAACACGGCCATCAGTATGAAAGAAGGTAAAGGAAGGAAACCTCACAGCAAAAGATCACAGTGAATTCAAAGCATATATTAGAAAATATCTTTGGCAACTGGCAGGGCAAAGTTACCACTTATCAATAGTCACATTGACATGTACTCTATAGAATACTATACAGCAGTCAAAAACAATGGAATCCGGTCATTTGCAACAAGATGGAGGAATCTGGAAAACATCATGCTGAGTGAATTAAGCCAGTCCCAAAGGGACAAATATCATATGTTCTCCCTGATCGGTGAAATCTAACTGAGCACCAAAGGGGAAACCTGTTGAAGTGAAATGGACACTATGAGAAACAGTAACTTGATCAGATCTTGTGCTGACTGTAGTTGTACAATGTAATACTTTATCCATTTTAGTATTTTTTTTCTAGTACTAGTGGTTGAACTCTGTAGTTAACACACGATTATTCTTAGGTGTTTAAATTTTAACTGAAAAGTGATCCCTGTGAAATACAAGAGTGGGAATAAGAGAGGGAGGAGATGTACAATTTGGGACATGCTCAGTCGGACTTACCCCAAATGATGGAGTTAGAATTGTGCCAGGGGATTCCAGTACAATCCCATCAAGGTGGCATGTACCAAGGCCATCTCACTAGTCCAAGTGATCAATTTCAGTTCACAATTGATCACACTGATAGGTCTAAGAGACAAAGGGATCATATAAACAAGACTAGTGTCTGTGAATACTAACTGATAGAATCAAAAAGGGAGAGAATGATCCAACATGGGAAGCGAGACAAACAGCAGACTCATAGAAGGGCAGATGTCCTGAATAGCACTCTGGCCTCAGAATCAGCCCTTAAGGCATTCGGATCTGGCTCAAGAGCAACATGAGAATATTTTACACATGGAAAGCCAAGACACTCTGGGAAAAATAAAAAGAAGACCTAAATGAAAGATCTCTGCGCGTGAGATCCCAGTGGAAAGAACGGGGCCATCAAAGAAGGAGGTACCTTTCTCTGAAGGGAGGAGAGATCTTCCTCTTTGACTATGACCCTGTTGGAATAAGATCAAAGTCAGCGAACCCTAAAGACTTCCATAGCCTTGGCAACTCATGACAAGAGCCTATGGTGATTACTGACACCATAAACAAGAGTGTCAAATTGTTAAGTCAGCAACAGGAGTCACTGTGTACTTACGTCTCATGAGGGATCTGTCCTTAATGTGTTGTCCAATGTGAAGTAATGCTATAACTAATACTGAAACAGTATTTTTACACTTTGCCTTTCTGTGTGGGTACAAACTGATGAAATCTTTACTTAGTATATACTGAATCGATCTTCTGTATAAAAACATAATTGAAAAATGAAAAAAAAAAAACCTTGGTGTTAAATTGGAAATTACATATAAAATTAATCATTTTTTTAAAAAAAATATCATGTAGGATCTCTGTCATTAATGTGCTGTACATTGTGAATTAATACTATAACTAGTACTCCAATAGTATTTTTCACTTTGTGTTGCTATGTGGGGGGGAAACTGTTGAAATCTTTACGTAATATGTACTAAACTGATCTTCTGTATATAAAGAGAATGGAAAATGAATCTTGATGTGAATGGAAGCGGAGAGGGAGTGGGAAAGGGGAGGGTTGCGGGTGGGAGGGAACTTATGGGGGGAGGGGAAGCCATTGTAATCCATGAGCTGTACTTTGGAAATTTATATTCTTTAATAAAAGCTTTAAAAAATAAAATAAGATTGGAATCCTGTCTTTTGCAACAAAATAGAGGCAACTGAAATACATGATAAACCATGATACTTAGTGAAATAAGCCAGTCCCCAGATAAGAAAACACCATCTGTTTTCCTGTTCTTCCTATTCTCGGATAACAGAGTACAAATCAATGCAATGCATGATATTTGCATACAATCTGCATAAAATTACTCCTGAGCATAAACTTTTGAGAAGAAATCGCTTAAAGTCTAAATTATTATCCGGTATCCACACAATAAATATTTAGACGTTACATTGTCATTGGTTCTATTTTATTGAAATAAATTATGAATGACAGGAAAATACTGTATATGCGGAAATGATCATTTCTCTATTCAATTATTTTTTATAGTCATTGTTTACCTTCCCACTAAACTAGGGTCTTTTTGCTTTTTACTTGTTAAAGTTCTTTCTTGGTGAAGTAGTAAGCCTTTTTACTGCAATGTAAATTTAAAATATATTGTCTCAAAAACCAAAAAACGAAAAAGAGTGTAAGAAGGAAGGAGAAAAAGAAGGAATATCATTATGTTCTTAGACTTGTATTTACATATCATATTGAATCTGTTAAAATTAATTAAAAAATTAAAAATTAATTAAAATTAGGATTCCAAGAGGGTGAAATAGGGAAAGGGCATACTGCTTTAGGCTAGGGGAAAACAGTAAAAAAATATTGGAGGAAGTACATTCTCTGAAGAGAGTTCAGAGAAAACTGCATTGGGAATTCTATGGAAGGAAGAGTGAAGCCATGGATCTGTTGGAAGGTGTGGGCACAGCAACAAGTGTGGACACAACACAGGACCACAGCAGTGAAGAGCCAGAGGAAGCACCAGCTTTGGAGTGTAATGTGAGCTCAGAATGTAGCAGCTCGTGCCACCAATGATACAGCCAGAGGGAGAGCCTGGGGAGCCACATTGTCTGAGTGCAGCCTGGAGCCCTAATTGGGACAATGTACCCACTTACCCAATGAAAAAAGGGCACATTTCTCGCTCCTCATCCCCCTAGAGTGGCACCCAGTAACCAGCTGAGGGAAGGCTGGTGCCATTTTGGACACAAGTAGCAGCTGTGACAGCACTTGTGCATATGCCCAGCAATTGGTAAGAACAAGACACCATCTCGACAGCAGTAGGAGCAGCACCAGCTACTGGCAACAGGTAGAGAGGAGGAGCCATTCTGACATCAATACCAGCTGCAGAGGCTCTTGTGCATGCCTGGCACCCAGCAGGGTGAAGGCATCATTGTGAAATGAGCAGGGGCTGTGGCCAGTGGCTCTCACACATGCATGTGATCCAGGGATTTTACCAGAGGGAAAAAAATCTGTGTTCCCTACCAACTTTGAGTCTGGCAAGGAGGACTGACAGGGGGCTGGGCACTTACAAAGTTCTGTGAGGTGCCCCTAGAATCTTAACACATCACAGGCTCTGGGGCTCATACTGCCTAGGAGGAGCACCCACAGTCAGCTAGTTCTAGGAATGTCTGTCTATCCATGGATGGGACAGGCTAGCAGGGTGGGATAGATCCTCTGCACCCTGTGACTGAGGGAACCATGTGTGCTGAGACTGTGGGAACTCTGTGATGGAACAACAGAGTGAGGGGTGCAGTTGGGTCTCTGGAAAATCACTGTGTGTAGCTCCAACTCTCAGAATGCAGATTGCCTAGATGGGCCATTGCAGTGAGATTCATGCTCACTCCGAACACTGCACAGATCACTTATGCAGTTGTTCATTGTTCACGTGGCAATACAGGTGAGTACTGTACCCACTGTGGACTAATACCCAGGAAATGATAACCTTGAAAGAGAGGAGGTGAGGGTGTGATTATGCCAACAAAGATGATCACACTCTCCTTACTTCTAACAAGAGGAGATTTACTGCCCAACTTGGGTACCACCCCAGATACTTTCTCCACCCTGGAACACTGACTACAGTTCCCTGGTGACATCCCAACGCATTTTTCCTGGGTATTCACTGAAAGAGCAGACATTCTACTAGGCAACAGAGGCATAGTTCAAAGATAAAAGCCATCAGGAGAAAACCAACAGGTATCTCCACAAATGCCTAAAAAATAATCTCAGAAATTCAAAAAACAAGATTAAGGAAGACAACATGACCCCCCACCACAAAGGAGCACAACAACCCTTCAATATTCAATATCATTGAATGTGAATATGAAGGCCGGCACCGCAGCTCACTTGGCTAATCCTCTACCTGTGTGTGGGCACCCTTGCGTTTTAGTCCTGATTGGGGCACCGGATTTTGTCCCGGTTGCTTCTCTTCCAGTCCAGCTCTCTGCTGTGACCTGGGAGTGCAGTGGAGGATGGCCCAAGTGCTTGGGCTCTGCACCTGCATGGGAGACCAGGAAGAAGCTCCTGGCTCCTGGCTTCAGATTGGCACAACGTGCCGGCCACAGTGGCCATTTGGCATGGTGAACCAAGGGAAAAGGAAGACCTTTCTGTCTAACTCTGTCAAAAAAAAAAAAAAAAAAAAAGAATGTGAAGATGAAGAGATTGATGAAATGCTTGAAATGGAATTCGAAAGATTAATGATAGGATTACTCAGAAGCAATCATAAACAGATTCAAGAGGTAAAGAAAGCCATACATGACATGAATTTTTTTTCCCATGAAACTGAGAATTTGAAGGGAAATCAAAATGAAATACTGGAAATAAAGAATTAAATAGGTCAAATAAAATGTACAATGGAAAGTTTTAACAGACTTCAAAAGGAAGAAAGAATTGAATTAGAAGACAAATCTCTAAAATTTTCAGTAACACTAAAAAAAATAAAAGAAAGGGAAAATAAGAAGGGAGAAGGGGAAGAAGGGAGAAAGAAGAAGAAGAAATTGGAAAAATTAAAAACAGTGTTGGAGATTTATGGGATAATATAAAATGATCCAACATACGGGTCTTAGGAGTTCCTAAAGGTATGGAAAAAGAATGGATTAGACGGCCTACTTAGTGAAATAATTACCGAAAATTTTTCCAAGTTGGAGGAAGAAAAGCGATGTTCAAGTAAAGAAGCACATAGAACACCTAATAGGCATGACCAGAAAAGATCTTCACCGTGACACATTGCAGTCAAACTTTCAACAATCAAAGAAAGAAAATATTCTAAAATGTGTATGAGAGAAATGCCATGCATCTTCTCTGACCACAATGGAGTGAATTTGGAAATCAACAACTTAAGAATCTCTAGAACATATGTAAACACATGGAGACTGCACTGAATGAACAGTGGGTCACAGAAGAAATCAAGAGAAATAAAAAATTTCTGGAAATGAATCATGATGACAATAAAACATATCAAAGCTTATTAGATACAGCAAAAGCAGTGTTAAGAGGGAAGGTTACGGCCAGCGCCGTGGCTCAATAGGCCAATCCTCCGCCTAGCGGTGCCGGCACACTGGGTTCTAGTCCCAATTGGGACACCGGATTCTGTCCCGGTTGCCCCTCTTCCAGGCCAGCTCTCTGCTGTGGCCAGGGAGTGCAGTGGAGGATGGCCCAAGTCCTTGGGCCCTGTACCCCATGGGAGACCAGGAAAAAGCACCTGGCTCCTGGCTTCCGATCAGTGCGGTGCACTGGCCGCAGCGCGCTGGCTGCGGCAGCCATTGAAGGGTGACCCAACGGCAAAGGAAGACCTTTCTCTGTCTCTCTCTCTCACTGTCCACTCTGCCTGTCAAAAAATTTAAAAAAAAAAGAAAATAAAGAAGGAAGGTTACAGTAATTGGTGCCTACATGAAGGAACTGGTAAGTCACCAAATAAATCAGCTATCAGTGCATCTTAAGGACCTAGAAAAACAGACCAAATCCAAAATTAGTAAGAATATTATAGAGTAAACATAATTGAAACCAAAGAATCATTACAAAAAAATCAGTGAAATGAAGAGCTGATATTTAGCCTAACTAACACAAAAAAAGAGGGACAAGACGACCCAAAACAATAAAACCTGTAGGTGATCTTGTGCCTGGCTGGGAGATTGCCTGCTTAGCCCATGCAGGAGGTTAAGAGGATGTGGGACATCATGCCTCCCAGAAGGACCCTATGACTTGACTGATGGCAGGCAGCAGGAGCCCCAGGCACATTTCCCCTACCCCTGCTTCCTGTTGAAGGGTCTTGTAATTACTAATCTGGTAAACAGCTCCCAGGTGTGGCCCAGGTCCTTAGGGACCACCAAGGAGGCTACATAGGCTACATGACCTTCACGCCGATTCGATTGGAAAAATATAGCTGCACCAATATTGGCTTTATCCTATAGAATCAGTGTTGCCCTGAATTAGTTACACCCTCTCTGCCTGCCCTTTAAAGGATGTGCTTGATTGTTAATAAATGGACATATTCACTGAAACTTGTTCCTGGTGCTTCTTGTTGAAGAACGCCATTGCCCCACCATCCCAGCAGTGCAGGCCTCACAGGATGAGTCCACAAAAACCAGAGATGCAAAAAGAAATGCAACAGATACCACAGATGTAAAAAATCATCAGGAATTACTACAAATAACTGTATACCAAGAAATTAGGAAATCTAGAAGAAATGGATAGATTCTTAGACACAGTATACCAAAATTGAATCGTGAAGACATAGAAAATCTAAACCGACCGATAACCAAGACAGAGATTGAATCAGTAATAAAGACCCTCCCAAAGAAAAGCCCAGGACCAGATGATTTCACTCCTGCATTCTCACTGACATTTAAAGAACAACTAATTCCAATTTTTCTCAAGCAGCTCAAAAACAATTGAAAGCAAGGGGATCCTCCAACACTCCTTCTATGAAGCCAGTATCACCTTAGTCCCCAAACCAGAAAAATATACAAAAGAGGAAAAGAAAAACTATAGACAAATATCCCTGATGAACATAAATGTAAAAATCCTCAAAATATTAGCTAATCAAATCCAACAATACATCACAAAGATCATTCACCCAGATCAAGTGGGATTTATCCCTGGTATGCATAGATGGTTCAATATTTACAAATCAATCAGTGTGATACATCACATTAACACACTGAAGAATAAAAACATACAATTATTTCAATAGATGCAGAGAAAGCATTCAGTAAAATACAACATCCTTTCATGATGAAAACCTTAAGTAAATTTGGTATAGAAGCAATATTCCTCAACACAATCAAGGCAATTTATGACAAACCCACAGCCCACATCTTGTTGTATAGGGAAATGTTGAACTCTTTCCCCTTAAGATCCAGAAACAGACAAGGATGCCAACTCTCACTATTGCTATTTAATATACTCCTTTAAGTTTTAGCCAGAGCTATTAGGCAAGGAAAAGAAATCAAAGGGATACAAATTGGGAAGGAGGAAGTCAAACTATCCCTGTTTGCAGATGACATGTATTTATACCTAGGAGAACCAACAGACTCCACTGAGAGAATATTGCAACTCATAAAAGAGTGGCAGGATATAAAATTCACACACAAAAATTAATAGCCTTTGTATACACAGACAATACCAAAGCTGAGAAAGAACTTCTAAGATCAATTCCATTCACAATAACTACAAAAATATTAAATACCTTGTAATATATTTAACCAAGGATGTCAAAGATCTCTATGATGAAAATTACAGTTCCACTATATCTGAGTACCATTACAATGGGGACCACATTTCCAGCTCATGGATTTTGGGAGACAAACCACATCCAAATCATAGTAAGTAGTAGACTCATCTCTTCTCTTGTCCTCCTTATTCTGTCCCTCTACAATTTCCACCCTATTCTAAGTTAATTCCTATGTGGTCTTTTCAAATGACAGCACATGCTTTCATATCTTTGCTTGAAATATTGGCTGACTTATTTTCTTTTAGGATACAAGCTTAAATCATTAGTTTTGCTGACAACACCATAAATTGTGTGGTCACTTCTTGCCATTCCAGTTTCATCTCACATCATGCCTCCCTTTGGTTTTCTGTGCTTTGTCTTCATTACCAATCTTCATTTCCTTAAATGTCTGTGAACCTCCTGGCCTAGAACCATTGCATATGTTGTTCGCTCTGTCTGGCTACAACCATTTCCTTCATCTCTAAGAGATCAGGTGTCATCTCCTCCAGCCTGAACATGGATGACACATTGTAAGTATTGTAATTGCACTATGAATGAATAAAGTAGCTCATTAATATCAAGGAAAATAACTGATCACTGATAAAAAGAATTTATACTTTTATAACACATTGAAAAAATTTTTTCTTAAATTATGCTTTACTTCCAAAGAACAGATTTTATAGAAAATAAAAATTTCCTTACTTTCTTTGTTTTTCCCATTGCCTTTAAGATGGAAAGATTGAGATCTTCAAGTGCCGCTAGTACATTCTCATATTCGCCCAAGTGCTGAGAAAAATATTCTAAGAAATGAAAATATTGAAATATATTAGTTTTTCAGTGTAGATAATCATGAAACAAGAACACTTAATTGATGTTCTGCTCCATAAATGAGTAAAAGAAATAAGATACTAGTTATAAATGAAAATTGGAAGGTTTCCAAATGAGACTACCAATGCACCAATATGGTCACTTGATTAAAATAAAAAAGAAACCTGAATGGTTACCATTATTCTTGAAGCATTGGTCTTTCCCATAAAAATAGGGAAAAATGTATCTAGATCTACCGAAATGGCTCTTTCAATAAAAAACTTTTCCTGGAAAGCCTGTTATTATAGACATCACCACAGCAGTAATTTTAGGAAAAAGTTAAGCGGCATCATTTTAATGCTTCCTCTGGGAAACATTTATGGAGGATAATCTGTCTTCAAGGTTAAGAATTAGTGATGCTGTGAAACACGAAGAAGGCCTCCTTTGGGTCCTTCCTTGTGACTGCTTCTATTGCAATTCATTTTTTTCCAAGAATTTGAACATAGGTCTTGCTTACAATATTTGTAAAGTGGTAGGAATAAACACTATATTGCATATTTTGTTTAAAGTTTTAAAAATGGAACATGGACAAATAAGTCATGAATGAAATATAAGTCCTTACAACAAGACTTACAAAAGAGTAATTTTAAAAATAATAGAAAGTGGAAAGCCTTATGTTTACTTATAGAAATTTATATTTCTAAAATGTGAGATAGTTAACTTGGTAAATTAATATATTGAAAAGAACTAGAACTTGCAAGTACTAGAAAAATCAATGACCCTCCCCATCCTTGTGAACCTTTGAGTGAGCTCCAGGTTATTATTGTGTCTCTTTAGTGTACCCTAAGTAGTCATGGAATTAAACTGAAATGATAATATAGTCACATTTAAGCAACCAGGAACACTGGAATAGATATCAATATGCTTGGGGCCGGCGCCGTGGCTCAACAGGCTAATCCTCCGCCTTGCGGCGCCGGCACACCGGGTTCTAGTCCCGGTCGGGGCTCCGGATTCTGTCCCGGTTGCCCCTCTTCCAGGCCAGCCCTCTGCTGTGGCCCGGGAGTGCAGTGGAGGATGGCCCAGGTGCTTGGGCCCTGCACCCCATGGGGAGACCAGGAAAAGCACCTGGCTCCTGGCTCCTGCCATCGGAGGAGCGCGGTGCGCCGGCCGCAGTGCGCCAACCGCGGCGGCCATTGGAGGGTGAACCAACGGCAAAAGGAAGACCTTTCTCTCTGTCTCTCTCTCACTGTCCACTCTGCCTGTAAAAAAAAAAAAAAAAAAAAAAGATATCAATATGCTTGGCAGAAGTCTGATTAGTTCAGTACTCCAGATGGGATTATTTGCTGATATTGACAGCAATAACATAGAAAAGGTGCCACTAACTTATTAGTAAATAGATTTTAGAACATAGTTATCAAAATAAAGTATGTGCATGTATAGGTTAAAAATAAATGAAATAGCAGAACACAGGAGCATGTGGAACAGAATGCTATAGAAAGAATGGTTAATAGACACAAGGGTTCAGCTGGATAGGAGGAATGTCTGATGTTGTATAGCACAGTAGGGTAATGTAACAATTGAATATTTCAAAATAGCTAGTAAACAATATTGTGAATTTTTCTAACACAAAGTAGGATGTCCTAGGTGATAGATGTGCCGATTACCCTGACTTGATCATTACACATTGTGTACATGTACTGAAATGCCACAGTGTTTCCCATAAATATGTGTAATTATGGTATATCAAATACACAAAAGCATTTAAGAAATGACATATTTGACAATAAAGCAAAATGCATTCCTGATTATGTATTCCTTGAAAACAGTGTGATGCAAATCATTTCTTATAAAGATTCTTTTTTTTTTTTTTTGACAGGCAGAGTGGACAGTGAGAGAGAGAGACAGAGAGAAAGGTCTTCCGTTGCCGTTGGTTCACCCTCCAATGGCCGCCACGGTCGGCGCGCTGCGGCCGGCGCACCGCGCTCATCCGATGGCAGGAGCCAGGTGCTTTTCCTGGTCTCCCCATGGGGTGCAGGGCCCAAGCACCTGGGCCATCCTCCACTGCACTCCCGGGCCACAGCAGAGGGCTGGCCTGGAAGAGGGGCAACCGGGACAGAATCCGGCGCCCCGACCGGGACTAGAACCCGCTGTGCCGGCGCCGCAAGGCGGAGGATTAGCCTGTTGAGCCACGGCGCCGGCATAAAGATTCTATTAGGAAGGCATTAGCTGGAAGATAAATGAGAAAGTACACAGTCCTTACATGTCTGATTCAAGCTAATATTTTAATTCTTAGTTAGGATTTTGACTTTTTAACAGAGTTGATAAACATGTTTGACCTTCTTTGTGCAATTGCATGTAATAAACTAAATCCCTGTGGATAGCACTCTTTAGGAACCAGCAAACAGTTAGTGTAGCTGTAGTATATTCATAGTTTGGAAAAATATTAAATCAATACAACAAAAAATAGAGATAAATGCAAAAAATGGAAAATTTTAGAACATATTTAATACTCACAAAGTCTCAAAGAAGATTGTAACAGTGGTTTTAAAAGTATATATGCAAAGGATATGATATGAACAGGCATTGTTCAAAGGATGAAATTTAAATAATCAACAAACACAAGAAAAAGTGCTCAGGATCACTAGCTATTAGGAAAATGCAAACAAAAACCACAGTGAGCTATCGCTTTCATTTCACCCTAGTTAGAACGGCTACTATCTAAAAATTTTAGTTATTTTTTGTATTTTTTATTTAGTAATATAAATGTCCAAAGTACAGTTTATGGATTACAATGGCTTTCCCCCTCATAATTTTCCTCCCACTCACACCCCTCCCATCTCCCACTCCCTTTTCCATTCCATTCACATCGATTCATTTTCAATTATCTTTATATACAGAATATCGATTTAGTATATATTAAGTAAAGATTTCATCAGTTTGCTCATGACTAGAGCCTAGGGAGATTACTGACGCCATAAACAAGAATGTCAAATTGTTAAGTCAACAACAGGAGTCACTATGTACTTACTTCTCATGTGGGATCTGTCCTTAATTTGTTGTCCAATGTGAAGTAATGCTATAACTAGTACTGAAACAGTATTTTTCACTTTGTGCTTCTGTGTGGGCGCAAACTGATGAAATCTTTACTTAGTATATACTACATCAATTTTCTGTATATAAAGATAATTGAAAATGAATCTTGATGTGAATGGAATGGGAGAGGGAGCGGGAGATGGGAGGGGTGTGAGTGGGAGGGAAATTATTGGTGAGGGGGGAAGCCATTGTAATCCATAAACTGTACTTTGGAAATTTATATTTACTAAATAAAGTTAAAAAAATACTACTGATAAAATCACACACACAAAAATGAAACCCCGACATTTGCAATAAAACGAGTATAACTACAGAAGTTGAGTGAAACAAGCCAGACACAAGAAAGAAAATATATCACGTTTTCTCTTATTTGGGGTAGTTAATATACAGAAATAGGATTAAAAATTGTGTGGATGTCATATTGTTTGGTAGATAGTTGTAATACTGCTTCTCTGAATCATTATATAAATTACAATACACTCTTCACATGTTTAGAAAAGGAGGGGAATAATGAAGACTCTTGGGGTATTAGTAATACTTATTTTTAATCTGGGTGTTGGTTATGAGTGTGATGACAAAAATACTCATTTGTTTTCATACTTATGTGCATTTCTTGGTATGTAAATTGTATTTTAGTAAAATGCAGATAGGAAAAAATGCATAAAGCAAAAATAGGAGAATGTAGAGCAAACATACTAAGCTTATTAAATAAAACAAGAAGCCAAGTCACCTTTTAAAGTAAACACTTTGTCATGTCTATCAGAATGCTCAGGATCACTAGCCATTGGGAAATGCAAATTAAAATCACCATGAAGTTTCACCTCACCCTCATTAGAATGGCTCTTATACAGAAATCAACAAACAATAAATGCTGGCAAGGATGTGGGGGAAAAGGTACCCTAATCTACTGTTAGTGGGAATGTAAATTGGTATAGCCACTGTGGAAGGCAGTATGGAGATACCTCAGAAATCTGAATATAGACCTACCACATGGCCCAGTGATCCCCCTCCTGGGAATTTACCCAAGGGAAAAGAAATGAGGATATGAAAGTGTCACCTGTCCCTCCATGCTCACTGCAGCTCAATTCACAACAGCTAAGATATAGACTCAACCCAGATGTCCATAATTGAAGACTGGATAAAGAAATTATGGTGTGTATACGCTATGGAATATTGCACAGCAGTTAACATGAAATTTTGTTGTTTGCAACAAAATGGGTGCACCCTTTGCTGGCGCCGCAGCTCAATAGGCTAATCCTCCACCTGCGGCACCGGCACTCCAGGTTCTAGTCCTGGTCAGGGCACTGGATTCTGTCCCGGTCTCTCCTCTTCCAGTCCAGCTCTCTGGTAGGGCCCGGGAAGGCAGTGGAGGATGGCCCAAATGCTTGGGCCCTGCACCCGCATGGGAAACCAGGAGAAGCACCTGGCTCCTGGCTTCGGATCAGCATGGTGCGCTGGCCACAGCAGCTATTGAGGGGTGAACCAACGGAAAAAAGACAACATTTCTCTTTGTCTGTCTACTCAGCCTGTCAAAAACAAAACAAAACAAACAAAAAACCAACCAACCAACCAAGATGAATGCACCCAGAAACCATGGTACTTAGTGAAATTAGCCAGCCCCCAAAAGACAAATTCCCTATGTTCTCCCTGATCTGCGGTAATTGAGTATACAAAGCATAATCTACAGAAGTGAAACTGACACTTTCAGATGTGATGATTTCTAACAGACCTTATCTCGACTATTAAGGAACAGATTTTTTTTCTTCATACTACTTGTTGAACTCTTTAGTGTAGGGTTAATCTTATGACTTTAAAGTTGACTGAAAATAGATCTTTGTAAGAAAATATGAATGGGAATAGGAAAGGGAAGAGGAAGGATGGGCGTGCAGGGCAGGAGGGAGAGTAGGGTGGGAAGAATCATTATGTTTCTACATTTGTACATATGAAATGCATGGTGATTACATACCTTAAATAAATTAAAAAATAGAAATAAAAAATACTTTGGGGGCTGACATCATGGTGTAACAGGTTGAGCTGTCATCCCACATGGACATCAGTTTGAGTTCCGACTTCTCTACTTCTGAATCAGCTCCCTGCTTGGGCTCCTGCAGTCATCTGGGAGACCTGGAGGAGTCTCCTGGCTCATGGCCCAGTCCCAACCATTGTCAGCATTTGGGGAGTGAATCAATAGATGGAGGATCTCTCTAACTCTGCCTTTTAAGTAAATATTTAATAAAATCTCTAATTACATTTAAAAACTGAATTTAAAAATAAAAGCACTTTGCTCAGACAGGATATATGGTTTGATCAGTGCAGATTCCTGGAGAGAATTTAAGTTGACTTCCACTTTGAAATCAGATCTATACAAGCACATACAGGCACATGCTGAGAAAACCGATGACCTGAGGTTTCAGAGCTGGCATCTGTCTGGATTTCTTTCATTCTTTCCTTCCTTCTTCCATCCATTTGCTCATCTCAGCTCTCCAAGTTACTCAGAAAAAAAAATTGCTCCTCAAGCAAATAAATAACAAAGAAATGAGAAGGGAGAGAATTACAATACCCAAACCTTGGATAGGAATTTATATTGGGAATTTAAATGTAACAGTTGTTTTGAGTCAATCCAGCTCCACATCACTCAAGATCTTTTACCTCTTACCAAACCAAGGGAAATGAAGCTCCAGTGAACTCAAAAGTGAAGTTAAATCAAACAGCCAGAACAAACATAGAAAGCTGATAATTTCCCTCCACTTCATTATGCAAAGTGTTCATTTAGTAACTTCATGATTGAATATATTTATTTTGTGCCTTTTATGTGCCAGGTGCTGCAGCAGAAGGTGAGAACACAAGGATGAGAAGACACACTACCTATCTTTAAGGAGCCTACATTCAGAGAAGGGAGAATAATATCCCAACAAACAACTGTGATACAATCTGATCATTGTTTAAGAGCCCAGGTACAAGATGCAATCCAAATACAGTACTTGGTTGGAGCGTGTCAGAGAAAGCTTTATAGGGAAGTCCTCAACAACGGCTCAGTTAATGAATGAGAAGATTTTAACTGCTGGACAATAGGAGGAAAAGCTTAAAAGCAAGTGATACCATATTTGCAGGAGTTTGTAGTTCAGTGTTGCTCTGACATGAAGGACAGATAGGAGATATTTGAAGATGAGATGCAGCAAGGAGGCAGGATACTGAAGATCAGTGGTAAGACAGGAAGCTGGATGTGTTCAAAACATCCCTTGCTAGGTATTCTAACTTTGATCTCAAAGTTAGGTCAGTATTTTTCACCATTTGCACCAGAATTCTCTAGGACCTTTCTGTTAAAAGTATATTTTTCAGATCAGAAGCAAAAATTTCACTTGGGAACTTGTATAGACCTATAGCATCTTAGAACCTCTCCAAACCTGCTGAATCACAATCTGGATTTGCTTTTTAAATATTTTTATTTATTTGAAAGAGTTAGAGAGGGAAAAACAGAGAAAGGGGAGAACAGAGGGAGCCAGGGAGTTCTTTCATCCACTGGTTCACTAACCAGGTGGCCACAATGGCCAGGGTTGGGCTGGGCCAGACCAAAGTTAGGAGCCAGAAGGTTCCTCTGGGTGTCCCATGTGGGTACAGGGGCCCATGTGGAGCAGCCGGGACTCTAACTGGTGCCCACATGGGATGCTGGTGTCACAGGTGGTAACTCTACCCTATGCCGGACCCCACACTGGGATTTTAATAAGAGCTCCAAATAATTTGTGGACATATTCAAATTTTAGACGCATGTGCTAGGGTACTTGTTAGACACAAAGATTATCCATAAATTCTCAGCTATTAAATCAATGTTTTTGGGTTAAGTGCCAGGAATCTTTTTTTTTAAACAGGTTTCCTAGGAGATTATGGTGTAGATTAAATTTGCAATTATTATTTTTTTTTTTTTTTAAAGGCAGAGTGGACAGTGAGAGAGAGAGACAGAGAGAAAGGTCTTCCTTTTGCCGTTGGTTCACCCTCCAATGGCCGCCGCGGCTGGCGCGCTGCGGCCGGCGCACCGCGCTCATCCGATGGCAGGAGCCAGGTGCCAGGTGCTTTTCCTGGTCTCCCCATGGTGTGCAGGGCCCAAGCACCTGGGCCATCCTCCACTGCACTCCCGGGCCACAGCAGAGGGCTGGCCTGGAAGAGGGGCAACCGGGACAGAATCCGGAGCCCCGACCGGGACTAGAACCCGGTGTGCCGGCGCCGCAAGGCGGAGGATTAGCCTGTTGAGCCACGGCGCCGGCCCTAAATTTGCAATTATTATAGTCAATGAGAAGCCATGGAGCAATTTTTAAAAAGTGCCATTCTCCTCTCACTGTCCACTCTGCCTGTCCAAAAAAAAAAAAAGTGTCATTCTGCAATCTTCCCATTAGAAAGGTGACCACAGAGGTACTGTGGACTATTTAGGGAATGCTGTTGACATCAGGAATGACAAGCATCAGTTGCCAACAATGTTTTTATCACACAACACAGACCATGGATCAGGCCAAAGCTAAGATGTGGAAGCTAGGGTAGGAGTCTAGAATTTCATCAGTCTATCTACATATCCTAGACATGGCAAGCAAGAAGGGAAAGTCAGTGATGGCTTTGGCAGTGGCTGAACTTGGAGGAATACTTTACTCCTGTTATTGTCTCCTAGTCCTCATATGAATCACAATGCCAGTGTGAGTTGAATATGTTTTGCCCTTAAAGCATGGCATTGGAGAGAAAGATTCAGAAAAGTAATTAGTTTCTTAAAACTCTTATCCTTTGGTTCTTAAAATAACTTTCTAGGAAAAACCCAGCTTTTCTTACAGAAACATGCGAGAACCAGTCCAGCTTAGATGAAGAATCTTTGAAAAGCAAAGAGTGTGAACAATAGGCATATGAGTAATGAAAAAGCATGATTTACAAAATGATGTTATCAGACAAGCACCAGGAAACAAATCATCCTCTCATGAACATGTTATTAGTGGATATCCTGAGAGGTTAGTTTCTCCTGTCCCTAATGTATTTCATCAGTGATGTAACCCAAGAAGCTACAGTTTTGTTTTGCCTTTTCAAATTTTCATTTTATTTGAAAGTTAGAGAGCTAGATGGACAGAGATCTTCCGTCTGCTGGTTCACTCCCTAAATGCCAACAGTGGGGTTGGGCCAGACCAAAGCCCGGAACTAGAAAGTAGGTACAGGTTTCTCACATGAGTGGCAGAGACACAAGCACTTCAGCCATGATTGCTGCTTATCAGGGAGTGCACTGCGGGAAGCCGGATCAGAAGCACAGCAGCCAGTCTAGAACTGGGCACTCGGATATGGGATATGAGCATCTTCAGCAGCAACTTAAGGGAGTGGGCATTTGGCACAACATTTTTTTTTTGGTATTCTGTCCTTCAATTCTCCAAGTTATTGAGTCCCACAAGGCATTCTCATGAATTGGAATTAGCCTGTCATTTTTTGCCTTGTTAGAACTTCTCAAGTAGATCAGACAGAAAATAAAAAATAACACAGGGGGATTAGGAGGAAGGAGCAAGAAACCCCTATTTTCTGAATAGGAACATCAGAAATCTAGAAATAACAGGTTAATTTGAGGGGGTACAGATCAGTATTACTAAAGTTGTTTTATAACTAAATCACAACTGACATGCGCCAGGTAGATAGCCAGGGCTCTGACAGCCTGGGAGAGGACAGTCTTCCGATTTCCCAGCAATTAGACTTGTTACTGCAGGTTTCTTCCCACTGCATGGGCTCTAGCAATGCAGGCTGGTGCAGCTACTAAAAGAAACTTCTCAAAGAAAGCTAATAAGCTTTTATTCTGGAAGTTTCCTATACTCTCAATTTCATTATCTTATATATAGATCTCATAACTTTTAAAATAGTTGAATATTTAGTAGGTAACAATGAAGAGGTGATATTAGCCTATTAGATATATTCAACCTTACAAAGCTTTCTTACAATCTGCTTTCAGATCAAACATTCTAGCTGTATGAACATTAGTTGCAATTACTCTTCAGCCATCTATAAATATCTCACAAATCTTAGCTACCAAGTGCAAAAGGGTTCAGTAAAATAGTAAGGTTATAAAAACAGTCATAAGAGGAAAGCAATAATTATGCTTCTGATTGCTTCAGATCAGAGCTAAAGATTGCAGAAATACAAAATCAAAACCTCACTGCTAGAATTCAAACACAATTGCCTAATTAATATTGAGTTATGTATTGACTGATGGTGGTAAGATATAGCTAAAGACTGCATTTAGGAAGGCTTTCAGAGCTAGGTGAAGAGTGAATAACCTTGACAGTCCTGTAAACCTGCTGGAAACGCACATTTAAAAACCTTGATTGAGAAACTATACTTTTGGGAATCTACTATATAGAACTACTCACATAAGAGTGAAAACATAATGCATATTACAGTTCCATCATTGTTGTTTGTGCCAGTGGAAAATTGGAAACAGTCTGAGAATCCATTAAAAGCGATTGAGTTGAAAAAGGAACACAAATGGGCACTTTGCAGCCTCTTAAATAAAGGAGATCAGTATGCAGTTACACTGAGCACACAGTATCACTTCACAAATGGAAGAAAATTATATACACATATAGTGATATATACGTGTGTATATATAGTATATTTGTAAAATTAATGTCAGTGTATGCTTAGGAATGTCTAGAAGGTTATCTTCAAAACAGTTAACAGATATCAGTGTCAGGAAAAGGCATTTGAGTGAGAAAAAGACCTTGACATTTTAACCTATACACTTACAAAATTCTGCATTGTTATGCTTCAAAGAGAATATGTTGTTAAGTATTACTTTCATAACTAAAATCAGTTTTTTATTTGACAGAGTTGCAGACAGTGACAGAGACAGAGAGAAAGGTCTTCCTTCCATTGGTTCACCCCCCAGGAGCCAGGTGCCTCCTCCTGGTCTCTCATGCGGGTGTGGGGCCCAAGCACTTGGGCCATCCTCCACTGCACTCCCAGGCCACAGCAGAGAGCTGGACTTGAAGAGGAGCAACTGGGACTAGAACCCGGTGCCCATATGGGATGCTGGTGCCACAGGCTGAGGATTAACCAAGTGAACCACGGCGCCGGCCCCAAAGATAGTTTTTTAAAAAATCAGTATTTTAATAGGCTTTAAATTCTAGGTCCAAACATGAAAAAATTACACAAAAGCAGGAAGTTTTATATTATCTGGAATTTTTAATTGGCTTCTATGAAAACACATGAAATCTGCTTTCCATGCCAATCAAGCTGTGTCCCTCCTATACACAAGAGGGAATTCGTGTGGCGTATGAATTGACATTTCACTTGCCAGTACTGAAGCACTTGGCTTTGATTAAACTCCAACTTAAATATTTTATGTTCACAAAATAATGAGAAATGAAACTATACTCTGGAAATTAAAATACATATTCTTGAACAGATGGGAGAATTTTGACTGGGCATAACACTGCTGGATTTAATAAACAGTAATTCTGTTGAATGGAAGCCCCATCTACTATTTCCTTAAAAGAGGGAGGAAATAATAGTCAAAGCTCTCCCAATAAAAAGACAGTAAGTTCCTTATCTAATTCCCTTATTACAGAAGAAAAATTTGAAAAATTGTAGAGGGTTAAATGAAGGTACACTATCTTTATTTTTTTCAATTTAAAGTATCTTTAAGAGAAGACAGAAGATAACACAATATTCTTTAATGACAACAGACCAGCAACACAGAAAATTAAGGGGAGCCAGTGAATATTTTTAACTTCAAACCTTACTACAATTTGTTTCTCATCAGGTTAACTACCCAGGCAAAGTGAAGAGGAAAACAGAATTATCTGAATGATTTGAGGAAGTTTTTATTTTGGCTTGCCCTTCCTTGACATTTGAAGTAAATGGGTCTCTCACCTTTCTGAAATTATCACAAAAAACACCTCAGCTCTCCACACTTTTTCTACTTCAGCAGCAAGGACTGTCTACATGGGACTGGGGATGCATAGAGGAAGGCTTTCACACATCTGTGAAGAATGAACAAACTTTAAAGTGATGTTAAATTTGTAATTGATCTTATGGATAGGATTAAGTATCAGAGGGATCACATGAATAAGACCAGGCTCCTGGCTCCTGATGAGCACAGTTCCAGCCATTGTGGCCAATCGGGAAGTGAACCAGCACATGAAAGATCTCTCTTTCTCTGCCCCTCCTTCTCTGTGTAACTCTTTCAAATAAATTTTTTTTAAAAGAATTAAAAAGCAGAGAATGTTCCAATATGGGAAGCAGTCCACACAGCAGACTCATAGAATGACAAATGTGCTAAACAGTACTCTGACCTCAGAATCAGCTCATAAAACATTCTGGTCGGGCTGAGAAGCCCATGAGAATATTTCAGGCATGGAAAGCCAAGACATTGTGGTGAAAAATGTTCTACATGAAGGATCTCTGTAAATGAGACCCCCGTGGAAAGAAGGGGCCAAAGATGTACTTTTCTCTGAAGGGAGGAGAGAACTTCCACTTTGCTTATGACCCTGTCTAAATACTGATGGAGTTTGTGATCTCAAAAGGTTTTCATAGTCTTGGCAGCTCATGTCAAGAGCCTCTGGTGTTATTCAAAGAGTACGTTATACTTTGTGTGTCTGTGTGGGTGCAATCTGTTGAAATCTTTACTTAGTATATACTAAGTTGATCTGTATATAAAGATACTTAGAAATGAATATTAATGAAGAATGGGATGGGAAAGGGAGTAGGAGATGGTATGCTTTGTGGGTGGGAGGGTGGTTATGGGGGGAAGAATCGCTATAATCCAAAAGTCATACTTTCGAAATTTTTATTAAATAAAAGTTTAAAAAACAAGAAAAAGAGCCTCAGGTGATCACTGTCATCGTAAGTGTTGTTAAATTAACAGAAGTTACTGTGTACTTACTCCCCATGTAGGACCTCTGTTCTCAATGAGTTATACTAGGAGAATTAGCCACAAAACTTTCTCAAACAGTACTTTATACAGTGTGTGTGTGTGTGTGTGCACGCGCGCAAACTATTGAAATCTTTACTTAGTATCGAGTTGCTCTTCTGTATATAAAGTTAATTAAAAATGAACCTTAATGAAGAATGGGATGGGAGAGGGAGTAGGAGGCGGGATGGGAGGGCGGGTATGAGGCGGGGGAAGAACCACTACATTCCTGAAGTTGTACCTATGAAATTTGCATTCATTAAACAAAAGCTTTAGAAAAAATGGACAACCTTGACACCCCACCCCAGTCATTGCTGAATGTGCACACTGGGAAAACCTTGACTAAGGAATTATACTTCTATAAATCTACCATAGAGAACTACTATCAAAGAGTATAAAGATAATGCATATGAGAATATTTATTCTGTTTGTTATAGCAGAAAGTTGTAAAGAGCCTGACCATCACGGCGATTATTGTTCAGCATAAAGTCTGGTGGCAATGAATAGCCACATGTGGATGGTGCCACCAGCTGATGGTGTGTTGAAGTGTGGCAGGACTTATTTTTCTATGCTGGTGTTTCATAAACAAATGCATCACCTGCTTCTTTATAAGCTTTTTTGGTTGGATTCTTCTCTTGATCCCAGGACAGACACTATATTGGAGCAAGAAAACAGTTTTTCATGACCATTGGAAAATTTGGAAGCTCATGGTTAGTGACCGTCATACTTGTTTTGTTTACAGCAGCTGCCTTGAAACTTGGCATTCTGTTATTTTGTTCTGGGTATGACATCTGTTAATGCTGCTTTGATGAAATGGCAGATAACCATTCCTTAGTATTATAAGATAGTGCTTTTTTGATGGCTTTGGTAAATTCTAAAACTAAGAAATATACTCAAGAATTTCTATGAGTTCCACTAGGAATTGCAGAGAAACTCATATGCAATCATCAAAATATTTCACACAGCCTAGATGAGGAGATCAAACCGGGACAAAGGCATTACCTTGTATATTTACCTTAAAATATAAAACTTCCCAGTATTCAGAGAAATATGGCTGTGTAAAGTTGAGTGGTTTCATATTTTCCATAATGAAGAATAAATTTCAGATATATTGACCCTTGACATTCTTAATCTGTGACTTTTGTTGCCAACCACAAAGATGAAGAAAATAAATGCAGAAGACATTAAACCTGGCATTTGTAAAGATTCATCTCTCATCATCAAATCACTTGCTTTGCAAGTGACATTTACAATTCCAGAAGGATTTATGCAGGTGTGGGACAAAGTTATTTTTATAGTTCAAGGAGACAGCTTTGCAAAAACAGTAACAAAGGGTTTTTCACAGTGTATTGTGAAGCGAATAATGAAGTTGTCTTAAACACCAATTTAAGGATATACTCAAGCTGCTGGAAAATTTGTTCTTGTGAAACTAATGTACCACTTGGAATAACAATTCTCCTTTCATGAACAAATTAACGAGGTCCACCTCTTTCCATAGTGAAATATGTGTTTGAACAAACTTCAGATAAATATAAATCTCTTGAAATCTTTAGGAATTCTGGACCAGAGTAAAAAACTAATCTGTGATGTTAAATCCAAGATTTGTAGAATATATGAATATCAGATAATATTGCCTTCTAAAACAAGTAATGAGTTTGATTGGTCTTAAAGAAACTTACCGCATAGTTCCTCTGTGTCAAGATTGCTGAAAAAGATATTTTAAAAAGTATTATTAATTTGGTGATATTTTTCATGTTTTTAATAGTTAAACACAGTTTTTCTCCAACCAATATAATTATGTTAATATATGGCATCTAGCTGGGTATTTCTCTTTTAAATTCTACTTTGTTTAAATAGTAATAAGATTAACAATAATTATGCCAAATTCTGTCTAAGGAAGAAAAATATTCCTTGGGTTTGTGCTTCACCCATCAAATAAATGAGGACATAATGTATAATGGTGAAGGCGGCTCTGGAGCCAGAGTCCTGAGTCCAGATCCTGACTACAGTTTACTTTCTGTGTGACCCGGGGCACTTTACATCTGTCTCAGTTCCTCAGTACCAAGATGGAAATAATAATTTCTACTTCATATGAATGCTGTAGAATTTAAATACATGTGAAATAAATAACAGCTGGCACACAATAAACACTTGTTAGCTACCATTTCTGACTTGATAGACTACTAGAATTTCTGTATCTAAATTCAATCGTTGAAGTAATTTGATTCAATGCTTATTCCAAGCTTTTGTAAAACATATTAAAGGATTCCACATATCAACATTTAAATGTCAACAGTAGAAACACATTGCCAATAGATGGGAGTATGGAGAGACAGAAAAGGAATGACAGAAGTGGAGAATTCTTAGATTTTTTTTTTTAAATGAACCAAACTTAAAACATTGGATTCAGGATTAGGCAGCCTAGATATTTTTTAAAAATACCATTGAAAACATTTTATTCATCAAATACAGGTTGTTTCCTGATCTTAGTATTTTTATAGAACTTCAGACTTGAAAAGGACCTTAAGCGTCACTTTGTTTTTGTGTTTTCCACACAATAGCTCACAGGTTCACAATGAGATTTATTTTGAATTTCCAGAAGAATGAACAACCCTACCACTGAAAATTAAATTGCTAGAAATATATCACAAAACATAACAATTTCCAGGGACTTAGCTCTACTTGCTTCTTAATAAAACAATGTTTGTAAAACACCATAGTGTTTATGGCTTCAAATATTCTTCTATTCTCTACTTGTGTGCTATGTTGCTAGCGGCAGGCAGTAGAAACTGTCCTTACATGAATGAACTCTGGTACAGCTGATTTCTTACCGAGATACGTTTCCATCCTGCAGTGATATTGGATTTTTAAAGGAATATTAGGCCAAAGATAAGCCTAGAGCATATCTGATAGCAGGCAGTATTTTCCTGCTTATTCTACTATGAATAGCAGGAAACACTACCATATGTTAGTATTGCCATCCTACTGATTAACACACATACACACACAGAAAAGAGCTAAATGGAAAGAATGAATACTAGTTACACAGTCCACATCTTTATTAAAGCAGGAACAGAACAGTCCTATCTAACATTCGCAACTCATACTAAAGAGGATAAACAAAGTCATTCACTGCAGCTTGATTGGGAATAGGGAAAAAAATGAGAACTATGTTTTATATTTAAAAGTTATGTCCTTAATGTGTTGTACTATGAGAATTAATGGTAAAGCTAGTCTTCAAACAATACTTTATACTTCGTATGTCTGTGGGTGCAGTCTGTTGAAATCTTTACTTAGTATATACTAAGTTGATCTTCTGTACATAAACATAATTAAAAATGGATCTTAAGAATGAAATGGGAGTTGGAGTAGGAAATGGGATGGTTTGCAGGTGGAAGGGTAGTTATGGGGGGAAAACCGCTATAATCCAAAAGTTGTACTTTCAAAATTTATATTAAATAAGAATTTTATAAAAAACTTATATAAGTGTCAAGTCAGAAATAAATGATTACATAGGCACACACACAAAATTAATTTTAACGGCTTGGAAATAAAATGAGTTACAATGCTAACAGTGAGCCACATTAGTTCTGGATGCTAGGGCTTTAAGTGGCTTTGTTCTCCCTTTATGATTTTCTAAATATTTGTTTTTATGCTTTTTAAAGATTTTATTTGAAATGCAAAGTGACATAGATGGAGAGGGAGGGAGAGAGGGAGGGAAGGAGGGAGGGAGAGAGGGAGGGAGAGAGATCTTCCATCAACTGGATCACTCCCCCAATGGCTGCAATGACCAAGGTTGGGCCAGGCCACAAGCAGGAGCCAGGAACTCCATCCAGGTCTCCTATGTGAGTGGCAAGGGAACAAATATTTGGGATATCTTCTGCTGCTTTTCCAGGCACATTAACAGGGAGCTAGAGCAGAAGCAGAGGGTCTGGGATTTGAACTGGTGCTCCAGTGTGGGATGGTGCTCTCACAAGTGGTGGCTTAGCCTACTGCACCACAATCCCGGTCCCCTAAATCTGTTTCCTTTAATCATTAGAAGGTTTCACTCAAAGTTGGAAAATACAATTAACTTTATGTTTAAAAATAGAAAAATATCAGGGAAATTAAGAAGTGTTAAGCATGAAAGCCAAGATTTGTTAATTACTCTGTTCATATTCAACTTCCTATAAAGCTACTTGGTATAGATTGCATTTGTCAGTTTAGACTAGGTACTCAATTTTGCAAAAAGCATACTTTTGACAGTTCCAGTGTAATACTGACACAACACACACAATTTAACATAATTCATTTACAGCCAGTATGGACAGTTGAAGTTGTTTTGACTTCACTCTTGTATTGGACATTCCAAGCTCTGATGAACCAAATTCCCATCCTAAGAATGTTGACTGCTCAGGAGGAAGAGAATATTTGGTATGTGCATCTTATTTCTGTTGGGGATTCAGAATCCCTAGCTTTCAATTCTAGGGCACTTCCTCAAAACAGTTTTCTATTCAGGTTAACATATTAATTATCACTTTGAAATATTTTTCTATTTGAGCTGCCTTAATCATTTCAACTTACAAATAAGAACAAAGGAATACGACTTTCTTACTCAAAAGTCATCACTCTAAAAGCCTCTTTGGCTGCTTCTGACTGTATTCATTTTAGTTTCTCTTTCAAAATGAAAAATAAACTAGATATTAGCTGAAATCTTTCAGTTGGGTCCTAGCTCATGTTTACTGAGCTTCCTATTCATCACCCATCACTCTGAACATCACTAGAGCAAAATGATATTTTTTTCAATTGGCAAAATAGTTTGCTGAGCTCGGAGACTCCGATAGCCTAACGAATTAATTTTGCCTCACAAAGATATTTATGTTTCAACAGTGCTGGAGACAATAAGAATCTGGATAGGCAACATGCTTAGTTACTTTGCTGGAAGTATTGTAATGACACACAGTGGTTTTTTGGGGGTGTGGGGTGGGGCGAGGCACTAGAAAACTGGCTAAACAATATGCTCAGCCTTCATTTACAAAGTGACATCATGATCTCTCAATTCACTAAGGATAATCAAGCAGAATATGAACATCTTTCCATTACCCCCAGGGCAAATACATTGATCGAGTGCTGGCACAAGTGCACACCCAGTAGCATCAACACAAATCAACAGAAACAGTATTAGAACAACCACAAAGTACTTGACCTTGCAGATAGTTTTGAATCGCATTTACATTTTGACCAATATTTGCAATTGGGCATACAGGAGTCTGGTTAACATCAGAAGGACAGGGAAGACTGTAGGAAAGTCTGTGACCTAACATTGGATGTGTCCCCTGCAGTAGCTCAGCTGCTGCAGATACCAATGTATTCGACCCCGAGAGATGAGGATAAAAGAATTTGACTTAGAGGAATATGGTGACATTCCATAGAGAGTGGCTAAAGGGATTTCAGAATAGATGCTATTCAGATATCCTAACATGTCAGGGCCGACTGTCTTAGAGTTCTGAGTTTGTAGCCTAAGAGTAGGGCCCCAGACACATGCACATAGGCCTAGCCTTTGGAGGACTGGGTTATCACAATAGGGGCTTAGCCTACTCAGTGAACTGAAGAAACCAGAACTAGGGTAGAAGAGGAAATTGGTTCTTATAAATCAAGACAAGTACTCAGTTGTTAGAGGCAAGGCAATACAAAAAAACTCACTGTCAACTTAATTCTTTCATAAAATATGAATAAACCCTGAAAAGAGCTCTTTCAATCCCTTAGGCTGAAGGCTATAATTATTCATAGAAGCCAGAGTGCATCAGAGCCTTTAATAATAGGTGAAATGATTCAGAGTACTCAGAAGTGAGGGTTACAGAAACTTGCATCAGGCATCATTTGACATTCACTTAGCTTAAAGTATGGACTGTCTATAGTGATCATCACAAACTCTTGAGTTGGATTTAAGTATGAGTTTCAGTATGAGTTTAAGTGGAGTATATAGAAGGAGTCCAGTTTACATTAGGTCCCATAAGCAAAAATTTGAACCTAATCCTGGAGCCTCTTAGGGTCATATAAGTTTTTGCACATAAACACACTGTTTCAAATGAGATACAAAATGGAATTAGAAAACTTCTTTCATTCCTGCATAAATGTTAGCCATTTACTCACCCAAGATATATTAAATATTGTATATGTGCACTGTAATGGGATGACCTGTATTCCAATTTGATCCTAAAATCAAATACCTGTCAATGTGATCTTAGAGAAGGGGTTTTTAAATATAATTAAGATTAGGTGATATTGAATAAGAATGAGCCTTCCTTCATTGATTTTCTCATAAGAGAAAGAAGGAAGAGATTTTTTTTTTAACTTTTATTTAGGATATAAATTTCCAGGATACGATTTATGGATTACAATGGGTTTCCCCCCATATTTTCCCTCTCCCCCCACAACCCTCCCCCCTTGCCCGCCCCCTCCACCCTTTTGTTCACATCCAGATTCGTTTTCAATTCTTTTTGTATACATGTGATCAATTTAGTATGTGTTAAGTTATGAATTCGTCCCTTTGCCCTCATATAGTAACACAAAGTGAAATATAGTCTTTGAGTTCTCATTTTAGCATTGAGTCACAATGTATAGCACATTAAAGACAGAGATCTTACATGAGATATATATATATATATATTTGAGACTGATAAATTTTTTTTGATGCAGTTTCCAATGTAACACTGAGTTTTTCTTTTTTTTTTTTTCTTTTCCCCCTTTTCGATTATCTTTATATAGAGAAGGTCGGTTCAGTATGTATTAAGTAAGAATTTTCATCAGTTTGCATCTACACAGAAACACAAAGTGTAGAGATTTACACACACATAGAAAGAAGGCCATATGAAGATGCACACAGATTCAAGTTACACTGCCACAAACCAAAAACTACCAAGAATTGCCTACAAACCACAGAAGCTGAAAGGGGCAAGGAAGGATTTTCCTCAAGAGCTCTCAAAGGGAACACGGTCTTGCTGATCCCTTGATGCTGAACTTCTAGCATCCAGAATGGCCAGAGAATAAATTCCTCCTCTTTTAAGTGCCCCATGTGTGGTACTTTGTCAGGGCATCTCTAGAAAGCTAATAAATTCATGATATTATGTGTATGACAGATTAAACACAGAACAGCGTCACTCTTTGATTCATTTCACCATCTTTTGAATATTCAGTACATTAAAGAGCTGTTTGAAAGTTGCAAATTATTATGTTGCATTAGATGAATAGAGGTTTGGAAGTCCAAAAGTGAAAATTCATGGTACTGTTGTCAGTCAGTTATGGGGGAAATTTAAGAACATGAAAGCACAGTGAAACAGCAGCCAACATGCATGGAGTACTGGACCTGCACTAGGTATGGTGCTGAGAACTTTACTTGGCATGTCTCATTTACCTCCTTACCACGACTGTATGTGTTACATGTTATTATCCTGATTGTGCAAAGAAAGGAATAGACCTTAGGCAAGATAAGGTAATTTGCTTGCTATCACTCATCGGATTCAAACCCAGTTAAGCCAAAGTAATATTGGATTCTGATAGATATTAGAGTCATCAGCACACAGCAATATTTATGTCATAGGAATAGTCATGCTACCTAAAGCGTTTAAAGTGAAGCCCCCAGTGGCTATGGAAAAACCTTCACTTGTAGTCCTCATGCCAAAGTATCATGAATCAGAAGATAGTGAGCTCTCCAATTCGTTCCTCCCCCCAAACGCCATCGACTGAATTGTAAGTTACACAAAAGCAGGATTCTTATACCCTGGGTGTACAGATATTGAAAAATTGGCAAAAGACAGGCACCCGATTATGCTTTTTAAATTTAACCCAGAGACTGCCATCGTTTAAGACACCAATGGAGGAAGAGAGACTACAGTGATGCTTAAATAGGATGGTCAGAGGATAACCAGGAGAAACCGGCATCTCACAAGTGATGAGGAGAGCTCCAGAGTTCATCATATTGAATAAAAGACATAAGGACTGAAGGAAAACTATTGCAATTCAAGCTTACTACCATTTGCAATTTTTGAAACTACAGTTTCAGTCTTTCCTCAACATTTGAAGCCTAGGAAATGCCAGCACAATATACTCACGTCTCTTAAGAAATGAAACATGACAAGAAATAAGACTAAGGATAGAGAGGGAGGCATAGTCAAAGGAAGGGAAAAGGCTATTTATAGGAGTATTTACGGGCTGGGAAGGCAGCGACCTTAATCACAGGTGCAGCCTAGAAGAGGAAGACCTTTTGCTTTCTCTAAGCCTGATTTTTTTTTTCAAAGGCAGAAATCTAATTGATTCATCCCAACTGTTTTCTAGTTTAAATGTTTCTAAATCTGGCTAAGCTTCTGAACCACATGGCGAGTTTTTAAAAACAGATTTCCAGACCAAACCCTTAGAGACCATGCTTCAGAAATTGGAGATGTGGCTCAGGATCTCTGTTCAAAAAAAAAAAAATCATCACCAACGTGGGGCTGGCACTGTGGCACAGAAGGTAAAGCTGCTGCCTGCAGTGCCAGCATCCCACATGAGCACAAGTTCGAGTCCTAGCTGCTCCACTTCTGATCCAGCTCTCTCTGCTATGGCCCAGGAAAGCAGAAGATGGCCCAAGTCCTTGGACCCCTACACCCACATGAGAAACCAGGAAGAAACTCCTGGCTTCTGGCCGGCCCATCTTCAGCCCTGGCAGCCATTTGGGGAGTGAACCAGCATATAGAAGGCCTCTTTCTCTCTGCAGCTTTGTCTTTCAAATAAATACATAAATCTTTAAAAAAAAATTCTTAAAAAAATCACTGCTGTGATTTTAGTTATTAGATTCTGCATCTCCACAATTCTCTAATACCATCTCTCAAAGCAAATAAAGTATTCCCTAATCTGCAAAGCATGTCTGTTGTACTGCAAATAGTAGCTTAAATTCATTATAATTACAAACTCCATGTTAATAGCACTAAGCTCAATAATTATGTACACAACAATATACTCTGCAACTTACTCTTCTGTTTGACTCGTTAGAGATCTAAATTGCATTTATCTGGGGACAAACCTGTACAAGGAAGTTCAGTCTCCAAACAACAGCAAACATTTGACTTTGCTCTCTTAAGTCAAGCATGGCGCCTAGTAAGCAAGCCTGGCTTTAGTAAAAACTTTCCCGAGACTCAGGTGAAGGTCCCTCCACATCTTTTCCACTAGAGTTCTTATCCTCGTTCGTCCCCTTATCCCTTCTACTTACAATTCTCTCTTCTCAAACTCCTGTTACTGCAGCCTTGGCTTTTCTACATGAAGAGTCTGCCACTGTTTATGCCAGTGTTTCTCAAACTTTGGTAGACAGGATCACACAGAGAGCCTGGTAAAACACAGATTCCTGGGTCCCAGGTCAAATGATCCCTCACCATGGAGTGAGGCCGTGAGTTTGCATTCGTCCTTCTGGGGCTGCTGCTGCTTCCAGGACCTCCATTTGAGCAGCACTGATTGACACCCAAGCAGGTTCATCTGAGCTTAGCTTTTTTACTTGGTCCACGTGTGAATGATGGGTTCTACAATCCCAAAGTCATGAGACACAAGCACCACCTGTCAGATCACACTCTTCTTACCTCATTCACCGTACCCAGTAGGCAGATTTCAGAGCCTACCAGGAGGTTCTAACAAGGCATCAAAACACATGGCCCTAATTTCGAACAGATTTCTGGGCACGGTGTTAAAAATTGCACTTTAAATGTGATGTCAGGTATGAAAGTTGTACATTAATATTTCATATTCAAAATATTCAAAACACTGATTTTATAATTATACAATAAGGTAATATGAGAACATGGTTAGGGAGAAATAATAAAAAATCACCCAACACGGTTTTCATTATACTGGGTTTTATAACTGCTGAAGCATGAAATAACTGGCAAGCAGCTGCTGTGGCTTAACATTACAGTCTTAACTCTTCAAGGATTTTTGAGCTCTAATTGGCTGATTGACATCCACTGCCTTCCAGAACTGAAAAGCTGTCTCATGGCTGATGTCCTCAGAGGACAGTAAAATCCATTAGTACCTTCCATCCTTCACGTCTCCTTTCTCTTTTATCTCCTTCCTTCTTCTCTGCTTCTCCACATCTGCTTTCTGCCACCCCCACCTGCAAGCCTGCCCCAACAGGGCTTCCAGCAGTTATGAGATTTTCTTCCCTCTTGCTTTTTCTACCTCCTTCCAGTTCTCACACACCTGTTAGTTTTGATGTGATGAGACTAACGTTCCTAAGGCAGTGGACAGGATATGTTGTTTTGCTCATCTCTACTTCCACTCTTTTGTAACACCATCCTCCTATCTTTGGGGAACTCACTACCAACAATCTGTGTTCTGGTGGGGCTGTTGATTCCAGGACCACATTTCCATCCTATTTCAATCCAACTCACCATGGCTACAACTGTATAGTCCCCTCTCCCCCTGGCTGTGATGAATTGCCTACAGTTAAGCGCACTACATTGGTACGGCCATTAGTGAACTCAACAGGGTTTTACATAACGATCTTTAAGACAAGGGACCCTTCTTACCTCTGAAGTGGCTAAGGTAAGATGACATAAACCTTGAGCTGTTTAAAGTCATCCTCCCTTCTCCACCACATAGTAGAAGCCCATCTGTGTTATAACAGAACTGGATAGTCCTAAGAGGGAAACAATGGGATAGAGGGGTCGGGGGAGAGGTAGGACAGGGCTAATGAGCAAATACAATGATTCCAAGTCCTTAGAACACACGTCTTCGTAAAATTTCACATCAAGATTCTACAGTTACTCGTTAGTGAATTTTCCTCTCCCACTCTCTCTCAGTTTAAGTTGGGTTGCTACCCCACGTGGCTCAAAGAAGACTGACCTAAACAGAATTTATAACCAATGAGAGCACTGCCAAAGGATAAATTCATCATCCCTTCACATGAGACAAATATGTTGGTTTTTCTGCTCTGCTGAGCTGTATGTTTTCCTCAGTAAAGATCCTTCCCTCCCTTCCTTCCTCTTCTCTCACCCCCACCCCCATCTTTCTTCTCTCTCTCCCCACACCTCTCCGTCTTGCCTTTTCTTCCTTCTTATTTAGCTCCTTCTCCACCTGTGACTCCTCAGTAAACTCACAAATGTACTGTAGAATACTGCTTCTCAAACTCTGTGTTGTGAAGAATGGCTTAATTTACATTTCCAAGTCCTGGACGACTGATACTTTTGTAAGAAACTATAAAAATGAATGACTGGATCATGTGCTTGGATGTCATAGCAATGTCAAATTGCTATAAATGTTTCTATATATGCTCAAATTTTCTTATCTCAGTATGGATCAGTAACAATTTGTAGACTGACACTAGTCTGCAACCCACGCTTTGAGTAGCACATGTATGCACAGATAGCAGCCACTATTCAAGTGAGTTTTTAACAATTCTTTTTATATCTGGAATTTATTCCTCAGAAATATTTTATGAGAAACATGTTTATCAGAAACATTAGCACAACATGCAATAAAAACTAAGTTCAACCCCTGGTTCTGAGTAGGTTGATTGCATCATCTAGTCTCTTAAAATAATTACACTTTAGAAAAGTTCAATTTTCACTAAAATATACTTATCATTGTAGGTCTCAAAGTCTTGAAAAGAGTGTCAAGAAAGTATTATATTTATTAATACTCTCACATCTCATTGTCTATTACTTAACTGAATTTCATTATAAAGTGGTCTTTCTTGCCATCACTTAAAATGGTTTCACCAATAAAGGGGTTGCACAAAATAAGTAGGTCTAAGAATTAAATCTCAGAAAATTCACACACATTTTCATAAATATAAAGGAAGCATTAAGAAAGCTGTCCTGGCCGGTGCCGTGGCTCAAAAGGCTAATCCTCCGCCTTGCGGCACCGGCACACCGAGTTCTAGTCCTGGTCGGGGCTTCTGTCCTAGTTGCCCCTCTTCCAGGCCAGCTCTCTGCTGTGGCCAGGGAGTGCAGTGGAGGATGGCCCAAGTGCTTGGGCCCTGCACCCCATGGGAGACCAGGAGAAGCACCTGGCTCCTGCCATCAGTGTGGTGTGCCGGCTGCAGCGCGCCAGCCGCGGCAGCCACTGGAGGGTGAACCAATGGCAAAGAAAGACCTTTCTCTCTGTCTCTCTCTCTCACTGTCCACTCTGCCTGTCAAAAAAAAAAAAAAGTTGTCCTAATGTAGAAATCTTGATATGTCCAGGAAATGTCCAAATTTTCAAAAATTAAAAAGAAATCAAAGAAATAAAAAAAGTTGCTTGGTAGAGTAGGAAAAATGATGGATTTGCTGTATGTTTATACTTTTTATATGATGAAAAATTGTTATGCGTAATTCTGAATCTGGCATGCCTCAAAATGTTTGATCTTTCTTTCTACTAATAGTTCTAAAATTCAATCTGTGGGTTTATTTCAAACATCAATTTACCTTTGAGAATTCAATCTTTGTCATCAGACAGACAACATAGGAAAGTTGAGTAGAAACATTCTAGAAAATTGCTCTCAATACAGTAGGGAAGGATAGTGTTAAGAATAAGAAATGAATTCTTCATTTTCCCCCTTAAATTCGGTATTGTATTTTTTTTTTTTTTTTTGCAATAGCAAGAGGATTTTTTAGGCGTTTGCACAAACGGGCTCCCTGCCAGCAATGGCGAAGAGAAGCCCCGAGCGGCAGCTACCAGCAGCTTTTAAAGACAAAAATCACAAGATCAACATATTTCGTGGGCTTTGGCTTGATTGGCCAGTTTGAAAGTTACCATGAGTACTCACTGGATCCTTTAGATGGGGAGTATTTTAACCAAAGTTGATTCAAGCCATTGAGATGTACCCAAGGGGAATGTAAGTTCTTCTGAGGTTTACATATATTGACATTATTGGAAAGGGCAGAGGTCACAAAACTTAGGTACTATTTTAGGTTAAAAAATGCAAAATATTGACTTTAAGTGAAAGAGGAAGGAGTTTATTGTGTGGAACTGATATAGGGTATCTGTTTCAGCTTTCTTGTATACTAATAGCAAATTTTCTGAGACCATAAATTTTGGATGTTTGTTGGAGGAGGGGAAGTAAGGAAAATACTTTGTAAAAATATCTTGGATTTTGCATATACTTTTAATCTCCGCATTGAATAGAATCCCTTCTATTGCAGTTATTCATTTTCCCACTTGAAATATGGCTGGTAGTGATTTGATCTTTAAAAAATTGAGTCTCAAAGAAAAGCCATATACAAATATAAATAAATGCAAAAATCTTCATGCACCTGCTGAGCAACATGGTTCTTCAATGGCCTGCTTATTTACCCTCAGGACCAAATAAAATGCCGCATTTTTCTAAGATTTCTAAAAAAAATTATTTTCAAGCTTAAAGTTGGACCAAAGTGTGGGGGATTCTTAGTCATTTGCCTTATGGCAGCATTTTCTTTACCCTTAATCACATGGAATTTGTTACCTGTCATTTGGAGAGGCCAGTGTCACAAGTCTTATGCCATTCTCTTTCTAAAGGGTAACTGACACATATGGCCAAGGAATGAGAAGAAATGCCCTTTGTCACTGAAACTTTGCAAGGGAAAAGTGGAATTATATGTCATCTCTACCAGTCGCATTGTGTTACTTGAGGAAAGAAGTTCCTGTTTTCAGAGTTTGCTTGTAGATGAACCTCTCCTTGACTGTCCCTCTAAGATCAGCAAGCAGGACACCGTGGAGGGTGTCTTCAGCCCTTCTTGGATGTGGAAAGATAGGCAACAAAGACGTCATTATCATAGAAACCTGAGGCAGCAGTGAGGATGATTCCCAACTGTTTCTAATTATAGTGAATAGAAGACAAAGAAATTTGTAGAAGTGCTTTCTAACTGGCAGATGGCATCTTCTTTTAGAGTTCTGAGCCTGTCACTCACAGTCTCAGAGAAGCAATGTACTTATTAGTGTGAGACCTGGAGGAAAGCAGAAAAAGCATCTCTGATGTTTACAAAATGTTTCCTAATGAGTTCCCAAGGCTAAACTTCCCTCACAGAACCCTGAAAGCAATGGGCATCTTTCTACCCTCAGAACTCTGCTCTGCTCCCCTCTAGACCTGCAGAGGCCCCTTCCTTCCTTTCAATCTCTGATGTTGTCACATGGGTCTCCTTCCAGGCCCTGTATGTGTTCCATCATCTTCATCACGCTGTTTCTGGCTACTCCAGCCAGTTTCAACTTTCAGTCTTCAGAACTGTCTATTCAGATTCCAAGGTTCAAGGTTTTTCTGCACCACTGAGCCTATCGAGAATCTGATGAAAGCTGTAAACAGCTTCTTCATTTATCAGTCCATTTATTGACATGGGAATTGTGTATATATATATGCACAAAAAATAGTTTGGTTGTTTGAGGGCCTCCTAAGTTCATTCCTGCAATCCCAGTTTATACAGCATTTCTCTCCAAATCAACCAATTTGGTATTGCTGTGAATTGTTATTTAGGTGATAAATGTAATACACATGTAATCTCCCTACTAGACTAATAAATTCTTGATAATAAGTTTAACTTGTTGGCATCATTCGCAGTGCTCCATAAACAACTCTTAAACAGAGGTGCCTCCTGGAGGTTAGGAGTGTGCCAGGAATAGCAGAGGGTCATTGTGCAATGATTCTCAAGATTGACTGCCCACTGGAATCACCAAGAAAGTTTCGTTAAAAACAAAACAAAACAAAAAAATCACTGATGCCAGGGGTCTGTTTCTAAAATTCTCATTTAGCTCATTCTGGGTATAGCCTGGAAATTTTTTTACTTCAAGCTTCCAGGTGATTTTTAACATGCAAGTAATGTTGAACACCGCTGGTGAGTAGCTAGTAGTGAAATGTCTCCAGTCAGACTTACTGGGTGGGAATCCCAGCTCTCTTGCGTGATCTCCACCAAATTACTTATATGCCCTAATGCTCGGTTTCCTCACTTATAAAGTGAGAATAATGACAAATTTGGGCACAAAGATTGTTGTGAGGATCAAAGGAGATGAATTGTGAAATCTTTGACAGTATCAGGCAAGAGAATCCACACTCCACAAAAGCTGCCTTTGTTACTTTAACATCTGCATAGACATTATATTACACATATCGCAATCCAGGCCTAACTGCCTGCTTACAGGCAATACAGGTGTTTGCAATGTAATTACCAGTAATCCAGCCATTTTCCCATGGAGTTTTCTCCATGCTTTTCTGAAATAACCCAACTATCTCACATGATTGCAATAGAAACAGCAGAGACGTCTCTAAAAGAAGCTTGAACAAGTGTAATATACACAGTAGTACCCAAATATTTCCAAGTCAGTATCCCTGACTTTTTAGTACTACCAGCTTCACCAAGTGCATCACAGAGCACACGCAGGTTCTGCTGTCATAGCAATCTCTTGAGATCCTTGTTTAATGGTTTTGCTTTGGGGATTTGGCTTCATGGGAGAACATTTATCTGAAACTACTTTTATGCAATTTGTTTTTCTGAGCTTCAAGTAGTACTATATTTTAGGATTACTAAAAACTGAAAAGGCAAATAAATCATACATTAAATATGTACCCATCATTAGAAAAACAAAAATGAGCTCTGTTTCAATTGGATGAATACTACTAGTTTCCCAGTCTTTCTACAAAGATGAAACTGAGTTTGGATTTTAATCTTGTATCCCTGCCTAAAAAAAGGTTAAAACACAAAAATTCTAAGAAGTATCTGTGAGTTTTTAATAAATAAAAGAACATGGGTTGGGCAAATTATTTAATCATTCTCAACTTTCATTTTCTATATTTAATACCGATGTACCTTGGTTTAGGATGGGTGGGAAAACATGTAAAGTATTCAGAATATGATGTTATGCACCTTCCAGTGTTCCACTTATTTCCAGTGCAACCAGTGTGTAGACAGCAGGCTATGACAGAAAAATATAGACTTTGAAACTACTTGATCCATCCCTTAGAAGTTATGTGACCTTAGGCAACTTACTGAACTTTTCATGGCCTTGAAAGGTGGTGGCAAGTTTAAAGGCAGTAACAGAACAAAATGTTTAGAACAGTGCTTTGAACAAAGTAGAAATTCATGTAAGGTGAAATCACATATTTCCCCACAATGAGTGAGCAAGTGAATATCAAGGAGAGACTTTATGGGTGCATATTTCTTTTTTAAAAAAGATTTATTTATTTGAAAGGCAGAGTTACAGAGAGGCAGAGGCTGAGGCACAGGTAGAGAGAGCAAGTGATAGATCTTCCATCCACTGGTTCACTCCCCAAATGGCCCCAACAGCTGGAGCTGCACTGATCTGAAGCCAGGAGCCAGGAGTTTCTTCCAGGTCTCCCATGTTGGTGCAGGTACCTAAGCACTTGGGCCATCTTCCACTGCTTTCCCAGGCTGTAGCAGAGAGCTGGATCAGAAGTGGAACAGCTGTGTCTCAAACTGGTACCCAAATGGGATGCCAGCACTGCAGGCTGTGGCCACAGCGCCAGCCCCTATGGATGCATTTTTCTAAAAACAATGCTCATTTTCCAAATAAAACTAAAAACAATAATGACAAAAGTACATTGATTCATGTGAACTTATTTTAGTGGAAGTGATACAGGATCCTGTGTACTTGGTAAGTTAAGAAAAAATTGAAAGTAAGGTTAAATGGGAGAGAGACAAATAGGTGGAGCAGACAGCTTTTTTAGTGCAGTGAAACTACTCTGGATGACACACACATGGTGAGTACATACACGTTTGTCCAATCTAGAGAATGTATAACACCAAGAGTGAACTGTAATGGAAGCCATGGACTTCAGGTAATAGGCTTATCAGTAGCAATAAAGGTATCATGATGAAGGATGTTGACAATGGGCAAGCTGGTTCATCTGGGGGAAAAAGGCATATAGAAAATCTTTGTACCTTCTGATCAACTTTGATATGAACCTAACATTTCCGTAAAAATACTCTTTTAAAAAAACGTGGGAATAAAAGTCCTTTCCCAGAGTGGGCATTGAGGCCCAGTTCCCTAAGCTACCTCTTGGACTCCAGCATCCCACATCAGAGTGCTGCTTCTGATCCAGCTCCTTGCTAATGAGCCTGGGAAAACATTAGATGATGGTCCAGGTATGCTTGAGGCTCTGCCACCCACGTGGGAGAGTTGGGCAGAGCTCCTGGCTCCGCTGGCCTGGTCCAGGTCTTATTATTTAAGTCTCTGAGGTTGAGGACATGGCTATCCATGCACGGAGGACACCCAGGACAGAGGGCATTGTGTGTTGCAAGGCTTGGGCATGCAAAGGAGGGAGGATCTGACTGGCAAAAATAAAGAAGCCAGAACGATATGACAACCTCAATACTTGGGCCCCTAAATCCAGAATTAAAAGAGCATCTTGCCCTTCTGGCCTGATTTCCAAGCCTCTTCAATTATTATTTGCCTTGACAGCCATTTCCATATACCAACATTCTACCTTATCTACAAAGCTTACCCCAATCCTCACCAAAGGAAGAGGCAGATTTGAGACACATTTCTCCTCTTTCCTTACTCACAATAACAATAAAGCCCTTCTGTCTTCAAAAGACCAGCCTCGTGGAGCATGACTGGGTAGAGGGCAGGGAGTCTGTGATGGCCTAAAATTCAACCACGACCTAACTTCTGGGTTAGCACAGGTACTCTAAGGTGACCAAGATTCCCCCACTTCAGATGCCAATTGTACATAGTAGGTCTCCAGGTTACGCACAATTTCTGTCCTAATGGATGCAAGTTGGAGGTTGCCAGGATCCCCTCCTCAGGTTTGGTGCTTTCCTAGAACAGCTCATAGAGCCCAGGAAAACAATGTAGCTCCTATTTCTGGTTGATTATGAGGGATTCAACTCAGGAAGTGCCAGACGCACATGACGCATGGGACAAGGTACTGGGGTTGGTGGAGATGGAGCTTCCATGCCTTCTCTAGGTGTACTGTAATCAGAGGCTCTTAGAACCCCCGTGTAGGGTTGTATATAGGCTTCATTACATGGGCATGATCAGTTAAATCAGGGACTTTCCATGATTAAGTGGATCTTCAGCTCCAGTCAGGTGGGGCTGAAAGTTCCAACCCTCAAATCACTTGATTGGTCCCACAAGCCCCCATGCTCCAAGTCACCACATTAGCATAAACTCAGGTATGTTTGAAAGAGGTTTTTTACAAATGACAAGCACTCAGAAATTCCACAGCTCTTAGAAGCTCTGTATCAGGAATCAGAGCTGAAGACCAAACATATTTTTTAGTATTATGTGACAATATCATGGTGCATTGAATGATTTAAATGGAAACAGAGATTTGAACCCACTAAGATATAGACAAAGTACCAAAACTCTACTTATATCCTATTGTCAAATCCTGTACTCTTTCCTTCATGCTGTACAATGCAAACCTTCTGATGCCTAGGGTATTTCTGTATCACATGTTACATATTTATCAAGCTCTTTGTGTTCATGGAAACTGATGTTTTCTATGACTCATCTTCGCCTTCTCTCCGAGGTTTGCTATCTGTTCCTGACTTTTAGTTCCTGTGGCCTCTGTGACATGACATCAGATCTCTTACAACTGATTCCTTCTTTCCATTCTTGAATAATTTTACTGATTCTTTACACAATATGCCAGTGGTACAATGTGCCACTCTATGCACAAGCCCATTTTTAAGTTACTGAAATGAACATCAATGGGCATTACCATTAAAAGAAGTAATTTTTTCTGCTTCTAGAGCAACTTCATCAATCATATGGAATTATTTTTGCATTTAAGAAAATGAGCCTTAAAATCAAATAAGTAATTGTCTCTTCATACTCCCACCTTATTTACTTCTCTTTTGTCCCTCTAATTCCTCTTTTATACATCTCCATTTTTTATTTTTCTCCCTCAGTTCCTTGCTGACAGCTGGGAGAAGTTTAAATGATTTGTAGTTAATTGATGACTACTCTATTTGACAGGTTTTATTCAATTATTCTTTCCTTTTATACTTTTTGGCACATTAAATTAATACTAACCTATATTCCCTTCTCTCTCTGCTTGGAGTGTTCAAGCACAAAAGCAGATAATTTTATTATATAAATGGTATTTATAACTAAACACAATAACCAACCATGCTGTTTTCTTAAAATTTGATTAAAATTTGATTAAAATAAGTAATACTAGATATTTTTAAAATAAAAAGAAGTTATTATTTTAATTTTCTGCTATAACAACGCCAAATCTGAAAACTAACCATCCAGACTATTGATTTATAGTTCAAGTTATTATTTTAAAGTATAAATCTTAGTCTGGACAGTTTGGCATATACTAACACTCAATAAAAGTAGAGCATAAACTAGTAGGAAATAACAAAACAAAAAACTTGAGTTTTTAACTGATGTAGTCTCATTACTGAATGCACTTAAAACTAAATGACCTGTCTTAAGTCTTTTGCTATAAAAGACTGAAGACCAATCCTAGCTAGTCTTTTACAATAATGAAACTCTCAAACACTTATTGAGGTTAAGTTTTTTAAGGCTGTATAATATCATAGCTCCATTTAAATAGAGGTTAAGCAAAGTTCATAGAGTAACTCTATTATGACACAATTACAGTTTCCATTTGGATGACAATAGCATGTCTGTTATTCTTTCTTTTAGAAGTCATCAAGAGCAAGCTTAAGCACACTCAAATGGTAAAATAATTGCTCCTAAAATCTTAATGCTAAATTAAAACACTTGTTATAATAACAAGCCTAGGAAACGTTTAGATATCAGTGACCAAATATGAGTAATAATGCTGATATGTGGACCCAAAGAAATCCTATGAAAATGCATGTTGGCAAAATTGATGGAGTTATTCCAGTTCTGAAAGGTTATCTTGGGGCCAGCAATGTGGTGTAGCAGGTTAAGCCACCACATGTGATGCAAGCATCGCATATGGCTGCCAGTTTGAGTCCCTGCTGCTGCACTTCTGATCCAGCTCCCTACTAATGCATCTGAGAAAGTACTGGAAGAATACTCAAGTGCTTGGGCCCCTGCATCCACATGGGAGACCAGCAAGAAGCTTTGGATGGGCCCAGCTATGGCCATTGCGGCCATTTGGAGAGTGAGCCAGCAGACGGAAGATCTTTTTTTCTCTGTCCCCTCACCCCCACCCCCCTCCAGCCCAAGCAACTCTTTCAAATAAATAAATCTTTAAAAAAAGGTTATCTTATATAACCCACTTTAAAATCAAACACCATTTCCACTATTCTCAGTATTACATGAAAGCTGGTAAGAAGGCAATTAGATATCATTTTGTGTTAATTATGGATATGCCACTTTTTGTTCACTTCGCCCAGCTTGATCTCCGCCTCACAGAATTTAAGATGCACCAGGTGGACCTTCAAACTGTAAAATCCCTGTACATCTTGAGGAAAAGCATAAGTATTACTTTACTGGCTTTCAAAAAAGAAAACCTACTTTAAAAATTAAGGACACAGATGACACTGAAAAAGGAAAAAACACTGTACTATTTGGAGCAAAACAATGACTCAGGAAAATTTGGTCTAGAATTTTTACCAAACTAGTGATCTTTGATTTTGCAAAGACAAAAAACACAACTTTCAAGAATTTTTTTTAAAAAGTTAACTGAGACCATGTTTCAAACGCATCCTTGATGAAAAATATTACTTGCAAGTTGTGCAGCATTCACCATATTTAACACTGTACCCTGTAGCTTAAAAATAAATATTTTTAATTAATGAAACTTATTATCTATCTGTGCAAAACACTGTGGTTAATGGAAGATGAACCAATGTTCACTTTTATAAAAAGCTTGCTTTATTTTTTCAACATCAAATACCTAAAAATAAAAATATACTAAATAGCACACTAAAAAGTTCTAATTAAAACTAAAAATTCAGGGCTGGTGCTGTGGAATAGCGGGTAACGCTGCTGTCTGCAACACCAGCATCCCTCAGGGGCAGCAGTTCCATACCTGGCTGCTCCACTTCCAATGCAGCTCCCTGCTAATGTGCCTGGGAAAGCAGCAGAAGATGGCCGAAGTACTTAGGCTCCTGCACCCATGTGGGAGACCTAAAGGAGGCTCCTGGCCCCTGGCTATAGTCTGGCCCAATCCTGGCTATTTTGGCCATTTGGATAGAGAGCCAGCGGAAGAAAGATTCTCTCTTTGCTTCTCCCACTTTCTCTTTGGTTCTGACTTTCAAATAAAAAAAGTCCTTAAAAAACTTAAAATTAAATTCATACCAGAACTGCACATATCTCCCCACCTGTGTTTACTCCTATAACACCTGCTATTATTTCCTTGTTCTAATGAGACTATTTTTAAAAAAATTTTTTTTCTAAAAGAGGGGCTGGTGCTGTGGCGTAATGGGTGGGGCCACCGCTTGCAGTGCTGCAATCCTATATGGGCACTGGTTCTAGTCCTGGCTGCTCTACTTCCCATTCAGTTCTCTGCAATGGCCTGGGAAAGCAGTGGAAGATGGCCCAAGTCCTTGGGCCCCTGCACCTGCATGGGAGACCCGGAAGAAGCTCCTGGCTTCGGATCAGCACAGCTCTGGCCGTTGCAGCCATCTGGGGAATGAATCAGCAGATGGAAGACTTCTCTCTCTGCCTCTGCCTCTCTGTGACTCTACCTTTCAAATAAATAAATAAATCCTTTTTTTAAAAAAATTCACTCCCCAAATGGCCACATGGCAGGAGATGGGCTGATCTGAAGCCAGGAGCTTCTTACTGGTCTCTCACCTGGGTGCACGGACTCAAGCACTTGGGCCATCTTCTGCTGCTTTCTCAGGCATATTAGCAGGGAGATGGATTAGAAGTGGAGCAGCCAGGACAAACCAGTGCCCATATAAGATGCTAGCACTGCAGGCTTAACCTGCTATGTCTCAAGACCAGCCCTGGGCTACTGTTTTCTTGGAGAAGCCATGATTGGCAGACCACAGACAAGAGAGTGGTGTGATAGTTGAGTCATTATGTCAATTTAGCTGGGCCACAGTGCACAGATTGGTGTTGAACACTGTTTTGGTTGTCTCTGTGGGGGTGTTTTGGATGAGATAAACATTTAAATAGTGGACTGTTGGTAATGTAGATTGCCCTCTCCAGGGTGGATAGGCCTCATCCCATCATCTGGAGGACTAACTAGTTCAAAATAATGAGTTCCTCTGAGCAGGAGGAAATTTTCCACAAGAGAGCCTCTGAACTTAACCTGCAACACTGGCATGTCCCAGGTCTCCAGTGTGACAGCTCACTTTGCAGGTTTTGGACTTGGTGGCCTCCTTAACTGTGTGACCCATTCCTTAAAAATAAATCTCATCAAGGTGGCATGTACCAATGCCATCTCACTAGTCAAAGTGATCAGTTTCAGTTCACAATTGATCACAATAAAAGGATTAAGAGTCAAAGGGATCACATAAACAAGACTAGTGTTTGCAAATACTAACTGAAAGAATTAAAAAGGAGAGAACGATCCAACATGGGAAGCAGGATACACAGCAGACTCATAGAATGGCAGATGTCCTAAACAGCACTCTGGCCTCAGAATCAGCCCTTAAGGCATTCAGATCTGGCTGAACAGCCCATGAGAGTAGTTTAGGCATGGAAAGCCAAGAAACTCCGGCAAAAAAAAAAACACAAACAAACAAACAAACAAAAAACCCTAAATGAAAGATCTCTTGTGAGATCCCAGTGGAAAGAATGGGCCATCAAAGGAGGTACCTTTCTCTGAAGGGAGGAGAGAACTTCCACTTTGACTATGACCTTGTCTAAATAAGATCTGAGTTGGCAAACTCAAAAGGCTTCCATAGCTTTGGCAACCCATGACAAGAGCCTAGGGTGATTACTGATGCCATAAAAAAGAGTATCAATTTGTTAAGTCAACAACAGAAGTCACTGTGCACTTACTCCCCATGTAGGATCTCTGTCCTTAATGTGTTGTCCAATGTGAAGTAATGCTATAACTAGTACTGAAACAGCATTCTACACTTTGTGTTTCTGTGTGGGTGCAAACTGTTGAAATCTTTACTTAATATATACTAAATCGATCTTCTGTATATAAAGATAATTGAAAATGAATCTTGATGTGAATGGAATGGGAGAGGGAGTGGGAGATGGGATAGTTGTGGGTGGGAGGGAAGTTATGTGGGGGAAAGCCACTGTAATCCAAAAGCCATACTTTGGAAATTTGTATTTATTAAATAAAAGTTAAAAAATAAAAATCTCTTTCCATATAGACATACTTGCTATTGATTCTGTTTTTCTAGAGAACTCTGGCTCATACAAAGCATCAAATATTCGATTTGTGAATTTCCAAAGTCTAGACCTAGGTATAAAAGCAAAGATTTAGATGAAAGAACACAACTGAGGAAAAACCATTCTTCCCATCCCCCAATGAGACAGACTCCCCAGAGTAGCAGACAAAAAAGTGTTGAGCTGAAAGGCAAAGTGAAGAGGGTTTAGCTGCAGGTACATCCCTGAGAAGGTTTCCTGTACACAGTCGTCCCCTAAGACCAGATCTGAAAGATGGAAATAGTGGTGGAGGAGGTTTAGAGACAGGGATGGCAGGGTGGATCAATGTCTCCTGAAGAGGAGTGAGCTCTCCACAATTGACACAAGGATTTCAGAAAACTTCCCAGAATCTCCAGCACTGGAGATTCAGTTGGAGAACTGTAGAGATCCTGAGGATCTGACAGCAAGAGTAACAGAGATCTGGAAGACTTGAATAGGGGTGGAGGTTAAGAAAAATGAAGATGTACAGGGACCCACCTGCTAGGACTGCTCGCCAGAGGCCAGATGGGAATGAAGACATCACTTCAGATGCCTCACAGAGATCTGGACCCTGAGGGGAAGAGATGCCCCCGTCTCCTGACTGCACACTAGATAGTACGCCCAGGCAGGGAAGTGGCTGAGATTAAATTTCTAACTCCTGGCTAAATGCAGGCTTAAAACAGAAATGGGAAAAGTCACATTTCTCTTTCCTCTTTCTTTTTTACCCCCAACTTACAGGTGTTTCTTGGTCTGCTCTACCTGTAAGTAAGGACCTGGAGTGGAATGAAGGAAGGAGGGAGGGATGTGTTCAGGAGACCTGAGTACTATCCCAGGCTCAGTCAGTCATAATATGGAGAAATCACGGAGCTTCTTTGAACTCATTTTCTTCAAATGTAAAATGAAGGAATTAGAAGTTCCTTGCCAGAAGCCAAGTTCTTTTTTTCTTGACATACATTGTCAGTAATCTAAAAACATAAAAGGAAGTACTGGTTTAGACGTACTGCTGTCCAAAAATGATGCTAGAGTTTGCATTTGTACAGTTTCTACCAGTAGCCAGTGCCAATGAATATCTGCTCAGGTGAAATGAAGTGAATCCTAGAGTTCAGTACTGAAATTATTCTTGAGGTCTTGTCACCTAGTTATGTTTCACTGTTCTGCTTGGTGAGCATGTAATAGTGAGTTCTTACAAAAGGCACTGGGCTCTGTGGAAAGCCATCAAATTCATTTCTCTGCTGCATACTAAGCAACATTGAAGATCTTCCATTTATGACCCTGCAAATCACAGCTGCTTCAGAACTTGAAGAAAAAAAAAAAAAACAGGCAGAGGGAGCATACAAATATTCTTCTCTCCTTCCTGCACTAGGGAAGGTATTTACATATAATTCTCTTGGATAAAGGTCAGGGGGGGCAATACCAGTAATTATCCACTTATTTTACTAAAGGAATGATACAGGGAGAGACCAGAGCAGTGGACTGATCTCTATCTGCCACATTTCAAAGCAGTATGTTTAGGACTTGCTATCAGGTACCACTTATACTACCCATAAAGGCCATAAAAATTTTAGTAAAACTCCAGGCACACACCCAAAACATTATGTTCTGAGTTCCACTGAGAAAGGAAACAAAGGGAAAAATCCCCTGTCCATCTAAATGACACATTGTTTTGGTATTGGTTATGTTACAGAAATGCCCTACACTGGAGAAACCTCTGAGTGTGCTTACAAAGTTCTGATGGTGCTGACTGCAGGGCTAGACAGCCGAGAACTCATCTGAAGAGCAAAGAACTCCAGGGGACAGGCTGTTCCAGCCCACATAAAACACACAGCAAAGAGCAACTCATGAGCCACCCACACAGCCAGACCCTCAAGAGCCCGCAATCTTCCTCTGCAGAAAGCCTCTGCAGGGTGAGGTGCAGCTTCCCCAGCCCTCCCTCCTATCCAGCACTTGACTTTAAGAGACAAGAAACAATGGATGAATTCAAAAAGAAGTAACATCACCTCTATCTGTTAGGGATACAAATTTGTATTGGAAACAACTTTAAGCCCAAGGACAAAAACTGCCCTTCAGGGTTGGAGGTGGATGGGTTGTTTAGGAGGCTCATGAGGCCTATTCCATGGAACTCCTGGCTCTAACATTAGGGACTGCTTGGATTGTCAAGTCTTTGAAATCAGTTTTCAGGCCTGTGTTGATTCCCCTTCCCATTATCTGATAATTCCTGCCACAATCCACATTGCCTGCCTTTAGTTCTCAGAGCTGCCACCTCTCCATTACCCATCAAGAATGAAACCCAGTTTGCTCAGTAGCCCCCATTCCTTGTGTCCATGATAATAAAGTCACCAGGCCATTTTCACTGTTGTTAAACTACACAGCAGGAGAAGAGAAAGGGGCAGCGTCCCGAACACACAGGGCAGCTCCAGACACTCCTTTTAGATGACAGCAGAAGCCTAAGTGGTTAACCGTATTCTCTCAGCATGACTGAAGTAAAGACCCTTGACCTCCATCCAATTCAACACTATGCTAATCTCTGTTTTCAAAGACAGTCTTTTGTACAAGATATCATTAGAATCTGAAGACATAATGAGGAAAAACGCAATTCCTGTCAACTGCAGTTCATATTTCTAACTAAGTCTTTTCAGACAGGGAGATGTTAATCTTGATGGGCTGTCGGCACTGTTTCCAATCAACTACTTCCACTATTTGGTCACTTTTTATGGGCTTTCACTGCCATGTTGTTTTTTTCTCAGTCAAACCTCGAGATATTTGATTTTTATCAAATGAGGGTACCTGTGCCCCCACCACAAATACCAGCAACCTCTTCCCCAAGAAGAATCAGGGCAGTGGTCAGAAAACTAAATGAATGGGGCCAGCGCCGTGGCTCACTTGGTTAATCCTGCACCTGTGGAGCTGAGTTCTAGTCCCTGTTGCTCCTCTTCCAGTCCAGCTCTCTGCTGTGGCCTGGGAAGGCAGTGGAGGATGGCCCACGTGCTTGGGCCCTGCACCCGCATGGGAGACCAGGAGGAAGCACCTGGCTCCTGGCTTTTGATCAATGCAGCTCTGGCCATACAGGCCATTTGAGGGGTGAACCAACAGAAGAAAGACCTTTCTCTGTCTCTCTCTCTCTCTGTCTAACTCTCCCTGTCAAAATAAAAAAAAGAAAACTAAATGAATGGCCTGATTTCACAGTGACCCTTATTCTTTCCGTGTCTTGAAATTTGAAGGCCTCAATGAGCAAGGGATTTGGGTACCATGTGGTTCTGAACTCACATGTACTCTGGCCTTACATATTTATGTAGCACCTTCATTGGCTGGCAGACTGAAATGCATTTGTACATAATTTTTTCACAATTTTCCTGCAGTAACATATTATTAGCTCCATTTAATATTCAAAAATGGTAAAGCATGGAAAGGTTTGCTCAACCAGGGCCTTCAGAAAAAGAATGAAGGTCAATGTTGTGCCTGAATGCATGAAAGGCAGCATACAAAGAGTGAGTCAGTGCTGGGTGTTCTGGCTCTCAGGTTAAGCCACTACTTGGGATGCCTGTAACCTATATAGGAGTGCTAGTTCAAATCCCAGCTACTCTGCTTCCAATGCAACTTCTGCTGATGCACCTAGGGAGTAGCAGATGAAAACTGAGTCCCTGCCAGCTACATAGAGGACCTGGATAGAGTTCCTGGCTCCTGCATTTGGCCTGGCCTGGTTCTAGCTGATGTGGCAATCTGGTGAGTGATCCAGCAAAAAAGATTCTCTCTTTCTCTCCCTGTATGTCACTCTACCTTTCAAATCAATAATCAATAAATAAATCTTTAAGCAAAAAGATTAATTCAATGGGAAGGTATACAGAGATAGGTAAGAGACTACCCAGCCGTACCCCTTACTCTTTGTATACCTCTGGAGAAATTCTACTCAACCTCAATGTGACTTATTGTCCTCTTACACAAAATAGGATCAATCATAGGTTAGTTCTAAGTAAGTGAATGAATGGAAAGTGCTTAGGTCTGGCACATGGTAAATGACCCAGAAATGTTTACCATTTTCATTTCTCTACAGCATCAGTGTAATTATCATGCAAAAACTTTGCAGAATGAAATATTTCAGTGAACTCAGAAAGAATAAAGGACGGCCCAGGCAAAGCTGCTTGCAGCTGCCTCTTCACTGTCCCCAGATCGTCACCTCCCATCAATCTGTTTGACTTTGGGGAGATCTGTCTTTCTAAAATATAAGATAATCTAGTCACTTTGATGTTTAAGACCCTTCGGTGGCTCTGCTCTGAGCTTAGGGTAGAAATCAGATGTCCCACAGGCTCTGCAGGTCTTTTTTTTATTTAGTAAATATAAATTTCCAAAGTACAGTTTATGGATTACAATGGATTCCCCCCTCCCCATAATTTCCCTCCCATTCGCACCCCTCCCATCTCCCGCTCCCTCTCCCATTCCATTCACATCAAGATTCATTTTCAATTATCTTAATATATACTAAATTGATCTTCTGTATATAAGGGAAGATTTCATCAGTTTGCACCCACACAGAAAAACAAAGTGTAGAATACTGTTTCAGTACTACTTATAGCATTACTTCACATTGGACAACACATTAAGGACAGATCCCACATGAGAAGTAAGTACACAGTGACTCCTAGTGTTGACTTAACAATTTGACACTCTTGTTTATGGTGTCAGTAATCACCCTAGGCTCTTGTCATGAATTGCCAAAGCTATGGAAGCCTTTTGAGTTCACTGACTTCGATCTTATTCCAACAGGGTCATGGTCAAAGTGGAAGTTCTCTTCTCCTTTCAGAGAAAGGTACCTCCATCTTTGATGGCCCCATTCTTTCCACTGGGATCTCACTTGCAGAGATCTTTCATTTAGGTCTTCTTTTTTTTTTTTTTTTTCCCAGAGTGTCTTGGCTTTCCATGCATAAAATATTCTCCTGGGCTCTTGAGCCAGATCTGAATGCCTTCAGGGCTGATTCTGAGGCCAGAGTGCTATTTAGGACATCTGCTATTCTATGAGTCTGCTGTGTATCCTGCTTCCCATGATGGATCGTTCTCTCCCTTTTTGATTCTATCAGTTAGTATTAGCAGACACTAGTCTTGTTTGTGTGATCCCTTTGACTCTTAGACCTATCAGTGTGATCAATTGTGAACTGAAATTGATCAGTTGGACTAGTGAGATGGCATTGGTACATACCACCTTGATGGGATTGTATTGGAATTCCCTGGCATGATTCTAACTCCATCATTTGGGGCAAGTCCGATTGAGCATGTCCCAAATTGTCCCACAGGCTCTGCAGGTCTTTCATTCGCACCTCTTCTACCCCTCTGGCCTCTCTGCAGCCCCTTGAACTTGATGCTATCATGTGCTGACGGTCCAGCAGCTTACCCCTCACTCCCCTCCAGCCACACCACACTGTCTCTTGCCTACAGACTGCCATTCTCTTTTGCTGAAAGTATCTCTCATCTCCATTCCCACCCATATCCATACTCCTTGTAGTACCTCAAATCACTTCTGAGAGACCTTTAGTGATTTTTTAGGTGCAGTTAGTGCACGCCAACTCATCTCACCACTATGCACTCTATTTGCCTGTCATAATTAATCAAATTATTACCTGACTACTTTCTCTGCTAAGCAATAAATACCTTATTTACCACAATTTAGGAAACTCAGTAAGTCTTTTTGGAAGAATGGCAGGTTCATTTTCTGTGTGAAAAGACACGATCCCTATGAGTTTTCATGAGTCAACCAAGACACAAAGATAGTCATTTCCACTGACTATAAAGAGATTTTGAATTGTGAAATATAAAGACTAAAAATCTGGACTGGCAATTCAGAAATTGACTTTATGGGTTGAGTGAGACATGGGCTGATTTCAGATTTCACATTTAACAGTGCCTCTCCTCCTAATATCCTGGATCCACTCCCTGGGAATTCCAAAGAAACTTCTCTGTGCTCTTATGATATCCCCATGCAGTATTTTACCTATTTTTGATATAGTAGCATTCATACAAAAATGATTTATAAAAGGCTGATGACATCTTAAGTCAGGAGGGAAAATGAGTTGTGGCTCTTGGTTGTTTGGGCACAGAACATTGAGTCTGATAGAACTGTGTCCATCCTCCTTCCCCCATTCCTACCCAAATAAAAATATGCAATATCTATTACTTTATTTATATCGAGGTTAACAAATCTTATATCAAAGATTTTAAATAACAAAATAACAAATCAAGGATAGAAATTTTCTGTGTAGTTAAACTGTGAGTACGAAGGAGAGATTTCTGTTGTGGGTTTTAAAATCTAGATTTTTTTACTCTAAAGAATATAATGAGGATAATAATTTTTCATATATTCAACAAAAATAAATTATAAAATGCACATATTAGAACATAACTCTCTGTAATGTAGGATCTCTGTCCTTAATTGTTGTACAATGTGAATTAACATTATAACTAGTACTCAAACAGTATTTTACACTTTGTGTTTCGGTGTGGGTGCAAACTGTTGAAATCTTTACTTAATATATACTAAATTGATCTTCTGTATATAAAGAGAATTAAAAATGAATCTTGATGCGAATGGAATGGGAGAGGGAGTAGGAGATGGGAGGGTGGTGGGTGGGAGGGAAGTTGGGGGGGAAATCCATTGTAATCCATAAACTATACTTTGGAAATTTATATTTATTAAATAAAAGTTAAAAAAAGAACATAACTCTCTGAATATACTGTATTTTAAAGATATATTGATTATTGTTTATAGTCCTTATCTGTATTTCTGTGGAACAGGAGTCTAATTTTTACTTGTTGAACATTATGGTTAGTGGTACCTTAAGCCTATGATTATAAAGTAAACTGAAAGTATGTTATTGCAAAAATTAAAGGGGAAAAAAAGAAGAGAGAGAAGGGGAGGGAGGAAGGGGGGGAAGGAAATAGGTTGTCTTCTTAGAATTATTTTTGTGAAATATATGAAATCTGCTCTTTATATTAATAAAAATAAAAAAAAGTGAAAAGACACATTCCCTATGAGTTTTCATGAGCCAACCAAGACACAAAGACAATCATTTCCATTGACTATAAAGAGATTTTGAATTGTGAAATATAAAGAGTAAAAATTTGGACTGGAAATTCAGAATACAAGTAAAAATGCAAAGAGACAATTAGAATGAATAGCAAATAGAAATTCAGTGACTAGAGACCTCTTACAGTCCATTCTAATTTAAGTATACAGATAACAATTTGTTAACATCAAGCAGGAGGATCAAAGCCAGAACAGAGAGAGAAATCAGATAAAGGAAGGACCTCAAAGTCAGTACACACAATTTAGTTATTTCCACTAATATTTTTAAAAGAAAGGTAATTTTTAAAAAATATTTATTTATTTATTTGAAAGAGCCAGGGAGAGAGGTACCTTCCATCCACTGGTTCACTCTCCAGATAGCTACAATGGCCAGGGCTGACCTAGGCTGAAAGGATTAGCTTCATCTAGGTCTCCCATGTAGGTGGCAAGGGCCCAAATACTTAAGCTATCTTCCACGCTTTTTGCAGGGGAGCAGGATCAGAAGTGGAGTAGCCAGGAAATGAACTGGTGCCCACATGAGATGCCAGCATTGCAGTTGGCGGATTTACCTGCTAAACCACAATGCTGACTTTAGAAAAGTCATTCTTGATGAATGCACAGAAGGGGGCCTATCAATTACCTGCAAAGCAATGAGCTTTCATTTCCTTTGTCTAATATTTTCTTAAATGATTCACCTGAAACAAAGTAAGGCAACTGACCTCCCTGAGATTATTAGCACATTATTCAGGCATCTCTGGATTTCTTGAACTATTTTTTGAAAGTCAGTTTTCCATTAATAACTTCCAGACAATCTAATTTTTATTAAAATAAAGGTTATTCCAACTTAATAATTCTTCATAGGAAAGTAGTGTCATAAACATGTTAAATTGCCTTTTATCACCAAGAATTAACTATTCTAAAGATCCTAGATTAATGACATGCATGAAAATGGAATTTTTAAAAAAAAAATTATTTGTGAGACAGAGAAACCCAGAGGGAATTTGGGGTAGAGGAGAGAGAGGAAAATGAGAGAGAGAAACTGAGAGTTAGAGCATGCAAGCAAAAGGGAGAGAAAGGGAGAAAGAACGTTCCCATTCACTGACTCACTGCCCAAGTGCCTGCGACATCCAGGTCTGGGCTAGGACCAAAACTGGAAGCCAAGAGGCAGGAACTCAATCCACGTTTGCAACATGGGTAGAAGGAACCCAATTACTTGAACCATCTCCATGGCTTCCCACGGTCTACATGAACAGGAAGCTGGAGTCAACAGTTAGAACTAGAAATTGAATGCAGGCACTTCAACATGGGACGTGAGCATCTTAACAGCTGGGCTACTTGCCTGTGCTTGAGATGGGAATGTTAATGGATGGTGGTGCCTTCTCACGTGCCTCAATCATAGGAAGTAGAAACTCTTGACTGCATTTCAACAAAAAACTACTCTTCATGAGATATTTGAGCAGTTTTCTATCAATCACTATGTCATCCATCCCTTAAATGAGGTGATAATTATTCATTTATGCATACTATTGGTCTATGGTGTTAATTATAGATGATTAATAAATACTTGTTGAATAAATAAATGAGTAATTAAGAAGTAAATGACTAACTTCTTGGAAGCTACAAATTTAACTGGAATAATGGCTGTCAAACTTGACAATCTGAATTTTTACTTAGAAACTACTCACGATTCAAAAAGAAAGAAAGTCTTGTGGTAGTCTCAGGTCAATATTAATATCAACCCGATGGCAGTGAGAATAGTAGGAAGATGAAGAGAAAATTGCCTATGCAAATGATCAAAACCCTTCGGTACACTACAGGTAGATTTCTAATTATTCTGTATTGTTGTTTTTAATTTAAAGTTGATTAAAAATAGATTTTTCAGAAGAACTTAAAATGAAATCACTAAACTCATTAGTGAATCAGACAAAAACAATAATGTTCAGCTGATACCTATATTTGGCTTTTTTCTTATTAAATTTCCAGTTAATTGTTACTATATTGTCTGGTTTTTTTTCCCTTATTGAGAAGTCTTTTAGGGTCAGAAAATAAACTATAATATTCTATATAGTAGGAGCTTCTTTTTAGACAAGGACACTTTTTTAACATGTAAATGAAGATTCATTAATTATATTAGGAAAAAATTCTTCATTTGAATACACTTTGTGTCCCATAAAAGAAGGAAATAATCCCCATTTACATTCAAATTGTATTACACAGCTTGTTATTCACATAAATAGAGTGTTATTTTAAAAGATAAGTAAACTTTGAAGTTGCTTAAGAGTCAAAAGTCAGATTTATCATCCTCTGCTCTCGACCAGAATGTGTCAGCTCTCCTTTATTGATAGGATCTGATAATGGTATTAAAGTTAGCCAAGTCACCAGCAATGTACATCATGCCTTTCTTACAACTAATCAATATATCCTGTTTCTATATCAATCAACCAAATATTTATTGAATGTATTACAGCAATTGCTGGGAGTAATGGAGAACAATGATCATTTTTCAAAAGAATTTATATTTAGATCTGGTGACAAGATTCACTTGCTAATAAAACAGTAAGCAAAAAATAAAACACAAAATTCCAAATGACAAATCATAGTAAAAATTAAATGAAACCTGTGAAAGCAAGACTATAATTACAAGTATTTAGAGAAAAAATTATCCAGGAATGAAGGAAAGGCTAGTTAACATATCTTAATCATCGTCATTACTTTTTTGTGGCCTTATTATTATTATTGCTAAATTTTACAAAATGGCTTCTTACACTGACTCCCTCTTACAGCCAATAAAATTAAGATAGAATGAAAAAAAAAAATGATCACCCAAAGTCCTCATCGATAGGTAGTGCAGGGAGTTAAACCCAAGCCTGGCAAGCTCCTGAGTTCCTTCCATGTTGCATCATTGTTGTTTAGTGAATTGAAAAGTCCTTGAAGCCTGGGAAACTGTACTAAACAGAGTAGAGGTGCAAGGCTGTTCAGGCAGAGTGCATAGAATGAGCTGCATGGTAGCAAGTGTTTGGGCTCCTGCCGCCCACGTGGATAGAATTCCAGGCTTATGGCTTTGGTCTGGTCCTGCGCTGGTCTTATGGCTATCTGAGGAGCAAACCAGCAGATGGACGATCTCTCTCTCTCTCTCTCCCTCCCTCCCTCTCCCTCTCCCTCTCCCTCTCCCTCTCCCTCTCCCTCTCCCTCTCCCTCTTTCTTCCATTCTCTTTCAAGTAAATAAATACATTTTAAAAAATCTTCACTTCAAAAGCAATAAATGGCTTTCCAGTTATTTGTAATACACACTTATTTCAAGAATTCTGAAAACCTGAAGAGTCATAGAGAACAGTTCCAACTGTTCTGCCATACTGATCATTCCTGAAAATAATATTACTGTAAAAGACAGAAAGCTTGCACTTAGGCAGTGGTGGTGAGGACTGAAAAAATAAAAGGACAGACCTGGCTGGTGCTTTGGATATGTGGGAAGAAACTGTCCAAGAATTGAGCACCATGTATTGAAAAGGGATTATGATTATAATTTTATTGAATTGATTTCATCCATTTGGTGGCAATGGTGAGATAGAAAAGAGAATTACACTTATGTGGATAAATAATTCTTGTAGATTCCTCAGCAGGTAGTTTTCATTCTGATCAGTAATTAATTTTACCTCAGGCACTGCTTGTGGGCTAATGGTAAGAGAGAGTTAATTAAGATTAAAGGGGGGGGGGCAGCACTGTGGTGTAGTGGGTAAAGCCGCAGCTTGCAGTATCTGTATCCCATATGGGCACTGGTTGGAGTCCCAGCTACTCCAATTCCAATCCAGCTCTCTACTATGGCCTAGGAAAGCAGTGGAAGATGGTCCACATTCTTGAGCCCCTGCACCCGTGTGGGAGACCCGGAAGAAGCTCCTGGCTCCTGGCTTTGGACCAGCATAGCTCCAGCCATTGCGGCCATCTAGGGAGTGAACCAGTGGATGGGAAGACCTCTCTCTCTCTCTGTCTCAGCCTTTCAAATAACACAAATCTTAAAGATAAAAATTAAAGAGTAACTCAAGTTCTTTATTGGGAGGAACAGATAACAAGCAGAAAGTAATTTACAAGATATGATTAAGAATAAAAAAAGGTCTGAAACAGTTTGAAATCAAAGGCCTTCATACACCTGATTCAAAGAAACAGTAAAACTCTGCGAATGTTCCCAAGAACAATGGAGAAAATAGGCAAAATCAAAGTGGTAGAACGGAGGGAGTTAAGAGCGCTAGGTCTAAAACCAGAAATGAATTCCAGGCATACAGGTAGGACAGAGGGAGGGAAAATGTGCAAAGAATGGAAATAATGTCCACAGAAAAAAGAATAACATTTCTTCATTGTAGCAACTCCCACACTCTAAAAATCCTACATAATAGATATAAAAAGTAAAAAGATAAAGGCACCAATTAAGGCAATTACTTCTATGCTGTACATCCAAATATAGCCTATTGCTACAGAGGATTAACCATTGTTTCCTCCAGAATAAAATGCCTGAAAGTGATTTTTAAACTGGTCTTGGAATATTTTGATTTATGATATAAAAAGACAGCTAAAATAGGAAATCACATTGAAGTAGCATGATAATGAATAGAGTTTGGGTTTTGTTTTCAGACACACCTGAGGACATCTCAGGGCCTTACAGATACCATCTGTGTGGGCAGTTTATTTAACTTTCTGTTTCAGATTGCTGAACTGTATCCTGTCAATTACACTACCTTCATATTTGGCTTCTGGGAAGATGAAATGAGATGATACAAGTAAGTGTCTGGCACACAGTCACTCAATAAACGTATTTCCCCATCAATGATAAATTAAATATTTCCTTTAGAAGTTAATTTATTTTTAAAATTATGTCTACCTTGATACAAACTTGGCTTGACTACTATCTGTTTACATAAAATTAGCACTTCTGTTCTGAAACTATAACTAAGGATAAGCATGACATTGGAAAAAAAATTCTCTCCTTTATAAACCCCCCAAACTATGTTAGTCTTTTTAATTATCAAGGAGAAATTTGTTGGGTGATTCTGCACCCTTCTCCCATGGAGGAATTCTCTTACTCAATCCATGTTGTGGATTGTGAAGTGGCTTGATTTAGGAGGAATGGTCATGATGCCAATGAAATACCTTCATAGGAAAGAAAAGAATTTTAAAAGTATTCTCAGGAAATAAACTGTTTTTTTTTTCTTTCCACATTTTTGGGAGCTAAAGGAAGATATTTGAAGCAAGTAAATGAGTTTGTACAGTTATTAAAGTGAAAGACACATCCAAACCATGGTTGAATAAGAAGTAATCTGATGACCATGTTAGTTCTCATGAACAAATGGAATCAATAGCAGCAGACCCTGTGATAGATTAGAGTGAATCCTGGTAAGCTAAAAAGACTACCGTCACTAAAACTGTGATAAACACAGTACCTGTATAGGATGTAATCAAATCATGCTTCCCTTAATCATGTGTGTATAGTTCTTTTTAATTTTTAAATCCACAGAGAAAACAAAGAAAGCAATATGTGAGAACCTTCCAGAATTTCAAAACTAGATGATTATGCTAAATGACCAAGGGAATAAAGAACAGATGTAAGTCTCAATATTGGCAATGCCTAAAGAAACAAAGGCCTGGTACATGACAAAGAGCAAAAAGTGGCATCACAACCATGGTGCCAGTAAGAATGTAAGAAAGCAGTATCACCAGGAAAAGGCACAATCAAAGGATGAGGTCAGGAATGGTGAGAGTAAGAGGTTAGGACCCTGGACAGCTCAGAGGGACCAAGATGCCTGACACAGCAAAGCTTTCTCCTTGACTTCTGTCTTTTCAATTATGGACAATTTCTGGTTTTCCTAATTCATCCCAAACCCAGGAGGAACTCTCTGGAGGTCAAGCTTCCTCAAGCCACATGTGATGCTAAAGGGAAGTCTTTGCGGTTGAGGAACCAATTTGATCTGTGGGAGGCTCACATTTTACCTGCCCATGATAGATTCCCCTGTATTCTGAAACAACATTCTGGTTCCATTTCACATTGTATTTCCCTGAAAACAAACAGTGATTTATTCACAGATCGACACAAGATCCAACCTGGGCTAACATGATTCAAGATCAAGATTTTGATGGGACACATAATACAGAAAAGCAGTCTCTGAGAGCTTGCAAAGTTCCTAGCAATATGAACAGTGAGTTTCTAGTAATCAACTTGACCTCTCAGCTGTGCAGTCCCCCAAGAGATCAGCCAACACAGTGAGAAGAGGAATGATGGAAGATGGATTTCTAGCATCAGTGTTTGAGCAGCTAGTCCCAGCACACATGAAACCTATTTTTGGGCTTACCAGACAAATGACTGTTAACTGTTTCCTTAAGTCCACTTAATTTATGTTTCTGTCACTCACAGCCAATAAAATTCTGTCTACTACGGTATTATTTGCCCTCTGTGACTTCCATCAAGCAGAGCCTAGGAGAAGTAGAGGAAAATCCATCAAATGGAAATGTGTTCTCTCCAGCTCTATAGCTTTTGGCCAATTTGATACCATCCACCTCTCATTTGGCATACAAAATCACATTCTAAACCCCATGCATCTGTCTTGAAAACAGCGTAAGTCTATTGGCCCTATCTGCTTATGCCAAGAAGGTTACCTGGGCAGAGACCAGACCACTCCCTAGTTCCTATAGCTGAGCTTTGATCATAGATAGAAAAAAATGTCATATCTGGACTCTGAGTTCTCTGTTAGTTTCCTCATGGCCAGTTTAGGCTATGCCTGAATATTTATAACACCCTTCTGCTAGTGCTCCTTAGCCATATCTGTGCTGCTGGATCTCAGCCCCGAACATTCAGTCTGTCTACTCCACTCCAGCTTGATGTACTCTGGACAGAGATTTTCACTTCTCTCTCTCTCTCTCTCTCTCTCTCTCTCTCTCTCTCTCTCTCTCTCTCTTCTCTCCCACCCCCTTCCCTCCTCTTCTCCCCTCCTCCGTCTCCCTCTCTCCCTCTTCCCCCCTATATCCCTTTCATCCTCCCTGTCCCTCTCCTCTCTCCCTCTCCCCCCTCCCTGTCCCTCTCCTTTTCCCCTCTCCCTCTTCCCTTCCCTCTTCCTCTCTCTCAATCCACTCTCACTTGTGTTCCTCAGCAATAGCATACTTGCTTAGCTAGCACCTGAGATTGTGGCCTGCTGCATTCTTCAGAATGATGTTGCTTTCTAAGTCTTCAGTTCTAGTAGAAGATGTTATAGGTTGTGTTAATACAAAGATCTCTCTTGTCTACTATTGGAATTGCAATCAATTTTCTACCCACAATGCCATGCAGGCTGTGCTGCACACTCCTCAAACTAACCTATTGCTTATTCTATGAGTAATGACCTTGCCTTCTTTTACTACTTCCCAGAAAATGTGTCTGCTTAAGCAGTACGGAGGATAACTCAAGGAAGAAATTGGTTTCATTAAACAACTCTTCAAGCTTTTCAATTTCATTATTATGTAATAGTATAGGATAAGCAACACTTCAGGAGTAAAGTTCTGCCATCTGAAACAAATAGTCTTATATCATTACTTTTCAATTATTAAGGGAGCTTATCTCACCATTGGTGCATGAAAACTGCTTTCAACTATTAGAAAGACATGTCATAAAATATTTGTATTCTGAATGGCCCTAAGGAGCAGAACTAAGTGGAAGTTTAGAAACACAAATTACAGTTTAGTTTAAGAAAGAGCTTTTTAAACTTTCAGAGGTAGCTCTTTTTGTAGGTGGTGATATTTTTGTTGCGTTAGTGTGCTTCAGTGATTGAACAAATACTGGGTTGAAATTTCAATGCTCAGCACCCAGAAATTATTTTATCTTGGAATAAAGATCTCTTGACCTGAATACATCAGTTATCTATTCCTGGTAACAGCCTGCACCTGAAGGCTGTGGGACCCCTGGCTGTATGCTCACTCTCTCAACCAGCAGCAAAACTTCCATCTGGCCTACCATGTGTTCTGCCTGACAACCTGGAACTCCAAAACAATACAATTGTTTTGGTCTCCAGGGGCATCTTTCTGTCTCTGTGTGACTAACCCCAAAGAATTTATGCTGAATTCTTCATATCTCCCTCTAGTTGAGAAAGCTGGATACACTGGTTTTCTGACATGAGCGAGAACACATTTGGTGAACCATGGAAGTTTCCCCTGGACCTAATGATGGTCCCTGTTGTCATTCCTGCTTTCCATCTGGTATGGTGGTCTTCATTTGTAAGCTACCAAAGTGCACATTTAGCTTTTGCTATTTTTTCCCAAACTTAACTGTTGAGGAATCTACGTAATTTTTTTTTTGAATGGCAACTCTTGTAAAAGTTGAAAAAAAATGCAGTTTTCTTATGGAGCTGAAAGAGATACAATAAGGCTAACTAAAATGACTAGAAGATTAACAATTATTTCCTTTTTTCCTTTTAAATGAAGATTAAGCATATCTGTCTCAGAAACAAGATATTTTCCTGCTTTCTTTCCAAATATTTTCAAAGTGGATATGTCAATTTCCAAACATGGCAAATATAAGGTTTTTAGTGAAGAGACTTGGGTTCCCAGATGGCAAAATGAACTGAATACTTAGAATATGCTTTTGCAAGCAATAGGATTTACTCAAGTAAGTTCTGGAAAATGTAGTTATCAAGTAGATACTGATTTATGAAAGCCTTGGTGAGGTTAAACTATCAGACATTGAAAGGGGCAGGAACCAGGCAGCGGTAGGGACCTCAGTAGCAGACATGGACTCAACTGTCTCATTCCACCGCAAACAATCCATCAGTGAATCTGACTGCTGAAGTCTAGCCTGTGTATGAGTTGGCTCCCTCAGGCCAGGCTATCCTCTGGATTAGGTTAGAGTAGTTGGGTAATATTGTGCAGTGGCAGGATTTGGAAGGACAGCATATTTTCTTAGAAGGTGTGTCGGGAGGAAAAAAATAATGGGCATATGTAGCACAATTGCTAAAGCAATTAAAACTTGTATTATACAAAGATAAAAGTTATCACTTGCTTAAAGTAAAGCTCTGAAATTTCTGTGCCAGTGTTTGTATTGATCATTTTAAAAGATCAAAGTCTGACATTAACACCTTTTTCCCCCAGTGGAATTTTATGAATATAATTTAGAAGCCTCTATCTCATATTTGTTAGCTCCAAATTAGGTTGAATATCATTATGATCATTGAATACATATTTTTTCTAATGCCAGAGAACAACTGGCAATAATAATTATTCCCTTAGACTTATTCTATAAGTCATAACATATATATATATATATGTTTATATATATATATATATATATATATAGCCCTTAATACCTTGAAAACCATGCCAAGTAATCCAAATTAGTAAATATAAAAATAAAATAGCAAAATCAGGCCAACAAAATCTATTGAGAATTTCGTTTTTCACTAATATTAGTACATATAAATTGGAAAATCTGCAATTCTGGAACTATGCCTCTCAAGGAATGTGCTAACTGCAGATATTGTTAACACTTTAACAACAAGTGTAATGAGCAAGAAATAATCAGCATGCATGACGACGTATTAGCATCTGAACTTTCCAACATCTGAGACACAATGGGAGCCTCTGTTCTTTTTTCTCTCAAGTGTCATTTCTCAGAATGATAATGATTTCCTTTCTCTTATGTATAAACATTCTTCCCTAGCAGAGACCTAAATATTCAGCTAAAATCATTTGCAATCTTCTTCTGTCTTCACCCCTTTAAACTCGTCCTTCACTAGAGCCATAATCACCTACAAATAGCTTCTTTGGCCAACGGAATAAAGTTGAAGCTCTTTTGCAATCACACAATACAAATTCCTTCTTGGCTGGTCCATGTTTCCTCTCCAGACCCACATCCTTCCATTCTGAGCCTTACAGTTGGTGCTTCAGCAAAAATAAAATACCTGTTGCTCCCCTTCTTCTTATGCTTCCAGGCTTTTTCTCATGCTGCTCCCTCTGGCTGGAATATTCTTCCTTTCCTACTTCCTTTGCCTAAGTAATTTCTACTCTCCCATAATGACCCATCTTGTTTAAACAGCCTACCATTCCCTCCCTTGTAATCCCAAAGTGTTCTGTGCACATATCACTCACATATTTTTTAACAGTCTTTTGAAATTATCAGTGAATCTATTTTATAAGCCAGTTCCATATTGTACCACCATACTATTATTTACTTGATATACTGAATTTATAGATCAGAATTGAATTTCTTATATAATTACCCATTAATACTGTTTCTGACAAAAAGTACTTAAGTCTCCTTATGAATTTTAAACTCCACTATCATCAAAAATTTACAAATTGGCTGTTTTAAAAATATTCAGCAGCTTGAGGAAAGTGAATTTAATCTTTTAATTTTTTTCTTAATAGCTTGCCTGAAGAACAAGTATATTCGTAGATGTAGCCCAAGAGCATTTTCTTGGCATGCTGTCTCACTGCCTGGAGCTAGCACCACACTTTGCCAAAAGCAAGATAATGATTGTTCAAGCAGTAGCCACACTGATGGGTCTCAAGGCATGACTAGAATTCTTTTTTTCACATAAAAATAATGTGTTTTGGTTCATTTACTCAAAACAAGCAGCATATTTCAGTTGTTCAGTATCTTGGAACTCCTCATTTTTGTATATTTTTAAGCACAATGAGCATATAAATAGAACACTCTTATATGTTACATTAATGTAGAATAGTCATAAGTGTTACATTAATGTAAAAGAGAGATGTATTAGGGGGAAAAATGGGAAGATCATTGTATGCTTTGACTACTCAAGGGTAATTCTTTGTCCTGAATTACTTGCATCTCTTAGCTTACAATGATTCGGAATTGAGCACCTGAATTGATAACAGCTAGAATACCCCTATTTCACTCTGAAAAGTATCATCTAAGAATAAGTTTTAAACAAAGCAAATTGATATGACACCTAAGTAACAAAGCAAAATTCTACTTGCTTATTAATGAGAGAATTATTTATATTCTCTCCTTTTGTTTTACATTCCTCAAAAAGGAAATGATCTAAAACTACTTTAGGAAAGCTCCCTGAAGATTATTCTGTTTTTCAGAGCATTTCAATTATTAAAGAGGGGTTATCTCAGAATTAAACTTAGGTAAGCATTACAAAATTTGCACGCTGCATCTTTCTTTTCGTCTTCATAGGCATGTGCTCATACATGCTCTCTCTACCTCAATTACAGAATCTAGTGATAAAAAAATCCTTACTTAGTATTATGGGTATCGATGGTATGGAAGAGCTCATGTAATTCTTCTCCACTGAGAACGCCATCCGCAAAATATGCTTTGAATTCTTCAAAGGATAATTTTCCATCATCTGAAATGTAAAAACAGAATAGAAGCACATCATTTAAATTTTATAATTTGTTCTATCTTTTGATTTTTAAAACTACCCAAATGCTTGTGCCCATTTATTTGCACATGTATTCAATAAGAAAGAACAGTTCAGGGTGTTAAAAAGATAATTTAACATATCTTTATTCCACATAGACTGCTGGCATGTATACTCGGATGAAATTATGTCTGTATGGTTTTGGGTCTTTTTTGGTTCATTGATTCATGTCACAGATGTTTAAGATCTAATGTGCCAATTGATTAGCCACAATAAAGGGGTATCTATACAACCTAGTGAAGATTCCAACAAAGAGTCAATTATTTAGTTGCTTTGTCTTCATAGTACCAAGCAAATATAGGACCTAGCAGATTGCAAGGTCAATGCTAAATGTTTAGTAATTGTATACTGATTGAGTACTTAATGAGAATGTCAGAGTTGTTATAATTGTCTAATAAATGCTGTTCTTTCCTATACCCTTTAAAAATGAGCACTTTTTAAATTTTTTGTAAGATTTATTTATTTGAAAGGCAGAGAGACAGAGAGGTCAGGGGATTGGGACAATGTGGGTTGTGGGGGTGAGAGAGAGGAAGAAGAGGGAGGGAGGGAGGGAGAGAGGGAAGAAGAGAGGGGGAGAGGGAGGGAGGAAGAAGAGAGGAAGAGAGGGAGATCTTCCATTTGCTGGTTCACTCTTTCACCCAGCGCCCACAACAGCCTATACTGGCCAGGTCAAAGCCAGGCGCTGTCCTAAGTGTATCATCAGGAAGCTGGATTGAAAGCAGAGGAACTGGAATTCTGCTATGGGATGCAGGTGTCCCAAGCAATGGCTTAACCTGCTGCACCACAGCCCCTACCCCACCAATGAGTACTTTAAAACCAAATGCATTTTACTTATTGTGGACACAAAAGGGAAACAATCTGAAAACCCACTAAGCAGAGGTAGAAGTACAGATATAAGTATATTACACAGAACATAGTAAGTGCCACTAAACACGGTACTTTAAAGGTATGGCAGTTTAAGTAATAAAAGACTATTTTCTTTAGGGGACAGGCAGGATTTTTAGTAGCATTTACACCTGATTTTGAATAACAAGTTCAAACAACAGGTAAAATCTAGATGAGCAGAGACTGAAGAAGCATATTAGTAACAGGTGCAGGATTTGTACAACACAGCAAATCTGGAGGAATGGATGGACGTGAAAGGAAAGGAAAATATCCTTTCCCCCTGTGCAAGGAGCTCGTTTGTCAGTTCTGTTGGACAAGCCGCTGATCCTTGCTGTTTACAATGAGGAAACCCAGGGCTGAGGAAGAAGGAATTTGCTCAGGGTCACAAAACCCCACAGTGTGCTTCTGCTAACATCACAGTGCTGAACAATCAGACTTTCAGTAGAAGAAGGCATGATTTAGGATTAGGTCAGCAAAATTCATTTAGAGAACTTTTTTCTTTCTCAAAAGGTAGCTCATAGACTGCCTAGCATGCTGTTAAAATGCAGGTTTCTGGGCCCTACCAGAGAATCAGAATTTCAAAGACAGAATGGAGGGGTGAGCAGACGAGAAATCTGGATTTTTAGTAACTATGTGATTCCTCCTTGCATGAACACCTGAAAGGTACTTATAGAAAGGACGTAGCCGGCGCTGCAGCTCACTAGGCTAATCCTCCACCTTGCAGCGCCGGCACACCGGGTTCTAGTCCCCGTCGGGGCACCTGATTCTCTCCTGGTTGACCCTCTTCCAGGCCAGCTCTCTGCTGTGGCCAGGGAGTGCAGTGGAGGATGGCCCAAGTGCTAGGGCCCTGCACCCACATGGAAGACCAGGAGAGGCACCTGGTCCTGCCATCAGATCAGCATGGTGAGCCAGCCGCAGCACGCTGGCGGCGGCGGCCATTGGAGGGTGAACCAACGGCAAAAAGGAACACCTTTCTCTCTGTCTCTCTCTCTCACTGTCCACTCTGCCTGTCAAAAAAAAAAAAAAAAAAGAAAAGAAAAGAAAAGAAAAGAAAGAAAGAAAGGACGTTGACCTAACCACTGAATTATTTAAATTTTTCCATTAAAGATTTAGAGATTGTAACATATCCAAAAATCTTTATTTGTGAAATATAAATGTACACACTCTTGAGAGTTTTGAAATTGTATTTCATTTTGTTTCTTTGACTGAATAGGTACCATAAGCCAGTATTCCAGTTAGTTCTTGCCAATAGTTAACTGGGCAAGCAGAGCCTTCAAAATGGCAAAACTCCAGATCTGGATCAAAGCACAGACCAGACAAGCAGAGCTCAGCCATTCAAACGCCATAGCAACCAATAAGGAACAAAGTTTAATCCACCTGGCTCATCCACTGTCTAATGTAGTGCTTCTGTTTTAAGATGAGTTATTTTAGCTTCATGCCTCATAGACTATTTTAAACTTCAGTACCATGTCTCCTGGACTAGGCTCTGGTAGTGTTTTCCACTGTGCATCTCCTTTCCTTGATGAAAAATACATTGCTAGGTTGGAGAGCTGGATACCAACTAGATCCAGGTATTGGTCAAAGAGAGAAAGGGAGAATTTTTCACCTACCATTTTAAAATGAAAAGAATGAAAGAAAAAAAAAAACCAGAAACCAACCCAGTATTTCTAGTGTCACCCCTATGACATGTAATGAATGAATATATACATGCGGATGATGGACTATGTTTTCTTAGTAAGCAGTTAATAGTTCACTGGTGGGCTGAACTAGGCTGTTACAGAACCCTGAGGGCAGAGTGGGCCTCTGCAACACTGCATTACACTTATGATAAGTAAGCAATTTCAAGCAACAATGCACATACTGTCAAATAACAACATTGACTAAACAGTGCTCAGATCATTCTACAAGGTGAAAAGCCTTAACAATAAACCTTATTTGAAAAAATGTAAAGAGAAAAAAGAGAGGCACTGAATTACAGTCCTGGCTTGAAGGACGGAAAGCACTTTGCAAGTCTGTTTCTACCACATACAGGACTCCTGCTGCCTTGCCTTGGACAAACAAATACAAAGAGTTACTTTTGCACAGTTCTAGACTGGTATCTTAATGTCAAACAAAAGTGTTATATTTTTCAAGAGAAAGGAGGGGGAAAATCCCCTTGTAACGTGAGTCTGTATAACTATGGATTTTCATTAAAACATTTTGACTTCAATTTTCCTGCTGATATTTTATTTTGAAATTGAGTGACACAGTTAAAGATGACATCTATTGGTATAGCTCACAGAAGAGCAAATACTATGGGGTTAAATTTCCTACAACAGTGGTAAAGCTACCACCTACAGTGCCAGCATCCCATATTGGTGCCATTTTGAGTCCTGGCTGCTCCACTTCTGATCTAGCTCCCCGTTAATGTGCCTGAGAAATTAGTGAAAGATGGCCCAAGTTGGACCTCTGCATCCACGTGGGACAAACTACTGAAGCTTTTAGGTCCTGGCTTCTGCTTAGCCCAACCCTGGCCATTGTGGCCACTTGGGGAGCGACCCAGCAGATGGAAGATTTCTCTCTTTCTCTTTCTCTCTCTCTCTTTCTCTCTCTCTCTCTGCCTCTGCCTTTTCCTCTCTGTAACTCTAATTTTCAAATAAATAAATAAATCTTTTAAAAGTTTCCTATGATAATAAATTTTAAATTTACCACCCAAGAGATTTTTCAGCTTTTCCTATTAAAACTATATGCTTTGTATGAGTTTCTCCTAAATACATTTGGCTCCCCTCTGCCTTATTATTAAATTGTTATCACCTTATATTATAAACTCCATTAATGTTTTAGAGATGGAAGCAGCAAAGTGCAGCTGCATAGAGCACTACCTTAGAATTAAAAAAAAAAAAAATCTTGAGTCTTAAAATCGAGGATTTCCATTTGATAGACAAACACTTTCACCCATTTATTCATCAAATATTTATCAAGATCTTATAGGTGTCAAACATTGTATTTTATGCTAAGAATATATGTAGACAAGCCCTGGGGCTGGCACTTGCACAGTGGGTTAAAGTCCTGCCCTAGAGCATCAGCATCCCATTTGGGTGCCAGTTTGAGTGCCAGCTGCTCCACTTCCGATCCTGCTCTCTGCTATGGCCTGGGGCAGCAGTGAAGGCTAGACCAAGTGCTTAGCCCCTGCACCCATGTGGGAGACCCAGAACAGGCTCCTGGCTCCTGGCTTCGGATCAGCTCAGCTTTGGCTGTTGTGGCCATTTCGGGAGTGACCCAGCAGATGGAAAAGCTCTCTCTCTCTGTCTCTGCCTCTCTCTGTAACTTTGTCTTTCAAATAAATAAAATAAATCTTAAAAAAAAGAATATATCTGTCCACTATGAAGAAGGACATAGCAAATGTATAGCCAAGTACATATAGTGTGGTAAGGGCAATTCTAGGGGCATAAGTTGATGTGATGTGGCACGGAGAAGGCTTCTTGTCAGAAATGGTGCTTATGATAGGACACAAATTAAAAATTGAGATTATTGAAGGACTATCTTTAAAAAGAAAAATTATCCCAGATAGGGAATACAAATGTAGAGGGTAAAAAAGCTTATGGATTGGAAATTTAAAGAAAAATCAGTATCCTCAAAGAGGATATATTTGGAAGGAAGGAGGAAAAGTCAAAGTGTTAGACACAAGGAGGCAATGTCATCAGAAGCTCCAAAAATCATGGTATGGAGTTTTGAATGTTTTCTAAGAGCACCCAGGAGCCACTGTTATACATAAAGGGCTCACTGGGGTTGTATCAGGTAGAATGGATTGGAGAAGACACATCCTGTTAACAGAACATTGTAGAATTCTAGGCAAAAATCAGAGGTGACAGAAATTTTGACAATGACAGTAAAACCATGGAGAAGTAAAAGTAATTTTTATCTGTTTTGAAAACAGAATCAACAGGAATTCAAGTACGAATCTCACTCTTCAGGGTAAAGCAATAGCTGTCACCATTCACTGAGAGAGAGAATACTGGGAGAGAAAGCATGTGAAGTCAGAGGTGTCTATGGAATAAGCAGAGGCACCCAATGGGCAGTGAGGTGATATTGCTCTGGTAAAACTGAAGGGAGGCTGGGATTGAAATGCAGGCTTAGGAGTGACACTTGGTAAAGGCGTTCCAAGGGTGAGGGAGTTCTCCTAAGGAGAATATCTACAGAGAGAAACAAAAGAGCCCAGAACAGACTTTGGAAATACCAATTAATTCCTTAAGGCTAGATTTCATAAATACTTGGCTATTTCAAGAATTAAATGAGAGGCTGCATAGAAAACACCTCACACACTGCCTGGCCCAGAGTTCAGAGTTCAGCAGTGGCAGACACAGACTTTGTGATTCAGTCTTTCTGAGTGATAATCATTCATATGCTTTAAATTCACATTTTTTACTTTTCCTTTAAAAGCAGTTAATAGAGAACACATAGAAAATGAGTGAATATGCCGAAATATGAGAGAAATTTGAATTTATGTACTTATTTATTTTTAAAGATTTGTTTATTTATTTGAAAGGCAGAGGTAGAGAGAGAGAGGAAAATGAGAGAGATCTTCCATTAGCTGGTTCACTCCCCCAGTGGCCACAACAGCTGGGGCTGGGCCAGGCCAAAGCCAGGAGCCAAGAGCTTCTTCCAGGTCTCACACATGACTACCAGCATCCAAGCAGTTGGGCTGCCTTCCACTGCTTTCCCCGGCACATTAACAGGGAGCTGGATTGGAAATGGAGCAGCTGGGACTCGAATCAGCACCCATATGGAATGGCAGATTGCAGTAAGAGGCCTAACCCAAGCCATAGCACTGGCCCCAAAATTTATTTTCTTATCAGATTTTGTAGACGTAAAAATTTATGCTTCTGTTTTTTTAAATTTTTTTTTTATTTTTATTTTTTGACAGGCAGAGTGGACAGTGAGAGAGAGAGAGACAGAGAGAAAGGTCTTCCTTTTGCCATTGGTTCACCCTCCAAAGGCTGCTGCGCTGCGGCCAGCGCATCGCGCTGATCTGAAGCCAGGAACCAGGTGCTTCACCTGGTCTCCCATGCAGGTGCAGGGTCCAAGCACTTGGGCCATCCTCCACTGCACTCCCTGGCCACAGCAGAGAGCTGGCCTGGAAGAGGGGCAACCGGGACAGAATCTGGCGCCCCGACTGGGACTAGAACCTGGTGTGCCGGCGCTGCAAAGCAGAGGATTAGCCTGTTGAGCCACGGCGCCGGCCTATGCTTCTGTTTAAAAGGCTCTCTGTGATAGTCAATTTTAGGTATTTACTTGACTGGGTTAAGGATACCTAAAATTCTGGAAGCATGGTTTGGGGAGTGTCTATGAGGATGTTTCCAGAGGAGGCTGGACTTCTGTGTGAGTCTCAGTGGGCTCGATGGAGAACACACGGCTTTAGCAAGGGCAGACACCACCTGCTCAGCTGGCAGGGAAAAGGAAACACAGAAGTGAACTGGTCTCCCCCAGAGGAGCTGCAACACCTTGTCCCTGCCTTGGATGAAGACAAACAGGCTCTCTGGCGTTTGAACCCTGAGACTTACACCAGGGATTCCCAACCTAGGTTCTCAAGCTTTTGGCCTCAAAGTCAGACTTACACTGAGCACTCAGTTGGTTCTGAGAGGAGCAGAATCTCAGCCTCCAGCCTCTAGGCAACCCATGCGTCACCAGAACACATGGACCCACTCACTCATAAGTCAACTCTCGTAAATCCGCATACATAGCCTATTGGTCCTTTTTTTTTTTTTTTTCTGGAGAACCCTAGCAAATCCTGTAAACACTCATTTAATGTATCTTTCAAACTTCAACCAAAATTATTCCAACAATTAGAGCTCTGACACCAATATTATCCTATTTCCCACAGCAGTTTTAATGTAGTTTTTGTGAGTACTTAAAATGATCATGCTTTTAAAACACTGGCTTTTCTTCCATGCATTACTTTCACATTTTGAATGCTTTAAATATTATAGTATAGCAGGATCAAAATGCCAAAACAGGATCATTTTCAATAATTCACTTAATAACAGAATCCATGGTACAAGATGAATGCTTGGAAAATATTACTGAGTTTAATTCACAAAGGACAGAGTACACATGCATGAGCATGCACATTTTAGAGATGAAAATGTAAAAACAGCCATGTTTTTTTTTTTCAAATGAAGCTGGTGAATTATAAATTAAGAGAAATTATAATTTATCATATATTTTATTAAACTTAATATACCTAAGTTTCTGTAAAATATACATATCATCCATTACAAGTCAGTTAATATCATTGTCCATCAACTTTTTTATCTCTAATGAAAGTTGACCCCATCCTGATCTTCTAACATTATGTTTCTTTGAAAACACCTTACCAACAATACATAAATAAAAATAGAAATCTTTCGGTTTCAGTTCCAACATGAAAAGATGTTACGTGTTGCCATCTATGCCCCCAAACACCAACAAAGCTGAAATTCTCAGATTTTCCTTAGACCCAGAAGAGAACTGAGGTCACAGGGCAAGCTGCTACTGAAGCTGCAGGCAGACAAGAAACCAGAGAAGCACAGCCAGGAGCTGCTTACACGTGGCAGAAGCCACGGCAGCCAAGAGCTGAGGGAAACACTGAATGGTAATTTGGATGAGCGGCTGGGAGCTGCGTGTGGCATGGGAGTGCCATGTTACAGGCTGCAGCCTTTGGGACGCCTTCGTGCTTTGATGGAGCTCTAGGCTCTAGCAGCCTCTCCAGGTTCTCACAGTGAGATGGCAAGAAAGGACCCCTTGTGTTTCCGACAGGGTCTGGGCACAGAAGTAGTGAAAATGTGCCAAGTGTTCTCTAGAACTGTCCAGGGCAAAGACTAACCCAGAGCCCTACCCCACCTGAAGGAAGAGTTTCCCCCCACTGCATCCCCCAGCACTAGCCTTCCTCATTCTCCAAGGCAGGGAGCATTAAGAAACATCTGCAGAAGTGACAGCCCAGGGACATGGGTCACCAAAAGACTAAGATTTAATAAGACTATAGAACACATCTGCTCCCCTACTCCTTAGCAGCACACCAGCTGGACGCTTCTGTGATAAAGGTAAATTAGAGTTGAAAGAGTTGTCAGATTCAGTCCCACTGAGGGGGAGTAATTAGGGAAGCTCAGTCAACAGACAAAAAGATAAGAGGAATCTGAAGCCTCTGGAACCTACAACTGGAATAAATATTAAACACAGTCCAGCCAAATGAGTTGAACATAACGCCTCACCCCAGAGGCCTATTAATCTCAGTGGCTGTTACCTGAAACATCCAGTCTCTCATAAACAGACTACTGTGAAAGTCTTGAATCCACACAGGTCTGAGACTTCTTCCCTACTTTTTCCTGGCATCAGGAAAACAAAAACACAAAGGTGCCCTGCACCTGGAGAGTCTCAGCATTCCCACAATTTGTCCCAGCTGCACATCAGGGAAACAGTCTGTGGCTCTTGGTCCCTGTCACTGCCCCAGCTATGAATCAGGCAGCCCCAGGGCCTCCCTGTGTCAGGGACTCCCTGTCTCACGGTATCTGGATCCTCTCCAGCTGCTCCAGCTTGCATCCCACATCCGTCTGCTCAGCCACTCCAACTCATTTCCCATCTATCCCGCTCCTCCCTTGACACAAGTTCCCTAAAAAGCCCCAGCATCACACAGGAGCCCCAAGCTCCTCTCCCTCTCTCTCTCTCTCTCTCTCTCTCTCTCTCTGAGGCTGCGCCTGGCAGCTCTTTGCCCTAATCAAACTCTTTCTTTGCTCAACATGGCCTTGGTTGTCATTCTCGGTCGTGGTTGAAAACCCTAACAGTTAAAAGTCATGCTAAAACAGAAGGGGAAATCACAGTCTGAAGATACAAAATATGCATCATAATCAGACTCAGATTTGACACAGATGTGGAAGTTACCAAACAAGAAGTTTAAAATGACTATGATTAACATGTTAAGGACTCTAAAACAAAAAGTAGACAACATACAAAAGAGATAGGTAATGTATGCTGACAGATGAGAACGCTAAAAAAAAAAAAAGAACAAACAGAAAATCAAAAAACTATTTTTAAAAACTGAACAGAAATGAAGGTTACCTCTACTAGGCCCATCAACGGATTAGGCATGGCCAAGGAAAGGATCAGGGAGCTTAAGGATGGGTCAATGGGAATGGCAGGGTTTCCCTCCCTCATGAAATTTTAATCTCGTTTCTGTGAGCCTTTAAAATTATTATTTATGGGGCTGGCACTGTGGTATAGTGGGTTAAGCCAATGTCTGATGAACCAGTTCAATTTCTGGCTGCTCTGCTTCTGAACCAGCTCTCTGCTAATAGCCTGGGAAAAGCAGCAGCAGATGATCCAAGTGCTCGGGCCCCTACCACACGCGTGGGATACCTGGATGAAGCACCTGGCTCTTGGCTTTGGCTTGGCCAAGCCCCGTCTATTGTGGCTATCTGGGGAATGAATCAGCAGATGGTAGATTCATTCTTCTCTGTAACTCTGCCTTTCAAATAAATATTTTTTTTTAAATTTAAAAGAGTAAATGATTATACTTTCAAGATACTGATTTTATGAAACTAATGCATAGCAAAAAAAAAGAAGAATGAGAAAAATGAGCAAACAAGCAAAAGCAGATCAGAATATCCAAGAACTCTGGGAAAACTCAAAAGGTAATTGAAATATAAAAAGAAAGAGTATGGAGCATGAGAAATACTTTAAGTAACAATGGCCAAGAATTTTCCAAAATCAATGATAGAACCAAACTACAAATCCAGGAATCTCAGAAAGTACAAAAGAGGAAAAATCCTCTCCCATCACATCCTAAAAAGAATCAGGGGCATATTGAATTACATAATATTCAGACTTCAGAATGTCAAAGACAAAGAGGAAATTTAGTAAGAAATGGAGAAAAACAACATTGATAATTACGAGCATCTAATTTATAAAGGACTAAGAATAAGAATTACAGTTACACAGGACTTCTTGTCAAAAACTAAGCTGGCAATAAAAGATGGTTGTGCAACATTTAAAGCACTGAGAGAAAATATTACAACACAGAATTATATATCCAGTGAAATTATCCTTCAAAACTCAAGGTAAAACAGACTTTTTAGACAAAACTGAAGGCATTTGTTGGCAGCAGAATTGCCTTGTAAGAAATGAATTTCCTACAGGTGAAAAAAGAGAGTACAGTAAGAAACTAAGATCCATGTAAACCAAATCACAGAAGGAACAAATGAGAGTAAAATAAAATACTTTACTCTTCTTACTCTGAATTAATTTGAGATAACTGGATAAAGTACTCATAATAATATGCACATAAAATAGTGATTTTAGCATATGGAGAAGTAAAATGAATTATGCATGTGAATATCAAATGGAACAGAAGAAATAATTGGTAATAATTGAAAAAGATTCCTGTTTAAAGGTATCTATGTTACTCATGAAGAGGTACAGTATTATTTAAGGTAGATTTAGATTTTTTAAAAATGTTTATAGCAACTATTAAAATTTTCAAAAATAAATACAACATAATGGATTTTCTTAAAAAGGGGATAAAATAGAATTGTATAAAATACTAATTTAAGCCAGAGAAGTCTGAAAAAGAAACAAATAGTTAAACTTGTAGAAAACAACTACAAACATGTCAATATTAACCAAAGAATAGCAATAACCACTTCAAATATGAATGTCATTTATACAGAAATTAAAAAACAGATTATCAGTGATTAAAACAAAAGATCTAACTATATTTTTTCTACAAAAAATTCAAACATTCAGAGATATGGATAAAGATATACTATAATAATAGTAATTAACAAAGCTAGGTTGCTATATTAATTTTAGACAAGGTATATCTCAAAACATAGAAAACTAACATTTTATCATTATATTATATATACATATATCCATATTTGTTCTATATATATAGGTTCTATATATTTGTTCTATACATATATTATATATTATTATAACCATCACCATCATTATAACTGTATATTTCCATATCACTCTTCCAGTAATCAATAGGCCAAGAATATAGAAAGTCAGTAATGACATAGTTGGGCTGAACATCAAGATATAAGGGCTCTTCAAAAAGCTCATGAACAATGTATTTTATGAAAAATCTATGCATAGATTATCAAAATGAACTTATTTTTTAATTTCATTTTGCATGACCTTTTCAAAGTACCCTTTTGTAGAAATTTTTTTCCAACAATAGCAGAATACACAAGTAAGCTCACATGGAAAAATAACCAAGATATGCTACATTATGGGCTACAAAAATGTTCCTTAACATATTGAGGTATAGAAATCATACAAAGTATGTTCTCAGGCTACAGGGGAAGTAAACTAGGGATGGATAACAGAAAAATAGCTAGAAAATCATCCAAGATAGCAAAATAGGAAGGAAGCTTACTGCTCTAGCCTAGGGGAAGGTAGTTACAAAAAGGCTGGAGAGAGTAAAATCTCAGGGAAGAGTTAGGGAAAAAAAACATACAGAAAAATCCATGCAAATTAGAGGGACACTGTGGATCTACATGGAGGGTGCAGATGTACACAACTGAGGACTCCAGCAGCCAAGAGCTTCAGCACCAGCTTTAGAGAGTGAGGTGAGACCAGACTGCAATAGCCCAAACCACTGTTGATAAAGCTGAAGGAAGAGCCTGGCATGAATCCAGTTTGGAGCCTTCTGTGGGACAGTGTACCTGCCAACCTAGAGGGAAAAAAGAAGGAGGCACATTTCTCTCTCCTTAACCACCAAGCACTGGCATCTTGTAATTAGCTGAGAGAGGGTAGGCACCATTTTGGTCAAACATTAAGAGCTGCACCAGCTTGTGTCCATGCACCCAGCAACCAGTCAAGAGGAGACACCTGAATCTGGCTGAGAGAATTGACAGGGGGCTGGGTGCTCATGACTGTGTGAGCCCTACATGTTGGAACTGTGAAAACACTGTGGCTGTGTGTGAGTATTCAGGATGTGGCACAGTCACTGTGGGCAGTTCCACAACCTCAGGCTCCCTGATTGCCTGATGAGGGTCGTTGCTGCAGGATCTGTGCTCACACTGAGGACTGTGCAGATCCTTAGTGTGGTTCCTGTGGCAGCTCTGGCAGTTGTGACCATCTGGGGAGTGAACCACCAGATGGAAGACCTCTCTCTGTGTCTCTACCTCTCTCTGTAACTCTTTCTTTTATTTTTTTAAAGATTAATTTATTTATTTGAAAGTCAGAGTCACATAGAGATAGGAGAGGCAGAAAGATAGGAGAGCCAATTGGCTACAATGGCTGAAGCTGCACCGATCCGAAGCCAGGAACCAGGAGCTTCCTCTGGGTCTCTCACATGGGTGCAGGGGCCCAAGGATTTGGGCCATCTTCTACTGCTTTCCCAGGCCATAGCAGAGAGCTGGATGGGAAGTGGAGCAGCCAAGTCTTGAACCAGCGCCCATATGAGATGCCGGTGCCTCAGGCCAGGGCGTTAAACTGCTGTGCCGCTGCACCACAGTGCCAGCCCTCTGTCTTTCAAATAAATAAAATAAATATTTTAAAAAAGAAAAAAAACTGTCAACCCAGAATACTGTACCCTGCAAAGCTCTCATTTATGAATGAAAGTCAAATAAAGATCTTGCATAACAAACAGAAATTTAAAGAATTTATCATTACATGTCTAGCCTTACAAAAGATGCTTAAGGATGTGCTACACACAGAAACATGGAAAGAATGTGAAGGCAAAAAATCTTCCTGTAAAGGTACAAAGGAAATCCAAAGTAAACAAAAGGAATATTTATGGAAAACTCACAGGGCCAAATTGTCACTTATCAATATTCACTTTGAATGTAAATGGTCTCAATTCTCCAGTTGAAAGATACAGACTGTCTTAATGGATTAAAAAACAAAAGCCATCTATTTGCTCACAGACTGAAAGTCAATGAATGGAAAAAGATATTCCATGCTAACAGAAATCAAAAAAGTGCAGATGTAGCCATCCTAATATTGTACTAAATAGACTTAAACACAAACTTTTAAAAGAAACAAAGAAGGACACCATGAAATGATTAAGGGATCAACTCAACAGGAAGATGTGACTACAATAAATGTATATGCACCTAATTACAAGGTACCTGGTTATTTTTTATATATAAAGCTTTTATATAAAGAATATAAATTTTCAGAGTACAGCTGATGGATTACAATGGCTTCCTACCCCCATAACTTCCCTCCCACCCACTACCCTCCCCTTTCCCGCTCCCTCTCCCCTTCCATTCACATCAAGATTCATTTTCAATTCTCTTTATACACAGAAGATCAGTTTAGTACATATTACGTAAAGATTTCAACAGTTTGCCCTCACATAGAGACACAAAGTGAAAATGCTGTTGGAATACTAGTTATAGTATTAATTCACAATGTACAGCACATTAAGGACAGAGATCCTACATGATATATTTTTTAAAGAATTGATTAATTTCAGTTCACAATTGATCACACTGATAGGTCTAAAAGTCTAAGGGATCACACAAACAAGACTAGTGTCTGCTAATACTAACTGATAGAATCAAAAAGGCAGAGAACGATCCAACATGGGAAGCAGGATACACAGCAGACTCATAGAATGGCAGATGTCCTAAATAGCACTCTGGCCTCAGAATCAGCCCTGAAGGCATTCAGATCTGGCTCAAGAGCCCATGAGAATATTCTAGGCATGGAAAGCCAAGACACTCTGGGAAAAAAAAGAAGATCTAAATGAAAGATCTCTGTGAGTGAGATCCCAGTGGAACGAATGGGGCCATCAAAGAAGGAGGTACCTTTCTCTGAAGGAAGGAGAGAACCTCTACTTTGACTATGACCCTGTCGGAATAAGATCGAAGTTGGCGAACCCTAAAGGCTTCCATAGCCTCGGCAACTCATGACTAGACCCTAGGGAGATTACTGACGCCATAAACAAGAGTGTCAAATTGTTAAATCAACTTCAGGAGTCACTGTGTACTTACGTCTCATGTGGGATCTGTCCCTAATGTGTTGTCCAATGTGAAGTAATGCTATAACTAGCACTGAAACAGTATTTTACACTTTGTGTTTCTGTGTGGGTACAAACTGATGAAATCTTTACTTAGTATATACTGAATCAATCTTCTGTATATAGATAATTAAAAATGAAAAAAAAATCTTGGTGTTAAATTGGAAATTGCATAGAAAATTAATCAATTTTAAAAATATATCATGTAGGATCTCTGTCCTTAATGTGCTATACATTGTGAATTAATACTATAACTAGTACTCCAACAGTATTTTTCACTTTGTGTTGCTATGTGAGGGCAAACTGTTGAAATCTTTACTTAATATATACTAAACTGATCTTCTGTATATAAAGAGAATTGAAAATGAATCTTGATGTGAATGGAAGGGGAGAGGGAGTGGGAAAGGGGAGGGTGGCGGGTGGGAGGGAAGTTATGGGGGAGAAGCCATTGTAATCTATCAGCTGTATTTTGGAAATTTATATTCTTTAAATAAAAGTGTTATAAAAAAATCAAAAGAGAAATCAAAAAACTGTTGAAGAACAATTTTTTATACTATTTGCTGACATCTTCACTTAGTATATAGTTAATCATATGTTTTAAAGTTAATTGAAAATAGATCTTAGTTAAATATAAGAATTGAATAGAAGATGGAAAACAAAGAGGGGTGGGAGTGCAGGTGGGAGGGAGCAACGGTGGGAAGAAACATTGTGTCCCTAAAGTCGTATTTATGAAATGCATGAAGTTTATATACCTTAAATAAGAGGTTTCTGGGGAAAAAAAGAAAATCCTCAAGTATCAGAGATGAAGCATTACTTTTCTAAATAATGTAAGAGTCAAGAACAAAAGGGTTAAGAGAAAATATTAAAAATTATTTTGAACTAAATTTGTATGACCATATAGCATGTCAAAATGAATGGGATACAACAAAAATAGTGCTTCGAAGGAAATCTATACTATTAAATGAAAAAACTATAATAGAAGAGCTGAGTATGTTAGCTTCAACCTTAGGAAACTAGAAAAAGAATAATAATTTGAGCCAAAACTAGTAAAAGAAACAAAATAATAAAAATTATAAAAGAAGTTCCACAGGATAATAAAGGAGAACTATGTAGAGAGTTATACAAATGTCAGAAATTACCTGAAACAGAAATATTCTTCAAAATTCACCTACTTCCAAAACTCAATTAAGGAGAAATATTTAATATCCACATGGCTATATCTGCTAAAATAAGTGACTCACTCACTAATAACATTACAAAATATATAGTATGGACCATATGATTACATTTCTGGGCTTTTGATTCAGTTCCATTGATTTATGCATCTATTCTGCCATTGCAACATTTTCTAGATTAAATCTTTGTGGCAACAGACGTTAACTTAAAGTAGAAAACAGACCTAAAGGTAAAATAAAAACTTAAAATAGACCTAAAGGTACAATGAAAAATTAGGAGAAAATCCAAGTGATCTTGTGTTGAATGATGAATTTTTATATAAAACACCAAAAGCACAATTTATTAAAGAAAAATATTGACATCAGAGCTGTAGAAATTAAAACCTTTGTTTTGTGGGGGGGACATCTAAGAGAATTAAAGAAATTAAAAACATTTAAAGAATTAAAGTTATAGATAGGGAGAAAATATTTACTAAACACATATCAGAATAAGGAGTTAAACCCATAATATACAAAAGCTCTTAAAATTCAACAGTAGGAAAACAAAAGCCAATTAAAATATAGAAAAGATATGAACAAACAATACCAATGAAAATATACAGGTGTCAAATATAGATTTGAATAAATGCTTACTGCTGTTTGTCATTAGATAACTGAAAATGCAAATAGAAATGGGATATATGACCACACACCCATTAGAATGATTAAAACCTGAAACATAATGAAAACGCCAATTTCTGACTAAGATGTGGAGCAACAGGACCATCATTAGTGCTGGTGAGAAAACAAAACTGTACAGCCCCGTAGGCGGGTATTTGGTATTTTCTTCACAATTTTCCCTTCAAAATAATTTAGCTATATTAGAAATGTATACAATAATCCCATTGAAGAGAGTGAGAGAAAATGGTACAAACCTAAGTAACTTTGGAGTTGAGTAGAGCCTACAGCTAAAGGAAAAAAACTGTACATCAACACTGTACTGTAGTTGATAAGATTGTTTAACATGGAGCTATGAGTTAAACATTCTGTCATTGCTATACATATAAACTGAGATTAAACAATTATGTAAGTGGATGGTGGAAGCTAGAAGCAAGGTTTTTCACTGTTGACATAAGATGTTACAAATCAGCAAAGGGAGGAGGTCAGAATAACCCATGTGGTTATAGATTGGAGTCTGAGTTATCACTATAATCTCAAGTTTGGCTTGGTTCAGATGCTTGTGAATACGTACAGAAACATGTATAGATACAGACCAGTATACACACATGCATTTCCTTGGTCCATCAGCTCAGAGGGCTTAAGCAAACATGAGACATAAAACAATGAGCCCAGCTATCATCCATATCTCTTTCTTTCATTTCTTTTTGCAGAAAAAAATCATTACTTTTATTAAATCTCAAGGTTTATGTTAGTACATATCTTTTTAATTTTTTAATTTCATTTTTTAAATTTTTAACTACTTCAATACAGTTCTGAGGATATGATATTCCCTTTCTGTCTCCCTCCCACGCTACCTCTCCCTTTCCCCCTTCTCCCCTTCACTTTTGAGATAATGTATCTTTTTTCAAAAAAAAAAATATTTGAGAGACAGAGTTACAGACAGAGAGAGGGAGAGACACAGAGAAAGGTTTTCCATCTGCTGGTTCACTCCTCAAATGGCCAAAATAGCCGGAGCTGAGCTGATCCAGAACCAGGAGCCAGGAGCTTCTTCTGGGTCTCCCATGCAGGTGGAGGAGTCCATAGCAGAGAGCTGGATTGAAAGAGGAACAGCTGGGACAAAAATTGGTGCCCATATGGAATGCCGGAACCACAGGAGGAGGCTTGGCCTACTACATCACAGCGCAGGCTCCAAGATAATGTATATTAATAATTTACATTGCAGTCTGGGGCTTAATGCTCCAGTAAAGAAAAGGTTAACAAATAAAAGCCAACAATCCTAGTTTAGCAGAAATGTAGGCAACAGCTTTAAACAATAATCAAATCCAGACCTTGGTTTCTAATAACATTTTTTAATGAAGAAGACCAGAGCTTCTTGAAGAAACCGTTGATTCCATACCTAATTATAAATTTTAAAAGATAACCTTGAAGCATCTGGTAGAGCGGGAAAGTAAGGAAGTGCTCAATTTCCTTCAGCCCATAACAGTGAGGTATATCAAAGGCACCCAGGAGCTCCTGGTATCCAAAGAGGGAATAATCTGAACAACAAAATAAATTGTAGCAATGCATTATAGTCCAAGGTATGTAATAAACCTGAGTGTGGTTTATAAATAAATATTGAGGGGGAAATAGACATATCTCCCATTTTCAAGAATTTATGAAGAAATGAAGCCTTTAAGTACCTGTAGCATAAGTCCTTGCACCTTAGGTGTGGGTTTTGCAATAATGGCTTTCTTCCAAAAATATGTAAAGGAAGGGAAATAGTGAACTTTACAGTGGGTAAACTTTACAGACACTATCTCAGCTAGGTGAGCAACAGCAAGGTCAGCGGTTATAGATCATATTGACAGTAGATATGAACCCTAGATAGAGTGTGATAACTCCTTACCTTTGTGGTCTTCCCACCTTCCTAACACATAATCCCATTTGATCATGACACAAATATCAAGCAATTTCCAACAGAAGAACATTCTACAGAATACCAGACCTACTACTCTTCAAAACTTCCATTATGGAAAACAAGAGAAGTCTGAGAAACTGTTTCAACCGAGAGGAGCTTAAGGATACATGATAACTCAATGGAGTGTTATCCTGGGCAGGTTCCTAAACAGCATGGATGCTAGATAAAAACGGAGGAAATCTGGACAAAGTATGAACTTCAGTTGATAAAAATATATCAACGTTGACTTACTAATTATTTGTCCCATCCTACTGTAAGATGATTATAATAACAGAATCTGCTGTCCTTTATCATATGAGAATTTCCCATATAGTACTAGCTTGATAATTTTCAAAACTGTTGTCCTATGATCTTGCAAAGCATATTAAACCTTATTGACTATAGTCAACAAGGTAATTTTATGAAATATCTATGTCTGATTTTTCTTTGGGGGGGGGTAAGAAAATTGAAATACTAATGATGTCCCTGAAAGACATCTCCCAGGAAAGATTCCTAGAAGTGGATATTAAATTGCCATATGTTCAAAACTACTATCTGCCCAGATACTTAAGTTACAAGTTGAATAATTTAGTCAAATGTTTGACTTTTTACTAAAGTGACACCAAATATTTAGTCGCTTCATCAGGAAAGTTTATCTGTTACATCAAAATATTTTTGTCACTTAGGATTGTGTTAAAAGGAATATATTTTTAAAAAACTGCCTTTGTCCTGAGAGAATGAGTGTATATTAGTCTTTATGCCTAGAAAGGATGTGCTTCTAATTTAGTTTAAAAAAAAATCTATGTAGTGTCTGTCACTTCTTCAGAGAATTAACAGTGACATTTTATTTGTGACTAGGAGAAAAGCAATAAGAAGCACATCTCTATTTACTTAAGCTTTCATAGAATGACAGATAAAGCATTTGTTGAAGGAATATTTAGTTATCTGTAGAGGATACAGATTCAAAATTAGCAACATAAAGAAAACATTTGTAAGCAAGTTTCTCAGAAAAACGAAAAATAAATATTAAACACAGGCATTAGATATAGAAAGAGGAATACAATGCATAATTTGTTTATTTCCCTCTCCCCTCATCCATACCTCCATTCCAATTATATCATCAAGACTTTCCTACTTGGCCTATCCTCAAAAAGAGGAATATCTGTTGTTTTAGCTTGGCCAACATGTTATTCTCCTATCTTTCAGTAAAAACACTTTAATTTTTACTTGGGAGATCATCTGACTTCTCTCTCTCACTCTAAGTATATTAGATGTAACCTCATGTATTCACATTCAGGGAAGATATGCACTCCGTGCCAGCAAGATCAGTCTATTCCATCTCTTAGTTATTGTTCAACATGTCTAGTTGATCAGTCAGAAAAAAATCCTGCAACTTTTGCTAACACTGTTGTACAGAGAAGATCACTTATTCTGAACCACTGAATTAGTAGGATGCCTTTCAGGACCTATATCACTATCCCTAGAAAGAAATCCTACTTAGAAGGAAAATCAAAACTGAAATATGGAGACAGGGAAGGAGACAGAGGAGAAAGTGATTTCTAAGCACCTAGCTATAGTTCTGCCTGAAGCTTTACCATTTTCTGAACATTTCATTTACAAGAGCTAACAGTTTCCCAATTTTACTTAAGCTAATTTGAATTTAGTTTTTATCATTTAAGCTGAATTGGACCTGCTTGAAAATCATCTTCCTTTTTTCTAACAAACAGAATTTTCAGGCATCTTTATAGTTGAGGATAATTATTCCATGAGCCTTCCTATATCACCCCTAAGCCAAAGACTTCTTCCTCGTCTGAACTCTTACACATTGCTTATAATTCACTTGGTTTAGTATTATCTCTTGCATAGTTGATGACATCATTACTCCATTTTTCTCTGTGTCTATAGTTCACTTACAAATAGGATCTATGCTCCCAGATGAAAATGTCACCAAACAACCCTTGAGAAGTATCCCTGGGATTTCAGGTCCCTATGAGTTTAAAGTTGATTGACTACATTTTCTCAAATCAATGTGCAAAAATCAAAGGAAAATTCTTTCTATGACACACACATATAATTTGTCCTTGTAATATGAAGGCTTATAAGGGTTCAGAGCTGTTACAGTCTGCCTTCTGTGATTAATTCACAAATGAAAAAAAAAAACATATCTTTAGGGCCTGTGGAAATTAGTGAAGACAAAGGAAAGTCAATATGTTTTGATTATTCATGATGTGCTAAACATTCCTGGGGCTTTACATATATTTCCATGCTTATTGCTCAAAACAGCCCTGAAAACTAAGTAAGTGAGGGAATAAACTCAGAGAGGTTAATTAATTTGTCCAGGATCATACCCTAGTAAATGTATTCTAAAGTTTATGTATTCTTTTGTCTTTCTTTTTCCACTATCTAGTATATGTCTGGCATTAAAAGGGCACTCAGAAAATATTTGGAAAGTGATTGAATGAACGTTTGGTTAGCACTGCCAAGATTAAAGCTTGCTGTCTTTGGTTCCAAATCTCCATTATACCATACCACTTTCAGACAGCATTATAGTACAGTTACACAGATTTTTATCTTGTGCTTTTAAATTACATAGAATCACTTAGTATTCACATGTAAAGATGGATATTCCAAGATCTCAAGGGTGTAACTGTTACAGAGGGGAGCAGTAGCAGAGGAAGCATGCTGGTGAAGTGCTAGGAGTTTGGGGTTAGAAGAGAATCTGGATAGAAATTCTGTTTAACTCACTGTATGTCCTCCATCAAGTTTCATATGTCTATTATTTCCCACTGACAAAACTGGGATTATGAAAACTATATTCTTTGCAAGAGTTTTATGGAGATTAAATGAATGATTGCCTGGCAATAATGTGTGGCAGGAAGTCATCTTTTACTAAGGCTATTTACTTTAACTGTAATACTTTGAGTATTTATTTTTGAAGATTGAGCCAATAATAAAGCTATAAAATAAAACAAAATAAAAAACTATGAAAAATTTCAACCATTTTTAGAACTTAGATGTGACTGAGAATATTAAGGGAATGGGGCTGGCACTGTGGCAAAGTAGGTTAATCCTCCACCTGCAGCACCAGCATCCCATATGTGCACCGGTTCAAGTCCCAGCTGCTCCACCTCCAATCCAGCTCTCTAGTAGGCCTGGGAAAGTGGTTGAAGATGGCCAAAGTGCTTGGGCCCCTGCACCCACGTGGGAGACCCAGAAGAAACTTCCACGTGGGTGCAGGGACCCAAGCACTCTGGTCATCTTCTATTGCTTTCCCAGGCCACAGCAGAGAGCTGAATCAGAAGTGGAGCAGCTGAGATTAGAACCAGCACCCATATGGGATGCTGGCACCACAGGCGGAGGATTAACCTACTGTGCCATAGTAGTGACCCTGGTTTTGTGGTATTCTGAGTGCAAGATAATGGAAATAGTAACTACAGTGGAAGATTTGAAAGCAGGAAAAATAATTAAATTTTAAGATGTTTTGGCAGTGCGACCAACAGAGCCTGTTAATAGATAGGATGAACAGTTATAAGAGAGAGAGCAGAATCATGGACACCAATGAACTTTTGGTTGGAGGAATGTTGAATGGTGGTGCCACGTCCTGAGATAGACTCTTCTAAAGGACATGGTATGTGTTCAATAAATATTTTTACAAATAGAGAAACCATAATCCATAATTACTACCCATTTCTTCAAGTGTTGTGCCTTTACTCTTGCCTTTCCCTTTCCCTGGAACTACAACTTGGGAAAATTCCAGTAGAATTGGACTTATCTTCCTTTGTGGCCCTACAGCAACTTAGTCATACTTACTAAATACTAACTATAAATCAGGCACCAGACCAATCACTAGAAATACAAGAATATACAGTTCCCATCCTCAGAGAGCTTACAATGTAACAGAAGATTGAAGGGAGAGCATGTCCCAAATTATTTGGTACAATGTGGTAAATTTATGATACACAAGATACTACTGATAAGAGAACAGTGTGTAATTCAGCACAGGCACTGATGTTTATGGAGTATATATTTGTGCCACGAGAGATTGTGTTATTTCATTTAATGATCACAACACCCCTATAAGACTTGCAAAAGGGCAGAAGTAGCCACCCAACATTAGACAGCTACTGACACACTAGTAGACAAATTGACTCTTGTCTCCAAAGCCATTCCTTTGTCAAACAGAATTCAGAGGTTTCATAGGAGAGATAAACCCAAGCTGACATTAGAGGAATGAGGGACATTTCCAGGAGAGGACGCTGTGCAAGTGCAGATGTTGAGTGATGGAGATCTGGAGTTCAATGTCCTATGAAATAGCTGAAGGAGAGAAGGTGGGCAGGTGATATCCTGCTAAGAAGTCTGGATTTTATACTGCATACAACAGTGAACACGAGTATTTTGTACAGAGAAGTGATAGGATGAGATTTTCACTTCAGAAAGGTCACTCCAATATAACACATACTGCAGAATTCTCTCACAGCATTTTATTGCAGGATATAATTATTTTCTAATTCATGTATATCTCCCATTCTAAATAGAGAAGCTTTTAAAATTTTTTTAAGGTTTATTTATTTGAAAGCTAGAGTTTGGGCCAGTGTTCTGGCATAGCAAGTTAAGCCTCTACCTACAAGGCAGGCATCCCATGTGGGTACGTTTGAGACCTGGCTGCTCCACTTCCGACCCAGCTCCCTGCTAACACACCTGGGAAATCAGTGGAAGATGGGCCAAGTCCTTTGGTCCCTGCACCCACGTGGGAGACATGGAAAAAGCTCTGGGCTCCTAGCTTTGGCCTGGCCCAGCCCTGGCCATTACAGCCACTTGGGGAGCAAACTGGCAGAAGAAAGATCTCTCTCTCTCTCTCTCGCTCTCGCTCTCGCTCTAGCTCTAGCTCTCCTCCTCTCTCTGCAATTCTGCCTTTCAAATAAATTAAAAAAATATTAAAAAAAAGTTATATAGAGAGAGGGAAAGACAGAGAGATCGATCTTCTCTCCACTAATTCACTTCCCAAGGGACTGTAACCATCAGGACTGAGCCAGGCTGACGCCAGGAGCCAGGAGTTTCATCCAGGTCTTCCCACCAGGGTAGTAAAGGCCAGGAGTTTCATCCAGGTCTTCCCACGAGGGTGGCAGGGGCCTAAGTTCTTGGACTATCTTCCACTGCTTTCCCCAGGCCATCAGAAGGGAGCTGGATCAGAAGTGGAGCATACGGGCCATGAATCGGCACCTATATGAGATGCTGGCGTCACAGGCAATGACTTTATCCGCTATGCTACTACACTGGGCTCAAACCATGAACCTTTTTTTTTTTACCTATTATTTTCTTATTTAATGAAAAAAGAAAGGAAAGAAGGAGAAATGTGAGTTTTTTTTTTCCTAATGGGGAATCTCCATACTATTAAAAGGGGCTATACTAGTTAATATTCCTATCAACAGTGTATAAAGTGCAAACTTTAACTGAGCATTATTACATTCTTTGTAGTGTATGTGTATGTGTAGTACTGACTTTAGAGTCTTATTTATTTTAGTAACCGAATGCCTAACATGATATCTTGAAAATAGAAGCAATGTATAACAGAAGGTGAAAGAAGGACAGGAGGAAGGAAAGAAAGTAGGAAGGAGGAAGGGAGGGAGAGAAGAAGGAAGGATTGAAGGAGGGCTGACACCAGAGTTATTTTGGTTACTTTAGTGCCTAACATAAGATCTGGCAAACAGAGGCAATGCATAATAGCAGAGGAAGGAAGGAAGGAAAAAAGGAAAAAAGGGCTGAGGCTAGCGTTCAAGATCTTCTAATTCCAAATCATTTCTATGTTTAATTCTCAGTTTTAATAAGATAGTATTATAATACGAGAATATTATTATTATATCAAATATAATGCATCATAGTCTGGGATCTAGATGGATTAGAGGAAATGATTCAATTGCAGGAACAAAATGGGAAAAGAATGCTGGGCAGCCAACCCATACATCTTGGTTACAGAAAGTACTCAAAGTAGGAGCAAGTTCAGAGTGAACAACACACTCTATATGCACAGGCTTCAGGATTTAGTTTCAGAGTAGGGTCTGACTTCTCAGCCTTTGACAGGCCAAGGCAGCTATTTCTTGGGCTCAAGAATGTGAATCTAAAATTTCTGTTTGTTTCTGTGACAGCTGATAAGCCCAGCTATATAAAGATAAGAATCTTCACAGTTTTCTGCTTCTGGCAAAAAAGTAACACATTTGTGAGTGTGAAACTGCTTTACATTTTAGAAAAAAAAGTACTATGGAAATAAAAAAAAATTGTTTTCCTTATTTTCTTAAAAAAAGAAAAAATCTATTACAGTCAGAACTTGTTCCACCCACACACTTCAAGGCTAGATGAGCCACTCCTTCCAGTAAGGTTGTTGTTAGGGCAAGAGAATTTTTCTTTGTTTAAATGAATCACCCCTAATAGATTTTGCTTTGATTTTCAAGCTGGTGGGTGTATATAGTTGAAGAGTATGCATATGCTTGAGAGTAAACAAGAATATAGAGCTATTTGCAAGTCCTACTCATCTGTAATAAGTTATCTGATTCTTAGTTTCACTCATTTTCCCCAAAGAATTTGAGAAAAGAGTAAGAAATTCTGAGATAAAAATCAGCCTTGTGTCAATAATCCCTAATTCTCAGAGTCCATCCCTTAATCTTTCCATCTTATTTAGGGTTAGGAGCCCTGATTAGAAGATAAGAAAGCCTAAAAAGTCCATTGGGGATAGTGGGTGGTGCTTGACCGAGTAATTTATATAAAAGGACAACCTTTTTACCAAGGTGGGACAAGACACATACTCAGACTTCTGTTCCTTTGAATGTTTGCTACTTGATGCCCCCGATCTTTAGGCAAAATGTTCTCATTTACTGAACTGTTTCAGCTTTGTATTCTCCCATGATAATAAAACAAAAACTAAGCAAACAAATGAAAAAGTTGCCAATCTCAAATACTCCACTCAAAGTTAATTGATTATATTCCAAAGAAATAGTTAAAATATCTCCAGACACCTGAACACTAATAAGTTATTCTTACGCTAGGATTTTTTCCTTGTCAATGTTATTTTATGGAGGTATTTTGGTCATTGAGTCCTGATTCTTTCAGATTACCAAGATGGCATTTAGTGCACTAAATAAATGAAACCAATATGTTCTGAGGAACTAGAACATCATACTTAAGATCTATGCAAATTCAGGTTATAACTATTATATACTAACATATGGTTGACAAATGGACCCCTGTCTTTTAAGCCATTCCACTGCCAAACAGATTTCAGAGAAGGCTTCATGGGAGGAGTAAACCTGAACTTAAATCAAAAGGATGTGGGCCATTTCTAGGAGCAAATACTGTGTATGAACAAACATAGATGGATGGGGGATCTGGAGTTCAAAGTCCTGTGCTGCAGGAAGAGAAGAGGAGGCAGGGAAGGTGTTATCATGCTAAGGAGTCTGTACGTATATGTGTACATGTAGACTGAAAAGCCTACATATGTGCACACACAACAACTTTAGCCCATGTCACTAATTAATAAATAACAGATAAATAGAAAACAATGCTTGGTTTGGTTGAATCATACATATGATTGTGTTTCTTATTCAGTTTTGAGGCCGAATTGTTGCTTACGTACTTCTTATAAATAGACTCCCAAATATTTATTGACTGTCTGTGTCATGGTACACATTTTGCTCACCACTGTGGACCTCGCACATTTCTACCCTCACACATTTATTAAGTACAGGAGGCTAGACTGGATTAAAGACCTGAGGAGAACTAGATAGATCTCTTAAAGAGATCAGTCCTTTGACAGGCATCAAAAGCTCCACCCACAAAACAAATAGTAACTGATAGAATAAAAAAGGGAGAATATGATCCAACATGGGAAGCGGGATACATAACAGACTCATAGAATGGCAGATGTCCTAAACAGCACTCTGGCCTCAGAATCAGCCCTTAAGGCATTCAGATCCGGCTGAAAAGCCCATGAGAGTATTTTAGGCATGGAAAGCCAAGAGAGTGTGAAAAAAAAAAACCTATATGAAATATCTCTGAGTGAGATCCCAGTGGAAAGAATAGGTCATCAAAGAAGGAGGTACCTTTCTCTGAAGGGAGAACTTGCACTTTGACTATGATCTTGTCTAAATATGATCAGTCAGCAAACTCAAAAGGCTTCCATAGCCTTGGCTACTCATAACAAGAACCTAGGGAGATTACTGATGCCATAAACAAGAGTGTCCTCAACAGGCTAATCCTCCGCCTTGCGGCGCCGGCACACAAGGTTCTAGTCCCGGTCGGGGTGCCGGATTCTGTCCCAGTTGCCCCTCTTCCAGGCCAGCTCTCTGCTATGGCCCGGGAGTACAGTGGAGGATGGCCCAAGTGCTTGGGCCCTGCACCCCATGGGAGACCAGGAGAAGCACCTGGCTCCTGGCTCCTGGCTCCGGATCAGCGCAGGGCACCGGCCGCGGCGGCCATTGGAGGGTGAACCAATGGCAAAGGAAGACCTTTCTCTCTGTCTCTCTCTCTCTCTCACTGTCCACTCTGCCTGTCAATATATATATATATAGAGAGAGAGAAAAAAAAAAATAAACAAGAGTGTCAATTTGTTAAGTCAACAACAGGAGTCACTGTGCACTTACTCCTCATGTAGGATCTCTGTCCTAAATGTGCTGTATGTTGTGAATTAATGCTAAAACTAGTACTCAAACAGTATTTTACACTTTGTGTTTCTGTGTGGGTGCAAACTGTTGAAAGCTTTACTTAATATATGCTAAATTGATCTTCTGTATATAAAGATAATTGAAAATGAATCAATGTGAATGGAAGGGGAGAGGGAGGGGAAGTGGGGAGGGTTGCGGGTGGGAGGGAAGTTATAGGGGGGGAAGCCATTGTAATCCATAAGCTGTACTTTGGAAATTTATATTCATTAAATAAAAGTTTTAAAAAAACACAAAAAACTCCACCCACACAGACGATCAGCTGATAAAGAATGGCAGTTGGGGCAGGCGCTGAGCACAGCAGTGAAGCTGCAGCTTGGACACCCACATCCCATATCAGTGTGTCTGGGTTTGTGTCCCAGCTCCATTGCTATTCCAGTTTCCTGTTCATGTACACTGGGAGGCTCCCATATCAGTGTGTCTGGGTTTGTGTCCCAGCTCCATTGCTATTCCAGTTTCCTGTTAATGTACACTGGGAGGCAACAGATAATGGCTGAAGTACTCAGGTTCCTGACACCCATATGGGAGAACTGAATTGAGTTCCTGGATCCTGGCTTCGGTTTGACCTAGTCCCAGCCATTGTAAACATTCAGGGAATAGACATGGATAAAAGATCTGTCTCTGAATCAATATCTCCTCCCCATCTCCACCCCCCTTTCAAATAAATAAAATGATTACATAAAAATTTATAAAGCAGAAAAGAATAGTAGTATATGTTAGCAAACACAAATCAACAAGAGTCTCTTGATCCTATGGTGTTATTCACTACTATAAGCTTTCCATTTTGCCTTTTAGCAAAGCTTAAAACAATTTTTGCCCCAGACACAAAAAGACAAACACTTTGTAATTTCACTTGCATATGGAAACTCAAAAGTCAATCTATGAACAGTAGAGAGTAAAGCAGTGATTGCCAGTGTTGGGGAAGGGGGTGGGGAGTGAGGAATGGAAGATGCTGGCCAAGGGCAACAAACTTCTAACTTCAGTTAGAAGATAAACAAGTTCTGAGGATATAATGTGCAATACTGGCGGTGATGAATATGTTAACTAACTTAGTTGAGGGTGTCATTATATAACATACACATATCTAATCATGTTATACACCATGGATACATTCAATCTTTAAGTAAATACTTTAAAATAAAAAGTGTAAATTAAAAAAAAATTTCAAAGCAAAAAAAAAAATCCATGTGTTATTTTCATTCCATTCAACTATTGTCAAGGTAAGCTTTCTCAGTAGTTTTGCATTTTTAGGCTTAATTCTGGGCTCTTCAAATCAAAGAACTAGCATCGTAAGCACTCCTATTTTCAGGGTTATCTTCATGTCTTGGATCTCAGCCTATGATTTAAAATCAACAACCAAAAAAAAAATCTCTGCTAGACAGCATTATTATCACGAATTACCAATCGTTATTTTCCCCCTTTTCCAGCAACTTTTCTTCTGTATCAGAGTCCAAAAGTCGTATCTGCCCTTACTGCACATTGTCTCTTTCACCTTTCATTGTTCCATCCCCAATTAAGCTGCCCACAAGAGATTCCATCACATGATGATCTGCTACTCAGAGATCAAATACATGTAGCAGCTGTTTATTTGCAAATACAGAATGTGATGAACACATGGTACAGAAAGATGGCTAATTTCTTATGCTAACTTCTCATTTACATTAGATTATTCACTCTCCTTTCCCCTTTACAATTCCACGTATATGGTAAATAGCCTTATGTTTCTTCTCCACTAAACTCCAATGCAATAGAAACAACTGAAATATTACCAAGTGCCTCAGATAGCCAATACATCACAGCACAAAAACAGTAGCTTTTGGTAGGGATAATATTAATTATAATAACAGCATCAAAATAAGCAAGTATTAGGTTCTTAGTACGTTCCAGGCACATCCCTGGAGATCTTACAAATGTTATCCTGCCTTTCAAATAAAATAAATTAAAAAAAAATTTTTCTCCTGAGACATCTGAGCCAGCAGCCTTCAACAAGTTCATGGAACTATGTATTGTGAGAAAGCTAGGCACAATTCCACTATTCCACAGGTTTTTCTTGCACCAAAATAAATTTGCCTTTTAATTTCAAAAAAAATGTTATCTCATTTATTATAATACCATGACACACATGAGTAGTATTATCTATGCTCTTTGTAAGGTTAGTAGGTAGTATAGTGATGATTTAAACCAAGATCTTTCTGAATACAGTGAACATGAAGGAGCAGAGTAGGGTGAGATGAAAGATACAGGGCACAGTAATAGACAGAAGTGAGTTGAATGATGGAGTAGAACAGCCTCACTCATTATTCATGCTTGAAATAAATGTCTAATGATTACCTAGGATGGATTAAGCCAGTTGTCTACCTTTAAGACAAGTTCCTTGCCTTCCTGAAGCATGGTTGGCTCATTGACTTTTGCCATAAAGACAATAGTCAATGTGCCCAACTGTTGAGAGCACACAGACAGGGTAGGACCCTGTCAGGGACACTGAAGAAGCCTCTTGAACAAGAATGTAAGCAATATGTGAGAGGTCTCAAGCTGACCAGGCATGCAAAGATACAGCAAGGAGAAGCCAAAGCAAAGCAACATAGCATTGGCGTAGCCAACAAAAGGGATGTTCCGGGACCTGAGTACTTCTGAGGGCTGCAGAGGAGGCAGCACAGAGAACACTGAGGATGATAAGAGCAGATGGGCACTTAGGTTTTTTATTTATGTTTGTTTTTTTAACTGATACATTAAAATTGTACATATTTAGGAGTATTGTGTAATGTTTCAACAAATGCATACTTTAGTAGAAGAGAGGGTTGGGTAAAAGTTGCTTAATAGACACTTAGGAGACAGGGTGACTATAGATATGATAATATACTGTATATGTATATATATATGTGTGTGTATATATATATATATATATATATATATATCTAGAAGAAAGGATTTTGAATCCTTGCACCATAAAGAAATGCTAAGTGCTTGGGCAGGGAGTTTTGACACCATGTTAGGATCAGCATTAGTAAAGGGTGCAAGAAGAGGAGAGGTATCATGGAGGAAGGAGTCAGGTGAGGAAATATGGGACACAGGGCTCTAGGACAAGTGGCTATTCTCCGTAACATGGCATCTGAGATTACCTACTAAAAGCCATTACATCATACAAACTGAATTTTTAGCTGCCTTTTATTAAGACTACAGATTATGATAATTTTAATGTTATAACTATTGATAATGTTACGGGTGATAGAAAAACAGTGATGATCCTTAATCAGAGCCATGGGATCTGAGGAAATAGCCTGAGAGAACCAGGAAATTGGATGAATACAGGGATGGGCATGTCAGAGCTGGAGACAGCTGCTGAAATACAAGGCAGGTAGCACAAAAGCAGATGGGTTACTTAGTTGTACGGCAGTAATCACTGGAGCTGGATATCAGACAACAAGCTGAAGGATGGGATGAGAAAACAGTGATAGTTTCATTAATTCTGTCTTAGAAAGTAATCAGATGATTCAAGTGAAAAAAAGTATCTTTGAATTGATAATATGTCATTCACTGCAACATAATTAAAAAGAAATTCTGATGGCTAGGCACAGTTAAATAACATCAGGATTTAAGGCACTATTTCATAGCCCCTTGGATTAATATATTTTCTGTTGTGTAGAAATTGTGTAATGTCACTCAAACTCTTCTTGACAACAACATATGTATTAAACCATCATATCTCGACTCTGATTTTATGTCTCCCTATAGATAAGAAATGGATTTTCAAGAAAAGGAAAGAACTCGTTGTATCTGAAATTTGTCAACAATACATCTCTACCATAGTATTTATATTATGGCAAGGGAATAAACCTAATAAGCTCTGCTTTTTGGTATTCTATGGAACAAAATTTCTAGTAGAAAAAAGGAGTGAAAGGAATTGTTTGTGATAGCTTTTAATTGGACTTTATTCAGTCAATTACACTGAGGGGAGAAATTCTTTTACTTCTAGTTTTCTATAATCTACCACCCAGTGTATGTACTGCAAATGTGAGAGTGAAGTGGAGACCAGGGACTAGAGGATAGAGATGGGCTAGCAATGCAAGTTTTCAGGCACTCCTTAGAGTGAAGTGGCATCACCAAAGCCACTATGAAGTTCAATGTGAGCAGCCCTGACTTTGATAGCAAAGAAAACTTGGTTCAAACCCCTGCATTATATATTAGAAATTCTAAGACTTAACACATAATGTATATCCATAGAGTGGAATACTACCAAGCAATGCCTGGCACACAGTGCACCCTCAATGGCCTTCAGTGAATAGAAGCTGGTATTGCTGTAAAATAATTTTTAAGGTGCAAAAGGGGAAAGTCAGGGTTCAAGTATGACAGGGCTCCTCTCTTCAAAGTCATAAATTTCATCTCCCTGTCAAGTAAAAATTCCTCTGCCAACTCCTTATGAGTATCTGAAAGCTAAACTTGCCTAAAACTGACTGGTACAAGAAACTGACATTTTTATGTCAATTTCTAGGGTTTTCACCTTCTTTGTTATTCTTCATAAGGTGGTACAAAATATAAGAAATTAATAAACAGAAACTCCATATTTTTGAACTTACCATTTTTGTCTGCTCTCCTCAGTATCTAGAAGGGAAAAAGTAAAAATTTGTATCACCATTTTTGATAAGTATTGTTATGAACATTATATTCACACATAGTTCACCATTATTAAACAAAAGACATTCCAATTTTAAGTAAGATTTTCTCAATTGAGATCTTTACTATAAACAAGCTCCACAAACAACCCAATGTTCATCAAAAGGTGAACAGATACATAAACTTTGGTACATCCTTATGTACTGCTGGGAAAAAGAATTAGCTATTGATATATATATATATATATGTATATTTATATAATAACTAAGATGGAATTTAAATAATTAGAGTGATTAGAAAACCTACACACCAAACAGTATCTAATGCGTAAGTTCACTGACATAAAATCATAAAACATGCAAGATAATCTATGGTTACAGAAAGCAGTAAGGGCTGCCTAGCAATTAGCAGGGCCGAGAAGGAGGGTTAGAAAGATATGAGGAAACACTGGGAGTGATAGTTCTTATCTTGATTGTGATCATGGTTTTACATATGTGAAAATCATCAAATTTAAATTTAAATTGTATTTGTTAATGTAAGCAATACCTCAGTAAAACTGAGAATAAAATAAGAGTAAGTCACAGATAAACAGAAGCTCAGATGTCTGCACTTCAGTTTACTTTACTTGTATCACTATATTATTGGACCTATTTTAAATTATCTTTGATGTATAGGAACTGTTCAACCATCTGATATCCGTTACTTTTCAGTAATGATTTTTGGTTTTGTAAGAAACTAATCTTTCCTCCATTCTTGCTCCATTGGATAAGCCAGGTGTCACATCCCTCTGGCCACAGCAACTGCTCAAGGATGAACACGGTAGGACCACTGAATAATGGAGCACGATTTTGTTTGTTAAGAGAGAGCCATACTCTCCTCTCTGCTGGGTTTGAACGTAAAAAGGTCTAGGCAAGGAAATGCTAGCAGCCATTTTGTGAGTGTATATGTTGCAGGTTGAGTTATTGAAGTCCTAACCCTCAGAACTTGTGAATGTGATCTGATTTAGAAATAGGACCTTTGCTGATATGCTCAAACTAAGATTCAATTAAGTTAGAATTCAATAGGGTGATTCCTAAATCCAATGACTGTTTACCCCATCAGGAGAGAGAAATACAGAGATGCAGAAACAGAGGAAAGAGGTTGTATGTTGACAGAAACACACAGGAGTAATGTAGCCACAAGCCAAAGAATCCCAGGGACTGAGAGCCACTATGATAAGTAAGGACAGAGGCATGGGACAGCTTCACCTCTGGAGCCTCAGAGGGAACATGGTCCTACCAATGCCTTCATTTCACCCATCTGGCCCCAAAACTGTAAGAGAGGAAATGTTGTTGTTAAGGTACCCTGTTTATGGCATCAGCTTGCTAAGGCAGCCCTGGAAATAACAGAATATATAACTGAAGCAGCAGCAATACCTAAGAAAGCAGTGTGGAGAGACCAGAGAAACTTGACACTTGGGGCATCCCCAAGTCCCTAATCTAGTTACCCTGATGAGGATATCTCTGCTTTTCATTGCAGTGGCCAATAAAATATTTTTAATACAAAATGGTCTGGATTATTTTCTATTAGCTGCAATCAAATTAACCCTAACTGACATGTATACTGAAAGAAAAAAAATCCTGATACTATAATAATTAAAAAGTTACATACAGTGCCAAAGAAAACGTCCCTCTGCTATATCACAACAAACTTTAATCACTTGCAAGGGGCTCCTGGGAATCATTTTCATCTGAGTAACTTGTAATTATAGTTAAATAACCACAGCTATTCTTCTATTTAAATCAGCACTTCTTAGGGGCAAGCTTGAAACATGGGCAGTGCTTATAAATCCCAGGTTGTCTGTTTCACTGCTTTCTACTGCAAGAAACATTACTCTTTCATCCTATTGATTTCAGGGAAATAAGGCATAGATCAATAAAAAAATTACTGCAGGTGCTGGTGCTGTGGCATGGTTGGTAAAGCCACCGCCTGCAGGGCCAGCATCCTATATGGACGCCGGTTCGGGTCCCGGCTGCTCCACTTCTGACCCAGCTCTCTGCTATGGCCTGGGAAAGCAGTGGAAGATGGTCCAAGCCCTTAGGCCTCTGTACCCATGTGGGAGACCCAGAGGAAGCTCCTGGCTCCTGGCTTCAGAATGGCCCAACTCAGACCACTGTGGCCATTTAGGGAGTGAACCAGTGGTTGGAAGATCTCGATCTCTCTCTCTCTCTGCCTCTTCCTCTCGGTAATTCTGCCTTTCAAATAAATACATCTTTTAAAAAAGTCATTACTGCTTTATGTTTTTTTTTCTTTTTTTGGACAGGCATAGTTAGACAGTAAGAGAGAGAAAGACAGTGAGAAAGGTCTTCCTTCCATTGGTTAAGCCCCCAATGGCTGCTACAGCCAGCACGCTGCACCGATCCAAAGCCAGGAGCCAGGTGTTTCCTCCTGGTCTCCCATGCTGGTGCAGGGCCCAAGCACTTGGGCCATTTTCCACTGCCTTCCCGGGCCACAGCAGAGAGCTGGATTGGAAGAGGAGAAACCTGGACAGAACCTGGAGCCTCAACTGGGACTAGAACTTGGGGTACTGGCAGCGCAGGCGAAAGATTAGCCTAGTGAGCCACAGTGCCGGTCCTTTCTGTTTTCTTATAAAATATTAACATTACTAAACTTTTCTAGCATCAGATGGGTATTGCTGTGACTAGTATACATAAGAAATTAGTTCTTATTTTTATTAAATTGATTATTTTATAGGAAGGCTGCATTCAATAATAAGTACTATGCTTAAAGCAGAATGAGACCCAAATAATCTTTACTCTACAGGAGTAATTGCTAGTGGTTATATTGGGGATCCAGTTCCCCACCACAGCCAGCTTCTTTCTCTATTCTAAAATGAGGGAGTCCAACTGAGAGTCAAGGAAACACAAAATGCATCCTATTTCTTACCTTTGACATACTCTCAGATTTTATTTCAAGGTCTAGTATGCCCTCATCAGTTCAAAGTGACAAGATTAGGGATACCCACACACTAGAGAGCTGGGCTCAGGATTTCTGCCATTTCATTTCATAAAGGACACTCTTAAGTAGCAGTCAGCATTTTAAAGATTAAATTGAGACAGTAGCTTGTGTTAATGAGACAGTTATTATAATTAAATGTGAACAGAACTGTCTCTACTGCAAATTTTGCCTCTGAGCCCACAGACTAATAAGAAATGCACTGCAGATGAGAGTTGAGTTCATTATGTTATGTTACCACAGTAAACTGGGTCAGCTAATCTTACGGTTGCCATCACTAGATGAATAGTAAATAAATTTAAATACCATGGTCAGGCTTTAAGTTGAAATACAGATAATCCTGAGGTTTTCTTGTAATTTAAAGATTAATAAAGGTTTTATTTCCCTCAAGAGAATATTTAACAACACTTTAAATAGATCAAAGGGTGGGATGGTTGTGATGCTCGTTGGGACACCTGGACTCTATCTCAGAGAGCGTTGCTTCCAGTCCTGACCCTACTTGTGATTCCAGGTTCCTGGTAATGTGCACCCTGGGACGCAACAAGTGATGGCTCCAGTACTTGGGGCCGTGCTACCAACATGGCAGACTGAAGTTACTTCCCATTCCTGGCCTCAACCTCGCCCAGCCAAGGCTGCTGCAGCCATTTTGGGGGTGAACCAACAGATGTGAGCTCTGTCTGTCTCTCTAATAAAATATGTAATGAAGATGAGAACATGACATGTCATAACTAAAAAGAAAAAACAAAAAGCTATTCTTTGATAATCTTGTTTGAAAATCCTCACCATAAACATATAATGGCAGACATTAAAGTGTAAATGTTTTCTTGGAAACAAAAAACTGAGACAAACACCGTTCACTGAAATAATATTTGCTAACTGTGTCACACCATGGAGTAGGTTAATATTCAAGGATGAGATCAGTCAGTCACTAGGCAGACTCTTGGGAATCAGATTTAGGATGGAGTCAGGACTCATTCAGAACACGGAATCTCGTCCAAAAGGGGAGACCTAGTAGGTGAGTCATGTTGTGACATCCAGCAGGTGTTGTTTCCAGCTCACTCGTTGCCCTGAGATAGAATGTGGGGGAGTAGACACTGAAGGGTGGGTAGAAGAAAAGTAATCAGCACAGACGAGCATATTTTCTTCTCAATTTGTCCAAGGGTGAGCCCTGCAGGAAACCCAGGCAAGGCAAGCCTATGATTGCAGACAATGATAAGGGTAATTTTTGTTCTCCCAACTGGACACTCTCCCTCACATAATCAAACATGTATGTGTAATTAGGTGAGATAAGAAATATACGGTTGTCACAGAACCACTGCATCTGGAAAATTCTTTCTGCTTTGACAGTCCTCTGTCCATCTCCATTCTCAGAGATGACATATACAGGAACTTGGGATTAAATACATTTTAAAGGAGAAACTATTACTCATTTTCACCAAGTCTTTGACCATCTGGACCCTGTGCTTTGTGTTCAGGGTATAATGGGTGTGCATGCATGGAGGGAGCGAGGAAGGGAAGGCAGTTAAGTCACTTCCCTCTTTTACAATCTTCCAACCTCACTTCCACCTCACCAGGATGGAAGTGTAACTAATTTCATTTGGGATTTCTCTTGCTTTCAGGGATGAATTGCAAGTTTGCTCTTCTCCCTCTGTACGTGGCAGCACTGATTAATGGAATGGTTCCAATGAGTCCACATGCTACACAGAAGTGTGTTCTAAACTAGGGTTTATTCTCTCTTATCCAGAATGCAGTCATCTGGAGAAAAACGTACTAGTGCAAAAACAGAAACAATTACCATCTTTCTGGATCCATCTGTGTTGTTGCATACAGGAACCTGTTCAGACCCTCTCCCACACCAGCCTGTGTAATGGAGTCCCTTGGCACTAGTGCTAGGTTTTCTACGCCCCATAGGAGGTTTTCATGAATATTTATGATGAACTGATATTTAATTCTGTCATTTTTTAAGAGAAAGTCACATAAATTAGCTTGATAAAGAAGTATCCTTATGTAGCTTATGGATTTAGCTACTGTTATGTATGAATTCATGGAACACTGCTGTAACTATTACATTTCAAATTCTTACAGCATATTTTCTATTTTTCCTCAGTTTTCTAACCAGTAAACTCTTATTTCACACTCACAACAACTAGGGAAATAAGCATCATACTCAGTATTATTGCTGATTTGGAGATAAGAGAAATGAAGCAAAACCCAACTGTTATGATAACAAGATTTTCTTGTTAAACATCTATCTCTTGTTTCTATAACTGGACATGTTTAATCATGTCATTAACACTATTCTCACATCAGTTTAAATTGCTAGATAATTAACACTTCCAGTGGCATTTTAACTTTTAAAAGATGTATTGAGGCCAGTGTCATGGAGCAGTAGGCTAAGCCTCTGCCTGTGGTACCAGCTGATCCAGCTCTCTGCTAATGTCCTGAGAAAGCAGTGGAAGATGGCCCAAGTGTATGGGCCCACACATCTGCATGAGAGACCCAGAAGAAGCTCCTGACTTCAAATCGGCTCAGCCCCAGCTGCTATGCCCATTTAGAAAATGATCCAGCAGATGGAAAACCTTTCTCTCTGTCACTCTCTCTCTCTGCCTGTAACTCTACCTCTCAAATAAATAAAAATCTTTTAAAAAAGATTTATTTATTATTTAAAGGCAGAGTGGCAGAGGGAGAGAAAGAGAGGAAGGGAGGGAGAGAAGGAGGCAGAGAAAGTCAGAGAGAAGAACAGAGAGAGAAAGAAAGAGAGATACAGAAAGAGAAGATACCTTTCATCTGCTGGCTAGGGCTGGGCCAGGTGGAAGACAGGAGACTAGAACTCCATTTGTGTCTCCTATATGGATGGCAGGGGCCAAGGTAATTCAGAGGTCTTCCACTGCGTTCCCAGGCACATTAGCAGGGAGTTGGATTGGAAGCAGAGCAGCAGGGACCACAACCACACTCTGTTAGGGGATAGTGGCAGTGTGGTAAATGTGGGCTTAATCCACTGTGCCACAAGGCTGTCCCCCAGTGGCATTTTAATGTAACCACTTATGAAAGTTTTCCTCAAATTTGGAAATTAGTCTCCATGATGTAGATGCCTCCAGTTGATTTCATAACTATTACAGTTCGTTATAGGTAGTACCTATCACCTTTTTACTATAATCTGAATAAAACTTAAAAAGCAACCTTTCTTAGCAGCTCTATTAGAATATACTAAATCTAATAAAATAAAAATGATATACTTATATTTCACATTTTATTTTGCTGCAAGCAAAATGAATAATTCAAAAGTTCCTAAGTAACAAATCCTTTTCCATGTCACATATTTCACCAGAGTGTTAGATTTTTCACAAAATAACTCAAAGAAAAGTGTAAACAAAATCTTTCCTATTTGAGACAAAATCCAATGGCAGCTTTTTTTTTTTTTTGGTAGACTGTAGCATTTAAAGACAAACACGTCAACATCTCTTACATGGAGTCAGTTTCATGCTTTTTTTTTTTTAATTTTAGAAATAGGTATGAGAAGGCAAGGGTGCCCTCTTAATAGATGACTAGCTCCTCAAGACAGGTACCAGATGCTGTTTGGCTACAGAATTTGGAAATAATCATGCCAACATAATAACCAATGAGACGTCAACTTCCTTTTTATTTTTAAAAAAGAGTAGTTGAGCCTTTGAGCCAAGGTTGGTGTGCATGTTGGGGAGCTTGACTTCCCATTCACCTAGTTTCAATCTTTTCACCTTTATACTGTCAGCAGAATTTGTTGACTGTTTTAAAAATAATCACAAGCAAGCACTAGCTATTCCTAGGGGACAGAGTATACTTCAGGTTAACATGAATGGAGGCCCCATCGGCTCTCTTTGAGCCATGTTCATGGATAGCAGCTTAGTTGTCAATGTCAAGACAGACATGATTTTTGGAGCCCTGACTTCCTCCTGCCACTGAGGGCAGCCGGCTAGCTGTGCTGTGTTGCCTGTCCCTTCACTCAGTTCAGTTTCTTGTGAGCTTTATGGCCCTGAAGAGCCAAACTAGAAAGGAACAGTATCAGCCAGCCAGACCATTAGCACCGCCAACATCATCCAATTGACCGAAGCCCAGGAGAGATCAACACTCACCAACAGTAAGGCACCTAACAATCTGCCTGTGTGAATGAACGGGAATCTTACTCTTGGCCTTGGATAGGAGGAACATGGCAAGCCCTGAATGCCTGGAAAGAAGGCAGCCACAACATACAATTGAATCTTCTATCATTTGCCTTAGATCAATTTTAACTACTGATTGCAGTTTCTCTCTGAATGAAAAAAAAAAATCTAGCTAATCCATTCAAGATAAATTCTGGAGGGCTCCTTATCCCTCGTCTCATTGTCTTCATTACCTCTGCCTCACCATTATAATACTAATAATTTGATTTCCTCACATTTTCATCTTTCTACAGATAAATGTATTTGGCCTCTGGCCCATCTCCTACTTATTTCGATTTTAATAAGAAATGATAATTCAGAGAAGGGCACAAAACGTGGCTCTAAGCCTTTGCCTGCTTCTATCAGGCCAAAACACGAGGCAGCCTGATCTGTCCCCATGGGCCAGACACTACCTCGGGGGACAGCATGAATGTGACAACTGTGGGGCTGGGAGAAGTGTGAGCCGGGCAACATCGGGAAATAGTAAGGCAGAGAAAGCGGCTGGATGACAGGGAGAAAAAACAGAGAGAACAGAAACAGCAGGATGGGGAGTAAAGTGGAATTGAGAAATAAATAAGAAGCACACGGGCATCAAGAAAGAAGCCACGGGGTGAGGGCAGAAAAACAGCACAGACAGAAAAGAAAGAATGATCATTGTGTCAGAGAGATGGAGGAGGGAAGTCAACACGAAGCAGGCGTAGACCAAAGAAAACCATCAACAGCTGGAATTGATGGAGATAATAACAGTGATTACCACGTGGAGAGGTGCAAGAAGGGAGACCCAGGGGGCGCGGGGAAGGAAAAATAAGAGGCAGTAGAGAAAAAAGAAGAAGAGCATGAAAGAGATCTTAGCCATGGCTGTGAAAAGAAAACAAATGCATTCAAAGTCATTGTTTTCCCAGGCGCGGAGGGAGGATGGCCAGGCAAGGAGGTGTCCACGGCAGCTCTGGGCAGCCTTGGAGCTCCGGCGGGGCTGGAGGCTGCAAAGGGACGCCCACCCCACCTCGTACCTTTTGTTCACTCTAACCCCTTATACAATCCTGGCCGCTGGGGAATCTTAACTTTTCGGGATTCCAGTTAGGGTTGTTGAGCCCCAAACTGCAGCCTGGGACTGCCCTTTTTGACAAGCAGAGTGGCGGTCCTTTGCCACGGTGGTCTTCTGGGATGGAGGACAGGGAAAATTCTCACCCAAGTTCTAGGCTCCCACACTGGCCGCTCAGCCCCCCCCGAGGGAAGAGGAAAGGTGCTGGGGCAGCCCCGGCGCCACTCCTGCCCACAGCACTTACGTCGAGGAAGATGGACATGCCCTTGGACAGCCGCAGGGCAGAGCTCAGCTCCTCCGAGGAGTTGTTGGAGGACGGCGACGTCTCCCGGGAATCCTCCATGCTCAGCGGCCGGCCGGGAGCAGGGCCGGGTGGACGCGCTGTCTCGGGCAAGGGCGCGGCCGAGAGGCTGCCTCCGGGCGCCGCCGCTGCCGCCAGGGCTCGAGCTGCGAGTGGGTGTGCGCTGCCTGGCGCTCCCCGCGCTCCGTCTCCCCTCCCTCTCGCCGGCCTCCGCGCTCCCGCACCGCTCGCTCTCACGCCCTGCCAGATCACGGCGCCGGGAGCCGTCTCATCCCTACGCGTAGCCAAGCTCGGCCCCCAGCCACGGCCGGGGATGACCCCGCGGGACCGGGGCGCCCCACGACGGCCCCGCGGGCAGGGACGGGGGGAACATGCCCACAGAGACGCGAAGTGAGGAAGGACCCCGTCCCGTGGGCTTACCCTGCGGTGGAAACCGTGAGTCCACGGTGGTTTGCAGAGGTTTGGTCTGCTTCGCTTTAGCTCCTAGTGGGACTCCAGCCCCACCCTCCCCAAAGACGAGTGGGTTCCCGATGCCACCAAGAGAGGAACCGCAGCTTTAACGTGGGGATTAAGCTATGGCTTTGGGGATCTGCCAGATCTGAGCTCCAAGCCTGCCTTAGATACTTGGGTATTTTGCGATGTGGCAAGTTACAAATTCTTCAAACCTCAGGTGTGGTCACCGTGATGGTTCTTAGCCCAAAGGGTTCTGAGGCATGCATGTGGCAATGCTGTCGACAGAGGCAGGGCTGTGGGCTCTGTAAAGAATAGGCGTCAAAAGTTCCATAGGGGAAATGCTAATCAGCTAATACCCAAATCAGACCTAGCCCTTGCGCCATTTGGGGACGATGTCTCTGTCTCTGCCTTCCAAATAAAATGAAAAATTAAAAAAAAAAATCAAGACATTGCTGCTTTTAAAACACTTTAGAGTAAATCATTCAATGATTGAGAGTTTCTGTGAAGACTGCCAAAATAGTAAGTTGACCACACCTTTCAACAGGAGAAAAATCCCTCTTTAAGGGGCATCTAGAATGTGTGAGGCTTGTGCCAGTTACCGCCTGGTTTACAAAGTGGAGCCCTCAGGGAGCACAGTGAGGCAGACAGAAGACAGCCTGGTCCAAGCAGAATGGACGGGCGATCCGACCTGCACGTGTGACCTCCCAGGAAAGTAGACTATGTTCTTTCTGTAAAAAAGGTCTAAGACAACCACAATGCAGGACATAACGTTAGTGCCTCAGGCACGTGAAACATGCTGTGTGTTTCTCATAGGAGCAGGACTTTAAAAATCCAGTTATGGGGACCAAGAAAGTCTTGATAAAGAGGTGGTATCTGAAATGGATCTTAAAAACAAGTCGATACTCTGTGGTTGATCAAAATAAAAGGAAAAGGCATCCCAGCAGGTGAAACAGCGTGAGCAAAGGTATGGCATCAGAGAAGCACATGGAAGCTGCCACAGTCCCCACTAGGGAGTCTGTAAACAAAAACAACAACAAAAAAATTCAAGTCCTATCCCAGTCTTCCTGAGTTTCAACATCAAAGTATGTAGCCCAGGAATCGCAGCCCCTGCAGACTAAGGGTCCACACACAGCACCTCTGTAGCAGGGCCAGGGCAAGGGTGAGGCAAATGAGGTGCACTGGGCTCAAAATGCAAGGAAGTGCATGCAGTCAGGCCCACCAGCAAGACCTTGAGACTGACAGCCTTCTTAAATCCACACCAGCGGCTTTGCTTTCGCTGTACCAAAGTCCCAGCCCTGCTCTGTAGATCAGTTCTCGGAAGACTAAAGTCAAATTGTTCTCAGGTCTGGCAGTTCATTGGAATCACCTGGGGCTTGTGGTAACACATTTATTTATTTATCATTTCAAATGCAGGTTGAGAGAGAGAGAGAATTTGATCTACCATCTGCTGGCTCATTCCCCCTAATACCCTCAATAGCCAGGGCTGGGCCAGCAGGTAGAAGCCACATGAGTGGCAGGGATTCAACTATTTGAGCCATCACCTGTTATCTCTCAGGGTGCACATCAGCAGGAAACTTGAATGGGAAATGCAGTCGGGACTTGAACTCAGGTACTCCAAAGTGGGATGGGGAAGTCCCAAGAGGCGTGTTAACCACATGCCAGACGCTCATCCCGACAAATCTATTGACTCTTCCTCTGAGAGGTAGATCCACTGCCCTTGAATATGGAAAGATGGCGACTGCATCAGTGAGAAGGAGACATAAGTGACACTGTGTGTTTTCTGAGGCTGGGCAGCAAAGGCTTTATAATTCCACCACTTCCTGAGCTTCCATAGAGGAAGTCTGACTACATGTAGGCACCGTACACTCTGCAAGTCCAAGCTACGTGGAAAGGCGTGTGTAGGAACCTCGCTGGTGTATCCAGCTGTGCAGAGCTTTGCATTCTCTCAGCATAAACGGTGGAAATGTCAAAGTCTCCAGATGATTCCAGTCCCCAGCTGTTTGAACTGTCCGTTGATAGCCATGTCCCAGTCAAGACATTCAGGAGCAAAGATACAGTTTCAGTACTGGGCCTTGTCAGACCTTTTGATCCACAGGGCATAATAAAAGCTTCACTGTTTCAGAAAAATAAGTCTTGGGTGGTTTGATTTTTAACAATAGGTAACTAAAATAAGAATCCTTTAAAAACCCAAAAAAATTTATTTAAAACATTGATACCTATGCTTTATCTCCAGACTCATATCCAGTCAACATATGGTGGTATCTGGGGATGGTTTTTTTTTTTAAGTTTGTATTTATTTATTTGAAATTCAGAGTTAGAGAGAGAGAGAGAGAGAGAGAGAGAGAGAGAGAGAGAGATTCCATATGTTAACTCCCCAGATAAATAGCTGCAATGGCTGGGACTGAGTCAAGTCAAAGCCAGGAGCTAGGGGCTTCATCCGGGTCTCCCATGTGTGTGGCAGGGGCCCAAACTCTTTGGCCATCTTCTGCTGCTTTTTCCAGGCCATTAGCAGGGAGCTGGATTGGAAGTGGACGCCGTGTTGGAACTGGGAACCTAGATCTCCCATGCTGGTGGTAGGAACACAATTAATTAACCCAATTACTTAAGCTTTCACTACTGCCTACCAGGGTCTCTATTAGCAGGAAGCTGGAGTCAGGAGCCAGAGCCAAGAATAGAACCCAGGTACTACAGTGTGGGATCAGAGCATTTTTACCACTAGAGTAAATGCCTACACCTGGGCATAAATTTTTTGGAACACTTTCCAGGTGATCTTGATAGTGTAGTCAAGATTAACAGCCACTAAACCTGACCATGTTGTACATACATTACAGGAGAAAAAGTAGACTAAATATTATCAGAAGGGCAGAGAACAGGAAGAAGAGCTGTAAAGTTCAAGGATAGAACTCTGGACTTAATTAGCTAGGAAGTTAGAGGCGTTAGACTTGATCAGGAATGAGATATTGGTTGAGCTGTGCTTTAGAAATATTAATTTGGCATCTTTGTGTGCTTTTACCTTATGAACCACAAGTTTTCTTATCAGAACTGCTAAAATAGACCCTTTCCTTTGACATGGGCTCATCAAACGAAAGGCAAAATCATTTAAAAAAAAAAGAAAAAAATATATTGAGGCCGGTGTTATGACATAACAGGTAAAGCTCTACCTGCAGTACCAGCACCCCATATGGACACCTGTTCTAGTCCCGCTGCTCCACTTCCAATCCAGCTCTCTGCTATGGCCTGGGCAAGCAGTAGAAGATGGCCCAAGTCCTTGAGCCCCGTACCCATGTGGGAGATCCGGAAGAAGCTCCTGGCTCCTGGCTTCGGATCGGCTCATCTCCAACCATTGCAGCCATCTGGGGAGTGAACCTGTGGATGGAGGACTTCTCTGTCTCTCTGCTTCTGCCTCTCTGTAACTCTGCCTTTCAAATAAATAACCTTTACAAAAAAGAAAATAAAATAGACTAACCAACACATCAGATAAATATTGAAAAATTAAAATCACAGAATCGAAATCAAAAGGAAAGGTAGGAAGTATACTGACTGTGAACTTCAAGGTTACAGAATTTACAAACATAATATCTTATTTGTTCCTGCCATCACATGGAGCATTGAGTACAATTTTTTTTGCAACAAGCATAGCTTAAATCTGACGTCTCTGAGTTGTGTGGATCCATTTAGCCCTCAAATTCAGCCTTACAAGTGATAAGATGTTTATGCTGACTCCAACATAGCAAAAACAAATGATGAAGAAGAATTTCTCTGGTTGCAAATGAAGAATAGGAGAACAATCCATAGTCATCATTCAATACCAGGGAGTTTTTTGTAACACTTAGGTAAAAACATTTCTTCTCTTTATCAGCAACAAAAGACATTTCTGTACCTGTGGCTTGGCTTACTTCCTCTAATGGTCTATCAAGAAAAATATATAAATTATTAAACAATGAACATTATTTATTTCATAATTTCTGCATGATTATCATGATACCATAGCTGATACCTCTTTTTAATGGAAATGTAATGTTCGTGGAAAGCTCCACTAGAAATGGATGGCAATTAGATTCCCATTCACAGCCAAATTCAATAGGCTCTGTAAAGTGGTAACCACACATATTTTTAGTTTTCTTTTTATCTAGACAGTGTGCATTTTTGAAAACTGTTTTCACACATCACTTTGCTGAAACACAGATGCTACCCTGCTCTGCCTAGCATCAGTTGCAAACAGGAGCCAGCAGACTTGGGGGAGGAAATGCATCTCATACCCACTTTTTTGTAGCAAGAGCCAGAAAAAACAAATGTAATCCTAGATTCCAGCTCTCAGCCTTCTTGTGATAAGACTTTGACATGCAAGTATTTCTAGCATTTCAGGGCATGATAGCCATGGGAAGACGTATTATATTTCAACCTACCTCTGCCACATCGAGGAACTATTATCTAAACCATTTGAGACATGCGGGAATCTGTCTGATTTATATTTTAAATTCTAGGGGAAGCTGTCCTTTTGAGCAATGACTCAGAATCTTCTCACCAGAGTAGTGGACATTTTCCTTGCTTTGGCAGCCTAGAGTCCCAAACCCTTTTCCTCTGTGAGAGTCCGTGCCCATAGTGTAGGTCTTAGTGGGGGCCAGGATCCACCTCTTGTAAGAGAAGGAATGTGTTCCCTTTGCCTGACCCCTGGCAGCAGGAGCAGAAGCTGAGATATGGCTCAGCCTACAGGATGCCCCCTTGGGACTTTAAATCTGTGTCAAGGGATGTGAAGAGAAATTTGTGAATGGCAATGGGCATTCGCAGGGCAGTCCAGTGGCCACAGCACCAGCCCTGAAGTCAGCGCAACCAGTTTGATAAAGGACCTCTGGTTTCAGCAGCCGTGTCCTCTCAGTTTCTCCACCAAGCTTTCCTGTGAACTTCCCCAGAGACCTCGTATCCTTCCCAATTTGATTTCCTATTTGACTTTAGTCAGAGTTTGATTTTGATGTTTGAACTCTGAGTGATAAATTCAGACTAAGTTCCTCCCGTTTAAGAGGGCCATGTGTTAAGTCCTTGGGAAAACAAGGATTTTAAAAAAATGAATTCTCTTCAGACAGTTGTTGACTGCCTGCTTTATTCCACACCGCTGTCAGGCATGGCTTGGGAAATGATGAAAAGGCTGGTCCTTGCTTTTGCAGCACACACACAACTGAAGGAGACACTATTTTAACAGATAATTGTAATGCTGTGAGACAAGAGTGGAACTGAAGATTGACAGAGAGGGGAGGCGACTTCTTGCCAGCAGGGCCTGTTCTACATGATCATTTATGTAACTATAGATGGCAAAATAAGGGCTCAAGGGGAGAAAGTACATGGGCCAAAATTTTTAACTAATAATGGCTACTTTCCTAGGCATTATTTTATTCTGAGGATAAAATATTTCTGATATGCCACTGTGTGAGTAAAATAAAACTTTTGTCTAGGCTGGCGCTGTGTGGCATAGCAAGTAAAGCCTCCACCTGTGGATGCCAGTGGAATCCCGGCTGCTCCACTCTGATCCAGCTCTCTGCTATTGCCTTGGAAAGCAGTTAGAAGATGGCCCAAGTGCTTGGGCCCCTGAACCTGTGTGGGAGATTGGGAAGAAGCTCTTGGCTTCGGATTAGCCCAGCTCCAGCCATTGCGGCCATTTGGGGAGTGAACCAGCAGATGGAAAACCTTTCTTTCTCTCTGCGTCTGCATTTCTATAACTCTGCCTTTCAAATAAACAAATAATTGTTTAAAAAAACCTCTTTTCTGATGGCTTGTTCAACTTAGAGCTCTTCTATCTTGACAAAGAAAAAAATATCCTAATCACCCAGTATCTTCCATTCACCTGTTGTGTTGCTCTAGTTAGTATTCCCTATCTTGTTCCTTCTCATGGTCAAGCTTTCTCATCTGTAAAAGCAAGGATGAGGAGCTGGCATTGTGGTAGAGTGGGTGAGGCTGCCACCTATAATGCCAGAATCCATATCAGAGTGCTGGTTTGAGTCCCACCTGGTCTGCTTCCAATCCAGCTACCTACAAATACACCTGGGAAAAGCAGCAAAGGATGGCTCAGATACTGTGCCCCTGTCACTCACATGGGAGACAGAGATGGAGTTCCTGGCTCCTGACTTCAGCATGACCAACCTTTGACCATTATGGCTATTTGGAGAATGAACCAGTGTGTGGAAGATCTCTCTCTCCCTTTCTCCACGTCACTCTGCCATTCAAGTAAATATAACAAACCTGTTTTTTAAAGATTTGTTTACTAGTATTTATTTTGAAAATTGGAGTGACACACAGAGAGACAAACACACACACACACACACACACACACACAGAGAGAGAGAGAGAGAGAGAGAGAGAGAGAGTGAGCGAGCACTGCAACAGCTAGTGCTGGTCCAAGCTGAAGCCAGAAGCCAGAAGAAAATAGGAGCTAGGAGCTTCATCTGAGTCTCTCATGTGGATGGCAGGGAATTAGATATTTTCACCATCTTCTGGTGCTTTTTCCAGGCCATTAGCAGGGAGATTGATCAGAAGTGGAACAGCTGGGACATTGCTCATACGGGACGTAGGCAACACAGGCGAGACTTTATCACCTATGCCACAATGCCAGCCCCCAATGAATCTTTTTTGAAAAAGAAATGTATAAAAAACAAGGGTGAGGCATTGTGTACAGAGCAAATACTAGGCACAGATAAGGTGCTTGATGAGGTTCCACATTGCTAGCCTTATTAGCATAACTGCTTTGCCACCATGTTGTAAGATGAGTGAGACTTCCTGGTGTAAAGGCACCAGTGGGGTCTGGTGTCTGGCACACAGAGGTCCAGTAAGCTAAGGTGGTCATTGCTAATTTGACATTGTTGTCTACGGCCCTAGATTGATTGCTGATTGCTCTCTCCTTCTTGGGACCCTTGCCTTGGCTTTCTGATCATATTCCTCCTCCTCTCCTTAGCCTTCTTCCTGGGGTCTTCCTATTTTGCTAGCCTTCAGTATGTGTGTTTTATAGACTGCATCTTGGTTCACCTTATCTCCTCTCTCAGTCCCATTGTTGTACCACCATATGTTGATAGTATCCAATCTAATGGCTTCCATCTCACTATATGCTGGTGATTATGTGGATTCACATTTCTGCCTGACTAGTGCATCTCTTTATGGATGATTTTTGGGAATTTTGAAATGAGCCTGTCTAAAAATGAATTCATCATTTTCCCTAATTATCCTATACTCCATATCTTGTTGAATAATGTGAGCTTTCAACAATGCATCCTCAAGGGAAGCCTAGGAATAAACTTAGACTCCTTCTCTCCCTGACTCCCACCCTGCCTCCATCCTAACCTCTTTCCATTCAGTCAGTAGCAAGTGACTCTATCCCCATTGCCACCATATGAGACTAGAAAATTGTCGTCTCTCACCAGGAGCTGTGCCCCAGCCACCTGCCTGGTTTCCCTGCCTCTAATCTGGCCTCCTTCCATTCCATGCTTCACATTTTCCACACAATGATGCTTCTAAAATGCACATCTAAGCATAGCACACACCTGCTTAAAAGTCCTTCAGAGGTTCACTGGAGCCTTTAAAATAAAATCACTTGCATTGTGTCATCTCTTGCCATTCACCCCCTGCCTTCATTGCAACCTCACCATCTGACCACACAGAATTACTGGAGCGTAATAGAAGGGATAAATAATATTTTGGATATCAATAATGATATCCAAAGGTCCTGGGCTCCAATCTCATTCTAGCTTCCTCTAGTCTTTGGACAATACTAAGTAATGTTATTTACTCTGAGATAATAATAAGAATGGAATTTACTGCACAGTGCTTAGATAAAGATTCAGTTAAATAATGCATGTATCATAATATGCTTAGCACAATACCTTGCATAAAAATAATGGCACACACAAATGTGACTGTTTTTCATGACTCATAGATCACTCGATATACACTGCTCTCCCATGTTCTCGGGCAGTTGCCCTTGGTATTATCTGCCTGGAATACACATCTTCCCTAAATTAGCCTGACTGTCACCCAGTAGTTGGATTTTAAGAAACAACTCAGACATCTTTTCCTCTCCAGAAGAGTCTCCTCTCCTGAACACTCCCTCCGTTCTGCAGCACCTGGTTGGCTCCCCATTCTCTGTTTCCATAGCACACTGGCATGCCTCCTCCATGTCCCTTACTGCATCTAAAAAATAGTCATGTTTTTGTATTCTTTCTTCCTGCCTATCTGAAATCTGAGATGTTAGTAGCAAGTAGGACCTGTGTTTTTCTCTATATTTGTGTCTGTAAATTGCTAGTCACTCAGTAAATGTGTAACGAATGAAAAAAAAAAGAGTAAATCTACTGAATATAGGCATCAAAATAAGAGAATGAAGAATTGTTAATAATCGTTCATGTTTAACTCCATGCACTCATGATGAAAAGACAAGAGACAATTAAAGGAGCCTGAAAATCTGGGGGAGGAAGTTTTATAAGCAGCTTCTGCTAGAGTTGGGCAGATCTGGGTGCTGAGTAGTCAAGTGGCAAACACAGGGATACATAGAGAAACAAAGTAGGGGCACCCCTATCTCCCAAAAAAGAGAAAAGTTAAACTCTGATAGTTAGCTACCATTTCACAAACCTAACAGAAGAAATAACTTTGACACTTTTAATATGCATTGACATTATTTTAAATTTAAGATTGTAGGGCGGCGTAAGAGGCAGCTAACAACACTATGTGGAAGCCCCAAGGACCCTACCCAGATTCTAGAAACAGGTGTCATTTCTCTCTTTTTTTGCCCCTTTGGGATCTCAAAATAAGTTTCTGGGGATCTGTCCTTAAGCACTGGGGAATTAGTACTAGGGAATACAGGAAGGGAGGGACTGGGGAGTCAAATACAGCTTTGTCATTTTCCAGCCATAGAGTCACAAGCAACCCACTTAACCTGTCAGAGCTTAAATTTTCTCATCTTTAAAGATCATATAATGATAGTTACTTTGTAAGATTCTCAAGTGATTAACGAAAATGGTTGTAAATTTGGTTGTGAACACTTTTTGGGCAGACCCTGTTTTGTTCATTACTATATTTCCAGCTCCTTAGAGGCAAATACTGATTGAACAAACCAGCAAAGAACATGCATAGTAGGGTCATCATTGTGTGTGTAGCATTGCAAACTTCAATAACCTCAAAGAGCTGGAAAGAGGGGCAGGCACTATCATGAGAAAGCTGTGAGCATGCCCACTCCTCACCCTGGTAAGCACTGTCATAGTAATGCTTTCTTCGTGTCCCTGCAGCTACAGTGTGCATATGCTTTGTCCTCACCAAAACTCATGTTGAAATTTGCCCCCAAGGTAATGGTGTTGAGAAGTGATGGGACTTTTAAGAGATGATTAGGTAAGTAAGAAAGATTAGTGCAGTCCCCATTCTCGTAAGACTAGAATAGTTACCCAAAGAGATGTCAGCAGATTGTTGTAAAGCGAGGCTGCCCTTCTGCTTTGTCTCTTCCACATACACCTGCTCCTGTGTCTCCTTTTTGCCACATTATGATGCAGCATGCGGTCCTCACCAGATGCAGCCGCCCAGTCCTCAGGAACCATGGGCTAAATAAATTTCTTTTCTTTATAAATTATTTAGTCCCAGGTGCTCTATTATAGCAATAAAAAGAGACTAAGACACCTGTAATTATGCAGGTAGTGAAGTCCCCAGCTTTTACCCTGTATAGCATATCCCCCTCTTGGTTGTTCCTTTGTATGTAAAAAAGAGCTTCTGTAATATATTTGAAATTTAGCTTTAAAATGTAAATTGGCCTCTAATTAGAGAAACATCAGACCAGACTGACCACATAATCATTTCTCTAAAACAGAACACCCAAAAGTCAAAATATGTTTCCTACTTTGTGAGTAAGCCAAGTTTATTTGAAACAGCTTTTCAAAAGAGGATTTTTTGCTAGATTTATTAAGCTACTTTTCACTGCAGAAGAGTTGGAAGCTATATTATAATCATAAAACTATTCTTCTAGATATTTCAGAACCTATAACATAAGCCTCTTAAAATATTTTTATGAAGAAATTAGTCTTTTGCATCACAGTACAGCCTAGAGGTAGGTAGATACAATCCTATATAAGTACCATATAAAATACACCACTTTATTTACATCTTAGGGAACGTTTTCAAAAGAGTATAATTCACAAAAGCAATTTACAGACTAAATTACACTTGAGAAAATTCTCAGAGCTTAACAACAGCAGTGACTTCTTCCTTCCAATTTCTTTCCCAGATTCAAATTTGTCTGTTAAAAAAATGGAAGGGGAACATTTGGCTTAAAAGCATAATACTTTAAAAACTGGCAATACCAATCATTTCAAAAAGAAAAAAAAAAAAACCCTGCTAAGTAATTGTGAAGTTCATCTTCACTAGCCTTAATTGACATCTAGCTTCTAAGAAAGGGGTTTTCTAAATTCTTTTAAATGAACCTCCCATCATCCAAAGAGCAAAATTGCTTTGGGTATAAAAGAATTCATTAACTCTACTGGGCTTTCTTACATTTTTACTAATGGAAGTCACCATACTAGACAATCTCAGATACCATATAGAAAACCACTGAATGGGCTGCTGGAATAACAGAAACCAATTTCCTTACAGTTCTAGGGAGTTGGAAGTCCCAAATCAAGGTGCCCCCTGATTTGGTCCCTGATGAAAGCTATCTTCCTGACTTACAGTCATTTCCTTGCTGTGTTTTCACACGGCCTGCCTCTGCTTGCATGCAGAGAGAATGTGCTCCCATGTCTCTTCCTCATATTATAATGATAATAGCCCTATCTTATTAGGACCTACCCTATGACCTTATTTAATCATAATTACATGCATAGGTCCTGTCTCCAAATACAGCAAAATTGGGGGTTGGGACTTCAACATAAGAATTTTGGGGGAAACAATTCAGTCTTTAATAGTCCTTGTGATAATGTGACATATTAAGAGAGAGAGAGGAGAGAGAGAGAGAGAAAGAAAGGAACTGGATATTACACTATCTCTTCCACTTCTGAAATGTGTAACCTCTTAGAGAAATTGTGTAACCTATCTGCTCCTCAGTTTCTTCATCTGAAAAGAAAAATGAGAATAGCTCTCACCTAATGGAGAGTTGTGAGGATAAAGTGCAATATCTCATATCTGGCTCTAAATGAATGTTTAACAAAATCAATTATCATTAATTTATCTAATAAGCAATTTTATTAATCTCTTTGTAGTTTACTATGAAAGCGAGCAAGAGAACAGGACACACTGTGATGGAATATTTTTTAATTTTTCTTTACAAAGGGGAGTGGAGACCACTTTAGATTCTCTTGATCCCTTACAAGTCCACTCATCCACCAGGTATTGTGCATTCTAATACAACAATAGGAAGGAACCCATTGCCTTCCATTTACCTGTATTTTTCCCACAACTGACCTCCTTTCTGGAGCTATCACCTCTCCCTAGCACACCCAACCTCTCATGTTTCCTTTCCCTATTAATGTTCCAACCTAATCAGAGCAATGATCTTGAAAGCATATGATCTCGTTTCTTCCCCTGCTCACAAATGTATGCTAGCCATTGTTGACCTTGGGAATGAATCCAAATATCTTTTATGTTGCTTCCAAGACCCTGCAATACCCCATTTCATTTCTCTGTTTCAGTCCAACTTTCAAACATATACTCATGCAAACATATGTGCATGCCCATATGTACTTACCTTCACATGTGTGTATTTGTGTGCACATACAGAAACACACACATACTTCCTGAAGTTCCTCACTACCACAATTTGTCTTTCTAACTCTTATTTATTCTTTAGATTTATGTTTAGAGCTCAATTCCTCTGAAAAGGCTGGGCAGCACCTTCTTGACTCTGTATTTTTCCTATCAATACATTCACATTGTGCAAAGTATCCCTTGTCATGTCTGTGGACTGGAAACTCAAAACAGGAATGGGCTCACTTACTCTGCCTTCTTCCCAGTGTGTATTAAGCATCTACTGCATTATTATGACTTGTCAAGTGTTGAATAAAAATTTGTCACATGACAATTTACCATGTTCATTCTATTCTCTTCACATTTAAAATTAATCAATTCAGGCCAGCGCCGTGGCTCAACAGGCTAATCCTCTGCCTTGCGGCACCAGCACCCTGGGTTCTAGTCCCGGGTGGGGTGCCGGATTCTGTCCCGGTTGCCCCTCTTCCAGGCCAGCTCTCTGCTGTGTCCCGGGAGTGCAGTGGAAGATGGCCCAGGTGCTTGGGCCCTGCACCCCATGGGAGACCAGGAAAAGTACCTGGCACCTGGCTCCTGCCATCGGATGAGCGTGGTGTGCCAGCTGCAGCGCGCCGGCCGTGGCGGCCATTGGAGGGTGAACCAACGGCAAAGGAAGACCTGTCTCTCTGTCTCTCTCTCTCACTGTCCACTCTGCCTGTCCAAAAAAAAAAAAAAAAAACCATAAAATTAATCAATTCAGTGTCTTATATAAAAAAGAAATATTGAAATTGCATGAGTTCTGCATTACATTTTCTCTTGGGAACAATGCATGAGGAAAATCTGGTAAATAAAATGTTATGATGTGCAATTAAGCATTTTTTAGTCAAAATATAGTGTGCTGCTGAATTTTTCTTTCAGGAATAGTAAAGATTTAATATCAATTTTAGTGAAATACAAAAACCATTAACATCGAATGCTGTGATTTGTATGTGGCGTATCCCAAAAAATGAAATAGTATTGAAAACTGGTGGAACCTTCAAGACATAATCAGGTTATGGACTCCACCTTCATAAAGGGATTAATGTAGTTCCCTGAAGAGTGGGTTAGTTCTCTTAACACTGGATTAGTTCTCATAGGAATTGTTTCACGGTAAACAACTTTGGATTCCACCCACCTTACTTCCTCAGGGCACCATCTTTGAATTGCTTTGTGTAACTAATTTCCCCACAGTTTCACCATCTCAAGAGCCAATTGTTATCTAGTGAGCCTGACATATCCCCTGCATCTCTCTCCATACTTGTTCTTTTGCCCTTTTGTCTTTCTACCAACAGCTAAAGCAGCAGGAAGCCTTCACCAGAAGCAAAGAGATTGGCCGTTTATTATTCTTGAGAATCATGGGCCAAAATAAATCTCTTTTCTTTATAAATTACCCAGAATCAGATATCTTGTTACAGCATCAGAAAACAGACAAATACAGTGAACAGGAATTCATTTCATAGCCCATCATTTCTGTGTTAAAAAGAAATTAGTGGGGCCAGCGCTGCGGCATAGCAGGTAAAGCCACTGCCTGCAGTGCCGACATCCCATATGGGCATGGGTTCGAGTACCAGCTGCTCCATTTCTGATCCAGCTCTCTGCTATGGCCTGGGAAGGCAATAGAAGATGGCCCAAGTCCTTGAACCCCTGTACACTCGTGGGAGACCTAGAAGAAGCTCTTAGCTCCTGGCTTTGGATCGGCGCAGCTCTGGATGTTGCTGCCATCTGGAGAGTGAAACAGCAGATGGAAGACCTCTCTCTCTCTGCCTCTGCCTCTCTGTAACTCTGTCTTCCAAATAAATAAATAAATCTTAAAATAAAGAAAAGAAATTAGTGAAGCAGCTGAGAGCTGGAGTAGAGAGCAGCTTGGAGACAGAGGTAAGATCAAACTGCAGCAGCCTGCGGTGATATAGCTGGGGGGAGAGTGTGGCATCAGTCTGATCTGAAGCCCTAGGGCCTATCAGTTACCACTGGTCTCAGTGGAACCAAAAGGGGCACATTTCTCTCACCCTGTCCTCCCCACAACAGCACCCAGCACCCAGCACCCGGATGAGACAGAGCGGTTGCCATTTTGAGCTTGGGCAGTTGCTGTGGAAGCCTTGTGTGCACGCACAGCAACTGGCTGACAGGACATCACCTTTTAGGCAGTACTGGCAGCAGTGACAGGGAGAGGGCAACATTCAGCTAATGGCTCTTGTGTACGTGCATGATCCAGAGATTCCAGGGAGGGAAAAAATCCATGGTCCCCTCTGACTTTGAGCCTGACTAGGAGGGTAGACAGGGGGCTGGGCACCCATGTAGGACTGTGAGGAGCCCCCAGTCTCCCAACCATACCACAGGCTCTGGGGCTCTGCCTAGGTGGAGCAGCTACAGACAGCTGGATTGAATAACATCTGCCTCTCTGTGGATTGGACAGGCTGGCAGGGCAGAGCAGAACCTCTGCATCCAGTGACTGTGGGCGCCTTATGTACTGATTGTGGTGACTTGGTGGCTAAACGAGTAGTGCAGCATATAGCTGGGTCTCTGGTAATCACTACACAGTGGCTACACATGCTCAGAGTTCCCTGGTTGCTTGCACAGGACATTGCAAGGGGATCCATGCTCTGAGTGAGTACTGCACAGATCACTTGTGTGGGTCATATGGTGGCCCGGATGAGTGTTGCACCTACTGGAGAGCTAAAACCCAGGCATTGATCATCTTGGAGAAGAGGTGAGGATGTGATCACACTAACAGAGGTGCCCATTCCCCCTCTTCTGTGAATAAGAGATCATCCATACCCAACTTGGGTGTTACCCAAGATACCATAGTCCTGTTCTGCAGCACTCACCAGAGCTCCCTGGCCACACCCAGCACACACCTCTTGCCATTCACTGAAAGTGCAGACATTCCACTAAGCCTCAAAGGCATAGTTCAAAGATAAAAGCTATTAGAGGAAAAAACCAGCATGTATATCCACAAATGCCTAAAAATAAATACAGAAATTCAAGAAACAAGAATAAGGATGATATCATGATTCCCCTCCCAAAGAAACACAACAACATTTCAATATTAGAATGTGAAAAGTGAGCTGTGGCTCACTAGGCTAATCCTCTGCCCGCGGTGCCGGCACCCCGGATTCTAGTCCCAGTTGGAGCGCCGGTTCTGTCCCGGCTGCTCCTCTTCCAGTCCAGCTCTCTGCTGTGACCCGGGAGTACAGTGGAGGATGGCCCTAGTGCTTGGGCCCTGCACCCGCATGGGAGACCAGGAGAAGCACCTGGCTCCTGGCTTCGGTTCGGCGCAGGGAGCCGGCCGTAGTGGCCATTTGGGGGTGAACCAACAAAAGGAAGACCTTTCTCTCTCTTTATCTCTCTCTCTCTCTCTCTCTCTCTAACTCTGCCTGTCAAAAAATATAAAAAATAAAAAAAGAGAAGAATGTGAAAATGAAGAAATTGGTGAAATGCCAGAAACGGAATTCAAAATATTAATCATAGGATTACTCAGATGCAATCAGAAGCAAATCCAAGAACTAAAGAAATACATACATGTTGTGAATGAAAATTTTTCTCATGAAACTAAGATTTTAAAGATAAATTAAAATAAAATATTAGAAATGAAGAATGTAATAGATCAAATAAAAAAACACAGGGAAAGCCATAACAGCAGACTTGGTGAGGGAGAAGAAAGAGTATCTGAGCTAAAAGACAAATCTTTGGAAACTTTTAAGTCAGACCAAAACAAAGAAACAAACCCAAAGAAATTAGAAAAATTAAGAACAGTCTTAGAGATTTGTGGGATAACATTAAGTGACCCAACATATGGGTCTTAGGAGTTCCTGAAGTTGTAGAAAGATAACAAGGACTACAGGCCTATTTAATGAAATAATTGCATAAAACTTCCACAATTTTGGTGAAAGAAAGGGACATCCAAGTACAGGAACCACATAGAACTCCTACTAGATGAGACCAGAAAAGATCTTCATCATGACACATTCTAGTCAAACTTTCCACAGTAAAACATAAAGAAAAGGTTCTAAATGTGCACAAGAGAAACACTGGATTACTTTCAGAGGATTTCTAATTAGTCTCACAGGTGACTTCTCATCAGAAACTCTTTAGGCCAGGAGAGAATAGAGATATAGTCCAAATATTAAGAGAAAACAAAACAAAACAAAACTGTTAACCAAGAATACTGTACTCTGCAAAACTCTTGTTTATGAGCGAAGGTGAAATAAAGACCTTCCATAACAAACGTAAATTGAAAGAATTTGTCACCACTCATCCAGCCTTACAAATGATGCTTCAGGATGTGCTACACAGAGAGGCACAGAAAGATAGAAATCATTATGAAAAAAAAGGAAGGCAGGAAATATCACAGTAAAAGTACAAAAGAAATTCAAAGTAAACAATAGGAATATTTATGGGAAAATGGCAAGGTCAAGTTTTTACTTATCAATAGTCACCTAGAATGTAAATGGCCTCAACTCTCCAGTTAAAAGATACAGACTTGACTGAATGAATTAAACGACAAGATCCATCTATTTGCTACCTACAAAAAATACATCTCACCAACAAAGATACATGCAAACTGAAAGTGAAAGGATGGAAAAAGATATTCTATACAAATGAAAAGCAAAAAAGGGCAGGTGGAGCCATCCTAATACCAGACAAAATATACTTTAACATAAAAACTGTTGAGAGGTGAAGAAATGCACTATGTAATGATTAAGGGACCAATTCAACAGGAAGATATAACTATAATAAACATATATGCACCAAATTACAGAGCACCTGGCTATTTAAAAGAAATGTTAATGGATTTAAACGGAGACATAGACTCAAATACAATAGTAACATGGGACTTCAACAACCCATTTCAGCAATAGACAGATCAACTATTCAGAAACACAAAAAAGAAACAACAGATCTAACAGACACTATGGACCAAATGGACATAACTGATATCTACAGAACTGTTCATCTCACAGTTGCAGAATACACATTCTTCTCATCAGTGCCTAGAACTTTCTTTATGACAGACTACATGCTAGGACTTAGAGCAAGTCTCAACAATTCAAAAAAATTGAAATCAAACTATGCATCTTGTCTGACCACAATGGGATGAAGCTGCAAATAAACAACTCCAGAATCTCTAGAACATATGTAAACACAAGGAGACTGAACAACATGCTCCTGAATGAATAGTGTGTCATAAAAGATATCCAAAAAGAAATAAAAAGAAATCCTGGAAATGAATGAAGACAACAACACATCGTATCAAAGCTTATGGGATGCAGCAAAAACAATGTTAAGAAAGAAATTTACAGCAATTGGTACCTACATCAAGACATTGGAAAGGTACCAAATAAATGAGCTATCAATGCATCTCAAGGACCTAGAAAATCAACAACAAACCAAACCCCAAATTAGTAGGAGGAAAGAAATAATGAAAAATAGAGAAAAATACAATCAAAACAAAATATACAAAATCAGTGAAATGAAGAGCTAGTTTTTTGAAAAAAAAATATTGATACATCATTGGCTCAACTAACTGAAAAAAAAAGAGGGAGAAGATTCAAACCAATAAAATTAGAGATGAAAAGGGAATTTCAACAACAGAAATCACAGAAATAAAAAGAATCAAGGAGATATTACAAAGAGCCATATGCTAACAAATTAGAAAATCTAGATGAAATGGAAACATTTCTGGACATATACAATCTACCAAAGTTGATTCATGAAGATCTAGAAAACCTAAAAAGAACAAATAACCAAGATGTACTTTTTTTTTTTACAGGCAGAGTGGACAGTGAGAGAGAGACAGAGAGAAAGGTCTTCATTTGTCGTTGGTTTACCCTCCAATGGCCGCCGCAGCCAGTGCACTGCGGCCGGCGCACCATGCTGATCCGAAGGCAGGAGCCAGGTGGTTCTCCTGGTCTCCAATGGGGTGCAGGGCCCAAGCACCTGGGCCATCCTCCACTGCACTCCCAGGCCACAGCAGTGAGCTGGCCTGGAAGAGGGACAACTGGGACAGAATCCGGCACCCTAACCGGGACTAGAACCCGGTGTGCTGGCGCCACAAGGTGGAGGATTAGCCTATTGAGCTGCGGCGCCGGCCGTACTTTGTTTTTTATTCTTTTTTTTAAAAGATGTGTTTATTTTTTTGAAAGGCAGAGTTACACATTGAGAGAAGGAGAGGCAGAGATAGAGATCTTCCATCTGCTGGTTCACTCCCCAGTTGGCTGCAATGGCTGGAGCTGCACCTATCTGAAGTCAGGAACCAGGAGCTTCATCCAGGTATGCCATGTGGATGCAGGGGCCCAAGGACTTGGGCCATCTTCTACTGCTTTTCCAGGCCATATAAGAGAACTGGATCAGAAGTGGAGCAGCCTGGACTCTAACCAGCACCCATATGGGATGCCAACACTGTAGGTGGAGGCTTTACATGCTACGCCGCAGTGCTGGCCCACAAGATGGACTTTGAGCCAGCAAGAAAGACCCTCCCAACAAAGAAGAAAACCCCAGTACTGGATGGCTTCACTGCTGAATTTTACCAGACATTTAAAGAAGAACTAATTCAAATTCTTCTCAAGCTATTCAAAAACAATTGAAAGGGAGGAAATCCTCCCAAACTTCTTCTATGAAGCCTATATCATTTTAATTCCTAAACAAGTAAAAGATACAACAGAGAACTATAGAGAATATCCCTTATGAACATAGATGCAAAAATCTTTAACAAAATATTAGCTAATCGAATCCCACAATACATCAGAAAGATCATTCACTAGGACCAAGTGGGATTTATCCCTGGAATGCAGGGATGGGGTCAACATTTGCAAATCAATCACTGTGATACATCACATTAACAAACTGAAGAACAGAAAACATATGCTTATCTCAATAGATGCAGAGAAAACATTTGATAAAATACAACATCCTTTCATGATGAAATCCTTAAGCAAATTGTGTATAGAAGGAACATTCTACAATTTATCATCAAGGCAATTTATTTAAAATCCACAGCATGAATATTATTGAATGGGGAAAAGTTGGAATCATTCCCCCTAAGATCTGGAACCAGACTAGGGTGCCTACTCTCACCATTGCTATTCAATATTGTTCAGGAGGTTTTAGCCAGAGCCATTAGGCAAGAAAAAGAAATCAAAAGAATACAAATTGGGAAGGAAGATGTCAAACTATCCCTATTTGCCAATGACATGATTCTACATAATATATAATATATAAAATATATTACATAATTAAAATATATTAAATATTACATAATATAATATATATATTACAACAAAATGGAATCAACCTTATACTTAGTGACATAAGCCAGTTCCCAAAAGACAGATATCATATGTTTTCCATGATATGTGGTAACTAAAAAGTACCTAAAATATAATGTGTTGGAGTGAAATGGACATTCTGAGACTCCATGATTAGTTATAGCCCTTGTCTCTTCTGTTGAAAAACAGTGTTTTCTCTTTCATACTATTTGTTGAACACTTTACTAAGGCTAACCTTACAATTATTCATTAAATAGTTAACCTTACCATCATTAAGCACATTGAAAGTAGATCTCTCTCCCTGATCTGTGACAACTAACTGAGCACCTAAACAAACAATGAAATCCGGTCATTTGCAACAAAATGGAGGAATCTGGAAAATAGCATGCTGAGTGAAATAAGCCAGTGCCAAAGGGAAAAATATCAGATGTTTTCCTTGATCAGTGACAACTAACTGAGCACCTAAAAGGAAACCTGTTGAAGTGAAATAGACACTATGAGAAAAAAATGACATGATCATCCCTTGTCCTGACTGTCGAGGAACAACTTAATACTTTATCCCTTTTAGTATTTTTTGTTCTACTTAATGCCATTGGTTGAACTCTTTAATTAACACACAATTATTCTTAGGTGTTTAAATTTAACTGAAAAGTGATCCCTGTTAAATATAAGAGTGGGAATAAGAGAGGGAGGAGATGTACAGTATGGCACATGCTTATTCGGACTTATCCCTAATGGTAGATTTAGAAATGTGCCAGGGGATTCCAATTCAATCCCATCAATGTGGCATATACCAAAGCCATCTCACTAATGAAAGTGATCAGTTTCAGTTCATAATTGATCATAATGATAGGATTGAGAGTCAAAGGGATCACATAAACAAGACTAGTGTCTGCTAATACTAACTGATAAAATTAAAAAGGAGAGAATGATCCAACATGGGAAGAGGGATACACAGCAGACTCACAGAATGGCAAATGCCCTAAACAGCACTCTGGCCTCAGAATCAGCCCTTAAGGCATTCCGATCTGGCTAAAAAGCCCATGAGAGTTTCACAGGCATGGAAAGCCAAGACACTGTGGAAAAAAATGTACTAAATGAAAGATCTCTGTGAATCAGATCTCAGCAGAAAGAACGGGCCATCAAAGAAGGAGGTACCTTTCTCTGAAGGGAGGAGAGAACTTCTACTTTGACTATGGCCTTGTCTAAATAAGATCAGAGTTGGAGACCTCAAAAGGCTTCCATAGCCTTGGCAGTTCATGCGAGCCTCAGGTGATTACTGATGTCATAAATAAGAGTGTCAATTGTTAAATCAACAACAGGAGTCACTGTGCACTTATTCCCCATGTAGGATCTTTGTCCTTAGTGTGTTGTACTATGTGAATTAATGGTAAACTACTACTCAAAAAGTACTTTATCTGTGTGGGTTCAAACTGTTGAAATCTTTACTTAGTATATACCAAGTAGATCTTCTGAATATAAAGATGATTGAAAATGAATCTTGATGAAGAATGGGATGGGAGAGGGAGTGGTAGATGGGATGGTTGGGGGTGGGAGGGAGGTTATGGGGGGGAAAGCTGCTATAATTCAAAAGTTGTGCTTTCGAAAAAGTTTTTAAAAAAAGAAAGTAGATCTCTTAAAAATCAAGAGTGTTAACATGCGAGGAAGGAGGAAAAAGGGTTGGAGTGTAAGTGGGAGGGAGGGAACTATCACTATTCTCCTAAAGCTGTATATATGAAATACATGAAACTTGTATAAGTTCAATAAATTTTTTTTAAAAAAAGAATTTAGAATTCAGCTGATGGGGCTGCAGAAAACTAACTCAACCTCTCTGGAAGGCAGTGTGACAGTTTAAGTTAAAGATAAAATTAGTATGCCATCTGTTCCGGTAGTTTTATTTCTTGGCACTTCTCTCTAAGGTGATAAGCAGACAACCTCATGAAGATGATATCTAAGCCCAGATTGCCTAGGATATAGAGTCTAAGGCAAAATTTTCATGGTTGTGCTCTATTGGGAGTTACAGTCCTAGCTCAGCAAAAGTAACAGAAAAGGGAAACCAAGCAGAAAAGAGGAGAAAAGCGAAAAATTGTTTTCTTTGAGGTGGACATGATTATATGAGAAGATGCTGCCAGCCACTGGGTCATGCCAGATTTCTCTGGTCAGACTATGTGGATCGACCACACTTGGAAACTCTCCTGGGGTAGGGGAGGGAGAGGGAAATTTCATTTGTCATGTCCTTTCCATCTCTGTCTTTCCCTGGCCAGTGTCATCCCAACACCCCTACATTCTGTATACTCTGTACTTCTACACCTCCAGGTTGTGCCATTTGGTTCACCCAGGCAGCCTAGGGAGTCCACATACCGTCCCCTCTCCAGAGAGCCTCCAGTTCCCTGTTCCATCTGAGTTCAGAAGTGGAAGGAGGGAGCAGAATACCCACTGGCCCTTGGAATTTAGCATGGTTCACATCTGCCCCCTTGAGCTCTCCACACATGACTCTTACTTTTGAGAGAGGCTGGGGCAGCCCCCAGGGCCAGCAGATAGGGCAAGTACAAAGGCAACTACTGCTCTCCATTCAGTGAACAGCCAAGTACCAGGTGGAGCCAGAAATTTGGGGGGTGAATATAAACTGTCTCCAATATAGATAGATGTCCTACATTCATTATGAAATGGTTTGTGGGTAACACAATTTTATATAACCTAGATTTTCATGAATAAGGAATTGGTTCAGTGAATTTTGATATATTCAAATATGCATAAAAACCAAGTAAATCAGCATTTTAAGCATGATATTATATATACAGTTATGTAAAGAGAGTATGATTGTGTTTGTGTGTGTGTGTGTTTATGTCTCTATGTGTGTAAACCTAGAGAACTATGAGAAATAAAAATCACCAAAATACAAAATATTGATCATCATTTTATCTGGATGATAGTATTTCAAGTGACTATTAATTTTATTCTTAACATTCTCTTTAAAACACTACAACAAAAGTTTGTTATTTTATAATCCGAAATTTTGCAAGTTGTTTACTTTTTTTTAAAGATTTACTTAGTTATTTGGAAGGCAGAGTTACAGAGAGAGAGAGGGAGAGACAGAGAGAGAGATCCTCCATCCACTAGCTCACTCAGCAAATGGCCATAAACACCTGCGCTGAGCCAGGCCAAAGCTAGGAACCAAGAGTTTCTTCCAGGTCTCCTGCATGGGTGCAGGGGCTCAAGCACTTGGGCCATCCTCTGCTGCTTTTCCAAACTTGTTAGTAGGAAGCTGGATTGGAAGTGGAACAGCCTGGACTCAAACTGGTGTGCATAAATGATGCCAGCACTGAAAGCCGTGGCTTAACCTTCTGCACCATAATGCCAGTCCTGGTTATTTACATTTTAAACATTTTATACTAAGAGACATGCTTAAATAATGATACTACAGGAGCTGGCATTGTGGTCTAGAGGGTGAAAACTCCTACATGCAATGTGGACATCCCATATGGGCACTGGTTCATGTCCAACTCCCTGCTACTGACTTGGGAAAAGTATCAGAAGATGGCTCCAGTGCTTGGGCTCCTGAATCCTATGTGGGAGGTCTGGAAGAAGCTCCTATCTCCTGGCTTCAGCCTGGCCATTGTGGCCATCTGGGGTGTGAACCAGCAGATGGAAGATCTCTCTGTCTCTGTCATTCTACCTTCTCTCTGTAACTCTGATTTTCAAACAAATAAATTAAGAAGTAGATAAAAATAATGATAACATAGCACTAATTATGCAAAAAAGAGAAGAAATTTCCACTCTGTGTCTGCCATGCTCTGACAGCTCCATTGTGACTCTAACTTCAAAAGGATTGGCGTATGTACAGATAACAAGTGGTATCACCTATGGCATTATTATCACATATAAGATCATTAATGATAACTTTTCTCTTAAGCAACAAGGTGAAGTACAAGTCTATTGAAGGTCTATCATTCAAGGTCTTCTAGATATATGTCCCATGTCACTTTTATACTCATTTATTGTGAATGTATTCCAAATTGGATGGTATCCTCACACTAGCTCAAACTTTCCATTTCCCACACCTGTGTTCATCTCTTCCCCTTCTACCCAACTACCTCCTCTCTTCTATCTTAAACTGCCTCTTGAGGAACATGAATTTGTCCTTTAATTTGCAGCTCATACATCACCCCTTCTATAAAATGTCTCCAGATGAATAAACCTGTTTTGCAATTATATGTGATTCTCAAAATTCAATTCTTTTTTCACATCTCAATAAAATTCATAATATTCAATGTTGTCAATAATCTCAAAGAAAAATTTAATTTGCTTACATAAAGCATGAATAATTTGATTTCCAGTTCCAAATATGTAAATTTATCATTTTATGTGACAGGAACAAATCATGCTTGAAAATTCTCCTCAGTCTCAATGAGACAGTGGTACAATAAAAAATATATTCAACAGCACTGAAGTTGAAGAAATAAAAATGACATAGTGGTTTTATAAATTCCTACACTCTAAAGCTGGCTCTGGCTCTGCAATGCCATCAGTTCCCAAGCATAGACAGAAGAGCATGTTCCATTGTACGTAGGGACACTTTCTGAAATGCAAACTGAGTGAGAGTGAGAGGCAGATGTGAAGGGCTGGAATTGAGAACTAGACCTGCCTACCGGAAGTAGAGACCAGCAGAGAAAACCTGCTGTCCGGGAAGTTATGAGGCAGCCTGCATCAGAGGAGAACAATATGAATTAAGATTGGGGTAGGACAGCATTGGTTTCCTACATGGCTGTTGAGTCAAGCAGGGGAGAATCTAGGAAGAGGCACTACTCAGAAGCCCAAGCAACCGGTAAACATCTAAGAATTCTTTCAGTAGTGATAAAACAGGAATAATTTACATTTCCAAATAGCCAGGGCCTATTCAGAGCAAATATATTTCTCAGAAGTCATTTAGCATTCACCCACTGTGGATAGAGCTTATTAGTACCCTCATTTTATTCATAAGGAAACTAAGCATCCAAGACTTAAATAATATCGAGATTAAAAACTTGCAAAAGGCTTAAGCTCAGACAAATGACTCTGCAGCAACAGTGGTTCTGCCATGTTTGCTGGATTTACTATAGGCCACTGCTTTGTTCAAGCTTTTAAATATCATCCCATGCATGTATTGGAACTGACTCTAGGGAGCCTTGCCAGGACACAGTGTCCTGGCTAATATGTCCCCCATATTGACAAACTCTCCTGCATCCAGCTTTCCATTCACATCTACTTCAGCCAGCATCTGCAGAATTCTTCTCAGGAGCAATCACATGCTTCCTGCTGCTTCCTGATATTTGACCATTACATTGTCTCAGCAGTCAGTCCTTGGTTCTGTGGGCCTCTGGGTGAGGAAACAAGGTGAGATGACTCCCAAAAGCCAAGGAAAATACTCTGGGGAAGAATGCAGATTAGGGCTGACAGCAGCTAATACCCTAAGAAGTTGGGGACCTGGTATACATTCTGGTAAAGTGGACCTGCGTAGCACATCAAGGAGAAGTGCCAGAGTGCCAGAGGCCTTTTTCTGAATATGATGCTGTGCCTAAATTTCTGTACTGAATTCAGGATTCAATAATATATTCAGAGAAATTGGGATACCACCCCTCTCTTCTCACAGAACAGAGCTCTGCCAAATTTAGATTCAAGGTACAGACTGAAGTCCCGCTCCTTAAGGAGGTGAGATGACACAGTAGTTAAGAACACTCCCATGCAGTTTATGTAGTAATCAAAAGTTCAGAGAAGTGGGTGTGCTCGAGTTGATTTATAATATAAGCCTGGAAGAGCCACCAGCTTTTTCTCTTGTGAGAGCCCTGAAAGAATTACATTAATCAAAACAAAAAGCAATGCTCTCGAGAAAGATGTATTATAATCATTGGCAAGCTGAGTGGTGGCTCTTCTTTATCAGTTGACAATAGAAGATACCATTACAGGACTAAGCTCTTAGTAGTAATAGGAAGGATGGATCTCAGAATAGGATAAGTCAGGCAACAGCAACCATTGGAGACGTGTTTAAGCACTGGTGAAGTCAGAATGGAAGACAGGGGTGCCTAAGCTTGATGAATCTATGGATATGCCTCATAAAACTTGGTGTTCTCAGAAGCAAGATATATGGATAGCCAAGTGAACACACACACACTGCCTATATGGAAAGATATGATCCTTTGCCTGATTTTCAGACTTGAGACAGTTCACAGAACTCAGCAGCTGAAATAGAGGCTAGGTCCCCTTGAATAATGAAGACTGCAATACTTCAACAAGCATAAATGCCAGTCTTTCCCCAGAGATACTTAAAGATATTTACAGTATAAGTGTGTAGTGGGGATACTCAGACCTATTTGACAGACTCTGATCTGATACTGACACTTGGAGATTCTAAATGCCACTATGAACTCCTCCCCTACATTATGGCAGTAGTGAATGGAAGTCATTAAATAGGCTTATCACATAGTTGGTTCACAGGGTCCACAGACCCACACAATGGTCATTTCCCCACTTCTTACGTGTTAAAAAGAAGAGACATATTTAGCAGCTAACAGAACAGAATTTATACACTTGACACTTGATCTGTGGAAGAAGAGATACTGAAACAGGAAAAACCAAGTGGAATCACTTGAAACTTCCCTTTTCAAGCCCAAAGATATCACACTACAGATGGAACAACAGGAAGAGTGACAGACTGCACCAGTTAAAGACTCAGAAATGGTGAACTCTATCCTATCATATCTCCATTTATTTTATCATGACTGTATTGCAAAATCTAAATAGATTACAGTGGATAAAAATGCACATTGCAAATTTAGCCAAATAGCCATCTGTGCCAAATGTATTGTCATTATAAAAGAAATTAGAATGTGATATGTGGCTATTGAACTGGCAAAGGCATGTTTCTCCAGCCACAAAGAAGGAGGAAAAGAAACTTTTCACGCTCTCATGTGGTGTGAGTGGCACGTGCAGTGAGTATGCATTCATGATTTTATTCCAGTGCTAACTGTTCTTTTGACATCTGTTAAAAATGTTGTTCAAAAGAATCTGGATTATGTGGCTGTATCACAGCCCAATATATTACTAAAATTCTATTTGAACCTGGCTGGCGCCATGGCTCAACAGGCTAATCCTCCGCCTTGCGGCGTCAGCACACCGGGTTCTAGTCCCAGTCGGGGCGCCGGATTCTGTCCCGGTTGCCCCTCTTCCAAGCCAGCTCTCTGCTGTGGCCCGGGAGTGCAGTGGAGGATGGCCCAGGTGCTTGGGCCCTGCACCCCATGGGAGACCAGGAAAAGCATCTGGCTCCTGGCTCCTGCCATTGGACAAGCGCGGTGTGCCGGCCGCAGTGCGCTGGCCGTGGCGGCCATTGGAGGGTGAACCAACGGCAAAGGAAGACCTTTCTCTCTGTCTCTGTCTCTCTCTCACTGTCAAATTCTATTTGAACCTAATGAGCATCAATTAGCAAGTAACCTAGGTGCCCTGATAAGACCTATGTTCCAGATCATGAGAGTTAAATTCTTTTATTTATTTATTTATTTATTTAGACAGGCAGAGTGGACAACATGAGAGAGAGACAGAGAGAAAGGTCTTCTTTTTTCTGTTGGTTCACCCCACAATGGCCGTTACGGCCAGCACCCTGCAGCTGGCGCACCGCGCTGATCCGAAGCCAGGAGCCAGGTGCTTCTCCTGGTCTCCCATGTGGGTGCAGGGCCCAAGGACTTGGGCCGTCCTCCACTGCCTTCCCGGGCCACAGCAGGGAGCTGGCCTGGAAGAGAAGCAATTGGGACAGAATCCGGTGCCCCAAACCGGGACTAGAACCTGGTGTGTCGGCACTGCAGGTGGAGGATTAGCCTATTGAGCCACAGTGCTGGCTGAGAGTTAAATTCTAAAATACCTCATTAACCTGCTGCATTGGAAAAATTTTTGGAGGTCAGCAGTGTGGGATACGTCAATCATCTGCTTCATGGAAAAGGATGAATTGTTTCACTCTCTGACACTAAATAGACTTTTTTGGGTTTTGGGACCAGAAGATATTGCTTGTAGGAATGCTGCTTGGTCTCATTTCTCGAGTTTATGGGAGGCTGTCAGTTCTGAAGGTGATTCAGAACAAGAAACTATTCTGTAGCAGGTCTGAGCTGTAGTGCAAGCAGTCCTGCCAGTTGGGTCTTACGACCCCACAAATTCCACAATGCTACAGCTATCTGTGTGGAGTTCCTAGTAAAGTCTAAAGGAGAATCACATTACAGACATTTAGAATTCTGGAAGATGACTATGCTGTCTGCAGCAGAGAATTTCATGAGGAATTGAAAGCATCTTTTGGCATGCTTCATGAGCCCCAGTGGATACTGAGATTCTGATTAAAGGCTGTTAAGTGACCATATAGCCAGAGTCATCCATCATGAGATTAGTTATGTTGGACTCATTATATCATCAGCAAAAATCCATCATACAGTGGAGCTGGAATATCTGGGGGTGGACTTCATTGTGTCCAGAAGACAACAGTGATTTACCAGAAAAGGAGAGCCACACCCCAACTACCCAGAACTTCTGCATCTACACTTATCCCTCAGCTTGTACTATGCCTCATGGGGCCTAATGTCATATTACAGAATAGAAAAAAAAACGTGGGAATTATTCACAAGTGGCTTATGGCTTATCCCAGTTTAGTCTGCAGGTTAGAAATGGACTGACCATGAATTATATCCTAATTTATGTATAACCCTGAAAGACAATGGTGAGAGAGACTCTCCCAAGGGACAGATCATGTGGTGGAGAACCTTGTCATCTGCTTGTGTAGAGGGAAATTGCATGAGTTGTAAAAGTTCCTAGAATCATGGGCATTGGGGAATGACTTGGTTAAATATTCAGGATTTTGAAGAAGCAAATTGAAAAGACTTGAAACAAGGAAGGTCTGGGGAAGAATAAATTGGGTGCTCCTAGAGGAAGGGACACAAGTATGCATACCTTTGTATTCTACATTCACACCCCCACCAGAAACCATCTAGTGCAGATGAAGCACTAAACAGCCAAGTAGACAGGATTGCTTGGCTGTGGGCTTCTGTCCTTGTCATTCCCTTTGCTTTGCAATGAGCTCATCAATGGAGCAGTTATGATTGCAAAACTGGAGGCCATGCATGGTGCTTTCTCACTAGGAGCTGATCTAGCTAATACTACTACTAAATATCTGACCAATAAGAAAGAGCAATCTTGAGCTGTGTGTGTGTGTGTGTGTGTGTGTGTGTGTGTGTGTATGCTATTGTCTTTTATCAAGACAAGTGAGACAGTTGGTAGAAAGTTGACTACATGGATGGTTTTTACCCCCAAAAGATAGCACTTGATCACAAGGTAGTGGTAGGGGTTTACCTTTTCATTCCCACTGCACCTCAACCACTGCCATTGCTAAAATAGTAGATTTATAGGCTCCTATTTGACATTGCCTTGATCCACGAGTCCCACAGCAAAGAAGGGGCAGTGATGGGCACATATAGGAACCACAATTCATACAATATGCCAGTTTGAAAATACAATATGCCTATAGCATGGAGCACTCTTATTCAAGATGTAGTATATACCCTAAACCAATATCCATTACATGGTATTGTGTCCCGAGTAGAAGAGAACAAGTAGATCCAGAAATTAAGCACCAGAGGTAGAAATAGTCCCAGCCACCAACATTCCATGTGATCTGCTTGGGGGATTTGTGTTTCTCATCTCTGCAACTTTAGTCTCTGTAGGAATTAAGACCCTAGGTCCAAGAAAGGAAAAAAAAATCCACCAAAGGACTCAGTAAAACTTTTATTTTTTTACTTTATTTTATGTTTTTGACAGGCAGAGTTAGACAGCGAGAGAGAGAGAGAAAAAGAGAGAAAGGTCTTCCTTTTTTTTTTTTTTTCCGTTGGTTCATCCCCCAAGTAGCCGCTACAGCCGAGGCATTGCAGCTGGCATGCTGCACCTATCCGAAGCCAGGAGCCAGGTGCTTCCTCCTGGTCTCCCACACAGGTGCAGGGCCCAAGGACCTGGGCCATCCTCCATTGCCTTCCTGGGCCACAGCAGAGAGCTGGACTGAAGAGGAGCAATCAGGACAGAATCTGGTGCCCCGATGGGGACTAGAACCTGGTGTGCCAGTGCCGCAGGCAGAGGATTAGCCTAGTGAGCTGTGGCGCTGGCCAGTAAAACTTTTATTAAACACAAACCTGTAACTGCTACCTATTTAGTTTTGGGATTCGTGTTCCATCATATCCAAGAAATGAGCTGAGACATGGGTAATCATTAGTAAATAGAATTGGGGAATTGAATAAGAGGAGCAAGGAGAAATATGCTTGGCAAAAATGTTTTCTATTGGGAAAATCTAGATATACTCCCATACCCAATGGGTTATTATAACTATGATATAGTAAGGGCATTGTAATCAAGGTTGCAGAGCCCCTAGAGATGTGCTTTTAGTCAGAAGACAAATCACACATTCCATTAGAAATATCAACTGGAAGTGAAAAATTAAATAATAGTGCTAGAGGAGGGTGATAGTTTCCCTTGTTTTTTTCAGGACCAATAGCAATAGTAGATCCATTGCTTATCTCAATAATCCTCCTCTTGAAAGGTTACCTGAAATTTTTTACTGAACAGAAGCCAAGTAGGAGCTGTGAGTGTATCCAGAAAGCTTAATACCAGAAGCAGGTGGGCCTGAGAGCTGCAAAGTGGGTTGTTGTAGCAAACGGTAGTACTCTTCCCAGGAAACTCTCACCAGACCAGTGCACCTATGTCCTGAGCACTACAGGTACTTGTTGCTGATACACTGTTTCTGCTGCCAAGAGCCCCCTCACCTGGAGATATGAAAGTTATGAACTGGGGCCCTATAAACAATGGCTTATATTCAATAACTGACTAGTGTGGACATGTAAAAGTCTATCTGTCTTATTGCTATAATGAGAATTTCATCCTGTGGTCAAGAGATCAAGCTGAGGCCAGACTTCCTAAATCATAGCTCTAACCCATCTACCATCTGATTTTCTCACTCCCTGACTGGTTCCTCCTGAGAGCCTCCCAACCATACATCATTTACACAAGAGTCCCCTTTAAGCTTTGATTCTGGGGAACCCCATCTAAGCTAAAGCACAAGCCTGGTTTTCAAAAAGATGTTAGTACTTTGGTGCCAGACTAAATATTACAGATGAATGAACATTAAACCTCAGGTTTCTAGGCTAGGGAGGCTTCATATCTTTTCAGACTGTGGTTGAGTTTGGGGCTGGGGCTGGGGATAAGACTGAAAATTAATGGGGCAATGTAGCTGTGGACAGTGTTACTAGCAATGGAAAGTAGAGGATTGGAAACAGTGTGGGCTGTACTAGAAGTTCAAAGCCATTGGTTTTTCATTTTCCAAATCAGAAATAAACTCTGTAGGTTGGAAAATATGCATAGGAGGAAAAAGCCTCTGCACTTAGGGTAAGTGTTCTTGTGAGATCAATTCAATCAATTCTATATTTGGGTCAAGGCAATCAAGAGGGATTTGCTGTGTTTTTCAAAGATAACATCCCACCTTCATGCTGTCCACTGCATTCAGTCAGAGAGACAAGGCCTTGCCTGCTAGGGATATCAGTCCCATGGTATAGGTTTCTGGTTATGACACCAAATAAACATTTGCTTAGTGGATGAATGAATCCTAATATCTTCAATGTCAGCTTGTGTGTAGTTGAAGTGCCTGGAGACTGCTTATCACTGTGTGTAATATTCATAAAGCATTTTGAGCTACATAACAGAGGCTCTTTGCACACAGGGTGCAGTTATCTCTTTCTAAAGAATATGCTGAAGATTAATTAGTTAATTCTATAAGTGCTTCAGGGATGAAAATTGCTTTATAAGAACTAATTATGAATATCATACTGTGTGCATGCCATAAATCACATCTCTGAAGGTGAATGGAATTTTTAAAATTTATTGTTATAAGGAGAATTGATATATCATTTTCCTTTTATATCACTTAAGATTATTTTGAGGCTCAAAATGTAGGTTCTGAGTATCAAATTACAGGAGCAACCGAGTCTGGGTTTTCAGTTAGGGAATTAGTACTAACTACTTCTCATTTGGGATTCATTCAACATTGCAGACATAGCCTATTATCATTTAAAGTACATTAAATGTAGCAGAGTTTATATTCTTACTTTACTGTATATAAGATAGGAGACTTTGGGAAAAATCAGTAAAACTCCCTGTGGCACATTTTTCTCATTTGTCAAATAAAAGAATATATCTCCTAAAACTAAATGATACTATGCAGGTATAAACTTAGCAAAGCACCTGATACATTGTTAGCCCTCTGTAATGATCCACATAACTACTGATTTGAACAGGCATGAATGGAAGTGCATAACCAAAATACTTTATATTTCCCTTCGAATTACTCATTGGAGATATTTTTACTATATCAGTGCAGGTCTCAGTTTTTCTGCCCCTTCTTAGTTCATTTATGCACAAAAGAGTCTCAATTTAGCGATTAGTGTGGCCAATTCTGTAGGAAGTTTAGAGGTAAATCCTCTTCCCCTGCTATAATGTAGTTGGAGCATATTTGGAACATAAAGCCTGGCCTCTTGGCCATTAAACAAGATAATTCAGACTGCAGATTTGATCTTTCAGCCTTGCAAATTGCCTTCCACTCTTGGGAACTTGGTTCCTGAGGCATGGAATCTGGCTCTGAGGAAATGCTCCATCTCCATCTACCCCAGTTATGGAATCTGGCCCTGTGAACTTAACAAAATGCTTCATCTTGGAAATGGACCCTGTAGGCAGGTGATCTTGCATGCAGTCATGGAATATGTCCTCCATATGTGGACTTAGTTCCTCTGAGAATGGATCTTCTTCTTCTAAGTGTGAAATCTGGCCTTCCAGACAGGGAAAGAGAGCTTGCAATCACTGTGGTCATGTAAGCTGCCTTTGTACTATGGAACTATCATGCATGCATGGGATTTGTCCTACCAGGCAAGGCTTCTGGGCTTCAAAACACACAAATCAAGCTTCTCATCACGAAGCATGGTCATTTAGCTGTGAAGCCTGGCCGTAAGGCATGGGACCTTATGCTCAAGTCATGGAAGCTTAATCTGTGCATAGAGTTTGATCCAACAAATAAGGAATTTCAAATTCTATAGGGAATATACGGACTATAAGTCTAGAGAAATGAAATCTGGCCAAATAATTATGCAATCTGATCTTTTTGAATTCTGCTTTCCCAAGAATAAAATCTGGTCTTTTATTTAAGACCAAGCCATATAGGTATGGATTTAGAGCTTCAGGAGTGGGAAATGTTGTTTTAAGCATCAAATCTGACTTTCCATGTGTAGAATATTGTCATTTGGTCATGAAACCTACACCATGAAGTATGGAAATATGATTTTCCAAATGTGGACAGTAGCTACAAATGTGAATTCTGACCTATAGGTGTGGAACCTGGGCTTATATATGAACTATATAAATAGTAAATAGATGTTGGCAATTCAACATGAGAAACTTTGTCAATTTTACACTGCAAATATGCAATCTCAACCTCCAAATTTGGAATTGGACACCACAAATGTGAAAACTCAAGTTTCATGTGTGGAATTTCAATCTCAGGGTATGACATTTGCCTCTACAAGCATAATCTTTCCACTCCATGCATGTAATCATACTCATCAAAACAAGCATAAACTTTCCAATCTATACATGTAATCAAAATCACCAAATATTGAGCCTGGTCCTAAAATACTTATTTCAGCATTCCACATATGGAATTTGAATCTCCACATTGGGAACATGGGCTTACTCATGGTGAACATAATACCTTAGACTGGAAACTTTTCATTTGAGTTATAGAAGTTCTCTCCCCAAGATATGACCCATGTCCCCCAGGCATGAAACTCCATAATATTTGTATACATACTTGATATCCAAACATGAAAACAGGCCCAAGAGGTATAGAATTTAGATTGCCACAGGTAAACTGCCAAATGCCATGAACAAAACCTAGATTTACAAGCATGGATTTGGCACTTTAAATGTGAAATGTTGATATGAAAGATTGATTGCAGCTTCACAATGTGTAAAATATCAACCTCTAGACATGGAATAGACATTGCATTATATGTAATGAACCTGATACTCAAGACATAGGATCTCATGTTTGAGTCATTTAGGTTGGCTGTACAGTACATAAAACTGTGCATAGTACTTTGTACTACTTATATAATATCTCACTATCCAAATTGGCCCTAGAAGCCTGACATCTCTCACCATATGTAGAATCTCAATTTCCACACATAGAATGGGGCAAAAATTTAACTTAACATGGAATTCCATGTGCGACCAGGCATTTAACCTGGTCTGAAAATAATGAAATCTGGCACTTTATGCCTGGAATATCAGTTTTCAACCAAGAACTATGATCCAAATACATGACACTTGGAAATCCATGTCTGAATCTCAAATTATATGCATTTTTCTCAATCAAAACAGAAGATAGCATTTCACATTTGGAATTTGTATCTGCAAATATTTTACTTGGCCCAATGAGAATATAAACAGGCTTTGCATGTCTATAACCTCAAGCTGTAAGAATGTGGCCTAGCCTTATTTGACTGGCATCTGGTAATTCAGACATGGAAAATGGATGTAGTTCTTTTATAAGACAAGGAAACTTCACTTCCAACCATGGAACTTTAATTATATATATGAAGCATGGAACCTTCCTCACCATGTATTAAATATATTATTTTCTTCAGGGAACATGCATTGACAATAATGGAATTTAGTAATCCACATGCAAATTTTCAATTCCCAAATATGCAATTGGACAACAGAAGTATAGATTTTTTAAAAATTATAAACACAATTATTATTGTTTTTTATTTGACAGGTAGAGTTATAGAGAGTGAGAGAGAAACAGTGACAAAGGTCTTCCTTCCATTGGTTCAACCCCCAAATGGCTGCTTCAGCCTGCGTGCTGCACTGATCTGAAACCAGGAGCCAGGTGCTTCCTCCTGGTTTCCCACGCGGGTACAGGGACCAAGCACTTGGGCCATCCTCCAATGCCCTCCTGGGCCACAGCAGAGAGCTGGACTGAAAGAGGAGCAACCGGGACTAGAACCCGGTGCCCATATGGGATGCCGGCACCACAGGCGGAGGATTAACCAAGTGAGCCACGGTGCTGGCCCCAAGAAGTATAGATTATAGCACCAAGGCACATAAAATTGCCTGTTACTCGTAAACATTCTCTAAATAAAGAATCTAGTCTCCAGAACTTGGAATCTGGAACTACATATATAGAATATCAGTCTTTAATCATGGAATTTTTCCTCATGCATGGAACATGACACCACAAGTGTGGAATCTTCATGTTTCCAGTATTGAATATAACCCTTCACACAGGGAACCTAGATCTCAATCTATAAACTATCAAGCTACAAGCATGGACTATGGCCTGACATATGTGCAATCTGGCGCACCAAACAGAAACTGGTGGTTCAGTCAGGGACTATGGCTATGTTAAATACGTAATATAGATTCACAAAAATCACATTTTGCACATTTGATTGGAACCCTAATCTCCAACCCTGGAACCTGATAATCCATTTGTGGAATTTCAATATCTTTTCATGAAATCTGACACTAAAAGCTCATAATGTAAAACTCCGTATTTTAAATCCATTTTTAAACATGAGTTTCAATCTATAAGCGTGGATCCTGCACTCCAGCTGTGAATTTTAATCTTGACATGAAACCTGGGAAATAACAGACATTGTCACTTTCTGTGAGGAGAACCAAAATTCCTACATGGAACATTTCACTCCATGTTAAAATTTCCATCTACATATATGGAGCTTGGTCTGAAATGTATGGAGTCTTAAATTCCATAGTTAAAATCTAAAACTTTAATCATAGTCATTGGCTTTCCAAGTAATAGGACCTACTTTCTAAGCAAGGCTACTTATAACACTGAGTGTGAAACCTGTTACATTGTGTATGGAACCTAGGACAAGAATGGAATTGGACATCCATGTGTGGAATTTCAATCACTGTGAATGATAATGAGCCTTAATGAAGGAAACTGGCACCCTATAAGGGGGATAGAACATGGTCCTCCATCTATGGATCTCAATTTCTAGGAATGGAACCCAGCCTCAACAAGCATTAATTTTGATATCTTATGTGTGAAATCCCAATTCTCAAGCACTGAACATTACCTTTATGGGAGAAACCTGGTATTCCAGATACATCATCTAACATTTCAGTCAGAGGTTGCTTCCCTATAAGATATGGGAACTCATTTTCTAGGCAGTGAAGCTGGTACTCCATTTGTGAAATCCCAATCTAAGCATCAATCCTTGTACCTACCAGAATGAACCTGGTGCCTCATATGTAGAATATCAGTCTCCAGGCATGAAATATGGTCTTACAAATATGGAATCTGGCAATCCAGACTGTGTGCTTGGCATTTGAATCACAGAAGTTATTCCTTCAAGATAAGGATCTAGGTCTCCCCTGCTTGTTACCTCATATCCCTGTATGAAATCTGGACAATCAATCATTGACTTGGTAGTAGGTGTGAATTCCACCTTTCTAGATATAAAACTTGTTCCTCTAAGGGAGACTTAGCCTGACTATCTTGAAATCTAAAATTCCTAGAGTGGAATCTCACCCTTTAAGGAGGATCTAGTTGCTTAAAGTAGCTATTTAACATGAATTCTGTACTTGTTGGATTCTGATCTTCCAAGTATTTAAGCTGACTTCACAGACATGTGAAGTTTATAAAATGTGAATCTTCCCTTCCCAGATGTAGAATCATTCCAATAGCATCACTCATTCTAGGTTCTCATGTAGTATATGTGATTAGATATGTGTATTGGGTCATCTAGCCAAGGAATTAGGCCTCAAAGGCAAATCGTAACTTTCTAATTTATATCATATTTCTTTCTCCAGACTTGGAATATAGCATTCTTGGGGTGAAAGCTGAATGTAAATGGATGTCATCTAATCCACCAATTATGGAACATGATCATCTGGGCCTGAAATATTGGATTTATCAGCCTTAGTATCATAGCCACAAACATCATGCAGTAAGAACACAAACAATAGATAGTTGAACTCTTACTTAGTGTAGGGTTAATCTTCTGAGTATAAAGTAAACTGAAAATAGATCTTTGTAAAAATTAAGAGTGGGGATAGGAGAGGGAGGATGCAGAAGGGTGCAAGCATGAGCAGGGGCAGGAGGGAGAGTAAAGTGGAAAGTATCGCTATGTTCCTAATCTGTATATATGAAATACATGAAATTTGTACACCTTAAATAAAATTTTTAAAAAATATAGTAACATAAAAAATTCATCTAAGTCTTTCCACTTACCTCTAGATATGGAATATGATTCTCCATGTTTGGCATTTGTCATTTATGGGTAAAACCTGGAATTTGGTGTGTATAAATGTAGTTATCCATGAAATGAACTTGGCTTTCCATTTATAGAACTGTGCCTTGAGGTATGGAATATGCTACTTCTGTATGGAATTTCAATCTTTGAAATACAGAAACTTAAAAGTGTGACACTTGATACTTTCAATGTGGAGTCTCAAATATTATGTATGGAACATGACTACACTCATTGAACATGACACACTATGTGTGGAAGTCAAATGTCTTAGCACATACTGTGGTTTTATAAATACAGAGCCTGGGGCCGGCCCTGTGGCATAGTAGGCTAAGCCCCAACCTGCAGTACTGGCATAATCTATGGGTACCAGTCTGCATCCCAGCTGTTCATATTCTGATCCAGCTCTCTGCTATGGCCTGGAAAGCACTGGAAAATGGCCCAAGTGCCTGGGCACCTGCACCACTGTGGGAGACTGGGAAGAAGCTCCCAGCTCCTGGCTTCAGATTGGCTCAACTCTGGCCATTTCAGCCATTTGGGAAATAAAACAGAAAATGGAAGAACTTTCTGTTTCTCCCTCTTTCTGTCTATAGCTCTAATTCTCAAATAAATCAATAAATCTTAAAAAAATAAGTATAGAGGCTATAATTCCACATAAAATATTAGTCTATTCAAGATATGGAACCTGGTCTTACTAGCAAGGAATCTTCCAATTTGTGTTCAGAATTTCACTCTTCAAATATAGAACATAACGTGACAAATATAGAAGCTGGCAATCCTGACACAGTAAATGAATTTCAGGATATATGCTGTGCTATACAAGTAAACCAAAGATGTTTATTGGCCCCAGGATTAGTTAGCTTCTCATAATTATTTTTTTAAAAAAACTGAACTAAGTTAACTTTATAAAGAAAAGAGATTTATTTATCACATAGATTTGGAGGCTTAATGTTTCAACATCATGACACAGACTCTGGCAAGTGCTCCATGGGAAGTGGCAGGGACATTCACTTGGGAATAAATCACATTTGGAAACAGAAATCCAGAGAGAAATTTAGGACCCAGGTTCAGGCTTTTACAACGATTTGGTCTTGCATGAACTGTGTTCCCTTCCAAGGACAATGCCCTCAACGACCTAAGGGACTCCAAGCACGCCCTATGTCTTCAATGCTCACACTTCCACACAACTGCACTGAAGACTGTGTCTCCAGTTCCCTAGGAAAGCATATATCCAAACCGTAGCACATCTCAAGTTGTTTACTTTGTCATCTCAGGTTGAGAACTATTATCTCGAAAGCTCAAAGCTACAAGTCACACTTAAACTTTTACACATTATGATTTTTAAAAATACTCCCAATAAGCAGGTGATTTTTGTCATGTAGAGCCTGCCTGCTTCACATACCCCATGAAACCATACCCAGACTCTGCTAGCCATTGATAAGAAAGAGCTGCTGTCCTTCCAAGCTTTCTGACCTAAAGATTCCCTATTATGGTACTGAATGGACATCATGCATAAGCTTCCTCTTCTATCCAACTAACTTCAGGTTTCTTTGCCCTCCTCCTTTTCTAGATGGTACCCTATGCACCATAAGCCTCTGGATGTGCTAGGCTATAGAGAGTTCCCCTCAAGTCAAGCCTATCCAAGCATCACACAGTAAAGTGTGTTGTGTGCTGTCAAATCTTTTCCTTTATCAACTGCAAACAGTTTAAACTAACCTCCTACATGTTGTCACTCTAAGGTTTGGAAATTGGTCTCTCAGGTTTGGAACATGTCATCCCAAATATGGACTCGTAATTCGTTATACTTGCAAAAAGCAAGCACTAGATGTATCAAATTTGTAGAGTAATCCCTTAGTATCCATGAGGGGTTTGTTCTAGAACTTCCCCAGTGATACAAAAAATTTGTGGATTCTCAAATTCCTTATATACAGTTACATAAAATTTATATGTAACCCTAAATACATCTTGAATGTTTTAAGTCATCTCCAGATACCTTACTGTACCTAACACTGCGTGAATTTCTATAAATTTAGGAAATAATGACAGGAAAAAAAGTGCATGTGTTCAGTTCTGATGTAATTTATTTTTCTTAATATCTCCAATCCATAGTTGGTTAAATCCATGGCCAGCTGTACTTTCAGCACTGATTTAGTTAACTACATGTATATATTACATAAAATACAATATGATCCTCCATATGAAACCTAGCCCTAAAGAAAAAGAATTGTAACCTCTTTTGCATAAAACCTAGCTTATAAGCAAGCACTTTGTTCCTGCATGTGTTTAATATGGATATTCTAAGATGGTTCCCGACCCTACTAATATAGATGCTGATTTTGCAAACAGGAGGAAGTCCATAGAAGTGAGCTCTGCCTCTCTAGGCATACACACTTAACCCAGGTGTACAGCCTCAATGTGTATGTATAAATACTTATCTTCTAGGCATGTGATAGCCCTTGCAGATATGCCATTAGTTACAATACTTGTTCAAAGTTTCAACCTTGGGATCTAGATTTCTGGGATGAGACTTGAATCTCAAGGCATCATGTAACCTAGTAGGTATAGATCTGGACCATCAAGAACTGAACCGATTTTCCAAAAATCTAATTTATGATTCAGGAAATAACATAGTATACACCTATATACTTATATATGCAATCTTACAATGCTTAGAACTCAGTCATTTTTGCATAAAATCTAGATTTTTGAAATGATAAGGTAGTTCTCAAGGCATTTAATTTCATCCTCAATCTGTAGACCTGCACAGGCATGGAACATGGAACTCTATATGTGGAATCTCAATCTCCAAATATAGGACTTGTCCCCATAAGCATGGGTACTTGGTATTCCATTCTTAGAACCAGAAATTGTAAGCATGGAACATGCCTTACAAATATAGAAGTGACACCTCAGACATGGAACCAGTCATTTAATCAAAGAAATTGGTTTTCCCAAACATGGAAGTTGGTTTCCTTCACATAGAAATTGGATTTCCATACCTAGAATCTAACTTTTCAATTATAGAATTTTCCATTCAGCATTGACTACTGTCCCTCAAGCATGGAACATCATCTCACATCTTTGGATTCTGGCAAGCCCTTAATAGGTAAAAGATGTGTTTATGGAGAGATAAATATATTCATGGAACAATAAGCGGATAAACCAATTAGGTTAAGTCTTATATCTTTTCAAAAAACCTTTCAAATGTTGAGTGTCTTACAGAACAATGCTTGGGTCATAGTAAGTATTTGGAAAATATGAGGTGGTAGTGTTATTGCTACTACTACTATCTCTTTTGTTCATTTATTCCTTCATTCAGAAACTGTTTAATTTATCACAGATAAGATTCCAGCATATATTTGTTGTTTTTATTAAACAATAAAAATCCTCATTCACTTGTGTGAAATGTTAATGAACCTTTAATGGGAACATATTTTCCAATTTTTATGTAATATCTCTAAAGTTTTTATACATATAAGAAACTACGACAGAGTATAGTCTAAGGAAAGAGGGAAAAAACGTCAGAGGAAACTCAACACAAATTAGAGGGACTATGTGGACCTATGTGGAGGGTGTGGACATGCACAACTCAGAACCCCAGCAGCAGAGAGCCTCAGCAAGTGCTCTGGAGAGTGAGGTGAGACCAGACTGCAGCAGCCCAAGCCACTGGGAATAAAGCTGTGGGAAGAGCTTGGTGTGAGCCTGGCTTGGAGCCCTGCGGGGAGCAGTGTACCTCCCAAACTATAGGAGAAAAAAAGGGGGAGGGGGCACATGTTTCTCTCTCCCTGACCACCTTGCACTGGCATCGGTAACAAGCTGAGAGAGGGTGGGCGTAATTTTGGACCTATGTAACAGCTGGGCCAGCTCATGCCAACTAGACCAGCAGAGAAACTTGAGTCTGGATGGGAAAACTGACAGGGGGCTAGGTGCTCATGACTGTTTGATGCTTGTGTGCCAGGACTATGAAAACACTGTGGCTATGTGGAAGGGTGCATAGTATGTGGCTAGAACTTGGGCAGTTACTGTGGGTATCTACACATACTTGGGGTTCCTGGATTCCCTGGAGAAGGTCATTGCTGTGGGTTCCATGCTCAATCAAGGACTGCACAGATCTTTTGTGTGGTTCATGTGGCAGTGCATATGAATATTGTACCCACTCAGGCTAGTGTCCAGGCACAGGTCTCCTGGAGGAGAGGAGAGGAGGAGGTGAGCACGAGAATATGCCAACAGAGCAGAATTAATCTCACCTCAGATAACAAAAAAAAAAAAAAATAGATTTGCCAAGCCCAACCTGGGTGTCATTTTGGATACTCCCTTCACCCTAGAGCACTGAACAGAGCTCCCTGGCCACAATTACCATACAAATCTGTACATTCACTGAAAAAGCTGGCATTCCACTAAGCCACAGAGGCATAGTCCAAAGATAAAAACCATTACAGGGGAAAAAACAAAACAAAACAGAAATCAGTAAGTATCTCCAAAAATGCCAAATAATAAATGCAGCAATTCAAGAAACAACAATAAATAAGAAAACATGATGCCCCATACAAACACAACACTTCAATAATAGAATGTGAAGATGAAGAGATTGAAGAAATGCCAGAAATGGAATTTTAAAAATTGATTAAAAGATTACTTAAAAGTAAACAGAAACAAATCAATGAACTAATGAAATTCATATATGACATAAAAGAAAATTTCTCCCATGAAATTAATATCTTAGAATACTTTATCCCTTTTAGTATTTTTTTCCTACTTAATACTATTGGTTAAACTCTATAATTAACACACAATTATTCTTAGGAGTTTAAATTTAACTGAAAAGTGATCTCCGTTAAATATAAGAGTTGGAATAAGAAAGGGAGGAGAGGTACAATTTGGGACATGCTGAATCTGATTGCCCCAAATGGGGGAGTTAGAAACGTGCCAGGGGATTCCAATTCAATCCCATGAAGGTGGCATGTGCCAACGCCATCTCACTAGTCAAAGTGATCAATTTCAGTTCACAATTGACCATAATGATAGCATTAAGAGTCAGAGATCACATAAACAAGACTAGTGCCTGCTAATACTAACTGATAGAATTAAGAAGCAGAGAATGATCCAACATGGGAAGCGGGATCAACAACAGACTCATAGAAGGGCAGATGTCCTAAACAGCACTCTGGCCTCAGAATCAGCCATTAAGGCATTCACATCTGGCTAAAAAGCCCATGAGAGTATTTCAGGCATGGAAAGCCAAAACACTGTGGAAAAAAAATATAAAAATAAAAAAAAAACCTAAATGAAAGATCTCTGCAAGTAAGACCCCAGTGGAAAGAATGGGCCATCAAAGAAGGAGGTACCTTTCTCTGAAGGAAGGAGAGAACCTGTACTTTGAATATGACCTTGTCTAGTTGGTGAACTCAAAGGCTTCCATAGCCTTGACAACTCATGACAAGAGCCTAGGGAGATTACTGACACAATAAACAAGAGTGTCAATTTGTTAAGTCAACAACAGGAGTCACTGTGCACTTACTCCCCATGTAGGATCTCTGTCCTTAATGTGTTGTTCAATGTAAAGTAATGCTATAACTAGTACTCAAACAGTGTTTTACCCTTTGTGTTTCTGTGTGGGTGCAAACTGATGAAATCTTTACTTAATAAATACTAAATCAATCTTCTGTATATAAAGAGAATTGAAAATGAATCTTGATGTGAATGGAATGAGAGAGGGAGTGGGAGATGCAGGTGGGAAGAAAGTTACGGGGGGGGGGGAAGCCATTGTAATCCATAAGCTGTACTTTGGAAATTTATATTTATTAAATAAAGTTAAAAAAAAAGAAAAGAAAATCTTGTAAATGAAGAATTCATTGGAATAAATTTTAAAAATAGAGTGGAATGCCTTAACAACAGACTTGGTGAAAGAGATGAAAGAATACCCAAGTTAGAAGACAAATCACTGGAAAAATTATAGTCAGACCAAAAACAAAGGATAAATAAGTTAGAAAACTGAAAGAGGTGTTGGAGATCTATGGGATAATATCAAACAACCCAACACATGGATCTTAAGAGTTCCTGAAGGGATGGAAAGAGAGAATGAATTAGAAGGCATTTTACTAAAATAATTACAGAAAACTTCCCTAATGTGGAGAAGGAAAGGGATGTCCAAGTACAGAAAGCACAGAGAATTCCTAATAGACATGACTAGAGATGATCTTCATCTTCACCTTGACACACCATAGTCAAGCAATGATCTGGATCATGACACACTGCACTAAAACATAAAGAAAAGATTCTAAAATGTGCACAAACTAAATGCCAGATTACATTCACAGGATCTCCAGTTAGACTCACAACTGACTTCTCATCAGAAACCCTAAGGCTAGGAGAGAATGGCAAAATGTATTCTAACTATTAGGAGAAAACTTCAGCGAACCCAGAATACTTTACCCTGAAAATCTTTGTTATGAATGAAGGTGAAATAAAGACCTTCCATAACAAACAGAAGTTGAAAGAATTTGTCACCACCCATTCAGCCTTACAAAAGATGCTTAAGAATGTGCTGCACATAGAAACACTGAAACGTGATCATCACTATGAAAGAAGGTAAAGCAGAAAATCTCCCAGTAAGGCATAAAGGAAATACAAAGTAAACAATAGGAATATTTATGGGAAAATGGCAGGGCTAAGTTGTTACTTATCAATACTCACCTTGAATACAAATGGCCTCAACTCTCCAGTAAAAAGGTACAGACAAGCAGAATAGATCAAAACAAAACCCATCTATTTTCTGCCTACAAGAAACACATCTGACCAACAAAGATACACACAGACTGAAAGTGAAAGGATGGAAAGATATTCTATGGTAACAGAAATCAAAAAAGAGCTGGTATGGCCATCCTAATATTGGACAAAATAGACTTTAAAACAAAAACTGTTAAAAGAGACAAAGAAGGGCACTATGTAATGAATAAGAGATCAATTAAACAGAAGATGTGACTATTATAAATGTATATGTACCTAATTACAGGGAGCCTGGCTATAGAAAAGAAGTGTTAATGAATATAAAGAAAGACATTGACTCCAATACAATAGAAATAGTGGACTTCAATACTCCACTTTCAGCAACGAAAAGATCAACCAGACAGGAAATCAGCAAAGAAACAACAGACTTAATTGACACTACAGATCAAATGGATCTAACAGACATCCACTAAAATTTCATCATGCAGAATACATATTCTTCTCACCAACGCATGGAAATTTCTCTAGGATTGACAACCTGCTAGGCCATAAAAGAAGTCTCAGAAAATTTTTAAAAAATCAAAATCATACCATGCATCTTCTCTGACCACAATGGAATGAAGCTGGAAATCAACAACTCAGGAATCTCTAGAACATATGCAAACACATGGAGACTAAATAACATGCTCCTGAATAAACAGTTGGTCATCGAAGAAATAAAAAAAATTTCTGGAAATGAAGGAAGACAGCAATGGAACATATAAAAACTTATCAGATACAGAAAAAGCAGTGTTAAAAGGAAATTTATAGCAATTGTTGCCTATATAACAATTGGAAAGGCATCACATTAATCAGCTATCAATGCATCTTGGGAACCTAGAAAAACAATGGCAAAACAAAACCAAAATTAGTAGGAGAAAAGAAATAATTAAAATTAGGGGGGAAATAAACAAAATTAAAACAAAAAAACCACAAAAGATCATCAAAACAAAGAGTTGTTTTTTTAAAAAAAAAATAAACAAAATTGACACATCATTGGCTCAACTAACCAGAAAAAGGAGAGAGAAGACCCAAATCAAAAAAATTAGAGATAAAAAAGAAATGTAACGACACCACAGAAATAAAAAGAATCATCAGAAATTAATACAGAGAGCTATAAGCCAACAAATCCAGGACCCTAGAAGAAATGGATAGATTCCTAGAAACATATAACCTGCCAAAATTGAGACATTAAGATATAGAAAGTCTAAACAGACCAATAACCAAGACAAAAATTGAATCAGTGAAAAGATCTTCCCAACAACAACAACAAAAAAGCCCAGGACTGGATGGCTTCACTGCTGAACTCTGCCAGATGTTTAAAGAACTCCAATTCTTCTTAAGCTAGTTAAAACAGTTGAAAGGGAGGGAATCCTCCCAAATTCTTTCTATGAAGCTGGCATCATCAGAATTCCTAAACATGAAAAAGATACAACAGAGAAAGAACCACAGACCAATTTCCCTGATGAACATAGATGCAAAAATTCTCAACAAAATCATTTACCCTGATAAAGTTGGATTTACCCCTGGTATGCAGGGATTGTTCAACATTTGCAAATCAGTCACTATGATAGATCCCATTAAAAAATTGAAGAACAAAAACCACATGATTTTTCTCAATAGATGCAGAGAAAGCATTCAATAAAATACAACACCATTTAATGATGAAAATTCTAAGCAAGGGTATAGAAGGAACATTCCTCAATACATTCAAGGCAATTTATGACAAAGACATGGCCAGGATCTTACTGAATGGGGATAAGTTGGAAGCATTCCCACTGAGATCCAGAACCAAACAAGATGCCCACTCTTACCACTGCTACTCAATATATTCCTCCAGATTTTAGCCAGAGCCATTAGGCAAGAAAAGGAAATCAAAGAGATACAAATTGGGAAGAAGGATGACAAACTATCTCTGTTTGCAGATGACATGATTCTATATAAGGGATCCAAAAGTCTCCACTAAGAAAATATTGGAACTAATAGAAGAGTTTGTTAAAGTGACAGGATATAAAATCTACGCACAAAAATCAAAAGCTTTGTGTACACAAAAATTGCCATGGCTCAGAAGGAACTTCTATGATCAATCCCATTCACAACTGCTACAAAAAAATCAAATACCTTAGAATAAATTTAACCCAAGGATATCAAAGATCTCTACTATAAGAATTATAGGGGCCAGCACTGTGGTGCAGCGGGTTAATGCCCTGGCCTGAAGCACAGGCATCCCATATGGGCGCCAGTTCTGGTATCAGCTGCTTCTCTTCTGATCCAGCTTTCTGCTATGGCCTGGATAGCAGCAGACAATGGCCCAAATCCTTGGGCCTCTGCACCCATGTGGGAGACCCAGAAGAAGCTCATGAATCCTGGCTTCAGATCTGCTCAGCTCCGGCTATTGTGGCCTTCTGGGGAGTGAACCAGCGGCTGGAAGAACTCTCACTCTGTCTCTACCTCTCTTTGTAACTCTGTCTTTCAAATAAAATAAAATAAAGCTTTAAAAAAATGAATTATAAAACATTAAAGAAAGAAATAGAAGAAGACACCAAAAAATGCAAAAATCTTCCATGTTCATGGATTGGAAAATCAATCCATCAAAATGTCCATTCTACTTAAAGCAATTTACAAATTCAATGTGATATCAATAAAAATGCTAAGTACATTCTTCTCTGATGTAGAAAAAATGATGCTGAAATTCATATGGAAACACAGGAGACCCTGAATAGCTAGGGCAATCTTACACAACAAAAAACAAAGCCTGAGGCATCAAAATAACAGATTTCAAGACATACAACAGAGCCATTATAATCAAAACAGCCTAATACTTGTACAAAAACAGATGGATAACAATAGAACAGAATAGAAACACCAGAAATCAATCCATGCATATACAACCAACTTTTCTTTGACAAAGGAGCTAAAATCAACCCCTGGATCAAGGGCAGTCTCTTCAACATATGGTGCTGAGACAATTGTTTCTCCACATGAAGAAGTATGAAGCAAGACCCCTACCTTGAACCTTACTCAAAAATCTACTCAAAATAGATTAAAGACCTAAATTTATAACCTGATACCACCAAATTATTAGAGAACATTAGGTAAACCCTGCAAGACATTGGCATAGGCAAAGAGTTCTTGGAAAAGACCTCAGAGGCTCAGGAAAACAAAGTGAAAATTGACAAATGGGATTACATCATATGGAAAAGCTTCTGCACTGCAAAAGAAACACTTAGCAAAGTGAGGAGGCAACTGACAGAATGGGAGAAAATATTTGCAAACTATGCAACTGATAAAGGATTACTAACCAGAATATATAGAGATCAAGAAATTCAACAAGGGCCGGCACTGTGGTGGAGCAGGTTAAAGCCCTGGCCTGCAGAACCAGCATCCCTTATGTGTTCTTGTTAGAGTCCTAGGTGCTCCACTTCCAATCCAGCTCTCTGCTCTGGCTTGGGAAAGCAGTAGAGGATGGCCCAAGTCCTTGGGCCCCTGTACCCATGTGGGAGACCTGGAAGAAGCTCCTGGCTGCTGGTTTCAGATCAGCTCATCTCTGGCCATTATGGTCATTTGGGGAGTGAACCAGTGCATGGAGGACCTCTCTCTCTGGCTCTACCTCTCTGTAACTCTCATTAAAGTACGTAATTTTTTTTAAAAGGAAGGAAATTAACAACAGCAAAACAAACAACACAGTTAAAAAGTGGCAAAGAACTTCGTTTTCTAAAGGGGAAACACAAATGACCAACAGACACACAAAAAAATGTTCAGGATCACTAGCCATCAGAGAAATGCAAATCAAAGCCACAATGAGGTTTCACCTCACCCTGGCTAGAATGGCTTTCATACAGAAATCAATAAACAACAAATGCTGGCAAGGTTATGGAGAAAATATACCCTAATCCACTGTTGGTGGGAAGGTAAACTTTAAAGCCACTATGGAAGACTGTTTGGAGATACCTCAGAAATCTGAATATAGACTTACCATAGGACCCAGCCATCCCACTCCTGGGAATTTACACAAGGGAAATGATATCAGCATATGAAAGAGTTATCTGTACCCCAATGTTTATTGCCAGTCAATTCACAATAGCTCAGGTATGGAATCAACCCAAATGCCCATCAACTGAAGACTAGATAAAGAAATTATGAGATATAAACGCCATGGAATACTATCCAGCAGTAAAAATGAAAAAAGAAATCCTGTAATTTGCATCAAAATGGATGAAACAGAAAAACATCATACTTAGTGAAATAAGCCAGTTCCAAAAGGAAAAATACCATATGTTCTCCATAACTGCTAATAATTTATAGAGCACCTAAAAGGCAACATATAGAAGTGAATTGTCACTTTTAGAAGCAATGACTTTGAACAGCCCTTTCTTGATTGTTGAGAACAGTTTTTTTATACTGTTCATTGAGCTCTTTATTTAGTATAGAGTTAATCATATGTATACAAAGTTAATTGAAAATAGATCTTAGTAAAAAATAAGAATAAAAAATAAGAATGAGATAGGAGAGGAAGGAGAAAGAGGGGTGGGAGAATGGGTGGGAAAGCGAGTACAGTGGGAAAACAATCACCATGTACCTTAAATTGTAATTATGAAATGTATGAAGTTTGTATTCCTTAAATAAAAGATTTCTTGAAAAAATAAAACTTATGATAAATTATTTTTAGAAATTAGTATCACTATGATATAGAGTGCTTAAGTAGGTGTAGAAAATAATGAAACCATCACATACCGCTAGGAAGGAGACTAAATTCAGCCTTTGTACAAGGACATTGGTTGATGCATGGAAAATCTTCAAAATTCCAATCCTCTGGCCAGTCATTCCACTTCTAAAACAAATTCTAGGAATTTTTGCTAAGGAAATAGACAAGTGGGCAAAGATATATGTAGAAGAATCCTCACAAAATTATATATTTTTATAAAATATAGGAAACAACTTATTTGTCTAACAGAAAGGGAGTTATGAGAAAAGTTGGGGTACTACTGGAACACTTTATTGACATTAAATGCTTATACAGAACAATTTTAACCCTAAAGTGCCCATTACATGTTGCTAAGTGAAAGTGACTGCTAGTTGAACTACTTATAGAATTGATCCCATCAGAAGTATGGATACACAGATATCAAAATTCTGGTGACGGGGCTGGCACTGTGGCGCAGCAGGTTAAAGCCCCAGTCTGCAGGATCAACAACCCATATGCGTGCTGGTTTGAATCACAGCTGCTTCACTTCCAATCTACCTTTTTGTTATGATCTGGGAAAACAGTGGAAGGTGGCCCAAGTGCTTGGGACCCTGCACCCATGTGGGAGATCCAGAAGAAGCTCCTGGCTCCTGGCTTCGGAACAGCTCGGCTCTGGCCCTCATTTGGGAAATGAACCAGCAGGTGGAAGACTTTTCTCTTTATTTGGCTCTACCTCTCTCTCTAATTCTGTCTTTCAAAGAAATAAAACAATTTTTTTAAAAAAAGACGCTAGTGATAGTTCTGCTTGGATTTTGAGATTGATAGTTTTAACTTTCATTTTGGAGGTTGTGTGTGGATATGTTATTTTTCTGCAATCATTATGCAACATAAAAGAAAGAATAAATCTGCACAGCAAAAATACATGCTTCCTATTATCAGAAAAAAAGAATTATATAATGCAGATCCTGGTTTATAATGCATCTTTTAAGGAGGTCACAGACTATTGTGTATAATTTTCCATTGCTATATCTCTTATGCCATCTTCTGGTCTAAATACAATTCAACTATTTGAGAACATCTAGCCTTAGTGGTTAGTACTTTAATATTATTTCTGAAGCTGCATTTATCCTAGTTATGATTAAAGTATCCCTTTGCATATCAAATATCACATAAAAATTTAAGTAAGCACTTTAAAAATTTATGGTCAGGTAAAACAAGTTAAAGTATGGCAGGAAGAGAACATAAGAAAACCTTGTCAAAATGTAACTTCAGAGATATATTGGAATGAATACATTCTTAAACAAATATATAAAATCAAAATGCAATATTAATATAGTTCTAAATATTAATTTAGTTGTATTATAGGAAAAGTGTGAGACTTGGAATCATAAAGTTAGGATTTGAATATCATCTCTGTCACTGACTTATTTTGTAATATTTGTGCTCACTCCTCATTCACCTTATTTCATTCCTAATAAACGAAGATAATAACATCTTCCTTTATGAGCTACCTCTAACTCTGTTTCTTATTTTTGAACTTATAAATCACCTTTTGGAATACCAAGTTGATAAGGATATAATAAGAGATTTTAGCTAAGAAAGAGATGAGGTAATATCTTTCCAGAATAGAAAGTATCTTCATGAGGCTGGCACTGTGGCACAGTGGGTTAATGCCCTGGCCTGAAGTGCTGGTATCCCATACGGGCATCTGTTCAAGAACCGGATGTTCCTCTTCCAATCCAGCTCTCTGCTATGACCTGAGCAAGCAGTAGAAGATGGCCCAAGTCCTTGGGCCCCTGCACCCACGTGGGAGACCCAGAAGAAGCTCCTGGCTCCTGGCTTCGGATCGGCGCAGCTCCGGTTGTTGCGGCCAACTGGGGAGTGAACCAGTGGATGGAAGACTCTCTCTCTGTCTCTCCTCTCTCTGTGTAATTCTTTCAAATAAATAAAGAAAAAAAGAAAATATCTAGGCCGGCGCCGTGGCTCAACAGGCTAATCCTCCGCCTTGCGGTGCCGGCACACCGGGTTCTAGTCCCGGTCGGGGCGCCGGATTCTGTCCCGGTTGCCCCTCTTCCAGGCCAGCCCTCTGCTGTGGCCCGGGAGTGCAGTGGAGGATGGCCCAAGTGCTTGGGACCTGCACCCCATGGGAGACCAGGAAAAAGCACCTAGCACCTGGCTCCTGCCATCGGATGAGCGTGGTGCGCCGGCCGCAGCGCGCCATCTGCGGCAGCCATTGGAGGGTGAACCAACGGCAAAGGAAGACCTTTCTCTCTGTCTCTGTCTCTCTCTCACTGTCCACTCTGCCTGTCAAAAAAAAAGAAAAAAGAAAAAAAAAGAAAATATCTATTCAGAATTGCTTGATAATCTAGAATCTGTGTTCTAGAATTTGTACATAAATATGCTATTCTTCCCAATATGCTGAAATACCAGAAATGAGAGGTAGAAAAATGACATCCTCTTATCTAGCACCTATGAGGGATTACCACAGACCTGGAAGAAACAGAACCCTAAAAAGTTCAAAAATTAAATGAAAGAGGTATTGTAGAGACTTTAAAAATATGTTATGTTGATACTGAAGTTCCCTAATCAAAATAAAGATCACCGTTATTAACTGGTGGTAATTCTCAAAGCCAAAACCTGCAAATGCAAAATCTGATGGCTGCCAGCTCTGTGTCTGGTTCACAAAGAAATCCTAGAATACTAGCTCAGTGATCCTTAACTCCCACTGTAGCTAAGAGAACACTAGGACCTGCTGAGTAGTTTTCACCTTGCTCCCAGCATCCCCTTTTGTTTCAGATAGAATAAATATCATTCTCTATTTATTTTGCAGGGTGTGATAAATGATTTATATCTGTCCACTAGCTCAACCCACCACTATTGGTCATCATGAGGAGAACAGGCAATCTTGTTTTGGTTCTCCTTTAAGACCACATACATTAATGTATGTCTGAAACATAGCATATGTTCAGCAAATACTTTTGAGTCAAGGATTGAATGAATATAAAGAGTAAAGGAAATGGAGATAAAAAGAAAGAAGACAGGAAAGAGGAAACAGTTTCTGCATTTGAATCATATTATGTCTTCTGGTGGACTGGCATTACAATGTCTTTTTTTGCTGTGGGCTAGGCAGGGAGTCAGTGAGAAATTGGGAGCTAAGGACTGCCAACACCCAAGCCACGTGTACCACCCAAATCCCATCACCTTCCATGCTGATTCAACATGCCTGAAGACCTGACACACACACCCCTCATCAGGTATCAAAGTCTCACTTTCCATCAGGTACCTGAACCAAGACACTTTCTTGGAGATCACCATGTGCACTGCAGCCTCCTCCTTTGGATCTTTAATCAGGCTCTACCCCAAGCACCCTACTTACCCAATGAAAAGGATGACTTCAGCAATTCTCACCTATGAGAGAGTATGTACCCATGTCTGAGAACCAGCAGATGAAAGGCCTCTCTCTCTCTCTCTCTGCCTCTCCTTCTTTCTGTGTAACTCTTTTAAATAAATAAAATAAACATTTTTTAAAAAATCCAATCTCAAAATGTCAATTTCACTCCTATAGATAACTTTTTAGGCTCATTAACTAAATTTAACAAAGAAATGACTTTAGATCTCTGGAATAATCTCTTGATAACCTCTGTACACATACTCCTCTGTGACAACTTCTTTATAGCCACAATATCAATTACCAAGACAAAGTTAATTTCTGTTTTATATTCTGTCTTCTGTAAAATATTTGATTTACAATAGTCAATAGGAATGTCTGTTAAAATTCAAGTTGTATTTAAAAACAATTTTGGGGCCGGCGCCGTGGCTCAGCAGGCTAATCCTCCGCCTTGCGGCGCCAGCACACCGGGTTCTAGTCCTGGTTGGGGCGCCGGATTCTGTCCCAGTTGCCCCTCTTCCAGGCCAGCTCTCTGCTGTGGCCCTGGAGTGCAGTGGAGGATGGCCCAAGTGCTTGGGCCCTGCACCCCATGGGAGACCAGGAAAAAGCACCTGGCACCTGGCTCCCGCCATTGGATGAGTGCGGTGCGCCGGCCGCAGTGCGCTGGCCGCAGCGGCCATTGGAGGGTGAACCAACGGAAAAGGAAGACCTTTCTCTCTGTTTCTCTCTCTCACTGTCCACTCTGCCTGTCAAAAATTTTTAAAAAATTAAAAAATAAAAAATAAATAAAATAAAAACAATTTTGGAACAATTTACCTCCTCAGCATATTATAGCAATGACTAAAGTTTTGTCTTTTAATTTTTATATAGAAAGTGGTGATTTATTCAACATTGTGCCATAAAGCTGACATTAACTCTACTGATTGGTTGTTTGAAATAAACATTAAATTCATACATGTTAATTAGGATGTTTCAATAAACTAATCAGTATCTGGCTAATTGGCAAGACATTTCAAGACTCTTTAACTATAACTCAAAGTAGTAGCATCTTGTACCATTTCCCTGGGGTCTAAGAAAGCAAATCATTATAGTCCATCTGAGATTGGTCTTCATGGGACAGACTCTAGTCCACCTTCAGATTGACAATTTCAGTAGCTAAATGAAATCAGCTTCAGAAATGGAGTGACCCAAGTGACCTTGAATTTCTCATGGAAAAATTTCTGGAAAACTGTGGTAAACTTTATTTTTAAAGGAAATTTCTAGAATTTGATAGTAGCATATATAAATATTTCAACTTATCCATTTGTTTTTTTTTAAGATGCATTTAATCTTTAAAGAGGCAGAGTTACAGAGAGAAGGAAAGACAGACAGAGGTATTTCATCCACTGGTTCACTCCTTAAATGGCTGCAATGGTCAGAGCTGAGCCAATTCCAAAGCCAGGAGCCAGGAGCTTCTATAGATCTCCCATGTGAGTACAGATACCCAAGCACTTGGACCAATTTCCACTGCTTTCCCAGGCCATAGCAGAGAGACGGATTGGAAATGGAGCAGCTGGAACTCAAACCAGCACCTATAAGGGATGCCAGCATTGTAGGTGGAGGCTTAGTCCACTATGCCATAGCACTGGCCCCCATAGTTTATTTTTTAATGCTTGAATTTTTACCTGTTAATAGTTTTATAATATTCCTGATATCTTGCATTATATATTAATATTCTCTTATCCCTGCTGGCTAAGAATATTCTTAGTTACATTTATGATAATGAAAATAATCTACACAAGACTTGACATATGAGAGTTTATACAAGTTGGAGGAATAGGAAGGGAGCACACCGATAGTCCGGGAGAGACAGTTTAATAAAAGTGGAGATACTGCAGGTTCAAGGAAGAGTAGGGGAAGTAATAGCAGAGGAAACTCTTCCGGAACTAGTGATTCACAGTGGACATGCGTGGAGAGCATGGGAGCCCACAGTTCGGGACACCAGGGACAGACTCAATACACCAGCGCTGGAACGTGAGGTGAGCCAATCCTCAATAGCCCGAGACACCGGCAGGGAAGCAGAAAGAGGAGACTAGAGCTAACAAGGCTTGAAACCCTGTGGGGAAAAGTTCACCAGGCTAACTAGAAGAGAGAGAGAAAAAAAAAAAGTGACCGATACGGACACGAGTTTCTATCTCTCTGCTCACCTCTCAAAGGCAAGCAAGACAAAGAGCAGGTGCCATTTTGGACATATATCATAAGCAGGGCGACCTCAGGTCTGCACCAGCCCTGAGCCTAGCAGAAAAACCTGACTCTGGGTGTGTGGGGGGGGGGTGAAATAACAGGAGATTAGAACCTAGTGAACTGAGACTGTGAAAAAAGAGACTGTGGGGGAGAGAACTCACGGAATTTACGAATTCACATGAGTACTCTCCGGAGAAACTACAGTACACTACAGTTCGGTAGGCTTGGCAGTCCAGTGGGAGACTGCAGGAGAATCTGAGCCCACACTGGGGGCCGCAGGGATTCCCTCTGTGGTCCTTGGGAAAGAGCTTCTGATCTCTGGCTCCTGTGGGTATATCATTCACCTGCTAACCATCCCCAATTCCATTCAGTTGTGCAGAATTACTTCCCTTTTGAATTAAAAAAAAAAAGAAACAGAGATTTACAACGCCTGACCTGGGAGTGTCACCTTTGGCACACGCTCAACCCTGAGGAACCAAGCAGAGCTCTCTGGCCACACCCATCTCAAGCCTCTAAGGCTCCATCGAAAGCAGACAATCCACTTAATCTAGAGTCATAGTATAACAAGAAAAAACACCACAGTGAAGAAACCAATATGCCAAACAAGGAACCCAAAAACCGAGGTAACAAGAACAAGGAAGACACTATGACGCCTGCAAATGAAAAAGACACCCCAATTCAAGATTACGAAGATGATGAGATAGAAGAAATGCAAGAAGAGGATCTCAAAAAATTGATAAGAATACTAAGAAGTACTCAAAAACAAATTCTTGAACTACAGAAATCCTTAATGGACAAGGTAGAAAATCTCTCTCGTGAAAATGAAATATTAAGGAGGAATCAAAATGAAATGAAACAACTAGTAGAACATGAAACTGTGATAGTGATGAGAAATCATAATGAAATGAAGAATTCAATAGATTAAATGACAAACACATTAGAGAGCCTTACAAACAGAATGGGTGAGGCAGAAGAGAGAATATCAGACTTAGAAGACAGAGCACAGGAAACTATACAGTCAAACCAAAGACAAGAAGAGGAAATTAGAAATCTAAAAAATATTGTTGGGAATCTACAGGATACTATTAAAAAACCCAACATTCGAGTTCTAGGACTTCCTGAAGGCATGGAGAGGGAGAAAGGATTAGAATGCCTTTTTAGTGAGATAATAGCAGAAAATTTCCCAGGTTTGGAGAAGGATAGAGACATCCTAGCACAGGAAACTCATAGAACCCCTAGTAAACATGACCAAAAGAGATCCTCACCACGACACGTTGTAATTAAACTCACCACAGTGAAACACAAAGAAAAGATCCTAAAATGTGCAAGAGAGAAATGTCAGATTACTCTCAGAAGATCTCCAATTAGACTCACAGCAGACTTCTCATCAGAAACCCTACAAGCTAGAAGGCAATGGTGAGACATAGCCCAGGTACTAAGAGAGAAAAACTGCCAGCTCAGAATATTATATCCTACAAAGCTCTCATTTGTGAATGAAGGTGAAATAAAGACCTTTCATTGCAAACAGGAATTGAAAGAATTTGTGGCCACTTGTCCAGCTCTGCAAAAGATGCTTAAAGATGTGTTACACACAGAAACGCAGAAACACGGCCATCAATATGAAAGAAGGGAACCTCACAGCAAAAGATCACAGGGAATTCAAAGCATACATTAGAAAATATCTTTGGCAAATGGCAGGGCAAAATCACTACTTATCAATAGTCACGTTAATGGTTAATTAACGTTAACGGTTAAATAATGTTAATGGTTAATGGTTAATTCCTCAGAAACCTGAATATAACTCTACCATTCAACCCAGCCATCCCACTCCTTGGAATTTACCCAAAGGAATTTAAATTGGCAAACAAAAAGCCGTCTGTACATTAATGTTTATTGCAGCTCAATTCACAATAGCTAAGACCTGAACCCAACCCAAATGCCCATCAACAGTAGACTGGATAAAGAAATTATGGGACATGTACTCTATAGAATACTATACAGCAGTCAAAAACAATGAAATCCGGTCATTTGCAACAAGATGGTGGAATCTGGAAAACATCATGCTGAGTGAATTAAGCCAGTCCCAAAGGGACAAATATCATATGTTCTCCCTGATCGGTTGCAACTAACTGAGCACCAAAGGGGAAACCTGTTGAAGTGAAGTGGACACTATGAGAAACAGTAACTTGGTCCGCTCCTGTGCTTGCTGTTGTTGTACAATGTAATACTTTATCCATTTTAGTATTTTTTTATTCTAGTACTAGTGGTTGAACTCTGTAATTAACACACAATTATTCTTAGGTGTTTAAATTTTAACTGAAAAGTGATCCCTGTGAAATGTAAGAGTGGGAATAAGAGAGGGAGGAGATGTACAATTTGGGACATGCTCAATCAGTCGTGCCCCAAATGATGGAGTTAGAAACGTGCCAGGGGATCCCAATACATTCCCATCAAGGTGGCATGTACCAATGCCATCTCACTAGTCCAAGTGATCAATTTCAGTTCACAATTGATCACCTTGATAGGTCTAAGAGTCAAAGGGATGACACAAACAAGACTAGTGTCTGCTAATACTAACTGATAGAATGAAAAAGGGAGAAAACGATCCAACATGGGAAGTGGGAAACACAACAGACTCATAGAATGGCAGATGTCCTAAATAGCACTCTGGCCTCAGAATCAGCCCTTAGGCATTTGGATCTGGCTCAACAGCACATGAGAGTATTTTAGGCATGGAAAGCCAAGACACTCTGGAAAAAAAAAAAGACTTGACTTTCAGAATCATTTATGTTTATGCCTTCCTGGAAATTTTCTTTTCAGAGGACATTTTTAAAAACACAGTAGGTGACACTCTGAGTATGTTTCACTATGTATAATTCAGGTATATTCTATTTCTCAGTAGCATGTTTCTTTTTTAGAAATATTTTATTATTTCTTGGAAAAGACCCCAAAAGCACAATCAAAGCAAAAAAAAAAAAAAAGACAAATTAGATTACATCAAGCTAAAAAAAGCTTCTATACTGCCAATGAAATACTTGGCAAAGTGAAGAGGCAACTGAAAAAATGGAAGAAAATATTTGCAAACTATGCAACTGAGAAAATATTAGTATCCAGATTCTATAAAGAGCTCAAGAAACTCAACAACAACAAAGCAAACAATCCAGTTAAGAAATGGGCAAAGGACTTGGACAGGCATTTTTCAAAGAGGAAATTTAAATGGCGAACAGACATATGATAAAATGCTCAGGACAACTAATCATCAGGATCCCCAAAATGCAAATCAAAACCACAGTGAGGTTTCACCTCACCCCAGTTAGAATTGCTCTTGTACAGAAATCAACAAACAATAAATGCTGGCGAGGATGTGGGGGAAAGGCACTCTAATCACTGTTGGTGAGAATGTAAACTAGTGCACCCATTATGGATGACAGTAGGGAGATATCTCAGAAAGCTAAAAATAAATATGCCATATGACCTAGCCATCGCATCCCTGGGAATTTACCCAAATGAAATGAAATCAGCTTATGAAAGAGTTACCTGTATCCCCATGTTCATTGCAGCTCAATTCACAATAGCTAAGATATAGAATCAACCCAAATGTCCATCAACTGATGATTGGATAAAGGATAAAGAAATTATGGTATATATACACTATAGAGTACTTACTCAGCTGTAGAAAAAAATGAAATGCTTTCTTTTGCAACAAAATGGATGCAACTGGAAATCATTATACTGAGTGAAATAAACCAGTTCCAAAAAGCCAGCTACCATACTTTTTCCCTGATCTGGGGTAACTAATAGAGTACCTGAAATGTAACATATTAGAATGAAGTAGACATTTTGAGATTCTGTGATTGTTTATAGCCCTTTTCTCTACCATTGATGAACACTATTTTTTCTTCTTACTATTTGTTGAAATATTTATTTAGAGTAGGGTTAATTTTGTGAGTATAATGTAGAGTGAAAGTAGAACATTATAAAAATTAAGAGAGGATGGAGGAGGGAGAGTGAGAGCATGTATGGGAGGGAGGGTAGGGTGGAAATTATCACCATGTTCCTAAATCTGTATACATAAAATATATGACATTTGTTTACCTTAAAGATTAAATATAAATTAATTTAAAAAATAAATATTTTATTAAATAAATTAAAGATACTCCCTTAGTCATTGCCACATCCCTTCCTTTTTTTGTCATTTTTAAATAAAAGATTTATTTATTTACTTGTTAGGCAGGTTATAGACTGAGAGAGGGAGAGACAGAGAGAGAGGTCTTCCATCTGCTGGTTCAGTCCCCAAATGGTCGAAACGGCCTGAGCTGAGCTGATCTGAAGCCAGGAACCAGGAGTTTCTTTTGGGTCTCTCATGTAGGTATAGGGGCCCATAGAGAGAGAGAAATCGAATGGAGCTTGCAATGGAAAAAATTCCCTGTTGTCTGTTCAAGCCTAGCCAAATTCATGAGCTTATCAACTGACTTTAGCAACATCCCTTCTAAACTAACATGATAATGGTAGTTCATCAGAATATATTCTTTGTCTCTAGGCCAAAACTTGTGAGGGGAAGTGACTTGGAATTACATTATTTTTATTTGGCTTTCACAGTTTGGTGATATATAAAAATGTTCTAAGATAAAAATTCTGTGTTGATACCAGTGCAGTCTCATTCCATTCATTCAGAGAATTAAAGAGCATCTGTGTGTCCATTAAAGACATCATTTCATAAAGAGTGAAGACTTAGCATCAAATCATGAAGTAAGCAACACTGAGGAGAGAGAGGGAGTCCTGGTAGCCCTAGGCATAAAGTTAAGAGTAGGTAAACACAGCCACTTGAGCCAGTTCGTTGTGCACCTTTAGTTCAGCTTGACCTTTACCCAGTTCCCATAATCTGTACTCTACACCTGTCTTCTGATCTTCACCATATGTGGGCTGACATTCTCCATGTTGTGAGAGCAACTCAAACAGTCCTCCATCTGTAATGAAGTGCTCTAACAGCAGCTGCTTCAGGATGAAGCAACATAGGCATGAAATTTTTAAGACAGTTTGGGATGGAATATACTGGATTGAGCACTACCCTGTATTGAAACTAATGACCTGGACATCATTTGGCTCACTGACTGGACACACCCTATGATTGAACAGCTTTGCCCCAGGTGGTTGAGTGAAAGGACAGAGACTTTATCTCTCTCAAAGCAGAGACAAGTCAACAGCTCCTGGCAGAAATCCCCCTTCATAAAATACTTGTGTTGGTGAAATAAGCCCCGCTTGCATTCAGCAAACAAATGTAAACCATGTCATCATTGTTTTTTCACAAATCCTCAAGAGTGATATCAACTCACATTATCCAGAAATGGAAGTAAAATAATAAATTACCCAATAAACATGGCTAGAATATTTTTAGTATCCATAGCACAGAATTCTCAGAGGTCTGGAAGCAGACTTGAACACGCCTGGGGCTACTGAACACTTTCCCAGGCATTGCCTGCCTTTGCTCCAGTTCACCTAGTTCCTGGCTGACAGCCTATTCTAACCTCACAGATTTCCCTGAAATATCTTGACTTTGAGGTTCAGCAGCACTACCACGACCCACAAGCCCTCCCATCATTTGCCACAGACCAAGTTGGTTTTTGTAAATGTTGGATAGTAGCATCGGGCAAGACTGTACTCCCTCTCCTCCCACAATCAGGGCAGTACACTTTTTCTGATGGTTGCTGCCTCTCAGCTCCCACCACGCTCAGCCTCAGCTTGTAAACAGTCAATCCTCATAAACAAGGTAGTCTACCCTTGCTCTGGCCTTGACACTCTCAGCTTTGCCTACGGTTCCCACAACTAGAGTTTTTCCCTAGTGCTTAAGTGAGCCCACAGAAATTATAAGACTTTCCAAAAGTTACTGAAGTTCTAACAAAACAAAACATAGGTCATTGAACACAGGTGTTTCTCTGTCACCATCGTCACTGACTGGCAGAAGTGGATGGCTTCATTCTCTGTGAAGAGGTTGAACTAGGGTTCCAAGACAGATGGAGATGTATAATTGCAATAAATATTAAGTAAAGTCTCTATTCTGAATTGCAAAACTGCAGTATTCCTTCACCCATTTTGGTCCTAAATTGATGTCCTTCAAGCTTTCTCTCCCAAACAAGAGACTGAAGGACACTTTCCTGAAGCCAAAGGAACAGTTCTGTAGATCGTGAAGAGAGAATTCCCCTCTGAGAAGCCAACCAAACAAAACACCCACACAAATGTTCTGCCGGCTTTGTGGAGTCTCACTCCAAACATGAACAGTAGCTGAGGTCACACAGATACTCAAGAGACGCTTCAGGCATGAAATGCCAAAATAAACAGGGAACCAGAGAAAAAGAAGTTTCAGGAACCAGTATTAATTCAGGGAACAGGAAAAAGAATTAAAAAATTTCCAAGATTATTATCTTCAGAAGGAAAAGAAATTCAATCTATGAAACAGTATGCAATAGGGAAATGGGAGAGATGGAAGTGTACGTTTAGCTAAATTATAATTCTTCAGAATAGGAAATCAACAGATATTAAAATTTGGAAGATTAAGAAGTATTGGCATAAATATTTTTAAAGAAAAAAGCAAACAATAGAAAAAAAACAGTCAAGGAAGTGAAAGTGCTGGCCTTTTGGGAGTAAGAACTGAGTATCTGTAGGAATGAGACATAAAATAGTCTATTTTACTTAGAATGACACAAATTCTGTCTTTCACTTAAAAATATCAGTCTTAGGTACCAGCATTATAGCACAGCAGGTTATGTCGCTGCTTGTGACACCAGCAACCTGTACCAGCATACCAGTTTGAGTCCTGGCTGCTCTGCTTCTGATCCAGCTTTCTGCTAATGTACGTGGAAAGCAATGGATGATGAATCCAAGTGCTTGAGTCCCTGACACCCATGTGGGAGACCAGGATGGAGTTCCTGGCTCCTTTCTGGCCCTGACCTGGCTATCGAGGCCATTTGTGGAGTAACTAATGGATTGAAGATCTCTTTGTTTCTCTTTCTCTCTCTCTCTCTCTCTCTCTCTCTCTCTCTCTCTCTCATACACACACACACACACACACACACATACACACACACATTCTCTCTCACTCTGACTTTCAAATAAATATTTAAAAAATCAATCTTAAAACCCACAAGTCTCTAAGATTTTTTTCCTGTTCATTTTTGAGTGTTTGTAGGCACTGTTGAATTTCCTTCTATGCCTTTAACACTGTATCAGCTGAAGAAAAGATTACTATAAATCTGCTTCATAATCCCATGAATGACATTTTAAATACTTTCTACTTCCACAATGTCATTATTATGCCAGATTTCCAATTTTTTTTCCTGTATCTTCTGTTGATCACTATAGAGACTCTTCTTCTGGCTGAGGATCTCAAAGATATTGCAAAGTACAATGATCCCAATTCCCTTCTACTTTCTTAACCCTTCCCAATGCTTCTATCCTTTTACTTCCATTATGATTACATGGACCGCTCAGGTATGTAATGTGGGTGAGTAGTTGCACTAGGCTGTCTGCATCTATTAATATAGTTTTATGTTAGACAGACAAGCCCAGAAGCTAGGCTGAAATGGGAGCCATGCAAACACATATTTCCAGGCACTGATGCCAAGTTGGCTGAAAAGCCAGCAACCTGCTCAGTGAACTTGAGCACTACTTGAGGGCAACTTTAAAGGAGAATGTAGGCCGGCGCCGTGGCTCAATAGGCTAATCCTCCGCCTTGCGGCGCCGGCACACCGGGTTCTAGTCCCGGTTGGGGCGCCGGATTCTGTCCCGGTTGCCCCTCTTCCAGGCCAGCCCTCTGCTGTGGCCCGGGAGTGCAGTGGAGGATGGCCCAGGTGCTTGGGCCCTGCACCCCATGGGGAGACCAGGAAAAGCACCTGGCTCCTGGCTCCTGCCATCGGACGAGCGCCGTGCGCCGGCCGCAGCGCGCCAGCCGCGGCAGCCATTGGAGGGTGAACCAACGGCAAAAGGAAGACCTTTCTGTCTGTCTCTCTCTCTCACTGTCCACTCTGCCTGTCTAAAAAAAAAAAAAAAAAAAACAAATAAAGGAGAATGTACTGGAACTGGCGCTGTGGCGCAGTAGGTTAATCCTCACCCTGAGGTACCGGCATCCCATATGGGCGCCGGTTCTAGTCCTGGCTGCTCCTCTTCCAAACCAGCTCTCTGCTGTGGCCTGGGAAAGCAGTAGAAGATGGCCCAGGTCCTTGGGCCCCTGCATCCGTGTGGGAGACCAGAGGAAGCTCCTGGCTCCTGGCTTCAGATCAGTGCAGCTCTGGCTGTTGTGGCCATCTGGGGTGTGAACCAGCGGACAGAAGACCTTTCTCTCTGTCTCTCCTTCTCACTGTCTGTAACTCTAACTTTCAAATAAATAAACAAAATCTTTAAAAAGAGAGAGAGAGAATGTACTTTAAGTGTGAAAGACAGTGCTAGCACATGGAGCCAGACAGTCCATTTTGGCAGATTTGAGGGGTTTCACTGAGAGAAGCAGAAAAAGAAGAAATGAGACTAACATGTTTTATCCTCACCTAGTTCCTGGATTTGTTTCCTCCTTACAGCAAGACTAGGGTTTCTAATTTTAGTTTTTATTCCTTTTGCATCATAGCTTACTAAAAGACATTAAAGAATAAAACAATATTTCTCTAAATTGAGCAATTTTTAAAACTCCTGAAATGAAAGTGATGATAGTTATCCTAAATTTTTGAAACTTTTTGGCTGACAGCATATTTTTCTAGATGAAAACTGCAATATTTTCAGAATAGCGATATTTGAAAATAAAAATCTGTTTTATTTTTGCAAATTGTTGGGGAGTATGTCTAAAACTTTCACACTTCATATGATCAGTGAGTAGGAACAGTAAGGTATAGCCAAACACAAATACTCAATTACATTAGATATTTTTAGTGTCTTTAAAAATAAAAATTTAAAAGAAGATATGTAATAACATAGATTCACAAAGTATTACCCACTTCACATATTAGAACCTCTAAACTTCTATATAGTAAGTTTTTGCTTTCTCTCCCAGATATAAGGAGGCATAGCTTAGAGGGTAAGGAACAATGTGGGTTCAGGGAAAAGATTGTCCCAGTTCTAATCCTGGTGCCATTTACCAGCTCTGGGACCTTGGGAAAGATCCTCATCCATCTTTTTAGGGCTGAGTTCCCTTATGTGTGAAATGAGGATGACTAATAGTTACTACTCATAGAATTATTAACTAAAATAACTAAAAATAATGACTAATACATTCAGTGAATTTTATAAATACTGGAAATGGTTGTTATTACAGATGAAACCGAATTTCATGACATATTACAACAAAGATACATCCAAATTTTTACCTCCTGAAGGGCAGAACCAAGGATATTAAACTAATAAAGTGAACCTACTACTTTCAACCACCTAACAGGGCAAACACTAAGCATCATGGACAATGGCTTTGGCTGATAAAATTCTAGCATCAGAATTTCTATGGCAAAGATTCTTTCTCAGAAGTGTATTGATGTTTCCCCTTTCACAGATGTTGTTTTTATGTACTCTGTTACATTTTGGTGAAACTGATTTTGCAAAAGAATGAACAAGTCAGAGCTATAATGTAATACTGGTGGCAGGTAGAGAAGTCACAATTGTGTCGATTATCTAGGTTTACTCCTTCTTAGAGTGGGAGCCATGTTTTCTTGTGACTTTCTATAAACTAATCAGATTATTTTGTCAAATCACTTTTATGATCTAATATTTTCTTTAGTATTGGATCTCCTATTTTATGTGTGCTCAAAGTTTAGATATTGTCCCATATGCCTCTGAGCTACTGTTCAGATTTTTCTATTTTTATCTTCATTCTTCTAGTTGGACAATTTCTAGAAATTTATGGACATTTTTTCTATAACCCACTGTTAAGCCCTGGTAGTAATTTTTTCATGTTATATAATGCATTGTTTTAGTTCTAGAATTTCCATGTGTTTTCTTCTAATAGATTATTTCTCTGCTTAAGTTTAAAATAACATAAAATATTTCCCTCAGTATTATCGATCATACCTAAAATAGCTGTTTAAAACTTATTGTATGCCAATTCCAGTATCTGAGTTAGCTGAATCATAACCTATTGGTTGGGGCTGGAGCTTGGCCCAGCCTGGAGTGCCGGCATCCTATATGGGCACCGGTTGGAGACCCAGCTGCTCCACTTCTGATCCAGCTCTCTGTTATGGCCTGGAAAAGTAGTGGAAGATGGCCCAAATCCTTAGGCCCCAGAACCCATGTGGGAGACCTGGAAGAAGCTTCTGGCTCCTGGCTTCAGATCATCCCAACTCCAGCCATTGCAGCCATTTAGAGAGTAAACCAGTGGATGGAAGACCTCTCTCTCTCTCTCTCTCTCTCTCTCTCTCTCCCTCTCTTTGTAACTCTTTCAAACAAATAATAAATCTTTTAAAAAGAACCTATTGGTTGAATTTTCTCTGGAGAAGAGATTACATTTTCCTATGTCTAATAATTTCACGTTATATTCTGGGCATTAGGAATTGAAATGATTCTGGATTTAATCTATTTCTCTGAAGAATATCCATTTTGGTGTTGTTTTAAAAGGCAGTTTGCTTGGCTAAACCAAATCTCCAAAAGATAATTCTTACTGGCCAACAATTAAATTCTTTTTGTGTTTGCATATTTATGTTATCAATCATAATTTGTGAAACATTTTATACACAGATGTATGAACTTCCCTTCTCTGTCTCTTTCAATAGTAAACTTCCTCATTTTCCATTTGCTGTGGTCACACAAAATCCTGTCCTCTGACTCTTTCAACCAGAAAGATTGTAGGGCTTCTCATCTGAATTTTAGTTGCTTTGCTTGGACTTGATTGGCGTCTGCCCTCAGACAGGAAATAAACATATAAATACAATTTTAGAAATGAATTCCAAAAAATGAAAACCACATTAAATGCTATTCTACTCCACTTCTTTGGGTATTTCTTTAAAAAAAAAAAGGCTATGTATTTATTTTTGTTTTGTTTGAAAGGCAAAGAGAGAGAGAGATCTTCCATCCACTGGTTCATTCTCCAAATGCCTGCAAAGGCTGGGGCTAGGCTGGACCAAAACCAGGAGCCTAGAACTCCATCAGGGTCTCCCATTTAGGTGGCAGGTGCCCAAGTACTTGGGCTGTCATCTCCACCCTCCCAGGGTGCACATTAGCAAGAAGCTGGGTCAGAAGCAGGGTAGATGGGTTTCAAACCCAGTCTTTCAAGGCAGGATGTGGGCATTTCAAACACTTTTTAACCACTATACCACCAAATGCCTAACCCCAGGTCTCATTTTGTCTTCTGCTTCTGCCTGCTTTTAACTGCTCTCTGGCCCCTTCAGGTAGTTTCCTTTTTCTTTCAAATGCATTTTGTTCAGAATTACAGTCACTATCATGGAAGAGAGTCTGGTGTGAGCTATTCCTCCTTTATCAGATGCCCAAAGCCTATTCTTTCTTTTGTCTTTAGTTTTCCTTATACTTTTCATATAGGTTGAAGTCATCATTCTACTAAATTTACCCTAGTCAATGCATCCTCTTCTTCTAGGCTGGTCTGTATTTTTTTTAAATATGGAGAGATAAGAGCATTTAGGAAAAATAGCATATAGAATCTGAAACTATACTTCGTCCTTTAACAAAGTTACTGGTTGTGATTTGTACTCAGGACTGCCACTTGCAGTTCATTTGTCTAGGACAAAGTTTTATATACTATATGATGGCAAAGAGTTTTAAAACATTAATCTTCCATTATTTTCTTTATTTGTCTTAATTTAAAAAAAACACTATTGTATGAGGAAAAATATTTTCTAGATAGTTTTAATGATACATATCTAGAATCAGTAAGCTTAAAACACCCAACAGCAAATATTTTAAGCTTTGTGGACCATAAGGTCTCTGCTGTAACTATTCAGCTGTGCCATTAAATCAATACACAGCCATGGACAAGTCATAAATAATGCCCACGTCTTGTCTCCAAACAAATGTTGCTTACAAATACAGGCAGTGGGGTAAATTTGGCCTGCGTGCAATACTTTGTTGAGTCCTGATACATTAGTTATTTTGTTGTCCTTTATTTGCATTAATCTGAGAATGATTTGATTCATTTAAGATAAAAAGAAATTAGATATTCTTTAATGTCTTTTGGATAAAACTGTTCTACCTCTCAAGCTTGTTAAAATCTACATGATAATCAAAGATTTTTTTGAATCTTGACCATATTCGGACTCTTTTCAATCATTTAAAATAATACTACTCTCTTTTACATTGAGGCAGATCGATTTTTTATATGGAAGTAATTATTAGAAATGACTTCCTTTCATACTATTTGTTGAACTCTTTACTTAGTGTAGGGTTAACCTTATAATCATTAAGTAAACTGAAAATAGATCTTTGTAAAAATTAAGAGTGGGAACAGGAGATGGAGGAGGAAGAAGTGTTGGAACATGGGTGGGAGGAAGAGAAGGGTGAGAAATATCACTAGGTTCCTAAATCTGTATATATGAAATACAAGAAACTTGTATAGCTTAAGCAAAATTAAAAGAAAAAAGACTTCCTTTGTGTGAATTGCAGGGCTCATTCTCAAGATATACACTATAGAGATTACTTACAATGACCGTGAAACACAATGCAAAGCTTGTGCATATGAGAGTTTTATTTAAAATGGGACAAATCACCTATCACATCCCAATGGAGCTGCCCTTTCAGAAACGTGTTGAGAATAAACACAAAGGAATTAAAAACAGCCTTTAAATTTCACAGCACACTTATAGAAAAAAAACATTATGAAAGATTCTAAGTGCACATATCAAAATTGCTCTGCCATAGGCAAAAAATGTGGAGGAGACATCTAAAAAGAAACAATTATTTCAATCTGAAAGAGGATTTTTTTCCATGAAATTTAAATCAGGGTTTGGACACCACAGCTGTGAATTTTTACCTGTAAGGACCCAGCAAGTGTGTTTCCCTAATACCTGAAGATTATGAGAGTAAGGTACAAACTAATAGCTTTTAATATTATTTGCTCCTCCCAGATGTCCCTAACTGAATCTCTCATTACTACTTATTGGTTTTACATCCTTCACCTCTCCCAGGAAGCTCCTTCTCATTCCCTATTTCATTTATTCTTCAGTTTATGTATACTGTTTACCCCTGTTTACATTGTCCTCCAAGCACCCAGAAAATTTTGCTTTCTACAGTACTGAGGTTATTCAAACTCATTCCAATCCACTCACAATTCTATTTTGTTGCTGCTTTGTATATGTTATGCTAATAACTTTGTATAATTTGTGTTTATTATTCCAACTATGAATCCCTTGAAAAATTTCATAGGCCCTATGTGATAGCAGTTGTACTTGTAATATTCCTTGATTGAGAAAATAGTGATACTCATTGACCAGTGTTGGGGGCCACATGAAATACTTCTACTGCTGTTAGGTCCTGAGTCTACAGGTTGTAGGATGCCTTGAATGCTTAGATCACACATTATTTTTAGTACTTTCTTGTGAAAATATTATTTTTCAATTAGATCCAATTTCCATGAAAATAGTAGCTTACACTTTAAATCACCCTGTAACCTATATTCCCACTACGGTAAATACTTACTACTTATTTGGACAGCAAGGAAATAACTGATTAATTCAATTAAATTTCATATTCTTAAGATTATTAAGAAGCAAATAAAGACATTGTGTGTAGGTGTGTATGTGTTTAGTCTCTCTCTATAAATGTGAACTATATACTATGTATTTAACCTGGTGAAATAGATAATACATTCAACTAGTAGTGTTATATGTGCCAGAATATCTTATAGAAGTTAAAAATAATAGGTAATGGTATAAACTCAAGAAAAGGAATTCCTTGACAAAGGACCAGAACAGTAAACTTCCACCAGTGCTTTTCAAATTTTAAGACACAAATCACAGAGATTTCACCAAAATGCAGATTCTGGGGCCAGCATTGTTGTGCAGCAGGTTAAGCCACCACTTGTAAAGCTGGTATTCTATATATCCAAGTCCCAGCTGCTCCGCTTCCTATACAGCTCCTTGCTAACACACCTGGGAAAGCAATGGAAGATGGTCCAAGTGCTTGGGCCCCTGCCACCCACCTGAGAGACCCAGATGCTGTTACAGGCTTCTGGTTTTGGCCATGCAACACCCTGGCTGTTGTGCCCATTTGGGAAGTAAACCAACAGATGAAAGATATCTCTGTCTCTCTGCCTTTCTCTCTCTCTCTTTTCTGACTCTCCATTTTTCAAATAATTAAATGTTTTTAAAAGAAATGTAGATTCTGATTCAATCAATATGGAGAGAGTTAAGAATTTCAAGTGGTGATAAAGTGTGGAGTCACCTGGATTTGAGTAAGTTCCTTTCTGCTATACCAAAATAGCCTTCTTTACTGAAATGAGTGGGGAGAATGGCAAGAATCAAACACAGCAATATAGCATTAATTAACAGTGTGTCACTTAACTAGCAAGAGATCCAAGTGATATCTCCCAGTAACTCAGTCACTTTAATGCGCTTCCTAACCTACTTCAGCTTTCTTTTTTGCAATGTCCTCTCCTGTTCAGAGTTCTTCCAAATTTTTTTAGTGGGGGGACAGTTCATGGGTGTCCTCTCTGGCTACAAGAACCCAAAAATCATTGGTGAATTATTCAATGAATAATTGTTACATGACAAATTGTTTCTATATTTAGCTGCCAATCATTCATAATTATTGCTGCTATTGTTGCCATCTTGCATTGTATTCCCTCCTTTTTCGTGCTGTGTTGGCAAATTCTGAATAGCATCATAAATTCTATATTTTAGCAGGTAGTATCACTTTTTGCCCAAATAAGAAATTGCTTTCTCCTCTGTGTGAGATGGGAATTGTAATATATTTGCTCTATAGCTTTGAACAGCTTCTGAGATAAATTTTGGAAAATCACTAGCCTTCAGAACCCAAGTATGCCCTTTTCACATTGGCTACTCTTACTTCTACTTTAAAATATTCCAGTGAAGTCAAATACCCCCAGTAGGGCAACTATTTTTGGTGGTTGGTTGAGGAAAGCAGTTATCTCATCAGAGTCCTTTAGATGAGGTATAAATTCCTCTCTGGTTTAACTCTCTATGGATTTGATGTTTCTTTAGCATCTTGCCTATTCATATTCACAATTAGTCTACTTATATAATACAACATCTGATCACTTGGCAGGGAGAGGAAGAATCTTTCATCTGCATTCACACAACACATAGCAGTTTATAGTGAACATTTACTAATTTTGTGTTGAAATTTTCTGTTAATTATGCATCCATCCTCCAAACATACCATATAGTTCCAAAGGCAGGGAAAATTTTCTATCAGATGTGTAGCTTACAGGCATTGATTATTAGTAGGGAAAAATATATGAACTTCCAGAATCTGGTCATCTATATGCTTTTGGAAAACTTAGAAAAGTAATCAGAAGATCAAGAACATTCTTTAACCTTGTGGAACACTTTTCAATTAGAAAAAGAATGCACACATCTAAAGGGGCAAAATATTCCAGCAATCTACCCTGCATTTGACTACCCTCATCCTTGGCTTTTCTCTTGAGCTTCTTTTTCTACTGCTTGCTAATATATAATATTGATCAATCCAGGACTCTCTTCTCAACCTTATTTTCCTTTATCTCCCTGTTGAAACTCATTTGGTCATTACATAAATTCGACAGTGATGACTTCTATTACCCCGGTCCCAAACTCTTCCCTGAGGCTCATGCTTGTGTATCTTATTGCTGACTACCTGCTACACAACTCCACCTGAATGCACCTTACACATCACAAATAAACCACATTCAAAAGGTTATGAGCCAAGTCCTCATATAATCTGAGTTGACTAAAGAAAAATGATCATTTCTGACTGTATTCCAGAAATTATTCTAAACTCTGTCATCCCCTTCATTTCTGACATTCAATCAACAAGCCTTATTGATTATATTCCTAAATCTGTTTATCTTTTGTTCTTCATGTTCACTATAATTACTTCAGTCTAGACATAATTTCTTCTCTGTCCTTTTGCAATATGCTTTTCATTCTCTTCGTACCTTAAGGGTTAACACTCTAATTCATCTCTCACACTGCTTTTAGAGGGATCCTTTCAAAGTACAATTCTAATCTTCTCACAGTCTGGCTTTAAATCATTGAAGAGCTTCCTAGCTATAAGATGACATCAAAATGCCTCATCATTTTGTCATTGCCTTCTTTAGCCTCTCATCCTGTTTCTTTGCAATCTGCACTTATTATTACTCCACTTGAAGATTTCCGTTCTTCCGTATTCCCTCAATCCCACATCAGGATAGTTCAAAAATTTTGTGGGAAAATGTTATTAAAAGATATTTATTTTTGTGCAAAAATTTTTGAAAGTCATGCATAGTTTTTTCATATTTATTTTCCATGAATTTTGAATATCCCTCATCCATGCACCATTTAGCCTCTGCTTAATTCTCATTTTTCTACAGAAGGAGAACTGGGTCTCTTCTTGTCTACAGTATCCTCTCTATATAGTTCTCTCACAATTTCACACTGCTATAAACCCATGTGTCTGCTTTCCACACAGGGTCACGTGTATCTGGCCTTATATACTGCCTAGTACAGAACACCTGTTCAATAAATACCTGAGCACTATTCATGTGACTATTCGCCCAGTCCATTTTATCAGCTTGCTTCCTACACTACAGCTAATGTGTCTTGTAATTCTCGGTGACTGTAAATCAGTCTCATTTGAATTCATGTAAGCATCTTCTGAACAAGGACCATCACAGAAATGCTGCTCAGATGCATGTGCCAGGAACAGCTGTGCATCTCTTACGCAATTTGTTTGTTTGTGAATGTGCAAACAATTGCTTGTATAGTGAATCTTGAAACTGACTGGATTTTCTTCTGCTTCGGCACTGAAATTTAGAGTCAAATGTGTGGTTCACTTCCAGGGACATTTCATAAACTTATGGTAAGGATTTTTGTATACTAATATTAGTTCTTATTTCATTTTTCTACCATTATTTTCTCTTTTATCATATAATTATCATCATTCATCTTCTATATTTATATGGCTTTATAAGAGATACTGATTTTTAAAGTACACAAAATTAATGAACGCTATTTAATTACTTCTCCTAAAGGTAACTGACATATGCTGTGATATTTAACCCTTTTTCCCCTAATACTGTTTTACAAAATGGTTGTCAACAACATAATCAACTTTCTACTCTTCGAATTATCTGTGCTGTGTGTTTCCTTTAAGCCATGGTAATTTCTGAATATTCTTGGTTCTCCATGTAAGAAAAATTCACATTCTACTCAGAATTAACAAATTTTTTTAGTTAAAGCTACCATTTATTTGTAAGGAGCACTCATAACCTTAAGCTATGAAACCTGCCTAGTACTGTAATTAAGAATGCTATATTTCATTTGCTTACCACAATCAATGGTGAAGAATACTAATAATCTTTCTAAAGTTGGATAATTTTTGCTTAAAATTAAAGTTCTCGACCTTGGTTAGTTACATTGAATATTCACTTTATAATAATTACTTAAGTTGTACCTATACTTATATAAATTTCTCTGAAGGTATCATATTTCATGGTAAAGTTTTTCAAAACTAATATAGTTAAAAGACTAGGAATTTTTAAAAGTAATTATAAGCATAAGCCTAGGGAAGTATACAGATTAATAACATGAAAACAGGGATTCTGCTTGGTTCACTGGCTAATTTGAACCAATTCTAAAGCGAAGAGGAACTACAAAATTTAGCATAAACATTCTTAAAAAAAAAAAAACATGGGAGTGGGCTCCAGTGTTGTAGCACAGCAGGTTAGGCCATCACTTATAATCCAGACATCTCATATCTGAACCTTGGTTTGAGTTCCAGGTAATACGTTCCAATCCAGCTCCCTGCTAATGCACTTGGAAGGCAACAGAAGATGGTCCAAGTGCCTGGGCCTCTGTACCCACGCAGGAGATGCAGATGGAGTTTCCGGTTCCTGCATTTGCTTAGCCCAGACATTGCTGTGGCTGTTTGTGGAGTGAATCGGCAGAGGGAATGTTTTTTTCTCTCTGTCTCTCCTTGTCTCTCTGTCATTCTGCCTTTAAAATAAATAAGTCCTAAAAAAAAATAATAATAATACAAAGAGACAGAAAGCACTGCAGACACACAAAAGCAGAGACAAATCCCTGAACCAAAAGTCAGGAGAAGAAAATCCAGCAAAGTAAACCTGATATTTGGAACAGTTTGTTACCAAATCAATGTAAGATTAGAAGCTGCTGAGATACACCAGAAAGCCAGACACTGAAGCCAAGGGCTTTTGTGGGAAAAAGTGTATAACAGACAGTCAGGTAAGAAGCCAGGAGCAATGCTGAAATCTGACTCCTCAAACAGTTCTAGTAAGAGACATTTATTAGGAAGAGAAGGAGGATCAGACACTAAAATTCATTGTTCAGCCAAAAAGGGCAGTTCTTGGTCTTCCTTGCACAAGTACAGATGAGCTGTGTGCCACTTCCTGCCTTGTGTATTCAAAGAGTTTCAAATGGTGGCTGTTTCGCAAGCTTGCTGAGGGGAGATTTTGGCTCACGATGTTGGTAGTGTAGGTGCCATTTGTCATTCCAAGATCCTCATAGGTTTTTGCCAGATAGGGGATGTCAGCAGTTTTTTGTTCAACATGGTAAACTCAAAAATTTCCATGTATTCTTTTTTCTAAACCCTGTAAGGTACGATTTCACTATTCCCCAGGGACATTTAGAAATGGTTCAGAGGCTGAAAAGCTAAAATGAGCTTTTAATTGCACTGCAGTTTCAGAAGGACTGAAAAAAACAATGTAGCACCTTTGAAGGAAAGGGGGACCCTGGAGATCCGAGGTTTTGGGTTGAGAGCCGCAAGGGCTGCACCTGAAGAGTGAGGTTCATCTGAAATAGCTCGGCCCTCACCAGGACTAACGCTGTACTGTGAATCATCTCAATGCCTGATTGGATTAAGGCGAGCTGGTATTGCTTTCTATCTGCCAGAAACAAACATAAATTCAATTCAAGACGAAGATAACTTTATCTTAGGCCTCAAATTACCTTTATAATTTTTCAAATATAAGAACTGGCCCTAAACTTGTAAGATTGAGGCACATGGAGACAAAACTGTGTGATGGAAACCAAGGAAAACCAAAGACAATACAACATGTTCAGATCAAGCAGAGAGTAACATTTCAGACACAAACTGTTTAGAGCATATATAATAGGGGCCAGCACTCTGGCATAGCAGGTAAAGCCGCCGCCTGCAGTGCTGCCAGTGCCAGCATCCCATATGGGCTCCAGTTCAAGTCCTGGCTGTTCCTCTTCCAATCCAGCTCTCTGCTATGGCCTGGGAAAGCGGTGGAAGATGGCCCAAGTGCTTGGGCCCTTGTACCCATGTGGGAGACCCGGAAGAATCTCCTGGCTTCTGGTTTCAGATTGGTTCAGCTCTGGCTGTTGCAGCCATCTGGGGAGTGAACTGTGGATGGAGGACCCGCCCTCCCCCACCGCCTCTGCCTCTGTGTAACTCTGCCTTCACATAAATAAATAAATCTTTAAAAAAATTAAAGCATATATAATATCAATGTGATGTGGGGTTGATATCTTTTGTAAAACAAAAGGTGGACAATAACGGCACAAAATATAAGAAAGGAATAAATCAAAGTACAATTTAGGGAAATGCCATAATATTACAGGCTGGTTATACCTTATCCTAAATGCTTGGAACCAGAAGTGTTTTGGGTTTCAGATTATTTTCAATTTTGGAATATTTGCAGATACATAGTGAGATATCTTAGAAATGGGACCCAAGTCTAAAGATGAAATTCACTTGTATCTTACATACATCTTAGATACATAGCCTGAAGGTGTGTTTGGGCTGCAGTCCATTATGGGAGATGAGGAATTTTCTACTTGTGGTATCATGTTAGTGCTCAGAAAGTCTCAGATTTTGGAGGGTTTCAGGTTTTAGATAAGGGTTAGAGGTGCTGAATCTGTAATTTTAAACAGACACCGAAAAGCTAATGATACATAGATTCTAATAACCAGCACAACCACTAAAAGTAAAAGAGCTAGAGATAAAAATTCAAAGGAAGAGATAAAATGGCATATTTAAAAATGATTAAATGATTAAATGGCCTTGACTGAATAAGTTCAGAGTTGGTGAACTCAAGGGGCTTCCATAGCCTCAACAGCTCATGGCAAGAGCCTCGGGTGATTGCTGACCTCATAAATAAGAGTGTCAATTGTTAAATCAACAATGGGAGTCACTGTGCACATGCTCACCACGCAAGATCTCTGTCCTTAATGTGTTTTACTATGAGAGTTAACGATAAAACTACTAGTCGATCAGTACTCTATATCTTGTGCAGCTGTGTGGGTGCAGTCTGTTGAAATCTTTGCTTAGTATATACTAAGTTGATCTTCTGTATATAAAGATAATTGAAAATGAAACGTGATGAAGAGTGGGATGGGAGAGGGAGTGGGAGATGGGAGGGCTACGAGTGGGAGGGAAGTTAGGGGGGTAAGAGCCACAACAATGCAAATTGCACTTTGTAAATTTACATTTATTAAATTAAAAAAATGATTAATCATAAGGAATATATCATTATATTCTTAAAATTATATATATGAACTACATTGAAACTGTTCTTTTTGTATTAATATCATATTAACATGAGACTGGTAGTAAAAATTAATTAATTAACTGGTTAATTAATTAAAAAGGTAGAAAAGCATTTACTTAGTCTCTAAAACAAAACAGAAAATAAGAAGTAAAATTTTCTCTTAAAAGCCAATCAGACTGATAACTATATTAAAGGAAAATTAAGTACATATTCCAATTAAAAAGCAGAGATTAGGGTATAAAAAGCAATGTTTAATTATATATTATTTACAAAGAAGATCTTTAAAGACATAGATAAGTTAAAGCAAAAATTTAGGGAAGATATGCACAAGAAAGGAATAGGTATATTAATAGGACAATGAAGACTTCAAGAAAAGGAGTATGACCAGGGGCACCTTCTTTACATAAAGTCAGGAATATGCTAAACAGGAAGGCATTCAGCTGGTATTAAGATGCTGCTTGTGACACCCTCATCCATGTCAGAGTACTGGGGTCCCACATCTGTCTCTGGCTTCCTGCCAATTCAGGCCCTGGGCAGCAGCAGGTGATGTCTCAAGTGATTGACACCCTGCCACCCACATGAGACACACACTGAGTTTCAGAGCTTGGTTATGGCTCAAGGCCTAGGCTTGGCCACTTTGGGCATTTGTGGAGCAAACCAATAAATGAGAGCTCTCTCTTCTCTGCACCCCACCCCTCTGGCCCTGTGTTTTCCTCTGTTTCTCTCAAATAAGTGGATAACTTTTTTAAAAAGAGCATATTTACCAAGAAGACATATCCATTATTTGTCACAGGTCAGCGACTGTACTCTTCAAGCTAAATCTTGCCTGCTGCACATGCCTTTGTCAAATGAAGCGTTACCAGAACTCCGCCGTGCTCATTTGTTACAGAATGTTTATGTCTGCATTAGTACTGCAAAAGCAAATTTGAATTGTTGTGTCGGAGACAGTATGACCTGCAAGGTCTAAAATACTTATTTTGGCCATTTGTTTTTTTAAAAAAAATGCTAACAATGCTATGTGCATGCAAACTAACACCAGAGTTTCCAAATACAATAATAAAAAAAAAGAAACTGATATAACTAAAACAAAAGGAAATAAATACAAATATTTAAGCAATTAAGTAGCACATTTCTAAATAACACACGTTAGGGAAAAAGTAAAAGAGAATCTAAAGGGTAACATAAAATAAAATAACAAGAAAAATATAACATATCAACATTTGTGGGATATAAGGCATTTTTTGGAAAAGGCATTAGACCTTAAATCTTTTTATTGGAATATAAGAATTGTTGAAAATTAATAATCTAATATTTACCCTAGGAAACTAGAAAAGGGAGAGAAGTTAAACTTGAAGGTGAAAATAACAAAAAACATAAATCAATGAAATATAAAACAAGCAAGAGGAAAAATAAACAAAAGCAACAGTTTTTATAAAACAATAAAGTTGACAAATTTTTTTTCTGAAACTGGACACAGGTGAAAACAGAAAATCTGTACAACTCTATCTACAAAAGAACTTGAATTTGTAAATAGAAACTGTCCTGAAAAGAATACCCGAAGTTTATATCATTTTACTTATTATAAACTGTTTCAAACATTTAAAGAATAAATACCAAGATTAAATAAACTCAGGAAATATAGGTAATAAAAACCCTTTCCAATTCATTTTATGAGGCCAACACAAATCTCATAACAAAATTAAACAGTAAAACTATAAGAAAAGAAAGTTAATGTTCCTTATAATCATATAAAGAGATAGAAAAATTAGTAATAAATATTAGCAAATCAAATCAAAAAATATATAAAAAGTTAACATATTCAGATGAAGAATTTTGTATTCCAGGATTTAACATCAAAAAGTAAAACATCTGTGTTCACTACATTAGCAAAACAAAAAAGAAAACATCACATGGTTACTTTAATAGATAAAGAAAAAAGTCATTGAGTAAGTAAATGAGTGATAGGAAGAATGTTATTTTGAGACAACTACAATTGTTTTTAAAAAGAACCTTGGTAGAATTAATTGAGAGTTGGGTACAATGAAACATTAATAATAGGAAGAGTTTATGGATTTCACATTTGTGAAACCAGCTACAGTGAGTCAGTATCTACTGCAAGACTCTATAGAAACAGAGCCAGATACAAGTCTCTAGTGGAGAAATTAGAATGAGCATATAAAAATTTATGATGAATTTTAAAAGTGCCTGGATTTAGTGGAAAATTCTACATATAGGAATACCAAGGAAATCATTTTGTAAAGATAGGTGCTAATCAGTGCATTTCTATAATAATGTAATTAAATCATCTAAATACTCAAAAAATACAGTTCTTTACATAAATTGTGGTGTTTGCAAACACCTAAATATGATGCAGGTGAAACTCTTACATTATACAACTATATTCAGGAGAAATGCTCATCATTTTTTATTATATTGTTATATTATATTGTTTATATACAAATATAGATTAAAAAGTCTCAAAGAAGCTGCACAAAAATGCAAGCAGTGGTTATGTCTCATTGTGGTTTGTACATTTACAGATAATTATCTTTATTTCTGTTTCCATCTATATTTTCTAATTCATCTATAGCAAACATACCATACTAATGTAATAAAAAAGATTGAAGGTTAGAAAAGCAAAAGAATAATGTGTGTGGATTGTGCTTACGATGCAGGATCAAGGAGAGATATTCTTTTTGTTTCCAGAATTCATGAAAGCAAGGCAACATTAAAAATGAACCTTTTACAATAAGGTGAAAACATAAACAATACTGGTTAATTATTTGCTGCGATGCTATATTCATTTGCATTTGTCCTAAGACTAGAGTTAGAAATGCAATTTTGTTTAATGAATATAACTTTTCCTCTCTACTCATATATTTTTGATGCTATAAAAGGTTATATCAGAAGGAACCCATAGTCTGAAGAGAAGTGATGTACAAAGAAATATAGAATATTTGAACCCTCATATGAAGACAAAAATATACATCCCTATACAGGGTTCATGAACGCTATTAAATTGCATACAGGGATTGGAATTTTCTTATTCACTGTGTATACTGATAAAGATCGTCTCATTAATTCATGACAGCTACTTCAAAACTTATTTCATTATCTGAAAGGCAGAGAAACACAGAGAGAGCTCTCACACCACTGGGTCACTTCTCAAATGTCTGCCACTGTCAGGGCTGGGCCAAGCTGCACCCAGGAACCAGGCACTCAAGCCTGGTCTCCCACCTGGGTAGCACGGACCCAAGTACTTGAGACATCACTTGCTGCTTCCCAGTGTGCATTAGCAGGGAGCTGAAAACAGAAGCAGCTCCAGGACTCAAACTCGGACACTCCTATGTGGGCTGAAGGAGTCTCAAGTGTTGTCTTCCCTGTGGCACCAGACATCTGCCCCACCTCTTAGACAACTTGATGAGGTGGGTATTTTTCTTCCTACTGCACAAAACAGAAGGAAGGTAAGAGAGATCAGTTGACCTGACAAAGAAGGAAATCCACAGTTTGAAGAGACAAAGAAATACAGAGCATTTGAACCCTTATAGGAAGACAAAACATATTCCTGTACACGTAAACATTGAATAGCACAGCTGTCAAGCAGACAATATCTGATTCCAAGTTTTGCTATGCCTATGTATATAACATGTGTTTTTTCTTAGAGACAATGTCCTAGTTGGAGTTCACATTCTTGAACATGAGATAACATTTATATAAATAGCTGACAGTATCTGTGAGTAACTATAAATTATGTATCAACATGTCATTTAAAGCTTTCTTATGTATATAGAACATCTATTGTTAATTCAATATAATTTTTGATTGTATGGCCATTGTCACATCATTTGCAGGTATCTTCAGATTTATAGTATCATATCCCCATAAACAAAGTCCTGTTCTACTCAGTCTTGTTCACACTAACAAATGTGTAAGGTTAGAAATTAGGAACACAAAATAAGGGCAGAATTTGCGTTCTGTTTCTATGCTTTTGGAAAAAATATTTTTAACACAAAATAAAAGCTTAGGTAAAAACATGACTTTAGCCAATGATTTTTTTCCCCTTGAGGTACTGCGCATTCTTCAAAACCAATCAACCAACAAATCATCTGGCTTGATTTGTATTTGGAAATGTGTGGCCTTTTTATATTCAGAAACTAAAGTGAAATAAATATACATCATTACTTATTTTATGCATATAACTTTTAAAAATGCATCTCCCATATTAAAGTTTCTGGTCAGGGGGAGATAATAAAATCTTGTAGAAAATGCTAGGAGTGAGGTGGGCATTTAGCCTAACAGTTAAGCTACCAGTTAGGACACCTGTGCCCCATATTGGAGCACCTGGGTTCCATACCCATCTCTGGCTTCCTATTTTAGCTTCCTGTCAGTGCAACCCCAGCAGACAGTGGTTATGACCCAGCTGTTTGGGTTCCCGCCATCCACATGGGAGAGTTCCAGGCTTCAGGTTCACTTTCTTACCTCTGCTGCTCTTGAGGGCATTTGGAGGGTACAGACAGGATGAGAGATAGTATTGTATATCATTAAATGAATAGATTTTTTAAATATCTCAAATGTTTTATTTAAAAAAAATCTAAGAGTATATGCACTGTGGCTATGGCATTTTTAGACCTTGCACTTAACATTCGACAGATAAGACTTCATCCCAGAGCTGCTGCAGTAACACAGCACAGAGGATCTGCCTAAAAATTTATCAGTCACTAGGAATCAGTGCCCTGTGTCTCACCATGTGACCTGTTGACCACCCATACCACAATCACCTGCACCACTGGTCAAAATGCATCTTAAGGAGACACACCTCAGAAATAATAGCATTTCAAAAGGTCAGAAATACACAGTTTAAAAAAAAAAAAAGCTCCTAGGCCATCTTCAAACTCTGTAAGTTAAGAACATTACTTCGGGGGCCGGTGCCATGCGGCAGTAGGTTAATCTTCCACCTGCAGTGCTGGCATCCCATATGGGAGCCGGTTGTAGTCCCAGCTGCTCCATTTCCGATCCAGCTCTGCTATGACCTGGGAGGGCAGTAGAAGATGGCTCAAGTCCTTGGGCCCCTGCACCTATAAGGAGGACTAGGAGGAAGTGCCTGGCTCCTGGCTTTGGATCAGCGCACCTCCAGCCCTTGCAGCCATTTGGGGAGTGAACCAGCAGATGGAAGACCTCTCTCTCTGTCTCTCTCTCTCACTGTCTGTAACTCTACCTTTCAAATAAAATCTTTAAAAAAAAAAAAAGAACATTACTCTGACCCTCTGAGAACAGCATTCATTGTGAAGAAGTCAAGGGGAGTGTTCTGTCCATGACTCCAAAAAATTCAATGCTCAAAATGCCCAAGAAACTTATATTTCAGTTTTTTCAAATTTGGGAAAAGATTATCAATTATTTAAACTCATTTATTGTTTAGCAAACCAAAAAATTAATCGGCCAAACCTTTCTTGAGGTATAAAATATTTCTTTTCTAAGAAAAGTAACCCCGAAAGGCCAATATACAACAAATCACTCTCTGTTCTAGGTTTCTTTCCTAAATCAACTCATAATCACTGTCCTGACATATCCTAAGAATCACTGTTCTTCCGACAAGCAGCCAAAAGTAGGATGATTATGCACATTCCGTAGTGAAAGAGGTTGGAATAATGAGCTCCTAGGGACACTTGCCCTTCCATATCTATTTTCTGTGCATTCAGAACCTCTCTCTCTGGTTGTCACTGCATGTTTCACATCCCCTCACAGGTCGTGGCTTCTGAGCCCTGAAGCCACATTAAGTCTGCAGAGCACTCATGCCAAGGTACCTGAACCCGTCATTGGATTTGGTGATACAGCACAAGCCACCACTTGCCAAATGGTCCCTCAGGGTAATTTTCCTTCTGGTAATCATGGTGGCTTCTTGAGTGAGCACGATCATTTAAGTTTCCCTGAATGAAGGGTGACACACTAATACCAGGTTGTGACGGTCACAATGTTGGAACAAAATTCTATTTGCTTTTGCACTAAATCAAGAGTCAGCCAACTATGGCATCCAAGGCAAATCTAACCAGTCACCTGTTTCTGTAAAAACAAAGTTTCACTGGGGCACAGGCACAGTTACTCATTGCATATCATTTATGACTGCCTTCATGGTCACTTTAAGTCAGGGAGACTTGAGTAGTTGCAACAGAGATGGTATGGCTCTTTAAAAATGTCCTTTGCTGTTTGTCAAAGTCTTACCAGTTTCCACAATCTGAGAGTTCACCACTTTCACATTTGAGAGCTGTCCCCACTCGCTAGTGAGAAGCTGGTGCCTTATCAAGCCTGCCAACACCATTGCTATTTCACTTTAATACTCTTACCTTCTCTACTAAAGGTTCATGGGGTTCAAATACTTGGTTATAGTAGTTTTCATAACTATGTCATGTGGACAGCAAGAAACAGACTCTGAGCTCCATGTCTTCATCTGGACAGATCCAGAGGGCAGAGGGTGGCCCAACCTGGAACTGGGATGCTCACACCAGTCATCTGCATACGACTGATGGAGGCATGATGTACCAAAGATAGAGACCACTGCCAGGCCCATCATTCACTGAGTCTGAGCAAGTGAGGCTACTGGCACAGGAATTTATGCTTTGCTACTTTCTTTTTCTGGTTTCAAATTCTCCTGCAGCTAATATGTATGCAGGTTATCACTTCAAATCAGACAGAGTTAAGTAGGTTATAAGGTAATAACACACAGCCCCAAATCTTGGTGCTTACAACCTACAAATATTTATTTCTTGCTTATGTTACAAATCAGCTAAGGATTGTATCAGGCTCTGCTCCAAATGTCTTCTTTATGCCATAATCCAGGCTGAAAGAGGAGTTTCTCTTCCATATGTCATCCTAGGGACAGACAGGAAAGAGAGCTCTGATGGAGCCATGTGAAAGCTCTGACAACTTCAGCTCAGACAGCCCATATGTGTGCTCCACTCACATTCTGATGACCAAAACAGTCATATGGCCAATCCTGATAGGGATGCAATGGGAAATATATTCCTTCTATAGGGAAGGTATCACTGCAAGTCACCTGGCATTGCACATAATTATGATCTTCTAGGAAGAACAGAGAAAACTGGAGACAATGAAACTATTATAATACATTCTGTATGTATTTAAAAGTGGAATATCTCGGTGCCAGCATGGTGGGGTAATGGGTTAATCTGTGGTCTGCAACATTGGCATCCCATATGGGTGCCAGGTCAATTCCCAGCTGTACCACTTCGCATCCAGCTCCCTGCTAATGCACCTGCGAAAGCAGTGGAAGATGGCCCAAGTCCTTGGGTCCCTGCACCTATATGGGAGACCCAGATGAAGTTCCTGGCCCTGGCTTCTACCTGGCTTACCCCTAGCCATTGTGGCCATTTGGAGAGTGAACCAGAGGATGGAAGATCTTTTTCCTCTCTCATTCTCTCTCTCTGTAGTTCTTTCAAATAAATAAATATATCTTCTTTTTTAAAAAGTAGAATATCATTCTGATATCTTAAACTGTCATTCCATCAGGATCATAAATTCAGTTTGGTCTCTGACATCTTAAAATGCATTAATCCAATCTGGACATGTCTTGTATTTACCATTCACTGATGGGTTAAAAAAAATTCTTATAGCTCTGTTTTGCCTGAAACTAATCCCGAAACCACAACATCAAAAGTTTCTGTTTCAACTTCAGGTCCTACAAGTCCTTATTTAAAATTACAATCTTGCTCTAAATAGAACATTGTATTTTGTTTTGATCATTTTCAAAGATTTTTATGGACAGGATAAAGGGTACAAGTTATAATAAAGTTAAAATCCTGTTCACAGGCCCACATCCACCCAGCCATCCTTGGAAGAAAAGATAAACAGAACTTTTTGTATCATTGATGACTTTTAAGCTGACAACTATTGCTTGAAGCATTCTGGAAACTTGTTTCAGATGGATTTAGAGCCAGTATAGCAGGTTAAAAAAAATCAGTGTCACTGCTGTACGAACAAAGAACACATACATTTGTACAGCTTTTCTTTTTGTCTCTTTTTGGCTTACTCATTCAAAAATCATTTATTAACTCCCATGTGCCTGCCATGAGGTAATCCGTATCTCTTTGCTCTTGCAGCCTTCTTTAACCTAGGCCAAGCAGCCCCAGGCAAGAATCTTCTTGGCTAGCATGGGTTGGGCTAACTGGGGAGGGTCCATCAGGGAGCAGGCTGACTGAGGCCAGTTCCTTCCTTAGAGTGCTGCTTGCCTCACTGCTGCGTGCTGGTGCAGGTGGCAGAGTGCCTAACAGAGAAATCACCAGCAGTCTTACCCTGCAGTGAGGTCCTCTAGGCACTCCCTGAACATGCACCTGTGGTTACAGAGTATACCAACTGGAAGATAATACACATTACAAGGCTATTATTTGCCTTGCAAGGATTCATTATGAGTGCTTCGCCATGTTGAGGGGTCTGTTTACTTCTCAAATAATGCAGGCACATAGCAAAAAAAAAAAAAAAAAAAAAAAAAAAAAAAAAAAAAAAAAAACCAAGAAAGGAAATCTACAATGCACTCAATGCACTAAGTCTTGCATCTTTGTTCTCCAGCTACCAAGAATCCCTCCTGCAACTACCTTTACCATTCTATGCACACCAACTGTGTTTACTATTTAGATTTTCTTTTCTTCTTTCTTTTTCATTTAGGAACTGGCAGCTGTTCCTCATTTCACAATGTATCTTGGAGAGCTTTATTTTTCTCTACACACTGAGTTGCTTCAGTCATTCTAACTATGAAAAAGACTTGCATCAAGAATAGAGACTAAGGACCAAACTGCCTGGGTTCAAATTCCAATTTCACAAGTTATTAGTCTTGAAATCTTGAGCAAATTATTTAACTTTTCTTGTCTTCCCTCATCTATAAAATGAGGACAATAATTGTTAACTACTCCTGGGAGTATTAATAATAATTAAGCAATTCAACATATAAACAGTGTTTAGAGTCTTTCCTAGTACTCAGTAAATGCTAAGTAAGATGACTTATTGTCTCTGTTACTATTATATATTCCTGTGCCTAAAAGTACTGTCACTTATTTAACTAATTAACTTTAATCAGTTCCTCTTTGATAGGTATATAAGCTATTTATAATCTTTATACCATGTTCATTGACAATCAACATTAATAAGACTTCTCAAATAAATGTCAAGACACTTGAATTACATGGACAGAGATAGAGAATCAAAAACAAAATATTACTGACTTACATTTGTAGAGATCTTTATATCTTAAAATAATATGTGCATGCATTAATCTCATTTGAAGCTAGAACAACAGAGTGACTCTGTCTTCTTATCCATATGTTTGCCATCATCATCATCTTTCTACAATACTGTCATTGTATCCCCATACACTGACATGCCACTCAGTAGAATAAAGTTGAATGTATTGAATGTGGCAAACCGTAAGTAAGCAATAAGATGTATTGGATACCTGAATAAATGAATGAAGATGAGACAACATGTAAAGATGAGGAAAAAAAAAGCAGAAAGTGAAGCATTAATTATGAAGGCATTGATGTAGGGAAGAGCTGAAGCTAGGTTTCAAGTCTGCATTTTCTGCTACCAACTGGTGCTCCTCTAGTGGTACCTCACTGCCTATCTTAACAACTAGTAGTTAGAGCCACTAAGAAATGGAAATCAACAGAAGAGAATGAAAAACTTTCCCCAAACCTAGTTATTATTGAGACAAATGGGACTAAGATGGTCTGTTTACACAACTTCCACTCAGAGAAGTTTTCCCTTCATAAGTCTATATTTCTGTGTGATTTAGATGGGAAACTCTTGTAATTCAGAAAACCACTTCAAATTCAAACTGGACTAAATTTTCTTCCATTTCTTCATAAAATATTTTTTCAGATTTGTTTATTTATTTGAAAGGCATAGCTACAGAGGGAGATGGGGGAGAGCGAGAGCGAGAGCAAGAGTGAGCGAGGGACCTTCCATCCACTGGTCTGCTCCCCAAATGGCTGTAGTGGCCAGAGATGTGTAGGTCTGAAGCCAGGAGCCAGAAGACTCCCCGGGGTTTCCCATGTGGGCACGGGGGCCCAAGCACTTGGGCCATCTTCCACTGCTTTCCCAGGTGCATTAGCAGAGAGCTGGAATGACAGTGGAGCAGCCAAGACTCAAACCAGCATCCACATGGGATGCTGGCCCCACAGGTGGCAACTTTACTTGCTACACCTCAGTAGGGTTCCCTTCTTCCATGTCTCCAAAGGGAAATTCTAATACAAGGTGATACATTGAAGAAAGAATAGATAATGAAAAGAAACTTCCATAATTATGTAGGAAATATGATTTTCAAGGTAATTTGTTATTCATTAAAGGCAGAAGCTAAGGCAGGCTCTATGGCGTAGCAGGTAAAGCCACCACCTGCAGTGCTGGCATCCCACATGGGCACTGGTTCATGGCCTGGCTGCTCCATTTCCAATCCAGCTCTCTGCTATGGCCTGGGAAAGCAGTAGAAGATGGCCCAAGTCCTTGGGTCCCTGCATCCATGTGAGAGACCAGGAAGAAGCTCCTGGTCTCTTTTTCTCTCTGTGTGTACCTCTGACTTTCAAATAAATAAATAAAGCTTAAAAAAAAAAAAAACTAAAGCTTACAGAATTCAAGGATGAGCAAGTGTCTTCTAAAGGTTAATTAGAGGAGCCTGTAGAATGACCAAACAGAAATGGCAGTGTAGCCTGAAAGCTATGGTAGTATCATGGTATTGCTGATTATCTATTTCCTTCTACCCAGGTTCAAATGGGATTACTTACACCTGCTCACCAACTCACATCATTTAGCTTTGCACCTATGTAAACACATGGGTGTGGGAGTGAGGTGGAATTTCTCCAAGATTTATCCCCTCCAGGGAAACCTACCAATTCTTTCTCAAAAGATGTCCTGAATGTAAACCTACTCTGAACCCCTGCCATTTTTGAAGTGTGATCTGCGGATGGACAACCTATACCAGAGTCGCCTAGAGTAATTCTTTAAAAGTCGGAGCCCTGATAACTATCCCATACTTACTGAAATCAAAATAGCACAGGGAATGATTTCCACCTGGGAAATTGCATTCTAATTCATAGCCTGAGTGCTTGCTATCCACACAAAAATTTGAGAAACATAGTTCAGTGTGAATTACTCTCCAGGTGTTACAAGGTATAAATGGATCCTTGAGTCTCAGAAAATTGCAGAAAGTTGCTATTGCCTAGCAGAATTTTGTGTCCTTCATTAAAGCAATTTGTGGTCTAACTTCACTCCCCAAAAGACCAGCATATAAAAACCAGAACCAGTCTTAAATAGGAAGTTAATTGGTTGCATTGTTATCTTTTTTAACAGAGGGTAAAGTTTTTACTAAGCAGAACACTAGCAGTACCATGCAGTGGCAAAGGAACAATGCAGTTAAATGCTTACAGTAGATATAGAAATCTTATTGACAGGTATTTAAATATACATTAGACAACTTTGATTTTATTTGTAAGGCACTAGATAAGATAAAAAAGATATTATGAGCCATAAAAGATAAACTCCCAGGAAACTCTTGCATTGTTCTATAATCAACTGCTCTCCTCATATTTACTTCCAGAGCTTTTCTTATCGCTTATGTAATGAACTAGAATAATAAATATTTTTAGTTAATAACACAAATATCCACACTGGCTTATAAAAACAAAGATAGAAATATACTAAGCAGTACTCAGCTCTTACTGCCAATACATTGCATAAGGCAGGTGCTGGTGGCGGCAACACTGTCAGACAGAAAGCAAGCTGTGACTTCAACACCTGCCTTCCTCAAGCCTCTGGGATCAGCACTCAGCCAGCGTTCTCACTTATGGATTGTAGTCAGCTTTCATTACTATAAATTAAATATCTGTGAAGAGCTTCTTGTGACAGAAAAAGTCATTTTGGCTTACAGTTTGGAGGTTCACAGTTCAAGATCCGGTGGTCCCCATTAGTTTGGCGTGAACCCAGAAGGAAGGCTGGAGGAGCTACTACCTGGTGAGGCAGGAAGCAGAGAGAGAAGCTAGGCAGAACTCAGCTGAAATAATCAACCCTATTATGAGAACTATCGTCAAGGACTTACCCCTGGGCCCACTTCCTCCTAGATACCACACTGTAATTAGATCAGTATCTACACTTAACCCACTAGCCATGAACATTAATTTACTATTAGCATAAGATTGGGTTTTACACCAGATGGCTGAATAGGAAGGGAGCACACCGATAATTCAGGGAGAGACAGTTTAATAAAAGTGGAGATACTGCAGGTTCAAGGAAGAGTAGGGGAAGAAACTGCAGAGGAAACTCTTCCGGAACTAGTGATTCACAGTGGACCTGTGTGGAGAGTGTGGGATCCCACAGTTTGGGACACCAGCAGCAGACTCAAAACACCAGCGCTGGAATGCGAGGTGAGCCGATCCTCAATAGCCCGAGACACTGGCAGGGAAGCAGAAAGAGGAGACTAGAGAGAACAACGCTTTAAACCCTGTGGGGAAAAGTTCACCAGGCTAACTAGAAGAGAGAGAGAGAGAGAAAAAAAAGTGACCGATACAGACACGAGATTCTCTCTCTCCGCTCACCTCTCAAAGGCAACCAAGACAAAGAGCAGGCGCCATTTTGGACAAACGTCATAAGCAGGGCGACCTCAGGTCTGCACCAGCCCTGAGACTAGCAGAAAAACCTGACTCTGGTCGGGGGTGGGGTGGTGGTGGTGGTGGTGAAATAACAGGAGATTAGAACCTAATGAATTGAGACTGTGAAAAAAGAGACTGTGGGGGAGAGAACTCACGGAATTCACGAATTCATGTGAGTACTCTCCAGAGACCCTACACTTCGCTACAGTTGGGTAGCCTTGGCAGCCTAGTGGGAGACTGCAGCAGAATTTTAGCTCACACTGAGGGCCTCAGAGATTCCCTCTGTGGTCCTTGGGAAAGAGCTTCTGATCTCTGGCTCCTGTGGGTGTATCATTTGCCTGCTAACCACCCCCAATTCCGTTCAGTTGTGCAGAATTACTTCCCTTTTGAAGTAAAAAAAAAAAAGAAAGAAAGAACAGGGAGAGATTTACGATGCCTGACCTGGGAGTGTCACCTTTGGCACACCCTCAACACTGAGGAACCAAGCAGAGCTCTCAGGCCACACCCATCTCAAGCCTCTAAGGCTCCATCAAAAGCAGACAGTTCAGTTAATCTAGAGTCATAGGCTAACAAGAAAAAACACCACAGTGAAGAAACCAATATGCCAAAAAACAAACGCAAAAACCGAGGTAACAAGAACAAAGAAGACACTATGACGCCTGCAAATGAAAAAGACACCCCAATTCGAGATTACGAAGATGATGAGATAGAAGAAATGCAAGAAGTGGATCTCAAAAAATTGATAAGAATACTAAGAAGTACTCAAAAACAAATTCTTGAACTACAGAAATCCTTAATGGACAAGGTAGAAAATCTCTCTCGTGAAAATGAAATATTAAGGAGGAATCAAAATGAAATGAAACAACAAGTAGAACATGAAACTGTGATAGTGATGAGAAATCATAATGAAATGAAGAATTCAATAGATCAAATGACAAACACATTAGAGAGCCTTACAAACAGAATGGGTGAGGCAGAAGAGAGAATATCAGACTTAGAAGACAGAGCACAGGAAAATATACAGTCAAACCAAAGAAAAGAAGAGGAAATTAGAAATCTAAAAAATATTGTTGGGAATCTACAGGATACTATTAAAAAACCCAACATTCGAGTTCTAGGAGTTCCTGAAGGCATGGAGAGGGAGAAAGGATTAGAATGCCTTTTTAGTGAGATAATAGCAGAAAATTCCCCAGGTTTGGAGAAGGATAGAGACATACTAGTACAGGAAGCTCATAGAACCCCTAGGAAACATGACCAAAAGAGATCCTCATCACGACACATTGTAATTAAACTCACCACAGTGAAACAGAAAGAAAAGATCCTAAAATATGCAAGAGAGAAAAGTCAGATCACTCTCAGAGGATCTCCAATTAGACTCACAGCAGACTTCTCATCAGAAACCCTACAAGCTAGAAGGGAATGGCGAGACATAGCCCAGGTACTAAGAGAGAAAAACTGCCAGCCCAGAATATTATATCCTGCAAAGCTCTCATTTGTGAATGAAGGTGAAATAAAGACCTTTCATAGCAAACAGAAATTGAAAGAATTTGTGGCCACTCGTGCAGCCCTGCAAAAGATGCTTAAAGATGTGTTACACACAGAAACACAGAAACACGGCCATCAACATGAAAGAAGGTAAACGAAGGGAACCTCACAGCAAAAGATCACAGGGAATTCAAAGCATATATTAGAAATATCTTTGGCCACTGGCAGGGGAAAGTTACCACTTTTCAATAGTCACATTGAACGTTAATGGTTAATTAATGTTAATGGTTAAATGACGTTAATGGTTAATGGTTAATTCCTCAGAAACCTGAAAATAAATCTACCATTCAAACTGAGCCATTCCACTCCTTGGAATTTACCCAAAGGAATTTAAATTGGTAAACAAAAAAGCTGTCTTCACATTAATGTTTATTGCAGCTCAATTCACAATAGCTAAGACCTGGAACCAACCCAAATGCCCATCAACAGTAGACTGGATAAAGCAATTATGGGACATGTACTCTATAGAATACTATACAGCAGTCAAAAACAATGAAATCCGGTCATTTGCAACAAGATGGAGAAATCTGGAAAACATCATGCTGAGTGAATTAAGCCAGTCCCAAAGGGACAAATATCATATGTTCTCCCTGATCGGTGACAACTAATTGAGCACCAAAGGGGAAACCTGTTGAAGTGAAGAGGACACTATGAGAAACAGTGACTTGATCAGCTCTTGTGCTGACTGTTGTTGTACAATGTAATATTTTAGTATTTTTTTATTCTAGTACTAGTGGTTGAACTCTGTAATTAACACACAATTATTCTTAGGTGTTTAAATTTTAACTGAAAAGTGATCCCTGTGAAATATAAGAGTGGGAATAAGAGAGGGAGGAGATGTACAATTTGGGACATGCTCAATCAGTCGTGCCCCAAATGATGGAGTTAGAATTGTGCCAGGGGATTCCAATACAATCCCATCAAGGTGGCATGTACCAAGGCCATCTCACTAGTCCAAGTGATCAATTTCAGTTAACAGTTGATCACAGTGATAGGTCTAAGAGTCAAAGGGATCACACAAACAAGACTAGTGTCTGCTAATACTAACTGATAGAACCAAAAAGGGAGAGAATGATCCAACATTGGAAGTGGGAGACACAGCAGACTCAGAATGGCAGATGTCCTAAATAGCACTCTGGCCTCAGAATCAGCCCTTCAGGCATTCAGTCTGGCTCTAGAGCAACATGAGAATATTTTACGCATGGAAAGCCAAGACACTCTGGGAAAAAAAAGAAGACCTAAATGAAAGATCTCTGTGAGTCAGATCCCAGTGGAAAGAACAGGTCCACCAAAGAAGGAGGTACCTTTCTCTGAAGGGAGGAGAGAACTTCCACTTTGACTATGACCCTGTTGGAATAAGATCGAAGTCGGCGAACCCTAAAGGCTTCCATAGCCTCTGCAACTCATGACTAGAGCCTAGGGAGATTACTGACGCCATAAACAAGAGTGTCAAATTGTGAAATCAACATCAGGAGTCACTGTGTACTTACGTCTCATGAGGGATCTGTCCTTAATGTGTTGTCCAATGTGAATTAACGCTATAACCAATACTGAAACAGTATTTTTTTTACACTTTGTTTTTCTGTGTGGGTACAAACTGATGAAATCTTTGCTTAGTATATACTAAATTGATCTTCTGTATATAAAGATAATTGAAAATGAAAGAAGCCTTGTGGCGCCAGCACACCGGGTTCTAGTCCTGGTTCCAGCGCTGGATTCTGTCTCGGTTGCCCCTCTTCCAGGCCAGCTCTCTGCTGTGGCCTGGGAGTGCAGTGGAGGATGGCCCAAGTCCTTGGGCCCTGCACCCCATGGGAGACCAGGAGAAGCACCTGGGTCCTGCCTTCGGATCAGTGCAATGTGTCGACCGCGGCGGCCAATGGAGGGTGAACCAATGGCAAAGGAAGACCTTTCTCTCTGTCTCACTCTCTCACTGTCCACTCTGCCTGTAAAAAACAAAGAACAAAACAAAACAAAACAAAACAAAATGAAAAAAAAACCTTGGTGTTAAAATGGAAATTGCATAGAAAATTAACCAATTTTTTTAAAAAAATATTATGTAGTATCTCTGTCCTTAATGTGCTGTACATTGTGATTTAATACTATTTAGTACTATTAGTACTCCAACAGTATTTTTCACTTTGTGTTGCTATGTGGGGGCAAACTGTTGAAATCTTTACGTAACATATACTAAATTGATCTTCTGTATATAAACAGAATTGAAAATGAATCTTGATGTGAATGGAAGGGGAGAGGGAGCGGGAAAGGGGAGGGTTGCAGGTGGGAGGGAAGTTATGGGGGAGGGAAGACATTGTAATCCATAAGCTATACTTTGAAAATTTATATTCTTTAAATAAAATCTTTAAAAATAAATAAATAAATAAATAAAAAACATAAGATTTTGGGGACCAAGCTTTTGGTACATAGGCCTTTGGGGGATATCTGTACTGTTATTCAAACCGTAACAATACACAAGATGAGGTGTTCCAAGCCTGGGTTCCACTTGCAACTCCACAGACAGAGGGAGTATGAACCTGCCCACACCTCCCTCCCTGCTACAAATATCCTTCCCTCTGGGGATTCGAGCCTAAGCTTTTAGGAACACTTCTAGGAGACCATGTTCCTGCCTCTATTTCCACTTCACTCAGAGCACCTTAATCCACTTGATCCACAAGTATTTAAAAGGAGACTTGCTGAGGACGCTGCCGTGGTGCAGTAAGCTAATCCTCCACCTGTGGCGCCAGCATCCTATATGGGCTCTGGTTCTAGTCCCTGCTGCTCATTTTGCGATCCAGCTCTCTGCTATGGCCTGGGAAAGTAGTAGAAGATGGCCCAAGTGTTCAGGCCCCTGCACCCTCATGGGAGATCGGGAAGAAGCACCTTGCTCCTGGCTTTGGATCAGTGCAGTTCTAGCCATTGCGGCCATTTTGAATCAATGGAAAAAAGACTTTTCTCTCTCTCCCTCTCACTGTATGGAACTCTACTTCTCAAATAAATAAATAAAATATTTAAAGAAAAAAAAAAGGAGAGCTGCTGAGTGAAAGTCACTGATCCACTGACTGGTGAGTTAGACTTTTTCTCGCTGCACTTTCTCCAACTCCTACACCAGTGCCTCTTATCATCATAATCATTTTTTTAAAATTTTATTTATTTGAAAGGCACAGTTACAGACAGAGAGAGGAAGAGAGAGAGAGGTCCCCCACCCGCAAGTTCGCTCCCCAAATGGTGGCCATGGCCAGAGCTGAGCTGATCCGAAGCCAGGAACCAGGAGCTTCTTCCTGGTATCCCATGCAGGTGCAGGGGCCCAAGGGTGAACCAATGGCAAAGGAAGACCTTTCTCTCTGTCTCTCTCTCTCACTGTACACTCTGCCTGTCAAAAAAAAAAAAAAAAAAAAAGCTCAAGGTGTGCACAAAACCTGAGGTTATAAAGGAGGCAAACAGCAAACTGGATGCACCAAATATGATATTCTTGTTGCTGAAAACACACACTCACCTCTCCAACCTGGCACGCCTGCTCCAGCCCATTCATGAAGGGCCTGAGTTTGAGCATGTCAAGGAGCATATGTTTCCAAGTGTATTTTACCAGCAGGATTTTTTTTTTTTCAAATGAAAATGTAGGCAAGACTCCAATTGAATAAACCTTGAGAGGTGGCATTGCAGTGGCTGAAGAAGGGTAAGAACATTTTTATTTATTTATTTTAGGAGCTGAGAAACAGAGAACTGGGGAGGAAGAGAGAAATAAGGAATAGAGATATAAAGAGAGAGGGAGAGGGCAAAGGAGGGCGAGAGAGAGAGAGAGAGAGAGAGATTCACTTCTCAAATACACGCAGCAGTTGAGGTCAGGCCAGGCCAGGCCAGGCTGAAGCCAGGAGCCACAAACTCACAAGTCTGGATTTCTCATGTGGGTGGCAAGGACTCAAGTATTTGAGCCATCACCTGAGGCCTCCCAGGGTACACACTAGCAGGCAGCTAGAACTGGGAGCCCAGGAACTCTGACAAGGGACACAGCATCCTAAAAGTGTGAAACTGGCTCAACAGGCTAATCCTCCGCCTTGCGGCGCCGGCACACCGGGTTCTAGTCCCGGTTGGGGCGCCGGATTCTGTCCCGGTTGCCCCTCTTCCAGGCCAGCCCTCTGCTGTGGCCCAGGAGTGCAGTGGAGGATGGCCCAAGTGCTTGGGCCCTGCACCCCATGGGAGACCAGGAAAAAGCACCTGAAACCTGGCTCCTGCCATTGCATGAGCATGGTGCGCCGGCCGCTGCGCGCCGGCCGTGGTGGCCATTGGAGGGTGAACCAACGGCAAAGGAAGACCTTTCTCTCTGTCTCTCTCTCTCACTGTCCACTCTGCCTGTCAAAAAAAAAAAAAAAAAAAAAAACAGGGTGAAACTTTGAACTCTCTGAGTGGCCCCACTTCTTCCCTACAGCAGATCCTGATACCTCAGGGCCTGGCTGTTCTAGACCATGAAAGCTACCCTCGTGGCACCTTCAAGAAGCACACAGCTGTGAACCATAATAATAATAACTGTTTTCAGTAAGATATAATCTCAGACCTTGTGGTTGTCATTGGACAGATTTCAGACTTCTTAGCTGGTGGTCCAACAACTGTGTTTGCAAACACTTCCCTAAATGAGTGCTGTCCCCTAAGCCAGCCCCAGCTACTCCTGACTCCTTGTTGTTTTCTGAACACATGTTGTGTCCTGCTTCTCAGCAGGGTTCACGTCCTTCCCCTCATTTCCTCTGTATTGAAATTCTACTCATGTTTCAGCGTTCAGTTCAAACTTCCTTCCCCTGTGAAGCATTTTCTGAGCTCTTCAGGACACAGAAATTTCTTCCCCTTTGAAATTGTTTCACTGGGTTCTAAATCAATTATCTGGTAAATTCGTCTTGCAGTATCTAGCATTTTTCATTAACTGTCTTCTTAAGAGCCAAGAGTATATATTACTCTCAATCCATTGTTCTTCACTTAGTTCCATGTTCATAATATACCTATAGAACGTTTGTCCAAAGAAGTGCAATTAAAAAATCAGGCCTTGATGTTGTGTTGTCTGTAAAATGGTGATGATAATTGTATGTTGATGAAATGAAATGTGAAATGCATAAATAAATGTACAGTCCAGTCTCTGATGCCAAGAAGGAATTCAATAAACTACAGTTATTATTCATCATCATTATTATTATTATGTATTTACAAGGTCGTTTGGATTAGGGAAGATCATATCTAAAACACAACTCTACATCATTATTTATTCAACAAGCATTTATTATAGTACCTATTGCATATAGGCACTATGCAGTTGTAAACACAGCATATGAGTTCTTATCTTTGTCCTTAGAGGTAAACATCATAAATTAGTTCTTGTCTTTAGTCTAGGAAGAATTGGGTTTTTTTTGTAGGAGCAAATCTTAGACCACCAGGACAAGAAAGCATTGTTCCAAGTATGCCAATGTTAATTAAAAGTCAGAAATTTCTATTGTGAACAATAACCTCTCCACAATAATTTTTAGGTAAAACACATTATACTGTTTCATCAAATCATTTGTCTTCATACAAGTTAAAAAACACCCAATTTCATATTTTATTTTAACAGCATTGAACATATGAGAACTGTATTTGATATCGTTTGATGGCATTTTTATTGTACCTTTGATGCTCTGATACTCTGCTATAAAAGCACCTGAATCCTCTCTCTCCTTAGACACACACCCTCACAGCGTCCCACTCTTGGGCTTATAGACTGTGCACAATATTTGTAACGATGCTTGGGGTGTCAATTTAACTGGCCCACAGTGTGGTACGGTGGATTAAATGGCCACCTGCAACCTGCCAGCACCCCATATGAGCACCAGTTCAAATCCCAGATGCTCCCCTTTCACTCCAGACCACTGCTGATGTGCCTGGAAAAGCAGCAGCAGATGATCCAAGTTCTTGGGGCCCTGCCACCCATTTGGGAGACTTAGATGAAGTTTCTCACTGTAGCCCAGCCCAGCCCTAGCTCTTGTGGCCATTTTGGGGAGTGAACCAGCAAACTGAAGATCTCTCTCCCCTCACTCTCTAACTCTACCTTTCAAATAAATACATAATTCTTCTAAAAAAATCTAACTAGATAATTGAAAATTAATCTTGATGTGAATGGAAGGGGAGAGTGAGTAGGAGAGGGGAGTGTTGTGGGTGGAAGGGAAGTTATGGGGGGGAAGCTATTGTAATCCATAAACTGTACTTTGGAAATTTATGTTCATTAAATAAAATTTAAAAAACAAACAAACAAAAATCTACCTAGCACCACCTTGGAACTAGATGGCTTTTTTTCCTCTCATTTCCAAAATCCCTATACCCTATCACTTTCTCCAAAATAGGCTCTGTGACTCCCTTAATAGCTGTTGCTATAGTATCTTTCTTCAGTCAGCTGAATAAACATTAAAAATAGGAAGAAGAATGAAAAAAAAAAAGGCTGTCATGTGTACACATTGACTTAGTTAAACTAATTCTTGGAACTCTGACCTATATATTTAGAGTCTTGTTTTTCCACAGCACCTGTTAAAATGTTTCTTGGGTAAAGAGTCAACTGGTGACTTACTATTTTCCCACATAAAAAATGTAGTCAATAGATTGGCATGTGACCTTATGTACACCCTTGCAGGGTAATCATGAGAGTGAAATGAGTTTCAGTAGGAAAGAAAGCAGTTACAGCGTAGGGCTAGGTTAAAGGAGGGGAATGCTTCACCTTGTCCCTTCCACTTGAGTAAAACCCTATTAACTAGCTTATTTTTTGTATGTATGTCTATTCATATATATATATATATATACATACAATATATGATGTGACATATTGAGCCACCTTTGTAACATGCTGAGGGAGACAATAGGTGGCTGTGGATTAAACCCGGTACTGTTTTGCTTTATTTGGGTCAACTGATATTGCTATGCAAGCACATTTGGAATTTTGTACAGGAAACCAGGGGAGAAGGATGCCAAGAATTTTACTGGCACAACTGAAAGTATTTTTTCAGGAAGAAAGAAAAGAAAGTTTTGAGAACCTCCATAGAGAGTGGAATCTTGGACAAAGAGAGACATTAAGAGGAGTTTTAAGAAGTCTTGCTACGTGCCACGTGATAGAACTCTTCTCTCTGTTGGCACTTCTCAGTGACAACTTCTGAGTAGTATTTGTGTGTCTGAGAGAGGCAGCCTTCAAGACGACAGCTGAGTGAGAAGTATTTTAAGCAACTAGAGAACAGTATTGCTCAAAAGGGGGCTCACACCATTTTTACGTTTAGCTTTCAATTTAATATTTCTTTGGTGTAAAGAACACTCAAGTCTCAAAAAATCTTGGAGTGACTTATGGTTTCAAACCAACTCTCTAAGGAGTCATTCAATATTTACATAATTCACAGAAGTCATCTTAAATTAAGGACAAATGAGTTATCAAGCAAATAATTCAGTATTCATAATTTAGTTTTATTGGTTTTCATTTTAACTTTTGTCGCTTTACATCTTCTAAGCCTATTTATTTTCTGGAGTCAAAACTATCCAGCAGCATTTGTATTTGGAAAGCAACTATTAAAGAGATAGAATCTTAATATTTTAGAAATGATTTTGCGTTTATATGAGGGATCTTCAAAAAGTTCATGGAAATGTATATTATGGAAAAAGTTCCATGTGTCCAATTTTTTTTCTACCAAAGTAAACTTATCTTTAAGTTCATTTTTCCATGAACTTTTTGAAGTCTCCTCATATTATTGTTAGGGTCTCAATTCTCAGATTTATTTTTGTGAGAAAAATTCAAATATACTTTAGTCTGACCCTGAAAACCCAGTATTCTGAAAACCTTCTGCAGCCTGTGTCTTAATTTCTATGTTGTTTTATGAGAATGTAAATATATTTCACTACTAATCTTAGCAAAATGAAATTTTAAAAAGAATTAAATACTCTAGCGTACTCCAACACATTGTATGCAGTTTTAAAGTTTAAAAAAAAAAAGCATGAATTTACAGACAGACAGGTGTTCAATGTGGTGGCGAAGATGCCACTTAAGACTCCTGTATCCCAAATCAGAGTGCCTGGGCTCCAGTCATGGCTCCACTGTTTACTCACGATTCCTGTTAACATGCACTCTGAGAGGCAGCAGTGATGGTTCAAGTTGTCGGGTCCCTGCCAGCCTCCTCGGAGACCCAGGTTGAGTTCTTGGCTCCCGACTTCAGCCTAGCCACTGGCTGTGGTTGTGGCCATTTTGGAAGTGAATGAACAACTGGGACATTTCTCTTTGTCTTTCTCTCTTTGTCGCTCTGTCCCTTTGCCTTTCAAATAAATAAATAAATAGCATATTTTTTAAAAAGCATAAATTTGAACTTTACTTGTTACTATTCCCTAGATGATATCTATAGTTGAGACTTGATAATATTCACATTTTAAACTTCCGTAGGCCTTATATTTATTTGGAAATAATTGATCTCTAATTCTTGCTTATCATGAAAAGGAAGAAAAATAAAGAATTTTAAAAGTCAGGAAGGGAAAGTAATTATGACATTATTCTTTTCATATTCAGAATGACTTACAAATGTGGAGGATGTATTCTCTCCCTGGAATAGCCTCTCAAATATTTCCTTCTACAACAGGTCACTCATTTACCCAGACTGTGGATTAATGAAGACTCCTCTATTCCTTGCTTCCTGTCTTTGGTTTTTCTCTACATCCTGATGAGCACAACAGCCTCCAGCCAAATAATAAAAAGACTGAAAAACCTTTTTATTATTGTTAAAGAATAGCATGCGCTCTCACTGAATTGAGGTGATTCCTTCTTGCTTCTTGTGCCACACTCAAATAACCTACCCAGACAATAGTTATTCAGTTTCCTTCCATTCCCACCAGGTACTTTTAATTCCATTCAAAGATTGTTTAGGTCTATTTTCCTTTTTCTCTTTATTTTCTTCACTATGACTTTTTTCATGCTGTCCTTTATCTACAGAATCATATCCTCTTTTGTATCTTTACTCCTATTTAAAACTCAAAGTTGCCAAAAAATGAACTTGAATTTCTTTGGGATGTTTATCTTTATTATTTAGTTATGGAGAAGATGAGGATAAATGATCTGGTTCCCAAGCTTGACTCATACTAGACATGCCCCACTCAAGGATTTATCACCTGGGAAATATTGCCTTCCTTTGTTAATCTTTCTCCCACTCATTTATGAAATTTTAATTGATTTTTCTCCCAAAATTAGGGACAAAATTTTTTTTAATTTCTTTTAATTTAAAAAATATTTTACAGACACACAAAAACTTTGGATATTTTAGAGATGCTATGCGATGTTTTATTACATGTACACATTTCTGTAAAAGCTAACCCCTAACGGTAGATAGAATTAGAAACGTGCCAGGGGATTCCAATTCAATCCCATCAAGGTGGCATGTACCAATGCCATCTCACTAGTCAAAGTGATCAGTTTCAGTTCACAATTGAGCATAATGATAAGATTGAGAGTCAAAGGGATTACATAAACAAGATTAGTGTCTGCTAATACTAACTGATAGAATTAAAAAGGAGAGAACAATCCAACATGGGAAGCAGGATACACAGCAGACTCATAGGTCCTAAACAGCACTCTGGCCTCAGAATCAGCCCTTAAGGCATTCGGATCTGGCTAAAAAGCCCATGAGAGTATTTCAGGCATGGAAAGCCAAGACACTGGCAAAAACAAAAAAAAATGACCTAAATGAAAGATCTCTGTGAATGAGATCCCAGTGGAAAGAACGGGCTATCAAAGGAGGTACCTTTCTCTGAAGGGAGGAGAGAACTTCCACTTTGACTATGGCCTTGTCTAAATAAGATCGGAGTTGGCAAACTCAAGAGGCTTCCATAGCCTTGGCAGCTCATGACAAGAGCCTCAGGTGATTACTGACATTATAAATAAGAGTGTCAATTGTTAAATCAACATCAGGAGTCACTGTGCACTTAATCCCCATGTAGGATCTCTGTCCTTAATATGTTGTACTATGTGAATTAATGGTATAACAGTACTTTATACTTTGTGTTTCTGTGTGTGTGAAAACTGTTGAAATCTTTACTTAATATATACTAAATTGATCTTCTGTATACAAAGAGAATTGAAAATGAATCTTGATGTGAATGGAATGGGAGAGGGAGTGGGAGATGGATGGTTGAGGGTGGGAGGGTGGTTATGGGGGGGAAAGCTGCTATAACTCAGAAGTTGGAAATTTATATTTATTAAATAAAAGTTTAAAAAAGATAACTAGGGTTAATTTATTCTTTTAAATATTTAACATTTGTTTATAGTGAATGGAACAAGAATTTATAGCAACATGGTTAAAACTATGAGCTTGGGTTTGAATCCTAACTCTGCCACTCACTAAACATGGGCTGTCTTAAGTCATTTAACCTTCTATTTAACCTATTTATCTGATTAAGTTTTAGGATTAATTAAGCCAATGGGAAATATGCCCATACTTCTGACATAATAGAGGCACATCCTTGTGTGCAGCAGGCCCATTCTAATGAAAAAAACCCTAAGGCCTTGGAACTGGGCTCAGGGTAGAATAAGAGAGCTCTGTAATTCTTAGAAGGATTCTACAATAGTTAAGAGACTCATATACTAGGAGGTTGCTTTTGCTAGTGACATGTGAAGATCCAATTGAATCTGTCAGGCATGCAGCGGAAATTCAAGGGACCTTGAAGTGTTTAAAATTAGTCATTATTATGACTAGCATTGCCCCTCACCATGTCCTAGGAGAGAATGATAATCTGCTGCGATGTCCTGCTTGGGACCAATAGAAAGAGAAGGGAGAGAGTGAAGAGTTGGGAACATTCTGCCTTTCCTCTTTTATATGTTTATCTACAAGACTCAGGCCTTGAAATTTCTCTGTGTTGAGTTAGAAAAGATTTTTAATAAGCTTTTTCCCTTTTAAGTTATGCAGGCTACTTAAGTATCCATCTCTACCAATGTGAATTGATTTTAAAAATCAATATTCTATACTTAGATTATCTATTATACAGAGTAAGCTGTCACAGCAGTTAAAACAAATACTTTAAAAAGGAGGAAATCTGAATACAAATATAGACTTTAGTTCACAAAAACATTCCTTAATTGGTTAGTTTTACCACCATTCTAACATAAGATGTTTACAATAGGGAAAACTAAGTGTGAAATAGATGGGGTCTCTCTCTCTCTCCCTCTCTCTCTCTCTCTCTCTCTCTCTCTCTCTCTCGGTCTCTCTCTCTCAACACACACAATCACACACACACACACACACACACATCTTCATTATGTTTTGTGAATCTAAAATTATTCTCAAATTAAAAGTTCATACATCAATGCAGTCCATTCTAAAATTGTCTTCTTTTTATTTAGTTGTTGGCTATATAAAAGTAATTTTGTTGTCTAAATGGAGATTCAAAGTTTTGTTTTCATTTTAAAAGTCCACTGTTCTTTCATAGTCAGCGAATGTGGGAAATGGAAGCAAGCCAAACACCTGCAACCCCAGTCAGTTCAAGTTCAAAGTAAAATAAACTTAAGGGAAAAAATTAAATAGAAGCAAAAGGTTATATACACCAGCTCTAAACTGATCTCCCTCCTCCAACAAAAAACAATAAAGAATGAGTGTATGTCTTAGGTAATGGTTTTAACAAATTCTAGCACACAAACAGAATATTTTATGCCCTTTTGAAATAAAAGGATAACTGAAGGAATATTGAGAACTCATAATTGTGTAGTGATAGGTGAAAACAGCAAAATATTTCTATTCAATAAATACAAAAATGTAAAGAAAAGTTTGACATATTGTAGGATTTTTGGAAGACTAAGATATATAGTTTATAAGCCATTGAAACATTGAATGATATTAATGTGAAAGTGCTGGTATTTGTAGTGTCAAAAATCTGTGAATTTGAATTAAAAGAAAAATAGGTAAGCATGTCATTGTTTCCCAGGTCTTCTAAATCCAAACGTGTTGACTTAGTCCCAGCCTTCAATAGCACACCTCTGTCTCTCTTGCCCTTTTCAAGGCTCCCATTCTTTTAGTAAGCTGATAGGGAGAAAATTATTATTTAGAAGAGACTCAGGGGAAGTTGTCTATGGCTCAATATGCATCTCTCAGGTCATTTGATTCCAGAAGTACCCTTGCTTCCCACCCCATTCATTTTGCTGTTGGTTAATTTTAACACCACTGTCCTCCATGAAACTAAAGCTGGCCTCAAGTGGAGGAAGAGACCACTCTACTCCACACTGTTCTTAGTCAACAGCATCACCGTGCACAAGGTGAACTTCATTCAAGAGCTTCCATTTCTGCACATTTATAAATTTACAATCTTACAATTACTTTAATTAATAAAAATTTATAGTCAATCTACTCTCCTTAAGAAAAGAGAGACAGAGAATTCTGTTTTTAAATCACTGAAATTAAAAAAAGAAAACTTGAAATTCCACACATAATTGTCGTGATTTTGCAATTGAAAATCAGGTTTTTTTTTTAATAACGCTTTTATTTAAAGAATATAAATTTCCAAAATACAGCTTATAGATTACAATGGCTTCCCCCCCATAACTTCCCTCCCACCCACAACCCTCCCCTTTCCCACTCCCTCTCCCCTTCCGTTCACATCAAGATTCATTTTCAATTCTCTTTATATACAGAAGGTCAGTTTAGTATATATTAAGTAAAGGTTTCAACAGTTTGCCCTCACATAGCAACACAAAGTGAAAAATACTGTTGGAGTACCAGTTATAGTATTAATTCACAATGTATAGCACATTAAGGACAGAGATCCTACATGATATATATATTTTTAAATTGATTAATTTTCTATGCAATTTCCAATTTAACACCAAGATTTTTTAATCATTTGCAATTATCTTTATATACAGAAGATCAATTCAGTATATACTATGTAAAGATTTCATCAGTTTGCACCCACACAGAAAAACAAAGTGTAAAAATACTGTTTCAGTACTAGTAATAGCATTATTTCACATTGGATAACACATTAAGGACAGATCCCTCATGAGACGTAAGTACACAGTGACTCCTGATGTTGATTTCACAATTTGACACTCTTGTTTATGGCGTCAGTAATCTCCCTAGGCTCTAGTCATGAGTTGCCGAGGCTATGGAAGCCTTTAGGGTTCGCCGACTTCGATCTTATTCCGACAGGGTCCTAGTCAAAGTGGAAGTTCTCTCCTCCCTTCAGAGAAAGGTACCTCCTTCTCTGATGGCCCCGTTCTTTCCACTGGGATCTCACTCACAGAGATCTTTCATTTAGGTCATTTTTTTTGTTTGTTTTTCAGAGTGTCTTAGCTTTCCATGCCTAAAATATTGTCATGGGCTCTTGAGCCAGATCCGAATGCCTTAAGGGTTGATTCTGAGGCCAGAGTGCTATTTAGGACATCTGCCATTCTATGAGTCTGCTGTGTATCCCACTTCCCATGTTGGATCATTCTCTCCCGTTTTGATTCTATCAGTTAGTATTAGCAGACACTAGTCTTGTTTGTGTGATCCCTTTGACTCTTAGACCTATCAGTGTGATCAATTGTGAGCTGAAATTGATCACTTGGACTAGTGAGATGGCTTTGGTACATGCCACCTTGATGGGATTGTATTGGAATCCCCTGGCACAATTCTAACTCCATCATTTGGGGCAGTTCCGACTGAGCATGTCCCAAATTGTACATCTCCTCCCTCTCTTATTCCCACTCTTATATTTAACAGGGATCACTTTTCAGTTAAATTTAAACGCCTAAGAATAATTGTGTGTTAATTACAGAGTTCAACCACTAGTACTAGGATAAAAAAAAAAATACTACAATGGATAAAGTATTACATCGTACAACAACAGTCAGCACAAGAGCTGATCAAGTCACTGAAGTGAAATGAAAATCAGTTTTTTAAAACTACTGTTTATACGGAGTTGCTTCAAAATTCATCTATAAGCTCATTAGAGGAATGAGCATTTGACAAAGCAGTAAAGACAACTGCCTAAGTCACCCACAAACCACATCAGAGTGCCTGGGTTCAATTCCCAGTTCTGGCTTTCTAGTTTCCCTGCTAATATGGACTGGGAGACAGTGGTGGTGATGGTTCAGGTGGGTCTCTGCCACCCACATGTGAGACCAGGATTATTGAATTCCTTGCTCCTAACTCCAGATATTGTGGGCATTTGGGTATAACTGTGGGATAAGAAGGGTTCACTCTCTCATCCGCTCTCAAGCCACCTCTCCAGTAAATGATTTTTTTTAATTAAAAAAATAAACTCAATTTATTCCTTTGTTTTTCTTGTCTCATTGTCTCCTTTCTTTTGATAATAAAATCATGTATGTTCTGTCTGGCAGGAAAGCTTCAGAGCAAAAAGATATGAAAAGACAAACTAACAATTAGTGATTTTCAAAACATTACCCTCTTAACACCTGCATCATCTGCCTTCCCATCTTCAGTTCTCTTGCCTTCATTTCCGGGATGAAAGTGTTAAATGACAACATGTATACCCCTTCTATAAGCCAGTTTTGTTGTTTGTTCAGGAATAGTACAATCCATATAAAAATTAAGTCAACATTTTCTTCAAAAATTAAAATTTGCAAGATTTCAATTCTATCCTCCAACAAACCAAACAAGTTTTAACTTTCCGGAGTAATTTAGTCTGTGAAACCCTAAAATCTTAAACTTTTCTAATCCAAAAAAGATGTTCTTGCAATGTATTCATATCATGTAACTAAAGATGTCAGGGGTTGAGCATGGATTCTCAACACAAAGTGATTATTTGGAAGGTAAAATCAGGTCTCTAATCTTTCATCACCAGAAATCTTTTCTGCTGAATGATCTAAAGTCATGTGGTCATCTTTTGTTGGTTTGGTTAAGTTTGTTTATTTTCCCCATCAGGAGGCTTTTTCTCTCCCTGAATGTTTGGAATATTCCAGAATGTTTCTCAGCAAGACTGCAGCATAAAAGATGACACAAAGTAGAACAAAAGAGCCCTGGAAATAATAACAGGGGGAAAAGTCTTTAAATATTACATAAAAGGCACTGAGTGTGCCTGAAGGCTGGGCATACAGTCAGAACAGCTCTGAGCACATTTTGGAAGAATGTAGAAATGTAAGTTCTTAGAAAACATTAACTAGATATGCATCAGAGAAGCAATTCTTAAAGCCATTTAGAGTGCTTTGACTTCTGGATTATCCTTTGGGGTACATATTTAAATTAGGGAATTTAATAACATGATATTAAACTTTAAGTTCAAACATGATTTGTTGAGATTACCATGTCAAAATATCACAAAATAAAATGTGATATCAATTTTACTGAAGCTTTTCTCAATTTTTTTTAAGATTTATTTATTTGAAAGGCAGAGTTACAGAGAGGTAGAAACACAGAGAGAGAGACAGAGAGAGAGAGAGACAGAGAGAGAGAGAGAGACAGAGAGGTCTTCCCTCCACTTGTTTACTCCTCAGATGGCAATGGCGCAGATTCAAAGCCAGGAGCCAGGAGCTTCCTCCAGATCTCCCACGTGGGTGCAGGGGCTCAAGGACTTGGACCATCTTCCACTGTGTTCCCAAGCCATCAGTGGGGAGCTGGATGGGAAATGGAGCAGCCGGTACTCGAACAAGCACCCATAAAGATGCTGGCACTGCAAGCGGCCGATTTACCCTCTATGCTACAGCACCAGCCCCACCTTTCTCCACTTCTAAACAAAATCAGAAAGCAAAGAAGAAAAAATGTGTGATTACTTTCATTCTTGTAACATGCCAAGCTTCAGCTTGTAATTTCTTCCACTTTTCTCAAACCTACATGTCCTACTAACTTATCTACTTTAAGATGTCCAATGCAGGGGCCAGCACTGTGGAGTAGCTGGTAAAGCCTCTGCCTGTATCACCAGTGTCCCATATGAAAACAAGTTCCCGTCCTGGCTCCTGATCCAGCTCCCTGCTAATAGCCTGGGAAAAGAGGCGGAAGGTGGTCCAAGTGCTTGGGCCCCTGTACCTGGGTAGGAGACCTGGAAAAAGCTCCAGGTGCCTGCCTTTGGATTGGCTCAGTTACAGCCATTGCAGCCATTTTGGGGAGTGAACCAGCAGATGGAAGACCTCTCTGAGTTTCCCTCTCTCTGTATCTCTGCCTCTCAAATAAATAAATGAAATCTTGAAGAACAAAAAAACTGTGAGCTGTTCTTCAAGAAGCCCCACCCTCCAATACCCAAGTAAAGTTAGTCTGCCTTAACTGATAGTCTCTCCACAACAGTGCTCTTAAAAATACCTGCATTTCAAAGATAAATACTGAAACACAACTATGGAAGAAATGACCATCTATTTTAAAGTTGGCAAAGAGATTTTTCATTCTTAATTTTCCTCTGCTTATTTCCTCTTTATACTCTTAACTTACACTGTATTGGGCCACTGTGCCACCATGGGCCCTGTCCCTCCATAATTGTAGAGGTGAGGAAGCAGTAAGAATCAGTCTAACAGAGGTGACCCAAATGTAAAAATGGAAGAAACTTGGGAAGTGACAGCTTGTTCTTTTTCCTTCTCTTTATTATTCTTGGAGAAAATCCCATAGCCTCCCCTGACATTCTAGAATCTGACAATTTCCATACACAAGAAATATTTTGCATCTATCCTAAATTTCTTCTTTTGTTATGCAAGATTATACTGTCTCAGTGTGCCTGTAGTGGGAAGAGACAATTCCCATTTCTTCCTTTGAGAGTTTGTCACAGTGTACTGCAGTTATTTCAACAACCATCTATTCTTTCAAAGTCACTGATGTTTCTTTGCCACCCTCATTCTCAGCAGATAATTCACTTCCATTTGGGCACGTGCACACACGCACATGCACACACACACAATGGAATCACTGAACTGAAATTCCTAGTTCAAGGAGGTACACACATTTTGTCATTCGAAAGACTGCCTGAATACAGATATAATACAGTTCTTCCTTAAATTGTGGTCATCTCTTTGGGTTGGTGGTGAGGGGTGGTATTTCTTTCACAATGCTGGGACGAAGGTCTCTTGTTTGCTTCCTGGTCTATTTCCAGTGCTGCTGTAAGAAACATCCAGTAGAAATGATTCCTGTGTCCAAAGAAATCAGTTCAAATTGTGATGTAAAGATTAGGCGGGAAAATAGCTTTAAAGGAAAAAGCAACAATTTACACACTATCCATTCTAGGATGTTCTTTTAAGTCAACTTCAACATTTTCTGGGACCTCATTTCTGGGCCCACCAGAAGGCATCCATCACTTCCCAGTTTTCTTATTTTCTTTCTTCTAGCACAGTGGATCAACCAGTCTGGAAAGCTCTGCTATTTGTAAGCTTACCATTAGAGACCTCACCGGGGTCAAACAGCTGCAGAAGCCTCTTTTTAAAACAGCTTAGAATATTGAGTGGGCTTGGCAGCAGCATACTTTAGAAGCACCAAACTGAAAGTGTTAGCTGGCATTTGACTTGATTAACTGAAATCTAGACATCCATTGGACTGACCATATTCCACAAGCAAGCACCTGTGGCTGAAGGTGCCTCGTCAGGGTTGCTGGACTGAACCAAGACATTCACTCTCTGACAAGGGCATGTCAGGAGCAGCAGGAGCAGTGTCAGAACTTGGGAGTGTAGGATTGTTCCAACTAATGAGAGCCAAATGAAAGAAAAGCTTTGACATTTTGAGCATTCTTTAGTTTAAACTAATACCTTTATTCCTTTGCTGCTGATAAAAGGGGCTTGTTGTGTTAAAAATCCCATAATTATCCAAAAGGTCTGAGCTGTTGTAGAAGTCACCATTATCTCTTGCCTAGGCTACTGGACAGTTTCATAATCAGTTGCCCTGCTTCTTCCATTGCATCCATTTTTATGCAGAGTGGTATTTTAAAAAACAAAAAAAATTTATTTATTTATTTTGAAGGCAGAATGAGAGAGAGAGAGAGAGAGAGAGAGAGAGAGAGAGAGAGAGAGAGAGACTTACATCTACTGGTTTACTTCCCAGTGGCTGCTGGAGCTGGGCCAGGCTGAAGCCAGATGTCAGGACCCTGATCTGGTTCTCCCATGTGGGCGTCAAGAACTCATGTACTTGAGCCATCATCCAGTGTCTCCCAGGAGGATCAGCATGGAGCAGAGTAGCCAGAACTCAAACTGGCACTCTGATACTGGATGCCAGCCTACAAAGCAGTGGTTTAACATGCTGCACAACATGTGTCCCTGCTGAGTGATAGTTTTTAAGAGGCAGATATACTCATACAATTCAGCTGCTTAACGTTTACTAATGACTTCCCATCATGCCTAAACAAACTCCAAGTTCCTTACTGCGGTTTGTGATAATCTCTCTGATCTGACCAATGACAGTTCTGAATAAACTCACTTCTTTACCCACCCAGTCACATTGCTCTTCTTGACTCTCTAACATACCAAGCTTATTCTTGGCTTAGGTACTTTATGCTTGGTGTCCTTCCTGCCTGGGAACCCTGAAGAATTTTCTGAATTAAATTGTCTTGATGCAATTAAAAACTAATTGGGGCCGGTGCTGTGGCGCAGTGGGTTAATGCCCTTGCCCGAAGTGCCGGCATCCCATATGGGCACCGGTTCTAGTCCCGGCTGCTCCTCTTCTGATCTAGCTCTCTGCTGTGGCCTGGGAAAGCAGTAGAAGATGGTCCAAGTCCTTGGGCCCTTGCACCCGCGTGGGAGACCCGGAAGAAGCTCCTGGCTCCTGGCTTCAGATCGGCACAGCTCCGGCCGTTGCGGCCAATTGGGGAGTGAAGCATCAGATGGAAGGCTTCTCTCTCTCTCTGCCTCTCCTCTGTGTAACTCTGACTTTCAAATAGATAAATAAATCTTTAAAAAAAAAACCTAATTGGTCCCAGTAAACAGAGTTTTAAGTTTCTTGGGCTTCTACATGCAGATGAAAGCACTAGCACAGTTTCCTCCCTCACCTGTCATTCTTACGATTTATTGTATTATATCCTAGTTGTCACATTATTTTAAATTAGAAATCATGCCATTCGTTTCTCTAAGAAATAGCACTTATACCCAATCAGTCTAGTTCATAGCAAAAGACTTCAGTAAGTCAAATTCCATCTACCTCTCTGACTCTTACACCATTGAGTATTTAAGACCAAACTAACTTGATCCTGGCTTTTCAGGTAAAGGTTAAGCTCTCATAGCAGAGTGCTTAAATGGCATAAATGCTTATTTCCCTGTCATGTAATAGCGTACAGTAACTTAGTGACCAAAGTCAGCTCTAATAAGATGTTTCACAACTCAAATTTCCTCCGTTTTATTTCCTTACCAACCCCTGGGAGTCAGTCCACCTCTGCATAGGCAAATTGGTTTGCAGCCACATCTAAGGTCTAGAAAACAAGAAGAAAGAAAGAAACTTCCTTCAGCAAATGAGGTGGTAACTGTTCTCATCATTTATGATCACTTTTCATGATGATACTATGTTCTGTGGTCACATCTGGCTGAGAGTGGGCTGAAAAAAGCTGGTCTCTTGTAGGTACCCCTGTTTGATTAAGAAAGAAAACAGATTGTGAGAGCCTACCAGCAGTCTGTCATGCTTGTAAATGATTACTTGAGTAAATGATGATTTAGCACACAAGATAAAACTCCTTGATCCCACCTAATAATGATATAGCTAAGAAAAAAAAGGACTAACAGAATATCAAATATCATCTTTATAACAGAAAGAAGTCTGGTTGGAGGATACAGCTTTACGTCTGTTAGCCACACAAGCTTGATGATGCCAAACCTCAGAGCAGGCAGATGCAACCAAATTCAAAGCCACATTGGACCAAGGCAGGTCTTCTTGTGTGGTAGGAAAGAGTTTGCCCTTGAATGAGCAAGAGAACATCTGCTCTCTATAGGCAGATTGTTCCTAAAGGAAAGGATGGCTGGAACTCATCCAGTGATGCTCAGATGATTTAATAAAATTCACTTAATATGTCATTAGTTCCTCTTCTCTTGAAGTAGTATGAGTGAAGGAATAACTTACTCTTACTCCTAAGAGTAAGAATGAGAAAATCAAATATCCAAACTGAAGTCAAACTGGATATCAATGCATTTCTAAAATCTCCAGTTTTCCTCGACCACTTCCTTGCAGTCTAAAGCTGACCTATTTACCAATCCTCCATGCTATGTCCCTGCTATGTCAATGTATCTGCTTGTAATAATTTGGGCTGCATCCACTTGGCTCTCTGTTTTATTATATGATTTTTATCCCTTCTTTTCATTTCCATAATAAATATGTTTATATATTTTCCATCTTAAAGAAATCCTTCCTGTGGCTCCTCTCTCTTCTGGCTACATATATATGTAAGGTCTGTTCCCACTTTCATAAGCAAGTTCCTTGGAAAAGTGATCTAAATTCGCTTCTTTGTTCTCTATTCATTCTCAGACCACAGAAATCTGAGTTTTACCACTATCACTGATATTATTTCTTTTTTTATTATTTTAACTTTTATTTAATAAATATAAATTTCCAAAGTACAGCTTTTGGATTACAGTGGATTTTTCCCCCCATAACTTCATTCCCACTCACCACTCTCCCATCTCGTGCTCCCTCTCCCACTACATTCAAATCAAGATTCATTTTCAATTACATTTATATACAGAAGATCAGTTTCGTATATATTAAGTAAAGATTTCAACAGTTTGCACCCACACAGAAACACAAAGTGTAAAGTACTGTTTGAGTACTAGTTATAGCATTTATTCACATTGTACAAAACATTAAGGACAGAGATCCTACATGGGGAATAAGTGCACAGTGACTTAACAAATTGACAGTCTTGTTAATGGCATCAGTAATCACCCAAGGCTCTTGTCATGAGCTGCCAAGGCTATGGAAGCCTTTTGAGTTCACCGACTCCGATCTTATTTAGACAAGGTCATAATCAAAGTGGAAATTCTCTCCTCCCTTCAGAGAAAGCTACCTCCTTCTTTTATGGCCCTGTTCTTTCCACTGAGATTTTTTTTTTTTTTGCCAAAGTGTCTTGGCTTTTCATGCCTAAAATACTCTCATGGGCTCTTCAGCCAGATACGAGTGCCTTAAGGGATGATTCTGAGGCCAGAGTGCTGTTTAGGACATCTGCCATTCTATGAGTCTGCTGTGTCTCCCACTTCCCATGTTGGATTGTTCTCTCCTTTTTAATTCTATCAGTATTAGCAGACACTAGTCTTGTTTATGTGATCCCTTTGACTCTCAATCTTATCATTATGCTCAATTGTGAACTGAAACTGATCACTTGGACTAGTGAGATGGCATTGGTACATGCCACCTTGATGGAATGGGTTTGGAAATTAATTCTTACTAATTTCAAAATTCAGTAAATTTTATTCAATAGTGCTTATTTCACCTGACCTGTCAGCAATGATTAATAATCTTGGCCACTCTATCGGCTGCGCCGATCTGAAGCCAGGAACCAGGTGCTTCCTCCTGGTCTCCCATGAGGGTGCAGGGCCCAAGCATTTGGGCCATCCTCCACTGCTTTCCTGTGCCACAGCAGAGAGCTGGACTAGAAGAGGAGCAGCCGGGACATAATCCGGTGCCCCAACTGGGACTAGAACCCAGTGTGCAGGCGCAGCAGACGGAGGATGGCCTAGTGAGCCACAGCGTTGGATGGCCACTCTATATTTTAAAATTTCTCATGAAGTTTCTATGAAAACTCTCTCTATTTCTTTTTATTTCTTTAAAAAGTGCTTTCATCCTTTCTACTGAATTAATTTTGGTACTTTTCTGGAATTTATCATTGATGCTCATTTTCGTCATTATATATATTCTCACTGGATAAACATTTAAATCATCAACACAAAGATACTTCCCAAATCACCACTCTAATCTAAACCTTTACCTGAATATCATCACTATTTATCCAGTTATGTACTAGATAGCTTCCTATGTATGTACCCCAAATGCAGCATGTCCAAAGCTAAATTCATCATCTTCTACCTAATCCCCTAATCCTGAACATTAACAGGTACCCAAATGGTGTTTAGTGCTACAACTCCCTCCAGCAACATAGCTCTATATTCCACAGACTCAAATACTTAGAGAACCTAGACTTGGAAAAAGTTGGGGGAACTTCAAAGGTGTTACTGTTTAACTGTTTAACTGAATTCTAAAGTAAAGGATTAAATGTCAAATTCAGTGCTTCTCACTCTTCTGAATTTGCTCTGAGATGTCAACTATAAAAAGCTGGTCCTGGTATTACCTATAAGAGAAGGAATAATTTTTATATTGACTTGAAATAAACTTTGACTAAAACAGTATTAATTTTATTAAATATAGATACAAAAATAAATTTAATTACTACAGAACACATATTTTTATTGTAAGTACAACTCTCTTAATCCTTTTTATCCTGCTATACCAGAATTCCTGACACTAGGTAACCTAAAGAATAGAGGGTTATCTCTTATAGTTCTGGAGGATGGGAAATCAAAGATGAAAAGATCAACATCTGGCAAGAGCATTCTTGCGGTGTCATCCCATTGTGGAAAGCAGAAAGATGAGAAAGAGCAAGAGGGAGTCTAACTCAATTTTTAAGCAACCCTCTCTTGACATCACTAACCCACTCCCATTCATTAACCTATTTGTGAGAACAAACTCTCATGACCTAATCACCTCTTATTAGGCCCCACCTCCCACTACTATTGCATTGGGTACTTAGTTTCCAACACACGAACTTTGAGGAACACATTCAAACCAGAGCAGTATCTAATAATAATTTTAAGAAACATCCATGAACTGCCATTTTAACATTTTGCATATTAAAACTTGGAGTTTTTGAGCCATTTTTTTGGTATTTTGCCACACACACACAAATGGCATTTCTAGTATTACAGTATGTATCGACCTTTATTAGCATTACGTATCTGTCTCCTGTAATTTACTGTGTACTACTTGAGGCAAATAGTTATCTGTAACTCCAGAGTAGAAACCTGAGCCCCATGAATAAATAGTAAATGAAAGCTCATGGAACTTCCAGGGTCAAGGTTAAGAGTACTTAATCATGTAATTAGTACTTCAAAAGGCATGGAAATTGTGTCACATGCTTAATCTTACATCCCAAGTGACTATAAGGTGTAATAAGAATACTTTAATCATAAATCAGGCTTCTACCTTCTGTTTCTCTACTGTGTGAAATTTACTAAAAATAGTAAAAAGGTTATATCTTCCCTTTTCCTCTCTTCTACTTCTTCCTCCTCTACACAGCTCATCCTATTATGGAATTAAATTATGTTTAGCTATTTACTTATTTAATTAGTTTGGGTTTCCTGGGCTAAATATTAACAATTATATTTAAATTAACAAGTTTTACTTAGGCAAGAATACTTCTGGATTTCCTTGAAGTCTGAGGGCCTATTAATTTGCCAATGCTAATTAAAATGCAGCTATCATGAAAATGTTAAATACTTCTTTTAAGGCACAAAGATAATAAATAAGATTTTACACTGTCTCCCATTCTCTCCCTTTTACTCCTTAAAGAAATTTTTAAAATTATGTAAGAATTTCAAGCAGCAACTGGCTCTTATAATTGACTTTTCATGTTCTATTGCTCATCTTTGATTAAACATAAGGTCTAACTCACTGGAAGTTTAGTAACTCAAGAAATGAACTATTATTGGTATCTATGTTTGAATTAAACACTAAAAAGTATTTAATATAAACTTAAGTTATAAACATAACTGTGAGATTACCTAGAACAGAAATGCAGTTGTGAGCCATGAGTTACTTATGGTCATGTGTAAATACAAAATAGATTGGATCCATGGTTCCAAATGTTATTTATATGTAGATGCAAATATAAATTTTGAGGCCGTGAAAACTGTGTTACATTTTCCAGATTTATATAGATGTATTTAATGTTAAGAGATATATGTGCTCTGTTATAATGTTAAAAATAGATTATTAAAGTTGAATTTTAAATGTCTCCCCCAAATTATTTCAAGTATATTAGTATAACATCTGTTTTTTCTTTGTCTTTCTAATGATATATAAGAATTACTGAAATTTAAGCCTAAACTGAAACATGAGTAGCTACAGTAACTACAATAGGTAGTACAAATATTAATTCTCCAGTGGTTTTTGACTGAAAACATGGAGGTAATTAAGTGAGTGAAGTGACTTTACACATAATGATTAGAATCTACAAAAGGGGATTGCTGTGAGATTTGTTCATTCAGTTAATGAATGCACCTAATATATGCAAAGCTGGGTGTTGGATCTTAGGAATTCAGTAATGAACAAAACATACACAGTATATTGTCTTACAGTAGAGCTGAAATATAAATTTTTAGGTAGAAATTTCAAGTAAGTGTATGAAAGGCTATTGACACATAAAACCTAATCTGAGAGGATAGCAAGTAAGTGTGTGTGTGTGTGTAAGAGAGAGAGAGAGAAAGAGAGAGACAGCGAGAGAGAGAGACAGACAGACAGGGAGAGAGATTTAATTTTCCTAACATCACCAGTTACTTAGATGTTATTTCCAGAGTTAATGTTGGTTACACACTCTATAATCAGGGGAGGCAAGGAAAGCCTTCCCGCTCAGCAATACCCTCCACGGTGGTGTTCTGATAAAGATTATAGTCAAGGGTAGGATTAAATGTCATTCAATAGCAGAAACATCCACTGAGCACCTACTAAATGCTAGCAAACAAGACAGACTCAGTCGAGAAAGCAGACTGTGGAAGGATAACAGACAATGATGAGAGTCTCAAAAGGGGTAGTCCAGACAGCTGACTGAAGACTTAACAACGAAGCTGAGGCAGAGAGCCACAGGCTAAAGGTTTCCAAGAAATCCAGATGAGCAAACAACTCTGATTCTGGCACCTTTGGGCTCTGTATGGCAGTTTTGCTGTTCTTTTTCATATAGAATGTCTTTTCACTTGGTTTTTCAGTAAAATGCTTCCCGTCCCTCCCTACACACACACACACACACACACACACACACATACATACACACCCCGATGTTGAATGGCCTAGGATGGGTAACTTAGGTGAGATCACTTCTCAGCATAAAGACTTGATCTTTTACTGTTGGTGCTATTTTTCCTACACTTGCTTTTCCTCCCACGTTAGTACTGAAGTAGGAAGCTTCTGGCGGCAAAAGTTAGGGTGTAGAGGAGTCAGGGGCCTCTGCTTCTTCTCATCTAGGCTTTAGGCCAAAGGCACAGAAGGAGCCCTGGTAGAACTATGTGACTCTGCCTTGCTCGCTAGAGCCCTGGTGGAGTGCCAGAGACGTATTGTGAAGAATGTGCCTGCTCAGACTTTTTCACTGGTCTCTTAGGAATCAAAAGATGACTGAGTTAATTTTTGGAGACTTAGGGATCCCAACAAAGCATTTTTTAATCAGCAACCGATCTCACAAAAAACAAGGAGACTATAATACATTGCTTTCTTTAAGAAATGCACTCAAATACTTGAAATATTTTTGTTGCTCATTAGGTGTAGAGCACTGCTGTGTATTCACTCTCTCTGCACTGGTTTAGGGGCGAGGCTGTTTTTTCTGGTGTCAGTACTTGCCCCTTGGGTCAGCAGTGAGGTCACCACAGACCTGTCTTTTCTTCTGAATCCAGTCAGCTAGCTGGCAAGATAGGGCAGAGATGGCCTTGGGGATGCATGGATGGGTTGTCTTCTCTTGCTTCCACTTTCCCTGATTTTGAAGCACAGCTAAGACCACATCAGCAATACTCAAGAGAACTAACAGATGTCTCTCATTTGCCTTTCTTTTCATTTCTATTAGTGCCCACTGGATTCGAAGGAGGAAAAAATGAACACACAGTGATCCCAAGAGCTTGCTTTAGACGATGTGATTTGTGTCTAATGAGCTCAAGGAAAAGAAGCTTTCATGTGTTCAGCCAGGATTACCAGATCTTGTGCTGTGGCTTGTTGCTGTTGTTTAGTTATTTTCTCTCTTGATCACCAGCTCTGTGGAAATACACTTCTCAGAAGTATCCAGGAAGGAGATGATTAGTTAAGGCAAGTTTGTAGACATTCCTAGAACTCTTGGGCAAAACACCATTAAATGGTATTACAATCTTAAATTTCTAAATGTGTAAGCATGAAAAAGTGACTAAAAAGTAAAAATGCTACTTTTGTTTGCAAAGTACATTTTACTTGTATGATGCAGTAGAGGACCTGACATTCACTGTAACCTGATTGCATACAGAGTAGTAGGATATTTACAAATCAGTCCAAGGATTTCAACAAAGTCTTGACAGTGAACTCAAGATTGTCCATATTCAACTGTTCATTAGCCTCTGCACTAGACTTGTTAGATTTGGAATCAGAGAAATTTTAAACATCGAAAGGCAAATGATTTGAATTCTGGAAAGAAAATATATCTATTTTGATTCACATTGTATTAATCACTGCAAAATATCATGGTAGTTTCTAAAAGCAAATGATTTCCTTTTTTAAAATATTTCTAATATCTAGAAATAGATAGATGTTTCTAGTAGTTGCCCTGCAAATATTGGCTATGACTTCATTTGCTGCTCTTAGCAACCCCATGAGGTGGGTGGGCAAGCCATGGTTATTTGTGGAGTTATCATGTTCAGCTGGTTGCTCTTCTTATTCATCAGAGGTATTGCATTATAGTCTGAATATTTAACATATTAAATAGTATGGAAATTTGAAAATGAATAAAAATACTGATTTTGTAATATAGACCACAAAAACTAAAGCTGGAACAATGTAGATACTGAAGCTAAGATTCTCAAGTATGATGGATGATGAAAAGGTGTCATGTTTATTCACAAAGGAGATGAGACTTAGACACATGGTAAAAATTGCTATAAGGTAGGCATTTGACCACTTGGGTCACCTGCATTCCATATCCAAGTACCTGGATTCTAGTCCTGGCTCCACTTCCAATTCTAGCTTCCTGTTAACATGCATACTGGGAAGTAGCAGGTGATGGCTCAAGTAGTTGGCTCCTGCCACCCATGTGGGAGTCCAGGATTTAACTCTAGGCTCTTGATTTTGGCTTTGCTGTTGGAAACATATGGCTTCTGGCTGTTGGGAACATATGGGAAATGAACCAGCAGTTCTCTGACTCTAACTCTATCTCTGCCCTTTGGGCCTTCAAATAAATGAAAATATATATTTAATTTGCTTTCTCCTTTATCCTAGATGATCTCATCCATTGCCACGGCTTTATAAATCACTAAAATGTGGGAGTCTTTTACATTTCTTTCTCTAAACTTGATTCCTCTCCCATATTCTGACTGGAATACTTGTTTGCTCGCTTAACAACTCCTTGATTTCAAAAATGCTAGCTTGATTCATATTGTCTGAAGGCATGAATGGAGCTGGTCTTCCAGGCTGAGTTTCCTTAGCAGCATCTGTGTATAAATAGGCAAAGGCAGGCAAGTTACGCAAGCAGCAAGAACAGATGGCCACCATCAGATTGGATGCACTGAATCTGCTTTAGTTTATTATGCATAGCACATTTTAGGAAATGTAACATGGATTGGTTTTAATTTCAAATTATTTTTGTTGTTTAACAATCCTCAAAAGCCAGTTAGATAAACAAACCACTAGGCTAAAAGCTGAACAAACTTCAGATAAAAGAGTTCCTACTGGGTTGATCCATAGCAAACATTAGCCCTCTCACAGATGCACTATCAACATCAACATTATCCAAACATGACAAGAGGGTATCTGATGCTATGCTAATATGTCAATGTTCGAATAACTGCAAATAAGCATTGAAAAAGCAAGTACAGAAGATCTTTCAAAAATTCATGGAAAACATGTGTAATACTAAAACTACACATGGATTTCAAGTTGTTTGTACCAAAATAAACCAATCTTTTAATTTCATTTTTCTAAAAAATTTCTGAAGTACCTATTCCACCTCATAGTTTACATCTAAAATGGTAATCGGGCCTTCATTTTTTACAAAACTGACATTTCAAAAATTTAAATCCTTAGACAAGATGAACATGGACATAGGAACTCCTGCTTAAAATAACTACTTATAGTTTTCCTGTCAGGACTTAGCAATCATTAAAAACTTTTATTCTAACCATATTATGTATGGGTGCATGATTTTCACTAACTTTTATAGACAACACCTCTGTAGAAATTCAGTTATAATATTTGTACTCGGAGAGGTATGTTTTCCAAGGTTATTTCTGAGAATATTTGCACAATGAAGCTTTTCTTTAGTATTCATGTACCCTTGACTATATTTTTCATGTAATTTAATTTTAGATCACATAATAGCAAACATTGTTTCACCAGGGCAACACTTCATGTGTCTGAAGGTATGAGTGGTTTTTGGAATGAATGTTATTGTCTTAAAAAAATAAAAACAAAAACAAAAAAAAAAACAGGGCAACTTTATTCTAAGACCTGTTTGAATTTTTTTCTTTTTGTGTTTTGAAGCCAAAACTGAACACATAGAAAGCATGTTAGTGGTTTAATATGTTTCCACTTAAGTATTTTATTGCCAAATCACCTATGAAAACTTGCTAGAAACCTAAATATTCACTCTGAGAAGGAAAATGGCCTTAACATCTTGAGACAGAGCGAAAAAAACAGCAATAACCAGCACAAAACTGATTTTATTTTTTCTACCACCTGGATAGTGCTTAAAATTAAAAGCTATTTCTGGCTGTTTTAATATAATAGAACAACAATGGGTTTCATGTTAACCTTTCTGGCTGCTTTAATTTAATAGAACCACATGGATTTCATGTTAACCTTTTATATCAAACATCATGTAACCCAAAGCCAATACTGCTAAGCTATATATAGACTTTAATGGCAAAAAAGGAAAATGCCTTAAAATGCTATGCATCTACAAATGTACACACACACATTCCAAGCCTCAATCCAACAAACTCACAGCCATGTGGCATGCTAAAATGATAGCAAAGACCTAGTTACATAACAAAAATGAAATTTGTCAATTTTTTTAAACTTCAGCTGAAATTGATTATTCAGCAACATCTTTTGATTTTTCTTTTCCATGAGGACTACAGTCCCTCATTTTCAACAATTTTTACAATAATTTGAGTTGAACAAAATGTGTAGAACCATGACTATTTCCCTGCATCCTTTGTGCATCAGTAAGAAGCAGGATGATTCTTCAGCACTGCATTTGCCCTAGAAGCATGCCAAGATAGACAGCCCTGGGAAGGAATTCATGGGATTTTTCAGCCTCTCCAGCTGAGTCTGGGAGGACAATTACAGGCCCTTCTATCTTCACTGAAGAATGAGCACTAAGACCCGACTGCTACTTCTCATGCACTTACTTTAGAATAACATTGATACTTTGCAAATGAACAAGCAATAAAATCTATTCAATTTTTGTTACAGTAACTTAGAAAAGATAGAAAATACGAATGATATTCTTGAAAACTACTCATAAATCCGACACCCAATGAGAAACATTTTGTATTGTCTCCCAATATTTTCATGTTTATGTATTTGCAGTCCTTATTTTGTATGCCAAAATAATACTGCCTAGCATAAAAGAGAACATAACATAAGTTAAGTATGTATTGAAAACTTAGAAATACATCAAAATAAAAGATAATATGAAGCACTGGAATGCTGGGGGAATATGGGAGAAATCAGAAGATTTTCACACGACTTGTATCACATTGGATATAGGGGGAGTAATTAAGGAGGCTGCTCTTTCCTGCAAAAGAAACTAGTAGGGATCTTAGGTTATGAAATGTTAAAAAAATTTCCATATTCATTTACCTTTATTTGAAAGACATAAAGAGAAAGAGAAACAGAACAGGGACAGAGAGATCTTCCATCCACTGGTTCACTCCCCAAATATTCCAATAGTCAGAGCTGGGCCAAAAGAAAGCCAGGAGCTGGATTTGCAATCCCTGTCTGCCACATTGGTGGCAGGGACCCCAGCACTTGATCATCTGCTGCCTCTCAGAGTGCTGGAATCAGAAGCAAGGCTGAGGGGCCAATGTGGTGGTACAGCAGGTTAAGCTGGTGCCTGTAATGCCGGCTTCCCACATGGGCACCACTTGGAGATCTGGCTGTTCCACTTTCCATCCCCCTCCCTGCTAATGTACCTGGGAAAACAGTGAAGGATGGCCCAAATGCTTGGGTCCCTGCCATCCACATGGGAGACCCTGAGAAAGCTCCAGGCTACTGGCTTTGGCCTGGCATAGCCCCGACCATTGTGGCCATCTGGGGAGTGAACCAGTGGATAGAAAATTGTCTTTGTCTCTCTGTAACTCTTTCTAATAAATATATAAATGAAAAAAAAAAGTGAGGCTGAGACTTGAACCCAACGTGCTCTGATATGGAATTTTAGGTGTCCTAAGGAAGCAGTGTTTTAACTGCTACACCAAATGCCTACCCCCGACATAAAAGTTAGAGGTAACAGACAGCAGATCACACAATGTTGTATAGTTACTGGTGATACTAGAAATGATACTTCTTTAGGGCACTGTAGCCAGTAGCATCAACATGAAATTAATACATGTATAGGTGAGAATCTTGGATCATTCATACTGAGAACCAAATGCAAATGCAAGAAATAATGCTCAAAATATTCTAGGTAATATGAAATTTTTTGTTTACTTTTAACCTGAGAGATGGAACCAATACAAATGCAATTTTGAAATAGGTCCCTTATTGAGAGAATTGCCAGAATACATTTTAAAGTGTATTTTATAAAGTAGGTATGTGAGGAGGAAGTACACACAAAATTCACCCTAGGAAAAAAAATGTTCTTTAATAATTTTCAAGCTCACTTTGCATTGCAGATTTTCAGTGGTTAGAAGGCAATACTATTTTATTAACTTACTTATGAGCCCATAAAGATAGAAAAACAAGAGTCCAGGTGTGGACATTTTGCCTAGCAGCTAAACGGCCAGTTAGGATGCTTGTGTCCCACATAGGAATGCCTGGGTTCAATTCCTGGCCCTGATTCAGCTCCTGACTCTAGCTTCCTGCTAAAGGACTCAGGGGGAGGGCCCAGTACTCTGGGCAGTGTGTTAAGCTGCAGCTTGCTAGGCAGGCATCATATATGGACACAGGTTTGAGTACTGTCTGCTGTGCTTTTGATCCAGCTCTCTGCTAATGTGCCTGGGAAGGCAGTGGAAGATGGTCCAGGTTCATGGGCCACGGGGAGACTTAGAAGAAACTCCTGGCTCCTGGATATGTGCTGGCCCAGACCCAGATGTTGCAGCCATTTGGGGAGTGAACCAGCAGATGGAAGATCTCTCTCTCCCTCACTCTGTAACTCTTTCACATAAATAAAGGGCTCAAGAAGTTGGGTTCTTGTCATCCACAGAAGAGATCTGGATTAAGTTCCTGGCTCCAGACTTACTTTCTCTCTCTCTCTCTCTCTCTCCCCCCTCCCTCCTCCCTCCCTCTGTGTGTGTGTGTATGTGTGTGTTTCTCAAATAAATAATAACAACCAGGAGTCCAGATCAATTACAATCCTAACTTCTATTTGCATGTGTTAAATACAAAAAGAAAATTGGCCTGATTTTTGGTGAAAATAAAAAAATGTAATTCTAATATTTGTTTTAAACATCAAAATACTTTAGTTACAGAAAGTGGTATTATTTTCTTAATTTAGTGATATTAACTAAATCAAGCTATATTCTCATTTATTTTACCAATTTGTATCAGGCCATTTTCCCATAATTTCCATAATTCCCAAAGGAATTAATAAATACCACATGAAAAGTGCTCATGTCCATATAATTTCTTGGTACTTAACCTTTTTCAATATTTATTTATTTATTTGAGAGGCAGAATTACAGAAAGAGAGGGAAAGGCAGAGAGAGAGAGATCTTGTACCCACTGGTTCACTCCTCAAATGATCACAACCAGTCCAAAGCCAGGAGCCAGGAGCCAGGAGCCAGGAGCTTCTTCTGGGTCTCCCATGTGGGTGTAGGAGCCCACGGACTTGGACCATCTTCCACTGTTCTCCAAGGCCATTAGACGGAAGTTGGATCAGAAATGGAGCAGCCAGGACACTAAAGGGTGCCCATATAGGATGCTGGCACCACAGGTGGAGGCTTAACCTTACTATGCCACATTTCCAGATCCCAGTACTTAACTCTTAATATAACAGATATTACCAAAGGGTAAATAAAATGTGTCTTTAATTTTTTATTTTCATATTAAAATAGTTCCCTTTTGGTTAATCAATAAGTGATAATGTTTCCTAAGAATTGAGCATTAAAATCCTTTTTAAGCATATTTTAAGTCATTAATTAATAAGCATAATTAAATCAATGGATATTTTATTTGAAGAATATATAGTGAATATAAAGTGAATTGCTTTAGAAATATAAGTAACTTTTTAAGTAATCAATTTTGGCATATTCATGAGACAGAATCAATAGCTGGAGACAAATTGTATAACTGATTTTCTTGTGTGATCAAACTTACTTGTCTAACAGTCAGTTGCCGAGATGCCTATAATTTTTGTTAAATTTATTATTTCTGTTTTAAATGACTCCAATAATGCTGTTTACATACCTCTCTCTTCTGGAAGGAGACAACAAACTTCCTGTGGGCTGGGACTGTGTTCTCTCATTTTTTCATATGCTTGCACCTTTCAGCGGTATATCTTTCAGGTGATCCAAGAATAACTTATGCATGAAGAAATGAACCCATTTCATAGTAGCACTCAATGCTTCTGTCAGTGTTTCACAGCAAAAGAAAAAATTATTTTTATTTCTCCATGTCCAGGTTCTTTATTCTCTGCCGCAGTTTCTTAGAGCAGCCATAACAAATCACTATGAACCATGTAGCTTAAAAACAACAGAAATTTATTTTCACATAGTTCTGGGACCAGAAGTCAAAACCAAGATGTCAGCTGGTCTGTGTTCTGCATGAAAGCTCTAAGAAAGAAAGTTTTCTTGCCTTTTCCAGTTTACGGTGGCTCTAGGTATTCCTTGGCTTGCAGGTACATCAGATACAACTCTGCCCCTGTATTTTCATGGCTTCCTCATCTTGCCTGTCTCTTCCTCTTCTGTTTCTTATCAGAATATACATCATCATGCATAAGACCCAAGGTTAACCCAAGATGATCACATTTGGATATTTAATTATATCAGCAAATATTATTTTTTCAAATAAGTTCATATTTAGACTCTGAGTAGATATGTGTTTTGGGGTCTACCATGTAATTCACTATAGTAGTTAATTGTACAGATTTCTTTTGATTGAATATTTAAAGAAATATCTTTAAAAAGAGCCATAAATATTTCTACTACTAGGTGGCATAAATGTAAAGCTGATTTAAAAATACTCAAAAAGCAGAGTAGCATAAATAAGGCAGAAGTTTATTTCTCTTTCATCTTGCAGCCTGGCCAGGCTAAGCTGGCAGAGAGCTCTGTTCCATTAGGCCGTTTAGGGTCCCTGGGGCCCTGGGTCTCCACCGTGTCAGCATCGCAGCTCAGGAAGGCGAAAGAAAGTAGAAAATAATGGATTTCTTTTTAGGCTAGTTAGGTTGAAGTAGTATATCACATATATACTGCCATTTCATTGTTGAGAATGTGTTCATGGGACCATCTCTAGCGGCAAGTGAACCTGGGTGATAACATCACCAGCAAGAGGCAACTCAACGGCTATGGAGGATGGAGGAACGGATGGGGGAGAACTACTACATGTTAACATTTGAAAACTTTACCACTCATAAGTGTATCTTTTTTAAAATTTGAGAGGCACTCTTATATTTCACAGGGATCACTTTTCAGTTAAAATTTAAACACCTAAGAATAATTGTGTGTTAATTACAGAGTTCAACCACTAGTACTAGGATAAAAAAAAATACTACTATGGATAAAGTATTACTGTGAAATATAAGAGTGGGAATAAGAGAGGGAGGAGATGTACAATTTGGGACATGCTCAATCGGAACTGCCCCAAATGATGGAGTTAGAATTGTGCCAGGGGATTCCAATACAATCCCATCAAGGTGGCATGTACCAAGGCCATCTCACTAGTCCAAGTGATCAATTTCAGCTCACAATTGATCACACTGATAGGTCTAAGAGTCAAAGGGATCACACAAACAAGACTAGTGTCTGCTAATACTAACTGATAGAATCAAAAAGGGAGAGAATGATCCAACATGGGAAGCAGGATACACAGCAGACTCATAGAATGGCAGATGTCCTAAACAGCACTCTGGCCTCAGAATCAGCCCTTAAGGCATTCGGATCTGGCTGAAGAGCCCATGAGAATATTTTAGGAATGGAAAGCTAAGACACTCTGAAAAACAAACAAACAAAAAGACCTAAATGAAAGATCTCTGCGAGTGAGATCCCAGTGAAAAGAACGGGGCCATCAAAGAAGGAGGTACCTTTCTCTGAAGGGAGGAGAGAACTTCCACTTTGACTATTACCCTGTCAGAATAAGATCGAAGTCGGCGAACCCTAAAGGCTTCCATAGCCTCAGCAACTCATGACTAGAGCCTAGGGAGATTACTGACGCCATAAACAAGAGTGTCAAATTGTTAAATCAACTTCAGGAGTCACTGTGTACTTACGTCTCATGAGGGATCTGTCCTTAATGTGTTACCCAATGTGAAATAATGCTATTACTAGTACTGAAACAGTATTTTTACACTTTGTGTTTCTGTGTGGGTGCAAACTGATGAAATCTTTACATAGTATATATTGAATCGATCTTCTGTATATAAAGATAATTGCAAATGATTAAAAAATCTTGGTGTTAAATTGGAAATTGCATAGATAATTAATCAATTCTTTAAAAAAAATCATGTAGGATCTCTGTCCTTAATGTGCTGTACATTGTGAATTAATACTATAACTAGTACTCCAACAGTAGTTTCATTTTGTGTCTCTATGTGAGGGCAAACGGTTGAAATATTTACGTAATATGTACTAAACTGATCTTCTGTGTATAAAGAGAATTGAAAATGAATCTTGATGTGAACAGAAGGGGAGAGGAAGCGGGAGAGGGGAGGGTAGCGGGAGGGAGGGAAGTTGTGTGGGGGGGAGCCATTGTAATCCATAAGCTGTACTTTGGAAATTTATATTCTTTAAATAAAAGCTTTATATAAAAAAAACATAAAAAAAAATTGAGAGGCAGAGAGACACATGGGGGTGGCAGGGAGCGGACTCCCATCTATTGGTTCACTCCCCAAAGGCCCACAAGATCTAGGGCTAGACCAGGCACAGGTCAGAAACCAGATCTTCAACATGATGGCACAGACCCAACCAATTCAGCCATCACCTTCTGCCCCCTTGTGTACTGGATCAGAAGTAGAAGCACATGAGTCAGTATTCCATCCAGGCACTCTGATAATTAGATATGGGAGACTTCATGGCTGCACCAAATGCCTGACAACCTACATTTTTTAAAAGTCCTTGTATTTTAAATTATCTGTAAAGGGAGAATTTTTTACAGTTCAGAAGTGATTTCTAGACATTTCTTACTATTCACTGTTATTTTCCTATAACTATCTTTAAAATCTTTAGTAAAACATGTCAAGTAATTTTCCTCTGGATTACATAAGTGTTTATCATAGCTTCTTGCCCTCCACCTTCTTTCTCCTCCACAGGTAGTGGAACAAATGGCCTGGTAGGTGGTTGGCAGCTATTGGCTTAGGCTTGCAGACTCAAACTTTCCCTGTAGTGGGCTGTTCAAAGGACAGCCTGACAGCAGGTAGTCATTATTTGGGTCTTACTCTAAAGTACATTCTCCATGAACTCCATCAGAAACAGAGTTGAAGTTTTGATTTTGATTTGCTTGACTCAGGTGTGTCTCTCAATTGATTCAAAACATAAGTGGCAAGTAGAAGGACTAATTTATTAACCTCCTGTAACCCAAATAGTTATCATGGAAACTTCTGTTTTGTTAATGACGTGAACATAAAAGTTCCTGAAAAGCTGCAGCCAAGACTATGCTCAATGTTGTTATGAAGAAAGAGTAACATTTTTTCCCAAGGGATGAATTTGTTTTCAGCTTAGACACAATATGAAAATTACTCTTCCAGTAAAAATTAACAAAATACAACACATACCTTACCCTCACCCCCTACCCTATCAGAATCCAGGGATAGAACACAGAGGCTGCAATCTAATGCAATGGATTCAAAGGGTCTCTTGCAAAAGCCATGACTGCAAAAACCAGGAGAACCTAATGAGCTACAAATAGATCGCAATGAGTATTGAAGAAAGCAAGCTCTTTTGGCAGTAATTATATTGATGAGAAAGTTAAAAAAATTACAATACGACAAAAAAGTCTTTGTGGAAGGACTCCACCACTTCAACACCCCTGTAAGACCAGCTAACAGCATAAAACACAAGAAAGGACTCAGCAGAACCTGGACACCCTAGGAAGAATGACAGATACTTCTTTTTTCATGTTGTAGCTTCACCAGTCCTACATATGGTGGTGGTGGGGGGGACTTATACACTTAATAAGAGCATACTGAGGCTGTGAAGAACAAAACTGATACTTGCAGACAAGGTTCTGATACTAAGAGTGGGCACACTGGATAAGCAGTGCCGCTGGAAAGTGTTTCCTTACAAGTCTTGTTCCTATTTGAGCAAGCTTCATGTCACATTTTTGACAGCAGTATAACTGCTGAATGACCATGATGAAGCCATCTTTCTGTAGCTAGAAAAATCTAACCCAGAGCACTAGCAGAAAAGTTATAAGAAACTTAAACATAGGTTTAAAGTTCGATAGAGTAAGATTCTTCTAATACAAAATATTTAACTTACATTATTGAATGTAATTTTTAACATCATAGATTTCCTCCCTCTTATTCTCCATATTCAATAATTACAAGTACTTTTGGTTGTGCTTTAGAGACTCTATTTCATCTTTCCATAAATGGGTTGGGGCCCATTTACTCCATCTCTTAGATATGTGAAATAATCTGTAAAGCGGTTTCCTTCCACTGCTAGAGGATGGCCCCCGTGGTTGATGCTGTTGGCCTTGCTTCCTCCAGGCTCACATGTGTACTCTATGCATCTGCCCTCAGAGCATCTCACCACTTTCCAAGCACACCAAGGCTTCTGTGCTTTGGCACTGTCTGTGCCTGAAATGTTATTTTGGTTCCCTACTGACTGGTTGACTCCTCTAAGGCACCTTAAATCCTTCTGGAATGAGTGAGGTATAAATAAGTGTATACTCATCCTTCAAGACCCAGCTCAAATATCATGTTTGTTGCAGTATTTTCTGACCCCCAGACAGATTTAGTCATTCCTTCCTGCTGTGCTATCATAGTACTTAACACTTGGGGCTACAATTGTTTATGCCTTCTCACACTGGAAAATGTTTTTTTTAATATGTCCAAATATATCCTTTGAAATGCTGGGATCATAGTACATATTCCCAATAAGAAATTGTGGAGTAAGATGTATTTGGTAGTTTAGCAGGCAAGCCAATCTATTTTTCTTTTGTGTTGTTTTTTTCACTCCTTTCCTTTAACTGAAGGTGACTCCTCTTCTTCTGGAAAGATTTCCCCTCTTTTTCCTCTTCCAACTTGTGCTCTAGTTTGAGAGTGAATGCCGTGAAGAGATGAGGTGAAAGACCATCATCTGGATCAGTCACATTAAACCTAGAGATCAATAGAGCATATCTTTCCTCCCTAACTCATACTTCACAAATGATAAAAATAATCTTGATGTAACTGTAGACTCAAGTTAAAATTCTTAAAATTTTCTCTAAGATTTTATTTCAATCTTGATTTATGAGAAGCATTGAAAAACCATTGTTTAATAAACGTTGGAAAACATGTAATTCTATGCATGTTTCTGTGGCTAAGAAGTAATGGATTTGTCCTGTGGAAGTAATTAATATCAATCTCCAGTCATATTTTCTATACTGGGAAACAGGTCCATTGGCAGTATAAAATTCTGAGTTTTCCTTTTTGTTATGTTTTTAAACAAAAACCTAAAGAGACATTTTATACTCATTTTTTTCCTTGATAACCTATGTGATGTTAATAAGTAGAGTGGCTACACAGAGCAGCACTTTTCACATAAACTTGTAAAAAACAGAATTATAACTAATATTGCTATTTTAACATCAATGTACAATAAATAGTTTTCTCTTGGGAACCAAGAAATACTGTTTCCTGTAAAACTGAGAGTAATGGAAACAGAAAACACCAAATCTTCTGACTCTTTTGGACTGGAAATAGCTATACAATCAACTGGTAATTCTTCATTTTCTTACGATAAGTGGTAATTTCTGAACAATTACTTAGCTGATATGAGTTGGTACATCTACTTTCTCTACTAATCCTTATCTGTCATCTCCATCAAGACTTAGGAGGCTGGGGAGAACTCCAGATAATGTGTCCTTGGTAATACTTAGAGCAGGCACATAAACACAATGTTGGCAGATCAAGGCTGGATGAGATTGTTGCATTTTCCAATACAACTGTAATGTTGAAGAAGACTAGATATTTTCACAATTAGCTCAGGGTATCAAAGAAGGCTTCAATGGGAAGAGTCCAGTTGAATACAACCAAGGAATAGAACAAACAGTGCTATTTGGAAGTGGCCACCCATCAGGAATCACCCCTCTTTATCCTATCATCCCAAGACTTTCAGCTCCACTCTGAAACACTCCACACACAGACCTGATAATGGAGTTATCGTTCTCTTCACAATTGGATTATACTCCCTGAAGACAGGAAATGTCTTTAGCTCATCTTTACATTCTCATGTCAGTCTAGCAAAGCACATGCCCTCAATAAACTCTTATTGAACAAATAAGCTGAATATTCATCATGCAGAAAGAACAAGGTACCAAACACTGAAAAAGCAATTTCATGCAGGATCCAGATGTACGCATCTGAATTACATATCTTAAATAAGCCTGGAAAGAGAAAGCACTTGTCCTCTGTGAAATGCACCACAAAGAGTCTTCATACTATTTTCCTTGCTTGCTGGACAGCCTACTGAAGAGAGGCACTGTTGCTCCTATGGCCACCACTTCATGCAGTGCACTTGTACTTTCCTTTCCTTTGGCTGCAGAATAATCATTGACGGAAGCTTGGCATGTGTGTTTATTTGGTACATAGTTTCATGAAGAATTCATGACTTCTGGAACTGGACTATAAAATAAACCTGATTATAATTTTGAGCCCAGAAGCCTAAAATCCTTCACAATCAAAAATTTACATGGAAGCTACAGAAAGGCACCAAAGCCAGGGCAAAGGAACTCCAAATCCTGCTTGAGGAACAATTTTCATGACTAACAATAAAGCACAGCAAACTGATTTTTGTAGTTAGCTCCAATATCCACCTATCAAACTAAATTTATTATTATGGATGAACTTAAATTTAACTGATGGTAATAATATACAGTATGTGTAAATTTGCATTTATAGAAAAGTTTAGAGGGTCATTTTCCATTCAATTAGTTTTTAACAGCATCTTCCCATTTTGCATTTAAATGTGATTAGTTAACAATGTTTGAATGGATTTTTCTCTTCCGGCTCATCCCCAGTCCTCACAGATACTAACAAAAGTTAACATTTCCAAATCAGATGCAGTGGAAATCTATAACAAGGAGACTGGAAACACTTGCTGTTGTAAGACTGACACCTAAAGAACTTACAAGATAGATCAGCCCTTATTTGTGATGAGGAAAATTAATGGAAATGATGCCTCAGGCCATATAAGCACTGGCAAGTTTGCATTCATCCCCACATTCTTCCTCTGAGTCTCAGAGGCAGCATCTTCCCTCCTGTACCTACTCCTTCCCTCCTGTCTTCCTCCCATCTTCTCTCACCCCCTCTAGACTCTGGCTTCATCTCTCATTTCTTCCCTTCTGCTATTTAACCCTTTCATTTAATTTACAAACCTCAATTTGTAAACACACTAGAGTATTTCACTACCAACACCTCTATCTTCTTCACCTTGTTACTTACCAGCTGTCACCCTTTCCCTCCTTCCTTTCTGTTCAAAATGATCACACAAGCTATTTAAACTCACTTTTATACTCACCTTTCACTCACCCTCCAATTACTGCAATTTGCCTTTTACTGAGAATACTTTCTCTAAGTGGCTACTTTTAAAAGAAACATCAAAGGAACACTCATTGGTTCTTTTTTCACCTTTGCTACATTGAGCACTGCACATCTTCCTTCCCTAACATCCTCTCTTCCTTGGGCTTCCAATTTAAGACTTTCTCCTAATCTCCTCATAATCCCTGGATTTACTTTTAATTTGAAGCCTGGAGTCACAACTTCCTCTTTGTAGCTTTGGACAAGTTTTGTAGACTAGGGTGTTGTGCTGAAGTTGCTAGGTTCTGAGCTGCCCCACGAGTAGGTCAGAGTTTTGCAGACAACAGAAGCAACAGCAAAGACAGTGTAATAAAGGAAGCAATACAAAGGGGCGGTAAAGCATCAGGAAACCAGTATGTGAGCTGGGCAAGAACCAAGAACTTGATAAACAGGAACTTCCATGGAAGAATTCACCTGCTGTCCAAACTCCTGGGAAACTGGTTTGGGAAAAGAGAAATACTCTACTCTTGACTTCTTCCAGGCTTCGATCTTCTGTTCATGCCTCCCACTAGTGAAACCTAACTGGAGACTGAGAGCACAATGAAGCCGGAGTGATGCATTCTCTACATGTCATCTCCTGAGATGTACAGAAAAGCAAGGGAAGGTGCAGAAGAACATTGGTGGAGGAAGAGCCAGCCCACAAACACACTGCCCACCATCTCCTGCATTTACTTAACAAAGATTGAACACGCCCAGTTTTCCAAGAAATCAATAGTGCAGGGGCTCACAAAACAAGAGAGACACCCACTTTTGGGGTGATTTCATTGTACTTGGGAAAGAGACAAGGCAGGAAAACAATCACAGGACGATTTTAAGTGGCAGTAAGCGCTATGAAGAAAATATGGGGTAGGGGGAGGCAGTGCTGTGGCACAGTGGGTTAAGCCATTACCTGCAGTGCCAGCATCCCATGTGAAAACCGGTTTGAGTCACAGCTGCTCCATTTCTGATCCAGCTCCCTGCTAATGTACCTGGGAAAGCAGTGGAGGATGGCCCAAGTACTTGGGCCTTTGCACCCACATGGGTGATCTGAAAGAAGCTCCTGGCTCCTGGCTCCTGGCTCCTGGCTTTGGCCTGGCCCTGCCCCGGCCATTGAGGCCATTTGTTTGGAAAGTGAACCAGGGCTGGTGCTGTGGCACAGCAGGTAAAGCCACCGCCTGCAGTGCCAGCAACCTATATGGGTGCCAGTTCTAGTCCCAGCTGCTCCAATTCTTATCCAGCTCTCTGCTATGGCCTGAGAAAGCCATAGAAGATGGCCCAAATCCTTGGGCCCCTGCACCCACGTGGGATACCCTGAAAAACTTCTGGCTCCTGGTTTCAGATCAGCACAGCTCCAGCCATTGCCACCAGTTGGGGAGTGAACTAGTGGATGAATCAGTGGATGGAAGATCTCTCTCTCTCTCTTTTTCTCTCCCTCTGCCTCTCCTCTCTGTGTAATTCTTTCAAATAAATAACAGATGGAAGACCTCTCTTTGTAACTCTGCCTTCAAAATAAATAAAAGAAAACCTCTGTAGTGGGAGCTGAGGTGCAGTGAGTTAAGCCGTTGCTTGGGATACCTGAATTCCATATATGAGTATTTAGTTTGAGTCCCACCTATGCTTCCAATCCAGCTTCCTGCTATTGCACCTGGGAGGCAGCAGATGATGGCCCAAAGTACTTGGGTTCCTGCCAGCTATCTGGGATACCAGGATGGAGTTCCTGACTCCTGGATTTGGCCTGAACCAGCCCCAGTTGCTAGGGCATTTGGGAAGTGAGCCAACAAATGAAAAGTTTTTCTCTCTCCCACTCCCTCTGCCTTTGAAATAAATAAATAAACAAACAAACAAACAAACAATAAATAAAACTTTAAAAAGAAAAGAGGAAAATGTCAAGGACACCACAACTCTGGTGTAGAAGGCAGTCTGTGACGTCATCTCTGAGCAAATGAGAGTAGAACATAGAATGAATGAGGAGGAAGCCAGGCCTTCTGAAACAGCAGAAGCTACTCAGATCAGCAAACATCCTGGGGTGCAAACCTTAGCTAGTCCATAGGAAAGAGGGGACACTAGGCTGCTGGTGTGTGTGAAAGGGAGGGTGGCAGGAGGTGAGGTAGGAAAGGCAGGCAGAGGCCAGATCATAAAGGGTTTTGTAAAAGGCCAGGAAGGAGTTAGGGCTTTTTCCTGATGCAGTGTAAGAGTTTTAGGCTGTTCGTGGTGAGTTGGTATCTATGGATTATATAAGATGCATGTGATTTCCAACTGTAAAATATAACTTTCATGATTCTGTGAAAAATAAACTGCAGTTGTTCCATTGTTGATGGTGTTGCCATGCCCAGAGCTCCAGTGCCCAGGAGACCTGAATGGGATCTTGGCCCATCCATAGACTGGCTTAGAAATAAGGGCTATACAACTGGATTATATTCTTCTGAAATATGAACTCATGAATAAGAGGAGGATAAATTAGCCAGTTGATGGTATGAGAATAGAGGTAGAGAAGAGATGAGACACGGTGAAAAAGAAATGAGTAGCTTATCCTTAGAGGTTCCTGGGTTCTAATAGCTTTCATTTAACCATATAAACATTCTACCTTTTAATTAAGGTGGTCTCTGAGTTTCTCTTTCATGCAAGCATAAGTCTAACTATCATGTGGGTGTTCTCAAGATTCCATACTTACATGACTTCTCATTTTCAATTAGGAGTGATAAAGATCTGCTTTGGAATTAATGAAACTCTCAAATTCTAGCAGCTTAAAACAAGCCAGGGTTTCTTCCCCCTCACTTTACATGTCCACCACAAGGTGGCTGTGACTATCTGCATTACCTTCCTCCAAGACCATGACACTCTGGAACACTGTGGATTGCTATGGCAAAGAGGAAAGAGGTTCTGGAAGCTCTTGCATCAGCAATTAAATGATATGCTCACAATTCATTGGCAGAACATGTCATGTAGCTCAAAGCAGCTGCAAGGACAGGATGTGCAACACCACGTACCTAAAAAAGAACAGGAAATATTTGGCACACCTACTCCCATTCACTCAACCATAACCACTGTTTTAACTGCTATTTCCATACCAACTTCAAATTTTTTTAGGAGAGAATTTCCATTTTAACTCCAAATCCATATTCTCAAGGGTCTACTAGAGTATCACATTTGGATGGTATTCACAGACATCTCAAGTCTCATTTAACAAGATGGAGTACTTCATTTTTCCCTACAAACTTCCCGAATTTTGTCTTGGTCAGCATCCCATTATCTATATGCTACCTCAAATAATCCTTGACTCCTTTTCCTTTCTTCCAACACCCAGCCATCAAATCCACAGCTGGCTCCTCTGTAACTGATCCCCATCCTACCAACTCCGGGACTTTTACTCAATTTAAGCCCCTCATAGATTCTTGTCCAGGAAATTCTGTGAGCCAGCCTTCTGTCTTGTTTTCCTGCCTTCCTTTCTTCTCCTATAAAATGCAATCACGTATACATTCAGCAAATATTTAAAGGACTCCTTAATTCTTCTTAGATAAGTAGTGGGTCCATTTAAGGAAATCAAAATCTAAACAGAGTGACAGTGATGTAAACAATTACAACACAATGGGGTCAATGTGATAACAGCAATGTAGAGAGCAGCCTGGGAAAGAAAAAGAAACACCAAATTTGGTGTGAAGGTGATGAGAAGGTGGTTCGGGTGCTTCTAAAGAGGAAATGAAACTTCAGCAAAATGCTCAGGGGGTCCCCGGAGCTGCTCCTCCACTGTGAACCACAGGAGCTGGAAAAGATGTTGAAGGAACACGCTGGTGCCTGACACCTCGGAGGGTTTCTGCCTGACCCGGCTGAGCCCGGTGGAATGCAAGGGGAGCCGCAAGAAGGAGTAAGCAGGAGCCTGATGAGCAAGGACCCAGAGTATCCCAGCCAGTTACTTGACAGGCAGCTGAGGGTAAGGCCACCAAGCTGAGAAAAGCTCAAAGGAAGAGCAGGTCTATGTGGACTAACAGTTTTAACCCCCGATACCATCACATAGCTGAACACTGATGTCATAATGCCAACCACATTATTTTACTTGACCTTCACAACAATCTTAGGAGGTAAAGTCGTACTATTATCTTTACTCCCCAAGTTAAAAAGAAACATTGAGATTCAGGGATTCCTGAGCTGATCAGAGACACCAAACCTGTTTTGCACCACAGCCCAAGTTGCCAAGCTATGCTGATTTTTAACGCCTACAGGAATTCCACCTGGCTATGTCCACAGGCGGCAGCGTGGTGACAAGTAAGGGACAGAGACACGGGCTTGGGCGGGTCATCAGCTTATGGAGACGGGGGCAGGGGGATGAAAGCTGTGCGTTTGAGTGAAATGGCTTAGGGAACTCTAAAAAAGAAGAAAGAAAGGAGACCTAGGGACAAAAAGAGGAAGAGAAATCAGGGAAAGTGCTTGAGAAGGCGCCGCCGGCAGCGGGAACCTTAAGAAACGTCTTTCCTTCGATCTTTTTCATATGCCCCTAGTCCAGCGCTCTGTAAGAGACCTCCGGGCTTCCGGAGCTCTCCGTCAAGGCTTTTCTATCCACTTATCCACTGGGAGACGTCACCACCGGGGAGGCACCTCCGAAGCCTGGAGGTGGGCAGGGGGAAGGGCAGTCACAAATCTCTAGCGGAACAGACCAAGCCCTCTTCCTTCAAGGCACCAGGGCAGCAGAAGATGTGAGCGCCCTTCGGGTCAGAGGTGACTGCGGACCAGGCAGGAAGCACCGGTGCTGAGCTACACACCTCCCACACCGGGGGCTCCGGGTCCCGCAGAGGAGCGCGCGCTGACACGCAGGCACGCGAGCGCCCGTGGGGCCGGGCCGGGAGTGCGCCGAGACCCGGCCCAACCCCGGCCCCAGCTCGACGCTGTACCGCCCGGCAGCCCGGTCCCGGGTCGGCTCCCGCATCTCCACAGCCTGCCTCTCCGCGACCCCCAGCCTCCGTCTCCAACGCGGAAGCCCCCAAGCACCTCGGTCCGGCGCGGCGCTACGTCAGGGGGCGGGGCCAGGACGCAGCCAGAGCCCGCCCCGAGCGCCCCGGCCCCGCCCCCGGCCCCGCCCCCGTGGGCCGAAAAGGGGCGTGCTGGGCCCGTGCGGGGTGCGGAGTTTCCTCGGCCGACCTCCGCCCCGCCGCCGCCGCCTTCTCGCCCTTCTCCGGGCCGCCCACCACCCCCTGTGCAGTCGCAGGGAGGACAGGCCGGCCTGCAAGGCGCCATGAAGGGCCGCCGCCTAGCGGGCGCCGCGGCAGAGGGGTTGGCCGGCTGAGGGCCCGCGCCGGGCCGAGGCATGCGGAGCCCCGGCGGCAGCCTGCAGCAGGCGCTCCCGCGGCTCGCGCAGCACCCCGGCCTCCAGGGCCCGGCCGAGCTGTCGGTCCTGCGGCCGCTGCCGCGGGCGGCGGGCGGGGACGAGCCGAGCGAGCGCCTCCCCCGCGGGGGCGGGACGAGCGCGGCGGCGGCGGCGGCGGCGGCGGCGGCCGCGGCCTCGGGCGCCCTGCTCGGCGCCTATCTGGAGCGCCAGGGTCCGCCCGCGGCCTCGGAGTTGCCGGCGCCGGGCGGGGCCTTGGCGGGCGGCCCCGGCAGCGGCGGCGTGGTGGTCGGCGTGGCGGAGGTGAGAAACTGGCGCTGCTGCTGCCTCGGCAGCACCTGTTGGTGCCGGAGCCTCGTGCTGGTCTGCGTGCTGGCCGCCCTGTGCTTCGCTTCTCTGGCCCTGGTCCGCCGCTACCTGCAGCACCTCCTGCTCTGGGTGGAGAGCCTCGACTCGCTGCTGGGGGTCCTGCTCTTCGTCGTGGGCTTCATCGTGGTCTCGTTCCCCTGCGGCTGGGGCTACATCGTGCTCAACGTAGCCGCCGGCTACCTCTACGGCTTCGTGCTGGGCATGGGTCTGATGGTGGTGGGCGTCCTCATCGGCACCTTCATCGCCCATGTGGTCTGCAAGCGGCTGCTCACCGCCTGGGTGGCCGCCAGGATCCAGAGCAGCGAGAAGCTGAGCGCCGTTATCCGCGTCGTGGAGGGAGGAAGCGGCCTCAAAGTGGTGGCGCTGGCCAGACTGACCCCCATACCCTTTGGGCTTCAGAATGCGGTGTTTTCGGTGAGTGGTGTCCCGCCGGCCTGGGAGGGCGCTCCATCGGATGGATGCCCGCAGAGCAGTGACAGTGACACTGGGAATTACAGTTAGTTGCTGTCCTAAGCCCGAGAGAGAACGCCGTTCGCTTAGAACAGATCGAGGGCAGGGCCGGCACAGTTGTTCCGGGAGAGGAAAAGAACTGTTGTATTCCTTTTCAGGACCCGAGTTTGATTTCAGAGGGGATGCCCAGTTGGAGCATTTGTCGTCTCGCTCCTGTGGCAGCCTTGGCCGCCGCTGAGGAGGGAGGCTTCCCGTGCCTGGCTTTGTTTTGCCCCGCATAAATGCGTCCGGGGTTTTTGGCTCAAGTTTTGAGTGGCCCGGGGCTGTGAGGAAAACGTTTCGAGTACGCAGTGCAGGGGCGGGGGTAGCCGTGGACTCTGTCTTTTGGTTTCCTATGTTTCTTCAGAGTAGTTGAAGCACAGGAGCACAGAGACACTTTTTCCCAGCGAGCAAATATTTTTTCTTTCCTGAGTTTCTGCCCCTGTGTTCTGCCTGTTGTGCTTGGGTCTCCCATGTGCATCCGCGTGTAACTGATTTAGCATGGAAACACTGCTGGTGAGGAGACCATGCTGCTGGAAGGCAGGCATCTCCTCTCCACAAACTTCGTGACTTCAGGCAGGTTACTGACTCTGTGGCTTCACTTCCTCCTTTCTAAAGTGAAGGATTTATGCTAATTTACTGAGTTCCTTAAAGTCAGTGAGTCTAAACTATAGATAGTTCAGATTCGCAGGAGCCCGATCCTTTCAGTCAGACTTAAAACTCTGTTTTGAAATGTCTTGTGCCTTTTCTTATCCCCCTACCATGTGTCTTGGGCTGTCTCCATATCTTGTTTATCACCGTTAACAGCAGTCCTGCAGAAGGTGATTAGGCACATCTTAGGGACTGTTGTCTCCTAGTTAGGGGCACAGGGCCCTTGCTCTGGAATCACACTGTTTGCTTAGAATCTGGTGACCTTGGTCAAGTTGTTTATCCTCTGTGCTTCAGGCTCTTGACTTGCAAAGTGTGGGAAGGCACAGGGTTATCCAGAAGATGCCCTGAAGAGACAGAACCTGACTTCACACTCACGCACACTTTGGCTTTTGTCATCTTCTGTTGTCATATCACCCAAGGTCACTGAGGTAGTAAATAAATGATGGAGTCAAACTTTGACCTATGTTCTGATGCTAGTGTTTTAACACAGGGACCTCTTCTTCATGGAGCAGTAGGGCCCCAGGGCGTCCTGGGTATAAAGTTAAGGAGAGTAAAAGTAGGCTTTTCTTTTGATGTCTTTTTTTTTTTTTACACATTAAATATGTAAGAAGTTGTACTTTGCACTTGGAAATAGTTTAAAGTTGAAACTCAGCCTGGCAAGGGGCAACTATCGATCTGGCATGATGGAGTCAAAAGGAAAGCTGAAAAAGAAGGCATTTTTGCCCCCATTTTACTGAGAAGGAAATGGAGGTTCAACTGTTAGAAACTTGTTCATGGCCGGTGCTGCAGCTCACTTGGTTAATCCTCTGCCTGTGGCACCAGCACCCCAGGTTCTAGTCCTGGTTGGGGCGCCAGATCCTGTCCCGGTTGCTCCTCTTCCAGGCCAGCTCTCTGCTGTGGCCCGGGAAGGCAGTGGAGCATGGCCCAAGTGCTTGGGCCCTGCACCTGCATGGGAGACCAGGAGGAAGCACCTGGCTCCTGGCTTCGGATCACGCAGCGCGCGGGCCGTAGCGCCCATTTGGGGAATGAACCAACGGAGTGAAGACCTTTCTCTCTGTCTCTCTCTCTCTGTCTAATCTCTGCCTGTCAAAAAAAAAAAAAAAAAGAAAAAGAAAAAGAAAAAAGAAATAAACTTGTTCATTCAGTCATTCACCTACAACATGGCAAAGCTGAGGTTTGAACACAGAATCAGCTGATAGGGTGCTTCTCACTGTAAAATTCTTTCTTGAGACCGGCGCTGTGGTACAGAGGGTTAAAGCTCCAGCCTGCAGCATCTATATGGGTGCCACTTTGAGTCCTGGCTGCTCCTCTTCTGATCCAGCCTCCCTGCTAATGTGCTTGGGAAAGCAGTGGAAGATGGCCCAAGTGCTTGGGCCCTTGCACCCACATTCGAGAACCGGAAAAAGCTCCTGGCTCCTGGCTTTGGATTAGCTCAGCTCTGGCCACTGTGGCCATTTGAGGAGTGAAACAGCAGATGGAAGATCTCTCTTTTATGTCTCTACCTCTCTATGTAACTCTGTTTTTCAAGTAAATAAAATAAGTCTTAAAAAAAAAAAATTCTTTCCCTAAGAATTTGGAAGTCAGAGCTACGGAGAGAGAGGGAAAGACAGAGAAAGAGCTCATCCATCCGCTGGTTCATGCCCCAGATGGCCACAGCAGCCAGGGCTGAGATGGGCAGGAGCCAGGAGCTTCATCAGGGTCTCCCGTATGGGTTCAGGGGCTCAAGCACTTGGGCCATTTTCCTTTTCCCAGGCCATCAGCAGGGAGCTGGATAGGAAGTGAAGCAATTGGGACACCAACCAACGCCCACATGGAATGCCAGCATTGCAGGAAGCGGCTTTGGCCACTTCACCACAACACTGGCCCCCAAATTCTTAGCCATAAGCAAGGTGAGGTGCAAAGCTGCTGGATGTGGTCAGTGGTGTCTCGTTCATCCTGTTATTCTGAACTGTGCCCTTAGAACCACAGCAGTGTACCGCGTTCACCTGGGACAGGTGAGAGAAAAGAGAGCGTGGTGTAGGCTGATGTCTCACCCTCTGTCCCTCGTCGCCTCTGGCTGCCCACAGCGCCTCCTCTCCTGGCGTATTTCTCTAGTTTTCCGCTTCCCTCCCTACCTTTGAAATGATTGCATAGTTCTTTGTTCAGTTCCAGTTGAAACTCATTTTCTCGGTGCCTACAATTAAAGTTGTCTGAGCTGACCCCAGGAAGTTGTTAGGTACAGGGGTCATGAGAGGCACGGACTGTGGACAGCAGTCCTTGATTAGTCTGTGCTTTGTAATCTTTGCCAGATTTCCTCATCTGTAAAATGGAGCTGTTGAAGTCAAAGAAGCTAATGCGGTGAAAGCGTTAGGTATCATCGCCTGGCACATAGTCAGGCGTTGCTAGATGTTGTTATTCATGGTGATGGTGTTTATATTGTAGAAGCTGGGCCTGCTTGTAAAGGGTACATTTATGCTTCCTGTCTATTCTTAACCATTGTTCTTTGCTTCTACTGGTAGACTAGAAGGGAATCACCAGTAAGCTGATCCTCCACTTTCAAAAATTCTCAAAATAGAAAATATGTACAGAACACTTTATAGTATTAGTTCTTAAGCTGTAGAAATAGTTTCTCAAGTACATGTTTAAACTCTTCCCTATTTCAAAAATGCACCTGTTGTTTCTGAAGGAAAATAAGTAAGGCTTTTTTGTTTTTGTTTTTAAAACTGAGCTTATAGTTTTATATTTTTATAGTTTTGTTTGAGGGGGAAGAGAGAGAACTCCTGTCTACAGATTCACTCCCCAAAGGACTGCAACAGCCAGGTCTGGGCTGGGCTGTGGCTTGGAGCCAGGTATATACGGTCCAGGTCTCCTACATGGATGGCAGGGTCCCAAGTATTTGAGCCATCACCTGCTGCCTCCCAGAGTATGCTTTAGCAAGAACCTGGATTGGGGAACAGAGCCTGGACTTGAACCCCGGGCATTCTGATGTGAGCGCAGATGTCATAACTGCAAGGCCAAACGCCTGCCCCAAAGTTTTGTATCTTCAAGTCTTGCTGCCCAATAAGATGAATCTCTAAATCTGTAGTTTGTGTGTGTTTCTAAGTTAGCTCTTTTCTGGATACATACCTCAGGTGACCATTATTGCTTTCTTAGCAGATTAGGAGTAGTAACAACTCCCTAATCTCAGTAGATTAAAAATCAAAGCATTATTCTGCATGACACAGGTCCAGCTCAAACTTGATTGTTTTTTTTTTCCCCTCTGGTATCCAAGCCATCAAAGCTGCCATCTTACACTTGGTTATTGTGACGTGAATTACACCCTGGCTTTTCGTTTCCACGTGTCAGTAATCTTTTTACTGGCCTGAACAAATTATAAGGCCACACTAACTTCAAAGGGCTGGGGGTGTGCCAGGAAGGAGAGAGAACTGGGGCATTTGGTAGCAGTCTGAATGCCTCTGGCACTTGCCTACCTCTTCCTTGTCTAATCATCGGCTAAGTCCTGTGGGTGCCACTGCCTACACACTTCCGGAGTCTCAGCCTCCCACCCAGTCTCCCTGACACTAGGCCTAGGCTTTCCTGTCTATTTTGTTCAGAAAGATCTTTCTGAAATACAGGTATGATCTTGGTTGATGTTCACCTTCATGAAATCCTCCAAGGAATTTTCTTCTCCTTCAGGGTGAATTCCAAACCCTCCTCGACTTAACCTCTGTGGCCTCTCTGTGGCGGTTCCACAATTAATTTCTGTGCACTCTTTGATGTGTTCATTCCTAGAACCCTCAGCACTCTAAGAGGTAGGCATGGTATTTCGGATTTAAACACAGAAAATAAAATTCTGTCTGTGAATATCTTTTGTATCAATTACCAGGAAGCAATGTTGACATAGGTGTAGAAGGAACTTGAGCCCTAAAAGAGGAAACCTATCTAGAAGTGGAGAATGGAAAAGTGGAGCATGGGAAACATGCACAAGCACCCGTTCTGTAGTTAGTAAACATTAGGAAGTGTCCTTGTAAGGTGCATTCTGTATGACTCCCCGCGGTGGAGACCTGCAGTGTAAAGTTACCTCCTGTAGTGTTACCTTTGATCTAAAGATATGACATGATTACTGGTTGTTCTGGGAAACAGAATTCATACTTGGGCTTGCAACTGCTAAAGGGGTCAGGAGATACAAAAAGCCCATCTCTGTCTCTTGTCCCGAGGGCCAAAGAGTATAGGGTAGTCTCCTTCTCTTAAATCCACATGAGAAATTTTGTTTTCAAATTTTGTTTTCAGTCATCCTTAAATCTTTTTTTTTTTTTTTTTTTTTTTTTTTTACAGGCAGAGTGGACAGTGAGAGAGAGAGACAGAGAGAAAGGTCTTCCTTTGCCGTTGGTTCACCCTCCAATGGCCGCCGCGGTCGGCGCGCTGCGGCCGGCGCACCGCGCTCGTCCGATGGCAGGAGCCAGGAGCCAGGTGCTTTTCCTGGTCTCCCCATGGGGTGCAGGGCCCAAGCACTTGGGCCATCCTCCACTGCACTCCTGGGCCACAGCAGAGGGCTGGCCTGGAAGAGGGGCAACCGGGACAGAATCCGGTGCCCCGACCGGGACTAGAACCCGGTGTGCCGGCGCCGCAAGGCGGAGGATTAGCCTGTTGAGCCACGGCGCCGGCCTTTTTTTTTTTTTAAGATTTATTTATTTGAAAGAGTTACACAGGGAGAGACGGAGAGGCAGAGAGAGAAGTCTTCCATCCACTGGTTCACTCCCCAATTGGCTGTAACAGCCAGAGCTGCACCGATCCGAAGCCAGGAACCAGGAGCTTCCTCCAGGTCTCCCACGTGGGTGTAGGGGCCCAAGGACTTGGGCCATGTTCTACTACCTTCCCAGGACACAGCAGAGAGCTGGATTAGAAGTGGAGAAACTGGGCTCGAACCAGCACCCATATGGGATGCCGGCACTGCAGGCGGCAGCTTTACCCACTAAGCCACAGCACCAGCCCTGTCCTTAAATCTTAAAACAAAAAGCATAGTATGAGTGACCCTCTTATTCGTAAGTTGTATGCCACTTTACAATTTGCAGAGCAAATTCGCATATATAATCTCCCTTAATTACTACAGCACTATTTGAGTATAGATTAGTGCCCAAGTGGCAGTTAGGGAATAGATGACTATCATAAACCTGAAGTCAGACCTGATTATAACCTAGACTGTGTCAGCCTGAGGTAGTTGTAGTTAATCTTTTTTAATTTTTATTTATATGTATTTGAAAGGCAGAGAGACACAGACAGGCAAGTAGATCTTCCATTTGTTGGTTCATTTTCCAAATGCCTGCAACAGCTGGGGCTGTGCCAAGCCAAAGCCAGGAGCCAGAAACTCAAGTAAGATCTCTAATGTGGGTGGCAGGAACACAAGTACTTGAACCATCACCTCCTGCATCCTGGAGAGTGCATCAACAGGAAGTGGAGCTGGGACTCCAAACCCAGGCACCATGATATGAGATCCAGGCGTCCCAAGCAGCATCTTAAACAGTGCATCAAACGCCCACCCTTAATCTTTTGAGTCATACATCCTGTTATGAAATGTGATAAATAATGCCTGCTACATTTAAATATATAATTTGTTGTTTTCTTCTGTCGTCTGCATTCAATGAATTTTTTTTAATTTACACACACACGCACAATGATTTTTTTTAATTTAACACTTATTGTTCTTAGTAAGTACCATACACTGTTCTGTCATGCACTCATTGCTTATTTAATGCTTATATCAACTTTAATCCTCATCTTCTCGCTGAGATAGTTATCACACAAAGCAGTGAAGTAACTTGCCCAAAGCACACAGTAAATGGTTAGAGTCATTAACTTACCCCAGGTACAGTGTTGGTCCAATAAGGTCTGGATTTCTCAGACTCCACCTGGTTCCAGTTGCATAAAACTTGTCCAAAAGGGCCTTGCCTGTCAAACAGGCAGACTTCCCCCCAATCAGGCACTGTGCAGGGGTTGAGGCATCTAAGTTACCTGTGTTCCCAGGCTGTGAAAGCAAGAGTCAGCAAGCTATAGCCTGATGTTCTGTGGCACACTTTTAGGTGACTGGGAAAAATATAAGAATAATATTACATGCACCTGAGAACTATATGAAAGTTGGGGCCAGCGCTGTGGCGTAGTGTATAAAGCTGCCACCTGCAGTGCAGGCATCCCATATGGGTGCAGGTTCAAGTCCCAACTGCTCCACTTCCTATCCAGCTTTCTGCTATGGCCTGGGAAAGCAGTAGAAGATGGTCCAAGTCCTTGGCCCCTGCACCCATGTGGGAGACCCGGAAGAAGCTCCTGGCTTCAGATGGGCTCAGCTCCAGCCATTGTGGCCAATTGGGGAATAGATGGAAGACTTCTTTCTCTCTGTCTCTCTCTGTCTCTTTCTCTCTCTCTCCCTCCCCACCCCCTGTATACCTCTGACTTTCAAGTAAATAAATAAATCTTTAAAAAAAATAATTAAATGAAAGTTTACTTTTAGCATCTGTATATGTTATGGATGTACAGCATTACTTGTTTGTAGATGTGCTTTCTGTGGCCACTCTCGAAGTGGGATGGCAAAGTTGAATAGTTGGGTTAGCTCTTTTCACCTGCAAAGCCTAGAATACTTACCACCTGGCACATTTTAGAAAACCTGTCTACTTGTGCTTAAGAATCGCTGCAGCAAAACAGCCGTCAAGCCTTGAGCCCCAGCTAAGGTAGTGGCCCTTTAGCTCTCACATAAATCTTACCTTTCTCACAAAATAATAATAACAGAAGCAATCTATGGATGAAGTAGAAAGTAAAAGTAGAAGACAGCAGACTTAAAAGTGCAAGGACTTACCCATCATCTTGACTCACTATTGCCAAGCTGTCAGTTACTTTGGCTATCTGTAGGAGCTTACAGTAGCCTAGAAACACCAACAGCAAAATTTGTTGTTTTTGGGAGAGGCAGGGAGCTGTGAAACTGGTACTGACTGAAATAACAACAGCTAAGGATATCACAATGGGAAGCGGATAGAACTACTCTTGAATAAATTTTCTATATGTTGCATGTAGATACCAAAAATAAGTTACTTTTAATGATTTAGTTCACAATTGAGCTGAAAATTACAATTAAATCAAAGTTTCTGGAAAGTGACTCTCAGGCCACAAATAAAGTCTTAGCCCGTGGACTCCGGAGGGACATCCGGTTCCATCCCAGTTCCTGTGTGGCCATGAAGTGAAGTCACTTATGGTTCTGGCCTTTGGTTTTCATATTTGTTAAACAAGAATTTAGACAAGGTCTCAGGGTTTTCTTTTGAAAAGGCAAGTATTTTGAGCGACAACTTCAATCAACATTACCTTTTAAAAAGAAAATATATTCAATTATATATATATGTATATATATGTAGAGAGGGAGAGAAAGTGTGTGTGTTTAGTGATGGTATGCTTTGTAAGAAATATCTTTCTTATTTTCTTGAATTCTTTTTCTGTACTATAACTACAGCCTTAGAGTCAGAGAAATACGATGAGTTGTAATTCTTATCATGATGATTTCTTTTTACTGTTCAAGTATACTAATTCATTGTCAGTGGTATTTCAGGCAGAAGAGAAAGGCGCTTGGAGTGTGATCCTGGGGCATGAGATAGGATGACCAAGTTGGCTAACGCTGTGGCATGATCATTTCCTTGAAATGGTTTTCCCCTCCTTGTGCCTTCTGAGTTATCACTTCCGCTTTTACAGTTTTATGTGCTATCAATAGACTTATGATGAACAAATCTTTAGCCTATTATAGCAGTGTACAAGGATACCTTAAAAAGCCTGTGGAAAAATGGAATTAAAACATGACTTTATTTTGGTTCAAAAGCATTTTGAGATCCATACATAGTTTTCTTTTTTTTAGAAAGATTTATTTATTTATTTGAAAAGTGGAGTTATAGAGAGGCAGAGAGAGAGAGAGAGAGAGAGAGAGAGAGAGAGGTCTTCCATCTACTGGTTCACTCTCCAAATGGCTGCAATGGCCGGAGCTGGACCAATCTGAAGCCAGGAGCCAGGCACTTCTTCTGGGTCTCTCACATGGGTGCAGGGACCCAAGGACTTGGGCCATCTTCTACTGCTTTCCCAGGCCACAGCAGAGCTGGATCGGAAGTGGAGAAGCTGGGACTCGAACCAGCACCCATATGGGATGCCAGCATTGCAGGCAGCAGCTTTACACACTGTGCCACAGTGTGGTGCCCATGCATAGTTTTCTGGAGTATACATCTTCTCTGAACTTTCTGTAGACCCTTTGTATATGCCGTATATCTTAATATGCCTTCCTAGGTGAAAAATAAAAGTTATTTTAAGCAGAGATCCCATTAAACTTACTTTAATATCTGTTTTCAAAATACGTGTTCAGTATTAAAACTTTGAGATGTATAGCAAGTACAAAGAAGAAAACATTCATGACTGTATTTATTTTTCTAATATTTTCATTTCTTGGTGCATATGTTTCTTATATAACATCATGAGTTAATGATCGTTGTGATCGTCTACTTGTAATGCAGTGAACATTTTGTCATTATAAATGCTGCAACCTGACCTTTAGTGATCACACAATTAGCTATAATTTTCTGTATTTTTGTGTCTATATTACTGCTACTCAGAGCTGGATCCTATATATAGAAAGCATTTAATGTTTTTGTTCAGTAAAGTAAAAAGAAAAAAATGTATAGTGTATTAAAGAAGAGCTTTTCAGCTTGTGTTCTGGAGATCATACAAGTGTGAGATTAAATGTACATTTTTCCCCTCCTTGGGAGATGATTCAGTTATGTGAGAGAGAGGGAGGGCGGGAGAGAAGGAAGGAGCAGAAGGAGAGAGAGAACCAGATTCTGAGAAGTTCTCCCTGTCTCTCACATAAATGAAATAAATGTGTAAAAAATGATTTAGGATCACTGAGCTGATGAAGGTGTTTCTATACTTGAAGGTGGCTTTTGAGCCATAGATTATAAACTGTTTCTGTCACTAGAAGCCTCTTTGCCTTGAAGCCGCCCCTCCGTGTGTGGGAGTGGGTCTCAGAGTGCTTGCCTTACAAGTCTTGTGTCAGTATCCCAGCATTGCTGCCTAACAAGAACGTCTTGACGTTAGGTTTCCCTGGATGTTAGTGGAAATGTCATTAGTATTCCTTCAGCAAATAACTTGTACGTGCCTACTGTGTGCCCACTGCCCTTCTAGAGGCTGAAGCTGTGGCAATGCATAAAGCAAAGCCTGTCCCTCAGAGTGCCTGCAGTCCGGTGGAGAAATAGCATTGTAGGTATATCATGGTGTCAGTCTTGCTCATAATTTCCACGCATAACATTTTTGTGTGTGGATCCAGGAGGGGTTCAGTGAAGAGCAGGACAAATCAGTCTCTCCCCTCACAGAAGTGATAGTCTGGGCAAGCAGGGAGGAGCAAACAGCTGTGAAGCCTTCGGTTGTCCTCCAGTGTGAAGCGGACACTGTGAGAGCTCTGGAAAGCAGTTCTCATGGGGGAGGTTTTCTGCAGGGGTTGATGGCTGAGCCAAGTAGTGACAGGCAGTTACCTGAGTAAAAGCAGTGGAAGCAAAGTTGTGAGTGGCCTTGCCAGAAGGAGCAGCGTACAGAGGCCCAGAAGGAAAAGAGAGCCAGCAGTGTTCTGGGAACCAAGGGACATCTGATGTGGCTGGAACATAGTGTGATGTGAAGCAGGAGATGGCCAGAGACCAGGTGTCCTGAAGCACTTTGTCCACCGCAGAACCTGACCCTTGTTCTGCTGGCTGTGTGTGAGAGCTGAAGCAGGATTAGCTTTGTGTTTTCAAAAGCCTTTTGTAGGATTTAGCATAAGTGGTGAGTAGTGGGGGTAGTCTGGGTGTCAAGGCTGGAGAGGATGAGACTGAACAAGAAGAGGACTGGAGATTAGAGAAGAGACCTTAGACATTCACAGGGCGCACTGCACAAGGCAAAGTAGATAATTGGGTATGGGCAGCGAGGGAGAAGCTGTGCAACTGACTTTGAGGTCTCCAGCTCAGGCAGCTGAGGATGGGAACACAGAGAGAGACAAAGATGGAAATTTAATGTTTTTCCTTAAACCAGTTTTAAAATTTTTGTCTTTCTGAGAGTGAAGGCTAGTTGTCTTTTCTGATCTCTCTCTCCCTTTTGTCAGTTTCTCTGAAATATTAGTTTGGGGATAGCTATAATAAAATCCATAATTTATCAACAAATAATAATTATATGAAAAGCTCAGTCTCTTGCCATTTTGATATCTTTGGACTGCCCTTTCTTCAGAAAACATTATAAGGATTCATGATTGTTTCCTGTGTAATACTATTACACATACTTCTTTAAAAGATTTATTTATTTACTTGAAAGGCAGAATGATGAAGAGAGGGAGAGAGGGAGGGAGAGGGAGAAATATCTTCCATCTACTGGCTCGCTCCCCAAATGCCTGTTACAGCAGAGCTTGAACCAAGCTGAAACCAGGAGCCAGAACTCCATCTGAGTCACTCATGTGGGTAACAGGAACCCATTGACTTGGGCTGTCATCTGCTGCCTTCGAGGCACATTGGCAGGAAGCTGTATCGGAAGCAGAGATGGGACTCGGTCCCAGGCATGTGCTGCTATGGGATGCTGGCGTCCCAAACCACGGCTTAATCCGCTGCACCACAGGACCCACCCAGTTATTAAATATATTTTAATTAGAATTATTGTAATACTTTTATAGTAACTTTGTCAGTAAACAGCATTCCAGATAAACCAAGAAACACACCTGTGCAGAAAGGTATAAGAATAATTTGCTGAAACTTACAGTAGTTTAACAGAGTCATGGAAAAATTAAGGCACTTTGAGTACAAATTGCCTTTAAATTCTTCATTACGTCTGTATGAATATTTTCTGTGTAAAACATTAAATGGAAACAGTAACAACAGTAAGCTGTTGTGTGAGCATCTGCCAGCTTAGAAAGTGGAGGAGCCAGGGCAGGGTTGCCCTGGAGCTGTGCCTATGCTGTGGCTGAGCCGATAGCAGGCCCCAGTTTCACCAAGCACACTGGTGATGGATGACTCTAAGGGTGGAGGTGGTCTCCAAAAATGATGTGTCCAGAGGTGAACCTGTTCTTCCTCTTCACAGTGAAGCCTTTGCTTGTCTTTTTTCCCCAGGTGGGTGCTTTGTTCTCAAGATCTATTTGGCATAATGTTTTTTTTGTTTGTTTGGCAGGCAGAGTTAGACAGTGAGAGAGAGAGACAGAGAAGAAGATCTTCCTTTTCCGTTGGTTCACCCCCCAAATGGCTGTTACGACTGGCGCACTGCGCTGATCCGAAGAAGCCAGAAGCCAGGTGCTTCTCCTGGTCTCCCATGTGGGTGCAGGGCCCAAGCACTTGGGCCATCCTCCACTGCCTTCCTGGGCCACAGCAGAGAGCTGGACCGGAAGAGGAGCAACTGGGACAGAATTTGGCGCCCAGACCGGGACTAGAACCCGGTATGCAGGCGCCGCAGGCAGAGGATTAGCCAAGTGAGCCATGACGCCGGCCTGGCATAATGTTTTACACTAACCTCTGCTGAGCCCAGATAAGTGAATGGAGCCTCCGAGTAAATCACAGTACCTCTGGGAATAAGAGTGTATATAATTTTGTAATGCTTCTTGGGTTTAACAGCGTGAGAGGATGGCAGTTGAGTGGGCATGTACTCCCCTAAATTCCTGATGTACTGTATTCCTTTTTATCTCTGGTTGCAGAGACAAAGCAGCAGGATAACACTGATGTCTTAGGTTGAAGTTGCTTGGTTCTTTGGATTTGGAAGACGGTTTCTGAGCCAAGATCCTGAAGTACTATAGGCAGGAATTCCAGGGGGCCACTCTAAGCTCATTTTACGTTCTTTCTGGAATGTAGAAAAAGGTGGCAGATTTTTTTTTTTTTTAAATTAGGTAGGTGAGGGCTTATTGGGGGGGGGGAGAAGATTGGATGAGTCTCTGTGGAAAGAAGTATTCTAAATTAAATATGTTTTTTGCCTGTCTTTGCCCATCTTTGCTTTTGTGTCTTTGCCCATAGTTAGCACTTCCTGTCCAATTTAAACACCTCTTTTTTCACAGAGTTGCTCTTTGGCCTCACTCCTGCAAAGACTGGAGCTAGGGGTAGATTCTGGGTAGGAATTCAATTTACAGGAAATGCGTGTGTTAAAATAATTTGGAATCTTTTTTAATCTTTAATAAAGTTATTAATAGTTTAAAAACGGAGTATATGTACGCATATATGTTACTGTATTGCTCCATTGGTTAAATCATTGAACATTCCAGCAGTAGTATTTACAGTGGTTAGTTGAAATTGGTTTTTGTGGTTTCTTTAGATATGCAACTTTCAGAAAGGATATATGTGTGTATAATAACAATTTTCCCCCCAGAATAAGGTTTGGTCATGAAGCATTTGATAAAACTTTGATTCATGCAATGGTCAATGATCTTTTTAAGATTAATTTATTTGAGTTAACAGAGAGACATAATTCTAGCCACTGGTTTACTCCCTAGAGGGCCTCAACAACCAGGGCAGAGCCAGGAGCCAGGAGCTTCATCCGGTCTCCCATGTGGGTGGCAGGGCCCCAGGCGCTTGGAACATCTTGCGCTGTTTTCCCAGGCCATTAGCAGGGAGCTGGATAGGAAGTAGAGCAGCCCGTACATGAACTGGTGCCCATATGGGATGCTAGGGTCAATGCGGGCCCCAGTGATCTTGTTAAAAAGTTGAGTGTCAGAGTAGTTTGAAGCTTATGAAATCTCTCTATAAAATTCCCATTTGGATATTAGTGATGTTATCCATGAATATCTACTATGTGTTCCAAGTAGAGAAACTTCATTACATCTAAAGGCTGTGAACTGAGGCTTTGCATACCAATATTTTGAAACTTAAATGTTTGTTTATTTTTAAATTAGTTTATTTGAGAGGCGGAGAGACAGGGCTCCCATCCACAAGTTCACTCCCCAAAAATCTGCAACAGCTGGGGCTGTGCCAAACAAAACTAGGAGTTGGTAGCTCAAACCAGCTCTCGCACATGAGTGCCAGGGGCCCAACTACATAAGTTATCACCTACTGCCTCCAAGGGTATGCAATAGCAGAAAGCTAGAATCAAGGAGAGGAGCTGGAATTCAATCCCAGAAACTCTTAGTAAGGGACATGAGTGCCCCAACTGTTGTCTTAACCACTAGGCCAGATGCCTGTCCCTAAATGTCTTTTAAAGACAACTTCCATAGTGTATAAGGTTTTGTTATTAACTACAAGTATTTACTCAAACATTTGACATGTTTATTTGAAGAGAGCTGTTTGCTTCTGTGAGTGCTGTAAACTGACATAGGAACTTCCCTTGAGCTTAGTTCCTTCCATTCACGTCATTCCTCAACTAGACTCACCAGTGCTTTTCCTCTGTTCCTTTATCATCCAAGGTCCCTCACTAGTAATCACCCCAGCTGCTTTTCCTGTCTTTGTTGTCCAGGATTCCCTTGTATGTGCCTGTAAACAAAGTAAAATGCACTGCCAACCTCATTCATACCTCTTGTACTTTGCCTATCACATCATTCTTGTTCATTCTCTTCCTAGAACACCTGCCTTCCTCCTCACACCCGTCTTTGCCGGTCTTTGCCCATAGTTAGCACGTACTGTCCAATCTAAACACCTCTTTTTTCACAGAGTTGCTCTTTGGCCTCACTCCTGCAACTGACTTTAATCCCTCTGTACTCTAATGCTCTGCAAAAATCTTCCCTGGCAAAGCTCCCTCTTCATGTTTCTAGGACAGGAGTTGGTGTGTACTCGTCAATATGTAAATCCTTAAAGGATGGCCATTGTTTCTCCCTTTTTCAGGCACCTGTTGGAGCATCTTGCATGGACAGTTGCTGAGTCAGTGGTTGATAGGGTAAATTCTTAACAACTGGTCACTGCAGTATTTCCAGACTGACAGTGGCACATCCCCAGTTCATTATCTGTGAAAAGAGTTGCATGTGGCTTTATTGAAATTATGGTTTATACAAAGCTTAGATTAGGTTCTAGTAATAGTACCTATAGTAGTACCTGTAGCTGATTACAACACTCTAACTCTATTTTTAAGATTAATAACTGGTTTAATGAAGTGGCCATTAGCTTTCTTACATATCAGTAATACAGAGATGAACACATGAAGAAGTTATTTTCAAAATTAATAGCTGTGATAACAATAATAACATGAAATGATCAGAAATAATAACAAATGTGTGGTAAGTGTGAACAAAACTACCAAACTTTAATAAGCGTATAAAATGATTTTGACTGATTTTGAATAATTATAGAAACACTTCTAGATAAGAAACTGAATATTGTGGAGACTTCAGCACTATCCAGATTAATTCATAAATTTAACTTAGAGTTAATATAGAATTTGCTGGTTTTTTTTTTTTTTGACTGATGAAATGATCTATAGGAGTTTAGGAAGAGGGTAGAATGAGACTCTGTCATCACCTTTAATCTGAATAAATTCCAGAAGCGTCTTTTGCAAGAAGTCTTTGCCGGTTCCTATGTCTTGCAGAGTTTCTCCAATGCTCTCTAATAATTTGATGCTGTCAGGTCGTAGATTTAAGTCTTTAATCCATGTTGAGTGAGTTTTTGTGTAAGATGAAAGGTAGGGGTCTTACTTCATGATTCTGCACGTGGAACAGACTGTCCTTACTCCAGGGATTGGTTTTGGATCCTTGATCAAATATAAGTTGGCTGTAGATATTCGGATTGATTTCTGGTGTTTCTATTCTGTTCCATTGGTTTATCCATCTGTTTCTGTACCAGTACCATGCTGTTTTGATAACTACTGCCCTGTAGTATGTCCTGAAATCTGGTATTGTGATGCCTCCGGCTTTGTTTTTGTTGTACAAGATTGCTTTAGCTATTCGAGGTCTCCTGTATCTCCATATGAATTTCAGCATCATTTTTTCCAGATCTGAGAAGAATGTCTTCAGTATTTTGATTGGTGTTGCATTGAATCTATAAATTGCTTTTGGGAGAATGGACATTTTGATGATATTTATTCTTCCAATCCATGAGCATGGAAGATTTTTCCATTTTTTGGTATCCTCTTCTATTTCTTTCTTTAAGGTTTTGTAATTTTCATCGTAGAGATCTTTAACGTCCTTGGTTAAGTTTATTCCAAGGTATTTGATTGTTTTTGTAGCTATTGTGAATGGGATTGATCTTAGAAGTTCTTCCTCAGCCGTGGCATTGCCTGTGTATAGAAAGGCTGTTGATTTTTGTGCATTGATTTTATATCCTGCTACTTTGCCAAACTCTTGTATGAGTTCCAGTAGTCTCTTAGTATAATTTTTTAGATCCCCTAAATAAAGAATCATATCATCTGCAAAGAGGGATAGTTTGAGTTCTTCCTTCCCAATTTGTATCCCTTTAATTTCTTTTTTTGCCTAATGGCTCTGGCTAAAACTTCCAGAACTATGTTGAATAGCAGTGGTGAGAGTGGGCATCCCTGTCTGGTACCAAATCTCAGTGGAAATGTTTCCAACTTTTCCCTATTCAATAGGATATTGGCCGTGGGTTTTTCATAAATTGCTTTGATTGTATTGAGGAATGTTCCTTCCATACCCAGTTTGCTTAGAGTTTTCATCATGAAAGGGTGTTGTGTTTTATCAAATGCTTTCTCTGCATCTATTGAGATAATCATATGGTTTTTCTTCTGCAGTCTGTTAATGTGGTGTATCAGGTTGATCGTTTTGCGAACATTGAACCATCCCTGCATACCAGGGATCAATCCCACTTGGTCTGGGTGGATGATCTTTCTGATGTGTTGTTGCAATCTATTGGCCAGAATTTTATTGAGACCCTGGAAGCACAGGCAGTCAAAGCCAAAATTAACATTTGGGATTGCATCAAATTGAGAAGTTTCTGTACTTCAAAAGAAACAGTCAGGAAAGTGAAGAGGCAACCAACAGAATAGAAAAAAATATTTGCAAACTATGCAACAGATAAAGGGCTGGTAACAAGAATCTACAAAGAAATCAAGAAACTCCACAACATCAAAACAAACAACCCACTTAAGAGATGGGCCAAGGACCTCAATAGACATTTTTCAAAAGAGGAAATCCAAATGGCCAACAGACACATGAAAAAATGTTCAAGATCACTAGCAATAAGGGAAATGCAAATCAAAACCAAAATGAGGTTTCTCCTTACCCCAGTGAGAATGGCCCACATACAGAAATCTACCAACAGCAGATGCTGGAGAGGATGTGGGGAAAAAGGGACACTAACCCACTGTTGGTGGGAATGCAAACTGGTGAAGCCACTATGGAAGTCAGTCTGGAGATTCCTCAGAAACTTGAATATAACCCTACCATACAACCCAGCCATTCCACTCCTTGGAATTTACCCAAAGGAATTTAAATTGGCAAACAAAAAAGCTGTCTGCACATTAATGTTTATTGCAGTTCAATTCACAATAGCTAGGACCTGGAACCAACCCAAATGCCCATCAACAGTAGACTGGATAAAGCAATTATGGGACATGTACTCTATAGAATACTATACAGCAGTCAAAAACAATGAAATCCGGTCATTTGCAACAAGATGGAGGAATCTGGAAAACATCATGCTGAAGTGAATTAAGCCAGTTCCAAAGGGACAAATATCATATGTTCTCCTGATCGGCGACTTCTAACTGAGCACCAAAGGGGAAAAATGTTGAAGTGAAATGGACGCTGTGAGAATCAGTGACTTGATCAGCCCTGACTGTTGATGTACAGTTTAATACTTTATCCTTTTTAGTATTTTTTTTTGTTCTAGTACTATTGGTTGAACTCTGTAACTAACAAACAATTATTCTTAGGTGTTTAAATTTAACTGAAAAGTGTTCCCTGTTAAATATAAGAGTGGGAATAAGAGAGGGAGGAGATGTACAATTTGGGACATGCTCAAGCTGACTTGCCCCAAATGGTGGAGTTAGAATCGTACCTTGGGATTCCAGTACAATACCATCAAGGTTGCATTTACCAATGCCATCTCACTAGTCCAAGTGATCAATTTCAGTTCACAATTGATCACACTGATATGTCTAAGAGTCAAAGGGATCATACAAACAAGACTAGTGTCTGCTAATACTAACTGATAGAATCAAAAAGGGAGATAACGATCCATCATGGGAAGCGGGATACACAGCACACTCATAGAAGGTCAGCACTAAACAGCACTCTGGCCTCAGAATCAGCCCTTAAGGCATTCGGATCTGGCTGAAGAGCCCATGAGAATATTTTAGGCATGGAAAGCCAAGACACTGTGGCAAAAAAAGAAAAGAAGAAGAAGAAGACGACGACGAACTAAATGAAAGATCTCTGCGAGTGAGATTCCAGTGGGAAGAATGGGGCCATAAAAGAAGGAGGTACCTTTCTCTGAAGGGAGGAGAGAACTTCCATTTTGACTATGACCCTGTCTGCAGGATCATTTACTTGATAGGTAGAGTTATAGACAGTGAGACAGAGAGACAGAGAGAAAGGTCTTCCTTCCGTTGGTTTACTCCCCAAATGGCCACCATGGCCAGCGTGCTACGCCGATCCAAAGCCAGGAGCCAGGTGCTTCCTTCTTGGATAGTAAATAGGATCGAAGCAGCGAACTCAAAAGGCTTCCATAGCCTTGGCAACTCATGACTAGAGCCTAGGGAGATTACTGACACCATAAACAAGAGTGTCAAATTGTTAAGTCAACATCAAGAGTCACTGTGTACTTACTTCTCAAGTGGGATCTGTCCTTAATGTGTTGTCCAATGTGAAGTAATGCTATAACTAGTACTGAAACAGTATTTTTACACTTTGTGTTTCTGTGTGGTGCAAACTGATGAAATCTTTACTTAATATATACTAAATAGATCTTCTGTATATAAAGGTAATTGAAAATGAATCTTGATGTGAATGGAATGGGAGAGGGAGTGGGAGATGGGACTGGTGCGAGTGGGAGGGAAGTTATGGGGGGGGGGAGCCATTGTAATCCATAAACTGTATTTTGGAAATTTATATTTACTAAATAAAAGTTTTAAAAAATTCCAGAAGGAATAAGTGATAAATATTTTTTAAAATGTCATCATAAAAAATAGGTAAAAATTGACTAGGGGATCTGAAAAGAATCAAAAACCAAAGGCAGTAGGAAAATATTAATAATATTAGCTCATGGGGACCGGTGCCGTTGCTCACTTGGTTAATCCTCTGCCTGTGGCATCGACATCCCATGCAGGCACTGGGTTCTAGTCCCGATTGCTCCTCTTCCAGTCCAGCTCTCTGCTCTTGCCCTGGAGTGCAGTGGAGGATGGCCAAGTGCTTGGGTCCTGTACCCGCATGGGAGACCAGAAGGAAGCACCTGGCTCCTGGCTTTGGATCGGCGTAGCACGCTGGCCATGGTGGCCATTTGGGGAGTAAACCAACGGAAGGAAGACCTTTCTCTCTGTCTCTCTGTCTCACTGTCTATAACTCTACCTATCAAGTAAATAAATTTTAAAAAATTTTTAAAAAGAATATTAAAAATTAGATTATGTAGAAATTTAGAAATATTTACATGTCAAAACAAAAGGTGAGGCCAGTGTAGTGACTCACTAGGCTAATCCTCCGCCTGCAGCGCTGGCACACCAGGTTCTAGTCCCAGTCGGGGCACCGGATTCTGTCCCAGTTGCTCCTCTTCCAGTCCAGCTCTCTGCTGTGGCCCAGGAAAGGCAGTGGAGGATGGCCCAAGTGCTTGGGCCCTGCACCCGCATGGGAGACCAGAAGGAAGCACCTGGCTCCTGGCTTTGGATTGGCGCAGCGCGCCAGCCATAGCGGCCATTTGGGGAGTGAACCAAAGGAAGGAAGACCTTTCTTTCTGTCTCTCTCTCTCTCTCTCTCTCTCACTGTCTAGCTCTGCCTGTCAAAATAAATAAATAAAGGTGAAAGATGGTTTAGGGAGAATGCATGCCACAGTTGATGGAAGGTTAATCTTGCTCTATAAGAAGCTCTTTAGTTAAGAGTATGTGCATTTGGCATAGCAGTTAATACACCACTTGGGATGCCCAGGTCTCATACTGGAGAACCTGGGTTTGAGTCCTAACTCTGCTCGGATTCCAGCTTCCTGCTAATGCACACTCAGAGTTGAAGCAAGTGATGGTTCAAGTATTTGGGTCCCTGCCACCCACATGGGAGACTCAGACTGAGTTCCTGCCTCTTGGCTTTGGTCTGGCCAGTCCTTAACTTGTGTAGGCATTTGGGGAGTAAACCAGCAAATTGGAAAAATTTTTCTCTCTCTCTCAAAAATAAATATAAAAATTAAAAAATAAAACTTCCAGTGAGAAAGGACAAATGTGAAAAAATAAGAGCATAAAAGAAATGAAAATAGAAAAATATATGTAGAAAACCAATGTCAATGTAAATTAAAATAGTGCAAATTAATAATGAAACTGCGTTTTATCCTATCAAACTAAAAGAGTTTGAATTTTAATACTTAAAATTGCTGATAGTATGATAAAATGGACACACTCCTGTATTTGTAACTGCAGATGTATAAATCAGTGTTCAGATTTTAGGAAAATAAACAGTTTTTATGTCTAGTAATCCCACTCCTAAAAACCCATCCTGAAATAACAGATGCATACAGTTAGTCATTTGTGAGTACTACTGGTTAACATCACTTCAAAACCTAGTAGCTTAAAACAAACATTCGTTGTCTCAGTTTCTGTGGGTTAGGAATCCCTGTGCAATGTAACAGGGTGCGTGTGACTCAGGCTTTCTCACAATGATTCAGTCATCTTAAAGCTTTCATTAGCAAGAATCTGCTCCCAGGCTCACTCCTGTGGCTGTTGGCAGGCCTCAATTTTTTGCTAACTGCTGGCGGAAGACATTAGTTCCTTTCTACCTGGGTCCTTGCCATGGAGGTACTTACAGCGTGGCATCTGGCCTGCTTGAGGGAGAGATGGAAATCCTGTTCTTTTTGTAGCCTATTCTTGGAAGCGACATCTAGTCACTTCTGCTGTCGTCTGTTTGCTAAGAAGTAAGCAGTGGGTCCCGTCTGCATCCACCCTCTAGGGAAGAGATTACACGAAGATGGGAATACCAGGAGATCACATTGCTGGGAATTGTTTAGGTGCTGCCTGTCTCTTAGGCTAATGTGCAAAGGTTTTTGTCATAAGTATGGGTTTTATAAAAGCAAGAAGAAAACAATCTCATCCATATACACAAAGACATAATGATAATTTGCACTTTTTTTGAGTGTCCGACATGTGCTAGGCAGTTCTATATATTTTATGCATATTTCTGGGCCTAACAACTATGTAAGGAGGTAGTTATTTTCCTGTTACAGATGAAAATCTGTTACTCAGAGACAGAGTAGCTCATTGCGTTCTTAACAGCGAATTACCATTCCCGGGGTTATCTGTCTTCAATGCCCAGTGACCACACAGTCTTTTAAGATCGCTTATGGGGCAGGCATTTGGCGTAGCAGTTAAAATGCCCATTTTCCGTATCTGAGTACCTGGATTCGAGTCCAGATTCTGTTTCTGACTCTTGTTTCTTGTGAAGCAAACCCTGGAATGCAGCAGTATTGGCTCAAGTAATTGGGTCCCTGCTACCCACATAGAAGGACTTGACGGTGTTGCCGGCTCCTAGTGTCAGCCATAGCCATTGTGGGAATTTGGGGAATGAGCCAGCCAGATGGGAGCATTCTCTCTCTGCTTCTCAAATTCAAAACAAAATAAAAAGAATATTTTATGAAGAATGTTTAGTGAGGTAGTCATGAAAGCTTTTTACAAGTCGTCTGTGAGTGGATTTTAATTACATGTAAGCAAAGGCACCCATGATTATTATCTCTCAGTGGTAGAAAAATACTAATTAAAAATTGTTATTTCATTCCAAATCCACATTATATATATTATAAATATGTGTGTGTGTGTATATATATATATATACACACACACACATATATACACAACTTTTGTGATTGTTTTAAAAAGAATGACTAGTAAAGTATTTGAGCTTTCTCCACTCCCTAGGAAAACCACTAGGTAAGGCTTACTCATTTTTGTGTTGCATTGATATTTGATTTGGTAATGAATCATTCCTTTTAATGTGATTTCTAGATTACTGATCTCTCATTACCCAACTACCTGATGGCATCTTCAGTTGGACTGCTTCCCACCCAGCTTCTGAATTCGTACCTGGGTACCACCCTGCGAACAATGGAAGATGTCATTGCAGAACAGAGCGTTAGTGGGTATTTTGTTTTTTGTTTACAGGTGAGTTTAAGGCCAAGCGATATCTCTATTTTAATCTTTTTTTTTTCTAATTGCATTGCTTGACTTATACCTAATGTATCTCCTTGAAAATAATTCAAGAGATTTTTCCCTGTTAGGTCTTTTCTTGGTTTCAGTACTACAAATCTTGAAAACGTTAAAAGGTCTTTAACTGTATACTCCTATGTGAAAATATGTATAGGACTGAATTGATACTTAACTGGAAATTTTCAAAGAAAAGGGAATGGTAAAAATGGGATTTTTAAAAACTGATTATTGCCGGCGCCGTGGCTCAACAGGCTAATCCTCCACCTTGCGGCGCCGGCACACCGGGTTCTAGTCCCGGTCGGGGCGCCGGATTCTGTCCCGGTTGCCCCTCTTCCAGGCCAGCCCTCTGCTGTGGCCCAGGAGTGCAGTGGAGGATGGCCCAGGTGCTTGGGCCCTGCATCCCATGGGAGACCAGGAAAAAGCACCTAGCACCTGGCTCCTGCCATCGGATGAGCGCGGTGCGCCGGCCGCAGCGCGCCGACCGCGGCAGCCATTGGAGGGTGAACCAACAGCAAAAGGAAGACCTTTCTCTCTGTCTCTCTCTCACTGTCCACTCTGCCTGTCAAAAAATAAATAAATAAATAAATAAAAACTGATTATTTTCAAAGTCATCACAAATCAGATGTATATTTGACTTTGTGTTGGGTATTATGACTATTTTCTGTATGTGTACTATATTCCTGAAAATAATATTAGTGAGATTTGATAGAATTGTATTTTTATCTTAATATTTTATTTTCAAATTATTGAAACTTTTCTATTTATACTTTAAAGTATTAGTTGCCCTGGAAATGTAAATTTCTTTCTAGTACGATTTGATGCAGAACAAAGGCATGATTCTATTAAAAATTCTAACATTTTTCATTAAAAACCCAGATAAGATTTATGTAATAGATTATTGTTACTATGCAAATTGTAATATAATTTGGAGTACATGCAATTCCCTATAAAGAGATTGATAAAAGGATTATACTGCCGTGTAGGCAAATTTATTCAGGGCACTTAAATTGCATACAGAAAGACTTAACACTTTCATTTGTTTATGATGCCTTTCAGTCCTAAGATTTGCCAAAATAAAAAAATCATCATTTTTTGATTAATCAGTAAGATGATGATGATAGCTAACCTATATTCCAAGCTTTAAATGCTGCATTTTTAAGCTCATTTAATTCGACAAAAGCTTTTGGGACTTAGAGTTTTATTATCTTGAGCTAGTTGTGTCCATCTCTTTCCAGCTTTGTGTTCAGTGACATAATACTGGATAGCTTGAAATTGGCCTCGTTGGGAGTATTTACAACATAAGAAAAGGCAAATGCTACAAGTTAGTCTTCTAACTAAGCTCTTGGATCCCCAAGAGCTGGTTTACCAAGATACCATTGGAGCCATTGGGTAATAAGTTCTCTAAAGTCATAGCTGTAAGGGGTTGAAACAGGATTTGAACCAAGGTGTCTGATTCTGGAGACCGGGCTCATAAATGATAGAATATTGTCATCTGAGCAAGTAATATTAATGAGATAGTCCCAAAGACTTAACTTATAGCCCTTCTAAGCTTGTTCATTTTAATTTATAGTCATTGATTATATGGTATCATACAGCAGATTTGATGTTGGTGGCATTATTCTCAAGTTTCTGACTTGAAATTGTGTTAAGAATACTATGATAAAATAAACCAGAGTTAATTTTCTTTGTGCTTATGAGGTACAAGTTCAGGCAATAAAGTAAGTCCAGGAATATTTACTTTGGAGGATTACTTTAATAGAAGCTTATCAATAAAAGGGCTTGCTTTGAGAAACATGCTAGAGTATTTCTGATACTTAATTCTTGTTTTAACTAATATTGTTCTAGAGCTCTATTTGATTTAGCTAAGCTGAATCTAGGTTTAGAATTTTTGTTATATTTGGTTAATTTGTATTAATACAGCATACTAATTATGTAATATTAAACTTTCTATGTGTTATAGATATCACATAGCATATGTAGTAATTTAATGTCTACAGTCATGCCAAGATAAAAGATTCTGATGTACATTGCATTCTCAGTTTTTTTCTAATATAAACTTAAGCATATTTTCTATGTATAGTTTTCAGCTTCCTAAAAATGGGTAATCTGTTTGGAGCATCTTTTTTGTCCTTTGACCTTATCTTTCCCTGTTTGGAACATTGTATTTCTAAGCATCCGAGTAAATTACTCAGCTATCACCATTGTAATTCCTGGTGCTTCATAAGCTACAGGATTGACTTTTACCCAGTGATTTCTTACCCTTTTGCTTGAGCTAGTAAATTTCAGTTTAGGATACAAGACAAGACTGAAAAGGCACATATTTCTTAGCACAAGCACTTATGGGAAAAAAGCAAAAGTCCAGACATATTTATGCTCCAGTTTGGTCTATTGATATTAGTTATAGTTTAATTTGTTTCAGGAAGGATTTAATGCAGCATGTAAAATATATACTGAAGAGTAAAAGGAGGGGAGAAAGAAGTCATTTTAAAGGGGAAAATTATCATAGGGAAAGATGAAGCTTAGGTTAAAGTTAGTAAAGTGAATGTTTTCGTGAGGTTCCTCCTGCATTCTTCAAATGAGCCACAGACTTCATAGTCATCAGCCTGAAAGAGTTCACAGTGTTGGTAAAATTAGAGCAATACAAACTATTTCTTGTACTGAAATCCCATGTAGATTCCATGGTCTGTTTAGTTACTCTTTTCCATGCTGCATTTTTTCTGTGTACCCAGCAACCAGAACTGCAATTCTGGCTAAGTTCAAGTTTGATCCTGTCTGCACCTGTTCTTAGGGGAAGTCATACCACAAAACAGATGGTAACAATTAATGGCCAGAAACCATTCCTTTTTCTGTTTGTTTTTACCTCCTAAATCCATGTTCCTGAAGATTGTGAGATTGTAGCCCATTCTCTAGTCTCTCTGAAAACTTTTTATTTCTTAGCAAATCCAATTATTGTGTTGGCAGCAGTACATATCTGTGGCTTGGGTTTTTTTTTTTTTTCCCTTTTTTCATAGCTACACATGCAGAACTATTTTGAATGTCTTAGAGCACCTGGAATTCAGCATGTCTTGAACCAGAACTTTGCATCTCATGCAAACACATGCTCATTAACATACCCAGATAATTCTCTTAACATTTGCTTCACTTTTTTTTAATATGGCATGGCCATCTATTGATCAGTATCAAATTTAAAGAATTTTTAGTAAGTGCATCTTATTTCTTTAGTGGAACTAACATATTAGAGAACAGTTACAGAATTTAAAGACCTACTGCCTTAGTTACTTATAAATTTAGTGGCTGCTCACTTACAGGTACCTGTGGTACAAGTTCTATGGTCTCTTCTCTTCTAGACTCCAGTATGTTCTGCTCAATTCTCCTCTCCCCGTCACCCTCAACACTTGCATTTAAAATACTTTCCCCATAAAGTTAATGCTATAATTATGGGTAGGCTTAATGGAAAGAAAGTTATATTTTAATGGGTTTAATGTTTCTATTTTTATATGTAAAATACTGATAATGATAAGTAATGTTTTATTTTTCTTCACAGATTGTTATAAGCATAGGCCTCATGTTTTATGTAGTTCATCGAGCTCAAGTGGAATTGAATGCAGCCATTGTAGCTTGCGAAATGGAACTGAAAACCTCTCTGATTAAAGGCAATCAACCAAATACCAGTGGCTCTTCATTCTACAACAAGAGGACCCTAACGTTTTCTGGAGGTGGAATCAATATTGTATGATTCTGACGAAACATATGATGGTCAAGAGCCGGTAGTGTGCTGTCCGAGGTCTAGCAGTCCCTTCACTACTGGGTAGAGACAAGTCCTAATTGTATTACGGCACAAACAAAACTGACTAGTTTTTAAATTGCACAATTTTTTTAAAGCAAGAATCATTTTCTGGATATGTAAATGTAAATGTAGATGCAATTTTGGCTGCACCTCTTTATTATGCCTGTAATGACCTATAGGTCTGCACTTTAGTGTTTTTGTAATTGTTTTATTTCTGGGTACTTATGAACAGAGAAATAACCCAAATATTCTTTTCTGCTTACTGTCTTTATTTATAAAGTCCACGAATAGCTGTATGCCTCTTTCCTACTTATAAAGATGAGTAGAATTATCAGTTTTAAATGCATTATATTACTAGATGTTCTTTGCTTTGGTAGTCTTCCCAGGAAGGATAAACAGTGTTTTTTGTTTTGTTTTATTGTTGTTGTTTAAGTGGGACCACTTTGTTTCCCTGTTCCTAGAAAATGGACATTAAGTTTTGGTTGAATGTATTTTTGCAAGCATCACATTATTGCAGGGCCATTTATACCTGTTCACACAAGCTTAAATCCTACATTGTGGGACTAAAGTGCTCTTAAGATACCTTTTTATTTTCACTGTGTAATATGCAAAGCAAAAAGGAAATTATTTAGTGGATGGTGGCTCAAAATTGGAACGTGTGTTCTAATCCAGTTATGTTGGCTTTACCCTCCTTAGATCTTTCATCAAAGGGCTGTCCCATTGCAGTCTTACTAAAATACTTTATTAAAATAAATGTTTTTCCTTTTTATATTAATAATTAGGCTTTGGAATAAAGATACTGTTCCTTTAAATGGTGGGTTACCATCATTGAAGATGTCACTCAGGTGGCCTTGTTTGATCAAAACGCCTTTTTTAAGAAAACAAGCTTTAAAGTCATGTTTATAGTTACATTGAAGTACATATATATGTGTCCCTATAGTCTTCAGCTTTAAAACTATATATTAACTTAATGCCCAAGTTTGTATTATTTGCCATAGTATAGGTGGGTCTGTTTTGTTTTTTTGTGAGGTTTTTGTTTTTTGTTTTGGTACTTGTTTTTCTTTGATAAGACTCAGGAATTCTGAAATGTGAGATCGTCTCAATTATTTCTCTTGTAGCATGAATCAAGTGTATTTATTAATAGCACTTAAGACTAGAGAAAACAGTAATTTGGCATATAGTTCATATGACATGTATTATTCCTATATCACCTTTATTTTTTGAAAGTTTAATTAGGAACTTAATGATTAGTTTTTTTACAGATGAGATTATAGATACTAATGCAGATTTTCTAGTGGGTATCTCTTCTTTTGCTATGAGTATTCCAACTTATCAGAGACCTTCTATTTGCCTTCTCATAAGGCTCACCTTTGCCCTGATTTAACAGAAGTACAAAGGAATTCTTTGGAAGTCAGTTATTCTAGGCTTATGCTAAAGATGACATTCTTCTAATATATAAGTTGCCCTAAAGTATAATTGTTCTCCTTTCCTTCATAAAACATACATTTTCCCACCTTTCAGTAACAGTGAAATTCAGTTTTATGCTCTTACCAAGAAGACTTCAGGGCAGATGTTTTGAGACACACCTTGGTCTACAAGTACATAACTGGCCTCTAAATCCTTCCTTCTGCTATTGGTAGGAAAGAGATATATATTTGGAATATTCTTATTTTTTTAAAACTAAGTACATGTTTAGATTTTTTTAAATGATATTAGTTTAACAGCCCCAGTGAACAATACATTTAACTTGTTATTTTCCATCTAACTTGACTACATTTTTCTTGCGCTTCTTCTTTGTTGATTAGTTTTTTATTAAAGGAATCATTATTCAAAGTTACTATTTTCCTACTTATTTTACACTTCATGTGTTTTGAAGTGCATTTATTTACTTAGCATCTGTGACTTGAATAATTTCACCAAATGAATACCCTTTCGTAGTTTGTAATGCATTCTTCCAATTGTTACACTTTGCTTGGTACTTGTAGTAAATATGTAAAGGTTAAAAGAAATAATTTTTCTGTATTCTGCCAATCATAATTTTATATAATAAATCATCCATTTTTTTCTTAAAATAATATGGATTGACTGTTTGTAAAATACTAATCTGTAGCTGCAGTTTTCCTTTTATCCAGGATTTCTAGCCTCAAGTAAACCACATCCATTATCATCCAGTCATTTCTTAGGTGGATTTCATTGCTGGGTTTTACGCAGCTCACTATAAATTGTGCAAAGCATTGCCAGGACTTGTTCACTCTGTCATTAACCATTAACCCCGCAGCCCCAATTTATGGCAGCAACACATTCTACAGGATACTTTTATATTACCCCAAATATAAAATGCCTCCAAACAGGTATATTTATAGATGTGAAATATTTTCCATTTCTTAGTCTGGTTAAAGGCAGTATGGAGTTGCTTTGTGCTCATTTTAAAAAGCATACAATACACCTGACTTCCACATCTGATGAAAGATTTGTTCTGTTTTTTAATTTTGGGGGCCTTTGCCTGAATTTTCCATATTTTTTGTTTTATTGTTGATGACTTTGTTTATTCTTTGGCAAATTTTACCTGACCATGTAAATTATGTTAAAGTAGCATCTCCTAAAAAATGTGTTAAGATTTACTAAATGATTTCATATCCAGTTTCATTTGATGGTCTAATTTGTGAAATAACTTGAAATCTGTACCCTTTGTTTTGCCAAAATAATATAAGCTAGCCTCTGCCATTAGAATGTATATTTTGAATGACTGTGGGTATATTCACAGCCAGCCTGGCACTCCCTTTGCTGCACTTTGTTATAAGCTACAGCCCTGTCCAAGAAGGCTTTCTCCTGATAAGTGAAGTATCTGACTTATAAACCATTTTCCTCCTTGTGAAGATGTTAATTTAATTTCGGTACTTACTCTTATTTGCCCCCACTGGAAATAAGCTAAGCTGCATAGGTACAAACACATCCCCAGCATCGCTGTGTTGGTTAGCGTACAGTGCTGATGAGGAAAGTGCTGTGACTTACACGCATCACTGTTTGTTGGCTGTGGAGCCGTCTTTGAGAACGCTTGAGAAAGTCACTAAGTGTGTGCCAGTGCAGGTGCACCCTTAGACGCCTGGTAAGTCCATGCATGCCATTTGCAGCCAAGCAGCATTTGCAGAGACGCTCACGTGGACCTCAGGAGCAAGAGAACTGACCTAAGTTGATGGCCTTAGTGGTGAAAGATTTTGTTTCAGCCAAAGGCTACTCACCGAATCAGGATGGCATTTAGTGTGCCATCCCCTGGTGCTGAGATTGGACATGACTGATTTCTGTTGCACTGTGTTTAGGAAATAATGTTTTTAAAAGTCATGACTTTGAGCTGAAAAGCCATTAAGGAGAGGAGAGGATTCACCGTTCCACAGAATATTTACAACTCAGGAATGCAGACAACCTCACCTGTTAAGCATAAACTGTCATCCCACAACTTAATTTTTAACTTGGTACTTCTGAATTGCAAAGCTGTTGCTGCAAATTATTTTCTAAGGTGGCTGAAGACTTAAAATAGATGATTCTAAAGGTGAATCAGTAAAGTGTATGAATAATTGGTATCCCAAATCACTGTGTGCCTGAGAAAATAAAAGGTAATGTTTTATTTTCCTTATCTCTTCTCTTTCTTTCCCTCTGTAATTTAATGGTTGTGGAGACATGACCACAGCAAGGAATAATTCAGGGAGAAGGGAAGAGTTGCTCCTAAAAATGAAAGTACCAATCAGATGGTCTGGGGGAAGGGGGTTGGGTATGGTTAGGACAGAGGCCTGATGGAGAATTGAATTCTAGTGTCTTATGTGGGCACTCTTCAGGTTTTTTTCTGCAATACCTCTGAGTCATAAAATATCACCTGCTATTCAGATAATTGTTAGTGAGTTGACTCAGACTGTGATAATATTTATGATGCATTTTTAAAATGTTAGATGACTGTTCTTTTATTATTTTTTAAAGATTTATTTATTAGAGTTAGAGGGAAAGACAAAGAGAGACATCTATCCACTGGTTCATATGGCCACAAAAGCCAGGGCTGGGCCAGGCTAGAACCAAGAGCTTCATCTAAGTCTCCCACATGGGTGGCAGGGGCCCAAGCACTCGGGCCATCTTCCATTGCTTGTCCAAGGCCATTAGCAGGGTACTGGATCAGAAGTGTGCAGAAACTGGCACACATATGGGATGCTGGCATTGCATGCAGCAGCTTAACCCACATTGCCACAACACTGGCACCATGACTGTTCCTGAGAGTGCATTCCAGCTGCCATGAAACTTTGATCTTGACATCTAGGACCATACTTATCCTTATTTGTAGCAGATTTGATACTGTTGTACATTTTTTGGTAGTTGTTTGAGGTCAGAACTGCTTGCCAGCAGACAGCATGGGCCATGGTAGCCACACTGTCATTTGTAATGGGACTGTGGAGTGCTTGTTGGATGATGAGCATCTTGTCACCACACTGTGCTTGTCAGCCAGGCTTGTGCAGTGCTGTCTGCTGTGTTTTCTCTCCTTGATCAATGGTGCATGTGAGTACTCCAAGAGTTGGAAAATATGTATCAGTAGTGTACTGTATTATGAACTAGACATTGACCATTTTTAAGAATAGCACTTCATGCATGGTGATATTAAACAAGGTATGCATAAATGCTAAATTCATACTCAGTTATTCAGGTTCCAACAAAGTTGATTATCCAAATTGAGTAATTGCTAATCTATAAAACTTTTAAAACTGACTCAGTATTCTATAAGGTAGTGTACTGGATGAAAAACTTGTTAATCACAAAATACATAGTGAAGTGAAGTAGAAAAGGGTCGGTAGAATGTATATTGAACCAAAAATGAGTAATTTGAAAATTATACAATTCTTAAAATAGTATGCAATTGCAGTGATATCCTTTAATGTAATGTAGGTGTAGTATCCCTGACCACCATAAAGTAGTAGAAGCCAAGAGAGAACTGCTGTTGGTTACAAAGCCACTTGCAGTGGAAACATTCTGAACATGATCTGTCTTAAATCCCTCATCTCTTAAAAATCCTGTCCTAAGTTGACTGGAAAAAGGCAGGGAAATGAGTTTTCAACTAGATTTTTTTCAGTTCATCATGCTGCTGCTTCAGTTAATTCATTGGTTTTGTATCATTCCATTTCTATTTTAAGTCCATACTAGAACCACTTTGAAATCAGCATTTTAATTTTCATAGTGCATTAGATTATTAGATGGACTTGGGATAGATTCTGGGAACTTTGAGCCTGAGAATAACTTCCTTCCCTCCACATAACTGCTGAGTACAGGGGAAGCCTTGCTTCCTGGGGGGGGGGGGGGGGGGGGGGGGGGGGAGGTAGTCCTATCACAGGGCTTTCTTAGCCATGGGCTGGCAAGTAAGTACCAAGGAAAGATTGTAGACTTTGGCTTTCAAATCTGTAGGATGATTGGCTCCACCAAGCTATGTCAGTTCTCCATGACCTACAGCAAGTACTGAGAAAACTGGCCCAAGGAAGAAAGAATTCAGGAAGCCAGAGGGGAGCAGCTTCCCAGAACCTCACAACCTGCCTGCCTCACATTCCACCACTTATTTCTGATATATTACATTAATTACAGCACTGTTATTAGTCTGAAGCAACTGAAAACAAAGTGAACACAGTCCATAGGGGAGTGGCCTGAACAGTTACGATTCATGCACACCATGGAAGATTGAACACCCAGACACTAGTGAGTTGGAGAGATTTCTAGGCAGTATTGTTTTGTGAGAGAAGATGCAGAAAACTAAAATCACTCAACTTTTCCCCAAATATTTTAAACTTAAGCCTTTAAAAAATAAGCTTGTAACTGATCATATGTATCTTTGGGGTACTGTGTGACATTTCAATACATGAAGACACTATTGCAATACAATGTGAGCAGGCCCATGATAAGGTTTGTACTGTAGAAGCAGAAAAATTTGGTAGGAACAGGAGTGGTGGCAGGAATATAGGCTACTAGAATGGGAGAGGATGGGCCACAGTAGGAAAATGTGCCAGTGTGTAACGGTTAGTGCTAGCTGAGCTGAAGTTAGAGAGAAACACAAATTGTCCACAGGAAAAGGAGGAAGGCAGGTGTTCAAAGCCCAAAGCACAACAGCCTGTCCAACAGTCCAGTGCAGCTAGAACACAGGGGGCTAGATGGGAAACAAGGCTGGAGAATTACATATACAGGTGTGTGTGAGGAAAGGGCATGAGAGAGAGAAGAGACTTAGAAGAAGATGAACATGAAAAAGTATGCATGGATTTCAAAAAAATTTTTTTCATCAAAATTAACTTTTAATTTTATTTTCCAGAAACTATTTGAAGTACCCTCAAATATCAAATGATGGAGATTCATAAAAATGATTAAGAATTAACAACTATAGGTCTTGTATTTATGGATGAAGAGATATTGAAGTGACAATAAGATCTGAATTTTAATTTTTGTTTACTTGAAAGGGAGAGAGAGAGAACTGTCCCATCCACTGATTCACTCAAATGCCTGCAATAGCCAGGGTCAAAGCTGGGAGCTGAGAACTCAGTCCAGATCTCTCTCATGGGTGGCAAGAACCTAACCATGAGCCATCTCCACTGCCTCCCAGGATACACATTAGCAGGAAGCTAGAATTGGGACTCAGAGCTGGGACTGGAACCCAGGCATTCTGACATGGAATGCAGACATCGTAAATGGCAGCTAGTCCAATCATATGTCCTGTGTTGATGTTTTAGATGACACGCTGCAGTCTGGAGGAACTGAAGAGGGTCAAGACAACTGGAGAGAAGTGATGAAGGCCAGAAATAAGACTTAGTGTTGAATATGGGACAGGGTTCTGTTTGAGAGGTATAGGAATGAAATTTGGCGAGTATAGAATGTAGGTTGTCAAAAGAGGGCAGATGCTGTGCTGGCTCCTTGGTTTCTGGTATGCATGGTGATCTAAGTATGAGCAGCTTAGAGGCTGGGAGGTAGTAATGGATTTCAAATTCTTTGGGGCATGGTGATCGAGAGCGAGTAAGCAGACATATGGATCTGAAACTCAAGAAGAGAGAGGCTGGAGGTAGAGACTTGGAAATGATCAGTGCACATAGGCGGTATTTGAGCTTCTGGTGCAGATTTGATATCAAATGGAAATGGTGGCCAATAGGACCAGGCACAAGCAAAGAGCTCTTCAGAGGAGACTGAAGAAGAGCACCCTGGTGGGGAGCATCGCAAGCAACAGAAAAGGGGAATTTTGAGACACAGGATGCTGTTACACATTAGGAACCAAAAATGTTCATTGAGAACTCGGGCAGTCATTAGGAGGAAGCAGGGACATGGAGGCGCTGCTGGAGCGTGCTGAGATAGGAACGAGAGCCCAGGAAACACAGAGCACTCTGAATAAGCTTAGCATTGGCAGTCAGAACCCATAGACACAATGGTTAGGTAGGCAGGGATTTGCATTGCTTTCCCCTTTATTCTAAATTTTGTATCCATTTTTAGATTTTTATACATTTTTAAATGGCATCACTGTTAATGTTAAAGAGGAGAAAGTGGGAAGCTGGGGAGTGGGGAAAGAGGTAAGACTGCAGTTCTCAGATTAAAGTAACCTGGGGAACTTCCCAACAATGCCCCTACCTGGCCCTTATCACCTATGAATCATAATCTCTTCAGGGAGGGGCTGGACGTTGACTTTTTTTTTTTTTTTTTAAAGAATTCCAGCTAATTCTGATACCAACTGAGGGCTGAAACCATTAAGGAAGAGTTTTTCTGTTAAGATGGGAATGTCTGAAGGCTGTTTAAACACTAAAGGAAATGAGCCATCTACAGTTTACTCACTGATTTGAGATGCTCTTAGTTTGGAAAAGAAGCATTGGGTTGGAAATTGAGATGTAGCAGAACTTATATCTGATTGTCAGCAATTAGCTATGTAATGTGCAAGTCAAAACATTTCTGCGTGGATATTCAGTGAAGAGGATGTGATTCTTACTACCTAATGTCCACTTCAGTCTACCTGGTTTTTTGTTTTTTTGTTTTTTACATTTACAACTACTTCTGGAACAAAATCATGTCTCTTTAGAATAAGTAACTCATTTGTACATGTAGTTAAATATAATTCGGGCTCTAATCTTAGAATAGTTTGTTAGCCTTTTCTTTTTTTCTTCCATCTCTGAAGTAAGAATATCAAGGTTCACAGGGTGAAGCTCATCCAAGAACATGCTTAGAGAAAAATATACAAGGCTTAGAGAAAACTCATTCTGGGTTCTCCTCAACTTTCAATGTGTGCACTACAGTAAATTTATTTAAAGTTTGTTCAATTTTAAACAAAATGTTTTAAAGCTGAAAGAAATAAAACTCATGTGGTTCAGACATTTCGCGCTGCAGGAGGAGAACATGCCTGGACTCTGAGAGGACGCTGGTGCTGAGCACCTTGTCCCTTTGCTGTGCTCTCTGTGAGCCGGCCCTGCGGATGGGAGCCCACAGAGGCCAGGCTGCAGAGCACCCAGCCTGCTTGTCTTCATGCCAGGAAGGCTCCTAGAGCACAAAGCCAGAGTTTAGTGAAAAGTTGGTTCCATAACCACTTAAACGAAGTATAATGTGATGAAGTTTGAACCCTTTGAAAATATCAAGTCCTACAAAATTGCATATTTAATAATAAAATATTTGAGGCATGATATACATGAAGTCTTCAAAATTGAATGGAAATATATATTTTGGGAAAACTATGCAGGGATTTCAATTTTTTCGTGCCAAAATAAATGTATTCTTTAATTCCATATGTCTTTTACTTTTTGAAGTACTCAGAGGCAGAAAGATAGATTCTAAAACTTTAGTTTCAAATCTTTGCTGTGTAGTTTAGATAATGATACTCAGAAAAAAGTTTGTTATATGTCAAGGTAGATATAATTTCCACCCATCAAAATAAGCAAAGCCTTTAGAAATACAAAAACATTTATATAAAATAATTGAAATGAAGGAAAAATTATTTCTAAGTAGCAGTTGCAAGCATTGTCTCATCTCTTGGCTGTTTAAGTGGAACATTAGATCAGATAGAAGATAATTTCTGGCCTAGACATTTCAAGCAGTAAAGGGTCTAGAGGTATGAGCAGTCATAGAAAGCATTCTGTGTTAAAAATGTTTATGAAACACTCAGGAACAGATGTTAACAACTGAATGTTCAGACTTAGCGTGTGAGCCTTTTGAACTTACTAGTTGATAGAAAACCCTAGAACAAAAATAGGATTTATTCAAATAGAAAAAAGGGAACAATTATATTTGTAATTTTATAGAAAACACTGTTAGCAATCTATTTTACTTTTTGACTTATATAAAGGGAACAAATTTCATATATACAGTTTTAAGAGCATAATGATACTTCTCACCCTTCCCTGCCTCTTTCCCTCTTGCTCTTTCTCCTCCTTCCTTTCTTATTTTTCTTTTAAATTTTACAATGACACTTTCAATTTACTTTATAATCACAAGGTTTACCCTCCACTAAGTAAAGAATTCAACAAGCAGTGAGCAGAAAAACCACTATTCCTCAAGAGTGTAGACAAGGGCTATAAACAATAATCAAATCACAAAATGTGAATTTTGCTCATATACCTTTTTTTGTACTCTGTGTATTAGTTATCACAAATCAAAGAAAACATGTATTTGTCCTTTGGGTATTGGCTTATTTCACTAAGCATAATGGCTTCCAGTTGTATTCATTTTGTTGTGAAAGACAAGATTTCATTTTTATGGCTGAGTAGTTTTGTTACTATCTTTTAAAGTTCTAATTATAGGTTCAGTGAGTTCATCTGAAAGCAGGGAAGTTCAAGTTTGTTCATGTGGTTTCTTATTCAGTTGTGCTGTCCCCTCTAAATTATGAAATGTTGATAACACCCATAAAGCACCTGACACTTTTTTCTAATCTATAACAGACCCACAGCAAGTGGGAGTTCCTCTCCTTGTGGATTCCCCTTGCTTTCAGTGGTAGACAGAATAGCATTCATTTCTATAGGAAGTTGTGTATGGAAGATCCTGTGGCAAGGAGGAGGTCCAAATATTTTCACTAAAGAATAGGAGACCAAGTAATTTAAAATTATGCCTCTTGGATTTCTGAGTTATTTGTGACTCATAAATTAACAGTTGGCCTGTTTGGGTGCAGCTGTTGCTATTCAGTACCACTGGAAAGCACTGAATTCTTGGCCTGATACCTCAGACAAATCAACTGAAAATCTGGTTTAACTTGAAGTCAGTTTTAACCTCAGCATTTAAAAGTTTTATAATCAAATTAGAGCCAGCTTTCTCATTATGACTCTCATTATACCCCTCAGAATACACAGGAAAAAAAATAAACTTGTTTTTCTTATGGAGATTTTTCTATATTTAGCTGTCTGTTCTAACTTTTGGCTGCGCATGACTAAGCAAAACTACGCCCTTATTACAAGCGGAAGAGACCAGTTGGCCCATAGTTAAATCACATGTAAAGTTCTCTCAAGTAATCCTATCAATTTCATCTTTTTACATTAAAGATCTCAAAGATTATTATTCCTGTTTTGTAATTTAATGAAATGAATCAAGAATCATGTACAATAAGGTGTATTTGAAAATGCCCAGGAAATTTCTTGGGGAAAAAAGATAATAAAGAAGGATTTCTTCACCAAAATTTAATATGTAGAGGCACTGAAATCAGAAGAAATAGATTCGTGGAATAGAGGAGAAAGTCTAGAATCAGATCCATGTATGCATAAGAATATATTACATAGAAAGGTATCAATAAATAGCATTGGAAAGCAAGCTTTGTGGAAAATTAAAGGTGAATTAAAGATAAAAATGAAAAAAATTAAAATACAGCCACAGGAAGAAACATGGATAAACTCAAAAATTTTAACTTGAAAATTCAAGCCGTAATCCTACTCTACTAAAATAATTATTTTTTTGCAGTTATTATCCTGTTCATACTTATATTGTCTAACACAGAAATGTGTGTTCATTGTTTTTTTTTTTTTTAAGGATTTATTTATTTATTTGAAAGGCAGAGTGACAAAGAGGAAGGGAGATCCAGAGATAGGAAAGAGATCTTCCATCTGTTGGTTCATTCCCCAGATGGATGCAATGGCCAGTGCTGGGCCAGGCTGAAGCCAGGGGCCTTCAGTTCTTTCTGGGTCTCCCACATTGGTAGCAGGCACCCAACCATTTGGTCCTTCATCCACTGCTTTCCAGGGCACATTAGCAGGAAGCTGAATAGGAAACCTAGCTGCTAGGACCTGAACCAGCAAATATGGGGTGCCTGCACCACAGGTAGACACCTAACCTGCAGAGCCACAACACAGGCCCCTCATTATATTTTATATTTCCTTTTATTTGATAATGTTATGACCTTCATTCTTAGGTCCATGTAGCATTTTTAGTTTTCATTTTAAAATGATTATACTTTTGTAAGCATATACAATTCTAGCTAACAGTTTAGTGTAAAACCCTTTGGAGTCTCTCTACAAATATGTAAAAATATGTTTGAGAGGCCAGAGCTGTTGCATAGTGGGTAAAGCTGCCACCTGTAATGCTGGCATCCCATGTAGGCACCCATTGAAGTCCCGGCTGCTCTGCTTCCTACCCAGATCTCTGCTAGGGTCTGGGAAAGCAGTAGAAGATGGCCCAAGTCCTTGGGCCCCTGTACCCACGTGGGAGACCCGGAGGAAGCTCCCGGCTCCTGGCTTCAGATTGGCCCAGCTCAGGCCATTGCGGCCATTTGGGGAGTGAACCAGCAGATGGAAGACCTCTCTCTGTTTCTGCCTGTGTTGCTGCCTCTCTGTAATTCTGCCTTTCAAATAAAAAAATAAGCCTTTAAAAATATATATGTTTGAATGAATTTACCTCACGGACAATAATGAAAGAATGCTGTATATTATTACTTTTAATTTTTTCTGTACACAGTATATCTTAGAAAAGAGATTACATTTAAAATCACATTGCCCGATAAAATTTAAAACAAAAATATTTGCTGTGATTTTATTTGGAAATCAACTTATAAAGAAGTTTTTTTTTCCCTAAATTAGTTTCTAGACTGAATTTTAAAAATTTTTTACTTTAACTCATCTGTTCTCATGAATATACCATTGCATTTTATTTTTATCTGAGATTCTGTTTAATTTAATTTATGACACTTTCATGTATTGTTATAATTTGACTTTGTAATTTAAAAATTTATACTTCTTTCTTTTCCTTTTTTCCATTATGTTATTAATTATATAGTGTGCATTTTTCTTATATTAGTATTTTTAATAAATTTGGAGGTATATTTCCTATTTTTAACATACATAATGAATATATATTCAAATGTTTAGTATATAAATATTAAAGTAATTCACAACCATTCATAGTCTTGCAATTATCAATTTATAACTAGCCAAGCTTATATACTTTCATTTATTTTAAAGGAGAGAAAAATAATCTTATGCTCTTTGGTATGGTAATATTTTCTGTTGCCTCATTCTTCATTATTTATTAAGTGGGAAAATGTTGTTTTATGTTCTGAAAGTAAGGCATGCTTAAAGAATGATGGGATAGTTCAAAAAGATGCAAGAGTCAGCTTAAAAGGGCTGTTGCTGGTCAAATCTGGGACAATTTGAGCACTCAAATACATAATGATAATGATGAATCATAGCCCACTAATAAAATAGGAATATATGAGTCCATCCTTGTTATAAAACACCCCCAAAACTGGTTAGAGGAGTTGCTGGAGAACCCCAAACCTGGGTTTGCTGGCCTAATGCACAGCTCAGTTTGGTGGAAAAGAGTAGATGTTTTTGCAAAATGCAGAGTAAGGAGTTGAGCAGCTAATGCTAAATTCCTAGATTCCTGGTGGGATTAAAGGCAGTGAATTGTACAGTTCAGAGCTGGGCGTGAGCAGTAGCCCTCTCATTGGTCCACAGTGCATGTGGCCTTCCTGGTCAGTGATTGGGGTCAGCATTCTTCCTTAAGAATGGCAAAAGTAGGTTCCAGTCTTCTTGGGTCTAAAGATAAATTGGATATTGCTTATTTGATCAGGGACTGTGAGTTCCTGCAAAGTTCTCAGGATACTAGCATTGAAAGGATAACCACATTAACCATAGGGGCAATTGGAATCTTTGATTCAGGGTCTCTTACCATTGTGTCACTCCCTTAACTTAATGAATTAATCCTTATAGAGAAAATGCAAGCTAAGGAAGCGATATTGGGTCTTGATAAAATCTACAAAGATATTTGTAGTGGTAAGGGTTCAGCGTCATCCTGATAAAAAATAAGTTAACTAATTAGTAAATAAATGAGAGGAAAAAACATCTCTTATTGCAAAGTAGAATGGCAGAATGCCAAACAAGCAAATCTAGAAGGAAAGATAGAAATAGAAAAGCAACATTCAGCCACTACCATATCCATGAATATAGTGGAGAAACTTGGCTGAAACCACCTCCAATCATGTCGACATCAGAAATGGTGTGATAAAAATTGTACATATTGGTAAGCACCCTGCTGAGACCTGTTTGAAGAGAACATGCTGAGTGAGAAGGTCCTGAGTGACAGACATATCCCATGGCTATCCTGTGAACGCTGAAGTCGTGTTTTTCCCAGCTGTCTCCAGCAGTCACAGCCTGGTGAGGGACTGGAGCCTGTGGGTTTCCTCAAAGATGCAGACTGGGGCTCTATCTTTTTTCCCTTGTCCTTCATTGACAGTTTGCATATAAGTCTCTTTCAGATTTAATCCTTTTTAGCATTTACTTCTTGGAAGACCTGAACTGACACAACTAGATATGATGCCATGAGAAAGAAAGAGAAAAAAAAAAAAAAGCCACTCTTGTAATATTTCTGTCACAAATGCATAACCTGAATCTCTTCATAAGGAAACACCAGACAAACTCAAACTGGGGGACATTATACAAAATAGCTGGCCCATGGGCTTCAAGTGTCAAGATTATGACACCAAAAATAAGAAGCAAAAAGCAAACAACAAACCAGGATTATTGCAGACCAAAGAAGCTTAAAGAGACATGAGAACTAAATGCAATATATGACCTGAGATAGAATCTTTCGATCACAAATTACATTAAAATAATTGGGAAATTTGAATTAGTTTGGTAATAGTTAACTAGTATTTATTTTTTCATTTTGATGGCAGAAAAGGAAATACTGAAGAATTCTGGGACAGATCATCATATCTGAAACCAGGTTCAGAAAAATTACATTCCTTGTACGATTCTGGAAACTTTTTATATATTTGACGTTCTTATTTTTCATGAAAATAAGCCAAATTGAGTTTTATTTTTGGAGAATAGACTGGAAGAGAACAAGAATGAAAGTCTAGAAAAGTTGGAGGACTATTTTTGGTGTATGGATAAGAAAGCATAAGTTTTTGTCAAGCAAAGATAGAGTCCAAAGTAGATTCAAGTGATGCAATTAAGAAGACTTATTAACAAATTGAATATGTGGAATTAGAAAAAGAGGCTATTAAACATAGTTTTTTGTTTCTAGCTTGAGCCGTGGATGGATGCTAGCAATAAGTAGCTAAAGTGAAGCAAGGAAGACTAGGGAATAATAAAAATTTGGAGGAAAGCCAAGAGTCCTGTTTTGAACACATAATTGAGAAACATATAGATATCAATGTCGAGATATTAGTAGGTAGTTGATTACATGGGTCAAGAACTTATACTAGAAGTCTGGGATGCAGTGCAAACTTAAGAGTTATTAGCTTATAGAGCATTGAGATGGATGAGATCACCTAGAGAGAAAGAATAGACATAAAGAAAGACCTTAGTTAAACCCTCATGACCTCCAAACTTTGCAGAGCAGTTGTAGGGGGAAGAGTAGCTAGAAAGAATATGATTGGACAAATTTACTTCTAAAATGGAGTGAAGGTAAGACTTTGTGTTTGGCTGACAGAAAGGCATGCCCAAGTTCTGGGTCTCTCAGCTTCTCTCCAAGGAGTTGTTCCTTATCATAAATAAAAAGTCTTCATGGACTGACCACTCCTTTATCCCTTAAAGCATCATCTTCCATTATAATAGTGGTTAAAAACAGTTAAGATGAACTCTAAATCTGGTTTCAAATTTGCACATGTAATAGGCTCACTCTTTCAAAGAGCTTTGAGAATTACTCTGTTTCTCCTGGGGCTCATTAGAATCTTCCTAGGACTGAAAAACAGGTAACTATTTGCCTTATTATACATACAAAACAGAGAAAACTACTCATACTTTCAATTAGCAATCAATGTAAATAAATCATCAACAGGAGTTGTGACAGTTTTCTTAAGAAATACAATAAATTACAAAATACTTAAGTAATCGTTCGTAAAGCATTCTTATTGAAAAATTTTAACTGAGGTGTATGTGAAAGATACAAAACATAGGTGGACTGATCTTACATATATTACATGGTTGCCATTGCACAAATTAAATAAAAATACATGACATGTTCTCCACAGAGGTAGGCATTTCTAGGTACCCCAATAACAGATCAAGGTGAAAGGAAAAATAAAAATCAGTAGGCATGGGAACAATCCTTTCTAGGAACAGTAGTATTACGTGGTCATGATGACATTTCAGTGGGGACTAAGAATATGTTTCAATTATTCATGGTGACTTCAAGGAATCTGTGTCCTGTAGGAAATGTGCTTTGTACAGGCCTTACCGAAGATTGTTTTGGAATAGATTCTGAGCAAGCTGATATTGAAAGACTTGATCAATCTTACTTGATCTCTTGGTCAAACAAGTATTCTATCTCAATTCTGCCATTTAATTAGGAGGGGCTTCGATAAATGGACTTTGTCCCAGATTTTGCCATAGGTTTATGTCTTCTGTCCTCCTCACTTCAGGAGCAAACAATGAGAACTCTTGGCTCCTAGCCCTCAATATTAATAGTAATCAGCAGTAGAGCAGTATTGGGTTACTTGAATGTTGCTTACCATTACAGAGAGCAAAAGAAGCCAACTGGGGGAAGTCTTCCTTGTCTGTAGCCTATGCACATGTCTTTTCTTCTATTTCTTGGAGTAGACCACGGACCCTCACTAGAACTCATCTGAAGCACACATAAGAAAACATGATGTTTTATGGAATCTTAGAAATACCTACTAACTTGTATTCAATTCTCTTACTTCAAAACTCATCTTCTTAGAAGTATTTGTCTTGTTCTCTGACTTATTCAACACTGGATAGCCAACACCTAGTACAGTATCTGGCATCTGTTAGATATTTATAAGTATTTGATGACTTAGAGAATAGTCAAAGTAATATCATCTTATATTGATGGACTACTCCTTACTTTACTGGATTTGATAAGTATTTGAAAATGTTGAAAATAGATCATTTTTTACTTTTCATATATGGGATACAATTTTATACAATTATGTGAAACCAGAGACTTTTGATATTTCTGTATTACTAAAAATAGAAACATTTAATTTCTTGTGAATCTCTATAAACTTTCTGAACTTTTGAAATTCATTATTGCATGCTTTAGAGTTCAATATAATGAATATGATCATTGGGTTTATGAATTAATTTTCTTATGCTTTCTGTAATTCCAAGTATTTGTCTTTTAAATGCTACTTTTTAAAGATATTTTAATATTTCATTAAAGAGACAGTTATTTTAGAGGTATAAAGCACAGATTTTTAGAAATGAGAAGAAAATTCATCAGTTAAGCTGAAAATATCCTCCCATGATCAGTATTTTATTTTATTTATTTGAAAGGCAGAGTTGCAGAGAGAGAAATCTTAAATTTGCTTGCTTTGTTCCCCAAATGGCTGCAACAGCCAAGGCTGGGCCAGACTGGAGCCAGGAGCCAGGAGCTTCTTACAGGTCTCCCATGTGGATGGCAGGGACCCAAGTACTTGGGCCATCCTTCACTGCTTTCCCAGGCACATTAGCCAGAAGGTGGATTGGAAGTGGAGCATCCGGCACTCGAACTAGTACACATATGGGATGCCAGAGTCACAGGCACTGGCTTTACCTGCTATGCTACACCACCTCTCCCCCAACAGTATTTTAAAACTGCAAGCATGCTTTATGGAAACAGAAATCCATATGAATTAAATGGGCTCCAAAGAAAAACTTTATCTAAATGATTTATAAGTATGTATAAAGGATACATAGTAAAAGTCCATATAGACTATATTCAATATTTAAATATTTTCTGCTTGCCTTTGTAATAAAAATAAAAGATATTTAATTTACCATTGTTCCCCTCTTACAATAGTAATAATTTAGTCAAAGACCAACAGCGCCTGATTTTCACTAAACTTTTAGTGCTATACTTTGGTTTCTCTACTCTAAAAGTGCTGTTATTTTTTTCAGTTTTTAAAAACTAAATATATTTATATATATATTTAAATATACATATACATATAAATTCATATACATTTAATCAGGATTGGAAGAAAATTATGTGATTTGCTTAACATTACCTAGTTAAAAATAAATCCTTTACTTTGCTGAACTTAAAACACTATTTCATAATTACTATGACATTATCTTTAAGTTGTGATTAAAACTAAAAGTACATAAAATTACATTTATATTCCCAGGAGAGAATGATCCTATATGAGCTGAAATGTTCTTGCCATTATTTTATATATATATGATATATGATATATTATTATATATGCCATATATGATATATATGTTATATAAGTAATAAATATATACATATTTTATATACGATATTTTCTATATATAACTGGGAAGATGTGTTGATAATCTTGTTAATATAAACAATTAAACGCAGATCATTGAAATGTTTGTGACTAAGGCAAAGAACATCTGAATAAATTCTATTAAATGTGTTATGTGATATTTCTGGCTTCAGATGCATAGACCCATTCCCTTCACTAGAAAGAATGACAATAAACATATTTTCCTGATTTTTTATCCATGTTCCTTTTTAAACTGATTTTGAAAATTGGTTCACCTTGAGTTTTTGTCTTTTTTTACTTCTATGGATTCTCCTAGGGTGGAATTATTTTATGATTTTGTAAAGAAATTCCCTTGTAATAAATTCTCCAAAGGTTAAAAATATAGAGAACTCGAAGTAATTCTTAACAGATTTTGTATATTGATTGTATGTTCTAATTTTATCCAGTGGGAATAAAGTTCTAATTAAATTTGTTTTTCTGCCACAGAACATATAATTGACTATATAAGGCCAGTTACATGTATAGAGATAGAAACTTTTGAGAATTAAACTCTATTTAATTTTTAAGTATTAACACTGCTTTCCTATCAGAAAGTATTTTATTTAACTCTTACATTATGGCTCATTTCAAGGTAAGTAAGTAATTTTATTTCTTGGCTTTACTAAATTCACATTCAAATTTTCACATTAAGTTATCATATTGCAAGCCTGTATTATGTAAAGTTCTTAATGAGAAAGTACTGGCATAGCAACTTTTAAAAAAAAAAAAGTTTAAACATTGTTCTCTTTAACGTAGAAAACAGTCATTTCTGAAAACAGATCTGTGCTGTACATCCTGTAAACTAGACTTTGTTTGTCCATGGACTTCTATTATAAGTATGGAATTATTCTTTGGAAAAATGAGTGCAGCATCTTGTTTAGCTGGGATGCTGCTCTTAGGAGCAGAGCACAGATAACAAGTAACAAGGTAGCATTTTTCTGCAGTGATCCACCCACTCACCTCTTGGGAAGTTGAGTGCCTCTCTGTTCCACTGTAGCTATCTGGTCTGGTTTACTGTTAGTCTCTTTTTGGAAAGTACAAGGGTATGAATACAGTATAACAGCTAACCTCTTTAGAGCTCCAGCTCTGAGTCACAATTCCAAGCACTTGCCTACAGGGATGACCTAACCCCATGATCCAGAGTTTTCAGTCCCCTTTGATAAGAGAAGAAACTAAAGGGCAGTGAGCTCTTATGGCTAAGTACTTAACAATGTAGTGGATTCTAGAGATGAGCTCAGGACCACTATACTGTGTTTTTGTCTCACTTCCTAGATTAGGGCTTTCAAACATGAATGTGCTGCATGGAAACTCTCAGCCCTGCAGGTCACTTCTTATGGCTATGAGATGCTTCATCAATTTAAATCAGTCTGCCACACAAAGAAAGTTCCCAACCTGGGCCATTATGGGAAAAGCTTTATTAGCTCCTCTCTGAGTAAAGGAAACATTTAGAGATAAATATATTAAATATGTCCTGTTTTGTGTAACAATAAATTTTCAGGTTCAGCAATCATCTGATAATGAGTAACTGATAAACCTTATGCCACTCTACTTTATTTTGCTTCTTGTCCAAGTATTAGATAGGAAAAGGAATTTGAGAGAAAAAATGATAAATTTTTCATTAATGTTTTGTTAAGCTGCACATTATTCTTAATTGTTAATTAAGCAACATATAATCTAGAGTTGAAGTTCAGTCTTGAAATCATCTAAACTGGATTTAATTGTTCTTGATAAATAATATTTTACCATTCCTTTTGACTTTCTGCTTCTCAATGAATCAGAATTGTCAAGTGTTTAGGCTTGAAGACTGAAGTTCAGAAGGGTATACGAGGTTACTAAGGGAACACTTTCTAAAGAAACTACTTTCAGGTTCGCAGTCTGAATAAGGAATGACTTAGGTTGTTCAGGAGCCTCTGGATAGCACGAAGGTGATACTGTAGACTTCACATCATTTTGGGATCTGGAATAAAGGAAGACAAAATAATTTAGAGTCCCAGGGTCTCAAAGGAACAGTTTAGGGAAATCCAACTGGTATTCCCACTGCCTTAAGCAAAAGTGGAATGATGCTTAAACATGGGCACTCAAACGTTTTCATGGTGTTTCAAATTATTTATTCACAATGCATTACTCATGGAAGCTCGTCTGGAAGTGTGGTTTATGGTTTTCCAGATCTTACCTCAATAGAAGTTTCCAGGTAAAGATAAAACATGCTGCAGATGAGTCAAAGAGGAAAAAATTCATTGCATCTCAACAGCAGTAAACAGAGAATTATGGTCCACATACCAAGCCTGATGGAGCTCATTGCTGTGGTCTGGAGCCCTGAGTGCACGTGGAACACCAGGGACAGAGATGCAATGCTGACTCTGAGACTGTGAACTTCATGACAATAATAAAGAGTCGTTGTGAAGGAAATGATTCCAGAAAGAGGGATGGGATGGGTGTGTTGGGACAGGTCGAATCATGAATTCTATGGGAAGCATGTAGATCTGGAGGAATCAGAAAGAGATCCAAGTGGACAGTTCTTGAAAGCAGTTGAAACGTCCCTCACGGAGTCTTGTGTAGAGAGTAGGGCTGAAGTTTAGAGTTAGGGTACTCTAGTCCTAGGTACTCACTGCCTTGGGAGGGGCGGGAAACTTCCAGGAAAGAAAGGATAAAGATAAGCTAAAGGGTCTTATCATATTGCCTCATTAACAGCCTTCTCGGGAGAAAAGTTGAGCCACAAAAGAGGCCAGTTGGCCTCCTTCAAGTTCCGAACTCACTAAGAGTAACTACCCTTAGGGTCTGTGCCTTCCTGGAATGCCATTCCCAGAGATGAGGCTGCTTGCTTTGTGTTCCCACAATCCTCCCTTTATTTCTGACACTGCGGTCTTCACCTACCTGTTTAGGCTCTTGTGTCACCTGGTACACACTAAGCATTCACTAATGAATGAATGAGAGGAATGGAATGAGAAGTGGCGCTCAGGACCTCATTTAAGAAATCAAGATTCTTAGGGCTCTGGTACATTTTTCCAGGGACACAGTGTTTCAGGGACAACATAATTGGACCCCTATTGTGTGCCAGGCATTCCTGGAACAAAGGCCAGGCATTCTTATGCAATATCAGCAAGATTCTATCTGTGCCCTGGCTCTGGTTTTCTGGTACTGGCCTCATTTTCAAACAAAAGGTCCCTAATTTGGCAGCAGAGCCTACATTCATACCTCCAGTAAGATTCTCTCCCTGGTGATATTGTTTGCCCACCAAGGAGGTGCACTGTCTATGGGAACACTCAGGGGACAGGAGGTGACAGTTTTCAAAGCAGGGTATGATATGCAGGCAAAAACAAATCAAAGCAACAGAAAATTGTTGCTGAGATTATTAGGGAGGCCAGCAAGTGCTGGTGGTAGCATAGAGATCTGAAGCCAGCAGTGCTAGCATCAAGGCACAGGGCATGTATTCACTTTCTTCTTCCGACTTTCCTCCAGTACAACTAGGCTGTGCCATGGAGAGAAGGATGCCAGGCCTGGGGTGACCTTTCCCATAGATGAAGGAGATTTTCAAAAGAGCAAAAACATCAACTAACAGTGAAGCCACATATTAGCATTAGGATATAAAAAGTTGGTGTTTTATTTAAACTTTCCCTTGGTTTGGAATTAAAACAAAGTGAAACAAACATGAAAGTTTTATGTAACTTTTTTCCCAGAAACCTTTTATTTAAGGTATATAAACTTCATGCTTTTCGTAAATACAACTTTAGGGATATAGTGATTCTTCCCTCATAGACACCCTCCCACCCACACTCCCACCCCTCTTCCTCCTCCATCTCCTGTTCCCATTCTTATTTTTTACTAACATTTGTTTTCAATTAATTTTATACAATACAATTAACTGTATACTAAGTAAAGAGTTAAAAAATTATATGAAAACAAAATTATTCCTCAACAGTCGAGACAAGGACTGTTCAGAATTTTTATTTCACCCACATCCTTGGTTTCTAGTACTCTGCCTGCTGCTTTATAGCACAGGTTTGATAGCTTCCTATCACTGTTTTGGCTGGCGCCGTGGCTCAATAGGCTAATCCTCCGCCTTGCGGCGCCGGCACACCGGGTTCTAGTCCCGGTCGGGGTGCCGGATTCTGTCCCGGTTGCCCCTCTCCCAGGCCAGCTCTCTGCTGTGGCCCGGGAGTGCAGTGGAGGATGGCCCAAGTGCTTGGGCCCTGCACCCCATGGGAGACCAGGAAAAAGCACCTAGCACCTGGCTCCTGCCATCGGATGAGCGCGGTGCGCCGGCCGCGGCGGCCATTGGAAGGTGAACCAACGGCAAAGGAAGACCTTTCTCTCTGTTTCTCTCTCTCTCACTGTCCACTCTGCCTGTAAAAACAAAACAAAACAAAACAAAACAAAAACAAAACACCTATCACTAGTTTTAATCTAAAAGAATGACATTGATTCAGACAGACATTTGAAGGGACACTGTGATAAACAAAGGAGACAAAAATTTTTTCAGAACAAGGGCAAAAACAGTGTGGATAATGTACAGTAACCTTGTGGTCTTTGTCAGAAAAGGCACTGTTATATTCCACACATACCTCTATCTCTGAGCAGTCATGCTGATATTTATTCATTTTTCAAATGCTATTTGAGAGTATTTGAGAGTCAGAGAGGGAGAGAGACAGAGAGAAAGCTGCAAGCCAGCAATTTAGTACCCAGATGCTCACAATAGCCAGGACTGGGCCAAGGCCTTGAGCAAGGAACTCAATCCAGGTTTCCCACGTGGGTGGCAGGAAACCAATAACTTAAGCCATTGCCACTGCTTCCCAGAGTTTTCCTTAGCAGGGAGTTGGAGTCAGTAACCAGAAGCAGGAATTGAACCCTGGCACTTCAGTGTGGACACAGGCATTTTACCAGGCCAAATGCCTACCTCATATGCAGCTATCTGTTGAGTGCTTACAATAGCCCAGGAACTGAGCTAAGCACTTGACTTAGATCATTTCATTTCATTTCATCCACCCAACAAAACTAGGAGGTAAGTTGCTCTTACTCATTTTATAGATAAAGAATCAAAGATTTTGGATTCAGTAACTTGCCTAGCATCACACAATAAGTGGCAGAGTGGGGTCAATACCTGGCAGAGCTGAGAAGCCAAGGTCTGGCCACTAGGCCGGAGTATTCAGTGCTATGTTCAAACACAGTTACTTAATCACAAAAGATAATACTTATTTCCCACTTTAAATTAAGAAGCATCTGGAGGGCTTTGCATGATAATCCTTGTTACTGCACATGTCCCCCCTCTTGTCCTCTGTATTTTTATTTTATAGAGGCCTAACGGTTAACATCTTAATACTAAATCGTCTGTTTTTCTCTGTTCCTTGCAGTAAGAAACATAAGGCTTCGAGAGAGCCATCCCACTGTACACGTTTGAAAATCCTTGTCAAAAACGGGCAACACAATACGTTGAATCTATTCAAGAGTGAATGGTGGCTTAAGTGATTCTTGTGGCTGGAATTTTCTTGTGCCAATCAACACAGTAAGAGCATGTGATTAATCCTCTGTGAAAGTATGCCAATAAATTCAGAATTAGGAAAGCTTTAGGCATGATATTTTATTTCTTCAGGTAAGAAATAAGAAGTCCCATGTGTAAAATTTATGTCTATGTGAAAACAAATTAACAACTCCCTATTGGAACATTTTGTGTGGATTATGTTGTCTCTGGAGTCGGTTCACAAGATAAATTCCTTGCAAAAGTTCTATTTTCTCTACCAGAATTTCTTTTGCCCCCAGTACATTCTTTTTTAATTTTTGTATAGTGTTTAAAATGTACTTAATGCTTTATAATTATGTGCATGATAGAATACATAAGTTATATTTGAAATTATGTACTACTTCTGCAATACATGTATGAGGCACAAACTCAATGACCATTTACTGACTAAATGAGGGATCAATCACAATCTGACGTGTGCTGGTTTATCTTTTGAAACTATAAAATATTGGGGATTTCATAAATTGAAGAGGGAAATTTCTAACATTTCTAAAATATAACAAGCATTTCGGACTCCAAAACACCAGAATTCAAAGAACCAGAAATTTTTTAAAGGATATGTTATCTCTCTCAGAAAGAGCTAAATCAAAGCATCTATATCAGGTGATTCAGTTAAGACTACTTGTAGGAAATGTCAAGTTCATCTCCATTAAAGAATAACGATGACTAAAAGTTACAGCAATATCCTTGGGGGCCTTGCAAATCCTTAATTACCTTCCAGTCTATACCACCCTAATTGCCTCTCTTATATAAGTGAAAGCCAGTCATTGGTAAATGACTTTAATATTTTTGCAAATTCTTTACTTACACTTTCCATAGCTCCAATTGTCTGTGATGTGACCTAAGTGACCTTCCGGTGTCCTGATGGTTCAATCCTACCTGGTTAGTTTTTGCTACAATTCCCAGTCTGTGCTCTTTTCACTTCATATTTAATACACCTCTTGTCTTTGGGCATTTACAGAATCCTTTCTCTCTGTTTCAGAAAAACACCCTTTCCTGCTCTTTGGCTAATTCCTGCTAATTTTTTCAGTTTCAGCTAAACTAATTTTCCTTCCCCCACGTTCCTATTCATTGCCTCGCCTGTGCGCTGTGGGGCACCTTGTACTCTCCTCTGCTTTAACGTTCATCACACCACATGTTTAAATGTCTGTTTTGCAGGCTAGATTTGTAATACTCACCTTGGGTTTTTGACAGATTGGACTATGTGGTCTCAATTCCCTGGACTTACATGTAGGCGGGGAAACAACGATGCATGACTGTAGCCTTCCTCCTTAGGGAATGCAAAAGTCTTTCTAACCATTAAAGGGCAGTGCATACTCCCTTTGTCAGTGAGTTTGAACTTTGTGGACGTATTATTATATGCTTGTATATCTTGACTTCAATCAACAATGTCCTCAGTCTGTCTTCCTTCTTTTCCCTGTCTCTCCTCTCCTTTCTTTTCTGTTTTCTAGACTGACAGATTAGCCCTGCTCCTCATTTTGGGCTCCCTCCTTATACCTATGGTCTACCGGAAATTAATCTTGGGCCTCTAGGCAGTGTCGGCGAAATGTAAGCACTGATGCGAAGAGTGGCTGTCTGGGAGGTGCTGCTGAGCAGAACAAGAGAATGCACTCGGAGCATGGGAAGGGCCAAGCTGATTTTAGAGGGAATGAGACTTAGTGGATATTTGACCCTTGACCACAACCAGTCTTCATACAAATTGTCCCTAATTTGGGAACAGGAACAGGTCTTTTTTTTTTTTTTTTCCAGTTCCTAATCTCTTTTTTTCTAAAGAAGAAAATGCTTTTTCTCTATCTTTACATGCACCAGGGCAGACATGCTAAAAGTTACGCTGTCAGCAAAAACACGTTTTATTATGAGGGCAAAAGCATTGCTGAATTACTGAAATTCTGTTTCATTTACGTCCTAGTTCTAATTATGATTTTCACTTTTAATCGCAATAAATCATGTATTATAACCATTCCTCAGTCATTTTTTCTGGATCATGGATTTAGATTTATATTTTATCCAGTTAGTTAACTTCAAAATTATTTTTATATTTGCTTTTATTCCGTTGAATATTTTTGTGGATCTGAATTGCAGATTTACTCTCCCTCTCTATCCCCAATGCTAACTTAAACAAATAGACAGATGGTCTTAAAATAGGCACCATTTTCAAGATTTATTTTTGCAATAATTTTCCATTGCTTCTTGTGCTATTGTTGGCTTTCATGTCTTCTCAAGATTGTGGCTTACAAAGCATGACACATTAAGTTTGTCAGTTTCTTAGTGTCCGAAGCTTTCCTCTGAGTCTTTCATAAGTAGGAAAAACTCTTCTAAGTAGCTGAAAATTACAGTGTGAAATTGTTATTTAAATATTTCATTTACATTTTAATGGTCTTTACATGATGAAGTGAGCATCCTAAGGCTCCTATTATTAAAATTATCAAAGCAATTGTCAACAACTTACTCTAATTACATGCACAAATGATTAATTGGGAAACCTTTTATATGTAGAATCATGTTCTGCTAATAATTGTAGACTAAGAACAGGTTAAGTTGGATTTATATATTAGTGAGTTTGTCTTTTCACAAATACAGTGACCTAGTTATCTGGTTTATTTGAAGAGGGAGATCTCAACAACTGACTTTTGGAAAACAGGAGAACTAATTCCTTTTATAAAAACAATTATGTCGGCCGGCACCGTGGCTCAACAGGCTAATCCTCCGCCTTGCGGCGCCGGCACACCAGGTTCTAGTCCCGGTCGGGGCACCGATTCTGTCCCGGTTGCCCCTCTTCCAGGCCAGCCCTCTGCTGTGGCCCGGGAGTGCAGTGGAGGATGGCCCAAGTGCTTGGGCCCTGCACCCCATGGGAGACCAGGAAAAAGCACCTGGCTCCTGGCTCCTGCCATCGGACGAGCGCAGTGCGCCGGCCGCAGCGCGCCGGCCGCGGCGGCCATTGGAGGGTGAACCAACGGCAAAAGGAAGACCTTTCTCTCTGTATCTCTCTCTCTCACTGTCCACTCTGCCTGTAAAAAAAAAAAAATAAAAAAAATAAAAAAAAATTATGTCTTCAATATCTTTCTTCTTTATAAAATGTAAAAAATCTAGACAATACAGATAAAACAAAAGAATATAATCACCTATAATCTAATGATCCAGACAACCACTGTTAATATTCAAATAGACATCATTTTTTGTCATTTTTCTTTTACTCTGAAACTGTGTGTGCAAAATTAAATAGGGGCAAATAGTGTAGCTAGAATACCTATTGAAAAATAAGAAAAAATGCATATAATAAATATTCAAACCTTTGTGGCCATTTTTCATGTCCCCAAATCCACATATCTATATCCACAAATCTAGAGCCAATGATTTCGACAAAGCCATGTCCACTGGCCATTTGTATTCCTCAGTAACGTGCTTGTTGATCACTTTTACTGACTTGCTACTTGACTTGTTTGTCTTGGCTATTGATTTGCAGAGGAAGCTCAGTGTATTTTTTTTGCCACACTGCTTGCTTTTAGCTGTGGCTCATGTAATTTAGCCCTGAGCTGTCTTTTGCTGCATGGAAATTTTAATTTTCTTATGCAACCAAATGAACAAGTCATCAAATATTTCCTATGTGGCTTCTGAGTTCTAGGTCATACTTGAAAGGCCATTTTCTCTGTGATATCATAAAAGTATTTACTTATATTTTCTGATATAGCTATATGTTTATATGTACATAAAAACTTAATACATAAAAATATAGATATTTAATATGTAAGAAAATTTAGGTATGTAATACAAAATAAAATAAGAAAAGTTACTTGTTACTTATCTAGTGCTCTAGTTGCCCAACATTGTTTTCAGATGCCACCTTTAGACTAGAACACTTTATTTTATGGAATGAAGTGCTGCCTCATTCTGGAGTCACAAATAAAGCCAATTAAGATCTACCAACTGAAAGAAAATGCCACCTTTGTTATATATGATTTTCCATATGCATCTAAGTTTATTTTTGGCCTCTCTGTTCTTTATAATATCTATTCCAGTACCAGTGCTAGATCTTTAGATGTCTGTAGCATTATTTTATGCTTTTTAATCCAATAGGCCATTTCCTGTTTTATTACTCTTCTGTAAAGTTTCTTTTTTTAGATGTGTTTAATACATTTTTTAAAGATTTATTTATTTATTTGAAACACAGAGTTACAGAGAAACAGAGGAGAGAGAGAGACAGAGACAGAGAGAGAGAGAGAAGTCTTTATCCACTGGTTCACTCCCCAGATGGCCACAAGGCTGGAGCTGGGTCAATCTGAAGCCAGGGACCAGGAGCTTCTTCCAAGTCTCCCACATGGGTGCAAGAGTCCAAGGAGCTGGGCCATCTTCTACTGCTTTCCCAGGCCATAGAAGGCATAGAAGAGAGTTGGATCAGAAGTGGAGCAGCCGCGACTTGAATCAGTGCCCATATAAAATGCCAGCACTGCAGGTGGTGGCTTTACTGGCTATGCCGCAGTGCCAGACCCAAATTTCTTGAGTAAACTGGAGTATTTACTCTGTGGCTAAACCTATGAATCAATTTGATGTCTTCATATAGTGATTTTTCTAATTCAGGAATATTCAATGTATCACCATTAATGTGCGAGTTTAACAATATTATTTAAAGTATTGTAGTGTTTATTTCTAGATATTTTATAATCAGGGTTGCTGATGAATGAGATCTTTTTTACCTTAATTGGATAGGGTTGTTACGTGGGAAAACTGTAACTGTTTGTCGTATCTTTGAGTTTTTAAAATTTTTTTAAAAATTACGTCTTTATTTGAAAGGCAGAGTGACATAGAGAGGAGGAGAGATGGAGAGAGGTCTTCCAACCAGTGGCTCAATCCCCTAGTGCTTGCAGCAGCCAGGCTGGGCAATGTAAAGTTCCTGGATGAAGTTCCTAGCTCCTAACACAATTGTTTTTAAGCAGAAGTTTTCAGCTCCCTGTCCTATAGGACACCAAGGAGAAAATGATCTGTGCTTTAACTGTCACAGAACAGTGCTGAAGTTTGGGCAGCCGTGTGTGTCTCTCTGAAAGTTTGCTCAGAGTAGGGTATGATTTTGCCTGACCTATTAATCCTCCATAAAAAGGAAACGAGGTGGATTCCCAATACCCTTGTCTAGTTTGGGAAACTCTCAGGACTAGGCAGTGTTGATAACACATTTTAAAGCAAATTAACTACTAATTGAAAATAAATTAGGATGTTGGCATTGCATTCTCCAAGGGATAGCACTCAATTTAAAGCTCTGAAGAAAACTGAAATATGGACTCTGTTAGGAATGACTGTAATCAGAGACATTGGTTTAAAATGTTTGCACGATGATTCAGCATTTTATTGAGGTGAAATTTTTAAACGTTAATTGATCACCAACTTGAGTCAATTAAATATATGTTTTATACTCAGCAATGGAATTACATTGACAGGTGAAAAGCATCAATGCTCGTTTTATGTGTGAATTCTAAATAAATATTTATTTTAGCAGTAGTAACCACTAAGGTTTTATAGAGGTTATAGTTTACATTGTTCTTTCAAATATTTGAGGTCATTCAATCCTCATAAAAATCCTGTGAGTTGAAAACAGAGGCTCTAGTGTTGTCTTTATTTTGCCAATGAGGAAACTTAGGTTTAATTAGGTAAGTGAGCTGCCCAAATTTATGGAACTCTTTTTTAAAATTTTTAATAGATTCAATATAGTTCATAGATACAATTCTAAGAACATAGTGATATTTCCTTCCCTCTTCCTCCTTCCCTCTCTCTCTCTCTTTTTAGTTTTTGAGATAATATTTTAAAATTTATGTTACAGTAAAAAGACAATGCTTCAGTAAGTAACAAGGAGCCAGATGCTTCTCCCAGGTCTCCCAGGAGGGTGCAGGGGTCCAAGCACTTGGGCCATCTTCCACTGCTTTCCCAGGACACTGCAGAGGGCTGGATCATAAGTGGAGCAGCTAGGACCTGAACTGGTACCCATATAGGATGCCAGCACTACAGGTGGCAGCTTTACCTGCTATGCCACCATGCTGGTCCCGGATTTGTGTAACTCATAAATGGCAAAGTCAGGGCATGTAGATGCAGATTTCCTGATGCATATAGCAATGTACATTGCAATACACACTGCTGCCTCCCCTAAGATTCAGCTTATTTTAAAATGAGATGTAAAATATTCTCTTTTGCTTTTGATCAACTTCATGGCATGATTGTGCACCCATATCTAATGTTAATATTGCATTGGTACAGCAAGCTGCTTCATCAGGCAAGTCTTATGAGGGCTTTTCTGCCATGATCGGTGAAAGATTTCATTCCATTCCCTCAGTGTATTTGATTTACTTTTACTATACAGTGATTTTATGCTGGTTAATTGTATCCTATATTATAATAAGTTGCAATGTGTTTCTAAAAGAATATTTTCAAAGTTTATAACCTAAATTCAATGAGCACTCTGCACTGTCATTAGTATGTTCACTTGACGTTGAGAAGGATTTGATCTTTTTGGTGAGTTTTAGAATCTCGCATATTTTCAAAATACTTCTGGACTTTCCACATAGCATTTTTTTAATTATCGGGATGTAACACTCCTTGAATTTAATTTTTCCTTCTTCAAACACCTTTTTTGCTGCTGGACAGAGTATAAGATGAAAGAGGATGACATATTAATGGATTAAGCTCATCTGAAATGATCTGTACTTTTTTTTTTTTCCTAAGAAGGTCTAATGGATATCCTACTGTTGGCTGGGGAACACACTTTGAATTAAATTGTACTAAATGAACTGATCTATTTTTATTTCACAAATTCTTACAGTTCAGTCCTGAATAGAGTAGTCTTAACCTGTAGGCATTTATATCTTTAGTATATTTAGTATATTATACACTGAACCTTTCAGAAGTTTTTTCAGATCTTGTTCTGATTCTTGTAAAACTTTCATTTCCTCTCTTTTCGCCCTTTCCTATTCCACCATGCTCTTATATCACTTTTCCCTTCTACTCTTTATTGATCCATGTGATTAGCCAATTTATCCAAAGCTTCTTTATACAGTAAAGTGTTGGCTCACAGATATGATATATATATATATATATATATATATATATATATACACCCTGACAATGTATCTCTATGGGAAGTCTAGGTCATCATGATACAAAGATAGTCTTGATTAGGTAATTCTATGCCTTGTATTTAAAAGAAAGCATTCTGGGGGGTGGGCATTTGGCCCAGGGGTTAGATAGCTATATATATATATTAAAATTATATATATATATGGAGAGAGAGAGAGAGAGAGTTTGGCTACTACTTCAAGTTCAGGGGCTTTAGGTTATGAAAGAAGACAGACCTTGTTAAGGATTAACTTTAAGATTCTGCTTTGTGCTTGCTCCTGTCAAGCTTCAGTAATTTGGACTTTGGAAAAAAGAACATATGACTTAGAGATTAGTAATCAAATTAAAGTTTAAAAAATACCCTTTCTGTGAAACTCTCAGCATATTCCACTTAAATAAGGAAAAGTTAGTGTTCCATACTGCATTCATCACTTTTCAGGCTACATGTCAGGGTGAGACATTGTAGACTGTCAACCCGAATTAAGGCTGAGTGAGGAGTCTCTGTGTAGACAAGTGACTGCAGTTAAGACAGGAAATGAATATCACATTAGAATATTTTCAGTTTTCTTTTTCATTTTTATTTATCCTTTGTTTTATTTTAAAGGCAGAAAGACAAAGACAGAGACAAGACAGAGATCTTCAATATGTTGGTTCATTTCCCCAATGCCCACAAGTGGGCCTGGGCCTGGCTAGGCTGGGCCAGATATTCAAACGAGGTCTCTCACATAGGTGGTAGGGACCCAAGTACTTGAGTCATCACCTGCTACCTCTTGGGGTGAGCGTTATCAGGAAGCTAAAATTATAAGGAGAGGTGGAACTTGGACAGAAGGTACTCCAATATGGGATGCAGGTGTCCCACACACTATCTAACCCCTGGGCCAAATGCCCACCCCCCAGAATGCTTTCTTTTAAATACAAGGCATAGAATTTCCTAATCAAGACTATCTTTGTTTCATGATGACCTAGACTTCCCCATAGAGATACATTGTCTGGTATTACATCACTAGCACCTCAGGGAAAATGATTTCTTCATATAATAAGCTGACTATTTAGAATAATTGAATGATTTACATGTCTTTCTCTATACCATTTTTAGCATCTGGGTAATTTTCTCATTTAATTCTGTGAGTTGTTGCTGTTTATTTGGTTGAAGAGTAAGATATTACCATAATAAGTTAGAACAGCATATTCCCTTGCTAGCAATAAAGAATTCTCTAAAGATTTGGTTTCTTAGCATGAGTTTCTCCCCGGCTGTTAATGGTAACAAGAATACTTCAGGTCCTTGAATGTAACTAATGTTAAAAATGTCCCCAAAAGGGTTTAATCAAACAATAATTTTGATACAGACATCTACCCCCTATATTTTTCCAACAATTAAAATGGTAAGTAGCCTTTTTATCAACTAATATCTAACTTCAGGATTTTTTTTTATTTTAGAAAGAGTAAATTTGTTCAATATAATAATTTCCTGATGTATATTGGCATATACTGCTAAATTCTAATGAGATAGCTACTTCATTTATACTGAGTTTACCTCTAAGAAACCTAATGCTATACAAGGTAACAGAACTGTTAAGTGGTGTGGACAGGATTCAGTTCAGGTCTACTTAAATTTGGAGCTTGAAGACATAAAGCTATAGAGGAGCAGAAGGAGTGTTTGGCTTTCTCTGAACATATTCTTCAATCTGTATATCTCCTTAATAAACATTAGATTATGTTGATACAGATAATTGTGACACCTGAGATGGCAGCAGCAGTGTGAACACAATAATGGTAGAAGTGGCAGCAACTTGACTTCTAATACTGCACAGTAGTGCTCCCCTGGACAAAGGGTGCTTTATCATGGTGACTTTCTTTCTGTGTATCTGTCTACTCATTACTTGGTTACGTATTACCTGTTTTTTGTTTATTACTTGATAACTGCTTTGAAAGTGTCTCATAAATCAGACATTACCTTAAAAACAAACTTCTCACAATTAGGGAGGAAGTAAGAGACTTTTTCACATTCTGGGATCCCTGGAGGGACGGGATCTCTTCCTTCCCCTAAAACAGCAGCTTTGTCTGCTATTTGAAGATATTGGCAGTCGATCATGAACTGGAGCTCTTTTTCCTTATAGCAGTCATGATGAATGCAGGAAGATGGAGCCCTGCTGTTCCACCTGCAGTCACATAGTGACATCGTTGGTCTTAGAACATCTGGTAAGATCCAGAAGGTTAGGAAAACTCACAAGCAAACCTGGGGTATGGAGTTATAGTTTTAATGGAATGATTGTGGACATATATCCAGTCATTATGGATGGAAAAATGATTGAGTGTCCTTCATCCTTTGAATCTCTTTCATAAGACTTGCAATAGCAAAGAGTTTCTAGACACAAGTAGATGATAGAAAGTTTGGGCAGGAATTAAATATGATCCAGAACTTGTCAGATTCTGGCTTAAGACTATGGATGATGCTACAGTTTATTCGTCTAAATGCTCCATGTATTACTCAGCTTTTAGTTATAACTAAAATAATGGAAAACATTAACTAGAGAATGAGACCATTTCATTTAGTTTGCAGATTTAGAAGTTCACAGTCCAAGATTGGATAGTTCCCTTGGTCGGGGAATCTGGTAAGGCTGGAGAACAGCAGAAGAATGATCACTTGGTGAGTGAGGGAACAGGGAGGCACGGGGGGGCACGTTCCTTACCCTCTATGTGGTTCTCCTTACACAGCCACCATGATCCAATCATAGAGCCCTACCCTAGCAACTAAAGACTCCACCCTTGGACATCATAATTATATCAAGACTCTTCCATAACCTATCGAACATTAACATTAATCCATTAATAATTAATATAAAACTTTAGGGTTTAAGCATCTACATGATTTTGGGGAGCCAGATTCTATTTAAATCATAACATCACAAGTCTGTGCAACTAAAGTATTTATTCTGTATCATCTTGGTCAGTTAGAGTTGCATTGCCTCCTCTCCCCCATATTCATATCTTGAATTCCTAACCTCCAAGAACTCAGAATGTGACCTGATTTGGAAATAAGGTCCTTGCATCGTAATTAGTTAAGAAGAAGTTATACTGAAGTAATATGTCCTTACTCTGCTCCATCTGGTGTCCTCATAAACAGGGAGCATTTGGACACAGAGACATACACATGGGGAGATCACCATGTGAACATGAAGGCAGAGTTTAAGTGATGAAGCTGTAAGCCGAGGAACCCAATTGCCAGAAAACCACTGTAGCAAGGAGAGCCTCAGGAGAAGACACTCCTTAGCAAGCTTCAGAAGGAAACAATCTGCCATCATCTTGGTTTTAGACTTCTAACAGTAAATATCTATTGCTTAAGCAACCTTCTTTGTCAAATTTTGTTGTGACAGTCCTTGAAAACTAATATATAGCTCTTAAAAGAAATATATTCATATTGACTTATAATTAAATATATTTAATATGCATTTTATAATTAAGTATTTATTTTGGAGTGTTAATATTAAAATTTTCTTCTTAAGCCTTTATATTTAGAAAGATCTTATTAACTATTATTATTATGTCATTAACTTGTTAATATACCAATATGCAATAATATGGAACATTGTAATAAATTTCTACTTGAGTGTACTTAGAATAGTCTTATATGCTAATATATGCTTATGTCTTAATATGCTTACACTTTTACTCTAGTATCTAGAGAGCTTAGAACAAGTGTGTCGCATAAATATATAATACATTTAAGTTATATATTGTAAAGGTGTCCACCAGCCCCTTCGGGTTTTACATCTGTTGGAGCCCCTCTCCCTCCCATGCCACTCTGGCTGGCTGTCTCTGACTCTAATAAATCTTGCTTTTAAATAAAAAAAAAATTACTCTGTCTACTTTTTTAGATGTTCTCTCTTATTGATTCCTTACATGCTCCCTTTTGATTTAATTCCTAAGCAATTTTAAAGTCTTTCAGAAGTAAAAGGAAATGTAATTTTGAAATTTTAAACAAATGTATGATAGCACGTGTTTCCTAAAAGTTAATCAATATCTGTAATGTTCCCAGAAAAATTAAAATCAATTGGCAGACGTCATTAACATTCTGCATTCTGAATAGCTACTGATTTAAAAGAAGAGATGAGAGAGGGAACTATGCCTTTTGGGTTCAGGAAAACTTCCATGAAAACACCACTAAAAAGCACGACTCAAAGATTTTCTCTATTTGTTATTTGGTCAGTTCACCAGTAATGTCACTTACTATAATTCAAAGCCAAGAGCCAGGAGCTTCTTCCAGGTCTTCCATGCAGGTGCAGGGGCCCAAGGACTTGGGCCATCTTCCATTGCTTTCCCAAGCCATAGCAGGAAGCTGGATCAGAAGTGGAGCAGCCAGGTCTCCAACCAGCACCCATATGGGATGCCAGCACTGCAGGTGGTGTCTTCACCCGCTACACCACAGTGCAGGCTCCCAATCCCCATAAAGTTGTAATGATCGAGACTGGGCCAGGCCAAAGCCAGGATCCGGGAGCTTCTTTCTGGTCTCCCAATGGTTGCAGTGTCCCACACCCTTGTGCCGTCTTCTGCTGCTTTCCCAGGTGCGTTAGTATGGAACTGGATCAGAAGCAGAGCAGCCAGGACTGAATCATCACCCACATGGGATGCTGGCAATGCAGGTTGTGGCTTAACCTTCTGCGCTGCAGTGAAGCCCCAAGATTTATTTATTATTTCAAAGGAGGGGAAAAAGAAAGAGAGAGAGAGAGAGATCTCCTCTGATCTTTTATATGCTGGTTCACTTTCCAAATGCTGAAAACAGCCATGGTTTTGGGCCAATCTAAAGCCAGTACCTGGGGAACTCTATCCAGGTCATCCCAAGTACTTGGACCATCATTGCTGTTTTCCGTGGTCTGCATTAGCAGGAAGCTGGAGGTGGGAAATTAATTCTGACACTCCAATTTAAGATGCAGGCATCTTAATTATTAGGCCAATAGACTATTCCAAATTCTGGTATTTATTGAGTGCTTACCACAGCCCAGGCACTGTGCGAACTACTACCATATGGAATGCAGGAGTCACAAATGGTGGTTTAACCTGCTGCACCACTATGCCTGCCCCTAGTTTTTGTTTAATCTTACTTTATGGTGAGGAAACTGAAGCCCAGAAAAATTAAGTGAACTCCCTGCAAATGGCAGGGATGGAATTAAAGCTTAGGTTGGTTAGAATTTAAAGCATTCCTTCTCAGCCTTTTGCATGGACAATCATTGCTCTTCTTTTCAAATTGTTTTATTGCTTTATTTATTTGAAAGGCAGAGAGAGAGAGAGAGAGAGAGAGAGAGAGAAAGAGAGAGAGAGAGCCTCATGAACTGATGGACTGGGCAAGCTTGAAGCCAAGAGCTATGGAGTCAATTTGGGTCTCCCATGTGTGTGGTAATGACCCAAGTACTTGAGCCACTACCTCAGCCTCCAAGGATATGCATTAGCAGGAAGATGGCCATCAGAGGCAGAAACAGAACATGAACCCAGGGGCTCTAATGTAGACTGTGGGTTTTACAAGCAGTATCATAACTGCTGCACCAAACATCTGTCCCCATTGCTATTCTCAGTGCTAACTCAATCATCACTGTCCAGTTCAGAAATCTCTAGGTTTAGTATCGTGTAACATATTTTTAATGCAGTCTTCCATGTAATGTTCTCCTTCACTTTCTATTTATGTCATTTCATTATCACGACTTTCTCTTTCTCTGCACAGTGATTTTGATTGCAGCTTGGCTCTGGGTTCAAATGCTTTCGGGAGGGGGCAGGTATGAGTATGCGTCCTGATTTCTGCTCAGTGTCTCAGGATGGTCAGCTTTACCCCAGCTGTGACCCAGTTGGCTTGCCCTTTGCAAGGTTGTGAGTCTGGAGTCATAGCTGTTTAGCTCTGACCTTTATTTACTCAGGAGGTTCCAAAACTCCAGGCTCACACAATTTACAATGACAAGATTGGGGTTAACATCAATGGAGCACATGGATCCAGCCACAACACTGTCCCAGCTTTCTCTTGGCTTACATTATATTATTTAAGTCAAATAGCTATAGTGACATTCATTATGGTAGGTAGCCTGGATAATAGCCAATTACAGCATCGATGCTCTAATCCGGGGAACCTGTGAATGTTTTTTATATATATATATATGTGTGTGTGTGTGTGTGTGTGTGTGTGTATTTTATATATATATATATATATATATATATTACCTTGTGGATATGATTAAAGATTTAGGATATGATTAAAGATTCAGGATGGGAGAGAGATCCTAGCTTAGCTGGCTAGGGCCCCACATGTCCAGATAAGTGGAGGCAGACAGAAGTTTGACTGTTTGTACAAGAGAAGAAGATGATGTCAGGGAAGCAGAGAATGACTTGAAGAGGCTATGCTACTAGCTTTGAATATGAGGGAAGGGGTCTTGAGCCAAGGAATGCAACTCTGGAAGCTAGAAAAGAAAAAAAATTCTTCCTCAGAAGGTCCCAAGGGAGGATAACCCTGTTACCACCTTGACCTTAGCCCAGTGAAATTAATTTCATTCTTCTAACATCCAAAGTTGTTGGAAAATAAATGAGTGTTCCTTGAAGAACTGAGTTGTGTTACTTTATTGGAGCAACCATAAGAGACCAATGCATACCACAAATATGTATGGATTTCAAAATTTTTTGCACTAAAATAAATGTATCTTTAATTCCATTCCTTCATGAATTTTTTGATGTACATTCATATTTTGAACTTTAACTAGAATGGGTTCAAAATACCTGAAACATCACCTTTTTTAAATCTAGAACATTTCAGAAAATAATAACTGCTTTGAAGCATTCCATGAAGTTGTACTTATAAAATAAGGGACCAGATGATTGCTGGAAACTCAGCAAATGACGTTAAAAAATGCAACCTCCTCTTTAAAACAAAAGATTCATTTATTTATTCTGAAAGAGTTAGAGAGAGAGAAAGAGAGAGAGACAGATCTTCCATCTACTTGTTCACATCTCTGATGGTCACAACAGCCAGGGCTGAGCCAGGTCAAAGCCAGGAGCCAGGATATTCATTCAGGTCTCCTACGAGGATGCAGGGGTCCAAGCACTTGGGCCATCTTCTGCTGCTTTTCCCTGGTCATTAGTAGCGAGCTGGATTGGAGATTGAACAGCCAAGACAGGAACAGGTGCTCATGTGGAATATCGACATCACAGGCAAAAGCTTAACTCATGACACCACAATGCTACCCTGCAAAATCTTTTTTAAGAAAATGGGTGAGTTTACAAATTTTGCCTTTTAATATTTCCCCTCAGTTTTCATAATATGGCTAGATGGCTTATATTTGCAAGCAATAATAGGAAGTGTTTTTTAAAGATTCATTTATTTATTTGAAAGAGTTACAGAGAGTGAGGAGCAAGGAGGGAGGGACAGAGAGAAAGAGAGAGATCAATTTTCCATCTGCTGGTTCACTCCGCAGATGGCATGACAGCCAGGGCTGGGTCAGGCTGAAGCCAGGAACCGGGAGTTTCTTCCAGGTTTCCCAAGTACTTGGACCCTCTTCTGCTGCTTTTCTCAGGACATTAGCAGGGAGCTGGATTGAAAATGGAGCCTTCTGGACACGAACCAGCACCAGTATGGAATGCCAGCCTGGTGGATTTACCTGCTCTGCCACAACACTGGCCCCCAGGAAGAGTTCTTGAGTGCCTTTGAGTATATCCTCCCACCGACACTTTAGCACTGTGAATCAGTTGCAGAGCACAAGTTTATTTATTTGTATAGATTTTGTATTATTCTCTGATATACCAGGTCTGTGTTTAATGCTTACTTCTAGTATCTGGGTCAAATTGTAGGTCTGGGAAAATGTCAAATAGTCCTAAACAAAGGTGAAACAGAAGAAAGGTTATCACAGAGAAACAAATAAACGTTTGTACTAATTCCACTCCTTTTTGTGTATACTGTGTAAACCAGTTAGAATATTTCTATTCTTTTCTACGCACTTTCCGTGGCCTATTATAGGAATGCATATTCAAGACCTCTATTCCAATCAGACTTCACAAAAGACCTTTGGATCTGAATACTTTCCTTTTCAAATCGCGTTCTCAAGAGAGTGGAGTTAATGATAGCAGAGCAGCATGGCAGGTATTTTAGAGAGGTTCTGAGCCTGCTGACCCAGTTCTGCTGCTGCTCATATTTCTGAATCCTACTTGGAACTGGGCCAAAATCACCTCAAAGCCACCTTCTACTTAGCTGTGGTGATGACAGGACCCCGTGGTGCCAGTTCCTCTCAGCAAGCCTTGTACCTGACTCCTGAAGACACTTTGAAGAAGAAAACACACAGATACATTCCAGCCTTGCTTAGAATGACTTAGCACAAGATACCATTCTTTGTGGCAAGCTTCCTGGCTTAGGAACACAGAATTCCAAGCAATATTCTAATGTTGAGCAGGAATTATCTATTGTTATTCCGAAATCAATGTTGGAAAATTTTTTTAAAGCTTTTCTGGTAGAGACATTTGAGTCAAGTGGAACCTGGACCATATTTGAACTTGCTGTCAGTTAAAGCTTTACAGTTCTTATTATACACTTGGGTGCTGTGGTTATTGTGCAAATGGAAAGACAACTCTGACCTGAGAGCTGACATTGCCAGCTCTAGGGGATGGCCGATCCTTCTTGTCAAAATGTGTTGTGTGCACGTTTCAAGTAGCAGGGGAAATCTACAAATGCTGAGGGGTGAAAGGGAGAGTGAAGTCAAAGCTACAGGACAGAGTATTTGGACAAGCTTAGGTTATAGGAGACCAGGGCTGGAAGGAGACTTCAGTTCCCAGAAGAAACTGGAAATACACAAAAAGGAGGGCATCGTCAGAGGCATGAGTTCACAAGAGGCAAGGGGACTCAAGGGTGGTTAAATTTGTAACAGAGAAGTGCTGTGTTCATGGAATTAGGAGAGAAAGGGAAAAGATGCAAATAAGTACTAATCTGCTAAATTTGCAAGTGACTTCCTATGTTTAAGTGAAGAGGAGAAATGCTCAGTGATAATATTGGTGAATAATGTGATAGAAAGCTACTACAAGACGAATGTTAAGCAGAATGAGAACAGGGAAAGACTATACCTCACAAGTATGTGACAGAACAATCAGCTAGGATGTGTCTCCGAAGTCAGTGTCAACACCCTTGTCAACACCCTCTGGTCTGTTGTCATTGTGTCAGGGATGCACAAAGCCCTAGGAACACAGCACATCTTCCTCTAGTGGCAAGTGTTTTTTTGTTTGTTTTTATTGTTTTTGGAACATTTAGGTTGAAATTTCAGTTACTTATCGATTTTTAAAATCTTTTATATAAAGGATAGAATTAAAACTAGGGTACACTTTTAAAGGTAAATAGAAATTTTCAAATAATTAGACACTATTGTGATAATAACTCCCACACTCCCTGGACTGCTGTGTGTTCAGTTTCTTCTGTCAGTAGAGGAATGTCTGTGGGTGAGCTGAGAAGTTGGGGTGCTGATTTATCCAAGAGCATAGATAAACAATGTAGCAGGAGCAGAGGAAACACAGTACATTTTTTTCTGGATTGTCAATGGCCACAGGCTAAAGAGCTGAGCATTCCAAAGTGTTTGTGCAAGGCCCTCCAAGTAGCTCTTTAGTCCATGGGATAAAGTGATTATCAAATCCTTCTGACCTAGGTTATATTATCTCTGTTTTACAAATTTGGAACCTGATCCTCAGAGTGAGAACAATTGGCCTAAGCTACACATTTGATCAACAGCAAGAGAACTAAGAGAGAAGGACTCTGATGGCTCACAAGGCTAAGAGGCAACGGAGGAATTGTAGATTAGCAAGAGCACAGCCTGGGCAACGTGGAAAGATAGCAAAGGGAAGAACTGTTATTGCAGAGAACAGAGAAGAAAAAGGGAGGAACGAAGTGACGGAGTGCTTCCATCTTCTTGTTAGCTCCCTAAATACCTGCAACATCTGGGGCTGGGTGCCAGTTTACTCCCCGAAAATCTGTATCAGTTGGGGTGGGACTGGGTTCAAGACCAGAAGCTGGGATCTCACTCTAGGTCTCCTACATTGATGGCGGGATCTCAGATACTTGAATCATCACTGTTGCCTCCCACAGTGTGCATTAGCACAGAGCTGGAATCAGAAGCCAGAGCATAGAATCAACCCCAGGTCTGATGTGGGATGCAGGTGAGCATCTCAATTGCTAGGCCAGCTCCTGCCCTAAAGACCCTTTTATTTACTGGCCTAGACTTAGCAAAATTCTGTGAGCTCCATTTAAAAACTTGAAAATGGCCTTGAACTTGCATCCAGCTGTTCAGAGTGGTGGTTCTTTTGCTTCCCCAGCCAACAGAACTCTGAGATAATGTGGAAGTTTCCTTCCTCTTTTGGGCCTGAATCATAGATCATGCACATCTTAAGGGAAAAAAAATGGAGTAAACTAGTTTGGATTATTTCTAAGTAACTCAGTTTTTCTGCACAACATCTATTTGGAGAAAAAGAAGGGAATTAAGCAAATTATGTCTTCCTGCTTTTCCCCCATAACATAAGTTATGGCAAAGATATAGGGGACTGGCACAGTTTTTGTCTCTCCTCCTCCCACTACACAATTCTGTCTTTTGTGTTCAGATTTATTATTTTAATTGTTTAAAGATTTACTTTTTAATTATTTGAAAGGCAGAGTTACAGAGAGAGAGAGAGAGAGAGGGAGGGAGATACAGAGAAAATCTGCTAGTTCGCTGTCCAAATGTCACCATGGCCAGGGATGGGCCAGGCTGAAGCCAGGACCCAGGTGCTTCTTCCAGGTCTCCCATGTGAGTAACAGGGGCCCCAGCACTTGGCCATCTTCCTCTGGTTTCCCAGGCACATTAGCAGGGAGCTGGATCACATGTGGAGCAGCCGGGTCTCAAACTGATGCCCATATGGGACATTGGCATTGTAGGAAGCAGATTAACCCATTCTGCAACAACGTTGGCCCCTTTTTGATTGTTTTAAAATACTTTTTCCACATTAACTTTATTTTCTTTTTTAAAAATATTGATTTATTTATTTGAAAGAGTTACAGAGAAAGAGAGGGGTAGAGACAGAAGGGGAGAGATTCCATCTGCTGGTTCATTACCCAGATGGCATCAATAGCCAGGGCTTGGCCAGGCCAAAGCCAAGAGCCAGGAGCTTCTTCCAGGTCTCCCACATTGGTACAGGGGCCCAAGTACTTGGGCCATCTTCTGCTGATTTTTCCAGGCCATTAGCAGGGAGCTGAATCAGAAGTGGAGCAGCCAGGATTAAACCGACACCCATATGGGATGCTGGCATTGCAGGCAGCAGCTTTACCCACAACACCACAATGCCAACCCCTCCCCACATTAATTCTAAAAGTGACCTATTCATTCTCTTGGAATTTTAAGTAATTATTGTTATCATGCATCTAAGCATTTAGTGACCACAAACTATATTTTCAATATTCTGCTTCCCCCCTCCTTTATTGGAAAGACACCAAGAGACTTACCTACAGTCAGATGTCATCATTAGGTGTTACCTTATTGACATGTTTCAGCCAGGATTTTCTGGCAGATGAATACTAAATCCTAAGGTCAGATATAGGAGGGGATTTACAGTAGGCTGGTTGGTCCAGTTTAGAACTTCATGTTTCAGGTAGCAAGATCAGAAGAGTGTAGGAATCAGGCAAAACACTGGGAATATTAAGAGTGATCTAAAATTACTGTGTTCAGTAGAGCTGCAAGGTCATAGTAAAATTTTCACAAATCAGTGAGCTCAAAGATATAAGTATTATGCTTTAAAACACACTCATGAGCTGTGTGCCAGGCAGTTGGGATTCAGCCAGGACTGTTCCATCCTTACCCAAGATTCCCTTCCTCGGTTCAACTTAGTAGTAGTCGCTGCAGATGAAGCAGCCTGGTGTCTGTTACACCTACGCCCTAGAGGGCTTCTATGTGCAGCTCAGCAAAAAAAAAAAAAAAAAAAAAAAAAAAAAAGAATACTGGTTATACTGGTTAGTCTTATCTTTCATGAACTTTGTAAATTAAGAACAAGGAGCAGTCTTGGTGCTTTATCTTGGAATCAGTATTTCCAGATCAGTCCAAACAGTGGAGGCTGGTGAAACCAATGTGACAGATTTTTAGATTAGACAAGTTAATTGGTAACTTAATACAGAATCTACTAAGCTAATGTGTGTGCATCTAAATTGACCAGGAGGTCCTTGTCACATGCAAGTTAGTTTTTGGATGGAAAGCATTTTTTTAAAAGATTTATTTATTTTATTTTGAAAACCAGAGTTACACACAGAGAGAAAGAGAGACAAAGACAGAGGTCTTCCATCCGCTGGCTCACTCCTCAATTGGCTGCACCGTTCTGAAGCCAGGAGCCAGGAGTTTCTTCCAGGTCACCCATGTGTGCACAGGGGCCCAAGCACTTGGGTCATCCTCAATTGCAGAGAGCTGGATCAGAAGTGGAGGAATCAGGACTCAAACTGGTGCCCATATGGGATGCCAGCACTGCAGGCGGCGGCCTTCCTGCTGCACCACAGCGCCGGCCCTGAAAGCATTTTTGAGATCATGTCATTTTTCCAAGGGCAATAGGGACTAGCTGATAACGTAAAATACCAAATGCATAAGTAAGAATAAAACATGAGAATGATATGTGATTGTATTTTGAAGTCAAGTTGGTAAAATTTGAAAATTCTTGCTATTCAAGAAGTAGTAACGCAAAAATGTCATGAGGGACATAAACATTAAATTCAGAAAGTACTGTCTGACCTGCCTTGCAAGGGGAGGTAACAGTGTGATTTCAGCACCAGAGAGTGGTGTCAAGCCTAGCCGGTAAGATGTCCATGCCCCATGTGAGTGCTTGGACTTGATTCCCAGCTTCTGGTTTCAGATTACCACCAATGCAGATGCTGGAAGCACTGGTGCAGTGATGGCTCAAGTAGTTGGGCTCCTGCCACTCACACAGGAGACCTGAATTATGTTCCTGGCTCCAGGCTCCAGGCTTCTGTGTTTCCCTGGGCATTTGGGCATTTGGGGAGCGAAAGGACAGATAAGAGTTCTCTTTCCATCTGTCTTTGTCTCTCTCTCTCTCTCTCTCTCTCTCTCTCTCTCTCTCTCTCTCTGTGTGTGTGTGTGTGTGTGTGTGTGTTTCCAGCTTTCAAATTAACAGAGTAACAAAAACAAACAACAGCAATCAAACCTAGGAGACTTGCCTGTCATTTCCATTAGAGATCTCCACAAAACTGAGGCTATTTTACAGGCAGTTTGGAGAAGGATTTAATCATAGAGACTGCCTTCTTCATGGATTCTGGGGCAACCTACCAGTGCAGTTACTGAGCCTCCAGCAACCCTCTCTTGGCATGTGAGCTATGTTCCAAACATTGGACTGCCTCTGAAAATTATTCTATTTCAACCACTAAATGGAAAGTGGAGACTGTAGGGAGTGGGCATGTGAAAACAGTACTGAAGCAGTAGGTTGGGAACATAAGGGGAAAAAATGGAGAGGATTCCCTGACACTTGAGCGAGTTCACATATGCTTAGAATTGGAAATTTAGAAATCACCAGTGTGGTATGGTTGAGAAATTAGAAGCCAGTTGGCTTTAGGTCTGTGAACACAGATAAAAGTGGCATTTAATATTTAAACGTGTATTCATAGTTCTTATAAGCCAAATCAAGAACATAATATTGTTACTTTTTGTAAAAACAATGAGAATTATCCTTTCTGAGGGAGTCTTACTATGACCAATTACTGTTATTTTCCTTTTATCTTCAAACTCCTTTTACTTTAACTTTGACATATCAGAAATGCTTTTCCAAAGAGATGAATTCACATGGATTTTTTCTGTTCCTTTTGGAGAGATCCCTGTGTTTGACTCCTGTAGGAAGAACAGTTGATTGTAAGGCAGTGGGTAACTGAGAGTCAGGTTAGGGACGTGTCACTCAGCTCCTCCAGGTCCACCTCACTCTGTCCTACAGCCTTGGTCTCATTCACAAGCACCAATAATTGTGGCTACAGGATGCCTCTTAAATCAGTCTCTCATCTGATGTCCCACTTTGAAACAAAAAGCAATATAGCCTTTATCCTCACTGAGGAATTGACCTTTAGTGTAATAATTTGTTCTAAATTTAGACTTCACCAACTTTACACTGGAGACCAGAGATTGGGTTATAATAGCAACTATTTAGCTTTTATTAATCTCTGGCATTCAAAAAGAGAGGTCACTTCCCTTGAGCCATTTGCTATCAAAAAGGAAGAGAGAAAATTTTAGTGGGAAAGGCATTTGACATTGATATTCAACAATATTTTTAAATGAATAACATTTGATAATGATGATGACTGATTATGGCAAGGAGGAGGAAGGGGAAGAGGAGAGAGAACTAGAAGGGAATGACCAGGAGCAAGGGTTAATGCGGTTTTCTTGCTGTGAGCTAGATGCCACGAAAGGCTGCTTTCAGAGGGTATGACTTTTAATCTCCAGGTTAGCCTCATAATATTTGTCCTATTGTTTTTCACAGATAGGAACTCTAAGATATGATGAAGTATCTTGCTCAGAGATCTGCAGCTGAAAATCAGGGAGTATGAATGAAACTCAGGCCATGTACACTGAACCCCTGCCTTGCACTGTTTGATGCTGTTGGTCTTGCTTTTCTAGCTGAAGGAAAAGGAAGGAAGGATATCATGTAATGAATAGAAACAGGAAGAGAAAGAAGAATAGAGAAAAAAATCTAAAAGAGATCAAAGAAGGGCAGGAGGAGGTGTGTGAGTAGGGACAGAAAGGGAAACTGAGGCTATATCTGGGTAGTCTGTGGATAGCGCAGGATGCCACAAGAGCAGTAGGTCTGGGTTCCAGCCCTGGCTCCCTGTCATGTCAGTACCTTACTGTGGTGCACTCTGCATGTTTATTCATGTGCAGTCATTGTCCAGTTTTCAAATCCCATTTTTGTTTCAGGGTTTTCTTTTTTTAAAGATTTATTTTACTTATTCGAAAGGCAGAGTTACAGAGAGAGAGGGAGAAATAAAGACAGAGAGATCATCTATTTGCTGGTTCACTCCCCAGATGACTGCAACTGCCAGGGATGGGCCAGCAAGAAACCAGGAGCAAGGAAATTCTTCTGGGTCTTTGACTTGGGTGCAGTGGCCCAAGCACTTGGATCATCTTCCACTGCTTTCTCAGGCATATTAGCAGGCAGCTGGATCAGAAATGGAGCATTTAAGGATTCAAATCAGAGCCCATATGCAACGCTGGCATTACAGGCAGCATTTTTTTTTTTTTGACAGGCAGAATGGACAGTGAGAGAGAGAGACAGAGAGAAAGGTCTTCCTTTACCGTTGGTTCAGCCTCCAGTGGCCGCTGTGGCTGGCGTGCTGCAGCTGGTGCACCGCGCTGATCCGAAGGCAGGAGCCAGGTGCTTCTCCTGGTCTCCCATGCGGGCGAAGGGCCCAAGGACTTGGACCATCCTCCACTGCACTCCTGGGCCACAGCAGAGAGGTGGCCCGGAAGAGTGGCAACCAGGACAGAATCTGGCGCCCTGACTGGGACTAGAACCGGTGTGCTGGTGCCGCAGGCAGAGGATTAGCCTATTGAGCCGCAGCGCCGGCCTGATGTAGTTGTTTTGATATGCCTCAGAAACTGAGTGTTTGGGAATTTGTTAATCTGTTTGGTAATGAAGATACTTCCTGTTCTTTTGTTGTTGTTGTTCCATATTTTCATGTTTAAATTTGAATTTTTACATTTTTACTATTGTTAATTTAAGTACAATTTGTTCAGTGGTTAAAATGGTGTTGTCAGTGTAGAAACTTAAAAACAGCCTCATTCATGTAACTGCTTAAGTAAAAGCTACATTTTGTGTTCTATGTTCATACATTTTTAATGATCTGTATTTCTGTTTAAATATAAATGATGATTTTTTTTTTTGATGCAAGAGCATGAGGATTTTATTAATCATTTGCGCAAATGGGCTTCCTCCCCAGTAATGGCGGAGAGAGAGGCCATGATGATGTTTTAAAAAAATAAAATCCTAGTGGAAAGAATGGGCCATCAAAGAAGGAAGTACCTTTCTCTGAAGGGAGGAGAGAACTTCCACTTTGACTATGACCTTGTCTAAATAAGATTGGAGTTGGTGAACTCAAAAGGCTTCCATAGCCTTGGCAACCCATGACAAGAGCCTAGGGTGATTACTGATTCCATATATAAGAGTGTCAATTGTTAAGTCAACAACAGGAATCACTGTGCACTTACTCCCCGTGTAGGATCTCTGTCCTTAATGTGTTGTACAATGTGAATTAATGCTATAACTAGTACTCAAACAGTACTTTACACTTTGTGTTTCTGTGTGGGTACAAACTGTTGAAATCTTTATTTCATATATGCTAAATTGATCTTCTGAATATAAAGAGAATTGAAAATGAATCTTGATGTAAATGGAAGGGAAGAGGGAGCAGGAGATGGGAGGGTTGCTGGAAGGAGGGAAGTAATGGGGGGGAAAGGACCACTGTAATCCAAAAGCTGTACTTTGGAAATTTATATTTATTAAATAAAAGTTAAAAAAATAAATAAAATCCATATGACATTTAGAAAAAAAAAAAAAAAAACAAGAAGTGGAGCAGCTAGGACTCAAACCAGTGCCCATGTGGGATGCCAGTGCTGCAGTACATGGTTTTTAGCCTGCTGTGCCACAGCATTGGTCCCAGAACTCTCATTTTTCATAGAATGAAATGAATCTTTACTGAGCTCACTGCATGCAAGTTCAAGGAATTTTACATGGTCTCTAAATCTTCACAATAACCCATTGAGATGAATATTAATTTACCTCCACTTTGCAAATGAGAAAACTGGGTTATGGAGAAAGGGGAAAAATTTTTGAGACCAACATTGTGGTGCTGCAGGTTAAGATGCTTCCTGTGGCTACTATGGTTCATATTTGAGAAATACAGATTTAAGCTTTATGTTACAACTTGCCATTATAGCATCATAACTAACACAGTGACAATTACTCATTTCATATTTTTTTCTTCTTAAACTCAATAAGCAAGCTATCATTTAAGCATATGGAATAACGCCATGTTTTCTAATTATAATAGTAAATTTTAAAATCCAAATATTTTGTATCATGGAAACTACCTAGCTGTATAAAGGCTCCCAAATACAATCCAATCATAAAATTTCTTCTTTGTAGATTTCATTAATTTATAATTATTTTAGTACAGATAAAGGCAGGACACTACTCCAGATTATTGGGCCAAAAAATGTCAGTGTCACTACCTGTATTTAAGTACGAGCACACCAGAATCACAACCATGGCAAGTAAATGCCCTCACATGTCCTCCACTGCTTCCGGGGTTCCTTTCCACATCACAGGAGCTAGTTTAATGGATATTGTTGGGTCTCAATCTATCTTTGAAAATTCCTTTATTAAAAATTTTGAAATTTAACTAATGGAACAGCTACAGTCTCAGTAAACTAGTTCTCTGTTCCTACTTTTCACTAATTAGTTCAAATACAATATATAACGCTTCAAATTTTTATAGACACCCTATTAAAATGATTATAGGTATCTAAAATACCTTTAGTGGGTAAATATTAACAAAAATGACATTAAGGATATTTTTGAGACTATTTTTTTCTAACTAGAAAAACTATGGGGTTAGTAATGAACACAGATATAGTGACTTTTTAGCCCTGCTGTTTTACATCAATAATAAGAGTAAATGCGTGAAGCACAGGAAAGAAGAGCAGGATTTCAGGAGAAAAATCCAATAAACACTTGAATTTTGGATGCCTCAAACACAAAAGGTTCACAGTGCTTAAAGTCACTATCATTATTTTCATCCTTTAAGTAGTTCAAATCTCTATTTCATTTCTAATTTTATCTGGAAAAACTTAATTCATTATATAATGTATCTTGTCAGTTTCAGTTTTCAAGTATTCAAGTAATGCAACCCAAGTACTTTCTTTTGTGGCAACAACACACTTACGGACTGAGCTTCAATGACAGGGAAAAATCCATTCAAAATAACTGATCCACTCTTCCGCCCAAAAACACGAGTACTAAGACATGCACAAATGGTATGTAATATGAGAAGGGAAGAAAAAGATAGTCCAATATAACCAATGTCTTCTTTTTAAAAAGGATTTACAGACTGCCTTAATCTGTGGCTAGATTCCCAGTAACAGGCTATTCTGAAATCTAAAGAACTACAAAAGAAGAACCAGAATAAGTTCAATTTTCCTGTCATTTTTCCATAAATGTTCCTATTGGATTTCTTTTGTACTTCTACTGGGAAATTTTCTGCCTTCACTTTCTTTCATAGTGATGACCATGTTTCTGTGTATAGCATATCCTTAAGCATCTTTCATAAGGTTGGATGAGTGGTGGCAAATTCTTTGAATTTCTGTTTTTTATGGAAGGTCTTTATTTCACCATCATTCATATATGAGAGCTTTGCAGGGTACAGTATTCCAGGTTGACAGTTTTTTGTTCTTAAGACTTGGAATATATCTTGTCATTCTCTCCTATCTTGAAGGGTTTCTGATGAGAAGTCAGCTGTGGGTCTAATTGGAGATCATCTGAAAGTAATCTGGTGTTTATCTCATGCATATTCTAGAATCGTTAATTCATGATTTACTGTAGAGAGTTTGACTACAATGTGTCATGGTGAAGCTCTTTTCTGGTCATGTCTATTAGAAGATCTATGTGCTTCTTGTACTTGGACTTCTCTTTCTTTCTCCAAATTAGGGAGGTTTTCTGTTATTATTTCAGTAAAAAGACTTTCTAACCCATTCTCTCTTTCCACACCTTCAGGAACTCTTAAAACCTAGATGTTGGGTTGTTTGATAGTATTCCAGAAATCTCCAATGCTGGTTTTTAGTTTTCTAATGTCTTCTTCTTTTTTTGATCTGAATGTAAAATTTACAGAGATTTGTCTTCCAACTCAGATATTCTTTCTTCTGCCTCACTGAGTCTGTTGTTAAGGCTTTCCACTGAATTTTTTATTTAATCTATTGAATTCTTAATTTCCAATATTTCACTTTGATTTCTCTTTAAAATCTCAATTTCATGGGAAAAACGTTCATTCATTTCATGTATGGATTTCTTTAACTGTGGATTTTCTTCTGATTACTTCTTCTTCTTCTTCTTATTTTTTTTTTTTTTTGACAGAAAGAGTGGACAGTGAGAGAGACAGAGAGAAAGGTCTTCCTTTTGCCATGGTTCACCCTCCAATGGCCTCCGCAGCCAGCGCGCTGTGGCTGGCGCACCACGCTGATCCAATGGCAGGAGCCAGGGACTTATCCTGGTCTCCCATGGGGTGCAGGGCCCAAGCACTTGGGCCATCCTCCACTGCACTCCTGGGCCACAGCAGAGAGCTGGCCTGGAAGAGGGGCAACTGGGACAGAATCTGGCGCCCCGACCGGGACTAGAACCCAGTGTGCCGATGCCGCAAGGCGGAGGATTAGCCTAGTGAGCCTCGGTGCCGACCCTGATTACTTCTAAGTAATCCTATGATCAAGTTTTTGAATTCTGTTTCTGGCATTTCTTCAGTCTCTTCATTTTCACATTCTGGTATTGGAGTGTTGATGTGTTCTTTTGCAGGCATCATGTTGTCTTCCTTATTCGTTAAGTTGCTACATTTGTTTTTGGGCATTTGTGGGTATAGATATACTTGTTGGTTTTTTTTTCCTCTGTGATGGCTTTTATCTTTGGACTATACCTCTGTGGCTTAGTGGAATGTCTGCTCTCTCAGTGAATACCCTGAGGCATGTGCTGGATATGGCCAAGGAGCTTTGTTCAGTGCTCCAGGGTCGGGGGAGCATCCAAGGTGACATGCATATTGGGTATTCTAAATCTCTCTCTCTTTTCTTTTTTATCAGAGGGGAGGATTAATCTGCTGTGTTGTTGTAGTATCATGCTCATCTCCTCTCCTCCAGGGAGACCAATGCCTGGTCACTAGCTCCAGTGAGTATAATATTCATTCCCACTGCCACAAGAACCACACAAAGGATCCATGCCCTCCTTGATGTGAGCATGGATCCTGCAGCAATGACCCTCACCAATCAATCAGGGAGCCCCAAGCATGTAGGGCCACCCACAGTGACTGCCCAAGACCCATCCACACCCAGCACACTCATACAGAGCCACAGTGTTTTCACAGTCCAGACACACAAGACTCCCAAAGTCAGGAGCTCCCAGCCCCCTGTCAGTTCTCCCAGCCAGACTCAGGCCTCGCAGCTCAACTGGTTGCTGGGAGAGTGTACATGGGGTAGCAAAGCTGTTATGTATGTCCAAAATGGCACTTGCCCTCTCTTGGCTAGTTACAGGATGCTGGTGGTGGGTGCTTGGGGAGGGAGAAAAGCCCCCCCCCCACACACACAGTTTTTTCCTCTAGGTTGGCAGGTACACTGTCTCCCACAAGGACCCAAGCCATAGTTATGCCAGGATATTCCCATAGCTTTATCGCCAGTGATGTGGCTGCTGGTCTCACCTCACTCTCCAAAGCTGGTGTTGAAACTCTTGGCTGCTGGGGTCCTGGGTTGTGCATGTCCACGCACTCTGCGTAGATCCATAGTATCCCTCTAATTTGTGTGGTGTTTCCTCTTCTGTTTTAACCCTAACTCTTCCCCGAGATTGGACTTTCTCCAAATTTTTTTTTAACTCTCTTCCCCTAAACTTGAGCAGTAAGCTCCTTCCCTATTCCATCATCTTGGTGTCTCCCTGCTTCATCTCTGATCCACCTCCCTGCTAATGTGCTTGCAAAGGCAGCAGAGGATATCCTAAGTCCTTGGACCCCTGCATCTGTGTGGGAGACCTGGAAAAAGCTCCTGGCTGCTGGCCTGGCGCAACCCCTCTCGCTGTGGCCATTTGAGGAGTGAACCAGTAGATGGAAGATCTCGCTCTGTCTCTCCATCTGTCTCTCTATAACTTTGCCTTTCAAATAAATAAATTTGTAAAAAAAATGGGAGTCTTTGTGTTGGGCAAAGTTAGTATTAAATACTAAGTATAAAGCATAGGCAAGGTAAAATGAATGACTACCACTTCTATGTCAAATGTAAGTCTTTCCTCTCTCCCTCCCTTCCTTCCTTGTCTTTTTTTCTTTTTCCAGTTAAAAGATTGGTACTTGCAGTCTGACTTTACTGCTGTTCTTTCTTGTCTCTGCACATGATTCTTTTTGAGGCCTTTGCCCTCCCTAAGCCACTTACCACTAGCCTATCCTACCAGAGAGCAAATATTGGGGGAAACAGATGGAAGATCTGAGCTGAGTTCTGCAGCCTGTGGCAAATATCTCTGTGCCTCACATCAGGATCTCTTGTTTTAATTCAGTACATTGGACAGAAGTTAAAGTGGGAGATGCCCAGACTGGGAGGAAGATCTCCAGCCAGAAGCAGGTAGCAAGGCTAGAGAAGAGGGAAGGAAGGAAATGAAAAGTGAACATGGAAGCAAGGGTAACAGGCAATGAGTGCAACATGAAATCACAATCTGGTCTGTATTCAATTGTAACAATTATTCTATATAAAGTTTAAGAAATCTTTAATTTTCTGATTAATTTCCCTGGCTAGACATATCCATGTTCACACTGGCACATTATGGGAGACCTAAAGACTGGATGAAAGCAAACCACAGAAAGCTCTCGAGATATTTCCAGACAGTAGTGGTTGGTGTTTGCTGGGATGTGCAGCCAAGTTGTTTAACTCAGTCATGACTACTACAGCAGAGCAGGTGGGAGTGCAAAGACTGCTGCAGGAGGCTGCTCAGGTGTTTGGCACTGCTGCTGGTTGACTGCAGTGGGTTATTCTGACTGGTTGGCTTTGAAGTCAGCTCACCAGATTTGGGAAAAGTAGGGGAATGGTAACAAATAAAATTCAGAAAATTCATCTGGTCTTTCCAACTTTTATAGATGTTCTATTTTATAGGCCTAATGAATGGTGGCATATTTTTAAAAGATTTTATTTATTTATTTGACAGGTAGAGTTAACAGACAGAGAGACAGGTCTTCCTTCCATTGGTTCACTCCCCAAATGGCCACTATGGCCAGCACTGTGCCGATCCGAAGCCAGGAGCCAGTTGCTTCCTCCTGGTCTCCCATGCAGGTGCAGAGACCCAAGCACTTGGCCTATCCTCCTCTGCCCTCCTGGGCCACAGCAGAGAGCTGGACTGGAAGAGGAGCAACCGGGACTAGAACATGGTGCCCATATGGGATGTCAGTGCCACAGGCGGAGGATTAACCAAGTGAGCCACGGCGATGGCCCCGAATTGTGGGATCTTAACATGACATCTGTATTACAAAAATGAAACCTTCTAATTCGCCTCTGGACTGAGTAAGAGGTTGGACTCTATTCCTATTCCCCTTCTCAGTTAAAGCATCAAACTCAGAATATGTTCTATTTGGCCCCACAAAATATTTTATGATTATTAAGATAGAAAATATTTAATTTGTTAAGCTATTATCATTTCACTCTTGAGTTCTATGGACTGTAGAATTATCTGTTAAAAATGTAAAATTTAAAACACAGACAATATTGTCTTTTTAGGAGCTTACCCAGTGAGAAGGTTTTATTTTGGGATGAAATAAATTTTCAGATCCTTTAGAATGCTTCCCTGCATCCTGAGTTCTCTTTAAAGTTACTGTATTCTTGATTCTAATTGCATTTTGAGGTACTTTGATGGAAATTCCAAGACAACACTGTAGTACTGCTCAGAACCACAGGATGGCAGGATGCTAACACCTTTGACTTTATTTCACTGTCCTTTGCTTTAGCTTCTGTAAAAGTTCTCCACATTTTTGAGAAAAAGTGTTTTTAAAAGGAAGAGCACACACACACACACACACACACTTTTATATACTTATTTACTTATGAGCGACAAGTAGATAAATGTAGTGCAACAAAATATATAATTGGTTTTCACGTTCTTTGAAAAGGACATGGAAAATGGAATTAGAAGGAAGGGAAGCTTATTGGATGCAAAAAATTATGAAAAACTGTGCACAGTTTGTTCACAATATGCATATTCCATGACTTTTTTAAAAATACCTATTTATCTATTTGAAAGTCAGAATTAGAGAATGAGAAAGAGATCTTCCATCTGCTAGTTTACTTACCAAGTGGCCACAAGGGCCAGAACTGAGCCAGACCAGGCCAGAGCTGGACCAGGAGCATCATCTGACTCTCTCATGTGTGTCGCACAGACCCAAACACTTTAGCCATCTTCTGCTGCTTTTCCCAGGCTGTTAGCATGGAGCTGGATCAGAAGGGAGGCAACCAGGACATGAACCGGTACCCATATGTGATGCTGGCCTCACAGGTGACAGTTCAACTTGTTGCATCACAACGCTGGCCCCTCCATGACCCTCATATGCATTGCTTTAAACAATTTTTGCCCCAGAGGAAACTCAACTTTTAACCCCATTTTTCCATAAACATGTTAAAGTGCCCTCTTATATTTTTCTCAACACAAATAATAATTTTCGTAAATAATAATTTTCAGGCATTTCTGTACCAAATGGATTCTTATCATATAAACCATAAAGTCTGATCTGCTGTGGATCATTTGTGTTACTAAATTAGAGGAGGATGTAGCTCCATTCCTCAGGTTAGACAGCAGAGACAAAAGAACCTGCTTATTAATCTTATACTTCAGTGCTTCCCGAAGGAAGAGGATGGAAGTTTGCATTACTTTCATTTCCAAAAGGTGTATTAAAAATATAACTTATTCTGTGTTTCTGAATTGATGGGAGACATTTGAATTTCAGAAATACACACCTCCACTTGGCTTTCAAGAACTCAAGAATAAAAAGCTTTAATAAACTTAAAATGGATTTTAGAAAACACCAGCTTAAACTACCATTACCTGTGGGCCATTGTTTGTCATCATTAATTTTACATCTGGTTAGAATTTTAATTTTTTTACTTTTAAGTTTAATGTTTTATGACTAAATATTTGAAAAAATTCAGAATTGGTGGGTTGGCACTGTGGCGTAGGGGGCACTGCCAGCATTCCATATGGGTGCCAGTTCTAATGCCAGATAATTGACTTCCTATCCAGCTCTCTGCTGTGGCCTGGGAAAGCAGTGGGGGATAGTCCAGGTCCCTGGGGCCCTGCACCCACATGGGAGACCTCGAAGAAGCTACTGGCTCCTGGCTCCTGGCTTCTGACCCGTACTGCTCCAGTCGTTGTGGCCAACTAGGGAGTGAATCAGAGGATGGAAGACCGCTCTCTCTCTCTGCCTTTCCTTCTCTCTCTGTGTAGCTCTGCCTTTCAAATAAATAAATGAATTTTTTAAAAAAGAAAGAATTGAAACAAAATTAAAACAGTAGAGTGTGAAAGTCTAAATTATCCAGATATGTTAACATTATAAGACTTTTTTTTTTGTCAACAGTATTCCTAAAACATTTAAAAACATGTTAAAGTTTTATTTTGAATTTAATTGCTTTGTTTTTGCTTTTTTTAAAGTAAATGTCAATTTTTAACTATTTCAATGATTTTTCCCTGTGAAACCTACATATACACCAAAATTCACAAACATGAGTTTAATTTATTGATTTGTAGGATCTTAAGTAATCAAATTTAACATATTTATCATATTTACAATGCTTCCTAGAAATAGTCCTCAAAGCTACCAAGCAGTGATAAAAAGAAATCTCATTAAATTTTTTGGAATAAATGAGTATTTGCAAAAAATTCATATATTTTGTTTTTTAAATTTAGTATATATTAACTTTATGTAAACATTTATGCAGAGTATCAACATGATTTGATGGTGTCATGTATGTATTACAATACATAGGTTGAGTGTCAGAAATTATCATATTCTTGTCTAGTGAACCTGAAGTTTTCTGGTTATTTCTTTTCATATTATGAAAGATGTATTTTTAACTAATCTATTCGTTATAGTTGCAAGATGATATCCAAAAGAGAGAAGTCTACTTTTGGAGATACATTTATGCAGTATAGCATTTTAAAGACACATTTTTAAAAATACAAAGTTGTTCCTTATAACTATCTTTGTTTTTTGAATTATAAATCTTATACTCTTTGATTGCATCTTACATGTGATTTGAAAATATAAAAAGCCCAATACTTCCCAATTCTTTCTCTGTAGTTTGGAGTATTTTCTATGGCTGGAGAACAGAACTCCTTTGCAGAATGTTGGAAGGAAGGGAATGTTATCAGTTAAAAAGTCTCAAATATCCTGCACTTGTCTTGTTAGTCACTTATCCTACTATGTCACAGTATATTTGTCTTATGGTCTATCTCCCTTACTTAATTATAAGCTCCATGAGGCCAAAGCCATCTATTTGGTTCACCAATTATATCCTCTTTGCCTTGCACAATGCCTGGGATTTAATAAATTTCCCAAAAATATTTGTTGAATAAATGGTCTATTGGTATTGCAGGGACTGAGACAACAGTCCCAGCCAGTTCCCATGCCCTATCTCCTACTCCAACAATTCCATTCAAAACCCTTCCAGGGCCAGCCCCGCTTAGAAGGTGAGGGTGGTTCAGCACATTTTTCATTGATGTCAACCAAAAACCAAGCGTTCTTCAGGAAATGAAAGTCAATTGGTGATTCACACCTGCTTTGGGTCACTTTTCCTTGGAGTTGGAGCACAAGATTGGAGAAGCAAAACCAGAATGATATGCTTCTGCTCTCACCTCATCTATTCTCTCTCCATTGTCAGTGGACCTTTGTCCACCTCGCCCCTTGACCTCTGTCTGTCTCTCACTCCACGTTCAATCCATCATCAGATCTTATTTAGAGCCACTATTATCTCTCAATTAAATTACCCCAACAACCTCCCAATGGATCCCTCTGATTCTGCCTTTGGCCCTTTCCCTCTGTTCTCAACACACCAGCCAGACGGATGCCTTTAAGCCCTAATCATATAAGGTCAATTCTCTGCCCCCAAATTCCCATTGACTCTTCATCACAGAAGAGAAGGCCAAAGTCCTTACAATTACCTGAGATTGGTTCTCTTATTCCTCTGACAACATCTCCTTCTGTTCTTCCCTGAGAAAATTCATTGCAACCACACAGGCCTCCATTCCATTCCTGAGGACACAAAGCTGCCTCCCACCCCAGGACCTTTGCATTTCCAAGGATTTTTGCCAGGAATACTCCCCCTTCCGTGTGATGTTTCTTTCTCTGACTTCCTTTAAGTTTTGCCCAGACATTTTACTCTAGTAAGCCCTTGCCTGAGCACTGTATTTAAAATTATCACCTTTCTCAATCTCAATAGTCCCTGCCTTTTTCTTGAGCTTAATTTCCCCCAAACATGTATTACCATCTGAGGGCATATTTATTTATTTACTGTCTGTCTTGGATTCTCAACAAGTGAATCCATTCACTACCTGGCACTATGGGTCATTTCTGGGGTCCCTAATTGGTAGAGTTCTGGTTTGCTATATTCACTGCTGTATTCATATTACATATTTGAGGGCCTGGCATATTTTAGGTGCTCAGCAAACCTTCCTAAACAAATGAATTACACACAGGAAGGCAAATTAAATTCTAGGGTAAAACCTCATGAAGCGTTGATTCTACAGCAGACTAAGTAGAGAGATTTGAATCTCCATTGTGATCAATCAATATTTCCAAGATCAAAAAAAGGTGCTTGCCACATGAGCTTTTTCCTTCCCTTTGGGGCAGGAGGACACTCAATCTGATTGCAGATTTCAGCTGCCCTCCAAGAGGCAAGGCACTGGGCAGAGGAAGACATGCATAGGACTTTCTAGCCAGCCCTATTTTTTCTGCAACTCTGTGCAGTGGGATGCGTGGCCATAGGTCAGGAGACTGCAGCTTTAGAAGGAGCTGGAAATTTGTGCCAGTATCCAGATGGGAAACTGGGAAGTCACATGATTTTCACCAAACCATAAGACAGAATGAACATGACCTGGAAATCAGGGGGGAGAGAGAATTCCTGTCTTGTGTGGAAATTTTTGAGTTTGAGGGGAAGGGAGATTTTCAGTGATAGGGAATAGGAAAAGAGGGTTCTTGTGAGCATGGTGTGTGTTGGGAATGAGTAGTGGAGTAGTGGAGAGGATGCAAATTTTTCCTCTACCCTTTAAGGGGCTCAGCTGGGCCTGATAATTAAACTAGCATAAGATAGATAAATGAGAGAAAAGCCTACGGATTGAATATGTTTTACATGACACGGAAAGCCTTGTAAGGAAATGAAGACCCAAAGAAATGGCAAACGGTGTTGTGGCACAGCGGGTGGAGCTGCCGCCTGCAGTGCCGGCCTCCCATATGGGTCCTGGCTTGAGACCCGGCTGCTTCACTTCTGATCCAACTCTGCTGTGGCCTGGGAAAGCAGTGGAGGATGGCCCAAGTCCTTGGTCCCCTGCACCCATGTGGGAGACCGGAGGAAGCTCCTGGCTCCTGGCTTCCTATTGGCTCAGCTCCGGCCACTGTGGCCATTTGGGGAGTGAACCAGCATGATGGGAGACTCTCTCTCTCTGCCTCTACCTCTGCCTCTCTGTAGCTTTGCTTTTCAAATAAATAAATGCATCTTTAAAAAAGATAAATGGCAAAATCTATGTGCTTTTGTATTAGCTTGAAGAGAGGCCAACTGTAGAAAAGTAACTAAATTACATGGAGAAGCTAAAGGAAGGTAAATTTTTATTTATTTATTTATTTTTTGACAGGCAGAATGGACAGTGAGAGAGAGACAGAGAGAAAGGTCTTCCTTTTTTTTGTCGTTGGTTCACCCCGCAATGGCTGCCGCACCGCGCTGATCCGAAGCCAGGAGCCAGGTGCTTCTCCTGGTCTCCCATGGGATGCAGGGCCCAAGCACTTGGGCCATCCTCCACTGCACTCCCGAGCCACAGCAGAGAGCTGGCCTGGAAGAGGAGCAACCGGGACAGAATATGGCGCCCCGACTGGGACTAGAACCCGGTGTGCCGGCACCGCAAAGCGGAGGATTAGCCTAGTGAGCCGCAGCGCCGGCCTAGGAAGGTAAATATTTTAACAAGGTCTGTTCATACAGAATTATCTCACTGATGGCTCCCCATCGAAAAATGTTTCTCCTCTCCCAGTATATAGGGAGAGCATCTTTCACAAGGGCGTGTGTAACCTCCAGTTTTCAGAGAGAAAAGAGGGAGATTGGAAGGCTCTGCTTGCACCTGCTGGTTCTCAGGTCCCTTCAGCACTGCAATTCTTATGTAAAGAGGCATGTTTTGGGGGGGCAGATTCTGTCACCCATCAGGAGTGACTCAGGGGCTGAGTCAGAAAAGTGCATGGTATTTTGAAGAGTGAGGAGCCAACCTTTGGTTCAGGTAACCCTATAAGCATAGCATAGAGAAAAAGGCTGGCCTCCTATTTTTGCTGGGTTTCCCATGAGATATCTTAAGTTGTACAGAACACTCAGTATTCTCATCTGACCCTTTAGGGGGTCAGAGTGGTCTCCACTAGAATCAATGAAAGCAAGTGTGTGTTCTATTCCCCACAGAGACACAGCAGGCACCTGAATCAGCTCCTGGAGAGTCTTTGACTTTTTCAAAACATGCTGCAGTGTCTAGGTTTTCTCTGAACTAGCTTATCTTGGAATCTTACCAAGTAAGTCCACGTACCCATCGAACACTACAGGTAGAAAAGATTCATATCAGAAATATCAGAAGCTTGCATTTAGCCTACTGGTTAAGATGCCTGTGTCCCACACTGGAGTACAGTACCTGGGTTCAGCTGCAGGTTTCAGCTCCTAACTCCAGTTTCCCACTAATGCAAGCCCAGGTTCTTGGCACCTACATAGAAGACCTGGATTGAGTTCTCAGCCCCTGGCTCTGGTTGTGGCCTAGCACTGGCATTGCAGGTGATGCAGGCAGTGACGTAGCTATCAAAGAGAAGCTGAGGATTGCCAGCACTTGTCCTGCAGTCTCCCCCCTACCTCTACCCCGGCATGCAGTGCCTAAGCTCTACCCCTCTCCATACAGACCACAGCTGCTTATGAACCAGTCCAGGCTAAAAATATCCAGTATATCTGAGAGATGTGTCCCTGTCGTGATGTTGAGCTCATTGTAACATCAGTGTAATAAAATTATGGCTGACATTCCCACTGCCATCATGCTCCTGATGCCATGACACTCTCAAGATTTCCAGAAATGGGCAGTATCCAAACCTGGCCCCCAGACTCTGTCCTCTTTAAATATTAAATCAAGCCAACTCCAGTCTGTATGCCCCTAGATCATACAAAAGGACATCCTCAAACCCTGTTAGGTGTGACTTTTTCCCTCCTGAGCTTTCTCACATTGCTTCCTGAGTGTGTTCTTTCACTTTGAGTAAATGTTGCTTTTCTGCTCCCGTTTACCTACACACTTACTTGAATTCCTTTGGTGGAGACAAGAGCCTGGAGCTAGCTGGAGGCCACCACACAACAGGGGCATTGACAGAGTGACCATGTTGTGAGAGATTTCTATCTGCCTGTCTCTGTGTGTCCCTGCCTTTTAGAGAAATATGGGGAATTAAAGTGAGGAAGCTAAGTAAGAAGGAATTCACCCCAGGCCTACAGCAACATTACGGCCATTCTGAGAAATGGACAGTAATTACCAGAGAGCCTGAGGTGCGAGGACAGGCTGTAAGAGAAAGGCGCACTGTCTTGCTATGATGGGAGGCAGGGCAGCTTGTCCATCTGTAGGGGAGTCAAAGTGACATTTGGAGGAGGGAAAGGGTGACAATGCTACTATTTATTTTTTTTTTTTTATTTGACAGGTAGAGTTAGAGACAGTGAGAGAGAGAGAGAGAGAGAAAGAGAGATAGAAACAGAGAGAAAGGTCTTCCTTCCATTGGTTCACTCCCCAAATGGCTGCTACAGCCAGTGCTGCGCTGATCTGAAGCCAGGAGCTAGGTGCTTCTCGTGGTCTCCATGTGGGTGCAGGGTCCAAGCACCTGGGCCATCCTCCACTGCTCTCCTGGGCCACATCAGAGAGCTGAACTGGAAAAGGAGAGACCGGGACTAGAACCCAGCACCCATATCGGATGCCAGCGCTGCAAGCGGAGGATTAACCAAGTGAGCCATGGCACCAGCCCCTACCAACTGACCCATTTAAAAACTACCATTTAGATACCTATAAGTAGTTATTTAATGAGCAGCAACACGTGAGTTCTTTCTTATTTGGTTGGGCAGAGAAGGCTGGAGTGCATAGACCTGAATGTGAGGGAGGGGAGGGAGGTAAAACTCAATGACCGGGAGAGAAAAATCCAAACAATGCAAGTTTTTGGTTTTCCTCTCTGGGTGCTACTGGTGCAGGGCAGGGATTAAGTGGTCAGGTTCCCACAGGCTTCACCTGTGGAGCTAATCCCCATTAGTCTTTCATGGCTTCTGGGAGCATGAAGTTGAAACTACCAATGCAATCAAGATTTCAGCTCTACATGAGGAGGGGTGTGGATGCCCTGCAGGGGCTGCCTGGTAAGAGGGGAGCAAGAAGAAATGCGTTTTGCCCTGGTTTACAGGAAGCAGCTTATGCAGCTTCTTTGTCAGATAGAATTTGGAGTGCAGTTTGCAAAGTTATTTTAAAATTATTGAATGTAGTCAACTTATTTTTCCCCTCAGAGATCTTGCTGCTCCCTTGTTGCACATTAAATCCTTATGCCTCAGCAGAGAGGCAAAGCACTTGCTTCCCACCCTGTTTCCCGAGTTGGAACACTCAGGAAGGCAGGAAACCTCATAGAAACATCTTGGGTACTGAGAGGGTTTTCTGTGAGTGGAGTTGAGGTAATGAATGCACTTTTCCTTTCAGCACACAAGGGGAATCCTTCTACTTGGCAATATCCACGAGTGTATGTATGTTCTGGGAGTTATGGTACCTTAACGAGCAATCAAGATCAGAATCTTCAGCATCAGCAGTGCATATGCTGATTCTCCTACTCAGCAAATTCAGTCTCTGAAGATCCCACATTGAGCTTTCTACAAATCCTTGCACTCCAGTCTGAAAGTCTATTCAGGACACCACTCTGCTTTCTGGATTTCTCATGGGTTTCTTGTCCACTCCACCCTTGTGTACGAGGGTCCTTCTGGGCTTCCCACCTTACAACTGTGTATGGTTTTTCCTTGCATCCTTTACCTCATTCATTTCTCATTCCACTTCTTCTTTCCAATGTCTTCTCATTCTCAGCAGTGCTCTTTTTAAAAGACTCCCAAAAGATCCACCTGATGAATGTATCGCCCGAAGGCAGTAATTAAAGTTACTAAGGCAGTATCACCCTTAGTAGTAACTGAAGGTGTTATCTCTCCATTCTAACCAGTAAACCAGGAGTTAGACAATACCATACCCAAAATCAAGCGATGAAAAGAGAGCTATTGAGTTGAGGGAATGCTGACATAGCTTATGTCAATGCGAAAAACCGGTCCTTCTGGGATTGGGCATTTGGGATAATGGTTAAGATGTTGCTTGAGATGCCTGCATCTCATATCTGACTCCAGATTCCTGCTCATGCACATCTTGGGAAGCAGAAGATGAAGACTCAAGTAATTCGGTTCCTGCCACAAACATGAAAGACCTGGATTGAGTTCTAGGCTTCCAGCTTTAGCCTCTGTCCTGCCCTGGCTGTTGCAGACATTAAAGGAGTAATCCAAAGAATGGGGGATTTCTGTCTAGCTGTCTCTGTGTGCCTCTCACTGTGTCTTTCTCTGCTTCTTAAATAAAGACTATTTAAGAAAATAAATTTAAAAAATAAAACCAGTCCTTCCAGTAGTATCTCTTCCTGAGAACCCTGAGTTCTTACTGGAAAACACTAATGATTAAAACTGTTCTGCTTTCATCTTAGAACTGTGTGTCAACATAAGCTGGAGTCAGAAACAAAATATCTTGACTGTGTTGTTTCCTTTCTTCCTTTTTCTTTTAAGTACAGCAGGAAGCTTTTGTAAACTACTGGAACATCCATTTTAAAAGTTTCCCTTATGTCTTGATTCCTGTACCACAGAAACATCTTCAAAAACCTTTTACAAAAAAAGACAAGTTGTCTGTGAAGAAAGAATTTTAAAAACTAAGAGCTAAACAGGGACCATCTTTGAAAGGCTGGAAAGGGGCTACCAGTGGAAGAAATGTGAATATTTGACTTGGAAAGCAGAGCAAAAAATAGACAGATAAGATAGAGATAAAGAAATTAAACAGTAAGGAATTTTCGTTTTAGAACTGGAATAAAGTACATTTTGAGAAGAGGTAAAGAACACGGAGGAATTGAGAGAAGTCTAGAGTTAAAAAAAGGCCTTGAGATAATAAGCTATACATTTCTTAAATTTTTATTTTTATTTTTATTTATATTTGACTTTTTAATTCATGAAGTAAAAATTGAAGTTTGCATCATTTTAAAGTTGAGTCGGTACTTAAACAACCCTTGATGAAGAGAAAGCAGCTCTATGAGAGAAGATGGCTGGAAAGAAGACAGATGGAAAACAGGGAATAGAAAAAGAAACAAAATCACAGTTCCACAACTACAGGATTCATGTGCAACATTTGGGACAAAGCAGTGGGTAGCGGGTAGCATTTTGGCAGACAGATCCGGATTTCTAGTCAGACTCTGGTGCCTGAGAGCTGTGTGGCCTAGGGGCAACTGTTTGTTTAACAATGAATGCTCTACCTAGGATAGTACCTGTCACTCAGAGGGAATGCAACTAGTATTCGAATGAATGAAAGACTCCTACAACATGTATACTAATTCTTACCCAATGGGAGTTGTGGTAAGGATTAATTGGTGGTGGTTGGGCAGTATCTAGATATTATCTTTATCAACATAGGTTATGGATTGACTCTGGGATATATTCCGGATAATGTAAAACTATATGTGTAAGGAGCACCTTTCAACAAGTCCTTGACACTTACTGTAAGGACCAGTTACACTGGGACAATATGTCTGTTGTGCTTCCTCTTATAATGGATCATCTGTACTCCATAACATCTATCACTCTTGTGTTGTACATTATTACACATCTCATTCCATAGCACAGTATATAGATAAGTCATTTGTAAGTTACCATATACAGGGCTTAGCACATGTGATGTGAATAGTCAATGATGACTAAATGAATGAATAAGATGCTGGTACAGAGTGACAACGGTGTTAGTGTACAATTGCCAAGAATCCTCTTGCAACCCATACAACTCTTGGCTGTCACTGTGACATCCTTCTTTTGCCTGATCAACACAACAGATGCCTTTCAGGTTGCCAGTCACGGGATCATGAATTGCGTGCTATCACATCCATGACAATTTGGCTAAGGTCCAGAGTCTTAGTTCTTTATTATCTAGTTACTATATACTGAACTAAAACCAAAACTTAGGAGAATGGGGGGTAGGGACAAGTGAAAATACTTGGATTCAACAAAATTTGTGATTAAGGGAACAAAAACTGACCCAGCACATGGGAATTCAAATAGAGGGTAAACTTCTTACATTTAGGTAAAGATAGCTTGGTTTCTGAACATGCTTCAAGATTTTGCTTGTTTTTATGGACCAGCATGGTAGTTTATTTTACTGCAACAAAATTGAAATCCCTTCATGTTTTTTTTCATAATTTTCATTTTCCATGAACTTTTTGAAGACCCTTCATATGGATAGATTTTCGACGTAAAAATTAAAAAAAGCAGCATTCTGAAGTACTCCTGTTATTCCCTGTCTTTTTGTGTTGATGGTTATGAGGTAACCATTTGTAACAAAGGCAGGTACAAGACTTAACAAGTGAGTGGAGAGTGGACATTTGGCCTAGCAATAAAGACACCTGTGTCCCATGATGCAGTACCTAGGTTCGATTCCATGTTTTGAGATCCCGACTGCAGCTTCCTACCAAGACAGACCCTGGGGTGCAGTGGTGATGGCTCAAGTAATTGGGGTCCTGCCACCCACATGGGGGACCTGGATTGCAAACCTGACTTCTAGCTCCAGGTCTGTTTTCAGTTCCACTTTTTTTTTTTCTTTTCAGTTTTTTAATTTTGAGTTTTAAACATTTATATAAGGTGGACAAATTTCATGTATTTCATGTACACAGATTTAGGAGCGTGGTGATACTTCCCACCCTACCCTCTGTCCTGCCCATGCTCTCACCTTCCCTTCTCCTTCCTTTCTTATTTTTTCCTTCAGTCTTTACAATGACATACTTGCAGTTTATTTTATAATCATAAGGTTAACCCTCTACGTAAAGTAAAGAATTCAACAAATAGTAAGAAGAAATAAAGCACTGTTCCTCAATAGCAGAGATAAGGGCTGTAAACAATAATCAATTTCAAAATGTCAATTTTACTCAAATGCATTATACTTTTTGTACAGTATTTGTTACCACAGATCAAGGAAGATGTATGGTATTTGTCTTTTTGTGGCTGTATGTTGTATAATGGCTTCTAATTGTATTCATTTTGTTGCAAAAGACAGGATTTCGTTTTTTCTTATGGATGAGTAGTATTCTATAGTGTTTAATCCATTTTGTTTATCCAGTCATCAGTTAATGGGCTCCTGGATTAATTCCATGTTGTAGTAATTCAGGCTCTTGGGTGGTGAAGCAGTAGATGGCAGCTCTCTGTCTCTGACCCTCTCACTTTCTTTGTCTTTCTGTCACTCAGAAAAAAGTAAGTAAACATCTAGTGCTCACTTGTCAATCTGACATTTTCAATTAGCTTTTGAATGTATCTTGTAGGTTCAGGTGATTGAAGTATTTTAACTTGCTATTTAAAGTTGAGCCAAGTTGTATCTGCACACTGTTTAAATGCTGACATATTCCACCCCAGACATGCTGACTTTTCAGCAGTGGTTGACATGATAAATGCTTGCATTCAATTCATGAAATAATTTTCTTTTTTAAAGAAATGAAAATTAGAAGTTATAAAAATCATGGGAAAATGTGAAGGGATTTCAATATATTATATTGAAATTTGTCCTTTCAAAACAAATTTTAATAGATTTCATGTAAGTTTTTGAGAAATAAACTTTACCTATTGTAGACCTCCTTTGTGTTCTCCAATGGCAATTCATTTATATTATATCCTTTATATTATATTTTATTATATCCTTTATATTATATCCTTTAATCCTTCCTTAACTCCCCACTTTGTAGGTAAAGAAACTGAGACCAAGATAGGCTGTGTACATTGTCTAAGGTCACACAATAGAAAAAAAGTGAAGTTGACACGGATCTGGCTGTTTCCAGATCCCTTCCTCTCTCTTATACCAAGTGCTGATGTTTTCATAGATTATATGGATCAGTGTCATAATCTGTATGGATAATGCTTGACGCATAAATATAAATGATGGCAAGACTTTCCTATCCAGCAATAAGAGAACCCAAAAGCAAGCCCCTCCTCTCACCCTAAACAAGAAAACTGGACAAAACACATGCAACAACCCTTTCAAACATTAGATGTAAGCAGGACCAGACTGTGCTTCTTAAGAAAGGGGAAACTTAAGTGAGCTCACAACATTCTGGAAGCATTTCTTGGACCAAAGTGTGAGACGTGGAGTCTCTGCAGAGCATATAGAGATGTCACCAAGCTGATTTGGCAAGCATTGCCCCTTAGAAAGGGAGAAAGTTGTAATGAATTTTGGAGTGTTGGATTGGATTTGAAGCATCAATGTGAACTCATGGTTTAAATATGTGTAAAATCAATATATAAGTAAATATGTTTATGTATACATATTTTCTAGCACCATCTACTGAGTGAGCTTGGAAACAGTGATACCTCAAAAGTGTTTAGCAGAACTAGAACCTGAATTTTGGCTTCCAAATACCATTTTCTTCTAAGAAGAACTAGGATTCCTCTATAGAAATAGCTAATTTCAGGACTGGCTCAGGTAAAGTACAAAAGTAGTAAAATGTTCAAAGAATGGTGAGATTAGTCAAAGAACACAAAACCTCAATAACAAAAGAAAGAAACTGTCAAAAAATGCAAAATCTTTCTCTGATCAAAACAAGGATAATTTGAGTATGAAAATAAACGGTGGTAGATTCTAATTTATTGAATAAAATAAGAGATCAGAAAAATATACATGAGGAAATAAATTAATAATTTGATGAACAGTGTGTTTACATAGTTTCAGAGCAGTGTCACAAAGTATTTATTAATTACAAATGAGAAAAGAGTGATTTAATAATGAAAGAAACTGACAGGATTCAAATCACGTGATAAAAGTATATATCAACAGAGAGAAATTGATCTGTCTTATATAAAAGGAAGCCACACAAAGAATGCAGTGCCATCTCTTTGATGTTCCTGGTGGAGACACCTCATACAGTGCAACCATGAGGAAACATTAAACATCCAGTCCAAGGCCTATTCTACAGAACAACTGGCCTATAAACATAAAAGATGCCAAGCTTGCAGAGTGAACCAGCGGATAGAAAACTTCTCTCTCTGTCTCTGCCTGTGCTTTTCAAATAAATAAATAATTAAAAAAATTAAATCTCACACCAAATTAAAAAAAAAAAGTATGACTTCAAATTCTAATGACTTTTTCTGAACTGGATCCATATGCTGTAAAGTCACTAGTGAGACAATTGGAAATTGGGACTGAATATTCAAGAATAATTGCTTATATAATATTGAATTATTACAGGTATATTCTCTGACCATAACAAATTAAAGCAGAAATCAATAACAAAAATTTTTGGTTACCAATAGCCTATGGATCAGGAAGAAATTGTAAGGAAATTATTAAAAATTTTCAAAATTGGGCTAGTGCCATGGCTCAATTGGTTAATCCTCCATGTCGAACCCTCACCAGCAAGGGTCCAACAGAGTCACGACACGACTGCTGTTGATCGGTTTTCAAGGAACTTTTATTTTTAGTGACAGCAGAAGGAAAGGAGAAAAAGAAGAAGAAGAAGAAAAGAGAAGCAGCCAAGAGAGAGAAGGAGAAAAACAGAAGCTGCCCGACTTCCCGCCCCTATCCAGGTCTCTTATCCATCCCCGGGTCCCAAAGGGCAAGCAGTCCATCAATCAGATCAAAGGGCATGCATATCCTAGGTCAAAGGTGTATTTCTTGCAAGTCAGTACTTCCTTAACTTTGTTTTGCTCAGCAGGTTAAGGCAGATTGTAATGAGGAGGTTCCCACAGGTGGCCGGCCTACGGTGCCCCACACTCACATGGAGCACCGGCATCCCTTTTGGACACCGGGTTCTAGTCCCAGTTGCTCCTTTTCCAGTCCAGCTCTCTGCTGTGGCTGGGAGGGCAGTGGAGGATGGACCAAGTGTTTGGGCCCCTGCACCTTCGTGGGAGACCAGGAAGAAACACCTGGCTCATGGCTTCGGATCGGTGCAGTGCCAGCTGTAGCAGCCATTTGAGGGGTGAACCAGTGGAAGGAAGACCTTTCTCTCTATCTCTGTCTGTCTATAATTCTACCTGTCAAATAAAAAAAAATTTTAAAAATTTTCAAAATCAGTACAAAAGAGGACAAAATTATAAGTTAGTATTATAATTAAATTATAACTTAGACTTAGAAGTAAAAAAATTGATATATTTAAAAGAGTATCTATATCTGTCCAAATAATTGAATTAATGATTAAAATCTTCCAACAAAGTAAATTCCAGGCTCAAAGTGGCACTGATGAATTCTATAAAATATTACAGAAAGAAATTAATATGTTATACATAAACTAGAAAATAGAGAAGAGGCAATCCTAACCTATTTTTACTAAGCCATCATAATACTAATAACTAAGCAGAGAGAAATGTTACAAGAAAAGAAAATTATAGATCAAGTTGAAAAAAATGCTTGGTACCATCCAGGAATCATTTGCAGCTAAACAGATGATCTTTTGAAGGATCTTTCATAGATCTTTGAGCACAGCATGGTGAAAATGAATTTATGAGTGGGAAAGACTAGACTAGAAGATAAAAGTAATCAGACTGTAAGAGCTCTTGGATTAGGTGAATATCTTCTGAGATAGTAGCTATACCATTTTCAAGCAATGAGACTGTTAGTTTTATGTGACTTTTAAAAATTGAAATAAAATTCATTTAAAATAAGATTAAATTTTTGAACACTTATTTACTTGTATGTTTTAATTGAAAGGCAGAAGGAGAGAGAGGCACATAGAGATGGTCCATCTGCTGGTTCACTCCCCAAATGCCTGCAATAGCTAGAGCTGGACCACAGCAGTACCAGGAGCCAAGGTCTCAGTCTGGGTCTCCCACATGGGTAATAAGGACTTAAATCCCTGAGCCATTACCTGCTAGCTCCCAGAGTGCACATTAGCAGGAATGGTGAGTACAGCCTGGATTCAAATCCAAGCACTCTGCTATTGTATGTAAACATCTCAACAGTTCCTAAACTACTGTACCAGATAGCCACCCCCAATGGTTTCCAAGTGTACAATTCAGTGGTATCCAGTACATACGTAACCTTTACCTCAATCTAGTTAATGCCATTTTCATTACCTCAAAAAAGGAACCCATACCATGCCATTATGTAGCCACTTTCTGTTTGTCTTTCCCCCAGTCCCTGGAGACCTCTAATCTACTTTTTTCCTCTATGGACTTGCTTGTTCTAGATGGTTCATATAAATGGAACCATAAAATATCTGACCTTTTATGTCTGGTGGTTTTGGCCAATGTGTTCACTCTCTGTGTATTTGGTTAGTTCTTAAGGCATCAGACAATAATTTATTTTATAATTTCATTCCTTGATTAATTAATTAATTAATTTTTAAAAAAGATTTTATTTATTTATTTGAGAGGTAGAGTTACAGATAGAGGTAGAGAAAGACAGAACGAAGTCTTCTATCCGGTGATTCACTCCCCAGATGGCTGTAACAGCGGGAGCTGTGCCAATCCAAAGCCAGAAGCCAGGAGCTTCTTCTGGGTCTCCCACATGGGTGCAGGGCCCAAGCACTTGGGCCATCTTCTTTTTTTTTTAAGTCCACGTTAAGAGGTATGACTTTAGCTCACACCTTGAGAAGTTGGAAGCAGAGCTCTTTGTGCCTGTTAAGAGGTCTAGGTGGAGTTAGAGGCAAGGACATGACTGTAGATTTCACCAGGACATGATATAGGCGTAAAAGAATCAAGCAATGTTCAACAGAGATTCAGGACTAAGGGTAGAATTTACGTTCTGAAAAATTCCCCAGGAGACATCTCAATAGTGTAGGGGGCAGAGCAATCATGCAGGAAAGGCAAACACTATGTTAGTTCCTGTTGAATAGCTACAATAGTGAATAGATGGTTTATGCCACTTATCTGGGTCCTGGATTTTTCATCAGCAGACAAGCAGGTTCAACTACATTGTGTGGCAAGGTCACTTCCTATTTTGGACTTCTCAGATTTTCCCAGATATAAAATCAACTATATGGAAGCAGACATGGCAGCTCAGAGGAAAATGCCTACAAAAGAAAATATGAAAATTGAGAACACTGTTACATAACAATTTATTATGAGAAAAAGATCAATGCATATCAGGATATACCTAACATTCACTTAGTGTTTTTCATGAATCACCGTGATAAACTCTTAGATGAATTAATTCATTTGTGTCTCACAACAACTTATGAGGTAGCTGCTGCTGCTATCTTCGTAATTTCAGAACATTGAGATTTAGAGATATTAACATTTTTAGCAAGCTACTAAGTGAAGGAGCAGGTATTTCTCCCTTTATTTTATTTTGTAATGTGCTCCTTTAACCACTATGTATTAATCTGTACAAACAAGCAAAATGATTTTTAAAAATTCATATAACCATGCAGTATATGTAGGGCAGGAAGTAAATTCATTCATATGGATAACTGAACATAGAAGTGTTGATGGTCCAGTTAGGGTACTTTAGCGTAACCATGTAAGCATTCAACTTCCAATAGCTCCAAGTGTTAGGCACTTAATCAACACTATCCCAGAGGTTACACCAGAAGGGCCCTGGGAACTTCTTTTCAATTCAGTTTCAGTTCAATGTGGTAACCCTCCTGACCTCAACCTGAATCTGGAGAGCCCCAATGTAAACTCTATGTCTTTTATTATTTTATATCATGAAGGGATTGGGTTGTGGACTGGCATTGTGCACCTGAAGAGATTTTCAAAAGAGTACTGAAGAAATGTCACTTTTTGTATTGATCATAAATAATTTTTCAAGCATTTGAAGCTTATGAAAAGAGATTAAGCATACAGTCTATTTGCAGCCTTATAGAAGGCTGCTAAATATCAACTATTAGTTATTAGCCAATCAGATAGGAACTGTATCAGCCAGAGACCAGAGGAAAGAAACAGACTTCAGCAGGAAAACTTTGAAAAGTGTGATTTCCAATGGCTAACAGACTGTTTCTGGATTATGGGGAAATTATGAGCACTAATGAAACATGGTAGAGCCAATGATGGTAAGGAAAACGTAAATTCTAGAAGGAAGAAACCCTTCAGAGTAACTGCTGCTCTGGACATCAACCTGCATAACCTGTGGCTTATGCAGACAGTGTAACTATTGTGACACAAATGAGGGGAGCTGTGTTGAAAAATGTAAACAACTTCCTTGCTTCCACCTTCTGATCCACTGTTCCTGCAGTGCACTACCAAGCCCAGTTAAAAGAGGACAAGGGACCTTGTCTACATAGTCAATAAGGTCAGTTCTCAGGGCACAGGACAAGGTGGAGGGGGTAGAGAATGGATTTGCAAAAGCAAATGAAAGTCTTCCAGAAATAGATTTTATATAATCAAAACATTTCTATCTTTCTGAACCCAATATATTATAGCAGACTATGGAGAAAAAAGGACAAGAACCTTGGAATTCTCTTCATGATCTGATCTGATCATCCCTCCTACTTAAACCTCAACAAGGACATTATGTATTTCCATGAAGGTGTACAGCAAGTCAATGTCAAGGATAATGAAGATGATTTCAATGGAAGAGAATAACTCAGCCTGGTGCTTCTAGTAGACAACTGACTAGTTAGTTGAGCTGTAATCCTAATTAAGGACAACAGACCACTGTATAAAACCAAGGATTATTCAAGGTCAACAAAACAAAAATTGAGATTTATCTCCAGTAATTGTCCTCACCATTTATTTGTGTATCCCTTGGACTTCAGTCAAACGTCCACATCCTATCTCTGGTTATCCAAGACCTCCAGAGTGATGTGAAATCCAAGTCTGCACTCGTTAAGTAGCCCACAATCTTAATATATTTTTAAATTTTTTAATCTCAACCTTAACTGAAATTCATTTCTCCTGAGTCCCATTCTGGTAAAGCCTGCATAGTAATTAGCTATGCAAACTGAGAAGCCAATTTGAGAATAAATTTTTAATACTGTACTCCTTATGTAGTATGATATTCAATAGTTTAGCACACAGAAATGTCTAAAGTAAGGAACTCTTGGCTCATACATATTAAATAGCAATGGTAACCATCGTGACCTCTCAGTGGTCTAAGGTCTGGGCTGTCCATTGTTTTTAAACTATCATTCTCTTATCCCAATAAACATTTATTCAAGCTAGTGTTAGAAATATTGAGAAAAAATACTTTTGTCACCTCCAGCATCTCACAATCAAGATGCTCTGCACCATGTAAAGAGCTACAGTGAGATGAAGTCTATGAGTGTGAAATGTCAAACTGGGAATCAGAGTGATGGAGGGACAGAAAAGACTATGAGAGAGTCAATCAATCTGAGCTTTGAGATAGTAGTAGGAAAGACTTAAATGAAGGATAGTGAAAAGACTTTCTATACACCCCAAAATTTCATGGCAGCAGGTGGTCATTTGGGAAAATGTAAAATGGGGAGAAGGAATGCCTATGAGAAGGAACACAAGCTGTTATTGGAAAATGAGGCAATAACAGATTCTTAAAATCTTGGTAGGCTAAGAATAGGACTTTAGACTGTATACTGAAAGCAATGAAGACAGCATTTAGTGACTGTCTATGAAACCCAAAAATTTAGACACAATATATGTGTGTGTTTGGGTATGGGTGTATGACAATAAGTGATGTGACAGACAATGTTATGTTTTTACTTTGACATTTAACTTTGTTTGTAGGCACATGAGAAAGCATTGTCTATATCCCTTGTATCTACCTGAGGCCATAAGATTTATGCTGGCTGATAGAATATGAGCATACACAGAGTGTTGTATACCACTTCAGGTACACCTTCTAAAATATCCTGCATCATGCTCCATATCCTCTCAATTCACATGCCAGTTGAATAAATGGAAGTGATTCAGAATAGGACTACAAAGAAGCCTTATGGATCATTCAGTGGCATGATGGGAAAATTAGAGTTCCCACTTGAAGAGCTGCCCAGGAGAGGAGCCATGGGGCTATGGAATGAACTTACGTTGTGGTGAGCTGCAGGGATTTGATAATTGCTTTGTGCCGGCGCTGCAGCTCAATAGGCTAATCGTCCACCTAGCGGTGCCGGCACACCAGGTTCTAGTCCCCGTCAGGGCGCCAGATTCTGTCCCAGTTGCTCCTCTTCCAGTCCAGCTCTCTGCTGTGGCCCGGGAAGGCAGTGGAGGATGGCCCAAGTGCTTGGGCCCTGCACCCGCATGGGAGACCAGGAGAAGCACCTGGCTCCTGGCTTCAGATTGGCGCAGTGCACCGGTCACAACACGCCGGCCATAGCGGCCACTTGGGTGGTGGACCAACGGTAAAGGAAGACCTTTCTCTCTCTGTCTCTCTCTCACTGTCCACTCTGCCTGTCAAAAAATAAATAAATAAAAAAGATAATTGCTTTGTAAAGCAGGTAACATGAATTACACTGACTAATACAGGAGAGTACATTGGCTCTTCAGCAAGGGAGTGATATAACCACTTTTGTATGTTAGCAGGAGTAGCAGTTTTATAAATGCTGAAGTAGAGATGATATGGGAAGCTTTGAGGTAGAGAGGCTGGTCATATGATTCCTGCAATAATCCAAGCAGGAAATAAAGATATCTTGAATTAACAGTGGTGGCAATGAAAACGGAAGGAGAATATATAATTCCAGGATATTAACAGCCCAGAGTCATAGTGCTTAGTGATTAGTTTCATGGATCTAGAACAGTGGATATTAAACTTGGCTGCACTGTAGAGTCACCCTAGAAGGGTTTTTTTTTTTTTTTTTTGACAGGCAGAGTGGACAGTCAGAGAGAGAGACAGAGAGAAAGGTCTTCCTTTTGCTGTTGGTTCACCCCGCAATGGCCGCTGCGGCCGGCACACCGTGCTGATGCGATGGCAGGAGCCAGGGACTTATCCTGGTCTCCCATGGGGTGCAGGGCCCAAGCACTTGGGCCATCCTCCGCTGCACTCCTGGGCCACCGCAGAGAGCTGGCCTGGAAGAGGGGCAACTGGGACAGAATCCGGTGCCCCGACCAGGACTAGAACCCGGTGTGCCGGCACTGCTAGGCAGAGGATTAGCCTATTGAACCTCGGCACCTGCCCACCCTAGAAGTTTTAAACAAGGTCAATTTTCAGGTTGCACCTGAGATCAGTTGGAGCAGAATCAATGTATTTTTCAAGTCCCCAAGTGATTCCAATGGGAAGCCAATAATGAGAACCACTGAGGCAGAGAAATCATTCTCAAAATGTGGTCCTTGGACCAGCAGTGTCAACATCCCTTGGTAACTTGTTAGAAATGAAAATTCTCATGCCTTACATATGGTATACAATCAGCCTGGTTTACCTGGAGCTGAAGATTTTAAAACTACTAATGCTAACATTTGGCAGTTCCAGGAAACCTGAGATGGTGGATCACTCTACTTCGATGTTAGTCAAAAGGTCAAGAAGCTACAGAGTTGATCACCTGAGTCTGCCACACTAGATCTACTAAAATGTAAACGGCAGGAGTAAGATCCAACAGTCTGCATTTGCTGACCACTGGGACTCTATATTCCTGACACTGTATACCTACATCCTTGAGTAACAGTCTGATGGAAAATGTGACTTGGAGGGATTGTTATAAAGGAAAACCTATGGGTGAAAGGAAAATGTCTTTTGTTTTGTTTTGTTTTTAGAAAACAGAACTACTATGGAAACTAATTGTAGCATGCCCATTGTATTTTAAAAACATTCCTGACATTATCATCCAATAGAGTGAAACCAGCTACAGGTTAACATTTACCCACATAGAACTTTTGGTTTTTTAGACGTTTAGTAATTGTGCAGTTTCAATCCCTCCTTTCATCTTTAAGGAAAGCAAAACTGAGAATGTTAAATGACACATCTTAAGCCTCCCTTTACATACATGGCAATGCCAGCGTCAGACTGGTTCCTCCAGGGTAAGGATGATGTCATTCTTCAGCTGTATCATTGGTCAATAGGGTCATGTGAGAATACTCCCAAAGGTTCATGGAAAAGTGAAATTAAAACAGAATGCACATTTTCATGGACACTTTGAAATGCAAACAAATGCATATTCAAACAATTCTATTGAATTCTATTGTTTGAATATGAAGACTCTAAGATTCCTTGCCAATGTTTAATGTTCAAAATCAGGCTCCTTTAACTCAGATCACACTGCCTCCATGCCAGTACTCATTGGAGGTACCAGGTTAGCAGCTTAGTTTTTAAGGACTCAAAATTAAACCTGTTGTGAGATAAATATGAATCTACCCTTTCTAATCTGCAATCTTCCTTGAGTGTTGGTTTTGTCTTTTTTGTATTTCACATGGTACTGATTGCCTGGGCATTAAGCCCAGTTGGAACTAACATGATTTTCTTGTACAGTGCTCCAGTTTAATGTAGATTTGTCAATTTAGAAACTATTATTTCATCTACTTCATTTACTAGAATAAAAATACCCCAAGATCTAGACATACAGGGCTAGTTAACAGGTCAGACCCTTATGTTCTTCTTCTGCCTCTTAATGATTGACACCAATAGATTTGGACAGCTGGTTAGCCAAAAAAATGCAAATAAGATCCACTACAACTGAAAGAAGTTTCAGGACCAGCTAGTGCAGCCCCATTTTGATAGAAAGGTAGGTTTGCCTGGGAATGTTGTCCCAGTGTAACTATTAACAGTGCCCTCTTCATTGTTAACAGTGTCTGTACTTGGAATATTAACTATACAGTTGTGTACCATGTCAGAAATTTGAAATCTGGAGACTTGATGTGACCCAACCTTTAAAATGTAGTAGGTTAGTTACATAATAGGACAAATGGAAAAAATAGTTACTTACCTCTTTCTATGTTAATATGCTTTTCCAAGAGTTATGAATGGTATGATTTTTAGTTTCAAATTTCAACCATAAATATCACAGAAATAATTTGACAAAAATATAGCATGTCACCGTGTCCAATTTTGAATCCTAGAGAAATCCACAAGGATTAGTTTCAGCCTAACGACATTGAAACTAAAGCTTATGGTTTAAAAATCCAATTTATATAAGACAATCTCATACCAGCAAAGGAGTGGTGGCTAACCACACAGATTTAGCAGCTGCATACCTGTATTCACAACCAAAGCTGAGGCTTTAATTATTCCACACCTCAGTTTATTTTTAAAACAGGGATGATGATAATAATGGTACCAAGATCTTAGGGATGTTTCGAGAAAAAAAAATTGTCTTTAAATTGCTTGTAAAGCACTTAGACTATTGCCTGATGCATAGCAAGCACTGTACATGTGTTAGCCCTGTTCACTGTTTGTAACATTGCCTCATCTTCCATGAACCACCTCTCCTTACCAGCACATCACGGCAGACATAGGCCCAAGTCATGTTTTTTCACAAATTTTGCATATCCCTAAAAGTGAGTGCCAAGAGGAAGAGGCTATGGTTTATTGATACCTATACCCCAAATAGCCAGTGTGGAAATGGAAGAATATAAGCTCTTAATATATGCTTCTTGAATTAATAAATTACATAAACATGTATGTAAGACATATGTCAGTGGAAATACATCAGGGAAATACAAAGAAAGCAGGGATGGATATATTAAGAGAGAAAGGTCTTTCTTTTCCCTTGGTTCACCCCAAAGTGGCCACTAATGCTTGGGATGCTGCCTATGTGTCAATGGAAGAGCAGGGAAATAACATAGGAAGATTACTTTGGACCAAGTAGAATCCAGAAGCCTACATACATTTCTTCTGTACTCTAACATCCTTTTTTTTTTTTCTTTTTGATAGGCAGAGTGGACAGTGAGAGAGAGAGACAGAGAGAAAGGTCCTCCCTTTGCTGTTGGTTCACCCTCCAATGGCCGCTGTGGCCGGCGCGCTGCAGCCGGTGCACCGCGCTCATCCGATGGCAGGAGCCAGGTGCCAGGTGCTTTTCCTGGTCTCCCATGCGGGTGCAGGGCCCAAGCACTTGGGCCATCCTCCACTGCACTCCCGGGCCACAGCAGAGAGCTGGCCTGGAAGAGGGGCAACCGGGACAGAATCCGGCGCCCCGACTGGGACTAGAACCCGGTGCGCTGGCGCCGCAAGGTGGAGGATTAGCCTGTTGAGCCACAGCGCCGGTCTAACATCCTTATTCTACACAGGAGACAACATTACCAAAGTAAGGTTTACCTACACACATATGCACACACAGAGAGCTGCCAGTGCCTTGGCTCACTAGGCTGATCCTCCGCCTGCGGCGCCGGCACCCTGGGTTCTAGCCCTGGTCGGGGCGCCGGATTCTGTCCCTGTTGCTCCTCTTCCAGTCCAGCTCTCTGCTGTGGCCCAGGAGAGCAGTGGAGGCAGTCCTTGGTCCCTGCACCCGCATGGAAGACCAGGAGAAGCACCTGGCTCCTGGCTTAGGATTGGCACAGCGCGCTGGCCTTAGTGGCCACTTTGAGTTGGATTTTTGTAGAGTGGAAGGTAGGTGTCTTGTTTAAAACTTCTACAGGTGGAAATCCAGTTTTCTTAACACCATTTATTGAAGAGACTGCCATCACTCTAGTTAGTGCTTTTAGCATCCTTGTCAAAGACAAATTGGTTTTAGATGCATGGATTTATTTCTAGGGTTTCTGTTCTGTTCCTTTGGTCTATATACTTATGTTTATGCAAGTACCATATTGTTTTGATTACAATAGCCCTGTAGTGTGTCTTGAAATCTACTATTATGATGCCTCTGGCTTTGGCTTTGTTTTTTGTTCAAGATTGTGTTGGAGAATTGTGGGTCTTTTTCATTTCCACATGAATTTCAAGATTTTTTTTTTAATTCTGTGCAGAATGTTCTCGGTATTTTGAGGAAGATTGCATTGAATATGTAAGCCATTTTGGTAAGTGTGGACATTTTGATAATGTTAATTCTCCCAATCTATGAACATGGGAGGTCTTTCCATTTTTTGGTATCTATTTTCTTCCATTATTTTCATTACTATTTTGTAATTTTTATTGTTGAGATCTTTCACAGCCTTGAATTTATTCCAAGTTTCTTTTTTTCTTTTTGTAGCATTTGTGAAAGGAATTGCTCTTATAAGTTGTTTTTCAGAAAGGCCATTGTCAAGGTATAGAAATTCTACCGATTTTTTTGTGTGTTGATTTTGTATCCTGCAACTTCGCTGAATTCTCTTAACAGTTCCAATAGTCTGCTGGTGGAATCTTTTGGTTCCCCAATATGTAGGATCATATCATCTGCAAACAATAATTTGACTCCCTCTTTTCCAGTCTGTATACCTTTTATTTCTTTATCTTGCCTAATGGTTCTGGGTAAAACTTCCAGAACTATACAGAATACAATGTGAACCACGTCACTGACACATTTTTTCTCCCTTGCTCATTTGGATCCTCCCTTCCCCTTTCACATTTCTTTAGACCTGCTGTGCTTTCTTTTCAACTTAGTTCTATTTTCTGAAGTAAGAATTACGTGAAACTTTCCAGTCCAGCTTTAGTTAAGGGCATGAACCACATAGATGACAAGGAAAACTGTAGCAAGCAAGTCCTGGAAACAGTACTTAGCATCAGGACTCACTCTCTGGGAGACTCCCATTGGCCACTAAGCAGTCAGTGGTTTTACTGTTTGGATTAGGTACAGTTATCTGTTCCAGTCAACTGTGAGTAGGAAGGGTGGAGTTAGCCAGGTCCTGTGTTCTCACTTGGGGAGGTTGGAAGAGTGCTGTGTTAGTAAGCTAAGCTTTCTTAATAAGATGCTACAGGCCAGATGACTTAACAGCAATTTATTTTTTCACATTTCTGAAGACTAGAAGTCCAAGATCAAGATATGAATAGGGTTCACTCCTTTTGAGGCCATGAGAGAAAGATCTATTTCAAGCCTCCTTCCTTAGCTTTTAGATGTATATCTTCTGCTTGTATCATCACATCACCATCCTTCTGTAGGTGTCTGTATCCTAATGTCCTCCTTTTATAAGGACATAAGTCATCTTGGATTTAGGTTCATTCTAATGACCTAGTTTTAACCCAATTACCTCTGAAAGAGTCTGTAAATATGGTTGCATCCTGAAATATTGGCCGAACTGGACTTCATTATATAAATTTTCTTTGGAGGTATGATGGAAACTGGAGAGATATTCAGTTCATAACCATGGCAGCAAAATGTGAGCATCTTTGGTGTTCCCATTATTAAAGGCTCTACTCTTATTGATTATCTAGGAAAAATAACTCCAGATGAATGCACAGAAGGCAAAGAACAGAGAGTATTAGACTTATGGCTTTATACTAGTAAGATGAAAACATTTCTTTTTAAAAAATATTTATTTATTTATTTATTTTAAAGTTAGAGTTACACAGTGAGAGAAGGAGAGGCAGAGAGAGTGAGAGAGAGAGACAGAAACAGAGAGGTCTTCCAGCTGCTGGTTCACTCCTCAATTGGCTGCAATGGCTGGAGCTGCGCTGATCCAAAGCCAGGAGCCAGGTGCTTCTTCCGTGTCTCCCACATGGGTGCAGGGGCCCAAGGACTTGGGCCATGTTCTACTGCTTTCCCAGTTCATAGCAGAAAGCTGGATTGGAAGTGGAGCAGCCGAGACTCAAACCAGTGTCCATATGGGATGCCAACACTGCAGGTAGAGGCTTTACCTGCTACACCACAGCACTGGCCCCAACATTTAATTTAAAAATAGCTAGAAAAGTTTTTTTTTTTTTAATTCAAAAAGAGAGCCATAAAATTCTTTTTGTCATTCTTGACCTTTATTAAGAACTCTAAAATCACTCCCAACTTGATACGGGAAGTCATGTGTGTCCCTAGTTTATTTGTGAGGGATGTGTTCCATATAAGGAATAGTAATTATTGCTGACATTGATGCTTGGACCTTGATGTTTCAGAGAATACAAAACAAAATCAGAATATAAAGCTTCTTACAGGCATACCAAATTAAGCTCCTGCTCAGCTTTCAATTATTCATGATCCCCAGGGCAGGGGGAATAGTTGCCAGAGTCAAAACAAGGGAAACAAGCAGGCTGGGTTAGGATTCAATGGTATTGAGCTGTGAACAGTGCAGCGGAGACTAGAAGAATGTGACAGAGTATGACTATGTGCTTTCAAGCATCACTGTTGCTGCTTTGGAATCCTACTAGGCAACAGTCATCCCTGATGAGCAGAGTCACAGTCATCATTAACTATGTGTCTGTGTAGCAAGTGCAGGACAAATATGAAAACAGAATGAAGAAAGGAAGGAGCTGCAAATGAGCAGTGTAGGAATGCTTGGGATGCTGCCTATGTGTCAATGGAAGAGCAGGGAAATAACATAGGAAGATTACTTTGGACCAAGTAGAATCCAGAAGCCTACATACATTTCTTCTGTACTCTAACATCCTTTTTTTTTTTTTCTTTTTGATAGGCAGAGTGGACAGTGAGAGAGAGAGACAGAGAGAAAGGTCCTCCCTTTGCTGTTGGTTCACCCTCCAATGGCCGCTGTGGCCGGCGCGCTGCAGCCGGTGCACCGCGCTCATCCGATGGCAGGAGCCAGGTGCCAGGTGCTTTTCCTGGTCTCCCATGCGGGTGCAGGGCCCAAGCACTTGGGCCATCCTCCACTGCACTCCCGGGCCACAGCAGAGAGCTGGCCTGGAAGAGGGGCAACCGGGACAGAATCCGGCGCCCCGACTGGGACTAGAACCCGGTGCGCTGGCGCCGCAAGGTGGAGGATTAGCCTGTTGAGCCACAGCGCCGGCCTAACATCCTTATTCTACACAGGAGACAACATTACCAAAGTAAGGTTTACCTACACACATATGCACACACAGATACACACATGTGTGAATTCATAATTCCCATGGCCACATTAATTGTTAGTCTAATTTTAACAAAAAAGAGTTAAAGCCATGAGCATAAAGGTCAGCGTAGGTGGAGCTCCAGAAGGTGACGATACCTGGCCTTATTCTTTCTTCATGGGGCAACAGTGATGCATATCTTCTCATGAAGTTGAAACAGCTAGTTCAACTGCCTTATTTGTCAGATACAAACAAACCTACTAATTATAAGGCTGATCCACAAGCCTTTTCCATAAAAAAGGAAAAAAAAGCAGTACTCTTTTTACCCCAAAGCATTGAAATTTGGTGGACTATCGCCTATTGAATTTTGTAAAAAAAAAATCTTATGTTTATGAGCTGAAATTTAAAAGTTTAGAAGAGAAAGGGCTTCAGAAGGATCTGGGAATACAAAAGGCACTCTAGGTTTTATCAACATACAGGCAATATAACACTTCATTGTTTAATGAAGCTGAAGGAAGGAGAAATGAGCTTATTTAATGAGTACCTGATTGTTCAAATGTATTCTAGGAATATGCTTTTCCCATTAAATTCACAACCATTCTATGAAGTACATTATCTTTGTGGAAGGATGTGAATATAATTGTTTAAGTACAGAAACTCAGTGCCTTTTTTTTTTTTAAAGTGAGTTTATTTTAATTGAAAAGAAGAGTGCCACAGAGAGAGGGAGAGATAAGAGAGAGAGAGAGAGAGAGAGAGAGAGAGAGAGAGAGAGAGAGAGAGAGAGAGAAATCTTTCATGCACTGTTTCACTCTCCAAATATGCACAGCAGCCAGGGAGGGGTAGGCCAGGCTAAAATCAAGTGCCAGGAACTTCATTCTGGGCCTCCCACATGGGTGACAGGAAGCCAAGTACTGTGGTCATCATCTACTACCTCTCAGGTGCATGAGCAGGTTGTTCCATCAGAATCAGAGGAGCTGAGACTCAAACTGGCACTCCAATATGGGAAGCAGTTGTCCCGAGTAGTGACTTAACCTGCCATATCCCAATGTCCACTCCCTTATGCTATTTTGATTTCTCCTAATTTCTTTGCTATATTGGAAAGATGGAATAAAAATAATCCATACTCCATTCACCCTCAACTTCCTGGGAGTCTGAGGATTACATCCTTTAAGTCCTTACTGAAAAAGGAACTTGTCTTCTGTTGATTGGTTTTCCTTGTTGTGAGCTCTTAAGGTCGATTAGGAAACAAATAGAAAGATAATGGTATACAGAGATTTTCCAGATAAGCAGAATGAGTGGTAAGAAGGAAAGAACATGGGGGAGCTCTCCTTCCCAATTCAATCACCAAAAAAAAAAAAAAAAAAAGTGTTCCCTGGCTAGAATGGAATGAAAGGGAATCTGACATACTGGGGAAAGATAACTTTTTTAACTTTTATTTAATAAATAAATTTCCAAAGTACAACTTTTGAATATAGCGGCTTTTCCCCCCTTAACCTCCCACCCACAACCATCTCCAGTCCCACTCCCTCTCACATCCCATTCTTCATCACAATTTATTTTTCATTATCTTTATATGCAGAAGATCAACTTAGTATATACTAAGTAAAGATTTCAACAGAATGCATCCACAAAAACACACAAAGTATAGAGTACTATTTGGGTAGTAGTTTTACTGTTAACTCACATAGTACAACACATTAAGGACAGAGGTCCTACATGGGGAGCAGGTGCACAGTGACTCCCGTTGTTGATTTAACAATTGACACTCTTATTTATGATGTCAGTGATCATCCAAGGCTCTTGTCATGAGCTGTCAAGGCTATGGAAGCCTCTTGAGTTCACAAACTCCAATCTTGTTCAGACAAGGCCATAATCAAAGTAGAAGTTCTCTCCTCTCTTCAGAGAAAGGTACTGATTTCTTTGATGGCCCTTCTTTTCACTGGGATCTCACTCACAGAGATCTTTCATTTAGGTCATTTTTATTTTTGCCAGAGTGTCTTGGCTTTCCAAGCCTAAAATACTCTCATGGGCTTTTTAGCCAGATCCGAATGCCTACAGGGCTGATTCTGAGGCCAGAGTGCTGTTTAGGGCATTTGCCATTCTATGAGTCTGCTGTGTATACTGCTTCCGATGTAGGAACATTCTCTGTGGAAGGGTAATTTTAAAGCTATTCCTTTTGAAGTTCTCAAAGAAGGGTGACTGGGTGATCGACTAGAGCCAAGAATCCCAGGGTTTCAAACAAATGCTACCTATCAACCAAGATGACCTTATTGTTCTCCTCAGCTTGATGAAAATTTGGACAGGTTACTTCTTCCCTAAGTGTCCCTCCCTTTCCTGAGATCATTTATTTTAGAAAAATTGCAATTGCAAATTCTTTCTCTGAAATCTTTGCCCAGCCTTATTCTAGTTTTATGCTCCAAGAATGTCTTTTCAAGGACCAGAAGATGTAATCATCAATAATGTTGGCATTCATCAACCTCCTTTCTAACATTGTCCTCTGGTGCATTTTTTCTCACCTTTTCTAACATTTAAAAACATTCGTGCTTTTGTTTCAAGGAGGGTAACTTGAATATCTTCCCTACTGCAATAGTCTTGACTCTTATTGCCATAGTCTTTGAATAAAATCTTCCTTACCTGCTTAATAATTCTGATGTGATTTTTCTTTGGCAACACCCGCAACCTAATTCTCCACTATCACATGATCAGCCTCTTGCTCACATCTAAAGCCACACTTCAGAGTTCTACCTTAGAATAGTGTCATTTGCTGTATCTCCTGTACCCAATGCTTTATCCTAAGCCTTTTTGCCTCATCTTTCAGTTCTAAATTTAAATGTTCTCTTCTCAGACCAACCTTTCTTAACAATCTAGCCAAAAACACTTGCCATGTTTTTTCCCACTGTTCCTTCATTAATACATTTTTCTCTATCTGAAATTCTTTCTACTATTTGTGTATTTATTCCCTCCCACAGCAGAATCTAGTGAAAGCAGACAATCTGTTTGTTTCTCATGCATTGATTTATTCCCAGTACCAGAGTGGGAGCTTCTTAATTCACCAAGCCTATTCAGTTACAAAGCAAACGATCTGGAAATAAAGGTTCCAATGGACTACAAAGATTATGGCATTTAAATCGTACTATAATCCTTTATACTATATCTTATTTCTGCTTTCCAAATACCCTATGCTGGATTTGAATTTGGGGCATGGGGTTCAAATCTAACACTGTCCAAATCTAACTCCTTCCTAGCCGTTCAGTTCATTCCTCGACAGTTCTTTTCCTTTCTCTCTGGGCATGCTCATCTCTGCTAGCTTCACTGTGTGAAGACCTCCAGGTTCCTCTGAAGTTCTGTATGGTTTCCGGTTGGGATGCTCTCACACTTCTCCTGCTTCCAGAAAGAACACTTTCCCTCTTTACTAGAATAAGTCTTACACAGTTTATAATCTCAAATGTAGGCTCCAGGAAGCCTTCCCTGACGTCTCCTTTTCTTCCCAGTCAGAACTGACTGTGAATCTGACACTTTGGTAGTTAGTGTCTTAGTGCTCTCACACTTGACCATTAACAGTACTCACCTACCCAACTTTCATTAGCTAGCATCTGCCTCTCTCTGCCTGCAGTCTTCCTTAGGTTCACTTTGCTTGCTCACATGCAGGTGGGCAATATTGTGAAGCATCTAGCTCAGTCCCTGACTGTGAGGTGTGTGTTCCACGCTGTCACCCAGAGGCCCCCAGCAGGTCCTAACCCAGGGGTTCATAGTGGGATGCTTTACACTGCATCCTTTACCTTCTCTTCCTTCCTCACTTGTCAACTTCCCAGCCAGAGATTCCATTATCTCCCAAATAAATTTTCCTCTCTCAAATATTTGTTAGGGAAATAAAACCAAAAGAACATCCCATATCACTTAACACACTGTGCTATAATTATTTGTTGGCTTTTGACCTGGCTTTCAAAAGTTAGCTTTGCATTTTCTATCTGCAATCCCCACACTTACCCAGAGCATGCACCTAATAGTCATGCAGCAAGTGTTCACCAAACCAGTGAACAGTGCTTAATAGATGCCTGATCTAGAAAATAGAGTCCTTAATCCAAGAAGGAAGGTGACAGATATTTCTCACATGGTTTGCTTTGGGATGTTTTTCAATTTCTTGTAGGATTTCTGTAATATAATTCTATTAGAGTAGATTTGTAGGATAATTTTTTTTCTAATTCTGATTTTGCTCAGTACTTTGCACTGATTATTCATAATTTATAATTTAAAAACTTTCAGTGTGCTGGGATGTTCTTCAGAAAAGAATAAACATTCTGAGGTTAATCTCAGAAAATTCATTTTCTTTATCTGAAAGCATAGCTATCATCACATCAGAAGCGTGAATTCTGTTTCCTTTTAACTCTAGGAAATAGTGCTATTTGTTCTTTATTTCAGTTTTTATTATTGTTATCCAAATCTATTCATAAAAAATTACAAAGAATATTATACCCCATGCTGACTATAGTTAGCAACAATGCATTTTGAAAATTGCTAAGAGTATATTTTAACTGTTCTAACTACAAAAAATGTAAGTGTGTGAGGCAATCCATGTATTACATATTTCAAAACATCATATTATTTGTGATAAATATATACAATTTTATTTGTCAATCAAAAACATAAATAAAATACAGTGGAACTTCAAAAAATAATGGAAATGCAATCAAAAGAAATCTGTTTTTGTAAAAAAATTTTTTGAAATCCCTGCATAATTTTCTCATAATACACATTTTCCATGAACTTGTTGAAGACCCCTTCATTGCAAAAATAGTTTCATGAAGATAAAAATACTATCTTGTTTACAGTAGCAATTTTATATTTTTCTAGAAATTACCAGTCAGTAAGCATACTAAGACATTTATTGCTAGCACCAACCTAGTTCTCTTTTGAAAAAATAAAGAAACTAAAATCTAAAAACTAAAATCCAATAAAATGTTTACTCTCAATGTTGTCCATTGGAGTAGAAGAAGCATTTTTAAGATGCTATTTGCTCCCCTCCGGTGATAAGCTCGAATTGCATTCTACAGAGATTAAAACTTCCCCTACTGGAAAAGATTAGTCTGTCTGCTTCTCTCTATATCACCACTCACTTTCTCTTGCTCTGGAGTCATGGTCATTGATTATTCTAGACTATTATCACTTTCTATATAAAAATATTTTTGAAACTTCCAAGTATCTATTTTTATTACTAACTTCACTTTTTACTTAGCAACTGTTTAGTAAATATTTGTGTTCTTCAATGTATTTGGTAGACATTGAAAGGCTTTGGCGTTCGTTTTTTATGTAGCATTTTCATCTGAGTAACTGATGCAGAAAATTTCCATGCAAATAAATAAAACAATTAAATTTTAATATCCAGAAGTTGGCTTAATGTATACCAACAGTTTATTATATATATATATATATATATATATGTGCATTAGGAATAGAATTCAAGAATCACTACTATAAAGCATCATTAATAAATGTGGAATCCTTTGAAAAATGCCTTATTATCAGTGAGTTTCAGCTTTTGTTTCTCCCTTTTTGAAGTCTCAGTTTTTATATTTGTCTGGTTACACATTTTGATATCTCCAAATGAAGCTAATAATTTTTGCAAAAATATAAAGAAACTTACCTTTTTGGATGTGTTCATCAAAAATTCTTATAAGACTAATTTGGGCTCTTGTGTGTGAGTGTAGGCTTCATGCTGTAGGAGGGAGTGAAAAATTTACCTTTCCTCGATTCATATCATTTGCATTTTGAATGACACACAGTAGCTGATTTATAAGCATGTGACTAAATAGAACTGCAGCGTCTTGATGTTATTCTATTTGGTAGTTAACCATCACATGCTGGCAAACTGCCATGGTAGAACAACTTGGCTATAGGACCTACAGACAAAAGCCCTCTGATTTAGCTGTGTTTTCCTTGTCATGTGTTGAAAACTATCATTTAGGTTTTAGATTACCAACAGAAAGGGAGAAAATATTTGCAAACTATGCATCTGATAAAGGATTAGTATCCAACATATAAACAATAAAACAAATAATCCAGTTAAGAAATAGACTAAGGATATAGTCATTTTTGGAGGATGAAATAAAATGGCCTATAGACACATGAAAAAATGCTCAAGATCACTGGCCACGAGGGAAATACAAATAAAAACCAGAGTGTGGTTTCATCTCACCTCAGTTTGAATGGCTATCATCAAAAGATCCAAAAATAACAAATGCTATCGAGTACGTGGAGAAAAGGGTACCCCAATACACTGCTGGTGACAATGTAAGCTAGTACAACCATAATGGAAGACAATATGTGGACTGCTCAGAAAATCTGAAAATTGGGGCCAGCATTGTGGGGTAGTGGCTTAAGTCACCACCTGTGATGCTGGCTTCACATATGAGTGCCGATTTGAGTCCCAGCTACTCCATTTCCAATCCAGCTTTCTGCTAATGATCCTGGGAAAGCAGCAGAAGATGCCCGCACTACTTAGGAACCTACACCACTGTGGGAGACTCAGATGAAGCTCCTGGAACCTGGCTTCAACTTGACCCAGCCCCCATTTGGGGGAGTGAACCAGCAGATGGAAGATTGATCTCTTTCTCTCTCTCTCACTCGCTTTCTCTCTCTCCTTCTTTCTCTGTATATCTCCCTTTAAAAGAAATAAAAAAATCTTTAAAAAAAATCTAAAAATTGATCTACCAGATGACCCAGCCATCCGACACCTGGGAATTTACCCAATGGAAATGAAATCAGCATTTGAAAGACTTACCTGTATCCCATGTTTATAGCAGTTCGATTTTAGATAGCTAAGACATGGAGTCAACCCAGATGTCCATAAGCTGATGACTGGATATAGAAAGGATGTTATATGATGGAACACTACTCAACCATAAAAAGAATGACATCCTGTGTTTTGCAATAAAATGGGTGCAATTGAAAATTATATTATTATGCTTAGTGAAACAAACCAATCCCCAAAAGATAAATATCACTTCTCCAATACATGATAGCTAATATAGAGTACAAAAAAATGTAATGTACGGCCGGCGCCGTGGCTCAACAGGCTAATCCTCCGCCTTGCGGCGCCGGCACACCGGGTTCTAGTCCCGGTCGGGGCGCCGGATTCTGTCCCGGTTGCCCCTCTTCCAGGCCAGCCCTCTGCTGTGGCCCGGGAGTGCAGTGGAGGATGGCCCAGGTGCTTGGGCCCTGCACCCCATGGGGAGACCAGGAAAAGCACCTGGCTCCTGGCTCCTGCCATCGGACGAGCGCGGTGCGCTGGCCGCAGCGCGCCGACCGCGGCGGCCATTGGAGGGTGAACCAACGGCAAAGGAAGACCTTTCTCTCTGTCTCTCTCTCTCACTGTCCACTCTGCCTGTCAAAAAAAAAAAAATGTAATGTATACAAGTGTAACTGACATCTTGAGATTTTACTATTGTTGATAGCTCTTATCTATATTCCTGAGGAACAGTGGTCTTTCTACTTGTTGAATTCTTTATTTAGTGAAGGATTAAGCTTATGCTTATAAAGTAAATTGAAAGTGTGTTATCACAAAACCAAAAGAAAAATAAGGAAGGAGGAGGGAGGAAAGAGGAGGGAGCAAGAGTGGGAAGTATCTTTCTGTTCTTCAAATTGTATATTTGAAGGACTGGCACTACAGCATAGCAGGTAAAACAGCCACCTGCAGTGCCAGCATCCCATATGGGAGCTGGTTCTAGTCCCAGCTGCTCCACTTCTGATACAGCTTTCTGCTATGGCCAGGGAAAGCAGTAAAAGATGGCCTAAGTCTTTGGGCACCTGCACCCATGTGGAAGACCTGGAAGACGTTCCTGTCTCCTGGCTTTGAATCAGCATAGCGCTGGCTGTTGTGGCCATCTGGGGAGTGAACCAGTGGGTGGAAGACCTCTCTCTCTCTGCCTCTCCTTCTCTCTGTGTAACTCTGAGTTTCAAATAAATAAATAAATCCTTAAAAAATATATATATATATGAAATGCACAAAATCTATTTATATAAATAGATAAATGTATTTTAAAATTAAAAGATAGGCCGGCGCCGTGGCTCAACAGGCTAATCCTCCGCCTTGCGGCGCCGGCACACCGGGTTCTAGTCCCGGTCGGGGCACCGATTCTGTCCCGGTTGCCCCTCTTCCAGGCCAGCCCTCTGCTGTGGCCCAGGAGTGCAGTGGAGGATGGCCCAGGTGCTTGGGCCCTGCACCCCATGGGGAGACCAGGAAAAGCACCTGGCTCCTGGCTCCTGCCATTGGATGAGCGCGGTGCGCCGGCCGCAGCGCGCTAGCTGCGGCGGCCATTGGAGGGTGAACCAACGGCAAAGGAAGACCTTTCTCTCTGTCTCTCTCTCTCTCACTGTCCACTCTGCCTGTAAAAAAAAAAAAAAAAAAAAAAATTAAAAGATAAATATATATTGATCTAAATGCCCTTCCCCAAAAGTTCATAGTCTGGTAGGATAGAAAATGTAAGTGATAGTCATTTGCTCAGCATTGAGGAGAGGTTATTTTGTTTCCTTTCCATGCTAAGAGAGGGAGTGAATGGCACAGCAATTGTGCCTATCATTGGAGAAGAAAAGTTTTAATACATAGCACGATTCTGCCTAAGCTAACTCTGAATATAATCTTTCTTGACCATTCATCATTTTATATTCTAGCAATGGCACCAGTAATCTTAACATCTGCTTGAAGAAAAGATGAAACATCTATTGAATTATAAAATATTTGTACATTTTACCAAGAAATTCCTATTTGAAATAGATGCCTGCAGTGCCTATTTCTCACTGAAGGACACAGCACTCTGCTAGCTTCAGATCTTACTCACATTGGCTTGAATAAGGCAATAATTATTTCTATGGTGAATTAATCAAGATCAAACATCAAATTTTCCTGCTGTTAAAAAGGTTACAAAGTTGGATTCCAACATGCTGGAAAACATGTTAGTTCTAAGAAAGAAAAAAGTCTTTGTGAAACTTTGTCTATTACAGAGATTGGCAAACCGTGGCCTGCTGGCCAAATCCAGTCACTGCCTATTTAATCAGAACATGGCCATGCTTTTCAGTTTGTGTATTGCCTACCACAGAGACAGTATGGCTTGCAAAGCCTAAAATTGTTTCCATCTCACCCTTTGCAGAAAGATGTTGTGGATCTGTGTTTCATTAGCTACATCTTGATCGTGACAGACTGATCTTTTTGCATGATTGCCTAAAATTCAGCTAAGTTAAATATTATCACAGTTCTCCTGAGTTAGGTCTAAGTTGATCAGCAGTTATAAATAATGTAATCAAGAAGACTTCACAAAGTTGATGGAAAGTGGAATTAAAGGGTTATTTTGGTGAAAAAATTTTGAAATCTATGCACAATTTTTTCAAAATATTTTTGAACCAAAATAAGCTTATTCTTTATTTCCATTCTCCACAAATTTTTGGGTGTCTCCTCACACATTATACTTGAAATCCTCTTTTGTCAGAAGATTTAGAAGATTTGCCATATTGTTTATTCATCCCCTCCAGCAAGCCTTAAACTACTGATTGTGTGGTTACACATTAAAAAAAAATACTGGTGTATTGTTCGGTGCTGGGAGGATTGTAAAGGTTTTCAAATGATGATGAATCCCTTAAATTACCTTTACAAACATATTCCAGACATCCTTTTAAAATGGACTATAAACATGGATAACCAGAGAGGAAATAGGAAGTAAGAAAATTTAATTTCTCTTAAAAATGCACTTCATTATTTTCCTTTCTGAAGTAGGCTTTCCTGCACAATATAAGCTTGGTAAGTTTTTATACTTTTTCTTTTTCTGCCTTAAGGCATTTATTATCTCTATAAAGGCAGATTAATAATTGTCCAGAACACTTACAGTATTTGCTTTGAAAAAATGATGAAGGATGATTTTTGACTTACTGTTTTCTTATGTTCTTTTATTTATAAGATGTTGTCATGATTACTTGACAAATCTACAAAGTGAATGACATCTGTTTGTTTTGAGCTGGCACAGCTGGAAGTTCTTTAGCTTCTTCATTAAAGTTTTTATATGAGTATGATTTTTAGTTGCTTATTCTGACTCTATTATGCAAATCACAGTGTTATTTATAAGCAAGGAAATAATCATTTCTAAGACAACATCTGCACTACTGTCTGAATTTTAGACACCTGCAAAGTCAGCTTGCTCAGTGGAAGACCAGATAGTATTTGGATTAGACCATAGCTTGAAATAAAATTTCAATCACTTGTATTCTTAATGAGCTCAATATTAATTTGAGACATTTATTTATTAGTGATTGTTCTTAGATATGCTTTTCATTCCAAAACATTTTTAGGTCTTCTAAATATAAAAATCTGATGGGATGAGAACTAAAGAAAGACACAAGCTTTGATCTTAGTGTTCCAAGTCTCTTACCAAGTGTGTGACCTTGTGACTCTGTGACTTAACCTTCTAGTCCCTCTTTCTTCATCTGTGAAGATGCAATAATAGCACCAGTCTCAGAAGGACGTTTGAGGACTAAATGAGGACAGTTTGTAAGCACCACTCACACTGCACAACACTTAGATATGCAATAGTTATTGGTTCTCTTTCATTTGACATTTACTCTAAAGCATAACTACCTTTTCCTCCTGCTACCAGAAATGCCAGGAAATGGGTTGTAGGAAGTGTTGGAGAACGAAAGAAGATGCTTGCTGAGAACTTGGGCTATGCTTAGCACTACCGAAATTAGTTACTAGCCAAACTCATAGTGGTGAAGAATAAAAAGAAAGAAACAGGGTGGCGGTAGCCATTATATATTATAACATTATATCAATATTTGAGTGCAGATAAGAGGTTGGAGTTTTGAATAAATCATTTAAAAATTAGTTCTACAATGCATATTATGCTGTACAGTAGTGTACCATATATCTGAAGATTTTGTCAGGCATGGAAACAATTTAGAAACCACATTTTTTAGTCTTACCTCTAGCACTAGTATTTCTGCCGATCTAAACCAGTCCACACATATGTTTATAATGGAAAATTAGATTAAGGCAAGTTTAATAGGAAATTAAACTGCCTGTCAAATAATAAATTAGAAGTTAGTCTAGTATCTATACTGTTTAATGAGACTGGTTTCATTTAATCCATTTCTGTATTCACTCCGTGAATAACCACTAGCCAATTACAGTAAAATCGTTAGTGCTTGTTTTCCTAACTACTCTATTGATCATTCCCCTAGTAATTGTGCTTCTACATCTATCCCATTTATTATTTTTTTTCTCTCTAGTCAATGCTGACTTTTGTTAATTACAGCCACATCTGTGAACTTGAAAGCAAAAGAACTCAGATCTCTTTTTTACTTTATCACCAATTAGTCATACAACTGGAGAAATCACGCATTCTCTAAAACTCCAGTTCTCTTTTTATTGGGCCCTCAAAGAGTCACATAGTTGAAGATTCACTGAACAAGTACTGTACCAAAAGTCGTGAGACACGGGGTCTAGCTTTTTCTTGGTCTTAAACAATTTAGTTAACCTTGTTGGGGTTCAGTTTTTCCCCTTTGCAAACTAGTGGATGTTATAGTTCATGGAAGAAACAATCTTAGAAGTCATCTACTCAATGCTCTTACTTTGCCCATGAAGAGACTCAAGAGCTCTCATGTCATAACCAAGGACTGAGAAGTAGCAGACCATGTCCTCTACCCCTTGGGCTGAGCTCTTCACAGCCTACTACTTAAAGTCCTTTCCAGCTATACGATATAACTCTAATCACTAAACAATTGAAAAACCTTAGAGTTATTTTGACATTTGGTATAAGTATGAAAACTTAATTTTAAAAAATTTTAATGATAATTCAATTAGCTGGTTTTTTTTAAGATTTATTTGAAAGTCAGAGTTACACAGAGAGAGGAGAGGCAGAGAGAGAGAGAGAGAGAGAGAGAGAGAGAGAGAGAGAGGTCTTCCATCCAATGGTTCACTCCTCAATTGGCTACAATGGCTGGAGCTGCACTGATCCAAAGCCAGGAGCCAGGAGCTTCTTCCAGATCTCCCACATGGGTGCAGGGGCCCAAGGACTTGGGCCATCTTCTACTACTTTCCCAGGTCGTGGCAGAGAGCTGGATCAGAAGTGGAGCAACTGGGTCTCGAACTGGTCCCCATATGGGATGCTGGCGCTTCGGGCCAGGGCATTAACCCGCTGTGCCACCACACTGGCCCCTCAATTAGCTATTTTTAAATGATTCATAGATTACTATAAGATACTCCTAAACACTGTTTACTATTATCCTCTCAATTTAAAAGCAGATTTGTCTGGATATTGTCAGGGTGACATCTTCCACTCCTCACATGCTTTCTGTTTCTATGTGAGAGGAGGGGAGGCTAGGAAAGTCCTAAAGTACGTCAGTTAGCTAGTTGTGTGAGTGTGACTGGTGAAAGTTTTGAGACAGAATAACTTTTCATTTGTGACTCCCGATCCTTGGAGACATCATAAGATATTTTCTGGACTATCAGATACAGGATTTCTGGCTTCACCTGTTTTGGCTGCAAGGATAAACAGATGGATAATTCTAGCTTTGGTGTATGGGGCCTGTTTGGCTTAGGATAGTTGATATTCTGAATTTGCTGACTTCTTTAGAGCATATCAGAACATTGGGTGCTATCAGTCAGGCACAAATTCCTGAGTCATCTTGTAAATGTAGTCAGGGTTGATTTAATCAGCTTCTAGGTGCCAAAGCACATTTTGTAGAATTCATGCCGAACTTTTACCCTTCCAGAATGGAAAGTTCATGGTTTCCATGCCGTTTTTTAAAAGGATTACTAGGTAGTGGTTCACTTGTTAAGTTTCAGGGCTGTAAGATATAAGATATTTTAAGTCTGCCCCCCCCCCCTCTTTTTGAGAACTGTCATACAAATAAGTGAGGTTTGCAAATTCTCTCAATCAACTGGACATGGGTACTCACAAACAGAAGAAAGGCCAGATTCTAGATCTCCTTAGTCCAGATCATTTTCTACTATTTCACATCCAACCTAAGGAAAGAAGACCATTATATTGATGAAATAAAGAACATGCATTATGTGTGTTAGTGGATGGGTAATCCTCCAGAAGTGTGATACTACGAAAAAGAAGAATGTCAAGACAGTGAAATATAATTTCGATAAGGAAGATGCAAATCTCAAACTCATTCGTAGGTATGGAACTCTCTGGAGCAAATATGTATTTAACAGATCCTTTTTCAGGAGTAATTTTTGGTACACGTTTTATCTATGAGGTCACTACATTCTCTGTCATTGTGTAAAGAATTGCAGAAGACAACACATTAAGGACAGATCCCTCATGAGACGTAAGTGCACAGTGACTCCTGATGTTGACTTAACAAATTGACACTCTTGTTTATGGCGTCAGTAATCTCCCTAGGCTCTAGTCATGAGTTGCCAAGGCTATGGAAGCCTTTTGAGTTCGCTGCTTCGATCCTATTCAGACAGGGTCATAGTCAAAGTAGAAGTTCTCTCCTCCCGTCAGAGAAAGGTACCTCCTTCTTTTATGGCCCCATTCTTCCCACTGGAATCTCACTCGCAGAGATCTTTCATTTAGTTCGTCGTCGTCTTCTTCTTCTTCTTTTCTTTTTTTGCCACAGTGTCTTGGCTTTCCATGCCTAAAATATTCTCATGGGCTCTTCAGCCAGATCCGAATGCCTTAAGGGCTGATTCTGAGGCCAGAGTGCTGTTTAGTGCTGACCTTCTATGAGTGTGCTGTGTATCCCGCTTCCCATGATGGATCGTTATCTCCCTTTTTGATTCTATCAGTTAGTATTAGCAGACACTAGTCTTGTTTGTATGATCCCTTTGACTCTTAGACATATCAGTGTGATCAATTGTGAACTGAAATTGATCACTTGGACTAGTGAGATGGCATTGGTACATGCAACCTTGATGGTATTGTATTGGGATCCCCTGGCACATTTCTAATTCCATCATTTGGGGCAAGTCCGATTGAGCGTGTCCCAAATTGTGCATCTCCTCCTTCTCTTATTCCTGATCTTCTGTATATAAGCAGAATTGAAAATGAATCTTGATGTGAATGCAAGGGAAGAGGGAGCGGGAAAGGGGAGGGTTGCGGGTGGGAGGGAAGTTATGGCGGGGGGAGCCATTGTAATCCATAAGCTGTACTTTGTAAATTTATATTCTTTAAATAAAAGCTTTAAAAAATAAAAAAAAGAATTGCAGAAGAGAAGTCCTACCTTTTGTTACCTAGTTGATAGTACCTGGGTTGAATTAAACCTTTGTTTCTGCTACCTAAGATACTGAAAAAGCCTGAGTTGAGATGGCAGCTCAGTAGCAACAGAAAGCTTCAGATTTCTTCAGGCTGCAGAGCACAGGTTGTCACAGCAATTAGAGCACATCACCAGAGGATCTTGTTGTCAAAGTAGACTGCTATGTCTATCTCCAGATGTTCTGAGACAATACTCTAGGTTGGGGAATAGCCATCAACCTTTACATATTGTAAGACATCTTGCCCTTGATACTGAGTATAATTTGCCTCTTCTTACAGCCGAGGATATGGAGAGAGTGTATTATCTATGATCTCAATGCCTAAGATCACTGAGACCAAATCTTGAGTGTCTTCTACTATATCTTCATATAACACAAACATTTCCCATAGTTATTGGTGCCATCCACATTCCTAACAACTGAAGTTTATCTCTATGAGTGATCCATGGAAAACAGAATACCCTGGTTGGTAAAGACAGTTTCCTTATTTAAAAGGCTGTATGCCATTTGATCTGTTTATCTGGGCATTAGAAACTTAATAAACTTTTTATCTATTTTATTAGTAGTATGATTAATATACTAATTATAATAAAATAAGAAATGAAGAATAATTACACTACACTCTAAGATGAGAATTATGCAATTGTTATGCAGGGAACAACCAAAATGAGTATCTAAACAAGGGGTTACAAGTGAAGTTAGTGGAACTCTGTCACAAACTTCCCAAATTCCTCCCAAAGGGAGTGGTACAGGTGAGGCCATAGCATTGCTTTGTTATTGGAGCTATACCTGTGTCTCCTGCCATCTTTTGTTTATATATGCACTTTCCTTTCTCCGCCACATTGCCCTTTCCCCATGACAGTCCATGGTGCAATGTTCCGTTGGATTAAATTCCTAAACATCAGTTGTGAGGATGTCTTGGTTTCTACTCCTGCAATTGTTGAATGGTTAGATTCCAATGATCAAACACTGATGAAAGAAATCATCAAGGACACACAAAAAAATGGAAAGATATTTCTTAATCATTGATTGGAAGAATCAATATCATTAAAATGTCTATGCTACCTAAAGTAATCTACAGATCCAATGAATCCCTATCAAAATACCAATGGCATTCTTTTTAGAACTAAAAAAAGCAATCTTAAAATTCATATAAAATCACAAAAGATACAAAAGTGAGATCCTGAACAAGAAATATCATTTTGGTATGGTGGCATCACAATACCTGACTTCAAAGCATACTACAAAGCTACAGTAATTAAAGCAGCATGGTATTGGCATAATAACCGATACATAGATCAATGAAACAGAATTAAAAGTCTAGAAATTAATCCACATACATAGTTAACCAATTTTTGAAAAAAGTGCTCAGACCATACAGCAGAGTAAAGAAAATCTCTTCAACAACTGGTAGAGTGAAACTGCATTTATATATGTGGAAGAATGAGATTAGATATACACTTCTTACTATATACAAAAATCAACTAAGGTGGATCAAAGAGCTAAATATACAACTTGAGACTATGAAGTTGTTGGAAGAAAATATAGGGGAAATACTCCAAGACATTAATATAAGGGTTGACTTCTTGGACAAGACTCTCAAAGCACAGGAAATAAAAGCAAAACTAAACAAATGGGACTATACCAAACCTAGAAACTTTTGCACAGCACAGGGAATGATCAATCAAGTGATGAGACTTTCATTAGAATGGGAAAATTATTTGCAAATCACCTGAGAAAGATTATTGTTCCAAATATATCAGCAACTTAAAAAAAAAACTGAACAACAAAAAACCAACCAATTTAGTTGAGAAATGAACAAAGAACTTTAATAGATAGTTCTCAAGAAATACAAATGGTTAACAAACATATGAAAACATGCTTAACATCACTAGTTATCAAGGAAAAGCAAATCAAAACCATAATGAAATACCATCTCATCTCTGTCAGAATGACTCAAATCCAAAATACAGAGAGTAACTAATGTGGACAAAGGGGAACACTTACACACTGTTGGTGGCATTGTAAATTAGTGCAGCCACTGTGGAAAATATTGTGGAGATTTTTTTTATTTTTTTTATTTTTTTATTTTATTTTTTTTTATAAAGCTTTTATTTAAAGAATATAAATTTCCAAAGAACAGCTCATGGACCACAATGGCTCCCCCCACACACAACTTCCCTCCCTCCCCCCACCCTCCCCTTTTCCTGCTCCCTCTCCCCTTCCATTCACATCAAGATTCATTTTCAATTCTTTTTATACACAGGAGATCAATTTAGTACGTATTACGTAAAGATTTCAACGGTTTGCCCTCGCATAGAGACACAAAATGATAATACTGTTGGAGTACTAGTTATAGTATTAATTCACAATGTACAGCACATTAAGGACAGAGATCCTACATGATTTTTTTTTTTTTAAAAATTGATTAATTGTCTATGCAATTTCCAGTTTAACACCAAGATTTTTTTTTTCATTTGCAATTATCTTTATATAAAGAAGATCGATTCAATATATACTATGTAAGGATTTCATCAGTTTGCACCCACACAGAAACACAAAGTGTAAAAATACTGTTTCAGTACTAGTAATAGCATCACTTCACATTGGATAACACACTAAGGACAGATCCCCCATGAGACGCAAGTACACAGTGACTCCTGATGTTGATTTAACAATTTGACACTCTTGTTTATGGCGTCAGTAATCTCCCTAGGCTCTGGTCATGAGTTGCCGAGGCTATGGAAGCCTTTAGGGTTAGCCGACTTCGATCTTATTCCCACAGGGCCATAGTCAAAGTGGAAGTTCTCTCCTCCCTTCAGAGAAAGGTACCTCCTTCTTTGATGGCCCCGTTCTTTCCACTGGGATCTCACTCGCAGAGATCTTTCATTTAGGTCTTCTGTTTTTTCCAGAGTGTCTTAGCTTTCCATGCCTAAAATATTCTCATGGGCTCTTGAGCCAGATCCGAATGCCTTAAGGGCTGATTCTGAGGCCAGAGTGCTATTTAGGACATCTGCCATTCTATGAGTCTGCTGTGTATCCTGCTTCCCATGTTGGATCATTCTCTCCCTTTTTCATTCTATCAGTTAGTAAGGGCAGACACTAGTCTTGTTTGTGTGATCCCTTTGGCTCTTAGACCTATCAGTGTGATCAATTGTGAGCTGAAATTGATCACTTGGACTAATGAGATGGCCTTGGTACATGCCACCTTGATGGGGTTGTATTGGAAACCCCTGGCACAATTCTAACTCCATCATTTGGGGCCGTTCCGATTGAGCCTGTCCCAAGTTTTACATCTCCTCCCTCTCTTATTCCCACTCTTATATTTCACAGAGATCACTTTTCAGTTAAAATTTAAACACCTAAGAATAATTCTGTGTTAATTACAGAGTTCAACCTCTAGTACTAGGATAAAGAAAAAAAAATACTACCATGGATAAAGTATTACATTGTACAACAACAGTCAGCACAAGATCTGATCGAGTCACTGTTTCTCATAGTGTCCATTTCACTTCAACAGGTTTCCCCTTTGGTGCTCAGTTAGTCATCGCCAATCAAGGGAAACAAATGATATTTGTCTCTTTGGGACTGACTTAATTCACTCAGCATGATGTTTTCCAGATTCCTCCATTTTGTTGCAAGTGACCGGATTTCATTGTTTTTGACTGCTGTATAATATTCTGTAGAGTACATGTCCCATAATTTCCTAATCCAGTCTACTGTTGATGGGCATTTGGGTTGGTTCCAAGTCTTAGCTATTGTGAATTGAGCCGCAATAAACATTGCTGTGCAGACGGCTTTTTTGTTTGCCAATTTAATTTCCTTTGGGTAAATTCCAAGGAGTGGGATGGCTGGGTTGAATGGTAGGGTTATATTCATGTTTCTGAGGAATCTCCAGACTGACTTCCATAGTGGCTTCACCAGTTTGCATTCCCACCAACAGTGGATTAGTGTCCCTTTTTCCCCACATCCTCTCCAGCATCTATTGTTGGTGGATTTCTGAATGTGAGCCATTCTCACCGGGGTGAGGTGAAACCTCATTGTGGTTTTGATTTGCATTTTTCTGATTGCTAGGGATCTTGAACATTTTTTCATGTGTCTGTTGGCCATTTGGATTTCCTCTTTTGAAAAATGTCTATTGAGGTCCTTGGCCCATCTCTTAAGTGGGTTGTTTGTTTTGATGTTGTGGAGTTTCTTAATTTCTGTGTAGATTCTGGTTATCAACCCTTTATCTGTTGCATAGTTTGCAAATATATTTTCCCATTCTGTCGGTTTCCTATTCACTTTCCTGACTGTTTCTTTTGCAGTACAGAAACTTTTCAATTTGATGCAATCCCAGTAGTTAATTTTGGTTTTCAGTGCCTGTGCTTCTGGGGTCTTTTCCAAGAAGTCTTTGCCAGTACCTATGTCTTGCAGGGTTTCTCCTATGCTCTCTAGTAATTTGATGGTGTCGGGTCGTAGGTTTAAATTTTTAATCCATGTTGAATGGATTTTTGTGTAAGGTGAAAGGTAGGGGTCTTGCTTCATGGTTCTGCACGTGGAAATCCAGTTTTCCCAGCACCATTTATTAAACAGACTGACCTTACTCCAGGGACTGGTTTTGGATCGTTGATCAAATATAAGTTGGCTGTAGGTGTTTGGATTGATTTCTGGAGTTTCTATTCTGTTCCATTGGTCTATCCATCTGTTTCTGTACCAGTACCATGCTGTTTTGATAACAACTGCCCTGTAGTATGTCCTGAAATCTGGTATTGTGATGCCTCCGGCTTTGTTTTTGTTGTACAAGATTGCTTTAGCTATTCGAGGTCTCCTGTGTCTCCATATGAATTTCAGCATCATTTTTTCCAGATCTGAGAAGAATGTCCTCGGTATCTTGATTGGTATTGCGTTGAATCTGTAAATTGCTTTTGGGAGAATGGACATTTTGATGATATTGATTCTTCCAATCCATGAGCATGGGAGATTTCTCCATTTTTTGGTATCCTCTTCTATTTCTTTCTTTAAGGTTTTGTAATTTTCATTGTAGAGATCTTTAATGTCCTTAGTTAAATTTATTCCAAGGTATTTGATTGTTTTTGTAGCTATTGTGAATGGGATTGATCTTAGCAGTTCTTCCTCAGCCGTGGCATTGTCTGTGTATACAAAGGCTGTTGATTTTTGTGCATTGATTTTATATCCTGCTACTTTGCCAAACTCTTCTATGAGTTCCAATAATCTCTTAGTAGAGTTCTTTGGGTCCCCTAAATAAAGAATCATGTCGTCTGCAAAGAGGGATAGTTTGAGTTCTTCCTTCCCAACTTGTATCCCTTTAATTTCTTTTTCTTGCCTAATAGCTCTGGCTAAGACTTCCAGCACTATATTGAATAGCAGTGGTGAGAGTGGGCATCCCTGTCTGGTACCAGATCTCAGTGGAAATGCTTCCAACTTTTCCCCATTCAATAGGATATTGGCCGTGGGTTTTTCATAAATTGCTTTGATTGTATTGAGGAATGTGCCTTCTATTCCCAGTTTGCTTAGGGTTTTCATCATGAAAGGGTGTTGAATTTTATCGAATGCTTTCTCTGCGTCTAGTGAGATAATCATATGGTTTTTCTTCTGTAGTCTGTTAATGTGGTGTATCACGTTGATTGTTTTGCGAATATTGAACCATCCCTGCATACCAGGGATGAATCCCACTTGGTCTGGGTGGATGATCTTTCTGATGTGTTGTTGCAGTCTATTGGCCAGAATTTTGTTGAGGATTTTTGCATCTATGTTCATGAGGGATATTGGTCTGTAATTCTCTTTCAATGCTGCATCTTTTTCTGGCTTAGGAATTAAGGTGATGCTGGCTTCATAGAAGGAATTTGGGAGAATTCCCTCTTTTTCGATTGTTCTGAATAGTTTGAGAAGAATTGGGGTTAGTTCTTCTTTAAATGTCTGGTAGAATTCAGCAGTGAATCCATCTGGTCCTGGGCTTTTCTTTGTTGGGAGGGCCTTTATTACTGATTCAATTTCTGACTCACTTAAGGGTCTGTTTAGGTTTTCTATGTCTTCCTGGTTCAATTTAGGTAGGTTGCATGTGTCCAGGAATCTATCCATTTCTGATAGGTTTCCCTGTTTGCTGGCATACAAGTCCTTGTAGTAATTTCTGATGATTCTTTTGATTTCTGTGGTGTCTGTTGTTATATTTCCTTTTTCATCTCTGATTTTACTGATTTGGGTCTTTTCTCTTCTTTTTTTAGTTAGTTGGGCCAATGGGGTGTCAATCTTGTTTATTTTTTCAAAAAACCAGCTCCTCGTTTGGCTGATTTTTTGTAATGTTTTTTTGGATTCAATCCTGTTGATTTCTTCTCTGATTTTGATTATTTCTCTTTTTCTACTAGATTTGGGTCTAGTTTGCTGCAAATTTTCTAGATCCTTGAGATGCATTGAAAGCTCATCTATTTGGTGCCTTTCCAGTTTCTTGATGTAGGCACCTATTGATATAAACTTTCCTCTTAACACTGCTTTTGCTGTATCCCATAAGTTTTGGTATGTTGTGCTGTTATCCTCATTTACTTCCAGAAAATTTTTGATTTCTCTTTTGATTTCTTCAGTGACCCATTGTTCATTCAGGAGCATGTTGTTCAATCTCCATGTGTTTGCATATGCTCTAGAGATTCCTGAGTTGCTAATTTCCAACTTCACTCCCTCATGGTCTGAGAAGTTGCATGGTATGATTCTAATTCTTTTGAATTTGCTGAGACTTGCTTTATGGCCTAATATGTGATCAATCCTAGAGTAGGTTCCATGTGCTGCTGAGAAGAATGTGAATGCTTTCTGTGTAGGATGAAAAGTTCTGTAGATATCTGTTAGATCCATTTGGGCTATAGTGTTGTTTAAATCTACTGTCTCCTTGTTGATCTTCTGTCCTGTCGATCTGTCAATATCTGTGAGTGAAGTATTGAAGTCCCCCAGTACTATTGTGTTGAGGTCTAAGTCTCCCTTTAAGTTTCTTAACAAATTTTGTAAATAAACCTGTGGCCTGTAATTAGGTGCATATACATTGAGAATTGTTATATCTTCCTGTAGTATTGATCCCTTAATCATTATATAGTGCCCCTCTTTGTCTCTCTTAACAGTTTTTGTGTTAAAGTTTATGTAGTCCGATATTAAGATGGTTACACCCGCTCTTTTTTCATTTCTGTTGGCGTGGTATATCTTGTTCCATCCTTTTATTTTCAGTCTGTATGGATCTTCGTTGGAAAGATGTGTTTCTTGTAGGCAGCAAATAGATGGTTTTTGTTCCTTAACCCAATCAGCCAATCTCTGTCTTTTAACAGGACAGTTTAGACCTTTAACGTTCAATGTGACTATTGATAAGTGGTAAGTTTGCCCTGCCATTTGCCAGATATTTTCTAATGTATGCTTTGAATTCCCTGTGATCTTTTGCCGTGAGGTTCCCTTCGTTTACCTTCTTTCATGTTGATGGTCGTGTTTCTGTGTTTCTGTGTGTAACACGTCTTTAAGTATCTTTTGCAGGGCTGGACGAGTGGCAACAAATTCTTTCAATTTTTGTTTGTTATGAAAGGTCTTTATTTCACCTTCATTAACAAATGAGAGCTTTGCAGGGTATAATATTCTGGGCTGGCAGTTTTTCTCTCTAAGCACCTGGGCTATGTCTCGCCATTCCCTTCTAGCTTGTAGGGTTTCAGTTGAGAAGTCAGCTGTAAGTCTAATTGGAGATCCTCTGAGAGTAATCTGCCGTTTCTCTCTTGCACATTTTAGGATCTTTTCTTTTTGCTTCACTGTGGTGAGTTTAATTACAATATGTCGTGCAGAGGATCTCTTTTGGTCATGTTTATTAGGGGTTCTATGAGCTTCCTGGATTAGGATTTCTCTGTCTTTCTCCAAGCCTGGAAAGTTTTCTGCTAGTATCTCCCTAAAAAGGCCTTCTAATCCTTTCTCCTTCTCCATACCTTCAGGAACACCTAGAACCCGAATGTTGGGTTTTTTAATAGTATCCTGTAAATTCCCGACGATATCTTTTAGTTTTCTAATTTCCTCTTCTTGTCTTTGGTTTGACTGTTTCCTCTCCTGTTCTCTGTCTTCTAGGTCCGATATTCTCTCTTCTGCTTCACCCATTCTGGTTTTAAGGCCCTCAAGATTGCTTGTCACTTGATCTATTGAATTCTTCAATTCATTAAGATTTTTTGTCACTCTCGTAGCTTCTTGTTCTACTAGTTGTTTCATTTCATTTTGATTTCTGCGTAGTGCTTCATTCTCGCGAGAGAGATTTTCTATCTTATCCATTAAGGATTTCTGTAGTTCAAGAATTTGTTTTTGAGAACTTCTTAATGTTCTTATCAATTCTTTGAGATCTGCTTCTTGCATTTCTTCTATCTCCTTATCTTCATAATCCTGACTTGGGGTGTCTTTTCCGTTTGGGGTCATCATAGCGTCTTCCTTGATCTTGCTCCCTCGGAATCTGTTTTTATTTGGCATTTTTTTTTTCCCCTCACTCTTTCTCTGGGTTGTCAAGGTAACGGAGTTTGTGTGCGCGGTGTGTTCCCAGTTTTTGGATCCCCTTCAGGTTTCTACAGCCTCGGGTTTTTGGTTCCGTCTGCCTCAGTGATTGGCGGGCGGGCGGGCGGGCAGGCGCGCCTTGTCCCACTGCGTTTAATCTAGCTCGAATTAGCAGGGTGGGTGACGAGAGAGGCTAGTGTCCGTGCAGGCTCGCCTCAATTGTGCTGCTTCCCCCGTGGCGTCTGCTTCCCCCCGCCAGTGTCTCGGGATCCCTGTATCGGCCCCCGTTCAAGCGCTCAGTTCCAATGGCGACTGTGTTCCGCCCGGGTTCCGGTTCAGCCGGCGGGCGCTCGCCGTCCCACTGTGTTCAGTCTAGCTCGAGTGAGCAGGGTGGGCAACGAAAGAGGCTAGTGTCCGTGTGGGCTCGCCTCAACTGTGCTGTTTCCCCCGTGGCGTCTGCTTCCCCCCGCCAGTGTCTCGGGATCCCTGTATCGGCTCCCGTTTAAGCGCTCGATTCTAATGGCGACTGTGTTCCGTCCGGTTCCCGTCCCTCCCGGCAGCTCCCGTGCCACTAAGGCACGATTTGCCGTTCGCAAACTTACTTTCCCATAGGTCCTCTGCGTCTCATTCACTGGGTCCGGAAGAATTTCCACTGCATTTTTTTCCGTGAGATTTTTCCTGAGGCTACAGTAACTCTGTTTTTATTAAACTATCTTTTTGCGGACTGCTAGTGCGCGTCCTCACTATTCCGCCATCTTGGCTCCGCCCCCCTGGAGATTTTTTTTAAAAAGTAGGAACAGACTTGCCATATGATCCAGCAACCCCACTACTGGGTATATACCTAAAAGATTTGGACACAATGTATCAGAGAGATACTTGCACCACCATGTTCATAGCAGCACTTTTTACAATAACTGAAATCTGGCACCAACCAAGGTGTCCATCATTAGATAAATGGATAAAGGAAATGTGATGTATATATACAATGGAATATCATTAAGCTATAAAAAATGAAATTTTACCACTTCCAGCAAAATGGATTCAACTGGATGACAAAATATTGAATAAAAAAGGCAGACCTAGAAAGACAAATACCACATATTCTTTCTTATATGTGGGAGATAAAATTTGAAAAACAGAAAGAAGAAAAACAGAGAAGTCTGTGTGTATCAATATTGCTACAAATATAGTTTTGTAAAGCTTTGTTTTATACCTTTTTCAAACCAATGGTTAAGAATGTTATACTACTATAGTTTTAATGATCTATGATTACTTTAAAATTTACTGTGTATGGGTGAAATGGTCATTTTTCCATTCAATTATTGCTTATAGTTCTTATCTATTTATCTATATTCCCATTAAACTAGGGTTTTTTTCTTTTTTTTTCTTTTTTTTTTTTTTTTGACAGGCAGAGTGGACAGAGAGAGAGACAGAGAGAAAGGTCTTCCTTTGCCGTTGGTTCACCCTCCAATGGCTGCCGCGGACGGCGCGCTGCGGCCGGCGCACCGCGCTCATCCGATGGCAGGAGCCAGGTACTAGGTGCTTTTTCCTGGTCTCCCATGGGGTGCAGGGCCCAAGCACTTGGGCCATCCTCCACTGCACTCCTGGGCCACAGCAGAGGGCTGGCCTGGAAGAGGGGCAACCGGGACAGAATCCGGCGCCCCGACTGGGACTAGAACCCGGTGTGCCGGCGCCGCAAGGCGGAGGATTAGCCTGTTGAGCCACGGCGCCGGCCTTAGGGTTTTTTTCTTGTTACTTTTCACATTTATTATTCATAGAAGTATTAAGCCTTTTCACTATAATGTAAATTTTAAAAATTGTTATATCAAAAAGTAAAAAAAAAAAAAGAAACAGACAAGGAAGGAGGGTGGGAGGGACCGAAAGGGATACATGGAGGGAGGAAAAGAGGGAGGAAAGGAGTATCATTATGTTCTTGGAATTGTCTCTACAAAGTACATTGAATCTGTTAGAAACTAATTAAAATTGAAATTAAAAAATTAAAAAAGAAATTGCTTGTTAAAAAATCAATGACCAAAGATGCTTGCTTCTTTCCTACATTTGCAAAACATTGCATTTCTGAAAATTCTGATTGATATTCTCTATTCTTCCTTGCACATCTCTACTATTTTGCAGAAGGCTTTGTCAAGATTGCCATCACATTCATCATTAAGTCCAAAGAGGACTTGTCCATCAAAACCTACTTGAATTTACTCCATTGGGAGAGTAAAGATCGCATGATCATTCTATGGAGACATCCCCTTGTATTGTAGCAACCTGACGTGTTTCTGTTTATGACTATGATTGATTTGGGTGCCATTGTACAGGTATAATAGTTTTTTAAAAATCCCATTTTCACCCAGTTTGGAGGTTCTGAAGACAGGCTGGACAGTTCTGCATCTTGAGCAGCTGATTAAATTTATAACCTCAACCATCACCCTTGCTGGCCTCTTATATTCTGAATCACCATCCATATACACTAACCATCCCAGGTGTAGATGCTGTTACACAGTGTTTGCTTAAGTTATTTACACTATCTTACACTAAACCTGCTTACTCTGACCTGCCATTTCTTCCCACAGAATCTGCAATAAAGGTACTTGCTAATTGTTCCCCTTTTCTACCTCATCTTGATGAAGCCAAGTGCTTCACCTGAGTAGCTCTGCATAGTATTCTGTGTTCTCTCCAGAGAATTGTGAATAGACCACAAATGCAAAACTCTTTCTGATATCTTTCTCTTGGTATGCATCTGGTCTCATCATAGCTCACCCAAAGCAATATGATGAAAATAATAGGTCATACATATTGTAAGTTTTTCTCAAAGTTTATACTTTTTAAAAAAGTTTATACTTCTTTTAGGTAACACAAATATTTTTGTGAGGAAGAAAAGAAAAAAGATGCAATGCAACAGCAAACAAATAGCAATTTTTTTGATAAGTCTTCACAAACTTTTTAGAAAGACTTATTTATTTGAAAGCCAGAGAAAGCAAGAGAGAGTGAGTGAGCGAGTGAGCAATGATCCATCTGCTGGTTCTCTCCCAAATTCTCATTAACAGCAAGACATAGGCCAGATTGAAGCTTAGAGCCTGGGACTCCATTGTTGTCTCCTGAATGGGTGGCAGGGATTAAAATACCTGGGATATCATTTGCTGCCTCTTGCATTAGCAGGGAGCTGGATCTGAAACAGAGTAGTCAGGACTGGAACTGGTACTCTGATATGGGACACATGTGTGCCAAACGGTGCACTTTCCCATTATGCCACAGTACTCGCCCCCCCTCCAGAGTTTTAGGTTACCTATTTGGATCACTTTTATGTAAATATCATATACACTGGGGCAAAGTAATAGCATTCTATTGAACATTTTACAAATGGATTGTTTTTATTTCATCATTTCTGGCATTTGGAGATTCATTCTTCATGGCATTATTAAAGGACCTTAAACTTTTTCAGGGCAAATTATTCAATACAATACAAAACAATGAAAAGGTGACACCAACATACAAAACACACATAAACCTTTCAATGAATTCAGGGAATATAAAGCTTGTTTCAGGTTACCAACTTGGGAACCTGCCACTGTGTCTTGCAACCTGTCTAGGACTGATGGGGAGTTCCTTCCATCCCTGGTGTTTGCTCAGACCTTCAAGGGGGATCCAGTAGTTTTATCTTGTAGATTTTAATTGGGTGTAGGATTGGGTGCTCTTTTCTTTCTTTTTTTTTTTTTTTTTTTTTTTTTTTTTTTTTTTTTTTACAGGCAGAGTGGACAGTGAGAGAGAGAGAGACAGACAGAAAGGTCTTCCTTTTGCCGTTGGTTCACCCTCCAATGGCCGCCGCGGCCAGCGCGCTGCGGCCGGCGCACCGCGCTCCTCCGATGGCAGGAGCCAGGAGCCAGGTGCTTTTCCTGGTCTCCCCATGGGGTGCAGGGCCCAAGCACTTGGGCCATCCTCCACTGCACTCCCGGGCCACAGCAGAGGGCTGGCCTGGAAGAGGGGCAACCGGGACAGAATCCGGTGCCCCGACCGGGACTAGAACCCGGTGTGCCGGCGCCGCAAGGCGGAGGATTAGCCTGTTGAGCCACGGCGCCGGCCATGGGTGCTCTTTTCTATAAATACCTTCACATATCCTATCTATTTTCTAAACTTATGAGTGAAGCACAGTTGGAGAAATTAAAAAGAAAAAAAAAAGAAAGCAAAGATAAAAAGAAGGAATTTCTGTTTGTTGCAGTATATTTAAAGTAGTGGTAATCAGGACTGGCTATAAACTGCTAACCTACATTAAAATGGCACTTGCTTAGTATTGTAGTGTACCTATACTCATAACCAAAATTAATAATTGAGGTAGATTCTTTGGTTAATTTACCTCATTTCTTTTTCCTTCTCCCCAACATTCTCCCAAGAGCTTTGGCTTTATTCCCCATTTTCCTTAGCTTAGCTATCCAGTAATGCATACATAATTTTTAAGAAAAATTTATGAAGATACACAATGTCACTAAACCTCTAAAGGTCAGTGTTTCAGGAGACAGTTAAGAAATACTATTATTCAAAAGAAAACATGCTACCAAGAAATTTTATGTATAGTACAATCCATAATTCAGAGCTACCGTAAATAAAGCAGGTCTGAATTTATTTAAGACAAATATTATCACTGTAGTATTACCTACACCTGATGGGCAATTCATCAGTAATTAATCTAAAAAAAGATTTCCAGTTGATTAATTCAAACTGAATTTTTTTGTCTCTAATTAGTTCACTGTAGAAATTGGTATTTCCTACTGTCATTGTATATCTTGAATACACATGAAAGGATACTGATGAAAATTACACGACAGCTTAGATGCTTGACAATACTGAATGGTGGTAATTGGACTAAATTTTGTATGCCTAAATTCATTCAGTGCAGTCCTTCCTGTATGTATAAAATAAGATTTAATTTCTAAAGCTCATACATACACACACACAAACACACACATACACACACATTGCAGTTCATACCTCAAAGATCTTTTTTCAAGATTTTCTTTTGTTTATTTGAGAGGTAGAGTTGCAGAGAGAGAGAGACAGAGAGAAATGGAGAGAGAGAGAGACAGAGAGAAATGGAGGGGGGGAGCAATCTTTCATATGCTGATTCACTCCCCAAAAGGTTGCAACAGCCAGAACTGGGCTGATCTAAAGTCAGGAGCCAGGAGCTTCTTCTGGGTCTCCCACATGGATGCAGGGGTCCAAGCACTTGGACCATCTTATACTGCTTTTCCTGGCCATATCAGAGAGCTAGATCAGAAGAGGAGTAGCTGGGAATAGAACTGGCACCCATATGGGATGCCAGCACCACAGGTGGAGGCTTAGCCCACTCTGCCACAGCACTGGACCCTCAAAAATCTTGTTTTAAATTATAGGTCATGCTTGTGAGAATGAAAAAAAGACCATATGTATTTTTTAAAATTCTTTTAGTTATATAAAGGAAAAATTCTCATGTATTCCATATATACAGTTTTTTTTTTTTATTTTTTTACAGAAGAGCAGAGTAGGCTGACCTGACTTCAGGGTTCTCACAGTTTATTTATTTTATTTTACTATTTTTAAAGATTTATTTATCAGAAAGAGTTACACAGAGAGAGGAGACGGAGAGAGAGAGAGAGAGAGAGAGAGAGAGAGAGAGAGGTCTTCCATCCACTGGTTCACTCCCCAGATGGCTGTAATGGCTGGAGCTGTGCTGCTGATCTGAAGCCAGGAGCCAGCAGCTTCTCCCAGGTGTTTCACGAGGATACAGGGCTGCAACAGCAGGAGCTGTGCCAATCCAGAGCCAGGAGCCAGGATCTTCCTAGGTATCCCACGTGGGTGCAGGGGTCCAAGCACTTGGGCCATCCGCCACTGTTTTTCAAGGCCATAGCAGAGAGCTGGATGAAAAGTGGATGAGAAATGGAGCACCCGGGTCTTGAACCAGCGCTCTTATGGGATGCCAGTGCTTCAGGCCAGGGCATTAACCTGCTGTTCCGCAGCCTTAGCTCCTATACAGTATTAAGAACATCATTATACTTCCCACATTACTCTCCCTCCTTCCCTTGCTTTCACCTTCCTTTTCCCTTTCTTTGCTTTTTTTTTTTTTAAGATTTATTTATTTATTTGAAAGTCAGAGTTTCACAGAGAGAGAGAAGGAGAGGCATAGAGAGAGAGAAAGAGGTCTTCCATCCGATGGTTCACTCCCCAATTGGCCACAACGGCCGAAACTGCGCTGATCCGAAGCCAGGAGCTTCCTCCAGGTCTCCCACGTGGGTACAGCAGCCCAAGGACTTGGGTCATCTTCTACTGCTTTCCCAGGCCATAGCAGAGAGCTGGATTGGAAGTGGAGCAGCCGGGTCTCAAATAAATAAGTGGGGTGCCACTTCAGGCCAGGGAGTTAACCCACTGTGCCACGTTGCCGGCCCCTTGCCTTCCTTTCTCATTTTTTTTTAATTTTTACAATGACATGCTTTCAATTTACTTTACAATCATAAGCTTAACCCTCCATGCAAAAAGGAATTCAACAAGTAGTTGAAAAACTATTGTTCCTCAGTAGTGTGGACAAGGGCTGCAAACAGCAATAGAATCACAGCATGTCAATTTTGCTCATATACATTACATACTTTTTTGTTATTCTGTATATTAGTTACTGAAAATCAGGGAGAAAACCTATGATATTTGCCCTTTTGGGACGAGCTTATTTCATTAAACATAATGGTCTCCAATTACATTCATTTTGTTGCAAAAGACAAAATGTGAATTTTTTTATGGCTGAATGGTACTCCATCATGTATGTATGTGCATATGTGTGTGTGTGTACATATATATATATATATATATATATATATATATATATATATCACGATTTCTTTATCCAGTCATCAGTTGGTGGATATCTGGGTCAATAAGCAGAATCAGGGTTCAATTTTATTTTCCAGAATAATTTGATTAGAGGTACTTAACATTATACTGTGAACCCCAACTCAAGGCTTTGGGTAAAATATAACAGACTCAGACCCTAAACTTATTTTAATTTCTACTTAATGTAGAGAGAACTCAGTGATTTCTCTTTGTACCATTATCCGTCCTCACAAAACACTGTAGGAGAGAATAATTTTTCAGAATGTAGACTCTGCATCATACATACCTGAGCTGGGATCCTGGATCTCTCTATGTCTTTTTATATGTTGTCAGTCAATACCTTGAGCTCTTTGAAATTGAATCTCCCCATTTGTAAAATGTAACACAATTCCTCTGTGGATTATATTAATGTTGATTTAAAAATTACTATAGGATCTGATATCTGAAAACACTCCACATGAGTGTAACACTTACTGAGAGCTCACGATATGTCAGACACCATTCTATGTGCTTTGTCTATTCACGACAATCCTTTGAAGAAGGTATTATCATTGTACACACTAGGAAATTGAAGCATGGAGAACTTCAGAATTTTTCCCATGATAATAGTGACAAAGCTAGGCAGTCCGCTAACATGTGTGATTTCAACACCATGTTGTGCTGCCTTCTAAAAGAGTGATAGTTATCATTATCAAGTCATTTTATTGCTGTTACTGCTGCTTCTGCTGCTTGGAAATTAGAGCATTCTGCACTCACAGTACAGCATCATTAACTAATTTGGAACAAAAGAACTTAATTTACTGAAAGGCAGCCAAATTTGATATATCTGGAAAAGGGTATTTATTAGCAATTCCGTAAAGGGTGTTTTTTATGCACATAGATTATATTTTCCTCTAGTTCTCTTCCACTTCAAAAATCTCTCAACCTTCAGAACTGTCTTTGGCAATTTCAAGTTCCAAAGTTACTGACATAGAGGCTGCCTCCTTGGTCTACTTTATTAGAGACCAGGAGAACGAGGAGCAAGCTAGCAGCAGAGGATAGGCAACAGGCCAATCAATGGCTGCTTTACACGGTGATCTGCCGCCAAAGTTAATTATCATCCCCAAGTGCCTCCTGCTCCTTAATTTTTTCTATCTTCTGTCCTTCCTCAACATTCTTAAATTGTTTAATGGCTTTTATCTTAACCCTGTGCTAAAATGAAATATAGTTAGTTAACTACTTAACCTATCAAGGAGCATTCCTCAATAATTCCCAACCAAATGGTATTTTGAAATTTGTATTTTATTAACATAAATGATGTTGTAATCTCAGACACTTTTAAATTTAACAGATGAATTTCAGGTGGTATAGGGGCTAGGGTAGGGATGAGGCCTTGCAAGGGGGAAGGGCATGATTTCCTGACAGTGAAAATCATATGGTAGATTTAACCCTGCTGCCAGGTTGTCCTAATCACAAGATTATTTCTAGGTATTGAGACGATCTGAGGACCATGCTGCCAGGTTGTCCTAATCACAAGATTATTTCTAGGTATTGAGACGATCTGAGGACCATGCCACATAATGCTCTTTGAGTGTTATTTTGAGTAGTACTTATTTGACTAGCTGATGGAATCCAATTGACTCTTCTCATTGTGATGATATTGTCTCCAAGTTAGCTCTTTTCAGCAAGGATTGACACTAACAACTCCTATCAGGACAATAGGGTGGAATAAATGAAAGTGCTTTATAAAGTTCACAGAGCATTAGATTAAATGGTATTTATTTTGATGTACTTTTTTTGAAAAAAAAAAACATACCTAGCTGTTTGACAAAACATGTTTTTAACTTTGTGAATATCCTTTATATGAGTTGCCACTCCTCTCATTTCATGTCAACTTAGAGGAAATATGGATTCTGAACAATAACATAATCAGGGGAATATTGATTAAATCAGAACATAGGTATGCTTAAAGTAAACATCAAACTGCATAGGCAGTTTTGATGATAATTGTGTTTTTATGCTTCTAAAATCATCTTTCCAATAATAACATTAATTTTATTGAGATGTATACGATCATAGACTTATATGTTGCATCTACATATTTAGGAGTTGGTGCTGACAGCTAACCTAAGCATCATGGCAGTCAATACTTATTAGGATTCATTAAGCACTGCAGGCAATGATGTTAAACAAGTTTTCCAAACAAGTAAAGTGCACTCAAAGACATTAAGTGGTTCCTGAGGAACATCAGTTATTTCATTGTCAAATCAGGAATTGAGCTCAAGTTCTGCGACAACAAAGGCAAAGATCTCTTCAGAATCCCTTAAGCGTTAGAAGTCAGCTTGCCCTGGTATCTCCTATGGCTCCTCTCACTGTTCTATGTCTATGGAAATTGCTCAAACCATATATGTTTCAATTTACAACATATTTGTTTCTATCTTCATTTCCTGCCACATCTTGTGTGCCCCTTTGTCCTAACAGAATAGCATACTGTTTGTAACTCAAGCCATGTATCATGATTTTCTCTCATTTAAGCTTTTTGTCACAACGTCATTCCTGCTAGAATACCATCCTATCAGACCTGACCTTCACCTCTCTCCATCTTAAGCTTCCTCAGTCCTTTCTGTCTTTAATGATACACTTCAGTTGCCAGCACCTCTGTGACAGCTTGCCTTATACCCTGCAGGTATGCTAGAAAGTCATGCTTATCCACGTATTAATAAAATGCATTACTACACTAACATTTATCATGTTTATTATGTAACAACTACAAAATGGAAATTATAAAAGGCAAAAATAAAGAGAATTTCTTGAGGACTGACATTATGTTGTAGCGGGCAAAGCCTGCGCCTGCAGTGCCGTCATCCCATAAGGGTGCCAGTTCGAGTCCCGGCGGCTCCACTTCCAATCCAGCTCTCCACTATGGCCTGGGAAAGCAGTAGAGGATGGTCCAAGTACTTGGGCCCCTGCACCCATGTGGGAGTCCGGGAAGAATCTCCTGGCTACTGGCTTCAGATCGGCGCAGCTCTGGCCTTTGCAGCCATTTGGGGAGTGAACCAGTGGAAGGAAGATCGATCTCTCTCTCTCTCTCTCTCTCTCTCTCTCTCTCTGCTTCTGCCTCTCCTTCTCTCTCTGTGTAACTCTGACTTTAAATAAATAAATAAATCTTTAAAAAAAGAGGCAATTTCTTAATTTTCTTTTCCACTCTCTAGATTCTCAAGTGTACCCTACTTGAGAGATCACTGGTCTAAAAACAAATGGTTCACAAATTTAATAAAAGTAAATATGTGAGGTGATGGATATATTAATTAGCTTGATTTTAGTAATCACATCAACTGCGTATGTATACAAAACATTGCATTATATACTTTGAATATATACACTTTCCATTTGTCAATTTTACTTCAAGGAAGCTGAAAAAAATTACAAATACAGAAACAATCATCATTAGCACTTTGTGAAAATGTAAATTCCCAGATGTCTCCTCAGGTCCTGGATTCATATGTGTTCTCAGATACATGGTAGTTACAAAAAAAGTACCCACAGTTTGGCACTTGCTCACATGGACTTACACCTAATGTTAGAGCTAGAAACATGCCAGGGGATTCCAATTCAGTCCCATCAAGGTAGCATGTACCAAGGCCATCTCACTAGTCCAAGTGATCAGTTTGAGTTCATAATTGATCAGAATGATAGGTCTAAGAGTCAAAGGGATCACATAAACAAGACTAGTGTCTGCTAATATTAACTGATAGAATTGAAAAGGAGAGAATGATCCAACATGGGAAGTGGGATACACAGCAGACTCATAGAATGGCAGATGTCCTAAACAGCACTCTGGTCTCAGAATCAGCCCTTAAGGCATTTGGATCTGGCTAAAAAGCCCATGAGAGTTTCTCAGGCATGGAAATCTAAGACTGTGGAAAGAAAAATGACCTAAATGAAAGGTCTCTGTGAGTGAGATCCCAGCGGAAAGAACAGGACATCAAAGAAGAAGGTACCTTTCTCTGAAGGGAGGAGAGAACTTCCACTTTGACTATGGCCTTGTCTAAATAAGATCAGAATTCTTGTCATTGAAATCATATGAGCAGACTTGTATCAGTTATCTACTGTTGTGTACAAACCATGCCAACACTTGATGACTTTAAATGAAGCTCATCTCAGTTGCATGTGATTTCATTGGACTGGGCCTAGACTGGTGGTTCTACTGACTGTATGTGAGATTTAAATAGTGTTCACTTATTGCAGCTACAATCAGAGAGATTGGAGCCAGTGGTGCAGGGATCCTGTGCTGGGATGTTTTACCTCTGCTCTTTGGGCCTCAGCATCTGATAAGTTAGCCTAGAATTTATGCATTTGTGCTTTCAGGGCAACAAAAAGACAAGATCCTTAAAAAAGTACTTTTCAAGCAACTGCTTGTATCACATTTTCTAGTAGCGATTGGCCAAGGCAAGTTACATGTTTAAACTCAGCATCAGTTTCAGGTCAATTCACAGTACTTGGATACAAAAAGGTGTCTGTCATTGAGAGAACTGCTGTAGTAGTTTATCATGTTGAGAATTTGTTTGCTTATAGACCACTCATTTAATCAATTTCTTATTAAATGAAAATTTAATTGAATTTGGTTGACAGTACTTTATAAGCAAATGTTTTTTAGAAGTAATCAAAGAGACATGAATAATATATTCCTAGATGCTTCAAATAGACACATCATTGAGATGGGAAAAAATTATGATCTAGTCCAAGAAACTCTCTTGCTTTGTTGTTTGATCATGGATTAGAGAAGAAGTACAAAGCAGATTATAGGTTAATTCCACTTTGGATTCTGTTCAGTAGTAGCTTTTTGTTCTTCATGCATAGGGAGTCACATGTCTGTTCATATACCCAGGTCAGTTGATACCAAGCACTAAATACTACAGAAGTGGCCTACAGCATTCTGAATGTGGGGTTGGATACCTGGGTAGAGTGAGAATATCATTGATATCATCTTTTAAGTATGTTTGCTCTGGTACTGCAATTCTTTGGAGTCAAGGGAACAAAATTTGGGTTTATCAATGACGTCTTCAAATTTTTAAATGAGAAAGCTACCAGGTAAAATGAAGAAATAAGAATGAATGGATTGTGGAATAAAATGGGTCACAGTTAAGTCACACTAGCCAGAGTAGGAAAGCATTAGAATTTTTTCAGCCCTATAGATTTATTTCATCTAGACAATTGTTAATATAAATTTGAATGAATGTTGAGTTAATTAATGGCCATTTGGACCCCCAGAGAGAGCACTGACTACCACCAAACAAACTCTCAAATCTCATAAAATTTTCTGTCACTCTCTTTACTCTTCTTCAGCCATGCCAGCCTCCACACTATTCTTAAAAATGCCAATTTTAATCCCCCTAAAGACCTTTATACTTTCTAGTAAATTCCACGAGGGTGATGATGATTTTAGTTCTACCCGCTAACCTAGTCCCAGTACCTAAAACAATGCTTGCACATAATAGATACTAGTTACATATATATTGAGTGAATTAATGATTTTTTTTCATAATTGAACCATGCAGTGCACTATCATTCAATTTCTTATGCAACCCTTGGCCTTGGTGTTAAGCATGTTTTCGTTTGCCAGATTGTTTATTTTTTATGTTGAAAATCTCATGTTAATGTATTGTAATCATATAGAATCGAGAGATATTGATTTTCTAGGTATTCCAAGTAGAAAGAGATTTAATGGTGTGAGTGATAAGTTTATACAACTTAGAAAATGGGAAAATGAAAGAGAATAAGTACAGGTCCCTCCCAGGGTTAACAGCCATTGATCTCATCTCTGTAATACTGGCCAGTTCTCAAGAGGAATGCACAACTGTGGGGAAAACTACCTTTGCCAATACCTATAGACCTTTGTATAGGTGTTGCCCATAAACAATAGTTTTTCGTTTTCTTCTTCCTTCTAAATCTCTTGTGAATGCTTTTTCTTGGTAAAATTTAGCTAAAATCCTGAGATAAGAAAGTAAGGAATATATAGACTCTGGAATTTCTGTCCATGGCCCAGACTGAAATTTAAAAGGTGAAGATGATCCTGTATAGATGGTGGTCACTGTTTATTCTGCATGAACTTGGTGGCTTTTGCAATCTGGAAATACATACCATGAGACATTTAATTGAATTCTTTATTTGAAAACTTACTCACCTATATTTTTTCTTCATTACGTATTTCAGGTAATCCTAACAATCAAATTTGAAATTAAAATCTTTTTCATTTTTTTTTTTTATTTTCAGAGCTGGCATTGTGGCACAGCAGGTAAAGCTGCTGCCTACAGTGCCAGCTTCCCATATAGGCACCAATTTGATTCCTGGCTGCTCCTTTTCTGATCTAGCTCCCCACTAATGCTCCTGGGAAAGCAGCTGGTAACTCAAGTGCTTGGCCCCTTGCCTCAACATGGGAGAGTCAGAGAAGTTGCTGGCTCCTGGCTTTGGTCTGGCCCTTGCAGCCATTTGGGAAGTGAACCAGGTAATGAAGATTCTCTCTCTCTCTCTCTCCCTCTCTCTCTCTTCTCTGTGTCTCCCTCCCTCTCTCACTGTAACTCTGCCTTTCAATTGAATAAAATAAAAACTTTTAAAAGAGTTTCATGTTCCTAACTATACTCTCCTCTTTCCCATGTCCTTTAATTCTTTTGCAGTTTACATTTTTTCAACAGACACATAAAATTCTACATTTTTGTGGAGTAGCGTGTAATGTTTTGATATAAATAGGCATTGTGTAGTGTTCAGTCAAGGTAAATATATCTATGTCCCCTAACATTGAACATTTTTTATGGTGAACAAATTCAAAATCTTCTCTTCTAGCTTTTTAAATAGAGAAATACATAGCACATTAACATTATCTACAGTTACCCTACTGTGAAATAGAACCCCAAATCTTCTTACTCCTATCTAACTATAACCTAGTACCTGTTAGTCAGCCTTTCCATGTGCCTCTCTTCCCTCTTCCCTCCCCAACCTCTGGTAACCACTATTACACTTTCAGTTGCTATGAGTTCACTTTTCTGTAGACTCCATAAATGAGAGAGTCCATGTGATACTTGTCTTCCATGCTTGTCTTTTTTCACCTGACATAATGATGTGATTCCATTTATGTTGTTGCAAATTACAGCACTTCATCTTTTTATATGTGGCTGAGTGGCATTCTATTGTACATATTTACCATCTTTTCTTTATTCATCAGTGGATAGACACATTTGTTTTCATTTCTTGGCTATTGTGAATAGGGCTGTAATAAACTTGAAAGTGCACTTGTCTATTTTATAGTGATATAATTTTCCATGGCTATATGTCAGTTCATGGCAATACTGAATTATATAGTAGTTCTATTTTCAATTTTTGAGTATTCATTATAAATTGTTGTACTAAGTTACATTCTCATGAATAGTGTCCAAGGTTTCCCTTTTCTCTACACTCTCAAAAGCATTTATCTTTTGTCTTTTTGAGAAAGCCATTCTGACTTTGGTGAGATGATATCTCATTGTGGTTTTGATTTGAATTTCCTTCATGACTAGTGATGTTGAACATTTTTTCATGTACCTGCTGGTTATTTTTATAAATTCTTTGAAAAATAACTGTTGAAATAATTGCCCGTGTTTTAATTGGACCATTTGTTTGTTTTTACTTTGTTTATTTTCATATTTTGCTATTGAGTTAGTTGAGTTCTTATATATTCTGGTTATTAACCCTTTGACAGATGTATAATTGCAAATGTTTTTCTCATTCTGTCAGCTGTTTCTTCAATCCATTCATCATTTCTTTTGAACTATTTACTTTGATGAAATCTTATTTGTCTATTTTTACTTTTTTTCTTAGATTTCATGGTCTGATCTAACAAATCTTTACCCATTCTGATGTCTTGAAGTGTCTCCCCTATATTTTCTTCTAGTAGTTTCAAAGTATCAGATCTTTTTATTTTATTTTATTTTATTTTTATTTATCTGAAAGGCAGTGCTACAGAGGAGGAGAGAAAGAAAGAGACAGAGAGAGAGAGGGAGGGAAGGAGGAAGGGAGGGGGAGAGAGAGAGAGAGAGAGAGAGAGAAATCTTCCATCCGCCATCCATCTGTTAGTCTGTTGGTTCATTTCCCAAATGGCAGCAAAGGCCATGGCTGAACAAAGCCAAAGCTACGAGCCAGGATCTTTCTCCAGTTTTCCCACTTGGGCCATCTTCCACTGCTTTCTCTGGCCATTAGCAGGGAGCTGGATCAGAAGTGGAACAGCCAGGACATGAACCAGTGCACATATAGAATGCTGGCACTGCAGGTAGAGGCTTAAAATACTATGCCACAGCACTGGCCAGAAGTATCAGGTCTTAGATTTAGGTCCTTAATGTATTTCATAAAAATTATTTATTTATTTATTTTTACTTATTTGAAATGCAGAGAAACACAGAAAGGGACAGGTATAGAGATTTTCAATTTGCTAGTCAATTTCCAAATGCCTACAACATGCAGGGCTGGGCCAGGCTGAAGCCAGGAGCTGAAAACTCAATCTGGATCTCCCACATGGATGTCAGGAACTCAAGTACTAGAGCAATTATCAGCTGCCTACCAGGAGTGCCCATTAGAACAAAGCTTTAATTGGGAGCAGAGCCAAGATTTAAACCAAGCTCTTGAGTATGGATATGGGCATCCCTACTGCCATCCTAACTGCTATGCCAAACACTGTGTGTATTTAATTTTCAAGGGAAATTCTATTTCTTAATGATTCATTTCTATTATTGCTAATGGACACAATATTTTTAGACATATTTAAATATATTAATCATAGCTTTTTGTAAAATTGTGCTACTGCCTCATCAATTATATCTTTCCTCTGTGTAGGTGTTATTTATTAATATTCACAGATTTCTGCTAAGTACATGGTAATGTGATTCTTTTAGGGCCTTTTTTGTTGAATGGGGCCATGTGGTCATTTTCAGACCAATAGGAGTAAGCAGGAGATACATGTGTCACTTTCAAGTCAGAGAATTTAATTACCCAATCCAGACCCTCCAGAATTTTTCCCTCTCTGTGTCTGGCATGATGATTGGCCACGTAGAGAACTAGCTATCCTACCAGTGTAGCTCACTTAGTAACTATGATGTGCAGAGTTCACTTGGAAATCTATGGTGATCATGTACCAGAAGTGAAAAATCATTCATTATATTATACCATCAAAGGTTTGAGGTTGTCTGGTTTGTGGCATAAGCTTATCTATCCTCAGTAATTGTATAGCTCTGTTTATTTTGTTTTTATCTTTCATATTATAGTAATTTCTAAAAATCCCATGGTCCTAGCAAAAAGAAAAAGAGGAGGAAAGCGTTTAATTGAGTGACAATTTGTGATGCATTTTTTATTGAGATATAGCCCCATGTCATAAATTTCCTTTTATAAAAAATTCAGTGGTTCCCAGAATATTCACAAAATCATGCAATTCATTATGAACTTTATACAAAGTTCATTTTGGTTAATCCTCTCAGTGCTATTGTTAACATAATTTTTATATTGAGCACAGTGAACCAGGTTCAAAGAGAGTAAACAAGTACCTTTCACAGAGCCACACATGTAGGAAAGATGTATTTAAACCCAAGTCTGTCTGTCTCCAGAGACCAAGCTTTCCTAGTATATCTTGCCACTCTGGAAACGATTAATTTTCATCATCTTCTTGATGGTACCTACAAATCTTCAGAGTTAATTAACTATTTCTATTCGATTCTTTCATTTACATAATGGGAAAAATAGCTACCATTGTATTGCTCTTTTTCAAAGTTTCTTCACATAACTTGCCTAACTTGATTGAAAGGGACATGATGGAAATTTAATATGTAACACTAAGGAAATGCAATAAAATTCCTATCTCTGTAAGTTAAATAAAACATAGGTTACTAAATTGAATGCTAGATGTATTCATCCAAAATGTTTTCATCTCTATTCCTGGAGGATCATAGGTCAGGGACCTAATATTCTTTTACAGCATTCATATCAAACTGGGCTGAGAGTAAACAGCTCAGATTCTAGACTGAACGATTTCAGAATATAATACATAATGTCAACTTTTCTTCGATAGTAACTTTTACATTTTACAGATAACACTCTTATATTGCTGTCTAAGAGTTTTATTTCAGAAGTCCCTTGTTCATTCATTAATATGTGTCTTTGAGAAAGGAACACATATTCCCAGTGCTTGCGTGAGATGTATCACTACTTCCTGGACATATTGCAGTCATGGTAACAGGAATTAGAGGTACCAATGCTAAATTTCATGTACCTGTCCAGTGGCCCTGTTTCTGTTGGGAGGGGCACTTATACCATCAGTATCTATTATCAAAAATGTCTATGGGAAAGAATGAGAAGCACTTCCCTCCCTGTATGTCCAAAAAATGAATTACAGGAATGAATATTATGGATAAAAACAGACTACTTTCTGTTTTAAGTCATCTCACAAAGGAAATGAAATGATCAATGGAGTGCAGTGGCTCTCAGCTGTGAATCCTCTGGGAACTTGTGCAGGGGAGAAACTTCCCCTCCATTCCCTGAGCGTTCAATGCAATAAACTGACAAAGATTAAACAGCAAAACGGGCACCCATATTTATTAATGTGCAAAAGGGGAAACCATAGTATGGGAGAAATCACTGCTTTAAAAGTATGTGTAAACTTATATATATCCCCTTTTTATAGGCCTGGCAGAGACTGGATAATGCTGACAATTTTGAGGACTTGTAAATAATTGTTAGGGGGACACATGGTCCTGGAGACAGTCTCTTTGGAGTGTGAAGGAGCCCAAGGGGTAGACATTATTTTGTAAAAGAAGCCCAAGCGTAGTAGTTATTTTCTTCAATCTTCTTTTCTGGGACAGGTGAAGGGGTTCCAGGTTAGGGATGGAAGGCAGTTGTATTCACTTTTGCAGTCTGGTCTTAATGCAAACAAAGGGAATTCCAGAGAGCCTTGGCTCCCAGGGAGAGGAGTAAAAGAGATTAGAGGGACCTTGATTCTGATCTTACTTTTAAGGCCTTTTAGTTTAATTTAGATCAAATTGCTCAGCAGGCCAAAAAATGGCACGCTTTTGGGATTTATTCTCTAAATCTCAACACTTTTTAGAAATGAAAATTCACAGCTGGCCCCAGACTGACTGAACCACAAACCGTAAGGGTAGGATGCAATTTGAGTTGACAAGCCCGGCCAGCCAAGTGATTGATAGTTTGACACTTGTTCTGTAGAATAATGTGAAGATGGCAAACACAAAAACAACAAATAATCAGATAAACATCATAATATATTCAAATGAAATGATTTTTGAGACATATTTTGTAGTGTAATCATAATTGAGTTGAGTGGAACTCAAGAACATACTTGATCCCAGTCTTTGCATGGAGGCAGACATTTTTCTTAAAGAAAAAAAGAACAGATGCCTTTTTATTTATTTATTTATTTTTGGCCAGGCAGAGTTAGACAGTGAGAGAGAGACAGAGAGAAAGGTCTTCCTTCCGTTGGTTCACCCCCCAAATGGCCACTACAGCTGGTGCGCTACGCCGATCCAAAGCCAGGAGCCAGGTGCTTCCTCCTGGTCTCCCATGTGAGTGCAGGGCCCAAGCACTTGGGCCATCCTCCACTGCCCTCCCGGGCCACAGCAGAGAGCTGGACTGGAAGAGGGACAACCAGGACAGAATCCGGTGCCCCAACCAGGACTAGAACCCGGGATGCTGGCACCGCAGGCGGAGGATTAGCCAAGTAAGTGAGCCGCAACGCCGGCCCTGTTTTCTTACAGTGTACAGGAATGGAGATGGCTCTGTTGCTCCTGCTACTGAAGAAGGTGGATCTACTGCCAAAATGGGACACAGGTCTTATGAGAAGAGTAGAGAGTTTTTTGTGTGGGGTGTGTGTGTGTGTGTGTGTTTCCTGGCAAACAAGGAGGCAGGAGGTAGGACTCAAATCTCCCTCCTCACTAGGGACTCTGGGAAAACTTTTATGGGGTCATGAAAGAGAAATCACAACATGACCACATTAGCAGGGCAATTTTTGGTTTGTGGGACCCATTGTAGGTCCTGTATGAGTGGACTGGTATGTCCATGGGTTCAGGCTGCCAAAACTGTAATCTGGTGGATCTTTGGCTTCCAGAAGCATCCTAACAGGTCATTGTTCCTGGGATATTTTCCCAAAAGTAGAATTATCAGACATAAATCCATGAATATTTTAAACCCAATATTTATTGCTACTCCCCAACAATGTCTAATTTTTGTGGTAACAAATAGTTCCCAAGAAGGCTTATTTCATTTTTCTTAACCAGCAATAGTTGTATCTTGTTTTAATTCTAAGTGAAAATTATGTCTTTGTTACTTTACTATGAATAATATGAATTTATTTCTTTGCTACTTAGGTTGAACACATTCAAATATTTATTAGACATAGTATTTACTTTTATATTTTTAAAGAATTATTTGTTTATTTGACAAAGGGAGAGAGAGAGAGAAAGAAAATCTTCCATAATAGCCAGGGATGGGCCAAGCCCAAACCAGAAGCTGAGAATTCCATCTGGGGCTCTCATTTGGGTGGCAGAGGCCCAAGAAGTTGGACCATCTTCTGCTGCCTTCCCAGGTGCATTTTCAGGGAGCTGGAGAGGAAACAGAGGAGCCAGGACTTGAACTGGCTCTTCCATATGGGATGCCATGAAGTAGCAGCTTAACCCACTGCACCACAACATCAGTCTCTGTATTTGTTTTTCAGATAACTCTTTTTTTATATTCTTTGTTCACATATCTATTAGAGCCTAAGTGCTTTTTAAAATTGATTTTGTGAACTGTTATCAAAGATTTTTCTCTACTAAGAATATTGATATTTGGATCTATACTAAATAACAGTAACAAAAAATGGAAACAGCCAAATAAAAGGCCAGGCAAATATAAACTCAATATAAAGACTCAATATAAACTCAATATAAAGACTTGTTTGGAACAAGCGGCTTTCCCAGAGTGCTCTGCAGATGGCCCAGCTCTGCATTGTGTGTTCAGGTTGAAATACCTCTTCACCTATAAGGCCTACTTCTTACTTAGTCTCTGTTAAAATGCTACAGCAAAACCTGTTGTAGCATCTCCTCAGCATTTAGCATCTGTCTGATGGTGCTCAATCTCCTGCCTTTCAACATCTACCTGGTGCCCTCATGATTGCCCCCTTCTGACATGGCCAGAGCCTCTCCAGTTTCCTCTTCCTCCAGGCTCTGCACTCACATGATCTTCCTGCATTGATTGGCTGCGGAGTCTTGGCCTATGCTCTATGCTAGTGCCTGTTCCTGGGACATTCACTAGTACTTCTCCGACCACAACACCCACACTCCTTCACCTAGTTTACTCTTAGTCTTCCACAGCTTTCAGATCTCAGCTCAAACTTTTTTTTTTTTAAGATTTTATTTATTTATTTGAGAGGTAGAGTTACAGACAGAAGGAGAGACAGAGAGAAAGGTCTTCTATTCACTGGTTCATTCGCCAAATGGCTGCCTGCAATGGCTGGAGCTGGGCCGATCTGAAGCCAGGATCCAGGAGCTTCTTCTGGGTCTCCCATGTGGATGTAGGGACCCAAGTGCTTGGGCCATGTTCTACTGCTTTCCCAGGCCACAGCAGAGAGCTGGATTGGAAGAGGAGCAGCCGGGACTAGAACCGGCATCCATATGAGATGCCAGGGCCGCAGGCAGAGGATAAACCTGCTGTGCCACAATAATAGCCCCAGCTCAAACTTTTATGACAATTGCCCACTATGTCCCAGCTCCAACCATTTAGGTCAGATTCCTTGAATATGTACATTTGAAGTTCTGTAATCCACACCATTATTCCATTCTCTTGTGATAATTATATACTAATTGCTATAAATTTGGTTAATGTTTATCTTCCTCACTGTATGAGTAACTTCATATCTTTTTTATTTTTTTTAAATAGAAAGCTTTTAATTAATAAATATAAGTTTCATAAGTACAGCTTTTGGACTATAGAAGTTCTTCTCAAAAAAAAAAAAAAAAGAAGAAGTTCTTCTCCCCATAACCACCCTCCCACCCACAAACTATCCCACCTACTTCCTCTCCCATCCCATTCTTTATTAAGGTTCATTTTTAATTATCTTTATATACAGAAGATCAACTCTATACTAAGTAAAGATTTCAACAGTTTGCACCCACACAGAAACACAAAGTATAAAGAACTGTTTGAGTAGTAGTTTTACCATTAATTCTCATATTACGACACATTAAGGACAGAAGTCCTACATGGGGAGCAAGTGCACAATGACTCCTGTTGTTGATTTAACAATTGACTTATTTATGATGTCAGTGATTACCCAAGGCTCTTGTCATGAGCTTCCAGGGCTATGGAAGCCTCTTGAGTTCACCAACTCTGATCTTATTTAGACAAGGTCATAGTCAAAGTGGAAGTTCTCTCCTCCCTTCAGAGAAAGGTATCTCCGTGTTTGCTGGCCTGTTTTTTCTGCTGGGATCTCACTCACAGAGATCTTTCATTTAGGTCACTTTTTGCCACAGTGTCTTGGCTTTCCATACCTGAAATTCTCTCATAGGCTTTTTATCTGATCCAAATGCCTTAAAGGCTGATTCTGAGGCCAAAGTGTTGTTTATGGCATTTGTCATTCTATGAGTCTGCTGTGTGGCCTGCTTACCGTGTTGGATCATTCTCTCCTTTTTAATTCTATCAATTGTTATTAGCAGACACTTGGTCTTATTTCTGTGATCACTTTGACACTTAATCCTATATTTATTCTCAGTTATGAACTTAAACTGATTTTAACTAGTAAGATGGCATTGGTACCTGCCAACTTAATGAGATTTGGAGTCCTATGGCAAAACTTCAAATCTTAATGACAAGAGAAAGTTTTACAACTTAAAGTAAGGTGTCTGCTTAAGTTAGGCTCCTCTTTTCCTAGGAGATAAGGAGACCAGGAGATAAGGGCCCTATCTTTCTTGATGATTCCTTTTCAAAGAGATGTTTCCCAAGTCTCTTTGGGAAAGCTAATAAGAGGCTTTTAAAAATATTTACATCTCAAAGGAAAGGAGAAGGTATTTGCAAAACAAAGTTTTCTAAAGTAAATGTTCTAAGAGAAGAGAGATAGAGACCTAGAGCCACAAAGAAGCCCTTCTAAAGTTCAGTCTGAGGAGAGAGGTGACAAGCTAAGCCTCTCCCTGCAGCACCAGCATCCCATATGGGCACCAGTTGGTATCCTGGCTGCTCCTCTTGGGATCCAGCTCCCTGCTATGGCATGGGAAAGCAGTGGAAGATGGCCCAAGTGCTTGGGCCCCTGCTCCCACATGGGACACCTGGAGAAAGCTCCTGCTTCTGGCTTCAGATAGGCTAAACACTGGTCTTTGAGGCAATCTGGGGAGTGAACCAGTAGATGGAAGTCCTTTTGCTCTGTCTCTCTCTCACGCTCTCTGTCTGTATCTCTACCTCTGAAATAAATCAATAAATATCTTAATTAAAAAATATCCAAGGAAAATGTGAAGGCTGTGCTGGCCACTCTTCAGTTGCAAAGGCCCTACCTTCTTCTCAACGGGGCTGGCAAATGATCAAGACAGTTAATCAGCAGTTGTTTCCAAGAGACAGTTCCAGAGGGTCCGGGCTGTGGCGTGGATACATGCATACATGTTCTAAGACATCCTTTTCCTTGTTTAGCTTTCTTTTGCAAAAACTATTTAACTTACTTTGTACAACCCAAAGATATAAATTTATTTTGCTTGACATTTAATACTTTTACATATTTAGTGTACAGTATACTATTTCAACATATGTATGAGGCATAGAGTGATCCAATCACAGTAATTAGCAATTCAGGTTACTCCATTTCTTCATACTTGAAGCCTTCCAACTCCTCTCTTCTAGTTCTTCAAAAAGTATATACTAGGGGGTGGGCGCTGTGGCACAATAGGTTAATCTTCCACCTGCAGTTCCGGCATCCAATATGGGTACCGGTTCTAGTCCCGGCTGCTCCACTTCCCATCCAGCTCTCTGCAATGGCCTGGGAAAGTGGTGGAAGATGGCCCAAGTCCTTGGGCCCCTGCATCCACGTGGGAGACCCAGAAGAAGCTCCTGGCTCCTGTCTTCGGATTGGCACAGCTCCCACCATTGCAGCCATCTAGGGAGTGAACCAACAGAAGGAAAACCTTTCTGTCTGTCTCTCTCTCTGTGTCTGTAACTCTACTTCTCAAATAAATAAATACATAAAAGTATATGCTAGGTTACTGTGAAGTATAGTTGTCACACTATTCTGCACTACAAATTATGAACTTATTCCTTCTATCTGTGTTGGTATCCACTGTCCAACCTCCCTTTATTCCTTCCCCCTTTCCCAACCTCTAATAATTACTGTCCTAACTCCAGGTCAATCTTTTTCTTTTTTTAACTTCCCCATATGATAGAGAACTGTAATATTTGTACTTCTGTATCTGTCTTGTTTTACTTAACACAATTTCCTCCAGATCCATCCATTTTGCTGCAAATGACAGAATTTCATTCTTTTTCATGCCTGAATAACATTGCACACACACACATATACCACAGTTTATATTTTTTATCTCCTTGAGAATAAAATTATTTTCATGTACTTGAAAGTCAGAGTGAGAGTGAAAGTGAGAGTGGTCATCCATCTACAGGTTTACTTTCCAAAGGCCCACAGAAGCCATGGATGGACCAGGTTGAAACCAGAAACGAGGAACTCCATCCAGTCTCCTATGTAGGTGGCAGGGTTGCAAGCATAATTGATTGCCTCCCACGATGTATTAGCAGGAAGCTGGATCAGAACTGAAATAATTAGGACTTGAACTAGCTCAGTGAAATGGGATGCAGGCATCAGAAGTGAGAGCTTAACCTGCTACCCCAAAATGCCTGCCCCACATTTTCTTTATCCATTTGTCTGAGAATGGACACCTTGATTTATTCCCCATCTTGACCAATTGTGAATAGTGTTGTTGTACACATAGAAGTACAGTAATCTCTTTGATATGCTTGTTTCATTCCCTCTTGATAAACACACATACACAGCACAGGGTTAGCTGGATCACGTGGTAGACATAGTAGATCTATTTTTAGTTTTTGAGGGAACTCCATTATCTTCTCCATCTTCTGAGATGCCTCCCTTCTGCTCCAGCGTGTCTGTATCTTTTCATTTCCGTTCTGTTCATTTCATTTTCCCTTCTTTCTTCTCTTCCCTTTAATCTGATTTTATCCAATATCTTGGAAGTTGTTTTAAAAACTTGTCTTCTAGAAAAGAATCTTCCATTTTTTCAATCTTTGTTAGTATTCCAGTAAAAGCTGAAGAAAGGGAAAATGCCTTCTTGGTACCAGAGCGAAAGAGAAAAAGGGTTCACACACATCAGATAAGAGCAGGTCAATATTGTGAGATGCAACCCTACTTCCACCTGAGAAGTTAAAGTCTTCGAGCTTTATGTGGTTTTGCCTATCCCAATTTGTAACTGAGATCTCTTTTCCTAAGCTGTCACCTGCTCTGTAAAATCTCTTCTTCAAACTCTGTGCTGAATTGCCACTGCTATTTTATTTAACTGTGTGCCTCATCTCCAAGGTGTATTCTGAATTCAGAACCCATTCCTTTCTTCCTTGAAATATTGAATATTTATTGAGATCTGAGTATACTTGCAGCAATGAAAAATTAGAAATAACCAATCCAACTCTCCTTACCCTCACAGTATTTATGTTCTAGAGAAGAGGCACTGATGAATAAAATTATACCTAAGTGATAGAGAACAAAAGGTGAAAAGTGCTGTAATAAAATCAAATCAGGAAAGGGACTGGGAGTGTATAGAAAGGAGGTTATGATTCGAAACAGAAGGCATGGGGCCAGCGCTGTGGTGCAACAGGTTAAAGCCCTGGCTTGAGGAGCTGGCAACCCATATGGGCACCGGTTCGAGTCCCGGCTGCTCCTCTTCCGATCCAGCTCTTTGCTGTGGCCTGGGAAAGCAGTGGAGGATGACCCAAATCCTTGGGCCCCTGCATCTACATGGGAGACCCAGAAGAGGCTCCTGGCTCCTGGCTTCAGATCAGCACAGCTCCAGCCATTGCAGCTATCTGGGGAGTGAACCAGCAGATAGAAGACCTCTTTCTCTACCTCTCTCTGTAACTCTGTCTTTCATATAAATAAAATAATAATAAAAAGAAACAGAAGGCAGCCAGGCTAGATCTTGTTAAGAAGATATTTAGGGGCAGGCACTTGGACTAGTTGTTAAGGCATCTGTTGAGAAGACTGCATATCTCATAACAGAATGTCTGGATCCAGCCCCTGACTTCAGTTCCTTACTAATGCAGACCCTGAGAGGCAGTGGTGATGGCTCAGTTACCTGGGTTCAGCCACCCATATGGTAGACCTGAATTGAGTTCTTGGCTCCCAGCTTTGCCCACCACCCTTTCCCCCTGCTGTTGTGGGCATCTGGGGGAGTGAACCAGCAGCAGATGGAAGACCTCTCTATGTCTCTGTTTCTCTGCTCACATAAGTTAAATAATAAAAAAAATTTAGAAGAAACAAAAGATGATATTTGAATACAAATTTAAAGGTGATAGGTGACTAAATTAAGAACATTCTAGGCACAAGAGAAAATCAGGCAGAATTTTTGAACCTTGGCACTGTTGACAACATTTTGACCTAGGGAATTACTTGTTGTAGGGGCTGTGCTGTGCATTATAGGGTGGTTAGCAGCGTCACTGACACATTGCCAGTAAGGCCTGTAGCATTCCTTTCTCTCTGTTGTGAAAGTCAAAAATGTCTCCAGACATTTCCAAATGTCGCCTGGGGGCTGAGACGGGGATGGGGATTATGTCTGGTAAGAACCATTGAGGTAGAACAAAGCTGTAAGCTTGGTGCACCTAAATGGATACGATCCTAGTTTTATCCTTTCAGTTGCACATGGCTTGTGGCTGATCTCCAGCATGTATCATAATGCCTGGAACAGTTTTGGCACTTAATAAATGTTTGTTGACTTATTCTTCTCTGGCCCTCTTCTAATTTCTCCATCATCATTTGGAGAAGAGAAAACAAATAGACTGCTATCATGTGCTTTCTTCTTTCCAGTTAATAAAAAGATGATGTCTTGGTTCTAATGTGCCATAGCAATCTTACATATCAGTCTCCCTAGTCTCCTGTAGCCAGGCTTTGATTTTTCTCCTTCTCTTCCTCCTTCCTGACTCAGTCTCAACACCTTTCTCTCCTCTTGTCAGCGCTGTCATCCTTTCCTTTTCGTCAGTTCCTGTTCAGCTTCTTTTTTTTATTTTTAAGATTTATTTGCTTATTTGAAAGTCAGAGTTATAGAGAGAAGAAGAGACAGAGAGGGGGGAGAGAGAGAGAGAGAGAGAGAGAGAGAGCGAGCTCTTCCATCCACCGATTCACACCCTGATGGCTGCAACAGTCAGGGCTGAGCCAGGCCGAAGCCAGAAGCCAGAAGCTTCATCTGAGTCATCCACTTGGGCATCTTCCTCTTCTTTTCCCAGATGATTACCAGGGAGCTAGATCAGAAATGGAGCAGCTGGGACTTGACCCTTCACCCATATGGGATTCCAGGGTCATGGGTGGTGATTTTTATCTGCTATGCCACAACTCTGGCTCCTCAGCTTCTTTTAATGAGACCTCCAGTGCTTCTCAGCTGAGATCAACCTGGGGGATTGCAGAAGACTTTGAAAGATCTCCAAAGAGATGGGAAGAGAAGCAACTAGGAGGAGGAGGAGGATGAAAAGATGGACAGGAGAACAGGAGAATGGAGGGACAGAAGATGAGTAAAAGGAGATAGGGAGATAAAGAGAAGGGAGAGATTACAGTAGACACCTATTATAAGTATTTGAGATGCAATGACATCCTTTGTGTTGGAGTTAAAATAATGGTCATCCCACTTTATTTTTCACTGTGGTGAGTAATTTGTATCCATTCATTTATCCACTCCTCTAATTTTTAGCTCAGGTCCTAATTTTAACTGATGTATAATTAACATTATCATCTATCAAATGTAAGCCAATAAGTGATAACATTATTCCATGAAATATATCCCCATTTCTGACCTTCTAAACACTTTATTTTTTAATTCTCTTAATACACATATAACTCTCTCATAGAACTTCCAAATCTGGGTCTGCTCACCTAAATACTGACACTGGCATAGCCAAAGAAAGCAGGTATTTATTTTGCAATACTCAGGGCAAGAAGAAGGAGATATTGTTCAACACCTGGACTTTCCAGGGGATTGAGGGCAGTTGGTGAATCTTACAGTTTAGAGCTGGAGATGAGCAGTGCGTGATTCGCTTGTGCGCAAGTCTCTGTTCCACAGTGGTCATGGCCTTCCTCTGGTTGGTCAGTGATAGGAACCTGACCCGTTCCTCTGAGATTGCTATGATCGCAAAGTGTGCTCTGGTCTGCCTGGAGTCTATGGGTAGATTGGTTATCATTTTGTTTGATCAGTGCTTTGGGTTACTGTGAAGCCTCTATAATGGAGTCCAGCAATAGGGTGTTAACTCTAGAGGTGATATCTGAATTTTTATTCTTGTAATCTGATGTCTTATGAGACCAGCCTAACCTTGTATCACTCCCTTAATTTAGTGAGCTAATATTTAGTAGGAGTTGACTTGTAATTATCAAAATGAAAGTAGAGGAACTGTAAGCTAAGACAGAGACTGGAGCCTGATGAAATCCACATCAAAGGCATTAGGGATTGAGGCACAGTTTCATTCTCTTATAAGAGTTACTAGACTATGTAGCTTCTTTCTCTGTAAGATTCAGGGAAGATAGAAACTTTGTCTTACATACTTTTAGACAAGCATTTAATCAGCTAGTTTATTCAGTGATTTTTATGTTTTCAAGAAACAATAGAAGAATAGGAGTGGGTAGGAACTTCTATTTCCTGTTGCCAAATGTGTCTATTAAGGACATTTTCAATCCACATTCTTCCTTGTCTGCTTTCCCATCTTGGCAGAGTGGCTGCCACCCTGCTATCCAAGGCAATGCCAACTTCCACTGCCTGACTACTTCTGAGCCTCCCCTGCCTCTCAATAGATATTTCTCCTACGTGTTGTCCTCCTCTCTCTTCTTTATGTTTACCATCTATTTCTTTATTGGTTTATTGACAAATACTTGTCTCTCCCACCTTTCAACAGAGGAGAGTATGAATATAGGGACATAGGAGGATGGGAACGCAAAGGGGCAGGTGCAGGTCTCCAGCTCCTAGTTCTATTTAACTACTGGGACCTTCAGTGCTGAAGCGAAGCAGCCTATGTCTCCAGGTTGTTTTTTCTTCTGAGCATCTTTCCCTCACTGACCTCATTTAATTCCTGTTCGCTCCTCAAGAGTCCAGCTGAGATACCTCTCTCAGATAGTCTTGTGTAGTACTTTCAGGTTAAGTTAGGTATCGCTCTCCAGTGTTCACATAATAATTACTACAAGATATTTTTCTTGTGGCTTTGTTTATCTATTTCCTCACCTAGGCCTTGAGCAATGTGGAGACAGGAGTTAGATCTTTCAGTGCTGCATCCTTTGTGAATAAATTAACAAGTTATCAGCATCCAAAACACATTTTTTTGCTGAATAAATAGAATGATTTTATGAGGATTGACTTAGAATGAGGCAATAGTGTAAGAAAAATGTGTATACCTAAACACTTCCAGTACTCATTTCCAATTCCTATTTAGAAAACTTCAACTTTTTAAGCAAAGGTTTTTCAACATATTTTTGCTATAAAAATGTAATGTTTCTGTTCCTAAATGTTCACATAGAAAAATAAAAATATCCACATATACAGATCCTTGTATTTGTCTCAGTGACTTGATAAATATGAAGCTCAGTCATTATTACATTTTGTGTTGGGCTATTCTTATTATAATTCTTTCTTTCCGGTAACTGCATGTTCAGATTACAAATGAGTTGGTAGAGTTAATGTGTTTTAATAGCCTCAGGTAAAAGGCTCCATGTAAATAATACATAATTATTAATACAATTAGAAATTACAACACTGTTTTTAGAACAGTTAGTCAAGTTTACAAGCACCTCTTCCAGGAAAATTATAAACACATTTTTAAACTACAATTAACCTTGACAGATAGATCTGACTATATTGTTCCTAGAATTATAAGGAAATTGCCCAAACATGTTAATATTTGATAGCTTTTCACACTGACAAAGCTAGCTCAAAATTCTATTCAATTTGCTAGGATAAACTAGATGAAAATAATGAAACAAAATGTCCTTTTATTTAGGTGGGTTAAAAATAGCAATTAGAGAAGACATCAAGGAAATGACAAGCAGTATCATTTTGTACACCCCCACATACACACACACAATGCACACACAAATAATAGCCTAGTGATAGAAGCACTCAACACAGCACAAAGCATTGAGAAATCCATATCTCAGTTCCTCCCAAATCCAACCTTGGCCAATCCTTTTCTTGTCCCCCTTCCATTTATGCCTTCCATATCTGTTGTTGCTTTCTTTAATTTGTTTATGCTCTTTTCAGTGTAAATCTTATACACCACCTCCAATTTCTTACTTCTCTTCTACCACCCCACAGCTCCCAGTTTACTTATTATCATTGCACTCACACACAAAGAACAATAGGTTGCCTGTCAGGCCCAGGTCTAAGTTCCTGGGATGGAGAATCTGGCTCAACTCAGGGAAGACCTTTCATTACTACTATTTGAGGAACAAGGCCACTCAGTACATGTGCAAATGTGTTAAATTGGATTTCACTTTATTTTTTTAATGAGTTACTACCCCATAAAGAATGCAATTGATTTATAATTGGACAGGAAAAGCTCTCTCTACTAGAATGTCAGGAGACTTCTGGTTGTATGAATTTCAACTTCTGGTGAAGATCAGAGTAGTGTGTTGAAAGTGCTGTTTAAATCCTAAACTTGGGCTCTGCTCTGTGGCATAGCTGGTAAAGCCACTTCCTACAGTGCTGGCATCCCATATGGGCGCAATTCAAGTCCTGGCTGCTCCACCTCCAATCCAGCTCTCTGCTGTGGCTTGGGAAAGCAATAGAGGATGGCTCAAGTCCTTGGGCCCCTGCACCCATGTGGCAGACCTAGAAGAGGCTCCTAGTTCCTGGCTTTGGATCAGCACAGCTCCGGCCATTGCAGCCAATTGGGACGTGAACCAGATGGAAGACTTCATTCTCTCTCTCTTTCTGTCTCTTCCTCTCTCTGCCTCTCCTTCTTTCTCTGTGTAACTCTTTCAAATAAATGCATAAATCTTTTTTAAAAAAAATCCTAAGCTCCCCTGGTGATGCCAAGAGTCAGATCGTATATAGGTGACTTACAGTTGGCATAACCTGGGCTGCTTATATGGCCATCATAACAAAAAACCACCACTGGGAACCCCTGCATTAATTTTTCCTGAAGCCTGGATTCCTTGCACAGCTCATGGTAGTTCAGTCTTGAGACAGGGTGATCATATCCATGTATGCCTAAAAACCCCGGAGACTTGCTCAAGGGGTCCCAATATGATCCCCAAGGCTTGTCTGCACTTTCTTTCTTTTACTTCAATGTATCCCTTGCCTTTGAATGAAATCCATATGTGAGTATGGTCTGTATTTTATAATGAACAATTTCCAATTTTCAAACTAGGGACATTTTTCCAGAGTGTTAACAGAGATCGATGCTCTCATTGCACTCCTCAGTTCTAATATTCTGTTATGATTTTATGTCTTTCAAGAAGAGGAAGTTCTGTTAAAAAATAAAGCCCTTCAATTTCAGTAATTACTTTTAAAATGAACTTTAAGAAAACACAGTGAACAAACATAATTTAATTCTAAAGTTTCAAAATTCAATTTTGCCCCTTAAATAAATTATTTTACAGAACATGCTTAACTACCTGGAATATTTTCTCTACTCTGAGCTAGCACTAAATCCGCATTTTTTGAGGCAATGAAACCCTATAGTTTAAAGAAGTTTAAGGTGTGTGTCTTGGGCAAATGATTTCTATTTTTGATGTACATGTTTTTCCTTTATAGCTGTTAATTCACCTTAGGTGTGGCATAATGTCTGACAAGCTGTGAGACTATGTGCTAATGCTCCATTAGAGGAAAACAACTCAACTTTTAGGAGTCAAAAGGTTAACTAGATGCATGTTATTGTGAAAACAGGAAAAGCAAGTTAGAGAATTTGCAGTAGTTCTGTACTTTGGTTCCACATAAACATCACCTGTGGTTGGGTTCTACAAACAGTGCCAGCCAGGCCCAAGCCCCAGAGTTGCTTAAACCATTCAGAGCTGGGGTCTGTGTAGTTTTTACAGTGTCACCAAGTACCTAATGTGCAGCCAAGGGTTGAGAACTGTGGAAATAGGGGCAATGAAAGTGCTGTTTGACATATAGCAGCGCTATCACACTCTGTGTCTCAGCAAGAAATGACGTGCATTGCTGCTTGCTCCTTACACAGTGTGCTGCCCCAGCCATCAAAAACATGAGGAAGCACAATATTAGTCTTGTAGGAAATTAGGAGGTTAGCTTGACATTACTGTATTGTGAAACCATAAAATTGTTCCATTTGTCTTTTCCTCTACGTTTTTCTGGTGTTTATACAATTTATTTTTTTTATTTAATGAATGCATTTTTACATAGATACAACTTTAGGAATACAATGGTTCTTACCCCTTACCCATCCCCCGCTCCCATCCCACCTCCCATTCCCTCTCTCATCTCCTTCTTCATTATGGATCATTTTTAGGATGACTTTATATACAGAGGACCAACTCTATGCTAATCATAGATTTCAACAATTTGCCCCCACGCCCACACACAACGTATAGAGTGCAGTTTGGGGAGAGAATTTGCAGTTAATTCTCATATTGCAATTCAATAGGGACAGGGGTCCTACCTGGGGAGCAGGTGCACAATGACTACTGTTCCTTTAACAATTAACACTCTTTTTTTATGACATCAGTGATCATCCGTGGCTCTTGTCATGGGCTGCCAAGCCTATGGAAGCCTTTTGTGATCCTAGACTCTGTTGGTATTTGGACATGGCCATAAGCAAAGAGGATGGTCTCCTCTCCCTTCAGAGAAGAATGTCTCCTTTGATGACCCTTCCTTTCCTTTGAGGTCTCACAGAGATCCTCCGTGTAGGACTTTTTTCCCACAGAGTCCTGTCTTTCCATGCCTGAGATGCTCTTGCAGGACTCTCAGCCCGACCAGGAAGCCTTATGGGTTGATTCTGAGGGCAGAGTGTTATTTACTGCAAAAGTCATTCTAGGAGTCTGCTGTGTGCACTGCTTCCCATGTAGGTCCTTCCTTCCTTTTAAACTTAGACCGGTCTATCTGTTGCCTTTAACATTTAATAGGATCATTGTAACAGTGAAGATGGTCTTTATATCACTGATTCTTATGGGTCAGAGCCCCATGACTAGTTCTTAGGCTGTACCCTGAGAGGTGAGTCTATATGCCTGTGTGCAGAATCATACTGTTTTACAGTTTTAGACTACCTCCTCCATCTCTTATTCCCTCCCTTGTTTTTAACTGGGATCTTTTTCCAATTGCTTTAAAATACATGTAATTAATTCTGTGTCACATGGAGAGTTGAGCATATAGTGTGAAGTAGAGAGATGAGAGAGAAAAAAAATAGAGAAAAAAAAAACCAACAAAACAAAACAAAAAGGATATACACAGTAATGTAAACTGGTTAAGCCACTGTGGAAAACAGTGTGGAGATACCTCAAAAAACTGAATACAGACCCAGCCATTCCACTACTGGGAATTTACCCAAGGGAAATGAAATAAGTAAACAAAAGAACTATCTGCACCTCCATGTTCATTGCAGCTCAATTCACCATAGCTAAGACGTGGAAGCAACCTAAATGTCCATCAACTGAAGACTGGATAAAGAAATTATGGGATATGTACATTATGGAATACTACACAGCAGTAAAAAGAAGCATGAAATCGAGTCCTTTGCAAGATAATGGAGCAAGCTGGAAAACTTCATACTTAGTGAAATAACCCAGTCCCAAAGAGACAAACACCATATGTTCTCTCTGATTAGGGAGAATTAATCGCGCAGCTAAAATGAAAGCTATAGAAGAGATATAGTCAATTTTAGAAACAATGTCCTCAAGAATCCTTGACCTGATTGTGGAGAGACAGTTAACTATTGTTACAATTTATTTTAGTATTCTTAAGGATTCCTGGAAAAAGGTAGCTTTCAAATCATGTTCTGTAGACTCCTGGGACTGGTCATATCTCGGGGGCTTTTAGGGGTGGTTGCCTAGGATAGATGGAAGTCTAGCAGAGAGTGTCTGATATCCTTCCATTCAGCCAGACCAACTGCATTCTGCTTTGTTTTCTCTCTCTCTCTCTCTCCCTCCCTTCCTCCCTCTCTCTCTCTTTCTCTCTGTGAGAGAGATGAGAGATTTAGCAATAGATAGTTGATATATAAAGATAAATAGATGAAAGATAGATACATGATAGATATAGAAGATATTCTTTCATGGAGCAAAAAAAGAGGACTTTGCAACATCAGAAAATATTTAGAAAGCAAGGTGTTATGGATTGAATGTTTGTGTTCTTTAAAAATTCATACACCCATTGTGGGGTGAACCAATGAAAAAGGAAATAAAAATAGCTAATATATAGTTTTAATATTTCTGATATATATGTATTTGTGTGTATCCATGGATGGATAGATGTGTATGTGTGTGTGAAAGAGAAAGAGAGAGAGAGAGAGAGAGAGAGAGAGAGAGAGAGAGAGACAAAGACAGAGAGAGAGAGAGGGAGATTGTTTGCCATAGGACATGGTAGTAGCCACCTTTGTGACAAAGAAAGTTTTGAAGGATTATTTAAGTGTGGTGGCTCATTATGAAAAAAGAAATATTCCTTTTTGATCTACCAGTAGCTGAAGATTCAATTTGTTAAATATTTGTTTCTTTAAAGAAAAATGAATCAGTTATTTTGACAGTGTAACTTTTTAAGAAAACTTTTATTTAATAAATATAAATTTCAAAAGTACATCTTTTGGATTATAGCGGCAAACCATCCCATCTCCCGATCCCTCTCCCATTCCATTCACATTGATTCATTTTCAATTACCTTTATATACAGAAGATCAGTTTAGTATATATTAAGTAAAGATTTCAACAGTTTGCACCCACACAGACACTCAAAGTATAAAGTACTGTTTGAGTAGTAGTTTTACCATTAATTCTCATAGTATGGCACATTAAGGACAGAGATCCTACATGAAGAGTAAGTGCACAGTGACTCCTGTTGTTGACTTAACAAATTGACACTCTTGTTTATGGCATCAGTAATCTTCCTAGGCGCTTGTCATGAGTTGCCAAGGCTATGGAAGCCTTTTGAGTTCACCGACTCCAATCTTATTTAGACAAGGTCATAGTCATAGTGGATGTTCTCTCCTCCCTTCAGAGAAAGGTACCTCCTTCTTTGATGGACCATTCTTTCTACTGGGATCTCACTCACAGAGATCTTTCATTTAGGTTTTGTTTTGTTTTGTTTTTGTTTTTGCTTTTTTTTTTTTTTTTTGCCAGAGTGTCTTGGCTTTCCAAGCCTAAAATACTCTCATGGGCTCTTCAGCCAGATACGAGTGCCTTAAGGGCTGATTCTGAGCCCAGAGTGCTATTTAGGACATCTGCCATTCTATGAGTCTGCTGTGTATCCCACTTCCCATGTTTTGATTGTTCTCCCCCTTTTGGATTCTATCAGTATTAGCAGACACTAGTCTTGTTTATGTGATCCCTTTGACTCTTAGACCTATCATTATGATCAATTGTGAACTGAAACTGATCACTTTCACTAGTGAGATGGCATTGGTACATGCCACCTTGATGGGATTGAATTGGAATCCCCTGGCACATTTCTAACTCTACCATTTGGGGCAAGTCAGCTTGAGCATGTCCCAAATTGTACATCTCCTCCCTCTCTTATTCCCACTCTTATATTTAACAGAGATCACTTTTTAGTTAAATTTAAACACCTAGGAATAATTGTGTGTTAATTACAGAGTTCAGCCAATAGTATTAACTAGAACAAAAAAAAATACTAAAAGGGATAAAGTATTAAGTTGTACATCAATAGTCAGGACAAGGGCTGATCAAGTCACTGTTTCTCATAGAATCGCTTAAATTTCCACTATAGAAAGAATAATGATCATTTCATAGAATGTTCTTCTTTGATTTCAAAGAATCAAAATCATGCGTCACAGAGCTAGAGATGGAAGTATAAGAGAGAAAAGAAATGATTAGAAGATTTGGCAAGTCTCCACAGTGAGCACTTGGACTGGGACTTCCTGTTGGACTGAACAGACAGATATGCCCCCCACTAGGGGACTCTAAGTGGGTTTCGTCGACTCCAGTGGCAATGAGAAAGGATAATGGAAATTTGCAGATGGTAAGAGGTACATTAGAGTAATACTAAATTGATGAGCTGGTTAAATAGTAGCCAGGGCATGGACAGAATGTATTTTAAAGGGTGGAAATCTACTGAAATGCTGAAAATTGCTGCCACCTCCTGGGCATTGTTTTTGCAACTCCATGTTACCATGGTCACTTTTATTCTGTGAAATAGACATTTCCATGAAATAGAATAATGGAAAAAGCAGTACTGGTTATGCTGTGCATGCAGACAAGACTGATAGCAAAGAAGAAATGAATTCTTCTAAGATGGAACAGCAGAGACCTGCTAGTTTCACCAAATCCAGTCAGGAAACAATGCAGTAACTGTGTGATTAAGAAGAAAGGACACAATATTTGTAGGGAGTTTAAAAAGGCATCCAGCTAAGAATAGTTTGAAAAGACAACTGTTAATAACATTTAAATAAATATTAAATAGAAATGCTTGGAGTGAGGTCAGAAGTAGGTGAAAAGCTTAACATCTAAGAAAAAGTGTGAAAATTTCATGTATTTTTTCCTGAAACTTCTTGCCACATTTTACTGTTAAACAATAACCACCACAATACAACAACATGTGTTTCAATTATTCATGTCAGTATTTTTTATCAAACTGTCTGCTAAAATCATCTTTTATGTCTAGCAAAAGTCAGAACACAGAAACTTTATTAAAGATTGTGTTTTCAGGGCCAGTTTGTGATGCCTGCATCCAATATGGCTGTTGATTTGAGTCCCGGCTGCTCCACTTCTGATCCAACTCCCTGCTAATGGGCCTGGGAAACAGTGGAAGACGACCCAGGTGATTGGGCCCCTGCACCTGCATGGGAGATCCAGATGAAGCTCCTGGCTCCTGGCTTCAGCCTGGCCCATCCTCAGCCATTGCCACCATTTGGAAAGTGAGCCAGAAGATGGAAGCTTTCTCTCTCTCTCCTCCTCCTCCTCCTCCTCCTCTTCCACTTCCTCCTCCTCCTCCTCCTCCTCCTCCTCTCTCTCTCTCTCTCTCTCTTTCAAATCTCTCTCTTTCAAATAAATAAATATATCTTTTTTTTCATAAAAAAGATTCAATACTCTTGACAATGATACATGAAGACTTACATTTTTTCTCCCTAATTAGAGGACCCACAGAGAAGGTGAGTAGTCTGGAATCAGGAAGAGAAGGTTTTTCTCCAAGAAAACCCTGCTGGCTCTGTAGAAAAGGGCTGGAAGCTGGCCATAGGACTACGAGGCAGTGTGTTAGATATGTGTGCTGGCACTAATGCAGAAAGACTTCTACCACTGCCCCTTAAATATTTACTGATTATTGAATGCCAGGAATTGAATATCTAAACAGATACCATTTTTTCACAAATTATTCGATTCCAACTATATGAGGGTATTTCAAAAAGTTCATGAAAATTAGAATTTAAAGGTAAGCTTATTTTGATGATACAAAAAAATTCAAAATGCAATTTTTTCATAATTTATATTTTCATGAACTGTTTGAAAGGCTCCTGTATAATTCCTGACATAACACAATAAATTTTCTTCATTTAAAGAAAACACAAGTTATGAGCCCATTTCATCTTTATTCAGGCACAATTTCACAAACAGAAGCTCCTGGCTGGACTGTTTCTCCCAAGCCTTTGGAGAACTATGCCTTCTAGAAGAAAACAAAAACAATTTTCTCTGTATACTTTATTTTTTTAAAAATAAAATTTTAATAAGATGATAGGAAATAAATTTTTTTAAAATTTTCACTTTATTCTGTTTTATCCTGATTTTATATCTTCAAGGAAAGAAGATATTTTAAAAGAAAATCTGCTCTCACTGTTTTCACCAAAGCAATTTATTTGTAGACATAGGGATATTTAGTTTAATTCATGTCAGAGGTGAGTTGAAAGAAAAATTCTGTTCCATCTAGGAGTTAGCCTATTTTTATTAAGTACGCTGATTTTTTGGAATATTTAAATAATCATAACACATTTCTATAATCCAACTGAATGGTTTTAAAATAGGTAACAATGTTATAAAAGTTATTGCTGGGAAACTTTTCCATTCAAATATTTGTACCATATGCATGATAATTATAATATTGTAAACTTCCCATACTAAAGAATGAGAATAAGAGTGTAGATATCTCTTTGATATACTGATTTTATATCCTTTGATTATACCCTGAAGTGGGATTGTTAGATCTTATGGCAGTTCAAGCTTTAATTTTTAAGGAATCTCCTTATAGTTTTATAAAATAGTGATACTAATTGACATTCTCACACACTGTACAAAATTTCCCCTTTCCCACCACCTTGCCAACATTTTTTATGGTTTATCTCTTTGATTAAAGCAATCCTAACAGATGTGAGGTGATTTCTTAGTCATTCTGATTCACATTTCCCTATGGTTGGTGAGGGTCAGCTTTTTTTCATATACTTATTGGTTATTTGTGTCTCTTATTTTGAGAAATGTCAATCTATGTCCTTCGATTTTTTTTAACATTGTGTTTTGTTTTCTTGCTACTGAGTTGTTCAAGTTCCTTGTATAGTAGGACTATTAATTCTCCATCAGCTGTATGGTTTGTAAATATTTTTCTCCTATGCTACAAACTCTCTCTTCATTTTGTTGATTGTTTCCTTTTGCTCAGAAGCTTTCTACTTTGACTCAACCCAGTTTTTTGTTTTTGCCTCTGTTGCCTGTGCTTTTGAAGCTATATTTAAAATAATCAATGCCTAGACAAATGTCAATAAGCTTTTCTCCTGTTTTCTTCTAGTTTCAGTCTTCAGTTTTAGATATTATGTTTTACTCACAATAACAAAGATTCGGAAACAAACCAAGTTGTATTCATATCTTTCAGTGGATAAAAGGAAAAAGGAAATGTGGTATGGATATATATCTATACATTAATATATGTATATGAGGAGGCTTCTGAAAGTTCAATTTGCATTATATGTTAATTCCATTTTACACAAACTTCTTGAAAACCTTTTGTATATCTGTGTTGGGGGTACTCCAAAAAGTTCATGGAAAATGGAAACACAATGAAAGCTTATAGTAATGCCTCCCAAATTTGAAAGTGTGTACACACATATTTGTGCAATGGAATATTATTGAGTCTTAAAAAAAAAGAAGTGCATCCTGTCTTTCACTACGGGGTGAAACTGGAAAACATTACACTAGGTGAAATATAACTGGACACAGACAAATATTGCAGAATTTTTAAAAGTTGAATATAGATGCAGAGAGCAGAATGGTAGTTACAGGGACTGGGGCTTGGGGAGACGTTGGTCAAAGAGTACAACATTTCAGTTAGGAGGAATAAATTCTGGAAATCTAATGTACGGCATGGTTACCATAGTTAATATTACATTACTGTACATTTGAAATTTGATACGACAGATCTAAAATGTTCTCAGTCACGCACATACACACATACACTCAAATACAAAAGGGAACAAAGTGGGATAATATAACTATAGTAATAATTTCATAATATTTATATATATACAAAAATCATATCTTTTTTTTGACAGGTAGAGTTATAGACAGAGAGAGAGAGAGACAGAAAGAAAGGTCTTCCTTCTGTTGGTTCACTCCCCTAATGTCTGCCATGGCCGGTGCTGCACCAGTCCGAAGCCAGGAGCTGGATTCTTCCTCCCGGTCTCCCATGCAGGTGCAGGGACCCAAGCACTTGGGCCTTCCTCTTCTGCCCTCCCGGGCCCCAGCAGAGAGCTGGACTGAAATTGGAACAACCAGGACTAGTACCTGGCACCCCAACTGGGACTAGAACCTGGGGTGTTGGCACCGCAGACGGAGGATTAGCCAAATAAGCCATGGCGTTGGTCAAACAATCTTATCTTATACCTTAAATATATGTGATTTTTCTTTGTCAATTATGTTTCAATAAAGCTGGGAGAGAAAGAATAAAAATGACTATATGCAAGACTTGCACCTAGTCATTTGTACCTTATGAGCAAGGCCTAAAGATGTCACTATCTACGTAGTTCAGTTCTAGGAAAATTTGATTAAGTCACCACAAAAACAAGATGTGCTGTAGTTGGGGAGATCACAACTGAAGAAGGTGATGAGCTAAAGCACTAGGACAGCTGACTGACTAGAGGGACAAGCATTCCCTTGCCTGGAGAACTGTGGGCTTCCCAAGATATTTTTAAGTATGAAATATTGCTGTTGCCATGTTAGATGAGACTCCAGAAAAGCATTTCCCCAATGATGGCAGGGCCTGCTATATATCATGTATAAGGAGCAGGAATCAGCACCAAGAATGTCTGTCAACAGCGTGGTGTTACTTATATAATAGCTATTTCTAGAGACTGGTCTAAAGTTTAAAGCAGAATGGCTTGAGTGCCAGGCTGTGGAAATGGGATGTTATAAAACCAGTTGAGTAGAAATAGGCTTCTATTAGTGAGTCATTGGCAGTGGAAGGTAGGAAGGGCACTTGGTAATCTGTATTTTACTGAGAGTTGGATGTTGTTCTCAGGCCTGGCTAAAACCTCACTGGAAAAGGAAAAAAAATATATTTTTTTTACTTAGTAAACTAACATGGTGAATTTATTTAAAAAATATGAATGGATTCAGGTGCTTTACCATGTTTTCCTGCTTATAACCCAAATCACAAATCTTTTATTGAAATCCTATTTATTTATTTATTTAGCTAGTGAGTTACTGGTAAGATCCCTTAGTTAAGGATACTAATAACAAAATACTGCAATGTACTTTGAACAAGGTGACAAAGAATTGGGCATTAAATTTTATTTCCGATTTTAATTTAGAGGAGGATTCAGTTCTTACAAATTGAACAGACCTGAAGAGCAACTGCTGATGGAATCACAGTGTTCTTGACAGATTTGAGAGCCTAATCAGTAAGTGGATTCTCATTCACCCCTTAACAAGTATGAAATATAATTCTACGCTAAGGAGTTGCTTGGAAAATGAAACTACACAAGGACATTAAATCTCATTTTCACAGCCTGTCAAAATCAAGGAAAGAATACACATTGCAGTATTGAAATACACTTTGCACAATTAAAGCCCCAAAAGTCATTTAAGCAGTAAGTAGCTAGAAAGCTGAGGAGCAGACCTCCTGACTTTGCTGGAGCTGAGAGAAGTGAAGAGTATTCATTTACTTCCACTTTGCTCATAGTGCACAGCGGTAGAGCAGAAGACCAGAGAACAAATTATTACAGACAAAACGAGTCTCTTTCTCAAGGTTCTGTCCTTCCTATGTGAAGTAGATGACAAGTCACTGCCTTCCTGCCAACGAAACACATGAGCTCCAGTCACACCGTGTGAAGCAGCATCACAGCGAGATGTGTGCTGACTGGTCTCAGTCTCATTTTATCAGCAATTCATTGGGCGACTTGGAGTCAACGGATCAGGCTCAGGATCATCAGAACAGACACTACAGTAAAAATGGACTAACCATAGTTCAAACGGTCTACTCAGAGGCCTGCTCAGGCGTCTCAGCCTCAACATCACTGTCATTGGGATGGAATCATTCTTTGTTGTGAGGGGGTTGTTCTGTGTATAACAGGAAGTTTAGTAGCATCCCATATCTTTCACCCTTGCCCTCTATTAGATGCCAGTATTAGGACTACCAAAAATGTTTCTAGACATTGCCAAATATCCCCCAGGGCGGGGTGGACAGTATAATTCCCCCAGTTGAAAATCAGTGAATTATATTTATTCAATGAATTGTTAATTGAATATCTCCTCTTTTCCTTCCCCCAGGCAATCTTTCTCTTGTTCTTTTGAGTTTGAGGACACTTCTTCAGCTTCAAAGTAGATTGTAACCTGTGTCAACAAACAAAACTAACTTGTGTTTATTTGCATGGATTTTGAAAAGACTAATTTAGGTATTTGTGAAAATCTTATGCTCTACTTTTTAAAAATTGTTAGTGACTATAATTTGGTATTATATTTCTGTTTACTTATACAGAATAATTAGAATACTTACTTCCTAATCATAAACCTAAAATATTGTATTTATTTGATCTCATGGGCAGGATGTCACCTTGAAATTTTTTAAAAATTTATTCTTTTCTATTTGGAGAAAGATAATCATATAATGTAATTGTACCCTGTCATGCTTTTTTTATTGCCAATTTACATAGTTGGGACAAATTGAGTTATAAAAAATAATTAAAATCTCTGTGAAGTTATTCTAATAGTTAAATAAGAAAGAATCCAGGAAAGAGAGCAGCTGTTAGTATAATAGAAGGAAAATAAAATTAGAGCTACCATTATGGAGCCCTTACATTGTTCCATGCCTTAAGTAATTTGTGTGCTTCAATTTAATCAACAAATAATACATTCATTCAACAAATGTTTACTGTGTACTTACAGTGCTGCAGACACTGTTCTTTTTTTAAAATAAAACTTTTATTTTATTTTTTTATTTTTTGACAGGCAGAGTGGACAGTGAGAGAGAGACAGAGAGAAAGGTCTTCCTTTGCCGTTGGTTCACCCTCCAATGGCCGCCGCGGCCAGTGCGCTGCGGCCAGCGCACCACACTGATCCGAAGGCAGGAGCCAGGTGCTTCTCCTGGTCTCCCATGCGGGTGCAGGGGCCCAAGCACTTGGGCCATCCTCCACTGCATTCCTGGGCCACAGCAGAGAGCTGGCCTGGAAGAGGGGCAACTGGGACAGAATCCAGCACCCCGACCGGGACTAGAACCCGGTGTGCCAGCGCCGCTAGGTGGAGGATTAGCCTATTGAGCCACGGTGCCGTCTATGACACTGTTCTAAATGCTAGTGATAGGACAGTAAACAAAGTGAGTCCTTGCTAATATTGGAGCTTACTTTTTTTGGAAGTGGCTGAGTTAAAGGTAGGGAGAAAATAAATTTAAAAAATCCAAATATATATTTTGTCACGTGGTGATAAAACTATAGAGAAAAATAAAGAAGGAAAAGGGAGATGATAATATTACAGATCATTCCCAAACTGGGTCTGCTTTCCCGTCTGCAGCAAGTTAGTCAATGACACACAGGTGGTAGAAGAAAGTTGGAGTTTATTTTGAAAGGTGCAAAGCAAGGAATTAGGCAGTTGTTGCTCAATTCCCAGTTTCCCTGAGAGATTAAGAATGGTGAATCATGGGGCCGGCGCCATGGCTCACTTGGTTAATCCTCTGCCTGTGGCGCCGGCATCCCATATGGGCACCAGGTTCTAGATCCAGTTGTTCCTCTTCCAGTCCAGCTCTCTGCTGTGGCCCAGGAAGGCAGTGGAGGATGGCCCAAGTGCTTGGGCCCCTGCACCCGCATGGGGGATGAGGAGGAAGCACCTGGCTCCTGGCTTTTGATCTGCACAGTGCTGGATGTAGCAGCCATTTGGGGAGTGAACTAACGGAAGGAAGATCCTTCTCTCTGTCCCTCTCTCTCACTGTCTATGACTCTACCTGTCAAACAAACAAACAAAAAAGAATGGTGAATCGTACAGACTAAAGAGCGGGCTGAGCAGTGTGTGATCAGTTCATGTGCAGGCCTCTGGTTGGTCTATAGCATGTGTAGCCTTCCTTGGACTAGTCAGCAACAGAGCTGGCATGTTCTAAAAATACTGTGATAGCGAAGTGGTTCAGACCCACCTGGGATCTATGGATATATTGGTTATTACTTTGTTGGATTAGGAATTTAAGTCCTGCAAAAGTTCTTCAAAATAGAGTCCATGGTAGTCTGTTAGCCATGGAGATGATAATAATGAACCTTGCAATCCAGCATTCTGCAGGGCCAACTTGACCCTTATACCACTCCTTTAACTTTGTGAGTTAATGTATAGCAAAGAGTCAATTTGTAATCACCACAGTGATGACAGGAACTGCAAGCAAAGAGAGGGAGACTGGGGCCTGATAAACTCTACATCAAAGGCATTAGGTATGTGGACTCAGTTTTTGTAATATTTGGGGTGGGAATTGTATTGATGTTTTTAAATTTTTGTTTATTTAATTAAAAGGCAGAAAGATAAGAGAGGGAATGAGACAGAGAGATTCTGACCTCAGGTTCACTTCCCAAATGGTAGCAATGACTGGGCTGGACTCAAGTTGTGAGCTGATAATGTCATCCAGGTGGCAGGATCCCAATTTCTTGAGCCATCACCACTGCCTCTGAGAGTGAATTGTCAGGAAGCTGAGTCAGGACTCAGAGCTGGAACTCCAACCCAGGCACTCAGCTGTGGGAATGGATATCTTAACCAATGTCTTATCTACTAGGCTAAACACCCACCATGATAGTGATTTTTTATGAGAGGTAGTTAATGGAAAGGCTTTTAAAAACACATTGATATTGGAAAAGAGACTTCAAGACTTTGAAAGAGCACCTTTCAGTGAAAGAGCTTTCCTGGTGGGGAAGTAGCAAGTAAAAAAAAAAAAGAGACAAGCATTTTCTTGGCATGTTCAAAGAAAAGCAAGGTGACAGAGTTGGGCAGACATGAGACACAGGGGTTCCAGGTCTTCTTGGACTTTTGAGGCTGTTGTTAGGAAAAACTCTTATCCAGAGTGAGATGAAAAGTTGCAGAGGGTTAATCAGAGCAGAAATCACCCAACTTCATGTTTAGAAGTAACACTCCGTGGAGAACACAAAGGAGTGGAACAAGCCAGAGAACATTGCAGAAGTAGAAGTGAATAGTATGACCTCCTCCATTTCACCAATAAGAAAACAAGGCTTAACCAATTAACTTTCAGAAAGACACTTAGCAAATAAGTGGTGTACTGAGATGCACCTTGAGAACACATTTTCTGTCCTGGAAAATCAAAAGGATTGTAAACTGCAAAAAGAATATCTAGTCTAAGAGCCTGGGCCGTTGACACTTCAATTATCCAATGAGGGAAATTAAAAATCCTTCTCGCTGTCATGATAAAGAGAAAAGGAGACATGAACAATGACCCATAATCATTAATCATTCATGAATAAGAGTATGTAGGAGTTTTTCATTGTTTAATACTTAAATTTCAAGAATTGTGCTAAAATCTTGTGCTTTGATATGCACATATGCAACTGTATACTTTAATGTAAATGGTCTAACTGTAAGGAATAGTATCACCGAATGAAAAATGCGTTAACTTATGTATTTCTATTAAACAAGTCTATAGTGAGTTTGGTTTTTTAGAAGGTCAGCCTACAATGCAGATTTCAGTAAGCAGTGAAAGTGGCTTAATCTAAGCTTCATTATGAGTTAATACATGAGTTAATACTCAGAAAAGAATGGCACATGGCATAAGCATATATTAGAATTTTTTTAATTCTAAAAAATTTTCACTTTTGCATTATAGAAGTATTCAAAATGAAGGGTTAATTATTTTAGCAAGATACCTGTTTGAGGAAATGTTACTTCTTGTCTCCCAAAATCTGGTTTGTAAATTCTGGCATTTCATTGAGTTTCCTCTAGCCTTGAGAGTCTGATGCTATTGGGAGTTTGTTGGTTAGGACATAGGTTAATGAGGGCAGTATCATAGACTTTTATTTCTTCAGATTGATGACAGACTCTCCACCCCTGTGTTATTTAAGGTCCAAATGGGATTGCTGTAATAGCTGTCCAGCAACTTACATAGGACAGACATTTACTTCTTCCATCAGCACTCAGGACTGATTCAGGCCAGTGCGGCAGATCTTCCAACCCCGATTCAGGGCTTTCAACTTTTCTTCCGTCACGGGGATTCCCTAGTCAGTGGGAAACAGGAAAGAGGAATTCAGGCTAAGCAGAAGTTGCATACATCATCACCCACATCCCATTGGCTTAGTATTTTTCATGTATACACATCACGATGCAAGGGGGGTTGGGAAATGTATGACAGTATTTCATGAAGTTCATGGAAAAGGGAATTAAAAGATAAGTTTATTTTGGTGTAAAAAATTTTGAAATCTTTGCATAGTTTTTTCATGCCCTTTTTGGAGAGTCCTTATGGCATTAGTCTTGAGCAACTCTGCTCTCAGCTAAAACTCAAGCAGGTCCACTATTGCAAGAAAAAAAGAGAAAATGTATATCAGGGCATAATTAGCACTCTTTGCCTCTTTCAGTTGCTGAAAGTCATATCACAAAAGCCGTAGCATTAATATCATTGACATTAAGATGGCAATTCATCTAGGAATTAGAGTAGTAACATATTGTCACTGGAGAGATATATCAAAGCTTATCCATTAGTCTAAGCCAGTAATTTCAGCCTTTTAAATGAAATACAATATACTTTTGCATTCTAAAATTGCAAAGATTAAACTGTCCCATTTCTCTGCCAGGGTTTTCCCTCTCCTAAAATGTGTGTGTATACTACATATTTAAATACAAGCATTTTAATGGTTCATAAGAAGAGATACAGCATTCATAACAACACTGAACAAGTCAGCAACAATGGATGAAATCACTATTACAGACTTACAGTATCTTTTGCTGCCTATAAAAAAAGCCTGCACAGTTATGACACCAATTCCTGGGCTGACCCTTCAGCACTGTGCTATATTGGACCTAATTATTTCCTGCCTGAGCTGTTCTTCCTAATATGTTTCAGTGCACCCTAGAGCTTATTTTGGCCTGGACTTGACATCTTGCTATGTCTCTTAACTCTCACAGTGAGTTTAATTCCACCAGTTACAATATGCACTGGAGTCGACATTCCATTTGATAAGATGTTACTGAAACAATGTGTAAACCCAATTAAAACAAAAATAAATGTTATACATTGAATGAAATTAGTGGCAAACCTATGAAGTGTTCATAGCACTCAGTATGATCACACACACACAAATGCTCCAGGCTATCCAGACCACTCCAAAAGGCTAACTTGAAAAAGATTTGGTGGCATTTGCTTGAGAGCTGGAGTTTCCTTGGAAAAGCCAAGAGCTTTGCAACTTGATGAGGAAGTTGGTGTGATTTATATGTTGACTTACTGTGCAAACATAAAAGGTCATGCAGAAAGACATAGGCATTTTATGTGGTTGATTTTGAAAGGTTAGTTCTTCATATATTCATATATTTGGATTAAAGATAGTATTAGTCTTTTAATCCCTCTCAGAAAAAAAGGCATTTGGGTGTTAATAAAACTACGCATGAATTAAGATAGAAGAACATTAAGTGCCAGGTATCAAAGTGAATAAAAATCCTTTAGTACAGGTCCCTCTACCAAGAGGGAGATTGCTTTTCTAAAATTGGATGCTTTTACTTTAATGAGTTAAATTAGAAAATTCATTCAGGACTTGTGATAGTGAGAAGACTGATTTTCATCATTCATTGGGAACTGGAAATTCTTTGTTGACTTGAAAAGTATCAGCATTTCTTGAAATTAGCTTTGGCAATAATTGCCTGGTACTGTACAAGGCATTGAGATCCTAAGGGCTCTACTTTCTCATTTAAAAACAGTTATGAATAGCAAAAGAGCTTATGTACTTGAAAGTGCTTCATAAACTATCAAGCTTATGTAAGCATGACCTCTAATGAAGTAAAGATGAGACTCCTTACTGAAACACATTTCACATGAATGAAACAGTTAAGTTCTATATCCAAGTATGTAGTAGGTAAGATTCTCTTTTGTGTCAAATCCTTTTCTTTGATATTATACTTTTATTATTTTGTGTAATCATTTTCCTTTAAGAATTTGCCTAATGTTGCATTCTTGTTAATTTTTGAGCTCAGGAGTGGGGACATTTGGTGTCTGCGGTTTACCTGGATTCCCTCAGATGAGATGAGAAGCACTTAAAACCTGTGTCATGGAGCCAGTGCTGTGGCATAGGAGACTAAGACACTAACTGCAACGCTAGTGTCTCATATAGGCCCCAGTTCTAGTCTCAGCTACTCTTCTTCCCATCCAGCTCTCTACTTGTGGCCTGAGAAAGCAATGTAAGATGGCCCAAGTGTGAGTTCCTACCATTACATGGGAGACCCGGAAGAAGCTCCTGGCTCCTGGCTTTGGATTGACCCAGCTCTAGCCATTGCGGCCATTTGGGGAGTAAACCAGTGGAAGGAGGAACTTTCTCTCTGTCTCCCCTCTCTGTGACTCTACCTCTCAAATAAATATATAAAATCTTTAAAAAAAAAAAAAAAAGACGTGTCACAAACTTAAATGCAAAGTGAAAATGAAGACTACAGTTGATTTTGACTCTTACAAGTAATGTTAGTTGAATAGCATATTCATGAAAGTATCATTGCTTTAGGAATGAGTCTATGTGTATGTATAATTGCTATAACTATTATATATAGTATATATATATATATATGTGTGTGTGCTTATATATATATATATATATATAGTTTTTAAAAGCATGTAATAAGAGACAGACAGGTGTGGCACAGCAGAGAAAGCCATCATCTGTGATACTAGCATTTCATATGACCACTGATTCGAGTCCCTGGTTGTTCCACTTCTAATCCAGCTTCCTGCTAGTAGCCTGGAAAAAAGCAGCAGGAGATGGCTCAAGTGTCTGGGTTCCTACCACCCATGTGAGAGACCTGTATGAAACTCCTGGCTTCAGCCTGGTCCAGCGATTGGAATTACAGCCATCTGGAGAGTGAAACAGCGGAGGGAAGAGCCTTCTCTGCAACTCTTTCAAAATAAATAACCTTTCTAAAAAGTACAGAATAATTTTCCTTTTTGAATTAATTTTCAAATATTTAGCAAATTAAGCTAAATGATTCACAAGGAGAAACAGGTATGAGTGAAAAGTATGCCATTGATTATAAAAATTTATAATTGTCATGGAGTTTGCTACACCATCATGAAATTTTAACTCTGAATTCAATTATAATGTTCCTGGTTGTAAATATTTTTGCTTAGTACATCTATCACTCAATTCAATAAACACTATTCACTTGATTTGCAATAGAAAATCCTTGGCAAGATTTCTTAGGGAATAAAATGTAAATAAAACTCATTCACTGACCTTAGGTTGTTCAGAGTTCACTGAAAAGTGAACATTTATAAAAGTCCACAGTGAAAGAGAGGCTCTAGGTGAGAAAACAAAATCAAGTGCTCTAAGAAAGACTAATTTGAATATGGAATTTATTTATCAAATAATTGATGAAAATTATAAAAGTTATAAATAGAACTGGCCTCTAAAAAGTGAATTTCCATGAAAATCAAGAAACCAACACTTGACAAGATTTAAGTAAAACCTACAGCCTTTTACTAGATTTTGTCACCAGGCCAAATCACTTTTTTCAAATAAAGGAGTTGTAGTTATTCAAAGAAGGCATTATGAACCAATTCTATCACTAAAGAAAATTTAAAGGCTTGTTGGTTAAAGAATGCAAATAAACAATTTAAATCACATTTAAAGACAATTACAGGGAAGAAATTCCAACATGGTAGATTATTAATTGTTGACTATAGCCTTCAGACAGCAACTGGAGAAGTTCATCTCAGCTGGAGTTGCCAGAAAACATGTATAGACAAGGTACAACTAAAGTTGACAGTGAGGTATGGGACACATTTGCATAGTTAATCAGGAGATGGAGGTCATGGGCAAAGGGGATCTTAAGGAAACTTAAAAAAGTGTACAAATGCTCAACTGTACAAACATGTGTGCAAATATATGAAATGCTCTTCTCTACTTTTTCTTTTTTTTAACTTTTATTTAATAAATATAAATTTCCAAAGTACAGCTTATGGATTACAATGGCTATTCCCTCCCCCCCTTAACTTTCCTCCCACCTGCAACCCTCCCATCTCCCACTCAAATATAAATTTCCAAAGTACAGCTTATGGATTACAGTGGCTTTCCTCCCCATCCCCCGCCATAACCTCCCTCCCACCCACAACCCTCCCATCTCCCGCTCCTTCTCCCATTCCATTCACATCAAGATTCGTTTTCAATTATCTTTATATACAGAAGATCAATTTAGTATATATTAAGTAAAAATTTCAACACTTTGCACCCACACGGAAATACAAAGTGTAAAGTACTGTTTGAGTACTAGTTATAGCATTAAATCACATTGTACTTTTTTATCTTAGTATCTAACTGGAATCGTTCAAGTTGTGAAGCCCCTACTGGAAGTCACCTCCTCTGTGAAGGCTTTCCTTAGTCTCTTCTCCCTTCAAATGCCATCCATATTCCATACATCCAGTCTCCTCTTTGTTTCAACCAAGATACTCTGCTGTGGAAGATTGATTTGACAGAAATTCATATGTAGGAATTCAGGGATAAGGAAGATCTATTGCAGTTGTGATTGTGCAGAGAAAAAAAAATGATGGATAGGAAGAGTGAGTGGCATGGTTGAGTGATCACAATTATGAATAAGAAAGGAATAATATACTGCTGAGAGGATAATAGGGCCATTCTTAGACAACAGAGGAGAGAGGGGAGAATTATTTTGATATTGAAGTCAATCGAGTTTTAGGCTTGCTGAGTTTGGGGTGCTGGCAACATTCCAAATGGAAACGCTCAGCAGGAAATTGGAAATAGAAGACTCAAACACTGGGATGTAGAACTAGTTGTTTCAATTGTTCAACAATTTTATAGATTCATTTTGATGTTAGGGAAGGGAATGAGATCCCCAACAGAGAAGATACGGAGAGAAGGGGAGAGTCATGTAGATTTCTCTGTGCTTCTAAAAGCACCCACACTTCAATGACTGTCTTCATGATGCTTGATAATATTCTACAAGCGTGGTGCAATGTTTTCCACCCCAGGACAAAGGTACCAATATATGAGAATACTGCCAGTTAATAGCAAAATATAATTGCTATTTCAACGCCAGTTTTAAACTAAAAATATATTTATGTACAGTGTGCTTCCTGTTCTGCATGTATCTCAGAGAAACAATGAAAATTATTTCTCTTCATTTTGTCTCCCAATTAAATATTTCTGATTCTTGTGAATTCATATCACAAACATAACTAATATAAATTTTCCTAAATCTGTAAGAAAAAATTATCTCTGAATTTCTAGTATCTAGCAAGGTGTCTGACACAAACTAAGTGCTCAATAAATATTTACCAACTGTGTGAATGAATTAGATTCTATGTAACTCCCAAGTGAGAACACTTTTAAAAATCCAAGATGCTGTAAAGAAATTTAGCATATGGTGCTATTTAGAAAACTTGATATTTTTTTACTTCGATTTTAAAAAAACATTGTATCCTTTAAAATAGATTTTTAAAGCTTTTCAAAACCTAAATAGCATATTTATTTCCAAAAATGAAACTGCAAACATCTGGCAGCAAGATGCAAACTCTTGCCCTTGGAGATTATTTCTTATTTTAAGATTTATTCTCTGGTGTTGCCATGACTACTGACCATGAGCTGAAATTGCTGTGTAATACATTCAATCTCCATAGTGACTGTACCTGAAACCAGCAGTAAGTTTCTACTAATTAGAGGAGACAACTTCAAAGCTGGACTCAACAGACTCTTCAAACATTGTGTTAAAATCTTCTCCAGAGATTCAAGCTACTGGTTATAGAGTCAAATGCTGCATTAGTGTAGAAGGGATAATTAAATAGGAAGCTGGAAATGTGGCCTAGTAGAAATCCTTTTGCAGTATTCAAATGTGTCAAATCATGTCAAAAACAAAAGAAAGAGAAATTCTGATCCAACAGTAATTGGCTATTCAAGACACTAAATTATGTCTTTGGTAGGTAAATGTGTGTGCTCCAAGGACTTCTAAAATAGTGATTTCTGACCTTCGGCAGTATTAACTCTGATTTGGATAGAAAGGAATAACATTTGGTGTTCCAAAGAGTAAAGAGGGTCTGCTTGGGGCATGTTTATATCTACAGGACATAATAATTTACTGTTCCATTAGTGTTAGGGTGATTTACATTATTTTTGCATAAGATGACAGAGCTAGTGAGTCACGTAGAAGAAACTTAATTGTACCTTAGCAGCTTGTGCTCTCACATGCATTCTGCCTAGAGACAGATAGATAGATAGATAGCTACCTCACTGAACTACACTAAGAAATAGGAAAGGCAACATGAGATGATGTTGAGGTATTGTTTCTTGTCTGCTCTACTGGAAGAAGTCATGCAATTATTTTACTGGGGCTAAGAACCATGTATTTTCCAAGGTCTGATTTGTCTTTTGCTTCCAGGAATATTGCATTCATATCCCAGCATTAACCTGAAAATTGCTACTAAGGGTATTGTTTTAATTGAAACTACAATGAGTTAGAACAAGATTTTGGGAATTTCTGGCCCACAGATGATATGCAGCCACAGAATCATTTGTTCTGGCTCTCACAAGACAATCCAAGGCAAGATTCAAAATTCAATAAATCTATAACGGGCTAATTTTTAAGTTGATAATTTTTAAAGATTTATTTATTTATTTATTTGGAAGGCAGAATTACACACACACACACACACACACACACACTGAGAGAGAGAGAGAGAGAGGCGAGAGAGAGAGAGAGAGAGAGAGAGAATCTCCATCCACTGATTTACTCCTCAAATGGCTGCAATGGTCAGGGATGGGCCATGCTGAAGCCAGCTCTTCTGGCCCTCCCATGTGGATTTAGGGGCCCAAACATGTGGGCCAGCTTCTGCTGCTTTCCTAGGCACATTGGCAGGCAGCTGGATTGGAAATAGAGCAGCCTGGACTCAAACTTACACCATTTGGGATGCCAGGGTTGCAGGCAGCAGCTTTATCTGCTACATCACAATGCCAGCCCCAAGGTTGATAATTTTCTACGCTTCACAAATTATATTATAAATATACAAATAGCTCTTGGCAGGAAAAAGTTTCCCCCCTCTAAAGAGAATTAGTCTCTGCTCTCCAACTCCCAGAGCATAGTACCTCCGTGGTTGTAGTGAATGAGATAGGTCACAAAAGGACAGTGAGAGAGACAGAGAAGGAAGGAAAGAAGCAGGAGGAGTTAGAAGGAAGAAAGGAAGGGAGGGAGGAAGGAAGATGGGTAAGATGGAAGAAAACAAGGAAGGAGCAGGTTGATGAACATCAGGAAAGAAAAGAGACAAGATGTTGAGATACAGGACAGTAGGTGGTAGGGAAGGTGGAGGGGGCAGCTGCAGTAGGTGGGGATATCAGGAAAAGTCTCTGTGAAGAGATGACATTTGAGAGGCTTGTTTCAGGCTTGCTTGCCTTAGGATGGTGGAGTGGAAAGAATGAGAGATTTGGGGGTTAAATCCTGCATCTTCTAATTAATCTCTTAGTGATTTAAAAAATATTGCATCAAGCATCTACCACCCTTCAATCACTGTTGTGTGCTGGGCTGGCGTCTGATTCTGAGATTATAAAACATGGAACTTAGAATCAAGTAGAAAAAAGAACTGTCGATCAAATGGTTCTGATTTTGATGGACATCACTTTTCATGGCTATACATTATTTATTTAAAATAAAGTATATTACATTAAGGATGGACTACAAGATCCCAGAGAGGTGAAACTGGCCTTTTACAAGCCTCATAACAATAAGATGTAAAAGGTAAGCAAGGCAAGGAAAACGAAGGGCTCTTTTTGCAAAGACTACAATTCTATTTAAGAAATCAAAAATCAAAGCACTTGCAGAACCTCTTTCCCCCTTTCTTTTCTCCAAATCTGTATGCCCTGCATCTTATAGGTGGCATGCACGTGCAACTGTTTGTGTGCATTTGCACATGTATGCATGTATTGGTCTACAGGGCTGTGCGCTGAGCAGAAAACTTTTGCCCAAGTCTTTTGGCAAACAAGTAGAAAATGCATTGCACCTTGTCACCACTACAGCTACATATAAAAGAAAAAAATCTGAAGCAAGAGGCCAAAAGACACCCCACCTGGACTCAGAATTAACTGAGTGACCATTCATCAGAATGAAAGCCCTAGTCCCAATGCTGGAATTCAGTAAAATGTCCTTGACCTTGACTTTGCTCTTGCATTTGGAATATGAGTAAAGAAATATAATCTCTCCTGACTAAAAGCAGTGATGACTGAATCTCATGGAAAATAAGCACTCAAGGCAACATTTATTGTGTCTCTTCTGTGTATAGTTCTTTTCTAAGCACTGAGTCACCCCTATGGTGTTGTAGACTCCCAGGGCACCATGTCTGTATCATAGAAAAATTGGCCCTGAGGATTTCTGCTCAATAATCAGAAAATAAGAGGAGTAAATATAAAAAAGAAAGCATCAGCACAGTTTTAGAAGTTTTTTAAAATTAATACTGGATTTAAACATTTTCTACTGAAATGGTTAATTCTTAGGTTTTTATAAGAGGTTTAGAGTACCTCTTAATTTAATTCAATATTTCATGATAAAAGCAGAATCTTTAGTTTGTGAAACCTAGGATGTTATGCTCTTTAAGTCAAAACAGTGATTTTTCTTTTCAGGGAAAGTGTGAACTAACAAATTTAGCAACAATTACGGCTTTGCTTGAGCTGGGGCCTTCTGTGTATTTTAGTGGAAAAGTCTTCCGTCACGAGCAGTGATTGCCAGGAGTGCATAAAAGTATCATAAAGATGGGACTTCCCCACAGTCTCTCGGCGTTATCTGCAAAGCTACAGGTTCGGGGTGATGTACAGATGACAAAAGCAATTACATAATAATAAACCACAGCAAAACTCTTGTATACTAAACGCTAATAAACACAAGCAGAGAACACTGTCCATGTGCATAGCTTGTAATACTTAAGAGTACCTTATTTCACAAGCAACAGCAGAAACTGAATCAGACACTCAAGCTACAGACGTCAGTTCTGTTCCATGAAGAACCATCAACCTCTCTCCTGTGGTCTCCTAAGGTAAAGCATTAAGAATGTGTGGACACTATGAGAAAGACTGACTTGATTGGCCCTTGTCCTGACTATTGATGTGCAACTTAATACTTTATCCCTTTTAGTATTTTTTTGTTCTAGTTAATACTATTGGTTGAACTCTGTAATTAACACACAATTATTCCTAGGTGTTTAAATTTAAGTGAAAAGTGAGCTCTGTTAAATATAAGAGTGGGAATAAGAGAGGGAGGAGATGTACAATTTGGGACATGCTCAAGCTGACTTGACCCAAATGGTAGAGTTAGAAATGTGCCAGGGGATTCCAATTCAATCCCATCAAGGTGGCATGTACCAATGCCATCTCACTAGTGAAAGTGATCAGTTTCAGTTCACAATTGATCATAATGATAGGTCTAAGAGTCAAAGGGATCACATAAACAAGACTAGTGTCTGCTAATACTGATAGAATCAAAAAGGGGGAGAAGGATCCAACATGGGAAGTGGGATACACAGCAGACTCATAGAATGGCAGATGGCCTAAATAGCACTCTGGGCTCAGAATCAGCCCTTAACACATTTGGACCTGGCTGAAGAGCCCATGAGAGTATTTTAGGCATGGAAAGCTAAGACACTCTGGAAAAAAAAAACCCTAAATGAAAGATCTCTGTGAGTGAGATCCCAGTAGAAAGAACGGGCCATCAAAGAAAGAGGTACCTTTCTCTGAAGGGAGGAGTGAACCTCCACTTTGACTATGACCTTGTCTAAATAAGACCATAGTCAGTGAACTCAAAAGGCTTCCATAGCCTTGGCAACTCATGACAAGAGCCTAGGGAGATTACTGGCACCATAAACAAGAGTGTCAATTTGTTAAGTCAACAACAAGATTCACTGTGCACTTACTCTTCATGTAGGATCTCTGTCCTTAATGTGTTGCTCAATGTGAATTACTACTATAACTAGTACTCAAAGAGTATTTTACACTTTATGTTTCTGTGTGGGTGCAAACTGTTGAAATCTTTACTTAATATATACCAAATTGATCTTCTGTATAAAGGTAATTCAAAATGAATCAATGTGAATGGAATGGGAAAGGGATCAGGAGATGGGAGGGTTGAGGGTGGGATGGAAGTTATGGGGGGGGGGGGAGCCATTGTAATCCATAAGCTGTACTTTGGAAATTTATATTTGCTAAATAAAAGTTAAAAAAAGAAGAATGTGGTTTTTGAAAACTCATTATGACTTTCCTTGTAAGACTGTTTTACTATCATATTTATACTCTAATCTACTTTGCTTTGGCTAATATTTACTTAAAAATAAGGATCTCTTGTTGAATTGCAACTACCATTCCTGCACAGGCAGGCAGACTCTTGGATTTGGAGAATATACAGTTAAATTCATAACTCATAAGCAAAATTAAATTAAAAATTAAAGGATGAATATGCAATTATAATGATATAAAACTCAACTAAAGACTCTATAAATATTAAGGCCTGAATATTACATAAAATTTGGGGCCGTCACTGTGGTATAGTAGGTTAAGCCTCTGCCTGCAGCATCAATGTCCCATATGGGCATCTGTCCAAGTCCTGGCTGCTTCACTTCTGATCCAGCTCCCTGCTGGTGGCCTGGGAATGCAGTGGAAAATGGCCCAAGTGCTTAGGCCCTTGCATCCACGTGGGATGCCTGGAGTAAGCTCCTGGCTCCTTACTTTGAATAGACCCACTTCTGGTAGTTGTAACCATTTAGGGAGTGGACCCAACAGGTGGTAGCCCTTTCTCTCTGTCTCTGTAAATCTGACTCTCAAATAAATAAATAAATAAATAACTTTAAAAGAGAAAATTATATGAATTTTATCATGTATAAAATAATGTATAATATACAATGAAGATTATAATTCTAAAATTAAAAAGGACATTCAGAATGTAAGTATAAATGCAACTGAAAGAGACAGCTTAAAACTTTAAGAAAAATTTCTAAAACTCAATTGTTAGTGTGGTAAATAGAGATTACAAAATTATACCTGAGACAAGTTGTACATCTATTGGAAGGATCAAAGGGAAAGTAACTGTCAATCCAAAAACAGAATAATTAATGTTTTACTTTTGTATAATATTACTATTATGTTTTTAAGGATATGCCATATTTATATACTATATGATCATTATAAAACCTGAGCGGTACATTTACATTCTCTCTATTAGATTCTTGATCTTTCTTTATACTAGAGAAGAGATTGCATTACTACTAACTATTTGAAACTTCTTGGCCTTAAAAAAAACAATTATATTTTTAAACATTTTAGTCATATTATAAAAAACGAGAAACCATGAGCTTGACTTAAAGTCATGGTCTTCTAGATCATGCCAAGCTATGAAAATCCTGCCTTTGTAGATAACATATTAAGCAAAATAGATAATATCTGCAACCTATGGTAACTTGCAAGTTAACTCTATTAAAATATATTATGAAATACTAAAGAATGTCACAAACACAAAGCTAGTAGTAGATCAAATATAGGAAGAGCTTGTATAAATTTTAATATTCAGAGAAAGAATATATGTCTTAGAATATTATAGAGGAACAACTTGAATTGCTGACATGTCAACAAGAGCAGTTAAGAAAAGAAACTCAGTTTAGAAATGGAGCAAATAGAAATTCTAAGACACTCAGTTGGTGCTAAATAACCAGCACGGTTTTCAGAACAAAGATGGAGCAGCTGTCGGTACTAGCAGAGCATGACAGGATGGAAACAACTTCCTCTTTCAAGTGGTTACACTCTTCTATGCTTTTAAGAAATTGTCTTAAATTTTTTAATTTTAATTTCATTTAGTTTTTAACAGATTCAATATGCTTTATAGATATAATTCTTTTTTTTTTTTTTTTGACAGGCAGAGTGGACAGTGAGAGAGAGAAACAGAGAGAAAGGTCTTCCTTTGCCGTTGGTTCACCCTCCAATGGCCGCCACAGCCGGCATGCTGCAGCTAGTGCACCGCGCTGATTGGAAGGCAGGAGCCAGGTGCTTATCCTAGTCTCCCATGGGGTGCAGGGCCCAAGCACTTGGGCCATCCTCCACTGCACTCCTGAGCCACAGCAGAGGGCTGGCCTGGAAGAGGGGCAACTGGGACAGAATCCGGCTCCCCGACCGGGACTAGAACCCGGTGTGCCGGCGCCGCAAGGCGGAGGATTAGCCTGTTGAGCCACGGCGCCGGCCTATAGATATAATTCTAAGAACATAATGATATTTCCTTCCTCTCTTCCTTCCTCCTTCCCCCTCTGTCTCTCCTACCCTCCTTCCTTCTCTCTCTTTTTTTTAGTTTTTGAGATAACATTTTAAATTTACATTACAGTAGATAAAAGAAATGTCTGTGTGTACCCGTATTGCTGCAAATATAGTTTTGTAAAACTTTGTTTTATAGCTTTGTCAAACTAATGGTTAAGTATGTTATACTACTATGGTTTAAATAATCTGTGATTGCTTTAAAATTTACTGTATGTAGGTGAAATGGTAATTTTTCCATTCAATTATTATTTATAGCTGCTGTCTATATTCCCACAGGGATCTTACAGTAAAGTAAGTTAGAAAATTTCAATATAAAGTGAAAAAGAAAAGGTAAAAATGTCCTGAGAATTCCTAGGTAAATGTCTCAGGAAGTCTAAATGCTCGTTATTTAAAAAAACAAGTAATCATCATAAAAGTACCAGAACTTCATTATCTTTTAAGGAAAAAAAAAATCCTGGGGCCGGTGCTGTAGTGTAGCGGGTAAAACACCATCTGCAGTGCCAGCATCCCATATGGGTGCCAGTTTGAGTTGTAGCTGCTCCGCTTCTGATCCAGCTCCGTGCCATGGCCTGGAAAGCAGTAGAAGATGGTCCAAGTCCTTGGGCCCCTGCGCCTAAGATAGGGAGACAAAAGATAAGAGATAAGAACTAATAATAATGAACTCAATATTTGTGCTGTATTCCTTCCCACATTTTGAATTGTTGATGCTACAGTTCACCTTTTTCTATATTGCCTGTTTCTTAACATATTTTATTGTGCTTTATTTTATTATTTTATTTTATCTTATTTTTTTTTAAAGTCAGACTTACACAGAGAGAGGAAGGGAGGGAGGGGGGAAGAGAGGGGGGAAAGAGAAAGAGAGAGAGAGAGAGAGAGAGAGATCTTTCATTTGCTGTATTACTTCCAAAATGGCCACAATGGCCAGGGTTGAGCAAGGCCGAAGCCAGGAGCCAGAAACTTCATCATCCAGGGCTCCTATGTGGTATGGGCCCAAGCACTTGGGCCATATTCCCCTGCTTTCCCAGGCCATTAGCAGGGAGCTGGATCAGAAGTAGAGCAGCCAGGACTTGAACCAGAGGCCACATGGGATGTTGGCATCGCAGATGACAGCTTTACCCATTCCACCACAATGTTGGCCTTCTGTTTCGTTTTGTTTTGTTTCGATTCTTTTCTTTCTCTTTCTTTCCTCTCTCTCTCTCTCTCTCTCTCTCTTCTTTCTTTCTTTCTAAGATTTATTTATTTGAAAGGCAGAGTTACAGAGAGAGAGAGGGAGAGAGAGGTCTTTCATCTGCTGGTTTAATACCCAAATGACTGCAATTTCTGGAGCTGGGCCAATCTGAAGCCAGGAGCCAGGTGCTTCTCCTGGTCTCCCATGAGGGTGCAGGGGCCAAGCACTTGGGCCATCCTCCACTGCACTCCCAGGCCATAGCAGAGAGCTGGATCGGAAGTAGAGCAGCCGGGACTCAAACTGTTGCCCATATGGGATGCTGGCACAGTAGGCGGTGGCTCTACCTGCCACGCCACAGTGCTGGTCCCAACTCCCCCCCCCCCCCCCCGTTTCTTAACATCTTAATGTGGTATTATAATTTAGTCGTCACAATAAAGATATAATTTAATGTTTTATTTTCAAGAAGTGAGGAGTGAGGCTCATTCGAATCAGTGTTCACAGAGATGTTTTGAACATATTTAGAACTTTTATAAAAATAAGATTGTTATTATATTATTTAATGCAGGTCATACTGTAGCACATTTTTTCTACTTTCTATCAAGAGGAGAAAACTGAAAATATGTGAAGCAGGTATTATGTAGTATAGAATAGAGTTCTGGTAACCTAATTAAGAGCTAAGAACTAGGCTATGTCAAAATCTTTAAAAAATAACTTCAAGTTTGCATTTATCCCTAAAACATGAAGATAAGCAAAAGTGAAAATCAGTGAGTAGATGAGGTTTAATAATGAAAAATCAGGTAGTCCTTATTTACAGAATTTTGGTTATACCGTTTGCTTCCTGCTCAGAAATCGGTTCAAGAGGAAAAAAAGTGAATTAGCCCTTTGTGGGATTGCAAAAGGAGGTCAGTGCCTCCCTTAGCACATCTCGAGATTATTCTGGGAAAGGACTGTGCTGAACTGTTAGAGAAAAGGGTTGAGGTGTGGCTTCATCAGGCGTCTCAGAACTACCACAGAGACACAGTGGGCTGCCCACTGAGATCTTTGGACATCTATGGAAGCAGTGCACACCGTCATTATGTGTCAGTTTGCTAACTGATGGCTTAATTTGCTCCCCTGCTAAAATCCACTGTGGGTTCTGGGCCCAGATGAACTTCTGTTTGGGCCAGTCCTAGTGTCTACTTAGGAGCTGTGATCAGTATGGTCTTAAACCCTTGACCACACATCCTGGAGGTGAAAGTCCCAGGTGAACAATCTTACTGAATTTCATACCGTTGGAACGCCACTTTTGGGTCAAAGCAGGCATTGAGTTGCTTGCATTTGCAGACTGTTTCTATCTGCTACATAGGAAGGAGTCCATGATATGGTCCTAGAAGCATTTTTTATGAAGATTTTGAGAAGAAAGTCTTACAAAACCTTCTGATTATGACTCAGCATAATGCACTAATCAGTATAGTGATAACCCAATACTCTCATTAAGGAATATGAGCTCAAGTTGTATTGCTTAGTGATTCACCTCATGCCCTTTAGAAGAAATTTAACTTTTATGTCTCATCTTCTGCATGATTCCTCAGTTGTTTTCATCAGAATCTCTATTTCCTTTAACCTCCTCTCAAAAAATGAGCTGGCCACTGAATTCAGTTTTTTGTTTTTTGTTTTTTTTCTTTTCTTTTCTTTTTTTTTATATATATATATAAAGCTTTTATTTAAAGAATATAAATTTCCAAAGTACAGCTTATGGATTACAATGCCCCCCCCCAACTTCTCTCCCTCCCGCTACCCTCCCCTTTCCTGCTCCCTCTCCCCTTCTGTTCACATCAAGATTCATTTTCAAATCTCTTTATACACAGAAGATCAATTTAGTACATATTACGTAAAGATTTCAACGGTTTGCCCTCACATAGAGACACAAAATGATAATACTGTTGGAGTACTAGTTATAGTATTAATTCACAATGTACAGCACATTAAGGACAGAGATCCTACATGATTTTTTTTTAAAAATTGATTAATTATCTATGCAATTTCCAGTTTAACACCAAGATTTTTTAATCATCAGTTTTTGTAAGAACTGGCCTTGGTTCTTGTTTATTCCCAGGTCTGTGGCAATATAAACTCTCCAAAATACTAGATATAAAAGGAATTACAACTTAGGAGAACACATATGAAGAGAGTCACTCGAAAATAACTCTTCAAATATATCTTCTATGAAAATTACAAAAGTATTCAAAGATATGGAAGACAAGTAAAAAGGAAAAAAATCGACCAGAAAATGACCAGAACTGAAGTGAAAGCACTTCCTGCCTAGATTTGCAGCTCACATTTATTTCTCCCTTAAATAAAAATAGATGATTAGCAGGGTAAAATTTGTATTACAAACGCTTTACCAAAAAAAGAAAAAAACCACAAAATTTGAAGTCGGTCATAATTTACAACAGGTGTGTAAATGTCATGAGAAATGTTACATTAGAGCAGATAGCAAATGACTCAACACAGGAAAATGTAGAATTTTCCCTACATAATTATCATTAACCAACTTGTTCAAAATATATGCATGTGTGCACGTGTGCACATACATGAATGAGGATTCCTCAAATAGGTCATGAAAAATGGAGTTAAAAAGATAAGTTTAGGGGCCAGAATTATGGCATAGTGAGGTAAGCTGCTTTGGGTGATACCATCATCGCATGTTGGAGTGTCACTTTGACACTGGCCTCTCTTCTTCCAATCCAGCTCCCTGTTAGTGCATCTGATAAGTCAGTGGAAGACCAGTTTTGGACTGACCCACGCTAGTTGTTGTGCCATCTGGGGAACAAAGCAGTGCTTGGAAGATCTCTCTCTCTGTCTCTCTCTGTCTTTCCTTATCTCTCTGTCACTCTGCCTTTCAAATAAATAAAGAAATGTATCTTTTTAAAAAGATTATTTTCATGCAAAGACTTTTAAAATCCAGGAATAGCTTTTTTATAATGTGTATTTTCCATGAACTTTGTGAAGACTGTTTGTATGCACAGATTTAAAAATTTTGCTCCAGAATAAACTTATCTTGATTTCATTTTCTATGAAGTTTTTCAGATTAATATATAGCTCATATATATATGTATATATATATATATATATATATATATACACATACATACATAGTTTCAGAGTACTGTACAAGTTTCCTTAGGTGTATGGCTTTATTGAACAAATCAGGCATTACTGTTCCAGAATAACTATGGAAAACAAATGAATGTAATCACTACAACAATGAAGACTTAATTGGCTAAGTTGCCTCTGTAATAATGTAAAGTAGACAGAATTCTGAGCCTCAGTGTCAGACTTTCCCCACTTTTACTTGAGTAATAGATTGGGCATTTAGGAATAAATTACATCTCTTTGAGCATATAGGCATCTTCATTTCATTTGTGATATAAAAATAGCTGATTATTACTCAAGACACTTCTTTCCAAATTGCCTTTACTGTCAGAACACAATTCTTTTCCTTTCACATTAACCTTTTCCACATTTTAAAAACTGCTATTTTGGAAACTTTAAGAAATTCTTTTCTCATGTAACAGTCATAACACTTCTCCATCTTCCTGAGAGCAACACAGCATGAAGAACAAAATGCATAACATTTGCTTTGCATATACTAAATTCAGCCAAGAAAGGGGCTCACTTCTGCCCTCTAGGCATAAGAATAAAGTCATCGAAGCTCATACACTCAGAGTAATAAAAGTACAAGGATGGATAAATTGACCAGAAGGGTGCTGACACCATTCACTTTTCCAGAAGTAGGATTGTTCATGCTCCATTCCCAAAAGTAGAGAATTTGATCATATATTCGGAATATTATAATCCCTTATCTCTTTACTTTTATCTCTTGAGTATTCATTCAATCTTTTTCATACTTATTAGAGGAAAGGCCTCCAAGAATGTTTACATTTAGTTAATGAAATGTGTTTAGTACATAAACAAAGTCTAGACTTTTGAATATTCAATCACCATGCACATATAATCCCTAACCCATTTATAAGAAAATGGTGATTCAAAATAAGTTTCTTTATTGAGAAAATTTTTATCAGAAGTAATTGAGAGAATCCATGAGAAGCATGGACTTTTATTATCAAATGATCACTTCTCTATCACCCAACCAAAAAGTAAGTAGAACCTTCAACATCAGCCCTCACCATGTACCCCATGATTGTTGCGGGAAAACTCCTTTTTATAACCCCACTTTTTAATCTTTCTATAACCTCAGTCCAACCCCTCTGTCAGCCCTTTACAACATGCTCTCCACATTACCAAGGGATCTTTTCTAAACGAGTCTTACAAGGCCTTGATGAAAGCCCGATTGAATCACATGCCTGCATGAAATCTCTCCGCATCTGGGAGCAACTTTCGGCTCAGCACCCAATCTCCTCAGCAGGGCTTATTTGCAAAATTCTTCATGATTTGGAACCTGCTTAACTCATCAGCTTCATTTCAGCACCATCTATACCTTCTCTTTATGGGAGTTTTTCTGAATTCTTTTTCTGACTTGAATCTTCCAGATGCAGTACTTCACTATTTGTGTAGATGCTTTTGCCATCTTCGAAACACCAGCCATTCTCCTCTTTCTGCCTGTTAACTCTTGTTCACCATTTACCCACTTTCCAAGATGGGCTCTCACATCCTCCTTGATGTTTCAGTAAGAATGTCTGCTGTCCACGTTCACAGTACTTACCATGTGCTATTGTAATCATGCATTTAGCTTTGTCTTTCTCAATAGAATGTAATTCCCTCAGAGTGGAGAACATATATTTTCCATTTTCACGGAGGCTATACTGACTAGTAAGTAGTTAAGAGTACGTACACTGCAGCCAGTGTGCCTGGGTTCCCACTCCTTAGCTGTTGTGGCTTAGATCAAATTCCTAACCTTTCTGTGCCTCAGGGTCTTCATCTGTAAAATGAGTTAAGTAAATATATTTATCTCACAATGCTATGGATATTAAGAGAATTAATACACATGAAGTGCCTAGAACATGACTGAAATCTACATTAATGTTAGTTGTCATCCTAGCCTTAGCACTGCCAGCGACTGACATGCAATAGGTGATTCACAGAAGTTGGTGTTGCAAAACTTAATGGATAATTAACTATCAAATATAGTGATTTCCAATTATCCCTTCTTATTGTCTTGTTTGCCACCCTTTATTGTTAATAATTGGCCCATTCATCCAACAAGAAGTTATTATCTACTCTGATAGGACTGAGTGTTATGCTGAAAATACCCACTTCATTTTGTGGAAAGCTTTGAACAAATGTGCCTGTCAATAAAAGAGAGAGAGAGAAAGAGAGAGATAGAATAGGACAAAAACCAATTCTTGTAGAGTGCTCATAATAATAGCCTTCAGTTAAGTTTAAACTTGGAGCTCTCTAGGGTCTTTCCGAAGATGAACAAAATCACTATAACTTCAAAAATTTTTTTTCATTTCTGATTTGTATGTGCTTCTAAACTTCTTCCAGCAACCCACCTAACTATTATGTAATCAAGATCAAAGGCAATTTCTTAAAAAAGAAGTCAATTTGTGTAGTTATTTCATAAAACTACATATGAAAAGCAAATTGCATAAAAGAATTGACCAAGAGAAAAGGTTCAAAGCCCTATAAAACATTCCTAGGAAATTAAAATATGTTTTAAAAATTCAATTAAAAATGACAGTAGACAATCTCCAATGTTCTGTTGCCCTAGAATTCACTTTTTTTTAACCTTCTTCCAAAGGAATGTGCTAACTAAGCTGCTATTTCCTAATTCTGTTCCCCAGTGCTTCAGTAATACTTTATCCCTCTTTTGTATGCATTCTTCTGGTGAAGGAATGATAAAGCTAAGCAGACCCCCCCCCCCTTCCTCTTCTGACCCTTGCCAGATTAACTTTTGACCTACTTTTTAAATTTCTGACTCAAGGAGGGGTTGAGGCCTGTTTTTACTGAATAGACATAATGATGCCAGGGCAGGAAGAGATAACACCGGAATGTGGCCTTGTAAAATTAGGGGAATGGCCCACCGAAACCAAAACCCATACAAGGCTGTTCACCTTGACAGGCATCTGGTTGATGAACTTAGGGTTTTATTTAACCTTAGGAAATGTATGGTGAAAGTGACCCTTACCTGTTGTAAATCTTGCCAATAGTTGATGTTATCTGTACCTTGCATGTGTACACTTTGTGCTTATGGGATTCCCCTGTTCCCATGTGAAATACGTTCTATAGATTCAATGGATTAACTTCAAAGCTTTTGTGTGACTATAAAAAGCTGATGTGATTTGTACTCAGGGTCGCTTGCTCACATTCGTGACGCTATGACCCCAGCATGCTGGTGAATAAAATACTCTACTTGCATTTTGCATAAGAGACTGTCTTTTGGTGTATTCTTTACTCCGGCACGGCTGTAACACTAGATCTTAAACTCTGTCTTACTGTGGCAAAAAATGACCTATATGAAAGATCTCTGTGAGTGAGAGCCCAGTGAAAATAAGGGGCCATCAAAGAAAGAGGTACTTTTCTCCGAAGGGAGGAGAGAATTTCCCCTTTGATTATGGCCTCGTCTAAATAAGGTTGGAGTTTGTGAACTCAAGAGGCTTCCATAGTTTTGGCAGCTCATGACAAGAGCCCTGGTGATCACTGATGTCATAAATAAGAGTGTCAATTGTTAAATCAGCAACAGGAGTCACTGTGCACCTACTCCCCATGTAGGATCTCTGTCCTTAAGGTGTTGTACTATGAGAATTAATGGTAAAACTAGTCTTCCAACAGTACTTTATACTTTGTGTGTCTGTGTGAGTGCAAACTTGAAATATTTACTTAGTATAGAGTTGATCTTCTGTATTTAAAGATAATTGAAAATGAACCTTAATGAAGAATGGGATGAGAGAGGGAGTAGGAAATGGGACGGTTTGTGGGTGGGAGGAAGGTTATGGGGGAAAGAACCGCTATAATCTAAAAGTTGTACTTTCGAAATTTATACTTATTAAATAAAAGTTTTCTATAAAAAAGTACATGAATCAAATGTTAAATAAATAAATGAATAAATAAACTCTGTCTTTAGAGGAGGTAGGTACCGGTAACAATGGAGATGAATGAGCTTCATTCTCTGTATGCTATTAAGGAGTGCAGGCCTTTATCCAGAAGCAAGACAGAAGAGAGGGTAAGTATGTTCAACCAAAGTGATTTCTTTGTGTATCTTTCCTCCTATATTTCCTTGCCTCCATTTTATTCCATCAAGGTCGAATGTCTTATGTCCATATTTGCAATAATGTAGAGCTTGAGTTACCACTCTGTCTCATCAACAAAGTTAGCATAGCATAGCCTGGCTCCAGGCACAGATAAAGCAGGCTTTTATAGGCAGACCTTGAGAATAGGCAGTTTGAGTTCTGCTGTATGCCCAGGTTGTAGTTAAACCCTGGCGTACATTTTCTACCAGAGGAGCACAGGATCTCTGCTAGGGGTTGCACTAGCCTCTGGGAATGCAAAAATGAAAGATAGTGCAGTCAAACCCTTTCACATGCTAACTCAGTGACATCAGAACAGTTAATTTTCTCCTAAACCAAATCTCATTTTCTTTCCTTTTTAAAGAAATATTGCATTATTTTATTTGAAAAGTAGAGTTACAATCAGAGAAGGGTGTGGGAGAGAGTCTTCCATCTGCTGATTCACTCTTCAGATGGTTGCAATGGCTAGAGCTGGGCCAGATCAGAGCCAGAAGCCAGAACCTCATCAGGTCTCCCATGTGGGTGCAGGGATCCAAGCACTTGGGCCACCTACAGCTGCTTTCTCAGGTGCATTAACATGGAGCTGGGTATAGAGTTGGTCTTCTGTGTACAAAGTTAATTGAAAACGAATCTTAGTGGAGGATGGTACCAGCAAGGGGAGAGGGTTGGGAGTGTGAGTGGGAGGACTGATATGGTGGGAAGAATAACTATATTCCTAAAGTTGTACTTATGAAATTTGTATTCCTTAAATATAAATTAAAAGTAAAATAAAACCAAGGAGCTGGTTTAGAAATGGAATAGTCGCTAATCCAACCAGTGCCCATATGGGATGCCAGGGTTGCAGGTGGTGGCTTAACTCACTACACCTCAGTGCCAGCCCCTAAATCTCATTTTCAAAGAATAGTGATACCCATTTTATAAACTTGCTGTAGGAGTGAAATGAATACAGTCTTTCATACTTGTAAGTGCTCGAAAGTTTCAACTATTGTTTTTGTTGATGATGAGGATAATCACAGTGAGGAGAAGGATGGCAAGTTATCCTAGTTTTCAGAGGCAAAATGTCTTGTGAGAGTTGATGAACATTGCAGAGTCTCCCATGCCTAATCATTGTGCTGGAAATTCAAATACAGTGCAAATCAGGATTATTGTTTGGGTCTTTTGTTTCCTTCTTAATTCAAAGAGTAAGCTATGGAAAGAACTGATTTAACTTTTAGAATGACAATTCTGATTCCTGTAGAAGCAATTACTGACAACTAAGGAGTTTACAAACATCTACTTGTAAACAGAATCCCACCAGAAAAGAGATGACACTCTCAGATCAGACACAAAATACTTGGTAGATTGGCAACCACTAACTTGAGAACGAAAAAGGCAGAGGCCGTTAGATTTGAGCTTTATTCACAGAGAAAGGCTTGTTTCAAGATAATTCTACTTTGGGAATCAAAAGAAAGTTCAGCCGGCGCCACGGCTCAATAGGCTAATCCTCCGCCTGTGGCGCCGGCACACCAGGTTCTAGTCCAGGTCGGGGCGGGGTGCCGAATTCTGTCTCGGTTGCTCCTCTTCCAGTCCAGCTCTCTGCTGTGGCCTGGGAAGGCAGTGGAGGATGGAGCAAGTCCTTGGGCCCTGCAATCCATGGGAGACCAGGAGAAGTACCTGGCTCCTGCCTTCGGATCAGCGGGGTGCACGAGCTGCAGTGCACCAGCCAAGGCGGCCATTGGAGGGTGAACCAATGGCAAAGGAAGACCTTTCTCCCTGTCTCTCTCTCTCTCACTGTCCACTCTGCCTATCGAAAGAAAGAAAGAAAGAAAGTTCTCAAGACAGTGAGACATGTTCTTCTCACAATTATTATCAGTTGAAAGATTGACAGGGAAGCCTAGAGCAACTACATTTTTCACTTAGCAGCACTTACTGTGTTCTGATTGTACATGAGGAAATATGCTCCATATAACAAGGGAACTGGTGAACAGGAACCTACAATCTCAGCCTTACAGAATTTGCAGGTTAGTGAGGGCAGATGATAAATGAATAAAGAAGTGAGGAGGTAATCACACCTGTGACACATGGATGAGAGAAATAGTCTGCTGTGTGTAAGTTCTTGAATGTGCACTTGCTCCCTTCTGACTTTGGTGTGGGGCAGGGATGTCCCCATGCCTGTTCATGGTTTTCTCTCCCAGTGCTGAGTTAGCTTGGCAAGGAAATGCAAGGAAGGTAAGGCTCCAGAGAGAAATCCTCAACCAAACCAGGACCTGGTCAGTGGATTAAAGACCCAAGCTTCCAGCCTTCATGGAGAAAGTTCTGGAATGACTCTGCAAGGCTCCTCAAAGAGTCCCCATCATAAAGAAAACTAGTTGCTCACAGAGGTAATTCATATTGGCTTCCCCTTTATCCTCGTTTCAGTAACTTTAAAAAATTAAGTCAGATAACAATGTATGTTTTAGCATGTTTTGAAGTACATATTCATTGTGGAGTGCTTAAAATTTGTTGGTTAACAAATGTATCATCTCACATAGTAAACATTATTTTAGTCTCTTTATGGTTTCCAAGAATGCAATATGGATATTTCATCATTAACTATGATCATTTGTATAAAATAGAGCTCTTATCTTTTACATTAAATTAATTTATTTAATTTGAGAGGCAGAGAGAAAAAGGAGGAAGAAGGGAAGGAGGGAAGAAAGGAAGGAAGGAAGGAAGGAGGAGGAGGAAAGAGGGGAAGGAAAAGATGGAAAGAGGAAAGAAGGAAGGAAGGAAGAGAAAGACAGAGAGAGAACTCTTTCATCTATTGGTTGATTCAACCAAATGCTTGTAACAGCTATGGTTTGGCCAGGCCAAAGCCAGGACCTGGTAACACAGTCTTGGTCTCCCATATGGGTGGGTATGGGGGAGCAGTGTATAGGGACCCAAATACTTGGGGCATCACCTGCTGCCTTCCAAAGTGTGGCTTAGCAGGAAGCTGGAGTTGGAAGGGGAGCCAAGATTTTAACCCAGGACTTCCTGTAGGTAATGCAGATGTCTTAATTGACATCTTAGTTGTTGGATCATACACATACCCTTAAAATAGATTCCTTGAACTGTTTTTATCCCATTGAACTGTAACCATGTATCCTTTGACAAATATCTCTCCATTCCCTTTAATCATCCCAGACTCAGGTGACTACCCTTTTATTTTGTCTCTGTGAGACCAACTGAGATTCCACATGAGAATGAAATCATGCTCTCTGCTCCCTCACCACTGCTTTGTGTAGTGATCACCCAAATAAGCTAAGTTCACCAAGCCCTTGCCCCAGGCTCTGCTTTCAAGGGAAGTCAAACTAAGGACGTGGATATGAGGGAAGGACAGAATATTAGGGATGTGTAGGATGGAGGGAAATCTTATAGCACAACAAGGGCCAGGCACAGAGTACTGTGGATGTAGACCCTGTGGTAGGAAGGGGATTGGCAAGCCCAAGCAACAGTTGAGGTGGCTGGAAGGCAGAGTTAGGAAGGCAGTGAGTGGCTGCCTAAAGCTCTGGAAATGGAGGCAGAGGAAGATTTTTGTTTTTTTAAATATTTTATTTATTTATTTGAAAGTCAGAGTTACAGACAGTGAGAGAGCAAGAGCGAGCGAGAGAGAGACAGAGAGAAAGGTCTTCAGAAGGAAGATTTTTTTCATGATATTCTTGTGGTTAATCAAGGAGGACATAGTCTTCCTAAAATCCTGCTAGTGGCAGTGATTCTGAGACTCAGAGTAATGATTCTCATGGAATTATATGCCAACTGGTTTCATGTGTTTGTAGCCCAGGGAGTTGTAATTCTCACAGATGCAGTTTGAAGATATCTGGGATATATTCTCTTTTCTTTCTTTGTCGACAAAATTTCTTCAATGACTTGCCCAGTGATCATGGCATTAAAAAATTATCCAAATTCTGTTTTAAATATACATGGACCTCTCTGATTTGGTTTCAAACCTCAGGTCTGCCAGTCACAGTCACATGCTAGCCTGGAACAGGACTGACTGGCTATTTGTCCTCACTTTGCTTTACCTGATAAAAGAATAACTACCTCACAGGGCTATTAGAGAGAATCTGGGGGCAAAAATATGCATTATGTGCTTAACTTGCTATTAGACCCATAGTAATAGCTTAATAAGTGATTATTTTCAGCAACAAAAATAACAGCAAAGGAATCAAGACTCCCCAAATAATAAGGAAAAAATGTGTTTCAAAGATTCAACTAAGAAACTTCTTTGTTATATTCAAGCAAAAAACTTAAGTCTCCTTTTATGGTTGTAGGGTACTGAGTATGTGCAAATGAAATTTTGGAAACAACCAGCTATCCTTAATGAAAGAAGTTGTGACTTTCATATGAAAGAAGAATTTATTTTGTTTTTAAATTTTTATAACACTTTTATTTAAAGAATATCAATTTCCAAAATACAGCTTATAGATTACAATGGCTTCCCCCTCCCCATAACTTCTCTCCCACCCGCAACCCTCCCCTTTCCCACTCCCTCTCCCCTTGCATTCACATCAAGGTTCATTTTCAATTCTCTTTATATACAGAAGATCAGTTTAGTACATATTACGTAAAGATTTCAACAGTTTGCCCTCACATAGCAACACAAAGTGAAAAATACTGTTGGAGTACTAGTTATAGTATTAATTCACAATGTATAGCACGTTAAGGACAGAGATCCTACATGATATTTTTTTTTAAATTGATTAATTTTCTATGCAATTTCCAATTAAACACCAAGATTTTTTTTCATTTTTAATTATCTTTATATACAGAAGATTGATTCAGTATATACTAAGTAAAGATTTCATCAGTTTGCACCCACACAGAAACACAAAGTGTAAAAATACTGTTTCAGTACTAGTTATAGCATTACTTCACATGGGACAACACATTAAGGACAGATCCCTCATGAGAAGTAAGTACACAGTGACTCCTGTTGTTGACTTAACAATTTGACACTCTTGTTTATGGCGTCAGTAATCTCCCTAGCGTCTAGTCATAAGTTGCCGAGGCTATGGATGCCTTTAGGGTTCGCCGACTTCGATCTTATTCCGACAGGGTCATAGTCAAAGTGGAGGTTCTCTCCTCCCTTCAGAGAAAGGTACCTCCTTCTTTGATGGCCCCATTCATTCCACTGGGATCTCACTCACAGAGATCTTTCATTTAGGTCTTCTTTTTTTTTCAGAGTTTCTTGGCTTTCCATGCCTAAAATACTCTCATGGGCTCTTGAGCCGGATCTGAATGCCTTAAGGGCTGATTCTGAGGACATCTGCCATTCTATGAGTCTGCTGTGTATCTCGCTTCCCATGTTGGATCATTCTCTCCCTTTTTGATTCTATCAGTTAGTATTAGCAGACGCTAGTCTTGTTTGTGTGATCCCTTTGACTCTTAGACCTATCAGTGTGATCAGTTGTGATCTGAAATTGATCACTTGGACTAGTGAGATGGCCTTGGTACATGCCACCTTGATGGGATTGTATTGGAATTCCCTGGCACATTTCTAACTCCATCATTTGGGGCATGACTGATTGAGCATGTCCCAAATTGTACATCTCCTCCCTCTCTTATTCCCACTCTTATATTTCACAGGGATCACTTTTCAGTTAAAATTTAAACACCTAAGAATAATTATTTGTTAATTACAGAGTTCAACCACTATTACTAGAATAAAAAAATACTAAAATGGATAAAGTATTACATTGTACAACAACAGTCAGCACAAGAGCTGATCAAGTTACTGTTTCTCATAGTGTCCATTTCACTTCAACAGGTTTCCCCTTTGGTGTGCAATTAGTTGTCACCAATCAGGGAGAACATATGATATTTGTCCCTTTGGAACTGGCTTAATTCACTCAGCATGATGTTTTCCAGATTCCTCCATCTTGTTGCAAATGACCGGATTTCATTGTTTTTGACTGCTGTATAGTATTCAATAGAGTACATGTCCCATAATTTCTTTATCTAAATGTATGCTTTGAATTCCCTGTGATCTTTTGCTGTGAGGTTCCCTTCGTTTACCTTCTTTCATGTTGATGGCCGTGTTTCTGTGTTTCTGTGTGTAACACATCTTTAAGCATCTTTTGCAGGGCTGCACGAGTGGCAACAAATTCTTTCAGTTTCAGTTTGCTGTGAAAGGTCTTTATTTCACCTTCATTCACAAATGAGAGCTTTGCAGGATATAATATTCTGGGCTGGCAGTTTTTCTCTCTTAGTACCTGGGCTATGTCTTGCCATTCCCTTCTAGCTTGTAGGGTTTCTGATAAGTCTGCTGTGAGTCTAATTGGAGATCCTCTGAGAGTGATCTGACGTTTCTCTCTTGCATATTTTAGGATCTTTTCTTTCTGTTTCACTGTGGTGAGTTTAATTACAATGTGTCGTGATGAGGATCTCTTTTGGTCATGTTTACTAGGGGTTCTATGAGCTTCCTGTACTAGGATGTCTCTGTCCTTCTCCAAAACTGGGAAATTTTCTGCTATTATCTCACTAAAAAGGCATTCTAATCCTTTCTCCCTCTCCATGCCTTCAGGAACTCCTAGAACTCGAATGTTGGGTTTTTTAATAGTATCCTGTAGATTCCCAACAATATTTTTTAGATTTCTAATTTCCTCTTCTTTTCTTTGGTTTGACTGTATATTTTCCTGTGCTCTCTCTTCTAAGTCCAATATTCTCTCTTTTGCCTCACCCATTCTGTTTGTAAGGCTCTGTAATGTGTTTTTCATTTGATCTATTGAATTCTTCACTTCATTATGATTTCTTGTCACTATCACAGCTTCATACTCTACTAATTGTTTCATTTCAGCTTGATTCCTCCTTAATATTTCATTTTCACAAGAGAGATTTTCTACCTTGTCCATTAAGGATTTCTGTAGTTCAAGAATTTGTTTTTGAGTACTTCTTAGTGTTCTTATCAATTTTTTGAGATCCTCTTCTTGCATTTCTTCTATCTCATCATCTTCGTAATCTTGAATTGGGGTGTATTTTCCATTTGGGGGTGTCATAGTGTCTTCTTTGTTCTTGTTACCTTGGTTTTTGCGTTTGTTGTTTGGCATATTGGTTTCTTCACTGTGGTGTTTTTTCTTGTTATACTATGACTCTAGATAAGTGGACTGTCTGCTTTCAATGGAGCCTTAGAGGCTTGAGATGCGTGTGGCCTGAGAGCTCTGTTTGGTTCCTCAGCTTTGAGGGTGTGCCAAAGGTGACACTCCCAGGTTAGGTGTGGTAAATCTCTCTCTGTTTCTTTCTTTATTTTTGATTCAAAAGGGAAGTAATTCCACACAGCTGAATGGAATTGGGGGTGGTTAGCAGGCAAATGATATACCCACAGGAGCCAGAGATCGGAAGTTCTTTCCCAAGGACCACAGAGGGAATCTCTGTGGCCTTCAGTGTGGGTTCAAATTCTCCTTGAGTGTCACTACTGGGCTACCAAGGCTACCGAACCTTAGCGTCTCTGGAGAGTACTCACATGGTAATTCCGTGAGTTCTCTCCCCCACCGTCTCTTTTTTCACAGTCTCAGTTCATTAACACCACACATTCACTAGGTTCTAATCTCCTGTTATTTCACCCCCACGCCAGAGTCAGGTTTTTCTGCTAGGCTCAGGGCTGGTGCAGACCTGAGGTCGCCCTGCTTATGACGTATGTCCAAAATGGCGCCCGCTCTTTGTCTTGCTCACCTTTGAGAGGTGGGCGGAGAGAGAGAAACTCGTGTCCGTATCGGTCACTTTTTTCTTTATCTCTCTCTTCTAGTTAGCCTGGTGAACTTTTCCCCACAGGGTTTCAAGCCTTGTTCACTCTAGTCTCCTCTCTCCGCTTCCCTGCCAGTGTCTCGGGCTATTGAGGTTCGGCTCACCTTGCGTTCCAGCGCTGGTGTGTTGAGTCTGCCGCTGGGGTCCCGAACTGCGGGCTCCCACGCTCTCCTCGAAGGTCCACTGTGAATCACTAGTTCTGGAAGAGTTTCCTCTGCTGTTTCTTCCCCTACTCTTCCTTGAACCTGCAGTATCTCCACTTTTATTAAACTGTCTCTCCCCAGACTATCAGTGTGCTGCCTTCCTATTCCACCATCTTGCCCTAATCCCAAGAAGAATTTCATAATTTTGTCACCCTATGGCCCGACTATGTAGCATTGAGTATAATTTTCCTGTTTTCTGATGAGTAAAAATCAAATTTACAATCTAATCAAGTTCTCATTTAGTAAGGCTATCTTTGTGTAAATCTGATGGAAGCCACCCCACCACTACCACCACTTTCCGTGTAATCCCTGTTTTGGTGTCAGAGAGTGACTGCTTCTAGGCTACACTTGTGCATTTTTAGAAGTGTCTCCTAGATAAGGGGCCTCCTTCTGGAGCTAAATAATCAATAAGGGCTCCACATTGTGAGAGCTTAGTAAAACACCTTGAATTCTGATTTTCCATTGTGCTGAAGTACTCTCCAGTTGCCATTGTTATGTCCTGAATTAAATTTGAGTTACTGATTTTAGCAGTTGGACTTTTTTAAGTATCTATTTTGCACTCAAGATTGCTCCTTGAAACAGAAGTTATCCAAATGAGAAAGCTTATGTGAAACTATATGGAAAAGCAAAAAATTTTGCTATTTTACAAATTCATTTGTCTGAAAACACTATCATTATTTTGTAATGTATTTGCAGCATCCAGTAAGCAGCACTTGAGGAAGTTGCTATGGAAAACCTCTAGTATCATGGTTCACATAGAAAGTAACCCTGTAACATTATTAGAGAATATTCACCAACTGGTGCCCTTTCAAAAAAGAAGTCTTCACAGCTATTGTGTGTGACTTGTGAAAAAAATTAAAATAAGCACTGGAATCATTAGCATATTAATTGTATGCTTCCATATGGTACTCACAGTTTGTCACCATTGTGCACATTCAAAATTATTTGGTTTTAAAATTGTACAAGGATTTTTATAAATACTCAGTAAATCATTGGTGGCCTTAGCAATATTTAAATATCCTGACTTAAAGCTATATGAGGCAAAATATGACACTAATATGCTGTAAAAATTTAAGTATTTATTTCTGATCCAAATTTTTAGATTTTGGGATTATTTAACAGGAAGAATATAGATTTCAATATGGCTACTTACTGTAACTTAATAGTGGATTAGTGAAAGCATGATTTTCCTGTAGTCTAATAATTTACTGAACTAAAGTCAGTTATTAAATTTATGTCATGGGTTTCCAGGCCATAAACTCAGTCAAGTTTTTGGACAAATCCCACCTTCACTTTTCCATTCTTGTTTCCAAACTTATTAAATATCACCCAGGTAGGCAGCAGATGACATAGCCCTTGACTGTCATTTCCAAAATAGAGTGCTTATAAAAAGGCATTAAAAGAAATAATAAATATTTACATGAAAGTCTTCCAAAAAGTTCATGGAAAATACATACTATGAAGAAGTTATGTATAGGTTTTAAGTTTTTTGCACCAAAATAAACTTACCTTTTAATTCCATTTTCCATGACTTTTTAGAAGTACATTCATATTTTGTTTACATATATACACACATGTATTTTATTTATTTGAAACAATTACAGAGCAAAAGAGAGACAGAGACAGAGAAAGAGAAATCTTGCATCCACTGGTTTACTCAGCAAATGGCTGCAATGTCCAGGGCTGGTGGACCAAGCTGAAGCCAGGAGCCTGGAACTCTATCTGGGTCTCTCATGTGGGTGGTAGGGCTCCAAGTACTTGGACCTTCATCTGTTGCTTTCCTAGGCACATTCTCAGGGACTTGATATGGGATGCTGATGTTAAAGGCACAATGCTGGCCCTATCTAACATTACTCTATCTAACATTTCCATTTATTTTTTTTTTAAATGGAAACTAATGTCAATGAGGTTAGGGAGTATGACAAATAAGTGGTGCTTATGCGTGGTAGGAAAGAGACTCCGAGCCAGCTGTGTCTGCATGCAATGTCTATGACTTCCATCACTGTGCCACACTGTGCTGTGTATGTGCCAAAATTTACTGACCTCTTTCACTGCTCATATAGCCAATGCAGTCCAGGAGAGAGCAGGCAGAATGGAACATTCCACATAGTGCTCCTGTACTGCCACATTAAGGCACCGGACTGTATTTCATCAAATTCAATATGTATTAATGCAAGAATTTCTTTTGTCTTCCCAAAAACTATTCACACAACAGTATCATATCTATTTCAAAGCTGATGGCAATTTTAAAGGACTATTATGTTAAGATTTATGCTAACTTTACTGTTTTTAAATTTAAAAAATATTTTTAAGTTAATAAAGTACAATAAATATTAATTAGTGTTCATTGTTACCAGTTCTTTCAATGTAGTCTTGAGCATTACTTAGCAATTTGACTTTAATTTACATGTCTTTACTATCTAAAAGAAAAATCACTTAATTTTTTTTAACTTTTATTTAATAAGTATAAATTACCAAAGTACAGCTTATGGATTACAATGGCTTTTTCCCCCTCATAATGTCCCTCCCACCCACAACCCTCCCATCTCCCACTCCCTCAACCCTGGGTTATATTTGTTGACTTTAGTATGATACCAATTCCTGCAATCACAGTTGGAGTCAGCCATATCTTTTCTTTTTCTAGATTTAAAAAAAAAATTATAGAATTTTTATGGTACATATTTTTGTTGGAAATATTTAGATCTTTCCATGCCTGCAGAGTCACAAAATCTTGAATTAAAAGAAATATCTGCATTCCAACTGGTCCATCTTTCACTCTAGGTTGTAGACCATCACCCAACAAAAGTGGCTGTAATAGACAGCAGAGTTAATCAATTACCTGCTGATTTGTGTCAATATTTGATATTACAAAATAAAAGATTCAAAATATTGAGTACTGCTGTATGTTGCAAATGTCTTTATTGCTTGCTACAGGTGGCAGCACCAGCACCAAGCACCTTAAGGTCCAGACTTCTCATTGATGAGTGGCCTCACAAGGCCAATACCGACTTCAGACTGCAGCAAACCAGGTTGGAAAAAATACCTGTCTGTCTATACATTGCATTCTTGCAGCAGTGACCCCTGCTTCACCCCATATTGACTCCCTGAACAAGCAGCCTCCGGAGTATCCTCCTGACAGGTTCCTTTTAGTCTTTACTCTCAGCCACATGGTTGGCCAGGCTTCACATTTCTACTGTTTGTGATTTTATTATTCTAGTCAATACATTTCTGCAACAACAATAAATTTTCAACAAACCCTCCAGAGTGTGGCTGTATCTGGTTGGCTTTTCTGTTTCTCAAAGCTGATGTACATCACTTAGCTGCAGTAGACATCTCTTTAATCCCTTTTGCTTTGTTGCTGCTTTCCTGATATGTCTCTTCCACTTTACCTCCACCGCGCATTTGAGCTTCACCAGATTCATGAACTCATGCTGCATCCCTTGGTTTTAGGATCTGTTTCTTTCTTGGGCTAGCAGAACACCCATCTTGTTTTGTTTGTGTTGCAGAATGTTCTGTGTCTAATGCACAGCAGCTTCCTGACCTCACAATTGCATTAACCCACAATTGTTGTTTCCCAGGATATGGATTTTCTCCTAATTTCTGCAGCATGACCATCAAGCACTGGACAGTCAGTCAATGTTCATTGAATTGATGGTACAACAGTCTCTGCTCAAGCCCTGGAGGAAATTAATCAACCAGTAATGGAGCCTGTTGTTCAGCAGTCAGTTTGTGTGGGTGTTCCAGATACATATGAAATGGAAGAATGCTAGGATCATCTAGGATTATCTCATTGAGGCAGCATAAATACATATCAGGGGCTTGAAAAACTGAGGAGAAACCCTCCTAGGTAGAAGTGCTTTGGTTCAACTTAGCATTGTCAGTAACCCCCTTTTTCTACTTTATTTTTGATATCCAGTCCTTTTCTGAGCTTTCTTCCAGTTTCCAAATCTTCCCTGTCGTCTTCATGCCCATGGTCACTCCAACTGGCCTGTATTCTCACCACTTCATTTTTGTGCACCTCTGCAGGTACCTCTTAGTGCCAATCTAATCCATCCTGGACACTCATACTCTCCAGTGTCTACCAGTGGCGGGGGAAACATCAGGCACATGCATCCCAGTTCGAAGCTCCCATGATTCCCTGTGAGAGAACTGCTGTGTAGGTCAGTTAATCATGTTTTCATTCAGTACCTTCTCAGCTCTTGTCCCATACTTTTAGGTCAACTTCAGATCTTTATCTGCAAACTGTCTCATTTCACTAAATAAATTGGTTAACAACTGTTTGCTTGAATTGATTGTTCAACTGGGGAAGCACAATAATTCTTTGGTGTAGCAGCCCCCACTGTGCGTCCTTCAGTTACAAAATGAACCTAAAAACAGTTGCTTTTTTTCTTTCTGATGTCCTATCACTTCATTGTCATGGATGTTTTTAAGTGGTGCTGAGTGAGGAAGCAAGGAGATCACCTAGGTCCTTTGGAATGAAATCAACTGATGTCCAGGAACCAAACCAACTATAATTAAAATGTTTCTTGCTCTATTCCTCCTCTCAGGAGGAAGGTTTAGGATATTTTGATCTAAATCCTTTTCTTCCTGAAGATGTATCATATGCCATTGGTAGCTGGGCCTGTGCTTGATATACTAGGCTACTTTGGGTCTAGAGAAGTAGTTTAATTTAGAGTACATGTGCTTCAATTTTTATTGGCTTGAAGACCTTTAAAAATAATGAACATGATTTTTTATTTTACACTTGCAAACTTTTTCAAAAATTTAGATTGTCCTAGCCAGAACATGAATCTGAAACTTCAGAAAACAATCAATTCATAGCACAATAAATTATGGTTGTTTTTTTGTTTTACTTCAGAAAATCTAAGTGAAACATAAGAACATTCATCTTTCTACTTGAAAGAAGGATTGAATCAATTCTAAAATTTTATGACTACCTAGCCTAGAGAAATCTGTGACTTTACAGTTTGGTGTCAAAGCTATACTTGGCAAAACTGAGAATTCAACATATACTGTACTCTGTAGGTAAGCTCTAAATGAGTCCCCTAGTGGGAGGGGACTTAAATCTATAGGGACAGGACCCACCCAGATAGGGAGTTATTCCAGAATGTAAAATATTCACAATTTCTTTGCATTTTTATTAGCTTTACCTTGATGAAAGACTTATAATTGGTTGCTATGTACTTGAGAAATGTCAAAGATTGGTCATGGTCGATGACTTTCTGACTTTGTACAGAATCAGGGTCCTTTGGTGCCATACTGTTTATTCACTTCTGGTAATTGGTCCCACAGGGCAAAGAAAGCTCCAGTGCCAACTCATATGGATGGAGAATCACCCACATTATCTTCTTATGTGACTACAGAGCTTTTAACATGTAAGACTCTGAATAGAACATGGATACCATGAGCTGTTAAAATTCTAAGGTAAATTAGTATTCCAGGTTTTACATGGGAGGCACAAATTTATAGGATTTCTTGGTTCAAATCTTTTTTCCCCTGAAGATACGATATCATATGCCGCTGATAACTGGACTTATGCTTCATGTGCAAAGCTACTTTGGGTCTAGAGAGGTAATTTAATTTAGAGCCTGCGGTGCTTCTATTTTTGTTGGATTAGTGGCTTTTTGAAATAATGAACTTGTATGTGCACTCAAGAAGTTTTAGCAAATAAAGTACTTTAGGAGACTGGCATTGTGGCCTAACAGGTTAAGCTGCCTCCTGCAATGCCAGCATGCCGTATGGGTGCTGGTTTTAGTCTTGGCTGCTCTACTCCCATCATACATCACCATCCCACTTAAATCAAGACCTGTCTTACACAATTCCTCTTCTCCTGACATTTTCCTTTAGGCCACTGACCCCACATTGTGTCAGCATTGTGGCATTTGTTTCTTGGTTGTCTGCCTACTAGAAAGCAAGCTTCAGGAAAGTTATATCCCTAGAACCTGGTAAGAGCTGTGTGACGATTCTTTGCAGGTCCAGATTTCCATCACATTAAAATATTTTATGAAAGGGATAGCAATGAACTTTCTAGTTATGCACACTGGGCACTTGTTGCATGAGCATGGACCCTCTGGTTATGCTTCTAAGTCTCTTCATGCCTCATTTTCTTCATCTGTTAAGTGAGATTAGAATAATCTGACTTTCATGGAGTCATGAAATGGAATTACAGGTATGAATATGTCTGGGATTTAGCAAGCACTCAGAGAATGCTAGTGAATAGATATTAAAAATTAGTTTGCTGTGAGCATGGGCAGTGATTATTTAACAATGGCCAGCGCACCGCTCTCATCTGATGTCAGGAGCCAGGTGCTTCACCTGGTCTCCCATGGGGTGCAGGGCCCAAGCACTTGGGACATCCTCCACTACACACCCGGGACACAGCAGAGAGCTGTCCTGGAAGAGGGGCAACTGGGACAGAATCCAGCGCCCCGACCGGGACTAGAAGCTGGTGTGCTGGTGCTGTAAGGCGGAGGATTAGCCTGTTGAGCCACGGTGCCGGCCAGTGGAGGAATTTTAATTCGACAGCAACCCTTTCACTGGGGTCAGACTTACTATGTCAAATCCTTACCTTTCTGTCTTAAATGTCTGCCCCATCTTTGGGAGAGTCACACTGTATGGGCGAACTGGGCACAGCACTCAACTGAAGGTCTCTGTGTCATTGCTAGTGCCCAGAAGGGGCAGACAGTCTTCCATGACGTCGCTCCAGTGCTGGCCGCACATACTGCCCTGTCTCCTCAACCATCAGGGCAGTGTCCAGGGACTAAGAACAAGAGAAAACTAGCTTTAAAAAAAATTCAAGATGCAGTGGCAAATGAAGCCTAAAATTCCTGAAAAGCTTGGTTTCAGAAGACTCTGTATCTGGAGGTTCTGACATGCTGACACAACGATGTCTTCTACTCACCCTGTTTTGCCCCTGGGCTTGCCACCTAGAAATTACTTGCCATGTATGTGATTTTTCAGGCCCTCCAAAATCATGGTAGTAATTAATATGTCCTTAAGCAAAAATTAATAAGTGATGATGCATTATTTCAAAATAAAATAAAGTTTCTTATTCTCAGTTATATTTCTACAATAAAATAAATTAATGCACCTCTTCCTTAACAGATTTGCTTTCAACTGCTCTCACCACTGCTGCCCTGCCCTAAATGAATGCCTCTGCCGGGAGATACACCCAATACATACAAAGCAAGAACTCATTTTTTTTACAAGTCTTCTACATTGTAAAGTAGATCCAAACTCACTAATTTCTTTTCTTAATTTGCTTTGTGTCCCAAACTAGTCTGTTTCTGGTCAAAGGAACATCTCTGGAATTGATAAAATAGAGTTTAATTGTTTGATTATGAACTTATATCACAACTTGGGCTGTAACAGTCATTTCTTTTGGAAATCACCCAAGTCCCCACCCAGTCTTGACTTGACCCAACTCCTCCCATATCATCATTTTCATTTGCACATAATCTAGAAAGTTCACATTCACAAGGCCAGTGATGCAAAAATACAGAATGCTGATGTGTAAATGCCATTTCTCTGAAGCAGAGAACAAGCTTGGCCCACATTATTCAACTACAGTCTTGTGTCTTTTAATGACAGGTTTACATTCTGAGAAATGAATTGCTTGCAAGGTGATCTCATTTCTATGTTAACATCACTGAGAATACTTATACAAACCTAGACAGAATAGTCTAGACAGTATAGCCACCATCCTATTTGTGGCCTGTCATTGAATATAATGTAATGTTGTTTTGCAGCATGAGGTTGCACTTCCTGAAAGAGCATTCTCCAAGGATACTCTTTCTACTTCCTCAATCCCAGGTCCTAGTGGATGTGAAGTGGTATCTCACTGTGGTTTTGATTTGTATTGTTCTGAGATTATATCAAGCATCTTTTCATGTGCTTATTGGCCATTTGTACATTCTTCGCAGAATAGATTTTTAATTTAAAGGTCCCAGCTAGTCTAGACCCTGTTTATCTCTGCAGAGATAAACTACCCACTCTCTGATTTTAGTTTTATGAATTTCTTCAGCCTTTGAAAGCACTAAGGTCACTGCTAACTTTCCTGTATCGGAGTTCTTATGCCTCCAAGTCTCCTGAACTGACATCTCTTTTCTCCACTTTTACTCTTTTAACCACAACTCATTTTTTAGAATTCAATTCAACCCTCACTTCATCCAAGAGCCTCCCTTGACTACCATAGCTGTGGGTCCATAACCCAGCTGGGCTCACAAAGGGCCCTGCACTAGGCTAGCATGGCCAGTCTAGAATATGAACTAATTGCCCCACCCAGATGAGTCATCAGTTTCGCTGCGTATAGCTTTATCATCAAACTTTAAACTCACAGATTTCTCTAGGCTAAAGAATCACAAACTTGAGAATTAACTCAACGTTTTTCAAATAGACGAATGTCCCTACTTTTCAGTTGGATTTCCTGATGTAAAACAGAAAAATAAACTATAATTTATTTTGTTATGAGTTGATTACTTATAAAGTTTCATTTAGATATTTGATGATGTTAATCAAAACTTACTTGAGTTATTGTCTTTGAGGCATCTAGGTTGGGGCTAGGGTATTTGAGATTTTTGCAAAAAGAAGTTTACAAGTGTAAACACAGTAAAAGAAAAGATTGAGTTCCTTTGAAAAAATAACAATTAAGACAATAATAATAAAAGAACCATGTTCTTTAATTTGAATCATCCTTGTAGACCCCAAAAAGCCTTACCCTTCCAACAAATGCCCATCTTCCATTGGCAAATGGTGCCATATCTTTCCTGGGGAGAAGATTCAGACCAGGAAACATTAAGGCCTTTCCCACTACAGGGAGAATAGCACACTAACAAACTTTATGATTACATTCAGTTTGGCTCCTTAGTAATCTTAATTTAACATACTCTAAAGAACTGAAATTAAAATAATATCTGGATAATATGTGGTCCCATTTATGTAAAGAATCAAGAAAATAAACAAAAATGAACTATGATATTTAAGAGGTCTGGTCAGATAGTGAGACATAAAGAAAGATCTAATGACAGCCCTCTTGGCTTCAGTAAGCTCAGAATCAGCAAGTTCCTTTTTCCTGCTTAAAAACTGTGGAATATGTAAAAAAGAGATGATTGAAGTTTGTAATTTTTAATTCATAGTGATAGATTTGGCAAAGCATCAAACAGCAATTACCAGCTCCATCCAAAAAACTTAATTCAAATCATTGTTGTAACTTTCAGACTGATAAAATTTAAGTTGTGAGGCTGGCACTGTTGTATAGCAGGTTAAGTTGCTACCTGCAATGCCGGCATCCTAAATGGGTGCCAGTTTGAGTCCTGGCTGCTCCAATTCTAATCCAGCTCTCCGCTTTGGCCTGGGAAAGCTTTGGAAGATGGCCCAAGTCCTTGGGGCCCTGTATCCATGTGAAATACCTGGGAGAAGCTGCTGGCTCCTGGCTTCAGATCAGCACAGCTCCAGCCATTACGGCCATCTGGGGAGTGAACCAGAAGATGGAAGACCTCTCTCTCTCTCTCTCTCTCTCTCTCTTCCTGCCTCTGCCTCTCTGCAACTCTACCTTTCAAATAAATATATAATTTTTTAAAAAAATTTAAGTTGCAACAATAAAGTAATCTTCATATTAATTATTCTTTTGCCTATTGATACTGGTAATAAAAATAGAATTAGTGTTACAATTAATGAATATCCAGACACCTGGAGGATGCAGAACTGTGGATACCGGACAGGCCAGGCATGGGATCTCTTCCTATCCAGAGAGTGTTGGATGCTCCTAAGAGGATAGACAGCCAGGTGGCAATGGATCAGTGACAGAAGGTGGGAGGATGCACAATTGGAAGGAGGCAGAACAGGGCAAGTGGTAACGGGGCAGGGCTGAGTGGCCACAGTGCAAGAGGCACTTATGACACAAAAGTCCAGCATTTTGCAGGAGGCTCCAGAGCTGAAGATATAGTTCAAAATGCTGAGAAAGGGCCAGAGCATGTAAAGATCAGGAAAGAGCCTTGGCTATTTTGAAGGAGGACCCTGGAGGTGGGAATAGAAGTCCTTTTGGCATTCAAGGATGCTGTCTGCGAGCATTGCTAACTGTAAGCTCAGTTCCAGGTGAAAACTGCCCCTTGCAGCTCCTAGAGCTCCCAATTTGTCCTATGAGAGATCGTAGGCTACTGTATGGGCTCCTTGGCTTTGATGGGCTCATATCAAGTCCCCACCAACCAGAAAGGAAAAAGAAAATGGACAGAAACACAGAAAACAAAATTGTTTATTTATTTATTTATTTTTTTGGACTGGCAGAGTGGACAGTGAGACAGAGAGAGAGAAAGGTCTTCCTTTGCCGTTAGTTCACCCTCCAATGGCCGCTGCAGCCAGCGCACAGCGCTGATCCGAAGTCAGGAGCCAGGTGTTTATCCTGGTCTCTCATGCGGGTGCAGGGCCCAAGCACTTGGGCCATCCTCCACTGCACTCCCGGGCCACAGCAGAGAGCTGGCCTGGAAGAGGGGCAACCGGGACAGAATCCGGCGCCCCGACCGGGACTAGAACCCCGTGTGCCAGCACAGCAAGTCGGAGGATTAGTCTATTGAGCCGCGGAGCCGGCTGTTTGTTTTTTCATAACTGGGAACAGACCTATAGCCTATTGGGAGTTTTTTCATAACTTCATGACTGGGTGCAGACCTATAGCCTTTTGAGGGAAGGGTGTGACAGCAGCCCGAGAGGACCACGTGCCTGTGTCCTGGCACCTTGCCTTTCTCCTGGCATCACCAGAGCTCCCCCCACCTCTTTCTGCCTTAAAAAATGAAAATAAATAAAATGAAAGTCTATGAAAATTTATGAAATAGAATCCTAAAGTTAGAATTCAATTTTATCTGAACATTTCCCTATATAATTGCAAAATTAGTTCATAAATCTAATAATCCACTTTTCCTTAAGTAGGAGAATCACATTTCTGTTTCCAGGGAGAGGCATGCCTGGTGAGGAAGCTACCTCCTCTTTGACTGCACAGATATTCTCAGAACACAGGCAAATGGGGAAACTGATCTACACAGAGATGCAAATATTCTTTCAGCTAGTGTGTGCCAAAAGCGTTCTGTGTGTCTGGCACCATTTTCAGTCCTAGAGGGATAACAATGAATAAAAACCATGACATCTTTTTTACATAAGAAATAAATAGAAAGAAGTAGAATTAATAAAAATGAAAAAATTTTCATTAAGGGGTAAAGAACAAACGAACAGAGAAAATATGTAAAATGGGAGGTGGCACTTTGGGAAATTAGGTAGGGGGGTGATGGTCTGGGAAAGGTTGTGGAAGGCGACATAGAGGGAAACCCAAAACAGCCACAGTGGAGCAGTGAGTCACAGCATAGCCTTGGATGCTGGGGGAGATGAGCAGATGGTGTGTATCATAGTTGGAAATGGCTGATATCCTAAGGTGATGAACTAGATTGTTGGATAGGAGAAACACCTGTACCTGTTAAGTCTCTAGACCTCATCAGTCTCTCCAAGAATGACCAGCCTTCCCTGAGGGTTGCTGCCTGTCTGAGGAGTCAGCAGGGCAGAGCATCCTTGCACAGGGGTCAGCACCACTTCCATCAGGATAGCATTGTAATAGCTTCCAAATGATCTGTAAGACTCTTCAATTTAGTGTGATCTGAACTTTCATTGTGGGGCCATTTACAACCCATGCATTTTAAAGAAGTCTAATGCATTCAATAATGAATTTTGCTGCTATATTCAGTCACTGAATAATTTCTCTTAATAACTTCAGTTGACCAAGACAGATAATTAGGAAGGTACTGGAAATATATTCACCTTTTTTTTTTTTAACTCAATCAGGTAAATATTGGTATTTTTTAACCAATCACTAACAGCAGGCTTCAGTTACTTTTTGTAACAAATAAGATCATCTGTTTGGAGATTTGTGGTTTCTCTAACCAGGAGAGAGGGAGAAAAAGGCAAAAGGGAAGATCCCGATCTGGCACTTCGGGCAGAATGAGGGAATTCATGCAGAAACTTCAGGTTTCCCACTGGCCACCTGGAGCTGAAGCCCAGGATCAGCTGTAGTTTGCGGGGTGTCTGAGTTCTGAGGATTTGCTGGGCATACAGTGGCCCAACAAGCCTAGAGAAGAACCGTCAGAGGGACCTTCTGAGGATTCAATCCAACACAGTCTAGTAAAGTCCCCATGTCACCTTACAAGGCTGACCAAAACAAAAGGTGGGACATTCACACAAGGATGTTGGGAATATGCACCAGTGACAAAAAGGATAAAGAAATCCCAAGCATGAGAAATTATCAGAATGAAAACTCCTGTCCCACCCCACCCCACCCTGCCAGTTCTGGTGTTTCAGAGGCATGAAAGTTGCTGGTCCTCCCAGACATATTAACAGGGAACTGGATCAAAAGTGGAGCAACTAGTGCTCAAATCAGCATCCATATACGATGCTGGTGCTGCAGGCTGTGGTTTAATCCATTGAGCCGCAGTGCTGGTCCCTGTCATTATCTCTCGAATGTGCTTTCTAATCATTTGGTATTTTTAAGTCCCCCTTGCATCCCAATAACTTGAATATTTTCTCTTTTTATGTGATCCCATGTTTTCTATGAGCTTTCTTCATTCTTTTTAACTCTTCTTATTTTTTCTCTTCCAACTATATATTTTCAAATAGTTCATCTTCAAATTCACAGATTCTTTCTTCTGTTTGATATATACTGCTATTTATGCGTCGTATTGTGTTTTTAATTTTATTTAATATATTTTTGGCTTAAGACATTTGTTTAATTTTTAATTACTTCCATCTCACTATCAGACTAATCATTTCTCCTTGTTCTCTTGATTTTCACTTAGCTTTCTTAAAGCAGCTATTTTGAAATTTTCAAACAGGTATTTCGGACTTTTGATTCCTTTGTGGTTGGTTTCTGGCACTTCATTTTGCTTTTTGGTGAGTCATGGTTCCTTGGGAGTTCCTGATGCTTGTTGGAGTATGACATCATCTGTGCACTAAAGGATTATAGTAATCTAGCTTTATTTGTGGCTGTCCCTCTGACAATTCCAAGCTGTCTGTTCTGCTGCTGAGGGGGGCTATTGTCTGCTGTTGAGGTAAGCTCACAGCCTGATTCTGCTCCCATATGCCACTGGAATGCTGCTTGAAGTATAAGATTGCCAGCCAGGACTGTGCAACTCTGCTGGGCACTGAAATAGGTACAGAGACTCTGTCTACAGGCACTGGCCCAGGGACAGACACAGATGAAATCTGCTCAATGCTGGGTTTTATCAATTTGACACTGAGTTTCAAAACAGTTCTTTGATTCCTTGTTGCCTACCCAGTGTTGCAGGAGGGGTAAAATAGTTACTCATCAGGGCCTAGATGCATCACACTTGGTCTCACAATCACCAGGCCCTGTGCAATCTCAGGGATTCACACCAGGCAGATGAAAAGCCTAGTGGCACACTATCTCAACAGTGTGCATGTTACCCTCTGATATGGAGACAGATCATTTGGTCCGCAAGCACTGGCCTGACTTCCAAAGCTCCTGTGAACATGACTTTGTGCGTGTGTAGCTGTTCTTGGTATCTCCATGGGGAAGTGGTCACCAGAGTTTCTTATTCAGCTGCCATCTTGGCTCTACATCCTACATTTACATTTTTATAATTACTAATCATATTCAATTCAAATCTCTAGGTTTTAAGATGTCTTAAATTATGACAAGATAATGTTTAGTTATTTCTCAAAAATAGCTTCAACTAAGCACCTTAAAATTTCAAAGCCTAATGTTCCTTGTTCAAAGCCTAATGTTATTATTCTATCCACCATGCTGTAAATGTTTTGTATGCTAATGACCAAAACAATCACTTTGAGATTCTTCTTCAAAATTGCATTAGTAAGCACTAGAACAGCTAAAATACTACTTATTTTCAGTACTTAGCACTAACAGCAAATCTCTTATCAGGGCCATCACAGCAAGAACATTCACCCCGTGCAGACAAGCTCACCAATGTCACTCTCACTGGACTCCATTAGATTTAGAGAAAATGGGCTTTCCAGGTAAATTCTTACTTGAACTGAAGTCGCCACAATCCAATGCTTCCAATGATTTTAGAAGTATCAAAACCATTCAGCTGCCAAACCACAAACCCCCTCTCCTCATATGCTGCTAGTCCCCACAGGCAGGGTACATTCCAGAACACCCACAGGTGCTAATCCAAGGTTGCAGCACATCTCAGGCCATTCCTTCTTCACCTCTCCAAGGAAGCTGCTCAGAGCTCTGCAGAGGAGCCTATCAGCCCTTAGAGCAGCAATTCATTGAAGAGTCATGAGTGTATGCCTTGGAACAGGGCTACAGTTCAGAAATGTCATTAATGGGCTAAAAACAGACACTGAGTCTTAAGTTGTCCTTTAAGTTGAAAATAGAGGGATAAGAAGATAGGAAAAGCTGATGGCCTTTCCTTATAGCTTTCTAGCTGGTTAGCTATTTGAAGGGGCTAACCAAATTAATTCTCTCCTACTACTACCCTTTCCTAATTGTCAAAAAAAGACCAGAACAAATTTACCCATGATCCTTATGTGTGTTGGTGGGGTGCTGCTGTTTTTTGGAGGGTGTGGTTCACAAAAAATGTATGTGGTTCTTACATACATCAAGAAGTATGTAAGAAACACTAATCTTTGATGTAATCTCATTTGTCTATTTTTGCCTTTATTACCTGTGCTACTGGGGTTTTATCCAATAATTCTTTGCCTATGCCAATCTCTTTTTCTAAGTGTTTTCCTCTAGCAATTTGATGGGTTTTGGACTTAGATGTAGATGCCTGATCCCTTGTGAGTTGAACTTTGTATAGGTTGTAAGGTAGGGGCTTTGTTTCATACCTCTGTAAGCAGATACCCAGTTTTCCAAAAACCATTTGATGGAGAGATTGTCCTTTCTCCAAGAAATGATTTTAGCTTGTTTGTCAAAGGCCACCTGGTTGCAAATGTGTGAATTAATTTCTAGGGTCTTTAATATGTTCCATTGGTCTATATGTCTATTCCTGTTCCAATACCAGGCTATTTGGATTGTAACTATAATATGTAATATATCTTCAAATCTGGTATTGCGATGTTTTCAGCTTTATTTTTATTGTTTTTAATTGTTTTAGCTATTTAGGGTCTTTTGTGATTTCATATGAATTTTAGGGTCATCTTGTCCAGATCTGAGAAGAATGTCCTTGGCATATTGGCTGGGATTGCATTGAATCTGTAAATTGCTGTTGGTAGTATGGACATCTTGGTGATATTAATTCCTCCAATCCATGAACATGGAAGAGTTTTCTTTTTTGTGTATCTTCTTCTATTGTTTTCCTTAGTGTTTTGTAATTTTTATTGTAGAACTCTTTCATATATTTTGTTTAATTTATACCAAGTTTAAATTTAACTTTAAATTTAATTAATTAATTTAAATTCAATGTATTTGAATTTTTGGAAGCTATTGTGAAAGGGACTGATCTTATAAGTTCTTGCTAAGCCATGGTATTGCTTGTGTATAAAAGGGCTATTGATTTTCTTGTGTTAATTTTATAACTTAGAACTTTGCCAAACTTTCTTTTGAGTTTCAATAATCTTTTAGTACAGTATTTTATTTCCCCTATGTATAGGATCAAATCATCTGAAAACAGGGAAAATGTGACTTCCTCCCTTTCCATTTGTATCCTGTTGATTTCTTTTTCTTGTCTAAATGGCTATGGCTAAAACTTCCAGAACTACATTGAATAGTAACGGTGAGAGTGGACATTCTTGTGTGGTTCTGGATCTTAGTGGAATGCTTCCATGTTCTTCCTATTCAATATTATGCTGGCTGTGGATTTGTCATACATTACTTTGATTGTGTTGAGGTATATTCCTTCTATACCTAATTTGCTTAAAGTTTTTATCGTGAAAGGATGTTGTATTTTATCAAATCATTTATCTACATCTGTTGACATGATAATCTTTTTAATTCCTCAGTTTGCTACTGTAAATGTATCACATTTATTGATTTGGATATATTGAAACATCCTTGCATACAAGGGATAAACCCCACTTTATTTGAGTGAATGATCTCTTGGATATGTTATTAGGTTTGATTAGTTAGCTAGTGTTTTGTTGGGTATTTTTGCATCTATGTTCATCATGGATATTGGTTTATAGTTCTGCATAGCAAAGGAAACATCCCACACAGTAAAGAGGCAGCTGATAGAATGGGAGAAAATATTTGCAAATTATACATCAGATAAAGGATTAATATCCAGTATATAAAAAGGAACTCAAACCACTCAACAACAAAACAAGCAATCCCAGTAAGAAATGGGCTCAGCCAGCACTGCAGTTCACGAGGCTAATCCTCCGCCCATGGCACTGGCACCCCGGGTTCTAGTCCCAGTCGGGGTGCCAGATTCTGTCCTGGTTGCTCCTCCTCCAGTCCAGCTCTCTGCTGTGGTCAGGGAAGGCAGTGGAGGATGGCCCAAGTCCTTGGGCCCTGCACCCGCGTGGGAGACCAGGAGGAAGCACCTGGCTCCTGGCTTCAGATTGCACAGCGTGCCTGCCATGGCAGCCATTTGAGGGGTGAACCAACGGAAGGAAGACCTTTCTCTTGGTCTCTCTCTCTCACTGTCTAACTCTGTCAAAAAAAAAAAAAAAGAAAAAGAAAAGAAATGGGCTAAGGATACAAGCAGGAATTTTCAAATGATTAAATGCAAATGGCCAACAGACACACGAAAAGATGGTCAGGATCACTAACCACAGGGAAATGCAAATAAAAATTGCAGGGAGGTTTTACCTTACTCCGGCTAGAAATACTTTCATCCAAAAATCTAAAAACAATAAATGCTAATGAGGATGTGGAGAAAAAAGGTACCCTAATACACTGTTGGTGAAAAAGTAAACTAGTACAACCATTATAGAAGACAGTATGGAGATTTCTCAGAAATCTGACAATAGATCTACCATATGGCTCAAATTTCCACTCCTGGGAAAAGAGATGAAATCAGCATAAGAAAGAGATATCTGGCCGGTGCTGCAGCTCAATAGGCTAATCCTCCTCCTGCGGTGCCAGCACACCTGGTTCTAATCCCAGTCGGGGCGCCGGATTCTGTCCTGGTTGCCCCTCTTCCAGGCCAGCTCTCTGTTGTGGCCCGGGAGTGCAGTGGAGGATGGCCCAAGTGCTTGGGCCCTGCACCCACATGGGAGACCAGGAGAAGCACCTGGCTCCTGACATCAGATGAGAGCAGTGTGCCAGCCGCAGCGGCCATTGGAGGGTGAACCAACGGTAAAAGGAAGAAATTTTTCTCTCTGTCTCTCTCTTACTGTCCACTATGCCTGTCAAAAAAAAAAAAAAAAGAAAGAAAAGAAAGAGATATCTGTGCCCCCATATTTATAGCAGCTCAACTCACAATAGCTAAGATATGAAATCAACCCAGATACCCATTTACTGATAACTGAATAAAGAAATTGTGTTTATATACACAACAGAATACTACTCACTGAAAGTAGATGTTTGCAAAAATTAAAAGTGGGAATGGGAGAGGGAAGAAAAAGAAGGGTTGGAGCATGGGCAGGAGAGAGGGTAGGGTGGGAAGTATCATTATGGTCCTGAATCTGTATATACGAAATACATAAAACATGAATAACTTAAATAAAAAGAATGAACTCCTGTCTTTTGCAATAAAATGGATGCAATTGGAGACCATTATTCTTAGTGAAATAAGCCAGTCCCAAAAAGACAAATATCATATGTTTTCTTTGATTTGTGGTAAATAATATACAGAGCACAAAAATGTAATGCATATGAACAAAGTTGACATGTTGAGATTTGATTATTACTTTCAGTCCTTGTTTATGCTCTTGTGGAACAGTGATTTTTCTACTTACTACTTACTGAATTCTTTATTTAGTGGAGGGTTAAGCTTGTAATTATAAAGCAAATTGAAAGTATGTCATTGTAAAAATTAAAAGAAAAATAACAAAGGAATTGAGGGAGGGAGAGAACATGGGAGGGATGAAGGGTAGAGTGGGAAATAACATTGTGTTCTTAAAAGTGTACATTTGAAATATATGAAATTTGTTCCCCTTATATAAATAATTTTTTTTAAAAAGCAACACTTAGTTTTGGCCACACATCCTTGCTAAATTTTCCTTCCACCTCCCATAGAACTTATTCTAAATATGGAGGACAAAATATTAAAGGAGAAGCAGAAGCGAAAATAAGGGAGCAAAAGACAACATTCTCTCATCAGAATAATGTGACATCAGAAGCAATGCTTCTGGATCAAATCAAGGATGCGTGGAATAGGGCTGGCATTGTACCATTGAAGTTGCCACTTGGGACACCTGCACACCATATCAAACTACTTAGTTCAAGTCCTGGTTACTCCACTTCCAATCCAGCTTTCTGCAAATGTGCACACTGGGAAGCAGCAAATGATGGTTCCAGCAGCTGGGGCCCTGCCACTCACAAAAGAGACCCTAACTGAGTTCCAGGACACTGGTTAGGACTTGGCCATTTTAATAGTGAACCAGTAGACGGAAGGATTTCTCTCCCTCTCTTACCCCTCCCCTACCTCTCACATAAAGTGAAAATAACTTTTTAAAAAACATTTAAGTGCATGGAGATAAAAATCAGTTGAGCAGTACACTCTTAGCATACCTAGGGAACCACAGGACCTAGGCTTACCCTTCAGCAGATGGGGTTACCTACATGACATCACTCACAGCTTGTGTCAGAGTTCCTGAGCTTTCCAGGAAAAGGATGGATTTACATTAATCATCAACCAAGAGATGTGAAAGAGCTTTGGAAAAAAATATATCCAATAAAAATTGGCAAATAGAATCACGTAGCTATTAAAAACTATAGCAAGTAGTCCTTACATGACTGGAAAACCGAAGTCAAAATGATGTATGGAGATTGTTATTGCATATGACAGATGTTACATCTATGTGTACCAGCATTGGAAGAGGGTTCAGTAAAATACTAAATACACAGCTGAATATATGTTCACACTTTTATGTACTTTTAGCTACAATTTAGATTGTTTTTCAGTGAGTAGGTATTATGTTGGGGTATGATTACATTCAAACAGAGTTACACTGGGATCAGAGAAAGACAATCACATTTCTAGTTATGTTCTCCAGGGTTGGCTTCTATTAAGTTTTGAACAGGACTTCCCCCAAACTTATACAAGCATTTAAACATCAAGGTCTTATGTTAACAATATATGGATTAATGCTCATGTTTAATGCATTAAAGGTAGAAACTTGAAATAATTATGGTGTCTCAGAGGTGGGCCAGTGAGAGGTCTTTACATGGCTGGGGAACTTGGCCCCAGAAGACAGTTCTCTTGAGAGGACTGATTATATGAGCAGAGTTTTCCCAACTTCTCTATCTTCACTTCCTGTTCACCATGTAACCCTCCCTCTGCCTGTGTTCCATGATCACCCTCCTCCAGGTTAACCAGATACCTAAACCAATGGAGTTGCCTGACTTGGGACTATGAGCCTCTAAAACTGTGAGCCAAAATAAAATTCTTTTCTCTTTCTAAGTTGCTTCTTTAGGATTTAAGTTAAGGTAACAAAAAAGCTGAATAATACAGCAGCATCTCTAAGGACATAGAGCTGGGGGTCAGACAGGATTAAACACAGCAGAAAGGGGTGGAGAAAGTGTTCTGTGCAAATGAAAGAAAAAGGCAACCTGGAACCAGGAGGTCACCCTGGGATGGGTTTGTGAATGGGCCTGGGCAGGAGCTTCATTGACAGGCAAAGCAATGTGGACAGAATCTTAGCAACATTTCATGGCCAAAGAAGCACTATGAGTAAAAGACCAATTGAGGCACAAGAAATCTAAAAAACTAACAATACAAAATGGTGATGAGAAACAGATGGACTTATTGCAATCCAGTATGATCATTAAAAGTTCATATTCTAATGGCATAGGAAATGCTCACAGAGGAATGTTAAATGAAAGGCATCATATATTTAACACATGGAGCATAAACATCTACGAAGAAGGAATCTTACCAAAACTGTATTTCTCATCCTACTCTAGCAAAGAGTGAAAACATTTTATTCTCTTCCTATTCTTAATAAACCATCAGTTCCCAAGGGCAGGGTTCTGCAGCTGAAGCCCTACCCTAAGAGGAAGCCTCAGAGGCATAGTCTTTGGGCAACATGTTAACAAACCATGGTACCTGAAAGTCCGGAAAAACACCCACAGATGCAGTGCATTTAAATATCCAAGGTGTACTGTATAACACCATTTACCTCAGACAGTGGGACTGGGAAACAGAAATGGAATTTTCTGATTTCATTGAGTATAGAAGTAAACAGACCAGTGGCCGGCTCCGTGGCTCACTTGGTTAATCCTCCACCCGTGGCACTGGCATCCCATATAGGCGCCAGGTTTTAGTTCCGGCTGCTCCTCTTCCAGTCCAGCTCTTTGCTGTGGCCCCGGAAGGCAGTGGAGGATGGCCCAAGTGCTTGGGCCCCCGCACCCGCCTGGGAGACCAGGAGGAAGCACCTGGCTCCTGGCTTCAGATCGGCACAGCGCCGGCCATATTGGCCATTTGGGGAGTGAACCAACGGAAGGAAGACCTCTCTCTCTCTCTCTCTCTCTCTCTGTCTATAACTCTACCTATCAAATAAATGTTTTTAAAAAGTAAACAAACCAAATATGCCCAAATCCACTCTTTCGTAGAAGAAATTGTGGTAAGAAATGTTAACTCATGATGTGACCCAAGATGGAAATCAAGGTCACAGGAAGGAGACTCACAAAGCCTTGAAGGCCACAGGGGCAATTCCTTCTCTTTCAAACTCCGTTTCTTTTCTACAGAATATGAGAAAAATAAGAGCTGTACTGGCTCTTGAACTGTCACAGGATCACGTCCAGGTAGGGCTAGGAAGACCACCAGTGAGGGATCTAACATACTCACATAAGTTCAAATGCTCTTTCCTGAGCCTTTTGTGTTGCAGGAACTGTCTCAGACTCTCCCATAAGACTTGACAAGGTGTCAGTGGAAATGAACCTCACACTGATCATTGGGTCATCTGCTACACAGAGCAAGGCTGAGCCATGCAAGACAAGGGAAGAACACAGGGCACTCACATCATGGTCCTGCACTTGCCAGCTCTGGTCCAGGTGCCTGTGGGGAAGTCTTCGTCAGGCTGGCCTCAGCAATGCTGTATGGACTCAGGACCTGCAACATCCAGGGGCTGGGCATGAAACCTCAAGGACAATCAGAGTGAGAACACTGGAGCCACAGCTGGAAGACACCACTTACTGCCATCACACATGACATAACAGCAGCACATATGGAGTCAGTGAAGTGCATTTGATGCTGAAAATATCATGAAACAGGACATTGATCCTAGGTGTGTTGGAGGTCAAGATGTACTATGATGTTCTGGGACCTATTGTGCTCTAGATATCATGAGATTCAAAACTACTGGTCACTGGGAAGTGACCAAGATATGAGCCAGGTGGGTAGGACAGATGAGTAAGCCCAGTGGGCAAGGCCACGATGTTGAGAATAGTTGAATAAAGCCAGGAGTTTAAAATTGAGTGAATAAATGAAGGATAATAAGCCCTGGTGAGTATGACAAGGTGAGTTTGGCCAGGTGAGTGGGTTTGTGGCTATAAGTAATAAGTAAAATCAGATAAGTAATATCAGATGGGTTCAGGAAGCTAAGGCCAACTGAAGAAATCTAGGTGGTTAAAACCAAAAGGTTAAAGCCAGGAGCTGAAAACCAGGTAGATACAGCAGGAGAGAAAGGTTGGGTATCATTGCATCTGGGTTATCAACATTTTCTCAAATGCTGTCAATATTTTACTGTAATTTATGTTCTTATGTATATTTGTTAAAACTGTAAAAAAAATTTCACAGATTTTTTTCCAATACCTGTGCAAGATATATGTGTAGCTCAAAACTATTTGTGATCTGCTGTCTGCATGTAAGAGACCAGGATATGGAACTCTTATATTTTAAGTGTATACATATTGTGTATATAATATATGAATATTGAAATGGAGAATAGCACATTTTACCTTTCAGACACAACTTCTATCACAATTAGAAAGAAACAGTTGTCAGATATGTGTTTAAGATTAGTCTTAAAAAAAATAAATCTAATCAAAATGTGGTAAATAACAGTCAAAAAGAACATAATCATCATTTTATATTACTTAATTTGTTCAATTAGTGTCCCTTATCAAAGCAGTTTCTTTGATATTACTTGGCTATTAAATAAAGAAAAATTGGATGTAAGACAATAGAGGAACTACTTAAAACTAAACAGGAGTGTCCTTTGTTCTTAAACTGGGATGTGTCCAGCAACTGAATCGAATGTCCATAATGTCTAAAGGTAGAATGTGAACATTGCCACAAAGTTCATTGCTCTCAGTATAAGATTTTACTTTATTAATGCAAAAGGAATATGGGTATATTTCTTTAACTGCAATTTTTTATTATGTGCAGCTTTTTTTGAATTGTGTTTTTAAAATTATACAAATGAAAAAATATGCCATTTCGTGAAGTCAGGATTTGCATCAGCCTTCTGAAACATAGGTGCTTTCATCACTGGAGGCCAGGTCGTTCAGATGCTTATTCAGTTAGCTTGCCTAACACTTGTCATGGTTCCCAGTGTAGCCTGGAAGAGTCTCCTATTTGACACAGCCTTGGAAAGGTTTGCATTCCTCTCAGTTTTTCACTTTTGTTTTAGGATGACTGTTACAGTTTTTATTTGGCTGTTTGAAGCCAGATTCAGCTATTGAATTATGATTTCATGGTCACTGTCGGGCAATGTGCAGTGTATGGTGTGTTTACCTGTCCACTTTAGAGCATTGCTTACAGGTTTGTTTTTTTTTTTAAGATGTTTTGCTGTAAAATACTGTCAGATTTGCTATTTCCTGGTACAGTGTAGTTTTTCCCCTTTCATTTGAATAAAAGCATGGCACCAAAAAAAAAAAAAAAGAAAGGTTAGGATGTATTTCTAATACAGTAAGGCCACTGGAGTATTGGCAAGTAGGTACCAGCCAGGGATTATAAAATGGAAGTTACAGGCAGGAGGTAATGCCAGAAGGTAGGGCCTTGGAGTATGGTCAGGAGGTAAGCCCAGTTGGTTGCAGTCAGGATGTTGACAATGTGTGAGCAAAACCATAAGCTTAAGACTGAGTAAAGGAAGGTAATTAACAAGGCCAGGCTGTTAAGCACAGGAGGTTAATGATGTCAGGTGGGAATTGTTAGAAGGTTAATGCTAAATTCATAAGGCCAGAGAGGAAAGATCACATGAATATGGCTAGGAGGTGGGGGCCCGGTGGGTAGTGCCAGGAAGGTCTGTCGGGGGATATGGCTTGGAGGGTAAGACAGATCTGACAGTCCCTGGGCCATTGAAGTTAATACAGTTGAAGCTGGTAGCATAACACACAGCATACACACTTATTCCCATTAGTTCCCCCTTTTATCATGTCACAGTCTAATGGAGCAAGAAGCAAAACTCACCTTCAAACTAGACAAACAGTGGCTGTCGGTGGATGGCACTTTCTTTTTTTTTAAAAAATAGTTTATTTTGTTAAGAAAATTTTTTAAATCAATGCATGCAAGGAACTTTTTTTTTTTTTACAGAAGATCAGTTTAGTATATATTAAGTAAAGATTTCAACAGTTTGCCCTCACATAGCAACACAAGGTGAAAAATACTGTTGGAGTACTAGTTATAGCATTAAATCACAATGTATAGCACATTAAGGACAGAGATCCTACATGATATTTTTTTAAAAATTGATTAATTTTCTATGCAATTTCCAATTTAACACCAAGTTTTTTTTTTCATTTTCAATTATTTTATATACAGAAGATCGATTCAGTATATACTAAGTAAAGATTTCATCAGTTTGCACCCACACAGAAACACAAAGTGTAAAAATACTGTTTCAGTACTAGTTATAGCATTACTTCACATTGGACAACACATTAAGGACAGATCCCTCATGAGACGTAAGTACACAGTGACTCCTGTTGTTGATTTAACAATTTGGAACTTTTGTTTTTAAAGATTTATTTGTGTATTTGAAAGGCAGAGTTACAGAGAGCTCACCCATCTGCTGGTTCACTCCTCAAATGGCCATAAAGGCCAGGAGCTTCCTCTGTGTCTCCCACATGGGTTCAGGGGCCTAGGGACCCAGGTCATCCTTACTGTTTTCCCAGGTACACTGGCAGGGAGGTGGATGGGAAGTGGAGTAGCCAGGACCTGAATCAGCACCCATATGGGATGTCAGCACCATCGGCAGAGGCTTCACTTGCTATGTGAGAGCACTGGTCCATATAAAGTCTTCAAAAATTTCATGAAAAATGAATATTATGAAAAACATGCTTGGATATCAAAAAATTTTATGCCAAAATAAATTTTTCTTTTAATTACATTTTCCATGAATTCAAAAAACATTTTATTTTCATATGGTAGATCTATTTTTAGATTTCTGAGATACTGTCTTCTATAGTCATTGTACTTGTTTACATTCCCACTAACAGTACCTTTTCCCCACATCCTCTTTAGTTTTTATTATTTTATTTTTTTCGGTTTAGTTTTTTTATTTAAGGTAAATAATCTTCATGTAATTCACATATACATATTTAGGATTATAGCAATATCTCCCACCCTACCCTCCCTCCTGCTCAAGCTTCCATACTCCCTCCTCCCTTATCTTTTATCTTAATTTTTACATTGACATACTTTCAGTATATTTTATAATCACAAGCTTAACCATCCACCAAATAAAAATTCAGTAAGTAGTAAGTATAAAAGCTACTGCTCCTAAAGAGTATAGACAAAGACTGTAAACAATGGTCAAATCTCAAAATGTCAATTTTGCTCATATACATTACATTTTTTGTACTCTCTATATTAGTTACCACAAATTAGGAGAAACACATGATATTGTTTTATTGGAACTGACTTATTTCCCTCAACATAATGGTTTCCAAATGCATCCATTTCATTCTTTTTTCTACAGCTGAGTAGTATTTTATAGTGTATATGTAATACAGTTTCTTTATCCAGTCATCAGTTGATGAACATCTGGGTTAATTCTATAACTTACCTATTGTGAATTCAGCTACAATAAACACGGGTATATGTAACTCTTTCGTATGCTGATTTCATTTTTTGAGTAAATTCCCTAGAGCAGATTCTCTGAGGAATCTCCATACTGTCTTCCATAATAGTTTTACTAGTTTACATTCCCAGCAACATTGTCTCAAGGTAATTTTTTTCCCCCACACTCTTGGCAGCATTTATTATGTTCTTGATTTTTGTATGATGGCTATCCTAACTGGAGTCAGGTGAAATCTCATTGTGGATTTGCTTTGCACTTCTCTGATGGTTAGCCATCCTGAGCATTATTTTTCATGTATCTGTCGGCCATTTGAATTTCATCATTTGAAAAATTCCTGTTCATGTCCGTTGCCCATCTCTTGACTGGATTGTTTGTTTTGCTGTTGAGTTTCTTGAGCTCTTTATAGATTCTGGATATTAATCTTTTGTTAGTTTCACAGTTTATAGATATTTTCTCCCATTCTGTTGATTGCCTCTTCATTGAGTGTTTCCTTTGCAATGTAGAAGCTTCTTAGCTTAATGCAATTCTGTTTATCTGTTTCTGCTTTATTTCTTGTGCTTCTGGGGTCTTTTCCAAGAAGTCTTTGCCTATGCCAATGTCTTACAGAGTTTCCTTGATGTTTTCCTCTGGTAATTTGATGGTATTGGGTTGGGTCATAGATTTAGGTTTTTTATCCATTTTGAGTGGATTTTTGTGTAAGGTGTAAGGTAGGGGCCTTATTTCATACTTCTACATGTGAAGATCCAATTTTTTCAGCTCCATTTGTTGGAGATACTGTCCTTTCTCCAGGGGTTGATTTTTGCTCATTTGTCAAATATAAGTTGGTTGTAGATGCATGGATTGATTTCTGGACTTTTTATTCTGATCCATTGGTCTACACATCTATGATTTTGACTTTACCAGGTTGTTTTGATTATAACTGCCCTGTAGTATGTCTTGTTTTTTTTTAAAAAAATATTTATTTTATTTATTTGAAAGCCAAGAGTTGCATAGAGAGGGAGAGAGAGAGTGAGAGGTCGGTCTTCCATCCACTGGTTCACTCCACAGATGACTGCAACAGCCAGAGCTGCACTGATCCAAAGCCAGGAGCCAGGAGCTTCTTCCAGGTCTCCCACGTGGATGCAAGTGGGCCATCTTCTACTGCTATCTCAGGCCACAGCAGAGAGCTAGATCAGAAAAGGAGCAGCTGGGACTAGAACCGGTGCCCATATGTGATGCCAGTGCTTTAGGCCAGGACTTTGACCCACTGCGCCACAGCACCAGCCCCACTTAGTATGTCTTGAATTCTGGTATTGTGATGCTTCCAGCTTTATTTTTGTTGTTTAAGATTGCTTTAGCTATTTGGGGTCTCTTGTATTTCCATATAAATTTTGGCATTGTCTTTTCTATATCTGAGAAGAATGTCCTTGGTATTCTGATTGAGATTGCATTGAATCTGTAAATTGCTTCTGGTAGTTTGGACATTTGATGATATTAATTCTTCAATCAACTAAAATGGAAGATTTTTCCATTTTTTGTGTCTCCTTATATTTCTTTAGTATTTTGTAATATTTATTGTAGAGATCCTTTACCTCCTTGGTTAAATTTGTTCCAAGTTATCCAAATTTTTTTAGCTGTTGTGAGGATGTCCACTTTCTAACTTGCTCACTTGCTCAGCATCAAAGCTGTTCTAGCCACTTGGTATATTGCAGATCACTGATGCTCACAGATCTTCCTAATAGCAACCACCATTTAAAACCATCTGAAGTGATTTTCAGCTTAATTCCTTGTTTGCTATCCTTCTTTACCACTACAACTAATGAATGAAGTGATGCTGTATAAAATGCCCAGGGACAGGGACTGAAAGTAGAGATTGTGGCATTCACTGCCTTTGGTAGAAAGCGGCTTTGCATTGGTTAGGGTGGCTGGAGCAGGGGCTGCTCCTCTCCCAGAAGCAGCAAGTATGTAGAAGGCACCACAGACACACTATTCTCTGCCACTTCATGAGGCCTGTGAGATGAAGGTCAAGTGGGTAGTATACTAATAAAGGTATTAGTGCTCTTATTAAAAGACTCCAAATGCCCTCACGCTCCTTCCACCATGGAAGGAGAAGTGAGAAGGGAGCATCTATTGATCAGGATGTGGACCTTCACCAGACACTGAATCTGCTAGAGCTTGATTTTGGACTTCCAGGCTCCACAGTTGCGAGAAGTGAATTTCTGTTGTTTATATCCCACCTAATTTATGGATTTTGTTATAGTATCTCAAATGGACTGAGACACAGCATGGATTCACACCTCTATCATCCTTTCTTCTTTTAAATGACTCTTTACAGGTGACTAGACATGACCAACGGTGACTTCTGAAGCAAAGTCATTCCCTGTTCTTTTGGGTCACTTTCTCTGAGGAAAGATGTCCATGTTGCGAGGACACTCAAGCAGCCCTATTCAGAGGCTCTGGGAGTGAGGAGCTGAGACCTCTTGCCCACAGCCACTACAAGTTATAACTTGAAGGAACTTAATGGCAAACATCAAAACACAAGTTGTTTTGTTTTTACAAATGGATTACGGACATTGCTATTAAATTTAAGAAATCCACTAAACATATTCCTATGAAATCTTTACACTCAAGACTCAAATCTATCTCCCTGGGAAGAAACACTATGTTGATAAATACGTTAACAAAACCAACAGCAGATGTACTCATAGGCTACAGCTAACCTTCATTTTTCTTAGAAAAACAAGATTCAACCAGTTGTGTTTGTAGTTAATGGAATTAAGAATTTATTATTCTCTTCTAATTTATATTAAATAAACTATATCATTAATAACAACAAAAACAATTTAAAAATTTCCTAAAACAGCGCTGCTAAATAAAGCCAAAACAGTGAGAACTATACAATTGAATGCATTTGTTCTACTTTATTTAGCAAATCTTTAGTGTTCATTGTGTGCTAGGCTTTACAAATGTGCCTCATCGAACTTTTGAGTTAACTCTTAGAGGGGCCTTATTATTGACAGCCTTTTTAAAAATGCATGAATGAGGGGATGGTGTTATGGTTTAGTGGGTAAAACACTACCTGCAACACTGATATGGCATATGGGTGGTGATTCATGTGCCAGCTGTTTCATGTCCCATCCAGTTCCATTCTAATGGCCTGGGAAAAGTAGAGGAAAATGGTGGAAGTGCTTGGGCCCCTCTCACCCATGTGGGAGACTTGTATGAAGCTCCTGATTCCTGGCTTCAGCCTGGCTTAGTGCTGGCCTTTGTGGCCATCAGATGGATTCTCTCTCTCTCTCTCTCTCTCTGACTCTAACTCTGACTTTCAAATAAATAAATAAATGTTTTACAAATGAATGTTTGACTATGATTCTTATAACATTACAGTTTTGTTCATCACTCATAGATCGACTGTAAACACCTAAGTAAGACAGAGAAAGTGCTAGCATATGCTGTTTTGCTCTATTTCCCTTCTAGCTCCCCACCCTGAGCACATCTCCAGGACGCAGGACAGGAAATTCTTTCCTGGGGGCCTCACAGGTGGGAAAGACCCAAGAGCTCATTAGCTTGGGGAAAGTGAAGGAAGTGGCAAACCAGAATAAATTGTCTTAAATTAACCTCTGGAACTTGAATGATAAATTTATTCCAAAAGGATCTCTGTATATAGTGAACTACAACCAAGCTTGATGTGCAAGCTGGTTGTAACCTAAGAATAAATGTTCGTAGCTAAGCAACTGAGTCTCAGCCAATCACAGCAGCTAACCCTTCAGCTAAACTCCAGCTGAAGGCTGCCAGATTATGCCCAAACAAGGCAAATGCCAGACTGCATCAATCAGGTTATCTCTATAGATCATATCCTGTCTTTCTGGTTTCCAAAGTAGCTCACCACATTGTTTGGGGAGAGTAGGTCATCAGAACAAACGTTGGTCTAGAATATTGTCCACCTCTGGAAACCTTCCTTGCTCAAGCAAACTCATTAAATTGAATTGGTCCCAATTTTTCTTTGTACAGAACAAAGTGTGAGGAGAGCCCAGTGACACTCAAAGGATCCCTCTGAGGATGGCACGAATATCAGCGTACAGTGGAAGAGCAACCAGGCTTGTGTCACCGGGGCTCCCCTCCCCCTCCCTTTATTCTGGGCTCTCTCTTTGTACTTTCTCACTTACTGCACAATTTACTAATTTATTTACTGTCTGTCTTTCCTCACTGGAGTATTAACCCTAGAGGGGCAGGAATTTTTTTCCTGGTAAGAAAACATCCGAAAGAAGGACCCTGCAGTCTGTACTGAACAGGTTCATAAGCAAGACATAGAAAACAAATGCAGAGGTCTGAAAATGTCTTCTTAAAGGACCACGTAGTAAATAATTCAGACTTGGGAAGCATCTAGGCCCTGTCACAACTATGGAACTCTGCTGCAGTGGCAAGAAAGCAGATAAACAATCAGTAAATAAATGATCATGGTTGTGTTCCTATAAAACTTGATTTATAAAAACAGGCAGTGAGCCAGATTCGACAGTTATTTGGGGACCAAATTGTGAAAGAGCAAGAGTTTGAAAAGGTTTAATGACGACATAAAAAAGAAAACTACAACCGATATCACTTGTTTATATTTACCAGGCATATTTTTTAAAGATCCCCTAATGCCCAATTGGAGTAAATGTCACAAATGTATAGATTAGGAATCCACATATGTGATTGACTTCCCTGACTCAGGAACTCATTAACTAAGGTCAACACCAACCATGACTATCCAGGAGTCTACACACATATACATCTCAACTTTATAATCAGCGTCATTACTACTAGTCAAAGTTTGGAAGCACTCGAGGGACAAGATACAAATGCTGAAGAGTGTTAGTGTTACCTGAACCAATTAGACAAGGTAACAAAAACACATTGATTTATTATTATTTACTGCCATAAATATCATTAGAAAAATGATGATATCGATTCAGTATATACTAAGTAAAGATTTCATCAATTTGCACCCACACAGAAACACAAAGTGTAAAAATACTGTTTCAGTACTAGTTATAGCATTACTTCACATTGGATAACATATTAAGGACAGATCCCTCATGAGATGTAAGTACACAGTGACTCCTGATGTTGATTTAACAATTTGACACTCTTGTTTATGGCGTCAGTAATCTCCCTAGCGTCTAGTCATAAGTTGCGAGGCTATGGAAGTCTTTAGGGTTCGCTGACTTCAATCTTATTCCGACAGGGTCATAGTCAAAGTAGAAGTTCTCTCCTCCCTTCAGAGAAAGGTACCTCCTTCTTTGATGGCCCCGTTCTTTCCACTGGAATCTCACTCGCAGAGATCTTTCATTTAGGTCTTCTTTTTTTTCCAGAGTGTCTTGGCTTTCCATGCCTAAAATATTCTCATGGGCTCTTGAGCCAGATCCAAATGCCTTAAGGGCTGATTCTGAGGCCAGAGTGCTATTTAGGAATCTGCCATTCTATGAGTCTGCAGTGTATCCCGCTTCCCATGTTGGATCATTCTCTCCCTTTTTGATTCTATCAGTTAGTATTAGCAGACACTAGTCTTGTTTGTGTCATCCCTTTGACTCTTAGACCTATCAGTGTGATCAGTTGTGAACTGAAATTGATCACTTGGACTAGTGAGATGGCCTTGGTACATGCCACCTTGATGGGATTGTATTGGAATCTCCATCATTTGGGGCAGGTCCAATTGAGCTTGTCCCAAATTGTACATCTCCTCCCTCTCTTATTCCCACTCTTATATTTCACAGGGATCACTTTTCAGTTAAAATTTAAATGCCTAAGAATAATTGTGTGTTAATTACAGAGTTCAACCACTAGTACTAGAATAAAAAATATCAATAGCTTCCTTTTTTATCAGCAATAACCTGATTGGAAAGATAAAAATAAAGTCCCTTTCACAACAGCCATAAAACCCAATAAAAATCTGAGCATAAAAAGTATGCAGACCCTAGAAGAAAGCAATCTAATTTCAGTGAGGGATCCATATAATGACTGGAATTATCACATTCCATGTTGTGGGCTGGAAAATATTAATATTTTTAACAAATGCAACTTTAATCAATTATCACAAGTGTTGGGAATCATCGTAAGGAGCCAAGAAACTAGAGATTTTTGAGAAGAGGTAGGGAGGAGACCAACCATAACAACAGGCTTAATTGATAAGAACCTGGTGTAAATGCCCATCTTCTCTGCCTTCCTGGAGCAGGTGGTCATCCAGTTGACAGCTTGGGTTCTCCTTCTGAGCTCTCTGGCTCTCTCTATTTCATCTGCATCCATGGCTTCAGAGTAGCCCTCCTTCAGGTACCAGAATAAACAAGGATATCTTTCTTCCTTCTGGACATGGAGTGAGTCCTAGACCCAGGAGGTCCAAAAAGTGTGTACCTGGGGGATGGGCAGCCTCAGTGTTGGTGCTGGGTTTTGGGACCTCAGCCTGGGGTTGCCACTAGCCCTCCTGCACCTTAAGACAACACGCCTGAAAATTAATCCACTCCAAGAGGAAAGGTGGGTCATCCTCCAGACTATTCCTCAACCATACCACATACCTTTGGAATTTCTAGCCTTGTCTAGCTGACTTGCCTGTTGTGAGTTGAACTACTAACTTTCTTCTAATGACCAGTATCTGGCAAAAGTGACCATGGGTCTGCAAAGACTATGACTTCTATCTTGCTGATTCCCTCTCCCTCTCCCTCTCCCTCTCCCTCTCCCTCTCCCTCACCCTCTCCCCTCTCTCTCCCTGTCTCTCTCCCTGTTTCTCTCCCCTTCTCTCTTTTTCTGAATACTTATTCTGAGGGGACCAGCAACATCGTGGCAAGGAGACTTCCATCAACAGCCTAAAGGGTTCAATTTCTGCCAGGAACCAGGCAAGTGAGCTCAGAAGTGATCCTGCTGGGTGGCACTCAGGCAACCACATACCAGCTGACACTCTGAACATAGCCCTCCCTGCAGCCCCTTTCAGGCCCTGGCCCAGAGCCACAGGCTCCTAGATGATGAAAGCTGTGAGATGATAAATACTGTTGTTTTACTCACAAATTGTCAGGTTGAGAGATACTGGGTGACTGCCCAGACAAGCCTTTCTCAGTCACAAACACCAGCACAGTCCCACTGTGGTGACGAATTCGTCAATACAATGGCAAAGCAATAGGAAACAGCTGCATTCTGTCTAAAAGAACATTGAGTCTAGAAAAGATTTGAGGTGGAACTAAGGTTTATCATGTAAAGATATTCCAAATGGATGAAAGAAAGAGAGGTAAAAAACAATTTCAGCAATGTCCTACCTGACAATGGTAGGAGAGAGAGCTTCAGATCAACCCACTGCTAAAAAAATACTACAAAATTAATTTATTTACATCTTTATATAAATCTGTGTAATGAATCAGAGCACTTCTAAGAAGAAATTAGTGAAAACCCAGGGAAGTGAGCTGGAGCCACTCTTCCACCTGAGAAGGGACTGATAAATTGAGACTCACAAGACTGAGAAGACCAAACATAGAGCTGATGCCCTCCCAACAAAGACTCCAGGAAAAGAACCAGTTTTGGGGCTGACATGCCCAAGGCCCACATCCCGAGAAGAGAGACTTGGACACTAGATAGATATGGGCCCTCAACCACACTGAAGCTCAGACTCCAAGATCCCAAAATGGAAGGATCTGACGTGACTACAGTGCACTGTGACTGAGAAAAGAAAATTGTTACCCTCTGAAAGAGTGTATCATCCAGAGCCTTGAACTTCCTCTCCAGCTTCTGATATAAAATATACAGCAGGCAGTGGAAAAAGACACCAGGCAAATAAAAAGGCAAGTCAAGACCCAAAGCCAAGAACATGGAGCCAGATCCATGGGAACTGGGATAATGAAATCACCACTTTTGGAAACTGTCAGGCATAGAAAAGAAAGCCCTTTTGTACATCACCTGCCCTATGACCCAGTGGTGCCACCATGTGTAAATATTGGATAAAGCACACTCAGCTGTACACCAAAAACTTGATCAAGGTGTTGGTGCAAATAAAAATTAAGATGGTTGCTGTTTGGTCAGGACAGAGAACACCAATATTTCAAGAGCCTTATAGGCCACATTTGATAGCATGCGGTTTGCCTCATAGGCCCATGTTTCTCAATCTTTATCATCCAAAAAAGAATGCTGGTTGAAAAGAATTTGCTTAGAAGACCCTAGATTGTGACAGGTTCCAATCCTGAGACTCATCCTGATTTTCTGATTGCCTCAACAACTTGTTGCTTACTGATAGCCCCTTTGGTTTAGTGCCCAAACTACCAATCATGTATATCATAATGTATACATGACACACAAGGACTGTCTACATGCCTTGAAAACAACTGGTATAACTAACCAATCAAAAGTTGTTCACAAAAATCTATTTCACCTCACCTCATTTTCCTCCTTTTCTCCTTCCAAAATTTAGCATCCCTTACCCATGATGGAATACCTGTTTGCTATCTAAGTGAACCCATGTCTGCTAGTTTGCAAATATATTTTGTACCCAAAAAAGCTGAGTTGTTTTTACTTTTACCTTATTTATGATTTCTTGGTTTATAATGTTCAAAGCTATTTATATTCATAATTACCAGAAATGGGAAACAGTCAAATTTGCCTTAATAGTGGAAGACATAACCGTAGTATATTCAGGGAACAAAGTGTTGCTGTTGGCAGCACAGTTGATTTTCACAGGCTGCGTGTTGAACACAAGAAATGCCTCACCCACAAAGAGATGCTAGGTCTGGAAAAGTGTGAGAGAGTGTCATCTTGTATGGCCTCTGGATCTCCTGGGTGGTAGCAACACAGGCATATGCATTTTTAAAATTTTTTTCAGCTATTTACTGAATGTCTGTGAACTTTGTAGGTGTTAAATTTGACCTTAATCAGCTCCTATACTTCGGTGATAAAATTTGGCCCCAGCTGGCCTCTTAGTATAGTGAACTGCAACTTAGCTTGCTGTGCAACCAAATTGTAATCTAACATGAGAATAAACTGGTAACCAAGCAACTGAGCCACAGCCAGTCATAGCAGACAAACTCTTAGCCAATCTCAGGAGAAAGTTGCCAATTATGTCCAAATAATGCAAAGGACTGTACTGCATGGTTTGTTGTCTTTCTGCTATAAATACAGTGATAATATTCCGAATTTTATTCAATATGTAATGCCCAATAGTTCTAGAACCTTTTCTTGCTCATAGATTTTGTTCAAATTAAATGTTTTTGGAGGTTTTTCCCAAGCAATAGTATGTATGTTAACATTAACTAAAGTTTTAAGTCATAAGAATCCTCAAAATTAATAAACAAATATTTATAAGTAATAGTAACTAGTTGGAAATACAATAGGGAAAACTCATTGATAATAGTGATTTTTTAAAAAGATAGGATAATTCTATACACAGTGTCTGTATTATAAGAATGTAAACCTTTTCTGAAGGTCATTTTTTAATTAAAATAATTTCACTGAAGTGGAGAGTAAAGCTTTGTTCTTAGATAAGAACCATAGTAAATTAAAAGCAAACACCTAATAGCAAAATACATGAAAGACATAAAGCAGTTAATAAACATAAAGCAAGATGTTCCATCCCATTTGTGATGAAAGTAATGTAGGAGAAACCTCCGGCAGCTGGACTGATAGAGATGAGAGGACTGACAAGCTGAGCTGCTGCCACCCAGCACTCCTGTCCTCTCTTCAAGTCCTTTATCCTTGACCCAGTAGGCCTCTTAAGGAGTCCATTAGGAGAAAGTAAGCCCAACCTCTCCAGTGTACTAATTTTTAATAAAAGATGTTTAAATGAAAGCAAATTACTGTAAAAAACTGAAATGTCCATTTCTTAGGGTGTTTGGTCTGCTGTGAGATGCACTATGACATTATAAACCACAGATTTCTCATGATTCTAAAAGGAGGTTGTGCGGCCATCTTCTGCCCAAACCTTCACAAGGGTAAATAGGCCCAGCTCGCCCTGGAGCCCATTTGTAAGCCTATTTGTAAGCCCACTAATCCCATCATGGTTGCTGTACTCCCACGACCTCATCTGATTCTTTTTTATTTTTTAAAAATCACATCTGGTTGAGAGACACTAAAAAAAATTGTTGAGGCAGAGAAACAGAAAGAGAGAGAAAGAGAGCACTTCCCCATCCACAGCTTCACACCTCTCTAATTGCCCCCCCTGCCCCCCGCAACTGCTATATTGGACTCAGCTACTGCTGGGAGCCAGGAACTCAATCCAGATTTTCCATGTCAATTTCAGGAACCCTATCATTTGAACCATCACCACTGCCTCGCAACATCTGTATTAGCAGGAAGACAGCTTGGAATTCAACCCAGTTACTCCAATGTGGGATGCAGGATTCTTTTTTTTTTTTGTAAGATTTTTTATTTATATATTAGAGAGGTAGAGTTACAGACAGTAACTCTGAGACAGAGAGACAGAGAGAAAGGTCTTCCTTCCGTTGGTTCACTCCCCAAATGGCCACAACAGTAGAAGCTGCTCTGATCCTAAGCCAGGAGCCAGGTGCTCCTTCTGGGTCTCCCATGCAGGTTCAGAGGCCCGAGCATTTGGGGTATCTTCTACTGCTTTTGCAGGTCATAGCAGAGAGCTGGATAGGAAGAGGGGCAGCCAGGACTAGGGATGCCAGCACCGCAGGCGGAGGATTAAACTACTGCATCACAGAGCTGGCCCTGGGGATGCAGGATTCTTAACCAACATCCTAAACTGCTAGGATAAACGCCTTCCCTCTCTGTCCAATTCTAATCATCTCTCAAGGACTCTCTTCTTAACATCATTACATTTGGGAGTAGGGTTTCAGTATACAGATAACAAGTATTGAGCTAATAGCTATCCTTCAGCAGGATAGAATAAATTAGACAACATCCAAACACAATATTCCATTGTTATTGAAAATTATCTCGATAATTCTACTTTAGGAAAAATGTTCAGATTTTGAGACAGCTAAGGAAATCAGTACTGACTATTGACAATGATAATGAATTACCATTAATTATCTTGGGTACTTTAAGGAGTTGTTTTTGAGGAGAAGGTGTTTAGCACAGCAGTTAAAACATCACCTAGGATACTTGCAGCTCGTATCAGACAGCTTGGATTTGAATCTGCTGTGCTTTCCATTCCAGTTTCCTGCTAATGCACACCTCGGGAGTCAGCAAATGATGGCTCAAGTACTTCGAGCCTTGCCACCCATGTGAGAGACCTATATTGAATTCCAGGTTCCTAGCTTCAGCCTGGTCCAGCCCTTGCTGTTATATTTGGGAAATGAACTATGAATGGGAGATATCCATCTTTATGTGTCTGTCTCTCTGTCTCTCTCTTTAACAAATAAATTTTTAAAGTTAAAAAAAAATGGTTCTTAAATAAGAGTTGTTTTTGAGAGACACATACTAGACTATTTCATGACTATGTTTTCAGTTTTTGGATTTTTTAAAGAATTATTTATTTATTTGAAAAGCAGAGTTATGAAGACAGAAAGAGAGGTCTTCTATTTGCTGGTTCACTCCCCAGATGGATGTCACGACCTGTGCTGGACCCATCCAAAACCAGGAGTCAGTAGTTTCTTCCGCGTCTCCCCTGAGGTGCTTCCCAGGCCATATGCAGAGACCTGGCTTGGAAGAGGAGCAGCTGGGACTCAAACCAGTGCCCATATGGGATTCAAGTGCTGCAGGCAGAATCAGCCTAATTACCACAGTGTGATTGCCTGGCCACACATGAATAACTCTCCTTCATGGTAACAGGAAGGAGGGGTAGCAGCACAAAATTGCCATTTCTGTGTATGTCTGAAATGTTGCAAATTTCTTTTCAAATTATCCAGGCTTATATTTGCTGATATCAAAAATTCCGAGGCAAAATGTTTCAGAAGCAGAATTTATTTAGACAAAATAGTGCAATGTATGTGCATGTTTAAATGGATGTATCTAGTGATTTATCCTTCAAAATATTAATAGCAGAGAAATCTTGGACTATAGTTTCAGAGGAAGGTTTATTTTCTTTTAGGTACCTTTCTGCACCATTAAAATTTTTAAAAATAAGCCATTTATTTGTATAACTGGATAAAGCAATGAGGCTATTTCTGAGCAAAAGACAAAGAGTTCTAAATATAACAAGATCTAAGGCTGTTGAGTGTTGGACAAGGGCTAAGGCTTCATCCATGCACTGACAATATCGTCATCCACAGAAACCAAGTTGGCAGCAGAGTTAAAGAGTGCAGATGCCAATGTCCACAGAGAGTAGACAGAGGGAATCAGAAGTTCAGAGAGCCACAATATATCCAGTTAGCCGAGAGGAAATGAACCAGGATGAACAGAGAATGCTGATCCACTTTGCACAAGACTTAAATGACAAGGGAAAAGAAGAAAGAGTAGCCTCCACCCAAAAGAGTAACAAGGAACCCATGTCATTTGGAGGAAAGTGTAAAGCCATTAAGTGAATGGAAGTTGATGAGCTGGGAGACAAATTTATAAGCAATTTTAAAGTCCATCAAGCTCCAAATGAAGACAGAGAAACAGGTGTGGCAGATTAGGGAGGTAGGGAGACATGCTTTTCTATACTGTCAGAACAAATAGCAGGAATCACACCTGGGTTTCAGAACTTCAAGTAGATCAGTTGAAACATTGGGAATCAGGACAGCTCAGTGGGCTCATCAGCTGTGAGATGAAAATATTTGAGAAAGGTAATGCACATCACACACACACAAATTTTGGCTGTTGTCTTCCTCTTCCCCAAGGCAAGTGAGATTGCAATTCAAACTGACAGCCTAGGTGAACTTCAGCTTCTTTCTTTTTAACTGGATTCGTCTACCTTGGCCTCTTCTAGCTCTGAAACAGTATGCTTACATATTTTCTTTCTTTTTTTTTTTTTTTTTGACAGGCAGAGTGGACAGTGAGAGAGAGACAGAGAGAAAGGTCTTCCTTTGCCGTTGGTTCACCCTCCAATGGCTGCCGCGGCTGGCGCTCATCCGATGGCAGGAGCCAGGTGCTAGGTACTTTTTCCTGGTCTCCCATGGGGTGCAGGGCCCAAGCACTTGGGCCATCCTCCACTGCACTCCCTGGCCACAGCAAAGGGCTGGCCTGGAAGAGGTGCAACCAGGACAGAATCCGGCTCCCCAACCGGGACTAGAACCCGGTATGCTGGCGCCACAAGGCGGAGGATTAGCCTGTTGAGCCATGGCGCCGGCCAGTATGCTTACATATTTTCATTGGGTTCCTCCAGCATCCTAGCTCACTGTCAGGAAGCCACCTCTACTGCACATTCATCTAAAGTGTAGCATTTTCATCCAACAGCTCTCATCAAGCTGACCTGAATGTTAATCAAAAGCTGAATGACTTGCACTGTTGTCCCTCCATCCTGTTCCAGATGTGCACATGGCTGTCACATGTCTATGAAGAGATGTGTGACTCTGTTTTGTTTCTTGTGCTGGATTCAGCATCTCTCTCTCTCCCCCTCCCTCTCCCTCCCCCTCCCCCTCCCCCTCTCCCTCCCTCTCCCTCTCTCTCTTTTTCCCTCTTTATATCCCTTCCTAGAAAGTCATCAATGGTGCAGATGGCTTCTGCTCTAATCTATAATTCGAGTGACTTTCCTTCAGCCATCACTTTGGCTCCTGTTTTTCTGTCAGAAAAACACAGAATGATGCTTTATTCTACAACAGGCATAAATGCAAAAACTTCCTGGAAAAAGTCACAAAACAGTTCCAAAGCAATTGGGATTGCCGGTTTGAGCCCCTGAGCTGCGCTTCTGATCCAGTTCCCTTCTAATGTGTCTGGGAAAGCAGCAGATGATGGTTCAAGTGCCAGAAGTCCTGCCACCATGTAGGAGCCAAAATGGAATTCTGGCTCTTGGCTTTGGCTTCATCCAGCCTCGATCATTGTTGCCAGTTGAGGAGTGAACCAGCAGATGGAAGATTTCTCTCTGTCTCTCCCTCTCTCTGACACCTGAATTTCAAATATAGTAATAAGTAAATCAATAAGTAAATACATCTTATAAAAACAGAAAAAAAAAAGAAAGAGTTTTCAGTTAGTGGCCAAATGATTGGGAACTGAGTAGAAATTTGCTTGAATTTAAAATTTAATGTTAACATGTATGTAGTTTTTTTAATCATTTCACTTTTATTCACTTTTTAAATAGCAGACTATATAATTTCTCAACATATAAAACAAATCTACAGCTGCTAAAAAGATGATAGAAAAGAATGAGTGACGTGGAAACACACTGACAATACATGGAATTGAAAGGAAAATTAGAAATAGAATGTGCAGAACATTCCTATCTTTGTAAAGAATGCCTTGGTCACATGACTAAATACAAATCTAGCAGATGTATGCTACAAAATCCTAACAATTCCTCTCATCTTTGAAATGAGAGATGCATATTCTTCTTTTTGTTTTCCTAGAATTTTCTGTAACTAAGATTACTTTTTGGCCTGCGCCACGGCTCACTAGGCTAATCCTCTGCCTGTGGCGTCGGCACCCTGGGTTCTAGTCCCGGTTGCTCCTCTTCCTGTCCATCTCTCTGCTGTGGCCCAGGAGTGCAGTGGAGGATGGCCCAAGTGCTTGGGCCCTTCACCCACATGGGAGAGCAGGAGGAAGCACCTGGCTCCTGGCTTCGGATCGATGCAGCTTGCCAGCCATAGCAGCCACTTTGGGGATGAACCAACGGAAGGAAGACCTTTCTCTTTGTCTCTCTCTCTCAATGTCTAACTCTGCCTGTCAAAAAATAAAAGACCCAAACTCACAGTTCCCACTGAGAATAGACAGCAGGTTCTCAGAATCAACTTGAGAACGAATGGATTTTCTCTAGATGATAGACAACAAAAAGGTAATTAGACAGCACACCTGCCACCTGGACAGGAGGGACACAGGTAGACACACTCAGGACAGGTAGGCAGGCAGGCAGGATAGAAATGTAATTCTGTTTCCACTGCTCAGATTGCTGAATACCTTCCTCCTTAGGGTCCACCAGAGTGGCTCACACTATCTCAGAAACCCATGTCTGCAGGTGAAAAACATAAAATCCAGTCAGTGAGGAGGTTGACGAGGTAAGGGGTAATTTTATAAACAGTGCAACTTCCAGCAGGGTTTTAAAAGAAAAGCAAAGAACAGGTGTGGCAGACTGGGGATGTGTGAGATGTGCTTTTGAGGGGGCATCAGAACACACCCCGAAGAGACCCAGAATTGGCTTTGGAAATGCAAGTGAAGTAGAGCAGCTCATTTACCTAAACCATAGGTGGTGGAGTGTTCTGTATCCAGAGACCAGTGAGCACAGTGCGAGCACTTGTGTTAAACTATGGGGCTATTTAGACCACAGGGAGTGAGAGTTGTGCTCATTGCATCAAACCAAAACTCCCTTAAAACTTGATCATGTAAAAACAGGTTTTTTGATTAACGGAGTCCTAAGTTCAAACAATAGACTTTGATAGGGAGAGATAGATACAGTTCTTCATTCAAGAGTCTCAAAATTATCTATAGCACATCAGAATAGAGTCCATATATAAGGCAGCAATTTAAAAGCCATCATCAGCATCTGCGTATGAGCCTTGAAGCAGAGTCAAGATTCTGCATGAATCTCCACCAGGTAGTAAATACTTACTCACTGACTCTTTTCCAGTCCCTGTGCCATAAACAAATGAACACAGTCAGTAGCAGTTTATAGCTAACATCTTAATAACTATAATTGTATGTGCAAGCATCGGGGGTGAAGGGTCACATAATCCAATCTCTAACTTAGGCTTTGTCAACACCCCCGCCCCATCTAGAACCATTCTCATGTGAAATCTAAGCCATTGTTGCCTGTTCTGAGCAGAACATGAGAAATCTAGTCTTGCAAAATAAACAACATAAATCTACACTGCAAGTCAAGCTAAGCATTAATTCCAACTATGAGTTTTATAAGTGTTATGCAATAAAAAATAACAGAACTGTTAAATATTCAGTCAATGGCTTTTAAAAACATGTGTGAGGGAAAAGTCACCTAAAGAGTATCTAACAAGCTAGTCAGCTGCACCAGTGTTGAAGTTTCTAATTCATTTTCCATGAACTGTAGACACCAGTTTTGCAAATACCGAAAGGAAACAACGAAACAAGAGCTTATTATATGAGAAGTACGTAGTCGTTTTATCTTTTGAATTTTATACCAGGGAATCATATAACACCTCTTTAAAAGCAAGATGTTTTAGGGGCAACCCTTTAACTCAAACTGTAGTTTTCTCTTATTTTGAATATCTCAGTTTCTCCAGTTTCATCTCAAATAGGGGGAAAAAATTCTTAAATAAGAAAAGCCTATTGTTAAATCGAGCATGCTGTGGTAGGCGTTTAGCTTAGTAAAGACACCATCTGAAGTACCAGCATCCCATATTGGAGTACCCGAGTATGATACTGGGCTCCAGCTGCTAGCTCCAGTTTTCTGCTAATGTGCACCCTGGGAGGCAGCAGTGATAGTTCAAGTAATTGAGTTCCTGCCATTCGTGTGGGAGATCTGGGTTGAGTTCCTGGCTCCCAGCTTCAGCCTGGCTCAATCTCAGCCATTGCAGGTATTTGGGGAATGAATTAGACACACCCCTGTGTGACTGCTTCTCTGCCTCTCAAAAAAAATAGTTTTTTTTCAATATTTAGACCCAAATGAACTAAATGTGCTAGTGTCTTAATCCCCAGTATAAAGCTGTTTCTTCATGAGTGCAGGTATAACAGGAGGCTGTACGGAATCATCAATTTAGCAATGTTCCTAGAACTCATTTATTTAAAGACTGAAGGAAACTGAGGTTATTGCTATCCTAGGTTCATTTCTTCAGCCCTGAATTTCATCATCTTGGTCAGTAAAATCATATTCAGTACATATATTTTTAGATAAGCTCATTAGTCCCCTATTGATATTAAACTAGGCCTCATTACAGCATCACTCAAAAGCTTAAGTGATGGAAGGCTCTTCTCTTTGTTCTCCAACTCTCAATAATAAAATGTAGGGATTTTTCCATCAACTTAAAGGATACAAACTGGCACCACTAAACAGCTTTCAAAAGCAAGGAACATGAACACAAAACACTAACTCATCCTTCCATGTTCCCTGACAAGGACAACTGATGGAAGTTCATGGCCCCCACCATCCAAGACTCACTGTATCCTTCTTCCAACAGACAGCACATGGAGCTTTGAACAGTAGGGTGAGACCTCAGGGAAAGCCCCCTGTCTGTTCGTCTTGATGCCTGCCCCACCTTTTCACAGTGACAGCAGTGCCCCATCAGTCAGGTGACAGCCTGCGATGCAGCCCCTTCTTATATATGGACACAGTGGTGCATCTGTACAGCTTGGCAGAGTTTCTCAACTGCTCCAGCTGCTGGCTCCAGTTTTCTGCTAATGTGCACCCTGGGAGTCAGCAGTGATGGTTCAAGTAATTGAGTTCCTGCCATCCATGTGGGAGATCTGGGTTGAGTTCCTGGCTCCCAGCTTTTTGTGCTTCTATTGCACAACATCACACATTGGAGAACTGGTTAAATGGGCAGGTTCTGGAGACTACAAAACCCAAGATCCAGGGGCCATATCTGTGAGAGTCTTCTTCCCACATCCAATGTGGTGGAGGGCATCCCATAATGAGAGAGTGCACTGGAGAGAGAACAAGAGAGGCCTGATCTGCTTTAAAACAAAATATTCTTGAGGTAGGTAACCCATTCCTAAGGTACAAAGTTAATCCATTTATGAGGGTAGAACTCTGATGACTTAATAGTCTCACATTAGGTCCTGTCTCCCAATACTGTTGCACTGAGGACTAAATTTCCAATGCATGAACTTTGGGAGCACATTCAAACCATAGCATCCCCAAGTAGGCTACACCACAGCATCTTTCAGCAGAAGTATCCCTCTAACATTTTATGAACTAACTACTTGCATCACTTTTCACTTACCAATCTTCATGCTTCTGAGTGGGAAAAAATGCCTTTGCCTTGACCACAAAGACCACTTCTTCCTGGTCAGTGAGGAAACTCTGGTTGAAAGCTGTAGACGTGGGCCCTGGACCACATTTCTTTACGCAAAGTCCCTTCCAGTCCCAGCTCTAGAACAAATTCCTCCTGCTGCAATGGATAACACCAGTGCCTTTGACCTTTCAACCTTCTCTACAGGCATGGTTGAAAAGCATTCCCACATGTGTGTGTAAGGATGGCCCCTGAGATTCAGCAATGGGAAGCTGAAAACTTCTATAAAATATCAATGACAGTTGAGAAACTCTGCCAAGCTGTACAGATGCACCACTGTGTCCATATATAAGATGGGGCTACATTGCAGGCTGTCACCTGACTGATGGGGCACTGCTGTCACTGCGTAAAGGTGGGCCAGGCATCAAGACGGACAGTCCCTGCAGAGAGAATATTCTTGGAGCTACGAAGAGTTCTGAGAAGGGAGAAAGCTCTGGAATGTGCAAAATTTCTGGAAATTATCATAGTACAGTGGGGATTGTGATAGTTTTCAAGATCTTTCATTATAAAATGAGTTTCAGTTTATTAAATTATTTTTCTGATCTAGTAAGGATCATGATGCTTCTTCAGAAGTTTAACATGTCATGATATAAGCAAGTATGGAGCTACTGAGCTATTTAAACTACAAAACAGTTGCATTTTTAGAAAATGATTCCTTTTTTTTGTATTAGCTCCAACTGCTTTGTAACGTTTCTGGATTTACAGACTTATAAAAAGAGAAATGCATTGAAATAATCATTCCCTTAGGATGATGAGATAATGATACCAGCTTTCTTCAGGATTTTCTTTAAGACCATTTTCAACAGATATTGATAAAAGTGAAATGTACAGAATTTGCAGCTTCTTAGAAGTTGAACATAGAAGATAAATGCTCTCTTATTTCCCACTTCTTCAACTTTTTGGTTTCTTTCATGAAAGATAACTTCCCAAGTAGCATTCGGCTAAGTAAACTGAACCCACTCAGGAAGGTCTGGAATTTAGATACAATGGTTAAAATTCCTGACAGAAAACAAAGGAAAACCTAGAAAATAATCCCAGTTGTAGAGACCTCTTCAGACCACATAAAGGAAACAAATCCACACATTTTGCATTTTTCCATGAGGGGTTTGTGAGGTCCTCACCTGCTTTCTAAGCTTATTTTAAATTCCACAAAATAAGCTTAGAGAAGCTTCATCAACTAAATTGGGATAAATTTTGTTTGTACAATTACTAGTTGTTTTCTTTAATACTGGAGTGATATAATGACCTTTACATAATTAATAAACATAATTAATTAAGTAATCACATGATTTATTAAATAGAATTATCCAGGAATCCAGGGATGATCCTATCCCTGGATCCTGGTCAAATAACAATTCCCTCTGTTTTCAGAGGCCTCAATGAGGTCCAGGTGGGTCTGAGTTTTGTGTGGTGGTTGCTGGTTCCTCTTTTTGGCTGTGTTGCCAGTTATTAAAGTAAAGAAGCATGTGAACAGGCCTCTCTTGTATTGGCCCATAGCTGTTTCCACTACTCTATGTGGCTAAAAGTCTTTCTGGAGGGTGTTTCTAAGGCCCTATTAGGCATTAACCTGTGACACTTGACCGCAGAGTGGCTAGCAGAAGCTGTGGCTTGTGGTCAGACCATTGTATTACCTTTATAAAATCCTTATCTCAGCTATAATAAACCTTCTAGCACTGAGTAATTTTAGTGATGGTAGCAGGCCTAATAGAAATGTTATGATTAAAATCTAATAGTTTTCTTTTTGCTTTATTCACATTTTATTAACTTGTAAACCTTAAGCAGACTCCAATAAAGAACAGTCAGTAAAAGTGCATCTTTTTAATGTTTTTTACACGATAAAATAATTCTCTTGCTGACTGCAGACATGAAGGCTGTTTGGCAGTATTCAGAAAAATCATAGTAAAGACAGTTTTCCCACTTAGTTTGTAGTCTTCAATAATGATTAGAAGTTACTGTTATCAAACAAGTAAGACTGCATTTATGCATCCATCATTTTCAGGATTGTTGGTAACTTGGGCATATTTCCCCCAAATAACCTTGCCTCCTTGTGTCACAAGGCCCAGCTCACTCACATTCACCTCAATGAGAGTACCTTTAGTAATTACACCCAAAGTTGTGTATAATGGGGATGATGGATTCTTTTTTACACCAAGTATTGGCAGACAGAAGGTGGCTTTCAGTTCTGGAAAATGAGGGATATGCATGCAAAATTTAAACAGCTTTCCAGGAGATTCAGGTGAATACTGTCTGGGCAGCCAATGTTCTGAAGGATGCAACCCTGGCTAAACAGCTGCAAGATCCCAACTCTTTGTATTCACCTTTTCATCATCTCACTGAGCCACCTGCTATGCCTGGCTTCATCCTGGGCGTGACATCTCTTCACCATGCACAGAAGTTTCTCGCAGGAACACATGCTTACAAAGCTCTGATGGCTTTTGGCAAGAAATAGCACCTGAACAGGAACCACTAGGGAAAAAAAATCTCCCTCAGAAGCGGATATCAGCTTCCTTTATTTTCTTGATCTCTTTTCTCCCTGAATGCTACCACTTGTCCTTCAAAAACTTTTCAATGAAAAGCTTTGAACTCAGACAGACCTGATTGGCAACCCACTCCCCTATGAACAAAGTTAGGAGATCTTCAGCAAGATGTGTTGTTCTCAATGGCTCTGATTCTTATCTGTCAACAGCACAACAGCTGAGTACCTATTTCATGAGGATAGTTTAAATAGGAACTACTTCATATAGAACATTTAGGGCAATAACTGACATACAGCAAACATTTAATAAATATTAACCATTTGTAGGAGCATTATTTCTTTGTCCCACAACTATAAAAAGGCAGGAGAGCTGAGCTTAATAGGCAAAAACTAAAATCTGGCTTTAAACTACGGCTTGCCCGCTGAAAAGCTTTTAAAACTTTCCTGTCTCATTATGAGTAGAATAGTACATGGGTGTTTTAAGTTGGAGCACCAGGCAGGTGGGACAGATGACATCAACGTAATAGAATCTTTGATACTGAGGACTAACTGAGAACATGAATTGAATTTGCTCAGGCGTTGTTGTCATCAGGATTTCTAACCTGAAATGTAGCCATCTTTAAATTTAGATTTCCCCTATACTAGTGTTTGAAAACATGTAACAAATTTCAAAGCCCAAATAATTCTCTAAGAGTCAACCTTCTTTGATTTTGCTAGTGATAATGTAAGTAAAATAATGGGCATCACTTACTACTTGATATGATAAATCTTTAGTTATTCTGGAAACATGATTATGTGCTTATATCTCCAAAAGATACTCATTGAGAGCTTTCTATTTACAAAACACCATATCAGATTAAGCATTTTGACATGAGCAGAGAGACAGGATCATTTTTTTAAATGTCATGTTTCCATCAATTTTATTTACTTTTTGAATGTATAACAATTTTTTCATAAATACTTTAGGAATATAGTGATTCTTCCCACCATATTCACCTTCTCACTAACACCCCCACCCCTTCCTCCTCCCTCTCCTATTCCCATTCTTATTTACACCTACTATTAACTCTATACTAAGTAGAGAATTCCACAAATTTTATGAAAGGAATCTATTCCTCAACAGTCAAGACAAAGGCTGTCCAAAGTCATTACATCTCGAAGTGTTAAGTTCACTTCTATAGATTACCTTTTAGGTTCTCTATTAGCTATCACAGATAAGGTAGAACATATAGTATTTGTCCTTCTGAGACTGGCTTATTCCACTAAGTATGATGTTGTCCTGTTTCATTCATTTTGTTGCAAATGACAGAATTTCATTTTTTTTTTACTGCTGTGTAGTACTCCATGGTGTACATATCCCATAATTTATTTATTCAATATTCAGTTGATGGGAATTTGGGTTGATTCCATATCTTAGCTATTGTGAATTGAGCTGCAATAAACAATGGGGTACAGATAATTCTTTCATATACTGATTTAATTTCCCTTGGGTAAATTTCCAGGAAGAAAAGGCTGGGTCATATGGTAGATCTTTATTCAGCTTTCTGAGGTATCTCCATACTGTTTTCCAGAGGCTGTATCAGTTTACATTCCCATCAACAGTGGATTAGGGTACATTTTCCCCTACATCCTCACCAGCATTTGTTTTTTGTTGATTTCTATATGAAAGTCAGACTCCTTTTTATTAGAACCTAATGAAGAATATAGATGTTAGTCAACTAATTGAAGATATACTCTACATAGTTACAAGCTGTGGTGTAATCTCTGAAGTAAAAGTGTAGGATGTCAGGTAAACACTTAACAGGACTGTCTGATCTAACAGGATGAGGTACCCTGAAAAATTCCTTTGGTTGCTGAGAACTCAAGGAAGGATAGTTAACTAGGAAAGAGAAGCATCTGGAGGTGAAACCCCTGAAAATGGGAACAAAATGGTAAAGTCTTAGATGTGGAAAGGATAGGAGCTCACTCAAGAAATGGACAGAAGCCCAATACAATAGGAACACAGTACTGAAGGGAGCAAAGGTTATGAGAAGAAGCCAGAGAGGTAGAGAAGGGACAGGATCAGGGCTCTCTACCCTGGCATTGCTGTCATTTGGGGACATCTTTGTGGACAGGAGCTGTCCTGAGCACAATTTTAGCAGGATCTCTCACCTCTACCCTCTAGATGCCAACAGTAGCTCTTCCTTTTCATTTATTTTTTTAAATTTATTTATTATTTGAAAGTCAAAGTTACAAAGAGAGAAGGAAAGATAAAGAGATAGATAGAGGCTTCTTCTGAAGTAGGCAGGCATACAGGTTAAAATCAATTAGGTTTGTGAGCTGGAAAATCATGCCTTCACCACGCCCCTGTGTGACACATGCCCCTACCTGGCCACACCTGGGTGCCCACCAGGTTAAAAGCCTGGGACATGATGTGTCCTGGCCCTTCTCTTCTTCCCTGGCCTCTTGCCAGGCGGGGGCTTGCTGTAGCCCTGCGCCTCCAGGGAGTGTGGCCTTCAGGCCACTTGCTCTAGGCTTCCTGGCCTAGATGCTCCTCCACATGGCTGGTTCCTGGTGCTCATTATGAACCCAGATTTACCTCTCTCTCTTAATAAAACTCTCACTCTCCTGTCCACAAAGATGTCCCCAAAAATGTACCATGCTGCCTCATTTATGGATGCCAGTATTTAGAATTCTTCTCTAAATATTATTTATTAATAAATATATGGTGATATCGTACAGTACCCCAAATTCCAGTAGCATATGTGGCACCCCAGATGGTGTTTTTGGGGAACTTTAAAGGGCCACCTTTTATATAAGTTTTAGGGGGTCATTCCTGATTTCACTTCCATCCATTCGTTCACTCCCCAGATGGATCCAACAGCCAGGGCTGGGCCAGACCAAATCTAGAAGCCAGGAGCTTCTTCTATGTCTCCCATATGAGTGTCAGGGGTCTAGATATTTGGACCATCTTCTGCTGCTTTTTCCAGGCCATTATCAGAGAGCTGGACTAGAAATGGAGTGATCAGGACACAAATCGGTGCCCACATGGGATGGCTTTACCCAGTATGTCACCCCGCTGGCCCCCTTTACATTTGTGACAATACAAAATATTTCAAGACTCTGCCAAATGTCTTTTGATGGGGAAAAGGGAAAGCAAAATATTCCTCAGGTGAGAACCACCAGGTGTTATCATAGCATTTAGGTCAGTCAGAGATGAACCTTTCTATGAGGAGCAATAGAGAATTTAACAGGAGAGTTATGTGACAAATCTATGACACACAAGACAAAGGTGTCTTCTTTCTTCTAAAAAACCAAACATTTCACTTCTTTACATAGCCCCTCCAGCTGTAGCATGATGTAAATGTTTTGGTGTGATTGTTCTCGCCCACCACTAAAATGCATAAACTTAGCAACCAATTATGTTCAAAGAGTATTCAAACATTGCTTTTGAGCATATTGCTGTGTCATGATAGCTGAGTTATAATTATAAATCCTGTTCATATGTTCAGCTTTGAACCTTCAGACGTGTGTTTTGGGGAAATCAAATGTATATTCTGGCCTTTATTCTGAAAAAAGAGACATTTGGAGAGCTTTATGCCTGTTTGATTTTTCTTTATTAATCAAATGAGAAATAACTATTTTTGCTAGAGAGTCTCAACATTTTGTTTTGTCATTTCTTTGCTAAGACTACTGAAGTGGCTTTGTTGCTGATATTCAAATTAAGCATTTGGTAAAACCAGATGAAGAACACACAGCCTGTCTGATCAAGGGAAAATTGGCCTCCATTCCAGCCTCAGATATTTAAACAAGATGTCCTTGGAGGAGCATTTTTCTTGTATAGTTAGAAAAAAACAATGAGGTAGAAATCTTGGCACAGAGGTGATAAGAAGCTATTAATGACCTCTCTTTAAATATGCAAACTTGAGCTCTGGGGGTTGATTCTTCTCAGAAGGCAAAACCCATGGTGGTGTTGGGGGTGGGGGAGGCAGGAGTGTGGAAGAAAAGGGGACCTGGGAAGAGGATCAAACAAGGAATAACAGAGCTTTCATGGAAGGGAGGCAAAGAAAAGCTTTTGCCCTGTGCTTGGTAGGAACCTACCTCCTTCCTGCAAGAAACTTGTGCTGAATGATACAGAGGTACAAGCAGGAGGAATTGACCCAGATACTAATGTAAAATGCTGTGAAGGAAGCAGAGAGTAGGCTGAATGTCTGGCATAGGAGTGGGTGGATAAAGATTTCTAGTGCACTGCCTGGGAGATGGTCCAGAAGTTGTATAAATGTCCCAGTGACCAGCTGTCCCAGTTTGCCCAGGAGTGCAGGATTTCCTAGGATACAGGACTATCAGTGCTAAAACTCAGACAGTCCCAGACCAATCAGGACAGTTGGGCAGCCTACCCACAATACCACCTTCCACAGAGGCACATGGCAAAAAACACAGGGGCAGATGTAGACATCTCTGACACTAGCAGGAGCCACAGCAATAGAATCCCAGCACACGAGCAACTACTACTGTGGCTCCTGCAAAGAATGTATGTGAACTTTTTTTTTCATTTTAGGGGTCTACCATGGAAAAGAAACACTTAAAGGGTAGAGATGGATGTGGTACCAAATAAATTATTCACATTTGAGATTGAATGTATATCTTTCTGGTCTCATATTTAAAATTGAAGCAGGTCACTGAAACGATAGGGATATACAAGAATCCAAATTAGTAAAGCTGCTGACAGAACTGTGAGTAGTTTAAGGCAGGAACAATGACTTCATATACTGTTACCCAGTGTTGTTTGGTGCACAATGGACAACCAAAAGATTTTATTGAAGGTGGAAATACTATCTGATTTAATAAATCTGTGCTCTCTTTGACTGACTGACCTCCAGAAAAGTAGAAAAAGAGCAGAATCAAATATAGAGAGAACCTCCATAAACTTTGACTCCCATGTAAACCAACTGGTGCCACACACATATGAAAGAATCATGTAGTCACACACAAAGTCAGAAATAGAGGTATGACTTAATGACCTGACACTGTACCTGGTTTTTATAAGCCTCCTGCTAATTTCTCTCAGAATATGTGGGCCTGACCTTAATTTCCTAGGTAGAAAGCTCTCTTACAAAGTTAGTATACACTTGAAGTCACACTATCCTCAAGACATCAAGATGCTTATGCTTAACAGCAGAAGTAACTGTAAACATGAAATAGCAGCAAATCTTGTAAGATCACATACCATTCAATGAGATGGCTGGTTAAAAATAGGGGTCCCCTGAAACGGAAATTGGAGATTGTGGTACAGCATTGAAGGATGGCTTAGATTGAGAGATTTTGCCAGTTGGGAGGAGAAAAAAAATTAAAAACAACAACAACAAAAAAAAAACCAGAAAGTAAACAAAGAACAGAAGATGAACAAGCTGAACTGAACAAAAAGAGATGCCACTTTACTATTGCCACAAATAGAATAATATTTACATTTACTTACACAAGTGATACTCTAAAAAGTTCATGGAAAATTTAATTAAGAGATAGGTTTATGGGGCCACCAAAGTGGGCTAGTGTGGTAAAGTGTTCTGGCTGCTCCACTTCCAATCCAGCTCCCTGCTAATGGCCTAGATAGAGTGGAAGATGCAACTTCAAAATATAGAATAGTATGAAAGTATCTATAAAGTATAACTGTAATGCTCACTACCATTTGCAACTCACCTTTAGCATATACTAATAGAATCCCAAAAGCCTTTTTTTTTTTATTTTTAAGGACATTTATTTGAGAGGCAGTAGGAGAAAGAGCTTCTATTTGCTGATTCTGTTCCTGAATTCCCAGCCAGGGCTGGGCTGGGACTGAAGCCAGTAGCTTGGAATACAATCTGGTCTCCCAACTGGGTGGCAGTAACCAAATTCTTTGACCCATCACCATTGCCCACTAGGGTGTGCATTGGCAGGAAGCTGAAGTCAGGGCACTCAGACATAGGACATAGGTGTCCTAATTGCTAGGCTAACCACCTACTCCCCACCATTCTTCATATTCAAGAAAACAATCCAAGAATCTGGTACTTCAATGATATAAACATAAAAGTTTACTACAATACTCAAAACTATTGGGAATATTTACTGTACACTTCATTACTTTTGTTGGAAAACAAAAAATTTGGAGAAAAAGGATCATACAGGGGCAAATGCCGTTCAACAATTGCCTGGAAGAATGTGCGTAATTCATCTCATTGTTACTAATTAGTGGTCTCAGGCTTAATGAAGTCACTTAACTGATAGTTTTTATACAGGAAAGAGGAAAATAATTTCTGTTCAGTGGAATAAATGATGTTAGACTATAAGTGAACCCCTTTTGAGACAAATTGAAGCAAGAAACCTTATTAAAACATTTCTTTTTAGGATCATGATTTTTACCTCCTGATTATTTACTTTAACATTTTGAACGCGTATTTAAGTTGCAAGTTTCTCACAACTGTAATTCTCAAAGACAGATAAAAGGACACCTACAGACCAGTGAAATAAATTTGACTTTAGAACTCATGAATGAGAGATTCTTCCTCTCATTTCCTCACTACGATGTTCATTTTGTTCACTAAACTCTGGCATAATTACATAAAATGTTCTTAAAACATCTCATCCTGAAAGTGTTACTCTGTCTCCTTACTTAAAAGATCTTTATAACTGGTGGGAAAACCATGAAGTCTGCACCGAATGAGAAGTAAGAAAAATGTCTTGTTGTAGTGGCAGCATGCCATTTGCTGGTATAGTAACAATCTTCTTTAACATATGTCTTCTGATTCCACATTGCAGTTCAGCAAATTTTCTTCTTAGGATGCAAAGCAGAGGTCTTACTTGCCCTTAGAGAAAATGAAATCCTAGGAATTGATTTGACAAAACTTCCACATCCATAAACATACCATAGTCTTATCTTTGCCCTGATTGAGAGATAGGAATAAGACTTGAATAACCAAGCACTTTCATTTCTATGACATAATATGAAGAAGATGAGTTCAGCTATCAGAAAAACGACCTTTAATGGAAAGAATTCTAAGATGTTCCTTTGGCTGACAATGTGATTCAATTTTAAAGTATAGCCACAGATGAATATTTGTTTTTTTAAAAGCTTTATTTAATAGACTTTAATGCATGCAAAGATATTCAAAACTATTAGAAGAATGAATCCCAATGAGCCAAATTAGAATAAATTAAATATTGTTCAACAATTCAATTAACCTTTTAAAATTGGAGAGAAAACCAAATAATGTCATATTATGCTCCTGTTATCTTAATAAAATATCATATTCATAGATATATACTCTAATTATAACATCACTTAGCATTTTTCTGGAGTAAATTCTAACATTATTGCCACTCAGCAGTGTTATTTACTATGAAGAAATTGAAAAGTTTTGGAAAATCTCGTTCACTAACAACAATTAAGTGGCTTTTTTAGTCACAGACACACCCCAGTTTCATTTATGTACTTACTGATTTATTTTAAAAGTAAAAAGGGAAAACCACAAAAAATTTTGCTTGACATCTTCCAAGTAGCCAAATTTTAAGAAACATGCATTTTATGACCTGTAGTTAATTAAGAAGGCTTTGGTGGATAGGTTGAGCCTAGTCATAGATTCAGCATGAGAAATATGCATAGTTTTCTGTCTGAAAACTTTTTCTGCCCATTATCCATGCAAGGGACATTTCTTTTCTCTCTGTGGGTCAGGGGAAATTATTAACAAGAATTGTGTTTGAGATTTCTCCTACGTTCTCATCAGAGATTACTAATTCCACCTCAATTTTGTGCCAATCAAATAGTATCATCCTATAGTATATATAGTATAAACTAAGGAGTGGAAGAACCTAGAACATTTCCATCTGCATCCATTTTAATTTTGAGGAATTGCTGGGTATATTTAAATCTTAATATAAAAACAGCCCCTTTTCTTTTTCCAAAGGAAGGGAACACTAATGAATACTTTCAACCAGACACTGATATATTTTATGCTTTTTGAAGCTGTTGGTATTCTTGCACTAGGGGCTAGGAGAGTGAATTGAAAAGAAGTTACATAACCTGTCCAAGGACATACTCAATAAGTGGCAAAGCTGGTGAGCAACCTCAGGACTTCCAGCTGCAAACTTCATGTTCGTTCAACTGCACCGTGGAGCACTCAGCTCAATCAGCAACACATACATCTGTTTACCCCTGACCTCAGCTGAACCAAAGTATCTCTGATGAATACTGGATACTTTAGAAAACAACCTTTTTTGTCATGCTCTATTCATTCTGTCCTAGTAACATTTCAAAGGTAATATGTCTAACTGCCTTCTGTCAGAGTAGACAAAAAAAAAGATCATTTTTTCCAAAACAGTTGGTTTTCACTGCAAAAAAAGATCTGGGAAAAGTTGCCCCTGCCTTGCCTCCCCTAGTTACATGATCACCCCACCTCTTCTACTTTTGTTCCTTCACTTTGGGCTTCTTAAATGAAATTACACATTTCCCAACAATCAAAGAAGACAAATATAATATACCACCTCAACGTAAATAAAATATAGAGTGAAGCCTATTCAATCAAGACATTACCTGACCCATTTACTTATTCACCTTAGAAAGAGGAGTGAGAAAGAGCTGCATTACAGTAGATGGTTAATAAATTCAAGCAGTTAAATAACCATGTAATCATAGGAATAAGACTCTGGTAAGGATACCTATAAATTATTGTAGGAGCTCTGAGGCTGAAGAAATAAAATTTGCCTAAAAAAGTCAAGTGATTCTTCAGAAATGCATTTATTGAACTGCATGTTGGAGGACCAAACTGGTTTTACCAGAGGAGTGGGTGCAGAACACATTTACAGCAGATGGAATCAAGTGAGCAAAGGCACAGAGAAAAGGCTCATGAGTAAGATTTGAATGGAATGTTGAATATATTGAAGTATTTCCTGTGTGCAGAGGGTACATGGACTAGGATAAAGAGTAATTATCTAAAAATTTGTTATTCTCAGGAGCTTGAATTTACCCAGTAACCAAGGGAGAGCCAAGAATTGGAATACGTAAGGGAATGCTTCCAATCTTGTAATGGATATGAATACATTTTATCTATCTGGTCAGATTGCTTGCATTTTTATGTGATGACTTCAGTAGAATATTTAGTTCTCTCAAAGGTTTTGAAGGAAAAAGACCTTTTCTTCACAATTCTCCTATATTTTCCAGAGCCTCCTTGTGCATCCCTTCTAGACATTGCTTTGTTGCAGAAGGAAGAATAACTCTATGCATACTTTATGTGTGGAGTATGTATACTTTATGCCCTATGGTGATCAGAGTTATCTCATTTTCAAATTAACCAGTTCTGCCCTGAATCTGTCCTAAGTCCATGGGCCAGCCTCCAGTAAAGTCTAAATAAGCCCAAGCCTATACATGAGGAACTAGCCATCTTGGGCATATTACTTAACTGCTTTGCAGCCGAGTTCTCATTTGTAAAATGGAGATAATGATATTTATCCTTCAGGGTTCTTAGGAGAACTAAATAATAGATAGATATAATAGATCCTGAATAAATGGAACTTCTGCTGCAGAGACTTAATTTCTTTCCCTCACCTTATAAGATACTGCTCTCCATCCAGGGAAGAATCAGACAAGAGGGAGAAGAAGCTTTAACATATTATACAGGCTAATTGCACCTGGGGTAGAGCATATTTACTTTCCTGAGATTTCCTGAAAACGAGTAACATTATTCCCCATCCCTTGCTAATTAGTCATTCACTGTTGAGAACAGTAGTGTTGCTATGTAATAACTTGAAATAGCCAATTGTCTAGTTGGAAGCTAAGAGATTTATGCCTTAGTGAAGCAAACAGAAAGCTCATAAGTTTCCATTTCCTCTGAGAATGTTTTTCATTTTCTTTGATTATAAAGCAGATTATTTTCAACATAGATCATTTTATATGTATTGACTCACTTAAACACTGCTACCACTGAGACTCTTTGGCAAAAGCTGAAATTTGTTTCTCTGCTTTTGATTAGCAATGGTGAGGTTTGCCTGAGATTGCCAATTGACATTTTACTGATATCTCTTGGCTCGTATTTAAATCAGACACTATCTTTGAAAAGGCCATAGCTGAGTGCTTTATTAATCCACTTCTGATTTAAAGATACAATTCTATACATAGATTGTGGGTTCAATCAGTATTTGTCAAATAAGTACAAAATGCAAGATCATTGTAAAGATAGACATTCACATAACCAACTGTGCATACTTAAGAGAATGTGGTAGTTGCCTCTTTATCAATTTGTATTTTATTGGGCTTAGAGATCCTTGATGGGTGGGGTCATCCCTAACATTAGTGCAGAGAACAGGCAGATTAAAAATCAAAAAATAAATAAAGATGCCATAACTTTTTATGGAGTTTTACACTTGTACTTTTCTTTCTGGGGATGTTACATCATTTTAGCATTCCTTTGCGGGTTGGATGGGAATGGACCAAAGAGATGAAATCAATTAAGAATTTAATTAGTGGACTGAGAGGAGCCATATTGAAGATAGTTTCAGTAAAGACTGAGACCCCAAGATGAAGTATCTTCCCTCCAACACTGAGACTCTATGACTCATATTATTTTTTCAACAGGACTTTGCCAAGAAGATAAGTAGAAAACAGATTGGGAAGGACACAACAGTCCCTTCTGTCCTGCTCCCATTTGCATTGTTCACACTAAAAAATGCTAACTAAGCATCCAGATTGTATGAAATCTGAAACTTGTATAATGTGGAGTGAATTCTTTAAAAAAATGGAGAATTATAAATTCAAATCTAGTATAAAACTTGTATTTACTACTAATAAAATTATTATTTACTAATAAAAGTAATTTTAAAAATTATAAACTTGAAAATATTGATAAAATAACAAATATCAGAAAAATAGTGGAATGTTTTTATTAGTTAGCAACAACTAACTTGCATAAAATGGACTGAAAACTAAGCAAAATTGAATTAATAAGTTCCATTAAACCCAAATTAAATGTTTCCAGGATTAAGTTTTCCTTTAGCCAAGTTTAAAATTCCTGTAGTACTGCCTCATGATGAGATAAAATCAGAGAACTGATGGAAGAAAAAGTATGGCTTGAAAAGAGGCAATGTTAAACTATTTTTTTTTGACAGGCAGAGTGGACAGTGAGAGAGAGAGACAGACAGAAAGGTCCTCCTTTTCCGTTGGTCCACCCCTCAATGGCCGCTCCAGCAACATGCTGTGGCCGTCATACCTCGCTGATCCGAAGCCAGGAGCCAGGTGCTTCTCCTGGTCTCCCATGTGGTTGCAGGGCCCAAGGACCTGGGCCATCCTCCACTGCACTCCCAGGCCATAGCAGCGAGCTGGCCTGGAAGAGAGGCAACTGGGACAGAATCCAGTGCCCCAACCGGAACTAGAACCCAGTGTGCCAGCGCCGCAGGTGGAGGATTAGCCTATTGAGCCGCGGCGCCAGCATAAACTATCTTACTTTTCCAAACTTCACAGGATCATATGGTTGTGATCACATTACTGATCCCCTAGGGCCTGTGCAACCCTGGAGGCTGTGGAGCTTCAGCGCCACTAGCTTCGTAGTAAGTCTGCCATTGAGGGAAATCAGGGGACAGTTTTCTATCTGCTTAAAAACAGAGGTCACTCACTACCAGGGATTTCTCAGCACTCCAAGTAGCATTTATTCAAATGAAAAGTCAAAGCCTTCTTGGTCTACTAAAAATGCTGGTAGCTTTGGTTTCATTTAGAAATTCTATAGTATTTATATCTTTTAATTTAAAGTAGCAATAAGTAAAAATAAAACATGTACGTATTTCATGTATGTGCCAAGCAGATACATGTGCATGTGAGGCAACAGTGTAAGTAATATGAGAGCTTATTCCTCAAATAGATTACACTTAGGGAGGGAGCATCATAAATAAGTAAATAAATACAATGTGAGTAAGTGATCTTGCAAGAAATGTACAATATATTACGGAAGCACGCTGGGGGCATCCAACCCCTATTGATGGAAGAAATGAAGTCTACAGCAAGTCTTTTTTAAAATTTAATTTAATTTTTTTTTTTATTTTTTGACAGGCAGAGTGGACAGTGAGAGAGAGAGACAGAGAGAAACGTCTTCCTTTGCCGTTAGTTCACCCTCCAATGGCCGCCGCGGCTGACGCGCTGCAGCCGGCGCACCAAGCTGATCCAATGGCAGGAGCCAGGTGCTTATCCTGGTCTTCCATGGGGTGCAGGGCCCAAGCACTTGGGCCATCCTCCACTGCACTTCCTGGCCACAGCAGAGAGCTGGCCTGGAAGAGGGGCAACCGGGATAGAATGCAGTGCCCCGACCAGGACTAGAACCTGGTGTGCCGGCGCATCAAGGCAGAGGATTAGCCTAGTGAGCCATGGCGCTGGCCTACAGCAAGTCTTGCAGGATGATTATGAGTTTTACAAACACAAGTGGAGAGGATGTGCAACAGTGTAAAGTCTTTGGGAAGAAAGGAAAATGCAAAGAACTGGATGTAAGGGTATATAGCATGAATGAAAACCTGAGGAAACAGATGAGATGACCTAATGGTGCTTGTGGCATAGGAATGGCAAGAGAGTAAAGTTAGACGAGAATGGAAGGTCTGCAGATATGAGATCAAGCAGGGACTGACAGGCCACACAAGTGTGTGGGCTTTGTCCCAAGTGTATGAGGGTACTTCAAAAACTGACTTAAAAGAATTTTATTTTGATGTAAAAATTTTTTGATATACATGTATAGTTTTTGCATAAAACACAATTTTCATGAATTTCTTAAAGTCCCCCTTATACTGGAGAAATTACTGAAGAGTTTTAAGTATGGGAGAGTCCTGAGAAGAAATGCCTTTTAAAAAGATCACGGACTATAGAATGAATAATGATTTCATTGGCACAAAAATAAAAGCAGTGAGACTAGTTAGGTGTCTGTTTAAGTATCCAGGAAAGAGTTAGTAGTGGATAAATTCAAAAGGTTTTCAGAATATATAGCAATAGAGCTTAGGAACTGACAGGATTAGGGTATCAAAGAGAAAAAAAATAATAAAGAGCAAGGACCAAGGTTTTGCTTGGCAATAGGAAACCAATTTCAACATAAGCAAAACAGGCCAGTGTTTGACATTTTGAGTTTGAGGTGGTAAACATAATATTCAAGAGGAGAGATTTAGGAGGCAGGTGGATAAAGATTTCCAAATTATACTATTGAAATCTTTATTTAGTATAAATTTTATGTGTATAAAGTTAATTGGAAATATATCTTAGTAAAAATTAAGAATGGAAATAGGAAAGGGAGGAGGAAGAAGGGTGGGAATATGAGTTTGAAGAATCACTATGTTCCCAAAATTGTCTTTATGAAATGCATGGTTTGTATACTTTAAATACGAAGTTTCTGGTGAAAAAAATATAAAAAATGAAGTACTAGGCCGGCGCCAAGACTCAATAGGCTAATCCTCCTCGTGCGGAGCCGGCACCCTGGGCGCTAGTCCCGCTCGGGGCACCGGATTCTGTCCCGGTTGCTCCTCTTCCAGGCCAGCTCTCTGCTGTGGCTCGGGAGTGCAGTGGAGGATGGCCCAAGTGCTTGGGCCCTGCAACCACTTGGGAAACCAGGAGAAACACCTGGCTCCTGGCTTCGGATCAGCGCGGTGTGTCGGCTGCAACGCACCGGCCGCAACAGCCATTGGGGAGTGAACCAACGGAAAAGGAAGACCTCTCTCTCTCTCACTGTCCATTCTGCCTGTCAAAAAAATGAAGTATTGCCGGCGCCGTGGCTCAACAGGCTAATCCTCCGCCTTGCGGTGCCGGTACACCGGGTTCTAGTCCCGGTCAGGGCGCCGGATTCTGTCCTGGTTGCCCCTCTTCCAGGCCAGCCCTCTGCTGTGGCCCAGAGTGGAGTGGAGGATGGCCCAAGTGCTTGGGCCCTGCACCCCATGGGAGACCAGGAAAAGCACCTAGCACCTGGCTCCTGCCATCGGATGAGCGCGGTGCGCCGGCTGCAGCACGCCATCCGCGGCAGCCATTGGAGGGTGAACCAATGGCAATGGAAGACCTTTCTCTCTGTCTCTCTCTCTCACTGTCCACTCTACCTGTCAAAAATAAATAAATAAATAAATAAAAATAAAAATAAATAAATAAATAAACTTTAAAAAAATGAAGTATTAGGCAAAATGAAATAGAATAAACTGTTATGAAATCATTTTAAAAAAGAAATTATCAGCCTCAAGTTACATTGCATCTTTGTCTCCATATTCTAGATCCAAGGTTCTTAATACACTGCAGAATTTTATTTCTGTGAAATAAGTATCACCATTCCTTATTTCAGTTTTATTTTTCAGAATTTATAGGAAGAATTATATTTTTCAGACCCATTAGATATCACCAAAATTTATAAAAGATAGTGTTCTTCCTTTTGCATGCAGCAGGAGAAATAATTCAATTTATATCAATAGGATCAGCCTGTAATAAGCATTTATCCGTGTTTTTCTGTAGAGACTCTAAAAACATAATTATTATGATTCTTTACATAAATTCAATAAATGGAAAGTAACTGAAAAATAGGTAGTTTAATCAATTTTGTTGATTAAATCACATGGATTGGGCCCAGGTTCACGTTTGGTTTAATCCCCAGGGCCTTGTTCAGACTCAGCTCCTCCTCAGTTCTACTACACTGCAAATTCTATAGGTGAAGGGCTCAACCTGCCTTGTTCCTTTTCGTATGCACAATGTTGAGAACAGTGCCAGGCACATGATGGATGTGCAAAAAATGTTTTTAAATGAATGAATCAGTAGTATGAGTTAAAGAACAAGCAAATTAAACTAAGCAGTAGTCAAGAAATTAGTGTAAATACCAGAAGTTTTCAGTGTCATGAACTCAAGAGAGAAGGCTTAAAGGAAGGTATGATCAATGGAGTCACCTCTGATAGAAGTTAAATGAGAAGCTGTCCAAGGTATAGCTGGATTGAACAAGAATGAAGGTTGTTTTTTACTTTGACATGAAATTTGGTCTTGATCCTTTATTATGCTATTTGAATTCGGATTCCATTAAGGTGGTCCAAACTTACTCTCAGTTCTTTGAGAGTCCTTTAGCATACAATCAAGTTTCTGGGAAAGTCTAGCACTTGAGAACACTGGACAAGGTGGTCCTCTCTCATTGATACATTCAGTATGTGTCTTAGGTATCCCCTGCTCATACCTACAGTGGCTCTGAAGTCCTGAGACTACCACTCTGCCTCTATACCACACTTTGGACTGTAGCATTGATGTGCTCATTGGTTAGACACACTAGCAAGACATTTACTGTCTGGGCCTTCTCCAAAGGTCTGCTTAAAGAGCAGGTGCATTCTACCCTTGCCCTTTTGAGCTACAGACCTCACTGGGGAACGGCTACATCAGAAGAAATGGACTTTGCTTTGCTTACATACCTTTACTCTCTCCTCAACACAAAGATGTCTTTTACCAGGGAAAGAGGATGGCAAGGCAAACATGTTAATTCCTCTCTCTTCTTTCCCATTCATCTTGTCTATAGTCCAAAACTTTTTTTCACAAAGGAATTAAAGGGAGGACTCAAAGTTACATATTAATTTGCTTTCAGTCAATCACCCTCTTAAGAAAATGATCAAAGAGGAAGTTAACTACATGAATAGGAAGAAAGAGATGTGTGAAACATTATGAGTAACTCTTTTGACACTGATGAATAAATAAGAGGGACAATATCTTTTTCAGAACTATGAATTTAAAAGAAAAGAACATAGAAGCTAGGGGAAGATGTGGGCCTAAGGAAGGTTTTATTTTTTCCCTCTTAAGAAAGAAAAGACTTAAATAATAACAGGAAGGAGCCCAAAGAAAGAGAGAAGGAAAAGTAGCAAGAAAGGGGGATTTATCCATAGAGTGAGGCCCCTGTGAGGGTAGTAAGTGCTGGGACCAGGATCACTGTGGGATCTACTAGTCTCAGACCAGAGGAGGAATGTTCCCTACTGTCAAGAATAAAGGATGGAAGGTAGTTTTACAGGTTTCCCAGTGGGGAATTGGGAGATATCCATTATAATAGCCATGGAGTTAACCATTTCTTAGCAAAGTAGAAGGCCAGACCACACAGGATTCTGGGAGTGGGGAGAATGGAGCTTTGAGAGAGTGAAAGGGAATCTGAGAGGGTAGGGCCCAATTCCAGTTGTTGACCCAATTGCAGGGGTGCCTGTCTCAACCATTCTGTGATTCTATGAGTAAGACCAAGCAGTAAAAATTCAGGCAAAGAACAAGCAAGCGTTTAGATTGAGCTTACTTTGGCATTTTGTCAAGTAAGTATAGGGGGTGAACAACAGTTTTCTGAATTTGTTTACTGAAAGCAGGAACAATAGGTAAACAATGGCTTTCTTAAATTTGCTTAGAGATAGTTCCGTATTTTGGCCCAAGTTCAATATCTCCCATTTTCTTCTTAAATTTGATCTCATAAAATTATACCTAATAAATTCCCTTCAGCCCATTGGCCCGAAAGAATTGCAGCAGCTGTAAAGTAAACCTAATTAACTGAAGTCTGCTTTAGAGAACCACATGCAGTGGAAGTCCACAGAGTCTCTGGGACCCACCAGAGAAGTTGAATTTTGCTCATTAAAAAGAGAAGAGAAGGATGTTCACGAAAGTTCCAGCAGCAGCAGAGAGATTATGAGTAGGTTGTGTCCTGTGTTGACTTCTGACAAATGAGAATACATTTTGATGATTTGGAATCTGTTATGAATTCTAGGGGGATATGTCCTGATTGGACATGAAAGTGAACTCTAATGAATACATTTGAGTTTCAAGTCTGAGATGTGTTTTCTCCTTCTGTAGCCAGTTCTAATTCAAGCTAATTATTTTTAAATAAATATACATAAGTAATACAAAAATATGTTCTTACTCTAAAAGATTTAATGACATGGAGCTACTTAAAGTCAACATTCTTCTTCATTTCTCTTCTCCAGTTGCCTTCCCTTCAAATAAAATTGGTGTTACACCTACATATATTTGTATATAAATTTCCTCTAAACACAATACAGACAATTTGCTTTACAAGAATGTCATACTAGTTTATGTTACCACAAATTATTCAATTTTGAATGTAATTTTTAAAAGTTTTAGAGTCTTTGTTAATATTGCCAATGAGACAAATTTGCAATCTTTGTGAATACCCATAAGGCCAATCACTTTCTCATTTTATTTATAAAAATTTGTATTATTTCTGCATCTCCACCTTGCCTTCTTCATACTCCCTCCATTTCTTTAATTGTGCTGTCAATCTATTCCTTCTAGACCTAAAATATATTTCACACTATAGCATCAGCTTCTACATTGATGATAATAAGCACCGATACAGCACTGTTTCCCTCAGGGTTAATGTTTTATTTTTTGCTTTGTTGTTAGTATCATTTATTGTTCAGAAATTTTAATTTTAAAATCATGAAAGCCTCAGTCTTTTTCTTTATGTCTTCAGGTTGTAAATCTTATATAACAAGGACTTTCCATATCACTGAGATTATAAAATGAATCCCATGTATTTTCTTTTAACATTTAGCCTTTAATGAGTCTGGGATTTATTTTTGTTCAGGCTGTGATTTAAAAACCATTTCCCTGCCTTGCTTGAGTCACCAATCATCTCTGTGCCATTTGTTGAAGGCTCTATTTTTTCCCACTGATAGAATGAGTTTCTTCTACTATAAACTAAATACCAAAATACAAATTAATGTATTTTTAAAGAATATTCTTCTGTCCTACTGGTCCGTTTCTAAAAACTTTACCCTAATGATATATTTTTTCTAGTTTTGTAATATGTTTTCATACTGGGTAGGAATCTTTGTTAAATTTTTTTTTCTCTAAAGGTGTCTATTCCTATGTAATTTTTTCTGATGACCTTTAGAATTATTAAAAAAAATTATTTTAACTTCTACTGAAAAATCTTCTCGCAACTTTAATTCTAACTTGTTAACTGTACTGATAATTTGATACAAACAGATAATTTCTTTAAAGATTTATTTATTTATTTGAAACTCAGAGTTACACAGAGAGAGGAGAGGCAGAGAGAAAGGTAGGTATTCTATCCACTGGTTCACTCCACAATTGGCTGCAAGGACCAGAGGTTTGCCAATCCAAAGCCAGGAAGTAGGAGCCAGGAGCTTCTTCCAGGTTTCCCAGGAGGATGCAGGGGCCCAAGGACTTGGGCCATCTTCTCCTGCATTCCCAGGCCATAGCAGAGCTGGATCAGTAGTGGAGCAACTGGGTCTCAAAACAGCACCCATATGGGATGCCGGCACTCCAGGCAGTAGCCCAACCTACTGTGCCACAGCACCAGCCCCCAAACTGATAATTTAAAAATAGTAGATCTTACTCTTTGTAAAAGTGAGAAATTTTCCATTTATTCAGGTATTCTCTTGGTTCAGTAAAGTTTCATACCTTTACTCATAAACATTTTGCCAACTTCTTATTAAATTGATCTCTAAGCACTTCACAATTGTTATCATAAATATTTTGATTAACTCACTAATGTATTGGAAATTTACAAATCTTTGTTGGTAACTCACTGAATCTCTTGTTAGCAATGACACTTCTCAGTGTGTTCTCTTTGGAGAGAGCCTTTCTTTCATTTTGCTATTTTATTTTATGTTTGTGACTTTATTATACTATTAGAATCTCTGCTTGAACAGTAGTGGTAATAGCATAAGGCTTGCTTGTCCTGATGGTACTGGGAAGATTCTAATGTTACAACATTGTGATGCTTACAGTAGATTTAAGGAAAGGAGACTTTTTCAAACTAAGAAATTTCTTCTCTTTAATTTGCTAAAAATATTTAGATTGTTTAAAATTAAGTTGTCCTGGAATTAATTATGTAATTGTATAGTTTTTCTTTAATGTGCTAATGAATCTAAGAGATTGAATTTAGAATTTTTCCAGGGAACTACATTTAGAGTTTTCTGGGAATTGTATGTAGTATTTTTCAATGTTAAATAATTCATTCTTGGGATAAATTCTACTTCATTCTATTTTCAATTTATAATATTTTCTTGTATTCTGTTTACCATTAATTAGGATTTTTTTTACTTATTTTTATAAATGTATTTTTACCTTTGGTTTCCTTGTAGAGCTCTTCTTGTATGGTTTGGGTATGGATATTATGATTGCCTTATTGAATAAGATATACAATCTTATTTTTTGTGCCCCCCACTTTGGGGGATTTACTATTATTTTTAATATATTCAGATATTTTGCCCTCTTTAAGTGCACATATTTTGCTATCTTTTCAATGTATTCATTTTTCATTAGTATATTTGAATTTCCCATTCCTTTGTGATTCAAATTTGGAAATCCACATTTTCCTACAAAGTCATTTGTTTGATCTATATTTCTATCAGTTATTTCACATTGTTATACTGATATTTTATTTTAAAACATCATTCATGTTTCTGTGTATGTCATGCTTGTCATATCTTTCTGTTTTTTTTAAAGACTTATTTTATATATTTGAAAGACAATTACAGAGAGAGGTAGAGCCAGACAGAGAGGTTTTCCATTCTGCTGATTCCCTCCCTAGATGGCTGCAGTAGCCAGAGCTATGCCAAACTGGACTCAGGAGCTAGGAGGTTTTTCCAGGTCTCCCAGGCGGGTGCAGGGACCCAAGCACTTGGGCCATCTTCTACTGCTCTCCCAGGCCATAGCAGAGAGCTGGATTGGAAGAAAAACAACTGGGACCAGAACCGGCGCCCATATGGGATGCCAATGCTGCAGGCTGGGGCTTTAACCCACTGTGCCACAGTGTTGGCCCCATGCTTGTCATTTCAAATACAGTTCGTACCATAATCTCTCTTTTCTCTTTAATCAAACTCCAAGATGTTATTTTTTGTCCATGTTCATAGACTGTTCTTTTTTTATTAAATCTGCTTTAGCTTCTGTTTAGTAAGCTTTGCATTTATTCCTTCATTCTTCTGAGGATATTTTTCCATCAATCATGCTTTACTTCTTTATTTAAATGATTATTTCATTTATTCTTCATCTTTCTGCTTGTATTATAAAACACAGAAATGCTTTTAACATCATTAAAAAATGCAAAAATGTAAATATTCCTGTAAGCTCTGATTTGGCTGTGTTATACAGTGTGGTTTATTTCTAAACAGTTTGTAATTTCTTCTGTAATTTACTTAGGAAATACTTTATTATCTTAATTTCTACTTATTTTATACTGTGATCAAGGAATATAATCTCACTGACTTTATTAAGAAATTTGTTGCAGTTAATATGGAATCAAATATTTTAATGTTGATTGAGTAAAATAAAAATGTATTTCATGAATTGGGTGGCTTACTAAATTTTTTTAAAGATTTACTTATTCATTTGAAAGGCAGAGTTACACACAAAGAGAGAGAAGGAGAGACACAGACAGAAAGAGCAAGAGCGAGAGCGAGAGCGAGAGAGAGAGATGCTCCATCCACTGGTTCATTCCTCACAGGGCCACAATGGCGAGAGGTGGGCTAATCCAAAGCCAGGAGCCAGGAGCTTCTTCTGGATTTCCCGCGTGGGTTCTGGGATCCAAGCACTTGGGCCATCCTCTATTGCTTTGCCAGTTGGGTCAGCAGGGAGCAGGACTGGAAGTGGAGCAGCTGGGATTTGAACCAGTGCCTATATGGGATGCTGGCACTGCAGGCAGCAGCTCAACGTCCTACACAACAGCACTGGCCCCTTTACAAATTTTTATACTTGTTTAATGTATAAACAAGTGTGTGAATGTTGATTGAGTGAAAATAGTGTGTATTTTCTAGTATGTGGTGTATCAATTGCCACAGTTACTGTTTGTGCTATTCAATTTATTGTATTTCCATTTAATATGTTGAATTATTTTTCTGCAAAAAGCAAAACAGTATGTTCATTGAAATATCTAAAACACTTGATTGAATTCAACATCCATTTCTGATTGAATACATTTGCCTAAGAGGAAAAGATTTCCTTTACAGGAGTGAGCATTGTGGTGCAGTGGGTTGATTTGGCACTTGGGATGCCTGCATCCCATATCAGAGTGCTGGTTTGAGTCCTGGCTACTTCACTTCCAAACCAGTTCCCTGATCATGCACCTGGGAATGAGTAGATGATGGTTCAAGTACATGAGTTCCTGCCACCCATGTAGGTGACCTGGATGGAGTTCCTGTCTCCTAGCTTCAGCCAGTTCCAGATCCAGATATTGTGACTGTTTGGGGGAGTGAACCAGTGGATGGAAAATCTCTTCTTCTTTGCCTTTACGCAGAGAGAAAGAGAGACAGCTTCCATCCACTGGTTCAGTCCTCAAATAGCCACAATGGCCAGGGATGGACTAGTCCGAAGCCAGGAGCCAGGAGCTTCCTCCAGGTCTTCCACATGTGTGCAGAGCCCAATTGCTTGGGCCATCCTCTGCTGCTTTCCTGGGTTGATTAGCAGGGAGCTGGATTGGAAGTGGAGCAGCTGGGACAAGAACAGCACCCATATGGGATGCCAGCACTTTAGACAGTGGCTTATCCTGCTATGGCACAACGTTGGCCCCAATGAACATCATTTTAGTAAGATGCTTGGTGAATTATAATCTGTTGTCAATATAAAATATCCTTTATTGTTTCATAAAATGCTTTATGCACTAGAGATGAACCCCTCTGGTCCAATTTATGGTGACTTGTTCCAAGGCTCAGAACTGGACCTATGGTTGGATTTCCACTTCCGTTCTTTTAAATTTATTTATTTAGTTAGTTTATTCACTTGCAAGAGAGGAGAGCGAGAGCGAGAGAGAGAGAGAGAGATGCTTCCTATCTGTTGGTTCATTCCCTAAATGCCCACAGCAACCAGAACTATGCCAAGCTTAATCCAGGAGTCCAGGAACTAAGTCCAGGTCTCCTACCTGCATGGCAGGCATCTAAGTACTTGAGCTATCATCTGCTGCTTCAAGGGGGTGCACTCTCACGAAGCTGGAGTCAGGAACCGAGCTGGGACTCAAACCAAGACACTCCAAAATGAGATGCAGGTGTTCCACGGAGTTTCTTAATTTCTACGACAAATAGCCACCTTTTTAAAATTAATTTTATTCATTTGATAAAAGCAAACACACCCCCAACATACACACACACACACACACACACACACGCAGAGTGAGAGAGAAACACTGTTCTTTTAACTCTAATTTCCGAGATCTCTCCACTAGCCAACCCTTTCTCTCTCTCCAGTACTTATAGATAGAAGGAATTTGAGTGACTTCCCCAAGAAACACTTTTTTGTTTCCTTCAGGTAGGAAATAGAAATTTTTATTTGTTCACTTTTGTGTGTTGATATTTAAGACATCTTAGAAATATCAATTAACACTGACAACACACATTGGTTTTCTGACAGGACTGAATGGAAATGAAAGAAAATAAAGTTGGAGAATAAATATAGTTTAAGAAGATAAAAAAAGGCTGGCACCATGGCTCACTAGGCTAATCCTCAGCCTGCAGCGCCCGCACCCTGGGTTCTAAACCCGGTTGTGGCTCCGGAGTCTGTCCAGGCAGCTCCTCTTCCAGTCCAGCTCTCTGCTGTGGCCCAGGAGTGCAGTGGAGGATGGCCCAAGTCCTTGGGCCTTGCACCCGCATGGGAGACCAGGAGAATCATCTGGCTCCTGGCTTCAGATCCACGCAGTGCGCTGGCCGCAACGCGCCAGCTATAGCAGCCACTTGGGGGGTGAACTAACGGAAAAAGGAAGACCTTTCTCTCCATCTAACTCTGCCTGTCCAAAAAAAAAAAAAGAAGATAATAAAAATAATGTTTTGTCTGTGCCCTTTCATTTCATAATCCTTTGCAAGCAAAACCATCGCAACACTGAAGAAATGAAAAAAAAAAATCACACATATGGCAAAACATAAAATGAGACTAGAAATATTACATACTATCTTTATTATTCAAACTCAAATGTGTTCTAATTAATTAATAAGTGGTATTAGTAATTACACATAAACGTTTAGATATTGCACTATTCAAGGACAATTTAACAGTTTAAAGCCAAGCTTCCTTTGGCTTCATATAAGTTCTTTTCCCCCAGTCTTCAGAATCAACTGGAGAGCTCCTTGGACTGAAGCTCACTGGGCCCTATTTCAAAAGTTCTTGATCCACGAATTTAGGACAGGGCCAAGGATTTGCATTTCTTTTTTTTAGGGGGCTGGGAGTTCATATTCATAATTAGGTTTATTTTGTGGTTTTGCCATTTGGACTAAAAATAATTTATGTTTCCAGTTGTCATGCTTTAAAATATATACAAATTGAATAAATTGAGAAGAAACTTCTTTTGTCAAAGAATAAAATTGCAACAATTTAGTTGAAAGATCTTTCTTTTCCCCCCACTCACTTTTATTTAAGGCATGCAAATTTCATGCATTTCATAAATATAAATTTAGGAACATACTGATTCTTCCTACCCTACCTGCCTTCCCACCCGCACTCCCATCCTTCTTCCTTCTCCTGCTCCTGTTCCCACCCTTATTTTTAACTATCTATTTTCAATTAACTTTATAGACATAAGATTAACTCTAAACCAAGTAAAGTGTTCAACAAATAGTATAAAAAAAAAAAAACTGTTCTTCAACAGTTGAGAAAAGGACTGTTCAGAGTCATCACAAATGAAATTGTCAACTTCACCTCTATAGATTGCCTTTCAGGTGCTCTATTAGTTACCACTGATCAGGGAGAACATATGGTATTAGTCCTTTTGGGACTGGCTTATTTCACTAATTATAATGGTTTCCCGTTGCATCCATTTTGTTGCAAATGACAGAATTTCATTTTTTTTACTACTGTGTAGTAGTCCATGGTGTACATATCCCATAATTGCTTTCGAGGATTTGCATTTCTAAGAAGCCATTAGATAATTCTGATGCCTCTGGTGCGGAAAGCACATGTTGAGAGCTTCTGTTCTAATGTAGTAAGAGCTTTATTTGGGTAATTAGCCATGAAAGACTTCTTCTCCCAGGATTCCTTGCAGCTGTGTGTGCCTTCATTCCTAGTTCTTAGCCAACAGGTTGTGAGTTAAAGAGATGTCTGTGCATCATCTAGGTCCTGATCTTAAAGGCAGAAGAATATGCCCTTTCTTCCACTTTCTGTCTTCCAGCAGGTTGGAATGCAATCCTACAGGTAAGCCTTTTTGACTCTGAAAAGTTAGGTTATACCCTAAGGATAACAGTTCTGCAACATGATCATGCCATTTTACCAATCCTGATCTTGCTCTTTGAAAGCAATACTTTAAGACTTCTCTAGTGGAGCGTCTTATGGCTGCAACCTAGGCTGATACAGTTCTAGAGTCTGTTTTCAACACATCAGCCTGAGTAATACTTGCAATCTGTAAATCAGAGCTCTTCACTTCTCTATTTGAAACCCTTAATGGGTTTGCAATCCAGAGTAAAAATCAAAGTCCATATACTGGCCCAGGATATCCCATACTCATCAGATACCCCTCTTCTCTTCTTTGTAGCTTTGCTTACTCTGCTCCAGCTATGTGGCTTCTCTTGCTATCACTGCATACACCAGCAATTCTAATGCATTGACCCCCATCTCACCTCCTTCAGATCTCACTGCACTTCTCAGTGAGTGCTTCCATAAGTACTCCTGCTTAAAAAAAAAAAAAAAAACTTCATCTCTCCTCTGCAACTCCCTTTACTCCTTTCCTGTTCTATTTTTCTCCCTTTGAAACTACATAAATTTTATTTATTTGTATTATTTAATGTCTGTCTCCTTCAGCTAGAATATAGCTTTTTCTGCTTTTTCTTTTTTGGGGGGGCCCAGACTCTATACATAACCTGACATATATATCACAATAATTTTAAATTAATGAACTAATGTATTCTTGATTCATGTATGAATTAAATGAATAAAAATAATTGTAGGAAGCAGCACAATATAATGGGAAACAAGTGATTGTGTTGATTAAAACCACTGAATCCAATACAAACTTATGTTTGAACACTAGTTCTGCCATTATCAACTGTGTGATCAAATAATCTTCTTTATCTATTGATTAGTTTGTAGAGTTGGAATAAATGCAGTACTTACTTTCTGTACTTGCTGGGAGGATCAAATGGCAATGTGTTTAAAATGTTTGCCACAGTATGTGCACAGGCGTTATTCAATGTTGTAATTATCTTGAACTATTTTTCTTCAAAATATTTATGGTAGGAAAGTCCACAGAGAATAAATATGTTTAAGATAAAAAAGTACATGCTAGAAAAGAATATTTCTCAGTTCTGTCCAAATGAAATATTTGATCATTGTCTTTCCCTCAAGACCTCCCCTTTATCCTTTTGCTTTTGTTTCACTGATATAAGAATATTTACTGTTCCTGACTCATAATAAATTTAGGTTTCTCAGCATGGTTTCCAGGACAATTTCTGTCAGGATTAACTGGTCTACTTTGAAAAATTTAGACTCCAGATCTTGCAGATGTACTGAATGGGAAACTTTAGGGGCAGGGCCTTGGAATCTGCATGTAATAAGTTGTCTCCATTATTATTAAACACAATATTTTATTGTAATATATGAAGTAGTTACATAGTTCTGATTAATCTGTCTTCAGATAGTACATGTTATCACAACAGTACAGGCAATAGATCTCTGAAACAAAGATGTATCAGGTCCTATCTCACTTATTGACTAGGGAATGAAGACTGCCTGAACTCACCCAAGTCTGTACACCACTCTGGAGAAACAAATAGTAAGCGTCACATGGCTTGTTCATATTCATAAAAATTACAATATTTAGATAGGCATAAATCAGGAGCATTTAAACTTGTATAGATAGCACAAGGTAAACAAACAGACAACCTCTACCTTAAAAGTTGAGCCTTGGATGATTACTGACGTCATAAATAAGAGTGTCGATTGTTAAATCAACAACTGGAGTCACTGTGCACTTAGTCCCCATGTAGGATCTCTGTCTTTAATGTGTTGTGCTATGTGAATTAACAGTATAACTAGTACTCAAACAGTACTCTATACTTTGTGTGTGTGCATGCAAACTATTGAAATCTTTACTTAGTATATACTAAGTTGATCTTCTGTATATAAAGATAATTGAAAATGAATCTTGATGAAGAATGGGATGGGAAAGGGAGTGGGAGATGGGATGGTTGCGGGTGAAAGGGAGGTTATGGGGGGAAAAAGACTCTATAATCCAAAAGTCATACTTTGGAAATTTATATTTATTAAATAAAAGTTTAAAAAGTTATCAATACATAGCATCTTAGGTTTTTTTCTCTCTTTGGAAATTTCAGACAGCGTGTACTTGGTTCCTAACCAACCCTGGTGAGGGAGAGAGAAGGGAAGGTCCTGCTGCTTGGTGTGGTGCTGTGTTAGTGCCCTTGCTGAAGGACTGGTATTCTCTCTGCTCAGTCGTTCCTTGATTGCCCCCATTATGCTGCCCCATTCATGCAACCTGTACCTCTGAATGTCTGGTTCCTCACTGTGGTCCTGTATTGAAGATACTGACTACTGCAGCCATCACATTATGTGACCTGCTTATTATTAAGGCCTGGAAACATTTTGGAGCAGAGTGGAAACTTTTGGATATTGACGGCCACAGGCGCAAGTCAGGAACAAGATAACAGTGTTACTTTGGACATGTTTTACTGATTTGAAACATGTGATCTGGTCAGACTGTGACCTTCTCCATAGCATCTGCTTAAGAGTAAAATCAGTTTTCCACACATGTTTCTGTTTGCTTCTTTCAGATTATTGGGATCCCAAAACTTTCACTAAATGATTGAAAAGCTTAATTATTGAAAAGTACTTCAAATGACATATGTAACTTAGAAGATAAAGCCAAGGAATTTAAGCTACCTAGAAATACTTGATAATAGTAGTCATGTATCAAAACGGCATATCAAGGGAGAGGTTCTGTATTTGAGTAATAATGGTAGGGAAATGTGGATTTGAATATGGACTTGAAAGAGGAAACAGCTTTTGGAGAAAAGAGGCAGTAAGAGGCCAGCATCATTAGGTAAAAGTCAAACCTGAGACCAAAAGCGAAATTGTCCCTTAGGCCGGAGCGTCCCTGACCTTGGTAGTGGTAGGTGGGATCACAACAGTCTCAGGAAGGTCTAACACCAGGTGCTAAAGATCCTGGATCCAAGGATGCAAATATCACAGCAAGCAGAACTCAGGACAGTGGAGGAGGGGCTAGGGTCTGGGGAGCATAAGTAACAAGGTTCAAGTGTGAAGGGCAGCAGGACAGGTGAGAGGGGATGCTTAATACCTTCCTGGAAGGACCATTTTGGTTCCTAAATTAGTGTTCAGGGAAAAAACCTAAAGTAGGGATTGGCTCTGTGACAGCATGGCAGGTTAAACCTCGGACTGTAATGAGCATCCCATATGGGTGACAGTTTGATTCCTGACTGTTCTACTTCTGATCTGTCTCCTTGCTAATGTGCCTGGGAAAGCAGTAGAAGACGGCCCCTGCACCCATGTGGGAGACCTGAATGAAGCTCCTGGCTCCTGGCTTCTGTCTGGCACAGCTCCTGCCATTGAGGCAATTTGGGGAGCGAACCAGCAGCTGGAAGATCTCTATCTGTCCCTCTTTCTGTAGTTCTACATTTCATACCCTAAAGTAAGTTTGAGTCATCCAGTTGGCAAGGCTTAGGCTACAAGAGCAGCCTAACTTCCTAATAATTATATATTTACATAAGATCTGTAAAAACATGCATAGAAATGCAAATCCAGTACATTAATTAAGTACTTACTTTGGCCAGCTTTATAAATAATCCCAAATAAATGGCATCACATTGAAAATATTTGAATTCCACATACCACGAGTAAAGAGCTAAAGAAGAACTGATTATGTGAGGAAAAAAAGAAGAAACACTTGCATCTGCTGGTTCACTCTCCAACTGCACACAATGGTTGGAAACAGGCTGGGCAGAAGCCAGGAGCTGGGAATTCAATCCAGATCTCCCACACTGGTGGCAAGAACCCAGCCATTTGAGCCATCGCTGTGGCTTCCCAAAGTCTTCAGCAGCAGGAAGCTGGAGTCAGGTGCCTGAGCCAGGTACAGAGCTCTGATATTTTTATTTAGGACATAGCTATCTTAGCTACTAGGTAAATACTAACCCTAACAGTCTGATTCCTATGTGCAATAATTATGGATGTGAGGGACACATGGATATTATGCAATGTACTCTTTTTGTGAAATAGTATGAAGAATGAGATGGAGCTAAGCCAAATTGAATAATCAGTTCTAGGTAAACATTGATGTGCAAATGGATGCTGATCAAGTCAAAATAGCAGGCAAAACTAGCAGCATAGGGACAAAAACCAGGCAAGTATGCCCACAAGAAAATTATCCAAGTGGCTGGAACTGCCATCAGGAATAACTTAGAAAAGCAAACACAAGGTAGGTAATAGCCTTGATCAAGACAAAGCTCAAGACTACTTTGAAGAGTATCAGGGGACACTTTTTCATGATGCCAGCTCTATGGTTTGGGCCACAAGATTTATGCGGCCTCGGGAGTTTATGCATACAACCATAAAGTTGTTTCAAGACAGTACTAGTTTATTCTTGTTCCAATATAAGTATGAAGAAGATCCATTTGTACTTTAAATTTTCCCCTAGAAAGTAAGAATGGGTTGAAAAATTGAGATCAGTGATAGAAGAGAATACTAGAAATCATTTCAAAGGGAGAAAAGACATGAGATTTAGCAGGGAAAACCCTAACCAATTTTTTTGGATTCATGAGATGGTTGATAATAATGGATTCTATTCTTGAAAACTGAGTAGATGTAAAGTATTTGCACCACAAAAATGATAAGTATGTGAAGTAATAATGCATTTTAATATCTCTACTTAGCATCCTGCAGTGTATACATATTGCAAATGCACACACTATAAATACATATAATAATTAAAAATAAATAGCAAAAAAAGGAAACTCCTAAATGTTCACCCACTGATGAATGAATAAAGAAAACACGATGCATATACACAATTGAATACTATTCAGTTATTACAGAATGCTTTTTTAGACCTAATGACACTATTTTCTTGGAGCCAGTATATATTCTTTAGAGTGGGCAAATATTTCATACTCATTCCTACTCAGTATGAAATATGCTGTCAACACAAAAATAGAGGACTAGACGGTTTGAGAAAAAGTAGCAACTTTAAATTATTTTAAAAACTTAGAGTTGTGTTCATACGTTTTTAAGTAGCCCTATTCTTCTTTTCTCATTAACCATTCAGAGGCACAATTCTGCAATAGTTCTCACAGTTCATTCTCACTTCCTTAGCCTAGAGAGAATTTTTCTGCAATGCTACCTTCTTACAGAGGCACTTAATCAAGAATTTGTGTTGGATGGAGGTCAAGGAAAACCAGAACAATAAAAGCAAAGGATGGATTGGGTTGGGGGCAAGGTTAGAAAATTGCATTCATGGTAGGGACAAAGAATCCAGAATAAGAAAACAGGCTGAAAATCTATCATGTTGGTGCAGAAGGTGATGAGGAAATGTTTAAATATGAATCAAAAGCAAGTAAGTGTTATAAGCTGCACTATGTTGCATAGTGTGTGGGCTGGCATTCTACCCATTGATTTATTTCTCACTTGGATGAGGGCACAGATCTTTAAAACCTTTATTGTTTTTCCCTCAATGCTATTTCAATCCTTTGCCTATGCCTGGCTTTGTATCATTCAGACTAACATTGTTAACGAGGTTGTTGAGGTTCACCTTATCCACCTCTGGTCCCCTGTGGAATCCATGACCTTGACCTGTCATAACCTCAGAGACGGGCTGGTGAAGGCCTTCAGCTCTTTCCCTCCCAAGCCTGACCTTATCTTCTACAGCAGGACCTCATACATAACTGTGTGGTCATAAATCAGGATGTGAGTGTATTTCAAATTGATACTTGGTAGGGGAATTCCTTCATTTCTTCCAGCGACATGGTTATTTATTTAGTCTTTCTTTTAATTCCGTAAGTGAATCATATATTACTACAGACAGTTGGTTCTTAAATTAGTAATGGCCTTCAGGCACGGTGTTGGCATTAGAAAATCCCTGTTGTTTGAATACAGGATATGAATATAGAGGAGTAGATCCCATCAAGAGAGTGAGCTCCAAACTCAATTTGTAGAATTTCTTATTTCTTCTAATTTCTTTGCATTCCTCATTTCTGGACACTTGCTAGGAAACACAGAGCTGCTTTTTCCACCTCCGAGGGGACTGACAAAAATTTCCAGGCATGCTTTGAAGAGGATTGGAGAGAGAGTGTCCTACTGAACCTTTAGTACTACAAGACTTCATGAGTCAACAGGGTGCATTTTCATCTTTCATCCAAACTGTTTCTTTAACAACCCTGTGAAACAATTGGGGCAGATGAAGAAACTGAGATACAGAAAGCTCTGTCATAGACCAGGAGAATGAAGTCAGTTATGCCACCTAACCCATGACCTCAGAAGATAGAGATCTATGATCAGAAGATTGGGCTGTATTTTAAAAATTGAGTTAATATAGTTATTATTTTTTATTTTAAAAAGTTTGAACCCTGACTCTGAACTCAATCCCTAGATATTCCCTAAATTAGACAGTTTCAACTTGGGATGGATATCAGGATGCTCTGGCCTCATTCAATACCTCCCAGAAGCCTAGCCATGAGTAATTTAGAGTGCCCAAGTGACTCCAGTGGGTGTCAGAGTCTAGAATCATTAAACTCTACTATGTTACCAACAGAAAAGTCAAAATCAGTCAAAATGAACATGTGTAATTACTTTTTTTTCCATTTTCTAAGATTAATGTTCCTTATGACAGAACACTTTCCCATCCTTTACATATATGGTGTGTAATCTTAGCATCTAGAACAACAAAAATGAACATATTCTATTACAGAAATTGGACTCAGAAAGCATGCATCCTGGGTCTGCTAGGAGAAATTTGAACATAAACTCTCTCATTCTTACAGCAAACACATAGGAATTAGCTGGTATGTTACTGCAACCTGGTAGACTTGCTGACTTACAGTCAAGAGGTTGTCTTATGACAGAACTTTTTAATTTTCTCTTGGAGGCTTTTTTTGTTTCAATCACTTTTGAATAAAATACATATATGGTCTATATTTATATCCATCTATCATCTACTATCTATCTATCTATCATCTATCTATCTAGCATCCTTTATAGTTCTCCAAAAGTAAAGGGAAAAATCAGAGATAATATACTGGTTGTAACACATTGGATATCATGGGTTAGGGTGAAATATTTCCACTTAGTTGATACTTTGCCAATATTGAGTACTGTCAGTGTTCTTAACTTTAGTCATTCTGCAAAGTATTTAGGATTTTTCCTATTATAATTTTTGTTTAAACTTTCATGATGTTTAAAGACATTTAAGATTTTATTCATATGTTTACTGGTTATTTAGATATGTTCTTTTGTGGAATTTCTATTTAGGCGATTTTGCCCATTTTCCCATTAGGTTATCTGTCTTTTCCCATGGATTTGTAAGATTTCTTTACATTTTTAAAATATGAAATTTTTTAATCTTTGGTACTGCCTTTTGATGAATAATGTTTCTAATTTTATCCTGGCCCAACTTACAAATAGTTGCCTGTATAATTAATGATTGTTCCATACTATTTAAGAAAGTTTTCTTTCCACAAAGTGCATAGACTCTGGAAGCCCAAGGGCCTGGGTTTGAATCCTAACAGTGACACTCACTGAAATGTAGTTTAAATACATTATTCAGCCTCTAAGTGCTTCAATTTTCTCAGATAATAGTAACTTCTAACTCCTGGAGCTGCTATATGAACTCAATAAAAGTGCCTGGCACATGGTTACCATGTTTGGCACTTGCTAGAACTTGCCTTTCCAAGTACGTAATCTCATAGACTCTGTCATTTTCTGGATTCTACCAAGGAATTTTGTGGGTTTTTTTCCCCCTGCTGACTAGATTACTACATATTTGCCTTCACCATCCAGACATGTAAACTTATCTTAATTCAGTAGTCTCCCCTGATGCAACTGAAGAAAACCAATTAGAGAAATATCGTCCCCAAATTGCAACATGCCTGCTAAGGATAGTGACCACATCAAATTGGTTCTCCTTGCCTTCATCTTGGCTGTCAGTGATCTTAGATGTTAAATTTGAAGTCTTGATTTCAATTTTCAGGGAGTTGAGAGGTACACTCCCAGTTTATTTTGAGATTATCATACTCTTTACTTCTCTCCAGGGCTCTGTACCCTTGGTTAGAACAGAGGAGAGTGCTTTTTAACTTGCCATGGCAGCAGTTTCATCCTGAGGATGGTATTCATTTATTCTCTAACTTAAGAATGGCAATATTTTGAGTACTCTATATGTAATTTCTGTTCAACCTGCTACCAAAGTGAGTTCCTTTAGGGAGAACATTGTCTTATGGCAAATAAGTTTTACCTGTCATCTAGTAATTTTTAATGAGTTGGTGATATTGATTTAATGAAACAATATATAGCAAATTGTGTGAATAAATGATATCATACATATATTTTATGACATGCTTCTAGATAGATAAATAAGCACATAATTTAATTTTATCATTTTAATCTTTTTTTGGGCTCTGTCCATTATTAGGCAAGGGGGTGGTTGGATCCATAGATTATATGCAGGAAATTTCAAGTCCTTTTAATTCTAATATGATCCTAGCCCTGTTTTATCTATCTGATCACCAAAAATTATTCATCAGTCATATTTTATGTGTGGAATATGTTTTAAATGCCATGGAACAAACAAGAAAACAAAAACTGTTCTCTCCAGCTCTTAGAGAACTGTTGGTCAATTTGAATAACACCTGTAATCCAGTAGTTATCAAACTTTGATTTGTTAGTAATTGCTTGAAAAATGGTCAAAGTGCACAGGCTCCAGAAGCAAAATTTTGAATTATTAAGTCTGGGTTTCAGAGTAGAAATCTGTACTTTAAACAAGCCTTCTGGTGATGCTGAGAAAAAGTGTTGCAGGGCCCAAAGGAGAAACACTGCTCTGTATTGTAAGTGAGAACTTTCACTGCTGTGTTCTAAGTGCCCTAACTGCTAAAGTCAGGGCAGTAAAGTCCTGAGAGTGGTGAACGGTACTCTTGGCCATCTGTGGGTCACAGTGTACTTCCCTAGCTTCCTCTTTTTTAAAGTTTATATTTTTAGTTTTAAAATTTAATAATTTTCAATATTTTGCCTTATTCACTTTATCTGTGGATATTAAATGCATACACATTCATGTTATTTTTCTTGAAAAGAGAGATATTAATATCACAGCATATAGAATTCACAATTATCACAACATGGAAGAAAGATGGATATACTGTAATGTACATGAATAAGTCAGTGGAGTAATATTTATAACTTTATGCCAAATGATGTGACATCCACAAAATTTTATAATCTCTGTATATTAACTTCTAAAAATATGAAAAAATATGTGATATGTGTATCTTCCTCTTATCCTAAGAATCTGGCTTGGGACTGGCATTGTGGTGCAGTGGGTTAAGCCACTGCCTGAAACAACATCTCATATTGATGTTTGTTTGAGTCCCTGCTGTTCCACTTCTGATCCAATTCCCTGCTAATGTATCTGGGAAAGAAATGTATCTGCAAATGTATCTGCAAGTACTTGGGCACCTGTGTCTACTTGGGATTTCAGATGGATTTCCTGACTCCTGGCCTCACTGTGGCCCAACTCCAGCCAATGATGCCATGTGGGGAATGAATCAGCAGATGGAAGTTCTCTCCCTCAGGCTCTCTCTCTCTCTCTTTGTCTCTCTCTCTCCCTGTCTCTCTTTCTCTCTCTCTCATTCTCCCTGTAACTGCCTCTCAAATAAATAAATCTTAAAAAAAGAAAAAGAACTGGTTTAAAAGACAGCCGAAGACTTGGAGCCATATAACACTGTCCTCAAGATTATAATGGAGATAGCCTGAACACCTAGACATAGAAATGCTATACAAAATGTATATGTTAATAACATTTACAACATAGCTGAGTTTGCAGTCAATGGAAAGCCACAGTTGCCAGAATACAGATAAAGTTACAATAATAAATGAGGAGCTCAATATTACTTCAGCTTGGGAGGGTAAAAGACAACATTTAGGCACTTAAGCCTATATGAGGCTGAAAGTTGGAGCTTAGAGCTTATAGAAAGTAGGAGCTCCAGTTACCCAGGGACTTGGGAAAATGACTAAAGTCTTTTTCCTTTCCAGTCATTGGGATAAAAAAAAGTCTCATGAAAAACTGATTGCAAAGCTTGTGAGTCGTATGAGTTTGGTGTCTGATTTTGTGTATATATTATATAATTATACAGGTTCCAATAGCAAAAATAACAAAATATTATAGGATGACTGGGAAAAGAAAACAAAATCACACAGGAAGAATACTTGCATAATTTAGAGTGAGAAGATTTCCCAAAATAAAATGTAAGTCCCAATAAACACAAGATCACAATAAAAATTTACAAAATACATGAACAACAGTCGATTGTGAATTAAAATACAGAAGAGAAGGGCCAGTGTTGTGGTGCAGCGGGTTAATGCCCTGGGCTGAAGTGCTTCCATCCCATATGGATGCCGGTTCAAGCCCCAACTGCTCTACTTCCTATCCAGCTCTCTGCTATGGCCTGGGAAAGCAGAAGATGGCCCAAGTCCTTGGGCCCCTGCACCCAGTGGGAGACATGGGAGAAACTCTTGGCTCTTGGCTCTTAGCTTTGGATAGGCACAGCTCCAGCCATTGCAGCCAACTGGATAGTTAACCAGCGGATGGAAGACCTCTCTGTCTCTGCCTTTCCTCTCTCTGTGTAACTCTGACTTTCAAATAAATAAACAAATCTTTAAATAAAAAACAGAATAGAAAATGAAACAGAGATGAGAGTAAGCACCTAGGAACTTGAAACAATAGAATGATAATCATAAAGAAATTTAAAAATAAGTAAACTTAAAATCAGCAAATTAAGAAGAAAACATAAAAACTTTAAAGAATGAAACCAAATAGGAATTAAAAATAAAATAATTTGGTTGAAATTTAAGACTTGATGATTTACACAGCATATTGGTAAGAGCTAGAGTGGGATTAGTAAACTAATTAAACTTAAAGGGAAAGATAGACTCTAATATAATAATAGTGGGTGACTTCAACACCCCACTTTCATCAATGGACAGATTATCTAGACAGAAAATCAATAAAGATACATCAGAGTTGAAAAATACTATCTAGGAAGTGGATCTAATAGACATTTATAGGACATTTCACTCAACAGTTACAGAATACACATTCTTCTCATCAGCACAAGGAACATTTTCTAGGATAGACCACATAATAGACCACAAATCAAGTCTCGGCAAATTTTAAAAAATTGAAATTATACCACACATCTTCTCAAGGATTTAAACTAGAAATCAACAATAAGAAAAACAACAGGACACTCATAAATATTGGAAATTAAACAACATGCTACTGAATGATCAATGAGTCATTGAAGAAATTAAAAAGGAAATAAAAAACTTTCTTGAAATGAAAATGGAAGCACAACATATCAAAACCTGTAGGATACAGTAAAAGCAGTATTTTGACAGAAGCTTGTAGTATTAAGTGCTTATATTGAAAAAAGATAAATGTCTCAAATTACAGATCTAATGATGTATATCAAAGACTTAGAAAAACAAGAACAAATGAAACCCCAAATCAGCAGAAGGAGAGAAATAATGATCAGAGCAGAAATAATAAAAAACGACATTGAAATTAAAAAAATACAAAACATTAACAAATCAAAAAGTTGGCTATGGGGGAGAAAAACAAAATAGATAAATCTCCAGTTAGAATAACAAAGAAGAAAAAGACTCAAATAAATAAAATTGGAGATGAAAAATAAGACATTACAAATGATAGCACTGAAATATAAAGGATCATTAGAAACTACTATGGAGAAGTACATGCTAATAAACTGGAAAAACTCAAAGAAATGGATAAGTTCCTAGGCAACATTTAACCCACCGAGGTTAAATCAAGAAGATATAGACAATCTACAGACACATATCAAGCAATGAGATTGAAGCAGTAATAAAAAGTCTTCCATCAAGAGAAAGTCCAAGGCTTGTTGATTTTATTACTGAATTCTACAAGACATTCCAAGAGAAGTAACTCTAACACTCTTCAAACTATTCCAAAATATTGAACAGGAAGGAAGTCTGCCAAAATCTCTTTATGAGGCCAGCATCACTTTGATATGAAAACCAAAGATATGACATAAAAAGAAAGCTACAGACCTATATCCTTAATGGATATAAATGAAAAGATTCTCAACAAAATACTAGCAAATCAAATTGAAACCACATCAAGAAGATCATACATGACTATCAAGTAGGATCTATCCCAGACATGCAAGGGCAGTTCAACATTTGCAAATCAATAAACACATAAATCACATCAATAAAATGAAGAATCAAAACCATATGGTCATCTCAATAGATGCAGAGAAAACATTTGATAAGATTCAACACTCTTCCATGATAAAAACTCTCCACAAATTTGGTGCAGAATGAATATTCCACAAAATTATAAAGGTCATATGTGGCAAACCAATAGCCAATATCATACCAAAGAGGGAAAAACTGAAAGCATTTTTCCTCAACTCTGGAACAAGACAAGGATGTCCACATTCATCAGTCTTATTCAGTATAATACAGGAAATTTTAACAAGAACAATTAGGGGGAGAAAGAAACAAAGGGTATCAAAATTGGAATAGAGGAAGTCAAATTATCCATGTTTGCAGAGGACATGATGTTATACTTGAAAAAACCAGACCCATAAGACCACCTGGAAGACTACCTAGGCTATATGACGTTCAAGCTGATTAGAGTGGTGTAGAGACTCCAGTATTGGCTTTATCATATAGAATTAGTGTTGCTACCTTGAACTAGCTACTCCACTTTGCCTGCCCTATGAAAGTCTGTGCTTGATTGTTAATAAATGGACATGTTCACTGAAACTGCCTCTGGTGCTTCTTGTTGAAGAACACCATTGCCCCACCAGCCCAACAGTGTGGACCTCGCAGGACAAGTCCACATTTCAGTCCTGAGACTATGAAGTTGCTGGAAGAAAATGTAGGGGAAGTACTCCAAGACATTCGTGTAGGGGTCAATTTCTTGGCAAGACCCCCAAAGCACAGGCAACAAAAGCAAAACTAAGCAAATGGTACTATATCAAACTCAGAAGATTTTTTATAGCAAAGGAAATAATCAATAGAAGACATCCAACACAATGGGAAAAATATTTGGAAGCTGCTTTCTGATAAAGGATTAATATCCTAAATGTATCAGCAACTTAAAAAAACTCAACAATGATGACAAAAATCAATCCAGTTAAGAAATGGGCAAAAGTGCTATATCTTTTAATAACCCAAAGAGTTTTCTTCAGCTATGATTGGATTCAGGTTATTGAGTGTCATCCAGACTTTCTTTTTCTCAACCTTGTCACTTGATGGCTTCTTGGTTCATCCTTTGGGGTAACAGGAGAGCTACAGTGGCTTCTCAGTCATAAGTTCTCAAATTTTCTGTTTCAAGTTCAGAAGTCAATTTTTGGTGTTGCTGTTAGGATCTCTTAAAGGAACATTGGTGAAATGGCATAGTTCATATGACCACCCCTAAAATAATCAACATTTCATGGAAAGCATTTTGGTTTCATAGATGTTTGGCAAATGTTCTGTCACTAGAATCAAGAATGTAGACCTATGTAGATTGTCCAGAAAATTTGGAGAGGCAAGCAACCCTAGCCACTATCTCTGATATTTACAGATTCACAGTGTCCTCTCTCTTCTGCACCTCTAATCTCCCAACCCATACCTCATATAATCAACTGCCTCCTGGTACAAGTGTTACCTTTTTATAATCATTATCTCCACCCAAATAACAACCGCATTAGTTATCTTGAAACATTTATTAGTTCATTTTTAAATCAGTACACATTATCTATACTGGGCCAATCACTAGACAATGAGGATATGTTGATGAATCAGACGTGCATTTTTCCACTAAGAAATTCACAATGTATTCATGAGAAGGCATAGATTATTATAATAAGATGAATTGTGAGAAAAAATGAATGCAAGGTACCACAGGAAACAGAATTTAAGGAGTAAAGAAGGATGATTAAGGAAGTAATACCTGGGCTGAGCTAAATAATAATATTACCGTAAGCATTAGGGACAACTTGAATGAGAACAGCTTGAAATAACAAACAGCATAGTCAATTTCCTGGTTTTGATGATGCAGTATAGATATGTAGGATGTTACTATTGGGGAAAACTGGGTGATGGGTAATATAGACTATTTTGTACAATTTTTGCAACTTCTTATGAGTCTATATTTATTTTCTCCAAAAATTTTTTAAACATATTATCATATATGAGTATTCTAAACTTGTTTGACACTGCTGGATCATCATTGAAAAGCAGGAAAAATGTGAAAGCACCTTCTTGAAAAGTAGGTGTTATATCATAGTATTGAAAAATTTTGAGGGGGTTTATGCTGGGGACTGACTTTGTCCCTGCTATATGTCTCATGTTTTCTTTTTATGTTCAATAGTATGCCAGTCCTTATTGTACAATAAAGTCCCTAAACTTCAAATTAATTTCTCACTTTTCTTAGATCTCTTACCCTTTTGAACTCAATAGTAAGACTCTTAACTTATCCTCTGAGTCACCTCACCAGCTTTTCCAGGCCTAATTTTCTTCTATGTCATATGACTGGAAGCAAACTTTTTGCTAGCCCTGTACAATAGAGTAACCTTGACTCCCAGCTTAGAAGATTATCACGGCTGTGAAGGAGAAGTCAGGCTGGGTAAAAGCATCATTACCAAGGAGTCTGTGCCACCAAGAGCTCAGAAAACATAGTAATGAAAAATAGTTTTCATTTTGTTACAGCAGTTTATCCTCTAGTTCATCCGTTTACTTAAAGATATTTATTGTACACCAACACCACGGCAGGTGCCAAAAACAGAGAAATGAGTAGGAAATAATTCCTGTCCTCAACCACATTCTGTTAAAGGGTCAGGTGTATAAAATAGTCAAAATAAAGGATAAGAGCTATACTCATGGTTTATAAAAGAAGTGCCCTGGCACAAAGAGACAATCAATTCTGCTTGAGAAGGTTGGGTCACCAAGAAGGCAAGGAATCTAATCTAACTTATGAGGCATGGAAAGTGGGTGATGAGTAGCAGTGACCCAGAGTATATGAACTGTATTTGTCTTCATGTCCTAGAGAGTCATCAATTTTGCATGTTATAAAAGCAGTCTGGTATCCCTTCCAGGGCAGAATGTGAAGAGACTTTAGTAATGCTTTCCTGGCTCCTAACATTAGTGAGATTAGAAGTCTAAAGACAGAGCAGAGAAAATTCTGGAGGAGAAAGTATTTCTCAGGAATGGAAAGAATCTATTTTAGATGAGGAACAAGACAGAGATACAAAGGAAAAAGGAAGAATTTCAATCATTCATTTCCTCATTCAATGAATATTTATTGATGTCTACTTTATGCAAAGATTCCTCTAGTATCTTAGCATTTATTTTTTTCCTGAGAGTTACAAAAAAATCAATCATTGACATGAATCTCTAAAAAAACCATTTTGCTAGCAGGCCCTGAGGCAGCCTCTCACAACACACTTCCCATTGAATTTCAAATGAAAACACAGCAAAAAAAAAAGAGACAATAATCTTAAAGAAAGAACTTAAAAGAGAACTGTTTAAACCTTATTTGTTGTCGTGTTTGACTTAGAATTCTAAAGATTCTATTCAACCTGAAAATCTGGGTTGTCATTTCCTGATGGTCATCTGCCGTGTTTCAGGTTAGCCAGAACAACATATTTAGAACCTTTGACTTTGTATTGTGGGGTGGGGAAGCAGAAAGTTGGAGCATGAGGGGCAGAGGTATAATGATGAGGGAGGTAGAAGGATCCAAGTAGTGCTTGTGCTCCCAAGGCGATAGATTCTGGTCTAAAGTGATGAAACATCAGAAAGAGCCCTCTGCTTCCCAAGGCTTGCTGCACACTGCACTCGGCAGAAAGTTTTGAGTATTTGTTTGTTTTACTTTGTTTCTCAACACAAACAAAGCAATCCTAAATAAAGAACCCGAGTCTCCAGAGTATTTAGTGGGAGCTATTATAATGAGCCTCCCCAGTTATCTGAGGGTTTCAACAATCATTTGCATAGCCATGGAGCAGGGTTATTGGCAGCTCATATATCCTAATTCATGAAAAGAGGTGCGATTTGGAGTAATTTCTTCTCTTTTGAGGATTATGGCTAATATTGTCACCTTTAATGGGAAAAATATCAGTTTAATTAAGGGCCTACTGAGTATCAGGCTCTGCAATAAACACTTTAAATGTTTGAGTTACTTTCTCATTTAAAGTCTATGAAACGGCATCCATCACGCTCCATGCTGAATATATTTGAAAATTACCCAAAGGGAAATTTTATAATGTATTATACATGTTTTTTATTTTGTATTTTATAATGTATTATATAATGCAATATTATATAATACATATAATATACATATAATATAAATTTTATAATGTAATATTATTATAATGTAATATTTTGATGATGAAATTTTGTTAACCATGACAAATTCCCAGATAGAAAAATGAATAAACAATAGGACCAAAGTTTCCAAAAAAGAAATTCAAATAGCCAACAAATAAAGGAAAATGTTGATCTTCAGATCATTGTAAATCAACAAATAATAAGGAGCTACTTTTTAGGAAATGTTACAATATTATAATACCTACTATATTCTTTTTTTTAAAGATTTATTGAAGTTATTTGAAAGTCAGAGTTACACAGAGAGAGGAGAGGCAGAGAGAGAGAGAGGTCTTCTATCCACTGGTTCACTCCCCAATTGGCCACAATGGCCAGAGCTGTGCTGATCCGAAGCCAGGAGCCAGGATCTTCTTCCAGGTCTCCCACGTGGGTGCAGGAGTCCAAGCACTTGGGCTATCTTCTACTGCTTTCCCAAGCCATAGCAGAGAGCTGGATCAGAAGAGGAGCAGCCAGGACCAGAACTGGTGCCCATATGGGATGCTGACGCTTCAGGCCAGGGAGTTAACCTGTTGCGCTACTGAGCCAGCCCCAGTACCTACTATATTCTTAAATTCAGCAAAGTGGTCAGACATACTGGTAAGGACATTATATTTTCAGAATATTACTGAAAGCCAATTTACACATCTGTTTCAAAACTGTACATAATTCATACTCTTTCACTTGATAATTCATTCCATAGAAATTTACTATAAGATTTTAAAGATGCATGCAAAACTTTATTAGAATAGTGGAGGATGGCCCAAGTGCTTGGGCCCTGCACCCCATGGGAGACCAGGAAAAGCACCTGGCACTTGGCTCCTGCCATCGGATCAGCGCGGTGCACCGGCTGCGGCAGCCATTGGAGGGTGAACCAACGGCAAAGGAAGACCTTTCTCTCTGTCTCTCTCTCTCACTGTCCACTCTGCCTGTTAAAAAAAAATTAAAAAAGGAATATTATTGTATTCTACAAAAATTATAAAAAGAAAAAAACAACCTAAATAACCAATGTTTCAAAATTTGTTTTGAAATATATGGTATATTCAAATAATGGTATTCTATTAAAGGCCATTAATAATCATTCTGAGCCTTCCAGCTTTGATTTTATCTTTCTCAAAATGATTTGAAATTTTTTCAAGGTGGTTTACATTTCCTATGGACTTAGGACTTAGGATCAGATTATCAGTTTCTGGAACAACACGAGCTGTCATTCTGATAAGGATTCTATTGAATCTGTTAATCAATTTGGAGGGTATTGCCATCATTGCAACCAGAAGTCTTATGACCTATGTATAGATTCCATTTATATCAATAAACTTTCCTTTATTTTCATGTTCTCTTGTGGCTTTCAATGTACAAATCTTGCATTAGTTTTGTTAAGTTTATTCAAAATATTTTATTCTTTTAGATGTCATTTTCAATATAATTATTTTCTTAATTCAAGTTTTAGATTGTTAACTTTCAGGTAGAGAAATATAATTTATTGCTATAGATGTTTCTTGTATCCCACAGCATTTCTGAACTCACTTATTAGTTCTAATAGCTTTTTTTATGCTTTAAGATATTCTACATATAATATCATGTCATTTGCAAACAGAGACTATTACCACGTCATTTTTAAACAACATCTCTTCTTTCTTTCTGTTTATAATTCTATTGGTTAGGAACTTCATAACAATGAGGAGCTGACATTTTTGTGTATTTCAGAATTTATGGTGAAAACATTAGTCAAAATTATGAGCTATAAATTTATAGATAATCCTTGGGAAAATTTCCTTCTATCCCTAGGTCATTGAGTGTATATATGTATGTCATATAATGGATGAATCAAGCTATTTTAAATGTACATTTCTCACATATTTATTGGGTCAAGACACACAGACTGTGGAGATATTTTAATTCAGTCAACCTATCTTGATAACACAGAAATTGGTTGCTTGAAGACAGGGTGCTAAACCTAAATATGTAAAGTAGATTTACCAATCAGACAGTATGTGGTAAGGAAAATTATACTGGAGGCTAGAACATTACAACTCATTTTATGCAATAGCAAAAATCTTGGTTAAAACTGTTACCTACAGGTTTATAAGGCAGAAGATACACTATTTGGTATTGAATTGTATACTCCAAAATAAATCTACTACTGTTCTAATCCCAGTACCTATAAATACTATGTTTTTGGAAATAATATCTTACCATATGTAATTTTATTAATATGAGGTTTTTATGATGGGCCCTTCTCCAATGTGGCTGGTGTCCTTAGAAGAAAAGAGATGAAAACTAAAAAGAAGGAAGGAAAGAAGGAAGGAAGAAAGGAGAGGAGAGGGAAGAAAGAAGACAAGAAAGCACAGGGAAAGAGGAGGGAAAGTATCATATATTCTTAGAATTGTATCTATGAACTACACTGAATCTCTTCTCTTTGTATTAATATCACATTAATTGGTGTGATTAATTGGTGTGATTGTATTATAGTAATTATCATGCAAATACTGTGAGTAGAAGAATCTAACATATTAATAAATCCCTTAAAATAAATATATATGTTTTTGACCCTTGTTTATACTCATATCGAGCTAAAGGAAGAGCTACATGAAAACATAATAAGCAACAAAATTATTGAAAAAAAAAAGTTACCGCCAGCCAGCATTGTGGTGTAGCTGGTAAAGCTGCCACTTCAAATGCCGGCATCCCCTTTGGGTGCCAGTTTGTGTCTCGGCTGCCCTACTTTCTGATCTAGCTCCCTTCCAATGGCCTGGGAAAAGCAGTGGAAGACAGCCCAAGTACTTGGGCCACTGCCACCCACGTGGGAAACCCAGATGAAGCTCCTGGCTCCTGGATTCAGCCTGGCCCAGTCCTGGCTGTTATGGCCACCTGGGGAGCAAATCAGAGGATGGAAGCTATCTCTGTGTCTGTCCCTCTCACTCTGTAACTCTGACTTTCAGATAAATCAATTTTTAAAAAAAAAGAGAGATTATAAAACAAAGAAGAAAGGAGACATTTGGGCACACAGAGAGACATATCTGCATATAAGAATATGATGGAAAGATTCATAGGGAGAACAACATGCAAAGCCAGAGACAGACTGCAGTGACACATCTCCAAACATTAAGTATTGTCAATGACCACCAGAAGCTGGAAGTTAAGCACAAAACAGACTTCCTCAGACCCATGCAGAAGGAACTGACCTGCCTTACCTTGATTTCAGATTTTTAAGTTCTATAACTCTGGGACAGTAAGTTACACTTGCTTTAAGTCACCCAGTTTGTGGTATTTTGTTATAACAGGTTTGGGAATTTAATACATATGCCTATTGAATCTGTTGCATTAGGGGAAGTGATTAGCAATAATTAGAGGAGTATGTATTTTGATGTGTCTGATCTCTAAGCAGAAATAAAAAGGAATATGGAATCCAGAAATATGGAGCATCCTAGTGTTAAAACAGTCAAATGCTTCAGATCTCAGTCAGTAAGATAAAAGATTAAAAGATTTTGACCTACAAGCCACCAGGAAAACTTCTCAGAGGATCTACCCTATAACAAACACAACTAGCAGCAAAGATAAAATGGAATACTGGGTGGTCTTTCCAGTCTTTGTTCTAGGTAATTTTAAACTGAGAAAAACATGAAGGATAGAAATCAAATTAAAGCATACTTTAAGCTAGGAAAGATATTTTAAATTAGGAAAGAACTTTGGGTATGGTTGTTTGTATGTAGAATTTATCAGAACCAAATAGATCAGAGGCTTACTGAGTTGCTGAGAGTTATATTGTGAAATATATATGAAAAAAATCCTCAGGCTCACTACCCATCAGGGAAATGTAAATCAAAACCACAATGAGTTTTCACTTAACCCCAGTTAGAATGGCTATCATCCAAAAACCAAAAAAGAATAAATGCTAATGAGGATGTGGGGAAAAGTGTACCCCAATCCACTGTTAGTAAGAATGCAAACTAGCACAACCATTATGGAAGACAGTATAGAGATTCCTCAGATCTCTGAAAATAGATTTACCATATGACTCAACCATTCCACTTCTGGGAATTTATACAAAAGAAGTGAAACCAACATATGAAAGAATTATTTGTACCTCCATGTTTATAGAAGTTCAACTCACAATAGCTGTGATATGGAATCAAGCCATATGACCATGAACTGATGACCAGATAAAGACAACGTGGTGTATATACACTATGGAATATTAGCCATAAAAAGGAATGAAATCCTGTCTTTTGGAATAAAATGGGTGCAACTAGAAACCATTATGCTTAGTCAAATTAGCCAGCCCCAAAAGGATAAAAATCATGTGTTTTAGGTAATATAGAATACAAAAAAATGAAATGGACATCTTGTGATTCGATTGCTGTTTTTGACCCTTGTTTATACTCATATGGAATTGTGGTCTTTCTACTTTTTACTTGTTTAATATTGTAATTAGTGGTGTCTTACACCTCTGATTATGGAGTGGGTTATTGTCATGCTTTTCCAAAAGTCGAAGTAAAAAATGAAAGGAGAGGAGGAGAGGGATTCAGGAAGGCAGTAAAGAATGAATATCTTCTTAGACTTGTACCTGTGAAATATATTCTAGTTATATTAATAAACAATTTTGAAAAACAGATATACAGAGGCAAAAATGACAACAATATATTTGCTCAATGAACTTCAAGTAAAAGATCTTGATGAGTATTAATTTTTAAGTAGGGAAAAGCAGAAGAGAGGAGATCCAGATCATGGTGAATGTGTTTCTGGAGGGAAGAAGTAGGTGGTAAATTGGCTTCCACATTTCATAAATCCCTTGAATTACTGATTTTTTTCTCAAAATGCTAACATACTGCTAATGTTCTAGGCAGAACTCAGTTTACCAAGTTCTCTGCCCCCATGAGCTATTGTTCAGGTCCCAGTCCATGGCTCATTCCCAGTGCTTTATGGGATTATGTGAAAAATCAGTTCCCTTTACATGAGTAAATGAGAAAAGTTAAAAATTGTCTATTTCCTTCTAGGATTTTTTTGGAGAAGCTTCTATAGGAATAAGAGTCTATCAATCAAATGCCCTCACACAGGATTTGTTTTTGAAAATTAGTCATGTTTAGAGAGAGACAATGAAGGGCATTTAGGTAGCTTATGCTCATCCAGGCATGGTTGGCATGATTCCATAGAAGGCGGCAGTAACCTTCTGACTCTGTACTGTTAGATCCTAGTAGAGGCAATGCAGCAGTCCTGTTGTGTGGTATGGTTGGTAGGCTTTCCTAGAAGCTTGGCTTAGAGCCTATTTCTTTAGGCCACCCAATGATTCTGTGCTGTTTATACCCTTTAATAAGGCAATCCCAGCTTGAACATTGTAAAGTAGATCCTATTGTCTGCAGCTAAGTACTACAGCCAATACACACATCAAAGAAGTTCTCAACACATAGGAAGCTGGCATTGTGCTTTAGTGAAGAAAGATTTATTCATTCAACTAACACTTACTAAGGACTTACCATGTGATGGATAGTGTGCACCATACTTTGCATATTTATAATTTATTCATGTAGTTCTTATAATATTGAATTTACTGTAAGAGCTTCAAATGAAAAAGAAAATATATAATATTTTTATATGTAAAATATCATTATACTCAATCATTAGCTATTATATTAATTATATCTTAAAGATTACATAAAAATGAAACCATTGCTCAAAATATTGGATAATCAAACATATTTCCCACCATTGGAGTTGTTTGGAGATAATAATCTAAAGTAGATATAAAATTGGAGTTATTCAGTGGCTCTTTTGGTAGACAGATATAGCAAAATAGGTTTCTTTTCCCTTTTGCTCCTAATTCCTCTCACTCTGACACAAGATCTCTTTTCTAATATGGAAAACATCTTCCTCCTGTTACCACCTCCACCGCCCCACACTAGGAGAATGTGGGAGAGCAACCCTCAGCCAATTGATGTACCATGAGTGGTCCTCATTTGGGCACTCTGTTCTACATTTTCATCTCTTTCTCCAAGTGGCTGCACTGGTACTTACTGGTAATTACAACACCAGAGTCTAGCTGAAAAAAATCTGACAGCTTTGCAAAATTGCATCTCAAGTCAGATTTCTGATAGTATGTATTATTAGTCACAGTTCATTTTGTTGTATGTGACGGTAGGAATGGTTTGGTGTATCTTCTATCAGAAGAATAATGAGTTTCAGCAAAAGAGCTACATGTTCATGTTCCTAATATATTTACAAAGTCAGTTTATCTAATCCTGGGTAGTTGAAGTTTGAACATTTTGATAGCCAAGGATCATAAAAGGGGAATAATAGTAAGCTTAATAAAAAAATGTTCCAAGTGAACTGTGTGTGTGTCTAATGAATCATTCACATAATGATCAAGGTCATTTGTAAAGATCCTTTCTTTCTGAAACTACAGCCCACATGAGAGACTCAAATCTGGTTGGTCCCAAGTATTGAAATGTGCCCCTGAAAAAATGACTTAATAGAAGCATAAAGACAAACCCTAATCCATGTGGCTAGGACCTAGAATAATCAAGCTTAGTTCTAATGAAAACTAGGCTCTGAGCCAACTTCCTTTATATTTGGTTTTCATGAGAATCTGTCTGTGGGGGAGCTCTGAGTGTTTTTAGTGCAATAACAAGCTTGTGTTCTCTGAGCCAATTAGTATGTAATTAGGTGTTGGCTAATGAGGAGGAGGATAAGAGGTGGAGCTGGTGGAGAGAGCGGGGGAGGGTGTGACTCTTGTGTATGCAGGTGGTGAAACAGCACATGTTGAGAACTAAATTGAATTTCTAAAACCTAGTAATTTGTTACACACTATTAGTAAGTTCAGCACTAAACATTTAACAGCTTTTCCATGTCTCTATTGAAATGTGTTTCTATCCCTCTTTCAAATAAGGTATGTTCAGTTCATGTATGTTAACATTTTTCAAACCATTCTCTAAAATTTAAAATTAGACTTGGGTGCAATCAATGGCAAGTATCGTTACTTATAGGAAAGGCATAGAACCATTTGTTTATTCTTCCATGCAGCATATATTTCCTTACGTGCTCTTTAGTGAAATAAACAAGGACCCTGCCCTCATGGAGTTGGCATCATAATAGGGAGAGAAAGATTGCATGTAATTTAGAAGATGACAGGAAAACTAGAATTAGACAAGGGAATCAACAGCCCCCTAAAAATATTGAGGGGAGAGGGGTAGGAAGGGAGAAGATAGAGTAGGACTAAGGAAGAGGAAGGGTAGGGGGAAATCAGGCACAAGAAAGGAGAAATATTGCCTTCATGAAGGGAAATGAATTGTGATTCCAGTTGTGTGGTGGGTCAAATAGTTTTCTTTCAGGAAGAAAATTTGTTTTTTATTCTATGAGTCCTTCTTGAGAATGCAGGGCACTGTGATGTGAGTTTTTTAGTGAACCGCCCCTCACTGTTCTCCATGTTAATTTGTTCTATTTTCTTTAAAGTTCCATTGTTAGGAAGGTAATTTTCTTGGCTATTCTGACTTTTACTGCCCATGTGAGAGATACTGTGAGTGAATGTACCCAATAGACTGTAAAATACTTTTTTTTAAATGTAAGATGCTACTTTTCTGTTAATCTTTGGTGTAAAAAACATTCTAAATGATGATGAATATGCCTGTTCCCATTTTTCAGGCAAGCAAAATGATAGTTTGATTTTTGAGTTAACTTGATGAGTTGTTACATTTGCAAAAAGCTCTAAAATTGAGGTAAGCCCCAAATGCTCAGATATTATTGACTATTTTTCACCAGATTAATTCTGTGAGGCATCATTCTTACTTCCCTCCAGGGGAGTCCTGTATTTGCCCGTGCCAAATAATATGCTAATAGCAGGGACCAAAGCAAGACCAAACCATTTAATTCATGAGTAATCTGCATATTACCAGAACCTTTTATATTCATATATCATCAAGGAATCCACACTACCAGGAGACATTTGTTTTTGCTATGCTGTGCCCCCCGGCAAGCTGATAATCTGAAACTAATATCCTTTCATTATATATACAACATTTAGAGGGAGAGGAGTAGCAACAATAAAGAGTATCTTTTGGCTTTGTTTTTAATTTCTACTCAAGAGTGTTTCTTTATTGCAAAGGAAACCAATTTTCACATCTCCAATTATGTAAGGAATTGCCTATGAAAAATGGTTTAATTGACATCATAGATCCAAATTATTCCAGTCATGTTTAGTCCTTCTTGTAACTAGCTCTGTGGCGGTACTCTCACTGAGTTGCTTCTTAGCATCTACTCACTATGAGCCTCATTTCCAATACAATGTTGCTTTGATATGTTTCTGATAATTTGTTGACTTTCCTCGATCATTATAGTTAGCTACAGGCACACATTTGATTTTTGAGCAGATGGGCTTAACATTAATTTTGACCTTGTAGGTGACCCTACTGATTGATTTTGACCTTGTAGGTGACCCTACTGATTGAACAGCTTTGGGGTAGACATTTCAATTTTTTTTTCCTCTAGTAATGGGTATAGTTTTAACCTGATATACTTATGCCCTTGCTGGGTGAAGCTGAGACCATGAATCAGAGTAATGTTGACTAGCCTCCACTGGAGCTCTGGCCACATAACCATTCAATTGTTAGCACTATGGGCTAATCTGCTGCATTAGTGTTTTCAAATATTATGTTTAATACCTACGTCAATCTGAGCTTTTTAAAGCAGAATGACTCTATGTGCTAAGCACAGACACAGGGCATTTTCTGAATTCTATAGCCCAATGAGGTAGTCTTTATTTCTATTCGGAGTGAGAAAATGGAGGCTTAAGAGGATTAGGTAATTTATCCAAGGTCATGAGGAGAATAAGTAGTGAACCCATGTTTTTAATCCAACTTGACTACTGAGACCTTATTTTTAGCCCTAACACTAAATTATCTCCTTTAAAATGGCTCACTCCAAAAATGGCTACAACAGCTGGGGTTAGACCAGTTCCAGGATTCTGGAACTTCAATCAGGTCTCCCATGTGGGTAGAAGAGACCCAAGTACTTGGTCCATTATCTGCTGCTTCGAAGGCACATTAGCAGGAACCTGGATGGGAAGCTGAGCAGTCAGGACTAAGACCAGCACTCTGATATGTGATGCTGGCATTGCAAATGACAGCTTACCCTGCTGGGTTACAACACCTGCTCCACTTTAATTTATTGAATTTATCCAATCCTGGTTTAAGTTGTGTACTCCCCAAAAGCAAAATGACCATGATGTCTAAGATGATCTTACAGAGCTTGCAATATTCAGGGGATAAATTGCTCCAATGATAATGAATAAAACATGTCATATTTTGAGATATTGTTACCATTTCAGAGAAAAGCTACTTTTTTCAACAAAGAAATTATAAGTAATGTACAGAGCATAACACATTGTTAATGAAAAATTAAACTAAAATAAATTAGAAATTGCATTTCTTTAGTTTTGACATGTTTAAGTTGTTATCAGAAACAAATGAAATTTTCTGAACTTCAGAGGGAGAAATGGTAGTAGAGCCAAGAGTGTATTGTAAATTAATTTTGTGTTTAAAAAACAAAACATAAAGTGTTCCATAATGTGTATTTTTATTTGAAGAATATTTATTTGCTTGTTTGCACTTTAAGCATGAAGCACAAAGCTTCATTAAATAATTATTGTAAGTGGGAAGAAATTTTATAGGAAATAGAAAACATTGCTTTCAGACTTAGATATAAAGTCAAATCTTAACTCTAGGGTCTGCCGCTGTGGCATAGTAAGTTAACCTCTACCTGCAGCACCTGCATTTCATAAGAGTGCCGGCTCAAGTCCTGACTGCTCCTCTTCTAATGCAGCTCTCAGCTAATGGCATGAGAAAGCAGTGGAAGATGGCCCAACTCCTTGTACCCCTGCACCCACATGGAAGATCTGGAAGAAGCTTCTGGCTCCTGGCTTTGGGTCAGCCCAGCTCCAGCAATTGTGGCAATTTGGGGAGTGAACCAGCAGATGGACGATCTTTCTCTCTGTCTCTCCCTCTCTGTCACTCTGCCTCTCAAATAAATAAAACTTTAACATTTACTAGTGGTGTTATTTTTATGTGACTTATTTAACTTGTTAAGTCTCAAAGATAATTTTTATATAAAGCAGGATATCTTCACATAGAATCTTGGCATGAACAAATTATATTAAACCATGTATTAGTAAGGGTCAGTAAGGTGCATATTATATAATAAACACTCAATTAGCATTAACTGCAATATTTTCTATCAAAATTCTCAATTTCAGTCAATGAAAGCAAAAGTCAATAGAAGAATGGGAAGGAAACAACCTCAGAGAAAGAGATAAGACAATCTCATCTCAGAGGATCTTAGAAAAACACAAAAAACAAGGAAAATATGATTTTCAATCTAACCATTCTATTGATATTTTGACAGCTTCACGAAAAAATAGCTAATACATTTAATAATATAACACCCAAATTTTAGAAAGGGAGTGAGGTATTTTTCAAAATGAGTAATAAATGTATTTTAATTTAAGTGTTCTCAAAATGAGTAATACGGTATTTAACTGATACTTTAAAAATGGAAACATAAGACATCCTAAAGCTTGTTTTTACTTAATTCCCAACTGAAGACCTAAATTTCCACACTGAAGAATATAACAACTAACTTCATAAAGCATTTTCTACTCTCATTGATATCCTCTGTAAAGCATCATGTTCTAAGAGACCATTGTTAAAGCATTCTAAGTTATGCTTAATTTTCACAACGCTAAGGATAAATAAAGGTTATCACCTTTGGGAATTTCCCATGCCTTTATCTGAATAACAGACAGCCACATTTCTAACCATTGCTGTACTACTGAAAAGTTACTATATGGTCTTGGTATAAGAGGCTTTACTTTTTTCCAATATCTCATTATTCTAGAATCATATTGGGGCTTAGCAATGCCTCTAGCTTAGTATTTGGGATTTTTTGATACAACCAAATAGCAATTTATATTCTCAGAAAACTGGAGTAAGAATATTATATTAGGAAGGATGAAATATGATGAAAAGTTCTATGCCGGAAGAGTTTAGAGTAACTGATGTCCCCTCTCTACCTCCAGTTCTCACTCCCTCATGCACCAATCCTTCAGTCATCCAGAAGTACTGTTGTAGTTTGAATAGCAAAGATAAGAAGTCTTCCAAGAATCCTGGATATTATACACTGCTTCCATGATCTAAGCAACCAAGCCATTTCTCAACCTAAGAAAGGCAAGAAGGCTCTTGCCTTAAACTGTTATGCCAAATATTGTCTTTTTTCTACCTGTGTTTTTCAAACTGAAAGAATAAGCCTGCAATCATTAAAACCTCTGCCTGCCTTCCTTTTTTTTTTTTTTTTTTTTTTAGCTAGGCCATCACTGATAGGCAGAACTAACAGCACAGTAACCTAATACTTCATCCTGGGTGTTGTTGCTCATTATGTAGTAAATGCTGCCCAAGACATCTTGGTTAGTAGAATGACATAATAAAACTAGTTACAAATGATCTGACTCTAGAGGAGTAATTTACAAGCACATATTATTTTCACGTAGGGAATTACTTTTTGCTTATATCATGATCTTAATAATGAGGAGACAGTAATTAAATAACTGTTACTGGAAGCAAGGGTGTAGATTTTGTGTGCACTCTCTGTTCTCAGTCGCTTTTCCTTATTTACTTTCACATCAATGTACTATATTTTTCTAGTAATCATCAATAGTGTTGAGATTGGAGGAAGGTTATTCTTTATTTTTTTTAAGATTTATTTTACTTATTTGAAAAGCAGAATGACAGAGAGAGAGATTGGGATGTGGGGCAGAGATGCATAGGCCAGAAAGCCAGGGCTGGGACAGACTGAAGCCAGGAGTCTGGAACTCCATCCATGTCTCCCACATCTACAGCAGGTTCCAAGTACTCAAGCCACCTTCAGCTGCTTTCCTCAAGGAGAAGCTGGATCAGAAGTGGAGCAGTCTGGACTCCAATTGGTACTCTGATGTAAGATGTTGGCTTTGCAGGTAGCTGCTTAACCTGCTGTGCCATAACAGCTACAAGAATTATTTCTTTTAAGCAAAATGTTTTCGGTCCTTTATAATAATAACTTCATTGTGTCATATTTTAAAATCACATAGCAGAGTCTAAAATATCAAACGCAGGGCAGCATATCAGTCAGGATCATGGCAGTAAACAAGATGCTCTACTGGGATTTTATTTTATGTTTTAGTGTTTATTTATTTTACTTTCATCTACTTGAAAGGGAGAGAAGGTGGAAGGAGAGAAAGAGAGTGCCCAAGCAGTTGAGCCATCATCTGCTGCCTCCTAGAATGCAATAGAAGGAAGCTGGATCAGGAGTAGTTAGGACTTGAACCTACACCCTATAATGGAATGCAAGTGGAGGCTTACCCCACTGTGCCATAATGCCCATCCCTCAGCTGGGATTTCAAAGAGAATTGAATAGTCTTTGTGCATAGATTTGGGTGGGGGCTAAGGGTTTCAATAGCTATACTGAGGCACCCAGTGATTTAGAACTCACTGCTACCCCTCTTGATATGAGGGGACAAAGAGAGTACAACATCCCTGGAACCCATTGAGAGTTGTAGTTAAGAAGGAGAGAGCAGCAAGGAAAGGGCAACCTATTATTGAGAAAAAGAGAGAACAGGAAAACAAATGCCCTGATTCTGTGTTTCACTTCCCCATCTCCTTCTTCTGTCTTACGCTGGCTGGGTCCAATCAAAAGCCTAGGGTAAGAGTGAGGCAGAGAAGGCAGGCAGATCAGGAGTAAATCAGTGTCACAAAATGTGGAATAACTATGTAACCCCTCAGTGCTGGTGAGCCATCATATTTGCTTTGGATCCTGCTCAGCATTTTAAATTCCCTAAGGGTAAAGAAATTGCACCAGAATATTATATCTTTGAATGGCAAAATCTACCTGTGATGAATCAAGATGTCTAGATGCAAAAATATCTTCACAGACAGAAGCTAACAATATGAAACATCAACAGGAAAACTGAATAAGTTAATCAGTTAGGAGAATTAAAGATTTTTTTTTTTTAAGAAAATGGAGAGAGATGGGAAAAGTGTTTGATGGCAGTTGATGCTCTAAAAGACATCAGCATCAATCTATGATGGGTCAGGAGTACGTAGAGAATGGTTGTAATCTGAACTTCTACTTTCAGCTCCTACTAAACAACTCCAATTGCCCACCCCACACACTCCTCAAACCCAAGAGCCAAAGCCTATTCCTCTAACCTTCCCATCTCCTGTAAATCCTGTTTGGACTCCTCTTTCTTTCTTTGATGGTGTACTGTCCTCATAGAATCTCAAATTAGGAGCCTTGAAATTATCTTCAAATTCTTCATTCCCCATGTGGATCCCATCTCAAGACATTACTTTCATACCCTGTTTCCTTTTCACACTCCACTGTTCCTGCCCTTTTCATGCCCTGCTTTTCCCGGTCTCCAGATTTCCACTACAGCTTTCCCATTTTCCTGACTTCAACCCAATCTACCTACAGCTGATAGAGTTTCCTTCAAATAAACAAATGGTGGACTCCTTCTTTAGTACAAGAGACTGCTTCCACTCTGATTTTCATGTAAGACTTTTCTCCCACAAACACCCCTTTTCTCTAATCACAAAGAACTGCTGGAAATACTTATTCCTTCTGCATGAAGCTCTTCCACTCAGGCCATTCACCTCTATGCAGCTTTTATGATGCCATCCAAATAGCTACCTGTGTCTTTCTCCTAGAGAGAACACTCCCACAGTTCTTCACTATAGGTGCTGTAACTCCTGCCTGTTTCTGTGTATCTTTGCACAGCCACTTCTAATTCATTTTTATTCAGTAGAACATCTTCCATGTAAAAGATAGTCAACTAAATATTTGTTGAATTATGAATGCATCAATTAATTATTTAGTTAAAGTATGTTATCTAGAGTATGGAATATAATGTTTCTACTGTAGACAGTCCCTGACTTACAGTGGTTTGACTTAACTTTTTCAACTTTATAACAGTGTGAAAAGTAATAAGTATTGAGTGGAAACCATACCTGGAAATCTTAATTTTGATTTTTTCTTGGGTTAATGAGTGATGCATGGTAATATACTTGCATTAACACAATATGTTTGTTAAGAATTAATGGATTAATGTGCTTTATTATTAACTGGTTTATAGCTTCCATTAAGGTTTACTCTGTGTTTACACGTCCTGCAAGGCATAATGACTTGTACCCACATCGACAGATTTCATGCAGAATATTGCAGTTTCACTATCCTCAAAATCCCTTGTTCTTCACCCAATCACTCTTTCCTCCTTCTCCTCCAACCACCATTGAGAGAGAGAGAGACAGAGAGAAAGGTCTTCCTTCCATTTGTTCACCCCCCAAATGGCTGCTATGGCCAGCGCACCTCGCTGATCCGATGGCAGGAGCCAGGTGCTTCTCCTGGTCTCCCATGGGGTACAGGGCCCAAGCACTTGGGCCATCCTCCACTGCACTCTCTGGCCACAGCAGAGAGCTGGCCTGTAAGAGGGGCAACTGGGACGGAATCCGGCGCCCCGACCAGGACCAGAACCCGGTGTGCCAGCGCCGCAGGTGGAGGATTAGCCTATTGAGCCACGGCGCTGGCCGAAAATGGAGATTTTCAAAATGATATAAAGATAGTTGTACTTCAAGAGTTGACAAATGTTCTCTCAAAGCCCATATAGTAAATATTTTAAGGTTTGTAAACCAGTCTTAGCTAATTCATCATAGAAGTACAGCTTATAGGCTATATTTTGTCCGTAAATTGATCACATTATGACCTCTAAAGCAACCATTCATATTTTAATATTCATATAAGGAGATAAAACGGAGTAACAATAAGTTTACAATAATACAAAATAAGGCAGAAAAGACAAAGCAACAGAAATCAAACTCAATATATTGGGGCCAGTGCTGTGGCACACTAGGTTAATTCTCCACCTGCAGAGCCAGCATTCCATATGGGTACCGGTTCTAGTCCCAATTGCCCCTCTTCCAGGCCAGCTCTCTGCTATGGCCCTGGAGTGCAGTGAAGGATGGCCCAAGTCCTTGGGCCCTGCACCCACATGGGAGACCAGGAGAAGCACCTGGCTCCTGGCTTCAGCGCAATGCGCCGGCCGCAGCGCACTAGCCACTGCAGCCATCGGAGGATGAACCAACGGCAAAGGAAGACCTTTCTCTCTGTCTCTCTCTCGCTGTCCACTCTGCCTGTCAAAAAAAAATTTAAAAAAAGAACAAAGGCAAAGGATTGACACCAACAACATTTATTTATTTATTTATTTGACAGGCAGAGTTAGACAGTAAGAGAGAGAGACAGAGAGAAAGGTCTTCCTTCTGTTGGTTCACTCCGCAAATGGCCACCACAGCTGGCATGCTGCGCCGATCCAAAGCCAGGAGCCAGGTGCCTCCTCTTGATCTTCCATGCAGGTGTAGGGGCCCAAGCACTTGGTTCATCCTCCACTGCTTTCCGGGCCACAGTAGAGAGCTGGACTGGAAGAGGAGAAGCCGAGACTAGAACGCAGTACCCATATGGGATGCCGGCACGGCAGGGGGAGGATTAACCAAGTGAGCCACAGCACCTGCCCCGACACAACAACTTTTAAGGCTTACTATAGGGTTGGGCATTTGTTGCAGCAGTTAACTCACCACTTGGGATGCTTGAATACTATACGGAACTGCCTAGTTCAATTCTTGGCCCCTCCACTTTTAACCCAGCTTCCTACTAATGAGGACCTGGGGAAGAGCACATAAGATGACTCAGATAGCTGGATCTCTGCCATCCATGTGAGAGAGACCTAGACTGAGTTCTAGGTGCCTTGCTTTGGCCTGACCCAGCCCTGGCAGCTGCAGATATTTGGGAGTGAACCAGTAGATGGAAAATCTCTCCCTCCCTCCCTTTTCTTCCTTCTTTCCTTCCTTCTTTTTTCTTTCTTTCTCCCTTTCAGATAAAATAAATTAATTAAATAAAAATGCTTAAAATACTTACTATAAAAATACAGTCATTGTAACACCATGCTATTGAGGGAAGAATTGACTAATTGACCAGTGGAGAAAAAATGGGAACTCAGAAATGGACTCATAATTGTTAGGAGTAAAATCAGTTTAATATAGACAGTCTTTTCAAAAAGTAATGTTAGAACAACTGTATGTTTTTATGCCAATAAAGGAAGTTAACCTATAAGCAATCCTCATGTCCCATTAAAAAGTTAGCCCAAAATGAATTTTTGACTTAAATTTAAAGCCCCAAACTATTAAGCCTCCAGAAGATAACATAGGAGAAAATCTAAGTAACTCTGGGTTATTTAAAATAACAAGGACATAATCTGTCATAAAAAAATTGATATATTGCACTCTATTAAAGTTAAGAACTTATGCTGTGTGATACACATTCTGCTAGAAAATGAAGAGACATGCCATGGACTAAGAAAATATTTACAATATATATCTAAGAAAAGACTCATATCCACAATATATATTTTTAAAAATATCCTTAGAACTTAACAATAGGAAAATATGCAACCCAATTTAAAAATGGCCAAAGGGTTAATATACTTCTCCATAAAGTTTATACAGAAGAAAATAAGTATATGAAAAAATGTTCACAAATTTTTTGTTTTGTTTTGTTTTGTTTTTTATATATATAAAGCTTTTATTTAAAGAATATAAATTTCCAAAGAACAGCTTATGGATTACAATGGCTCCCCCCCCCCACAACTTCTCTCCCTCCCCCTACCCTCCCCTTTCCCACTCCCTCTCCCCTTCTGTTCACATCAAGATTCATTTTCAATTCTCTTTATACACAGAAGATCAATTTAGTACATATTACGTAAAGATTTCAACGGTTTGCCCTCGCATAGAGACACAAAATGATAATACTGTTGGAGTACTAGTTACAGTATTAATTCATAATGTACAGCACATTAAGGACAGAGATCCTACATGATTTTTTTTAAAAAAATTGAATAATTGTCTATGCAATTTCCAGTTTAACACCAAGATTTTTTAATCATTTGCAATTATCTTTATATAAAGAAGATCGATTCAATATATACTATGTAAAGATTTCATCAGTTTGCACCCACTCAGAAACACAAAGTGTAAAAATACTGTTTCAGTACTAGTAATAGCATTATTTCACATTGGATAACACATTAAGGACAGATCCCTCATGAGACGTAAGTACACAGTGACTCCTGATGTTGATTTAACAATTTGACACTCTTGTTTATGGCATCAGTAATCTCCCTAGGCTCTGGTCATGAGTTGCTGAGGCTATGGAAGCCTTTAGGGTTCGTGGACTTCGATCTTATTCCCACAGGGTCATGGTCAAAGTGGAAGTTCTCTCCTCCCTTCAGAGAAAGGTACCTCCTTCTTTGATGGCCCCATTCTTTCCACTGGGATCTCACTCGCAGAGATCTTTCATTTAGATCTTCTTCTTTTTTTTTTTTTTTTTATTCAGAGTGTCTTAGCTTTCCATGCCTAAACTATTCTCATGGGCTCTTCAGCCAGATCCGAATGCCTTAAGGGCTGATTCTGAGGCCAGAGTGCTATTTAGGACATCTGCCATTCTATGAGTCTGCTGTGTATCCTGCTTCCCATGTTGGATCATTCTCTCCCTTTTTGATTCTATCAGTTAGTATTAGCAGACACTAGTCTTTCTTGTGTGATCCCTTTGACTCTTAGACCTATCAGTGTGATCAATTGTGAGCTGAAATTGATCACTTGGACTAATGAGATGGCCTTGGTACATGCCACCTTGATGGGATTGTATTGGAATCCCCTGGCACAATTCTAACTCCAAATTAGATACCCTACATCCTATTAGAATGCCCAAATTCCAAAAGATCAGTATGACCAAGTGTTGGTAAAGACATGGAATAACAGAGACACTCATTCATTGGTACTAGGAATGTAAAATGGTACAACCATTTGGATTGTTTAGCACTTTCTTATAAAATTTAGCATACTCTTGGCCATTTTACTCAGTCATCATATTAATAGATATCTATCCACATTTTCTGAAAACTTAAGCTTACATAAAACCTGCATGTGGATAGTTATAGAAACATTACTCATAATTGTCAGAGATCAAAAGCATCCAAGGCATTTATCAATGAATGAATGGACAAGTTGGTACATCCATACAATGGAATATTTTTCAGTGATGAAAGAAAATGAACTGTTAAGTAATCAAAAGATGATGTGAAGAAAATTTAAAAGGATATTTTTATGAAATCCAATCTGAAAGACCATATTTTTTATTTTTGTTTTGTTTTGTTTAGTTTTTCGATCTGATACAAATTCCTAATTGCACATTTTTTAACTTTATTTAATAAATATAAGTTTTCAAAGTACAACTTTTGGATTATAGCACCTTTTGCCTCCCATAACCTCCCTCCCACCTGCAACCTTCCCATATCCCATTCCCTCTCCCATCCCATTCCTCATCAAAATTTATTTTTAATTATCTTTATGTACAGATCACTTAGTATATACTAAGTAAAGATTTCAACAGTTTGCACCCACACAGACACACAATGTATAGAGTACTGTTTGAGTACTAGTTATACTGTTAATTCACATAGTACAGCACATTAAGGACAGAGATCCTACATGGGGAGTAAGTGCACAGTGACTCCTGTTGTTGATTTAACAATTGACACTCCTATTTATGATGTCAGTAATCACCTGAGGCTCATTTCATGAGCTGTCAACGCTATGGAAGCCTCTTGAGTTCACCAACTCCGATCTTATTTTGACAAGGCTATAGTCAAACTCTCCTTCCTTCAGAGAAAGGTGCCTCCTTCTTTGATAGCCTGTTCTTTCCTCTGGGATCTCACTCACAGAGATCTTTCATTTAGGTCATTTTTTTTTTTTTGTCACAGTGTCTTGGCTTTCCATGCCTAAAATACTCTCAGGGGCTCTTCAGCCAGATCCGAATGCCTTAATGGCTGATTCTAAGGCCAGAGTGCTGTTTAGGACATCTGCCACTCTGACTCTGCTGTGTATCCCACTTCCCATGTTGGATTGTTCTCTCCTTTTTTAATTCTATCAGTTAGTATTAGCAGACACTAGTCTTATTTACGTGATCCCTTTTACACGTAATCCTATCATTATGATCAATTCTGAAGTGAAACTGATCACTTTGACTAGTGAGATGGCATTGGTTCATGCCACCTTGATGGGATAAAATTGGAATCCCCTGGCATGTTTCTAACTCTACCATTAGGGCTAAGTCCGAGTGAAAGACCATGATTTTTGTGATTCCAGTTGTATGACATTTTGGAAAAAGCAGAACTATAGAGATGGCAAAATAGATCAATGGTTGCCATGGTTAGCAGAGACAGTGGGAGAGTTGAGTAGGTGAAGAACAAGTGATCTTGATGGTACCGAAACTACAGTATTCTGCATGAAATCTGCCAACGTGGATACATGTCACTATGTCTAACCAAAACCCCTAGAAGTATAAACACAAATGGACCATAATAGAAACTATGGACCATATGTAAAAATAAAGCAGCAATATGAATCCATCATTTTCAACAAACATAGTACATTAATGCAAGCTGTTAGTAAGGGGGAAACTGGTACAAGAGTGGAGGATGGGGGGGTGAGTCTATAGATCTTTACATATTTTCTGTTAAATTACTCTGTAAATCTAATCCTGTAATAAAAATAAAATCTTTTAATAGTTTTATAGTGATAAAATGGGCTTATATACCTATTATCCTAATATAATAGACTATTTAATGATACTAGAATGCAGATATAGTGATTATCTCCAGAGAGAGAAGGATTGGAAATCTTAAAGCAATGAGAAAAGTAATGAATTTTTCACTATAAACTCCTTTTCACTGTTTGAATATATTAAATAAAATATGTGCAACAGTTTTTCAATTAAATGAAAGGATGTTTGTGAAATTGGAATTGACCAAAAGGGAGCCTATGACAATGGGACTCACCAAAGATATTCTGGCAGGTTGGAGATTTGAAATCCAGTGAATTTGGAAGAAGAGAACTGTTTGCAGGTGCAGAGCCAGCAAGTGAGTTGTAACTTGCCATGGAGAGCCAATATCCAGTGTTTGCATTACCCTTTACAGCACTACCCAGGGTTTCCATTAAAATCAGGCTCTCAGAACCATAGGGGCAGGGGCGTGTTTTCCATTTCCTCTACACCCTTCCTGTGATGCTCTGTACCCAGTAGCCAGGCAGGGCCGCCTGTGGTCAGTGTCCTCTCAGCATGATGCTGCACACCAGGCTGGTGCTCCAGAAAAACCTGTTGACTGTTTTCGAAAATGATTGCAACTCTGTTATCAATTCCAAACCTGCAGAGCTTTTAAGATACAGAACAAAAGAATGAATGAATCAGAAATGATGAATGCCTGTGAAGCTTTCTGGCTCAAGAGACGTCTAAGAAGCTGAGTTGATTGAACTTGGAGAAAGAGGATGACTCAATGCTTATTTTAGAACAGCAGAGTTAATAGGTGTTCTGTATTTGGATCCATCTGGTAAGGGTGAAAGGGGCAGAACAAGATGAAAAATGGGCCTCTTTGGCTTCATAAAATGCTTGCTCTGTGCAAGAACATAATGCTTCCTGACAATCCACGCTCTTTCAGTGTTAGCACCATGACTATGGTGTTTCATATACATCTTGTTCATCAAACTTCCAATTGTTAGGGCTGAGGCTTTGATTAGTAACATATTCATCCCAAACTGTGCTTTTCCTCTTATAATCTTCTAAACCCTGTCTGTCTCTGGCTTCTATGACTTTTGCTTTTGTATGTTCACTATCATTAACATCCTAAGAAGACAGGTTTTTTTCAACTTAAAGTATCAGCTCTTCCTTTCATAAAAAGCAACAAGAAGATTTTATGCTCTTTAAGTGATGTTTTGGTTTCTCTTATAGTTAAATAGAATGAACTAGAACATCTTAAAATATGTGAATAACACATATGAAGAGCTAGAAATCAAAGTTAGTGTGTACCAGTTATTATTATTCCTGTTTTAATATTGCAACTAGGTATTTTAAGGTGTCTCATAGATTGACACCTTCATAAGTAATGAAAGAATACTAATAATAGTACTGGATCTTAAAATTAAATAGTTACCTTCATATATGGATCTGCATTTGATTCCTTAGAAATCTTTCATAAACTCATAAGCTCTTCCTTCTTGCAGTCACAAATAACATCTTACAATACAAATTTTCTTACAGTTCTCTTGAAAGTGTGAAAGCTCCCCTTCATGCCACTTCTTTTGTACTTTAAATATCATTCTGCTTTTATTACTGCCATGTATTCAAAGGATTATGCCCTAGATTTTCTCTGCCAAGCTCTTTCTCTCAATGCGAATTTTATTTATTTCCGTAGTGGCCACTTGTCATAAATGGCCATTTTCCACAGACAAAACATCTGCAGAGTTGTGAATGCAAAGAGTATCCAGGATAGCAGCCTTCCCTGCTTTGCAGACACTTGCAGACAATGGATCTCAAGGATGCACCGCTTCACTGTCTCCTTCCTTTTTTCACATAAACTTCCCTATTCCCATTTTGATTTGCTGGTAACCTGCTTAAATGATCCATTTATTTTTATAATGCAAATGAGAACATCGTTGTCTAGCAGTTAGTAGTCCACTTGGAACAAACTTGGCTTTATGGATGTTTTCAATATGTGTTGGTGCTTTTGCACAGGACCTAAATCTCCCTCCTGAGGTTTGCACACTGTAACCTATAGATATAGCAAAGGCCTCCACTTCCAGTCTTCAGAAATCCCTGTAGTGGTGCGTGTGATCTACTAAGCAGAAAATCACATCTGCGAAGACTGAACCCCAACTTTCCTATTTGGTTCCATCTATGCTCTCTCACTCCAAATGGCCATGGTTTGGGGCCAGATTTGAATTCTTCTTTTAAACAGTTGAATATTCTGAGATAGTTATCCATTGGCTTGGTCATCATGTATTTTATGAAAAATCATTTCCTCTGATAATTAATAGCTTATTCATTTGATTATCAAACCCTAGGATAAGAAAGGACCTGAACAGGCTACCCCAAAATGAAATTCTATGTTGTGTTCAAAAATCTATATAGAGGAATACCTCCTCTGCAGATTTCTTTGCCAGGCATATTCCTAGTGAAAAAAGAAGTGAGAATTAACTTATAGACATATGAGACTTAGGATACACTTTCCACAAAATAATTTATTAACAAGATCAGAGATCACGGAAGTCTGAAAAACATTTCAGAACATAAAAATATTCTCTGTAGCCCATGAAATAGACCAGACAAGTGAAATTTCAGAGTAATCCTTATAAAAGATTCATTTTCAATTCATGTTACTAATAGAGAATCTTGTTACCAGAATACATTAGGAATAAAATTTGGAGGTTGTTGCTATTCATTCAGCAATAGTACTCATAAATATTCCTTTTAAGAAGATGCATTATGGCCAGCGCTGCGGTTCACTAGGCTGATCTTCCACCTGCAGCACCAGCACACCAGGTTCTCGTGCTGGTTGGGGCGCCAGATTCTGTCCCGGTTGCTCCTCTTCCAGTCCAGCTCTCTGCTGTGGCCCAGGAAGGCAGTGGAGGATGGCCCAAGTGCTTGGGACCTGCACCTGCATGGGAGACCAGGAGAAGCACCAGGCTCCTGGCTTCGGATCGGTGCAGCATGCTGGCTGCAGAGCGCCGGCTCTAGCAGCCATTTGTGAGGTGAACCAATCAATGGAAGGAAGACCTTTCTCTCTGTCTCTCTCTCTCTCTCACTGTCTAACTCTGCCTGTCAAAAAAAAAAAAAGAAGATGCATTATGCCTTGTGGCATGCAGGCTGGTTTATTAATAAAAACCCTAACCCTTGACCTAATCTTCACACATATAAAATATTTGAAGTTTCTATTTTGTGAAATGTGCAACTAGAGCATAGTCCAGTGTGAAGAGTGCCCCTGGGAGTTATGACACCCAGTAATGGCACCAGTGTGAAAGGATGTTGTGCTAAGACTAAGATCTGCAGGAGCACTGGAGTCAGATAGAACCTGGTGTAAACCCTGGCTCCACACCATTTAGATCTATGACTTTGAGAAACAACTTTAATATTTAATTTTTCTTATTCATAAAATTGAAATATTATCAAGCACAGGATTGTGTGCTAAATTAAATTAGATAATAAATGAAATTAGGGAATATATATTAACAGTTTATCATAGTCTTGGGGCACAAAGTAAATGCTTAACAATTGATAACGATATGTATTTTTTTCTGTTTAAATTACTCTTACCTTTTTAAAAATAGTTTGCCTTTTGGAAAATTTCTGCTCTAGAAAAACGTGTCAGCTAATCACAAAAGGGTGATAACTATATATTATTGGTGTTATTTCCTGAGGACTTCAATGTATGCTGCTGCAAGGAGTACTGTGAGATATATAGACTTTGGCAGAGACCAATTCAAGGCCAGAAAGAAGGAATCACCGGCATGTTGCTAACAAGCCTGGCCATTACCACCAGGCCTGTAAGGACATCTCCAAGTGAGCACAGTGCTCCCCACTGAACCATGAACCCTTCCCAAGGCCTCCACATTACAGTCTAGGTTACCACCCATCAAGCAGATGGAAGCGAGGATCCACTTGCTGGAAGTGAGGATCCAGGTATCAGAAAATGGAACCAAAATCAGAGAGGCTAGAGAAGAGGGTTGAAATTGTAAGGCAATTTCTCAAGTAAGGATGGTGACAGCATTTGTATAGGAGGTACGAGGCAGGAGTAGGTCAGCAAAGGCACCATTTCTGGTCTCAGAAGAATTGCAGTAAAGACAAAGCTTGAAAATTGTAAGGATAACTTTATAAATACAAGATGTAATATTATAGAGATTCATGTTACTTTGCTAGTAATATGAGTTCAGTTGAGGTATTCAACAAATAAATGTTGAAGTCCTAACCTCCAGTGCCTCAGAAAATGACCTTATTTGGAAACAGAATCTTTGCAAATGTAGTTAGTTAAGATGAGGTCATCTTGGAGTAGGCTGTTTTCTAATCCAATATAACTGATGTCCTCATAAGAAGACAACTGTGCGAAGACAGAGAAATACAGGGAGGACACCCTATGAGGATGGAGGCAGAGATCATAGTCATATAGTTGGAGTTAAAGAACACATGGAGCTCTCAGAAGCTGGACATGTCTAAAAAGCCTCCTCCCCCAGAGTCTGGAGAGAGAGAGAGACAGAAAGAGAGAGAGAGAGAATACCTTCCATCTGTTGGTTCACTCCCCAAATGCCCGTAAGAGCAAGTACTGAGCCAAGCCAAAGCCAGGAGCCAAGAACTCCAGCCAAGTCTCTCACATGGATGGCAGGGGCCCAGGTATGTGGGCCATCAACTGCTGTTTCTCAGGCACTAATGCAGAGTTGGATCAGAAGCAAGGCAGCTGGAACTTGAACAAACCTTCCAATATAGGAAGATGGGCATCAAAAGGACTGGCTATACCCACTGCATCACAACGCAGCTCCAAGAGAGGAGACACCTTTTGAAATGAGTTTTTACAGTATTTATACATTCTAAATTCTGGAGCTTTAGGCACAAATTCCCAATTGTTCTTCCCTTGCTAGGGCACCAATTACATATGTGATATTTTCATTTTAACCAAGTTTTCTAAACTGCAACCAAATCAATGTTGTAGCAATTTGCACAAAACATTAAAGTGCTCAAAAAGAACAGATAAGAGTCCATTTATTCCAAATGGAAAAAAAAGTGGTTCCAATTATTTTATTTTGTGTTTGGAAGAACTACATTAAAATGTTTTCATAGATAACAAAGCCACTCAAATGGAAAAGAAAAATAAAATGACAGGATTTACAAGCAACTGCAGAGTACTTAAAAAAGCTAAAAGAAGGGCACTTCTGAATGGCCAGTGAGTGAGAATTCTCAATTTGCAAATGGGGGAGGATAAGTTTGGAAGTGTCAGTGGAGTGGACTCTTTCTCACTGCTGTTGGATCTTCTCCTTTTGGTAAGATAAACTGAATGGTTTCCATTGTGCTGGCATGGGCTCAACTTGACAGTAAAGATCTCAAAAGTCTTGGTACTAAACTACTAAGTTGGAGCAGCACTATTCTTGATATGAAACCGAAATGGTTGTCCCTTCATCCCTAACCTCTCATGGTAAAGCTTTTGTGCGAATGTGGTTTGTGGAGGAGGTTTACAAGCAATGGAATGGGATTAGAGAGAGGCAGTGAAGACTCCAAAGACAAAATAGTTTAAGTACAGTGAGTGAGAAACTGAATGGAGTTTGTGTCTTTTAATTTCTTACAGCAGAACCCTAAGAAGGAAGAAATGTCAGAGGTAGGATGAGAGGGAACTGAACTCACGAATGTCAGAGGGTATTTGAGAGAGGATGAATAAGGATTGTTTCCTGTCTGAGATCCAGGGAGACAACCTGGCACCTACGACTTCCCCTGCCCCACTAATATCATACTGTGGCTATGTAAAGTCCCAGTGAATTTGTTGGTACAAATGTGAGTGAGAGAATAACTCAGCTCTGCCAAAGTAACATCTCCAGATTTGGCAAAGAAATCACTGGATGTGGACTGAATTTACATAAAATCCCCTAGATAAAGTTAAGGCTGAAAGACAGGCGTGGGACTTGTGAGCAATGAACAGACAGCTCTAAAGTCCATCTTTGGAGTCCTGAATTTTATAAATAAGAATTTTGTAAACAAGAAATATTCTTTCACTTAACTAGAAAGCAAATGCTTAAAATTATTATTAGCATATAAGTAATAGTATATAAACACTATGTAAATATGCCTACATAGTATGAAAATACTTACACATACATTTACATTTGGTGAGCTGTTGGAAGGGGCTATTTAGCAATAGGAAAAGTATCAAGAGGGATCAGAATTGTGTCTTAAAGAAAAATGTAGATAATAACAAAATAAAAGAGATTTCTTTTAACTTCCTCAGTTCTCCCCATTCCTTCGCTGGTAGAGTCCCAGATTTTCTGGTGTTCACCTTGCAGATTGAGAGTGCACACCCAGGAAGGTTACCCTTGCCCCAGGCCCCAGGCATGGATGTGGTTTTTCAAAGTCAATCATGATCACTTGGTTCTCTTTTTTGATGGATCATATATTATAGACCGTATGAGACAGGATTCTTGGTCATAAATGCTTGGAAAAAAAACCCCTCTTCATTTATCACATGCTGCAGTGACTTCCTATGGTACTGGGAGCTGTGTTGTGCATCTGTGGCCATAAAGGACAAGAATGACAAGCAGATGATGGCAGAGAAGAAATATGAAAAAAAGCTGGGTCCTGGGATTGGCATCTGAGTCTCTGAATTACCAATTTCAGGCCCCTTTCTTCATACATTTTGTTTTGTGAGACGCACAATCTCCATTTCTGTTCTTTTTAGCTAAGAACAGCCTAACTTACTAAAAATAAAATTATTAAATCCTAGTCAAAATCTCTTAAAGAAAATGTTAATTGAAGAAAATGTAAAGAGATCCTCTAAAACTAACTCATGCTAAATGTAGCAAATCAGTGAATGCCAGGAACTAATGTGAAGACCATATCTGGATGAATCCTTACTGAGTAATTCAGATAAAGCAAACATATCCCTAAAAGTGGATGAAAAGTGAAGAATAAAATGCAATAACTTTGGAGGCCGATGCTGTGGCATAGCGGGTAAAGTTGCTGCCTGCAGTTCCAGCTGATGCAGCTCTCTGCTAAGGCCTGGGAAAGCAGTAGAAGATGGCCCAAATCCTTGGGCCTCTAAGCCTACACTGGAGACCCAGAAGAAGCTCCTGGTTCCAGACTTCAGACTGGCACAAGGTCCAGCCATTGCAGCCATCTGGGGGAGGGGAGGCATGAACCAGATGATGGAAGCCCTCTCTCTCTCTCTCTCTCTCTCTCTCTTTTTCTCTGCCTTTCTGTATCTCTGCCTTTCAAACAAATAAATCTTTTTAAAAATGAAATAAATTTGAAAGAATTCTTACACAAATATGAATCATATATACAGATACATATTTCCATAAAAATTGAAGGAATATAAAAAGATCCTTGTGCATCCAATGAAAATAAATATTTCTCTGAATATTAGTACACAATAAGCAAAAGATTAAAAATTAATGAATTTTAATGGAAATTAGAATGTGTCAGAAAATGGTATGATGTTAATTGCTTCTGAGTCACGGATTATTGAAGGATTCAAATATTTTTAAATCTAAAACGTTGAGGTATTGGAGTATTTGGCATAGTGGTTAAGATGTCACTTGGGACACCCATATCCCATTTCGGCATGCCTGGCTTTGCATCTGTGCTCTGCTCCTAAGTCCGGCTTCTTACTAATACACTCCATGAGAGGAAGCAGTAATGGCTCAGGTGGTTGAATCACTATCATTCATGTGAGAGATCTGAATTCAGTGTCTGGCCTGTCTCTATCCTAGCTTTATTTTGGGACAGAGCCAGTGGTTAGAAGTTTCTCTCTCTCTCTCTCTCTCTCTCTCTCTCTCTCTCTCTTTCTCTCTTTCTCTCTTTCTCTCTCTCTCTCTTTTCTCTCTCTCTTGTTATCTCTATTTGTCTCTGTCTCTGAAGTTCAAAATAAATAAAACATTTTAAAAATAAAATGTCAAGATAGCAATCAAGAGTTTGTGTGACTGCTGGATTACTTTTTGTAAAGGAAATGACTCAGACTGAGACACATCACCTTTACTATTAATAATTCACATCAGATTTACTGTCTCATTCTGCATTACTTTTCACTTTTGGCATGTGAAAGGTGCTAGGATATTTGATGATTTGAGGGAAGATTTTGTTAGAATTGTACACAAAAAGTGAAACCTGTGAGCTTATAGGAGTTAATGTCTTTGCAAGTGCAACGGAAAAACTGCTTGTGTAAATTTTTATGAACTCTCCAAAAATCTCTAAAAAATGTCAAGAATAGTAAACAAAAGCAATTGCTATCTCTCAAATATGATGTTATAGTTAAAAAATCTCAGTTAAGAAAAAAGAAATAAGATACAGAGAAAGTAATTTACAATGTCAATCAAGATGAAAAATATGACAATAGCACATACAAGGCAGAGTGATAGCTTAAGTGCAGAGCTCATTAAAGCACTGTTCGATTCCCATATAAGACCTAAAATGCTGTTATGTTGTTATTTTAGCAAGTTACAAGATAGGCCTTGTAAGATCTATCACCCAAGGCTTGATTTACAGTTGGTTCAAAGTAGTTTAATATGGTTTCAAGCCTGTCATTTTAAAATTTACTCTAACTTGACTAACTTATTTTTGCCGCACTAACCTCTATTTCTCACCCAGTCTCTAGTTTTGCCTCTATCAAGATATCTACTTCTTCAAACTCATCCTAAGGCCTATCCCCTATGAGAAATTGCCCTCAACTTTCAGGAATTAGCCAGTGCCCACTGTTTTGAGTATATGACTCAGAAACAGACCTCCACAATCTAACATTTTAAAATAAAAATGTCAATCATTTAAGAAGAAACCACAAATAATTATCTTGATTATTGGATTGAATTTAGTAGAAAGATTACTCTTGATCCCGTTTGTCATTACACAGATGAATCCTTGTTGTTATTACTCAAATTTTAATATAAAATGAAATATAATGTGGGCTAACAAGCTTTTAATAATCCGATTCTAACTGTATAGGAACACTAAAGAATTCTTTTCCTTAAAACTTAGGTGAATGGAAGCCATTGTTGATAAAAACATCACCTCCCCTCCTGGCATAAACATTTCCTGGATGGCCTAGACAGCAGTTGCCCCCCCCCCTTTTTTTTTTGGACAGGCAGAGTTAGATAGTGAGAGAGAAAAAGAGAGAGAGAGAGAAAGGTCTTCCTTTTTCTGTTGATTCACCCACCAAGTGGCTGCTACAGCCGGCCGGCGCGCTGCACCAATTGGAAGCCAGGAGCCAGGTGCTTCTCCTGGTCTCCCATGCGGGTGCAGGGCCCAAGGACCTGGGCCATCCTCCACTGCACTCCCGAGCCACAACAGAGAGCTGGACTGGAAAGAGGAGCAACTGGGACAGAATCCAGTGCCCCAACAGGGACTAGAACCGGGGTGCCGGCTCCACAGGCGAAGAATTAGCCTAATGAGCCGCAGCGCCTGCCAGCAGTTGCCTTTTGAAAATTCGGTGGAAGAATGCTCTGTATTTTAATAGAGAGCTACTAGTTTCCCCTTTCCCAGTAAAAAAACATAAGGCACATTCTTATCTGCACCAAAATACAACATTCATGTTTCTTAGACTTTACTTTTTTGATGCATGGCATAAACAAATAGAGACTCTAGTGATATTGAATCCTTTGGCTGTTAACAGGCAGTTTCAAATAGAAATCAATCAAAACTAGAAAAAAAGAATTCCTGGGGCTGTGTTGGGTTTAATAGTTAAGACACCATGTCACACATTGGAGTGCTTGAGCTAAATACTCAGGTCTGGCTCCTAAGAGTGCAGATCAGGGGAGGCAGTGGTGATGGCTCAAGAAATTGAGTTCCTGGCACTCATGTAGGAGATCTGAATTAAATTCCTGACTCCCCATTTTGGCCTGGGTCAGTCTCAGCTGTTGCAAGAATTTGGGGAGTAAACCAGCAGATGGTAGCTTTCTCAGTGTGGCTTTGTTCCTCTCAAATAATTTTGAAAAGGAGAAGAATGATTACATCAGAAGATATACTTGGAGAAATCTTAAAAATAGGACATGTAGCAAATTAAAAATACAGGTGTGGGGTCAGTACTGTGGCGTAGTGGGTAAACAGGTGACCTGCAGTGCCAGCATCCCATATGGGCACCATTTCAAGTCCCAGCTGTTCCACTTCCAATCCAGCTCTCTGCTATGGCCTGGGAAAGCATTAGAGAATGGCCCAAGTCCTTGGGCCCCTACACCCATGTGGGATACCTGGAAAAAGCTTCTGGCTCCTGGCTTCAGATTGGCGCAGCTCCAGCTATTGAGGCTATCTGGGAAGTGAGCTAGTGGATGGAAAACCTCTCTCTCTCTGCCTCTGCCTCTCTGTAACTCTGCCTTTCAAATAAATAAATAAATCTTAAAAAAGAAAAAAAGTACATGGTGTAGGTGTGTCAGAAAGAGGTACTGTAATTATGATCCCACAAAATATGATTGCATTAATTATGTCATAACATCTAAGGATTGGTAAGAAGCAGGTGCTTCTTATTCTACATGTGCTTTCCTTTTATTTTCAGCACTGTGGGTTTCTATTGTTTAATATTTTAGATTGGTATTCACAAAAAATTCTATCAAAAATTTAAAGGTGAAATTTTTCATTTTCCCTGGCATTCTATTAAGGCCATCTACTGTGGTTGTTACATAGTCCAATTCTAGAGAAAATTCCAAATGATAAATTAAACATAATTGCAATTCAGAATGACTGTAAACCACATAATCAGAGAACTTATTTTTATACTTGTCCTGTAAATAATAAAAGTATATTGCTTCCACAAATAGACAAGGAAAATGAAAATGGGCAAAACATTTGAACCAACATTTTACAAAGAGCATATTTACATTACCCACAAGTATATGAAAAGCTGCTGAACCTCATTAACTATCAGGGTAATGCAAATTGAAAAGACAATGCAGTAATGCCACACATCCACTAGATTGACTAAAAAACTAAAATTTTAAAATACTGACCACACCAAGTGATGATGAGGATGTGGGGAAACTAGAACTGTCATTCCTTCAGAGGCATATTCATTGTACAACTTTGGAAAACTCTTTGACAATATTGTTTGCAATATCATTTTCTTTTCAGTATTTAAATACTAATAGCTGGGATTTTGTGTATGTGCAGGTAATCTATATCCCAGATGCACTTAATTAAAATTTGAAAGATTCTAACTAGGAGCTCACATTCTAATAGCAGTTAGTTAACATTTGGAAGATACCAATCACAAGTATTTCCTATAAGGACCATACTTCAGACAATGAAAGTTCTATCTAGAGGGTCTAACTGGCAAATAGCAAATTAGAAATAGTTTTCATTGTTAAATTCACTGGTGTCCGAGAATTATGGTTACCTAGATGTGCCCTCCAGATAGCTCCACCTTTCTAGGTAAAGAGTAAAATAACTGATGAGCGACTTACCACTTTATAACCGGAGCTAAGTTCTTTGTCTTTCCCTTGAATACAATGTTATGCCCGATTCAGCAGGAAGATTAGTTTTTTCTGCCATTACATGAACTGCCCATTCAAGGTGTTTGCAGGCACCCCAAAATTGACAGAGTGAACAAACTTCATGTGCTAGAAGAACTGGATGAATGATTGTTGTACTTGTAGACAAGTATTTGTATGAGGGTCCTTGGAAAAGTTTGTGAATAAATTAATTAAAAATAAGCTTATTTTTGTACAAAAAGTTTGATGCCCATGTGCAGTGTTTCATAATATGCAGCTCCATAAAGCTTTCGAAGATCCATTCTATTTATGCATTTAGAAAGTTTTGCACCAAAATAAACTTATTGTTCACTCTACTTTTCATGAAAAAGAAGTAGCTTTATATATGAAAGTCTTCCATCTGAAACCTGCTTTCATTGTAATATGCCACTCACCATGTGGCAAGATCATGGGAAGATTCATTAGTCTCACTTACCTCCGAGGCTTTTGCTGCCTACTAAAATCAAGTTGACAATTATAACATCCAAACTGGCTTAGAAGTGGAGAATAAAACTCCTGAGACACATCTGGAAGCATTATCATCAGACAATGGCAAATAAGTCCCATTAAGTTGCTTATATTTATAAAACACTCAACTGTCAATTTGTATCTATTAGTTGAAACTATAGATATAGCCCAACACAATCTGATAAAAGGACACAATTAGAAATTCGAGTTTTCAAAAATATTTATTAAGCACATATTATATTTTAGGCTCATTTCTCAATGTTTCAGGAAAATTCAATGCTAAGTCAGTCAGTCCCTGACCCCAGACTGTTAACATTCCAACGAGGAAGGCAGATACTTCAATTACAATTGATGATGGGCTATGATTAGTGCAGTAGGCACCCCGAAGCGTGACCTCATGTAGGTCACAGTGCAGGTATATTTTATTTTGGTGAAGAGCACAGTAGGAATTATAAGGCCACCACAAAACACACCAAACAGCAGAGTAAGAGAAAGGGTTTTTTAGTGGGGAATCCCGAGAGACCAGAGGGAAAGGGTGAAGAAGGAGAAAGAAAAAAGGAGAGTATACGAGAGAGATCAAGAGAGAGAGGGCGAGGGAGAGAGATCCAGAGACAGAAAGAAGAGAGAGGGGGAGAGAGAGCCACATGTTCACAAAAGGTCCTCTTAAATGCTTGCCGGGGGTGGGCAGGGAAGTAGGAGCAGCGAATCCCACTAGAGTGGGGGTGGAGCTGACACCGGTGGTTGGGCCATGGGGTCACCTGGCTTCCAGCCATGGCGGCTGGGGCTAGAGCCTAGGGTGGTGTCCGGCATGTAGATCGCACTATAGATAATACTGTGCCATTTTACTAACAGGAATAATATTATTTTCAGCCGGGTGAGTATCATTTGTAAAGTCTTTGCTGTTGTTGTTGTTGTTTTGTTTTGTTTGTTGAGAGCCAGAGAAGCAGGGAGGGGAAGGAGAGATAAACAGACAGAAAGAGCTCCCATCTGGCAGGTTGACTTTCCCAAAGATTGCAACAGCCAGGGCAAAGTTGTGAGCTGGGAAATCAGTCTGGGAGTGCTGCTTCTCAGGGTGTGCATTTGCAGGAAACTGAAAGCAGGAGCCAGAGCTGGGACCTGAACCAGAGCACCCTGATGTGGGAATCAGTAATCTCAATTGGCTTCTTAACTATCGGGCCGAATGCCCCAAAATTAAAAGAAAAATAGAAAATAAGGGGGAGGGAGGGCGGGAATGAGGGAGAGTAGGGTGGAACGTATCACTATGTTCTTAAAACTGTATATATGAAATTCATGAAAGTTTTTCCTTTTATATAAATTTTAAAAATTAAAAAATAAAAGCAAACTCTAGGATCATGGATAAGTCAGGAAGGCAGAAAATCAATGATTTCTGTAGTCTAAGAAATAGGAGGGAATGGGGCAGAGTATCACAGAGTACATTCAAACCTGTCGAGGTTAAAATCTCAATTCTACTTCTTAGAAGAAGTATTCAACCTGACGCCCTTAACTGACCTCTCTATACTGCAGCTTCCTGGCTCACACAAAGGAGATAAACGAAGTGCTACCTCACAATTACAGTGAAGACTAACTTAAAGTGTATGTAAATGGTATAGGTAAGTGTGCACAGCTGTACCCACACACCGTACTACCTGACACAGGTTTTCTAGGCTGCCATTGAGAAGTGCCACAGTCTGGATGCTTAAACAGCAGAATTCCCTCCCTCAAAGCTCAGTGAGTCAGGTGTCAAGGTATAGGCGTGGTTGGCGTCTTCTGGTGTTTCTTTTTGCTGAGGCTTGTGCATGGCCATCTTCTCACTGTGCCTTCACTTGGTCTGCTCTGTGTACCGCTCTGTGCTCTAATTTCCTCTTCTTATAAGGATGGCAGTGATATTGGACTAAGGTCCACCCTGATGACTTCATTTTCCTTTAATTGCTTCTTCAAAGACCTGATCTCCAGGGGCAAGCATCTGACATAGTGGTTAAGACACTGTGATGCTCACATCCCGTATCAGAGTGCCTGGATTCAAGTGTCCTGATTCCGCTTCCAATTCAATCTGGGAGCAGCAGTAATGGCTCAGGTATTTGGTTCCTTACCAACCACATAGGAGACCTAAACTGAGTTCCAGGATCCTGGATTCAGCTTGGAGTAACCCTGGTTTTCTTTCTTTCTCTCCCGCTTCTCTTTCTCAGTCTTTCAAAGGAATAAAAATTAGTATTTTCAAAAAATACTGTATTTCCAAATAGAGCTGCATCCTACGGTATTTGGCTCTATGGATTGAATATAAATTGTGGCAAAACATAATTGAGCCCTTATCAAGAAAAAAATGCCAGAGATACAGGAAGGGTATCTGAGTGTTGTGAAAGTTTTTTTTTATTTTTTGTTTGTTTTGGTTTGTGTGCTTTGTTTTTAGTAATTCACCCTAAATCCAGGCCCTAATGACTGTTTCTTCCAGTGAACCACTGTTCTGGCAGTTAACCCTGTGCCTGTTTGAGACAAAATCCAAAGAGAGGTGAGCTGATGGGGGTTTTAGGATGGAAGAGTCTAGGAATTGGATAATCAAAAGGACCATAGAGAGGGTGAGAACTGAGACACCTCAAGGGAAGTTGGCTATTTCCTCTTCAGCCTCAAATGGCACCTTCAAAGCTCCTTCTCCATCTGACTGTAAATTAGCTCTTATATTGCTTAGGTATGAGGAATAGAAAGCAGGAAATGCAATATGGCCGCAGTCATCTTATTTTCTTTTTTAAATATTATATTATTACAGCTGGACAGGAGCTATATTGGAAAGACCTTGCCAGCCATGTTGAGTTTGAATTTCATCTTGTGTGTGACAAAAGTTTGATGAATGTTTCTAGATATAGAATTAATTTGGCCAAAAATCTTGTGAATATTAATCTTGGAAATAAGGAGGAAGAAGTAATTGGAAAAGAGAAAGAGTAATGTCCAAAAGGTCAAATGTAGTCTGTGACACACACCTACTGTAAAGCGAAGACCGCGGAGAAATAGCTGGATATAGAGGTGTTATCTCTGGTCTCAAAGCGACAGGTTTGAGTGAATGAAAAGTGCAATAGCTGATTATGGATTGCAAATTAGGAAATGATGTCGTTATCCAAGATGGAGACTACAGGAAGAGAAGCAAGACTAGGTACAGAGCCTACACAGTAGGTGTGAAGTCATTTTAAACACCAGGAGCCTATGGGACAACCCAGGTATTTACAACCAGAGGTCAGGTGAAAATGGGTTTAGAGTTCAAGGTTAATTATTTTTTATTTTAATTTTAATTAGTTTTTAGCAGATTCAATTTAATTTGTAGATAAAATTCTAAGAACAAAATGATATTCCCTCACTCATTCCCTCCTTTCTTCTTTCTCCCTGAATAATGTTCCATGTGTATATAAACCACATTTTCTACATTCATCTGATGATGGACACCTTGGTTGATTTCAATGTTGACTATTATGAACAGTGCTGCTAAAAAACATGGTAGTTCTGGTGTATCTTTGATACAATATGTTCACATATTTTGGATATAGACCCAATAGTGGGATAGCTGGATCATATGGCAAGTATATTTCTAGCTATTCAAGAAATCTCCACATACTTTTCACAGTGGCTGCATTAATTTACATTTCCACCAAGAGTGTTTCAGCGTTCTCCTTTCTCCACATCCTCGCCAGCATTTGTTATTCTCTGTTTTGGGTTTTAGCCATTTGGACAGGGGAGGTGATATCTCATTGTGGTATTCATTTGCATTTCCTTAATGGCAAAAGGTATTGAGTATTTCTTCATGTAATTGTTGGTCATTTGTATTTCTTCTTTTATAACTGTCTATTGAGGGCCTTTGCATTAATTACTTTTTTATTATTAATCTTGGAATTGAACATACCAGCCAGGAGGAGGAAATAGAGTGAGAATAATTGATAGCTATGAGTATTGGTATCTAGAATGAAACACATGTAGTGAGCAAAATGAAGAACACTGGAAAGAAGGGATATGGCCCAGGATTATAAAGGCCCAGCAGAAGCAGTTAGGAGGAACAGAGCTTACACTCACAAAAAGAATCAAATTCATTACATTCTAGGCTGCACTCTACTTCCCCTTGTTCTTTTTTCAAAGATTTATTCATTTATTTGAAAGGCAAGTTACAAAGGCAGAGGCAGAGAGAGGGAGAGAAGTATTCCATCTGTTGGTTCACTCCCCATATGGCTACAACAGCTGGAGCTGTGCTGATTTGAACCCAGGAGCCAGGAACTTCCTCCAGATCTGCCACAGAGGTACAAAGGCCTAAGGACTTGGACCGTCTTCTACTGCTTTCCCAGGCAATAGCAGAGAGCTGGATCAGAAGTGGAGTAGCCAGGACTTGAACCAGCACCATATGGGATGCCAGCACTGCAGGCAGTGGATTTACTTCCTACACCACAACGCAGGTCCTCTTCCCCTTGTTCTTCACCCTAAAACACACTCACCTGCTATTTTCCTCCAGACTCCTGGTATAGTTTGAATAGTGGTTAAGCTTTGCCAGCTTTGAAACCAGATTATTAAAGTCCAGTATCCAACTCTACTGCCTACTAGATATGTGTCTTTAGATCACCACATAATCCTTTTTTGCTTCAATTTCCTCATTTATGATATGAAAGTAATAGTAGTACCTATAACACAGAATTCTTCAGGAAATGAGAAGCTCTGTGTGCAACATTTAACTCAATCAGTGTTAGCTGTCATTAAGGAGGACCAAAGATACCATGTTATAAGATGGTTTCAGTGTAAAGTACACCTTAACATGAGACTCTAGAGAGAGTCCACTGATTTAGTATACATACAAGTGAATAAATGTATCATCTTCCTTTGGATCTTATGTCCTTTCTGGAAAGCAATCTGCCCCAGGAGTTTCATTCAGCATCATCTATCAAGTTGCTGCCACTCAATTAAGCCAGTGGAGGAATATAACTGAATGAAAAATTTGAGGTAGGATATTCAAATACACAAATCCCTACTTACATATCTTCTAATAATTAGGAGCAAAGGGACTCTTCAGGTATCTGATGAGACAACTTAAATAGCTCCATCTCTGAAGAAATACTAATGTTAATCAAACTTGGTTCTACATTATTGTGAAATGTTGTCCCCATTCATCAATTATTAATGCCCTCAGCATACACAGCATAGAATATTTATTTCTGCATACACTTCCCACTCATATACAATAAGCAGGTAAGAATGCAAATCCACCAGGGGAGAACAGTCACTGCAGCACCTCAGGGATACTGCGCTCCTCTGTGTTGACCTTAGCGTCCTTTGCATCACACATCACAATTGGTCTCTGATTTACTGTTCATCATTCCCTTCCAGACATTTCAGAGAAAATAAAGAGCTCATGTGTTTTCTCCCCTACCATATATATGCAATCAGAGCACCAAGACCTTGAAATGACTGAAATTTGGGCACAGCAGGACGAGCTTTAGGCTCCATTGGCTTTGGTTGTCCTTCTTTCCCACTAAAATTCCCGTTTTCTATTGGTAATTTTGTTACTCATGTTCTCTCTGCGGTAGCAACTCACCGTTCTGTACAGGGATGCCCTGTCAGCATCCCACTTCCATTCCTTTCATTTTACTTGCTGTCCTTTATCTCTCTTCATTCTGATAATTAAACTCTATTTGAGGCCGTTTCTTTTTCACATTAAAATCTAATAGCAATAGAGCACAGGCCTCAAGCTTTAGCTGAGTTCTTCTGGACATTTCACCTTCCCCAGAGTTATGCAGTGTGGGATGAGGTAAACAAGGCGAATAAGGATGAACTAAATGCCAGCATGTTGACCTCTGAAGTAGCTCTGAGTCAGTTCCAAGAGGGTATAGTGATGTTTCCTGATCAGGGCAGGATTAAACCAGCATATGAGAAAGAGTGAAATGTGTGAGGCTCTGGTAAGTACCAGGAGGAGAATGAGTCATCAAGTTCTCTGGGAAACTATTGTGTTAACTCAGCAGGGGTCAGGTAGGAAGTTTTTTCTGGTAAACAGCTGTTCCTGTTTGTTTCCAGCTCCATTTTCCTAATCATTCTGAACATCTTTTGGAGAGGATTAAAATTCATGGACTGAATCTAAGGGATCAAACGGCTAATAACATATGCATTCAATCCAGAGGTCATCATTAGAACATCACTTGAACTTGGATGTGGAGCTATTACAAGTCCTCCATGCTCTATTGCTTAATGATGATGTTTAATTCATGAGCTGGTCTGATTAAAAAGTGACATTTTCCCAATTAAAAATGTTAAAGAACTAATTTAACTAGGGTCATATGAAAGACTTGATTTTTTTTAAAAAAAACTACATATAATTTCAAATCTAATCGTTTCCCTTAACATTCAGTCAATGAGGAAAGACAAAAAAAATCTAGAAAACCTGTTCACAAACTTTAATTCCCTACTCTTGTCACTTGCTACAACCAAATATGGTCAAAAATCATCAAAGTTAGAGAGCATATATTTATAATCCTTTCTCAACCTACAACGAGCTATACCTATGACAGGAAACTTGGAAGACACTTTAGTATTACAAATAGTTACTATTTGCTAGGATGGAACCAACAACAGAGGTGGGTACAACATGTAGACCTTGTAGAAAAATAAACAAAAAACAGAATCAGCAATATGGGGTGGAGGTATAGAGAAGGGGGAGGCTCACAGGAGAGGAAATAGTGGATGAAGGTGTTGACAAACCTTTTCCTTGCTGCTTAATGATACAGCCTTTGATTATCCAACAACAACGCTACTTGAAAGCTAAATAGAATGATCTGTATTAACTATATGGCTAGGCAAGCTCACTTGTGTTGGAACAACCCCTAATTGGTAAAACTCATTTCAACTAGAAGAATAATAAATTAACTGCAAATACCAGATGGGGGAGCCCTAGCTTTGAACTTCCCTTAGTGTAGTGACCCGAGGGAGAAGTGACTGTGGGATTTTTACAGGATCCACTGGCCCTAGGAGGCATGTGACTTCTCCCACACAGAGCAGCACCTGCACTTGCCCTGATGTGGCTTGTAACTCTTTACCCCTGAGCTACGCTCTAGGGAGATGGCAACTCTGAGGGCTGAATGGATGGCTACATCAACCATTGTGGGGCTCTCTCACTGAGACACTACTTGGTGCTACCCTGCTGGCAAAACATGGTTTCTGTATGGCAACTTTTGAGTAAGTTGATGCCGACTGGGCCTAGGCTGGCCTTGGTAGTCTTCATGTATAGTAGAGTTGTGATATACCTTCTGGTGTGAATAGCAGAAAGGATACTAGAGGTGATGGCAAATCAGGTTCAATCAGGAAAGGATCTGCTGGGCTAGAAAAATTTTACAGAGAGTGTTGCTGAGATGGTAAGAATGGTGGAAGATAAACTAAGAAAAGTGAGCAAAGGCCAGACCAAAGTGCTAGAAACTGTGCTGGCATCAATGGGAAGCTTGATGGATCCTAAGAAAAAGAATAATGTACTTTGCATCTTGGAGAGATTACATGGTCCATGATGTGAAGAATGGACAGGAGGAGACATGGCTAGAGACAGGGGCACCACAGAAGCCACCACAATAGTCCAGGTAACAGACGATATGGACTTGAGCTGAGGTAGTAGGAATAGATTGGAAAAGAAGAAACTGGTATAAAAGCTTTCAAGAACTTGTATTTAACTGACTGATTAAATGGAAGATGAGAAAGAATGAGGGTGACTCTCAGGTGGAACACATTCATTGGGTAACACATTCAGCAATGATAATGATCATGTTAGTATGAACTTTGCCAGAAACTTCTTTTACAATGAAATATCAAGTAAAATTCATAGCACTTCAATTTATCATTATGCTCATGGCATTTTATCCAGCTACCTTGCCATTTCCTAATTAGTGAAAGCTATTTTTAGTTTATTCCTGAATAAATAACAGTTTATGAAATGGGTCAATATGGTTACTACAATCAGAAACATTTTTATTTGTCTACCCTGAAAGTCCTTCAAACCTACACTAGCTAATCTCTCATCTCATCTCTTTTCCCAACCTCTAACAGTATCTCTAGCAGATCCAATTTTAAACAATACAATCATCTCATTTTCATGTATTAACCTACCATGTCTGATCTAAGTCAGAACTTCAGCTCCCACCCAGTTCAGAGATTCTTTCTTGCAGTGGAAGTAATGAGCTTCTTAGTTCACCTCCAACGCTCTGGCCCCACTGCTATTGGTGTTCTAAATGCAGAAGGAGAATTAGAGGAAAGACTATACTTTATGGGACTGTTTTTCTCTGGCATTCCTGACTGAATGTAGATGGGGACTTTCTGTAAGCTCTTCTGAGATCACAAAGAGACTCTGGAATTGGTCATATTGACTACCCATGTATTCACCCTTCCCTCTAGATTTTTGACAGTCCTCCAACAGTTACTCCAAAGGCCCAACTCTCTTTTCTCTGACAAGTGCTCCTCTTGTAAAACTGACTCCCAGAATAGCTCACGCCTGGGAACTTGTCCACTCTGGTTACTGGGAAGCAAAACACATCCTTATCCTCCCCAACTTTGATCTCACAGACTCTGTCCATTGGCCTTGCTCAGTCATCTTCACCCGGCCTCTTCCTATCAGGCCTTTCCAAGTACAAAGACCATAGGCCCTGGGACTCACCACCACCACACACTCCAGAGGGCAAGGGTAAGTAATCCCAAGAATTTCAAAGTAGTGCCAATTCTCTTTCATTTCTCCTATCAATTACTTTCAATCTTTCATTCCTTGTACAGGATGAAAGTACCACAGAAACAGTTCATATCTTCGTAGGTCCAGATGCCAATGGTTTTAACATCTCTTATTAGAACCTATTGACATGTAATGCCTATTATTCTCTCCTTTTAGCCCTCAGATAAACTCTAAGAGAACACCAAAGGTACCATTTATCATTCAGTTGCACATGTTGATTATATAACAATGAAAATAAGCCAAACATCTTTACATTTGCTACCAGAAGCAAAAGGGGTGATTAATTGTACAATGGGCCTTGCATGACCAGGTGGATGGAAATGAGGCTACACCTTAGGGAAATCAGCTCAGTGTGGTTTTAGTTTTGGTTTTTGTATTTACATTACACCATGGGTATTAGTTACAGGTTTAAAGCTAAGGCTAAATGCCACTTCTACAGCCTGTCAGGAAGGTCTGTCAGAATTTCCTGCTGATGAATGCTTTTAGGCTTGATTTTTTTTTCTTTTTTAGTGTCAACAAATGACTAACAAATCAACAACAAAGAGTTATGCTGTTCATGCAGAGTAGAGCAATTATCTACATTAATGTTGAATTTTATTTTTGCTTTTTGATTTGGAAAAATAATCAACGAGTATTTTACTGATAATCAATAAGTAGAACAGTACCCTCTGTGCTGAAATGTTGAATTCTATATCTGGATTGCATATTTGCTCTTTTTTAAAAAAACATTTTTGCTTTATTAATTTGAAATGCAGAGTTTCAAATAAATAAATGCAGAGGCAGAGAAAGAGAGAGAGGGAGGGAGAGAGAGAGAGAGAGGTCTTCCATTCACTGGTTCACTCCCTAGAATGGCTGCAACAGCCAAAGCTGGGCCAGTCCAAAGCCAGGAGCCAGGAGCTTCTGCCTGGTCTCCCACATAAGTGAAGCAACCCAAGGACTTGGGCCATCTTCTACTGCTTTTCCAGGACATAGTAGAGAGCTGGATTGGAAGTGAAGCAGCTGGGACTCGAACTGGAGCCTGTATGGGATGCCGGAACTACGGGCAGCAGCTTTACCCACTACACCACAGTGCTGGCCCCACGTATTTGCTCTTACAGAGTTTTCCTGAAATGTTTACTCAGTTTGTATTCCAGTTCAAAAGATTCAATGAGAAATTGTTGGTGTTGAAAAAATTGGGTGGGGGTAAGAGGATATGAATACTTATTTTGCTTTTAGACAAGCAACTGGTTCCACATTTGTTAAAGCTTGTTGGATTGAGTCCTGTAACAGCTTTTGTGCAAAAGATTTGTTCCTGTAAAGTTATGTGTAAATCATTTTTTATAAATCAATTCATACTTGAATGCACTGAAAGCTTGCTATTTAAAGCAACTCTACTCTAAATCCTCTTGTATTATAAAGGATTCATTTTGTGAAATGGATAATCAGAGGGAGAGAGAGAGAGACAGAAAGAGAGGGAGATTTATTTAAAGATATGCCTGTTTAACACCTGTAAAACATCATCTGAATAAATATATAGATGCTTGACTCATTTTTAAAACAGCCTAGCATTGGTCATAGAAACTCTAATGGCTAAGAGCTTTGTAACAAAATCATTTTCCCCAAATCCTGTAAAGAAGTCTTTACACTACTGTGCATGTCCAGAGGGCTCTTGTTCTCACTTCTGCTTTTATCTGAGCATCTCACACTGGTGGGTGGAAAGGGAATCAATGAGACCACTTTTTTGTTCCTTAACAGCAGGCATAGGAATGCTCAGAAAGTTAAGAAAATTACTGGAGAGGCAAACAAAACTAACCCAGTCCTCAGGTCATTCCTCTTCTCTAGCACATTTTACAGGTGAGCAAACTGAGTCATAGAAAGGAGCTGTAAATTCCAGGGCCTCTTCCCAGGGTGTTGGATATGAACACCTCGGGGCCAGTGTTGCGGCATAGCGGGTAAAGCTGACGCCTGAGACGCCAGCCTCCCATGTGGGCCCTGTTTCAAGCCCCAGCTGCTCCACTTCCTATCCAGCCTGTGCTAATAAACCTGGGAAAGCAGCAGAAGATGGCCCAACTTCTTGGGCCCCTGCAACTACATTGGAGACAGGAAAGATGCTCCCAGCTCCTGGAAGATCTTGGCTCCTGGCTTCAGCCTGGCCCAGCAACAACCTTTGCAACCATTTGGGGAGTGAATCAGAGCATGGAAGATCTTTCTTTCTCTCTGTCTCTCCCTCTCTCTCTAACTCTGCCTTTCAAATAAATAAAATAATCTTAAAAAAAGTCTGACTCCAGAGCTCAAACTATTTAACAACCACACTGTATAGCTATATTGATGGATGGATAGATATCTGTATGGCTAGACAGATGGATAATTAAAAATAAGGCTATAAAATGATCAAGTACTGATAAATGATTAAAATTTTGTGAATCTTTTCTAACACTTTTGTTGTTAAAGGAAATAGCTGTTTCAAATGGATCTTGCTCATAGTTTATCACTCTTTATTGTCCAATAGGTCAAAATTTGCTATATACAAGGGATATCAATCCCCTCACAGCCATGGTTTGTAAGTATGAAAGAATTTTTTTTTCCATTGGGAGATTTTATGTCAAATTCCAGCATTCCAGTCCTTCTTAGGAAATTGGATATTTGGCAATACTACCCCATATTTTATAGGAAACAACAGGTTTGGGACTAGCTATGCTGTGCTGTTTGCTGTAGTTGGTGCAATGCATGATGGTCTCTGTGGACTTCTTCACACATTTTCTTTACCTCTCAGCCTCTCTAGGGAAAGCAAATATTTTGGACTAAATAAGCAAACCCCACTGTCAAAGTTCAGGTAAACTTTTATCCAAAGAAAAATTACAAACCACCCTCATATTCTATTTTTAACATAATTAAATTTTAATTAACTCATAGAATTTTTCACAGTCGGGCAACATTCAATGTCTTGGTCCTATAATATTTATTTTAAAGATTCATGGCTCAACAGATGAATTCATGAAGGGGTGAAGAAGTTGTGGAAGGAAGAGCTGGTCATCTAGCATCTCTTGTACACAGGAAGGAAATCTGGGGAGTTTAAGTCATCTTCGTGTATTTTCCAGGTATGAGCAATATATATATATATATATATATATATATATATATATATACATAATATATATATATAAAATAAGATATCTCAATACATGTAGTCCAGAACCAATCAAAAAAGTATGAAACAGAAAGAAAACTAAAGCTATTTCCATACATTCCTGAATTCTAAGCTAAATGGAAATCATCACTTGAAAGTTACCCATGTTCTACTAAGTATGTATATATGTATATATATATATATATATCCTTTATATATATATGTATGTATGTATATAAGTCCTAACATATGAAGGAAACATTAACTGACTTAAGGCTTTCATCTTATTTTATTTGTCTTCTATTCTATCTGGAATTATGTTCTGATTGTCTCAGTAGGAGACTAAGGCAATATTTGTGCGAATTATACTACTTTGAAGGAAGTCTGTGAAAATAACTGTGTGTGGTTATATTTCTTTTCACAACTCTCCAAACACCATTAATAAGGAATCAAAAGTGCCTTGCAATCAAAGCAGTAATATAAATACCCGCTCACTCTCCTGTGCAGCCAGCACAAACAATGAATGCAAGTTTCCTGACTAATCAAATATGCCCCTTACTTCCTGTTCTATTGGTGGGAAGATGCCAAATGTAGGAAGGAGCCATGAATTTGGTCCACAGAAACAGCCTCTTTCAATGTGCTAGTCACATTTCAAAGAACATTTTGTAATTATCCTTGATACCTGCCTTCCATAAGGGAAGCACTGAAACATTTAAAAACACAAGGGTTTGGAAGCAAACAGACAGCAGAACATTTATGATGAGGTTTATGATCCTTAGTTGTCTACCACACAGTGAATAAGGGTGTGGGGGCAACAACTCAGTCAAGGACCAAATGTTTTCTAAATTCATACAAAAACCAGGACTTGCTTCTGTTGAGAATGGATAGGACCATATGTTTATAATGTCTTTCAGATAGCTATAAAGTACTTGATGATTTCTTCTCTCATGCCCAAGCAGAAGGCTTTTATCAGTAATATTCCTTTCTGTGTCTCACCTGAATTATTATTGACTTTTTATTAAACCTCACTTTACATTTGCACTAGCTATTCACCTCACTTGAAATTTCTGACCTTTTTTTCTTTGCTTACTTACATATTACTGAGTCCAGAAGCATCCATGGTTTATATCACCTACTAATAATCGAGTTTCTTCTCTGTGTATTCTTACAATAACACTTGAGTTGCCTTGCTTTGTATTTCAACTGAAAATGCATATGTAACTTCCTTGTCTAGTTCGATTTTAGGGTTTTAAAATTTTAATTAATTAATTAAATTTTATTTGAAAAGCAGAGAATGAGATAGATAGCCTTTGCGAGAGAGAGAGAGAAAGAGAGAGGGAGAAAGAGAGAGAGAGAGAGAATCTTGCATTCACTGGTTCACTCCCAAAAAAAGCCAGGGCTTCACCAACCTGAACCCAGGAACTTGGAACTCAATCTGGGTCTCCCATCAGGGTGGCAGGGACACAAGTACTTAAGACATCATTTATTGAACATCAGCAAGAAGTTGGATTGAAAATTGAACATCCAGGATCTGAACCAAATACTCTGATACAGGATAGGGACATCAACAATTTAACCCCTGTGCCAAACGCCCACCCCCTGATTTCAGACTTTAGGGGCCAAAACTATAGATTATGCTTCTTGGTTTTCTCCATAGAAGCCAGGAATATGTTCCTAAACATTAAGTGACAGGGAATGATCACTAGTCTAGTTAGTAAGGAGATCCATCAAATTGCAACATCATCATGAAGCTCCATCATCTTCAGGTAATCTCAACACTGAAAATCTCAAACTTCAAGTATCACAGTTTTCTTTTTCTGTAGTCATTTCATTTAGAAGGCAAAAACATATAAGTATGTAGGCGCACAAATCTAAAAGTATAGTTACAAGTTGGGGAAAATAATAGCATTGGCATTGATAATGTAATAATTCTCTGCACTGAGATGTTATCTTCCTTGGTATATGTATTTTTCCCATACACATTATAGAAGTATCTTACTATACCTGGGAAATTTAGAATTTCTAATTTTGGCAGTTTCTATATAAGCACACTGAGGAAAATGTTGTAACTTTTTTTAGAAAATATGATATATTTTAATTTAGATTCTCTGAAGCAATGAAAAAGTTAAAGAGAGGTGAAAGTCCATAAACTGTCAGTTTGTATCACATCAGGTACAGAAATTATGATGTGAGTGTTTAGAAACCTCTAGCAATCTGACAGAGTGAAATCCCAGTGTCTGATTTCATATTCTGATAAAACATCAATCCATGAAACATTGGAGTAGATGGAGGTTAGTAAAACAATGTAATGATCGCTGCCACAGAGAAAGTAGCACATAATCTAAAAAGCTTAAACCTCTGACGGATACCATTGTGTAGTGGGACGTATTTCGTTCAAATCTCTGTATAAAGATTTGTCACATTATTTTGGAGTTTTAGGATTTTTTATTTTTTATTTATAAAAAAGGAACAGAATTCATGTATTTCATATCTGTGTATATTTTTAAGAGCAGAATGATACTTCCCACCCTATCTTCTCTCCCTCCCTCACTATCATCCACCTTCCCTCTTTTCTTATTTTTCTTCTAACTTTTACAATGACATACTTTTTTTTTTATTTGACAGGTAGAGTTATAGACAGTGAGAGAGAGAGAGAAAGGTCTTCCTTCCATTGCTTCACTCCCCAAATGGCCACTATGGCTGGCGCTGCGCTGATCCGAAGCCAAGAGCCAGGTGCTTCTTCCTGGTCTCCCATGCGGGTGCAGGGCCCAAGCACTTGAGCCATCTTCCACTGCCTTCCCCGGGCCACAGTAGAAAGCTGGACTGGAAGAGGAGCAGCCAAGACTAGAACACGGTGCCCATATGGGATGCCGGCACCGCAGGTGAAAGATTAGCCAGGTGAGCCAGCCCCCATGGAAGGCTCTTGTCCCCATGTCGGGTAGTGTATTTGGGTCATTATTGAAGTCACTACAAAGCCGTAGTCAGAAAGAAGAGCTAGGGGAGCAAGGACAAATTAGAACTTGCTGATATCTTTGTGCCCCTCTCTTCTCATATTTATCCACAATGACCTTAGAAGAGTAATAGCTGTGTTCATGCTGCTGCCTTTCAAACCCTGCACATGTTTCTCAAACCCAACCAGGAAAGGGTATTTAGGGAAGTGTAATTCTACCTTAAACCACTTCCTTCTTAAATAAATCTTCCACCTTCATTTCCAGGGATCACGTCTTCATTTTTCCCTTATACTCTCTCTGATCACTCCTTAAACCAAAATCGATAGGAGCTTTATTATGATATATATAGAATGATGTGTGTGTGTGTGTGTGTGTGTGTGTGTGTGTGTGAAGTGAAAGCTGTGTAATAGTTATAAGACCATTTAGGAGCCAATTTTCTTTTTTTTTTAAAAGATTTATTTATTTATTTGAAAGGCAGACTTACAGAGAGGCAGAGAGAGAGAGAGGTCTTCTATTCATCAATTCACACCCCAAATGGCCACAATGGCCAGAGCTATGCTGATCCAAAGCCAGGAGCCAGGAGTTTCTTCCAGGTCACCCACGTGGGTGCAGGGTCCTAAGGTCTTGGACCATTTTCTGCTACTTTCCCAGGCCATAGCAGAGAGCTGGATCAGAAGTGAAGCAGCCAGGACTTGAATAGGTGCCCTATGGTATACCACCACAGCAGGCAATGGCTTTACCTGCTACACCACAGTGCCAGCCCCATAGGAGCCAATTTTCTAATGCTTGGTTCTAAGTTTGTAAAATTTGGTCTGAGATTTATTTTCATTGGATGATAGCATCTATCAGTAAGGTTATGAGAAAAAGATATATGTGAGTACCTCAAATGTTTGTGGAAAATGAAATTAAAAGTATGAACTTATTTTGATGGAAAAATATTTTTAAATCCATGTCTAGTTTTCAAACAATATTCATTTTTTAGTATGAAAAATGTTTCAATAAAAAATTTTGCACAAAGTAAAATCATACTTTAATTCTATTTTCCATTAACTTTTTGAAGTCCCCAATTTCATTATTTAGAGTCTAGCAGTATTGTCTAACAGAGCTTAACATATTCTGAGTAACCTTTTATAACCTACCTAAATATGCCTGAATAAATCCATGTATAAGTTTAATTAATTCTCATATCCGTACATATCAACATGCACACACAACTGTTTATACAAAACTATTGGTAAAATAAATCAACAAGTAAGCACTATCACTATAAATAATTAATAAGCAATCTAAATGTAGCCATGTATAGCTGCAGAACCCAGTAGTTCTGCCACTTTGTTTGAGAAGGCAGAAAGAACACTCCATTCTTAAAACCCTTTGCTATTATTCAAGCTACACCCTACCCACCAAAGACATGGATGATGCTCATATATACTTAAGGCTGATTTAACAATCCGTCAATCAATGGATGTGCTTAAATGACTCCAAACACTTCATCATGAGCCTCCTAGTAACTTTTCTCACACCTTGCTAGGCTGTCAATTCTCTGGGGAAAACCTGAAAATACATTTGCTAATTTTATCAACCTTGATTTAAAAAAAAAGGAAAACTCCTCCTGTCCTTTAGTTCAGAAATGAAGAAGGAAGAGATACATACAGCCTGGACAGTCAGCCGTGTTGCTGTAGTCCCTTCAGTAAGGCTGAATTTATTCACTGATGGCTCTTCACCTCCCTGTTTCCTTTCCCAGACTTTGTCTAGGGTCTTTTTCCTCAGGATCTTGTTTTGTCAATCCTCCTTCAGAGGAAATCTTGAGCAGATATAGTGCACCCATAAGCTTATTTAAGAGAGGTTAAAAAAATGCTACAGATGGAGGTACAAAGAGAAGCCTAAGAGAATAGCATATATGGGAGGAAGAGCAGATTGTAGAAGAGGTCTCATCTCATCTGCACAATACTTACACAGTATAACTAAGAACTACTGATTATACAATGAAAGTACTCTTTCATATTCTCTCTCAACATTAGTTTCTTAGTATTCACACCAACACAATTAAAATGACTTGCTCTTTTAGATATTTTTTGGAAAGATAACTAAGTCTAAATTTCTTATTTAGATATGTCAGATATTTAGTGGATTCAATGAGAGAAAAGAAAAAAAAACAAAATGGTAATAAATTTAAAAGTCATCAGTCACTAATGGGATTAGTGAATAGGACTATTTCCTGTGACCAAAGGTATAAATAAAATAAGTTAAAGCTGATTAGCATGTATGCTACATAATCATTTATAGCAATCTATACTATTATGCAATTATTTTTTAAAGTTTTATTTATTTATACTTGAAAAGCAGAGTTATAGAGAGGCCAAGGCAGAGAGAGAGAAAGAGAGAGAAAGTCTTCCATCTACTGGTGCACTCCCAAAATGGCCACAATGGCCGTAGCTGGGCCAACTCAAAGCCAGGAGCCAGGAATTTCTCCAGGTCTCCCACGTGGGTGTAGGTCCCCAAGGACTTGGGCGATCTTCCACTGCTTTCCCAGGCTGTAGCAGAGAGCTGAATCAGAAGTAGAGCAACCAGGACCAGTACTTTAGGCAGCAGCTTTAATGGTAAAGCCACAGCACCAGTCCCAAAAATCTGTACTATTATACAGATTAGAACCTACCAGGGCTTCAATAATTGCATCTAAAGTTTTCTGTGTTTATTTGAAAGTCAGAGTTATCCAGATAGAGGGAGAGGGAGGGAGACGGATAGGGGAAGAGGGAGGCAGAGAGTAATAGGGAGAAAGGGAGATCGTCCACCTACTGGTTCATTCTTCAGATGGCCACAACAGTCAGGGCTGGACCAGGCCAGAGCCAGGAGCCAGGAGCTTCATCTGGGTTTCCCATGTCGGTGGCAGGGGCCCAAACATTTGGGCCATCTTCCTCTGCTTTTCCCAAGCATTAGTAGGCAGTGTAGCAGCTGGGACTCAAACTGGTACCCGTATGGAATGCTGGTATTATGGGAGGTGGCTTTACTCTCTATGTCACAATGCCGGCCACAGTAGTTGCATCTAAAACAAACACAGCATGCAAAATTACCTAGTTTGCACTGAATATATTAATTAATATGATTTTGTTAAGGTTTATTTTTGTAAAAATACATTCTTATTCAAGGTAATTTAGTTCATATTAACTTTCCATTCTCATCCATTTTCGTTAGATGTCTTGATAATTGCATAAGTTTATTGAATACATGAGTCATTCTTTCTTCCTAGCCTCCCTTTCTTCAGGCAAATAATAATTTTTGATATTCAAGTCCTCAATAAACATAGGATAATTTATATATTATAAATAATAAATTATCACAATTCCTGAGTTAGTAACTGTATAATGTAGGTTCTGTGGTCTCTGTAATATACACTAAATTGAACAGGCATTCCAACTTTTGCATTAATGTCTGGAATTCTAAATTTATGATGAATTCACTAGAAGACTCATGACATAAGGGTCAATCATGAAAGCAATTATTTACCTTGCTCAAATCTCAGTAACATTTTATCAAATTGGCTTATTACAAAATCATAATAAGCCATGAATGTTTACATGATGAATCTTGAAAAAATTATTTTTCACAGTATGGTATAAAGTGATTTTAGAGTTTATAAAATTCAGCACTCTTAGAACATTATGCAGATGTTCCAAACTGGCATTATGAGGATGGACAGGTTTTCATCTGTAGTTGTACAGTCAAGAACATAGGGCCTAAGAGCTATCTTAAATTCTTTTTTCTGGGGTTGGTGCTGAGGTGCAGCAGGTTAAAGCCCTGGCCTGAAGCGCCGGTATCCCATACAGGCACTGATTCTAGTCCTGGCTGCTCCACTTCCAAACCAGCTCTCTGTTATGGCCTGGGGAAGCAGTAGAGGATGGCCCAAGTCCTTGGGCTCCTGCACCCACGTGGGAGACCCAGAGGAGACTCCTGCTCCTGGCTTTGGATCAGCACAGCTCTGGCCATTGAGGTCATCTGGGGAGTGAACCATCAGGTGGAAGCCCTTTCTCTTTGTCTCTACCTCTCTGTAACTCTGTCTTTCAAATAAATAAAATACATCTTTAAAAATTTTTTTTTCTGCAACCTCTGTCATATACCACATAATCACCTTCAACAAGCATCAATAAATAACATAAAGATCCAATAAGGTACTTTGCTGACGTGGAACACTATTCTCCCATTGCAGTATTATCATACATAGATGATCAATATAGAATGCACAGTCCTACATTTGAAGCCTGGATCTTCCAGGAGCTTCTATTGCCCTATCAGCACAACATTACTCAAATGAATTGTTACCTGTGAGGGTTCTATGACCTACCAAACAATGGCAAGCTGGTTGCATTAATCTCATACTATAACTTCAAGTTTAGTGGCTTAAACTAACTCTCTTAGTTACCTATGTGATCACAACATAGTTGCTTGATCTATTTATGCCTCAGTTTTGTTAGCTATAAAACTGTGGTAATTAATACAAAATAATGTGGGGGGGGAGGGGCGACGCCATAGCTCACTTGGTTAATCTTCCACCTGCAGCGCCAGCATCCCATATGGGTGCCAGGTTCTAGTTGCGGTTGCTCCTCTTCCAGTCCAGCTCTCTACTGTGGCCTGGGAGTACAGTGGAGGATGGCCCAAGTGCTTGGGCCCCTGCACCCACATGGGAGACCAGGAGGAAGCACTTGGCTCTTGGATTCGGATTGGCATAGTTGCGGTCGTAGTGACCATTTGGGGGGTGAACCAACGGAAAGATGATCTTTCTCTCTGTCTCTCTCTCTCACTGTCTAACTCTATCTGTCAAATAAATAAATATAAAATAAAAAATAATGTCGGGCTCTATGGGGACACAAGAAATGTAAGCCAACCTGTTACAGTCTTGGTAAGACAGTCTGTCATATACTAGGTCCTCAGTAAATGTTGACTGTAAACTGCCCATGAGACTTGCATAAAACCGTTCATAGTTATTTCTGAGCTTCATGTCACATATTCACATTTTTTCCAATGTGTTTCAATAATAGCTTTCACAACAAAAAGCATGAGGGTTTTCTCTTTAGATTAGAAAGATAAATAACATTTTCTTTCCAATCCAAAATGATGACAACATGTGCCATTACCACTTGTGAATTGTCTGGTCCCTTTTCTACTCCCTTTGGCTATGATTGCCTGACTTTGGGGAAATGTTTTACTATTGTGTACTGCAATCAAAAGCAGACAACAGACAGAGGAGAGAAAAAGAGAAGCTCACATTGCTCTAATTTGCTTTCTAATGAAACATTTAGCTAGAATTTTAAATTTATTTGTTACCAGAAAATTTGGTAATTATGCATGGAGTCAATGCCTCTGTAATTTTTTTGTCCTTAACATACAAAGGAGAATTCAAATTTGAGTTTATCTGTGTCACCCCCAATGGCATAAAACCTGGACATCCACAACATAGGCATGTTCCTGAGACATTCTGAAACTTTTAATTGCATGAGACTGAGAGAAAAACTACTCCATGTCTATCCATACAGCAGAAAAACACTTCAGATTCTTGACACTTTAAGATGAAGTCATCTTCTGGAAAAGGAAGCCTTTATAATGCTTTTCAGATCCATCTTTGGACAAGAGCTCTACAGACAAGTGCACTGTCGGTTCTTGAGAGGTCCACCACTATTTCAGAGAACCCAGGCCTTTCCAGGCAAATGATGTACTATTTTTCTTTTCATTGGAGAAAAGTAGTCTGCTGGTGTCCACTCCTCTGTTCCATTGATGCGTCTTAATGCAGAAAATCTCAGGCCCTAAAAGTTTCTCAATTATAAATTTTGTTTTTTAGCCATTTGTTAACTTACAAATATTCATTTATTGTAGGAAGAGACTTGACAAGATTTTCGTAGTGATCACTTGAATAATTATAGAGCAAGAAGTGGTGTATTACCAATGACATATTAGAGGAAACAGAGAAGAACAGGTGAACAGAGCAAAACCAGCAATTGGAAATCCACAAGTTGTAAGCCATATTTTCACAATACAAACTAATTGCTCATGATCTTATCAGTCTCAAAGTATATTAAAAAATATTATTGGTGAGAGACATATAAAAATAAATAATTATGATAATAGAAATTCTTCGGCCAACGCCGTGGCTCAATAGGCTAATCCTCCACCCTGCGGCACCAGCACCCCAGGTTCTAGTCCCGGTTGGGGCACCAGATTCTGTCCCGGTTGCCCCTCTTCCAGGCCAGCTCTCTGCTGTGGCCTGGGAGTGCAGTGGAGGATGGCCCAAGTGCTTGGGCCCTGCACCTCATGGGAGACCAGGAAAAGCACCTGGCTCCTGCCTCCTGCAGCGCGCCGGCCTTGGCGGCCATTGGAGGGTGAACCAAAGGCAAAGGAAGACCTTTCTCTCTGTCTCTCTCTCACACTGTCTACTCTGCCTGTCAAAAAAAAAAGAAATTCTTGTGTATTATTATTGAATCTGGTGTTTTCTATGTGTGTGTGTGTGGGAAGGTACACTTTGTTTATCTTGACGTTAGAAAACCACCTATAAATTAAAGCAAGGGGATCCCTTTGTTACGGATTCACTGGCACCTAGTAGCCTCAATACAGTTTGGCTAGGCTTTTAAGGCCATACACATAAATATGCCAAAAACAGGTCTCAAAAGGAGGAAAAATAAAGAAGTAAAACACTGAGCTTGGGTAAACAGAAAAACAACAAAAATCTCAGGAAACAAAAATAAGGTTCTTTGATCACCAAATACCCATTTGGTTTTTATGACACCATCCTGACACTGTTAATTATTTTTTTGGTTTTTACACAAAAACTAGACTAAACTCTTTAAATGAATCTGTTTTAGGAGAGGAAGAGGAGGAGGAAAGAAGGGAGGAGAAGGAGGAGGAGGAGAAACAGAAGAAGGAAGAGGAGAAAGAGGAGGAGAAGCAGAAGGACAAGAGAAGGCTGACAACAATAAATACTGATGAATCTTCTCTATGTCATTGATTCCAGTGGGAAGGAAGTCTTCACAGGCAGCAAATATTTTCTTTAATCAAATGAACAGAAAGGAAAGAGAAGATAGACGAGCACAGAGAAACTCAGAGAAAACAGTACTAAAAAAGTACTAAAAAAGGCAACATTTCTGCAAATCCTCCGGTTCACCTCCAAATGCCATGATGGGTCCATAGTGGGACCAAAGATGTGAGCCAGAAGACAAACCCAAGTCTCCCTCTTGGTGGTAATGATCCAATTACTTGAGTCATCACCACAGCTCCCCAGGGTCTGCTTTAGCAGAAGCAGAAGTCAGACGCAGAGCCAGGTATGGAAACCAGACACTTCAACATGTGATGCAGGCATCCCTAGTAGCGTTTTGACCACTGGTCCAAACACCTGCCTTGTAAACTGGTTTTTACTTTTTAAATTATATCTGGAAAAAATTTTTTAACAAGTAGCATGAAATAAATTAAAAGTCTATGACCTTTAAAAATATGAAAAGTTAAATATAAATAATATAGACAAACATAGCAACATGTGAAATGTTTTCAAAATTACAATAAATATCTTTAAAGTAATATTTACACCTGAGACCTCCTTCACTAAATAGAAAACAAGGATTACTTCATCTATACATACATCTAATGTCTAATTTTTACACATTTATTCAACAAATGTTTGTTAAACATCCCTTCAATTTAAGCATTCTACTAAATTCATGAAATACAAAGATAATTAATTTCTATCTTCTAGGGGCTTACAAGCAAGTGAGGAAAATTGATAAACATGTAATCACTGTAATGAAGAATGATAAGAGCAGTTAGTATCTATCAGGACCATTTCCAATCACTATTACTGACACAGACAGCAAAGGCAACCACTCTACTTTTCCTAAGTGGATGCCAAACTTCAATATTCATAAAAATGACCTCAGGAGTTTAATTAAAAGACAAAAAGTTAACAGCTTGGAGCCACATAGACACTATTAGATTCAAATTCAGTAGGTGTTGTCAGGTCAAGGTGATATTACGTCATATGATTCACTTTGAGAGACATTGGTAGAAAGTGCCCTGAACTAGAGCAGGTGGGAGTCTGAGTAGCAAGACGAAACCTGTTGAAGTGAAATGGACACTATGAGAAACAGTGACTTGATCAGCTCTTGTGCTGACTGTTGTTGTACAATGTAATACTTTATCCATTGTAGTATTTTTTTTTAATCCTAGTACTAGTGGTTGAACTCTGTAATTAACACACAATTATTCTTAGGTGTTTAAATTTTAACTGAAAAGTGATCCCTGTGGAATATAAGAGTGGGAATAAGAGAGGGAGGAGATGTACAATTTGGGACATGCTCAATCGGAACTGCCCCAAATGATGGAGTTAGAATTGAGCCAGGGGATTCCAATACAATCCCATCAAGGTGGCATGTACCAAGGCCATCTCACTAGTCCAAGTGATCAATTTCAGTTCACAGTTGATCACACTGATAGGTCTAAGAGTCAAAGGGATCACACAAACAAGACTAGTGTCTGCTAATACTAACTGATAGAATCAAAAAGGGAGAGAATGATCCAGCATGGGAAGCAGGATACACAGCAGACTCATAGAATGGCAGATGTCCTAAATAGCACTCTGGCCTCAGAATCAGCCCTTAAGGCATTCAGATCTGGCTCAAGAGCCCATGAGAATATTTTAGGCATGGAAAGCTAAGACACCCTGAAAAACAAAAAAAAGAAGACCTAAATGAAAGATCTCTGCGAGTGAGATCCCAGTGGAAAGAACGGGGCCATCAAAGAAGGAGGTACCTTTCTCTGAAGGGAGGAGAGAACTTCCACTTTGACTATGACCCTGTCGGAATAAGATCGAAGTCCATGAACCCTAAAGGCTTCCATAGCCTCGGCAACTCATGACTAGACCCTAGGGAGATTACTGACGCCATAAACAAGAGTGTCAAATTGTTAAATCAACATCAGGAGTCACTGTGTACTTACGTCTCATGAGGGATCTGTCCTTAATGTGTTATCCAATGTGAAATAATGCTATTACTAGTACTGAAACAGTATTTTTACACTTTGTGTTTCTGTGTGGGTGCAAACTGATGAAATCTTTACATAGTATATACTGAATCGATCTTCTGTATATAGATAATTAAAAATGAAAAAAAAATCTTGGTGTTAAATTGGAAATTGCATAATTAATCAATTCTTTAAAAAAAATCATGTAGGATCTCTGTCCTTAATGTGCTGTACATTGTGAATTAATACTATAACTAGTACTGAAACAGTATTTTCACTTTGTGTCTCTATGTGAGGGAAAACTGTTGAAATCTTTACTTAATATATACTAAACTGATCTTCTGTGTATAAAGAGAATTGAAAATGAATCTTGATGTGAATGGAAGGGGAGAGGGAGTGGGAAAGGGGAGGGTAGCGGGAGGGAGGGAAGTTCTGGGGGGGGGAGCCATTGTAATCCATAAGCTGTACTTTGGAAATTTATATTCTTTAAATAAAAGCTATAAAATAAAAAAAAAAAAAGAGCTAAGTGCAGAAGTCTAAGGATCCATATGGCCCTGAACCAAATGGCCCTTATCTTGCTTTTGTCTCCTAAACTTCAATCAGGTAAGGTGCTCAATATTCATTGCAACCTTTCCCATGTTTTTCCTCTCCAGAACCTCTGTTCTTGGTCTTGGGCATCTTTTCCAGTGCCTTGGATTTGAGGAGGTTCTAGTCAGTGAGGGCTGGCGTTGAGTGAGAGAAAAAGGGGTTGATTAGAGAAGTCCTAGTGGCATTTTCAAGACCAGTATATTTGAAATCCCAAGATGGAATTCTGAGCATACTTTCCCATAGAAGTACCACATTCTCACTGGTTAAATTCTGTAAGACTACAGGTCATGCCCTTTGACTGTATTATAAATTTAGTGAATTTATTAGCCTAGCATGAAACCAAACCAATTCTTTTCAATTTTGGTTCTGTGGTGAAAGACTTTTTCTGGTGTGAAAATGTACCCTGTTGGAAAATGAACTTGGTTTTTTTATCACTCTGGGGGAAAAGTGGCACTGCTATTGTACAGAAACTATTTATTTTTATGTAGAGGACGAATTTTTTATGTGTAGAAGGAGGTGTTGGCCTCTGGAAGACAACATCCATACAGGTCTCCAGCATTTGAAATTACTGGTTCTCACAGTCAACTTTTATTTTCAGAAAAGAGGGTACAGTCAACATTTTGGGTACTAGTCTTAAAAGTAGAAGCTGCAGAATCCCATTAGAAGGCTCTCTTTCCTCAGCAGAGTATTATAAACTAGTAGAATCTGTACCATATTCATTAACACTGATCCTCTATATGCATTGGATTCCTACTCACAAATTCTTACCACTAAGTAAAAATGTTTTTTAGGCACCTTTATACCTGACACATCATAAACCACAGTGAAGTGTAACAGAGAGAAGCAATGGAGAGATGTTTGGTTAGAAATTGCTTCTTTACCAGTCATGGATTAAACCTTAATACTTGTATTCTGACAAATTCAGCTGGACACTAAGCGAGGGCTAAGAAATATAGACATCACTATTAAGTAAGAATTCAAACAAATAAAAATTAATGTGAATGCCCACTTAACTCATAGTATCACTTCATTTTTCTCAAACTCAACTAACAGTTTGTGTTATGTTTAAATTATATTCTTAATTGCTTATTGGCTTTTCTGTTCCAAGCAGTTGTATGAATTTTTAAGAGATAATCATGAAGAATATGAGCAATAATGTATTTGACAAGAACTTTCCTAGCTAATGGAACCAATTTCAGACCTGAGGTCTTGGCCTCGGAGCACTTGGACATTCAATCACAGAGAGGGGGAATGCCCCACATGTATTAGCCTTTTCCTCCGCACTACTTTTACTGCAAAGTGGCATCTACAAATTGAGGGGCTGCCAATGTCATGGCAGAGCAACTATTACTATTGTCATTCATGTGATGAGAAGTTTCTCATCAGTGAACATGCATTGAAAGGCATAATTAATAAAAGTTCTCATTCTTTTAAAATCGTGATCACAGAGGGCAGATGAGAAAAGATAAGAGTTCGAAATGAATTTCACAGAGATAAGAGTTCTACTCAAAAACATTGACTCACATATAAGCAATCACATACATCCTTTAATGATCACTTATATCAATAGTTTCCTTTCTAAATCCAATGGATTTCTTTTCCTCAGAGGATAGTTTACTTTTAAATCATCAAGTAATTTTATGTGTTAATCTCTGGATTCTCAAGAAAATACATGATCAGAAACTTTTCCCGACAAGCATCACTGTACAAAAGCATGAAGGAAAAACATGTGAAGTAAACTTAATATCACAACTAGAATTACTATAGTTTGTTTTGGACAATGATGAGGGAAAATGAGAATTCTTAAAAAAAAATTCATTGTTTTGATTACAATCTCTTCTAATGACTATTTATCCTTGGAGAAAATGCCTAGCCTCATTTTTCTTTTAGGCTAAATTCAGGGGAACATGGTGAATGCTGCATGGAAAAGACTTGTGAAAAGAAAATGTTCATCCTAAGGACTTTTCAATAACAGCTGAAGCACAAGTATGCCATCAGGAACTGAATCTAGACAACTCACACCCTCAGCTTTTCATGTTCTCTTATCTTTCATTTCAAATTGGTTCCTGATTATTTTACTCTTCATGTTTTTGAAAAGTTTATTCATTAATTTTTAAAATGTGTTTGAGAGAAAGAGAGAGCTTCCATTCTCTGGTTCACTCCGCAAATGCCTACAATAGCTAGGGCTGAGCCAGGACAAAACCAAGAGCCAGGAACTCGATCCAGGTCTCCCTGTGAGTGACAGACACTCAAGCACTTGAGCCATAATCTACTGCCTCCCAGGATGCATTAGCAGGAAATCAGACAAGAAGAGTGGAGTAACCAGGACTCAAATCAGACACTCTACTATGGGATGTGTGAATCCCACAGGGCAGCTTAACCTGCTGCACCATAATGTCTTTTGATCTATTTCATCTCACCCTTCACCATCTTTTCTGCAGCTTTCATTATCTATTATATGTTTCCAATCATCCAATATTCTTTATTGACTTTTATCTGAACTCTATAATCATTTGGAGGGGGATACCCTTTTGTCCACGAAAACTGTACAACTCAATGGTGTTAGTATATTCAGAGTTGTGCAGCCATCACCACAGCCAATTTTAGAATACTTCATTGTCACATCTCTGCTCCCCAGCACCAACCCTAAGTAATTACATAACAACAGAGTATTTGTCTATTCTAGACATTTCTTGTAAATAAAATTATATAACATGTGGTTCTTCATGATTGACTTCATTCACTTAGCATAAGATTTTAAAATTTTACTACATATCAATCCTTCAACCTTTTAATTGTTCAATAATATTTCTTTGTGTAGATATGCCATATTTTACTGTCTTATTCATTTGTATAATTGCTACTTTTTGATTATTATGAATAGTGCTACTATGACTAGCCACACACAATTTTTTTATGTGGACACATTTGTTTATTTCTCTGAAGTTTATAGCTAGGATGGAGTTTCTCCACCCTAGGGAGAGTTGTTTCATGGTAACTCTGTTCAAATGCTTGAGAAACTGCCATTCTGTTCAGCTGCTCCCTTCTAAAGTCCCAGCAGGAGCCCATGCAGAGTTCTCCACATTCCAGACAATGTTTATATTGCCATACTAATGGATATGTAGTAGATTTTATTTTTTTTATCACAGATCTGTGTATCTTCTTTGGGGAAATGTCTACATATATCTTTTTTATATATTTTTTTATTTTTGAAAGTTCCTATTTATTTATATTTTACTTCAGAATACCTTTAAATTTACAAAACAAAAATTGCAAGACAGTAATACATAGTTCCCACTCATTTTGTTTTGTCCAAACTCCTTTTTTCCCTCTTACCTATCCCAGCCACTGATAATTAACACTTTGTGCTCACATTACTTTTTTCTTAATTTTTATATTTGTTGTGAGACTGGCATATTGTTTTATTCATTTGAATGTGGCTGCCCATTTTTCCAGGATAATTTGTCAGAAAGTTTATTAGTTCCTCTTTCCAAAAATAAACTCATTAGGCAGGCATATGGCTGGGACGTTATTTTGGGATATCCACTTCCCATATTGGAGTACCACGTTCATGGAGTTTATCATGTTTGGGCCTGAACTAGAAAAATTACTTCTTTAAAAGAGGCTCTCTCTTGATAGTCTTGAGGAAACTAATAGAGATGTTGGAAATTACCTACAGAGAGGAGCAACCTGAGGAAGCTGAGTTTCAGTTCTAAAGCCACAAGAAATTGAATTCTGCCAACAATTATCTGATCTTGGGAGAAAAAACTGAACTCCAGATGACGGTTCATCCTGGCTGAAGCTTGGGTCACCCGTGTAAGACATTAACCAGAGGACCCCGAATACCTGAAAAGTTGAGAAAACAGATATGCATTTCTTTAAACTACCAGAAGGGTGGTGATTTGCTATTTAATGTAGAAAACTAATAAACTAGCATTCAGGGGACTAATACTCCACTGGAAATGTGATCCCATGGGTTAGGATATGTGGGAGGGTGCTATTAACAGAATCAATCCATCACCAGAGGATAGGTTCTTCATTAATACATGTTGATCAAAAATTAGTGTTTGTGATTTCAACTGGTATTTGGATAGAATGTGTAATTAAACACCAGAAAAAGCTGAAAGAGCTGTAATATACAAGAAGTACTGTATGTGTGAACAGTGATATTTTACAATCATCTGCAATGATTAGTCAATATATATTTATTGTTTTATTTTGGTATCTATCACAAAAACCAATGAGAAATACAAAAGGAATGATACATGAATTTTGTCCCAAATAAGTTTACAAACAAATTACAGAAAGATCCATAAAAACGTGGAAAGAAGAAAAATAATAGACAGTCAATTTTTAGATGTAAAAATTAGGACAAATAGAAGATTTGGACATTTCATGGGTAGAAGAGATGGCTGTGGTGTACAATCATCAGAAAGAATTCACAGAGGCAGAGAGTCTCAGCTTGAAGGCTGAGGTGAAACACACAGAGAGGGGATTAAAAGACAATTTGAGGAAGACAGTTCCTTTCTTAAATAAGAAGGGAGAGGAAATGTGAGATGGGGAAGCAACTGAAATGCAAGAGCTGGTAGAAGAGAAAATGGTATAAGTGGCAGAATCCAACTACTTCTATCACTCACACAAATTATTTATTTTCTTCCATTAGGAATAATCTTCTTTCAGCCATTTTAGTTAACTGGTGGAAAATCACCTATCTCGGGCCGGCGCCATGGTTCAATAGGCTAATCCTCCACCTGCGGCTCCAGCACCCCAGGTTCTAGTCCCGGTTGGGGTGCCGGATTCTGTACCGGTTGCCCCTCTTCCAGTCCAGCTCTCTGCTGTGGTCTGGGAGTGCAGTGGAGGATGGCCCAAGTGCTTGGGCCCTGCACCCCATGGGAGAGCAAGAGAAGCACCTGGCTCCTGCCATCAGATCAGCGTGGTGCACCAGCCGCAACATGCTGGCCACAGCGGCCTTTGGGGGGTGAACCAATGGAAAAGGAAGACCTTTCTCTCTCTCTCTCTCTCTCTCTCTCTCACTGTTCACTTTGCCTGTCAAAACAAAATCACCTTTCTCAGAACCATGAATTAAGACCTCTCCACAGCTGACGTAGGCATCTCTGCTATAGAACACATTTAATTATTTATCATCACGACAAAATACTTGGATTTTTATTTGGGGTTTATTTTTGTTTGTATATGAAATTTTATCAAACCTATTATTCTTTTTTATGAAGATTCATTCATTTTATTTGTTTTTTAACTTTATTTAATAAATATAAACATCCAAAGTACAGCTTTTGGATTACAGTGGCTTTTTCCCGCTATAACCTCCCTCCCACCTGAATCCATCCCATCTCCTACTCCCGCTCCCATCCCATTCACATAAATATTCATTTTCAATTATCTTTATATACAGAAGATCAATTTAGTATATACTAAGTAAAGATTTCAACAGATTGCACCCACACAGAAACACAAAGTGTAAAGTACTGTTTGAGTACTGGTTATACCATTAATTATCATAGTACAACACATAAAAGAGAGAGATACTAAATGGAGAGTAAGTGCACAGTGACTCCTATTGTTGATTTAACAATTGACTTTCTTGTTTATGGCGTCAGTAATCACCCTAGGCTCTTGTCATGAGTTGCCAAGGCTAGGGAAGCCTTTTGAGTTTGCCAACTCTGATCTTATTTAGACAAGGCCATGGTCAAAGTGGAAGTTATTTCCTCCCTTCAGAGAAAGGTACCTCCTTCTTTGATGGCCCGTTGTTTCCACTGGGATTGCACTCACACAGATCTTTCATTTGGGTGTTTGTTTTTTGCCAGAGTGTCTTGGCTTTCCATGCCTAAAATACTCTCATGGCTCTTCAGCCAGATCCAAATGCCTTAAGGGATGATTCTGAGGCCAGAGTGCTGTTTAGGACATCTGCCATTCTATGAGTCTGCTGTGTATCCTGCTTCCCATGTTGGATCGTTCTCTCCCTTTTTGATTCTATCAGTTAGTATTAGCAGACACTAGTCTTGTTTGTGTGATCCTTTTGACTCTTAATCCTATCATTATGATCAATTCTGAAGTGAAACTGATCACTTTGACTAGTGAAATGGCCTTGGTACATGCCACCTTGATGGGATTAAATTGGAATCCCCTGGGGCCTTTCTAACTCTACCATTTGGGGCAAGTCAGATTGAGCATGTGCCAAACTGTACATCTCCTCCCTCTCTTATTCCCACTCTTATATTTAACAGGTATCACTTTTCAGTTAAATTTAAACAGTTCCAGCCTCCAAAGCCATCATTCTTAGGATGGCCCAAACTCTTTACTGGAAACCAGAAATCCTCACTTCCAATCCTGGACTTGCCATCAAAGTAGAATGGCCATGAGAGATAGTTTCCCCACTATTTGCTATAAATACAGTCAGAGCTATCTTCCACTGGCTCTGCAAAAGACCTCTATTTCCAAACTATGACAAACACCTCTCATTCCCTTCCTTCCCATCTAGTCAAAGGAGCACAAGTGTTATATTTCTGTTTGTGTGTTATAATACAATTAACAGCCAATTAGTTGTTTCATTTTAAGAATTCATAAGTTGTCACAAGAGCCCTTGATTCATAGAAAAAAATTTCACAGAAGGTTAAGTTAAAAAATATCTGAGAAAGACTTGATCGGTCCTTGTCCTGACTGTTGTTCTCCTGACTTTATCCTTTTTAGTATTTTTTTGTTCTACTTAATACTATTGGTGGAACTCTGTAATTAACACACAATTATTCTTAGATGTTTAAATTTTAAATGAAAAGTGATCCCTGTAAAAACGATCCAACATGAGAAGCGGGATACACAGCAGACTCATAGAATGGCAGATGTCCTAAATAGCACTCTGGCCTCAGAATCATCCCTTAAGGCATTTGGATCTGGCTGAAGAGCCATGAGAGTATTTTAGGCATGGAAAGCCAAGACACTCTGGCAAAAAAAAAACAAAAAAACAAAAAACAAAAACAACAACAACAAAAAACAAAACAAAACCTAAATGAAAGATCTGTGTGAGTGCAATCCCAGTGGAAAGAATGGGCCATCAAAGAAGGAGGTACCTTTCTCTGAAGGGAAGCGTGAACCTCCACTTTGACTATGACCTTGTCTAAGTAAGATCAAAGTCGGTGATCTCAAAAGGCTTCCCTAGCCTTGGCAACTCATGACAAGAGCCTAGGGAGATTACTGATGCATAAACAAAAGTGTCAATTTGTTAAGTCAACAACATGAGTCACTGTGCACTTACTCTTCATGTAGGATCTCTGTCCTTAATGTGCTGTACATTGTGAATTACTGCTATAACTAGTACTGAAACAGTATTTTACACTTTGTGTTTCTGTGTGGGTGCAAACTGTTGAAATCTTCACTTAGTATATACTAAATGATCTTCTGTATATAAAGATAAGTTAAAATGAATCTTGATGTAAATGGAATGGGAGAGGGAGCAGGAGTTGGGAGGGTTGCTGGCAGGAGGGAAGTTATGGGGGGAAAAAGCCATTGTAATCCATAAGCTGTACTTTGGAAATTTATATTTGCTAAATAAAAGTTAAAAAAAAATCAAAATGTCTAAATCATAAAATTGCAGCATCAAAGCTGAAACAGTTATGGCAATATGGAGGTGTAATTTGAAAACACAACTCCAAAAATTTAAGGTTTAATCCTCCACCTGTGGCGCTGGCATCCCATATGGGCGCTGGGTTCTAGTCCCAGTTGCTCTTCTTCCAGTGCAGCTCTCTGTTGTGGCCCTGGAAGACAGTCGAGGATGGCCCAAATGTTTGGGCCCCTGTACCTGCATGGGAGACCAGCAAGAAGCACCTGGCTCCTGGCTTCACATCGGCGCAGCGCTGGCAGTAGCAGCCATTTGGGAAGTGAACCAATGGAAGGAAGACCTTTATCTCTGTCTCTCTCTCTCACTGTCTATAACTCTACCTGTCAAATAATAAAAAAGAGTGAAATTTTTCTTGTATTTGGCAATATCAACAGTAAAGGGAGCATGGTGTTTGTGTCTTCAAGCATAAACAATTGGATGGGGCCAGTGTTGTGGCACAACGGATTGAGCCACAGCTCACATTTCTGGCATCCCATATCAGAGAGCTGATTTGAGTCTGACTACTTTCCTCTATGATACAACTTTCAGACAATTTTTCCTGGAAAAGTATGAGGATATGGCCCAACTTGGACCCTTGCTATCTACCTGGGAAAACTACCTAGAGCTCTGGGTTCGGTATTAGCCTAGGTCAGCCCCAGTCATTTTGATTGTTTGAGGAATTGAACCAGTAGATGGAAGATCTCTTTCTCGCTGTCTCTCCCTTCCTCTCTGTCACTCTGCCTTTTAAATAAATTAAATAATTCTTTTAAAAAAATAAGTGATATTCAGCTATGGTAAAATGGAATAAATTTGAGTAGTAGTTAAATATTTTTCAGTATTTATTGAGCTATACTCACCAATACAATTAAATCAAAAATAAAAGATAAAAAACCAAGGTTGCAAAAAAATAGACAAAAAGGAGTAAATCTGTATTAAAAATAATATAACTCAGGAAACTAACTCAACTCTCAGTTTCAAAGCAACTGGATCAAAAATGTAACCATAGACTTAATTCCTATCCTCTGACAACTGAGTGATTAACAGCTGAGGACAACCTGACTCTTTCCACTCACAGCTCCAAGAGTAACTCTGATCCTGTAGGGCATTTTCCCGCTTTGTTGCCTAGTAAGTCAAAACTTAGTTTCTGAAAGAAAGTTTTCTTAGGACTCCACCAATAGGACCACAAATAACTCTTAAACATAAGATTAGTGATTGCTCTCACCAACCTGAAAGGCATTGTGAAACTCCAAAAGATTTTGCCAACATTGAAAACACTCACTGATGGAAAATGTGGATCCATAATCAGCAGGAGAGCCCAGGTAGTGTGATTTTCTCATAGAACTCCAATGAGAAAAGTAAATGAAAAGACTTAGTGTTCAGTGGAAAGCTAGTACCCAGAGTTAATCATTGTATCAACAGACACAGAAAAATAACAAAGTCAGAAACTCCTGCTCATGACACAAGCCTGTCTTCTTTGCAGTTTATAACACCCCAGCAATGTGAAAAGTTATTCAGCAGATGGAAGCTGTCCCCCGTCAACCCAGAGGACAGAATGAAAGTTAACAGGTTTAGCAGTCTCCAGCAAAAATGCTTGGCATGGATTGGACAGGAAAGACTTTCCAGTGGGGAGCATATCAGAAGATTGAATTTCTTGTCCTAGAAATCTTTTGAAATAAGAGCTCTTCTTATCAATATACAGTAATGGAGATCCATTGTGGCAGCTGTAGGAAGAGTTGGAATATAATGAACTCTCACAGTCCTTCTTATCTCCAGATGCTATAATTCAAATGCCACACTTTTGTGGGAAAAATAATAGGGAACACCATTACCTTTCCACCCTTTCAAGAGCCATCTAAGCATGTATCTTGACAAACTTCTGACACCACTGAAAGTTTTGTTTGGGCTACAATGAACAAGGAAAAAGCTCCTTAGGCACCCATCTTAGAGCCAATAGCCTGGTCGGTTAATTTACTCATGAATGCTTTCATTTGTGCTGTTTATTCCTGAAAATTTCCTGTGGACTTACCTAGAACTGGAAACTGGTAGTGCAAACTTTCAGAAATAAATGCAAATTTAACTGATTAATTTTTTTCTTTACCTTAACTATGGGCCCCCAAAGGGCAGTAGCAGGGCCCTTTTAATCAATTAGAAGCAATAATTCAAAAATTACCATTGAAAACACTCACTCATGCATACCGAGGAAATAAGGACTTTTAAAAGTACTGAGTTCCTATGCTTTGTGGATTGAGTTACATTAATGCTGTAATTGACAATTACATATTCCTTTGATGATTAGTATTTTAAAAGAAAATTAACTGCTTATCAGTAAAACATTGAATTTGATCCCAGGAAATCTGGCCTTAGAGTTTGTGTTCATGCCCACTATACTATACTGTTTTTGAAGTATAAGAATGATTTCATGTAATATGAGGTGAAAGTTTGTAATAGAGATATGTGTGCAGGTCTGTGAGAACTGAATGAGGGATGTGGACACAGCTCCATGAAGTCTATGGCTCCCACTGGTAGTGGAAGTGGTCAAGTAAAGAGACTGGTTCATGAGGGTATAAGTGGACATTATGGTTCATCATAGGCAAGAGGAACTCTTGTATGTACAAAAGTAATATAAAGTTGGCTGGTGCCGCAGCTCACTAGGCTAATCCTCCGCCTGCAGTGCTGGCACCCCGGGATCTAGTCCCAGTTAGGGCGTTGGTTCTGTCCCGGTTGCCCCTCTTCCAGGCCAACTCTCTGCTGTGGCCCGGGCGTGCAGTGGAGGATGGCCCAAGTGCTTGGGCCCTGCACCCCATGGGAGACCAGGAGAAGCACCTAGCTCCTGACTTCGGATTGGCGTAGCTCCAGCCATAGTGGCCATTGAGGGGGTGAACCAACAGAAGCAAGACCTTTCTCTCTGTCTCTCTCTCTCTGTCTAACTCTGCCTGTCAGAAAAAAGTAATATAAAGTCAACTTTCCCAGGAAATCCCCAATATTATTGTAAGCCTTTGCAATAACTATGCAAAGGTTAGGTATGAGAAAGGAAGCCATATTGGGCATCAGTAGAATTTTAAATGAAGTATAGATTTCAAATTCATTTATTCATCCACACTGGATGCATTTCAAGTTTGCAATAACCACCCATGGCTAGTGTTACTGTATTAGTGCCAATTTCAGAACATTTCCATTACTGAAGACATTTCTATTGGTCCCTGATGCTCTAGGCAGTGAATAGCTGTTTTTCTTAGTCATAGCTGGATCTCTGGTATTAAGAACAGCATTTGGCAAATTGTGAGTGATCACTAAATACGTATTAACTGAGTAAAAGAAAAACTGCCAGATTATTACTTGAGCTCTCCATTGTCACCATAAGCCCATTACAACAGTAGGACTCTTAGCCTTATCAGAGTCATCATAACTTCACTGTTTTATCATGCTCTGTCTCTACAGACAGGTACACCATTCCAATTAGGCATGCCAATGTGAAAGACACATCCATTTGAAGTAGTCCTTTCACTCCAAAACCCTCTTCCAAAACACTTTCCTCAGGAAGTTTGAGTAGATCCCTCAATAAATGTCTCCAACTTGGAAGAGACTTGAAAAAAAGACATTCATTCAACAAATATTGAGCACACCTGGAACAATCTTGGACTCGCTTTTGACTCATGCTTTGTTTAACACAAGACTTATTTGAAACCTTACTTAAGCTGGTCTTTTCGAACACTAAGTCTCAGCATTTGACACCTACAGTGGCCCAAGATTTAGAGCTGGGAGCCAGCCCAGCTCTAGGAAAGAACTATATCCTCATCTGTATCACTAACTGCACTTGTACTTCACCGTGGTGCAATGGTAGATACATTGATTATCTGTTTTAGATGTGCACACACTGAGCTTCTTTATACTCCCTAGACTACAAGAAAGAAACATTTATCTCTTCAATTATTCCACTTGTTGTTCCCGAGTTCCTACAGTGTGGAGGGTCAAGACAAAAATGGTTGTAATGGGTGTGATCTCTGTTTCCCTACAGCAATGTAAAACAACATGGAATGGCTCTGGAGAGACTTACAGGGTGCATTTGGGACACAGAGGAAGAACACTCATTCCACCTGGGAGTGAAGGCCTCTGTCCCTAAGAATGTCATATTTAAGTTAAGAATCACAATTAGGTGTTAAAGGGGAGGAGAGGGAAGGTATGAATGTTCCTGAGAAAGGGAACATGAGCCAGGAGGACAGAGGAAGTTCACTAGAGGAACATAGAGTGTGAATGGAATGAGGAGGTAGAGAAAGCCAAATTGCAAGGGCCTTTTTAGCAATTTAAGGGGGGTAGAGTATGCTCAGGCAACTAGAACCAATAGATTGCAAAAAAGGTAATGATGTCATAATGTTTACATTTGGAAAACATCAGCTTGCACAGGAGGCTACTTAGGAAGCTTTGTGGTATTACAAATGTTTCCCAAGAACTTCACAAGTTGCAGTGTTGATCACTGTCCCTCCAATGTTCTGAGCAAAGAATTTATGGAAAGTTGAATTTAATGATGTTTATTTTGGCACCAAAAATCTTGAAATTTATACATAAAGAGTGTCTCCAACAATTTCATGGAGATGGACATTAAAAAATTTATGCATGGAATTAAAAAAATTTTGCACCAGTATAAACTTAACCTTTAATTCTGTTTCTCACCAAATTTTTGAAGTTATCTTTATATGCATTTCTCCAGAGTCATGTGTTAACCACCTGCACCCTTCACTTCCCTTGAGAAAAGTCTGTGTGAATGTTGACTTACCTACATTAAGTGTCTCATACAAGGAGAAATTTTGACAAGCTGCTTAAGCATTTGTGCCAATCCTTTCTTTACAGTCTCAATAGAACCCTAAATGGACTTTAGAATCCAGCTCACATTGCTTCCCTTTGCCTTCAATTAAATTTCCAATCATAGCTCATTCACACAACACCAAAATCAAGCACTTTTTGCTTTGCCTTTACTCTGACTCATATGTGAAAATTTTCGTTTGAGCGCAACTCTAACATTTCAGGTGCCACCTGCATGCTTAAAGTCCAAAGCCTTACTGGCAGCTGCTCTTCCTATTGCATGTGCTGGAAGCCAGTGAGTCTTCTGTTTCTGGGTGTCCAGAAGTGCCGCCTTCATGAAGAAGGCTGCATTGAGAGTAAAGGATTTTGGATGAAGACAAGACTTAAAGTGATCTGATTTTTAAATTATGTTTACATCTGGCAAAATATTTAAACTGTCAGATGCCATCTTTTCCTTAAAGATTTATTTATTATTTATTTCTTTATTTGAAAGTCAGAGTTACAGATAGAGAGGGAGAGACAGAGATAGATAGATCATCTATCTGCTGGTTCACTCCCCAGATGGCTGCAACAGGCAGGGCTGAGCCAGTCCAAAGCCAGGAGCCAAGAGCTTCACCCAAGTCTCGACATGGTGACAAGGAGCCCAAGCACTTGGGTCATCATACACTGCTTTTCTCAGGCCATAAACAGGGAGCTGGATCGAAGTGAGGCATCCAGGACTGGCAAGGCCAAGACAACTTCGGCTGGCTAACAAGGTCACAGCAGAAAGTCTGTTTCAACAAGGCATGAGAAGGACAGCTGCGGTCCCTTGGTGGTTTTAGGTTTGTTGGGAACTACACTCTGTAAAGAAAGCCAGAGCTTCCTGGTGGTCCCGCTAGTGATTGCTGTATTCCTAATTTTAGGGAAGAATGCTTAGTCTCATAATCCCCAAAATGTCCATTGCTTTGTAAAATTCTAATCAAATCAAATGCTAGCATAGAAGGGGTGATGCTTTACGCAAGGTTAAGCTGTTTGTGGGAAAAAATTAAAAGGCAACAGACTCCCTGGTATATACTTCCACTAGAATAAAGATGAATGCCATTAAAGCTTTGGTTTTATATATGCTACAAATACAATGGTTGGGATATCAAAATTGTAGAATAGATCTAAGTGAACCTTTAAATACGTGCAATAAAAATTAGTTACAGAGGTCGGCGCCGTGGCTCAACAGGCTAATCCTCCACCCTGCGGCGCCGGCACACCGGGTTCTAGTCCCAGTCGGGGCACCGGATTCTGTCCCGGTTGCCCCTCTTCCAGGCCAGTCCTCTGCTGTGGCCCGGGAGTGCAGTGGAGGATGGCCCAAGTACTTGGGCCCTGCACCCCATGGGAGACCAGGAAAAGCACCTAGTACCTGGCTCCTGCCATCGAATGAGCGCGGTGCGCCGGCCGCAGCGCGCCGGCCGCAGCAGCCATTGGAGGGTGAACCAATGGCAAAGGAAGACCTTTCTCTCTGTCTCTCTCTCTCACTGTCCACTCTGCCTGTCAAAAAAAAATTAGTTACAGAAAGAACTACAAAGAGGGGATACATTTAAAAAGGGGCCTGCTTTAAACATTGGGGTTTTCAGTAAACATTAGATTAGGAAGGTAATGTTCCAGCTTTGTGTAGCCAATTTCTGCATAGCTCAACAGCACTCTAGGCCTTGGCTTGTGTGGGCAACAGTTATCTGGCGCCTGTCTATAATTGTAACCCATGCTCTGAATATGCCCTTGAAAATCATTGTCTTGCACCTGTCTATGATTGTAACCCATGCTCTTTTTATGCCCTTGGAAGTCAAAGAAATTGTAACTAGATGTAGACATAGAGTCTAGAGGCAACATAAAATACAAGGTCAATGGTTCTAAGAAAATGGACAACAGACTTTTAATTGTAAGAAGAAAGAATCATTATTTGATTTACGATATAAAAATAAAGAATGGTGCTCAAGAGCCAGAGCCATGCCATCAGTCTTGCTGTGAATATGTCTCTCATTTCTTTGAGCGCCAACACCTTGGGGCCCCTGGACTAGCTGGAGTTGGTCTCTGGCACAAGACACAAACCAGCATACATAAGTGATGCAAGCATTGCGGGCAACAGCCTTACCTGCTATGCCACAATGCCACCCCTTCAGGTGCCATCTTTACCTGCATTGTCTTGTAGCCACCATATATAAACCCATTGTGTCTCATATGTGCCAGGGAGTTTAGAATATTGTTTCCTATATCCTCAGGTTCAGATACTTGGATGGGCAGCCAGTGTTGCCACACACGTCTCTGCACTGAAAAGAGCCTTGGACCTTGGGTTTAATGTTCTACAATAGCCTTTTTGAATTTGTATTTCTTAAGTGAAATCTATGGTACAATGGAGCCTGGGAACCTTGGAACCTAAGTTCACCTGTGGTCCTGTCTCAGGCCACTTCCCCTCCTTTCTGGGACATATTCCCGGCCATTTATTCTTTGACTATTGGTGCTGAGGCCCTGCATAATCACTGCTACCACTGTCCACCCTACGGGGTTCTGAGAAAGGACAGAGTCAGGCACATATCTTCCGATGTCTCTGGGCAGGAGATGGCAGTAGGCTTTCATGCCCAAGACTGGTAGAGTCATGGCACAATCAGCAGGTCAATGCTGAGCAGAAGGAAACAACAGCCTCAGCTTTGATCTGATGGAAATGTAAATTCATCAACTGGGCAAATATTGACTGAGGTCCTACAATGCTTTGGATACAGTGGAGTGTGTGAGTCATCTTTACTCTCAATAGGTTTATATCTCTAGTAGAGGAAGACTGTCAAGTAATTAAGCAACTAAAATAGGGTGTGAAAATACTTTGCTTTTTTTATGGTTCACACTGTGGGGCATCTGATCCAGTTCCGACAGCCAAGTGAGGTTTGCAGGGGTTGACATCTAACCTAAATCTAGAGGACAGTAGAAGCCAATCAGAAGGGAAAAGACATTCAAAACAGTGAGTTGGCTTGTGCAAAAACCCTCACAGTTCAGTGAAGCTGGGCAGGAAGATTCAAGAAGGGAATGAATAGACATAGCATTAAAGAGGTCCTCGGGAGCTGGATCATGAAAGTCCTTTGCATGTTATGGCAGGAAATTAGATGGGAAGATACTGTTTTAAAGGAGAATATGACATATCTAGATCTTTGGGTATGATGTAAAGATTTAGTTGGAGAGACATAAACTAGGAATATCACACCCTACCTGAGCCATAATGCAAGTTAACAATACATGTATGAATGTGCTCAGGATATAAGGGAATGAAGAATCAACAGGACTGAGGGACAGACTGTGGACAGACTGAGCACAGTGATTACCATAGATAAACTAAGGAAAAATGAGGAGCCAAGGAACATGCTTGGGTTTCTGCCTTGTGTCCTTTGATGGGCCATGGTTCTCCCGCTTGCAATGGGGAACCTTGGAGGAGAGGTCATTTTGTGAACATTTCTGCAGGTGAAAATTGAGAACCATAGACACCTATTAGGGGCTTTGAATCCTGTGACACCAAAACTGTGAGAAGACTCAAGGAATTTCTCTTTTGTGAAGAGACAGGCTTTTTCACTGCATGACTTTTTATAATTTCTCTCCCACTTCATGTCAAAAACTTTCTTCAGATTTGTGTCACAGAAGCTTATTTGTCCTAGCAACAGGAGAGACTGATTAAGACTCTGCAAAGTGACAGCATTGCTAATCCAGTTTAATCCTGAGATGTAATTAAAGGACTCATTTTGTAACTGGCTGGCTATTCTTCCCTCTCATGTGGCACATTCAAGAACAGACCTAATGTAAATTGCACCCTACAGATTTTCTTCTTTGATCTGATAGAAAGATAAGGTTGACACCAAGAAATCCAGAGTTCAGAGAGTTACTCTGACACTTTCAAAACAAAATTAACCCACTTTCAAGGATTAACACATTGGCATCAGCTCTATATGGGTAGTAATTCTTCCTTTATGTCAGAAATATAAGGTGGATGTTTTGTTCCCTTAAGGCAAGACCCCAAACATGTTTCCTAGATTGGAGAGGAGTGATTCTGATTCCTTCAATCACCTCTTTCAGAATGGAAACAGAGATGCTGGCGATCACATCCAATTGCAGTTCCACCATCCTGTTTGAAATGGGCTTAATGGACAAACCCATCCTCACACTTAGATAAAATAACAAGCAGTTGATAGGCTTGATTTGTAGATTTCTCTGAGAAATTTTGAAAACATGATATATTCCATTTGTTGCAATGATGAGAATTTTTCTCTTTTTGTGAAAAGTATACATATACATCCAAGGAAAATTTACTTTAAGCAGTATTATCACACATGGTTTATGTTCATTTCCTTTCATAAGAAAGAGATGACAAAATAATTATTTATATGATGAGTAGTAAATGGCCTCCTATTATATGAAAGAAAATTTGACATAGCACCTCCTGGAATATCAGCAACCTCAAGTTTTGACTTTAAGAAAGATTCTAAGAGCAATCTAGAGTAAGTACCTATTTTTAACATCATGCAAAGGGGTTCTGTGAACTCAAGCACTATATAGCTACTGTGCAGTGTACTAGGTGCTGAGTCATACTGATGAACACAGAAGTTCATGATGACCATAGAAAGGGCTTATTATGGGAGACACTAAGAAATAACTTCGTATCAAGTCTCAGTTTTTCTTATGTCATGAAGTTAACATTTTCCTTTCTCAGAAAAGCAGGTGGAATTAATCCACAGGGATTGTGTGAGTCCTCAGTGGAGATAAACAACATAACTTCCACATGGAGAGAAAACATGTGATGTTTACATATCCCCTGATTAGGATCTCTTAATCACAATCATAAAATTTCCATCTTATTATTTTGTTTTTTAAATTATTTAAGAAAAAAACTAATCCTCTTCTATTATAAGACAAAATCATTTATAGTGGGGGCTGGTGCTGTGGTGCAGCAGGTTGAGTTACAGCTTGGGACAACCTGCACCCCATAGCAGTGTGCAGGTTTAAACTCCAAGGGCTCTGCTTCTGATCGAGCTTCTGCTATTGTGCTAATTGCATCTGCCAATGCAGCAGATGATGACCCAAGTGTTTGGGCTCCTATCACTCATGTGGGAGACCTGGATAGAGTTCCTGGCTCCTGGCTTCAATCTGCACTAGCCCTGGCTCTTGTGGCCATTTGGGAAGTTAAGCAGTTGATGAAAGTCTCTCTCTCTCCCTCTCTCTCTCTCTCTGTATCTCTATCTTTCTTTCTCTTTCAAATAAACAAATAAATCTTTAAAGAAAAGAAGAAAACATTTTTAACTGGTATCACCATAGACCTACAAATTCTGTTGTGGTAAAAATAAAGGATAGAATAATAGCCTATTCCTACCAACCCTTAGGGAACACAAGCTATGCCTGCAGAGACTAGACTCTCCAGTTCAGACAGAACCACCTTGAGGTCCAGCTCCACCTCCAAGCAAGCCAGAATGCTGTCAAATGAAGGACATAGTCTCCGGTCTTGGCAATCCTTCCAAAATATTATATGCAAAGTGAAAAGCATTTACACAGACATCAATCTGCTAATAAGAGTGGTGTTGATATTTCCTCTATTCCCCCTTACAAGGGACCAGTTGAAGCATGTAGCCAGACAGCGTGGAGCTGTCCCACTTCTGACCTCACTCCAGTTGATGTCCCCCTTCCTCTCCTTCTCCCTTTCTCTTACTTCTTTTTCCCACTCCTCCTGTTTTCCCCTAGTTCTCCTCCTCTTCCTTTACACCATTCTATTCCATTTTCCTTCCCCTCTTCTTCTCCCACTCCCCCCCTTTACTTTTTCTCATGTTCCTCCACACCTCACAGTCTGCATCAGCCCATATATTAGAGATAGTTAATCTCTCCATACAAAGTTACTCCAAGGCCCAGCATGAATAGAATTAACTATATTTCTCTGGCTCTAACTGTTTCTAATACATCTCCAAGGAAAAGAACATCTCCAAAGCTTGCTTATCCTGGGACATGTCTCACACCCACTTCCTTCCCTGAGACCACTTAAACTTGTTCAACTGCTTCATGAGCTGCACAATATGCTTCTCTTGTACTTAGAATTTGTACTCTTTTTTTTTAAGAGTCATTTTATTTATTTGAAAGGCAGCATTACAAAGCGGGAAAGGCTCAGAGAGATCTTCTATCTGCTGGTTCACTCCCCAAAATGCTGTAATGGCCAGAGCTGGATCAGACTGAAGCCATGAGCTTCAAACTCCAACCAGGTTTCCCATGTGTGTGACAGGGGCCCAAGCAGTTGAGGCATCTTCCTTTACTTTTTCAGGTGCGTTAGCAGGGAGTTGGATCAGAAATTGAGCAGCTGGGACTTGAACCAGCACTTATAGAAGATGCCATCCTCTCAGGTTGTGGCTTAACCCACAGTGCCACAAGGCCAGCCCCAGCATTTGTGCCCTTAACCATTATCTTTTATATTTACAATAATTAAATTCAAACAAATGATTTGAAACATAAAAATTTTAGGAGCAAGGAAACATTCTTCATATGGGAACATACATGAGAGATCCACACACTATCATACATGTAACTACTTTCTCTGTCCACAGGAAGAACTCCTCTCCTGCAGACTTCTAGAAATTCCCTATGAATCTATCATGTAATATTTAGATTTATGACAGGCTTGTAGTCCCTGAGAATAAACAACACTAATTGAGTATTTACAATGTGCCAATCATTTTATGTGTTTCATTTCTTTAATTACTATTATATTCTATGAGATAATGCTAACTAAATTTTCAGATGAGGAACTTAATTCTACAAGTTAATAACTCACTCAAACTAACTAGTAGATAGGGGAACTAATATTCAATCTTAATTTCATGTAGTCCCCAAACTTCGTGCTTTCTATTCAGATTGACATATTCCCTGGGGGGGGGGGGGGGTACAGAGGCTCGATCTTTGGATCCTGGAGTCTAAAGGAAGCAAATAAACTATCTTCCCTTAAAAATCACTGCTTATAGAAGATGAAGGTTCATAAGGAAATGCAGTATACTAGAGTGCACGCCAACAGTTCAGTAGGTGTGAAGCTAAACAAATACTTCTTCTTTTTAATTATTTATTTATTTAATTACTTATTTGCAAGGTAGAATGACAGAGAGAGACCCTGAGACAGGGAAAGAAGAGAAGATCCATCCACTGGCTCACTTCCTAGTGCCCTCAGCAGCCAGGCCTATACCAGGCAGAAGCCAGAAGCCTGGAACTCCATCTATGTCTCTGACATGGGTGTCAGGGACCCAAGTATGTGGGTCATCATCCACTGCTTCTTCAGGCATATTATTTGGAAGCTGGAAGTTAAGCATCATAGCTGGAACTCCAACAAATATGGGATATGGGTGTTACAAAGGGTGGGTCAACCAACTGTGTCAAAATGTCCACCCCAAACACGTAATTCTAAACCATTGTCCTGAGGAGCCAGCGAATGAATACAGACACCAACTGCAATAGACAGCAGTCTTACCTATCACCACAACCGACCTCTTCTCTCTATTCTTTTTCCTTGATGCCTCAGTTTTATATTTCAAAAATGAGTGCATTGGACAGACCCTCTCTTGCCCTGTTCCCTGGTGCTGAACACATTGCCAAGACTCAATAAGTATGAGCCAATAATAACATCCCCAGTCTTGCGTCAGGGGAAATTTCTTTCTAACAGGAGTTTATGATTGACTTGCAAGCTGACAGCTAGGATAACCTCTGGCATTCTCACTTTCACTAGACTGAAAGATTTTTTTTTTCAACATTGATAATATAAGTATCTCCGTATCGATACATGCTGGTGGTCCTTCCATTTTAAATTGTGAATTTAATTTAACTGCAAATTTGATATAGATGAAACACAGCATTTTCAGTAACCACTTCAATTAAAATTTTTTCAAAAAAATCCAGTTAACCCAGCTTTGTATGGATTTAATCATTCCTGATCATGTGTGCACTATATTTAACTGAAAGCTCTAGAGAATGCACTCATCTGAGACAATCTGCAGATAGACTCATTTTTTTTCAGTACCTGTCAGAGCCAGTTCTCAAAGAAATTAGGAAAAATACTAGAAATTTTTCTTTACATCCATAGTATTGCCTAATTACAGTAATTACAAAAGTGGGTAGAAGACGTATTTGATCTAACAACTCAGAGCATAGATATAATAGAAAAAAAACCCTCTTTTTCTAATTAAAAATAGTCAAAGTTTAACATCAAGGGTTTCTGCTACCTTCTTACCAAAATGTTAAACGTAAAGGCCAAATTCTTAGTTGTGCTTTGTGCCTTTTGTTTTCTTTTCCCAACTGCACCATTAGCTGAAAGTCCAACTGAAAACAGGCAGCTCAGAAAGTACAAGTAGTACTTGATGCCACCTGAGGGCAGTACACATGGGCCCAGCTTTCATTCCTAGCCAGGCACCAAAATCTCTTTAGAGCTTCTACCTATTTAGGGTTAGTGCACAGATAAAAGTGGGGAAAAATAAGGTTCACTTCAGCCATTGTTGCTAAAGGACTTTATTTTAGTTATGAAAATTCAGAGCCCATTTATTATTCACCTTGTCCCACAATCACTGTCGCCCTAACTAGAATTATCAACCTAAGCCTCAGTAAGGATTTTGTAAGATCCTTAGTTTATATTTTGAATACCGTATAATGTATTTTTTTCTTTTTCTCAAATAATAAATCAACATATAAATATTCAGAGTATAAAGAGCAGATAATTTTCTAGTATTATGCTTACCTTAATTCAAAGTTTTCCAGTTTCAATGTAATAGGTATAGACTGCATTAGAGGAAGAGTGTGAGAGGGGTGTGGAGAGAAATAAATGGCACACATACCCACATACAAAAAAGTAGAATTAACAAAAAAGATGATTGACTTGACAGTGACCATGACTCATCTACCAACAGCAGCTCAACTCAATAACCAGAGTTAACCTTTGTACTAGTTCCTGATGCAAGAAGGATGAAGTATTCAACTATCACTAGAAAAAATCCAGGATTTATGGAAAGAAAAGATTGGTAGTTGGGAAAGTTTATCTCATATAAACTACACTACAGAATCTTTGCAAGAAAGAAGAGGATGAAAAACAGGGAAAGGGATAAGAGGACGGAGAAGGAGAGGAAAAAATGAAATCTATGTTTATTAGCACTCTCCCCATTCTTGTCGTGGTAGCTTATCATCCAAATGGTTGCCCTGTGGTTCAATTTTATTCTTTGATCTGACATTCCAGGCAAATATAGTAGCCAGTGCAATGTCTCTGGGACCATAGACTCGACTACTTTTTTAAAAAATAATTGGAAGACCAATATGGATGTACTGAGACAATGAAACATGATATCAGAGGGGGAAATGAACCAGAGAGGTTGGGTTCTGAAGGCTGAAATGGTTAACCATCATTCATTGCAAGAGCTTGACCGTGTCATAATTTTAACACCATTTTAAGGCCCATTCTGGTTTCTGTGTTAATAAAAAAGAAAATAAGGTGTAGACAGAGAAATCAGGCAAGGGTTGATGATGATTTAGCCCAAATAGAAGCAGTGGGGGTGGTAAGAGGTGGTCCAATATTGTATACAATTTGCTGTTAGATTGTTTGTAGAATGCAAGAAAAAAACAAGAGAAGGGAATGACTCCAGGTGTTGGGCGTTAACAAAAAGGAAGGAATCCTTTCATCATTTGGGAAATATTGATTGCATTCTTATTGTCTGTTCAGTACCATCTGGGAGCTTGAAACACATCAATGAATAGATCCACTCTATTTATTTCACAAAGAAAAGATTCACTCCCTTAAGGAGATTATATTATAAACAGGGCAAACAAAAAATAATCTACAGTCATACTAAGTATATAAATTTCCAAGTATATTTTAGAAACAGACAGTTTCAATGGTAAAAATAAAGGATAGAATAAAACAGAAAGATTGATTGTCTCAAGGAGATTATAATATAAACAAGGAAAACAGAAAATCAATTGAATAAATAATAAAAAATAGACTAATAAAAACTAAGATATAAATTACTCAGTACTTGTGAGAAAGAAATATTTTCCATTGGAAAAAATAAAAGAATATAGTCAAAAAGAAGAGGAGTTCACAGAGCTTGGGTTAGGGAAGGAGTACAATTTTTGATAGAGTATCAGGGTAGTTCTCACTGAGTAGATCATATTTGAACAACAACTCAAAGCACAGAGGCATTATTCATGCAAGTTTCTTGAGAAAAATATTCCAAACAGAGGGAAGAGCAGGTGCAAAGGTTTCAAGGCAGGAGTGTATTTAGTGTGTGTAGGGAATAGTTAAGAAGCATGAAGTGAAGTGAATGAGGGGCATAGTGGAGATCAGTATGAAAGGTGATGTGGATCTAGATAAAGTACAGCCTTGTAGGCAACAGTAAGGGCTTTTGTGTTTACTCAAATTGAAGTGAGGACCACTGTTAAGTTCTGAAGACAAGGTTGACATCATCTAAATTAAAATACAACAGGATCACTCTGTTGTATTGAAATCAGACTGTACATAAACAACAAATCTAAGTAGGTGGTCATAGGGACTCCACCAAAATTATGGGCAGTTGAGTTAGTGAGAAATGGTCAGATTCTGGATATATTTTAAAGATAAATGCAATAGGATTCCTTGAAGAACTGCATGTACGAGATGAGGAAAAGATGACAGGTGGTTTGTTTGTTTGTTTTTGTTTTTTTTTTCTTGCCAAACATTTGGAAGAATGGAGTTATCACAGGTGATGGAGAAAGCAGCACATTATGATGTTTAGTTTGAGATAACTGTTAAATATCCATTTGGAGATATTGAGTGGGTAGTTGGTTATATGAAGAATGGTAGAAAGAGACATTTGACATGAAATGATAAAGCTTGGAGGCGCCATTTTATAAAGATAATTTAAATCCATGAGAATAAATGATTTTACCAAAACAGTGATTATACTCATATATTGCAAAAAAAAAAGAGGATCTTGAACTGAGTATCAGGATATTCCAAAATTATAAGGTTGAATGGGAGAATATTTGTCCCCAGGACTAAGAAGGAATAAACAGTGAGGTAAAATAAAAAACACTCGAGTGTTATCTTTTAGACTAGACTATTTCCATCTTCTAGACTACTTCCATCTAGAAAAAATGGAATATAAGAAAGGGAGAATCATCATCATTGTTGTTCTCAATTAAGATAGTGAGAAAGGAACTGAGAACTGACTATTAGATTTAACAAAGTCATCAATAACCTTGATGAGGAATTTCTATGGGACAATGGGGGTGAAAAAGAGTTTAAGAAGCAATGAGAAGAGAGGAGCCAGACACTGCCTGCACTTGGAGATGTTTTGCTACAAAGTGGAACAAAGAAATGGGGCTCAATAATACAGAAATGGAAATGGAGTCAAAAGATATTTTTTAAAAAATCACACTTATATGCTAATGTGAATGATTGTTCTGTTAGCAAAACATTGCTATAGAGAGAAAAGTGAAAATTCCTGAAACAATTGTTAAGCATGAGGGGATAATTAAGCATGAAGGGATAAATAATTCACTTCATTTAACTGGAAGGAAAGCTAAGGATCTTGTTACAAATGCTGATGGGTAACCAGAGATGTCTCTCAAGGAAGTGTTTGCACTATTGTTCCAATTTTTCTTAGTGAAGCAAAGGTCAATGGCTGAGAGTGGTTGTGAGATGTTGGGGAGGGGAATGGAGCTTAAATGGTCATCTAAGACAATGTGAGAGGGTGTGATTACCTATCAGCATTTCTGTTCCATTTAGGATCCATTTGTGAATTTATAGTTGGCCTGGTTTTTGGCAGACATTTGGATTTATTTGGGTTGTACTCATAGTTTCAATGAGTGAATATAAAGCAAGAGAGAGGCAAGAAAAATGTATGTGAATAAATTTTGAATTAAAGAAGGTAAGAAATGGGAGAATACCTCAAATAGGTGAATACTAGTAAAAAATGGTTAATCAACTGTGGACTGAATAATTGTCATATTTGGGTACTAGAGCACTACCAAAGTGAACTATACAGGTGAGAGGTGTATCCACAGAGAATGGGATGCATGAAATCAAGGCTTTGGAGGGACTATAGTTATTGCTAATGACAAGGTATAAGTTACAACTTTGAAAGAAAGTGGATATAGTTGCCACCATCTAAAATGGACAAAAGTATTTAAATGGGCCAAATTTGTGGAAGGTGGTCAGAAGTTTTATTTTGGACACATTGGTATTAAGGTATCTATTAGAAACTTCAGTGATGATACGAATTAGGGTTTCAGAGAGAATTTATAACTTTGGAAATAATTACCATATAGATAAAATGGCATATAAAGCCATAAGACTAGAAAGTTCATATAAAGTTACTCTAAAAGAAGGTAGTATCTACTCTGACTCACATAGTACAGTGACTTAGAGTGGCCTGAGAGAACGCCCAAGTTCCAATTCTCATTTCATCGCTTTCTATTTGTAAAACATTGGCCAAGCTTTTAATCTCAAAATGCCACAATGAGACAACATCTATTTACAAGTGGGGTTGTGAGAGTTGAATAAGGTAATTCATGTAAAAACTTTAATCCATTATATGGCATACCATGAACTTTTAATAAATATTAGAAAATATGATAATGGCCAAGATAGATACAAGATTCATAAGAACATAGAAAAAAAAATCACTGGCTTTCCTAGGGAGGATAGAAAGGTTTCAACACATGAGACAAATTTGAAGTGAGTCTTGGAGAGTCATCTCGTCTTTGGAAGAAGGGATTGGTTGAAGGAGATGGAAGGAACAGACAGAAAATAGTAAGTGCCAAGTTTCAGAGCAGGGTGGGGAAATATCTGGAAGGTATGGTGTGGACTCAAATTAATCTACATCCAAGACACATGACAGATCTCTCAAGGAACCAAAAGGAAATTTAATGAGAAATACTCTCTAAATGTACCTCCTATGAGCAATAGCCTCCTTGAAGGACAAGATGCCTAGAAACAATAGATCTTAGTACTTTGGAAAGGAGTTTATACTTAGATTTCTTAATAATACAGGTTGTTTTCTTCAGCTTATGGTGTCACTTTTGTTACTCTTTAAGTTATCTAATTAATTAATTAGTTGATTAATTAGAGAGGCATAGAGACAGATAGCCATAACTCCTACCCATTGGCTTATTTCCCAAATGCCTGCAAGGTACAGGACTGGGCTATGCCAGACTTGAACTGAGAACCCAATCCAGGACTCCCATCACCACTGCCTCCCAGGGAGTAAACCAGGTACTTCAATATGGGATGCAAAAATCTTAACTGGCAACACAACTACTGGGCTAAGTACATGCCCCTTTTGTTGCCTTTTCACACTTCTATGACATTCAATAGTCCAATCCTCATGGTGTGGAATAGATTTCAACCTCTGAAAGTGAAATACCAGTGAATCAAAAGTAAGAATTATTAAAATGACATATTTTAATATCTGAACCCATTAGTGGCTGATGTTTTGCATGGATATTACAACACATCTAGTATATATTGACATTAAGGAAATTGAACTTCTTAATTGCAAGAATTCCCTGGGGCGACTGGGCGTAAAAGTATATCTAACATTATCATTTACTTATATGTCTCTATGAGCCAAGGATATGAGCTAAAAATAAAATCTCTGGGATGTTGGGAAAATGTTATCATTGCAGAAGGCCTCTCCAAATCATATTAGAAACCTCAGTCATAAACTGTTTAAAGGGTTTTGTCAGCAACTTCCTGGTTAATAGTGAAAGCTATACCCTTTTAGAGAAGTTATTTTTTTACACCTATTGTCAATAAAACAAAGATGTGTTAAACACAGAAGTGGGATCATTAGAAAATTGGAATATTAGCCCAGTAATCTGTCACATCCATATTTGCACAATCCATCTGCAAGTTGGAAGACTTAACAGTAGAAGTAGAAGACTTTTGTCTCAGATGCCTCCTTTCCTCCCTGGACTTGACATTATTGCGGGTAAATTCAAGTGTATCGAATGGTATCATACGGTGGAGGCAGACATAAATCTTTTAATCACTCTTGGCTCTGTTGTAGGACATGGAAGTTAGAAGGTCCCTGAAAGCATAGACAATGAGCAGACTTTTATTGACGGGATTAAGGGTGAGTGACTAGATTGGGGAAGAGGGCTGGTTCTATGTTAGGGCAAAATCTGGGAGGCCAGGCTGATACAGAGGCCTAAGGGGAGTCCCAGCCCCTGGGGAGATATAACAGTCAGCACAAGATCCCTGTGGGAGAATCATGTCCTGATTCTGCTGGGTTAACTAGGGCAACTCTGGCCAACCAATCAATTCTGGGCAGCTTATCTGATCTTATCACAAACTGCTTTTCCATCCATTAAATGGAAGTGGTAAAATCTGCTTGACCTGTGTGCCAGGGAACATTGTGAGGATAAATGTGTTCAGATAAACTTGTAAACTTGCAGCTTTTCTCAGGAACTATGCTACACGAATTCAATAAATGAATAGAGTTAATTATTATTGAAAATTGAGTTACATTTACCAAAAAGCTTGCAAACATTTAGCAATTCATCTTGTGTAAAGCGCTAAGAAACTTATTTTCTAGGGGTAAAAATTTCCCGTGGCCAATAAGGTGATGATTTGTATTTAATTTTATACATTGGGAACCTTAGGAATAGTATTTCAGTGTGAGTTGAATAATCTAATAAATAAGTTATAAAATGCTTTATAAGCTAAAACTACTATCACAGATAAGATAGTATTATTGCCACTTTAAATCATTTATTCTGCCTCTAAAATTTTTTTATAATTTTTATTTATTTGAAAAGGAAAGCAACAGAGAGCGAGAGATCTTCCACCAACTAGTTCACTTCCTAAATATTTGCCACAGCCGGGGACAGGCCAGGCTGAAGCTAGGAACCAGGATTTCCATGTGGACTCTCATGTAAGCAGCAGGGACTCAGGTGCTTCAGGTATCACCTGCTGCGTTCCAGAATGCATATTCGCAGGAAGCTGGATTGGAACCAGAGGGACGATTCAGACTCAGGTGCCCTGATATGGAATCTGGGTATCCCAGTGGTAGCTTAACCACTGTCCCACAGTGCCCACCTCTGGAAATATTGTTTTTATGTATACAAAGCAAACTTTCAAAATTCATTAATTCAAACACATTCCATATCTGTTTAAGAAATATAGAAAGCTAGGGGCAGGTAAAGCTGCCATCTGAAATGCTGGCATACCATATGCATGCCAATTCTGGTACCAGATGCTCCACTTTCCATATAGCTCCCTGCTAATGTGCCTAGGAAAGCAGAAGAAGATGGCCCAAGTGCTTGGGTCCCTGAATCCCTCTGGGAGACCTGGAAGAACCTCCTGTCTCCTCGCTTCTGTCTGGCCCAGCCCTGGTTGTTGTGGCCATTTGGGGAATAAATCAGAGAATGGAAGATCACTCTCTCTATCTGTCTCATCTTCTTTCTCTCTGCACTCTGACTCTCAAATAAATAAAATATATCTTTAAGGAAAAAAATATAAAACTTTTTTATAACTGTTGAAAATGAGTGTATTTTCAAAACATTTATTTAAGAGGATCTAACTTTAATTTTTTGTGTTTTATTTAAATTCATATTATAAAATGTTCCACATCTTGATCCTAAATACACTTCACTTTCCAGAAAGTTCATTCATATCCTGAGGTCATGAATAAGAAGCGGTGGGTCCAAGCTGCCGTATCCTATCATCACAAGGTGGAAGAAAGCTCCATTCTCTTCAGGCCATTTAACCAGGAAAAGTCGAAAATTCAAAGTGTGGTAACAGAGTAAACCTTCAGGTATCTCAGAAACTCACTGTACTTTAATAGGATGTGAAAGTCATGCAAAGTCCTTGAAAAAGTTACCCTATGTTCTGGAATCATGCTCACAAGCCAATAACCTAGAGATCACACACACTTTTTGTCAAGTCCCTCTACCTTGTAGGCCAACATTATTTCCCTGCAGGCTCCTAGGTAAATTTCCCTGCAACTTAAAATCTTTCCCAAAGTGAAAGATATTGGCAATGCAGCAAGGTGAACTTCCAAAGTCAGAGAAACAAAAAGACAATCAAAAGAATGAGCCAGTTGTTGGGAAAACGTGTGACTGAAACACATTGTGTAGTATTGGATGGTCTCCATAATGCAACCAGGACAAGAGTGCAGGGAGCCAGGGAGCATCCAGGTCAGGAGCTACAGTCACCCTTCAGTGAAAACCATGCAGGGTGCTTGGATAGGCGAGTCCACAGGTCACGGAACAAATGATCCAATATTTTGGATCTGACCTAACCCAGATAACCTTCAACAGAATGGAGGATTCCCAACCCAGGGCCCAGTCAGATCTTGAAAATATAGCTTTAATCATCACTGATTCAATGGCTGCTGGATTTCCATTAGTAACTGAAGGACCAGTAAAAACTGCAAAGTTCTGAACAGGGCTGAGCTAATCCCAGGGATTCAGTACCCTGAATTCAAGTTGAATTCCCAAACCTACTAAAGATATAAGCGTTCTGTAGGGACTCAAGTTCCATAGTCTTCCTCAGAGGCCCATTATGATATTTTTTTCCTTCTGGTGGTAAGGAGGACAGTTTATTTCTTGGTATACTCACCTACTTCTTCAAGAATATTCACCCTTATTTTGGTTGCTGCTAACCAGGAAAGCTTTTAAGACTTTTTTTTTTTTAATTAAAAAGCTTCATACATTAAAAAGTAGTGTTCGAGTACTAGTTACAGTATTAATTCACAATGTACAGCACATTAAGGACAGAGATCCTACATGATTTTTTTTAAAAAATTGATTAATTGTCTATGCAATTTCCAGTTTAACACCAAGATTTTTTAATCATTTGCAATTATCTTTATATAAAGAAGATCGATTCAATATATACTATGTAAAGATTTCATCAGTTTGCACCCACTCAGAAACACAAAGTGTAAAAATACTGTTTCAGTACTAGTAATAGCATTCTTTCACATTGGATAACACATTAAGGACAGATCCCTCATGAGACGTAAGTACACAGTGACTCCTGATGTTGATTTAACAATTTGACACTCTTGTTTATGGCGTCAGTAATCTCCCTAGGCTCTGGTCATGAGTTGCCGAGGCTATGGAAGTATTATCATTTTGTGTCTCTATGCGAGGGCAAACCGTTGAAATCTTTACGTAATATGTACTAAATTGATCTTCTGTGTATAAAGAGAATTGAAAATGAATCTTGATGTGAACAGAAGGGGAGAGGGAGCGGGAAAGGGGAGGGTAGGGGGAGGGAGAGAAGTTGGGGGGGGGGAGCCATTGTAATCCATAAGCTGTTCTTTGGAAATTTATATTCTTTAAATAAAAGCTTTATATATACATATATATATAAAAAAAAAGTAGTGTTCGGGCCGGCGCCATGGCTCACTTGGTTAATCCTCCTCCTGTGGCGCAGGCATCCCATGTGGGCTCTGGGTTCTAGTCCTGGTTGCTCCTCTTCCAGTCCAGCTCTGTGCTGTGGCCCAGGAGGGCAGTGAAGGATGGCCCAAGTGCTTGGGCCCCTGCACCTGCATTTGAGACCAGGAAGAAGCACCTGACTCCTGGCTTCAGATCGGCCATTTGGGGAGTGAACCAATGGTAGGAAGACCTTTCTCTCTGTCTCTCTCTCTCTCACTGTCTAACTCTGTCAAATAAAAATAAATACACACATACATAAATAATTTTTTTGAAAAGTAGAAAAGAGGAAGCCTTTTAATTCCCTGTGAAAGAGAAAAATAAAACAAACCAAAAATGGATGAATAAAAAATTACTTGACCTTTCCTTATGGGATCTAGTTTCCGTTTCTCTACTTATTGTAGAAAAACAGACTCAGAAAATCATTATACACTCAACCATGTTTTTAAAACACTGTTTGACACTTTGATAGCCTTATCTTGAAGACTTCTAGTGAATATTAGCAAATTATAGTGTCTAAAGAAACCAATTGACATCATAGCACAACCAATAGATAAACAACAAGCTCTCAAAAATGCATCCTAGTAATGATTGTTTCACAGTATCATTTAATATGCAAAGAACAATGAAACAATGAAATTATTAAATTAGTCAAGCAATCTGCCAGGGCACAGTATTGCTGAAGGCCTGGTGATTCAAAGGCAAAATTCCTAGATTTCAGAATCAATCTTCCCAGAATCTTGCCAATATTTTAAAATATTATCTTTCTCTTAGGCAGTGAAAAAAGCTTAATAATATTATAGAGACTCTGTGGGAGTGAGATTTCATTTATTCCTTCAGGATTAATCTTTACTAAGATTTGAATCCATTACAGAACTGTAGCCACCATCTCTTATGTATAATTTTGTATGCACATGGAAGTTGGCTGGTGCTTTCAAACTATTAAAAAGGGGTGTGTTTATTGTAATCCCATAATATGGGTTCACTTGAGCTATTCTGCCATTCCAGTCACCTCATGAAAGAGGATGGTATTATATGTGGGAAATTCTGTAAAAGCAAGAGAAAGAGGTAGATAGCTCACTTCCACCACCCTCTCCCCAGGTCCCTACCTTCCAACCATATTTCACCCTAATTCCTGCTAAAGAAGAGAGGTAGGGAGGGAAGTCTTTAGACTGATGGCCCCATTCTCATGAACTTCAGAAGACATTTAAAGAGATATGTCTAACAGAGCAGCTTTGAAACCTCTGCAAGTAGACTTCGCAAAGTGCTCAGGGAAGTAATCTGCCGTGAGCTCAACAGAAAACAAATGGCAGCTCAAGAGGTTTAGGCAGCTATTCCAGCCCATTCCTTCATTCTTCCCCCAGAAGTTAGAAGAATCCATGGATTTTCCAAATGGTTCCTGTTGCACACAAATTTCGGGGTCTAGCTGGGGGGCTTAACAAAGAAGACTACTCTCATCAGTGTGAAGTGACTGTGTGCTCAAGGGTTCTGTGCTCTAGCCAGAGACCAAAGAGAAAGGCGATGTAGATCTGGGCAATTCTGTTGTGAATACAAGGGGAAAAGTAAGGTGAATAGTAGGAAGTCTCAAGAGGACCAGGAGAGTTAGCTGCATGATCACCCACTACACGACCAGCATCAGATACCAGAAGGTGTCCAAAGTAGATTGAACAAAGACCTGCTGAGAAAATCAGAGATCATGAAAAGTACAAGAGCTGGAGCTGATTACTTTCATGCATCCTCCTTGCCCGTTGCCCCCGCTACCTAGTAGAGTATTGTTTATTAGTTCAGTGAATTATAGGAAATAAAGAAGCTACATTTTCCTTGCCCATTTGCATGTAGAGTGTGTCGATTTATCAGCCCACTGTCCACAGAGATGCTCAAATTGTTAAAATAGAAAGTAGAACCATTGGCTTAAGAATCTGTCTCACATGATGAGGCCGAGAGATTTGTCTAGCTGTGACCTTTTCCCACTAAAGTCAGTGGGTGATATTGGAGGATGTGCTGGGTGGAAAAAACCATGGGTTACAATGAGACAGGATTGGGTCAAGCCCGGACCACCACTTTGCTGCCTAGCCTCTGTGAGACTCCATTTATTCTTCTTTGTTTATTACCCTAAGATTCCTTTTACTATAATGTGGTAAAAACCCTTTGTTTTCAGGATCAATCAGCATTATACACACTGCTTGACTCCTTGAAATGCTTCAAAAACAAAACTGGCAATACAGTTTTGGTTTCCAATGTCAAGTATTTTAAGTCTTACCCTACTTGCTTTGCTGTGGGTTAAGCTTGCTAATTACCTCTACTTTTTGGTGGGCAGGTGTTACGTAGTACCATATGACCCTGTCATCCCACTCCTGGGAATTTACCCAAAGGAAATGAAATAAGCATATGAAAGATTTTTCTGTACCCCTATGTTCATTGCAGATCAATTCACAATAGCTAAGATACAAATCAACTCAGATGACCATCAACTGTTGACTGGATAAAGAAAATGTGGTATATCTACACTATGAATTATTACTCAGATATAAATAAATAAATGAAATCCTGTCATTTGCAGCAAAATGGATACAACTGGAAACCATTATACTCAGTGAAATAAACCAATCTCAAAAAGAGAAATATCATATGTTTTCCCTGGTCTAATGTAACTAATAGAATACCTAAAACACAATGTATTGAAGTGAAATCGACATGTTGAGATTCATTGTTTAAAGCCCTTGTCTCTACTGTTGAGAAAGTGTTTTTTTTTTCTTTATACTATTTGTTGAATTATTTTACTTATATAGGGTTAACCTTACGAGTATAGGTTTACTTATGTAGGGTTAACTTTATGAATGTAAAGTAAACTGAAATTAGTTCTTTGTAAAAAGATTGGGAGTAGGAGAGGGAGGAGGAAGAAGGGTTGGAATGTGGGCAGGAAGGAGGGTAGGGTGGGAAGTATCACTATGTTCCTAAATCTGTATGTGTGAAATACATGAAACTCATATAACTTAAATAAAATTTTAAAAAAAGAGGTACTGTTTGTAAAAGGCAATAGCAGCATTGTTTTTAATTTTTGCATAAATATGGGTTCCTATAAAACTTAATTTACCATCCCAAAGTAGATTCATTTGAGCACTGAGTGATGTGGTTGGCATTTTTTTTTTCATCCATAGTGAAAAGAATCAGGCCTTAAAACCCCAGGAAGACCAAAGGGGAATAAAAGTCAAAGTATTTGTGGGCTATAGATATACAGATATATATGTTTTAATGTATCATCTGTCCTTGCTTGAACTTTAAACAGTTTTTTGCTGGCAAATAAAAGTCCAGGAGATTTGGGGCTTCAAAATACCCCACTGCATTTAGGATCTACTTCACATTTATCTTCATGGGAAGCAACACATTGATGTTCTCCAGGAGCCCCAGTGCTGATGGAAAATTGAGGTCATGGAGTAAGACTGTGAAGATAGAGGGACAGGAACTTAACCTTCAGTGTTCTTAGGCAAAACATAAAATGTGGAGTTCTAGCCTTTGGGCTGAAAAAATAGTCTAAAATCTCAGTCCATCTTAAAATTTCCACCTCTTTCTTAACCCCTGAACTTACCATTTGCACCTTTCTGAAGGATATTGTCATTCATCTTCCCTTTTTTTTTCCTTGCCACCTGTCATTTCCTTTGATCAACCAACAATATGTAATGGGGCATCACTTATTCGAAGTTACCAAGGAAGAGGTTCACATGTCTTTTATCTATGGGAATGAATTCGGTTTTGTAGAAAGTTATTTCCAACCACATTCTATATGGGTCTTGGAGAGAAAATTGCTTACACCCTTAAATTCATAGATTGAAAAGAGAGTCATCACACTGGCTAACACAAAGCACATAATTTCTAATGGAGACTGCTGAAAATTTTGTGCAAGTTATCATGCAGAGAAACAAGAAACATAGAATGTTTTCCTCTTAAGTCAATAATGTAAGGTGGCCATTCAGCACAGCAGTTAAGACCCCTCATCCCATATTTAGCACCTGGGTTCAAACCAGGCTCCTGCCAATGTACAGCTGGAAGGCAGCAGTGATGGCTCAAGTGACTGTGTGCCTGCCACTCACTGGACTGATATCCAAGCACCCAGCTTCATTTCAAGCACATAGAGACTGAACCAGCAGATGAGAACCTCTTAGTGTGTGTGTGTGTGTGTGTGTGTGTGCGTGTGTGTGTGTCTAGCTGCCTCTCAGATGATGAATATATTTTAAAAATAAATAAATAAGTGCCTTTATATAGTAAAGAGTAACTTCCTTCTGCACATCTAGAGATAATCTACTTTCCGATGAATCAGAAATAATGTTGCTTATTATTTTATTTTCATAATTCAACCAAAGATTATTTCGCTTTATAGGATGGCAAATCAATAAATACATGTTTTAGTTGAACTTATTCCCTGTAACTAGTTCTTGAACTTTAATTACCTCAGTTTTTTTACCACAGAAAGTTCTCTCGCCGAATTTGGAAAACTGTTGGGTAAAATCAGTCTACAAAGATTATCCAAGGTTCATTTTATTTGAGGTTTAATAGCATGGTCCCCTGAATCTCATACACTTTTCTGGAATCTGGTGAAAAAACTCTGAAGGATAATCAAACATAGCTCCAAGTCCTACACTAATTTTCATCTACCTCTTAATAGAGTACAAACTCACATTTCTTTGAAATCACATAACAGCAGGGTATTTCACTCATTATAATCAAGTAATGATCCTCTGCTCAGGGAGCCAGCTAAGGAACATTGAGACCACATTGCAGATTGAGGACTCCTCTGGACCTTTCCTGCTGGTACATCTCCACATGGAATGGAGATGTACCACTCCCATTGATCCATCAATGCCGCAGTTGAATTGTACATTTCTTTCTGTCTTTAAAGCATGTGTCCACCTTAATGACACACATGTCTTTTGTTTATAAAATCAAGCTGTCAGAAAACTCAGCACTTTAAAACCAGAACAAAATGCCTAGAAAACTGAAACCATTATTCCCTCAAAATAACTTTACCCGGATATTCTTGTATGTTATTGCAGGTGCTCCTTATGTATCCTTCTGCACTTGGCTGTTTTTTAGTTTATAAAATGATCAAGATTCTTAAAATTATTTTGAAGCAAATGGTTTTACCTAATTAAAACTCCATGGCACGCATTTCAAGCAGCAAATACAACAGTGCTTGGGGCATCCACATCCTATATTTGAATCACAGCTCCACTTCCAATTCCAGCTTTCTGTCAGTGTATACCCTGTCAATGCTATGGCCAATTCCAGCTTTCTGTCAATGCCATGGATCCAGTAGTTAGGTCCTGGCAACCCTAAAAGAGATCCCAGCTTTGACTTGACCCAACTCCATCTGTTGTGGGCAATTAGGAATGAACCAGCAAAAGAAAGACTCTCTCTCTCCCTCTCTCTCTTTTTCTGCTTCTAAATCATATTTTTATAAAGAAAAATGTATTTTGATGCGAAAATATTTTAAATACATGCATAGTCTTTTCATGATGCTCATAAACCTTTTGAAGACCTCTCATGCTGAATGGATTTAAAAAAATTTACACAAAAATAGATTTATCTTTTTATTTCATTTTCATTGGCTTTTTGAAACATTCTCATTTAATGTGATAACTTCAAATGAATTTCTGCTAGTATTCCAAATTAAGTCCTATGTATTTTTAAATGTAGTCCAAAACAGACAGAAATCACAAGAAGTCAAATCTGCAAATGTATCAGAGTACTTGACCTACCTACTACCCACTGCCACCCACTGACAATGGGAATAGAAATCTATGACTGTGAAGTCTTCATCATCCATCACCAAGCAGTAGAGTAAGACCTTGAGGAACTGAGATCAGAAAAAATAACCTGGTTAAATCCCACATCTCTCTCTTGCTAACCAGCTGGTCTTGGGGAACTACTTCTCCTCCAAGACTCACAGCTCATCCATAAAATGGGAATAACAGTAGTGCCTATCCTGAAAGAGCTATGATGAAGATTAAAGAAGAGAATATATGTGTAAAATTCTTCAGTTAGAATTTTCCATTAGCAAATCCTCAATAGGACTCATTCTCTTTCAGTACTATTATTATTATTAGCATTCTAGCCTACAAATAAGCCATACCTCAGGGTTCAGAGTGCTTCAAATTCTTTGAACTCCCACAGCTAGATAATTCTTGTCATCCCATTAATATTCACTTAGCCAAATAATACAATTAAATGCCCCTCTGTTTGCTAATTTTATGAGAAGGAAGTACAAAAATTAATCAGCCTTGGATCTTTCTTATAAGAGATATGACATGAACATAAACCACTGATCCAAAGCAAATGCTAATAAATGTTGTGAGCTAAGATTCTCTAAGACCATGCTGTCCAAGTGGGGTCTGGGTTCACAGTATCAGCACCACTTGGAAACTTTTTAGAAATGCAAATTCTGAGGCCCCAACCTATTTCTATGAATCAGGAACTCTGGGGTTCAGTGCACATTTTGTGGTATATCAATCCTCCAGGTGATTCAGATGCACAATAAAGACTGAGAAGTACTGGTTAAAGACAGAACACTACTAATGGAAAGGCTCAGGAAGAATGTGGTGGGACTAGCATTTTCCTTGAGTGTGGAAGGAGGTGCAGTTTGGGTGGACAAATTAATAGGAGGTAGCAAGAGTTAAAGCAAAGAGTTTGTGTTGGGAATATCAAGTGATTTGCTTTGGCTTGAACATTGATTATATGAAGCGAAGTAGTATAAAATGGTAGAAACAGTTTTTTACTGTCAAATTGCAGATCTGATTGTCACATTACAAAGGTTCATTTTTGACCTAGTTTGTCCTGGTTTTCTGCAGGGAGGAAATTTTTTACGCAAGGAGGCTCATAATCACATTCGTTTGACAACAACGTGTATACATCATGTAATCGTATAGAATGTGCAGACTACAACAGTATGTAGAAAACACGTGAAGACTCTTTGAAGGTTCTTATAATAACTAATGAGCTTTATAAGAACTTGAATTCAAATGCACCATTATTCAGGCTCTTGAAATACTGTCATATTCCTAAAGAGCTTCCACTCTATTCAACATTTTGACCACTTCCCCTGGATCAGGCAAATGCTAAATATCATACATATTTCATCTAGCTTAATCTTCACAACCACCTGGCATCACCAGGTAGATCATATTATCATCCTTTACATTACAAATGAGAAAATTGAATGTGTGAGATTATGCACATTGGGCAAGATCTCACAGCGACTATATGTGAGTCTCAATTTGAATCTAAGCAGTCTCGTATTAGAAACCATACTCATTAATATGGTACCCTAAGTGTAGCATATTAGGACTTTTTTTTTTTTTTTTTTTTTGGAAAACATAAATAGTGTGACCTGAAGCAAGGCCCAGATTAAGTATTAGCAACAGGAGACAGACTTGGTTTTCATTTCCATCCAACTCTTCTTAACTCTGTAATTACATGGAAAGTCCTCAAGAACTCTCAGAACCTCGGATTCATCCCCTACAGGAAGCTGCTTGTGATTAAATATTTTATTTAAAATTCATAGTACAGATTATGATGTGTAGTAAGTGCCCAATAAATGAAAGCCAGAGTGGGAATGCTACTTTAATTTTACTCATAACTATTTTTGAGTTTTTATAAGCAGATTGCCTAGGGAAAAACAAATGCTTGAGTAGCCATGCTTAAGTGTAAACCCAACTAAATGACAGCAAAAATTAAACTAGAAGCACTACTTGATAACGAGGATAAAACTAGGGTTTCAAGTCTTAGTCTGCTTGCTATTAACTATGGAAAATAACTTAATATGGTACCTATTAATAGTTACAAAGCAGTTTAATAAACCTCTTAATGAATGTTCTAATGAATGAATTCCAGATGCATTGTCCTGGGTATAGAAGAGAAGTTAGACATCACCCCTGACCCAGCATCACTAGACCAAGACTTTTTCACTGATAAAATGGGTGGGCAGAAGGTAAGAAAGGGTTTAATAGTTGATCTAAATTATTTTGATTCTAAAATTAAAACTTTCAAGCCATCTTGTCAGATGGCTCTATTAGCATATCAATGTAATGAATCAAAATAAAAAGTTTGATGAATTAACTTTCATTTTTCTTAAGTCTGTTCAAATTTATATTAGAATGATAGGAAGTGCTTCAGACTGTAGTGTTTTTGTCTCATGAACTGTAAACAAATGTCTGCCTTTGTTCAAATGTTGACTTTTTAGGAGCAGTATGAGAATCAGCCTAAGCAAACAGTTTTATTTTTCATCATTGCAAATTTTTTTATGCTGTGTTTCTTATTTTCCATTTTAAAAATTATTTGGGCAGGCTAATATTCTTATGCATATTTTTTAGTTCCCTTTTCTCTTATTTTCAATTGTTGTTACTATGACAAGCAGTTAAGCAGTAGAAAACGAAAAGGCTTGTTACAGAGGCAATGAACAGTAGGTCGGAAGTGCAGCCAGCTGGATCAACACTGTGACCAATAGCGTAGGTTACAGAACTGGAGTTTAGAATTGGACTGGACTTGTCTCTGCCACTTACTGACTGCATTAAAAATTATCATATGTTCTGAGCCACTATTTCTTCTTCTATTAAGTGGATGTCATACTACTGCTATAAAAAATAAACACAGTGCTCTGCACAGAGTCCTCAGGACTTTTTCATAGCACAGTCAGCATGCAATTTATTTATTAAGAATACCAGAGAAGTCTAAAGTTGCCTTTTATTTCCTTCCCTTTAGTGCCCAATAAAGTGACCCACACACTAAATGCATTCAACAAAGGCATTAAATAAATTAAACTCCAATACTAATTATAACACATGAAAAATGTATGTATAACAATAAAACATTCTTCCATACCATTTTCCAATTTTGCAGTAAAGTCTTGCATTCCCATGAGCAACATGAAAGTTTCACTTCTTCCACATTGTTGCTGTGACTAAGGATAATCAGATTTTTAATATCAGCTATTTTAACAGGTATGTTATAATTTCTCATTGTGGATATGATTTGCGTTTCCCTAGCTGCTAATGATATGTGACACCATTATATGTGTTTACATAGTATCTGCATTTCTTCTTTGATGAAGAGTCTGTTCAAATATTTGGCCCATTTTTAAAAATCAAATTGTTTTCAAATCATTGAGTTGCTACAGTTTTCATATATTCTGGATACCAGTCCTTTCCTTGGTAGGTATTTAATGAGTAATTTCTTACAATATGTGGTTTACTTTTTACTTCTTCAAAAATGTCTCTTCACAAAGAAAAATATGTTCAGTGGGCATGGAATCCAATCAATTGTCCATTTGGGCTCTCTTGTTTCCTGAAAATATCAAGGAGTGTGGAGCTGGCATTGTGACATAGTGGGTAAAGCCTCTGCCAGCACCACCTGCCTCCCATTTGGGCACTGGTTCATGTCCCAGCTGCTCCACTTCCAATCAAGATTCCTACTAATTGCCTTGGGAAAACAACCAAAAATGGCCCAAATATTTGGATTCCTACCACACATGTGGGAGATCCAGAAGAAGCTCCTACATCCTCGCTTCAGCCTGGTCCAACCCTGGTTAGAGCAGCCTTCAGGGGAATGTGCCAACAAATGGAAGATATCTTTCTCTCTTCTTTCTTTCTCTCTTGCTAACTCTGACTTTCAAATAAATAAATTAATAAATATTTAAACAACCACTGCAAAACAAATGAGTGGTTCCACTGCACCTATGAGGAAACACAGTGCCCTACAATTTTTCACACATGGCTTTGACAAACAAGCACAGTAAATTCCTAACTTGTTTTTCCCCAAACAAAAGAAGAGAAATTCCAGAACATAGTATTACCAGCTGAAATTTGGCTTCTGGTATTATATTATAACGTTTCAGGAATAGAAACTCTAAATCACAACTACATTATTATAAGCATGGGAGGAAGGTTGAGACATATAAGCTTATCTCCATGATCTCTCAGTCACTTTACAGAATACTCATCCTATTCAGCCATATGCAAGCTTGCCTTCCTGATATTACCCATTCAGGTGGTGTGAGAAAGAACTGACAGGCCTTTCTAACGGGAAACTTCCTTGCTTTCCATCATCTTGGTCACATCTGCAGAGTTGTTATTTCTGTTCTGAAGAGGGCTCCAAAGTAGAAGCTGTGGTGCTCACTGCTTCAATGAGTCAAATTATTGAATAAGTCAAGTAGGCTACACAATCAGATTGGTGGCATCTGGCCAGGGGCAATTAGGGCCAAAGTATCATTTCTGGGGGTATAAGTTTGTTGCACGCCCATCTTATCCTTTGGGTGCAATGCATGCTCCTTGAGAAACTTAACCTTCTTTCTATAAAGTACACGGCCTAAAAAAATCTCCCAAATTTATCCCTTTAAAGAAGAGCTAAAAGTATAGCCAGTCTTGAAAATGATGAAATTATACAATGACACCACCAAGATTATGTAGTGGGAGAGCACAGCATTGTGGTTGAGTAAGAAGTCTCTGGAGTCAGGTAGGCCAAACTCAAATTTCTAGCCCATCTCTTGCTGACTATGACTTGATTTAGGCCTTACTCTCTCAGTCTACTAAACTGATCTTCTGTATATAAAGAGAATTGAAAATGAATCTTGATGTGAATGGAAGGGGAGAGGGAGCGGGAAAGGGGAGGGTTGTGGGTGGGAGGGAAGTTATGGGGGGGGGAGAGCCATTGTAATCCATAAGCTGTATTTCAGAAATTTATATTCATTAAATAAAAGTTAAAAAAAAATAATAATAACCTACGGCCGGCACTGCGGCTCACTAGGCTAATCCTCAGCCTGTGGCGCTGGCACACCGGGTTCTAGTCCTGGTCGGGGCACCGGATTCTGTCCCGGTTGCCCCTCTTCCAGGCCAGCTCTCTGCTGTGGTCCAGGAGTGCAGTGGAGGATGGCCCAAGTCCTTGGGCCCTGCACCCATATGGGAGACCAGGAAAAGCACCTGGCTCCTGGCTTTGGATCAGCGTGGTGCACTGGTCGCAGCGCACCAGCTGCAGCGGCCATTGGGGGGTGAACCAACGGAAAAGGAAAACCTTTCTCTCTGTCTCTCTCTCTCTCTCTCATTGTCCACTCTGCCTGTCAAAAAAAAAAAAAAAGTAACCTACTCTACAAGATTGTAAGATTGTTCTGAGAATTCAATGAGATACAGTACTAATTTATCACTCTCCCAGCACTCAAGCACCCAGTAGTTGTTTCTGTTATGATTATAACCAGCTGCACACTCTGTGTTCTAATCTTTCCCCAGGTTTCCATTACTACTTTCCAAGGCTGGTTCTAACTCCATCATCTTATGCAAACAGGCCCAGGAAATCCTATCAGTCTTCCTTTCCTGCAGACTGCAGGGGAACACGCAGTCACTTGGCCTCTGTTGGTCATGAGACTGCCCCCTCCACTATGGTTGAGCATTTCTCAAATATGAACCCATTAGCATCTCTGCCACCTTCGTCTTTCAAACTTCACCACCACCTGCTCCCAAGACTACAGCTAGGCTCCACCTCATGGCTGCTGTCTCTGCTACCTCAGTCATCCCTCCTTGATCTCTCTCCTGCTGCCCCTTCTAGGTCATTGATCTTGAACTGGCCCTTAAGGAGCCACATTCTGTTCTGCCCCAATTGCAAGAACCACTACTCTTTGAAAGCACCAATGTTTGTGGCTCATAGCTTCTGGTAACCCAAAAGTTAATCCTGGTCTTTCAGGTGTAAGCCTCATTTGTGGGTAAACTTCATACAATATTCAAAGTCTGGCCGGGAACTTCGTGATACCTCTCACAGTGGTGATGAGTTAGTCATTCATCTGTATGGCCTCAGATAAGACCCTTTGCATACCCCTTCCCTGCACTGACAGTTGCATATTCCATTATCCAGGCTCCCAAACAAGCTTGTTTCCTATAGGCTTGGGCAGTGGGAAGCGCGCTGGCAAGAGATGAATGTGGAAGACAAAGCCAAGATGATTTTTTCCTATCTCTTTGCTTCAGGTAGCCTAGGTGAGTCACTTGAGGTTCCAGCTCCCGCCAGACAGTTCTTCCCTCTGGGATCCAACACCTTCTGGGCTGCTTTACAGTGGTTCCCACTCTGACCAGGGAGCCTTGGGTCTAGGGCATGAATGATTCTGTTTTCTCCATCAGCCATCTAGCACAGTCAGCAGTGACTACCTGCAGTTTGTAGTAGGGGGGTCACCTCCTGTTCCTCAGTTTGCTGACACCTTTGCGTAGTACAACACATTAAGGACAGAGATCCTACATGGGGAGTGAGTGCACAGTGACTCCTGTTGTTGATTTAACAATTGACACTCTTATTTATGACATCAGTTATCACCCGAGGCTCTTGTCATGAGCTGCCAAGGCTATGAAAGCCTCTTGAGTTCACAAACTCCAATCTTATTTAGACAAGGCCATATTCAAAGTGGAAGTTCTCTCCTCCCTTCAGAGAAAGATCCTCCTTCTTTTATGGCCTGATCTTTCCACTGGGATCTCACTCATAGAGATCTTTCATTTAGGTCATTTTTTGTGTGTGTGTGACACAATGTGTTGGCATTCCATGCCTGAGAAACTCTTATGGGCTTTTTAGCCAGATCCAAATGCCTTAAGGGCTGATTCTGAGGCCAGAGTGCTATTTAGGGCATTTGCCGTTCTATGAGTCTGCTGTGTATCCCACTTCCCATGTTGGATCATTCTCTCCTTTTTAATTCTATCAATTATTATTAACAGACACTGCTCTTATTTATGTGATCCCTTTGACACTGAATCCTATCTTTATGATCAATTATGAACTTAAATGATCAGCTGTTTCTGAATGGTTGTTGACTGATACACATCTACTTACCCTTCTCCACAGCTACTAGCTCAGATGGTCCCATAGTCTCTGACATTTTTCTACTGCTTGTAAAGCTCCTGCCCTTCTGGAATGCATGCCCCAGATGGAAGATCCTGCACAACCCTCTGTATTCACAACAGATATTAATTCCAAATTCTGAGAAACCAGCACTCCCCCTCATTGTCCCCATTTCCACAGAATGCTTAGACCCCTTGTGCTAGTAGAACACTGGTCAGATGTAGGAAAACAGACAAACCTCAATGTGAGCATATTCTTGTATCACACCATTTAAAAAGCTTCCAATACTTAGGAGCTGAACTCACAACCAAATCTCAAGACTGTTTCCAAAACCAGATTCCCAGTGTTACTTTTGAGAAAGGTTATTTTATTGCTAGAGGATCTGAATTTTAAAGTAAAATGTGGTGTTTTAAAAATCTGTTTAAATATAGCAAGTCTCTATCTATATTGGTTCTGGAAATTTGACTAATAGTTCAGAAAAGCATGAGATATCCTTAATTGGCTTCTCCGTCATTTAACCCTGACTGAAATATAATCACTAGCGTAGGGAAGTTCCAACAATGGATTCCACATGGCTTCCACATTGGAAGGACTCTCCTTGTCCACAGCAAGATTCAAGTTTTTTTTTTAAGATATATTTATTTATATGAAAATCAGAGTTATATATAGTGAGGGAGATATATCTATGAGAGAGAGAGAGAGATCTTCAATCCACTGGTTTACTCCCACAGATGGTCACAAATGCCAGGGCTGGACCAGGCTGAAGTTAGGGGCCAGGAACTTCTTTAAGGACTCCCATGTCAGTGGTGGGGGGTCCACGTACTTGAGCTATCTTTTGCTGCTTTTCCCTGGCCATTAGCAGGGAGCTGGATTGGAAGTTGAGCACCTGGGACTTGAACCAGTGCACATCTGGGATTCCAGTGCCACAGACGGTGGCTTTACCTGTTTTGCCTCAGGGCTGCCCCCTGTTTTAGTTTTTAAATAGAGAATCTTCTCTTTATTTTTTCCTTTTAGTGCTCCTGTTGCTTGCAACCTCATGATCTCTTCAGATCCACTCAGCTCCAGCAGATGTGGCCATTTGGGGAATGAACCAGTGGATGGAAGACCTTTCTGTCTCTCCCTCTTTCTATCTATAACTCTACCTCTCAAATAAAGAAGTCTTAAAAATAATAAAACTAAAGCAAAGTCATCAAGAAGCAGAAACTCTATAATCCAAGAATTCTGATTTCAATAGAAAACACTTCACTTACAGGTAGAGTTAGTCACATTAAGGTAGGAGGATTATTAACATTATTGCCATAGATTCAATCAGCTGAAGGAGAGAAGCTAATAATAAGATAAAGGAAAGGAGTTCAGTAAATGTGGGGAAATAAGCAAATTGATTCAGAAACAAAGTAGAGGAAAAAGGCACACGATCTTACCAAGTTGTGTCTTACAGCTCACTGACAGAGTTAGACAGAGAGAGAGAGAGACAGAGAGAGAGTTATAGACACTGAGAGAGAGAAAGGTCTTCCTTCCGTTGGTTCACTCCCCTAATGGCCACTACGGCCAGTGCTGCGCCAATCCAAAGCCAGGAGCTGGGTACTTCCTCCCGGTCTCCCGTGCGGGTGCAGGGACCCAAGCACTTGGGCCATCCTCCACTGCCCTCTCAGACCACAGCAGAGAGCTGGACTGGAAAAGGAGTAACGGGGACTAGTACCTGGGGTGCCGGCACCGCAGGAGGAGGATTAGCCAAGTGAGCAACGGCGCCGGCCGGCAATTTTTTATACTAAAAGAACACGACAAGAAATTTCCAGCTTCCAAGTGCCCTGAGTAGCAGGATAGATAAGTGGAACATGCTGCAGTTTTGTTTTACCAATGTAACTACTAAAAGATGATATAATGATGGAATAGCTTTAAATATGTATGTTATTGTTCACGCATTGAGAGAAATATCTGAAAGAAAATACTCTGAAATATTGATAGCAGTTTATTCTTGAGTAGTAGGGGAAAGCAAGAGAGAGAGAGAGAGGGAGACAGAGAGAGAGAGAGAGAGGGAGACAGAGAGAGAGAGAGATCTGTCTTTACCAATTTTACTAGATTCTCATTATAATATTTTTATAATGGAAAGACATCTTTAGAGATTGTATGTATTTTGTCTTTCATTAGAGGTATTATTATAGAAAAATGTCCCTATCACCTCTTTGAACTCTGTATAAACATGGTACGAGGCAGAGAAAAATTGCTTGAGCTGTGTCACCACATGTATAATACAAAGTATGCCGTACATATTACAAGTATTTTTTATTTGCACTTAAGTTTGTATATAGATTTGATCATAAAAGGGGATATTTTACAAAGATTGTGCACATTGTAGGTGGATATATACCCTGTGCAAGTCAGAAATAGGCAACAATTTCAACACAGCCTACTTGCAAACATTTTTGCAGCAAACCTGCTCGGTGACCAACATCTGTGAGTCCCTCAGGAAGCAACCTAAATTAGACAGGTGACTGCTAGGAAATGAGTGACAGTGCGCACATATGCGTGTGTGGGTGCGTAGTTCTAGAAAGTCTGTATCTTCAAATAGTAGTATTAAGGTAATTTGGAATATTGCTGCATTTTAATACATTACTCTGATTACAAAGTAACACATGGTAATAATAGTCAATTTTCAGAAGATAAAAACAAACAATATAATTCTCTAATACTCTGATCCCACCTCCAGAGATAAAAACAATATTTTTAAGAATTTTTTCCAGTGAAATGATCTTTACTAGCCAGGGAAAGGAAGAGAATGAAAACAAAGTTTATTTCAGGATCCAAAATATTTTCTTTTAATCAACATTTCAGTTTGCATCATTGAAAGCATTCCCAAAACCTCCAGGGAATTTGTAATAAAGAAAAGCAGAAGTTACTCTTGACAGCACATTAGCAATTTATTTTTAAAAAGAATTTTAAGGTCAAGATTTTTCTCCCATTTTATGTCACCGTTGGCTTTTTTTTTCTTTTTACAGGCAGAGTGGACAGTGAGAGAGAGAGATAGAGAGAAAGGTCTTCCTTTTTCCATTAGTTCACCCCCCAATGGCCGCCGCGGCCAGCGCGCTGCGGCCGGTGGTGCATCGCATTGATCCGAAGGCAAGAGCCAGGTGCTTCTCCTGGTCTCCCATGTGGGTGCAGGGCCCAAGCACTTGGGCCATCCTCCACTGCACTCCCGGGCCACAGCAGAGAGCTAGCCTGGAAGAGGGGCAACCGGAACAGAATCCGACTGGGACTAGAACCCCGTGTGCCGGCGCCGCAAGGCAGAGGATTAGCCTATTAAGCCAAGATGCCAGCCTTGTCACCGTTAGCTTTTTAAAAATGAATGGAAGGGGAGAGGGAAAGGGGAAGGGGAGGGTTGCGGGTGGGAGGGAAGTTATGGGGGGGGCATTGTAATACATAAGCTGTACTTTGGAAATTTATATTCTTTAAATAAAAGCTTTATAAAAAAAATCAAGACTATTGAAATATAACGTAAAGGTTATTCTTATTGCAAAATATATTCCAATGAATGAAACTACTGTAGCTTACTTATTTATTCACTAATTGATAGAAATTTCAGTTGTTTTTAGATTTTGGCAATTATGAATAAAGTCAGTATAATATTTGCTTCCAGACATATGCTTTTATTACTTTTGAGTAAATTCTTTGCATATTTTTGAGTCATGTAGTAAGTATATGTATACGTTTTAAAGAAATTGTCAAACTGTTTTCCAAAGTGGCAGCAAAAGTCTGCATTCACATTGACAGCATGTAATAGTTCTATTTGTTCCAATTATATAAGCACTTAGTATTGTCTGACTACTTAAATAGTTTAGCCATTTGTATATGTGCCTTGTGGTTATAACTTATGTTTCTATAACAACAAATGATGATGAGTTTTTGTCAAGAATTTTTTTATTGCATGTATGTTATTTGGTGAAGTACAGATTCAAACGTTATGCCTATTTTAAAAGTAACGAGGGCAGGCCTTTTGCACAGTGGTTATCTTGCTGCATGGGATGCCTGTATGTAATATTAAAGTGCCTGGTTTAAGTCCCAGTTCTGCTTCCTGTTCCAGCTTCCTGCCAATGTGTACTTTAGCAGACAGTGTGTGATGGTTCAAGAAACTGGGTCCATGTGTGAGATCTGGATCGAGTTCTAGGCTCCTGAGTTGGGCCTGGCCCAGACCTAGTCATTGCAAGAATTTTACAGTGAACCAGTAAATGGAAGATCTCTTGCGTTAGCCATCTCTGTCTCAGTTTTTCTTTCTTGAAAATAAATAAACAAATTTTAAATCATTTTTTCTGATTTTTGACTCATGAGTTATTTATATATTCTGAATTCCAGATCTTTATCAGATAAGTGTTTAACAAATATTTTATTTGATTTTTTGGTCTTTTTTATATTCTTTATGTACTTTTATAAAGGGAACAAATTTCATGAACTTCATATACAGAGTTTTAAGAACATAATGATGATACTTCCCACTCCACCCTCTCCCTCATTTTCACCCTCACTATTACTTTCTTTCTCATTCTTTTAATTTTTGTAATGACATACTTTAAATTTACTTTATAATCACAAGTTTAATCATCCACTAAATAAAGAATTCAAATAATAGTAAGCAGAAAAATCACTGTTCCTCATGAGTATAGACAAGGGCTGTAAACAATAATCAAATTTCAAGATGTTGATTTTACTCATATACATTGCTTTTTTGTGCTCTAAATATCAGTTTCTGCAAACCAAATAAAACATACGATATTTGTCTTTTTTAGACTGGCTTATTTTGCTAAGCACAATGGTCTCCAGTTGGGTCCATTTTGTTGCAAAACATAGGGTTTCATTATTTTTAGGGCTGAATAGTATTGCATCATGTTTATGTACCACAATTTCTTTATCTAGTCATACCTTGATGTTCATCTGGGTTCACTCCACTTCTTAGCTATTGTGAGTTGAGCTGCAATAAACATGGGGGTACAAATAACTCTTTCATACACTGATTACATTAACTTTGGATGAATTCCCAGGAGTGGGATGGCTGGGTCCTATGGCAGTTTTATTTCCAGATTTCTGAGACCTGTCCATACTGTCTTCCACAATGTTTATATTAGTTTACATTCCCACTAAGCGTATATTAGGGTACCTTTTTTCCCACATCTTCATCAACATATGTTATATCTTGATTTTTAGATGATAATCATTCTAACTGGGGTGAAGTGAACCCTCACTATGGTTTTAATTGTATTTCCGTGGTGGCTAGTCATCCTGAGTTTATTTTCATCTATTAGCCATTTATATTTCATCCTTCAAAAAAGGCCTGTTCATATCCTTAGTCCATTTCTTAACTGGATTGCTTGTTTTATTGTTATTGAGTGTTTTGAGCTCTTTATATAACCTGGATATGAATCCATTATTGTTTGTACAGTTTGCAAATATTTTCTCTCATCTGCCAGTTGCCTCTATACTTTGTTGAGTGGTGCCTTTGCTGTCTGAAGCTTGAGGAAATCCCATTTGTCTGTTTTTGCTTTTATTGCCTGTGCTTTTGGGGTCTTATCTAAGAAGTCCTTGACATGCGAATACCCTGCCTTATTTCTGCTGTCTTTCCCTCTAGTAATTTGATGGTTTCAGGTCTTTGATTTAGATCTTCAATCCATTGTAGGTTGATTTTTGTATAAGATAAAAGGGGAAGAGGAGCCTTGTCTCATCCCCCTGCGTGTGTAGATCCAATTTTCCCAAAATCATTTGTTGAAGAGACTGTCCTTTCTCCAGGGAGTGATTTTAGCTCATTTGTCAAAGATTAGTTGGTTGCAGATGCATGGATTAATCTCCGAGGCCTCTAATATGTTCCATCGGTACACATGTATACTTTGTGCCAAAACCAGACTGATTATAATTGCTGATTATAATGTCTTGAAATCTGGTATTGTGTTGCCTCAAACTTTGTTTTTATTATTAAAGATTGATTTTGTTATTTGTTGTCTCATGCTTTCATATGAATTTCAGGGTCATATTTTCTAGATCTGAGAAGAATATCCTTGGTATTTTGGCTGAGATTGCATTGAATTTGTAAGCTGTGTCACATAGTATGGATATTTTAATGATATTAACTTTTCCAATCCATAAGCATGGAAGATGTTTCCATTTTTTGTGTGTCTTCTGTTTCTTTCCTTAATGTTTTGTAATTTTATAATTGTACAGGTCATTCACATCCTTGGAAATTTATCCCAAGATTTCAATGTTTGTAACTATTGTGAATGGGACTCATCTTACAAATTCTTTCTCAGCTATAGCATTTTTGTGTTTGCAAATGTTAATGATTTTTGTGTGTCGATTTTTATGTTCTGCAACTTTGCCAAGCTCTCGTATGAGTTCCAATAGTCTCTTAGTGGAGGTTTTTTGGTTCCCCTTTATATAGAATCATGTTATTTGCAAACAGGGATAATTTTCTTCCTTCCTATTTGTATCCCTTTGATTTCTTTTTCTTGTCTAATAGAATGTTGAGAATTACAAATTCATTTCTAACCATGATCATAGTAAACTTTTCCATTTATTTACATTTTCATTGATTTCTTGCTCATTGTTTTGAGGCTTTCAATGTTCAAATATTGTATATTCTGTTATATTTACATGAAAGTAGCTTATGTTTTTATGGTATTATAACTATTAGTATTGTGACAAAATTTCAAATTTTCATTATGGGTATATAGTCATACAGTTTTTTGTATCCTAAAGTCTGCCTAACTTATTCATTAGTTCTAGTAGTTTTCATTTTTTGGCAAATCTTCAGTGATTTTCTCCTAGACAATCATATTACCCATGAAATTGTTTAAATCTTCTTTTCCAATATGTAATATCCTATTTGTTTTTCTTGCCTTATTATTCTGAATAGAAAATGTTGAATAGGAGAATGAAAGCTGACATCTTTGCATTTTTCAAATCTTGAAAAGAATGCATTCAACCTTTCACCTCTGCTGTAAGATTCTTTAAATGTCTTTTATCATATCAATGATGTTCTCTTCTATTTTTAGTTTTCCAACAGTTTTTAAAATTTATTCAATAATGTATGTTGAATTTGTCAAAAGGTTCTCCTGTGTGTATTGAGATTGACCATATAATTTTTCTTCTTTTATTATTGATACAGTAAATTGAATTGCCAGATTTTCAAAAATCAAATCAATCTTACATTCCCATAATGATCCCCACAAAAGATACATGAAATGATTCTTTTGAATATACTAACAGGCTTCAGTTGGCTAATATTTTGTTGAGGACTTTTGTTTCTTTATTCATGATGAATATTATTTAGTATTTTTTCTTGCAATATCTTTAACTGGTGTTTATTAGAGGAAATGCTGTACTCATAAAAATGAATTGGGAAATTTTTCCTACTCTTATATTTTCTCTAAAACAGTATTGTAGAACTGGCATTATATCTTCTTTAAATGTTTGTTAGATTTTCCAGTAAATTTATCTGGCTAGCAATTTTTGTTAGTAGAAATCAGGCTATTTAAATTACCTAGTTTTTTTTTTTTTTATTTTGTGACCTCTGGTAGTTTTTGACTTTTAAAGAATTTATCCATTTCATGTCAGATGATGAATTTATTGTCGAACAAGTGTTCCTATATTCCTTTACTATATTTTCAACATCAGTAAGATCTGTAGAAGTGACCCACCTTTCATTCTTGATATTGGTCTTTTTAAATCTTTTTCTTTTTTTCTGATGTTAATATTTCTAAAGAAGTAGTTCTAAACTGGAGGTAATAATGCCTTATAAGGTGCATTTGACAATGTCTCCAGATGTTTTTAACTTGGGTAAAGGTACTATCTAATGGGTAGAGGTCAGGGATGCCACTAGTACTCTGTATAAATGACCTTCTTACAAAAATAATAATCCAACCCCAAATTTCTGTTGTGCCAAGGTTGAGAAACTCTGAAGATGTATCAATTTTATTAATTTTGTCAAACAACCAGCTTTTAATTTTAGTTTCATTCTTGCTTTTACTGTTCTCAGTTTCATTGATCTCTACTATTTATTACTTTTGCTTTTGGGGGGGTGTAATTTGGCTTTCTTTTTCAAATTCTCTTTTTTAATTATTATTTGAGAGGTAAAGTTACAGAGAGAGAGAGGAAGAGACAGAATGAACCATCTACTGATTCTCGCCTCAAAGGGCCACAATGGGTAAAGCTGAGCCCATCCAAAGACAAGAGCCAGGAGCTTCTTCTGGGTCTCCCATGTGGGTACGGGGGCCCAAGGACTTGGACCATCCTCTACTGCTTTCTCAGGCCATACGCAGAGAGCTGAATTGGCAGAGGAGCCCCGGGAACATGAGCCAGAGCCCATATGGGATGATGCGCCACAGGCAGAGACTTAACCTACTATGCCACAGCATTGACCACTTTTTCTACTTTTTTTTAAAAAGACTTATTTATTTACTTGAAAGTCAGAGTTACACAGAGAGAGAAGGAGAGGAAAAGAGAGGTCTTCCATCCGCTGGTTCACTCCCTACTTGGCTGCAGTGGCCAGAGCTGTGTAAATCAAAAGCCAGAGCCAGGAGCTTCTTCCAGGTCTCCCATGTGGCAGCGGTCCAAGGACTAGGGCCATTTTTTATTGCTTTTCCAGGCCATAGCAAAGAGCTGGATTGGAAGTGGAGCAGCCAGGACTTGAACTGGCACCCATATGGGATACCGGCACTGTAGGCAGCAGCTGTACCCACTATGCCACAGCACCAACCCCTCTCTTTCTTTGAAACTTTCCTTCATTAAATACATAAACATTTAATGCTACCAATTTTTCTCTAAGCACCACTTTTGATGTCTCACCAAAGTTTTAGTATGTATGAATCAAATGAATATATGTCGTCATTCTCATCCCATTTAAAAATAGTTTCCCATTGTTATTATGGTTTCCACTTTAACCAGTGAATTTTTGAGATGTGTTATTAGATTTCCAAATATATAGGAATTATTCAGAAAGAATTCTCATTTTTCTTAATTTAATTGCAATATGGTCAGAAAACAAACTTTATAGGATTTCAGCTCTTTTAAATTTGTTGAGGTTGTTTCATCATCCAGGATATGGTCTGTCTTGGTGAATGTTGCATGTGTATTTGAAAAGAATGTGCGTTCTGCTGTTGTTGGGTTAAATGTACTCTAAATGTCAGTTGGTAAAGTTGACTGTTCAGATATTCTTTGTCCAAAGTGAAATTTTACATTTCATTCTGATTGGTTACTGAAAGAAGAGTGTTGAAATCTTCGATAACAATTGTGTTTTTCTTTCTCAGTTCAGTACTTCAGGTTATGCTTTGCGTGTTTTGTAAATCCTAAACCATCTAACTCATTTGTAGAAATGTTCCTCTTTCTGAAATCTAATTTTTTTGAAATCAGCACACTTTCTATTCCTCTGTTTTGATTAGATTTTTATGGTATGGATTTTTTAGCCTTTTAATTTGCACTTATCTGTGTTCATACTTATAAATTTGTTGAAGTGAATCCTGTGTGCTGTCTCCCCCAAATCTGGCAATCTTTGTCTTAATTTGGGTGCATAGGATCATTTAATATAATCACTGACAAGAGTAAATTTTAAATTAACATATTGTTCATTGTTTTCTGTTTTCCCATCTGTTCCTTTTCTCCTCTTTGCCTACAATTGAATTGAGTCTTTTTATTTATTTGTTTTTTTTTTTTTGGTGATTCCATTTTGCTTCACCACTGACTTATTTATACTTACATTTCTAATTACTTTGGTGGTTATCCCAGGCAATATGTATCTTTAGCTTATCACAATTTGCATTTACATAACAACATATGCATTTCCAATGTAGTGTAAAAACCTTCAACACATTTCTAATTCCTTTCTCCTATTTTTGTGATATTGTTATATTACATTTCATTTTATACATTATAAGCACAATATTATTTTACTGTTTTCATGGGAAGTTAAAATATCTTTTGTATTTACCCTAATTATTTAAAAAATTTGGTAATGCCTCATTTCTTTTTGTAGACATGTTTTTCTGACCGCTATCTGCCTGAAAGTTTTTCTTAAATGTTTCTTCTAGCATAGATTTAACATCAGTAACTTCTATTAACTTTAGATTGTATTAAAATTGTTTAATTCAGCAGACTCATAAAATGACAAATGCCCTAAACAGCACTCTGGCCTCAGAATCGGCATTCGAATCTGGCTTAAAAGCCCATGAAAGCATTTCAGGCATGGAAAGCCAAGACACTGTGGCAAAAAATGACCTACATGGAAGATCTCTGTGAGTGAGATCCCAGTGGAAAAAAGGGGCCATTAAAGAAGGAGGTACCTTTCTCTGAAGGGAGGAGAGAACTTATACTTTGATTATGGCCTTGTCTAAATAAGGTTGAAGTTTGTGAACTCAAGAGGCTTCCATAGTCTTGGCAACTAATGATAAGAGCCTCAGGTGATTACTGACATACTAAATAAGAGTGTCAATTGTTAAATCAACAACAGGACTCACTGTGCACTTATTCTCCATGTAAGACCTCTGTCCTTAATGTGTTGTACTATGAGAATTAATGATAAAACTAATCTTCAAACAGTACTTTATACGTTGTGTGTCTGTGTGGGTACGAACTGATGAAATCTTTACTTATATCTTTTGTATATAAAGATAATTAAAAATGAATCTAAATGAAGAATGGGATGGGAGAGGGAGTAGGAGATGGGATGGTTTGCAGTTGGGAAGGTGGGTATGGGGGGAAGAACCACTATAATCCAAAAGTTGTACTTACAAAATTTATATTTATTAAATAAATCTTTCTTATAGAAAGATTTAATTCATTAAGAGACTTTCATTGCTATGGAATTCTGATACCACAGGACTTTTTTCTTTCAGAACTTTAAAGATGTCATTCAATTTCTGTCCAGCTTGCATAGAGAAGAATGCGGTCATTTTTATTGTTTTTTTTCTCCGTATTTTTTCTCTACTCTGATTGCATTAAATATTTTCCTTTTGGGGCCGGTGCTGTGGCATAGCGGGTTAACAACCTGGCATCAAGCACCAGCATCCTATATGGGCACTGGTTTGAGACTCAGCTGCTCCACTTCCAATCCAACTCTCTACTATGGCTTGGAAAAGCAATAGAAGATGGCCCAAGTCCTTGGGCCTCTGCACCCACATGGGAAACTTGGAAGAAGCTCCTGGCTCCTGGCTTCAGTTTGGCACAGCTCCAGCCATTGCAGCCAGTTGGGGAGTGAACAATCAGATGCAACACCTCTCCTCTCTGTGTATCTCTGGCTTTCAAATAAATAAATAAATCTTTCAAAAGAAAATATTTTCCTTTTATCTTTGCTTTCCAGCAATTTGAATATATCTAATTTAAATATGTGTGTTTGTTCTTATTCTTATTTGTGATTCTCAGTACCTCTTGAACCAGTGGTTGAATGTCTTTATTTTGGAAAAAGAAAACCTAGAGTATTATTTCCTCTGTCGCATCCTCTCTCTGTCATATTTCTTGGATTATAACGACACATGCTTTATAGCAGCCTAGGGCATTGTTCAGAAAAGAAAAAAAATGGAGTAAATAGCATCCATGCCCTTAAATGGACACGACTATTTTCAGGCAATCAGTGAAAAGGATTTCTGCCAATCTAGTTAGGAATTTAGTTGCCTTTGGGGTTTCTTAATATGATGACCTTCAGTGCCCCATAATCATCAGATTATTCGAAGGATGCCCTGAATGTAGGCTGTGAGGAGGGGTTGCTAAATGATTTCTCTATACTAATGATTTGCTTCATCTTCCAGGCAGCCCTTTATACCTCTGCCACAGGCCTGAAGGCAGGGGAGATTCCTTCAGTTGCTGGCCTTTCCTTCTGAACCAGGTAACAGCTGCTTGTTCCTGCTCCTTAGGTTGCTGGGGCAGGGGTGGGGGGAGGAGAGGGAGTATTGTTTTCAGCTTCAATCTTGGGGAAGCCTGAGTACCTGAGGCTTGAGGTTGGGTGTTCTCAATATTCCTTTTGCTTCTCCCCACGACAATCAAGCTTTGCCTCATTTCAGTGGTGCTTCTTTAGAGAGAATATTTTGTTTTCATCTTGGAAGGAGACCTCAAGTAGTATAAGTCATCCTTCTTTCCTGTCCTTTAGCAAGGAAGACAGTTTTCTATCTCTATCATTTCCCAGAAACTTTTTCTTTTTTTTTCCTCCCTTCTTTCCTTCTTTCTTCCTTAGAGATCTGCTATCCAGTGGTTCACTCCCAAACACTCATAATGGCTGGGGTTGGGCTGGACCAAAGCCAGGAGCATGGGAACTCAATTGGATTCTCCCCCATAGGTGTCAAGGAGCTAAATACTTGAACGATGATATGCTGCAGCCTAGGGTTTACATTAGTAGGAAGGTAAAGTCAGGAGCTGGATCCAGGGAGCTGGGCATCTTAGCCACGTAACCACTGGTTCTCCGCCTATGCCCTTGGTATGACAATTTTCTGACACCATCCTCCCTCCATATCCTAACCCCACTCTTTTTGATGAGCATTTGGTAGAAATTGAAAAGAGGTGCTGAAGGTGCTGGTAAGTCCCCTTGTGTTTGAGGCTCACAGAGACTCCATTCTGTCTAGAGTAGCTGAAACTCACTCTCTAACAAGCCATCACCTATTGTATGGTGGCCCTTTTTTCCTACCTTACCCCCCAACTCTGTCCCATCGCTCCTTGAAGGGGTGAGTGTTAGAAGACATTTGGTTCATTTAGGACTTCAGGTTTCAAAATTTTATAAAATATTTTCAGTATTTTACAAAATATTGGTATTTGTACAAGGCTGGCATTGTGGCATAGCAGGTAAAGCCACTGCCTGTACCAAAATCAGTTCGTGTAGCTAAGCTGCTCCACTTCCAATTCAACTCCCTTCTAATGGCCTGGGAAAAGCAGTAGAAGTTGTCTCAAGTGTTTGGATCCCTGTTACCCATGTGGAAAACCTGGAAGAAGCTCTTGGCTTCAGTTTGGCCCAGCTTTGGCTGTTGTAGCCATCTGTGGAGTGAACCAGTGTATGGAAGTGCTTCTCTCTCTCTCTCTCTCTCTCTCTCTCTCTCTCTCTTTCTCTCTCTCAACTATAACTTTTAAATAAATAAATAAATACTTTAAAATTATTGATATTTGTAGTTTTTGAGTTTTTTGCCCTTGTTAATGAGGGGCTAATGCTCTTTCCAGTTACATCTTATGCAAAACATACCTTTCATTTTTATTATGCAGTATATTATAAACGCTATGGATTAAATTTTGTGGCCCTCCAAAACTCACATTAATGCCAAATGTGATTGTGTTTGAGATGGGAACTTAGGGACATGAGTAGGTCATGAGGGTGAAGCTCTGAGATTGGATTACCAGTTTCTCTCCCGTCTATCTCAAGATAATTGTCCACAAGCTAGAACTCCAGACACCAGATCCTCTGTCACCTTGATCTCAGACTTGCCAGCCTCAAGAATGATAAGAAATAAATGTGAGTTGTTTAAGCCACACAGTGGCTGAGATTTCTGTTTTAGCAGACTGAAGCAGGACAATGGGTACACATATCTTTTTTAAATATGTTAACAAAATTTCAGCTTTTTAAATTAGATTTCTTGTATAGATACTAGAAACAAGATTTTTAGATGTTGTCTTATTTGGTTTGTGGTTTCCCAAGGCGGTTGAACTCTGGCTAGATTTCCTAATTAGTTTTACCAAAGCATAACCCAGCCAAACTGGGATTCTGCTCTCCTTTTGCCTTAAGTAATTATTTGCAATACCAAGGGGTCAGTTACTTTACACAAGGTCATGGCGTGATATCCTTAGAGAACAAACTCCCTAGTATATCATTTTTTTTTTCAATTTCTTTTTTTTTTTTTTTGGAGCTTGCATTGAATTTAGTTTTGTTTCAGGAGAATTTTTCCCCCAGAACCCTTTTATTAAAAGTACATGAACTTCATGCATTTCCTAAATACAACTTTAGGAATGTAGTGATTCTTCCAACTATAAAATTCAAGGTCTAAATGCCCAAGGAAGAACAACGACTCCTGGTAAAATAATGGAACCCTAGATCAGCACAATAACAAAACTGGCCATATTTACACTTTCTTTCTCCCTGCCACCATAGGCATTCTCAGTGCGGCAGACACCCACTGCTAATATAATGAATAGCAAAGGAAACAGAACAGCAAGGAACTGTCACTTGTCAATTAAATGTGTGGTTTCATTACTGACACAATAAATCAGGATTGTCACAGAGGAGCCTGGCTGATTTTTTTTTATCACACAAAATGGGAACAATTAATTTGAAATATGTTCCCCTTTGGCTTCCCAAGCTGCTGAAGCCTCATGGGAATTGTTAAAGCACATTCCAGATAGAAGCTGGCTCACCAGCACGCGGTTGCTACAGTGACGGTATCACTGCAAGGCAAGCCGAGCGGTGACGCCTTGACATCCTCCCATTTAGAAAGACGAGGAAGGCTCCAGGTGTCCAGCGACTCTTAAATTCACAAATACGTGAAGGGAGGCAGATTATTAAAATGGTCTAAAATTTTCTCATGACAACAATACCACATGATAAGAAAAAATTTTCAAATACGAATAGCTTTAATTGAAAATGTTCATTAGAAATTAGATAAATTACACTAGGTAATTATAGAAGGGATATTTTTCTTGGCTTTTAAAGTATTCCTGACTTAAAATTGTGAATTCAATCTTTTGTTTTTTCCAAAGGAGTCTATCAATATGAGCAATCCTGATTTAATCACGGATATCATGAAATTGAACTGCTAAAATTACTATTTCAATATTTTTCATGACCACATAGTTAAATTAGCATTACTATAGGAAAAGTAAATATATAAAAAAGTAAAAAGTAAATATATAAACAGATGAAAGTAATGCAATATATGGCAATAATAGATAGAGGGGAATAATGTGGAAGCACTAGGTTCATTAAAAGTTTTCTGAGTCGGATAGTGCTGAACAAAGTTTCAAAAGTTGAGTTCTTGCTAGAACATGGGCCTTTATTAGGCCAAAGGTATAGAATTAATAGATAGGAACTGGATACATAGTGGATACAGTGGGAAGGCATTTCAAGTAAAGGCAACATTGTTAAGTCATGGAGTGAGGTATGGACATGGTATATTTGAGATAAATCAGCTGACTATATGCAGGGTTTATATTGATAGAAGAGAGAAATTAGACTGGATATGTAAAGCAAAGTCTATTTTCTAAGTTCATGCTACAGACCACTTTAACATCCAATTTTGGGGAGACGCAGTGGCTGCACTAAGGGGGAAAGACTAGGCAAAGCCTGAGCTACTCAATAAGAGGTGCAACTTGGACAAAACCAATGGAAATGGGAAACAAAGTGTTGGAAAAAAAAACAGAATTTAGTCGTTGATTACACACAAGGGTTGAAAAAAGAAAATATTTCAAAGATAATGTGAAAGTTTAAATTTATCCTCATTTACTTCCAGAAGTTTTTGATTTCTCTTTTGATTTCTTCAGTGACCCATTGTTCATTCAGGAACATGTTGTTCAATCTCCATGTGTTTGCATATGCTCTAGGGATTCCTGAGTTGCTAATTTCCAACTACATTCCACTATGGTCTGAGAAGCTGCATAGTATGATTCTAATTCTTTTGAATTTGCTGAGACTTGTTTTATGGCCTAGTATGTGGTCAATCCTAGAGTAGGTTCCATGTACTGCTGAGAGGAATGTAAATGCTTTATGTGCAGGATGAAAAGTTCTGTAGATATCTGTTAGATGCATTTGGGCTATAGTGTCATTTAAATCTACTGTCTCCTTGTTGATCTTCTGTCCTGTTGATCTATCTATTTCTGAGAGTAGGGTATTGAAGCACAGGCAGTCAAAGCCAAAATTAACTATTGGGATTGCATCAAATTGAGAAGTTTCTGTACTGCAAAAGAAACAGTCAGGAAAGTGAAGAGGCAACAAACAGAATGGGAAAAAATATTTGCAAACTATGCAACAAAGAGTTGATAACCAGAATCTACAAAGAAATCAAGAAATGCCACAACATCAAAACAAACAACCCACTTAAGAGATGGGCCAAGGACCTCAATAGGCACTTTTCAAAAGAGGAAATCCAAATGGCCAACAGACACATGAAAAAATGTTCAAGATCACTAGCAATCAGGGAAATGCAAATCAAATCCACAATGAGGTTTCACCTCACCCCAGTTAGAATGGCTCACATTCTCACAATAGATCCTGGAGAGGATGTGGGGAAAAAGGGACACTAATCCACTGTTGGTGGGAATGCACACTGGTGAAGCCACTATGGAAGTCAGTCTGGAAATTCCTCAGAAACCTGAATATAACCCTACCATACAACCCAGCCATACCACTCCTTGGAATTTACCCAAAGGAAATTAAATTAGCAAATAAAAGAGGTGTCTGCACATTAATGTTTATTGCAGCTCAATTCACAATAGCTAAGACATGGAATCAACCCAAATGCCCATCAGCAGTAGACTGGATAAAGAAATTATGGGACATGTACTCAATAGAATACTATACAGCAGTCAAAAACAATGAAATCCAGTCATTTGCAACAAAATGGAGGAATTTGGAAAACATCATGCTGAGTGAATTAAGCCAGTCCCAAAGAGACAAATATCATTTGTTTCCCTTGATTGGCGACGACTAACTGAGCACCAAAGTGGAAACCTGTTGAAGTGAAATGGACACTATGAGAAACAGTGACTTGATTAGCTCTTGTGCTGACTGTTGTTGTACAATGTAATACTTTATCCATTGTAGTATTTTTTTTTATCCTAGTACTAGTGGTTGAACTCTGTAATTAACACACAATTATTCTTAGGCGTTTAAATTTAACTGAAAAGTGATCCCTGTTAAATATAAGAGTGGGAATAAGAGAGGGAGGAGATGTACAATTTGGGACATGCTCAATCAGTCGTGCCCCAAATGATGGAGTTAGAATTGTGCCAGGGGATTCCAATACAATCCCATCAAGGTGGCATGTACCAAGGCCATCTCACTAGTCCAAGTGATCAATTTCAGCTCACAATTGATCACACTGATAGGTCTAAGAGTCAAAGGGATCACACAAACAAGAGTAGTGTCTGCTAATACTAACTGATTAAATCAAAAAGGGAGAGAACGTTCCAACATGGGAAGCGGGATACATAGAATGGCAGATGTCCTAAATAGCACTCTGGCCTCAGAATCAGCCCTTAAGGCATTTGGATCTGGCTGAAGAGCCGTGAGAGTATTTTAGGCATGGAAAGCCAAGACACTCTGGAAGAAATAAATAAATCCTCATGTGGGATCTGTCCTTAATGTGTTGTCCAATGTGAAGTAATGCTATAACTAGTACTGAAACAGTATTTTACACTTTGTGTTTCTGTGTGGGTGCAAATTGATGAAATCTTTACTTAATATGTACTAAATCAATCTTCTGTATATAAAGATAATTGAAAATGAATCTTGATGTGAATGGAATGGGAGAGGGAGCCGGAGATGGGAGGGTTGCGAGTGGGAGGGATGTTATGAGGAGGGGAAAGCCATTATAATCCATAAACTGTACTTTGGAAATTTATATTTACTAAATAAAAGTTTTAAAACAAGAAAGTTTAAATTTAAGTGATTTAAAGAATGATACTGCCTTGGTATGGGCTAATAATTTAGGAAGGAAATTTTATTTGAACCGAAAGGCAATGAGTTCCACTGGGGGAAAGAAAAAAGAAACTTGACAGAATGATGGAGTATTTGCATGGAATTAAGTACAGAGCTAAAAACATGGAATTAATCTGTGGTGACAAATAGAACTGGATATTTTGCATTCAAATTAGTTATGTATGGTATTCAAAGCCATGTTAAAAAAAAAAGACACACAGATGGAAAAGGATTTTTCTGAGGGGAATCTGGAGAGGAAGAGCAGAGGGCTTGGAATTAAGGATCTGGGAATAACTACAGTGAGAGAAGATTCAAGGCTCATAAGAAAATGCTCCACAAAGAAAATAAAGAAGGAGTGAACAGAAAAGTATAGGAAAAGTAGCAGTAGAATTATATTGTAAAACAGCACCAACTTTTCTCCAGCATTTGTTGTAATTGTCCAAAACCAAATGCAAAGAGGAATGAGGAAGCAGGACACCAGCTAGGGTATTTCCATTTCTGGTGCCTATTCTTGTCGAAAAGTAAGATTTTTTTTTTCAGTTTTAAATGTTAGTTACTTTTAAATTCAATATTTCCTAAAGGATTTATCAGTTCATTTTTCTAATGGGAAATTAGCTCTACATAGATACTTAGAAAAAAAAATGGTTTTCATTTAAACTGTTCTTTCCTTCAATAATCCCCTTACCTGAACTAAAACTAAACCTATGAACTGTAAGTACAAAAGAGACCCATTTCAAAATATTAAGACTTGAAGAAAAGAGGCATGAACAATAGAAGCCTATTTTAAATGGTAAATGCTCTAATAAGAAATTGGCTTCAACTACCTCCAGGGGACAAAAAGCAAAGGGGATCCATAGATAGAAGTTTGATGTTCATGAAATTTTTTAAATGAAGTCTTCCTGAAGAAAAATTAAAACAGGGCCAGACAAAAGACTATGTAGTTGATAGATAATCTGGCTTTGTATAATAAACTGGGAACAAGAATCAAGCCTCCTGCTAGGTTCTTTTCTTTTAGACACTGCTCTTGCATTTAAAATAAAAAGAAGCAAATACTATCACTATGTAAGTAATCTACCTCTCTCTATAAGGCCCATGATGGTATTTATTGTTCTAGCTGCCACTTCACACTATTGATTAAAATTGAACTGAAACTCCCAAGAATTTTCTACACCAATTTCAACAAAAACTACTTGTCTCTATCCTGTGTTTAATTAAATGACTTTTGAATCTTAATTTGAAATTTTCTACTTCCTTTATGATGTTTTATCTCTTTCATTTCAGCTCACACTTTTCAAATCTTTCTTGAATTTTTATGTCATCAAAGATATAGCTGCTATTTCATACCTTTCTGGCACCTACATATGTAACTACCACGTCATATATATTATTCCCCAATTCACTCTAAAAATGAGCTGCTGCACAATGTTAAATACTTGGACAGATGTCAGGGTACTCAGCAAAATCAAGTAGTTTCTTCTGTTTAAAGCCCTACAATCTCATAGACAAAAACGGAAATGTATCTTGGACAAGCACTGAGATAGATGCAATAACAGAGATACATTCCCTGGATTGCAGGGTTTAAATGTAGTACCATATGGGGATGAGAAAAAGCAAAGCGAGCAAGACTACATCAGGATATACTTTCCAGAGAAAGCAATACTTCTCTCTTGCCTTTCTGTTAACCATCAATGTGTTGCTGTGATTGCAAGATCCTGAGACAAGCACCAGGGAACTCTTAATCAATGATTCTCACAATGTAGTCTTCAAACAAGCAGCCTCAGCATCACTTGAGACTCAATAGGATTGCAAACCCTGAGGCCTCACCCAGAAGCTGAATTTGAGACTTTGGGATAGGACCTAGAACTCCCTGCTCTAACACGCCCCCAATGATGGTGCACTGCTGCTTTAAATAATAGCAATCCCTTAGTCAGTTCTCACTCCTACACGACTGTGGAAAAGTGGGGACACCTGAAAATGAAGTCAGGTGTTTTTCTCAGCCATTTCCCTGTGACTTTGTCACTATAAAAATGAAATGAGAATACATTTTTGTAAGTACTTAGCACAGAACCCAGAGTAAGCACTTTTCTTGTTTGTTTTACATATAAGTCTATATGAACTGCAAAAAAGTGAGAGAAGGGTCTAAGAAATATTACAACAGAGTAGCTAAAGAATATTGAAATGTTTAGGTGTTTTCATCCGGACAAGTAGACATGAAAGTTGTCTTTAGACACTAGAATATTAGTACCTTAGTTTATCCTAAGATAGATTTTCATTTATCCAAAGAAAAGGGATTGGTAAGAATAGGTTTGGATTCAGATCAGTGAAAAATGTTCTGAAAATGGAAAAGACCAGGGTAGCAGGAGTCGCTGCAATTTTCTGAGAAGATAAGAGATATTTTCACGTTAGTGGGAGAAACCACTTCCCAATAAGCATCTAATTCTGCCTTTAGCAGGTTGTGCTATGTGGCTTCTGAATAATCCACAGGAAGGGCTCTACCAACTCTCTAGCTGGAAATGCTCCTGCACTCTGAAAGTAAGAAAACTTTGTATTATAAATATAAACAAATATGAATACCACCTATATATTCCGGCAATCTTCATGACTCACTGTACAAGTTTTTGTGGCACCGTAGCAGCTAGTGCTCCAAGTTTACACAAATATGCATCATACCCCATCTTCACATGATTTATAAAAGAGGAAATAATTGTGCACTTTATTAAAGTTAATTCACTTCTCTACCTCATGTTTTAGATGTTGTTGAAACATGCATGATTTTAAAATACTACATTTCCTGGTAATATTCTTTTCTATTATGGAGTATTTGTTCTTTGCAAAAAAATAGGTAAATGTATTTTTTTAAATCTGAGAAAGGCCATGGATCTATAAAAAGGGAAAGTTTCCAATGAGATTAAATTTCAATGCTCATGGAACTACATCAAAGCAATTAAAACAGAGTGAGTTAAATATAGCTTTCCCCTGATAGAGGAGCTGCCCTTAGTAGGACACAATGCTATATTTTGTAACCAAATGCACTGCCCCAGTTTACTTTAATTCTAGCTAAATCTATATACCCTCCAGAGTGGTATCCTTGAGAAACTAAGAGCCATGATTATTTAAATCAGTGATAATATGAATAGCAGTAATGGGACCTGCTGGGTGCAAGTGATTGGCATCTTTACCCTCTAGACTCCAACAGACAGTAAACACACACTATGTAGGCCACACAGAGTAGAACACCAGGGACAAAAATGTGATAGGAAATAGTGTAAAGTGCTTTTGATCAGAGACCAACTCTTATTAGACTTACCCACAGAGCCAGCAACCTGCATGCCCTCAAAGTTAAACAAAAACATTAAAATATAATGAAATGATTTGGTCTATCCATGAGTCCCATAAGAGCAAGGACCTTGCCTTATCCATTTCTATATCCCCCAGATCTTTGCAAATGCTAACTGCTCAATAAATGAGTTAATTTGTGATAATTGACAGCTCCAGATTGCTAAATTCTCCCTTTAAATCATTGCTTATTATATGGATTCTCTCTATTTTAAAACAACCACCAGGGGTTGCTATTTTATATTTTTTTTTAACTTGCAACATGTTTATCAGGGATTTTTAAAAATTATAACACAGTGCTGCAAATCATATTTTCCAAAAAAGATCATGATAATGCAGACCATCTCACATGTTCTTCTTACCAGCAACATTCACATTCTTTCCATTGAGCAGTGGGGTTCTTGAACTTAGGTAGGCTTTTGTAGTTGCCCTGATCTTTGGAGTACGGTAGAAATGATTCTATGTCACTAGGTCATAAAAGTGCCATGCATTTTTACCTTGTTCTATCAGTATTCTCACTCTTGGACCTAGACATTGTGCTACAAGAACCTGAACAGTCACATGGAAAGGCCATTTGTTGGTATCCCAGCCAACAGGTGATATTAGCTGTCAGACATATGAGTAAAGGAATCCTTAGATCTTTCCAACTTTCAATCTTCCTTAGTCTCAAACCACCTAAACTGAAAGGAGTAAGGAGCAGAGACAAGATGCCCCTTCATAAAACATGCCAAATTTGTAGATACATGAAAAATAAATTATTATTTTATTTTATTTAGTTTTGAGTCACTAACTTTGGGATTTTTTTCTACATGGCAAAAGATAACAAATACATACATACAAAAGTAGACAACAAAAGTACAGTTCAATTATCACTAAGTAAACAGGACATCACCTAGTTTAAGAAATAACACATTACTAATATCTCAGACACCTGTCCAGATTTCTCCCAGTTGCAACCACAAAAATGTCATATCAGAGATTAGTTTTGGCTATTTTGAAAGATATACTAACAGGATCAAACAACAGATACTATCAGGTGATGCATTTCTTTCCCTTAATAATATATTTATGCAAATAATCTAAATTGTTGGATAGAGCTTGACTTCATTCAGCTTCATTGCTGTGTGTTACTCTACTGTATGAGCATGTAAAATTTTCTCTTTTTTTCTTGCTAATGGATATTTGCAGCTGTAACAAATAATGCCATATTAATATTCTTATGTCTTTTGTGTGTCTATTCATCACTTAATGGAGGAAGTTATAACCACAAATGGAAATTCTGGGTCATAGAATATATTTCTTATAACACTAAATTATTGTCCAAAATGATTGTACCCATTTACAACCTATTAACAGTATACAAATGTTCTTCACCAGCACCTTAATTTGAGCCATTCTGCTGGATGATCCTATTATCTATTTCTCTTATATCTATGAAGTTCAACCCATTTTATATTTGTTAGATATTTGCATATTCTTTTATAAATTCTTTGTTAAATTTATATTTTCCCAATTTTTTAATTGGATGGTCTTGCCTTTTTCTGATATTTGTGAGAGTTCATCATATCAGAAACTTTTCAACTATCAGAAACTTTTCAACTGCTAACTGCCTTGAAAAACTAGCAGAATAATGATCAAAAAAGTGAACTTTATTAACTTAACTGCAGTACGTGAAAGCACTACTCTTGACAGTCTAGAGCCTCAGCAAAGGGAAGTCAAGGAGCAAGTTTTAGCCTAGAGGGTAAGATGTCCATCTTACATATCAGATCACTTGGTTTCAATAACCAGTTCCAGGTCCTGATACCAACTTCCTGCCAATGCAGACTGTAGGAAGAAATGGTGATAGCTCAAGTGACTGGGCTCCTCTCACATACATGGGCAAACTGGGTTAAATTCCCAGCTCTTGGCTTCAACCTAGTCTATCAGCTCCAACTGCTGCAGCAATTTAGCGGTGAACCAGGAGAGAGCAGGTCTCTGTGTGTGCCTGTCTATCTCTTTCTGTCTCTATGCCTCTCAAATAAATAAGAAAGTTCTAAAAGGGAAGTCAAAAGTGTATATTCGGGCACGAGGGGTGCTGCAGCACAGCGGGTTAAACTGCTGCCTGCAATGCCAGCATCCCATCTGAGCGCCAGTTCGAGTCCTGAATGCTCCACTTCTGATCCAGCTCTCTGCTATGGCTTGGGAAAGCAGTACAAGATGATCTCCTGCCCCTGTGTGGGAGACCCAGAGGAGGCTCCTAGCTCCTGGCTTCAGATCAGTGCAGCTCTGGCTGTCGCGGTCAATTGGGGAGTGAACCAATGGATGGAAGACCTCTCTCTCTCCTTCTTTCTCTGTGTAACTCTGACTTTCAAATAAATAAATATTTTTTAAAGTGTATATTAATGGAGATTTTGTGCCTATATTTTTCAATATAGGCATCTGTTGAGACTGAAAAACACGATGATAAAATGGTGTAGAACTGATACATGCAAGAAAAGGATCTTGAAGTGAGTCTTCATAATTGCATAGTTATTTTGTGAGTTTTTCAATCTAGTGAACAAACCTTTGTCCTGAGAAGACTGTTATTCCATGTGAGTAATCTGTTATGTGGACAAATTAATTTTTCATGAGTTAGCAGAAACAAGCAGTAAAGTTGCTCATCAGTTTATAGTCTTATCTTTCTTTCCTGGCAAAACTTTTCAGGACAAATTATAAGTGACCTATTCTTAGTCATGAGAATTAAGCTATGTGAATGCAGGTGGTCTCTATTGTGAATTCCTTTGTCAGAGAGACATTTTGTAAATATTTGCTTGCTGTGGAGTGATCATCCTGATTTGCCTGAGAGTCTCCCAGATTTAGCATTAGAAATCTTGTGTTTCCAGAAACCCTTCATCATTCCTGGACAAATCGAGATGGTTTGTCACCCTACATGCCTTATTGTATTAAAGGTGTCTCTTCTTTTTTTAAAAAAAAAATATTTATTTGCAAGGCAGAGGGTGAGAGAGAGAGAGAGAGAGATCTTTCATCCATTGGCCCACTCCCCAAATAGCTAGCTGCAATGGTCAAGGCTGGACCAGGCTGAAGCTAGGCGCCATGATTACCATCTAGGTCCCCCATTCGGGTGACAGGGCCCCAAGTACATGAACCATCTTCTGCTGCTTTCTCGGGCACATCAACAGGGAGCTGTATGGATGTGGAGCAGCCATGATGTGAGCCCCAGCACTTTGATTAGGGATGCTGATGTCAAAGCTGAAGCTTAACCCAGCACCACAATACCCCTAAGGGTGTCCCTTTAATGTGGTCCAATTTAACCACCTTTGCGGAGAGTTAATGCCCATTTGAGTCTTGTTGATAAATATTTTTGTAGATTAGTTTTTATATATAGCCTAATTTTAATAAAGACAATGGAAACATTTTATAAAAATTTGATTATTCAAATGAATTTCCAGTGCTTAAAATTCCCTATGTATAAAAGAATTCATTAAGTCGTCTCTACATTATTATATGATGTAATGAAATCATGAGCAAAATTTGATAAATGAAAGTAGCAGTTCATGAAAAGATTATGCTATCAAGATACAAGCTTCATGATTCACACTAAGTGAAAAATAAAAATATCAGGATTTTTAAAAATCTGCTGGAACTAGTGCCTAAAGCAACAAATACTACAGGCTGTTAATAGCATTATTTAGTCTTGACGAAACAGTTTTTTGGTCTGTCAGTGCTCTCTGTTTCCTGCATTCTCTCCATTTTTAGTTGGTGTCCTCAAGGAGATGTAACCATATTGTATACATCTTTTCCAGACTGGATGCCTTACAGAAGGTTTATCACCTGACTAGAATAGTTATGACAGGACTCACTCCTGATCGTTTTTCATACTAGCACAATCACTTCATTTCAACCATCATCCTTTGTTTGGGCTTTTATGTCCTTTACCTATGTCTAAGGTATTGCAAGAATTTCTCTTAGAGAGACAGACATGTATAAATAGCAGTTTTCACCTGATAGTTCTCCTTAACACTTTGCAGCCTGGGTTTCAAAGTATACACTACTAAGGGGGCTTCTCAACCCCCTTATGCCTTTTGCTGCCTGCACCTTCATCCTAATGTCAAAGCTCATACCTCCTTAGGTGTTTTGATGTCAGTTCAATGACTCCCCAAAGTGAAGGGCCTGTCCTGCTCATATCCCCCAGACTCCAACTAGAGAAAATTCTTTGCTTTTAAGTTCTCTTGTGGTTGGATTGTTTCAACACGGATAATCTAGGGTAATTTTTCTATTTTAAGTTCAATAAACTTTACATCTGCAATCTCCCATTAATCATAAAATATAATATAAAATATTTACAGTTCTTAGGGAAATGTACATTTTTTGAAGAGCCTATTCTGACTACCACACCCACCTTTTCGTCCCATTTCTTGTTTCCACATTCTTTTATAGCTGAGACTTCATAGTTCCAGGCATCTATAGGCTTTTCAAAGGTAGAGTGATCAGCTGGCTTCAAGTTCAACCCACTTCATACATAGTCTAGGTATAGCTGCAAAGGACAAAGAATCACACTAGACTTACACAACTTCTCAGTGATACCAGTGGTAAAAGTTATGGGATAAAGCCTTCACAATTTTAAGGAAAATTATTTTGAGTCTAGAACTCTATATACAAAACCATATCAACCAGCATGAGTGTACAATAAAAACATTTTTAAACAATCACAGGCTGAGAAAACATGTTCCATGTATCCTATTTTAGATATACTTGAAACCCCAACCAAATAAAGAAGTAAACGAAGCATGAAGAAGACAGAAGATTTAGGAAACAGTTCAGCCAATATAGCATATGAATGAATGAAATTCCAGAAATCTGGCTATTCAGTGAGCCTAGTAGAACAACCAATCCATATGGGAGTTAAAATACATAAGGGCCCATGAGCAGTGTCTAGGAAAAAAGGATTCCAAAGATATGATAATACACGTGAGAAATTTTAGGAATTCAAGAATTCAATAAAACCAGAGTATAAAAGTCAATAAGATAATTAGTAACTTTGTGGGAAACAGAAGTTCAGAAAAGAAAATTAATCACAGTTTGAGTCTTGCCAGTACAGTGCACAACATTTAATCATCATAATATAAATACTGATTATTTATTTTTAAGACCGATAATTGTTCCATATAAAAGAATTCAAGAAAAATTATAGTTAGGAAATAGAATACAGATTAGAAGTAATGTTTCTCTCTCTCTCTCTCTCTCTCTCTGCCTCTGCCTCTCTCTAACTCTGCTTTTCAAATAAATAAATAAATCTTAAAAAAAAAAAGTGGGGAGAGGGCTGGCACTATGGTGTAGTGGGTAAAGCCACCACCTGCAGTGCCCACATCCCAGATGAGTGCCAGTTCGAGTCCTTTCTGCTCCACTTCTGATCCAGCTCTCTGCTATGGCCTGGGAAAGCAATAGAAGTTGGCCCAAGACCTTCGGCCCCTGCACCTGCATGGGAGACCCAGAAGAAGCTCCTGGCTTCTGGCTTCTGGCTTCAAATAGGTACAACTCTGGCCATTGTGGCCATCTGGGGAGTGAATGATCAGATGGAAAAAACCTCTCTCTCTCTCTCTCTCTCTCTCTGCCTCTGCCTCTCTGTAATTTCGCCTTTCCAATAAATAAATAAATGTTTAAAAAGAGAAGAAGTAATGTTAACATTTTAAATGTAAGCTATAAATTGGGAAGTGGGGCATGGGAAAGAGAGATAAAAGGGAAAAACACCAAAAATATCATTTTACGGAGTGAGGAGTCCAAAGACACCACCAACAATTAGCAGAACATAGAATAGTATATCATTTGTAATTGTAAATTTTATGAATAGAGGAACTGAAAGCTAAATATATAGAAAGGGACAAAAGTGAAGTGAAAATGAACTACTTTCTTGTCCATCACAGATAAAAATCAATAGATAAGGCCTAATATTTATAAATCACTAAGACACAATGTAAACAAAGTACTAGCAAGAACACTGGTTAGCAAACAATGGCCTGTGGCCTCATCTAACCCACAGCCTGCTTCTGAGTGCCTGGTAAATTCAGAATGCCTTTTATACTTTTTTAAAGAGTAGCCAAAACAGAACAATGTGTAACATGTTCTGTGCCTACTGTATGTATGTGATTGAAAAAGCCTAGACTATTTGCTATCTGCCCTTTTACAGAAAACAAAATTGTCACCTCTTGGTTTAAGACATAGGAATTCACTGGGAGACACTCTTCCTGAAGTCCCTTGTGCTCAGACACAATTTACTGGATATGCCAAAAATGCAAGGCCCAGATTGCCCTTTAACTAAGCCATATCTCAGGCTCTATTTGCTACGAGCAATCTGAAAGAATGAGATAATATCCCTGCAGGTCAAAGAGCAGATTTGTTTACCACGTGGTATAAAACAACGGAACTTCTAAGCTCTGTGTCCTTCCCTGTCTCACCATCCACTACCTGTACTGGCACTGATCTAGACCGTTCTTGTCACCCTGTGGGACTTAGAAGGATGAGGGGAACCAATATAAACATGAGGCACATGTGAATTGCTGCGCTATCAATAATACTTAATTTTTCTAGCACCCGAGAGCATCTATGAAACAGTGACAGGCTAACTTACCCACTTGTCAGTACACATAGTTTAAGTTCAAATCCCAGGCCCTGGTGAAGACAACCATCAGAAGAACAAAAAGCAGAAACAAATCAATTGTCTGCTTGGTAGTGGAGCAGAGGGTGGAGGCCACTTAGAGGATCATTAGTTTTCACAGAAGACCTACTTACCTTTGATTTTTAAAAACCATATGCATATATTAAAATAACATACACACACATACTGCTATGTATGTTAGACAATTTTATCATTGAGTGAACATCACGAAGTGAACTGAAAACATCAGAGTGAATGCTATGACATCACTAGGTAACATCATCTTTTGGGTCCCCCAGGGTTACCAAAAAGTTATTCTGGGGCAATAACTGCTTTTGTACTTTTTTTTTTTTTTTGACAGGCAGAGTGGATAGTGAGAGAGAGAGACAGAGAGAAAGATCTTCCTTTTCCATTGGTTCACCCCGCAATGGCTGCTGCGGCTGGCGCATTGCGGCCGGCGCACCATGCTGATCTGAAGGCAGGAGCCAGGTGCTTCTCCTGGTCTCCCATGGGGTGCAGGGCCCAAGCACTTGGCTATCCTCCACTGCACTCCCAGGCCACAGCAGAGAGCTGGCCTGGAAGAGGGGCAACCGGGACAGAATCCGGCGCTCCGACCAGGACTAGAACCCGGTGTGCCGGCGCCGCAAGGCGGGGGATTAGCCTATTGAGCCACGGCGCCGGCCTGCTTTTTTACTTTTAAGATTTATTTATTTATTTATTTATGTGAGAGGCAGAGTTACAGAGAGAGAGAGAGAGATCTTCCATCTGCTGGTTCACTCCCTAAATGGCCACAATAGCCAAGCTGTGAAATTGGATATGACCCCCTAAAATCTACACAAAATTGTGGTCCCTTAAAGTTCCCCAGAATTGCTATCTGGGATGCCATACAATTTCACCTCAGTGGCAAGGGTTGCCACTGAGTGGTTATTTATGACAAGTTTTCTCCCAGGTCCTTCAGCACCTCATTAACTCTAGCAACCTCCTGTCGTCGATTAAAGTCCTAGTGCCCTCCCCCGTCACTATACCCCCGTTGAGTGGTCAGTGTCATACAGACCTTTGATCCGGGGGATTTGCCAAAGCTGTCATGTCTGTGAACTCCACCACAATGGACAGTTACCTGGATTGCTGGTAATCCAGCAATAATAATAAAGCTCTCACTCTCCTATGCATCTTTCTCACTAAATAAAGCTTTAAACGTACCATGCTGCCTCGTTCATCTGTGCTGGTATTTAGAATTCTTCTCTAAATATTAGGCAAGAACCCTCTTGGGCTCACTAATATTAGGGATTTATTAGCAAGCATCTGGTGAAATCGTATGGCACCCCAAATTCCGGTAGCACATGTGGCATCCCAGATATCAATTCTGGGGAACTTTAAGGGACCACAATTTTGTGTAGATTTTAGGGGGTCGTATCCAATTTCAGCTGGGCTTGGCTGAAGCGAGTAACCAGGAGTTTCCTCTGGGCCTCCCTCATAGATGCAGGACCCAAGCCCTTGGGGCATCTTCTGCTGCTTGACCAGGAACATTAGCAGGGATCTAGATCAGAAGTGAAGCAGCCAGAATGCCCATACTGGATGCCAGCATTTTAGGCAGTGAATTAATCTACTATGCCACAATGCTGGCCTCAATGACTGTGTTGTCAAAATGACAGTCTCAGATGTCCCCACTCTAACTTGAATCTGCCCAGATTCAAGACTTGTTATGTTGAATAGAATAAAGCAGAAGTAACACTGTGTGATGTTCAAAACAGCCTCAGCTTCACCTAGCTAAACAATTAATGTTTACTTTTTGAGAAGGCCAAACTATATGGAAAGGCAACCAGAGCAAAAGAGAGGCATCTTATTGCTTTTAATTTTGTTCAGCTTTTTAAAAAATTTTTATTGGGGCCGGCGCCGTGGCTCACTTGGTTAAATCCTCTGCCTGTGGCGCTGGCATCCCATATGGGCACCAGGTTCTAGTCCGGGTTGCTCTTCTTCCAGTCCAGCTCTCTGCTGTGGCCCAGGAGAGCAGTGGAGGGATGGCCCAAGTTCTTGGGCCCCTGCACTTGCATGGGAGACCAGGAAGAAGCACCTGGCTTCTGACTTCGGATGGGCACAGCGCTGGCCGTAGCAACCATTTGGGAAGTGAACCAATGGAAAGAAGATCTTTCTCTCTGTCGCTCTCTCTCTCACTGTCTATAACTGTACCTGTCAAATAAATTTTAAAAAATTATTTGTTATATAAGTGTTGTGTATTTCATATACCCAGATTTAGAAATATAGTGATACTTCCCACCCTACCCTCCTTTCTGCCCATGCTCCAACCCTTCTTTCTCCTCTCTCCCTTCCCCACTCTTAATTTTTACAGAGAGCTACTTTCGGTTTACTTAAAGATCATAAAGTTAACCCTACACTAAGTAAACGAGTTCAAAAAATAGTATGAAGGAGAAAAAAAAAAAAACACTGTTCCTCAACAGAAGAGACATGAACTGTAAGCAATCATGGAATCTCAAAACGTCCATTTCACTCCAGTACATTACATTTTAGGTACTTTATTAGTTACCTAGGACTGGGGAAAACACACGGTATCTGTCTTTTTGAGACTGGCTTATTTAACTAAGTATAATGGTTTCCAGTTGCATCCATTTTGTTAAAAAGACAGGATTCCATTTTTTTTGAAGCTGTCTAGTACTCCACAGTGTATTATACCATAATTTCTTTATCCAGTCTTCAGTTGATGGACATCTGGATTGATTCCATACCTTAGCTATTGTGAATTGAGCTGCAATAAACATGGGGGGTACAAATCACACTTTCATGTTTATTTCACTTCATTTTGGTAAATTCCCAGGAGTGGGATGGCTGGATCATATGGTAGGTCTATATTCAGCTTTCTGTGGTATCTCCATACTGTCTTTCACAGTGGCTACACGAGTTTACATTCTCACCAACAGTGGATTTGGGTACCTTTTCCCCTACATCCTCACCAGCATTTGTTTGTTTTCAGTATGAAAACCATTCTAACTTGGGTGAGGTGAAACCACATTGTGGTTTTGATTTGAATTTCCCTGATGGCTAGTGATTCTGAGCATTTTTTCAAATGTCTGTTAGCCATTTCCTCTCTTGAAAAATGCCTATTCAAATCCTTTGCCCATTTCTTAACTGGATTGTTCATTTTGTTGCTGTTGAATTTCTTAAGTTCTTTATAGATTCTGGATATTAACCCTTTATCAGTTGTATAGTTTGCAAATATTTTCTCCCATTCTGTCAGTTGCCTAACCACTTTGCTGAGTGTGTCTTTTGAAGTACACAAAATTCCCACCTTGAGTAATCCCATTTGTCAATTTTGGTTTTATTTAATAGCCCCAGCTGAATTTCCCACCATCACACAGCATCAGCTGCCAGCCAAATATGCAGTCATCCAGGCTCAGCTGAGTTTTGAGTTCACTTCAGCCATATCAACTGTTAATGGAACAGAAGAACTGCACAGCTAAGCCTAATCTGAAAATTCTTGAGTTCTGGGACGGTGTTGTTTGTAGCTGACAAAGTTGTTACCTGCAACACCAACATTTCATATGGGCACCAGCTCAAGTCCTGGCTGCTCTGTTTCTGATCCAGCTCCCTGCTAATGTGCCTGAGAAAGCAGAGGAGAATGGCCCATGGGAGACCCGAATGAAGTTCCTAGCTCCTGACTTTAGCCTCCCCTATCCCTAGCCATGGTGGCCATCCAGGGAGTGACCCAGCAGATTAAAGATCTCTCTCTGTGTCTCCGATCGCCACTCCCTTCTCTAAGTGTGCCTTTCAAATAAATAAAAAATACATTTAAAAAAATTCTTGTTGTTCTAAGCTACTAAATTTTTGAGTAGTTTATTATCCAGCAACAGACATCCAAAGTAGTATGCATTTAGTATATTTAACACACATAATAGATTAAAGGTATCCGGATTAACTTGTTATCCCTTGGAGTGTTCATTTATCCAAATATCTTATTTCTAAGCCTTTGTAGCTTTTGGTTACTGAGTGGTCATGAAGAAATTATTTTCCCTTACCAGCAGTCATCAGTGAAACAGATGTCTTATCTCTTTTCAAAATAGATTATTGCTTTCCTAGAAATAGATCTGCCACATATGTACCATTATCAGAAATTTTGCTTTTGAGGAATAACTACTTACATTTTTAAGAACCAACATACAAGCTATTTTCACTTTATTTGTTATTATTACTTTTTGGATACACATTTACAGTTTTTGAAAAGTTCTATTGCCTATGAAGTATACACCTTTAGCTACACAACAAAGGCTTAAGATGATCTGCAGAGTTATATACCATATCAGTGATCTTTTTAAAAATACACATATACATGTTAAAGTTTTATTTATTTAGATAGACAGAACTGCTACCTACTGGTTCACTCCACAAATGCCTGCAAGGGCCAGGACTGGGCCCAGCTGAATCCATGGGCTGGGAACACAATATAGATCTTCCTCACTGGTGGCAGGGATCTAACTACTAGAGCCATCACTTGATGGAAACTGGAATCAGCAGCAGGAGCTAGAAATCTGAACTAGATTCTTCAAAGGATGTGGACATCTGAAGTGGCATCTTAATTGCTAGACCAGTTAATTTTCTGGGAATTTTTAAAATATAAACCTCTGATTAAAAAATGTTAAAAGACATAAAATACACTTTTAAAGTTAAATGTTGGTCATTCTCATTCATGTAAAATACACTAACTTATGAGTAAAGACCTTTCCCTTTATTTGTAATTATGGCTACCAAGTCCTTCACCTCAGAACAATTTTACTTCCACTAAGTCTGCTCTTTACCCTTACTACTCTTGCTCTTTTCTCCTTCATGTTCTCCTAGGCCATAAACTCCATCTAATAATATCTATATTTATCTTGCCCATCTGTTCTCCAGTTTACTCTTTCGTGGATCTACACACGCATTAGCAGGCCTCTTGATCCTATGTTGTGTCCGTACTCTGGCATCTGAGCATGATTAATTTGTGTAATTTGCTGCATTATGATCCATTCAAGTCTCAGCAAGGATCTCAATATTACTGAGGAATAATTGCATTTCTCTTGGTAATTGTTTTATTTAAATCTTTATCAATCAGCTTCTTAAGTTCCCAGCTTTTCTCTGGCCCACCCAATTCAATCTGTGATCTCATCTCATGTCATTCAGCTTCCATTCTTTTTTTTTTTTTCTTTCTCTAACAGTTGGAAGAAATGTCTCTTCTCTACCCCAAAGCTGTGTTATTCAACTGTGAATCCCTAATCATTGTTTCTTTCATAAAAACCTCTCCATTGACTACTTGAACTTGATTTTCCAACATACAAGGTGGGCTTTCATTGACTTAGGGCATTTCCACAGCTCCCAGGGTCTTCTTCCTTGACTTCTGTAATAATATGTTAATATTCACATTTCTGTATGCCTTTTAGAGTCACATTAATGATAGTAAGTCAATTTTCTCTAGCTTGTGAGTCAACTACTCTGTCTCATTAGTATTCTGTGTTTTCTCTTAGACCCTTAATGCTTAATTTCACATTTCCTTAGTGGACATTTCCCACCCAATTCTATTCTTTTATTATTATTTTAATGAACTCAGAAAGAAGAAAATAATATATATATATATATATATATATAAAATCTGACATCTTGAATTGGAATTTATTGTTCAGTTTTCACTATACACTGATCTTATTTTATATCTGCAGTATATTCATAGATATCTCTGATACTAATAATTTAAAGTTTTAATTATTTTCTCAAGTTGGTATTTCCCTTGTTTCCCTGATGCATTTCTTATATCTTGTCTTCCTTGTGCAGCAGGCCAAATATCTGGTGACCTTTGGTGCTTGGTCATGTGTGAGAATGAAGCAATAGAAAAGCAGACTAGGTGCTCTATGTGAGATGATAAGATGGTTGACTGGCAGAATTTACTTTAAATTAAATGAGAAGAAAGCTAGCCATTATGCTGGTAGATTGACTGCATCTCCCTTTAGGGATATTATAGAATATGGTTGCTTTCACTCAGTTCATCAGTCACCATTCCTCCTTCAACTTTATGACTTCTATAGGTTTTTTCTTTTTTTTGTAATGTTATATACATCTGTGATCCCTTCTCCAGTTCATTATTTCTCTTGGGTCATTATTCATTACTGTCATTACTGCTGTTGTAATTAGACTGTGGGAATAAGAGTTGATAAACTGGTCATTAGTTGGATATTTGACACAAAAATTCAATTGTTTAACTTGGCTGCTTGATTTTTTAATTTGTGAATCTCACAGTGTCTTTGCCACTTCTCTCAGCTGCCAATCATTGACTAGAATTTCAGTTATTGCTGTCTATTAGCATATTAAAGAATAATGGAATTGTTGATCTTAGTGTTAATAGATTGATATAATTTAATTTTATTGTACACATTGATTTATTCATTGGGTGTTGAGACTATAGGAAGGTTTTTTTTTTTTAACGCTATCCATAAAGAGTCCTAGGTTCATGGCTCCCAGCAGCAGCAATCCGAGGCTGCATGGCCACTTGTCGTCACTTATTTGCTTCTAATTCCCTTAGTTGTTTCCATCAAATTGTGATAACCCTGATACCTTGAGCAGAAGTCTGACCTTCCTTACCTCCTCCACAAATCTCAAGTGGCTATTTCTACTCTAACATTTCCTATATATCTTGACAGGAAAAAGGAAAGCAAAGTCTTATTAAGTTTCTAATGATGACAGACAATCATGAGGGAACTAAATGGGACAAGCAATTTTGTCTCTTCTCTCTTCCACACCCCAGGGCTCTAATTAAAAGTAAAGGAAGTTAACAACAACAAAAAAAAACACACAAGTGAATATATAAATGCCATAACTGTTTTAAAAATTAGTACATCTGGTAATAACAGATTATATTTACAGTGGTCTTAATGCAACTCCCACATTTTTGTGATGAAATCCTTGGTCACACACAATTCCAACATGTAGAGTATATTCTCCTAAACTGGTATATAATATATTTTGAGTCTTTATTTGGGTTTGTAGATCAAAAAAAGATATAAATTATTCTGACAATAGGTACTGAAGCAGGGAGATCCTGAAACATTGTTCATTTAACTTTTACTACACTCATAACAACAACAAAAATGAACTTCCTGATTTTATTGCTGTCACGTCGTTAAAGTATAACCTTGTTAGGATATAAAATCTCTTTGAGAGCTGCTCACCATGAAAGCTTTTTATAAAGGTCTGAGAGTGTATATATATATATATATATATATATATATATATATAATCTTCAGTGCAATTTTTTTGTTTCATGATTTATTACCGGTAACATTATTCATTTTTGTTCTTTGGTCTTATCTCATCCACAGAGAAAGAAATATTGAGAATTGCAGGATTGGATTTTGAAGCAAGAGCAGCTATCTTTGGTATATGACCGCCAGAAAGTAGAAATAAAAGAAAATGAACTAATTGTTGATATAGAACCATTTTCGTATTGTTCAATTCCAAGTAAAGGATTCTTGGAAGAGGTCATAAACCAAATATTTTTACACCTGAACTTTCCACTCATACAACATCTTTTAGCAATAATTATACCTAGATGTCTTTTTTCATAAGTGCAGGTACCTCCAAAACACCTAAGCTACTGCTGTACATTTTGAGAATTTCATTTTAAATGAAATAGTGGAAGGATAATTGGATATCCAAATACAAGTGAATAAAGACTATCTACCTCATACTACACATAAAATTAATTCAAAATGAATCATAGACCTAAATGTAAGAGCCAACCTGATGAATCCTTAGGGAAAAAAATACGGTAATTCTTATTAATTTGGGGATAGGCTATGATTTAGACATTCAACCAAAAGCACAAGCAATAAATAAAAAACTAATACAGCAAGGCTGGTGCTGCAGCTCAATAGGCTAATCCTCCACCTGCGGCACTGGCACACAGGGTTCTAGTCCTGGTCAGGGCGCTAGATTCTGTCCCGGTTTCTCCTCTTCCAGTCCAGTTCTCTGCTGTGGCCTGGGAGTGCAGTGGAGGATGGCCCAAGTCCTTGGGCCCTGCACCCCATGAGAGACCAGGAGAAGCACCTGGCTCCTGGCTTCAGATCAGCGTGGTGCACCGGCCGCAGTGCACTGACCACCAGCGACCATTGGGGGGTGAACCAATGGGAAAAGGAAGACCTTTCTCTCTGTCTCTCTCTCTCACTGTCCACTCTGCCTGTCAAAAAAAAAAAAAAAACTAATACCGCATATATCATCAAAATTGAACAGACAACCCACAGATGGAAAGAAAATTTTGCATAAGAAATTTGGTAAGAAATCTGTACCCAGAATAAATAAAGGACATTTACTTATCAGCAGAAAAATTCAATTAATAATTGATATAAGTGCATGAACATGCATTTATCCAAAGAAGAACATAAAAAAAGGCCAGAAAGCAGATGGGAAGAATTTAAGCATTATAAGTTATTTGAGAAATGCAAATCAAAATCACAATGAGACACTGCTTGACAACCACTGAGATGACTAAAAGAAAAAAGAAATAACAAGTGTTGATGAAGACATGGAGAAACTAGAACTCTCATATATTGCTGGTGGGAATGTACAATAGTGCAGTCATTTTGGTAAACAGTTTCTCAAGGTGTTCAACAGACAGCTATTATATGATCCAATGACTTCAAGTATTCATAGCCACATTATTCAAAGTATCCAAAAGTGGTAACACCCAAATGTCCATCAAATGATATATAAACAAATTATATACATTCATACAGTGGAGGATTAATTGGCAGTAAAAAGATACAAAGTACTAGTGGAAACTACAATATGTTTGAATTTTCAGCATATTTCTTAAGAAGATATACATAAAATATGATACGTTGTATGATTTTATTTTTATCAGTTGTTCAGAATAGGCAAATTCATAGAGACAGAAAGGGACAGTGGATTTTAGGGGATAGAGGAAGGGGAATAGGCATAGGATTTTTTTGAGAGAAATGAAACTGTTCTAGAACTAGGTAGTTATGTTTACACAATTGTAAACAAATATTGAGTTGTACACTGTTAAAAAGATGAATTTTATGGTATATGAATTATATTTCATTAAAGTTAATAGTTTTTTGTTAAAAAAAACACAGCTGTTGATCTTCTTTTGTTTATTTCCCCAATTGCATCATCATTGCATATCCTTTCTTTATCCATCTAATCAAACTTCCAGTTGTTAAAATCTAACTTACTCAAGATGAGGCATTCAGTGTGAGCTGTTGAATCACTATATGTAGATTTTCTAAGGAAATTTCCAGGAAACTCTTCCTTATTTCTTGAACCTATCTCTGTACTTCAAAATACTAAAGGTGCCCAAGAGTGTAGGAGAGAGAATCCAGGGAGAAGGATTTGCTGAGACTGCTGAAGAAACCTCCAACTACTATGAGCCCCATGCTGCAACTTTTAGGAAGGTCGAGTGTGCCTAACGTCTTTTGGATGGAGATTGGAAGTCAAATAATACGTGGGTTGAAATCGGGAGAGGAAGAAAGCAGTTCATGGGGTTGTCGGGGGCCAGAGAGCAATCAGTGCTTTCCTGGAAGGAGAGACATGCCAGCTCACAGAGCAGAAGCAAAATCACTTTGGGCTCTGTCGAATGGCACAGCCCGCAGGTAATAAAAAGGGAGCCTGGAAATAGGAAGCAGGGAACAAAAGCCTCTGGAAGGAAGTGCAAAGGCTACTCAGATGAGCTACATCTGTTCGTATCAGATGGATTGCTGAGGGGAGAAAGAGACCCTGTAGACACACTCTGCAGCTCCTGAGAACACTTGTTCACAAGATAGAGGGTCATCTCCACACTTGATCATAGCCAAAAGGCCAAGAATCCATGTCACCTCCAAACTTCAATCAACCCCAGAGAGAGGCCTCCCCGCTGAGATCTAGGAAGATTTAGAAGTTGCTCATTTTCTTTCTCTTCTCCCTGCCAGTGCTCCACTGCTGAAATAGTTAGAAACTAACTAGCAAGAGCAGGTGTGAGACAGAAAAAAAAAATAAATATGAAACCAACTCCACCCCCACCACTCTCCCACGGACATCTTGCAAAGTAAAGTAAGCACCATCTTGGGAAAGGAGTTTTGTTGTTAAACAACATTTGGGATTTTGATTGCTATTTTCCACTGATAAGCCTAAATCCTGTACTGAATATGTTTGCAATGTTATATGACTATAGAGCTTACTGTTACCTAAGTGTGGGCTGAAATACCATGAAAATAGTTTATTCTTAATCAAGTAGTGTCTGAAAAAAATAAAAGTTTGGTTTGATTGTATTAGGTCCAAGACTGGCTCAACATAATGGTGACAGATAGTAGGTCCATGATACAGCAGCAGCATCTGATTGATTCATTCATTATTGTTCAGTGCCTAACCCAATAGCTTTCTTAGAGTAAGTACTCAAACAATATCTACTAAAATTGAACAAAGAAAGAAACAATAAATCTTCAAAGGAGACCTCTAAACTCTACTCATTTGCCATGTGACTGTCTTTTACAGGTGTGTATCCTCCTCCCTATTCCAGCACCCATTAACAAAGGACCTCAGACGTATGGTGGGCATTTAGCTCAGTAGTTAAGCTGCCCCACATCAGACCTCCTGGTTCAAGTCTCAGTCACTGTGCTTTCAATCCACCTTCCTACTAATACATCTAGAAGATAGCAACTCATGGCCCAAACATTGGGTTACTGTCCTGACTTCTGGCTTGGGCCTGATCCAGTCCCAGCTGTTGTGGGCATGTGGTGAACGAATGATGGAAAATCACTTTCTCCTTTCTCCTTTCTCCTTTCTCCTTTCTCCTTTCTCCTTTCTCCTTTCTCCTTTCTCCTTTCTCCTTTCTCCTTTCTCCTTTCTCCTTTCTCCTTTCTCCTTTCTCTTTCTCTTTCTCTTTCTCTTTCTCTTTCTCTTTCTCTTTTTCTCTTCTCTTCTCTTCTCTTCTCTTCTCTTCTCTTCTCTTCTCTTCTCTTCTCTTCTCTTCTCTTCTCCCTCTCTCTCTCTCCCTGTTCCTCCCTCCCTCTGTCTTGTTCTTTCTGTATCACTCTGCTTTCAAATAAATGAATCTTTTAAAAAGGCTCTTGACATAAATCTTCCCAAGAAAACTTACAACCTCAGGAATATCCTAATTTCCTTTGCACACATTTATCATGGTATCACTGTCAAATAACAGTAGAGTGGATTCCTGAACCAAGAACCTTCTTAATATTTGATACAAAACTTATGATCTAGATAAGCCAAAAGATACAAACACCTTCAAATATTAGTCTAATTCAACACTCTTCATTTACAGAAAAAAATGCTCAAAATTTTGAAGAAATAAGTGGGGGAAGAAAGGAAAGAATGCTTACTTGTAGCCTACTGTGTAAGAATGTCATGCGATACAGGGAGATTAGCAGCCAGTCACAGGGGCTTGGGAATTTTTCTGGTGAAACAGCTCATTTTATTTTTCTGAATTCAGAATAGCCTCTTATATTTGTTTTAATTTTTCTTTTTCCTATTGAAGCCTTTTATTTAAGGAATATAAACTTCATGTATTTCATAAGTACAATTTTAGAATATAGTGATTCTTTCCACCATACCCACCCTCCCACCCAGACTCCCACCCCTCCCCTTCCTCCCTCTCCCATTCTCCACTAAGATCCATTTTCAATTAACTTTATACACAAATGACCAACTATATACTAAGAAACAGCTCATTTTAAAATTTAATTTAAAATAGTTATCTTTTTGAGCTGGCATTGTGGCACAGCAGTTTATGTCACTGTGGGTTAAGCCCACAGTGTCACTGTGTCACTGTGGGTTAAGTGACAATGGAATCTCAGGAGTACCAGTTCAAATACCAGCTGTTCCACTCCTCATCCAGCTGCCACCAACATGGAAGACCTAGATGAAGTTCCTGGCTCCTTGCTTTGGCCTTGCCCAGCCCTGGCCCAATCTAGGCTATTGCAGCCATTTGGGGGTAAACCAGTGGATGGAAGATCTCTTTCTCTTCTTTCATTATCTATCTCTTCCCCTCTTTTTCTATAAATCTGCCCTGAAAGTAAATATTCAATTTAAAAAGTGGTTATCTTTTTATTATAACTATAATAGATATTCATTGTAAGTTATAGCATTTTAAAGATAAAAGTAAAATTAAAATATAGAAAACAATCATAATTCTATCATCAGGAAATGGTCACTGTTATATTTATATTTCTTCCCTCTCAGACTTTTCTCCATCTACCTACCTACATACTTATCTGTGAATATGTTCAAAACTGCTTGTAAGTAAATTTGTTTTTTGCACTTAAATTATACCATTAATAATACTCATATCATGAAATATTTATAGCAACTATGATATTTATGGCATCATTTCCATTGTAGAGCTATTATTTGAGAAGAGTTCTCTATATATCTTGCACATATACCACTAATCAGAAATACAATTTGCAAATATTTTCTCCCAATGTGTGAGTTCTTTTTTTATTTTCTGAATGGCATCCTGCCATAGTCTGAATATTTATGTCTCCCCACATTTCATCTACTGCAACATACTCTCCAATGTGGCACCAACAGTTTCTTTGGAGATGGTGAAATCCTGAGGCTCTGCCCTCATGCATGGAATCAGTACCCTTTTAAAGGAGGTTCAGGGAGCTCATCTGCCCCTCCACCATATACTGATGAAGTGAGAAGCCACCGTCTTTGAAGCCCTCAAGAGACTCTGCCAGAATCATCTGGCATCATGATCTTGGCCTTTCTAGCTTTCAGAACTGTCAGGAATGAATTTCCATTGTTTGTAATTAGTCTAAGGGGTTTTGTTATAGCAGCCTTGTAGACTTAGATATAACCTTTGAAACATAGAGGGTTTTAATTTTGTTGGGATCTAGTTATGTTATTCCTTTCTTGCTAGTGTTTTTGTATCATATGTAAGAAGCCATTGCCTAATCCAAGGCTATGAAGGTTATTTTTTATGCTTTTGCTAGGAATTTAATAGCTTTAGCTCTTGTATTCCGTTTCAAGATCAATTTTGTATTTCTTTTTGTATATAATTGTTTTATATGTGGACATGCAGTTATCCTGGTACCACTTATCAAAAGCCTATTCTTTCTCTATTGAAATGTCTCAGCCCCCTTGTTGAAAGCAGCTGATCATAAATGGATGTTTATTTCTGAAAATTTAATCCTATACCATTGTTTTATATGACTATCTTTACATTGTCTTTATTACTGTAGCTTTGTAGTAGGTTTTGAAATCAGTAGGCATGAACCTTCTAATGTTCTTTTTTGAGAATTGCTTTGATCATTCTGGTTCCTTTGTATTTACATGGGATTAGTAGAATCCTTTGTATTTACATGGATTGGTAGAAATTATCCATTTCTGCAAAGTGCCACCTGGCATTTTATCAGGACTTAAATTGCATCTATAGTCTAGTTTGGGGTAGTATTGCCATCTCAATCATATGAAGTCTTCTAATATTGTAGCACAAGATTTCTTTCCTTTTTAAGATCATTTTAATTGATTGTAATGACATTTTATAGTTTTTAATATATAATTCTTACATTCCCTTTGCTTAACCTATTCCTGAGTAATTTATCCCTTAAACTATATGATAAATGCAATTTTCTTACAGTTTTCATGTTGTTCCACAAACCAGTTTTAATTAACATTACCTTGTAAATATAAAAATCCATTGTTGAGACTCATGTCCTCTATTTTCATGTCTTCATTCCTTCTCCCTTTTTACAATCCGTATTGTTTCTGTCTTGCTCTAAAATCCAAATATATTTTTAATATATTTTGACATACATCACCCTCTTCTACAATACATGGCTTTAGAGGGTCTTAAGAGTTTTTTTCCCAGAAGTCTGTTAGGACTAAAAGGCACATTGGTGACAGTGTGGCCCATCCTGTTCACAATAGCTGAGGACAGGTCCAGGTGGCAGAATGATTGTTCAGAGAGTGCAGAAGAAAGGATTCTTCTGACTCGTTGTATAGAACTCTTTCTCTTCATACAATCTCAATTTTAACTTCTGTCTCTAATTTTAAATTCTTATGGAATGAGAAGTGTGTGATTTAATTTGCTTTGTGCAGCACCTGGCATAACGACAGATGTTTAAAATGGGCTTTTTTCATTATGACAATAACCTCCAGGGGACTCAAGGCCTTGTGTATGAATGGACTTCACTTGATGAAACCTGTGTATTTTAAGGTTTCTCACAATAATTTATGCCTACCAAGCTTGTACAACATTATAACACATTTTATTTTTCTTTCTCTTTTTTTAATCTTTTATTTATTTATTTATTTGACAGGCAGAGTAGACAGTGAGAGAGAGACAGAGAGAAAGGTCTTCCTTTTCCATTGGTTCACCCCCCACTTGGCTGCTATGGCTGGCATGCTGTGGCCTTTGCACTGTGATGATCCGAAGCCAGGAGCCAGGTGCTTCCTTCTGGTCTCCCATGCAGGTGCAGGGTCCAAGGACCTGGGCCATCCTCCACTGCACTCCCGGGCCACAGCAGAGAGCTGGACTGGAAGAGGAGCAGCCGGGACAGAATCCAGCGCCCTAAATAGAACTAGAACCCGGGGTGCTGGCGCCGCAGGTGGAGGATTAGCCTAGTGAGCTGCGGTGCTGGCCATTTTTCTTTCTTTTTAACATAATAATTATATAATGCAGGAGGTCTAAGAAAGGACATAACATCAGCTCTATCCTCAAACTTTTTAGAATAACATTAAGACTTAAGGGTGTTGTTAGTCTTTCTTGATTGTAGAGTTCAAAAAGTTTCACACACCCCTTTGTGGTGATAAGAACCATAAATTACCTTTAATTTAATGACTGCCTTCAGTTGCAAGGACAGTACGCTATGGTAGCAATTGACTGTGATTACCTCAGTTATTCACATACAGGATTATACCTGTGAAATAAATTGAATCAGATGCTCTGCCTGCTGGACCAGTTGGTATTAAGTGTAATTTACCATGGGGGAAGGAGTTGATGTGAACTTCTGGAGGAAAATTTGAAAGAGGATGCTGCATTTTTAAAAATGTTTAAAATATGCAGTTAAATCTCCACTTGTGTGAAAGTCAGTCCTCAAAACAGTCTTTTGGTGTGCTAATTATGTAGAGTGTCCCTAACTCAGTGTACGAAACTCCAAAGTATAAAATAGTAGCATGCAGGATTGGCTCAGCACTTATATAACAGCGTAGAATGTTCCAGTGGCAGAAAAGCATGAATAAATGGCTTCTATAAACCCAAATATATTGAGTTATTAAATAACCCAGACAAATACATAAAAGCCCTTTGCCTATAGAAACAAATCCTTCCAGCACAGCAATAATATCTTCCACCCACTGCTGAATCACCAGAAGGCTTTAGCATCCATTTTCTAGGATTACTTAAAAAGCCTAGCAGGTGCCAACAATTCTGCCACTAGGAGAACATACATAGGCAAACTGAGTCATCAGTTAACAGCTCTTCAGAGTCTCTTGTTAGCAGTGACAACACTCACAGAGAAGTCAATTTTAGGGTGTCCAGATTAAAACTCCCCGTCCTATGATTCCTGAGTTTTCCCAGATAGTTGAGCTATTTCATGGCCCTCTGCCTTTACCTCCTTCTAGCAGAAAGTATATTTGCTAGTTAACTGAAGTGCCAATGATGGCCTGAGTTGCTCCTTTTGGCAAATGCAGTAGAAAACGTGTGTATTCTCATTAGTTTGTTGACTTGCCTTATTTACATACACACGTGCAGGTTAAGGTGGGAAAAAACAGGTATAAAGGCTGCCATTTGCTGAACCCACTGCCTCTTCTGCTGTGGCCCTGTAAAAATATATGGATTGTTGACTTTCCCCAAAGTTAGCATTTTTGATTTCCTAACAGAGTTTCCAAAACAGGAGAGTATGCTATCTGTGGAGGATTCTGAAAGAGCAATGCATATAAAAATTCCTGTAATGGGAAAAGGGAAAAATGTTATCTTGAGCAAGTTGGTCTACATTCAAATCTTTAACTGACACAGCAGATTCTCTTTAAACCTCTCAAATGACAAGAATTGCTGTTTAATTGCTCTGACAGTTAATTATAAATCAAACAAGTACAGCAATATTATAGACATACAAATACTATTCACTGAGAATCTATAAATAGACAAATACTTATATGAGTCAGCATCATGGTTTTTGAGACTGGGCAGTGGTAGAGCTACGATTATTACTCTGTATAAAACTACCATAGGCAGATGGCCCTAACAACCATCCTTTCCTCTTACAAGTTAACATGCCTGGATTATGAACAATTAATGACACTTAAACTAAAAGTGCATTCTTTCCTGGCATGGAGAGGTTGGATTTTTGTAACAATCACTGAACATTTCTTGTCATCTGAAAGCACTTGTAAATGTCTTGACCTATTGTTTCTGCTTTCGTGCACATTATTTGAAAGATTTTACTTCTATAAGCAGAAATTTTGTTATCCATGGGATTCTAAGAAAGTTACTATTTTCATTTGTTGCAGAAATTCAAGAAGATTGGTCATAGAATTGGAACAGTCTTTCATGTAACTAGTACCTATTATTGTTAACTCTTAGCACATCAGTTTTTGGGCTGAAGCAACAGAAATTTCTAGGCCTTTCTCTTGCAAATTGGAATTCTAATAATTTCAGTACTGGTTTCTAATAAAACTTTTTGAGAGTCTCATGAGCATGACAGTGAGTTTATTATAAGCTGATTATATGAAGATAACCTAGGCATCTTCCTAGTATATTAATTAGTGTATGTCAAGGATAGGATGGAATACTATTCATTGTCTTTAATACATATGCATATTTTCTCTTTTCTGTACAGTTTTAAATTTTTTAATAAGGTGTGATGGGAATATAACTTAATTTTACTCATTTTCATTTGTGAGTGGCCATTGCCTAATGCAAAAAGGATTTTTCGCCACCCACAAAATACCGAATTGCTTTTTCATAATTTAAATAATGGAACTCAAGCTCTCTTTTAATATTCCACATTCTACTGCTTTTCAGGCTCTACATACACCTTGTATAGGTACAAAAGCTCCTGGAGTGAGAAGAGTTCTATGCCTTGAAGAGATAGCAATCAGGGCATTTTTAAATAGCACATTCCCTCAAAATGCTAACCAACTAACATTTCAGCAATATTGTAGACTACCAGCCAGGCAGATAGTATCACCACTGCCACTTTACAGATGAGAAAACCAACAAAGCATGACTACATGACTCACCCAAGGTCAGGCTATGCAGTTGGATCTGCTTTCCCCAATAGCACCACTGTGCTTCCTGGTAGAATTAACCTACACACACAGTATTACATTCCACTATTGGGCTCATTGGATTTTCCATGACCATAAGAGTAGTTTCTTGTTTACAAGTTAGAAACTTACAGAGGCAGAGAGAGAAGTGTTGAGGTAAGGTTTATCTCTAAAATCTGAGCTTATATATTCCACATAAAGAAGTGACATTTATAAATCTCCTTGTTTTGCTAACACATAATTGATTTGTGGAATGTGCCAGAGTGCCATACTCCCTTTTCTCCTCAAGTGAAGCAATTACCTTGGGTCCTCATTTTGAAAACATAATGTTTCTTCCATAATCACATAAGCAAGTACCTCATTTTTCTCCTTCTACCTTGGAGCTATTAATGTTCCAAAAGGAAATGACTTGACTCAAAATAGCCAAAAACAAGTGATCCTAATTTTTTTCATTAAAATTAATTTCAAATTTAAAGGCTTCTCACAGTCTGCATCAGCTTTAAAAAAAAAAAAAAAGAGTCAACAGGTTTTTCACAGTATGTCTAGTTCTTCAGCAATTTACTTTGGCTTTATCCTCCCTCACAGTAACAAGAGCTTTGGGCAATGCTGAAATAATAATGCCAACCTTCCACAATGGCTTTCCACAATGAACTCAGCATCTATATTTATGGGCAATTTTAAAACCAGGAGACCAAAATCCCATCACAGACATGAATCATAGCATCTGCCCATTATTTGAGAGGCACATATATATGAAGATGGGGTAGACAATGTTTTGAAGAGGTATAATTGACTAGTCGCAATTCTCCTAAGTGGAGGGAAGACTGGCTCTTTCTAAGGAGTTTTAATTTAACCCAAAAAATTGATAGATCCAAAAGTGAGTTTTAAAAACAATTGCTTCTGTTAATATTTTGTTCGGGCAGTACTTTTCAGTTGTAAAGGAAGTAACTGCACAAACCTCCTGTTAGCTCTAAATCAAAGGGTCATCTTCAGTTTATAGTTACTAACATAAAAAATCACTTTTTTAAATATTTAAAAATATTTATGCTTAAAACTTTCTCCTTTCTTGTTATGTTGGTGAGTTCAGTCAACTAGTATTGATAATGAGGACCCACATGATTTCCATCTGTCTATTTTGCAAGCAGGATCAGCATAGCCTCTCTGCTTAGTTTGGCCCCTTTCAAGGTCCCAAGATGGAAGACCACATCCTATGCAAAAGAAAAAAAAGCACTCTCTTTTTGCAATTATCCTCATTTAATCATTCTTCTCACTTTCACTCTAAAATATTTCCCTCTCTCCCTGCATGTGGGAATAGCTGACTTTTGCCCCAAGCAGCACTAGAGGGTGATTAAGCAAGAACACAATGTTCTCCCTCTCCCCAGAGACTGACTTCTCAGATTCTATAGAATTCCTGGCTGGAGTGTATGAGCATCAGAATTCATGTTCTTGCCTGACCTTTGCCGCTTGACTTCTTTTAATATAGTGTTGAGTTATTTCCAAAGTGCAGGTGTTTCCACTGTCATAAGTTCGCCAATAAGAGCTGGCCTAAAGATCAAAAAAAAAAAAAAAAAACTCACTTCAGCAAAAGTAAAAAAGAAGTGGAACTATTCATTTTTGCTAAGTTTCACACTAGTTTCACATTTTTGCTAAGTTTCACATCAGTGTTACAAATTGTACAATAAAGAATGAAAAGTTGAAAGCTCAGCTAGGATTAATATTGGAGGAGACAGAAACGAGATAGGTGTCTTGATCTTTTCAAAAGATGCTTTAAGATGGTAGAAAAAATTATTTTACACTCCAGTTTCTTTAACTCATTGACTTTGACCTTAAAATTCTGATAACCATCTTAATGTCAAATAACAAAGAAACTTGAAAATAAAATAGAATGTGCACATAGCAGTGTGCATAACAGTAATGGTATCCCATAATGCCCCCAGTATGAATACTGCCGAACTGGCATAATTGGTTTTAGGTGAAAGAAAGGGGAAAGCTACAAAAAATTTAGAAAAGAAAAGGACCTTTATTCTGGATCCTTTCATCAATTTTCAAATCACTTTCTTCTGTTCACAAAAAGGAAAAGCTAGCCACAAATATGCTACTATTTTTCTCCCATTTATGAAACCTTGAAAATATGACTATGACAATCACTTTGCATCATGTCATCTTCATAATTAAGCATTATTGTCCACAGTTTCACATTTATAAAAATGCAGGCTCTTGAGGGAGTAGACAACTTCCTCAAAATTAGGCAGAAATCCACTATGTTTACCTAAAAAATATGAACCCAAATCCAAACCCATTCTCTTCCTCAGGTCTCTTAATGGTCCCATCAGATAAATGTACACAGGAGGCCACTCCAAAAAATTGAGAAAATTGAGTCAAGTATTTTAAGATCATTTAAATATTTTAACAATTTACTTAAAAGTTAATCCATTGTTCAAGTCCCCCAATGGACTCTTCCATTGCTTCAATACATGTAATCTTAGATTTCAAGCCAATGAATGTGTTATAAGGTAACATAAACATGGAACTGGTTTCCTGTGGCATCAACCACAGAAAAAAAATTCCATGTATGAGTATCAAATAACATGTATGAGTAAAAATAACAGTTACTGTTGTAAGGTTCCCAATAGAGAGTGAAGCCTATTTGATGTTAAGCCATAATTGTTGAATCCTTATTATAGCAACTAAGAAAAAAGACAAATGAATATCAGGTCATAGTTCCTTAGTACTTAAGTTATTTTAAGCTGAAGCAGCCCAGAGTAGATAAATTTCTTAGAAAATAGCTTTAGTGATTATGGAGTATTGGGACTTTATTTTGGCATCTTGCTTACTGTCTTCCTCAGATAAATTTATAGTTTTAAATCTCCCCAAAAATTTTCTTTGTTTTCAGTTAAAGAATAAGCTAGGGCCGGCGCCACGGCTCAATAGGCCAATTCTCCTCCTGTGGCGTCAGCACCCTGGGTTCTAGTCCTGGTTGGGGCGCCGGATTCTGTCCCGGTTGCCCCTCTTCCAGGCCAGCTCTCTGCTGTGGCCCGAGAGTGCAGTGCAGGATGGCCCAGGTCCTTGGGCCCTGCACCTGTGTGGGAGACCAGGAGAAGCACCTAGCTCCTGGCTTCGGATCAGCGCAGTGCAAAGGCCACAACATGCTAGCCATAGCAGCCAATTGGGGGGTGAACCAACAGAAAAGGATGACCTTTCTCTCTGTCTCTCTCTCTCACTATTCCAAAAACAGACCCAATATTAGTGAAGTGTTAGAGTTTCCCTCCTTTTGTGGACTGAAGATTTCTAGCTCTTAGAAGACCAAGGAATCAATAGTAAGAATAATCAAAGGATGTAAACATAAGGCTGAAGTAAAAAGTTAATCCCAACAGATGGTGAGGTGAACAAAGTTTGGCTTAATAAATCAGATGGCAACTTTAAGGAGCATCACATCTGTATAATGATGTCTGTAGTGGGAAATGCAGAATGAGACTTTTCAATGCACTTCAGGGATGAAACAAAAAATCTACAAAACATGGTATTTTCTACATAAATAGCTTCCACACAACACTGAAATTAGGTATATGAAGGGATACAACAGGGATTTCTTTCATGTTTAAGACAAGTTGTTTTTTGGTTTTGTTTTTTTAAATACCAGAAGGATAAGTGCATGGGCTGTTGTTCATATGGCTAATTAAAATATCCTACATGTCTTAGCCAAGAGAAGTAGAAGACAACAGTTTGATATGAATGAATAATAAATATATGAAAAATAAATAATGAATAAAAAATTCCTATTATATGAGAGGTTGCAATGATCATAAATAAAATGTAACTAATATACATGAGTAGAGTAAATGATTAATATTTTCATTCATTGGGGGACTTACTTATAGTTTCATTTGGTACTAAAGAAAATTATTAGTTTAAATAGATTACTGTGCTTGCAGGAAAAATGTATTTCAAAATAAAAGGCCCAATGACAGCAGGCCTCAGCTAGGTGTCCAAAACCTGTGAAATGTACATGTCCAAGCCAAATTTATACATAGCAACATGACTTAACAAATAATAATGGCAATAATTTATTGAATAGACATCAACTTGAACAGATTATTTTAATTGATTAATGAAAAAGAAGGAAGACAGAGACCAGCACTTGGCATAGGTGGATCCTGTGTTGTCAGGATCCCATATGGGTGTCAGTTTGAGTCCTGAGTGCTCTACTTCCGATCCAGCTCCATGCTAATGTATCTAGGAAAGCAGTGGAAAATGGCCCAAGTCCTTGGGTCCCTGGTACCCACATGGGGGGCCCAGATGAAGTTCCTATCTCCTGACTTCAGTCTGGCCTACCCCTAGCCATTGCAACAATTTGGGAAGTAAAGCAGTGGATGGAAGATCTCAATCTCTTTTTCTTCCTCTTTGCCTGTTCCCCTCTCTTTCTCTCTCTCTTCCTCTCTCTCTTCCTCTCTCTCTCTCTCTCTCTCTTGCTCCCTTTCAAGTAAATAAATCTTATTTTTAAAAAAGAAAGGAAGATACAATATATTTTATCTGAAATAGCTATTTAGCTATTTGTAAAATGCTTTGAATCAGATAGAAGCTCAAGGATATTGATGAATCAGTCTACAATGATATCCTAACTAAAGAAGCTAAATCCAAGGTTATGAAATCCTTTTAAAGATTTATTTTATTTATTTGCTAGACAGAGTTACAGAAAGAGAGAGAGAGAGAGAGAGAGGTCTTTCATCCACTGGTTCACTCCCCAGATGGCCACAATGGCCAGAGCTGGGCTATCTAAAGCCAGGAGCCAGGAACCAGGACCCTCCTCCCGGTCTCCCGCATGGGTGCAAGGGCTGGGCTCAAGCACTTGGGCCATCTTCTACTGCTTTCTTAGGCCACAAGTAGAGAGATGGCTCAGAAAAAGTGCAGCCAGGACACAAACCAACACCCATATGGGATGCTGGTGCTACAAGCGGAGTCTTAATCCACAACACAACACCAGCCCTGGTTTTGTAATTCTTAATAGACTTCTTTGCCTTCAACCTCACTCTCTTCTACCTGTCTTCTGTACTGCAAAACAATCTTTCTAAAAATGGGCTTTGTATCATGAGACTCCATTTTTATTTTTTATTTTTTATTTTTTACAAGACCAACAGAAAGTTTCAGAAAGAATTCCCATCAATTGGTCCACTCTCCAAATGCCTAGGAGCTGAGAACTCAGTTTAGGTTTCTCATGTGGGTGGCAGAGACCCAAGTATGTGAGCTCTCACCTACTGCCTCCCAGGGTGTATATTAGCAGGAAAGCTGAAACAGGAAACAGAGCCAGGACTCAATCACAGGAACTCTGAAGTGGAATGGGAGCATCCCAAGTGGAATCTTAACCACTAAGCCAAAAGTCTGCTCTCATTTTAAAAAAATAATGACCTAAAAAAATAAATTCCAACCTCCTCAGCATATCTTCCTGACAAAGCTCCTATTTGTACAGGAAGCCTTGGAGCCTTGCACACACCTCCCCACACTCCTGGGTTGCTGAACAATTAGAAGACCCTTAAGTTTACACCACGTAGTGCAGTTTCACACCTCGATTCCTATAGCAGCTGCCATTGATGCCCACCCACATGCCCTCAGCATTGACCATTTCTGTGAGCTCAAATTGTTGGTTTTCACCTGCAACGCTTTGCCTAATGTCTTTCCCTGGAAAAAAAGAGTCCATGAGGTCCACACTTGTAGAAAATCTATAAGGCTGGAGAATTAGCATACCCCAGGAGCAGCTTTCAACACCAGAATGACTGGAGTTCTGAATACTCCAAGTCAAATTCCACACAGTTTTCCAGGGTGCATCCAAGGGACAGAGACTAGCTGCTTACAGAGGAGGGCTATGCTCTTTGCAGTCAATACTACCTTCTCTCACTTCCCACTCCCCACCTGGGACACCATCCCTAATAAATTGCTCATATTCACCACTGTGTCTGAGGTTGCTTTTTGAGAGAATTCTACCCAGGATGGTCCCTTCCATGTATGTCATCCTCATTTCTGGAGAACAGCCTTCCCTCCCTTCATATTTACCCAAGCATTCCTCAACATCCTTTAAGGCAAAATTTCTTAAACTTCAGTATCATACAAACCATCAAACAGCTCACTAAAAACAAGCTAATGCTGATTTGGTATGTCCAGAGTGGCAGTCAAGATTCTGTACTTCTAACAGTTTTCTAAATATTGCAAATACGCTTGTCTGCAAACTCCATTCAGCAGCAAATATTTAAGACAGAGTTCAAGAACTTCTCCTGATTCCTTGATGATTAATCTTCCTTTTTTCTTCTATGTCTATTGCAGATTGTGGTAATTTGTTTATAGCTCTATCTTTCCAATGAGCTTGTTCCTTTAAGAAGAGGATCATCTGGGCTGGCGTCATGGCTCACTTGGTTAATCCTCCACCTGCAATGCCTATGGGTGCCAGGTTCCAGTCCTGGTTGCTCCTCCTCCAGTCCAGCTCTCTGCTGTGGCCTGGGAGGGCAGTGGAGAATGACCCAAGTGGTTGGGCCCCTGCACCCACATGGGGGACCAGGAAGAAGTACCTGGCTCTTGGCTTCAGATCGGCGCAGTGCCGGCCGTAGCAGCCATTTGGGGAGTGAACCAATGGAAGGAAGACCTTTCTCTCTGTCTCTCTCTCTCACTGTCTATAACTCTACCTGTCAAATAAAAAAAAAAGAAGAGGATCATATTTTTCTTATCTAGGTATTCTCAGTACTTGACTGATATTTTATCAATACTTAATAAAGGCTTGTGAACTGATAGAATTTATGAATAAACTACATCATGGCATGCTCCATCAAAATTCTTATAAGTATACATATTGTGTTCAGACACATTCAACCAATTCACTTAAGAGTTTGAAGTATGAGATATTTAAATTCTTTACTCTTTCAGTTTATTTTCCATATTAAATCATAAACTCCAGGACTTCTGAATAATGAAATGGATTGTGGAATTTCTGCCACAGAGATGTGTAATAAGATGCAAACATCTTCTAGAAATGATGTTTAACTCAGCTCAAGAACAAAGGAAGTATCAAATAATCACTGGCATTTCTTCATCTCATTAATATTTAAGATCTGTGTGTGAATGTTGTGCAAGTTAGTCACTCATTGGATTGCAGGAAGTGAGCTTGGTGCTGGTGGTGGTCCTGGTGTGTGGAGTGAAGAATATATTACAGCAGAAATCACAAGATCATAGGAGAAAATAATTCAGTGAATTGCTCTTCTTTACCTTCTACAAATTGCTTGAAAATGCATTGCTCTCAGAATCTCAGAGTTCAACTCCTGTTCATCTCTGTTGCTTCCTCCTTAAGAAAAACAGTGTAGAGTGGTGAAACTAAATCTATCAGGGGAATAGCCTATATGCTATCACTAGATGAACAACTAATGGAAATTGCATCTGATCTTTCTACTTTAAGATGCAAGAACAGAAACTAGGGTGTTTTCAGCATATCAAGTTCTAAACTAGATAATAGCCCTGATAATAGACTAAAGTAAAGTGAAATGTGAAGCCCACAGTAGGGTTTGATGCAAGTCAGCTCCTATCTCATTCCAACCTAATTTCCTTACCTTTAGAAATCAACCTTGGGTATGTGAGAAAGACATTCTGATGACAAGGAAAAAGGCAACAAAAAGGACTCGATATATTAAGATTAACCAGACCAGAACTTGACTAATATTTTGTACTTTACTTGCATAGATTGCATTGTATTATAAAAATTACTGTCTACATTCATGTTTCTAATTAGGTTAGGCAAGGCTTTGAGGGTAGGAATCATTTTAATTCAGGTTTTTATCCCCAGAACATTGCATGCCCTATTGCAAGTATGCTATTAATCATTGCTGAGTTAATGAATCAATGAATATATGAATGAATTATGGCTGCACCATGATTGTTAAAACAAGACTAAGCAGGAGATTAAAGTTTTGGGAGTCCAGAGAGTTGAATAGAGTCACAGTTTTTCAAAAACTTTACTAACTCAAAAGGGGCATAGTTAAAATTAAAGCCACAACAAGTTAAAACCTCAAATGCACTAAGATGGCTTGAAACAAAGACAAACAACAGCAAATGTTGGTGAGAATATAGAGAAATTGAACTTTCAATCATGACTGGAGAGAATGTAAAAGGCTAAAATATCTACTTTAGGGGCCAGGGCTATGGCTCACTTGTTTAATCCTCTGCCTGCGGTGCCAGCATCCCATATGGGCACCAGGTTCTGGTCTCGGTTGCTCCTCTTCCAGTCCAACTCTCTGCTGTGGCCTGGGAGGGCAGCAGAGGATGGCCAAGTGCTTGGGTTCCTGCACCCACACGGGACACCAGGAAGAAGTACCTGGCTCCAGGCTTCGGATTGGCGGAGCACCAGCCATTGCAGCCATTTGGGGGGTGAACCAATGGAAGGAACACCTTTCTCTCTCTGTCTCTCTCTCTCTCACTGTCTAACTCTACCTGTCAAATAATAATAATAAAAAAAAGATATATCTACTTTAAAGAACAATTGGTGGAGCCAGTGTTGGGCTTAGCTAAGCTGACATTTGGTATGACTATATCTCATATACAAGTGCCTGGGTCTCAGTCTAGGCTGGACTTCTTTATCCAGCTTCTTGCTGATGCACATTCTGGAGCTGGGTGGGAACGGGTGGAGGAGGCAGGGAGTGGGAACAGTAAATGATGACTCAAGTAATGGGTCTTTGCCATATTGACACCCACATAGAAGACCTCAATTGGGTTCTTGGCTTCCAGTTTCATCCTGGCCCTGCCCTAGCCATTGCCAGCATTTGGGGAATGGAACAGGGCATGGGAGATTCTGTGTGTGTGTGTGTGTGTGTGTGTGTGTGTGTCTATCTCTTTCTGTCTCTGTCTCTCTGCTTCTCAAATAAATAATTTTTAATGAAGTATTAAATATTTACCAAAAAGGGTCCACTTTGGCAGAAACATCTATTTTCTATTGAGATTATATATAGTATATATTATAAATATATATTTAAATTATATTATTTACAATTAATTTTATTTAAATTTAAAGAATTTAATTTTAAATTATTTAAAATTAATTATAAAAATATATACTATATATAATTCAGCAATTCCATTTTTAGGTATATACTCAAGAGAAATGAGAACTCATGACTTGTACACAAATGTTCATAGTAGCATCACTCACTATAGTAAAAAAAAATTGGAAACAAACATCTATCATCTGGTGAATGGGGAAGCAAAACATGGTATAATAAATATATAATATAATAAAAAGTATTGAAAGATATGGTAGTAAGAACTGACTATGATACATTCATTAAATAAAAACAAAACAAAAAAAAGAACCCACTATTCAGTGCTACATTTTCAAATGTACAAAGTGTAAATTTTGCTAACACAACTACTATTCAGTATTTCTTTTCTTATTCTGAGATTTTCTATAGAGTGCTCTAACTATCCAATTAATCTCTCTCAGACAATCTTGTTAGCATTGCTATGATTCTAGTTTTATCTCTTAAAAACAAAAATAAAATTATGATCAACATTCAAGTAAATTTACCAATACCTGTCACCAAATTGTCATTCAACTCAGAAATGCTTATTCTCTTACCCTCACTCCAGGTGAGCTTCACACTGAGTGAACTTATTGCTAAGGAACAACCTATAATACTGCTATTTCTTCAGTACTTTGAAGAATAAATTTTATTAATCTTATTTGTGAACATTATTTTGACATCACATTTGAATAATAGTGAGACTGGAGAAACTAGAAACTTTGTGTAGTGTTGATAAGAATGTAAGATGATACTACCACTGTGGAAAACACTGATGGTTCCTCAGAAAATTATAAATAAAATCACTTTACCCAGTAATTCTACTTCTGGATGTAGAGCTAGAAGAATTGTAAATAGGTTCTCAAAGAAGCCATGCTCAGGGCTGGCGTTGTGATGTAACACCTAAAGCCATCACCTGTAACACTGGCATCCAGCATAGGCACTGGTTCAAGTCCTGGCAGCTTCACTTCCCATCCAGCCTCTTGTCAATGGCCTAGGAAAAACAGTGGACGATGACCCAGAAGGATGGACCAAGTGTTTGGGCCTCTGCTACCATTGAGGGAGACCTGGATGAAGCTCCTGGTTCCTGGCTTAGGCCTGGCCCAGCCCCTGCCGTTGTGGCCATTTGGGAGGTGAACCAGCAGATGCATATTCTCTTTCTCTTTCTCTCTGTCTACTTCTCTCTCTCTCTTTTTCTCTCTCTCTCCCACCACAACTCTGCCTTTCAAATAAATAAATCTTTTATCTTTTAAAGAAGGAGGCCATTCTTACAATTTGACAACAGATGAAAGTAAACTCAGTATTCATGGATGAATTGATAAACAAAATGTAGTATATACTTATAATGGAATACTGTTTAGCCTTTAATGGGAAGAAATTCTGTCATGTGCTACAACAAGGGTGAACTTTTAGGACATTATACTAGGTGAAATAAGCTAGTCACATAGATAAATATTGTATTATTTCACAAATAAGAGGAACCTAGAGTAGACAAATCATAGAGACAAACAGTATAAGGATTGCCAGGAGTTAGGGGAAAGGAGTAAGGAGAAGTTATTGTTTAACAGGTGTAGAGTTTCAGTTTTGCAAGATGAAAATAATTTTGAAGATGAGATACAGAACAATGAGAATACACTTAATATGATTGAACAGTACCCTTAAAATGATTAAAATGATAAATTGTGTATTATGTATACTTTACCACAACTAGAAATAAAAAATACTCAAAAAAGAAAGCGATAAAAAAATGATGCCACATGGCAAGAAATGAAGGAAAGTGAAAATGAGGAACAATGTGGGAGATCCATTCTTTTAAAACTCTGGTTGAAGAAGACTTTCTGAGCATAAAACCAAAAAAGGAAATGTAAAGTTAAAGATCAATAGGGCCAGCGCCGTGGCTCAACAGGCTAATCCTCCGCCTTGCGGCGCCGGCAGACCAGGTTCTAATCCTGGTTGGGGTGCTGGATTCTCTCCCAGTTGCCCCTCTTCCAGGCCAGCTCTCTGCTGTGGCCCGGAAGTGCAGTGGAGGATGGCCCAAGTCCTTGGGCCCTGCACCCCATGGGAGACCAGGAGAAGCACCTGGCTCCTGGCTTCGGATCAGCGCGCCAGCCGCGGCAGCCATTGGAGGGTGAACCAATGGAAAAGGAAGACCTTTCTGTTTCTCTCTCTCTCACTGTCCACTCTGCCTGTCAAAAAAAAAAAAAAAAAGATCAATAGATCCAAACACCTAAAATTTAACATATCTGACAGTCAAAACCTCAGAAAAAAATTAAGAGGCAAATATCAAATGAAGAAAAATATTTGTAAAAATATATGATCTACAAGAAATAATACCTTTAATATTTAAATATCTAATTACAATAGATAAAGATTTGTGCTGTATATATTATGTGTCAGGCATTGCTGTAAGCACTTAACATATTTTACCTCATTACTCTGATACTTAGTCATAAGTGTTATTCCCCATTTTATAGTCGAGAATTAAAGCACACAACCATTCATCATAATGTAACTTGCCCACTGGTGTCCCATAGAAATGGAAGAGCCAGCATAAAGTTCAGGAAATTGATACTAGAGAGCCTATGACCTTAACTAGTAAACTCTGTTTTAAAAATTGGAATACTCCAACAGGAAAATAAAAAGATTAAGGATATAGATAGGTAGTACTCTATGGAAGAAAGAAATTAGCAAAAATATAAATGTGTTCAACTTACAACTCATCAAAGAAATGCAAATTTAGAAAAAATATTACAGATGTTGGTCTGTCGAGTTAATAGAGATCTCTCCCAATTATGATATTCATGGAGCACAAGCTTAAACAAGGATGGCTTTTGAAGAAATTGAGAAAGGTTGGAAAATCAGTGAGGCAAGGCTTCTAGAGAGCAAAAATAAATAATAAGTTGAGGGTGGAGACAAGAAAGGTAAAGCAAAAAGAGTTCAAGCAAGGGAGTCAGACCGTGCCATTTCTCTTTTTTGTTTCATTTCTGTAGGAGTAAGTATACTCTACCTTTCACATAACCAGTATAACCTGTCATTGCAGGGAGAAAACTGCTCACCACGGAGCTGACAAAAAGTCAGGCTCTCTTTCGGATGTTTGATTGGAGCACATACAGACCACTGCCATCCTCGTGGCAGATAGAAGCCATATTTCTTCCTTGGAACTCTGCCCTAATCAACTGCCAGCCAACACAAAGCCAGTGCTTTCTACCCAGGCTCTCTCTGCTTTTTCTTGTTTCTGCTCATACATCATATGGTGTCATCAAACCTCTACAAACCCATACTCTGAAGGTTTCCAAAAACCTGGAGTACCAGACAGAAATGCTGTGTAGTTTCACTGCAACAAGCTTCCAGGCAGAGGTTCTTCCCTTCAGCTTTTGTTCCCAATCATTCCTCAGTCACTTCCTGGTAACACTGTGACCCGCTACAAATCTCCTTCCCAACAGATGCGTTTAGTCCTTCCTGATTTAGAGTTAGTCTTCCTTTGTTTCTTCTGAAAGAACTGAAGAATTCAGAAGCAGAAGTATACGCACTACAACTCACTCAAACATTTTGAGAAGGCTTTGAGAGTGATAATGATTTCATCAACAACCTATGAACATGTTGTCATTAGTGAAGCAATTGTTCTCAGGTATTTTCTTTTTCCTCAACCTGAACTGAAACGTAGCAGGTAGTAGCTATGATTAGTCAGCCAACATGATTTTTATCAATTGTTTATTGAGCATCTACTATTTTTTAGCATAATCTCAACCCTTAAGACACAGAAGCAATGAAATAAAGTCTCAGCCCTCAAGAGCTTCCAATGGTAAAAAAAAAAAAAAATAAGAGAAACAGTAACTTATTATTCCAGAATATAGAAGTATTATAAACAAAATACAAATGAACCACTCTTGTTAAGATAAGATTATTTCTGAAAGTTTCTCTGAGGAAGTGGTATTTAATAAGAAATCTGATTGCCCGGAAAGGAGCAACTTTAAGAATTTCAGGAATTTCCAGAGAAGGAAAAAGCTAAAGTTTTTGGGAGACTGGAAGAATTCAAATTGGCTTTGGCTCAGTGAAGGAAGGTGAGGGTGGACATGAGATCTGAAAGGTGGGCAGAAGCCACAGGAAGTGAAGTGTAAGGTCTTGGTGAAAAGTCTGAACTCTGTTCTGACTGTGAAAATAAGCCACTGGGGGATGAGAGTTTATCTTCCTGGAAATGTGAGGACATCTGAAGTGATTTTGCAAGTTGTCCTGCACCCTAAATTTTTACCTGTATTCCCCAACATAGTGAGAATACAACTAGTCTGAGTACATAGTTCAGGACCCAGAGAGGCTCTCCTGTGTTGAAAAATCTTCCCCAGGCATCCACAGCATTTTTCAAGTTTCAATAATAGAAACAAACTGATTCACTTTCTTTTCAGAAATTCTTTCCATGATGCAAATAATAGACCATTAAAAACTATTAAAGTCATGAAAAAATTAGTGTGGATTGGCCGGCGCTGTGGCTCAAATAGACTAATTCTCCACCTGCGGCACCAGCACACCGGGTTCTAGTCCCATTCGGGGCACAGGATTCTGTCCCGGTTGCTCCTCTTTCCAGGCCAGCTCTCTGCTGTGGCCCGGGAGTGCAGTGGAGGATGGCCTAAGTCCTTGGGCCCTGCACCCGCATGGGAGACCAGGAGAAGCACCTGGCTCCTGGCTTCGGATCAGCACGGTGCACCAGCCACAGCACGCCGGCCGCAGTGGCCATTGGGGGGTGAACCAATGGAAGGAAGACCTTTCTCTCTCTCTCTCTCACTGCCCACTCTGCCTGTCAAAAAGAAAGAAAGAAAGAAAGAAAGAAAGAAAGAAAGAAAGAAAGAAAGAAAGAAAGAAAGAAAGAAAGAAAGAAAGAAAGAAAGAAAGAAAGAATTAGTGTGGATTAACTTGTCATTAATAGCTCTTCTTTTTTAAAAAATTCTATTTAAGGTATACAAATTTCATGTATGTCATGTATTCATATCTAAGAACATAGTGGTATTTCCCATCCTACTCTCCCTCCTGCGCCTACTCCCACCCTTCCTCCTCTCCTATTCCGTCTTTTAATTTTTACAAAGATCTATTTTCAGTTTACTTATACTCATAAGATTAACCCTACACTAAGTAATGAGTTCAATATGTAGTATGGAGGAAAAAACACTGTTCCTCAACAGTAGAGAAAAGGATCATAAATAATCATTGAAACTCAAAATGTTCATTTCAACCCATCAACTGATGACTGGATAAAGAAATTATGGTGTGTATACACTATGGAATAAAAAAGACATAAAAAAGAATGAAATCCTGTTGTTTGCAACAAAATGGACGCAAGTGGAAACCATTATACTTAGTGAAATAAGCCAGTCCCAAAAGGACAGATATACATTTTCCTCTATCTGAGGTAACTAATATAGTATCTAAAATGTAATATATAAGAGTGAAATTAACTTGTCGATTTGCAGGAAAGAAATGAATTCAGGAATAAGGAAGAATATTCAGAAGAGAAACTCCTTCAGAATGGCAGCCCATTCCAGGGACATTCGAGCTCAAATAGTTTTGCACCTGGGGCAAAGAAACACCATATCAATAGGGAGTGGGACAGCTGAAAGACAGAAAGGCACAGAGGACAACATTCAAACACTTGCATGAAACAAAGTAATCTTCATTTAAACCAAGGAGCTACTTCAACAGGAGCTACTCTGACACTGAACAATCACATCTCTTTTTTTTTTTTTTAGATTTATTTATTTATTTGAATGGAAGAGTTATAGGCAGAGAGGAAGAGAGAGGGAGAAACAGAGAAAGAAGTCTTCCATCCACTGGTTCACTCCCCAAATGGCTGAAATGGCCAGAGCTGAGCTGATCCAAAGGCAGGAGCCAGGAGCGTCCTCCAGGTCTGCCACATGGGTACAGGGAACCAAGCACTTGGGCCACCTCCCACTGTTTTCCCAGGTACATGAGTAGGGAGCTGGACTGAAAGTGAAGCAGCCAGGACTTGAACCGGTGCCCATATGTGTTGCCAGCTTAACCTATTATGCCACAGCACAGGTCCCAAACACAATGGTCTTACTGGAGACGCTTAGGCAATAACTGCCCAGAAATTAAGCTTTGTGGAAACTGAAATACTTTTTCATTTTTACTGATATTGGAAAAAAAAATTCAGGAAAGTATCACTCTCCTACCACTTACAAATTCCAATATGCAATTAGTCAAACGTTAACTAGTGTCATCCAAACCATGAAAACATAAATATCAACATGTTTAAACAGGGTTGTCATCCTTATATCTAGTTCCAATTTCAGGAAATTAAGCCAGAGTTTCCTAACTGTGAGTGAAAATTTTAAGATACTCTGCTAAAGAGTTCAGCAGTGCTAAGCTCACATTGACTTAAAAATCTGAGGAATTTTCCCAAAATGCTTAAAATAAATCTTCATATTTATTCAGATAATCCTCTAGAAACACTTGAAAATAAGTGACATTTTCCTCTGAACTTTCAAACAAAAGAAATTGGAAAACTTAAATGTCTTTTGTTGTTGCCATCAGAAAACTAGCCCTAGACTTTGTGACAAACCATTGTAATATTTTTTTCATATGTTTGCCTTGTCTCTCCCATTTCATTACAAATTCCTCAAGGACAGAAGTTGTTTCCTTGTATAACTCCCCAGAGTACACAGTGGCACTCATTAAATGCCATTGACTGACTGGCTTTCAACACTACACAAACACAAAATGAAAATAATTTCTACAGAAAAGAATTAAAGAAACATATAATTGTTATTTCACATTGTGTATATCCACCTTTAATCATTTTCAGGGTAAGTAGAATTTCTGTCTATAGCATAGCTCCACAAGCCTCAAATAACGTTCTTTTCTTTGAAAAAAATTAGTTTATTACAGCTAGTAAGCACTAAATTGACCAGGATAAGGAGAGGCCACATTTGGACCTGATAGATAGATCTAAAAGTTGTTGAATATTTCTTTGTTTCCAGATTTCAAAGCAAGACATTTCCCATTGAGACTTTCCAATATTATTTCCTCTGTGAGTTAACAGAAATATTTCTGTGGCTTTATCTTCCCTTGAGCATTTTACCATTAGTGAAGAGGAATTTGCATTTGTTGCTGTGGTCAAGGATAATTCTCTTTAGTATAGTTAATAATCAGGAAAGCCAAGGCCATTTATTTTCTATTTCTGTATGTTTAGCATGATGGAGCCTCACTTGATCATATTTATTTCCATTTCTATTTTGAAATGATGTTGGCATCAGTGCCTATTTTTCTTTTTTATTCATTCATGATAAAACAGTTGATTGAAAACAAGTGTATACAAATGATTAGTTTGCATATTATCTGAATGCCATCAATGTTATTTCACTTCCTTCTCCAAGGATAGTCCCTCATTGACAGGAAATAATTTGACAGAAGTTCTTGTGAGAAGCATTTCTTGAAAGAGAATCCAATAATACCCAATGACACTCATGCCATTTAAATCTTGCACTGAAGTCACTGCAGGACTGTTGTCTAGCAAGCATCTGCATTCTGATTTAATGCTCTTGTTCTGAAGGGATTCCAGCTCTTCCATCAGAAAGCAGGAGTCGGATTCAGTTTTGGAGCTGTTAGCAAAGAGTAACCTCAACTGAAATTATCAGAGATTTTTTATGTAAAGTTCCTGTAAATCTCAAACAAGGTGCAGCAAACTGTAACTTTCTCATTAAAAAAAAAAAAAAAAAGATTGATTTGTTCTTTGCGAGTAGAAAAATCACTCCTTTTTCCAGTAAGAAACTTTCTTGGGTGTTCATGTTGTTGATAGCAAATGGAACTGTAATCTCTACCTCTCTAGAGGAAAAAAAAAAAAAAAAGGAAGAAAGAAAGCCAGGAGGATTCAGAGGAGATTTTAAGCCTTTCTGGAGAATCATAAGATTTGCATCTACTAGCTCCCAGTGAATGGTATATGTGCTACTGCAGGAAGAGGAATAATCCTTCCTATCTGAACAAACAGTGTTGGGCACATTGCTAAGGCAAAGATTGCACTGGTGAACAAGACAGTCCAGTCCTTGCCTTCACAGAGCTTGTGCATGTGTCAGAAAGGAAAATATACCTCACAGATGCTGTTATCACCTAACCTCCTCTTTGAGATCCAAGAAGACTTGCTGAAGAAAAATCATTTTATCTAAGACCTGAAATATGAGAATCAAAGGGCAAAAACAGGATGGAAGTGTTTTTTAAAAGGTGCTAGTGCATGTGAAGTGGCCAAAGCAAAACAAAAAACAAAAAAAAGTAAAGTTGTTTTTATATTAAACTATCTTTGTATTGACCCTTCCTTGAAAATTTTTTCCCTATCACAGCTTCATAAAGTATCTTAACAACTTTAGAAAAGCTACTCATTCAAACTTCAAAACAAATTTGTAATATAAGAACTACAGATCATGATGTTTTCAGATGGGGGAACAAACAAATAGAGAAGCAGCTTGTACATGGTAACAAATCTAGTAAAGGCAGGAACAGGCATTCAGAATCTCATGTAGTATGCTCCTAATTCTCTTTTCTTAAACCCTATGGTAAAAGTCTATCCACCTACTTCCACAATAAGTAGTTTTAGTAAGTTTGATTCTAAACTTGAAAATCAAGATTTGATTGAGACGAGACTGAAAAAAGTTTACTAAATTACCTGATTACTCCAATTTTTGAAGAAAATTCTTACCAGTGAATTCAATTTTAGATATTGTGTGTTCAAAGGCCTAATGATATGTATGTTCCAATAGTAACTCATTGAATTCTGAAGAAAACTATGCTATAAGATACACATTATAATTCTCACTTTACACACACATAAATGAGAATCAAAGAGATTAAGAAATATGCCAGTGATTACACTTTTTAAAGCACTGGAACTGAGAATCAAACCAAAGTATCCATGACATTGAAATCTATATTTCTTTTCTATTGCAGTCAATTTATAAACAAACCCAAAAATGTTTTCATATTTTGATGTTAACACGTATAACTATACTTTGTAGATTTTCAAAGTAGATATATTTTTCTACTATTATTAATCACCAAGCCTTGTTCATATTTTGAAATTATAGAGACGGTGCAAGCATGAGAAAGCAACAGAAGCATGAATTCTGGGAGCCAAGATGGCGGAATAGTGAGGACGCGCACTAGCAGTCCGCAAAAAGATAGTTTAATAAAAACAGAGTTACTGTAGCCTCAGGAAAAATCTCACGGAAAAAAATGCAGTGGAAATTCTTCCGGACCCAGTGAATGAGACGCAGAGGACCTATGGGAAAGTAAGTTTGCGAACGGCAAATCGTGCCTTAGTGGCACGGGAGCTGCCGGGAGGGACGGGAACCGGACGGAACACAGTCGCCATTAGAATCGAGCGCTTGAACGGGAGCCGATACAGGGATCCCGAGACACTGGCGGGGGGAAGCAGACGCCACGGGGGAAACAGCACAGTTGAGGCGAGCCCACACGGACACTAGCCTCTTTCGTTGCCCACCCTGCTCACTCGAGCTAGACTGAACACAGTGGGACGGCGTGTGCCCGCCGGCTGAACCGGAAGCCGGGCGGAACACAGTCGCCATTGGAACTGAGCGCTTGAACGGGGGCCGATACAGGGATCCCGAGACACTGGCGGGGGGAAGCAGACCCCCCACGGGGGAAAACAGCACAATTGAGGCGAGCCTGCACGGACACTAGCCTCTCTCGTCACCCACCCTGCTAATTCGAGCTAGATTAAACGCAGTGGGACAAGGCGCACCCGCCCGCCCGCCCGCCCGCCCATCACTGAGGCAGACGGAACCAAAAACCCGAGGCTGTAGAAACCTGAAGGGGATCCAAAAACTGGGAACACACCGCGCACACAAACTCCGTTACCTTGACAACCCAGAGAAAGAGTGAGGGGAAAAAAAAAAAAATGCCAAATAAAAACAGATTCCGAGGGAGCAAGATCAAGGAAGACGCTATGATGACCCCAAACGGAAAAGACACCCCAAGTCAGGATTATGAAGATAATGAGATAGAAGAAATGCAAGAAGCAGATCTCAAAGAATTGATAAGAACATTAAGAAGTTCTCAAAAACAAATTCTTGAACTACAGAAATCCTTAATGGATAAGATAGAAAATCTCTCTCGCGAGAATGAAGCACTACGCAGAAATCAAAATGAAATGAAACAACTAGTAGAACAAGAAGCTACGAGAGTGACAAAAAATCTTAATGAATTGAAGAATTCAATAGATCAAGTGACAAGCAATCTTGAGGGCCTTAAAACCAGAATGGGTGAAGCAGAAGAGAGAATATCGGACCTAGAAGACAGAGAACAGGAGAGGAAACAGTCAAACCAAAGACAAGAAGAGGAAATTAGAAAACTAAAAGATATCGTCGGGAATTTACAGGATACTATTAAAAAACCCAACATTCGGGTTCTAGGTGTTCCTGAAGGTATGGAGAGGGAGAAAGGATTAGAAGGCCTTTTTAGGGAGATACTAGCAGAAAACTTTCCAGGCTTGGAGAAAGACAGAGAAATCCTAATCCAGGAAGCTCATAGAACCCCTAATAAACACGACCAAAAGAGATCCTCTGCACGACATATTGTAATTAAACTCACCACAGTGAAGCAAAAAGAAAAGATCCTAAAATGTGCAAGAGAGAAACGGCAGATTACTCTCAGAGGATCTCCAATTAGACTTACAGCTGACTTCTCAACTGAAACCCTACAAGCTAGAAGGGAATGGCGAGACATAGCCCAGGTGCTTAGAGAGAAAAACTGCCAGCCCAGAATATTATACCCTGCAAAGCTCTCATTTGTGAATGAAGGTGAAATAAAGACCTTTCATAACAAACAAAAATTGAAAGAATTTGTTGCCACTCGTCCAGCCCTGCAAAAGATACTTAAAGATGTGTTACACACAGAAACACAGAAACACGACCATCAACATGAAAGAAGGTAAACGAAGGGAACCTCACGGCAAAAGATCACAGGGAATTCAAAGCATACATTAGAAAATATCTGGCAAATGGCAGGGCAAACTTACCACTTATCAATAGTCACATTGAATGTTAAAGGTCTAAACTGTCCTGTTAAAAGACAGAGATTGGCTGATTGGGTTAAGGAACAAAAACCATCTATTTGCTGCCTACAAGAAACACATCTTTCCAACGAAGATCCATACAGACTGAAAATAAAAGGATGGAACAAGATATACCACGCCAACAGAAATGAAAAAAGAGCGGGTGTAACCATCTTAATATCGGACTACATAAACTTTAACACAAAAACTGTTAAGAGAGACAAAGAGGGGCACTATATAATGATTAAGGGATCAATACTACAGGAAGATATAACAATTCTCAATGTATATGCACCTAATTACAGGCCACAGGTTTATTTAAAAAATTTGTTAAGAAACTTAAAGGGAGACTTAGACCCCAACACAATAGTACTGGGGGACTTCAATACTTCACTCACAGATATTGACAGATCGACAGGACAGAAGATCAACAAGGAGACAGTAGATTTAAACAACACTATAGCCCAAATGGATCTAACAGATATCTACAGAACTTTTCATCCTACACAGAAAGCATTCACATTCTTCTCAGCAGCACATGGAACCTACTCTAGGATTGATCACATATTAGGCCATAAAGCAAGTCTCAGCAAATTCAAAAGAATTAAAATCATACCATGCAACTTCTCAGACCATGAGGGAGTGAAGTTGGAAATTAGCAACTCAGGAATCCCTACAGCATATGCAAACACATGGAGATTGAACAACATGCTCCTGAATGAACAATGGGTCACTGAAGAAATCAAAAGAGAAATCAAAAATTTTCTGGAAGTAAATGAGGATAACAGCACAACATACCAAAACTTATGGGATACAGCAAAAGCAGTGTTAAGAGGAAAGTTTATATCAATAGGTGCCTACATCAAGAAACTGGAAAGGCACCAAATAGATGAGCTTTCAATGCATCTCAAGGATTTAGAAAATTTGCAGCAAACTAGACCCAAATCTAGTAGAAAAAGAGAAATAATCAAAATCAGAGAAGAAATCAACAGGATTGAATCCAAAAAAACATTACAAAAAATCAGCCAAACGAGGAGCTGGTTTTTTGAAAAAATAAACAAGATTGACACCCCATTGGCCCAACTAACTAAAAAAAGAAGAGAAAAGACCCAAATCAGTAAAATCAGAGATGAAAAAGGAAATATAACAACAGACACCACAGAAATCAAAAGAATCATCAGAAATTACTACATGGACTTGTATGCCAGCAAACAGGGAAACCTATCAGAAATGGATAGATTCCTGGACACATGCAACCTACCTAAATTGAACCAGGAAGACATAGAAAACCTAAACAGACCCATAAGTGAGTCAGAAATTGAATCAGTAATAAAGGCCCTCCCAACAAAGAAAAGCCCAGGACCAGATGGATTCACTGCTGAATTCTACCAGACATTTAAAGAAGAACTAACCCCAATTCTTCTCAAACTATTCAGAACAATCGAAAAAGAGGGAATTCTCCCAAATTCCTTCTATGAAGCCAGCATCACCTTAATTCCTAAACCAGAAAAAGATGCAGCATTGAAAGAGAATTACAGACCAATATCCCTCATGAACATAGATGCAAAAATCCTCAATAAAATTCTGGCCAATAGACTGCAACAACACATCAGAAAGATCATCCACCCAGACCAAGTGGGATTCATCCCTGGTATGCAGGGATGGTTCAATATTCGCAAAACAATCAACGTGATACACCACATTAACAGACTGCAGAAGAAAAACCATATGATTATCTCACTAGACGCAGAGAAAGCATTCGATAAAATTCAACACCCTTTCATGATGAAAACCCTAAGCAAACTGGGTATAGAAGGCACATTCCTCAATACAATCAAAGCAATTTATGAAAAACCCACGGCCAATATCCTATTGAATGGGGAAAAGTTGGAAGCATTTCCACTGAGATCTGGTACCAGACAGGGATGCCCACTCTCACCACTGCTATTCAATATAGTGCTGGAAGTCTTAGCCAGAGCTATTAGGCAAGAAAAAGAAATAATAGGGATACAAGTTGGGAAGGAAGAACTCAAACTATCCCTCTTTGCAGACGACATGATTCTTTATTTAGGGGACCCAAAGAACTCTACTAAGAGATTATTGGAACTCATAGAAGAGTATGGCAAAGTAGCAGGATATAAAATCAATGCACAAAAATCAACAGCCTTTGTATACACAGACAATGCCACGGCTGAGGAAGAACTGCTAAGATCAATCCCATTCACAATAGCTACAAAAACAATCAAATACCTTGGAATAAATTTAACTAAGGACATTAAAGATCTCTACAATGAAAATTACAAAACCTTAAAGAAAGAAATAGAAGAGGATACCAAAAAATGGAGAAATCTTCCATGCTCATGGATTGGAAGAATCAATATCATCAAAATGTCCATTCTGCCAAAAGCAATTTACAGATTCAACGCAATACCAATCAAGATACCGAGGACATTCTTCTCAGATCTGGAAAAAATGATGCTGAAATTCATATGGAGACACAGGAGACCTCGAATAGCTAAAGCAATCTTGTACAACAAAAACAAAGCCGGAGGCATCACAATACCAGATTTCAGGACATACTACAGGGCAGTTGTTATCAAAACAGCATGGTACTGGTACAGAAACAGATGGATAGACCAATGGAACAGAATAGAAACTCCAGAAATCAATCCAAACACCTACAGCCAACTTATATTTGATCAACGATCCAAAACCAGTCCCTGGAGTAAGGTCAGTCTGTTTAATAAATGGTGCTGGGAAAACTGGATTTCCACGTGCAGAACCATGAAGCAAGACCCCTACCTTTCACCTTACACAAAAATCCATTCAACATGGATTAAAAATTTAAACCTACGACCCGACACCATCAAATTACTAGAGAGCATAGGAGAAACCCTGCAAGACATAGGTACTGGCAAAGACTTCTTGGAAAAGACCCCAGAAGCACAGGCACTGAAAACCAAAATTAACTACTGGGATTGCATCAAATTGAAAAGTTTCTGTACTGCAAAAGAAACAGTCAGGAAAGTGAATAGGAAACCGACAGAATGGGAAAATATATTTGCAAACTATGCAACAGATAAAGGGTTGATAACCAGAATCTACACAGAAATTAAGAAACTCCACAACATCAAAACAAACAACCCACTTAAGAGATGGGCCAAGGACCTCAATAGACATTTTTCAAAAGAGGAAATCCAAATGGCCAACAGACACATGAAAAAATGTTCAAGATCCCTAGCAATCAGGGAAATGCAAATCAAAACCACAATGAGGTTTCACCTCACCCCGGTGAGAATGGCTCACATTCAGAAATCCACCAACAATAGATGCTGGAGAGGATGTGGGGAAAAAGGGACACTAATCCACTGTTGGTGGGAATGCAAACTGGTGAAGCCACTATGGAAGTCAGTCTGGAGATTCCTCAGAAACATGAATATAACCCTACCATTCAACCCAGCCATCCCACTCCTTGGAATTTACCCAAAGGAAATTAAATTGGCAAACAAAAAAGCCGTCTGCACAGCAATGTTTATTGCGGCTCAATTCACAATAGCTAAGACTTGGAACCAACCCAAATGCCCATCAACAGTAGACTGGATTAGGAAATTATGGGACATGTACTCTACAGAATACTATACAGCAGTCAAAAACAATGAAATCCGGTCACTTGCAACAAAATGGAGGAATCTGGAAAACATCATGCTGAGTGAATTAAGTCAGTCCCAAAGAGACAAATATCATTTGTTTCCCTTGATTGGCGATGACTAACTGAGCACCAAAGGGGAAACCTGTTGAAGTGAAATGGACACTATGAGAAACAGTGACTCGATCAGATCTTGTGCTGACTGTTGTTGTACAATGTAATACTTTATCCATGGTAGTATTTTTTTTTTCTTTATCCTAGTACTAGAGGTTGAACTCTGTAATTAACACACAATTATTCTTAGGTGTTTAAATTTTAACTGAAAAGTGATCTCTGTGAAATATAAGAGTGGGAATAAGAGAGGGAGGAGATGTAAAACTTGGAACAGGCTCAATCGGAACGGCCCCAAATGATGGAGTTAGAATTGTGCCAGGGGTTTCCAATACAACCCCATCAAGGTGGCATGTACCAAGGCCATCTCACTAGTGCAAGTGATCAATTTCAGCTCACAATTGATCACACTGATAGGTCTAAGAGTCAAAGGGATCACACAAACAAGACTAGTGTCTGCTAATACTAACTGATAGAATGAAAAAGGGAGAGAATGATCCAACATGGGAAGCAGGATACACAGCAGACTCATAGAATGGCAGATGTCCTAAATAGCACTCTGGCCTCAGAATCAGCCCTTAAGGCATTCGGATCTGGCTCAAGAGCCCATGAGAATATTTTAGGCATGGAAAGCTAAGACACTCTGGAAAAAACAGAAGACCTAAGTGAAAGATCTCTGCGAGTGAGATCCCAGTGGAAAGAACGGGGCCATCAAAGAAGGAGGTACCTTTCTCTGAAGGGAGGAGAGAACTTCCACTTTGACTATGGCCCTGTGGGAATAAGATCGAAGTCGGCTAACCCTAAAGGCTTCCATAGCCTCGGCAACTCATGACCAGAGCCTAGGGAGATTACTGACGCCATAAACAAGAGTGTCAAATTGTTAAATCAACATCAGGAGTCACTGTGTACTTACGTCTCATGAGGGATCTGTCCTTAATGTGTTATCCAATGTGAAGTGATGCTATTACTAGTACTGAAACAGTATTTTTACACTTTGTGTTTCTGTGTGGGTGCAAACTGATGAAATCCTTACATAGTATATATTGAATCGATCTTCTTTATATAAAGATAATTGCAAATGATTAAAAAATCTTGGTGTTAAACTGGAAATTGCATAGACAATTAATCAATTTTTTAAAAAAAAAAAAATCATGTAGGATCTCTGTCCTTAATGTGCTGTACATTGTGAATTAATACTATAACTAGTACTCCAACAGTATTATCATTTTGTGTCTCTATGCGAGGGCAAACCGTTGAAATCTTTACGTAATATGTACTAAATTGATCTCCTGTGTATAAAGAGAATTGAAAATGAATCTTGATGTGAATGGAAGGGGAGAGGGAGCGGGAAAAGGGGAGGGTGGGGGGAGGGAGGGAAGTTGTGTGGGGGGGGAGCCATTGTGGTCCATGAGCTGTTCTTTGGAAATTTATATTCTTTAAATAAAAGCTTTATAAAAAAAAAAAAAAAAAAAAAAAAAACAACCGTTAAAAAAAAAAAAAAAAAAAAAAAAAAAAAAAAAGAAGCATGAATTCTTCTACAGCTCTGACTTCAGTCCCAGTCAGAGTTTAGACTTTTGAGAATCAGATGTAGAGGAGTGCAAAAAAAAAAAAAAAAGCCTTCCCAAAAAGGGTGAAAGAGCTATCTGAGGAATTAACAAAAAATACATAGAAGGGCTCACAAAGAAGGATCTGCAAACAGATATAAGAACTGCAGACACTGTAGACACTGACATGCTTTCATGAAAACAAGGTAAGCCCAGAGGGAGAGGCAATCTGAAGATCAATCAATATGCCTATGTCAGTCAGAAGATGTGTTTACAGCCTTAGGGGAAAAGGCATTAACTGGCTCATTTTTACATGGATATCTCTGGAAATTTGTCCTATGTAGTCCTACTGGAATAAAAGAACTTTATTACTACATAAGATTGATTTTTATTTATAATTTTTAAAATTGCTAAAAGAGAAAAAATTAAAGTTTAAAAGCTAAATTTCATTACATAGAAATTACTATCACTTAATATTTGATATATGGTTATCATGTTATCTTTCAGTACTTTCTAGCAACTAGAATGAGAGAAAACCTTCTTTGAAAACCAGGTAATACATAGATGATATACTAAAACATTATATTTAATTTTATTTAAATAGAAATGAAACTAAAATAAGTTCTGAACTGCAAACAAGTATTTCTTCATCACAAGAAATGTTCTTTCTTAAGACTTCTTTCAGAGTTAAAGGGGAGAAAAGAGACAACAAAAATAAATAAATAAATTAGTATAGGATTCCAAGATGGCAGAACAAGTAGGGAGCTTGCTGCTCTAATCTAGGGGAAAATAGTTAGAAGAAAGTGAAGAGAGTGCATTCTCAGGGAAGTTAGGGGAAAAGCTGCAGAGGAAATTTCACACAAATTGGAGGGACACTGGATCTATGTGGAGGGTGTGGATGCATACAACACAGGACCCCAGCAGCCAAGAGCTTCAGCACCAGCTTTGGAGAATGAGGTGAGACCAGACTGCAGCAGCCCAAGCCACTGGTGATGAAGCTACTGGAAGAGCCTAGCATGAGGAGTCCAGCTTGGAGTCCTTGGGGCACAGTGTTCCTGCCAACCTAGAGGGAAAAAATGTGGGGGGGTCAAGTTTCTCTCTCCCTGACTATTTATCACCTGCATTCTGTAACTGGCTGAGAGAAGGCAGACACTATTTTGGACACATGTAACAGCTGCACCAGCTTGAGTCTGTGTACCCAGTAACCAGTTGAAATAAGACGTCTGAGTCTGGCTGGGAGAACTGACAGGAAACTGGATGCTTATGACTGTGGGAGCCTTGTGTGCTGGGACTGTGACAACACTGTGGCTACATAAGAGGATGCATGGTGTGGCTTAGTCTTTTGGAAGACACTGGGTGCTTCCACATGCTCAGGCTCCCTGATTGCCTAGTGAGGGTCATGCTGTGGGATCCATGCTTACACTGAGGACTGCACGGATCCTTTGTGTGGTTCTTGTGGCAGCATGAATGAATATTGGACCCACTGGGGCTAGCACACCAGCATCGGTCTCCATGGAGGAGAAAAGGTAAGCATGAAACTATGCCAATATAGTTGATCAAACCCTGCCCTCTAATTAAAAAAGATAGAGAGAGATTTACCATGCCCAACTGGGGTGTCACCTTGGGCACACTTCTCACCCTGGAGCACTAAACATAGCTCCCTGGCCACATCCAGCACATGCTTTTGGGTATTCACTGAAAGAGCAGACACTCTACTAAGCTACAGAGGAATAGTCCAAAGACATAAGCCATCACAGTGGAAAAAAAAACTAAAAATTAGCTCCACAAATGCCTAATAATAAATGCAGAAACTAAAGAAACAAGGATAAGGAAGATAACTTTGACAGCCCCAAAGGAACACAACAACATTTCAATACTAGAATGTGAAGATGAAGACATTGAAGAAATGCTGGAAACAGAATTCAAAAAAATGATCATAGGACTACTTAAAAGTAATTAGAAGCAAATCCATGAGTTAAAGAAATCCAAACATGACATGAATGAAAATTTTTCCAGTGAGATCAAGATTTTAAAGAGAAACCAAAATGAAATATTGGAAATGAAAAATTCAAGAGATCAAATTAAAAAATAATTAGTGGAAAGTCTTAACAATAGACTCAGTGAGACAGAAGAAAGAATATCTGAGTTAGAAGACAAATCTCTGGAGATTTTATATCAGACCAAAAATTGAGAGAAATTGGCCAGCACTGTGGCTCACTTGGCTAATCCTCCACCCGCGGTGCCAGCACCCCAGGTTCTAGTCCCAGTTGGGGAGCCGAGTACTAGTCCCTGTTGCTCCTCTTCCAGTCCAGCTCTCTGCTGTGGCCTGGGAGGGCAGAGGAGTTTGGCCCAAGTGCTTGGTCCCTGCACCCGCATGGGAAGGAAGCACCCAACTCCTCGCTTCGGATTGGTGTAGCACCAGCCATAGCAGCCATTAGGGGAGTGAACCAACTGAAGGAAGACATTTCTCTCTGTCTCTCTTTCACTGTCTATAACTCTATCTGTCAAATAAAAAAATGAGAGAAATTAGAAAACTAAAAACCAGTGTTGGAGATCTATGAGATACTACCAAATGACCTAACATATGGGCCTGAAGGTATGGAAAGAGACAATGGATTTGAAATTCTCTTTAGTGAAATAATTACAAAAACTTTCCTAATTTGTTGAATGAAAGGGATGTCCAAGTGCAGGAAGCACATAGAACTACTAATAGACATAACCAGAAAAGATCTGCACCATGACACATTATAGTCAAACTCTCCATAGTAAAACATAAAGAAAAGATTTGAAAATATACACAAGAGAAAAGCCAGATTTTCAGAGGATCTCCAATTAGACTCACAGATGTCTTCTCATCAGAAACCTTACAGTTTAGGAGAGAATGGATAGATATACTCCAAATCTTAAGAGAAAAAAACTGTCAAACCAGAATACTGTGCCCTGCATCATTCTCATTTATGAATGGAGGTTAAATAACAAACAGAAATTGAAAAAATTTGTCATACATACAGCCTTGCAAAAGATGCTTACAGATGAGTTACACAGAGAAACACAAAAACATGATCAGCATTATGAAAGAAAGTGATGGCAGAAAATCTCCCAGGAAAAGTAGAAAGGAAATCCAAAGTAAACAATAGGAATACTGATGGGAAAATGGTAGGGTAAAGTCTTTATCTATCAATATTCACCTTGAATGGCCTCAACTCTCCAGTTAAAAGGTACAGCCTGGCTGAATGGATTAAAAAAACAAGACTCATCTATTTGTTGTCTACAGGAAACACATCTCACCAACAAAGATATAGACATACTTTAGTGAAAGGATGAAAAAGATATTCCATGCCAACAGAAACCAAAAAAGAGCTGGTATAGCCATCCTAATATAAAACAAAATAGGCTTTAACAAAAAACTGTTAAAAGAGACAAAGAAAGGCACAATGTAATGATTAAGGGATTAATTCAACAGGAAGACATAAATATAATAAATATATATGTACCCAATTACAGGGCACCAGGCTATTTAAAAGAAATGTTAATGACTCTAAACGGAGAGATAGACTCTAATACAATAATATTGGGGGACTTCAATACCCCACTTTCAGCTATGAGTTGGCAAACTCAAAAGGCTTCTATAGCCTTGGCAATTCATGACAAGAGCCTAGGGTGATTACTGATGCCATAAACAATAGTGTTAATTGATAAGTCAACAACAGGAGTCACTGTGCACTTATTCTCCATGTAGGATCTCTGTCTTTAATGTGTTGTACGATGTGAATTAATGCTATAACTAGTACTCAAACAGTACTTTATACTTTGTGTTTCTGTGTGGGTGGAAACTGTTGAAAGCTTTACTTAATAATGCTAAACTGATCTTCTGTATATAAAGATAATTGAAAATGAATCTTGATGTGAATGTAATGGGAGAGGGAGCAGGAGAGGGGAGGGTTGTGGGTGGGAGGGAAGTTATGGGCGAGGAAAGCCACTGTAATCCAAAAGCTGTAATTTGGAAATTTATATTTATTAAATAAAAGTTTAAAAAATGTAGATTTTAATAAATACATAAATAAATGGTAAAATATATATGTATATAGTTTTATTTTCTATTTTATATGTATATATAAAATCTCGCCAACTAATGCTCTCTCTACAGGCTTTCATCCCCTCCTCCACCCTGTGCCCCTCTCCAGAGAGGCTGTAGGTGGCAGTGATGCCTCCTTTCCCAGGACAAAAGGCTCCTGCTAACTATGGCCTTCATTTATATTTTTTTGACTTATTAAAGTGAGATAAAATGTGAAATTCAGTCTCCAAAAAAATCATGTTTTCCCAAATTTGTAATAAATAATATACAGAGTACCAAAAAATATTATATGAGTGAAATTGACATCTTGAGATTTGATTATTATTTATAGCCCTTGTCTATACTCTTTAGCAACAGTGGCTTTTCTACTTACTACATGTTGAATTTTCTATTTAGTGGATGGTTAAGCTTGGGATTATAAAGTAAATTGAAAGTTTCCCACTGTAAAAATTAAAAAGAAAAATAAGAATGGAAGGGAAGAGGGGCTGTAAGTGAAGGAGGGTACGGTGGTATTATCATTCTCTTAAAACTGTACATATGGAATATGTGAAATTTGTTCCCATTTATATAAATTTTAATTGTTTTAAATTATGAGACAATTTAATAAAGGAAGGTACAAATAATCGTGATTAACAAGTAAAAGTATATAAAATTTCAGATAATGCAGAGATTGAGTAAATGATATAACATTAGTAACTTCATACCAATAAATTTAAAGAATAATTAGGACAAATTCTTAGCAATCCATAACTGACCTAAAATTAATGCAAAAAGAAATAGAAAATTTTGGTAATACTGCAATTATTAGGTAAGTAGAAATGGAAGTCAAAATTTTTCCCATGAGGAGAATAAAATGCTTAGATCATTGAACTAACACATTCTATGGGTTATATAATTTTCATCTTATAGAATCATTATAGTGACAGGATAAAATAGCTGACCAAATTTTTTTTTTAGGTTAATATAACCTTCCCACAAAAATATGTCAAGGAGAATACAATGACAGAGTAGTCATGACCAACGGTACAAAACAAAGCATTAGCAATTTGAACCCAACAATATAAGAAAAGAACATTATAATCAGAAAGGGATTCTCTAAGAAATATAAATTTATTAATTTAGTTAATGTAACTCATCACTTAAATGGATTATAGCAGAAAAATTACAATTGTTTCAACTGATACAAATAAAATACCCTTCGACAAAATTTAATCAACAAGGAAATTAAAGTCAACATCTCACATCCACTAGATTGCAGAAAATTTAAATCCAGAAAATACTAAAGTATAGGCAATGACACCTTACCTTTGCAGATTGCAAGTAAGAGTGAAATTTGACATCTTGTCATCACGTTAAAGATGCATCTACCTTACCATCTTGTATAGCAGTTCTACTCATGGTATAAAATCTAGAGAAATTCTTCAACAAATGCACCAGAGAGTACATAAAGAATACATATATCAGGGGTCCGTGCTGTGGCATAGCTGGTGAAGCCACCACCTCCAGTGCTGGCATTCCATATGGGCACCAGTTCCAATCCTGGCTGCTCTACTTCCAATCTAGCTCCCTGCTAATGTGCCTGGAAAGGCAACAGAAGATGGTCCAAGTGCTTGGGCCCCTACTCCCACATGGGAGATCCAAAGTGAGCTCCAGGCTCCTAGCTTCAGATTGGCCCAGCTCTGGCTATTGCAGCCATTTGGGAAGTGAACCAGCAGATGAAGAACCTCTGTCTGTCTCTTCCTCTCTGCATTTTTAAATAAGTAAATAAATTTTAAAAAATATGTATGCCAGTATTTTTAAATAAAAAGGAAAACCATATAAATATCAATTGTAGGATGCATTGCTAAGTTTTGGTATGTTCTTATATAAAATACAACAGTAAAAATGAATAAATTGTAGCCACATCCATCAAAATAGGTCTCATAGCATTATGCTGAACAAAAATACAAGCCATAGAATAATAAATATATCATGTTTCTATTTGCATAATTTTCAAAAACACATCAAAGCAAACATCTGAAAGATAAACATATAAGGTAGAGGTGTGGTACTGAGGAAGAACACATAGGGAAATTTAAATGTATCAACAATGATCAACATTTATTAGATTATGCATCAACATTTCTTAGATTAGTGATACCTAGACAAATATCTTATGGATTTTCTTTCTGCCTTTCTCAAATATTAATCTATTTTACTTATTTATTATTTATTAAATCAATTAAAATACATTATATAAGTAAACTAAGGAAACCAATTTTCCCTATACCGTTATATGATTGCAAGCCAGTACCAGAAAGCTGATGTTGAGATTTTCTTCCTCATAACAAGTGTCTCCTAAAGAATTCAGTTCTGCACAATACACAGTTTGTAGGCACAAAGATAAGATGTCTGCAGAGTATGCACAATTTATTGTCCTTTGAAGATCAATGTGCTACTTAAACCACTTCATTAAGTAACAGAAATATGTATAAGCAATATTTTGTGCATTCTCAAATGTTCTGCCTGTCTGGTTCACCTTTGTCAATCCGTTTGTCTTAGGTAATTCTGTATAAATGTATTTCTCACCTTTTTTTTTATCTGTGCTAGGTGCCCAAAGATGTAATGGATAAAATCATCTTCAAATCAATATATAGATATCAGTATATGAAAGAGTTATCTGTACCCTCACGTTCAATGCAGTACAATTCACAATAGCTAAGATACAGAATTAACCCAAATGTCCAACTGTTACTGAATAAAGAAATTATGGTATAGATACACTATGAAGTACTACTCATTTGTTGAAAGAAAAAAAGAAAGAGAAAGAGAGAGGGAGAAAGAAGAAAGAAGGGAAGGAGGGAGGAAGAAAGGAAAAGAGGGAGGGAGGGAGGGAGGAAAAAGAAATTGTATCTTTCCCAACAAGATGGATGCAACTGGAAACCACTATATTTAGTGAAATAAGCCAGTCCCAAAAAGACAGATATCATGTTTTCCCTGACCCCAGGTAACTAATAGAGTATCTGAAATGTAATGAATTGGAGTGAAATAGGCAATTTGAGATTCAATGATTGTTTACAGCCCTTGTTTCTTCCATTGAGGAACAGTGATTTTTTGTTTTTGTTCTGTTTTGTTTCCTCTTCATATTATTTGTTGAACCCTTTTACTTAGTGTGGTGTTAACTATACAATCATTAAGTAAACTAAAAATAGATCTTTGTAAAAATTAAGAGTGGGAATGTAAGAAAGAGAACAAAGGGGAGGATTGTGGGTGGGAGGGTACAGGGGCTAGTGTCACTATGTTCCTAAATCTATATACATGAAATACATGAAATGCTTATAGCTTAAATAATTTTTTTAAAAAATAAAAAAATATATAATCCTAAAAGCAAACGGAAAATATTGCAGTAATCTCATTTTTCATGTTGCTGGCAGTCTTCTGCTTCCCATAATATCTGTGTGACAATATTTAAAGATTTGGGACATGCAAACCTGAAAATAAGTTCTGTCCACTAGAATAAATTTATTTTAAAACATTTAAATTGACACAATAACTTTATTACTATTAAGGCAATAAAAACAAGCCATACAAAATTTTCCCACAAGGGCCAGCACTGTGATGCAACAGGTTAAAGCCCTGGCCTGAAGCACCAGCATCCCATATGGGTGCCGCTTCTAGTCCCAGCTGCTATGGTCTTGTGATAGCAGGGGAAGATGGCCAAAGTCCTTGGGTCCCTGCACCCACGTGGGAGACCCGGAAGAAGTTCCTGGCTCCTGGCTTCAGATCAGCGCATCTCCTGCTGTTGCAGCCATCTGGGGAGTGAACCCGCGCATGGAAGACCTCTCTGTCTACCTCTGTCTGTAACTCTTTCAAATAAATATAATAAATCTTTAAAAAATTTTTCCCACAAAGTTGTATATTCTATGAGATTAGCACCTTTTGCTAAAATGTCACTCTTGTCCACTTCTGTTAATAATACCATTTTGCTAAATTGATTTTAGAAGGAAGATTATTTTTAAATGTATCATAGTTGGACTGACTGTGAATTGGAAAATTCAGTGTACACAACAAGAAAATGGAAACATGAAAACATACAAAAGTTAAAGGCTTGAAAACGGTCTGCATGATTCTTCTGTAAACTCAACTCAAAACCCATCCCTAAGGTTTATGAAACTACTTATTTAACAAAATATCCTATCGACACATAATCAAATACATCTGGAGAGTTTGAAACTTAACAACGTTCATGGTTAATAAACAAATTCATTAATCATGTTTTTATTTATACTTCCATTGTCAACCCTAATTGCTTGCTTTTTACAGTCAGAAATCCCTACTTAATTAGAGGTATTAGAAGTAATAAGTAAATGTGTTTGAAATGCTGCAGCATCTACATCATGCAGCAAATTAGATATAAAAAGCATTTTCATGTGGTAAAATCAGGTAATTTATTCTTTTGACAGGTAGAGAGTGACAGTAAGAGAGAGAGACAGAGAGAAAGGTCTTCCTTCCGTTGGTTCACCCTCCAAATGGCCGCTATGGCCAGCATGCTGCGGCTGGCACACCGCACTGATCCAATGGCAGCAGCCAGGCGCTTATCCTGGTCTCCCATGGGGTGCAGGGCCCAAGCACTTGGGCCATCCTCCACTGCACTCCCTGGCCACAGCAGAGAGCTGGCCTGGAAGAGAGGCAACCAGGACAGAAACCGGCGCCCCGACTGGGACTAGAACCCGGTATGCCGGCGCTGCAGAGGATTAGTCTAGTGAGCCACAGCACGGCCAAAATCAGTTAATTTGGAACATAAAGATTGACCTTTTTTTTTTAAAAAAAAAAAAAGGTTACTTTTCCAATAGCTGATCTGTGGCACATGTTTGTGTATGTAAGACTCCATCAGTAGAGCAAATGCATTTACAATTACACTTGCACAAACTTGGAGGACCATGGCTTACAGCTGTTTTACCTCATTGTTTGACTTGAGCATCTAGGGTTCCCCTTCTAATTTCTTAGTGCAGATCCAAAGTAGATTCTGAACAAGAAGAGATTACAATCACACAAGCCACTGTGTTAAAGTGTTTATACCTAGTGGAGTAGCTACCACGTGTTTGTTTTTTGGCTGGACTTCAACAGAGAAAAAATTAGAGGTTCTGGGGATAGTTTTCTTCAATTGAGCTGCCTAGAATTTCAGCATGTCACCTGTAGTCACTGAAAATGTGAGCACAACAGGAGCAAATCCAAGCCAAGTCAGGTAGACAGTGGAAGTAAAATGCTCAGTAAACTATTTTAGGACATCTGCCATTCTGAGTCTGCTGTGTCTCCCACTTCCCATGTTGGATCGTTCTCTCCCTTTTTGATTCTATCAGTTAGTATTAGCAGACACTAGTCCTGTTTGTGTGATCCCTTAAATGTCCTAAAATAGCACTCTGGCCTCAGAATCAGCCCTTAAGGCATTGGGATCTGGCTCAAGAGCCCATGAGAGTATTTTAGGCATGGAAAGCCAAGACACTGTGGCAAAAAAAAAGAAGACCTAATTGAAAGATCTCTGCGAGTGAGATCATAGTGGAAAGAACGGGGCCATCCTTTGATGAAGGAGGTACCTTTCTCTGAAGGAAGGAGAGAACTTCCACTTTGACTATGACCTTGTCAGAATAAGATCGAACTCAAAAGGCTTCCATAGCCTAGAGAACTCATGACTAAAGCCTAGGGAGATTACTGACGCCATAAACAAGAGTGTCAAATTGTTAAGTCAACAGGAGTCACTGTGTACTTACTTCTCATGTGGGATCTGTCCTCAATGTGTTGTCCAATGTGAAGTAATGCTATAACTAGTACTCCAACAGTATTTTTCACTTTGTGTTGCTATGTGAGGGCAAACTGTTGAAATCTTTACTTAATATATACTAAACTGATCTTCTGTATATAAAGAGAATTGAAAATGAATCTTGATGTGAATGCAAGGGGAGAGGGAGCGGGAAATGGGAGGGTTGTGGGTGGGAGGGAAGTTTTGGGGGGGAAGCCATTGTAATCCATAAGCTGTATTTTGGAAATTTATATTCATTAAATAAAAATTAAAAAAAATTCTCAGTAAACTAAATAACAATATTCAACAAGCCAAAATCCACATCAAAATCAAGTGGAAGTCTAAAACACAGAATACCAGATTGAAAACAGATTAGAAAAATAAAAGATGATTCCAGGGAAGTATTGGGCAATTTCTTTCTGTTTTCTGCTCATTAGCTACATTGGTAAATGGGGTATTGGTGAGGGAGTCAGCCTGGCTCAAAATGAAATTGAGCAGCATTTTAGAAAGCCAGCCAGAGACAGACAAATCAAGCCAAAATAAAACACAATAATATGATATGTAATAATAATCTACTCATGGATTATTAATTAATATTAAAATATGAAAAACAATTCTATCTTGAAATTGTGGATTTCTCTGTATCATTTACTTGTCTTCTACATAAATGTTATAATTTAAATAAACCAATAATTGGACTGCTCAATAGGCAATAAATAATTAGTAGCAATTTATAGGACAACCAACTAAATTATATATACGAAAACACAGCAATATTTTAGGGCCACCACTGTGGGGTAGCCAGTAAAGCCACTGCCTGTGGTGCCAACATCCCATATGGGCCCTGGTTCAAGTCCTGGATGCTCCACTTCTGATCCAGCTCCCTCATATGCCTGGGAAAGCAGCAAAGGATCACCCAAGTTCTTGAGCCCCTGTACACACTTGGAGACCCAGAAGAAGCTCCTGGCTCCTGCTTAAGATCAGCCCATCTCCAGCCAATGCAGCCATTTGGGGAGTGAACCAGCAGATGGAAGATCTCTCTCTCTCTCTCTCTCTCTCTCTCTCTCTTTCTCTTATTCTGCCGTCAAATAAATAAATCTTTTTAAAAAATGAAAAATATTTTTAAAATTTTTGTCAATATTTTAATATTTCTTCTGAAGAACAATTTAACCTTTTAAAAGATGATTATTTAAATTTTATAAGCTAATTATTGTGCACTTATATTCCACATATACATGTGATTTTAAAATGAAAACATAAATCCTATTAATTAAAAAGATATAGCCAATATTTACTAAAAACTATTGATATGTTTCTCTTTGTGCCAGTATATCTTTGCTCTTTCTAGTTCCTTTTCCGAGAATACTTTCCTGAAATGGTTCAGTATGCAGTCCTTCTTCTTTACTTTATGTAGTGGTAAAATTGAACACAAACATAAAATTCAGCTTTGACTTGCAGCTTTGCTATCTCTCCAGTCACAGGGACCATGTTTGGCTTGTCATTTTGGCAAGTTAATGAATTGAATGTAGTGAATGTCATGAGGTTTAATGTAGTGAAATGATTGGACCAGCTCTTATACAGCTTACTACAAGCCCAGAAAACATGTTCTCATCACATCCACACAACTGAAAAGCAGCTTCACAGAGATTTCCCCACAGGCTGAATTCCTACTTAAGCCCTGTTACAGATCTATAAACAAAAAGCTAATAAGATGGAAACTTGGCTCTCAGACATCTATGTAGTTTGAATTTTTAATGATTACTGAAAGCTCTTCTTTGGGGATTCTACTGAACCAGGAGAACTCCAGTGCACCAAGTAATGAATGATCCATCTACTTGTAATAGATAGCTTGAGCAAAGTGCTCCTTAACCACAACCACAGTAATGAGTCACCATCTTTCCTCTGAAAGGCTTTGAGGTTCCAATTTCAAGAAGAAATTCAGATAATTTTACGGAATCCAGAATCACACACCTCTGATGTAAAATGAACCAAATCCCTGAGCATAAACAGGTAAGTTCATTATTTCATTTTCTCTCTCCCATGTTTTCTGACTAGAAAGTGCAAAATCAAGATCTTTATATTTGAAGGATAATTATGTTTAAATTCTGTGCAGGTTATTTCTGTGCAATGCCTCTTGGTCAACTATTTGTTACAGAATTCCTTCACAAGAAAAAGAAAAAAGAAATCAGGAAAACCAGAAGTCAGTCTCAGCCTAGCTATTCTACCTCTGGCCTTCCGGTGAATTCATGTAAATAGGTCCACCTGTCACCAGGCTGGTGAAACAAGTGTAAAGAATCAATGTCTTTTCTGTGAATTTCACCTTCTAATCAGATTTTAAAGAGTCCTGTTTACACTAACATTACTACACCCAGCAATACTCTATGCTATGATGTTAGGATGGTTATGACATCAGTAGGTAACAGGACTTTTTCAGTTCAATCGTATATGTGATCCATCATTGACCAAAACATCTGTGTGCAACACCTGTCTACCATTTTCCCCATACATAGTATATGATAGAGTCTAACTTATAAATTAGGCAAATAAGAGATTAACAACTAATAATAATAGAACAATTATAATAGCAAACTGCTATGTAAATGTGATCTGTCTCTCAAAATATCTTATTGTACTGTAGTCACCCTTCTTGTGACGAGAGATGAGGTGAGGTGAATGTTGTAGGCATTGTGACAGTGTTGGGCTATTATGTAAGAATTACTTGAACTCAAGCACTTCAGTTCTGCAACAGTAGATTTGATCGCTGATAAATCTACTAAGTGACTATCAGGGCAGGTAATATGTATAACATTGATATGCTGGACACAGGGATAATTCATGTCCAGGATGAGACAGAGCAGGGCAATGTGAGGATTTGTCCTGCTATTCAGAATGGCCCAGTTGGAAACATAGGAGTAATTTACTTCTAGAATTTTTCATTTAATATTTTCAGATCATGGTTGATCATGGGTAACTGAAATTGCAGGTTAAGGGAGCCTTCTGTATTGCCAGTCTGTGGAGGAGGCAAATGAGAAGTTTTCTCCAAGAATTTTAAATTTAGACTGGAGGTTTTAGAAGTCAATGTAAATATAGTTCTTGGAATTAGGTGATAATTTTAGTTCTATCACCATTTTGCTTAGTGACCTAACTTACCTGTGCCTCTCTCCCATCAAAGCAGCATTAATTAAGCATATCTCCAAATTGTGATTAATCCCCCCATGCAAGATCTGCTACACTCAGGTAGTGAAGTCTACACTGCAATGCTGTGATTTCAAGTAGTCAGCAGACAGCTGAGGATGTAAAAGCCAAGGGTGAGATGTGTGAGGCAGGAAGTGGCCAGTCCACTACATGCGGCATTACTTATACACTAAGGAAAGTACTTGGTCCATCTCCACAGTGTTAGAGGGATCTAGCAAGATTGGATAGAACCTGGAGAAGAGCTACATAAATGATTAAAGGGCTGAAAACAACAACTAAAGAGGGGAGATCAAAAAAGCCCAGGCTAATAGTCCAGAAACAAGAAAACTCCTTGCTAACTTAGTAATTGTCCTCAGGACTTGATTTAAAGGGACTCCTGGCCAGCTACTTTCCATCCATCACCACTGAGATTACAACTGAAAAAAAGAATGTAAAGTATATAGAAATTTCTAATAGGTAAATGGAGGACCTCTTCAAGAAGCAAGAGTGACTGAAAACTGTTGTGGCTAATGTGTTTTCTTCTGAAGGGCTTTTCAAAGCTGTTATCTAGTTTAGAAGGATTATCATTAATTCTGTTTTTTCCTAAGATGGATGATGGTTAATTTTATTTTTTCTAAGTCTATGTTTTAGACTAAATAGATGTGTTTTTTTTGCAAGAGTCATAGACTTCTTTGAGAAATTTATGAAAGGTACAGATCATCTGAAAAAGGTGCATGTGTTCACACTGATTCTCAGTCTCTAAAAGAACCCCTGGTAGGTTGACACCTTGAGATTCCTTCCTGTGGTGCAATTTTGCAGGATGCCTTGAGATACTTGTGAGAGAGGAACTCTCTGGGCTCTGAATATCACGCTCTGAACTCCAGTTATCTCTGACTTCTGGGACCAGGCTGGAATCCCTACGCTGTTTTCCTCCTGCCCGCCATCTCATCTAGACAGCAGCAGTCCACAGCTGAAACTGTGCATGCTGCTTGCACAGGAACAGAGATGAGGGGACAAACATAGTCTTGCTAACAAATATAGACTTTTATTGTTCCAGCAAACACCTTCCGTAACTTGAATGTTCAAAACCTCAAGGCACATCCTTGGGAAAGCAGGAAACACGGGCCACACCCACACTCCACGTGCTCTTCTTCAGAAATCAGCCAAAGCTGCTGCTCTGAACAAACACATTAGTATGAAGGTGAGGGTCATTAAGTCCTTCCTAAATCAATCTAGCCAAGCACATGAAAACTGGACTGGCTGAAGCAGTTCTTAAATCTTGGTGGATCCTGAAATTAATTTGCCTCAACAATTTGAGAATAGAGCACCAAGTCTGAGGACAGGAGGAATGAATGGACTTTCTGCCACAATTTTGTCTTGCCTGGTTCTGTCTAATGTTTTTTAAGTGCTCATTGTAATTACCTTCTTAAAAAATTAACTGAAATTTTTGAATGTATTTATCTGTAGTACCTTCATGATTGACCCCCATTCATAAATTAGCTCATGCTTGAATGATATTTTGTACAAAGACATAAACATTGCATGCAGCAAAGAGCTCATCCTGTAGAATCAGACTGAGTTGTTCAAATCTCAATGCTATCACCTACGAGCTCTATGACATTGAGCACATAGCTTGATCTCTCTGTATGTACTTCAGTTTCCCCATATGCAAAACAAAGAATAACAAGTCTCATTTCACAATTTTAAAGATGAAATGTGGTAAAATGCATGTAATTCTTTAAAATGTGCCTGGCACATAGTATAGTTCTCTAATATGTAATAGCGTGATTATTAACATTTTCACATTTATTATCTCACTTGATGCCCAGCATTTATAGAGAAAGTAAGATAAAGTTAATTTCACACATACTGGAAATAATATTCACAGAGCTTAGGTGCTGATCAAGACCAGAGAATAAGCGTTAGAGTACAATGGTACTATTTCCTTTGTATCTTTGATTTATAAATTTCACTGGGTCATATACCACTTTGAGAATTTTATAATACCTATGGGCCATTTCTTCTCTCCCTCCCAAAAGCACATATCTACAAATCATGCAAATTTTTGCAATAATTATGAGGGCTAAAGGACAAGGCAAAACCCATTCATGAACCCTGTTTAAAATTTTCTGTACTTTTCAAGAATTTCAGTTCATGTTCTTTTCCAGGAAAATTGTTATTTTGACAATGCTTCTATCCCCAGGCTCAAAACTCCAGTCTTTCCATGACTCTCAGAAAATAAGGCAGCTAGAGTTCTTGAAACACAGCTTGAACTGCGGATCCCTGATTCTGGCTTCTACATTTCATTCAAGTTCATTCTGTATTTGAATCCTTCATCTCCTTGCATTCGTCTCTGCATCATTATGCATTTTTTGTTGCACAGCAAATTAAGCAGCTGCCTACAATGCCAGAGCACCCATCAGAGTCTCAGATGCTCTGCTTCTGATCCAGTTCCCTGCTAACACGCCTGGCAAAGCAGCAGAACATGGCCCAACAGCTCCCTGTTGTGGGAGACCTAGATGGAGTTTCTGGCCTACCCCAGCCTCAGCCTTGAGGCCATGGGGGGAGTGAACCAGCAGATGTAAAATACATTTATCTTTCTCTCTCTCTCTCTCTCTCTCCGTCTCTCTCTCTCCCTCTCTCTCTCTCTTTCTCTCTCTCCCCCTCTCTCTCCCCCCTCCCCCTCCCCTTCTCTCCCCTCTCTCCCTCTCTTTCTCTCCTCCCTCCCTCCCTCCTTTCTGCCCTTCCTCTTTCCCTCCCTCCCTTCTCTCACACTGCCTTTCAAATAAATAAAATAAATCCAAAAAAATTTCCCAGTTGAATTTCCATTCCAATTCATTTAAACCTACATCAAATTTAAAGCTGACCTGCTTAAAACTTGAAGAATTCAATAATTATCACCCTTTATGAAATATGATCAGTACATCTTTTGTATATATACTGAAAAATTACATGTTAACTTATTTTATCCAATCTTCAGCATTTTTTGTCCACTTAGAACCATCATTTTCCTCTTCAGTACATCTTTATCAATCCAGTATCACCATGAAGTTCCATTATTTCTACTTTCTGCTTTTTCAGACTTCTATGGGAGTACACAGTGGGAAGAAAAAAACTGCACTTACCAGGAATTTGACAAGATAATCTCATTCATCTCAGTTACTCAAGTTAATGAGTCATCTATTTGGAAGATAGGCAGTTATGTACATTTGCACACCTGATATTAGCTGAAATTCAAGGCTTTCCAGACCACAGAAATAGCAAAAGTCTAACTCTGGAGGAATTGGTTATTCCTCCATAGGTGATGCAAAGTAATAATTCCTTAAAAACAAAAGTAAAATTATACACAAGCCCAGAAATCCAAACTTTTCTATGAAGGAAAAGATGGTTTACCAAACTACAGGAATGAAATTGCTATTAACACAGTTTGTTGACATTTCAATCTCAATTAAAGCCATTTTAATTTTGGTAGCATTACACTGGAATCCTAAAATTTGAAATAGATAATACTTTATGATTCATCTATTCTTACAAAAAACACACACAAAAGGTTATACTTCTATTTTTTTTTTTTGAAAGGCAGAGTGGACAGTAAGAAAGAGAGAGAGACAGAAAGAAAGGTCTTCCTTTGCCGTTGGTTCACCCTCCAATGGCCACCGCTGCCGGCGTGCTGCGGCCAGCTCACCACGCTGATCTGATGGCAGGAGCCAGGTGCTTCTCCTGGTCTCTCATGGGGTGCAGGACCCAAGGACTTGGGACATCCTCCACGGCACTCCTGGGCCACAGCAGAGAGCTGGAAGAGGGGCAACCGGGACAGAATCCAGTGCCCCGACCAGGACTAGAACCCGGTATGTCAGTGCCACAAGGCGGAGGATTGGCCTGTTGAGCCACGGCGCCGGCCAAAAAGGTTAATCTTCTAAGCTAAAATAATGCCAACCTCTCTATGAATTTATGAGCCTTCTCTATGAGAAATGAAAAGAACTTTGGAAACTATTATAAAATAAATAAATACAGCATTAGCATCACTGTCATGTAAAAAAAGGAAGCAGAAAATAAACCTTTAGAATCAGTGCAGGATATTCTGAAGAAAGAACAGCAAATAGCCTGATCAGTAAGGAGAACACCATTTCCAAGACCGCCAAACTACCGTTTTGTTCCTCTCTTTTCTCCCTGGGTTTATGAGAAAGAAAGATGTGTGCACGGAAAGCAGCACAGCCAGCATGCAGCAGCACACCGTGGAGCTGAGCACCAGGTCCAGGAGGTCACTGCCGTTCTAAAGTCAAGGCTAAAAGAGAAGCTTGAAACTGAATCTAGCCCAGGCCTTTTCACTCTGTGAATGAATAAATGTTCAAATCTACATGGCACATTGCATTTAAAAAAAAACACTTTTTAATATATTTATTTATCTTAGAAGTAAAAACTATAGATCAATGGAGAGAAACAGAGAGTTACCTTCTATTGCTGGTTCGCTCCCCAAATGGCTGCAACCGATAGCACTGGGCTAGGCAGAGCAAGAAACCAGGGAACTTCATCCAGGTCTCCCACATAGGCTGTAGGGGCCAAAACATTTGGGCCATCTTCTGCTGCTTTTCCCAGACTATTTGAAAGGAGCTGGATCAGAAGTGGTGCAGCCAGGACTTGAACCGGGGCCCATATGGGATGATGTCGTCATAGGCAGGAGCTTTTCCCACAATGCTACAACACCAGCCCCATTTTTGAAACACCTGTAAGAAATGTCACAGCCCATCCTTTGTGATGTTTAGAGGAAAGACCACATTGCTCCCATTTCATTATTTATCAGCTGTGATATCTTATTTATTATATAACAGCTTTAAATATTTTACATTATAAATAATATATAGTAATATATAACATATACAATACAAATAGAGAAAGTTTCCTACACCTACCATGTGGAAGAGACTCCTTTAAGCTTCTACCAGGTTTCCTGCACCATCAAAAAAAGTTAGTGAAGAAATGTTAGGGAAGGTAGTTTTCTTTTCCTTGCCACTGCCTACACTCTCTTGTCAACATTATTCCCACTCTCTCACAATTGTTGGATCCATTAATCACAAAGGAACTATGGAAACCTCTTCAAGAACTGCACCAAAGAGGGACCTAGGTTAACCACCTGATACTTCCAGGCTTGTGACTTACAATACTCCCTCTCTTTCTTGGTAATGAGCTGGTAGGATATTCTTTTGGTTAAATCATGTCTTGGATAAAATTTTAAAAAGAAAAAGCTTTCCATTTGATTTTGAATCAGTTTGGTAAAAATATCAGAAGTAGAGACAGACAAAAATATCTAATGCCCTCTGAAGTAACACTGTGTTAATAAAAAATTCCATTTATACTGACTACATAGAACAGTTACAAAGTTTTGTAAAATATGTGCTGTGAGAAGAAAGCAGGTGCCAATGTCAACTGTGATAACTGTGAACATAATTACTCAAGACTTTTCTTAAACATGAAAATTAGGGAAAGTTCTTCTTCTGCAAGAGACAGCCTCCATGATCCCTGCTGGGTATTTTTAAAGATTTATTGGCAATTTCAAGATGGCAGAATAGGGAAAGGAAGTACTGCCCTATACTAGGGGAAAGTAGTTTTTCAAAAAAGTGGAGTTAGTTCATTCTCAGGGGAGAGTTGGAAGGAAAACTGCAGTAGAGATTCTACAGAAGGAAGAGGGATGCCACGAATGAGTGTGGAAGGTTCAATTGTGCAGCAATGCGCAAGGACACAACAGACAACCCCAGAAGTCAAAAGCCAGAGAAAGTGCCAGGTTTTGAGAGCAAAGTGAGATCAGACTGCTGTGGCCCATGCCACCGGTGATATAGCTGGAGGGAGGGATTGTCAGACAACACAGTCTTTGAGACCAGCCTCAAGCCCTGAGGGGAACAGGGTGCCTCCTAATGCAGACGAAACAAAGGGGCACATTTTGCTCTCCCCATCCCTCTTACAACATCACTCAATCACTGGCTGAGAGAGGGCAAGTACCATTTTTGATATAAGCTGCAACGATGGCACCATTTGTGTGCACCCCCAGCAACCTGCAGAGACAAGACACAATCCTGATAGCACCCACAGCAGATTGAGTGTACACACCCAACAATAGGCAGGAAGAAGGAGCTGTCTGACATCAGTACTGTCTGCAGAGGCTCATCAATGTGCCCAGCACTCAGCAGGGCTGTGGCCGGCAGCTCTTGAGCATATGTGTGATCCAGGGATTTTACCAGAGTGAAAAATCTGCATTCCTCACTGACTGAGTTTGGCTGGAATGATTAATAGGGGGCTGGGCACCCAGATAGGACTGTGAGGTGCCCCCAGCCTCTCAACAATCCCAGGCTCCAGGGTTCAAACACCTAAATGGAGAACCCACAACAGCTGGCTCTGGAAATGCCTCTGCCTCTGTATGCATGGGAACAATTAGTGGGGTAGAGTGGATTCTTTGCACCCGGTGGCTGGGAGACTTCTGTGCTGAGACTAAGGGAACTCTGTGACTGCACAAAAGGATGAAGGGTATAGCTGTCCTCTGGGCAATCACTGGGCGGCTCACATGCTCACAGCTCCCTGATTTCCTGCAGTCGGTCATTACAGCAGGATCTGTGCTCACACTGAGGACTGCACAGATCCTTTGTACAGTTCATACAGCAGAACAGATGAGTATTGCTCCCACTGTGTGCTAACCCCCTGGGTACTGATCACCTGGGAAGAGAGAGGTGAGGGTGTGATTATGCCAACAGAGGTGATCATACTCACCTTTCCGTCAATAATAAATCTACCATGTCCAACTTGGGTTTTACCATGGATACTCACTCCATCCTGGAGCATGGACCAGAGAACCTTGGCCAAACCCCACACACGCCTCTGGATATTCAATGAGAGAGCAAACACTCCACTAAGCTACAGAGGCATAGCTTAAATATAGAAGCCATCAGAGGAAAAACCAGCAAATATTTCCACAAAGTCCTAAGAATAAATGCAACAACTAAAGAAAAATGTGAAGATGAAAAGATTGATGAAATGCCTGAAGTGGAATTCAGAGATTAATCATAGGATTATTCAGAAGCAATGAGAAGCAAATTCAGGAATTTTTTTTTTTTTTTTTTTTTTTTTACAGGCAGAGTGGACAGTGAGAGAGAGAGACAGAGAGAAAGGTCTTCCTTTTGCCGTTGGTTCACCCTCCAATGGCCACCACGGTCGGCGCGCTGCTGCCGGCGCACCGCGCTCATCCGATGGCAGGAGCCAGGAACTAGGTGCTTTTCCTGGTCTCCCCATGGGGTGCAGGGCCCAAGCACCTGGGCCATCCTCCACTGCACTCCCGGGCCACAGCAGAGGGCTGGCCTGGAAGAGGGGCAACCGGGACAGAATCTGGCGCCCCGACCGGGACTAGAACCCGGTGTGCTGGCGCCGCAAGGCGGAGGATTAGCCTGTTGAGCCACGGCGCCGGCCGCAAATTCAGGAATTTAAGAAATCCATACATGACATGAATGAAAGAATTTCTCATGAAATTGAGATTTTGAAGAGAAGTCAAAATGAAATATGAGAAGTCAAAATGAAATATTAGAAGTGAAAAATTCAATATGTCAAATAAAAAATGCAGTGGAAAGCCTTAACAACAGACTTGATGAGGCAGAAGAAAGAATACCTGAGGTAGAAGACAAATCTTTGGGAATTTTTCAGCCAGACAAAAGAAGAAGGAGGAAGAGGAGGAGGAAGAAGAGGAGGAGGAGATGATTATGAGGAGGAGAACAAGAATATGAAGAAGAGGAGGAGGGGGGAGGAAGAAGAAGAGTGAAAGAAGATATAATTTAAAAATTAAAACCAGTATTGGAGATTTATGAGATACTATCAAATGACCCATCGTATGGGCTTTAGGAGTTTCTGAAGGTATGGAAAGACAGAATGTATTAAAAGAAATTTTTAGCAAAATAATTACAGAAAACTTCCCCAATTTGGAGAAAAGGACATCTAAGTACATGAGGCACATTGAACTCCTTATAGATATGAACAGAAAAGATCTTCACCACAACACATTGTAGTCAAGCTTCCACAGTAAAACACAAAGAAAGAATTCTAAAATGTGCATGAGAGATACACCAGACTACTTTCTAATTGGGCTCACAGCTGACTTCTCATAAGAAACTCTATAGGCCAGTAGAAAATGGAGATACATAGTCCAAGCTGTAAGATGAAAAAAAAAAGTTAACCCAGAATACTGTACCCTGCAACGCTCTCATTTATGAATGAAGGTGAAATAAAGATCTTCCATTAAAACAAAAATTGAAAGAATTTGTAACTACTCATCCAGCCTTTCAAATGATTCTTAAAGATGTCCTATATACAGAAAAACAGAAAGATAGTCATCATTACAAAAGAATGTTAAGGTAGAAATAATGCAGTAAAAGTACAAAGGAAATCCAAAGTAAACAATAGGAATATTTATGAAAAAATGGTGTGGTCAAGTCGTTGCTTATCAGTAGTAACCTTGAATGTAAATTACCTCAACACTCTAGTACAGAACTATTCATCCCAGAGTTACAGAATGCACATTATTTTCATCAGCTCATGGAACTTTCTCTAAAGCAGATCATATTGCTAGGCCATAAAGCAAGTCTTAGTAGTAAATTCAGATAAATCAAAATCATACCATGAGTCTTTTCTGACCACAACAGACTCAAGATAGAAATTAACAACTCTATATAACACGTGCAAACTCATGGAGACTGAACAATGTTCTCCTCAATAAACTATTGAAATCTTTACGTAATATGTACTAAACTGATCTTCTGTCAAAGCAATTTATGACAAACCCAAAGCTAGAATTCTAATGAATGGGAAAAAGTGGGCAGCATTCCCCCTAAGATCTGGAACCAGACAGGTATGTCCACTCTAACCATTTCTTTTCAATAAAGTCTTGAAAGTTTTAGCCAGAGATGTTAGGCAAGAAAAATAAAAAATAAATCAAAGGGATACAAATTGGAAAGGAGCAAATCAAATCAAACTATCCCTCCTGAAGATGACATGATGCTATATAGAGGGGAACCAAAAGGCTCCACTAAGAGACTATTGGAAATCATAAAAGCATTTGGTAAAGTCGGAGGATATAAAATCAACACACAAAAATCAATAGCCTTTGTATACACAGACAATGCCATGGCTGAGAAAGAACTTCTAAGATCAATCCCATTCACAACAGCTACAAAAAAAGTAAATACTTTGAAATAAATTTAACCAAGGAGGTGGATGATTTCTATGATGAAAATTACAAAACAAAACATTAGATAAAGAAATAAAAGAATACACATAAAAAATAGAAACACCTTCCATGTTAACACCTTCTATTTTCAGGGGTTGAAAGAACAACATCATTAAAATGTTCATACTACTGAAAGCAATTTACAGATTCAACATGACTCCAATCAAAGTTTTGCAGATATAGAAAAATGATGTTAAAATTCATAGAGAAACATAAGAAACCCTGGATAGATAAAGCAATCTTATGTAACAAAAATAAAGCTGGAGGCATGACAATACCAGATTTTAAGACATGCTACAGGGTAGTCATAATCAAAACAGCTTGATATTGGCAAAAAAAAATAGACATGTAGACCAATTAAACAGAATGGAAATTCCAGAAATCAATCCACACATGTAAAGCCAACTTATCTTAGAAAAAAAGCTAAGATAGATACCTGAAACATGGACAGTCTCTTCAACAAACGGTGCTGGGATAACTGGATCTCCTCATGCAGAAGTCTGAATCAAGCCCCCTACTTCACACCTTACACAAAAATCCACTCAAAAGGGATCAAAGACTGGAATCTATGACCTGATACCATCAAATTACTATAGAACATTGTGGAAACTATACAAGACATTGGCATAGGAAAAACTTCTTGGAAAACACCCCAGAAGTACAAAAAAGCAAAGCTAAAATTGACAAATGGGATTACATCAAGCTGAGAAGCTTCTGCCCTGCAAAAGAAACACTTAGCAAAGTGAAGAGGCAACTAACAGAATGGGAGAACATATATGCAAATTACGCAACTGATAAAGGATTAATCTCCAGAATCCACAAAGAGCTCCAGTAACTCAACAACAATAAAACAAACAATCCAGTTAAGAAATGGGAAAAGTCTTAAACAGGCATTATTAAAATAGGAAATTAAAATGGCAAACAGACACACGAAAATTGCTCAGGATCACTAGCCATCAGGGAAATTCAAATCAAAACCACAATGAGGTTTCATCTCACTCGTTAGTAAGGCTCTCATACAGAAATCAACAAACAACAAATGCTGGGGAGATGTTTTGAAAAGGTACCCTAGTCCACTGCTGGTGAGCATGTAAACTGGTACAGCCACTGTGGAAGACAGAATGAAGTAACTCATAAATCTGAATATAGACCTATCATATGACCCAGCCATCCCACTCCAGGGAATTTACAAAGTGAAATGAAATCAGCATATGAAAGAGTGATGTTTATTGTAGCTCAATTCACAATAGCTAATGTATGCAATCAACCCAGATGTCCATCAACTGTTGACTGGATAAAGAAATTTTGGTTTATATATACTATGGAATACTACTCAACAGTTTTAAAAAAACATCTTTCACAGCAAAATGGATGCAACTGGAAACTAATATATCTAGTGAAATAAGCAGTCCCAAAAAGACAAATATGTTTCTCTGATCTGTTGTAACTACTAGAGAACCTAAAATGTAATGTATTGATGTGAAATTGACATTTTGAGATTCAACAATTGTTTATAGCCCTTGTTTCTACTGTTGAGGAACAGTGTGCTTTTTTTCCCATAGTATTTGTTGAACTCTTTGCTTAGTGTACTGTTAATCTTATGAGTATTAAGTAAACAGAAAACAGATCTTTGTATAATTAAGAGTGGGAATAGGAGAAGGAGGAGGAAGAAAGGGTGGGGGCATGGGCGGTAGGGATGCTAGGGTGGGAGGTATCACTATTTTCCAGAATCCATATATGTGAAATACATGAAATTTGTATGCCTTAAAATAATTTAAAAGAAATATTTATTGATCAATTGTGAACTCATATTTATATAGAGAGAGAAGAGACAGAGATCTCCCACCCACTAGTTCACTCCCAAATGTCAGCAAAGTACAGCACTGTTCCAGGCCAAAGCCAGCTTCATCCAGGTCCCCTATGTGGGTGGCAATGACCCAAACACTTGGGACATCTTCCACTGCTTTCCCAAGCACAGGGCATAGAGTTTGATCAGAAGCGGAGCAGCCAGAACATAAAGTGGCACCTACACATGATGCCGGCATCTAGGAGGCAGATTTACCTGCTGTGCCACAATGCTGCAACTCTCTTCCCTGGCCTGTAATTTTAAATGCTCACATTAATAAAGGTTTGGATTTTGGAATGAAGATGGCATCACAGCAACAACAACCTTTTATGGGGAAATCAAACAAAGGCACCATAAGCAGAAGAGCCATTGGGCCAAACGAAACTATCAGAAACGTTAATAAACACATGATAGTGCCCTAAAAGAATGGGATGTCAAACTGGAAGTTTTGGAAGAACAATCACAAATGATCTTTGTCTATTCCCAGTCCCACTCGTCAGGTGTAAGCTCTCATCATCTTTCATCCCCGTTACTAATGAGCTCACTGGCTCTTGTCTCCTCACATTTCTAAACTTCAGATCCATTGTTTGACTGCCAACAGAATGAAAAGTAGAAAAAATAAAATAAAGCTGACCATATCATTCTCACGTCATCAATAGTTCCCTATTCCGAAGCTTAAATACTAACTCCTCAACATATAGATAAAATGACCCATTTTTTTTTTCAAGTCACATTATTATTCTTCCACGGACACAAGAAATTGAGTTAACCAAATGTAGCAGGAAAGGCCTTTTGTATATATTTTACAGTATTTTGCAGCTAGGTTGGCAATATTACTAATTAGTTTCTTACCTCTTATAAAATTCCAGATACTTTCTCTCCCTTTTTGATTCTATCAGTTAGTATTAGCAGACACTAGTCTTGACATGGGAAGCGAGATACACAGCAGACTCATAGAATGGCAGATGTCCTAAATAGCACTCTGGCCTCAGAATCAGCCCTTAAGGCATTCAGATCTGGCTCAAGAGCCCATGAGAATAATATAGGCATGGAAAGCCAAGACACTCTGGGAAAAAAAGAAGACCTAAATGAAAGATCTCTGTGAGTGAGCTCCCAGTGAAACGAATGGGGCCATCAAAGAAGGAGGTACCTTTCTCTGAAGGGAGGAGAGAACCTCCACTTTGACTATGACCCTGTCGGAATAAGATTGAAGTCAGCGAACCCTAAAGGCTTCCATAGCCTTGGCAACTCATGACTAGAGCCTAGGGAGATTACTGATGCCATAAACAAGAGTGTCAAATTGTTAAATCAACTTCAGGAGTCACTGTGTACTTACGTCTCATGTGGGATCTGTCCTTAATGTGTTGTCCAATGTAAAGTAATGCTATAACTAGCACTGAAACAGTATTTTACACTTTGTGTTTCTGTGTGGGTGCAAACTGATGAAATCTTTACTTAGTATATACTGAATCAATCTTCTGTATATAGATAATTAAAAATGAAAAAAAAAATCTTGGTGTTAAATTGGAAATTGCCTAGAAAATTAATCAATTTTTTAAAAAAATATATCATGTAGGATCTCTGTCCTTAATGTGCTATACATTGTGAATTAATACTATAACTAGTACTCCAACAGTATTTTTCACTTTGTGTTGCTATGTGAGGGCAAACTGTTGAAATTTTTACTTAATATATAGTAAACTGATCTTCTGTATATAAAGAGAATTGAAAATGAATCTTGATGTGAAGCAAGGGGAGAGGGAGTGGGAAAGGGGAGGGTTGCGGGTGGGGGGAAGTTATGGGGGGGGAAGCCATTGTAATCTATAAGCTGTATTTTGGAAATTTATATTCTTTAAATAAAAGCGTTATAAAAAAAAATTCCAGATACTATGATAAGTGTTTTAAATATCTTCTTTAACTCTCCCAAAACTCATATGTGTATCCTTGTAACATACTTTTTTATTTTGCATGGGGAAACTAAGCCTTGCAGTAATTAAGTAACTCGCCCAAATCAGTTACAAGTGATAGAGTTAATTCTCATACTCATATCTCCATGGTTCCAAAATACAGGCTCATAACTATGCCGTAATGACTATCCCAAATTAGAAATGTGTTTAAAATATTGCACCACTCTAGGTTCTGGAATATAAACAAAATTTAAGCTCATAACTTCCCTTTTTGTTCTCAACACATGACAGAAAGAAGGGATATATTTTAGAATGTAGTATTCATGGCATAACATATAAGATCTGCTGTTACACACTACTGTGATCAAGGACTGAATTTATTAATGGCTCATTATAAATAATAAATATTTGTGGAGTGAACAATTGGAACACCAATTATTAGAAAAATCTGCAGTCCACCTTTTCCTCTAGATTCTTAAAATATACCAAGTTAAGCAACACTGGCAGAGCACTGGATACCTAAATAATGTATTAGAATTGCTAGTACAGAATTATGCTGTGGGACAGTGTCATTGGCATGTTGAAGGACACCTGAAGAATTGATGAAAACTATCCTACATTTCACTGTACTTTTTCTTTTCAGAGGCTCTGGGATAAATGGATCACTACTAATTTCACTTTCCTAAGAGATTGTTATGCCTTAATTTTGGATCTGTTGGTCATGGCATTACTAGTTTTTTTCTTCTCACCTTGTCTACCAGATGCCTTACAGTCAAATCTCTGATCAACTTTAAACAAAAGTATAAAAGTGCATTGTACAAAAATTGAACCTAGATCTTGAATTTATTGTATAACTCCACCTTTGTTATTCATGTCTAATTTTTCTCTACTACATTCATGTTATTTTTGTGCCATTTATTCATTATTCAGTGAGTCTTGAACATGGCCATCAATGGGCCTTAAGTACTCTTGTAGTGTTTATTGTTGTTGTTCACTTGTCCAACACACAATTGTGCATCACATATTCTGTGCTAGGAACTATTCTAGGTACTTGAGATAATACAGAAATGAACAAAACTAAACCAATAACAAAAATTCCTGTATGAAGATTATATTCTATTTGAAGATAAAGACAAATAAAATGAGTAGGGACGGGCATGTGGCACAGTGATTAAGGTGACAGTTGGGATACCCCCATCCCTATCACAACACCTGGATTAGAGTCCCGACCCCCCTCATGATTCCAGCTTCCTGCCAATGCACACTCTGGAGGCAAGAAGTAATAGTTAAACTACTTGAGTCCCTGCCAGCTAAATGGGAGACCTAAATTGAGTCCCAGGATCCTAAACATTTGAAGAGTATGCAACAGGTGGGAAGTCAGTGTCTCCCCACATCTTACTTTTTACCTCTCTAATCAAGCTACTGAATGTGCTAGATAGTTTTTTTTTTATTTTTGATAGTTTTAATTACAATGGAAAAAATTATCCTGAAACAATGGTTAGGAGTTTTAAGGGCTGGAAGGGCCAAGGCCAGCAAAGCGAAGAATTCATCAAGAAAGCAAGATTTGAGACCAGCATTGTGGCACAACAGATAAAGTCACTATTTACAAAGCCAGCATCCCATATCAGATGTCCCTAGCTCATATGCTTCTATTCCAGTTTCCTGCTAATGCACCTGAAAAAGTAGTGGGTAGTTTGACCCCACATGTGGGAGACTGGGATGGAGTTCCCGGCTCTTGGCTCCTGGATTCAGCCTAGCCTAGCCCTGTATATTGTGGTCATTTGAGGAATTAACCAGTAAATGGATGATCTCTCTTGATCTCTCTCCCCAACCCAACCCTCTTCTTTTCTCCTCTCTTCCTGTCATTCTGTCTTTCAAATAAACAATAAATCTTTTTTGAAAAAAGAAAGACTTGATTAAATACTTGAGCAGGTAAGACAGTGATTCATGATTATAGCTGATAAAGGGAAATTTAGATAGCTAATGGGTGCCAGAGCACCAGGAGCCATGAAGAATGTTGACTTTTACTCTGAGGGAAATGGAAATCAATTGGAAATTTTAATCTGAAAACCAATGTGATATAACTCATATTTTAACAGAATCCCTCTGGCTTCACTATTGCAAATAGACCTAGGACAATAGAGGAAATAGGTTAAGCAAGGTAATAGGGTAAGATATAACTATGTAAGTTAGACAAGAGATGACAGTGTCTTAGAACAGTGAGATAGCAGAAGAGGTGAAGTCACCAAATTCTGAATGCATTTTCAAAAGACAGCCTACGTTATTTGCTGATGAATTTTATTGGTTGGCAGAAAAAGTGGAATCATGAATAATGCCCCGTTTTTGTATGAATTGTGAAAACTGAGTTGATATTAGTGGAATGGTAACATTGTAAACAGAGCAGATTATGGAAGTTCAAGGGTATCGGGAGTTCAGTTTTGACTCTATTAAGCCTAAACTTTTATTCTACATCCAAGGGAAGAAGCCAATTGAATGAAGAAGCACAACATGAATGGATACATGACATAAAAAGAGTATAGACACAGAACAAAGAGATCCATGGAAACAGACATGGGGGCAACTCCGCATTTAGAAAATATCAAGAAGAATTAGCAAAGGGCAGCTAGAGAAGAAGCAAAACAAAGAGAGTGTTCCTTTGACACTTGGCACTGCCCAGGTGGAAACTGAAAGAGTGTTGGAAGGTTGGGTAACTTCATGTATGATTGATGTCAAGAAGTATGGGACTGAAAAATTTCAATTCAGTAGAGATGTTATCTTCGATAAGTACAGTTTCATTGAATACATGAATTTGATATAATGAATATATATACTTAATTTTATAATTATTTTCTAAATTTTGTATTAGCATTTAGTACTTGAACATTTGTAAGGTGATCAGTGCAACATTTTAACACATATCCATAGCTTAAACATACCATACTTGGCAAATTATCTTTCCATTTTCTTGTCTTGTCTTTGTGTTTGGAACCTATCACTTCCTCCTCTATTCCAATTCTTTATGCAGAATATTGCAATCCTGAGCCTTAGTCACCCCACTATTCTGCAAAACAATGGAACCTGTTATGTTCACCCTATTGTGTTTCAGTATCCATTATTCCATCTCTGCCCATTCCTCTCCTTCTACTTTCCCCATTTACTAGTAATCACTACTTTAAATTCAGGACACACACACACACACACACACTTCGACTTATGTGAGACAGGATGGTATATGAGAAGTTCTGATATAAGATGGAGGACATAAATGAATGGGAAGAAAAGACACAGTATTTTAAGGTAGGAGAAATAAGAACAACTTTGATATCTCATAGATGAAGAAATAAGTGCTTCAAGATGGAAGGGAATCTAGTGTACAAGTGGAGTCATTCTGTTTTGCTTGCAACAAAGACAGTTCATACAGAGTAATCTAGGCAGAAAGGCTGCTCTTGTGACTAATGCAGGTGTGAGGATTATGTAGTGTTGAGAGTCTGGGGATGTTCTCTAATGTCTGCTTATATTTCCTCAGCAAGAACATTGTGAGCTGCAGAAGGGAATATTCAAGTTTGAAAGCTATAGAGGAATAGAGAAGGTCTAAAATTATTGCTATGGAGTCAGAAAGAATGAAAGGATGAAGAAAACACCTTACACTTGCTTAGTAGCATGAAAAAGAATTCGTTTTATATTATTGACCCAATATATAAAGTGTGTGCTTTTTTCCAGCATAGTTCTACTGACCAGACACAGGTTGCATTCAACTTGGTTAAGGAATTCATGGAAAGAAGAATGAGATGAGAAGATGATTAAAATAAATAGATTGAAGGTCCTAGTCAACAGATCATTGGCATTTCAAAAGCACTGTATTCCTTGCATCTTTGAAAATGCTCTTAGATAAATCTTTTAGATGACAGAAAAACATAAAATAATTAAACTAATATTCTTTGCACAAGTCTCTTGTCTGCAGGTAGGCATTTCTCATGTGTTCTCTCAACAATGCTTGTATTTTCTTTAAATGGGATTTGTCAGATTCTATTTGCTGAGATTTCTATTCCACTAGATTTTGAAATACTTGAGGTACTGGATCATGTTCAATATTTCTTTATATCACTAGAGTTAATACAATGCAAAAATATAATGTGGTTACTTAATTGATATAAATACACATGTATTTGTATATGGAATAGTAAAAAAAAATCTGTCTTTGCATATAGCACAGTAGTAACTATGACAGCTCTACTAGGTTCAAAAATTGCTTTTAACATTTACTATTATGCATGCTTCAATGGAAATGTTAGTAAAATGGTAATCATGTCACTACTAAAATGGTTGTTACAAGGATGAAATTAGTTCCACTCTTGCAAAGTCCTTAGAAAAGCAACCTGTCTGTAAGTACCCAATGGATGCTAATGTTTTGTATAAGTAGTATATTCTCTTCCTTGCTCCTTTTCTGCCTATAAAAAGTCCCTTGTCCTTCTCCCCTAACCGAGTATAAGTGCAGAACTTGATTTATATCAATAGACTACTGTGAATCATTCTGAATGGTTTTAGAGTGATGGGACTGGGGGGACTTCCCCACTAATTATGAATGTTTACTTGAAGCATGGATTGAGTCTAATTCAATGTTGAATTCCCTAGGCCTGGAGAAGTTCTTAGCATTCAAAATGTACTCAGTTTCTGTTTGTTTAATTTAATTGAAGACCAGGTAGAGAGTATATTTGTCAGAGAACTAGGCTTTTCACAGGGCATAATAAAGGTCCCAAAATTCTCAAGGAGGGGAAATTATAAAAGAAAATAAGGAAAGAAAGATAGAAAGAAAAGTAAGACATTTAAATTTTTCCTACCTTTTCTTTTTTCTGGTCTGACATAAACTGGGAATTCTTCCTTCCATCCCCTTGCTAATATACCTGTATTTCTAAACCTGATCATTTATAACAAATTTTTTCCTAGCTGTCAAGTTGATCAAAATAAATATTGAACTAGAATGAGGGAGAAACATTAAAATAATTTACCAATAGCATGTCAAAATCCCATCCAGGGGGTGTTTGAGGATACAATTGACAGACTTACAAACATCTTCTTAACTCTGAATCCATAACTCTTTCTCTCTCCCTACTGTCTTCTCTAACACAAAAGCCTCCAAAACTGAACATATACTTTTTAACAAAAATACTTAAGAAATCAGCAAAAACAATAACCACATTAATAAAAGCAAGAATTTTAGAGAAATGAACTATGGCATTTAAAGTAAACTACTCAAAATAAGAAAAAGCAGATGCCTGGGAAAATTTCAACTATCCAAACAAGTAAACAATCCAGGGACATCTTTGGTTTTCCAGAAAACTGAAAATATGAGTACCACAGCCATTTTCCTACCCAAGTCACACTCACTACCAGACCTTTATCCAAATTTGCTCTGAATATTTATGGAGATCATGCTGTCTTGACTTAGAATAAATGTTTAATTTGTTCTCAGGACAAAATACTAGAAGTACATAAACAAATGACACTTTATCCATTTAGTAGGATTTCTCACATGGACAAAGTGAGATGAAAGTTACTTTCCACTGTGAATATTACATAAAACCTGAGATTTATCCTGTGATATGAAAATACAACATTTCTGGGGAAGGGGGAAGAGGGGACAGAAATGCCCTGATTTGCAATATTTGTCAAATTCCTGGGTGTAAACTCTCCCACCACAGCCAAGCTTCTCTAACAAGATGTCACAAATGCAAGACAGTTAGCCCAAGTCAGCACCAGCCAACTCCAGCACACCGCTGCTGCTTGCTGGTAAATTGTCTCTCAACTCAAAATTAGAATAGACATAATTATTAAACATTAGCTGGTCTAACCACTCCTACCCTACCAACTGCAGGAGATTAACAAAGCACTCAGCTTCTCCACCCCTAGGTTACCTTGAGACAGAATAGATCCTTCAAATAGCATAAGTTTATACATTTGTGAAAGGCCATGGGAGGCCTCAAAGAAAAAACACCACCTCATACTGGCTGTTGTCATGTATGCACATTCAGCCATACACTGACACTGGTTGTAGCAATGAAGCCAGTAGCTGAGGAGTAGGTGCTGATTCTATATTTGTCCCCCACCGCCTCCTTGTTCCCATTGACCATACTGCCAAATCCAGAGCTGTCACTCTACTGGTCTATCCTGGGAAGAAGGAGGGGGTGTTTAAAGAGACCAGTAAAATAATTTCATTCCACCTCTTCACAATTCTGCCTAGACTTGAGGTTATATAAAATTGACCAATAAATCCAAGGAGAATTTAATTAATGAGATCCTTATAGACTCTATTTTGAGAAGGCATAATTTCTTTGTTAATATAATTTTCCTGCCACAATTAACCATCAACATGCTTTGGAAGGCATGCTCCTAACACTTGCCACTCCATGGTTTCCTGGGCAAAGATTAACTAATATTGTCTCCATTGTGACAAGCTTTCTATTTGTGGCTACAGACAGATGGACCCAGTTCTGTGTGTGCCTCCATTGCAACCATTCTGCTCTGAAATTCTTTTAATTGTGAAAAAAAAAATTCTGACTAGTCCAACGGTCTATATTTCCTTTACACTTGTGCTTTATAAGTAAATTCCATTATGCTTTATCAGACATACCACTGGAAATTTAAGAAACCATGTTTCTTTTCACTCTCTTATTTTCCTGATTCTAGGGAAAAAAATCTATGAAAAATCTGCTTCTAATAACCTCCTGTGTCCATGAAAAACATGTAGCATGTCCCAAGGTCAAGCTGTGAAATCTATTGAAAAAGCAAAGTTGTTTTTTCAGTTCCAGAGCATAAGTGACAGTGCAGCGCTTCCTGACATCACAAGATGACTTTTAATGTTTGTGGTCATCTTTTTGGAATAATTTTGGTTCTGATAGACATACTCACAAAGAACCTAAGGGTAGGGGTAAGGATCTTCCCTCCATTCCTAAGTCAATTATAACACAAACATATAAAACAGATCTTTGTAGGTTTGCTTTCCTATATTTGCCAAAGTTTTCTCAATCTCTCTTTAAGCACCTTTCATTATAACTTATAAACATTTCACTTATTTGTCAATTTCTATATTTTAGTTCCCCCATTACAATGTATAGCCTATAAGGGCACTAAGCATATTGGTCACCAGGTTGTTTTATCTCCAGTGCCCAATACACAGTGTTGCACAAACTAGGTGCCCAATAAATATGTTAGTGATAGTACATTTCCTCTTAAGAGGAAGCATGTTTGCTTAGTCCCTCTATGCTTTCTTTACTATTTGTCATACATCAAGGTATTACTATTATAAATGACTAACTACAATGTCTGATAGAGATGGTAGAGGATCCAAACTCAGACCCTTCAACTCCAGCAAGGAACCAGACCTTGCTGTACAGTCTAGAAGAGAATTCTGTGCACCAAAGTAGGCATCACCAGAGAATTTCCTTACAGGGTAGTGAGGACTAGACCCCTTCTAAGGGATACTCATAGGAGGAGACAGCAAGAATTTCCAAGCAGCAAGCAACACCCTGGAGCTCTACAAGCTCAGCAGATCCCCTAAATCTGACTTAGAAACAAGAACAATGTAAAGAGCCAGTTATTAGAACTATGAAGTGTGGCAGGGCTTGGGAGCGGGAAAGAATCTCAATTATTATAATCGACAGGCAAAGTCAGAGCCAAATTGGGAACAATTTGTAAGCTCAAAACCAACTCTGAGCATATGACGGACATTGACGGAGATGTGAAAGTCAAGTAACCCCAACAGAAAAGTGTGAAGCACAGTGGCTTTATTATAACACAGGATACCAATTAAACATTCCAACTGTCCAGATCTATTGAAAGATAAGAATGTGTGCTGGCACAATACACACAAACATCCACACATTTTCCTCCAGAACACTAACTCTACTTTCTCACAACTGCTTGACCCTACACCTCCAAGAATAATACATCTACTGTGCTCAGCTCCCTTTTGCAGAAAGAGCAGTTAGATCCTGTGAAAGCTCAAACAATGGAAGGTATGTGAAAGCAAAAACTTAGGCCCCCTGGTTATATGGGTCAGTGTTCTTTCCAAAAGATTCTCCTGTTTGCTTCTCATGACATGTAAGTTTATACCAGCATCTGGATATCAATTTCATTTGTCCTTATACAGCAAAACCTGCAGGCACTATAGCCTGGATTTGAAGAGATGATCCCAGTAGAGAAAGATCTCAAGACAGTGTACCAATAACTCTCATATGTTGGATTCTGTTGAATTTTTTAAAGATTTATTTGAAAGTCAGAGTCACACAGAGAGAGAAGGAGAAGCAGAGAGAGAGAGAGAGAGGGAGAGGGAGACAAGGAGAGAGAAAGAGAAAGAGAGGGAGATTGATTGATTCCATCCACTGGTTCACTTCACAATTGGGGATCTGCACCAATCCAAAACCGGAAGCCAAGAGCTTCTTCCAGGTCGCCCACACAGGCTCAGGGGCCCAAGGACTTGGACCATCTTCTACTGGTTTCCCAGGTCATAGCAGAGAGCTGGATGGGAAGTAGTGCAGCCGGGACTCGAACCAGTCCCCATATGGGATGCCAGCACTGCAGGTGGCATCTTTATCCACTACAACATAGTGCCAGCCCCTTCTATTGAATTTAATTCTCATTGTTTTATTTTTCTTCAGAGGGAAAAAATGAAAACAAAGTTTAGTGAGGGGACTAAGATCACAAGACTGAAATTGGTGTCTTCATGGCTCATTTTCACTAGGCACACACACACACACACACACACACACACACATATATACAATGAGTAAGTAAAATCATATAGAAAAGCCTTCCTGTTTGGAACAAACCTAATTCCCTGTATCGAAACCCAAGGCCTCAGGTAATCATAAAGACCAGCTCTTGGCAGAGGGTATGTCCAAATCTTTCTAGGCTCTGTCTATATCCGCACCCAGGACAGAGTTGTTGACTTTGGAGTTTTGGTCTTTTTTTGAGGGGGTGGCAGAGAAATAGAGGTCTTCCATCCATTGATTTACTCCCAAAATGGCTGCAATGGCCAGGAATGGGCCAGGCCAAGCTAGGAGCCAGGAGCTTCCTCCAGGTCTCCGAAAAGGGTGCAGGGACCCAACCATTTGAGCCATTTTCCACTGCTTTTCCAGGCACATTAGACGAAAGTCAGATTGGAAGGAGCAGCCAGGACTTGAATTGGCACCCATGTGGGATGCCAGTTTTGCAGACGGTAGCTTAAGCTGCTATGCGACAAAGCTGGCCCTGGAGTTTGGGCCTTAAGAGTAGAGATGCTGTAAGAAAAAAGTCAGGTGCTTTTGGCCTCTGAAATTAGACAATCCTTCTCTTAAACCCTCTTCTGAAACTTTGAGTATCTGTATCCTACCTTTTGGTCACATGGTCACCTCAGTATACTTTGCAAATTGGGAATGATTTTAAATCTGTGGATCTAAAATAAAAACCATGGAAAAATCTTAGGAATAAAGATAAAAGTAGTTTATGAGCATGCTGCATAGAACAGAAGATGTATGCAATTGTTCATTTTTCCTACAATATGAATATCTGGGTGCTAGGTGAATCAATACTTTGTAGATGAAAGTGAATCCAGGAGTAATCCCTTCCCCAAAAAGCCACCTGAAACACATAGTTTCTGTGTAATCAAATGTGTCAGGGTAGTCACCACTTACAGTGCCTCTCACAACCAGCTGCTAATTGCCCCCAGAATGGAGCTCTGAAGCCTGTGGAGGTATTTATGGCTCCAGGAGCTTATAAAGTGAAATTCTAAAAATATTCCTGCTGACTTGCAGCAGGGACACTCCATAATAATTAGCTCTAATAGCCCTGTCCAGACGTGCCACACTCTCCAATTGGAAAGCACATTCCCCAAAAGGTAAAATATTATGTACAAGGACTGACAAATAGATTTGCACATATGTACATACCCTCAAGACAGCAGTTACTGCCGCTTTCCAGAGATTTCATGTCACAGATCCTTGATGTAACGCACACTGATGATACATATCCTGTTCTCTGTTTAATACCAAATCATGTGTGTAAGTTATTGACCCTCCTTTCCTCCTGAATTTTTAATAAGTTTATATAGACCCTCACCTAAGCAGTAGAACATCCCTTAGCATTAGTCATGGTCCTTGCTGCATCAGTTTCCAGCTTCAAACCACAGTATTCCCTTTATATTAAGAACTTCTTATTTTCCAAAGGGATTCCACGGATACAATTGTACTTACCCATCATAACAACCCCATCACAGGGGTGTCACCTCATTGCAGATGTGAAGTTTGCCATGCATCGGGGTTACAGAGAGGAATAGGACTGAGAAGACCTAAAGAAGCTTAAAATGCAACAGAGAGAAAAAGATGACAAATACTAATAAGTAAATGAGACATATTCGAGTAGTTATAAGTGCTTTAAGAAGGATAACTGAGGACAGAGAGGGTGGGGAGGACTCCTCATGGTGGTGACCCGTTGAGGTGACATTTAAATGACTAGAAACAGGCAGCTATGTACAGATCCTACAAGGTCCATTCCAAGAAGCAAACTGCATGTTAAAAGGCCTACAACAGGAAGGAGCAATAGATTGTAGGCCAGCATGGATAAAGTGAAGTGAAGGAAGAAGAGAGCAGAAAGGGAGCAAGGACATAAGATTAAATAAAAGGCAGGCAGGGGCTGGGTCACATGGGGCCTTCCAGTCCTAGCCAGGAGTTGTATTTGGTCTAGTTACAATGAAAACCATTAAGATTGTTTTCACCAGATGAGTGGGATGAAAATCATAAAATATAGCCTTTAAGAGCTCAGGAAGCAGAACTAGGCTGCCCACATTCAATTCCTTCTCTGTTGATTATTAACAACATATCCTTGGACAACTTTCTTATCTTCCCCATGTCTCACCGCGCTCATCCAGAAAATAAAAACAGATACAAAACCCATTTCAAAATCTTTTTAAAATATTTATTTCAAAGAGAGACAAGAAAACAGAGAGGGAGACAGAAAGAGATCTCCCCTCTGCTGGTTCATTCCCCAACTGCCTGCAACAGTCAGAGCTGGGCCTGGCTGATACCTTGAGCTAGGACCTCAATTTAGATCTCCCATGTGGGCAGGAGGGAAACAAGTACTTGATCATCACCTGCCGTCTCTTACAGTGCTCATTAGCAGGAACCTGAAATCAGGAGTGGAGCCAAGACTTGCAGCAAGGCACTTGAAATTTTTAAAGGAACAAATACAGTTAAGGAACTCAGAACAGGATCTGGAAGACAGTACATACTCAACAATCATTGTTATAATTGTAATGTTTAGAGAAATAATTCTGACAGTTCTGTAAAGATGGACTGTGATAGGCAACAGTGGAGGCATAGAACACTGTTGCCATATCTAGTGACACATGATAAACACTTGGACTCAGATTTTTGTAGTGAGTAGCTGAATCAGAATCTATTTTGAATGTTTTGCCAACAGGACTTACTCACAGAGAGAAAGTGTGACGTGAAAGTCAGATTTGACTCCCATACTGTGATTGTTTTTCCTGAGAACAATCTGGAAAGAGGTACTCTGAAGACTGGGAACATAAAGAACCAGGAAAACAATGGTTCTGCTCAGTAGTAACTACTAGATATACAAATGGACATGGATACATAAGTCTAATGTCCAGGAAAGAGGCATAATGGCGGGGTTTTCACAGTACAGGATTAAATGCAAACAAATAAGAGGCAAATGTCCCCAGAGGAAAACAGGAAACCAAGGGCAGAGCCCTGAGAAACCCCAGCACATAAAGGTGGAATGGAAGGGAGGATGAATCAGAAGGTAAACTGAGAAGGAGGGCAGGTAAGATAGAAGGAAGTCTAAAGCATGTCCCAGAAACCTAGAAAAAAATCATTTCAAAACCAGACAGCATTTAACTAGCTGTGTAAAATATATATGAAACATCAAGAAAATGAAGATAGCTATGAGCACCAGCACTGCCTAAGTATACATAACTGCTGACCTCAATAGCAAGAAAGCAGCAGGTCTCAATGACTTTGGATACTTGGTGGAATAGAATTAAACAATAAGGGATTTCAAGGAATGAGAGAGTTGACTGACTGAAACAGATTTTTGAAAGTGGGATAATTCTTGCTGTTGATCTAGGATTTGACTTTGTAAAGGAAACTACTGCTAGAGCTGAGAAGATACAGTTGAGAGAGAAAGAAATAAGGTTTAGGAGAGAAAGTGATTTGTTTAAGGCAGCGATGCTAAATTTTAGCAGATGGAGAGAGTGTGTTATCAGATGAAAGGCTGCAAGTATGACCTAGTCTGACCACGTTGCAATTTGAATGCTAGCTTAAAAGCATCCTTTTATCGTGAAGAAAATATAAGAAAATTGTTTTAAAAAAAGAAAAAGTGAAATATCCAAAACTACACATCGCTTCATGGTCTGTAATGGAGAAAATGGAAATTAGGTGCAATGGGAGACAGTTCAGCTTTGTGGCATACTAGGAAGAAGCTTCAAAGAGAAGCTACAAAATCTAGATATGTATCCTCTGCTTTCAAAAGCAGAAAACACATATTTTGTGCCTAAAGAATTACAGAATAGAAACATCTTGTTAAAAAGAACAAAGAGCATTCAAACTTCTTTTTATTTGAAGTAGGAAGTGATATCTTCCAGAAAGTTTAATTTTAGTTCCAGTGATATCTTCTTTTAATAATCGGTAACTGCATAGTTATAATCAAAGTATACTTATGTTTCACTTTTGTAAAAAGGAAATCATTTTGTTCTTAGTTTTTTAAAAGAGATTTAATGAGATACCATTTTAATTCATTTTAAAATTATCTTTATTTCCAGCTCTAACTTTAAATAGATCTTGGTGGAATAGGTTTTCTCAAAAACTTCTTGCCAGAAAAGCAAATTTTTGCTTTTGAAAAGCAAATTTTTGTGTTAATAGGTAGAATTTTTTAAATCTTTCTAAAACAAAAATAAAAATATAAAAGATCAGCTTAATATATGGTATAATTTTTTGAAGTTCTAATATTCTTAGAAGTGACTTCTAGGGAAACTCCCAAAAATATCTAACCATAGTCTTGGTTCCCCATTAATGTTTCCCTTCTTGGAATTAAAAAAATAAAAAAATGCATGCATGTGAGTGTTCAGGGGGGAATTGCAACTTTTCATGCCACCCTGGGCAACTGCAGATGTGGATAGAAATGGATGGCAGGCACAGTAGAAGCTCCAGCTAGGAAACCTCAAGAAGCCAAGGGAATGGAAGGAAAATTATAGCCCAACTGAAGCTGGTTTTTCATCTTTTCCTTGCACTTTATCTGCTGTTCTTCTCTAATACTTTTATTTTCACACTTTATGATAACTTGTAAAAGACAGAACATCATGTTGCCATTAGACTGCAAGCTCTTTGAGTACTAGATCTGTTTTATTGTATCATCCACAGAAATGCAAAATTCCTGAAGAAAGTGAAATATTCCAATAAATATCAGTTTTAGTAAGTGAATAAATAATAAACCTTTATATCTTGAGCCAATTTTTTAAGCCACTACATCTTTGAGCCATTACATTTCTATTATTTATTAAGTGCCACCTCTCAGCTGGGCAGTGTGTTAGAGATATTCCCATTAAATTTCTAAGACCTTATTGAATAGCATATTTTCAGTTTAATATTTATTGATCTTCATTGTGGCAAACATCACAAAGCATATCACATTATTATCTCATCTTTTCTCACAATATTCCTGGGAGGTAGATATCATTATTTTCCCCATTTTACAGATAAGGAAACAGACTTGGAGAAGCTAAGAAATGGGCCTGAGGTTAAACAGCTGATAGTATTGGAGCAGGAACCAAATTTATATATAGCAAAGACTAGGGGATTAACCAGTAAACTAGATACTACATGCCTAATACTATACAAGAGACACCTCCAAATGCAATTGCTGTATCAAGAACTGATGTCAAAGGAGGAACCTTTGTGATAGAGAACTTGAGTGTTTTGCCTAGTGTAAATTCTAATGGGTGTGCTACAGTATGACTAGGGATGTCCAAGAGTTCTGTTTGTCTAGGACAAGTACTTGAGCCCCAACAGACACTTTCCTATTCATTTGTAGGCTGTGAAGCCACATCAATCAGTAGCACCTATGTCCTCTCCTATATTCAACAGTATAGTGGATGAAGGAATTGGGAGAATCAAGAAGAGATCAACAGTATAAATCCTGAACTTCGGGGATGACAACATGAAATAGGTACCTACGTGAAACAAATAGGTGGAGCAGTTTTCTTTCACTTAGAAATTTTCAATGATAAGTTATCACAGAGATTAAATAATCTGAAAAATAAACCTGACCTCTCAGCATAAAAGATTTTCATAAATAGAAATTCCTTCAGCAAATATTGCATTCTTTGATACTCTAGGGACAATTTGATTATAAATCATAATGGGACACTGTGCTCTGCATTTGAGTTTCCTTGTATAACGCCTCGAAAACAGGCCATGACAGATATTTTAATTTGCTAGATTTGGTAAGATCAACACTTCAATCAGTGGACACATCTCTACATGAGTAGATATATTAGTTTCTCATAAGTCACTCTTTCATTACAATTTAGTAGAGAAAACTTGTCTATATTTTTAATTAAAGTAGCTGCTTGTTTTGCTGTAATCAAATTTTATCACATCATTGTATCACATAATATAACTAGCTTTCAAATAGCAGAGTGCCTTTGATATTCAAACCTTCATATCTGGAATCTGGATTTATGTTTGCTTGGCTTGAAACTGGCTTGGGCAGAAGCATACTTGCTCTTCAAATATGGTCTTCTGCAAAGTCTTCTGCCCCTAAAGGAAACAAGGCTACATGTATAGTTTTTCTAGGAAGAATTTCTTAGTCTACCCTTCACCATTTGTGTGGACACTATGGAACCCAGTATCATTTTGCTATACCACCGTCATGTTTTCTTGAATGTCAGTTTTTTGTGTCTTCACATGATTACATTGCTAAACTATATAATAACACAGGTCCTTGAAGAAACAGACAAGACAGATGGAAGATTTTAACATTTCTAGATCACCAATGAAGTGACCTCAACCCCTAGTTCATCCCATCTCACCACCCTGCAGGGTTTTTCACCACAATTGTTAGATTTCAGAACATTTATTGGCTCACAGCTTTATTGAGTACCATTACTGTGTCTTTAACAGGCATGTAGCCACTCTCTACTTCTTTCTGTCTTATTTCAATATTATGAATTGGTCTAAGTTAGCTCCACCTTCTTGCACAAGGCTTACCATTTTCCATTTGATGCTCACATCATTTTTAGTTCTTGGGGACACCAATGCCAAGACAGAATGAAAGTGTAAGAGATTGAGAAGGGTGTTAATGCTAGTCAGACAAGATGTCCATGGCCCACATCAGAGTATCTGGGTTCAAGTCCCAGCTCCAGCTCTTGAATCCAGTTTCATGCTAAATGATCCCCTTGAGGCAGTTGTGCTGGCTCAAGTGGTTGTGTCTCCACCAACCACAGGAAGACTGTGATTGTGTTGCTGCTTCTCCACTTCAGTCCCAGGTATTGTGAGCATTTGGGAGTAACACAGCAGATGAGATCTCTCTCTCTCTCTCTCTCTCTCTCTCTCTCTCTCTCTTTTATTTATTTATTTATTCGACAGGTAGAGTTACAGATAGCGAGAAAGAGAGACAGAGAGAAAGGTCTTCCATCCAGTGGTTCACTCCCAATATGGCCGCAACAGCCAGAGCTATGCCAAGCTGAAGCCAGGAGCCAGGTGCCAATCTCTCTCTCGCTCTCTCTCCTTGTCTATCTCTCAAACCTAGCACTTATGAAAGATAAAGGAGAGTGGGAATTGACAAAGGCTTCAGAAAATATTTTATGTTTGACACCTGAGAAGACAAGTGGGACATGCAGGATGAGTATTCAGAAAAGCCTGACTCTATTGCAGAACTCTGAAGAGCCTCACATAGCACAATAGGACACCAGCACAAAGGCTGCCTGTGGAGAATCCAGAGCCTTTCCGCTGGCCTCAGGTTCCCAAATTGGGAGGTTCTCAGCTCAAACAGCGCAGCACCTCTGTGACATCCACAGCAACAAAGTCATAATGTGCCTCTGTAAGAGCTTCATTGCAGTTCCAATTGGGATTTGAAGGCAAATGGTATTTTTGGAAGCACAGGAAACACCAACAGGGACCAAGACAAATCAGGAAAGGGAGCAGAATATGAAAGGGACAAATTACAACAAACAGTGCTTTACACAGCACACAGTTATATCCTTACACTTTCTGTCGGCCACAATCCAGGCACAAGAATGGCTGAGCTGGTTCTCGGAAAACCTCACAGGACTGAAACCAAGGTGTTGGCAAGTCTGGGCTCTTATCAAGAGGCTGTTAGGGGATATCTCCTTCCTGGGGAGGAAATCGATTCAGGTTGTTGGCAAACTCCAGTTTCTTTCTGTTGTAAGGCTATGGTCCGTTTTCCTTGCAGGCTGTCAAACAGGGGCTGCCATAGCTCCTGAGGCCTCTCTATGATCTTTGAACACTGGTCCTTACATCTCAAAGCCAGCAAATACACATCAACTGATTCTCCTTCTACCATAACTCTTCTGCATCCAGCTAAAGTACAGGTGGTTAGATTGGGCCCACCTGGAAAATGTGGGATACTCCCCCTTCTTAAGACCTATAACCGCCGGCGCCGTGGCTCACTAGGCAAATCCTCTGCCTGCGGCGCCGGCACACCGGGTTCTAGTCCCTGTCAGGGTGCCGGATTCTGTCCCAGTTGCCCCTCTTCCAGGCCAGCTCTCTGCTATGGCCAGGGAGTGCAGTGGAGGATGGCCCAAGTCCTTGGGCCCTGCACCCGCATGGGAGACCAGGAGAAGCACCTGGCTCCTGGCTTCGGATCAGCGTGGTACGCCGGCTGCAGTGCACCGGCTGCGGTGGCCATTGGAGGGTGAACCAACGGCAAAGGAAGACCTTTCTCTCTGTCTCTCTCACTGTCCACTCTGCCTGTCAAAAAAACACCTATAACCGTCATCACATTTTCAAAGTCTCTCTTGTTATGTAACATAATTTCATGTTACATGTGCCTAGGGCATGGAAATCTTGAGACTCATCATTCTGTCTACTACAATTATTAACCAGTTACAACTGTATACAACTGAGTCTCCACTTTGCTGGGGAACTCTTAGAGAAAGTGTAGACTATGGCCCAGACTAGTCCCACCTGGGCAGTGAACTGACTGAGGCCGCCTTCAATTCCCAACAGCTGGGGGCTGTTCTTGGGCCCCTTAACTACCCAGTACTTCCAGCAGGCCCGCCTGAGGAGGACTCCTAAATTGGAGAGGCCCGGATGCATGGCGGGAAGATGCTCTGAGCATGTGCTACAATGGTAAGTAACGAGAGGGGATGGGCGGGACACTAACAACTTCTGTCAATATACTCAAAATAGAACCAGTTATCTCTATGTTTCTGCAAGGTGTCCCTGGGCCTGTTAGTCTCAAGCTTTCCATTTTCAGGGGTGAAGGAGTTTGGGGAGCATGGGATAAGACCATGCCTAAGCTACAGACTTCAAGTCAGTCTTTTGCCAGAGCTCTAGCATTAGTTATGAAGTTTATGCCCAACTATGATTAAAGTGTAACTTTGCTTCGTCAGCCTCTGAATTCCTTCACAATAGTGTTTCCACAAAACCACATACAGAGGTGTGATTAAGGCAGGATCTAGCTGTCTTACTGTCATGAAAATGCTACCTCTTTATAATCATCTGATAACTGAATAGACAACCATGTCTATGTGATGACTAAAAAGGGCCACCTCCGGCCAAAAAGCGTGCACAGCAGTGGCCTGGAACTACAGGTTAAGAGAGGCCTACCCCTCACAAACACGGATCAACAGACCATGAGTCATGGGCACTCACATGTAGACTCCAACTGCAATCAACATATTTGGTGGATGAATTTTCCCAGTTGTTAAAAACGTAGCAACACATTTGTCTGACTATTCTCTCAATCCAGGCAATATTAAAATGCCCTCCTCGACATGTGGTCAAAGGCTGTTTGGGCTGCTTAGATTACCCTTGCTCTTGAGCACATTCCCAAACAGCAGGCCAAAAGCACAAGACTGGTGAGCATGGGGTTAGAGCCACAAACCTGGGTTAAGCCTCAGATTCCTTCAGTACTTACTATAGGACACTGCTCACCTCACCTTAAGCATGAGATGGTTGAGAGAACAATAATAAATACAAAGACATTGATTGAATACATGACATAAGTAGAATTTAGCTGAATCAGATTATTTTTCTAGTAACTATGCTGAGACCTTCTAATAACTAAAAAGTGCCTTTGTTTTAATAATGTTCTTTGAAATTGGAACCAGTTCATGGAAGTGTTAGAACTGGCTGACAACTGGCCTTCATCTCTCATCACCCTCACTCTACCCCCTGCACCTTCTTGGAAGCTAGAAGCCCTGAGTCTGCACCCCTTGGGTCCATGCTGAGTGAGAGCTGCTGCTTTTCACTTTATAGGAAAAAAAAACCGACTGTGACAGAAGGTTCTTACACACATAGAGGAAGTTTTTATTTATCTATCAGAAATATTATCCTCTTAAGTGTTAAAAAGGGCCAAGAGCTTGTCATTATGTTTAAGAAATGAAAATCACATTTTCATGCTATTTTACAACCTAAGATAAAGAAAATACTACTGTGGTTCCATTAGGGTTCATCAGGAAATAATGGAATCACGTTGTCTATACGTGCTGCCGAAGCAAGCACTGCAATCACATTTTGAATTGTCTGTGCCCCTACTCAGAGGATGGTTAGTTGAGAACAGCTAAGTTCTTACTGGGTCGGCACACTGGGGTAGGCCACCATTTGGGATACCTGCGATCCCACATTGGAATGCCAGTTTGAGTCTTGGCTGTTCTGCACTTCTGATCTAGCTTTCTGCAAATGAATCTGGGAGACAGCCGATGATGTCCCAAGTGCTTGACCCCCTGGGATTCCCATGTGGAATTTCTGGCTCCTGGCTTTAGCCCTTCTCTCTCTCTCTCTCTCTCTCTCTCTCTCTCTCTCTCTCTCTCTCTCTCCATCCCCATCACTCTACCTTTCAAATAGAATAAATACTTTTTAGAAAATAAAAGATGGATTGCTTTTAACTCCTCACCTCATTTATAGTCTTCTACTTTCCCACATCCAAATCCTACAATAAATTCCCAGAAATCTGGTTTATAAGAGATGAATTAAAATGTCACTTCCTGTGTATCAAGACACCTTAGCTAAGTTTAGTGTCAGCTGCATTCAAGTAGTAAGTACTAGGGATACCCCCCAGCTTTGTGTTTTTCAAGGAATTGAAAACTTTGCCATTTAATTATTCTTTAATACATACTCTAATGTTGTTTTAAAAAAGCAAATTGAGTTTTCATTTTGGTAAGCACACAGAAATATCTTCAGCTCCAAAATATCTGATACATTAGGGAAGTAGAGCGCTATTGCGGTAAGATCAGATCTCAGAATATTGGCAGTACTAAGTTAACATAACCTTTTTAATAAATAATAAACACTTTTACTGAATGTTTACTTACAGATCATTGTGCCAAATTTTATAAAGTACAACAAGATCACTGCCTTCAAGGAGTTTATAATCTAATTGAAAAAAGGTTACACCTACCTTATTAAACAGGATACCACAGTATATTATTCAGTGCCAGTTGAAATAAAACTGAAAGTGATAATGTCAGGATTGTCAGTGGAGGGACCTTGTATTCTCAACATTACCTTCCCTCTGGGACTTGTTGCTAATGACCTCAGTCCCAGGCTCCCTGACCTTATGAGAAGGGAGAAGAAGGATTCAAACGGAGAGCTTAAGCAGGGTAGGACCCCAATAACGGCAAAGCTCAAACAAGGGAATTCCCAATTTCCCTCATGGTCCATGGCAAATATGAAAGGAGGTGAACATGGAACTAGACTAAAAAGACTGAAAAAACAAAAGGGAGATGATCTATAGTTTGATTACCTCACCTACCAGCCATACTTCAGATAGAGTCTCTACAGTGATCCAGTTACTTATTTGGACACCCATACTGCTCTCCAGCTGTCTTTCCTTGCTCTTCCAGAAGACCACTGGACACTTGTAAGTGCACATCTCCAAGAGGACATGGGTTACTGTCCCTAAGATGCCCCATGCCTCCTGAGTTCTGCTTTCCTGAGAGTCTTATCTGCTCCCCAGGTGTCTGACATCCAAGTGAGGCTGGACCTTACCTGAGTTCTGAGTCACTACCATCACTATTGTAGGGTTACTGCTGCTCCCACTGATGATAATACAGCTACTACCATTTAGTAAGTATGTTGCTGCCCTTTATGTTCATGGCTTTATTTTATCCTCACTACAACTTTGTAAGATACTAAGGTTTAGAAAGGGTAGGTGACAGGATCAGCCCCTCAAGGCCCTACCCTATTAGTTGAATAAAATTGTATCAAATCTTTCTCTCCTTCCAAGGGACACAGTTATAGATATAAAGATATAGATAGATAGATAGATAGATAGATAGATAGATAGATAGATACAGATGATGACTTGGGTTGGGGGTTGATTTTGTTATAGCACAAATTATGCTGTATGGACAGTGATTATTCTGTATAGACATTAATTGCTCCCTAAACACAAAATCCTGGTTGATAGGGTGCACCCTTGATTAAGGTTACTGATGGTCTGCTGATGGGCCCAAACACTTTCAAATAAAAATACCTAAGCCAGGTGAGATTCAGACATTGGGAAAGGTGAGTCCTTATCAACCCCTTATTGTTCTCAGTGTTCATGTAAGAAGGTATAATTATTTTCAAGCACAGATTCTGACATCAAACTTTGTCTTTCAATTACTCTTATCAAATTCCTCTGATTACAGGTTTGTCTCTCTGTTTGGGTTCTCGAAATAGTGCTTGGCATACTGCCATGTAGTCTACCATTATCAACACTAAGATTTAAACAGCACCTCCTGAGATACACTGAACAAAGCCAACTTTTCATATTTATAAGTGAGATATACAATCATCCCCTTTCCTAGCAACAGCCAACTTGGTATTCTTTTCACAAATATAAAAATTATCTTGCCAAACTCTCCAAATAACAGATATTTTGACCCAGTTCAACAGATATTAATTGAGAACTGTGGGGCTATGCACTTTGCTAGGTGCTGCCGATGGGAAAATAAATTAGCTTTACACCCAGGAATTGTCTGGTTGCTGAGAGAGACCATTACACATCACACCCCACCCGCAGAACTACTCAGTGGGAAGAGGTCTGCGGTCCTCTGGGAGGTCCTTACAACCACATGCAGGTGGAGGGTTTCTTGCTCTGTGTTCTCACAGATTTTGCAGCATGCTGTTAAAATGGCAGCTACACTTTGCCAGCATGCACTGTAATTGCAACAGCTAGAAAGATGGCACCTATTATCATAAGCAGTCCTGAAGTGAAAAACAGCCTTCACAGATGCTATAATTTAATATCCCACACATACTTACTTACATGATGATCATTCTCTGTCATCTTCATGGTTGTCCTGAGACAGGTCTGTTTTCGCAGAATAAGTGATGCTTCAAAAATAAGTCAATGGGGACCGGCGCTGTGGCTCAACAGGCTAATCCTCTGCCTTGCGGCGCCAGCACACCGGGTTCTAGTCCCTGTCAGGGTGCCGGATTCTGTCCCAGTTGCCCCACTATCAGGCCAGCTCTTGCTGTGGCCCGGGAGTGCAGTGGAGGATGGCCCAAGTGCTTGGACCCTGCACCCCATGGGAGACCAGGAGAAGCACCTGGCTCCTGGCTTCGGATCAGTGCGGTGCACCGGCGGGTGCACTGTGGCCGTGGCGGCCATTGGAGGGTGAACCAAAGGCAAAGGAAGACCTTTCTCTCTGTCTCTCTCATTGTCTACTCTGCCTGTCAAAAAAAAATAATAAGTCAATGGGGCTCTTATTTCCACCTTCTCCAGCCTGCATTCACAGCATGAAACCCTCCACCATTTTTTATCTTAAGCAGCAGAGAGACAGAGACAGACAAAGAGAGCTTCCATCTTCTAATTCACTCCTCAAATACCACAACTGCTGGAGGTTGGTCAAGGTGAAGCTGGGAACCTGAAATTCAGTACATGTCTCAATGCAACTGGCAAACTACTTGAGCCATCACTGCTCAATGATCCACATTAATATAGGAAGTTGGAATTGGGAGCAGAACCGGAACTTAAACCCAGGCACTCTGATACAGAATGTGATGTCCCACATGGTGTCTTAACCACTGGGCCAAATGCTCACCCCTGAAACCCCTTTAAAGGAAGACAGTGCCATACAATGCATGATGAGAGATCAACATTTACATGTAAGCTTTCTTGAGAGCACCAATAGTAACTTTAAAAAGCATGACAAGGCCCTACTCTGTGGCAGAAATGGCACTACATATATTTTGTGCAGTTGTTCACTTAATTGTCAAAATGATGCAAGATAAGTTCATGATATGACTGAGGAGGCAAAACAGACGATCAGAGAGGTTCAGGAACTTCCTGCATCTCACGGGCTGAGGTAGGATGCAAATCCAGGACTACACAATTTCAGAGGATTCAGGTCCAGGAGGCATGAGTAAAGATGGGGCACAAATCAATGAAACCAGAAAATTTCCTAAGGAAAAAGAGAAATAAATAAAAAGAGACACACTGAAGAAAAAAGTGTGAGAGTTTGGAAGAAGCAATCAAATTATATATCTTTTGTGGAATTTCGTAAGTGGGGCCTATACCCAATCCAATTACACACAGCCTCCCTGGCGCTTCTAACCTCAACACACACACCACCCACACTCTGAAGAAACTCCATTTATTTCCCCACCTGAGAAATTCCAGGCCCAATGCACATTAGACTTAGGCTAGGCAAAGACCCAATTCTCTCTCCTCATATAGCAGGCACATCTGGGGCATTCAATTGCAGGAAGTGATTATCGTTACCATTTACATCAAAGGAATTATCTTTAAAAACTAGTCTTAGAGTGAACAATTACTGTAGCAGCTGCCAAGCACCAACACTCTGCCAAGTACTTGCCCACAGAGCAGGTCTGTAGGCCTGAGGACAATGGTTCTGGGAACCTCCGGGAGTCCTTCTATGGACAAGGTTACACATCCCTCAAAGTCCCCATCACCCACCCCAGGAGCCAACAGATTTTCATCTAAATCAAAAGCTTAAGAAAATGAATCAGACAAGCTACATTCTACACTCTACTTCAACTAATTAGCATATGACCTTTAGAAATTCATTTGTTCTGAAATCCCATTGTCTCCACGAAGAGAGTGAAACTACCTGTTCACTGAGGCTTTTCCTGCTCTAAATGTATGATTCCCTGAAATAGCATTTTAATTAGCACATAGGCATAAATCCACACAGAGGTCAAGGTGCAGTACCACAAGATGAGGGATGCACAAACAGGTACTCTATGTCCCATGCCCCCAGGCACTTTATCTTAGATTATGTCAGGAACACTGAAGTTATGACGTTACAAGCTTATTACTGTGACTTTATTATTTCAATTATTACGTCCTTATATCATCTTACTTTTTTATAAAATGCCGTATATATTCATGCATATGTATGGGGCAGAGAGAGAAAGAAAGAACATCCTATCTGTCTCACATTGTGGTTGTCACAGTTAAACCAGTAAATATATGAAAAATGCCTAGAACATAGTGAACAATGAATAATAGCAATAACTGCTGTATACTAAGAACTTTCTATGAGCCAAGTATTTTCAGTACATTACTTTTGTATATATTATTTAAGGTTCAACACAAATCTTATATATATGATTCTTGTACCCATTTTATGTCTGAGAAACAGAAGGCTTACCAAATGAAGTACTTCACAAAGATCATTCCAAAGAATAATTTGAATTTGTTTCCAGCTGATTCCAAACTCATATATTTAACTCACTCATTATTTTTCCTCTCTGCTTATCCTTTCCACATACAGTTAATTATGCTCTATCTAACAGCATGGCCTCTGTTTTACAACTCAATTCTGCAACAGAATTTCTATGTAGACAAATCTAATGATCAGTAGTGTACAGGTAGAGGCTATTAAACTCAGTCTTTCCTTTTCCCTTAAGTATATCTTGAACATCACTTGCTCCATTCTGTGTTCAATCTCAGTTGTTTTTTCAATGTGTTATGGGATATCATAATTAGGGATTCCTTTGGATCCTCAAAAGTCATGAACACACATCCACCCCTACCTGTGCCACGTTTTCACAGCCTCTAGCAACTCTCCACTTCTACCATCACTCCCTAATGCTCATCCTTATGAAGCCTCTTAGGACATATTCTCTTTTTGGACTGGAACCGAAGCACCAGTGCATACAAACCACCACCACCCCTCCACTTCCTGAATCTCACCGCTTTTGACATCGTTCTGCAAACATCTCCACTTGTCATCATCAAAAGCAACAGCTAGCTAAGGAGCAGTTGTCTCTCTCTGGTAATTAACACACATGGCTGTACAAATGTTCACATGGTGCCTCTTCTGCAGTCTATTCTCAGCATTGCTCTCTCCCTCCCCCCACCATTCCCCCTCTCTGTGCACACTGAAAGTGTATTTTTATGTCCCAAGTCCAATGCCACTTTTACTCTTTCATCTTTGCTTGTCCTCCACAGAATAAGGCTCCCCTCCTCCAGGTTGTCCGTCTTGACATGTCTTCTATTTCTTGCTACTCTAATAGGATTCTGTCACAGTCCCTCTCCTTTATTGCCAGACTGAACTAGTGCTAAAATATTCATTCCAGCTTTTACTACTTCAAGGTTAGAAGAGTGGCATCTTATAATTTCCCCATGTCGACCTCAATTCTTCCTTTCACATAAATCTTGTCAGCCCTATTTGCCCACTCCCCTGGTTGTAAAGAAATTCTAGACCGTTGACATATCATTCAGGGGGATTTAACTTGAGTTTTACAGATGGACTTCAAGGGCTCTGAAAACTTCCTGTACATGGGAAAAATGGTGGGGTCAGTGTTGTGGTGTAGCAGGTAAAGCCACTGTCTGTGGCACCGGCATCCCATATGGACACCAGTTTGAGTCCTGGCTACTCCATTTCCCATCCAGATCCCTGCTTAAGGCCTGGAAAAGTAGCAGACAATGGCCCAAGGACTTGAGCCCCTGCATGCATGTGGGAGACTTCAGAAGAAGCTCCTGGCTGCTGGCTTTGTATGTCAAGCTCTGGCCATTGCAGCCAGAGGTTGAACGATTCTCTCTCTCTCTCTCTCTCTCTCTCTCTCTCTGCCTTTCAAATAAATAAATAAATCTTTAAAAAGAAAAGAAAAGAAAGAAAAAAAGCATTTATATTTGTATATGTGGACTTTTCTAATTAGAGATGTAGAGGAATCCTTAAAAAACAGAGTAAGAAAATCTGAAATCATAGCTATATGTGTAAATATAACCAGAGGATGCTGAACTTGGAAGAGTTTTTTTAAAGATTTATTTACTTGAAAGTCAGAGTTACAGAAAGAGAGAGGTAGACACAGGGAGAGAGAAAGAGAGAAGTCTTCCATCTGCTGGTTCACTCCCCAGATGGCTGCCATGGCCATGGCTGAGCCAAGCCAAAGCCAAGAGCCAGGAGCTTCGTCTGGGTCACCCATGTGGGTGGCAGGGGCCCAAGTATTTGGGCCATCTTCCAGTTCTCCCAGGCCATTAGAAGGGAGCTGGATCAAAAGTGGAACAGCCAGTACTCAAACTAGCTCCCTTGTGGGATGCTGACTTTACAGGCGGTGGCTTAACCAGCTATGCAACAACGTCACCCACCTCCCTCCCCCTGAAAAGATTTTAGTTAGTTTGGTACTCACATTGTGCACCAAGCGCTGGGAATTCTGAATAACTGCAATGGGTACACTTTTGTTTATTCAAATATTTCTAAAACCACATGAAATTATAGATTATAGATTAATCTGCAATAATAATATGATGGATCTCTTTAGTTACTTTGATTTGTGATGGAATGAAATGGAACCAATGCTAACAATTATAGATATACATATATTTTATTGAATACTATTGGTCAAACACTTTATATTTTACTATAGTTAATCTTTAAACAGCAAATATTCTTTTTTGTTTGTTTGCTGCATATGAGGGAACTGAGGCTTTTAAGAAGAACCCCTTCAGTGCCCATGACTTAAATATACTGGAGAGCCAGGATTCAAACTCCAGACACAGTGAGTGCACAGTGAGGGGGCCTTGCTTGCCTCCTGCTCTTGTTGTTAGAGACATACATTTTGGATTACTAAAAAATAAGGAAATCATATGTTACTTAATGAATATAATTTGCTTGGTTTTTGTCTTCTTTTGTTCTTCTCGACCAAGAATGTTAGCTCCCAGGGGACATTTGGTAGTGGCTGGAGACCTTTCTGGTTGTCACAAATGAGAATACAATAAGCATCAAGTGGGTAGAGAACAGCTGTGCTGCTAACCATCCTACAGTGGACAGGACAGCTCCACACAACAAAGAATTAGCAAACGGAAAATGTCAGTGGTGCTGTTGCTAACACCCACCCTCCACACACACTCATAGGTTAATAGGAGGACAGCAATAACCAAAAGGATTCTTCATGGTGAAAGTGTTGTGATCCACTGATCCTGTTTAATCCTAGCACAATGTAAAAATCAGTAATTTTTACCGAATGCATGCATTGCTATATTTAAGGAGGAAAACTGTTTTCTCTCCCTTGGGCTTCCCTTTGTTTCTCTGGGATCATGGTGCCAGGGCTCTCACACTTCAGAATGCAACAGAACCTCCTGGACAGCTTTACAGACACAGGTTCCAGGACACCACCTCCAGAGATCCTGGTTCATGAGTTCAGAAGTGGGGCTTGAGATTGTAAGTTTCTAACAAACTCCCGGTGGAACTGCTCCTGCAGGCCCACGAGCCACACGTGAGTAGCAGAACAGGTCACTTTCCTTTCCGGAAGCTTCACCACCTGCTGAAGACAGCACTATGTCTGAACGAAGCGGTGCTCCTTTCTCCTTCTGCCTCCCATAGCCTGCTGCAGAGGCACTTGTTTGGAAGGTATTTTCTTTATTCATCCAGCATATTCGCAAGACTGATGGACACTTTTTGATAACACACTGTTACCATAGCGCTGAAATCCCCTCATATCATATTTCCATTGAGGGAAAAAAGGATACCTCTTCCTCTTAATTGCCCCAAATCTTATATGTGTGTGTGTGTGTGTGTGTGTGTGTGTGTGTGCATGCATGTGTATACACAACACATATATATATTTCTTTTTTTATTTATTAAATATACATTTCCAAAGTACAGTTTATGGATTACAATGGCTCCCCCCACATAATTTACCTCCCACTCGCACCCCTCCCATCTCCCGCTCCCTCTCCCATTCCATTCACATCAAGATTCATTTTCAATTATCTTTATATACAGAAGATTGATTTAGTATATATTAAGTAAAGATTTCAACAGTTTGCACCCACACAGAAACACAAAGTGTAAAATACTGTTTGAGTACTAGTTATAGCATTATTTCACATTGGACAACACATTGAGGACAGATCCCACATGAGGAGTAAGTGCACAGTGACTCCTGTTGTTGACTTAACAATTTGACACTCTTGTTTATGGCGTCAGAACATATATATACATTTCTTATTCCTTTTGAAGTTTCAAAGAATGCAAACATGTTAGAAAAATCAAATGTTGGGCTGGCACTGTGTCATAGTAGTCTAAGCCTCCGCCTGTGGTGCCAGAATCCTACATGGGCACCAGTTTGTGCCCTCTTCCAACCCAGCTCTCTGCTTATGGCCTGAGAAAGCAGTGGAAAATGGCCCCAAGTGCTTTGGCCTCTGCACCTGTGTAGGAGACTTAGAGGAAGCTTCTGGCTCCTGGCTTCAGATCGACTCAGCTCTGACTGTTGTGGCCATTTGGGGAGTGAACTAGCAGATGATAGACCTTTCTTCCTGGCCATCGCCGCGGCTCGCTAGGCTAATCCTCTGCCTACGGTACTGGTACCCCGGATTCTGTCCCGGTTGCTCCTCTTCCAGGCCAGCTCTCTGCTGTGGCCCGGGAGTGCAGTGAAGGATGGCCCAAGTGCTTGGGCCCTGCACTCCATAGGAGACCAGGAGAAGCACCTGGCTCCTGGCTTCGGATCAGCGTGGTGCGCTGGCCACAGTGCCCCAGCCACAGAGCCACTGGGGGGTGAACCAATGAAAAAGGAAGACCTTTCTCTCTCTCTCTCTCTCTCTCTCTCTCTCTCTCTCTCTCTCAGAGTCCACTTTGCCTGTCAAAAAAATAAAAGACCTTTCTCCTTGTCTCTCCCTCTCTCTGTCTGTAACTCTACCTCTCGAATAAATAAATAATAAAATCTTTTTAAAAAATCAAATGCCTTCCCATTCACTTCATATGCTTCCTAAAACAGGCATTACATGCTTTGTCTATGGTGTGTGTGAGAGAGAGAGAGAGATACAGAGACAGAGAGAGAGACCCACCTACAGTATGCATTTCTTCTGTTTTCTGAATAAGGTTTGAATAAGGGGGAAAATTTAGTCATGACCTGTTTCTCTAATTTATTTACATTCAATAATTGTATCTATTTATCTTTTTTATAATCAAATCTTTCCAGTTTCTTGTCTCTGGCAGGGACTATAGTAGGCCTCTGGATTATTTCTGTGCTTTTCTCTGTTACTTAGTCCAAGTTGTGGCTTTATTTCAAGGATACTTCAAAAAGTTCATGAGAAATGGAAAGAAAAGGTAACTGAATTTTAGTGGAAAACATTTTTTTAACTTTTATTTAATGAATATAAATTTCCAAAGTACAGCTTATGGATTACAATGGCTTCCCCCCCCCATAACTTCCCTCCCACCCGCAACCCTCCCCTTTCCCGCTCCCTCTCCCCTTCCATTCACATCAATATTCATTTTCAATTCTCTTTATATACGGAAGATCAGTTTAACATATATTAAGTAAAGATTTCAACAGTTTGCACCCACATAGAAACACAAAGTGAAAAATACTGTTGGAGTACTAGTTATAGCATTAAACTACAATGTACAGCGCATTAAGGACAGAGATCCTACATGAGGAGTAAGTGCACAGTGACTCCTGTTGTTGACTTAAAAAACATTTTGAAATCAACTCATAGCTTTTTATTATAAACATTTTGTTTTCCTTTTATTTAAAAAATTATTTTATTGATTTGAAAAGCAGAGGCTGGGACTGGACAATGCAAGAGCCTGGAACTCCATCTGGGACTTCCGCATGGGTGGCAGGGGCCCAAGTACTGGGCCATCTTCCGCTGCTTTCCCAGGGAGCTAGACGGGAAGTGAAGCAGGCTGGACTCTAGCCAGTACTGTGATATGGGATGCTGGCACTCCAAGCAGCGGTTTTTAACTCAATGCACCACAATGCCAGCTCCCATAACACTCATGATCTTTTCACAGAGCCCCCCAAATGAATGGATTTCAAGAGTTTTTCCACCAAATGAAATTTAGCTTTTAACTCGATTTTCCACAAACTTTTTAAAGTACCTAGTATATTTTACATTTGTGTACAGTTTATCGTTTCTACGCTTCCTTTGAATTTCTTCTATTCCTCCCTACTTTTGATTTCCTTCTGTCTGAATAATTTGTACACCTTGAATGCAATGCCCAGCCCACATCTTTCCATTCATTTCTCCTTCTCTGTAGGTTTCTCCAGACCGCCTCCCTGCCTTCTGGTTTCCCTTCTCTGTACATCTTAGAAAATATGCCCTTTTATGTGGTAAGTCTTCCTTGTGTCCTTTTCTTAGCTACCATCTCCCTGATAATTTAATGCTATATATATATATATATATATATATATATATATATTTCCCAGCCCAATAGTTTTATGCAAACTTAGGGTTGCTATGAGAATTACAAGAAATAATTAATATAAAGCCCTTAGCTTTCCATAAATGTTAGTTATTAATAATCTCCCTAGATACCATATTTATTTCCCTAACAACACCTCAATCCTTTGCTTTTTCCCTTTTCCCTCATTAAGCCCTGCCTACTCCTTCCACAGTCCTCCCTGCTTTAACTAAGGAGCTATTCCCTACTAGGATATTTCACTTTTACCTTTCCAGGCCTTGGAGCAGGCCCAGGTTGACTATCTCCCTTTATTAAAGCATGCTGTTGGGCAGGTTGCCTAAATATATGTCTCTCACCACATACATTGAATTAGATTCAGATTTTACACAGGCACAGATTATTGGATTATTTCAGATATACACAAAACATGTCTTTTCATGTGAAACATAATTATATGAATCATTTTGTTGAGCTGAAAGGTGAAAAGATAAGTCCTTGAAAAGCAAAGCTTATTCAATAAGAAATCTGAAACACAGCATCTACTATATCTATTGAATAAATTGTATTGGTTATTTAAAAACCTTCCCCAAAAGAGAACACTTAGTCCCAGATGGCTTAACTAATGAATTGTTTCAAGTATTTAAGAAAGAAATAATATCTCTTAAACAGATTAGTTCTAGAGAATAGGAGAAGAGGAAAGATTTCCTAGTTTGTTTTAAAAGGCTAGCCTAAACTTGACATCATAACTTACTATAAATATTATCATGTAGAAAATTATGGGTTGACACTGTGGCACAGTAGGTTAAGTTGTTGGCGTTGGTGCTGGCATCCCATATGGGTGAAGATTTGAGTCCTGGCTGCTCTCCTTTCAATACAGCTCCCTGCTAATGAGCAGGAGAAAGCAGCAAAAGATGACCCAAATCCTTAGGCCCCTACACCCACATGGGAAAACCAGATGAAGCTCCTGGCTCCTGGTTTCAACCTGGCTCAGCCCAGGCCTATGCAGTCATTTGGAGAGTGCACCAGCAGATGGAAGATCTCTCTCTCTCTCTCTCTCTCTCTCTCTCTCTCTCTCTCTCTGTAACTCTGACTTCAAATAAATAGATAAATCTTAAAAAGGGAAGAAAATTGCAGGCCAATTGCTCTCATTACTATAAACACAAAATTTAATATCTCAGAAAGTTGAATCTAATAATCTTTTTCAAAGGATAATATATCAAACTAAGTTGGATTTATCCTTGAAATGCAAAGTTGGATTACTACTTAAAATGCATCAATATAACATTACCAGAAGAAAGGAAAAAAATCTTATGATTAAGTCAGAAATGTAGATACAATTCAATATCCATTCCTGTTTAAAACTCTAAGCAAGAAGAAACATAAGGGAAATTCTAAACTATAGTGTAAATTACCTACAAGAGAAGTCACAGTTAATATCAAACTTAGTTTTGAAATGGTGAAATATATTCCCTCGAGATTAGAACAAGAAAATAATGGCTGCTATCGCTGCTTCTCTTCAACACTTTGTCAGAGGACCTAGCCAGAGTAATAAAGGAAGAAAAGGATGAAAAGGTTTAAATATTGAAAATCAATTTTTAAAAAACACCTTTATTATTCATGAATGATATAAACATTTATCTAAATCTGCTGGTAAACTATTAGATCTAAGAGTTTTAATCTAGATTTTAGCTAGATCCTTGGAAACAAGGGCAATTTATAAAAATAAATTATTTCTATATACCAGCAACAAAAGTATTAAAACAATTTTAAGGGTCCATTTATAGTAACTCCAGAAAATAAGGAATTGTCATATTTATAGACAGGAAAAAGTATTTTCAAGATGCTATTTATCCTCAACTTGAACTTTAGATTCTACCTAATTCCAATCAAAATTACAATTTCTGTTTTTTATAGATCTTCACTAGCTGATTCTGAAAGATGTGTGGAAATTTAAAGAACCAAAAATAACAAGGGCAGGGGCAGGGATTTCGTACAGAAGGTTAAGCTATGGCTTGGGACATCTGCAGCATATTTCAGAGTACCAGTTCAACTCCTAGCTGTTCTGCTTTTACTCTAGCTTTCTACTACTGTGTCTCAGAGGCAGATGTTGATGGTTTAAGTACTTGGATACCTGCTGCTCATGTGGGAAACCTTGATGGTGTTCCAGACTCCTGGCGTTGGCCTGGTTGTTTTGTAAGCATTTAGGTGGTGAACCAGCAGGTTACGTTGCTGCCTGTAATGCTGGCAATGAATATGAGCACCAGTTCGAATCCCAGCTACTCCACTTTTGATCCAGCTCCATGTTAATGTGGCTGGAACAGTAACAGAAGATGAGCCAAGTACTTGGGCCTTGGCCATCTGCATGAGAGACCTGGAAGAAACTCCTGGCCCTGGCTCCTGGCTCCTGGCTCCTGGCTCCTGGCTTCAAGCTGGCCCAGCCCTGGTCATTGTGGCCATCTAGGGAGTAAATCAGCTTGTGGAAGATCTCTGTCTCTCTCCCTCTCTCTATAACTCTGCATTTCAAACAAATAAATAAATCTTTACTGTAAAAAAAAAAAAAAAGCTTCTGTTGTGAAAAACACTTTGAAATACTTGCATAGATTTTTCATAAGACACATTTTTCATGACCTTTTTCAAGAGTCCCTCAGATTCATGCATTTGAAACCCATTAGTATATCTATATGGTATGCTACTACATGTTAATACTAATTAGGATGCTACAGTAAATTTTTCAATGTGATAGAGCACAGGACAAGCAGAAATACCAGTGAAATAGAAGAAAATATCTAGATTTAGATCTACACATACATAACCACTTAAGGCACAATGACTATTGCAAAGAAATAGGATCTGCAAAATAAATGATGTTTAATTAACTGGCTATTCATTTACTAAAAAAGTTGACCCTACCTCATATTGTCACATAACAATGAAATCAGACAGGTCATAAACCTAAGTGGAAAAAATCAAACTATAAAGCTTTTGGAAGGCAATACATAAAAATAACTTTTATAAATTAAGCTATATTAAACTTATTTTTATTTAAAACATTAAAAAGTAAAAATGCAAAGTATAAAGTGAGAGATGGTGTTAGATATTTATTATATATATATATGCACGATGAGACTAGTATCCAACACACGAAGAACTATCGTAAGGGAAGACAGACAACTCTGTTTTAATAAAGAGACAAGAAACTTGAAAAAGCACTTCACAAAAGAGAATATGCAAATTGCCAGTATGTGTATGAAAAGATGATCAACTTATAATTACTTTTCGGTGAGGTGTAAATTAATACCAGCAACTACTATTACACACCCACAAGAATGACTAAAATGGAAAGGCCTGACAGCACTTAGTTTCTCAAGAATGTAGAGCAAATGAAATCCTCATGCAACGCTAGTACTAGTGTGCATTGATACCAACATTTTAGAAAACTTACTAAGAATATCTCCCAAAGCATCAGCTATGAGTCATTAATGCATTCTTTGATATAGGGCCAAAATAAAATCTTACATATGTATACAAACCACATACAAGAATCTTTATGAAATATTATTGTAATGGCCAAAAAATAGGAATAACCCAAATTTATGTAGCATGCAAAAATAATCTGTGATATATTCGTCCAATAGACTGTTGTTAACCACAATCATATAGATGAATCATAGACATAATGTGAAATGAAGGAGACCAGACACAAAAGAGTACAGTTCGAAAGCAGGAAAAAACTATTCTTTGGAACTAGACATGAAACAGCAGTTATGTTTGAGGGAGTGTGATAACTGGAGGGAAGAAGAGTGAAAGGTTCCGAAGGACCAAGAACCTTCTTTTTGCTATTCCAGGAGGTTAGCAGAGTGTGTTTACTTTGTAAAAGATCACAGATCTTATGTAGGTACTTTCTGCATTTATGTCATACTTTAATAAAGAAAATCTAAAAATCAAAAACAAGAACAACAAAACAAAAAATGAGAAGAACTTTATTCTTTTCTGGTCAGCTCTTCTCTTTCTCTACTATTTATCTTTGTTTCTTCCCCTGGCCTTTAGATCTCTTGTTTAAATCCCTGAACGTACATTTTGTAGACATACCAGACACATCTACTACATCCCTTCCCTCTTCTTCATAGCTCTCTTTTCTCTTTTTTCCCAGAACACAGATTAAGAAGTCACAATAACACTAAAAGAACACCAAAAGAAAGATTCTTTTAATTCCAGAATTTGAACAAGCCATTAATATAGTAAAATTGTTATCTTCTATCTCTATATTTTTCTTCCCACTCGCTTATGGGCTCCTTCAGCTAAGGAGATAAGCCTAATTAATTTGATTCTGGTCCTATCTTAGTCTTTGTCACACAGTAGGAGCTCAAAAACTTGCTGTTGACCTGGAAAGCTAAATAGTCCATTTTGAGTTCTCTTAGACTAGCCAGAAGAACAAAACTGAAAGAGGCTGAGATATCCTATTTCTCCAGGGTTAAGAGTTAAATTATATGATCTCTTGTGAGCTCTTCTCTCTCCCAGGGTCTACGATTGAATGACTTACTGCTAACTTTTACTGCCTTCCTTAGTTACTCACTGTACCAATTGATATACCACTAAGATTTAGAGTTCTTGTTTGTATTTGTAATTTTCCTTTTCTAGAAAAAAAATCATTAATCATACTTTTTCATCCTTTCCAAACTATTGTTGAATTAAGTGGATTAAAATGTATAATTTTTGGGCTGGCGCTGCAGCTCAATAGGCTAATCCTCTGCCTTGTGGCGCCGGCACACCAGGTTCTAGTCCCGGTCGGGGCACCGGATTCTGTCCCGGTTGCCCCTCTTCCAGGCCAGCTCTCTGCTGTGGCCAGGGAGTGCAGTGGAGGATGGCCCAAGTGCTTGGACTCTGCACCCCATGGGAGACCAGGAGAAGCACCTGGCTCCTGGCTTCGGATCAGTGCGGTGCACTGGCGGGCGCACTGTGGCCGTGGCGGCCATTGGAGAGTGAACCAATAGCAAAGGAAGACCTTTCTCTCTGTCTCTCTCTCTCACTGTCCACTCTGTCAAAAAAAAAAAAAAAAAAAAAGAAATGTTTTTTATAAATTTTTAATTTAACACCGATGATTGAAATACAGAGTTCTGGATTTATATTAGTGATTGACCCAGATCCATTTCTAGATATAAAGTTAATATCCTGAATAATAATTTTGTGAATATTGCAAGAATTCTTTTTTATTTTAAGCCTTTTTTCTTCCTTGTCTCAGACAATAGCTACTGCTTAGTTTGTACTATCACTTGCTGAGCACAGACATTGGTAAGCGTGAAACATGTTAACTTGTCCATCAGGATTCAACCGACAAAACTTAATGGGGAGTAGCAGCAGTGCCGGCCCTGGATCGAAATGGTCCCAGGTGGTGTTGTTTCTGGAGCTGCAGCCCCGCTCACAGTCCAGCACCAGGACGAGTCCCTTGGAGATCTCTCTCATCTCGCTCGGCTGCGGGAAATCAGGCTGAGGTGACTAAGTCTGCAATGGAGAGAGAAAAGGAACAGTTCCATAAACTCTTTATTGGGAGCTTAAGGTTTGAAATCACAGAAGAAAGCTTGAGGAACTACTACAAGCAATGGGGAAAACTTACAGATTGTGTGGTTATGAGGGATCCTGCAAGCAAAATATCAAGAGGATTTGGTTTTGTAACTTTGTCATCCATGGCTGAGGTTAATGTTGCCATGGCTGCAAGACCTCATTCAATTGATGGGAGAGTGACTGAGCCAAAGCATTTTGTAGCAAGAGAAGAATCTGGAAAACCTGGGGCTCACGTAACTGTAAAGAAGCTGTTTGTTGGTGGAATTAAAGAAGATACTGAGGAACATCACCTTAGAGATTACTTTGAAGAATATGGAAAAATTGATACCATTGAAATAATTACTGATAGGTAGACTGGGAAGAAAAGAGGCTTTGTTACTTTTGATGACCATGATCCTGTGGATAAAATTGTATTGCAAAAATACCACACCATCAATGGTCATAATGCACAAGTAAGAAAGGCTTTGTCTAGACAAGAAATGCAAAGTTCTAGGAGTGGAAATGGAGGTAAATTTGGTTTCGGAGATTCACGTGGTGGTGGTGGGAATTTGGGACCAGGGCCAGGAAGTAATTTTAGAGGAGGATCTGATGGATAGGGACATGGACGTGGATTTGGGGAAGGCTATAATGGGTATGGAGGAGGACCTGGAGGTGGCAATTTTGGAGGCAGCCCTGGTTATGGAGGAGGAAGAGGAGGATATGGTGGTGGAGGACCTGGATATGGCAACCAGGGTGGGGCTATGGAGGTGGTTATGACAGCTATGGAGGAGGAAATTATGGAAGTGGAAATTGCAATGATTTCGGAAATTGCAACCAGCAACCCTCTAACTACGGTCCAATGAAGAGTGGAAACTTTGGTGGTAGCAGGAACTTGGGGGGACCATATGGTGAAAGAAGCTATGGTCAAGGAGGCAGTGGAGGAAGTGGGTTTTATGGTGGGAGGAGCCGATATTGAGCTGCTTCTATTTGCCTCGAGCTTCACTGTATGTATAGGAGAGGATGAGAGCCCAGAGGTAACAGAACAGCTTCAGGTTATAGAAAAAACAAATGTTAAGGAAACTCTTACCTCAGTCATGCATAAATATGCAATGATATGGCAGAAGACACCAGGGCAGATACAGAGAGCCATTTTGTGAATGGATTGGATTATTTAATAACAATACCTTACTGTGGAGGAAGGATTCTAAAAAAATTTTAAAATAATGCCTTTCATACAGTTTCTTAGCTTTTTAATTGTTGTTTCTTTCCAATGATCTTTGTAAGAGTGTAGAAGCATACCTTCTTTGATAATGTTAATTTTTTAAGTTTCAGGTAACATGTGAAACATTTTTTAAGATTTTTCTCAGTTTTGAAAAGTTATTAGCCAGGATCGTGGTGCAATAAGACATAACGTTTTCCTTTAAAAAATTTACGTGCGTGTGTAGTTAAGAAGCTGTTGTACATTTACGATTTAATAAAATAAATCATAAAGAAAAAAACTTAATGGGGGAGGATTCCTGTTACAGGGGAATAAAAGTTTGCAATAAAAGCAAAAGAATAAAGTGGAAAGTGGTTCTCTCTCTCTCTCTAGGCATGTAATAAATTTTATTTTTTTTTCTTTCTTTTTATTGTCAAAGCAACAGTAATCATCTAAAATATATTTTTGTTACCAAATACACGGAATTTGAATGCTACTAAATTCACTGGATAGCCTTTCATGTTTCAATCTTAGTTGAGTTTATACAAATACGTTGAATTTCTTAAAATGTATTATTTACATAAAATTTATTATTTTATTGTAAACTGTAAATCTTTCAGTGATCTTTCTTTTATGTACCAATAAAAATCCAATCTATATCTTACAGAGCAGTTATGTTCAAAAGTACTAATTACATTCAAAAGTATCAAAATAAGTGCTAAAAATATTATGCATCAGCTCTGTCCTTTGATTTCCTTTGTTACAACATGTCAACAAAAATAAATTTAAATAAGTTCTTTTTATCAAATTATTTCAAAGTTTTAAAAATGCTTTGACTTCAAGCTTATTGTAGCCTTCATTTTTCATTACATTGCAGATACGTGGCTTCCTTCCATTTACTTTTTTTTTTTTTTTTTGACAGGCAGAGTGGACAGTGAGAGAGAGAGAGACAGAGAGAAAGGTCTTCCTTTTGCCGTTGGTTCACCCTCCAATGGCTGCCACGGACAGCGCGCTGCGGCCGGCGCACCGCACTCATCCGATGGCAGGAGCCAGGTGCTAGGTGCTTCTCCTGGTCTCCCATGGGGTGCAGGGCCCAAGCACTTGGGCCACCCTCCACTGCACTCCTGGGCCACAGCAGAGGGCTGGCCTGGAAGAGGGGCAACCGGGACAGAATCCGGTGCCCCGACCGGGACTAGAACCCGGTGTGCTGGCGCCGCAAGGCGGAGGATTAGCCTGTTGAGCCACGGCACCGGCGTTCCTTCCATTTACTTTCATGTTAGCAGGTACAAAATGCTTGCATGCTCCATCTCTCACTTCTAAATAGAGGAGACAGATCTTCAAATTCTGCTACTGATTAATTGATCATGTCTCCTTTCTCATTCTCCAAGTGAAAATAACTAAAAGATCACATAATCTACACCTTTAACCCAAATTTAACTCTGTAAAATTGTGACTTCCATTTACATGGGAATTATTTCAATAAGTTTAGCAATGCTTAACAGAATACCAACTAGCATTTCTTCTAATTGTGGTTCCTCTTAGAGTATTATAGCTAGGGCTACAGGGAAGGAACAGTTATTATTGACATAGCCCTGTGTAGGTGGGGAAATGGCAGAGCAAGCCTGTGGCTACACTGAGGAGACCATGACTATCGATGAGCTCAAAGTATTTTCCACTGTTTCTTCCAAGGCATCCACACTGCTTGATTTTTTCAGTTAAAGTGAAAATATTTTCTAGGAAGTATAACATTCTCACAAAAACTAGTTTTCTAAGCTGAGTTACCCAAGTATATATGGCTTACACAAAGAAAGACAATAATTGGTGGGCAAAGAATAAGTCAGACAAGGAAATGTTCAGAAAGTCAGGACACAGGGGTCAGGGTAAGGAAAGACGGAGAATAAACTAAGGAATAACAACCAAGAGAAAAACAGCAAGCTGACCAAGGTAGAAGATATTTTAAGGCTTTTAAAAGACAGTTCTTAAAAATGACGTAGTATTGGTTGGTTGTTTTCATTGGGGCAGCAAAATACAACAGAAAATAGATCTAACACTAGCTATTCTGCCAAAATACAAATTTTCAAAGATTTGGCCAAGAACTTGTTTGGTGATTCACAAAGAGGCAGCATCAAGAGAGTGCAAATGTGGCAGAGAGGGGTGCAGAACCCTCCCTGCGTGTCTAGTGAGAAGACCTCAGCCGATGCACTCAGAGAAGGTGCCGTGTGTCTCCAAACTCAGGGGCACAATGTGGCCTGATATTGGCCTGCCTGGAAATCCTAAGAGACATAGATGGGCTCCTCAGCTACTTTGAGAAGCAGAGAAAGCAACATTCACTGAGATCAGCTTGGAGTCTCGACATGTTTTTATTTCGTGTTATAATTTCACACAAGAAAAATTTATAGCTTGGAGCCACTCTCAGTTCTTCCCTGGAAGACTTCCTGGAAAACAGAAAACAAACAGCAACAATGTGGGGAGAAGCAGCTGGAGGAAAACCCAGCATTGGAACTATAATTCTCAGTGAGAGCCTTTTACAAAGCACACAAGAGGGAAGGAGTCAGGGTGGCCATTTTGCTGGTGGGATGTGGAACATCATTGTACAATAATACCAGCATATATGATCTTTCCTGCTCTCTTTTCCCAGCTTCAACAAGGGATAACAAATTATGTTTGGAAAGATAGAGAGGAGGGGTGGGGATTTGGTGCAGTGGTAAATCTCTGCTTGGGACACTTGTATTCTGTATGAGAGTGCCTGGATTTGAGTCCCTGTTCTGCTTCCAGTTCCAACTTCCTGCTTCTGTGCACCTTGGGCAGCAGCAAGTAGTTCAAGTAATTGAGTCTGTGTCACTCAAGCAAGAGACCCAGACTAAGCCCTGGATTCCTGGCTGTTGTGGACATTTGCAAGGTGGGAGGGTGAAACAACAGATGAGTGATCTCTGTCTCTTAAATATATATATATATATATATACACACATATATATTTTTTAATAGGGAGGAGATGGAAAAAGACATGGTTTAATTGTATTACTCAGCTTTTCGTTACTACAACTAAAACACCTGAGTGAAGCTGCACAGTTTTGGAGATTCACAGTCCAAGATCACACAGCCCATTTGTCTGCCATCTGAGAAGGGTGGTAGATAGCACAACACCTGTGGAGGAAGGGTTACATGGCAAAGCAGGAAGCAGAAGGACACGGAGTATGTCTGCTTCTATGTAGTCTCCTTATAAAGCAACCATGGTTTGATCACAGGGGCTCCATCCTAACAGCCTAATCTGACCTAATCACTAAGACTCCACCTTCACAAACCATGAGTGGATTTAGTTCTTCCCTTAATGCATTAACATGACTCAGGATCAAACCTGTAACACATGGGCCTTTGGTGGTGGAGGACCACCCAAACTATTATACAAATCGATAGCAATCGAAGGGTATTTTTCTTTTTTTTAAGATTTATTTATTTATTTGAGTGGCAGAGTTATAGAGAGAAGGAGAAACAGAGAGAAAGGTTTCTCTATCCAGGGATTCACTCCCCAAATGGCCACAAGGCCAGAACTGAGCCAATCCAACGCCAAGAACTTCTTCCAGATCTCCCACACAGATACAGGGGCCCAAGCATTTGGGCCATCTTCCACTGCTTTCCCAGGCCGTAGGAGAGAGCTGGATTGGAAGAGGAAAAGCTGAGACACCAGCCGGAACCCAGATGGGATGCCCGTTGCCGTGCAGCCGATGGCTCAGCCTACTATGCCATAGCACCAGCTCCAAAGGGTGTTTTCCATGCATTTATTCATGCTGTGAAATTTCTAAGTGGAGCACCCTTCCACTTACCCCCTTCTCAAATTAAAGACTTCTGCAGCACACTCCAGTTGGGAGGAACAAACCATATTTAATTTTAATTAGAGTTTACAATTTGATTACCTATAAATTTATTTTTATAATTTTAGCTATATTTATGTATTTTAATTATGGATTTTTCTACTATAATGGATATTAATTCATCACAAAATCCTTTAAGTAAATCTCAACTCTTTTTAACACATCAGAATTTTGTCAATACTTGAAAATACAATGCCAAGGCTTTAAGTTTCTAGGTAATATTCTATATTTTTTGCTAGAATGAGAACCAAATGGTTCCAAGTTCCAAATGGAACTTCTAATCAGTTAGACTTGTCCTTTACAAAAAAAAAAAAAAAAAAAAGCTGCCTGAAGTAGGGGAGTAGGGGAGTAGGATTGAAGAATTCCTTGAGATTTCATTTGCCTTTCTTTTTTGACTATCCAAATCTGTTTCTCTCAAAAACAAAGTAATCTTATTAAGCCAATATCCAGAGGGTGAAGTAAGGATTTTCCCCATTCAGTTTTCTAAAACAACCTAGTTCCCCATCTTTTTACCAGTAGTAGTACCTAGATACCATTTCAGATACTTACATTCATTACAGATATACTGGTATATTGGATAAAGTTCTGGGAACATTAAACCCAAGGTGAGTTCTGAAACAACCATGTCACATTGAAACTAAAGCTTCATTGATTAAAATCTGCCAACTACAAGGTCTGCATTCTGCTGAGTGCCTGGAGGACAGACTCTGGCTCCTGGCTCCCATTACCTATTGGCAGGAGCCTAAGAGCACTGCACCTGAGACTGTTTTACTGAATTGGAAATCTGAGTTTAAAAAAAAAAAAAGATAAAGCCACTGGAAAAAAAAATCTTACCTGCATCCCCAAGGAAGCATAATAACTTTTGGAAAAGGCCACAGAGGTTCTGGGAGTAAGGAGCAAAGACAGATGAATGTGTCCCTGTGCATTCTTAATCCCAGAAGTGGAAGTAATAAAGCCCCAAGGGAAGTAATAAGAAAGAGGAAGGCAAAGAAAGACCCCATGAAATGCACGCAGGCATGAGTTGAATATGGAGACTCGTGTCAGTCTCTTAACAGTCTCCTTCCTGGACTCATTCAGCAACAACAAAAGACATGTTCTGGGGACTCTAGTTAGCAACTAAGAGAGGAGAAGTAGAAATAATAAGCAAATAGATCAATGTATGCATGGGGAGTGATAACTAATCAACTTCCTACTCTTTATTACATGTTGCTTAATAATTGTCTGGATTTTATCATGCTTAGAGTTTGAATCAGGAGATTTAACAACTCTCCCCGACTATGTTACTATTGTGTGAATATGAGAAGTAATTCCCTGCCCTCACAAACCCTTCTAACTATCCCCATGTATACAATGAGGAAAATAATAAAAATCCGATCTCAGATGGATGTAATGAAGATGATTCCATGTTAATAATTCATAAGTCTTTCTGAGTGAATGGCTCTATAAGTGCAAGCATGAGTGGAGAAGCCACGAATAAACTACCAGTTATTTGACACCAAGTTTACTATGTGATCCACAACATTGTTTTAAAAATACATCTGGAAATAGTCTCTCAGAGTTCTCTTTTCTGATCTCATCTCTCCCACATCTTGTTTGACTTCAAATTTCCCATTTTGAATGAAAAGTGTTTGCCACTGCAAAATAGAGAAGATTATTGACAACTGTTTTCTTCTCTGAAACTTTAAGGAGACTTTTTTATTGGATGATTGGTTACTTGCTCAACTACAGAATAGCATTTTAGGTTCCTAAGTAAATGTAGTCTTTTCAGCTTTCTAATTGTATATGACCACAAATTAAATCCAGCCAAGGGGTTTATACTATGTAAATAACAACATGTTCAATTGATAATAATAGTGTATATCTATTAACTGAGTTATAATCTCTAGTTTGCTTTGTAAGCTACTGTATTCTGTGATTTAAAAGTTTAAGAGAGACCTTTTAAACTAAGTAGGTCAAAACTTTGTTTCACATGTTACTCTATACTGCTTTTCTTCTCATATATACTAGGATCATTAAAGAAAAATTCATGGTTTATCATATTTTCCTGTTTTTAAGTTGAATTGAAACTGATTGAAATAATTCCTAAATATTATAATATAAAAATATCATGCAACAAGGCCAATTTATCAGCATGAAAGAAATAATTCTAAGCTCTTTATAACATATCAGGCATACAAGTAACAAAAGAATATCTAAATGGCTCTTATCTTATGGCAGCATAAAAGAGTAAGGCATAAAGTAGAGGAAACATTGGTAAGAACATATTGAATCAAACATATTGAATCAAAACTTCAAAACAGGAGACACAACTCTTCAGAGGTTCCTGAAGACACCCTCTTCAGACAAGCCTTCCACCCCAAAATAGAATTGGACCCATTTGAACAAAGAGATAATTCTATCAATGAGTAACAGAATAAGTGAGAAGACAGTGGAAATACATTCCTGAAGTAGTAACCATTGCCAAATAATCGATAGTCTTCCTAGGCACAATTAGAAAAACAATTTTTAGCATTCTCACTGGTCTCTCTGGAATAATCAAGCATAGATAACTATATAATATTCATTTCTAAAATCTGGGTATAAATTGAAATAAAATACCTATAAAGAAAGGAATAATCATCTGATTCTTCTAGACAAACCATGAAACTTGTTTTATACCTGCACAATGACAGCAAGTCTCTATTCAAAATAAATCATGGTAAATTTATTCAATAATTAAAACTGAAACAGCAGGTCATTTCAACCTGAAAATTATTTGGGTGCATTCTCATAAGCATTGAGCATAATTAAATGTCATTTCAAAATTCTGAAAGAATGACAACACTTTAATAGGAAAATAATTTGTAGAATCTGTCATTTTAGAGAGGATAAACTCTCATTGCAAGCAACAATCATTTAAACATAAACAGTTTATTGCAATAGTAGCATTCATTACTGTAATTGATTATCTATAGTTGTTCAACAAACCATTCAAAAAGAATCAAATGGAAATACTAGAACTGAAAATTACAATACATGAAATAAAATATGGAGTAGCCCAGCATTAAATTGAAAACAGGAGGAGGAAAATATCATTGAACTTTAATAAAATATAAATCAATATAATTCTCTAAAGTGAAAAAATGAGACAGAGATAATAAAAGAGAAGTAGACAAAAATACACATGACTTTAGGGATCTGTAACACAATAGACAATGGCCCAACAATATAAATGAAATTCCAGAGGAAGAAAAAAATATCTGAAAAAATAATACCCATGGTTTCCTCAAATTTGAAAAATATATAAATATAAGGATATGTAGAAAAGAAACTCAACAAATCCTCAGACAGATAAACACACAAAAAAATTGCATCTAGGTTAGACTGCTGAAAGTTAAAGACATTATCATCGGTTTAAGAACTGTAATCTGGTCAGTTATTTTTTTCAGTATTTTAAAGATGTTGAACCACTGTTTTCTTACTTGCATTGTTTCTGATAATGAATCTGCCACCATCCTTGTCTTTGTTCAGTTATATGTATTGTCATTTCTCCTCCTCTGGATCCTACTGGAGTTGAATAATTTATTATGGAACTTGGTAGAGTTTTCTTTATGCCTCCTGAAATTGGGATTTGTTGGCATCTTGGATCTGTGAGCACATAATTTTCCAAATTGACATGGTAATTGTTTCTTCAAACATTTTTTGTCCTCTCTTTGCAACTCCAATTACACATTTTTAGGCTGCTTGAAGTTGCCTAAAACCTCACTAATGCTCTCCATTTATGTTATTATTATCTTTTCCTATTTTCTTCATTTGAATAATTTCCATTGCTCAGCCTTCAAGTTTACTAACCTTTTCTCCTGGAATGTCTAATTTTCTATTTATCTCATGCAGTATATTTTATTCTACAATTCAGACATTGACTTTTCATCTCTAGAAGTTCAATTACATATCCTTATCTTTCATCTTTCAACTTTCTGAATAACTAAAATTACAGTTGTAACAATCGCTTCAATGTTCCTTTCTGCTAATTCTAATAGCTACATCAGTTCCAGAATGGCTTTGATTATATTTTTAGTTTTTTTATAAAGCTTTTATTTAAAGAATATAAATTTCCAAATACAGCTTATAGATTACAATGGCTTCCCCCCCGCATAATTTCCCTCCCACCCGCAACCCTCCCCTTTCCCGCTCCCTCTCCCCTTCCATTCACATCAAGATTCATTTTCAATTCTCTTTATATACAGAAGATCAGTTTAGTACATATTACGTAAGGATTTCAACAGTTTGCCCTCACATAGCAACACAAAGTGAAAAATACTGTAGGAGTACTAGTTATAGCATTAAACTACAATGTACAGCGCATTAAGCACAGAGATCCTACATGATATATATTTTTTTAAATTGATTAATTTTCTATGCAATTTCCAATTTAACACCAAGGTCTTTTTTCATTTTCAATTCTCTTTATATACAGAAGATCAATTCAGTATATACTAAGTAAAGATTTCATCAGTTTGCACCCACACAGAAACACAAAGTGTAAAAATACTGTTTCAGTACTAGTTATAGCATTACTTCACATTGGACAACACATTAAGGACAGATCCCACATGAGACGTAAGTACACAGTGACTCCTAAAGTTGATTTAACAATTTGACACTCTTGTTTATGGCATCAGTAATCTCCCTAGGCTTTAGTCATGAGTTGCCGAGCCTATGGAAGCCTTTATCATGCCAGGGAATTCCAATACAATCCCATCAAGGTGGCATGTACCAAGGCCATCTCACTAGTCCAAGTGATCAATTTCAATTCACAATTGATCACACTGATAGGTCTAAGAGTCAAAGGGATCACACAAACAAGACTAGTGTCTACTAATACTAACTGATAGAATCAAAAAGGGAGAGAATGATCCAACATGGGAAGCGAGATACACAGCAGACTCATAGAATGGCAGATGTCCTAAATAGAACTCTGGCCTCAGAATCAGCCCTTAAGGCATTCGGATCTGGCTCAAGAGCCCATGAGAATATTTTAGGCATGGAAAGCCAAGACACTCTGAAAAAAAAAAAAATACCTAAATGAAAGATCTCTGCGAGTGAGATCCCAGTGGAAAGAATGGGCCATCAAAGAAGGAGGTACCTTTCTCTGAAGGGAGGAGAGAACCTCCACTTTGACTATGACCCTGTTGGAACAAGATTGAAGTTGGTATATTTTTAATTTTAGTTCAAATTCTTTTCTTAACATGACTGGTAATTTTTGATTAGACACCAGACATTGTAAAGTTTTACCTCTTTAGGTCCTAGATAGTTTTGTATTTTTGTATGTATTCTTAAACTTTGTTCTGGAAGACAAGTTGTAAATTGTTACAAGCAGTTTAATCCTTTCACTTCTCACTTTTAGGAATTACTAAGCAAGACTGGCACTGGGTCTGGGGTTAATTATTCTTAACCACCAAGGCCTTTCTTTTTAGTCTAACCAGTATCTCATAGATCTTAAAGTTTTCCATCCTGTCTAGTAGTAACAGGCATACATGAGCACTGGGAAGTGCTGCCACTAGCACTTTAGGTGACTCTTTCCCCCAGCTCGGCTAGTCTATAATACACATGTATGGATCAGTACCCACCTGGCTACTTAAAGGAGGTCACTCGCAGATCTTCGGAACTTTCTGTGTGCATACCTTTCTGGTGCTCTGTCTTGAGAATTCTAACCTACTCTGTCTCCCTGTACAGTCAGCTCTGTGTCCTTAAATCAAAAATTCTTCCAGACTCAGTCTGAGTCCCTCTTCCTTGCACTATGGCCTGGAAACCTTCAAGTCAACAGAATTGGAGCAATCTCAGAACTCATCTAATTTTTTTCTTTTTTTTTTTCTCTCCAGGATAACTCTCCTTCATTTGCTTTTGTCAATGTCTTGAAATCCGTAGTTATAATTTTCACTTTTTTTATTGTTTCAAGAAGGAAGGTAACTAGTCTCAATATCTTTATTTTGGCACAAGTCATAAGTGCTCTGTTATATATAAATATAATTAAAATTCAATGTCAAACAACAGGTTTCAAATTTAGAAATGGCAAATTAACAGCTAAAATTGTCAAGATTAATTTTATAGTAATCGGATTAATTTGAGAAACAAGTTAAAGAAAATATTGTAATATAGACTGAATTAGTTTGAAGATCTGTAAATTTTTTGGAAGAAACTTTTTAAAACATGGCTTGCTTCACCCAAACACTGCTTCCTGGTTCACTAATAGAGAAAAAGGAATTGAGTATTTGAAAAGCCATTTCTATAAAATACTTAGAAGAGCAAAGCAAGATGGACAGAGCAAACTCTGGGTGCATGAGAATACACGTAATGCTGTGAGGTGTGTATATATAGGTAGGTAAAGACTTTGTAAGAATTTTAAACTTCAGGACAACTTATAGCCCCTCTCCATGTCATGTTTTGATACACTGTAGCTGTAAACTATGTGTTACTGGTTTTTAAATATTAAAGTACTTATCATAAGATCTCAAACCCATAAAATACATGTCCCACTTCATTTTTTTGTACAATTAATACGTTTTCTTCTTCCTCAAAAGTAGCAGCACTTTTTTGGTTTCATCCTCCTCCCCATTTAAATCACTGGTCATTGATTCTTCTGATCTCTTGTAAATTACCTTGCGCTTTTCTCTAATTTATTCTCCTCAGCCTCCAAGCATTTCAGTTATTCACAAACCTTAACCAAATTTTCCATCAACCCTCTTCAAGTTCTAGCCTCATCTTTCCCTTTTTCTATCACCTCCAAATATCTATTCTCATTCTCTGAATTAAAACCTCTCTTCAGAAGGTTATCTTCACCCTTCTGGTTTAATAAATGCAGAAATCTCTCCACAGTACTCATTCTTCTTGAACCCTACTATATTTAATATCTCTGTGAACTCCCTCCTCCATTGGCTTATGAAATTCTATTTTCTCTGTTTTATACTGTCAAGGAATAAATATGGATCATGAGACCATAGTTAAAGAACATTTATCTTTCTTACTAGGTGGGTTCAAGGCAATACAGACTTAAGCACAACATCTCAGGCTAATTCCATAGTTACTGGAATTAACCATTCCAAGACAATCTTTACTAAAATACTTACCTGAATATGAAGTGTGGTATATATCTGCCTTCAACATCAGAATCTTTGAAAGTAATAACAATATTTTACTCATTATGATCATAAATAGCCAGATAAGTACCATGTATTCATTTAATGAATTCTTTCTTCTTCAACTATATTAAAATCTGAATTATCTAAAAAATCAAACCAGTGATAAGGGTTGCCAAATATAAAGACAAGTAGATAAACAATGCTATATAGTATGTCCCCATCTAGATTCATACAAGTTATAGCTTCAAATTCGAAATTTGAATTTGCAGCAGCATAAGACAATTGGCTATTGAGAAACCTTGTTAAAAGACATATCTTTCAATATTTTACTACTAGGAAACTTTTAATATTCACAAAAGTAAAAACTTTTACAATGATTAGTGCATGGCTGCTCTTAGAAAATACATTTTCTTAATTTAGTGAGTTAAATTTTAAAAAATTAAAACATAAAAATTATAAAGTAACATTGTGACTAAAATCAAATGAAAATATTTCACAAACATCAAGAACTTTAAGGCCCTGTGCTCTTTGTCATTCTCTGAAAATATATTGTCTGTCCAACACAACCAGTGACAGGTTCCCCTTAGTGAAAGCAATTCCTTTAAGGAATGGATTTCTGTCTTGATTTAGCTTACTGGCAATTGCACAGACAGGACGACTCGCCTCAGCTTCACAACCAACTGATACTGCACATGTATCTCCTGAGAGACTTAATTTCACTATCACCTAACTTATCAAGCATTCTCTGAGATAGTGCTGCCCAAATTACAAAGAGAGTGGATGTTATATGTTCCTAAGTTACCACAAGCATCAGCTGAAGCTCCAGTTACAGGATCTGCTGCATCTTGCTGATACAGTAGAAGGAGATTGTGGTGTACAATATCTTAAGTGCAGTCTGTGCTGGAGGGATGGGACAGATGCATTCTTCTAGGTAAGGCACAAACTTCTAGCTACATCAGGAATAGCTGTGGATAATGACATTTGTGTTTTCTGAAAGTTAACTCAGAGTTGGCCTCCAGAGTTTGATATAGCAATAACCCATTGCAAGAATCAGAAGGATGTTACAAGCTGTCTCTCTGGAATAGTCACTACAGTAGGGAGACTGCATTTATTGTGTGCCCCTACTATGTCATTTGACTTTTTACACTTTATGCAAAACAGTGAGAGAGAAAGACCACAAATAGCAGCTACCAAGATATTACTGCTTCTTGATATACTTTAGGCTACCTGAGAATCAATCTCTGATCTCTTTTCTTTTGTTCATCCAGCAACACAGTTGGGAGTCATTGTAAAACCCAGACTCCAATTTTGGACTTCAACTTCTTCAATTTTTGTTTTGGTCACTAGTGATATCCTATTTAATTTCTGTTTTGCAGATTAATTAAGCTTCTTTGCTTCATTGACTCACAAAACTCAAAGCTTTGAAATGAGGGTTGAATTTTTTTATATCGCACAACCCCTCATTTGGTGTGACTTTGTCTCGTCTTTATAAAATGAAATACTGTAAAGAAATAATGTATGTCTGCATGTCTCAACACCTCTAGTGAGCATATTTCTTCAAACTCATTAATCCCAAATATATCTATGAAAAATCAAAATAGGAATGCCAACTTGACCAGAGAATCTAGCATAAGATGATGTTGTCATCAGCAATGTGTGCTTTGAAACTCTTTATGAACCACAGAACTGAAGCCTCATCAGGAACATTAAGACTTTTGATCAGAGGAAAAGCGTACCAATTTGGTATACCAGCTGTTGGACAATTGTTGCTGGACAAAAAATAATGGAAGAGGAATCCAAGAGACAACTACATTACAATCTTGTAACAATGGATAAAATCTCAAAAAAAACAATCATACATAAGATGCCCTTACAGTAATGGGAAATTCACTCCCAATTAAATCAGTGACCATCACTATTTTGTATGACAATTTCCTCAGTTATCACATCACCGGAGTGAGACCATTAGAACCTATTTAGGAACATAATTTTCTTGAACAATTTGAAGTGTAGGTTGTACTGTGGTTAGAATGTGTGTAAGTTTTATCCTGGAAGAAATTCAAGGATCATTCCGCATATAGCTTACTGATACAGGTTTATTTCCCTTTCTTTTGCATTCCTGAAGGTGAGCATTTGGTGTGGCAATGGAAATGCTTGAAATGGGGGCCAGCGCTGTGGCATAGTGGGTAAAGCCACTGCCTGCAGGGCGGCATCCCATATGGGCATCTGTTCCAAGTCCCCGCTGCTCCAGCTCTCTGCTGTGGCCTGCGAAAGCAGTACAAGATGGTCCAAGTCCTTGGGCCCCTGCACCTGAGTGGGAGACCTGGAGGAAGCTCCTGGCTCCTGGCTTCGGATCCGCGCAGCTCCGGACACTGCGGCCAGTTGGGGAGTGAACCAGCAGATGGAAGACTTCTCTCTCTGCCTCTCCTTCTCTCTGTGTGTAACTTTGACTTTCAAATAAATAAATAAATCCTAAAAAAATGCTTGAAATGCCCATATTCCACATCAGAGTGTATGGGTTAAACTCCTGGCTTTGTTCCCAATTCAAGCCTGCTAATTCACACTTTTGGAGAGACAAAGTGATGACCCAAGTAGTTGGGTCCCTGAGTTCCCAGCTCCTGGCTTTCATCCATCCCAACCTTGGTGATTGAAACAGTAGATGGAAGACCCATATCTCTCCCCCTCTCTCTTCCTTTCCCTCCCTTCCTCCTTCTTCCCTCCCTTCCTGTCTGTTTCTCTCTCCCCCTCCCTCTCTCGCCTTCAAATAAAATGAAAATAAAAATAAAATTTTTTTATTTCCTGTTAGTCCATTCAGGTCATCTCTCTCAGAGGTTTTTGTACTGCCATAGTTTTTCTTAGCTTTCTGCTGAAATGCTGTTATGAACAGTTAGCTTCCCTTACAAGAGAGCTATCAAATCCTTGAAATTCACTTTGGACTGGCAGTATTGCTGATGATTTTTTCTTTATTGTTCTTTTTCCATCTTCCCTAAACCTGTTCTGGTAATTTCTGTCTCAGCTAATAGCATCACCATCTACTCATTTTTCTATGCCAGAATCACAAAACATGTTAACTTCCTGGGGTTCCTCTTCCTCCATAATTAGGCGATTCCCACTATGCTGTGTCCATTCTAACTCTGATAGGTCTTCACAGTAGATCCCTTCCTCTGAATTCCAACTGCTTTAGTTCCAAACATCCCCATGCTTACCTTTGACTAGTGAAGCTGTTAACTGGTTTCTAAAATGCATAGCCTTGCCCTTGTTTCTTCCTTATTTTACATTTATGCCTGATTTAAATTTTTTAAATTTCTTCCTAAAAAATATTTGGTGATTTTATTGTGGCATTCAAAGTAAAAACATTACTATAGGCCCATAACTATGGGAAGAATAACTTAAATTGAACACAATGAATTAATTTAATTCCAAAATAGAGAGCTGGAAGATTTTTAAAAAGATGTAAGGCCCTTTTTGGTTGCATACCCTTAGTGCAGCCTTTTGCCCCATGCCTACAGATGTGAGGCATTGTGGCCTCTGCCCTGCCTCCGCTTTCATGCCTGCATGCTTGCTCCACCTGGCTCATGGCCTGCTCTCTGCCTGGTATGGACCCAACTCAGCTTCTAGATCTCTCTTTCTCCCCTAAATAAAGCCCTCGCTTTCTTGCACATTTTTCTCACTGAATAAAAAGTTTAAAAACTTTTTTACAAATGTAAGAACATTGTTTTCCTGGTGACTGGCACCAGATTTCTCATCCAGGAGAAAAATCCCTTGATAAATCAATGCAATATGTATTGACTTTGGGAATATATAACTTCCTCTGGAAAAAAGATGGACCAGGGCCACAAGACCATCTCATCAGTGCAGAGAATAATCCAGCATCATTAACAGAACCAGCAAAGGGATCCATAATCAGAAATGAGTTCCATTGCTCCTACTTCTGAGGTCTTTTTTTCAGGGCAGGAAAAAGAAGATCCTTGAAAATAAAAGAGAAGAAAGAATTCATCAGAATTAATATCTGGACCCATTTGTGTGACCCACCTTCCTAACCTCCAACAGAATCTACTACTTTGTGTCAAATCCTATCTGCTCATGTGGTACTGTCAATCAAAGAGGTTCAAAGAATGCTTTTTAAAAAAAATTATTTATTTTAATTTGAAATTTAGAGTTACAGAGAGAGAATGAGAGAGATCTTCCATTCTCTGTTCCACTAAGCCCAGTTGGCCACAACAGCCAGGAGCTTCTTTTGGATCTCCCACATGGGTGGCAGGGGCCCAAGTATTTGTGCCATCTTCTGCTGGTTTTTCTTTTTTTCCCATTTTTTTTTATTTTTATATATACAGAAAGCTTTTATTTAAAGAATATAAATTTCCAAAGTACAGCTTATGGATTACAATGGCTCCCCCTCACAACTTCCCTCCCACCCGCTACCCTCCCCTTTACCGCTCCTTCTCCCCTTGCATTCACATCAAGATTCATTTTCAATTCTCTTTATACACAGAAGATCAGTTTAGTACATATTACGTAAAGATATCAACAGTTTGCCCTCACATAGAGACACAAAGTGAAAATACTATTGGAGTACTAGTTACAGCATTACTTCACATTGGACAACACATTAAGGACAGAGATCCTACATGATTTTTTTTAAAGAATTGATTAATTATCTATGCAATTTCCAACTTAACACCAAGATTTTTTAATCATTTTCAATTCTCTTTATATACAGAAGATCATTTTAGTATATACTATGTAAAGATTTCCAAAAAAAAAAAAAAAAAAAAAAAAGATTTCATCAGTTTGCACCCACAGAGAAACACAAAGTGTAAAAATACTGTTTCAGTACTAGTTATAGCATTACTTCACATTGGATAACACATTAAGGACAGATCCCTCATGAGACGTAAGTACACAGTGACTCCTGATGTTGATTTAACAATTTGACACTCTTGTTTATGGCGTCAGTAATTTCCCTAGGCTCTAGTCATGAATTGCTGAGGCTAGCCTTTAGGGTTCGCCGTCTTCGATCTTATTCCAACAGGGTCATAGTCAAAGTGGAAGTTCTCTCCTCCCTTCAGAGAAAGATACCTCCTTCTTTGATGGCCCCGTTCTTTCCACTGGGATCTCACTCACAGAGATCTTTCATTTAGGTCTTTTTTTTTTTTTTTTAAGTGTCTTAGCTTTCCATGCCTAAAATATTCTCATGGGCTCTTGAGCCAGATCCAAATGCCTTAAGGGCTGATTCTGAGGCCAGAGTTCTATTTAGGACATCTGCCATTCTATGAGTCTGCTGTGTATCTCGCTTCCCATGTTGGATCATTCTCTCCCTTTTTGATTCTATCTATGCTAATACTAATTAGCAGACACTAGTCTTGTTTGTGTGATCCCTTTGACTCTTAGACCTATCATTGTGATCAATTGTGAACTGAAATTGATCACTTGGACTAGTGAGATGGCCTTGGTACATGCCACCTTGATGGGATTATATTGGAATCCCCTGGCACGATTCCAACTCCATCATTTGGGGCAGATCCGATTGAGCATGTCCCAAATTGTACATCTCCTCCCTCTCTTATTCCCACTCCTATATTTCACAGGGATCACTTTTCAGTTAAAATTTAAACACCTAAGAATAATTGTGTGTTAATTACAGAGTTCAACCACTAGTACTAGGATAAAAAAAAATACTAAAATGGATAAATTATTACATTGTACAACAACAGTCCTGTCATTTGCAACAAGATGGAGGAATCTGGAAAACATCATTCTGAGTGAATTAAGCCAGTCCCAAAGGGACAAATATCATATGTTCTCCCTAATTGGCGACAACTAACTGAGCACCAAAGGGGAAACCTGTTGAAGTGAAGTGGACACTATGAGAAACAGTGACTTGATCAGCTCTTCTGCTGGTTTTTCAAGCACCTTAGCAGAGATAGATTGGAAATGGAGCAGCCAGGTTTCGAATGGGCACCTAAAAGGGAAGCCAGTGTCATAGGCTGTGGCTTAACCTGCTACAAATCCCCAAAGAGCACCTTAAATGATCATTTTATACAATATGACATAAGCCATGAATTTCAAGAAGACCTTAGTATATGGCACAGCAGCCTGATTTGTGGTTTCTCTCAGGGGATGAAATCTTTTCCACATTTGGAAATTTGTATGCAAGTATCTGACCATAGTTCTACCAGCAACCCCAATTAGTTGCTGGTTTCCTTATCATGTGGTAACAGGAACAGTAACACACACCAGGTGCCCATTTGCTCCTCAGTACTTCTCAACCTCCACTTTGTAGCCTGTTAGAGATGTATAACTACTTCTGGCCAAAGAAATGAGTCCATAAAGGTCTATGTATGATTTTCCAGTCTCTTTCTCCCTTGCCTTCATGTCTGATTGGAGATCTCTATTATAGATAGAACTCCTGCAAGGCTGTGAGGTGTCTTGCAGCCCAGATAAAGAACCTTCTACCAATCATAATAACACATTGCAGAATCCAGAAAAACCTTTTGCATGTTAAGTTACTGGGGTTTGGAAATTTTGTGCTAACAACAACACAATTTAGTCTAGCCTAATATATATTAGACAAATACAGATTTTGTTTCAACAGATATTTTTTAAGTACCTACCATGTTCCAGGCACTCTGGTGGGTATTTAGAATACAAAAACCAATGTTTTACGAACCACAGTCCTTGTGAGTTTATATACTTATCCAGAAAAATCTTAATCACCATTAACAATCATGACCATTAGATACAAAGAACTTTGGAAAATACAAGAGATACTATTATGATGGCATTAAGACTGTTATTATTTATTTATATTTTTTCTGAAGCACAAAATTATACTATGCTGACCATAGTTGAGAACATAATATAATGTATTTGTCAGTCACGTCTTACTTCAAGTTGTTTAAAATGCACAGCATTTTGAAAGCAACACCAACAATTCTAGCAATTGTGAGGAAAGGTGAATAAAGAGGTAAATAGCCAGTGCACAGCCAAAGGCCATTGTCATACAAAATAGAGTAACCAGGCTGTTTCAGTCTAGCAAAGTCAGTCATCATCATCCTCCAGTCCTTGTTTTGCAGGCATACAGAGGGCAAAGCCAGATTTCTTATCACTTACTAAGGCAAAACATTGAGTTAAGGGTCTCGAATTCAAGTCCCTAGGCTTCCGGAAGGCAAAACAAGCATAAAGTAAACCAAGTTTCAAAGAAAAGTATCAACTGCTAAATGTGTAACCATTTTTTCCACTTTTACTAAATATGTCTCAAATGCATAATAATGTAGACGTGTATCACAGTGGATGTTAAATTTTAAATTTTACACTATATATATATATATACTGAAAAACAAGTTATTAAGTATTAATTTTCTTTTTCCTAGCTCAGTGTTCCCCTGATTTAGGACAGGACAATTCACCCCTTCTCTTCCTCACCAAGATAGCCACATCTACTTGCACATTCTTCCCTGCTATTTGCAGTACAAAATTCAGTCTTAAATCCTTTAGTGAGGAGTTTTATTTAGTTTTACTCAGAAAAGAAACTAGCTATTCATAAACAGAAGTATATTTGGACACATACAAAAATTTTGTGTCAGGGCTGGCCCTGTGGCATAGCAAGTAAAGCTGCAATCTGCAGCACCGGCATCCCATATGGGCACAGGTTCACTTCTTCACTTCCAATCCAGCTCCCTGCTAATGTGCCTGGGAAAGCAGCGGAAGATGTCCCAAATCCTTGGGACCCTGTACCTATGTGGGAAACCCGGATGAAGCTCCTGGCTCCTGGCTTCAGATCAGCCTAACTCTGGCTGTTGCAGCCATTTGGGGAGTGAATCAGCAAATGAAAGATCTCTGTCTGTCTGTCTCTCCCTCTCTCTCTCTCTCTCTCTCTCTCTCTCTGTGTGTGTGTGTGTGTGTGTGTGTGTAATTCTGGCTTTTGAATAAGTAAATAAATCTTTTTAAAAAATAAATAAATAGGGGATGACACTGTGGCATAGTGAGTTACAGCCCTGGCCTGAGGCATTGGCATCCCATATGGGCAACTGTTTGAGTCCCGGCTGCTTCACCTCTGATCCAATTCCCTGCAAATATGCCTGAGAAAGGATGGTCTAAGTCCCTGGGCCCCTGCATCCATGTGGGAGACCCATAAGTAGCTCCTGGATCCTGTCTTTGGATTGGCTCAGCCAGGGTTATTTCAGCCATTTGAGGAGTGAACCAGCAGATGGAAGACCTCTCTCTGTGTGTCTACTTCTCTCTGTAGCTTTGTCTTCAAATAAATAAAATATTTTAAAAATAAATAAATAAATAATTGTGTACCATATTTTTTGACATTACAAAAACTGCACAGAAATATTTTTGTAATTCTAGAACTTCTATTTATTTTTCCAGTAACATATTTTTGCAATTCAGAATCTTCCATTTGAAGTTCTTTGATCATATGTTTAAATAAATTGAGAAAGCTTTATTTGATTAACACTGAAAGTTCATTTTCATAAACTTGGAAATGAAAGAATATTTTTTTAGAATTCAGTTTCAAATTCAGTATTTTGGAAACATAGTTTAAGCTATAACTGTCACTTCTGTAAAGTATTTTCATCAAAGGAAAGTAAATCAATACTTCTTTGTCAGACGAGTTTCCCAAAGACATGATTTCATTTGAAATGGACACATTATATCATCTGTAATCATTGTGACGATTTTTTCATAGTATATAGATGAATTTTTCATCAAAAAAAAAGAAGCCAAGATTTATCACTCTTTAGTCTCTGGCAAGCTGAAGCAAAGGTTTTCCCAAAATTGCAAGAGCAAATCAATTTCTTTCAAGTCTTAAAAAAAATCAGAAACTGAAATGACATAACTGAGTTGCCCAGTCTCTGCGCTGGAGACTAGACAACTTATTGAACTGTGTTCCCAGTACATCAATCTCCAACCTACCTACTCCAACCAAGATAGTTTTCCTTTTTTCTTATTCATTTGCTACAAAGTAATTCCCGGAAATGTTCAGTGTGTCCCTCCAAATTCTACCACCTGAAGACATTCAACTCAGAAGGAGCTTGATGTTAACACAGGCTTCCGCAGAGGTGCCACCTGCCATCACTCCCTAAAGTTGCCAAGTGGGTCTTCAATAAGCAGCTCAATGCTCCTCAACACAGTGAGAGACCTTGTTTTCTGTTGTTGTGCCTCTTATGAGATATATGTGCAAAAGTTATTCAGTCTCATTTCTAAAACAGCCAAATACAGCTAATCAGGTGCTATTTGTTACATCTGGGCTTACATCAGCTGCAATAGAACATAACTCAAGTATTTCAGCTGTTGCTCTTGATATATCCATTAAGTAGGTTCTCAGATGTTTCTTAAATATTCTGAACTCAAATTTCTGGAATGAATTAAGTTTGTTAATTTATATGATTTTTTTTTCTTTTTAGGACATTTAATTTCTTGTCTTTAATGCAAACTCCTTTATCAGCTCACCATCCACAAAAAAAGTTTCTGATGCCAAGGCAACTTTTAGAAATAACACTTGGCTGAATTTTACTGAAGTTATTACTCATATTTTTTTTTCAATTAAAAACAAATCCAGTAAAAAAAATTGGATTCTTTTCTCAGATCAAGTTTCTCATCAAATAAGTTTTCCATTTATCAGTCATACTTCTTACTGTGATTGCTTACGTTATGGTGTTTTAAGTGCACTTTTTGATGAAACACATTTTGCATATTAAACACATAGGAATAATCTTCACTTTTGGAAAGAAATATGCTCTCTCCCATATGGTATCCGCTCAGCTTATCATTTATTTCCCCACTTTTGATATGACAGAAGTACAAGAAATCATTCATCCTCATCTCTACAAAAGGAAATAATGGAAATGCAGTAATAAATGACAACTGAAACTCATTCTTTCTAAGGGAGGCAAGCAAGAAACTATGGTTGACTCTGCTGCTGCTGCTTTGGATCTAGCGATTCTACCTCTTCTGTGTTGTCAATAGAATGAACAAATTTGGATTTTTAGTAAGACTGCCCAGTTTTTACATGTTGACAACTAATTCAAAATACATTTAAACCTTTTTTTTAGTTCAGATAAAACAAGATACTACTGCATTCAGTCCATGGCTGGTTTGTGTGAAGTCAAGTTCTCATATCATCTGAATACAGAGCCTTGTCCAATTGCCCTCTCTTACTGACCTCAGATTTGCCAGCTTAGCCTATCTCATAAATTCATTTTTATTAATTTTATTTCTTTATTTTCATATCATTTGAAAGACTGACAGGCAAAGAGAGATCTTCCATCTCCTCGTTCACCCCTTAAATGCCGACAAGAGTCAGGACTGAGCCAGCCTGAGACCAAGAGCCTGGAACACAAACAAACTCTCCCATGTGAGTGCAGGGAAGAAGTAGTTGAGCCATCATCTGCCACCTTCCAGAGTACACATTAGTAGGAAGTTGGAATGGAAGGGGAGGAGGTGGACTGGAACCTGGTACGTCAATATGAAATGCAGCCATACCAAGTGGTGCCTTAATCACTGTGCCAAACACCTGCCCAAATCTCATAAATTCTTAAGCAAACCAATTGTGCATAGCCATTATACATCAAGAGCATTACTTGTCATTCAAAAAAACAGTGAAACAATGGATTTATCTGCTAACTATCAATATTACGTTAAATCAACATCATCAGTAGATACTGTGATATTTCAACATGTTAAGGGAATTTTAATAAAGACCAGTATTTCAGTTGTAGACTATATCATTTGCCTCACAAAGAGGATAGAAATAAGCATATTATTCTTTTTCCCATTTAAACCAACAATAATAATAGTTTATTCATCACATGTAGCCTTAAGCAACCTGGAGAAAGCTTTCACTACAAGTTCTTCTCAAAGTTTGTACAAATCCAAGTACATGCAAATGACTATCAAAATTTTCCATCCCAGGAGAAATCAATGAGCAAAAATTTGGATTCTTGAAATTCTTACCCAAATTGATAAGCAAACTTAAACTATTGAACTGAAAAAAAAAAAAAAAAAACTGTGAGGTCATCAAACTGAACTGTGATTTAACATGTGAACATCCAGGAACAATAAGGCCCAGAAGACAAAACCTTTAGAAAAATACCAGGTGAATTAGTCTGGAAAATTAAAGGATACAGAATACAGCATACAGTTGATAAAAATAGATTACACGTATGTGTGTGTGTGCGCGTGTATGTTTGTGCAGTGTGTTAACTATCTCAGAAAGACAGATTAAACTAGGTAACATATGAAAAATAAATTTGCAAAGTTATATTTTCAGTTAGACATCAGGATCCAAGAGTATCTTAAATTCAGAGAGAATGCTATGCATCACTAAACATTTAATCTTAAGGAAGGCATAATGCCATACTGAAAAAAACTATTAAAATGTGATACTCTCATTTTTGTAAGACAATACTTTTTCCAGGGGGCCACTGACATACTTCAGAGAGATTCATGAAGCCCTGAAATTCTGTATAAAATTTTGTGTGTGTGTAAATTTTTTCTAAGGATGGAGCTGATAGTTTCCATTAAAACTTTTATAATTATTGGTAATACTCAATTAGTTTGAAATTATTATTATGTTATGAGCTGGCAGCAAAGGAACAATTTGATTAGTTTGTCTGATCACAAAGCTAAAATAACCAAACCTTATTAAAAATAATAACTTTCAAATAAGTCACTAATAACTATTTGACCAGTTTCTCATTAAATATGCTATAAAGAATTATGGTTATTCAATAAATGCATTAGAAAATGTAGTCCAGTACTGAAAGAAATATGGATTACAGAGCTAGACAGTCTTATGTTCTATACAAGTTTTGCCACTTAATTAGCTAGGTGAGCAAGAAAAATGTATTTAAACATTCTGAGCTGTTACTTCTTCCTATGTCAAAAGTAATAACAATTTGCTACTATATTAGAGAGTTCTAGAAAAATTCAAGACCCAGCAGTTCCTGGCACCTAGTACAACAGGGTTGGTTTCCCTCCTCCTTTCTCTCCTATTAAATGAGTGCTCTTCATAATTGTTGGAAATATCCATCTTATTCATTCTTAGAAACTGTGAAGGTCAAAGCTAGATAACTTGCAAAAATGGCCACTGATCACTAAAAAACACCTCAATATTATCCACCAATATAAACAAAAATAACATAATGTTCTTTCAACACTGGTAAAGTCAAGAAAGGCCTCATTCATATGACAACTCAATAAAAATTACCAAAAACCAATTTAAAAATTTACTAAACTGAGAGAATAAACTCCAGCTTACGGGCATGGGAAAGCCTGTCACAGGAGGTATATGGAAGTCATCTTGAAGGGCAGTACTAACTCCCCTATCTGGAGGGTAAGGCTGGGGAAAAACAGTGAAACCAAAGGAGCAAGCAGGGGAGGAGCAGTCGAGTGGGCTAGCATAGATTCTTAAAACTGTATGTATGAAATTGGTTTCCTTAATATACATAAAAAGAAAGAGAGGGAGAAAGGAGTACCTTTCTAAGATAGCTTTGGGAAGCAACTGAAGAGAACACGAAATTCGGGAACTCTACCACAGCCCCTTGGATAAGGGTGTGGCTACAGTATTTGCACGCAAGGGTCACATCCTGGAACATGGTTTGAGCAGCACAAAAACTGAACTGGAGCTTTTCCAGCTGGAAACATCCACAACTACTCACCAAGTGGGCAAGTGGCGGGCGAGGCTAAAGGCAAAACCACGCCATGCTGGCTCCCAGTGCCGCGTGGAGTATGCCTCCGCCAATCGGAAGGGAAACAGAGGTCCATGTTCTAAGTATGTATACTATCACTTTTCTTCTGTTTAAGAGACTCTAACTTATATCTTTCTCACTTCAAAAGAATTACAATGTTTTTCTTTCATAAATTTGTAGTAGTAGATAGTTGTTTCTCAATTAACTTTTATGAAATTTAAACTAAGAATACTGTGTTTTCCTCCAGATTTTAAAATTATATTGCCTGGGAAAGTAAGGTCTCTAACTACAAGTTTACCCAACTGCTAGTGAAAAACGTACCTACTAGTATCTATTATAAAACAATTAAATCAATCAAGATTAATGTGTTCAAACATCAGAAGATCTCCAGAAATGTGAGGAAGAGGAGGAGGAAGAAGAAGTAGAAAAAGCAGAAGGAGAGAGGAAAATGAAGAAGATGGCAAAAAAAGAAGATGACTAAGCAAAGTGACCAGAACAAATGAACACTGATCAGTATGCTAATTCTGGAATCAGGTGATAACTTTTTTAAAATACTCATTCAAATTCTCAGTGAAACTTTAAAACATAGTATGCTTTTAAAGTGCACTGCTATAAGAAAAAACTCAGAAGAACAATACTTTTTAGTAATTATAAAAATGATTGACATATAAATCAATAAAATATGATTAGCAGAAGCAGCATTTCTCTGAAAACTAAGTCTGTGAATCAAAACTTGAGAAGTCCTTCCAGAAAAGAATTACCATCTTAGAATCATGTATGTTATGTCAAATTATCATTCGTGTATGAAAGCAAACATTTGTCCCATAAATGGATGGATGAGTCACAGGTAGAAGGCATCACAAACCTATGACAACTGTGAGCACTGGTAGCATTTATCCCCTCATGTAGGACTGGCAGTGCTAACATTTGAAATAAGCAGTGCTGTGTCAGAACTGCGCTGATGGCAATGAAGCTGGTCAGAAATGCCAGAGAATCAATGCCTCCTACCTTTGCTGTCAACTTCAACCAATAAATGAAGAGAGAAGGGTGGGTAAATGTGCCACCATTACTTTGGGGATAAGATAACTCCAACTTGTTTTCTACACTGACTCCCGAAAGTCTTTCAGATGAATGAAGCTCCAACTGCTCCCAATGCTACTCAGCTGGCTAACCTACCCTTGTGACTCTACATTGTCTTTCCCAATCCTCCATTCCCCTCTCTACACTTTGGAGAAACTACTTTTCCTCTAATCCTAGAACTCAAGCTGAAATAACCCTTCTACTCCAACCAATACATCATAATATGTAAAGAAGGGCTGGCACAGTGGCTCGTTTGGTTAATCCTCCACCTGCAGCGCCGCCATCCCATATGGGCGCTAGGTTCCAACCCTCTTCCAGTCCAGCTCTCTGCTGTAGCCCGGGAAGGCAGTGGAGAATGACCCAAGTGCTTGGGCCCCTGCACCCGCATGGGAGACCAGAAGGAAGCACCTGGCTCCTGGCTTCGGATTGGCGCAGTGCCGGCCATGGCAGCCATTTGGGGGGTGAACCAAGGGAGGGAAGACCTTTCTCTCTGTCTCTCTCTCTCTCACTGTCTATAACTCTACCTGTCAAATTTTTTTTTAAATATGTAAAGTTATTATAAATCCAAGAATGAAATAACTGGAAAATTTACAGAGCCCTCAGAATTTGATACAGTCTATATAACTTTCCCAAACAGCATCAGATCAAGATAAGTTCCAAAAAAAAAATCAACAAATGAATTAATTTCCATGTTATTTAAACCATTACAAAAAATAAGATTTCATTGTTAATTTTATGAAGCTAGTATAACTTTAATTTGAAAAACTAAATGAATTTTTGTGATGTATGAACCCACACTCATACACTCAATAACTATGAAGCAATATTATTTGAGAGTACAATGAAAAGAAAATCGTAATTAAAATATCAGAAAATCAAATCCAACACAAAGCATGACCATGTTAACTTTATTTCCAGAAAACAAGAATAACTCAGCTTAAGGAATCTAATACTATTCATAATTATAATGGTAGATCAATAGATTAAAACCATATACTTGGGACCAGTGCTATGCACGGTAGATTAATCCTCCAACTGCAGTGCTGGCATCTCAAATGGGCGTCGGTTCTAGTCCTGGCTGCTCCTCTTCCAATCCAGCTCTCTGCTATGGCCTGGGAAAGCAGCAGAAGATGGCCCAAATGCTTGGGCCCCTGCACCCACATGGGAGACCTGTAAGAAGCTCCTGACACCTGGTTTCAGACCAGCACAGCTCCTGCAATTGCAGCCATTCAGGGGGTGAACCAGGGGAAAGAAGACCTCTCTGTCTCTCACTCTCAATGTCTGTAACTCTACCTCTCAAATAAATAAAAATCTTTAAAAAATATATACTCATATTTATTTATATAGGTGATAAAACAGTGTTGAACTTAACATACATATTTAGTATTATGGATTTCCTGAATGTAATTCTGAATGAGAGAAAAAAAGGGAGTATCATCATTCTTCATGGTGAATTAGAGACATTTCTATGAAAGTCAGATATTAAAACAAGAATATTTGCTTTAACATCCATTACTTGGCATTACTCTCAATTTTCTAGTCAAATACAATTAAGAAGATGGAAGAGGGTTAATATAGGAAAGCAAGCCAGCAAATTAGCATGATTTGTAAGTGATAGAATTACCTACAGCCAAAAAAGGCGAAAGAAGCAACTGAGGGGCCTGCTCTGTGGTGTAGCAGGTAAAGCCGCCCCCTGCAGTGCCAGCTTCCCATGTGGGCACAGATTCAAGTCCCGGCTGCTCCGCTTCCCATCCAGCTCTCTGCCATGGCCTGGGAAAGCAGTAGAGGATGGGCCCCTGCACCAGGAAGCCAGGAGCTTCCTCCAGGTCTCCCAGATCAGCACAGCTCTGGCCATTGCAACCAGTTGGGGAGTGAACCAGTGGATCACTCTCTCTATCTGCCTCTCTCCTTCTCTCTGTGTGTAACTCTGACATTCAAATAAATAAATAAATCTTAAAAAAAAAAAAAGAACCAACTGAAAACCATTGAGATCTATAGGAAAGTATAATAAGTAATTGAATTATAGTATTAACAGACAAAAAAATCAGGAAATTCTTTTATTTTAAACTTTTATTTAGTAAATATAAATTTCCAAAGTATAGTTTATGGATTACAATGGCTTTTTCCCCCCATGACTTCCCTCCCACCCGGACCACTCCTATTTCCCGCTCCCTCTCCCATTCCATTCACATCAAGATTCATTTTCAATTCTCTTTATATACAGAAGATCGATTTAGTATATATTAGGTAAAGATTTCATCAGTTTGCACCCACACAGAAACACAAAGTGTAAAATACTGTTTGAGTACTAGTTATAACATTAATTCACGTTGGACAACACAATAAGGACAGAGATCCCACACGAGGAGTAAGTGCACAGTGACTCCTGTTGTTGACTTAACAATTGACACTCTTGTTTATGGCATCAGTAATCTCCCTAGGCTCTAGTCATGAGTTTCCATGGCTATGGAAGCCTCTTGAATTCGCTAACTTTGATCTTATTTAGGCAAGGTCATAGTCAAAGTGGAAGTTCTCTCCTCCCTTCAGAGAAAGGTACCTCCTTCTTTGATGGCCCCGTTCTTTCTACTGGGATCTAACTCGCAGAGGTCTTTCATTTGGTTTTTTTTTTTTTTTTTCGCCAGAGTGTCTTGGCTTTCCATGCCTAAAATACTCTCATGGGCTCTTCAGCCATATCCGAATGTCTTAAAGGCTGATTCTGAGGCCAGAGTGCTGTTTAGGACATCTGCCATTCTATGAGTCTGCTGTGTATCCCACTTCCCATGTTGGATTGTTCTCTCCCTTTTTTATTCTATCAGTTAGTAAAATCAGGAAATTCTAAACATTAGGTAAGTCATGTGAGTGATAGAATGGAACAGTGCTCCTCACAGCCCTATTAAAATAAAAACTAGATTATTTTTAGAGTAAACCTAAAAAAAATTATGTATAACTCATGAAAGAAAATACCGTAAGAATTATTTTAGCCCATTAAAAAAAAAACTCACATTCACTTGTTCGGTCCCTAAATGGTCACAATGGCCAGGGCTGGGCTAAATTGAAGCCAGGAGCCTAGAACTCCATCTGGATGACAGGGGTCCAAGCACTTAGGCCATCTTCTGCTGCTTTCCCAAGCGCATTAGCCTGGATTTGTTGAGAAGCAGAGCAGCCAGGATTCTAAATGTTGCTCTGATATGGGATGCTGGCTTTGCAGGTGGTGGCTTAACTCACTGGGCCAAAGAGATGGAGACTGTCATTTAACTTTTACAGTGACTTGTATTGCCAATATAATATTTTCCACTTTGAAACAAAAATGATTAAGATATATAATTTTTAATATTTTGGAAAAAGTCATGGTGATTTAATTTTTATTCTTCATTAAACTTCCAATGAAATCACTTGTCTAAATAAACTTTTACATCACCCATTTGTAGCCACAAAATAGGGGATTATTTTAAACAAGCCTGCAGCACCCAGTATTCCCAGGCAGTCTCCTATCCAAGCACTAACAAGGCCCTACTCTGCTTAGCTTCCAAGATCAGCCAAAATTGGGCGTGTTCAGGGTGGTGTGGCCATAGACAATAGGGGGTTATTTTAAAGAGGGACTTTACACTTTGTGTTTCTGAATGGGTGCAAACTGATGAAATCTTTACATAGTATATATTGAATCGATCTTCTTTATATAAAGATAATTGCAAATGATTAAAAAATCTTGGTGTTAAACTGGAAATTGCATAGATAATTAATCAATTTTTTTTAAAAAAAAATCATGTAGGATCTCTGTCCTTAATGTGCTGTACATTGTGAATTAATACTATAACTAGTACTCCAACAGTATTATCATTTTGTGCCTCTGTGTGAGGGCAAACCGTTGAAATCTTTACGTAATATGTACTAAATTGATCTTCTGTGTATAAAGAAATTTGAAAATGAATCTTGATGTGAACAGAAGGGGAGAGGGAGCAGGAAAGGGGAGGGTAGGGGAGGGAGAGAAGTTGGAGGGGGGGAGCCATTGTAATCCATAAGCTGTACTTTGGAAATTTATATTCTTTAAATAAAAGCTTTATATAAATAAAAAAAAAAGAGGGACTTTAGGCCGGTGCCGTGGCTCAACAGGCTAATCCTCCACCTTGTGGCACCGGCACATCGGGTTCTAGTCCCGGTTGGGGCACCGGATTCTGTCCCGGTTGCCCCCCTTCCAGTCCAGCTCTCTGCTGTGGCCTGGAAGTGCAGTGGAGGATGGCCCAAGTGCTTGGGCCCTGCACCCCATGGGAGACCAGTAAAAGCACCTGGCACCTGGCTCCTGCCATCCGCGGTGGCCATTGGAGGGTGAACCAAAGGCAAAGGAAGACCTTTCTCTCTGTCTCTCTCTCTCACTGTCCACTCTGCCTGTCAAAAAAAAAAAAAAAAAAAGAGGGACTTTAAGCAAATGCATATTTTTTTATATTGGATCCACAATACAGCTGAGTTTTAATGTTTTTTTTATTTATATAAAGTGAACGCATTTCATATAGCAGCACAGTGATACTGCCCCACTCCGACCTCCCCCACCCACGTTCCCAACCTTCTTTCCCTTCCTTTCCGATTTTTTCTTTCAATTTTTACAAAGACATATTTTCAGTTTATTCTATAATTACAAGTTTAACCATCCAGTAAGCAAAGGATTTAACAACTAATAAATAGAAAAAGCACTGTTCCTCAAGAGTATAGACAGGGCTATAAACAATAATCAAATCTTGAAATGTCAGTTTTACTCATATATATTACTTTTTTGTACTCTGTATATTTGTCACCACGAATCAGGAAAAACATACTCTATTTGTTCTGAGAAATAATATCTGCTAACAAAACATCTGTAGTTTCAAGATGCTTGAAATTCTTAGCAAAGAAAATATGCACACAACAGAAAAAATAATCAAGGTTTTATTTGCCTTCATTTCTGAAGGTTAATGTTGAACAAAAAACAAAACAAAAAAAGAAAAAATAAAATGGGTGACTTAGTATTTTATAGATAAGAATGATTTTAATGTTAGGCATTTCAAGTAGTTTGGGCACAGCAATGCATTTGCTCATTTATATTTTCTAGCTATCGAAGGAGGTCATTTAGAAGATCAAAAGAACCTGAATTTTCATTAGATTGATCAAAAGATGCTTTGTATGTTCCTTCCTTCAAAAATACCCATTAGCTTTGAAGAAAGGAACATGCTTATACCAAGCAAATGTATTTCCTTTGTCTACTCAAACTAACATTATAAAAGTACTGTAGTATTTTCACTGATACTAAAATTTTACTAACATCCCAAAAAAGTCATGCAGAATATTTTTTTATACACAAAGAAATCCCTTTAACACAGTGTATGGTAGCCTATATGCAATGTAGTTCTATGAAGTCATATCAACCACAAAATCAAGTGAATCTTTTGAATAAATTTTCTATGACTAACAGAGTAAAATATTTTTATGTTTCAAGCATATATTTGCTCCCTGAAATGCAATAGTTCATAGAAACAGCACTATCTGCTCTGTAAATAATGTGTATAGTCTTTGAACATTCATAATTATGTAAATACTCTTTAAATCAGTATTAGGTTTCTCATAGAAGGCTAATAAAGGGATTTGTGTGCAAAATAAAAGGAATGTTTATTTAAAACAATTTATTTATGACAAATTCTCCAAGAGTGGAAATACTGAGTAAAATATTTTTATTTGGAAGATATAGGACCCTGTATTTGAATACATTTTTGCATGGTAAACAAGTTATATAAGAAAATTATTTGCTGATGGTTTCTCTCTGTTTAGTGAACTAATTTGTGAATGCCATACAAAGTTACAGTGTAATGCTCATAGCAATATTCTTAATACCTAAACCTACTAAATAACCAAAGTGCTCATCTACCATTCTGATTAAGTGGTAGAAAAATCAGCCAATTTGATGAAAACATAAGTTAAACAGTTACTTTATTGTAAAAGCAAAAGCAATAGGGTGTTTGAGTAAATGTTTCCTGTCAAATTTCTCTGGGGTTGGTTAACCCTGTCTAAACATTCTGGTTAAATCTGTTAGGTTGAGTGTATTGAGACAGATCATGAAGGGGTAGAGGCACAAAATGAACAGGTTAACCAGTTATGCCAAAGAGCATTGGAAGAGAAGCAACAGAACAAAAAGGAGCCCATTCACCCTATTTAAACATTGTCAACAGTTTTGATAAGTCTCAGTATTTCCTAATCACAAATGAAGAAACATGCATAAGAGAAACAAAATAAAATTTTCAGTCACCAAGACAATAAATGCTGGATTCAAGCTTTAAATCCAAGTTTGTGACCCCCATCCAAAGCTGTTCCTTCTCCACCACGCTGCCTCTCTGCAGACCTCAAGCCACGTGGTCCCTTCGGCACAGTACTCAGTCAGCCTAGTTTTCATAAAACAGTGTAATGTCAACTTATTCCCATCGATTAAAACATCACAGATTGGCAAAACTCACTTGATAATTTACACTAACAATGATGAGAACCAGTGAAAAATACCACACTTTGTTAGTCAGAATGTATATAAGCAAATATGATTAAAAATCAAAGACACTGGGATGGCACTGTGGCACAGTTTGGGATGCCTGCAAACCTTATAGTGTGGAATCAAACCCCACCTTCACTTCCAAACCAACTTCCTGCCAATGTTTATCCTTGAAGCAGCAAGTGGTGGGTCAAGTACTTGTGTCCCTACCACCAAGGGAAAGACCTGAATGGAGTTCCTGGCTCTTGGGTTCAGCCTGGCACAAGGCTGGATGTTGTGAGCATTTGGGGGATGAACCCAGGATGGAAGCTCGCTCTCTCTCTCTCTCTCTCTCTCTCACATACACTCTCTCTCACATGCGCGTGCACACACACACACACATACACACACCATTCTTTTCCTCTTCTTCCCTCCCTCTCTTTCTCTGCCACTCTGCTTTTCAAATAAAAAATAAAATAAACTTTAAAAAGTCACAGATATCATTCTACTAAATATATTTTTCTTGACAGTTGCTTAGCTTGAATTACTTACATAAATGTCCTTTGCTGTAAGCTGTGCTTGGTGAAATATCACCAAGTATTAGTAATACTTTCAACCATTTAATATTTTCTAAGCAATGGGATGAGACAATCCAAATTTTCTGAGGAAAAAAATAGCAAATCTGTACACTTCTCCAGCAGAGCAAGAACGGGCAGAAAGAGGCTTAAATTTTATTTACAAGGCAAAATTCATTTTAAATGAAGGTCATTAAATGCTGGAATAAAGATAAAGGTCAAAAAAGAACAAAGATGGGCTTTACGAGGAGAATAGACTTTCTGTCTCCAAAAAGTCTTCTGCTATTGTACAAGGACATGAATTCCTATAAATCTAAGGAGTTTTAGTTTACAGTAATATATGAAGGAATGTACTATGTCTACCTCTTCAATTTACAAGCAAGGAAAAGAAGACTCAGTGAAATAAAATGGCTGCTTGTGAATACACCATGAATTTGGGTAACACCAAAATTAGAATTCATAGGTCAGATCTAAATTTCTTACACCTTGAAAATTTATTTTCACCATTATAGCTGACAAAAACAGGAACATGCTACTTGTGGTTTCAGAAACATGGTGAGAGATGACTATTGCACACTACAAAATATTGAACCTACATTCTGTTTTCTCCCATCTCTGTATAAATGTTACTTCTTTGTATTACCTTAAAGTCCTTTTTCCTTCAGAGAACTGAATATAAACCCAATAACATATCTTGCTTGGATTTAGGACTTTGTACTAAAGAAAAAATATTTTAATTCCAAATTTAAAGATATTCAACAAGGAATGACTTGAGCAGCACTGGTCTTGACTGTCAAGGAACAGTTTTGATTTTTTTTGTTTTTTTTTTTTTCATAATATTTGGTGAGCTCTTTATTTAACATAGAGTTAATCATATGTGTATAAAGTCACTTGAGGATGGATCTCATTAAAAAGTAAGAGTGGGAATAAGAGAGGGAAGTTTGTAACTGTAAAGCTATATAGTTCTGCATACATTTCTACAGACTTTTTAAGGGTACAGTTTAAAACTTACCATGAAAGCCCAAATCCCATTAAGCTGGGTGGTAAAAATGCCATCTTAAGTGTTAAAGTGAACCTATAGATATGATGAAGTGTTAAAGAGATCATATAAATAGGATCAAGTGTCTGGTAATAATAATAGATTTAAAAGGAGAGAATGCTCCAACATTCAAAGCAGTCCACACAGCAGACTCACAGAATGACATTTGCTTTAAGTAGCACTGTGACTTCAAAATCAGCCTTAAGGCATCCTGGTCTGGGTGAAAAGCCTATGAGAGTATTTCAGGCAAGGAAGGCCAAGACACTGTGGCAAAAAAAAAACGTTCTACATGAAGGATCTCTGTGACTGAGACCCCAGTGGAAAGAATTGGCAGTCAAAGAAGGATGTACTTTTCTCTAAAATCTACAGAGTTTGTGGATTCAAAGGGCCTCCACAGCGTAGGCAGCTCATTTCAAGAGCATCAGGTGGTCACTGACTTCATACATAAGAGTGTTAATTGTTAAATTAACAACAGGAGTCACCGTGCACTAACTTCCTGTATAAGACCTCTGTCCTCAACGGACTGTATTAGGAGAGTTAACTGTAAAACTTGTTCTGTGTGTGTGTGTGTGTGTGTGTGTGTGTGTGTGTGTGAGTGAAACTTGTTGAAATCTTTACTTAGTATAAAGTTGGTCTTCTGTGTACAAAGTTAATTGAAAATGAATCGGAGAATGGGAGTGGGAAGGGGAGAGGGAGGAGGAAAAGGAGTGGGAATGTGGGTGGGAGGGTGGATATGGTGGGAAGAATAACTATATATGTACTTATGAAATTCTACTCCTTAAATAAAAGGTCTATTTGAGGAAAAAATAAAATAAATATAAATGTTAGAAAATAAAAAGATATATGAAAGAAGTAAAAGTGTCTAAGTTTTAAAAACTAGTCCAAAGCGTTAATTTACCTTCAAATTGATGGATATTGTATAAGTAGCTAAATCTTCCTCATTATAACTCATATCATATGTCCAACTTCCCTCTGGAAATCCTAAATTTTATATTTTTAAGACTGTCTTCTTGGAGGCCAGCGCTGTGGCACAGCGGGTTAACGCCCTGGACTGCAGTGCTGGCATCCCATATGGGCGCAGGTCAAGACCCGGCTGCTCCACTTCTGATCCAGCTCTCTGCTGTGGCCTGGGAAGGCAGTAGAGGATGGCCCAATTCCTTGGGCCCCTGCATGCACCGTGTGGGATACCTGGAGGAAGCTCCTGGCTCCTGGCTTTGGATTAGCACAGCTCTGGCCATTGTGACCAATTGGGGAGTGAACCAGCAGATGGAGGACCTCTCTCTCTCTCTCTCTCTCTCTCTCTTTCTCTCTCTCTCTTCTCTCTGTGTAACTGTGACTTACCAATAAATAAATAAATCTTTAAAAAAAAAAAAAAAGACTGTCTTCTTAACTAACAAAGTTCCTAACCAGGCTATGACATCTGGTCAGGTAATCTTTGCCTGCATAAAACACTACCAATAAAAGTTATGTAAGATTCATGGTTTGAACATAAAGAAATATTGAAAACTACATGCTTGTAGCCATTAACAAATAAAAAAAATCACCTGGAAGTATTGCCCAGTAAATCTTTAAAAGAAAAGAAATATATCTCAATTGTTTCACCTTTTCTTGCATCTTATAGTTTATGATAATTGCAAAGCAAAATAATTTTTTCTTCACTATTTTCACTTCACACCAACAAATTTTAATGAAAATTACACTTGGAAACAAAAGCCAAATTAGTTGTTAGTGTTGCTAGAGCCCCTGGTGTGTTCAGCTGGAAATATGCATAGGCGATGTCATGATAACTAAATTTCTCTGGGGTAATTCCACAGCTGAGTAACAAGTTTGAACTAGCAAATTCTTAATCATACTGACTAGTTTCCTTATCACCCCCTATGGCCTTATAGACTTATTTCAAATAAAAGAGAGTCAAGTGTTGAACTAGTTAACCATTCTGGCTGTGTGCTCTGGTGTCTGGCTTTTTCCACATAAAACATTATTGACATGCCCATCATATATTGCATTTGCTTTTGGACCACATGTGATTGCTCTATTTCCATAATTAAAGCATTTACACAACTTGGAATTTCCATTATTGGTTTCAAGGCCTCTACCACTTATTTAGGATGCCCCAGCTCCAACATGTTGCTAAAATGAATATTTTTCAAGACAAAATTATGACCTCTAGGCTACATACAAAAGCAATTATGTTAAATACATGTAGTCAGACTTTTATATTTTCCTAATTGAGTCCCTAGTGTTCTTAAAGAACTCCAAATACTTTTGTTCTAAATTAACAGTTATTTTTTTTTTTTTTACATAAGGACCAATGTCTTCTTTTTTCTTATGGATGTTCCAGGACATTAAAAATTACTTGGGCTAAAATTAGAAATATTTTTATTTATAACTGATCATGAAGTTCTCAGCAAGCTGAACACAATACAAACACATTGAAAACACTGTTTGATCTCTCGGGCTTTTATAAAATACTTTAAGTATATGCGTTCCTTGTCTATGGCGAACATTCTCTTCACATCCCCTCCCACCCCGACATCTCTGTCCACTTACTGGGTGTGTGTACTTAAGAGCACACTACATGATGTTAGGATCATGGGACACATGTTTAAGTTGTGGTTCCCCCACATCACAACCCTCTTTACTGAAGAAGACACTTGAAGCTATTGTCTTCAGAATATCACAGAATTTCAGAATTGGAAGAGATTTTACATGTCAGTTACTCAATCCTTTTTCTGATTCTTGAATTTCATCTTCAATAGCCAACATAATATCTCACATATGTTTCTGAATAGTTCTACTTTCCATCTTTTTCTCAGGTTTTGAAAATAAAATCCTTAATATTCTATCCATTGGCATTCAAACATACTGTTTAAGTAAAAGATAAAAAAGACACACAGAGTATGTAGGACCTTTTAAGTGCTGAAGAAGCACTTAAACAACAAGCCAGAAACACCAGTGGAATGAGGTGGGTAGGGGGGAAACAAGGAAAGTCAGTTCTTTCTGCCAAAGGATCCAAAAAAAGTCAACTTAGCAAAATAGAAAGTTTACCCCAACCCAGCATCAGAGAGAAAATGAAGGTATACATCTCTTCCAGAAAAGGCCAAGTGAGGAACAAAGCCCACCTTCACCTGACTGTAAACAAGGAACCCCTTCTGCTTGAGTGGAGACGTTGGGGAACAGGCTTTCACCCCTAACTGACAGTAACCACCAGGTCCCATGACAGTACTGGAGACCCACAATTCCACCCTCACTGTCCCCTCACTGCAAGATAATAATGAAGCTGTCATTTTTGGACATTTTGCCTACGGGTAGTTTCAGAAAAGACTCAGTACATTATAAAATTCAAATAAGATCCATACTGTCGTTATACAATACTCAAAATATGCAGGATATAATTAAAAGTTAGTCATCAAGCAAAGAATCAGGAAAATCACAACTCAAATGAGAAAAGGCTGTCAATAGACACAAACAATGAGATGACAGACATGGTAGGATTATCTGGCAAATATTTAAAAGCAACCATCATCAAAGGAAAAAAGGAAGGAAGGAAGGAAGGAAGGAAGGAAGGAAGGAAGGAAGGAAGGAAGGAGGGAAGAAAAGGGAGGGAGAGAGAGGAAGGAAGTAGAGAGAAAAGGAAGTATGATTAACTTCTTGGAATGTATGTATGAAATACATTAAATCTGTTCCCTTTATATAATAAAAATAATAGGCCAAAAGAAATAGATTTGAAATGGTATGAATTTTATTCAAAAAGAAATGTTGTCCTTACTTATATACCCATTGACCAATTTGTAGGCGTAAGTGACCAGTGAGACCCTACCTTTTTCAAGAGTACTCATTTATAACATGCTCTCTCAAATTATGTGAAAATTTAATTTAGAATAAAGACATGAATGATTGTTGAAAAATTTTATTGTCTGTTAATGGTACTTATTTTTAGTTACAGAATTTGCTAAGTAAAATAATTATAGGCACAAATCATTGTTTTTTTCTGCCATTCCTGGAAGCAACTGAAGTATCTAATTTTGCTCTCATTTTCTTATCTTTAGTTCTAAGAAAAACAGCAAGAGGAATAATTAAAATAGTTCATTGACATTCCTAGTGAATACCATTCACAATAACACGAATGGTTTCAGGTTTGTTGAAACAATGTACAGCATTAATTGAACGCTATAATTTCCAAATTTTTTATATTTATCTGATTGTTATAACATATTAAATCCCTAATTCAGGACCCTTAAAGCCTATTACTTAATAATAAAATAATCGTTGCAACCTTTAAAGAAAGGGCAGCCATCACAAAAATGCTTTTATTGCAAATGCATTTCCCAAATGAAAAATAGATAGTCTGACCAAAGAAATGGGAGGTATAAAACAGAACCAAATGAAATTTTAAAATGAAAAAAATGCAAAATGTTAAACCCAATATCAGATAAATATCAGATGGAAAGGTCTATGAAGCAATCAGTGAAATTAAACATAGAATAATAAAAATTACTCAAATTAAGATATGGATAGAAAATGGGCTTGAAAAAATTTCAACAGTTTCAAAGACCTGTGAGAATATGATTAAAGATCTAAGAGTCCCAGAAGAAGAGAAACAATGGCCAAAATTTTTCCAAATTTGTCAAAAGATATAACTCAAAAAGCTAAACAAAACCACAAACAGTATAAATCCAAAATAATTCATGCCAAGACATAGCACACTCGACTAAAGGACAAAAAATTCAGAACGATTACATTACCTATGCTAGAAAAACAACTGAATATCTTCTAAAAAGTTGTCACAAGGGACCTATAAGTCTGAAATTAATAAATTATATTTCATATCAATTGAATCATATATATTTAAAAAGTGAGTGAAGAGCTAGATTTTATAGCTAATAATACGGAGAAATTGTAGGGTTAGAGATGTGCAGGAAAACACACACAAGCTACAAACCTGGCTCCTTAACTATTAGTTGTGAACTGAGCCTCAGGTTCCTGTTTCTATGAGTTGTCCTAGGGCCCAGTGTTGTGGTGCAGCAGGTAAGACTGGAGCTTGCGACACTGGCATCCCCTGGGGCACTGGTTCATGTTCCGGCTGCTATACTTCTGATCTAGTTCCCTGTTAACCACCTGGAAAGAGCAACAGAAGATGGTTAATGTGGTTGGGTCCCTGCCATCTACATGGGAGCCCCAGAATGATCTCCTGGCTCCTTTATTCAACTTGGCCATCTGGCCATGGCAACCATCTGGGGAATGAACCAACAGATGAAAGATTCTCTCTCTCTCTCTCTCTCTCTCTCTCTCTCTCTCTCTCTCTCTCTCCTTTCTCTCTCTCATATATATCTCTCCTCTCTCATCTCTCTCTCTTTCAAATAAATAAATCTTTAAGTAAATAAATAGAAATTTTACTAGACAATTTCAAAGATCCCTCCAGATTCTAAGATTCCAAGTTTCACACCCACAGGACTGAGAAAGTCATATAGCAAAATAAGCTGATGATTTTGTAAGTTTAGAGGCATGCATTGAAATTGGGGAGGTAATGTTCAGTTACAAACTTCAAAAAGATAGGGCATTAAAATTACTGATGGGTTACAATAACCAGTGTGTCTTCCCTTCTTTGTCTCCAGTTTCCATTCCAATATCAGATCCCCAGTGATAATCTAGTCCCTAGGAGTTATTTGTGTGGTGGATGAAACCAGCAAAAACTGACTCTGAAGAGCCAATTGTAGGCCAGCACTGTGGCTCACTTGGCTAATCCTCTGCCTGCAGGGTCTGCACCCTGGGTTCTAGTCCCGGTTGGAACAACGGATTCTGTCCCAGTTGCTCCTCTTCCAGTCCAGCTCTGCTGTGGCCCGGGAAGGCAGTGGAGGATGGCCTAAGTGCTTGGGCCCTGCACCCCATGGGGAGACCAGGAGAAGCACCTGGCTCCTGGCTTCAGATCGGCACAGCACGCCGGCGATAGCGGCCGTTTGGGGGGTGAACCAACCGAAGGCAGACCTCTCTCTCTCTCTCTCTCTCTCTCTCTCTCTCTCTCTCTCTCTCTCTCCCTCTCTCTCCTCTCTTCTCTCTTTCTCTCTCACTAACTGTGCCTGTCAAAAAAAAAAAAAAGAGCCAATTGTTAAACAGGCAAGAATTTTGCTAGCCCTTTGTTAAATCATTGGTAGCAAGAAATCGGACATGGTGGGATTAATGACACCACGGGAATGAGTGAGCATTTAAAAATGATGATTTTATTCAGAAACAGTGTACCAGCACAACATTGGCCAATTCTCCTTCCATAGACTATAGATTGATTTGGCCCTACCTACTCGTACAGCCTCAAATCTCAGCTTCTTTCAGTGTCATCCCATTAATGTCTTCAGAAACACTGGACATGTGCAGGCTCACAAGCATACTATGGCCCTCTCTTCTACACTTGTACAGGCTGTCCCCTTTAGCACCACCAGCACCACTCTCTTCACTACATCCATTACCAAAACTAGTCTCCAAATCCAGCTTCAACTATACTTATGTCAAAATAATCCCTTCTGGTGGTTAGTTGTCATCTTCTCTGGAGACTTTCCCTGCCTCAGTTGAATGTGATAGATACCTTTATCATTTCCCTCAGCACTCCACATTATCTTTCTGTGACACGCATCACACTGTACTGAAATTCCTTGTTTATGTCTTTGTGTCTCTAACTAATGGGTAAAACTTTTGAAAACAGAAAACATATGACTTATCATTGCATCCCCAGTTTATATGCAGTAGAGAGTATATGGGTATTATTAAAAATTCGCTGTTAAATAAAAACCTTTATTAATAACTCTAGGCCAGTATTTGATTTTGCTTCATTATCTTCCATGAAAAAACATTTCCAAATAATTTTTAAATAATGTTCATCATCATTAGTCATATGCTAGTTTTCATTTCCATAACAACAAAGTGCTAGATGCAGTACCTCTGAGCATATTCTAATTGCTTTCCATCGATCAGACAGTATACTTATTTAGGGCTCATCACTGCTCTCCCTGGACATAAATATGCTTAAAAGAACAAATAATAACAAAGAACATTTTCCTAGAGGAATTAAGTGTATAGTGTAAAAATTTTAAGTGTGAGTCAGGCCTGAGTATACCAAAACTTCATTATTCCAAGAAATGAATTTGAGAAGAATTCAACTTTAAAAATTTCCCTGATACCCAGAGAACCTCCTTAATGTATTGCTTCCAGAAGGCAGTCACAAAGATTCTGGAATAAAATTTATGTATGGTAGATTCTCTTTGCTTTTGTTTGTTTGTTTTGTTATTGATTACTTTTTCTACTCTCTTTCTTAGGGAATATTGTAAATATACTTTTTTCAATCTCTCATGAAAGCTTTTTTCCCAGGGGATTTCTTGATTTTTGTGTCATGGATAATTGAAAGGGATATTGTAACAGTGACTGAGATTATTCCAGCCAGCTTTGTTAGTCACCATGCATATTCATGTGCCACATAACATTTTCGTCAATGAGACTGCACTTACAAAGGTGGTCCCATAAGAGAATATGACCTAGTGACATCACAGCCATCTTAATTTAAGTAGGTATACACTACAGTGTTCATACAATGATGAAATTGCCTAAGGATGCATTTCTCAGAACATATCCCCACAGTTAAGTCATGCATGACTGTACCTCAAAAATGTAAATGGCTCTTATCATGATCAACAGTGTTCACTTTATTTTTGCTGGCATTGTTTGCAATGTAGAAGCCAGCAGGTCATTCAAAACACCACTTCTAGTTAATGAGTTAAGACTCGAATGGGAATTAACAGTAATCATGTACCAAGAAAATCACCATGGAATTTTGCTTTCAAAAAGGGCATGAGAATGGTTTCTGCAGTCTATAACAATGGTTCAAGATTAGACGATTCTTAAGATAAAAATCTTAAATCTAAATTGAGTTCTGCTATGCTCACCTTAATAAATACTCATTTTAACTGTATTAATCACTAACTACTTGACCTCACTAGCACCCTACCAGACCCTTTACACATGGTTTCTTCATCATCTTCAAAATATATGAGATAAATATCATTATTTTATGGCTTTTAGAACTACCCTTGACAAGAGGACAAAATTAACAAGTAACAAAATCAGAATATTAAAGTTCTCAAATAACTGCAAAGTCAGTGCTTTTCCTATCATCTGATGGTATCTAATCAGGAATACAAATGATCATTTAATGCATGATAGGATAATATTAAAACATGTTGATTTTTTTTAACTCATCAGACACTCAAAAAGAGTAAGTCCACTTTTGAAATTTTTACAAATCTTACCCACAGATGCTATCCTTTCTCTCTTTCTACACATTCAACATCAATCCACATCTTCTGGACCTCTAGATAAACCAGAAATAAATATATTCAGAATCCACGTTTTCCCTTACCTTTCATAAAACACTACGCAAAAGGAAATTAAAACCAGAAAAATACACAAAATATTTTTTGGATTCTGATATCTTCACTTTCTTATGTACAGGAAAGTTTGGCATAACAGCCTGTTTCAATGCCTACATTTTTGTACAATCATCCTTAGTAGAAAACTAAACATAATGGGGAGTCAACATTATGGCATAGCAAGGTAAGGCCACCACCTGTGAAACCACCATCCTATATGGGCACCAGTTTGAGACCTGGCTGTTCTACTACCAATTCAGCTCCATGCTAATGCGCCTAAGAAAGCAGAGGCAGATGGCTCAAATGCTTGGGGCCTGCCACCCGCATTCCTGGTTCCTGGCTTCTGCCTGGCCCAGCCCTGGCCTCTGTGGCCATCGGGGAGTGAATCAGAGGGCAGAAGACCCATCTCTCCTTCTCTCTGTAACTCTGCCTTTCAAATAAATAAATCTTAAAAAAAAAAGAAAATTAAACATCATGAAGTCAGATGGATTTTCTCCTAGTGAAAGCAACAATAACAGATCAAAATTTATATATCTTATAACAAGTAACTTAAAGAGGTCAGAATTTTATCATTCTCTTTTACTCCTACTGACACATACAAGCTCTTTTTCCTTGTAGCATTATTTGGGAAAAGTGAAAGGAAGACAAAATGGAGTATTTATTAACTTGTAAACCAAAAACATATTCATAAAATAAATGGCAATGATCAACAAAATGAAAAGGCACCCTATGAATTGGAAGAAAATATTTGTAAATCATTTCTCAAATAAAAGATTGATATAAAAACACACAACAAACTCACAGTATTCAACAACAACAACAAAAAAATTTTAAAGGGTAAATAAACTACACCTTTTAAGACTGTAAATGGGCTGGCGCCTCGGCTCACTAGGCTAATCCTCCGCCTGCGGCGCCTGTACCCAGGGTTCTAGTCCCGGACGGAGCGCCGGATTCTGTCTGGATTGCTCCTCTTCCAGTCCAGCTCTCTGCTGTGGCCCGGGAGTGCAGTGGAGGATGGCTCAGGTCCTTGGGCCCTGCACCTGCATGGGAGTCCAGGGGGAAGCACCTGGCTCCTGGCTTCAGGCTCCTGGCTTCAGATCGGCGCAGCGCGCTGGCCATAGCAGCCATTTGGGGGGGTGAACCAACGAAAAAAGGAAGACCTTTCTCTCTGTCTCTCTGTCTCTCTCTCTCACTGTTTAACTCTGCCTGTCAAAAAAAGAAAAGAAAACAAAAGACTGTAAATGATATTATCAAAGTAATCTTAATCTTTTAAATCTCACCAAAATTTATATTTTACAATTCACCCTGCGTATCAAAAGGGCAAGAATAACACATTTCTTAAATCCAAATATTTTACAGCTGTACCCCAAAATAAAAATCAAAAGCAAAAAAACACTATGCTTGACTAAGGGCTAAAGTTACCCAAGCAGCCAAAATTAAAATAAAATATCCAAATCATTAGCATTAATATATTTACAATTATAAATTCAGTAATCACTTTGTCATTAACAGTGATCACTTGAGCACAGGAGTTAGTGCCTCAGGGCTGGTAGTACAGGCTGTTGTTGTAGACCAGTGTCTGCTCTGCATCTTTGAACTGACAGCTCCCTCCCAAAAGGTATTTTAAAATATGCTCAACATCACTAATCATTAGAAAAATGCTCATACCTACTAGAATAAATGTCAGAACAACAAATGATAACAAGTGTTAATGAGGGTATGGAGTAAAGGGAACACTGGTACATTTTTGGTGGAGATAGAATTTGTACAGCCATGGGGCCAGCGTCGTGGCTCACTTGGTTAATCCTCCGCCTTCGGCACCAGCATCCCATATGGACACCGGGTTCTAGTCCCGGTTGCTACTCTTCCAGTCCAGCTCTCTGCTGTGGCCGGAAAGGCAGTGGAGGATGGCCCAAATGCTTGGGCCACTGCACCCACCTGGGAGACCAGGAGGAAGCACCTGGCTCCTGGCTTCGGAACGGCACAGTGCGTCAGCCATGGTGGCCATTTGGGGAGTGAACCAGCGGAAGGAAAACTTTTCTCTCTGTCTCTCTCTCACTGTCTAACTCTGTCAAATAAAAAAAAGAGAGAGAGAGAGACAAAATTAATTAATTAATTAATTTTAAAAAACAAAAGAATTTGTACAGCCAGTATGGAAATGTTTGGAAATTCCTTAAAAATATTAAAAATGGAAATGCCATATGATTCAGCAATTCCTCTTCTGGGTGTATACCCAAAGAATATGAAATCCGCACTGCATAGAGTATCTGGAGTCCCCTATTCATTGCAGCATTACTCACAATAGCAAAATTGGAAAAATCCTAAGCATCCATTGAGGGATGCCTAGATTTAAAAAAACATGCTACATATATACAATGAATTATTGCTCAGTCTTCTAAAATGAAAGAGATTCTGTCATTTGTAACAACATGGATGAAACTGAACAACATCATGCTAAGTGAAATGAGACAGACACAGAAACAAAAATTCTGTGTGAGTTCACTTATATATACATGGAATCTGAAAAAAGATTTGATATGCAGGGGCAGAGAGTAGAATTAGGATGCTCTTACCACACACATGCAAAAAGTACCTGTATGAAGAGATAGAGCATTAATTTTTGATTATGTGTATTATACTATGTATATGTATATAAAACACATTACATACTTTAGTATATTAGATAAAAATAAACTTAAAATCTAAACAGAAAAATCATTTTGAAAAAGAAAAGAGTGAACTAAAAATCTGGAGGTGAAAATTATAATAACTGAAATGGAAAAATGTAGTTGAGAAGCTTGATAGCAAATTGGAGATTCAGAAGAATCAATGACTTGTTAAAGGAATTATAGATGTAATCCAGCCTAAAAGCATATGAAAAAAAAGAATAGAAGAAAAATGAGGGGCCAGAACTTGTGGCACAGTGGATAAAGTCACTGCCTGTAGCACCGGCATCCCATATGAGTGCTGCTTCAAGTCCTGGCTGCTCCACTTCCGATCCAGCTCTCTGCTAATGCACCTGGGAAAACAGTAGAGGATAGCCCATGTCCTTGGACCTCTGCACCAACATGAGAGACCCAAAGAAGCTCCTGGCTTCTGGCTTTAGATGGGCCTAGCTCCAGACATTGCAACCATATGGGGAGTGACTAGTGGATGAAAGACCTCCCCTCCTTTTACTCTCTGCCTGTCTATAATTCTGCCTTTCAAATAAAATAAATAAATCTTTTAAAAAAATGAACAGAACTTCAAAGGCCTTTGAAACATTCAGCACACCAAGCACATCTAGTGAGACTCCTAGGAAGACATGAAAGAAAGGAAGGAGAAAACTTTTTAAATAGTAACTAATATTCCAAGATTTAATGAAATATTTAATGATCCAAAAGCTCAATTGAGTCCAAGTAAGACAAATTTCCCATACCTAGACATGTCACTGTCAAACTAATGAAAAAAAAACAGAAAATATTGAAATCAGTCACAGGAAGTTATAATTTATATAATCAATTGCTGGCTTCTCATCAGAAATGATAAAGATCAGAAGTCAATGGGATAACATACTGAAAAAGTTATAAGAGCATGGGAAGTGGGATACAGAGCAGACCCATAGAATGGCAAATGCCCTAAACAGCACACTGGTCTCAGAATCAGCCTTTAAAGCATTCAGATCTGGCTAAAAAGCTCATGAGAGTTTCTCAGGCAAGGAAAGCCAAGACACTGTGGGAAAAAAAAAAAAAAAAAACCTAAATGAAAGATCTGTGAGTGAGATCCCAGTGGAAAGAATGGGCCATCAAAGAAGGAGCTACCTTTCTCTGAAGGGAGGAGAGAATTTCCAGTTGGATTATGGCCTTGTTTAAATAAAGTAGGAGTTTGTGAACTCCAGAGGATTCCATAGCCTTCGCAGCTCATGACAAGAGCCTTGGGTGATTACTGACATAATAAATATGATGTAAAATCAACAACAGGAGTCACTGTGCACTTACTTCCCATGTAGGATCTCTGTCATTAATGTGTTGTACTATGAGAATTAACGGTAAAACTAGTCTTCAAACAGTACTTTATACTTTGTGTGTCTGTATGGGTGCAATCTGTTGAAATACTTACTTAGTATATACTAGGTTGATCTTCTGTACATAAAGATAATTAAAAATGAATCTTAATGAAGAATGGGATGGGAGAGGGAGTAGGAGGTAGGATGCTTTGTAGGTGGGAGAGTTAACTCTCTTGGGGGAAAAACTGCTATAATCCAAAAGTTGTACTTTCGAAATTTGTATTTATTAAATAAAACTTTTCTTAAAAAAAAGGGTTATAAGAGGAGCAGACCTTTGGCACAGTGGTTAAGACATAGGTTAGCATGTTTAAGTCCCACACTGAAGTGCCTTGCTTCAATCTGCAGCTCTGGATCCTGATTATCACTTTGTACAGATGCAATGATGGCCCAAGTGGTTGATTACCATGGGGAACTTGGATAGAGGTTCTGACTTCTGGCTCCAGTCCCATGGCCACTATAGGCATTTGGAAAGCAAAACACCAAATGGGAGCTTCCGTGTCTATCTTTCTGCCAAATTCAGTTTAATTAATTAACTTAAAAGTTTAATCAAAATGCTGTTAACCAAGAATTCCCTATCCAGAAAAACTAATTCTTCAAAATTAAAGTGAAATTAAGATAATCCCAGTAAAAGCCTGGAGACTATTTCCAACAGACTTGTCTTACAAAAAATAATCAAGGAAGTCTTTCAGACTTAAAGTGATCTTAGATAATAAATCAAACTCAAAGGGAAGTATGAAGAGTGATTGATGATTAACAAATGGGGAAATATAAAAACTCTAAGAATACTTTTTCATTTTTTCCCATAGCTTCCTTTTAAAAAGGATTACAGAATGTAATAGTTGTAATGCTTAATTAGGATTTTTAAAATTTATATTACATACTATATAATATATAATACATACTATATATGATAAAATTGCATAATTTTATATGTTGTTTATAATATACTGTACATACATATACACATAAAATTGAGAAGAAAATAAAGGTGAGTTATTGAAGCAAAATTCTGGAGAATTCACTGAGGTATTTTGAGAGGTTAAAATACATATTGTAATGTCTATAATAACTAGGACAGTGACTCAATAGCAGTAAAACATCAGTAGAGTTATTGCGAGACTGCTTTGTCTTTTCTAAAGATTTATTTATTTATCTGAATGTCAGAGTTACAGAGAGAGAGGAAGAGACAGAGACTGACCTTCCATCTGGTGGTTCACTCCCCAGATGGCCACAACGGCCAGGGCTAGGCCAGGACAAAGCCTGAAACCAGGAGCTTCTTCCAGGTCTCCTACATGGGTAGCAGGGGCCTATGCACTTGGGCCATCTTCTGCTTTTCTCAGGCCATTCGCAGGGAGCTGGATCAGAAGTGGAGCAGCCAGGACAAGAACCAGCTCCCTTATTTGATGCCAGCATTGCAGGCAGTGGCTTTACCAGTTTACCACAACACCAGCCCATGTTTTGTTTTATAAGAAAAAGGAAAGCAGTGAAGAAATAAAAGAGAAACTTAAAAGACATGAGAAATCTAATAAAATACCAAAATAATAGCTCAAAATTTAATCATGTCAAACTTTACATCAAGAGATGATTAAATAATATCCCCTTCAAAAAGCAAATTTTTAAGTAAAATGGAAGACCTAAACATATGCTTCCAAAAGAGACTTATCCTAGATTTGGAAATTACAAACAGATTGCAAGTAAAAGGATAGAATATACACAATGTAAACAGTAACCATAAGAGAATTAGAGTTGCCATATAAGACATAAGATAAATAGATATTAAAAACAAGAAGTATTATAAGAGATAATGATTAATATCTTACAATAATAAAAGCATCAATGCACAGGAAAATATAACAACCATAAATATACACACTTAAGAATGGGATATCTGAATACATATAACAAAAACTGACAAAAATTGAAGAGAAAAATAAATCACTGAACATTAATGACAGTATTTTAACAAATTACTCTGAGTACTTACTTGATAGACTGTTTTGAGAAAAATTTAGCACATATTTTTGACAATACCATCCTGGTTGACCACATTTACACATATTCTTTTAAAATGCACATTGAGGAGCTGGCATTGTGGCATAAAAGGTTAAGCCTTTGCCTGAGATACTGGTATCCGAAATAGGCACCAGATCATATCCCAGCTGCTCCTCTTCTGATCCAACTCTCTGCTTCTGGCCTGGGACAACAATGGAAGACAGCCAAGTGCTTGGGTCCCTGCACCCACCTTGGAGACCCGGAAGAAGCTCCTGGCTCCTGGTTTTGGATCCACCCAGCTTACACCGTTGTGGCCATCTGGGGAGTGAAACACCAGGTGGAGGATCTTTCTATCTCTCCTTATCTCTTTCTGTGACTCTGCCTCTAAAATAAATAATTTGTTTAAATGTACATGGAACATTATCGAGGTTAAACAATGTGATGGGGGCCTAAGATTTGTTTGAATAAATATAAAAAGTCTGAATGCATACAAGATATTCTGTATCTTCAACAGAATTAAAATAAATATCAAAAATAAAAAATGATAGAAAAAGGCAATATTTTTAAATTAAACAATGTATTTATACAAATCATATGAGGAAAAGAATTATAAAATAATTTTTAAAATTTTGAGCTGAATTAAAACAAAAGCACAATGTATCAAAACATATAGGGAGCAGTTGAAGTAATACTTGAAGGGATATTTATAGCTTGAAACACTCATATCAGAAATGAAGAAAGTTCTCAAACAAAAAAAACCTAAACTCTCACCATAAGAACCAGAAAAAGCCAAAATTAACTCAAAGCAAGGAAATGGAAGAAAAAAGATTGAAATATACAACAAATGAACTAGAAGACGGAAAACCGGCAGAGAAAAATTAATAAATTATAACTTTACTGTTTTGAAAATATCAATAAAATTGACACTTTGGTGGACTGAGAAAATAATTGAGAAATTCCTCATTATCTAAATTAGGAATGAAAAGAGGACATTACTAACATCTCTATCTAAATTGAAAGCATTATAATAGACTATTATAAATAATTTTACGACAATATTGGAAAATGTAGATAAAAGGGAGAAATACCGTAGAAAGATAAAATTACAAAAAAATTTCAACAAGATAATTTTTCATTTCATTTTAAATTTCTCATTTAGTTATTTGAAAGACAGAGAACTTCCCTATGCTGGTTCACTCCCCAAATGCCTGCAAAGATTGGGAGGCTGTATCTCGGAGCTGGGTACAAAGTCCACTTCCCTCATGGGTGACAGGAACCCAACTACTGGAGAATTGCCACTGCCTCTGAGGGTCTGAATGAGCAGGAATCTTGTATCAATAGCTAGAACCAGGAATGCAACCCAGGCGCTCCAGTGGGAACACAGACATTCCAAGGATCCTCTTAACTGCTGGGCCTAACACCCATCCCAAGAAACAGAAAATCTGAGTAGACACATAAAAACTAACAAAGTTGAATACATAATTTAAAATATTCCACCCAAAATGCCCAGGTACAAGTAAATTTACTGATGAATTCTATCATTTTTTTAAAAAATTTTATTCATTTTATTTTCATTTAATTTAAAAGATGAGAGGACACAGAGAGAGACCTTGCATCTGCTGGTTCACTCTTCAAATGCCTACAACCTCCTGGCTGGGACAGGCTGAAGCCAGGAGTCTGAAATTCAATGACACATTTCTTGGACCTTCCTGGGCTACTTCATAGGGTGTGCATTAGCAGAAAGCTGAACCAGAAGTAGGGGGAGTCTGGACTTGAACTAGACTCTCTGAAACGAGATGCAGATATCCCAAGCTGCAAGTAAACTGCTCTGCCAAATGCCTACCCCCTATCAACTATTAAATTAAAAAATAATATCAATCCTTCACAAACTCAAAACAGAAGATACAACATTTCCCAATTCAACCTTTAAAGTTATTATTACCCTGGCAGCTAAATAGAACAAAGTCATCATAAGAAAAGAAAATTAAATCCTCATAAATATACATGAAAAATATTTATTAAATACCAAGTAAATAAATAAATTTAAACCTTGAGGCTGGCACTGTAGCATAGTAGGCTAAGCCTATGACTATAGCACCGGCATCCCATGTGGGTACTTGTTCATGTCCAGCTGCTCCACTTCTAATCCAGTTCTCTGCTATGGCCTGGGAAAGCAGTAGAAGATGGTCCAAGCCTTGTCCTTGGGCCCCAGCACTCACATGGGAGACCTGGAAGAAGTTCCTGGCTCCTGGCTTAGGATCCACCCAGCTCAGGTCAATGTGGCCATCTAGGGAGTGAACCAGCAGATTGAAGTCCTCTGTCTCTCTCTCTCTGTCTGTAAGTCTGCCTTTCAAATAAATAAATAAAATATTTTTTAAAATTATAACAACAAAATAGCAACAAATTGAATTCAGTAGTATTTTAATCAACATGAACAAGTAGGTTGAATCCTAAGAGTTCAGGGTTGACTTAACATTGAAAAATCAGTTAAGATACTGTGTCATATTAACAAAATAAAGGACAAAGAAAACCACAAGTGTGACTTGTATGTTGTGTGTGTCATCTCAGTTGACACATGGAAAAACATTTGACAAAATCCAATATTAATTCATAATTCTAAAAACTCTTAAACTTGGAATAAAATGAAGAAAAAGAAAAGAAAAACGACTGGAATGAAGGGAGGAGAAGAAACAATAAAGGAAAGAGAAGGAAGAGAGTAGGAGGAAGAGAAAAGGAATTCAGATGGTAAATGAAGATGTAATAGTGTCTTTATCTGCAGATGAAACAATGCAATATGTAGAAACCTGTAAGGAAGTCACACAGATAAATCTCCTAGAACTAATGAATGAGTTTTGCAAGGTCATAGAATAAAAGGTTGCTATACAAAAATCAACTGTAGTTTCAAAATATATTCATTAAGAGAGGGAGGAGGTGTACAGTTTGGCACATGTTCCCTTGGACTTACCCCTAAGGGTAAAGCTAAAAACTTGCCATGTGACTTCAAATCCCATGAAGTTGGCATGTACCAATGCCAGTTAAAGTGATCGGTTTCAGTTCATAACTGATTATAAAGATAGGATTGTATCAAAGGGATCATATCAATAAGACCAAGTGTCTGCTGATAATAATAAATAGAATTAAAGGGAGAGAATGATCCAACATGGGAAGCAGGCCCTAAACAGCACTCTGGCCTCAGAATCATCCCTTAAGGCGTATAATCTGGCTAAAAAGCCCACGAGAGGAGCCAGCACTGTGGCATGGCAGGTAAAACCGCTGTCCAAAGTGCCAGCATCCCATGTGGGCACCGGTTCAAGTCCCAGCTGCTCCTCTTCTGACCCAGCTCTCTGCTGTGGCCTGGGAGGGCAGTGGAGGATGGCCCAGGTCCTTGGACCCCTGCACCCACAAGGGAAGACCCAGAGGAAGCTCCTTGCTCCTGATATCACAAATAAGAATGTCAATTATTAAATCAAAAACAGGAGTCACTGTGTACTTGCTCCCCGTGTAGGACATCTATCCTTAATATGTTGTACTATGCAAATTAATGGTAAAACTAATCTTCAAACAGTACTTTATACTTTGTGTGTCTGTGTGGGTGCAAACTGTTGAAATCTTTACTTAGTATAGAGTTGATCTTCTGTATGTAAAGTAATTAAAAACGAATCTTAATGAAGAATGGGATGGGAAAGGACGTAGGAGGTGGGATGGTTGCGGGTGGGAAGATGAGTATGGGGGAAAGAACCACTATAATCCAAAAGTTGTACTTATGAAATTTATATTTATCAAATAAAAGCTTTCTATAAAAAATATATTTAACTAAAATGTAAGCTCTGCAAAGGTTGAATTGTGACCTTATTTACCATTGTTTCTACAGCAGCTACAATAGTTCCTGATACCTAGTAAATATTTGCTGAATTAAAAAAATAATAAAATAAAGTGTATTCATATCTGGGTCCATTTTTTCAGTCTTATTAATATTCCTAGGATCAGGGCATCAAAAAAAGTTTAAGTTTTCTGAGTGATCCTAGTGTGGAACCACTGCAGTAGGGCTTGTCCTTGGTGGCCAGCATTGTGGCACAGTGGGTGGAGCTGCTTCTTGCCATGCTGGCATCACATACAGAAGAGCCAGGTTTGGTCCTGGGTACTCTACTTCCATTCAGACTTTCTGCTAATGCACCCAGGCAGCCAGCAGATGATGGTCCAAATGATGGGACCCTTGCTACCTACTTGGAAGACCCAGATGGTGTTTCTGGCTCCTGGATTTGGTTTGGCTCAGTCTGAGTTGTTGCTGGCAATCAGTGAATGACTAGTAAATGAAAAATCTTTGTCCCTCTGCCTTTCAAATAAATGAATGATTACAGTGTTTTTTTAAAAGACTTGTCTTTTCTTAAAGCCCTTACATATAGTATGTTAATTTCACCATCCCAACTCTCTGTTAATTCAATCAATAATTTATTGAGCATCCATATTTCCGAGGCACAGTGTTTAACACTGAGGAGACAAAATGTTAGAAAGACCTCACAGGGATGGTGCTGTGGCATAGTGGGTAAAGCCACTGCCTGAAGTGCCAGCATCCTATATGGGCACCAGTTCAAGTCCCAGCTGCTCCACTTCCTATCCAGCTCTCTGCTATGGCCTGGGAAAGCAGTAGAAGATGGACCATGTCCCGCATGGGAGAAGTGGAAGAAGCTCCTGGCTCCTGGCTCCTGGCTCCTGGCTCCTGGCTCCTGGCTCCTGGCTCCTGGCTCCTGGCTCCTGCCTCAGATCGGCGGAGCACCAGCCATTATGGCCAACTGGAGAATGAACCAGCAGATGGAATACCTCTCTCTCTCTCTCTCTCTCTCTCTTTCTCTCTCTCTCTCTTTCTCTCTCTCTCTCTCTCTCTCTCTGCCTCTCCTTCACTCAAATCTGACTTTTAAATAAAATAAATAAATCTTTGGAAAAAAAAGTAAATAAAGACCTCATCTTTGTATCTGTGGACTAAGGGGCAAAGGAGAGGTACAATGCAATGATTAATTCTGAGCAACAAAACAAAAGGTAAAGAAAAGTTTAAGAGGGAGTAATTCATAATCTTGAAAGATTAGGCAGAGAGGAAATAACAGATTGAATTACTTAAAACGTAGGATATTTTGTAGAAAACAAATGACTTAATGTAACTGAATAATTGAGAAAAGAACCAAAAAGGACATTGAGAGAACAGATGAAGAACAAGTGAAATTACAGATGGTATCATATGCCACACAATGGAAAGAGCATAGTCAAGTCTTAGAAAAAGCATTAGCAGTGTTGCGATTAATGATTTTGATTTATTTTCTGATGAAGATGGAATAACAAGAACCAAATGCACATATACTAATACCCATAAAAAACAACAGAAAAACTATACAGAATACATGAAATAATTATTTTCAATGAACCATATATCAGGCAATGAAAAAAAAAAAAACAGGGAACTCTGTGTGGTAGACACAAATGAGGTAAGCTCAGTCATCACTGCAGCTTTTAGGCTTGTGAAGATTCCAGTTCATACTGTAGAGAGAGGAATCCAGGTAAGGGACAGTTAGCTTCTGAGTTAAGGAGACAATGAACAAGAATCAAGGAGAACAAGGTTTCTCAAGGTCACAGAAGAGAGCACAGAGAGAAGAGAGCAGCACACAGAGATTACTCTGGAGAGGTGGCCCCTGAAATCTTTCACTAAGCACTGATCAGTGCATATATCTGATAAGACAAATCGGTGCTGTTAAGAACCACCAGAAAACAAGGAGGAAAGAGTCCTCAATGTTCATTCCTACCAGGCAGAATAAAAACCTCATAGTTCATATGGGAAATCTGGTTGGTAGAATATTTCTTTATTAGTAAAGAAGAATAATTAGCCTTACACTAAATATGACCTGACAAATCTTTTTAGCAGGACCCAAACAAATCAAATTGTTCTAAATGATGTTAATTGTGTTTCACAACAATGTTGAGTACCAGATAGAATAATCTAAAAGTAAGCATCACTCATCAAGTTAAACTGTACATAATGTCAGGAAAACAATAAAAAAAAAGACATGCCAATAATACTCATACTGAGGAGATAACTCAATTAATCAAAACTAAACAACAAACTGCAAAAACATTAGAATTACAAGGACATCAAAATTGCATTACATATGCTCAAAAATTTAAGTATAGGCATTGAAGATACTAAAATACAGTTTGAACTAACAGAGATAAAAACCACAATGTTTGAAATAGAAAGCATACTAAATGAAGTTAATATCAGAGATCACAAAGAAAATATTAGTGAATTTTCAGACATAGCAATAGAAACTTTTCTAAATGAAACACACAGAGAAAAAAATATTTGAAAAAATGAAAAGATTATCAGAGAACTGTGGGAAAACATCAGGCAACTTGATACATGTAATCAGAACTTCCAGAAGGATGGAGATTAGGAGAAATTTGAAGAAATATGTTTGGAAAGTTTCCTAAACTTTATAAAAAAAATCAAACAATTCAGAAAGAAAAAGTGAAACTTAAGTACAGAAAACATAAAACAAAGCATATCATGATCAAATTTCAAAACTGGTAAGGATAAGAAATTGTAAAAGCAATCAGGAGATACAGAACACTTTACATACAGAAAAACAGAAAGCAAACTTCCCATTAAAAACAATCAACTGAAAAGCATACTGGGCAGACAAAAAACATGTCAAAAATGTGGGGAAAAGATAATCTTTTTCAACCTTTGGCTATTTAAACGCAAATACATGAGCTTTGAAACATCATTTACGACACTTTCAAAAATAAACCCAAAATGCATCATAGACCCTAAACATAAAATTTGGAACTACAGCATTTGTATAAGAAAGTATAAGACAAAAATCTTTATAAACTTTAACAAGGCAAAGTTTTCTTAGATAAAACACCAAAAACATGATCCACAAAAGAAAAAAATTCATAAGGGACACTTTGTTAACTTTTTTTAAGTTCTTATCTTCAAAATACAGTGTTAAGAGAATACAAAGTCATGGACTGAGGAAAAATATTTGTAATATGTATATTCAATAATGACATACATCTAGAAATCCTGTTAAGAATAAAATCTCAAAATCAATAAGCAGATAATACAATGTACAAAATTATTTAATAGACATTTTGCTGAAGAAGACATGCAGCTGGAAAATAAACACATTAAAGATGGCCAATATTATCAGTCATTAGAGAAATTCAAATTAAAACCTTGTTGAGGTGCCACTACATGCATAGCATAATATCAAAGATAAAAAGACTGACTTTACCAATTGTTGGTGAAAATATAGACGAACTGGATATCTCATGCAGATCCTTTGGAAATGTAAAATTATATCCCATACAATGAAACACTACTCAGCAACTTTTAAAAACTGAACTACTAATGTATACACAACTACATGAATGAGTCTCAAAGTAATTATGCTGAATAAATGAAGCCAGACCAAAAGAGTGCTCCTCATATTATCTCAGTGACATAGAACCCTGAAAAATGCAAACTGACTTATAACAGTAAGCAGCAAATTGGTGGTTGCTTGCATTTGGGGAAGAGGTGTCTAAGAGGAGTGAGACATAAGGAAGGGTAATAAAGACACATGAAATTTTGAACATGGTGGATCTGTTCACTATCCTGATTGTGATTGTGGTTTCACAAGAGTAAGTCATTCATCAAAACTTGTCAAATTGTACATGGTGAGTAGACTGCATAAAGCTATTAACTTAAAAATGTTAATTTTAAAAATGAATTAGAAAAGTTGTCTGGAGTAGAGGCAGGGAACTAGCTAAGAGGCTATTTCATTATTCTAGGAACTTGCTGGGCTAAAGAGGCTGAAGGAAAAAGCAGCTGTGGGATTGAAGGAGAGGATTTTATTATCATTTTGAAGTAAACCACTCCGATATAGTAGATAGAAAAGTCCACAAAAAATACATAGATTTGAGGTTTGGGAACCTAAATTACCATGAACCAAAATGTGAAATATAGATTTAGAAAACATGGGTGAGATGAGGGCTGGAATATAATGAGTTTGATTTTGAATGTGAATTCACTGGATTTTATATCCCTGAGTTATTTTTAGCATACCTTCATACAGGTATTTGCTTTAGTTTTTACATTTGTTTTAAATGAATTTTCACTGATCATCCCACCCCCTCTCTCTATCTTCCCCAGGCATTTAAATTTAGATCTCAGAAGAATGTGACATACAATGTTTTAAAATATCAGGCCTGCAATTAAAATGCATTAAATATAATTACTGTTAATAACTCATTGTAAATATATTTATTGATCATCTACCATGTGCCAAACACAAAACAATAGGGGCAAATGTTTTGCACAGCATTTAAGATGCTGCTTGGCGTTGCCCCATCCCATATCAGTGCCTAGGTTCTAGTCCCACCTTCACTTCCGCTTCCAAGTTATTGCTGATGCATATTATGAGAGGCAGTAAATGATAGATCAAGTACTTGGGTCTGTGACACCCATTTGGAAGACATGAATTCAGCCTCTGAATCCTGGCTTTGAGCAAGCTTTAGCTATTGTGGGCATTTGGAGTGTGAACTAGCAGATGGAAGCTGTCTCTGTTCCTGTCTCTCTTCCTTTCAAATAAGTAAAAATAAATAAATAAACACATTTTTAAAAAGGAAAATACAGACTTTGTCCCGGTCCTCATAGAATGCAGAATCTGTTTGGAGAAAAAGAGTGATGAATGTTATGACAGGAGCATCACACAGAATGCTGCCTTGGCACATAGTGGGGTTATATAACATGGCAGAACACTTTTAAGAAGACTTATTGAAAAAGTGGTATTTGAGTGCAGTGCCAAACTCTAATCAGCTCTACTAAGAGACTGTGTGAAGTTGTTTGAAAAAGCAGGAAGTTCACTGCAAAGGCCCTGGAGATGATAGAGAGTCTTAAAGAACTGAAAAAGATTGAATACAGAATAAAAGAGAGCAACATGTCTAAAAAGAAGTCAGACAGCAGAATTTTTTTTTAAATCATACATATTCATTGTAGAAAATTCAAGAACTATAAAAAAAAGAAGCTAAACTAATCAAGAAATTTTGCTGTCGGATTAATCACTGTCAAATATTCATCTAGTCTATTTCTCTCCAAAGTTAGCCAGATTGTATACCAGGTAGACGCCTGGACAAGAAATGGAAGGAACACCCACCCACTTTGGATTTGGAAGATATTAAATCAGGGACTATTTCTAGCTCTAAAAGGGATTGGTGATCCCTCAAAGCTAGTAACAGTGGACAGAGGAAGAGAAAGTCAGACACAAGACTGCTTTTTAAAAAATTTTAAAATTCTTTGAATAGTACATATTTATTTTCTTGATTAACTAATTACCCATTTTCAAAAATTCCCATTACATTTTAATGTACTTTTACTTGTAAATTATAACCCATTTTAGGCCTTTTCTTCTTTTCCTCTTTTTTAGAGATTAATTGAGTGATTTGAAAGGCAATGTGACAAAGAGAGAGGAAGAGACAGAGGGGGTAAAAAGGAGAGAGAATTTTTCATCCTCTGATTGACTCCACAAATGCCCACAAAAGTCAGAGGTAAGCCAAGTCCAAGTAAGGAGCTAGCAGGGTGGGCCATCATCTGTGCCTCTCAGGTGCATTAGGAGGAAGCTGGACTGGAAGCACAGAGTTGCCAAGACCAGAACCAGGCTCTGTGATATGGGATACAGGCATCCCAAGCAGGGTCTCAGCACACTGCACCACATTGCTCACCTCCTACCTCATTTTTTAAAAGGATACTTTTTTGACTCGCTGCCTGTACTGATGAGAACTTTTGCCAGACACATGTCTTTCATACTTTTTAAAAATGTTACAAAAGTCTATTGGGGAGGGGGAGGTACACTTATGAGTTAGAAGATATTAACATGTAATGACTTTCTTGTCATCAGGTCCTAATTCAGGTTAACATCAAGATAGGGTACATTCCCCATCTGTTCTTAGCCAGTGTAGTCCCTGAATATATAGTTTCTTTAATTGGGCATTTAAAACCACTAGATAACTACTGTATGGTCCAGCTGAGAAGCCCAGTAGGGAAGATAGAGAACAGTAAATAACTCAGTCACCCTACAGGTAGAAGAATCTTCTCTTGGTGAGAGTAGAACCTGGCAAGATCCACACCTATAAGGGCTGCTGGTGAATAGCATTCCAACAGGGAAGTGCTGTAGTGGGAAGAATAGCAAAAAAAGAGAGGAACAAGGACAATAATTTACTCAAAATATGTGTTTTGTGTAACTGAAGAGTTGATATGACAGGGACAGTGTTGGATATAAGGCTGAAAATATATAGGAAATTGGATTCTGGGTTTAGGGATTTAAATTTTATTCTTCATGCAAATGGTTATGCACTGAATACAACAGGCAAGTGTGCACTTTTTAAGGAAATTGGCAAATTTCTTCAAATCTAAAATAAATCAACTTAAGATACATAGTTATCATATATCAACTTGAAAGTTATAGGACACAGATTGTAAGATGCTTCAAATTCCAGAGAGATTAAAATGTGGAAAAGATGGAGAATTTACAATTGATGAAAACTGGTAGCAATTATAAATACCTGGTGATTTAGATAACTCCTATTTTTAAATACTTGGCAAAATGTGCCTCCAACTATATATCCCTTTCTCTTTATAAATAAGAGTACTATACATCTTTCAAAAAGTTAAAATAAAGTTAAGATGAATTAAAATATTTCCAACAGTATTTGATAGTTTTTATAATTTGGGAGATCAAAGTTTGAAAGGACTTTAGAATGATGCTAACTGTGCCAGTTAGTTGCCTCAGAAAATCTTTTTTGCTGAAGGTAACAGTCTATATTCCTTAATAGAAATCTATTGTGAAAATGCATGCTACTTCGAAGAAAACTACTAGAGCATACTCACAAAATTATAGAATTAAGTGGATTCAAGTCACAGAAGTTATAAAATGAATCACGCTTTCACAACACTCCTAGCCATTCACCTGCCATTTCTTTCCTGCCAAACAGCAATCCCATAAGGATAGAGACCCTCTTATGCTCACTGTTCTAGCCCCCTAAATGCTACACTATCATCAACAAACATTTTTGAGTGAGTAAATGAGTGTTCTGGAGGGGGAATTTTACCACTCATATAGGAGTCTATAGAAAACTCAACTCTGAGGAGACTGAAGGGCAGTAAAAACCATCTCTGAGCCCTGCTAACCACGTCCATCCCTCTTATGTTAGCTTTGCAAATATTTGAAGGCAGCTTCTCCGAGCCAAACTTTCCAATTTCGTTACTTAATTTTCCACATGTCACTGTTTCCACGACTTTCTACTCTCCCCTATATGAGCTACATTTGGACAGAGCTTTTAAGGCTTGTCATTCCCAGAATTAAATCTAATTATTTCCTATGTTACCTAACCAGTCCAGAGGACAGAGCTGTTTTTCTAAATCTGTTCAAGTTATTCAATCCTTCAGAAAATTACATCAAATATGGCAGAATGATGCTGATGACAGATCTTTCAGAGAAAACTAGTGGATAAAACTGTGAGTTGCTCCAGCCCTTATCCAAGAACTATTTAATTCAACTTACTCTCTCTGTCAGGTGTAAAATGCTAAGAGAGAGAGAGAGATTAATTACATTCTCCATTTATTGAACCCATAGTAACATATTTTTCATAGGGGCTCTCGTTGTGGTCTAGTGACCTTAAGGCATTTGGATCTGGCTGAAGAGCCCAAGAGAGTATTTGAGGCATGGAAAGCCAAGACGCTCTGGCTACCACCTGAGATGCCTGCATCATATGTGTGCACCTGTTGAAGTTCTGGCTACAGCACTTCTGATCCAGCTCCCTGCTAATGGCCTGGGAAAGGTAGTAGAACATTGCCTAAGTATTTGGGCCCCTGAACACGTTTAGGCAACTTGGAAGAAGCTCCTGGCTGTTGGTTTCAATTGTGGCCATTTGGAGAATGAATCAATGGTGGAAGATTCTCTCTCTCTAATTCTTCTTTTCACATAAGTAAATAAATCTTTATGTAAGTCAGTTTGGAGATTCCTCAAAAACCTGAATATAACCCTACCATACAACCCAGCCATCCAACTCCTTGGAATTTACCCAAAGGAAATTAAATTGGCAAATAAAAAAGCTGTCTGCACCTTAATGTTTATTGCAGCTCAACTCACAATAGCTAAGACCTGGAACCAACCCAAAAGCCCATCAACAGTAGACTGGATAAAGAAATTATGGGGTATGTACTCCATAGAATACTATACAGCAGTCAAAAACAATAAAATCCGGCCATTTGCAACAAAATGGAGGAATCTAGAAAACATTATGCTGAGTGAATTAAACCAGTCCCTAAGGGACAAATATCATATGTTCTCCCTGATCAGTGACAACTAATCAAGCACCGAAAAGGAAACCTGTTGAAGTGAAATGGACACTATGAGAAACAGTGATTTGATCAGCCCTTGCCCTGAATGTTGATGAACAACTTAATACTTTATCGCTTTTAGTATTTTTTTGTTCTATTTAATACTATTGGTTGAACTCTGTAATTAACACACAATTATTCTTAGGTGTTTAAATTTAACTGAAAAGTGATCCTTGTTAAATATAAGAGTGGCAATGAGAAAGGGAGGAGATGTACAGTTGGGGACATGCTCAATCGGACTTGCCCCAAATGGTAGAGTTAGAAATGTGCCAGCGGATTCCAATTCAATCCCATCAAGGTGGCATGTACCAATGCCATCTCACTAGTCAGAGTGATCAGTTTCAGTTCACCATTGATCATAATGATAGGATTAAGAGTCAAAGGGATCACATAAACTAGATTAGTGTCTGCTAATACTAACTGATAGAATCAAAAAGGGAGAGAACAATCCAACATGGGAAGCAGGATACATAACAGACTCATAGAATGGCAGATGTCCTAAACAGCACTCTGGCCTCAGAATCAGCCTTTAAGACATTCAGATATGGCTGAAGAGCCCATGAGAGTATTTTAGGCATGGAAAGCCAAGACACTCTGGCAAAAAAAAAAAAAAAAAAAAAACACCTAAATGAAAGACCTCTGCGAGTTAGATCCCAGTGGAAAGAATGGGGCCATCAAAGAAGGAGGTATCTTTCTCTGAAGGGAGTTAAGAACTTCCACTTTGACTATGACCTTGTCTAAATAAGATCGGAGTTTGTGAACTCAAGAGGCTTCCATAGCCTTGGAAACTCATGACTAGAGCCTAGGGTGATTACTTACGCCATAAACAAGAGTGTCAATTGTTAAGTCAACAACAGGAGTCACTGTGCACTTAGTCCTCATGTGAGATCTCTGTCCTTAATGTGTTGTCCAACATGAATTAATGTTATAACTAGTACTCAAACAGTATTTTACACTTTGTGCTTCTGTGTGGGTGCAAACTGATGAAATCTTTACCTAATGTATATTAAATCGATCTTCTGTATATAAAGATTATTGAAAATGAATCTTAATAAGAATGGTATGGGAGAGGGAGTGGGAGATGGGAGCATTGCTGATGGGAGGGAAGTTATGGGGGCGGGGAAGCCACTGTAATCCAAAAGCTGTACTTTGGAAATTTATATTTATTAAATAAAAGTTAAAAAATAACAAAAAATACATTTTTGAGAGTTTTATTTGCTTTGTTTTTCTGAATAGAGGCTATTCAAGCATTCATTAAACCCAGGAAGTTCTCAGTCTTCTAATTTGCATAGTGACTTAGAACCACCTGCAGTAGCCTAAATATGAATGGAGCTCTGGTAATTCAGTAACACGCAATGGGAAATGCAGTTTCATTATCCTGGAGTTTTTTTTCCACACAAATTGCTTCTGCTTTTATGACAATGTTGGATCATGAACCCATTCACCTTAAGGTTGGGTAATGAGGCCTATAAAGCAAGTCATAAATGTGCTTTGACGGCAATGTTGTTTTTAGAAACTCCAATCTTACGGAAAAATCTCATTATTAAAGCATTTGCAGTTCTCCCAGAATCAGAGAGTTTAAAGGATTTCTGACTTGAGAGGTAAGTTCCCTTAAACATCAGTTAATAAATTAAGTGATTTGGTGGCAGTAACAAGAATTTCTCATGTTACTTCATACCTGCTGGTACCTTAAGGACTTGGTCTAGAAATGGCCCAAAATACAAACCCAAAAGAGATATTGATTTGAAATGACAATCTGGGACCAATAATTGTTTCAAGGAAAAAAATTAATGAAACTACCTTTGTGCCATAAAATAAATACTAACAAAAATCCCACCATGGAAAGCAAAAGGTCAATTTTAAAAATTAATGAGAGCAAACTATAGGGGGAAAAGCGATTCGTTTTTGCCCATTACATTAGCACAAAAGTTTTTTTTAAGATTTTATTTATTTATTTGAGAGAGAGAGTTATAGACAGTGAGAGGGAGAGACAGAGACAAAGGTCCTCCATCTGATGGTTCACTCCCCAAATGGCCACAATGGCCAGAGCTGTGCCAATCCGAAGCCAGGAGCTAGGAGCTTCCTCCAGGTCTCCCGTGTGGATGCAGAGGCCCAAGGACTTGGACCATCTTACATTACATTCCCAAGCCATAGCAGAGAGCTGGACTGGAAGAGGAGCAGCCAAGACTAGAACCGGCACCCATATGGGATGCCAGCACCAAGGTGGAGAATTAACCTACTGCACCAAGGCACCAGCCCCAAGCAAAAAGTTTTAAAGGCAATAACATTCATAGCTAATGAGGATAAGCCATGTTCAGACTTTGTTCACTTGCATACAAGTTGCCACAATTTGGAGAAAATACCATGGAAATGTCATTAAAATTTAAAACACATAGACTTTTTGAATCAAAAATACTGTTGTTGAATTTTGTGTTTACTTGAGGGTTAAGCTTATGATTATAAAGAAATTTAAAGTATATCATTATAAAAATTAAAAGAAAAACAAGAAATGGAGGAAGAGTGGGAGTGAAGAAGGGTCAGGTGAGCAGAAAAACAGAAAATACATCTAGGCCGGCGCCGTGGCTCACTAGGCTAATCCTCTGCCTTACGGCGCCAGCACACCTGGTTCTAGTCCCGGTCGGGGCACCGGATTCTGTCCTGGTTGCCCCTCTTCCAGGCCAGCTCTCTGCTGTGGCCCGGGAGTGCAGTGGAGGATGACCCAAGTGCTTGGGCCCTGCACCCCATGGGAGACCAGGAGAAGCACCTGGCTCCTGCCTTTGGATAGGCACGGTGTGCCGGCCGCAGCACACTGGCCATGGTGGCCATTGGAGGGTGACCCAACGGTAAAAGGAAGACCTTTCTCTCTGTCTCTCTCTCTCACTGTCCACTCTGCCTGTCAAAAAAATAAATACATCTGAAGTAAAAATGTGAAGGTGTTTGTTGCCATAAAACAGCACAAGAAGAATGTCTATAATCATGGTTATTCAATAAAATACAATAATATTCAACTGTAAAAGTATGTATTAAATTGTTGGCACTGGAGGGATGCCCTCAGACTTATAAGATCAGACTGCAATATACAGAACCTAGTCCCTGTTCTATAAAACCAAGTAGCAACAACAGCAACAACAAAAGCCATACAAGTTTATTTCTGTGTCTGTATTAGCACGAGGCTTTTAAAAGTGATTACCTCAGGGTACTGGTAGCACTAAGAGGTGATTTAAAAGGGGATTGAGGGGGGGGGAGGGAAGTATGGTTATCTTCTTAGAAGTGTACCTATAAAATCTGTCCTCTTTTTTTTACTAAAAAAATTAAAAATAAAAAAGGAGATTTGGAACTTCATAATCTGCATTAGCTACTCAAAACCACTCTGTATAAACATAAAAAAAAATCAAAGAGTTTGATTGTTATTGGCACACAGCTTCAAAAACCTCCATATCTGTTCCATCCACCATTATCCCATGAAGTTCACAGCACCTAAAGATTCCTACTTGGAAATTCTGATGTTGACATATTTTCAAGAAAATGAAATGAGAAAGAGATTGCTTTTCCATATAAAATTTTTTGACTTTCTAAAATTATTTTGTAGTGCCTTGGAATTTAAGATCAAATTCTTTAAAAAACTACTCACAAAAAAGTAGCAGAAATACTTAGAAATTTCTTTCTTTTTTTATTATCATTTTTTTTATTTTTGACAGGCAGAATAGATAGTGAGAGAGAGATAGAGAGAAAGGTCTTCCTTTGCCGTTGGTTCACGCTCCAATGGCCGCCGCGGCCAGCGCACTGCGGCCGGCGCACCGCGCTCATCAGATGGCAGGAGCCAGGTGCCAGGTGCTTTTCCTGGTCTCCACTTGGGCCATCCTCCACTGCACTCCCGGGTCACAGCAGAGAGCTGGCCTGGAAGAGGGGCAACCGGGACAGAATCCGGCACCCCAACCGGGACTAGAACCCGGTGTGCCAGTGCCGTAAGGCAAAGGATTAGCCTGTTGAGCCACGGCGCCGGCAGAAATTTCTACCACAGTGTGTAAATGTTGTTTTTGCTTTGTAGAAAAGAAAATAGTTGCAATTATGGAAAATAATAGAAATGTTAATTTGCTTTTCATCATGTACCTTCATTTTTTTTTCTGGCATTTTTCTTTGTCTCAAAACTGTTCCCAAAATCTAGACATTGCTGGCCCTTCCAGGACTAGAAAGTGTCAGATATTTCAAATCATACGTGGTCATTGTGTTTTTGTCCTCTCTTCAAAATTTATCCTTTGGCATTGCCTTCCAAATTCATATACTGTATTTTTCATTCAAAGATCACAATCCCATGGGGCCGGCACTGTGACGTAGCAGGTAAAGCCCCGGCTGCTCCACTTCCAATCCAGCTCTCTGCTATGGCCTGGGAAAACCGTAGAAGATGGCCCAAGTCCTTGGGCCCCTGCATCCACATGGGTGACCCAGAGGAAGCTCCTGGCTGCGGACTTCGGATTGGTCTAGTTCTGGCCGTTGCAGCCATTTGGGGAGTGAACCAGCAGATGGAAGACCTCTCTCTCTCTGTCTCTCTTTCTCTATTCTCTGTCATTCCTTCTCTCTGTAACTCTGACTTTCAAATAAATAAAATAAATCTTTAAAAAAAAAAGATCATGATCCCAAATATGGTAATAGGAACATTTTCAGATTTAGTTTTCCAGGGATTAGGATGAACTTGCCCAAGCTATTGGCCTTTCATTTCCATAACTGTTTTTTCTTGTAACCAAAGGTGCCTTTCCATTGAACAAAGTCTGTGACAAGGTAACTTACATAACTTAAACTTTAACTCCCACATATGCAAAAAGTTAGGAGATTCATGCATACAAAGTAACTTGTGCCTACTTCCATTACATTAATATGTAGTATTGTGGGTGTTTATGTGACTATATTCCCAGAAACCTAAGCTTCAAGAAGGTAGGCTCTATGCCTTTTATTTTATTATTTACAGTGTCTAGCAGAGTCCTTGACATAATAAGTGTTTATTGGATGAACTGAAGTACAGATAATTTGACATTTAATGAAGTTCTATTTAGTTTGAAAATATAAGGCTATTAAGCTCTCAAATTTTATTTCTCAAATTCTAGTGTATCTGTTGTGTAAAACTAAGAATAATAGTATTCTCTGCATACCAAGCTCAAAGACTAAATCTGAAAATTGGATAAGGTAACTTAAATGAAAGTAATTTATAAATTCTTATACTATGAAAGGGATGAATCCATTAGAATGTTATTGAAATATGCTCATCCTAATTCCTGGCCAGCTCTGAAATTATGAGCCTCCAAAAGAGATACAGATCCACTAGTGAATAGAGACACAGTCTCAGAAACATAAATTTGAGGACTATCACACTGAGTTGCATAAGATTAAAAATAGAGAGCTTGGTAAATCCACTTGAGTTCACTTTAAGTTTATACTAACTTTGTATTCTCTCTTATTCTTCATTTTTCTCTTTGCAGCTCTGTGATAAGGCACTTAGGATACATTTTCAGTAGCTCTCAAAGTCTCAAAAGATTAAAAGCTAAATACTTCAGAAGTATTTTTGTGAGGCCGGCGCTGCGGCTCACTAGGCTAATCCTCCACCTTGCACACCGGGTTCTAGTCCTGGTCGGGGCATCGGATTCTGTTCCGGTTGCCCCTCTTCCAGGCCAACTCTCTGCTATGGCCCGGGAGTGCAGTGGAGGATGGCCCAAGTGCTTGGGCCCTGCACCCCATGGGAGACCAGGAAAAGCACCTGGCTTCTGCCTTTGGATCGGCGAGGTGCGCCAGCCACAGCGCGCCGGCCGCAGCAGCCATTGGAGGGTGACCCAACGGTAAAAGGAAGACCTTTCTCTTTGTCTCTCTCTCTCACTGTCCACTCTGCCTGTCAAAAAAAAAGTATTTATGTGAATACAAATAATTTGAATATTTTACCACATTAAATGACACAACATAGACTACATTTACTTTTGTAGCTATGTCCAACTGTGATGGCAACTTCCAGTTTCTGAAAAATTCTCCAGCAGGATTTGCTTTAGTAGAAGGAGAGAGGGAGATACGTGAAGGTCATTGCCTGGGTCAATATCACCTTGCTAGGAACTTAGGCCAGATTCTTCCTCTCTTTGCTTTAGTTTTCTCCTCCTAAATTCAAAGGCAGTAAACTATGGTATCTGTAAGATCACTTCTTTCTCTAATATTTTAAGATCTTGTAATTTGGATCTGTAATTTCCAGTTTTTATTTTTCAATCTGGAACAAAACAACCCTGACCTTGCTTTCTCAAGACTAATTCCTGCAAATCACCTAAAGAAACAATTATACGATGGTGTGTGTGTGTGTGTGTGTGCTTTATTAATTTATTTTTGCCAAGCTTTCCTCTGATTTTGATGAAAAAGATACTAAAACTCTTGGAGAAAATACAGGTAGATATAGGCATCATAAATGTGGTCTCCTGTCTCAGTTTTCCCCTTTTATTTGGGAATCAGCCCCCCCCCCAGGTATAATATTCAAGAATAAGATTCTCCCTAGACTAGGAAAATGTGAAGGGAAATAGGTCTGTTTTCAGCAACCAATGTCTGAGCTAAGGATCTCCCACCACCTGCTGCTTCTAATACTCTGAAACTCCTGCTCCCGCTAGCTTTCCGGGGAAGAGAGGCGAAAACTGGAAGGGAGGGGAAGAAGGTTGGTGAGAGCAAGAGGCGGGGAGTGAGGAATGGGAGGCAGGAGGAGGCGTGGCCCAGCTTGAGGCCGTCGGGATAAATACTGAGAACTGGGTGCGGGGTGCAGAGAACTCCGGTGGAACGCGCGAGCCCAGCAGCACCGAGGACAGCGCCCGCAGCCCCTGCGCTCAGGTCTTCCCCTGCAGCTTGGATTCGCACTCACTGAGGTCCCCGCTCAGCCCACTCTCTCTCGGACACATTCACACCCACTCATCCATACCCGCAGACACACTCCCCGCTGTACGATGGCAGAATCCCACCTGCAATCATCTCTGATCACAGCCTCACAGTTTTTCGAGATCTGGCTTCATTACGACGCTGATGGTGATTATCTGCCTTTTTTTTTTTTTAACTATTTCCAAACCCGTGTGCATTCGTCTTCCCACTTCTCTCCTCCCTATCTCCCTCCTTTCCATTCCCTACTCCTGCTTCCCCACCCCCAGACCTCACCTAATCTTATCAACCCGGACTGGCAACGTGAAACTTTGCACTGCTTCTCTATAATCCCCCAAAACTTAAACTTTTGGCTTTCCAGGAATGGTAACAGTAGAAGACTGAAAGCGGGGATTCTGGAACCCTGCCCCCCAAAGTTTCTATGGCTGCGTTCAGCACCTAACCATCTTCCTTTGTCCTCAGTGGATCTAAAGTTTGACGACCGGGAGGAGAGCCGAGTTTGTACCCTCAGCTGGTTAATCAATGTAGAGCCTATCACGTCGCCAGAAAGACAGCTGTCTTGGAAAGTCAAAGGGAAAGAAAGTCGGATGAGATATCTGACACCTGCGTGCCTCTTTGTCTTTGCAGGAAGTGGTTACCTGGAGGGAATGGAGCTGCAGAACTTGATCCAGGAGCTCCAGCAGGCGCGAAAGAAGGCTGGATTGGTACGTTCAAGTTTGTGAAGGAAGAGAAAGACCTTCGACTCTAAATACATAAACATTCTTGTGTTTTCATAGGGAGCCAGCGGGGTCTAATGCTTTCAAGGAAATGTAAACGTTTATAGGGTAAAAAAGAGCAAAAGAAAATAAAATTTTAAAAATCTTTTCCAAATGCATAGAGAAAAGGAAAGGGGGGAGGGATAGAGAAAGCGGGGAAGGGTTGGGATTTCCTAACGGGGAAAACCGTACAGTCTAAAATCAGAGCTTTAAAAATAAATACTTTATCACTGTACAGCTTTTATACCTCCTAAAAGGAAAGTGTGGGTGCATGAAATCTTGCCCAGATAACCACCTCTACCGTTGAGTTCGGTTAGATAATTTTTAACTTCTCCTTTACTGTGTGAGAAGAAGAGGGGTAGAAATGCATTTCTGCCCCTTGGTGGTCAGGAAACAGATCTGCAGGTTATGAATCTGATTCTATTGCCGGTTATGGTGGTTGTGATGTTGATTTTGTTGCGAGATGAGAAAACCTCTTGCCTTGACTCTCCTCACTTTAGCACTTTGTTCAGTTTAGCAAGACGAAGTCTCCATTTCAGTAAAAAGGCTAGAAACTCCAAAATCGGAGAAGTAAAAAGTAAAATAAAGAATTGCATATGGTACAAAACAAGAAAGGGATCCTCTGATGGTAAATAATGGTGTTTTGAAATGAGAGAGTTTTTATTTAAACCATTAATTAAACAAATGAACATTCTTACTAATTATAAGTGGCTTTTGGAGGACATTTACTAGCCAGTTTAGAAAAATGTTTTCAGCATAAAAAGAAATACCCACCCTTCACACAGATGAGATGGCTGTATAGAAGAGAATAGGTTAAGGATTTTATTTATCTATTAGAGTTTTCTGCAAGATTGCCTTTCAGAAGGTAGTGCTGGATTTGCCCTAATTTAAATGTTTATAGCCTTTGGCCTTTTTGACTACAGTGACAATGACATTTTTTCATTATGAATGATATACTTATCTGCACATATTAATTAGCAAATCACCACCTCTAGTAATGAGTAATACATATATATATAATTTATTGATAGTATTATCTTTTTGTTCTATCTAATTTGGAAATTGTGTAATACTTATCCCTGTATAACATCTTTCAAAGAATTCTAGAGGGCTCTAAATGTATTCTAATGCATTATAGAACTATCAATTGATAAAATCATTGGCCAAATTGACTTTAAACCAGATTGTGCTCAAGGAATTGTTTTTCCCTAACTTAACATAATGTAGATCTAAAAGTATAATAGAATGAGATCTAACAAAAAATGTCTTATATACTCCCCCTCCTCCCATCTTCTATGTAAATAAATATACATAGTACTGTCATTACACTTCTGTGCATCTTTGGATAATTAAATAGAAGCAATCCTTGTCCTCATTTAAAAATCTATATTTAAAATATGTGGTTGGAAAGTCTTCGTTTCCATAAAATTGAGAATTAAACTTGGAAGATGCTTCCAGCAGCTGGGAGATATTGTAATTTTTCCAGAAGTAATTTTAATATTGAGATTTATTTTAATCTTAGAAATTCTCATGAGCTCTATACATCTTTTATGATTTTTTGCCCTGTTTTAGCATTTGTACCTTTTTGTAAATAATGCCTTTGTGTTAGAGCTTTAGAAATTTTAGAGCCTTTTTTTAACTGACTAATGCGTGTTGCTACAAGTATTTTATTATAACCCGTAATACTAAATTTGAGCACAAGCATAAGGTTTTATCAAGGTTCCCTGTACTTCAGTCCCTGTACTTGAAGTCCTTATTTATGTGGGCTTTGAATAGTTAAAATCTAACTCAAGACCTGGATTGAGAGGCTCATGGACTCAACCTGTTTCACTATACCATTGGCCCCATTACAATAAGCTTGCTTTTACATATTTTTATCTCTCTTTAGACACCAAGATTGACCCAAATCTTTGCATTTCTAACTATAGGATAACAGATTTCATTGCACTAATGGAAATATTGTTTAGCTTCTTATATTCATAATGTAAAATTTCCAAAATTTCACTAAGTGAATACAGCATCAAAGAAATATAGCAATACCATAAATTTCTGAAACTATTTTTTCCACTAATATAGTATTTAGCCTTTAAATTTGCATTCATTTTTATAAATGTTTAATTGGTGATGATGATGATTATATGCTTTGCATCTTTAAAAAATAGATTTTGGCACAATTGTCACCCAGAAATTTCACAAACTGAATGTGAAGATTGCCAGTTAAACTAGTAGCATTACATAGTTTTAATATTTAAGAATGAATTCTTTGTTTTTTTTGTTTACTTTAAGTTAGATGCTTAAAAATATAAGGACTGACAATTCCACTATTGTCATAGGATAAACATGTTTCTTTTCTTGCGATTATTCCTGTAACAAAATGTAATCATATAAATTTCAATTTACCTACAACAGAGATTTTTAAGTTTAAAATATAATTAAATTGTTCAGTTACAAAATATCACCTTAATTATACTAAAGAGATTTACATTGATTTCAAAAAGATTTTCTAAGTACTATTGTTAATGACATGTATCCCCAAAATAGCACTTAAATTATATCAACCTATCCACTAATGATGTTTAGCCTCAATATAGCCCTTAAATTACATTAATCTACCTATCCCCAGAGCAAACGTGTTGTCAGTAACCACCATATTGCTAGTTATGATGAAAATTGAGACCTTAATTTGCTTTCCCAAGGACATAGAAAGGGACATTAGTGAGGGCTGACCTATTTTAAATAGGTTCAGTTAATGCAACAGGGCTATTTTAAATGGGCTATGTTAGAGACCCAAGGGTAAAAATTGAACTTCCTGAATACTAGGTCTATGTTCAGATCACTACTTTATAGTCCATAGCTTTCTAATCTGTCAATATGTAAAACAGATTATATAATTAATACAACAGATTTAAAAACAAGTCGAATACAAAGAAAGCATTCACTTCATCACTCTTGAGTATTTTATTGCACTAAAATACATGGGAGAAAGAACATAATCTTAGAAATAAATGGAAACAGAGTAACCCTAGAAAACTGTTCCTCAAGTTACTCTGGAGACAAAGATCTTAAGCATATAAACAATGGCTTAAAGTAAGGTCATCAACATTGTCTGTGATGAAAATTCAGATTTGTCAAGTTATTGTTTTACTTAAGAGTTATTTTTCTGACATTTAATGTTTTAACTTACTTAGCCAATGAATGCTTCTTTCATACTGGAAACATTCCTTGTTTACAAAGTGAATACTATTCAAAATTCACATTTTTTGCTGTCCAAAGCAAAATCTCATATTACTACTCTCTATGGAAAAAAAAATTACTGTAGAATAAGGAACCTGTAACAGAAAAAAAATCATGCAATAATATAAAAGAAACTTTACTGAACAAATAATACTTAAGGTCTATTAACAGTGTTCATTCCCTAAATGTTATTAATTGAATGATTCTAAATACATTATCAAATAATTTCAAAACCAGTGGTTGAAAAATGATGATCATAACTTTCATTTGAAACTAATAAATACCATATATTAGTTATATCTTTAATTTGCATGATAACAGTTCATCAGCATATATAATTCCAAATGGTTTCCATTTTGGTTTTCCTGTAAAGTAAGTAATATTAACAGATCACAAGCATAATTGTGTATTTTTACAAAGTTCTTACCTGCTTTTTATAATTTTATAAATTTAGGAATTTTTTATAATTTTAGGAATTATCACCTGAGATGAAAAGTTTTGTGGATCAGTATGGGCAGAGAGATGATGGAAAAATAGGAATTGTAGAGGTAAGAAACTTACATGTTTGCCTGATTTAATAAATGAGCTTACTTTTGAGGTTGTATCCAAGTCAAATATGTCATAGAAAGACTCATTCAGAAAGATATATTTTACCTAAGTAATGTGTTACTGTCTATTTATATATATATAAATAGAAGTAAACAGACCTATGAGTTTTTGCCTTAAACAGAGCTAAAATTTAATACATTATGAATCTGAGACCCTGGAGAGAGAAAATGATTTGCCTCTGGTCATGCAGCTGTTTGCTGACACAGGTGTTGTCAGATAAACAAATCCCCAACTTCAGGACAAGTACCCACCACATTACATTACCAAGCATCAGCTCAGTAAAGTGTCCAAGTATTTGATTCACTCATGTATCTTATCTTTTAGCAAAGTAGACGTTTCTGTTAAAATATAATATGAAATGTTTGCAAGTCTATGACAATGTCACACTAAAATGCTGTATCCTGGTTTTGGCAGTCTATTTTAAATCTACAGATAGCCTTAGAACTTCACTAAAGTGAATGAATATTTTATGATGTGTCCATAGGTACATTTTTCTTTTGAGTCTCTAAAAGTGAAGATAATGGGTGTCAAATCTTTGACAATGACTTTTCCAAAGGAAAACAACTTCTTTTTGTTTGTGAATCAAGAAAGTAAAACTTTGGTTATGCATTGATTCTGCATTTCAGTTTGTGAAAAAAGTTGCTCCCCTTACTTGTAGTTTTCCAAAATCTAGTGGTATCTTGAATTCTTTCTTTAATTCTGCAATTTATTAAAGAAATTGAGTGGAAGCTTTTGTCTAGAAAAATTAATAAAGTCATTTTTAAAATATGCCAAATTATAAGCATAATTATATTCTTCATGTAGCATTCTCAGTGTATTAGATCATGAAGTATTCTGACTCTCAAGAACATTTGGTCATAATTTACCTATGATTAAGAGGAATAACCTGGTTTTCAAATAATTGATCTTATGAGGACACTTGTGATGCCAATGTTAAATATACTTATGTTTAAACACCTTCTACAAATAGAATTAAGAGAGGGCATACTATTATTATCTTTGTAATTAAAAATTTTCCCAGGAGTATGCACTTTCTACTTTGCCCATGTGTAACTCATTACTATGTAAGTAGCTAAATTAATAGTAATGGGACTTATAAACTGACATGGAGGACAGCTAATCAAGATATGAAATCAAGAACAAAAAATCTTAAAATGAATATAAATAAAATAAAGTAAATCTAATTCTTCAAAACTAGTCTGGAAATCTTGACATCAGTGAAGTTACAGATTGGCTATTTCAGTTTGGCATACTTTGTATTTCTAGTAGAGGAAAGACTGTCATGTTACATATGATATATTTCACCTTGAAGGACTTCAATGGTTTCAGCTATTTATTTTAGTTCATTTCTTCAGAGACAACGAGGGTTGTTATATTAAAAATATGGATCAGTTCACAAGGATTTTACATTTTCAAAAGGACAAAATAGATGAACATTTTGAAGTCAGGTTCTATTATTATATATATTTTAGTCATTTATGACTTTTTATTGAGGTCTAATTTTAAAGAGAGATTGGAGAGTCACATAGCAGATGCGTTGTTTCAGAGGTGTGATGCCAAAAATTTCCCCATAAGTTTGGGATGAGAAGCTATTACAGGAAATAAATGGGTTTCTGTTTTAGCAAAGAGAAATAAGATGATTATAGGTGACAGAATAAGACAAAGAAGGTAATAAAGGCTGAAAAGATCTGAGGAAAATTTACAACAACAAAATTAAGGAAAAAATTTGCGTGTCATTATACAATTTATAAAGTGTCAGTAATTATGCCTCAGCTGCACTTCCAAGTAGCCATATCACAATCTATACCTCTAATGGGGTTGCCCTTTGTGTGTACTCTTCTCACATCTAGTACTTAGGTTTGTCACTGTATTCATCTCTTGCTTTGAAGCTGTCAGGAAAAAAAATCATTATCTGCATCTCTGTAAGGCTCTTACTAGTGGTGACTGTGAATCCTCAGCAGCCATTTCAGTTCATAGCATTTAGTAGCTAGATGAGAAAGAGCAAAGGATTTCAACCAACTGTAAACCTTAAGGCAAAGGCTTCATATCTGCTAGAAACAGAAGGAATATTTAAAGACCCCTATTGTGGTTTGAGTTCCCAGGGAAGATATCTAAGTAAAAGAATAGCAATGAGGAGGTTAACTCAAATTAGCAAGAATTCATGTGCTCACTACCCGTAGAAGGGAAATGAAGAGAATAACATTGGGAAGAGGAAGGTGCTAGGGTGTGATACAGTCTCAGTGGAGACCTCAACTGTGCTACAGTTGGCTCCGAAGAGGGGTGACCCTTCAGAGATACCTAATTTTTGAATAAGAGGGTTGGTCTTTTGATACATGTGGATCAGTTCTAGAATTCAGTCTCCTTGGAGACACAGCTGCCTTTAGCCCAAGCAATTTCTCAAGGGGGGGTTGGCACACAGCAACACACCCCACACCTGAAAAGATATCACAGTGCCTACTACAACCCCATCCACAGCTCAGTAACAAGTTGTTCAAATTTTCTCCAAACAATTTTACTTACATTTATTTACAGCATAACACTGACTCTAGACACATAATCAAAAGCCTTCCTTCATTGCTACAATAAAGTATACACTGAAATTTGTGTAGCTGCTGGGCAAAGAAACAGAAAATAAGATGTAGATTTTATCCTCCAGTTGTGCATAGACTAGTAAATGAGATAAGAAGTAGAAATAAAGTTTGGCTTCCCTACTTTCAAAGCAAGCAGCAAAATTTCATAAGAGCATCTCTGAGGGATTTGTCTGCAGCCACAGCTATCGGCCTTCCACTTATACCCTTGATAATCTTCACTCTCTTCTGCAACCTATAAAAGGTGTAGGGAGTTCATAAAAAAGCAGGCAGGCAGCCCAGAAAACAAAAAATCACCCACAATCTAAGAAAAGGCAATAGTGGCTACTCCTCTGGACAACAGTGAGTCATGAATCTGAGACTAAAGCAGCCCTTCTTAACATCTCCCATAAAAGACCTTTGGCACATTGCAAGCAGGTCTTAGTTGTTACAGCTGGAGAATTAAGGAGCCCTGAAATTTTTTAAAAAGATTTATTTATTTGAAAGTCAGAGTTACACAGAAAGAGAAGAGGCAGTGACAGAGAGAGAGGTCTTCCATCTGCTGGTTCACTCCTAAATTGGCTGCAATGACCAGTGCTGTGCCGATCCGAAGCCAGGAGCCAGGAGATTCCTCCAGGTCTTCCCACATGGATGCAGGGGCCCAAGGACTTGGGCCATCCTCTAGTGCTTTCCCAGGCCACAGCAGAGAGCTGGATGGGAAGTGGAGCAGCCAGGACTTGAACCAGTGCCCATATGGGATGCCAGCACTGCAGGTGGCTGCTTTACCCACTACGCCACAGCACCAGCCCCTCAGGTAGGTATTTTTCATGAAGTAGAACTATTGACAAATCCACAAGAATTTCTTTCAGGAGTGTGAGTATAATATGCTGGGCACCACTCCAGACATTCACAGGAGGCAAACTAGAAATATTTTCCACCTTCTTGAAATGAATGTTCTAGGGGGAGATTCATCCAAACTTATTAAGTAGTATCTGACAAAGATACATACAAATAAATAAAGGAAGAATTAGTATTATTTACATCCTATTTATTAAATTAATGTTTATACTAATGCACAACCATGATATAACGTGGCCAAATACTCGGTATCACACAGAGTTTTCTAAAATATTTACTTGCCAGCCAGATCCATTAGTCAATCTGTGCTTTGAAGTTTCTGTTCTAACATATTTTCCCCCTCTTGAGACATAAGCTTTTTATTTTATTCTGTTTGTTCCTTTCTCCTTCCTGAATCATTCTTTCTTTCCTTCCTACATCTTTTGGAGTTTTTGATAAAAACACCCTCCAGTACCTCTGCAAGACAGTATTATTAAAGGCAAGTCAGAGCTCTACCAAAGGCGTGGGGGCATGATGCTTCTCCCTCCACCAGAGACCCTCTCCCATCCCAATCCTTTACTGTCCTTTCTCCAAGTTTTTCTCTCCCTCTTAGCTTTGGGTGTAGACCTGCTCTCTAGGCCTGAGTTACCTGGTATCCGGCTACTATTGAGAACAATTTTTAGCTTCTTTTCACTAGCATCCCATGTGCAAGGAGGAAAGGGGTCTCTATAAGAAGATAGTATTCTAATGTTCCATGACTGCGAACATTGTCTATCATGCCCAGACTATCTTGATGTCATATATAAAAATCTCCAACAAATGCATATTTGCAGTCCAAGATTAAAGAAGAGACCAAATCATTCTATTATTATTTTTTTATTATTTGACAGATAGAGAGACAGAGAAAGATCTTCCTTCCATTGGTTCACCCCTCAAATGGCCGCCACAGCCAGAACTATGCCAATCCAAAGCCAGGAGCCAGGTGCTTCCTCCTGGTCTCCCATGCAGTACAGGCGCCCAAGCACTTGGGTCATCCTCCAGTGCCTTCCCAGGCCACAGCAGAGAGCTGGACTGGAAGAGGAGCAACCAGGACTAGAACCCGGCACCCATATGGGATGCCAGCACTGCAGGTGGAAGGTTAACCAAGTGAGCCATGGCACCAGCCCCTCTATTATTATTTTCAATAAACATGTTATTAACTTAATTTTCTGATAATCATCAAATTAAACTGATCTTCAATTTATGCCAATCACCAAGTCAAGTCGTTCAGTTTCTGATCCTTAGCATCCTCAACTGAATTATTTGGACTTGAAATTAAGTTGAATTACAGTATTTCTGGAGGATAGGATTTTATGATTCAAGAATTCAAATGAATTAAAATCAGAGGTCACAGAAGTGTATCACAATTTTAATAAGAGACCCAGAAAACACATATACACACATATACAGAGCCATGATCTAAATGTGTTTATGGATCAAAATCTAATCACATTTTGAAAATTACTGGCAAATACTATACCCCTACTTTCTCCTTTTAGGTATATTATTGTCTAATCACGCTATTGGCTTTTTTTTAATAAATAAGAGAATATTTTAATTGGGTCAGAACATTCTAAGATATTTGTGCCATTCTCCAGTTTTAGTCTCGCTCCTAATATGTAGTGTTTATAAACTGAATGGTTTAATTTGAGGCATTGTTTCAAACATAGAAATAAGTGGAAACATATTTTATAGGCTTAAAGAAGATGAGATTATTTCCTTATAAGGTAGAGTGATGTTTTATATTAAATTTTAGATTTTTGAGTGGATCTTAAAAGAAGGAAATTTGTAAAACTAGATGTGTTAATCTTTTATGTAACATTGTAGAGTTTTTAAAACTCATATAGACTTGAAGGTTGATCTAGATTATAGGTTTTAACATGAAATCCAGGGATGAAGACCCATCCCTCTGCTTCTGGGAATTCATCGGCTTCCAGAAATCAGATGAAATGTAATGGGGGTAAGTTCATTCCTTGATGCAGAGATGCAGTGATTCCAACAGAAGGAATTTCTGACTCAGTACAGTTGAGAAACACTGGTTTCTATTTCAGCTCCTTATTTTAGTGAAGAGGCTACTGAGGTCCAGAAATGGCAGAGGGAGTAGCAGCCAAGCCAGAAATAGAACTCACGTCTGCAGTGGGGCCATCAGTCCAGCTCTCTCCTTCTCTGTACGCAACACATAGATCATGCTAGTCTGAAAGTGGGATCAGGAAAACTTTTGTTCTTAAAAAAAAAGAGGAGTGTTGAAATATGAAGTGAGATTGAAGGGGAACTGTTAGAGTCGTGCTGTGGTGTTAAAAACTTAATCCAGGCCAGCACCCCTTGGCTCAATAGGCTAATCCTCCACCTGCGGTGCCGGCACACCGGGTTCTAGTCCCGGTTGGGGCGCCGGATTCTGTCCCAGTCACTCCTCCTCCAGTCCAGCTCTCTGCTGTGGCCTGGGAGTGCAGTGGAGGATGGCCCAAGTGCTTGGGCCCTGTACCCACATGGGAGACCAGGAGGAAGCACCTGGCTCCTGGCTTTGGATTAGCGCGGTGCGCCAGCCACAGTGGCCACTGTGGGTGTGAACCAACAAAAAAGGAAGATCTTTCTTTCTCTCTGTCTCTCTCTCTCTCACTGTCCGCTCTGCCTGTCCAAAAAAAAAAAAAAAAAAATTTAATCCAGGCCCTGGGTTCAAGCAATGGATGTCCTATTAGCAGAAACCAACAATTTGGAAGCGACTTTTCTGTTAGTGTTTGATTTCCCACTTGTCGTTGAGGACTGCCTTTTCTGTGCCTTTCCACTGCTTCACAATCATCTTCAGTTTATCTTCTTTCACATCTCAGAGTAGAATTTCCCTCAGACTTAGAAATGCAATTTTTCTTTCCTTGCCTTCTCCTACGTTCATATTTCCTCACAGAATATTTGATTTCATAAGAAATTTACTGGCCCCACATATGTCCTTCCAGGCACTTTGGAATCTGTGGCACAGACCATGGGAGGGGTTCTGGGCACCAGGGTGAACCTGCTTGTAGCCCAGAGGACAGATGTTGCTCCCGTTTGAGCACATACCTGCTGCTGCCACCTCACTTACAGGGAAACCAAGCGTTCCAGAGCCCACAAGCTTTGGAAAACATGATGGCACTTTGTCAGAACAAAGTATCAGCCAGAGGAAGCTGACGCTGATGTTCTTCCCCTCCTGCTTTTCCTAGGGAAGATGCTGAAGACAACTAAGCAGCAGGTGATGACAGAGACCCGTCTGCGAGCCCCTTGAAAACTCTCTCTCCCTCAATCTCTTGCAGTTGGCCCATGTGTTACCCACAGAAGAGAATTTCCTGCTGCTGTTCCGGTGCCAGCAGCTGAAGTCCTGTGAGGAATTCATGAAGACATGGAGAAAATATGATACTGATCACAGTGGCTTCATAGAAACCGAGGAGCTTAAGGTAAGCAAGTAAAAACTTGGGCTACTTTTTTCCCCTTTCAGATAGAATTATGAACTGCTAAGAACTTCATGGCTTTTTAAAAAACCTCCCACTGAAGAAACTAATGTTGAGCAATAGCACATTTTCACCCACTCTTCCACATCATTAATGAAGTAGCAGATCAAAAAAGAGATTTTAAATGCTTCTTGAAACTGTTCAGTAATACGAAAAAAGTATCATTTTTTCTGGTGTACACAAATTGTTATATAAGACAGATAGCCTCAGAACCATATAAAAGTTCAATAAGCTATTCCTTTCATTGAAATTTTATTTTACAAATTAAACACCTGTATAAACATATTTCTCTTTCAAAAAAGACAAAGAACAAATTATTGCACACTTACTGTATGCCAACTGCTTTGTTTATAATCTTATATAGATTAGTAACACCCCAGTGATAAAAAGGGTTCAGAGATGTTTAGTGATCTTCTTAGGGCCACACAACCCAATGCCTCTGAACAATAAAAATAACAACCAAACCCTAATACAATCAATCTTTTGAAAAACTGCAACTTTGAAAATGAATTTACCAATTCATATCATATGAGGTACAAACAGTTAAGTATAAAAGGAGAAGGCAACGACAGATCTGAAATAAGGTCTCACCTTGCATTAAATCTCTACAATGTTTTTGTTTGTTCCATCTTTAATACTGGAGTGACAATGCCTTCCTCTCAGATGTACTGTGAAATTCAGGGAATATGTTATACATGAAAAATTTTGTGAAATTCAAGACACGGTAAATTATATGATTAATGAACTCAATTTTCTAGCCTTTCAGACATATGGAAGCATCTTTCAACTCATTTCCTTTTATTCAGCCCAAGACATTTCAGACCAGAAGTTTCCGTTTTCTCTAACTTCAGAATATAAGCAATTAACAGGGAAGCAAGTTGATATTTGTTGAGCATCTACTATGTGGCAAGCACAGTACTTGGTGCTCGAAATGTATATTTGCAATTAATCTTCACAGAAGACTTTGCAATGCAAGTATGATCATTCCAAATATGCCAACAGGGAAACTGAAGTTCAAATAGATTCAAAATGTGTTCAGTGTTACAGAACTGCAAAGGAAGAGAACATGAATTCGGATCTACTATACCTAATAATACTAAATAATGCTTTTTTCCTGTAACACTACATGCTTTCAAATTTCATTCATTGAGATCTGCTGCTTCCAGCAGATGGGGAAACATGAATGTTAAAGAGTTTCCTAATCATAGTTTAACATAGTTTATCTCTAGATATTTCCTATTCAACTACAGCCTTGTGAAAGTGAAAACATTTTTAGCTTTAAAAAAAAGTCACTTTATTTATTTCAAGCATAGATAAACAAACAGCTAGAGGTTGCCAATCCATTGGTTCAGTCCTACACGCCTGCAATAGCCAGGGCTGGGGCATAATGAGCCAGAAGTCAGAGATTCTGTCTGGGTCTCCCACAAGGATGGCAGGAATCTAAATACTTGAGCCTTTACCTGCTGCCTCCCAAAGTGTGCATTAGCAAGAATCTGGAATCAGGAGTTGAGCAAGTATGGAAAACTGAGCATTCTGACATTGCTGGTGTCCAAACAATATCTTAACCACTAGCCCAAATGCCCTCCCCATAACATTTTCAATGTGCAGTCATTGAAAACAATGACTTTTATAAACTTGCAGCTCAGCAATCTAGAGCCCACAAGGTGACAGAGCTTATTCTATTAGACACACACACACACACACGCACACACACACACAAACCTTTTAAAAATCCTTTCAAGTTCATACTGAAAACCTTAGCTCATTTCCAACACTGACCTCGAAATATTCTGTCTCCTCCTTTGTTCTAAATTTTGTTCTCAGAAAGAAATTCTAAATAGAAGTTCTCCTCCCTAGAGAATTCTGAAGATAAGTTGGCATTCTTCTTTAATGGATCTTTCAAAAAAGCTAATTTTAAGACCCATAATAGAGTAAAACACCGCTTGCTCTCAGACACGACTTTGAATCTCAGCGTCCCTAGGTTTCTCCCAGGCTATTTTTGTGACCACCATTTTAGTCTCTAATGAGGCTTTTTAACCCAATTAATCTCTGACAAAGGCCTCATAAGGCTCAAAAATAAAATTCACCCCCAACAGATAACTTTGAATTTTCCATGCTTCACTTTGGATTTGAAGTGGAATGTTTCAGGTGAAAATAAATTCATTAAACCAAGAAAAAGTCTCCTTCTTTCAAAAGAGTGAAGGAATGGGTGCATTTCAGAAGGAGATAAACCACTGTTAAACCAAAGAAACCCAATCCTTCAACAATAACCGGGCACGGTATCTGCTGAGTTTCCCATAATTACATTAAATCATTTTCTGAGAAAACGAAGGAGTTGCAAATGAACAGCACTAGATAAAATGAAAGACTATTCTATACTTAAGTACTTTCACTATCATTTATATGCCAAACCTTTGTAAAGCTTTTATTGATTTATGTCTCTTTAAAACAAAAAATGAAACTCAATCCTCAGCTCCAACTGTCAAGTTAAAAACCACATTTTTTCTTCCTTCCCACATTAATCTCTATTTCAATGTGATTAACATACCCTTCAAGGGTTAGATGACATCATCTGTAGGCACCTGTTTTCATGTGAATGGTCAGCTGAGGCATTTTAACCAAAGTGTTTTGGACTACAGCAAGTTTAAAAGCCACTGACTGGCCCTTTGGAGAAATGAGCTTCATACTGGCCATAAACTAATATACAAATACAGCCTGTGAGAACAGAAAATGCATTTGAAATTAGAGGTATCTCTCCATCTGGTTTACTGATTATTTTTCAAGCATGTTACAGAGATATAGAGAAAGGCCCTATGTGTCTTACAGAATAGTCACATAAAGACTTGTGCAGATATCAAATAGAAAGGCATCCCTTGAGGTGGCTGGGTTTTAATGTTTTTATTCAGATTCTTACATGGTGCATAATCCAGATAGTCCTTTTGTTGGAATCTGAAAAAATTCTATATAGCTCAGTTTCTGATGGATCAAGTCCCAGTAAAATTAAAATACTGTACCTGTCACTAGCACATTCATTGCCACAATGATTTAATATTGCATCCAGGGCCCTCTTCTCACCCAGTTCAACCTTCATAAAAAGACTCTTTTAGTATTCCTTGAATGTTCTATTTCAAGTCAGGCTGAAGTGGAAGCAGACTACATGCATTATCGATGTCACTTATCTGAGTGTTCTTGATCTCAACAGAACTTTCTAAAGGATCTGCTGGAAAAAGCAAACAAGACGGTTGATGACACAAAATTAGCTGAGTATACAGACCTAATGGTAAGACTGATTGTGAAAAGACAGTAGCCAAGAGCTCATAAAATATTACTGTGTTCTTACTAATTCCTGAAGCTACACAGGATGAAATAAATAAACCATGATGTGGGCATCACATGCACACAGGTATCATTTCGTTTGTAAAGGATGCTTACATCTTGTAATGCTGAGTTCTGCAGGCATTAAGTTCCAGGCTCAACATATGGGCATCGCCTCTCATTTGGAGCTATATAATTTTTATTTATCAAAATATTATTTTTTTTCTTGAGAAATCAGGGCATATATCACTGAATTACATAATTTATAATTTGTAAGTTATATCACCCAAAATTCACTTTTTGTGGAGGTTCTGAATCTATTATTTATCTCCTAGATTAGAAAATGATAGGCTGCGTAAGAATGTAAATAAGCCTTCTAGCTATTTTATTCCTTAAGATACTTATAATGGATCCCCTTTTTTCCATTTTTATTTCAGGCTATTATGCTGATGCTATCAGTGAGGAAGTCCAAATATAGCCTTAGCTTGATGCTATAGTAAATAGTTTAACCACGATCTATTATAGAATATTGATAATGGAATCAAGAAAATTGCTTTATGCTTAGGCATCTTATGTGTTGAGAACAAATAAGCAAATAGATTAATGTGGTCTAAATACAATAAGCCAATTCACATGAAGTTAGTTTGTTTCAAATAGGTGATATTTTCTTATTTTGACTCATTACAGGGTTAGGACTTCCAGGAGATACATAAGGGTACTTTTAAAATTCATGGAAAATACATATTGTTAAAAAGCTATGTATTAGTTACAATTTTTTTGCCCCCAAAAAAATACTCTAGGAAATTTTAAAAATATCATGGAAATGGAAATAAAAGATAGGTTGAGGGGCCGGCTCTGTGGCATAGCAGGTTAAGCTGCTGCCTGCAACGCTGGCATCCCATATGTGTGCTGGTTCAGGACTCAGCTACCCCACTTCCAATCCAGGTCCTGGCTGATAGCCTGGGAAGGCAGTGGAAGATGTCCCAAGTGCTTCGTCCTGCACTTGCGTGGGAGGTCCAGAAGACCTGAAGCTCCTGGCTTCAATCTGGCCCAGCCCCGGCTATTGTGGCCATTTAGGGGGTTGAACCAGCAGATGGAAGATCTCTCCCTCCCTCCTTCCCCATCCTTCTTTACGTGCCTTCTTCTCTCTGTGTAACTCTGATCTTCAAATAAATAATTCAATTTTTAAAGGGAAAAAAAAACATAAGTTGACTTTGGTAAAAGAGACATTTGAAATCCATGCAGAGTTTTTCAATAATGTATATTTTCCATGAACTTTTTAGAGACACTGAATATATTTATAAATGCTTCAAGTATTGTGGGGAAACTGTGAATTCTTGCAACTTGGATTCAAATAAATAACCCAGAAATCATAGTTGTGTATTATAAAAGCTGCTGTTATGTTAGACTAATGAAGGAGTTAGAATTTGTCACTTTCCTGAGAAGCAGTCTTACAAAGGACTTGACTGTAGTTGATGTAACTGAGGTTTACTTTCAACCTTAACCTACTTTCTGGGGATAAAAAAGCCACTAGGACTTCTTTATTCACGAAGCTGTGATAATTGTTTTAAAGATGGACTAATCTTGAGTTTCAAAATAACCAAAAATATCTTCATGGGGCCTCCTTAATTCTTCATCACATGTCCATTTACAATAACATTAGCAAACAAATGGGTAGATTTGCTTGCTATGTGCCACAATGGGCAGATATAAACTCTGATTACCTTTTGGGAAATGGACAATAACCTACATTTATCAATTTTCTATTTTGTTCCTACCTTAAGGGATATCTATTTAAAGTCAAATCTCCTTTCCAGGTAGAAATTTTAAGCAACCTTTCAAAAGCCAATCAAATAGGACTTTTCCCCTGTTGGACTGGCCCAGGATATCTGATTAAATGTCATAAACCAGTTCAAATTCAGGAAGCAAATTAATCAAGAACTAATTAAAATTTAAATATATATGTGGGGAAATATTTCCCTATGGGCACTAAACTGTGTGATCTACTTGTCCAGGATCTTGGTAGATAGTATGACAATATCAGAATTTATGACCTATTTAGTGTTCTTTTAATGTACATATTGTATATAAATATATTGTAGGTCTACTACATTCTTCTAACATGGCAATAATTGCTACTTTTAAAAAGGTGCATGTTTCTCTAATAATCATGAGTGTGTTCATGTCAGGTTGGGTCATGGTGCATGATGAGTATGTAAGTATAATAGAGAGTTCCAAAGATTTACTGAATATGTAGTACCCAATTAAAAATTATGCAAGAACTCTATTTTCTAAGACTATGTTCATGTTATCTGTATATTGCTTTTGTTTATATTCTTTTGCTCCAAAATTATGAAGTTAATTAAATTTTTATTGTCATAACATTGTTTGGAGAGATTTAAGAAGTGCCATGTACTGCAAAGCTCCAGCCCTCCCATATCTGGACACACATACAGATATATTTGCAAGAGGAAATGATGGTAACTTTGAAGTCTAGCTAAAATCACTACTACTACTCTGTTTGGCTATTCCATGCTGTTCTGACACGCTTTGGCAATTAACTCAAGTTCTAAAATTAAAATGTTGCATTGAAAGTTTAAAAAATGCTAGTTTCAAAAAGTTTTTATATGCATTTGATAATTCAAGCTGCTTTATTTTGAATGTATATGTCCTTCATTAAATAAACCATTCATCAATGGCTAGAATAATGTCATTCTCTCTTTCAGCTGAAACTATTTGATTCAAATAATGATGGGAAGCTGGAATTAACTGAGATGGCCAGGTAAGTTTAGGAACTGTACATAAGTTCTTATAATACTGTTCTCTTTCCAAAAACCAATTTATTCATATGTTTTTCTTCCAAAAGGTTACTACCAGTGCAAGAGAATTTTCTTCTTAAATTTCAGGTATTTAATTTTTTCTCTACAGCAAATAATATTTTCCTTGAAAAGACAGAATGTGAGATATTTGTCAAGGGAAATATGTTGAAATACAGTAAGAGCATTTTAACCTTTACTCTCTTCTCTGTCTCCTAGGGAATCAAAATGTGTGGGAAAGAGTTCAATAAGGCTTTTGAGTTATATGATCAGGTAAAAATTCGTTTTTTATCCTCTCTTTTTATTGTGATGAAAATAGCACATGATCTGCCCTCTTAACAAAATTCTAAGTGTAAAATATCGTATTGTCCACTACAGACAATGTTGTTCAGCAGATCTTTAGAACTAATTCATCTGCATAATTGATGACTTTATGCCTATTGATTAATAGCTCCCCTTCCCCTAGCACTGGCAATGACCATTGTATTTACAATTTGAGTTTAGCTATTGTACAAACATCGTTTAAGTGAAATTTTGCAATACTTGTCCTTCTCTAACTTATTCCACTTATCATGTCTTCAAGTTTCATCTATATTGTCATATATTGCAAAAATGTCCATTCTTAGGGCTGAAAATATTACTCTGTGTGTATATATGCATATATCACAATTTCTTCATTCATCTATTGGTGGGCATTTAGTTTGTTTCCACGTCTTGGTTTTTTGAATAATGCTACAATAAATATTGGAGTGTTAATATCTCTTTGAGATCCTGATTTCAAATCTACAGGTTAAATACCAAGAACTGAAATTGCTAAATCATATGGTAGTTCTGCTTTCAATTTGTTTAGGAATCTTAATTACTGTTTCTCATAGTGCCCACATTATTTGGGATTCCCACCAATAGTGTGCACCCCAAGCAGTGTCTTAACAGCCGAGTCATATGCTCCACCCAGTTTATTCAAATCTCCACCAACATTTGTTTTGTTTCGTAATATGCAATCTAAAAGCTATGAACTAATATTTAATTGTAGCTTCTTTTTAATTCTCTGACAGTCAGTGATATTGATCATCTTCATATACCTGTTGGCAATCTGTATGTCCTCTATGGAAAAATGTCTGTTCTAGTCATTAGTCCAAGTTTTTCAATTGGATTATTAGGTTTTTCACTAAAAACTATTAGAGTTGTGTGAGTTCATTGTGTACCTTGGAACTTAACACATTATCTGATATATATAACTGGCAAATATTTTCTCTCTGTAGGTTGCTTTTTCCTTTTGTTGAGTATTCCTTTGCTAGGCAAAAGGTTTTTAGCTTGGTGTAGTCTCACTTGTCTATTTTTGTGTTTCTTGACTGTGCTTATGATTTCAGATCCACAAAATCATTGATAGGACCAATATCGTAAAGTTTTTCCCTGTCCTGTGAATTTTAAAGTTTCATGCCTTGCATTTAGATCTTTAATACATCTTGAGTTAATTCTTGTGCAAGCCTAAGGATCCAATAACATTGTTTTGCATATAATGTTCATTTTCCCAACACCATTTGCTGAAGGGATGATCCTTGGTCAAGTATTTGTTGTCATGTAGACTGATTTCTGGGCTCCCTCTGCTGTTGCATTGGTCTGAGTTTCTGTATGCCAGAAACAATCAGGCAGCATAAGGCTTCAACCTTTATTCTTCTTTCTCAAATTTGTTATCTGGAGTCTCCTGTGAGATGAATGTTAGTATCATTTTTCTGTATCTATAAAAAGATGCCATGGGAATTTGGAAAGGGATCACATTGAATCTTTGGATTTCTTTGAGTAGTATGGACATTTAGTAATATTGAACTCTCCAGTCTGTAACGCAGGATGTCTTTTCACAGGCCTGTGTCATTTTCAGTTTCTTTCAATGATTCAAGTTGTAGTTTTCAGGATACAAGTCTTTCACCTCCTTAATTACCTTTATTCTTAAGTGTGTTACACACTTTTTGTTTCTTCTACTAAAAATACCAGAGTGGAGCTTCCCAGAAAGGAAAAGGTTTATTGCAAGTCAGTTTACAAGCTCACAGTTCCGAACCTGACAGCACCATTAGCTTGGTGCCTGGAGAAGGCTGACAGTAGCACAGGGGCTGCTGACAAATGATCACATGCTGAGCCAGGAAGCAGAGAGAAGCTAGGATAAACTCAGCATAAAGAAACAGTCCTCTGGCAAGAACCACACACACACACACACACACACACACACACACACAGCTAACGATCTCCCACTGGAACTCCATTATTAGACCAAGTCTCCACCCTGAATCCATCACCATTTAACATTACGCCTTTAGAGTTTAGATATCTGCCTGAGTTTGGGAAACCAAGTCCCTGTTCAATCCATAACATTAAGTATTTGATTCTTTGTTGTACTATTGAAAACAGGATTTGTCTAATACTTTCGGAGTTTACTGTTAGTGTACAGAGACACAATTGGCTTTTGAAGTTTGGTATTTTGTCTTGCAACTTTACTGAGTTTGTTTATTCAGAGGTTTTTTTGCAGTCTCAGGATTTTCTTAATATATATAAATCATGTTATCTGTAAATGGACAATTTTGTACCTCTTTCTTTTCCATTTGGATGCCTTAAACGTTTGTTTTTATCTATAATTTGATTTTTGAGAATTTAGAAAATGTTTGCTAGGGGAAAGTAAAAATCTTGGACTTCAGGTTCATATTGAAAGAAACATGGGCTTTAAAGTCATACAACGAATTCATTCTTTCCTAGGAAATATATTATGATATGTCCTGTATGATACAAAACTTGATTCAGATCCCACACTGATTTATTGACTTTGAGGCTTTGAACAAGATACAAAACTCCTTGGAGCCTCCATTTCTTCATTGGTGAAGACATGGGCTCTCAGTTAGCTGCCATTTTCTGCTGTGATACCAGGCCCCTCACATGGTTTCCCCAGGCCTTGGCACCCATCCTCACCAGATGAATGTATTTGTGATGACTTTCTTACATACTGTGAATTACTTTGTTACTCCCGTTTCAATAGGAGACAATACTGTTAATGCAAAACGTGAAGTATAAAAGTATTATAAGATATGTGATAAATGTGACATGAGTGAGAAGCAACTCATTTTCTAACTTGGGAGCAGCTAAAGATTGTGAGGGCCTGACATACAGTATTTTGCATGGTTGGGCGATTTTCTGGGTACTCTAATGATTGGCAGTTTACTTCATTCCCTACCACCACTGTCCATAGAGTTGGTTGTTTGCTGTTTTCTCATCCCCCAGGATGGTAACGGGTACATAGATGAAAATGAACTGGATGCCTTACTGAAGGATCTGTGTGAGAAGAATAAACAGGTAATTCAGTTAACATGCCACTTACTTCTTAGGCAGAATTTATGGATCTATCTTGAAGCAACCACATATCCATTTTGGAAATCTATTTAAAATATTTACAGAGGAACAAAAGTACATTACATGTCTTGACTAGATTTGGTTCTGGGCTACATCAGTGTAACTATGATAAATAGTTTTAAGAAAACAACCTGTGCTTATTCACATTTGCTTAAGTATTTAATCTAGCTCTTTTTTCTAAAACATTTTGTTAATTGAGAGGCACAGAGAGACATAAATACATGCACATATACACACACACACACAACTGCACACACACAGATAGAACTCCCATCTCATTGGTTCACTCCCCAAGTGACTGCAATGGCCTGACCTGGGCCAGGCCAAAGCCAGGAGCTGGAAACTCAAACCAGGTGGCAGGCACCCAGTTACATGAGCCATCACCTGCTGCTTCCCAGTGTCTAGATTAGCAGGAAGCTGGAATAAAGAGCCAGAGCCCAGTGTAAACTCCAGGTATTCTGATATGGTACATGAGCGTGGTAACCAGTAGGCTAAATGCCTGCCCCTTCAGCTTTTTTTTTAATGGATTGATGTAACAAGGAGGTTTCATCTCACATTGTATCACTTGTCTTTGGCTAATTAACTTCCTTAATGCCATCTATGTTCTACACAGGAACTGGATATTAATAATATTCCAACATACAAGAAGAGCATAATGGCTTTGTCGGATGGAGGGAAGCTCTACCGAACAGATCTTGCTCTTATTCTTTGTGCTGGAGACAACTAGAGTTGGTGGCCACTTGCTAGTGACACATTGTATCTAAAAAATAACTGTGCATTATAAGGGAGTAGGCTGTATTTTCTTTTATATCTGTAAATCTAACTGCATATAGATAATTATCCAGGATGTGTGGCACATTCTTTTCAGCTTGTTTCTATACTGTTTGTAATGTACAGTTTTTGTAACTATATGACTGAAAACGAGAAAGTCTATGCTTAGGCCAGTCAGTACACCCAACTGAAACAAAAGTAACCTACCATATTTCTGCTTTCATACAGTTGGGCACTATGATTTCCCTAAGAATTCCACCAGAATTAATCTCTGAAATTCTAATCTTTGATGTGTAAATGGACATTTGCTACTGAGTAAGAGAGTTATATATGAAAAGCATTCTTATTTTAAATAATCATAGGACTGTCCCACAAATGTATTTCAAAGTTATATTTTCAACTATTAGAAAGAATGTGCTTTTACATCTAAAATACTCACCAAAATATCAAGAAATAGAAGTTAATTGTGGCTTTATGTGGTTACAGTCACACTATAGAAGATTTAGTTTATTATCAATAACTGTCTATTGCTTGAATCCATATTAAACTATTGGTTCAAATTGAGTTGTTAATAAGAGAAGACAGCACCAGATGACACATAAATCTGTCTGATACTATGTCTTTATTTCCACAAACCTAACATCAGAGAGTATGACCTTAATCCATTTTCTAAACTGTTTTCACATGTTGCAGATTATACTTATTCGAGTAAACTGCTGTTTCATGTCATATTCTGTGTAATCTGATTAAATTTAATATACTGAGTATCCTGGTGTCTAGTTTGCATACTTCCTGGATTTTCTTTCTATGTAGAAGTGTTCATTTCCACAAAGGGTATCTGCTGCCTCTAAAAATATTTTTTGTAGCTATAACAACTCTATTTTTTACTATTAATTGAATTTTAATGTAAAATTCATAGCATCCTGATTATTGAATGTTATACCATCAATATTTTTGTGTATTCTGTGGACTATATTTCATATTGAGATCAGCATTCAAAATAGTTCTATTTCTATCTACAAATAGTTTCAAATGAGTTTTAAAAAAATCTGAAGAGAAATGCTAATGTAATCATTTATCTTATCTAGTAAGGAAGATTCTAAGACATTCTTTGGCCCACATCCAAGTCAATTCCACCTATTTGTAGCTAGAATATTCTTAACCAGATATAGTTAACATGTAATAGTTGGTGATTTAGTTCTCATGTTGTGAAGCAGAGAGCTATGATAGATGTCTCTATGTATTATAAAGTTATCGCCAAAGAGTTAATGATGGTTCTGGGTCAGCTTGAATGTCCGCATTCTATAAATTCAACACTTATTTTTTAGTTCATAAATAACAAAAAGGTAAGCTTTTTCCCTCAAGAATGAACAGAAAAGTGATCTGTCAAGAAAAATTTAACAAATAACGTGAGTGGTAGATTGGCTTTGCCTCTAGTGTATAAATGCAAGCACCAACATTAACTGAATTTAACTTCCAAGTATAAATAAAGAAGAAAATAACCTAAATCTTTTGTATTTGTTTACTCTCCAAAGTATTAGTTAACATGTAATTCACAATCAATCCAGGTAGAAATACAGAACGATCAAATTATTACAGCCTAAAGAATCTAAATAAATATGAACTTGACTAAATGAGTTACTTGTATTAGATCACTTATGGAATAAAGGGGTATCTCTGGCATTCACATTTACAAACAAAAAACTTTCAGAAAGTTCAAATATCTGGAAATTTTTTTGCCCAGTTGATATTGTAAAATATTTCTTATGGAAGGCTTCCAGAGGAATATGAGAAAAAAGAATTTTCTTACAATTTATCTGTAGAAAAATAGTTATTCAGCACAAAATACACACAAAATCTGTCCCAGGTTTGGCATTCTTGCAATAATAGCATGGAAAAGGAAGAAAAAACAGCAACAAGAAAGTATGATGGGAGTAGTTCTGAAGAGACTTTCTGGAGTACTCACAGTAATAATGGTCACAAATCTAGCATGCAGGATATTAACTCCTAAGCACTAGCAAACAAAGAAATCCTTCCACCTCAACTAAATCCATCATACTTCTGTATGCATGTCAGGTCTGATTCCTGGGCCAAAAACAGGGTGAACAATTGTTTTTAAATGAATGTAGAGGGGTGAATGTAAGATGATTGACACAGGGCCTACGTCACACTACAAACAAAACTCACTCCACACTTAATATCAATCTTAATGCAAAAGGCATGCATGCAATAACAGAAGAATATCTTCAATACCCTGTGCATGGAACTATTTCTTAGTACCAATTAAGAAGAAACAGATTTAAAACTTGGACTCAATTAAGTACTGCTGTTCAGGAAAATATACTATTAAGAGAGTGAGAAAAATTAAAGTCAAAGTGAAGAAGGTATTTGCAACACATATAACTGACAAAAGCACATATCCAAAATACATAAGCATTACTCCTGGAAATCAACTTTTTAAAATATAATGCAAGAGAGAAAAGTGCAAGACAGCTGAGCAGACATTTCACAAATATAAAAATACCTAAATGTCCAATAAACATAAAAACTGATCAGCTTTATTAGCAAGGAAGACAAACACCAATTTAAAAATTAGACACCAGAAAGACTACAGCTAAAGATGCAGCTAAAGTATTGGTGGGTAAGGACATGACACAGTGGGAATGCTCACACTCTGCATGGTGGGAGGTTAGATTGTGAACACTCTAGAAAACCATTTGGCAGTATCCTTAATTTGAACATATGCACATCCTATAATTCAGTGATTTCACTATTTATCATCAATCTAATAGAGAAAGATGGGTTTGTTTTCATCACATTTATTTAAGCATTGTCTTTGGCATAATCTTTTTTTTTTTTTTTGACAGGCAGAGTGGACAGTGAGAGAGAGAGACAGAGAGAAAGGTCCTCCTTTGCCGTTGGTTCACCCTCCAATGGCTGCCGCGGCCAGCGCGCTGCGGCCGGCGCACCGCGCTGATCCGATGGCAGGAGCCAGGTGCCAGGTGCTTTTTCCTGGTCTCCCATGGGGTGCAGGGCCCAAGCACTTGGGCCATCCTCCACTGCACTCCGGGCCACAGCAGAAGGCTAGCCTGGAAGAGGGGCAACCGGGACAGAATCCGGCGCCCCGACCGGGACTAGAACCCGGTGTGCCGGCGCCACAAGGCGGAGGATTAGCCTGTTGAGCCACGGCGCCGGCCGGCATAATCTTTTTATTTGACAGGCAGAGTTAGAGAGTGAGAGAGACAGAGAGAAAGGTCTTCCTTCCATTGGTTAACCCCCCGAAATGGCCACTACGGCTGGTATGCCGCGCAGATCCAAGCCAGGAGACAGGTGCTTCCTCCTGGTCTCCCATGCGGGTGCAGGCGCTAACCTCCACTGCCCTCCTGGGCCACAACAGAGAGCTGGACTGAAAGAGGAGCAACTGGGACTAGAACCCGGCACCCATATGGGATGCTGGTGCTGCAGGTGGAGGATTAACCAAGTGAGCCACTACGCTGGCCCTGGCATAATCTTAACTAGAAACAATCTGAATGAATACCAATAGAATTAACAAGTGTGGTACCTTCATTTATAGTATATAGTCTGTAGAATACCATGAGACAGTGAGAATACATAAACAATTGCTACCCAGAAAAAAAAAAGGCAGAAACAGAATGCATTGCTGTATGATTCTATTTACATAAAAACAACTTCACTATGGTGTTAGAAGTCAAGATAGGGAGCAGGTATGGAGTCTTGATGAGGTACAGGAACGAGTCTTTTGGATTCCCAGTGCTATTCTGCTTTTAAAATATATATATATATATATATATATATATATATATATTGAAGCTGGCGCCATGGCTCAATAGGCTAATCCTCCGCCTGCGGCGCCAGCACACCGGGTTCTAGTCCCGGTCAGGGCATTGGATTCTGTCCTGGTTGCCCCTCTTCCAGGCCAGCTCTCTGCTGTGGCCCAAGTGCTTAGGTCCTGCACCTGCATGGGAGTCTAGGAGAAGCACCTGGCTCCTGGCTTCGGATCAGTGCAGTCTGCCAGCTGCAGTGCGCCGGCCGCAGCGGCCATTGGAGGGTGAACCAACGGCAAAGGAAGACCTTTCTCTCTCACTGTCCACTCTGTCAAAAAAAAAAAAAAAAAAAAACAAGAAAAAAAATATATATATAAAGGTAGAGTGATCGATAGGGAGAGACATATCTTCCATCCACTGGTTCACTCCCCAGCTGACCTCAACAGCCATGGCTGGGCCATCCCAAAGACAGACGCCAGGAACTCTATCTGAGTTTCCCATGTGGGTGCAGGGGCCCAAGCATTTGGCCCTTCATCTGCTGCTTTCCTAGGCACATTAGCAGGAAGCTGAATCAGAAGTGGTACAGCTGGGGCCTAAACCAGCACTGAGATAGTGGGTGCTGGTGTCATAAGCAGCAGCTTAACCTGCTGTGCCACAATGCCAGCCCCAGTGTTCTACTTCTTGGTCTGAGCAGTGGTCACATGGGTATATTCATTTTATGACAATTTGTGATTTGTATACTTTTCTAATTAAACATTTAAAAAAAATTAATGGGCTTCTCCCCCTTAAGGCCTTTTGCAATATAATGGTATCTCCTATAGATCCTGCCATCTCTTGATTTAAGCTATGATCTAACCTGGGCAAGATATAGCAGTCACAAAACTTCCTTGAGCCAGACTCCTCAATGATAAAATAAAAGGATTGGGAATTAGTAGCGTCTAAGGCTTTCCCAGCTCTAAAATTTTATTATTCAAAGCCACTTAAATCTCACTGCTTTATTTTCCACAGGAACAATAAGGAAACAATGGCTGTCATACTGTACCTGAAACATCTCCTGCAGGTTTTCACATTTTAATTGTAAGATGAGTGACACTGTCACCAATAACCCCACTTTAATTTACTGAGTATTAATCCCTCCATTAGTGAAAGAGAAGCAGGACTCATAAAAGGTACCAATCACAGTGACAAAGCTGTAATTCTTAAGGTGAAAATAGGATGTGGCCTGTCATAGGGTATAGTGACTCTCCATCAATAATGTTTGTTTCTCTTTCAGACTCAGGAATAATTCCTATTAGTTGGTATCCTCCATGTCTTCTCTCTTCTGATTCTGTTAGATCACAAATTTTGCTCCCTCATCCACCATTTGTAATAATATGCAGAAATGAGGCAAATTCTGAGAGATGTTTAACAGGAAAAATTACATACAAGCTAACACAAATAAAAATGTTTACAATCCCCCATTAAGAAACCAAGTTAGTAAGAAGGAAATTTACAAGTGTTAAAAAGTATACCATCTCACTATCAAGCACAGTTTTCTAAAGATTTATTTTATTTGAAAGGCAGAGTTAGAGAAAGAGGAAGAGACAGAAAGAGAAGTCTTCCATGGGCTGGTTAGCTCTCCAAATGGCTGCAACAGCTGGAGATGGGCCAGTCTGAATTCAGGATCCAGGAGCTTCTTCCAGGTCTCCCACATAGGTTCAGGGGCCCAAACACTTGGGCCATCCTCTATGCAATCTCAGGCACATTGGCAGAGAGCCGGATCAGAAGTGGAGCAGCTGGAACCCAACACCCATACGGGATGCCGGCACTGCAGGCTGCAGCTTAACCCACTATGCCACAGCACAGGCCCCAATTAAGCACATTTTTAAAGAAGCTCAGTATGAACTTGGTAAATACTTTTAAAATATTTATTTATTCGAGCAAGAGAGTCAGAGTCAGACAACCAGCCAGAAAGAGCCCCCAATCACTGGTTTGCTCCCCAAATGTCTACAACCTGGCCAAGCAGAAGATGGGAGCTGGAAACTCAGTCCAGGTCTCCCATGTGAAAAGAACTCAACTACCTGAGCCGTCACCTGCTGCCTCCCAGAGTTGGATCAATAGGAAGCAGGAATCAGAAAGGACCCACACATGGTGATATGGGATGCAGGTATCCAGTAAGCAGCTTAACCAGTAGGCCAAACACCTACACCTGGAAAATTGTTATCAGGTAATTTTTTAAAAAATTATTTATTTCGTTATCTATTTATTTTACTTGAAAGAGTTACAGAGAGGAGAATCTTTCATCCACTGGATCACTCCCCAGATGGCCACAACAGCAAGGGCTGGGCCAGGCTGAAGCCAGGCACTTCATCCGGGTCTCCCGCATGGGTGGCTGGGTCCCAAACACTTGGGCCATCTTCCACTGCTTTTCCCAGGTGCATTAGTAGGGAGCTGGATTGGAAGTGGAGCAGCCAGGACTCAAACAGGTGCCCATATTGGATGCTGGTGCTGCAGGCAGTGGCTTAATCCTCTATGCCACTGCACAGACCCCCAACTGAATGGTTTTAAAAGGGGCAATAAGTGGCTTAATCCGCTATGCCACTGCACAGACCCCCAACTGAATGGTTTTAAAAGGGGCAATAAGAAAATATTGAAAACAAAAAAAATTATAAAAATATCAAGTTAATAAAAAACAGAGATATAGTTATATTGGTAGAATTGGTAGAAAGAAAGTACTATCTATGTCCATGTGTGTTTGGAGAGAAGCAGAAGGCAGAGGATGGGCTTGGAAATGGAACGAGGGACTAAAGTATCACTTATATAAGAAAGTCCACAAAGGTTCTAAAATTGGGGGGAAAAATCAAGAAACAGCTTGAGGAGCTGAAGATGGCTGTTTTGTGAAGTGAGCTGGGGAATGAACTGCAGTAGATTCTTTGTATAAATTACATATACAAACTACCTGCACAGAAACTGTTACATAAAAAAGCAAAATGTTGACAATAAACACACTAAAGAAAATTACTTTAGGAGGTCAGTGAGCTTTTCTTTTTTTTTCATTCTTTTGTATTCTCACATTTCCTATTATAATCATGACAAAAACAAAAGAGCAGAAAAAACAGCATTTTTCATCGTGTTTTACACTGTTAAGCACCATTTATTTCTTTTTATTTATCAGGAAGACAGAGAGGGTGAGAGAGACAGAAGCAGAGACAGCTGGATTTTCCATCCACTGCTTCATTCCACAAATGCCCCCACAACAGCCAGGGATGAGCCAAGCTGAAGCCAGGAGGCTCCATGTGGGTGGCAGGGACCCAAGTAGTTCAAACATGATATTCTTTACAATTTTCTTGGAGAGACAATATCCCATCTTATTTATCTTTGATATACAATGGCTATCATTGTTCTGTCACAGCCTATGCATTCAATCACTGTTAATTAACAATCTATTAGACTTGACAATATTCAAGATTACAGTCAGTTCCTACTACTTCTGTTTTCTGACTTCTACTGTAACCAAGAAAAGGCAGTGTGGCCTTAGGAGCCTTTTGTCTTCCTGATGAGTCCTTCTATTGTGTCCCACTGCTCCTTGGTGACCTGACACAGAAAGAAGAGGTCAATTTAATGTGGCTATCACATGTTTTCAAATCTTAGCATCCTAGCTACTCATATCATGCAGTGCACACAAAATGGCATTACCTTCCTCAGACTGTTGAATTCACCCGATATGAGTACTTCCTCTCCGCCATCAAATCTAATGACCTGAAAAAATATTAAAAACCCTGAAATTAAACTCATTTTTAAAAGTTTCTGAGCCATTAGCCATTTCCACATCCTAATTGGATAGGATGTCTTCTTGGCACTTTCAATCAAAATCCAAATGTTAAAAATAAAACTGATGATTAAATCTAAATTGATTTACTCCATTCAGAATACTCTACCATTTCGAATTCTACCCAGTCACAAAAATCATCTGAAAGACATATCTCTGGGGCCAGCACTGTGGCACAGTAGGTAAAGCCGCTGCCTGTGATGCCCGCATCCCATATGGGTGCCGGTTATAGTCCCAGTTGCTGCACTTCTGATCTAGCTCCATGCTAATGTGCCTGGGAAAGCAATGGAAGATAGCTCAAGTCTTTGGGCCCCTGCACCCACGTGAGAGATGGGATGAATCTCTGGGCTTCTGGCTTTGGACTGGACCTGCTCTGGCCATTGTGGTCATTTCAGGAGTGAACCAGTGGACAGATGAAAGATACTTATCTCTTTCTTTCTCTCTCTCTCTCTCCCACACATCTGTCTCCCACTCTCTATGAACTCTGCTTCAAATAAATAAATAAATATTTTTAAAAAGACATCTATCATGATAACTTGCACCTTATAAAATTAATTTATAAAGGAATACATTTCTTAAACTAATTTTACAATTTACAGATAAGTAAGATTTTAAATCTTTACATTCAGCATTGTTAGAACTGGTTCCACAACAGGGCTCCCTACTCTCCAGCCATCCCCACCAAATAAAAAGAGCCACAATCATGCTTACTGCTCCATTAATCCAAGAAGCATAATCACTACAAAGGAAAACAGCAAGATTTGCCAGTTCTTCTACAGTCCCCAGTCGGCCACAGGGAATTCTCTCAATCATATCTTTCTCAAATGCTCCAGTTGGGTCCATACGGCTAAAGGCACCCTTGAAATTAGAAAAGAAAAATTGTTTTTAAAATTCATCCCATTTTCTACTTAAGAAACAAGTTTGAATATAATAGAATGCTTTTATATGGCAGCCTGTTCATTGCTTGGGCCTTGGAAGTACCAAAATTTCACAAAATTCTTCTACATTCAGTTTAGTTCAAAACAAGTCATTTTATCTGATTAGACCTAAAACAATTACTGGAAAATGTGACATCTTACTTTAATTAGCCTCCTTGTAAAATTAGGATATCTATCTTAGCTACCTCACAAAACTGTTGCAAGAATCACAGGAAATACATAAAATATATATAATATACATAAAAGTACTCAGAAATACCAGGGTCCCCAAAAAGTTCATAGAAAATCGATATAATTAAAAAATGATGCATGGACTCCAAAATTTTTTGCACCAAGATTAAATTTATCTTTTTAATTCCATCTTTCACAAACTTTTTGAAATACTCTCATATGCACAAGCGTAGTGTCACAGAGGTAGTGGTGCCATTATCATTTCATTTAGTACACAGAAAAGTGACCCAAGTAGGAAATATTGAAGAGAAAACAATTTTTCTTCTCTTTTGTTCCCAAAATAACTGGAAATGAGGAAAATCAATATGTAAAAATTTGAAATTCAAGTAGATTCTGGAGAGAGAAAAAATATAACTGGCCACAAAATTTCTGGTTCATGTTAATGATATGAAGGAACACTCTAAGATGAATTATGTTGTTTTTTTTATATATATAAAGCTTTTATTTAAAGAATATAAATTTCCAAAGAACAGCTCATGGATCACAATGGCTCCCCCCCCCACAACTTCTCTCCCTCCCCCTACCCTCCCCTTTCCCGCTCCCTCTCCCCTTCTGTTCACATCAAGATTCATTTTCAATTCTCTTTATACACAGAAGATCAATTTAGTACATATTACGTAAAGATTTCAACGGTTTGCCCTCACATAGAGACACAAAATGATAATACTGTTGGAGTGCTAGTTATAGTATTAATTCACAATGTACAGCACATTAAGGACAGAGATCCTACATGATTTTTTTTTTAAATTGATTAATTGTCTATGCAATTTCCAGTTTAACACCAAGATTTTTTAATCATTTGCAATTATCTTTATATAAAGAAGATCGATTCAATATATACTATGTAAAGATTTCATCAGTTTGCACCCACTCAGAAACACAAAGTGTAAAAATACTGTTTCAGTAGTAGTAATAGCATTATTTCACATTGGATAACACATTAAGGACAGATCCCTCATGAGACGTAAGTACACAGTGACTCCTGATATTGATTTAACAATTTGACACTCTTGTTTATGGTGTCAGTAATCTCCCTAGGCTCTGGTCATGAGTTGCCGAGGCTATGGAAGCCTTTAGGGTTCTAAGATGAATTATGAAAGTGCACTGGTTAACAAAACTGATGGAATCTTTCTGTACTTGTGCCTTGAAGCCTACGTAACAGTTTTCCTCAGTAACACAGGCATGAGACAGGACACAAGCAAGGCTCTCTGTGAATCCTCCAGCTCTCTCTGGACAGGTATAAAAACAGCATGGGCAGAGGGCAGCAACTAGTCTTGGTTCTGTCCATGCTTGCTAAGAAGTTTCAGTTCTTCAGTTTGGTTCTTTTATTTTTCTTTTGCTTTTTTTTTCATCACCCTAAAACTAAGTACTTGGGGCCCAAAGCTGTGTAGCAGGTTAAGCCTCCGCCTGCAGTGCCAGCATCCCACATGCGCACTGGTTCAAGTCCTGGCTGCTCCACTTCTGAACCAGCTTTCTGCTATGGCCTGGGAAAACAGTAGAAGACGGCTCAAGTGCTTGGTACCCTGTACCCATGTGGGAGACCAGGAAGAAGCTCCAGGCTCCTGGGTTCAGATCGGCACAGCTCCTGCCATTGCAGTCATTTGGGCAGTGAATCAGCACATGGAAGATCTTTCTGTCTCCTCCTTGCTGTGTAACTCTACTTCTCAAATAAATAAATAAAATCTTTTATAAAAAATTTTTTTAAAAATCTTTTTTAAAAATTATTACTTGGACATAATTCATCGTTCTCCTGCTAGACTACAAACTCCTTGAGGGCAAACACTTTGTCACCAAAGATTTTTAACTTTTTCAGTATCTTTGCACACAATGGACACTCAATACATACAAGTTAAATAAATAAGTAAAATGGGTGTGATCTTTCCTAGACATAGGATACCAGAAATAACCTTCTGTGACGAGAGAATTCTTTTCAGACAGAACTTAGCAAAAGGTCATCCTGATTCATGTGCTTTAATATATGATATGCATCTGAGTTATTTTCTACTAGTTTCATTCAACTCTTTATTATTTAAATGTTAGATAAGATATTCAATCAAGTTTTACATACTCAGGTAATTTTTGCCTTTAAAAATTTTTATTTATTTAAAAGAATTTTTCTTTCCTTTGTTTCTACCCATTGAAGTGCTAGATAAAGCCAATATGACCACTTCCATATTAATATTGAATACTCAAGAACTACCTACCACACAAATATTCCTTAGTACAAGTTACCAAACTTACTGGGTTTTCAAAGCTACATCCTCGTTGGATCTATCAATTTTTACTTTACATGAAAACAAAAGGAATTATAAGGATGAAGTTATTTGCAGTCATTAGAGTACAGAGAACTGTGGACATTCTGAGCAACATCTGCAACAGCATTACTGATAATTATGAGTTGCAATGAGCGTCTGCAGGGATTATTAATTTTAGGTGAGATGCATGCCATCAGAAGGATTTTTAATCAGAGAGATGTAGGAGTTAGATGACATGCATAATTGACAGAGTGAAAGGCAAAGACATGAGTCAAAGAAAACGCTACCTATAGCAAGACCAAACCCTGGTGATAAATTTCCAGAGCATCGCTTAAACTAAAAATATAGTTAACAGTTTTATAACTTTAAAAAAGCATGTTCAGGGGCCAGCACTGTGGCATAGTGGGTTAACGTCCTGGCCTGAAGTGCCAGCATCCCATACGGGCGCCGGTTCTAGTCCCGGCTGCTCCACTTCCAATCCAGCTCTCTGCTATGGCCTCGGAAAGCAGTAGAAGGTGGCCCAAGTCCTTGGGCCCCTGCACCCACATGGGAGACCTGGAAGAAACTCCTGGCTCCTGGCTTCGGATTGGCACAGCTCCGGCCATTGTGGCCATCTAGGGAGTGAACCATCAGACGGAAGACCACTCTCTCCCTCTGCCTCTCCTCTCTCTGTGTAACTATTTCAAATAAATAAATCTTAAAAAAATAGATGTTGGGGCAGATATTTGGTGCAGTGATTAAAATACCACTTGGGATATCTGCATCATATATCACAGCACCTGGGTTCAAGTCCTGGCTCAGCTTCTGACCCCAGCTACCTGGTAATGTATACTCTGGGAGGCAGTAGGTGATGGCCCACGTACTTGGGTATCTACCACCCTGTGGAAGATCCAAAATGACATCCCAGCTCCTGGCGTCAGCCTGGCACAGCACCAGCTTTTGTGCGCATTTAGTGAGTGAACCAGCAGACAGAAGATCTCTCTAGTCTGTCCCTGTCTTTGTCTGTCTCTCTTTACGTTCTTAATCAAATAAAAAATTAAATAAGTAAAAATTGTAAAGGGATATCAAAGTAAATCTTTAAAAGAATCATAAAAATTAAGAAGTATAGGATAATAGCAGATAGTGACAAAGCAAGTCAGAAAAAAAATGTCAAAATTGACAGCATAAAAGATCCTGGAAGATGAAGACATTGAAAGAGACATTATCAGGAAGTTGTGCACATGCTATGCCCTGCCCACCTCATTATTTCTTATATTAGATAATGGCATAAACTTCTTCCAACATTCAGGGCTTCGAATCCAGGTATCCCCAAAGTCCTTCACAATAATCGGAATACATAAATCACTTTTTCATGCTTTAATCATTCACAAGTTAAGCAAATTAACACTTACTTTGGTTTTTATAGGCCCTGGCTGAATCACGTTGAATCGCATTCCATATTTACCCCATTCAGCTGCAAGAGACCTAAACATTACAATAAATAACATTAATTTTAAAATATTATGTCAAAAACCCAAATAACCAAGACTCACTGTATGCTTACTACATACCAAAGTTTATAGCCCCACCAGGCAGAGACTACTCTTACTCTCCATGTACCAGTTAGGGTAACTGAGGCACGGAGTAATCAAATCCTTTTCTTTGGGTCATATGGCTGATTTGTCAAGCTCAAATGGTCTAGTGTGAAAGTCTGTCCCTCAACCCCTGTGCTGTAGGATCTCCCATTTATGCTTTAATGCCTGTGATCACTAGGCTGCACTACCTACCATGTACATTTCAGAACAAGAAGTCCAATATTAACATATATAATTAGTATATTTTTTGGAGTAGGTGTTCATTACTCACATAAAAACATGAGAGCTTCACGCCCTTTACTTATATATTCTGGAGATTAATCTTGCATTTATAAAGTTCATTATAATTTTACATATAGCCTGGTAATTTTAAATATAGCATTGGATTACAATATCTGCAATATCACAAGTAAGTTAATTGAATAGGAGATGGATTACATAGATTTAAAATATTAACCACATCCATGTTTAACGAGGCTTTAATACAATTGAACTGCATTAAAAAGGAAATAGGAATCTAACAAAATCTTTCTAATTGTACTGAAGCAAAAGAGAATCCAAATAGCAAACACAGAACCTTGAAGCAACCTGTTTTAAAAGCCTGCCTGATGGGTCTATATACTTCACAAATTTATAATAGTATGTATATCCATGTGTATGAGGATATTTCAAAATATTAATGGAAAAGCTATTTACAGATGTTTCTTCTATTGCAAAAAAAAAATCTGAAATCCATACATAGTTTTTTTCTATGATCTGTTTTATTTAAACATATATATATATGGCTTTCCAAAAAATTTTGCACCAAAATAAACTCATCCATTTTACACAAATTTCTTGAAGTAGCCTCATACATTCCTAATCTAGTTTTAAAAAATACTTTAAGGTATCTTAAAGAATACAAATTATGCAAATGAAGAAGGAAGGAAGGAAGGCAGGCAGACAGGCAGGCAAGGAGAGGGAGTGGGAAGGAAGGAGTGAAGAATAAGGAAACATACAAGAGCAAAGAGGGAAGCTAATATATAAATGGATTTTTAAATTCCATGTAACTGCTAGAAGCAGGTCACAAATTTGTATCTATCCTTTTCATGGTCCTATGCAAAAAAAAAAAAAAAAAGTTAAGCATAATTGGTTACACAATTCACAATGTCCATACCGAAAAAGCAAGCTAATTACTCAGGAAAAGCATAATTTTTTCTAACAGAAAAATAATTTCTTCTGGAAGACTGATAAAAGGAAAATGTGATAATGTAATAGTGTCCTTACGACATTGTATCCTTGCAACAGATGAAATTGAGTATGTTATATGGAAGCACAGATGTCTATTAATAGAGTCTGACAGTATCACTTCAAAGGTCTATTCAGTAAAACCAATTCTACAGGATATGCAACATATGATCCAATGCCAGCCTTAATCTCACCTAATCCATGGGTATATTTTAGAAAAATAGATTGACTATACCTTTTTCAGGCCAATCACCTCCAAGTTATGCTTTTTTAAAAACAGACATTCATTCATTCATTTATTTGGAAGGCAGAATAACAGGGATAGTGGGAGAAACAGAGAGAGGAAGGATAGGAGCAAGAGAGAGGTAGGAGGAGAGGGGAAGGGAGAAGAAGGGGGAGAAGGAGACAGAGAAAGAGACAGAAAAATCTGCCATCTGTTGCTTTATTCTCCAAATGCCCACAACAGCCAGGGTGGGCCAGGCCAATGCCAGGATCATGGAACTCCATCTTGGTTACCCATGTAGGTAGCAGGAACCCATGTACTTGTACAATAATCTGCAGCCTCCCAGCATAGGAACCAGCAAGAAGCTGGATCACAAGTGAAGGAGCCAGGGCTTGCATGTCAAGCAGTTATTTAACCCGCTGCACCACAATGTCTCACCCTCTTGAGAGTACTTTCAACGAAGTTCATGACCATACTGTGGGCACATGCTTATAGTGCACCGACTCCAAGCTGCTAGAGAAGTAGTAACCTCATGTCTTAACAGGATTTCTAAACTGAGCAGAACTTACATTACCCTGAGAAAAACTGAGCAACCTATAAAACAAATGAACCTAGGGAAAAGTCATCCTAATCTTGGGGATGTGCCAGATAAATTCATTCCACTAAGGCAGCAGAGGATGATGGCCTGAGTGTTTGGGCCCCTGCACCTACTTGGGAGATTGGAAGAAGCTCTTGGCTCCCGACTTTGGCCTGGCCCAGCCTTGACCAGTGCATTTGAGGAGTGAACCAGCAGATAGAAGACCACTCTCTCTCTAGGTACACTGTCTTTCAAGTAAATAAATCAATCTTTTAAAAATATTTTTTAAAATTTCATTCCACTGCTAACACGATCTATCAGCTCCCACTGAGCTAACTTATATTGAGGAACTGCTGTAATATGATAAGGAATTCACCTCTCATCGTTAGTGGTGCATGTTAAAATGCTAAGCACAGGGCTGAAATATTGGCTATTTAATTTTAATTTTTTAACTTTTTATTTATTGGAGAAGCAGAGAGAAAGGGGGACACCGATAGAGATCGATCTCATCCACTGGTTCACTCCCAAAACGCCCAGAATAGCCTGGGTTAGGGCAGAGCCAGGAGCCTAAGCACAATCCATGTCTTCCACATGGGTGGCCGGAAGCTAATTACTTGAGTCATCCATCATTACTGCCTTCCAGGGTCTACTTCTGCAGGGACAAGGAAGTATCACAGCTGGAAATTGAACCCAGTTACTCCGAAGTGGCACACAGGTGTTTTAACCACTAGGCTAAACACTTGCTCCCTAATTTAAAATTTTAAGTTAAGCTTTTCAGGAGGAGTGGCCATATTTCATGGGTCCAACAGCTACATGTGGCTGTGCATTAGGGTGATTACAGAACATCCCTTTCACTACAGAGAAGTTCTTTTGGACAGTACTGCAACTGACAAATAGGGCTCATTCAAGAGATAGAATGCCTGCCTTTGGTGAATTCAAAGTACCCTCTGTTTTACTTTTCTCCAGAGGGAGATCAGAAAGCAAGAAATTAGTTCCATGAGTTAGCAGAGTACATTATTTACGTTCAGCAACAGGATTAACTAAGGAGTACTCACTTGTGCATGGCTTCCACGCCTGCTTTGGAAGAAGCACTTGGTACCACAAAACCTGATCCACTCTCAGCATAGATAGTTGTGATAGCAAGAAACGCTGCTCCTGAAGTTTGAAAGGACGCAGTTGATTAACAATAAAGCTATATCAATTCACATCAGGAAAATGTGATTTAGTAGAAGAGGCTCTCATTCAAGAGGGTATAACAAAAACTGAGCTTTTCAAAGAAAATTCACTAGCCCTAACTTAGTAAGAGAGTAATCAAAGACAATTGCTATGTCCTGCTACTAATCTTGCTGTCCTTTCAGATGGCCTAGTCTGTGCTTACCTGGAATTCTATTCCTGGTGAATCAAGACAAGACCCAAATCTCAGAGGCATTCCCTGTAAGACCCTATGTAATCAGCTAAACAGGATTCCTATGAACTAAAAACCGCTTTTATATGAACAAATCATAAGCACAATTAGCAGAGTTGTCCGCCTCCAGCCATAATAGGCTCACTCTTGTGCTGTGAACATCAAGCAAACTGTACTTTCACATGTGTGCATCAGGCAGGCAAGGACGATGATTCCTGAGAGAAGGAAAATGAATGAAATGAGTCCCAAGAGCACCCCCAGATTTTTGCCTAAAAAATTACACAAGCTGTAGCATAAGGAGGCGTAATCCAAACAGAAAAGTACATTTGCATTAAGTTAAAGAAATGGAGATCAGAGTTTGGGAAGGCTGAAGAAAATGAAATTTGTGACTAGGAACTCCCAAAGGAGGAACACACGCAGGACAGAGCTCCATAAATCTGCAAAAAGTCTCCCTGGATCTTTGGCCAAATACTAACCTGTACATATTTAGGGTATGATTCTATGAGGCCAAAGAACTACTGCCAGGGAGCTATAAGACTAACAATTCCCAGAGCTCACATAAGGCTGGGATACTTGTAAATTCTAAGCAGCTTCACTGAACAGCCACAGCTTTCTGCAGAGAGCTCAGAAAGACCATGGCCTTAGAAGAAGATTGCATTAACCCCAAAATAAAGTCTTCTGTACACTTGCTCAAACAAAGCTTTAAAATGAACCTTGAAATGACTGGGCTAATCTACAAGTAACTTAGCAGCTTGCCAAAAAAGAACTCATCACACATCAAAGGAACATTTAAAACACACTTACAACTTACACACAATATAAAATTCATAGCATGTAATAAAAAATTATTACACATAAAGGGCATAGAAACATAACCAGGAGAAAAATCAGTGAATAAGAGGAGTCCCAGAAAGGACAAGAGATAGAAATAGCAGATGTAGACCTTTAAATGCTATTATAAAAATATGTTAAGGAGTTCAAGGAAAAAATAAATAAGAAAAATGGAAAAATACAAAAATAGAAATAACACTTCTGAAACAGAAAAATACAATATCTGACATGAAAAACTAATGCACTTGGCTGCAGAAGAAAAGATCCAGGAATCAGAAGACCCAGAAGTAACACAACTATCCAAAATGAGGAACAGAGGAGGAAATAAGTTGAGGAAAAAAGGAGAACAGACCATCAGTGATCTGTGGAATAATATCTAGTGTGCTAACACACGTATAACAGGAATCACAAAAGGAAGAAGTACTTGGAGAAATAAAGACAAAAAACTCCAAATTCGGTAAACAGTAACTTAACAAATCATAACTAGTATAAACAGGCTAAGGCGGGGGAGGCACATCATAATCAATCACTTAAAACAAGTCATAAGGGATTGGCACAGTGGCATAACCAGTAAAGCCATTGCCTGCAGTGCCAGCATCCCATGTGGGCACTGGTTCAAGTCCCAGCTACTCAATTTCCAATCTAGCTCCCTGCTGATGCACCTGGGAAAGCAGCAGAGGATGGTCCAAGCCCTTGGGCCCCGTCACCTACATGGGAGACCTGAAGGAAGCTCCTGGCTCCTGGCTTCAGATCATCCCAGCTCCAGCCATTGCAGCCATTTGGGGAGTGAACCAATAGATGGAAGATTCTCTCTCTCTCTCTCTCTCTCTCTCTCTCTCTCTCCAACTGCTCTCTGTAACTCTGCTTTTCAAATAAATAAATAATAAAATCTTACTAATTGCTACAGGAAAAAAAATAACACTATAAATATAGTAACATAAAAATTTCACTGATTTCTCCTCAGAAAGCAGGTAAGCTAAAAGGCAATGGGATGGTATCTTTAAGGTGCTGAAAGAAAAATCTGTCCACTTTGCATTCCCATACTCAGCAAAAGTGTCCTTCAATGAAACAGGGCATGGGTGTTTAGCCTACTAGTTGAGATGCCTATGCCCCACACTGGAGATCGGAGTCCAGTTCCTGGCTCCAGCTCCTAAGTCCAGCTTCCTGACAATGCAGACCCTGGTAGGCAGCAATGATGGCTCAAATAATTGGGTTCCCTTCACCCACATGACAAACTTGGAATGAGTTCCCAACTCCCAGAACAGTCCAGCCCAGTCTCAGCAATTGCAGGCATTTAGAGTGAACCAGCAGGTGGGACCTCTCCCCCCGCCAAAAGTTAAAAATAAAAATAATTTTAAAATTTGCAAAAAAGAGATGATTTTTGATAAACAAAAGATGAAAGAATTTTCTACCACCAGACCTGCACTGTAATAAATGTTAGTGCAAGTTCTTTTAGCTAAATAAAAATGATATTATATAGAAACTCAGAGTATCAGAAGACATGCTCAGTATCAGAAATGGTAATTATGTCATAAATATGACATTTTTCCTTGTTTTCTGGATTCCTGTTTAAAATTACTGTATTGAGTAGTCATTTTACACAACATTTAAGATGTCTTTTATGATGCCTACATCCCATACCAAAGTGCTTTCTGAAATGGGACTGGGAATGGGAGAGGGAGGAGGAGAAGGAATGCGAGTATGGGTGGGAGGGCAGGTATAGTGGGAAGAATCATTATATTCCTAAAGTTGTACTTATGAAATGCATGAAGTTTGTATTCCTTAAATAAAAGTTTTCTTTGAGGAAAAAAATAAAGTTTTGAGAAAACAAAAAAAAGTGCTCCCTGAAGTTCAGACACCTCTGCTTCTTATCTGGCTTCCTGCTAAGGCCCACAATGGGAGGTGGAAGATGACAACTCAAGTACTTAAGTCCCTGCCACTTACACGGAAAACTCAGAATGAGTTTCAGGCATCCTGGCCTGATCCTGGCTGTTGCAGGCATTTGTGGCGTGAACCAGTGGATATAAAAAAGCAGCACTAAAAAAATATATAAAAGGAACACAGCACATACAGTAATCAACAGTACCTGGGATATAGTAAGTTCACAATAAATTAACTAAATAAATGAAAGCTTCCTCAGAAATCAGTGATTTTTTTTAATTATTTAATCACAACACTAGATAAGAGCATACTCTTTTAATATCCTGAAAAGCATCAACATTCATTTATATTTTTATAAAATATACTTTAAGAAATTTAAATTTGAAAGAAAGTAGTTTGAAGACCATTCAGATAAGGTTTTTCTCTCCTTCACATATTTAGTTTCTCTTTCCCTCAGCATTTTCCAGAGTAGAAATAAACTTCAGCACATCGTGGAGAACATGGGGGTGGAGGAGGGGGCTGGAGTACCATTTTGAGGATATGAAATAAGAATGATTATGTTAGTCATTCTGGTAACTACTTTTCTATATCAAACTTAGCCTCCCAGATATCTGAAAATTACTTGGGTTCTAAAATATTACTCTGTAAAAAAAGGAGGGGTGTAGAACATCCCACATTAGTGGGCTCTACTGCAATATACTGATAACAGATGCCAAGTATACTGCAAAAGTACAAAAACTACTTTAAAAGTGAATTACAAAAACCAATGCTCCAATAGAAAGTGTACTATCTTCCAATTAAGACTTAACAGATAGGTTTGTTAAGTGTGAGAGAGAAGGAGTTAAGCCATTATAATATAATTTAGATGCCAAAAATGAATGTTACTGTACTCTTTCTTTCTTCAGGTTTTCTAAACCTAGAAAATTCAGAGTCCACTGTTGACAATAAAATAGTACTGTTTTTAAATTTTACAAAATACAACAGGAAGTAAAAATTTGTAACTGCACTGTTCCAATAAAATAAATGCTACACAGTGAAACAATTAGCAGTTGCCCTTCAAGAAATGAACAGTGGTGTTGAAAGTTCAAAGAAAAGAATTTCCAGATTCCCAGGATTAGTCAGATATATTTTTCTTTTTGTAGGAAGGCCAATTATTTCGATTAGAATGGGAGAGGATTATAAATGGCAAATTCTAAAGCCCAGTGCAGTCAACTGAAATGCTTCTATATTATTTAGTGAAGTCAACAAGATGGAGAAAAGGAGCAATAAATGAAGTAAATAGGCTATAAAAACCAATACACAAACCAATTAACACAGAACTAGAGAACCCAGATATAAATCCATATACTTATAAACAACTGATTTTTGACGAAGGTGCCAAAAACATACATTGGTGAAAGGACAATCATTTCAATAAAGAGTGCTGGGGAACTGTACATCCATATGCAAAAGAATTAAATTAAACCCCTATCTGTCACCATCTACAAAATCAACTCAAAATAGAAGACTTAATTGTGAGAACTGAAATATGAAACAACTGGAAGAAAGCACAGGGGAAATACTTCAAGACATTGGTTTAGGCAGTTACTTTGGAGAAGATCACAAGAGCACAAACAAGAAAAGCAATAATACACAAATGAGATTATATAAAACTAAGAAGCTACTTACAGCAAAGGAAAGAATTAACAGTTTGAAAAGACAACCAGAGAATAAAGGGAGAAACCACTGCAAACTATCCACCTGGCAAGAGACTAATATCCAAAACATACAAGAAACTCAATTCAACAACAATAATAATGACAACCTAATTTTAAAAGGTTAAGTATCCTGATTATATATTTTTTAAAAGAAGATACATAAATGGCCAAAAATATATGAAAAATAGCTTAACATCACTCACTAATCTTCAGGGAGACACAAATCAAAACCATAATGAGATTTCATGCAGTTAAAACAGCTACTGTCAAAAAGAAAAAAATTTACAAATGTTGGCAAAGAAGTGGAAAAGGGGGAATTCTTATATACTGTTGGTGAGGATGTTAATTAGTACAGGCATTATGGAAATCAGTATAAATCTTTTCAAAAACTAAAAAGAAAACCATCAGATGACACAGCAACCCTAAGGGCATACAAATATATTCAAAGGCAATGAAATCAGTATGACAAAGAATTACCTGCACTCCCATGTTCAATGCAACACTAGCCACAATAGATAAGACATGGAATCTACTGGGATGTCCATCAATGGATGAATGGATAAAGGAAACAATGTAATATTGTTCAGCCAAAGGAGGGGAAAAAAAAAGAACTCCTGTCACCCATGGCAAAATGGATGGACTTGAAGGACATGCCACATAGAAAGACAAATACAGCACGTTTTCACTTATTTGTGAAGGCTAAAGAAGTTGATCTTGTATAAGTAGAGAATAGTATAATGGTCACAAGATATTAGGAAGCAAGAATAGACAGAGGGAGGCTAAATAATAGGTACCAAATATGACTTGATTGCAAGAATAAGTTCTAGTGTTCTATAGCACAGTAGGGTGACTATAGTTTAAGACAATTTATTCCATATCTCAAAATAACTAGAAAAGAGGGTTTTGAAGCCTACGTAGCAAAAAAGATATTAATTATCCAGATTTAGTTATCACACATGTATACATGAATCAAATTATCACATTATACCCCATAAACACATACAATTCTTATGCACCCATTACAAAGAGAGAGGGCTAGTAATATGGTGCAGCAGGTTAAGCCAACACCTGTGACACTGGCATCTAATACTGGAGCAACAGTTCCAGAACCAGTTGCCCTGTCTTGGATACAACTTCCTTGATAATGTACCTGGGAAAGCAGCAGATGATGACCCAAGTACGAGGGTCCCTTCCACTCACATGGGAAACCAGAATGGAGTTCTAGACTTCTGGCCATTCCTGGCTATTGTGGCCACTTGAGAAGTAAACCAGCAGATGTCTATCTCAATCTCTCTCTCTCTCCCTCCTTCCCTCCCTCCCAGCCTTCCTCTTCCTCTCTGTCAGTCTGCCTTTCAAACCAATAAAATTAATAAATCTTTAACAACAAAAACGGGGAGGAGGGAGGGAGGGAGGGAGAGGAAACAAACTCTAGACCCTTAGGCTCATACAAGGTTTCCTATTCAGGCAACTTTGCAGACTGAGTTGCTAAACACACCCTGCACAGCTCTACTACAGGAGGATTCTGGAAGCTGATCTTCCCAGGCTTGGCCCAATGGGCTTTCATCCTTCATTATCCTTTATTGTTCTTTTTTGTATTCTTTCACTGTAATAAACCATGGCTGGAAGAAATAACTAAAGTAAAATTTTTTCACTTACTTATTTTTTTTCCCAAAGAAACCTTTCATTTAAGGAATACAAACTTCATGTATCTCCTAAGTACAACTTTAGGAATATATTGATTCTTCCCACCACACCTGCCCTCCCACCCCTCCTCCTCCTCCCTCTCCCATTCCCAGTCCCATTCTCCACTAAGATCCATTTTCAATTAATTTAATACACAGAAGACCAACACTATATTATGTAAAGAGTTCAACAACAACAACAAAAAACTGTTCCTAAATAGTTGAGATAAGGGCTGTCCAAAGTCATTGCATCTTGAAGTTAATTTCACTTCTTTTTTTTAAAACTTAATTAACCGTAAAGAAGTAAACAAGAATGATACATCTTTTGCAAGCACTTAGACATAACTATAACTTATGAGACATTGACTTCGATGTAATACATTAAAAGAAAATAAGTCCTTGAGAACGAGTTTTAACATTAATTAAGGAAGCATCTAAGAAAACAAGCAATGGAGTTGGACACTTAGGCATAACTAAAACTTTTGAGACATAATACCCTTCACTTAACACACTAAAACAAAATAAATCTTTGAGAACAAGTTTTACTGTTAATTCTCATAATATATCTTTCCCATAACAGGCATTTTCCATAAACTTTTTGAAGATTCTTCATATATGGACTCAGATATCATGATTGTCAATAAAGCTAATTGTCAGGAAAGCTGCAAACAATGGCTCAAGTGTGTTTAAGAATTACAGGAAGCTTGATTTTCCTTATATGTGACATATAATTCCTGGATTATAGATTATAAATAATTCTATTACTAGCTGTATAACTGTGTGACCTTGGGCAAATCACATCTCTCTCTGAGCCATAGATCACCAATAATATCAGAAAATAAGAAATCCACAAATGTTGTTAGCTTCTAGGGATTACCTGTTACATAACTGTTGCTGTTACTTCTACTCATTACTCTTCTATCCTCATGCAAAAAGTTCCATCTTTTAAGATTTATTTATTTGAAAGTCACAGTTAGAGAGAGAGAAAGATTTGAAAGGCAGAGTTAGAGAGAGAGAGAGAGAAATATCTTCCATCCATAGGTTCACTCCCCAAATGGCTACAACAGCTGGGACTGTGTAAGTCCAAAGCCAGGAGCCAGGAACTTCCTGTGGATCTGCTATGGGGGAGACAGAGGCCCATTGCTCTCCCAAGACATTAGCAGGGAGTTGGACTGGAAGTGGAGTGGCTGGGACATAAATCACCAACCAGTGATGCTGGCACTTCAGGGCAGTGGTTTTATGCATTATGCCACAACACTGGCCCAAAATTTCCATTTGAAAACTAACAATATCCAGCTTTTTAACCATCTTGTAACTACAAATGATGTTATCCAGCAACTCTGATAATTTCATTTAAACCTCACTCCTGCCATTAAATCTACAAATGCACCTGTATCAATAACTCCAACTCAACTTCTTCCATCTTTCTGGTCGATTTCAAAATAAAGGTGGATGAGATCATACATTTACCTTATAGTTCCATAATTTCCCCATCCACAGTGTCCTTCTCTGATCCTCCAATTTAGCCACAACCTAATCTCTGTCAGCATTCCAAACCACTGAGCACACTGCCTCACTCTCTGGGCTCTGTCTGTCCAGTTCTCTCCCATTCTCAAACCATTTATGTTCTTTAGACTTCATTTTTAAAAATCTTGATGTTATATCACCTATCTTCATTAGGCTTATAATAACCTCCTTTTCTAACTTGCCTATTTAACAACCTAATCTATCATAAGAACTAGTCGCTAAACTCTATATTCTCTTAAGACTTCCATCTTGCAACCCCTCAATACCACAATTGCTTCTCCAGTGTTACAATTTAACACTGTTGTAAACTGTGGCTGAATCCCATTGGCAAAGTGCATCTAAAGATCTTTTCCTGGGGTCTCAATGTAACTCATCAGCCATTTCAATATCCAGAGTAAGCCCCTTTCTGAATCACAGCACCTGAGACTACACCATTCCTTCAGTGATTCTGTCTTTCTCCTTCATTTTTACTACTTCTTTTCATCGGCTCCTCCCCTGAGTCATTATTCATGTTCCAATATCCACTGGAATATATCTCTTTTTAAGAGCCTTCAATTTAATTTTACTCATCTACAGAAAATAAAGGCCAAGTCCCTTAGCCTCAGCTTCTGACTCTCCAGGAATTATATGTCACATATGAGAAATATCAAACTTCTCGTAATTCTTAAAACATACACTTGAGCCATTGTTCACATCTTTGATGACAATTAACCTTACTGACAATAATGGAAAGAAGAGGAACTTCCCTGCCTTTGTGATGATGGTATAAAGGAAGCCTGTGTCAGACATTTTTCAGTAAGAGACAAGATTAAAACCTAAAAGCTATCAATGCTCTAAACGTTATTCAAAGGAGGACCATATAATTTTTTAAATGGTTTAAATAAACATTTTGTAAAAGGGTATTACCTACTAATTAAAGAATTAATATATCCTATGGTTTTTAACACGATTTGGCTCCCAAATGTACACAGGACTTTAAAATCCAAAGTCGTAAGTACTAAGAGGGCAGAACTTGATCTAATCAATTTAAGTCATTGGAGGTGTGCCTTCAGAGGACAGTCATCGTGATAGGGTTGGTCCAGCTACTTTCTCTGCTCCCTGGCTTGCTATGTGATTCTTCCTCTATGCTTGCTCCAACCACCGATGGCATCCACTTCACACAGCTGAGGCCAAAGAAATGAGGCTACCTGACCCTGGACTTGAATCATAAACCAAAATAAACCACTTTCCTTCATACATAGCTTTTCTCAAGTAATTTGTTGTAGTAAAGAAAAAGCTGACTAATGCAATATAAACATATTTAAATCTTTACTATAAATATATACCTCACATAGGTGGCAAACTAGAAGTATAATTATAGTAATTTGTATCAGGGCTCTGTTTTTCTAATCCATTTTAATTATGGGTCCTCAAATTTCAGAGACTTAATAGTCCCCTTATAAAACAAAATTTATATATTTGATACTCCCTTATAAAAGATGTGGTAAAAAATATACTGTGGAAGTAACTAGCAGCTTCATTAGCTCACACATGCTGACCACTAGTCTTGGTGAGTGACTCTATACTCAACCTTTCACAAAACTGCTCACGCATCACTGCAACAACCCTAGGCAAGGAGCTCTCCTATTATCACCATTTCACAGAAGACATTAAGACACAGAGAAGAAACTTGCCCTTGCTCACAGGACAGGTAAGCGGTACAACCAGGATGCCACTAGCAAGTTTGGCTATGGAACCTACAATCTCAACCACTATGCAAAGCTGCCTCTCCAAGAAATTTCTAATTACATCAAAAAGAAAAAGGATTCCCCTTCAAAAATCCCCAAATTTCCTTCCTTTACATTACCTTCACAAAACAACAAATGAAGGTACATAGTTGCTCTGAAAAATTTTAATAAGTGTGGTTAAAATCCAACCTGGGAAGATAATGCTAGGAAAAATTAATTTTAAAAGGATGTTACTGCTACCAATAATAAATTCCAAAATATTACCAAAAATGTATTTTGTGGGGAAAGGTGAACTGGAGGGTGACTGATACTGAGTAAGAAGGTTTTTTTTGGAGTGAAGAAAATGTTCTTAAATCGGTTGCACTGATGGCTGCACAATGCTGTAAATAGACTAATGACTGGACAGCACACTTAAAAGGACGAATTGTATGGTATGTGAGTTATATCTCAATAAAGCTGCTCAAAGGGAAAAATGTGTTTTCTAATATTCTTTAAATGCAGCCACTGTTCTAAGAAAACCGTGAACATAATACAAGGAAATGCACCCATATGGTTCTTAAATAATTTAAAGTTACACAGTGTATACTTAGTGCTCGCACTGCGGTCCAATAAGGAAGGCCTATTCTTCCTGCTCTGGATCAAGCTGCATTTGCCTCTGCTCCAGCTGATCATGGCCAATGTCTGGACATTTTCTTTTTCCTCAAACAATATAGTGAAAGAACATAACTGGGTGCTCCACAATGGCAGACTAGGGAGGGAGCGCACTGATCGTCCAGGAAAAAATAGTATAATAAAACTGGAGATACTGTACTCTCAGGGAAGAGTTAGGGAAAAAACTGCAGAGGAACTCTTCCGGAACTAGTGAGACATGGTGGACCTACATGGAGGGCACGGGCGCCCACGGCTCGGGACTCCAGCAGCTGAGACTATGCACCAGCGCTGGAAAGGGAGGTGAGGCGAAACCACAGTAGCCCAAGACACTGGGGGAAAAGTGGTAGGAAGTGCCTAGAGGGAATGAGGCTTGAAGCCCCAAGGGAGAGAAAAAAATAAATAAATAAAAGGGACTGGCACGGACACGATTCTCTCTCTCCACTCACCTTACAAAGGTGGGGAAAACAATACAGCAGGCGCCATTTTGGACATATGTAACAGCTGTGCCAGCTCAGGGCTGTGCCCGCCCTCAGCCAAGCAGAAAAACCTGACTCTAGAAGGGAGAAATAACAGGAGATTAACACCTAGTGAATGTGTGGAGCTTGTGAACTGGGACTGTGAAAAAAAAAAACCAAAAAACTGAAGGTGTATGAGAGAACTCAGTGTGGCTGAGATGTGAGTACTCTCCGTGAGAGATGCCACAAACTCAGTAACCTTGGCAACCCAGTGGGAGACATTGCAGAGGAATCTGAGCTTACTCTGAGGACTGCCCAGATCCTTTGTGTGGTCCTTGGGATGGAGCAAATATTATACCCATTGGGACTAGTGTTCAAGCACTGATTGCCATCAAGGAGAAGAGCTCAGCTGAGCAGAATTACTTCCCTTGTGAATTAAAAAAAAAGAGAGAGAGAGAGAGATTTACCATGCCTAACCTGGGTGTGTCACCTCTGGCACACCCTTAACCCCAAAGAACTGAACAGAGCTCTCTGGGCACACCCACCACAAGCCTCTAGAGATTCACCAAAAGCAGACAGTCCACTTAATCTAGAGTCATAGTATAATGAGAAAAGCCACCACAGCAAGGAAAAAAAAAAAAAAAGAAGAAACCCAAGAATAACTCTACAATACCAAGGAACAAACACAGAAACTGAAGAAACAAGAACAAGGAAGACATTATGACACCCCCAAATGAACATGATACTCCAATACAAGATTACGAAGATGATGAGACAGAAGAAATGCAAGATACGGATTTCAAAAAATTTTTGATAAGAACATTTAGAAGCTACCAAAAACAAATTCTTGAACTACAGAAATCCATACTGGACAGGATACAAAATCTCTCTCATGAAAATGAAATCTTAAGGAGGAATCAAAATGAAATGAGAAATTTAGTAGAACATGAAATAGAGACATTGAAGAGAAATAAAAAAAAATGAAGAATTCAATGGAACAAATGACAAACACATTTGAGACTTAAAAACAGAATCAGGGCCAGTGCTGCAGCTCAACAGGCAAATCCTCCACCTGTGGCGCCAGCACACTGGGTTCTAGTCCCAGTCGGGGCACTGGATTCTGTCCCAGTTGCCGCTCTTCCAGGTCCCTCTCTGCTGTGGCCCAGGAGTGCAGTGGAGGATGGCCCATGTGATTGGGCCCTGCACCCCATGGGAGACCAGGAGAAGCACCTGGCTCCTGCCTTTGGATCAGTGCGGTGCACCAGCCATCGGGCAGCGGTCATTGGAGGGTGAACTAACAGCAAAGGAAGACCTTTCTCTCTGTCTGTCTCTCTCACTGTCCACTCTGCCTGCCTGTCAAAAAAAAAGAAAAAAAAAAACAGAATCAGTGAGATAGAAGAGAGAATATCGGACTTACAAGACAGAGCACAGAAAAGTAAACAGTCAAGCCAAAGAAAAGAAGAGGAAATTAGAAATCTAAAACATATTGTTGGGAATCTACAGGATACTATTAAAAAACCCAACATTCAGGTTCTAGGAGTTCCTGAAGGCCTGGAGAGAGAGAAAGGATTAGAAGGCCTTTTTAGTGAGATACTAGCAGAAAACTACCTGGGTTTGGAGAAGGACAGAGACCTCCAAGCACATGAAGCACATAGGACCCCTAATAAACATGACCAAAAGAGATCCTCACCACAACACACTGTAATCAAACTCACCACAGTGAAACATAAAGAAAAGACTCTAAAATGTGCAAGAGAGAAACGTCAGATCACTCTCAGAGGATCTCCAATTAGACTCACAGCAGACTTCTCATAAGAAACCCTACAGGCTAGGAAGGAATAGCAAAATAAAGCCCAGGTACTAAGAGAAAAAAACTGCCATCCCAGAATATTATATCCTGCAAAGCTCTCATTTGTGAATGAAGGTGAAATAAAGACCTTTCATAGCAAACAGAAATTGAAAGAATTTGTCTCCACTTGTCCAGCCCTACATAAGATGCTATGTACTCCATAGAATACTATACAACAGTAAAAAAACAAAAATGAAATTTGATCATTTGCAACAAAAATGGAGGAATCTGGAAAACATTATGCTGAGTGAATTAAGCCAGTCCCAAAGGGACAAATATCATATGTGTGGTGGAATGAGAAGGCCATGCCAAGGTGGCCACTGGCAAGCAAGCGTCAGTTACTCAGGAATGGCTTTGAAACCCACCTGGAAATGGAGCCTGCCTGGTAAAAGGCTGTGATTGGATGGCTTTGGAAACTGCCTGGCAACAGGCTGTGATTGGATGGATTGGAAACTGCCTGGGAACAGGCTGTGATTGGATGGATTGGAAACTGCCTGGGAACAGGCTGTGACTGGATGGATTGGAAACTGCCTGAGAGCAGGCTGTGATTGGATGTATTTGAAACTGCCTGGCAACAGGCTATGATTGGATGGCTTTGGAAACTGCCTGGCAACAGGCTATGATTGGATGGATTTGAAACTGCCTGGTAAAAGGCTGTGATTGGATGGCTTTGGAAACTGCCTGACAATAGGCTGTGATTGGTTGGGGCATAGACCGCCCCTTGACCAGATTGGCTGGTCTTGGCTATATAAGATGTTGTACCAACTGTAATAAACGAGTCTGCAGGCTGCTCGCCTCGAGCCTGCTTTCACCCGACTCCCGGGGTCTGTGTGGTGACTCCGCGCCTCTTGCCCCCACCACGCTGCTCCTCTCAGAAACGAATCCACTGCAACATTGTTGAGAAACTAAACCGCAACATCTGGCTCGCCAACGTGACTGAGAAAGAGACAGCGTGTCGGACTCGGCGAGGTCCCCCCAGGATTTCGGCAAGCAGGCCCCTCGGTGTTTTGTGTGCTGTTCGGTTCTGTGAGGGTGAGCACAGAACCCCCTCCTACGCCCCTTTCCTTGTCCTTGTCCTCGGTCTAAGTGACCCCAGGTTAGCACACATCGCCCAGAAGCGTACGTCGCTTCTCGGCTCCTCCTTTTACTTTCGGTTCGCCCTGCGAATTCACAAAAGGGACTGATCATCCCAGAATTCGGAACCAAGTCATCTTCCCTCACTCGAGAGAGGTGACGCTCCGGAGACACCGTGTGGGCATACGGCCTTGACCTAACGAATCAAGGAAGTCCCCCACTAAGCACAGGACATACCTACGATCTGATACACCACTGTCTGTTTGTCTAACGTAGGGAAACCTCCTGCAAAATGCCATCAACAGCTGAGGTGCTAGGAATTTGCTTTGTTATGGCAGCAGTGCTGTACGTGTCTTTACTTTGGCCAGAGTTGGCATGCTGTATCGCTCTTAAGCACTCAGACATAGGAAAGATACCCCTCTCTCAGAATCCTGTGCAGATTATTAAAGATAGTGAATCTGTGAGTGATAAGAGCCTGACACTCCAGGTCCCTGTCTCACAGACAATAGTTGATGATTCAGGGAGAGAAAGCTCCGACAGTGAAAATAACAATGTAGCATACAAGGTAGCAAACGATGTAGCAAACAAGGTAGCAATGCCTAGTCAGCCACCCCTCACATACCCGTGGGATGAACTTAGAGGACCTCCAGATAATAACCCATGCAAGGTCATCCCATCCGCACCCAGTGATGATCCTCACATTTGTGGCAGTACTAGGGCACCACAAGCTCTCAGGGCAGCCACTAGACCCTATGCCATCAGCATGTTTGCTGTTAATGTCGAAGTGTATGCAAAATTCAGGCCCTGGATTCTAACGCCTGTAAAAAGGCTTCTATTAACCAAAGGTCGAGGATATGCTTGTGTCTTTCCAGAGAATGCAGAACAGCCCATTTGGGTTCCAGCCCGAAACATCAAGCCTGCAATGGACAGCCAACCAGGACCAGCTGAACAAGACCGAGACTCCGCCTTGTTAGCAGATGCACCTGCCCTATCATCCTACCCTGAGAAACTGCCCATAGCCACATCTGTTACTGTTTTGTACCCCACTAGCTCTGGTCAGCCACTCAAATGGCCCACAGCCTGTGTGCGGTCATGCCGTTCCTGATAACAATTATTCCTCATTCCTACCCCTATCTGAGCAAGCAATCCTGTGGTCTCTTGATTTGAGTGCTGGTTAGTCAACGACGGGTAAGATCCCCTGGGGGACAACCTAAGACAGGCACAGCTGCGTACGGAGACCACATGGAAACGGGGTCAACAATGGTATGGCCAAGAATCATGCCTCCCGTTGCTCAAAAATAAACGAAAAGGGGGAAATGTGGTGGAATGAGAAGGCCATGCCAAGGTGGCCACTGGCAAGCAAGCGTCAGTTACTCAGGAATGGCTTTGAAACCCACCTGGCAATGGAGCCTGCCTGGCAACAGGCTGTGATTGGATGGCTTTGGAAACTGCTTGACTACAGGCTGTGATTGGATGGCTTTGGAAACTGCCTGGGAACAGGCTGTGATTGGATGGATTGGAAACTGCCTGGGAACAGGCTATGATTGGATGGATTGGAAACTGCCTGGGAACAGGCTGTGACTGGATGGATTGGAAACTGCCTGAGAGCAGGCTGTGATTGGATGTATTTGAAACTGCCTGGCAACAGGCTATGATTGGATGGCTTTGGAAACTGCCTGGCAACAGGCTATGATTGGATGGATTGGAAACTGCCTGGGAACAGGCTGTGACTGGATGGATTGGAAACTGCCTGAGAGCAGGCTGTGATTGGATGTATTTGAAACTGCCTGGCAACAGGCTATGATTGGATGGCTTTGGAAACTGCCTGGCAACAGGCTATGATTGGATGGATTTGAAACTGCCTGGTAAAAGGCTGTGATTGGATGGCTTTGGAAACTGCCTGACAATAGGCTGTGATTGGTTGGGGCATAGACCGCCCCTTGACCAGATTGGCTGGTCTTGGCTATATAAGATGTTGTACCAACTGTAATAAACGAGTCTGCAGGCTGCTCGCCTCGAGCCTGCTTTCACCCGACTCCCGGGGTCTGTGTGGTGACTCCGCGCCTCTTGCCCCCACCACGCTGCTCCTCTCAGAAACGAATCCACTGCAACATTGTTGAGAAATCAACGGAAACAATATGTTCTCCCTGATCGGTGACAACTAATCGAGCACCAAAAAGGAAACCTGTTGAAGTGAAATGGACACTATGAGAAACAATAACTTGATTAGCTCTTGTCCTGACTGCTGATGAACAACTTAATACTTTATTGCTTTTAGTATTTTTTTTTGTTCTACTTAATACTGCTGGTTGAACTCTGTAATTAACACACAATTATTCTTAGGTGTTTAAATTTAACTGAAAAGTGATCCCTGTTACATATAAGAGTGGGAATAAGAGAGGGAGGAGATGTACAGTTTGGCAAATGCTCAATCGGACATGCCCCAAACAGTAGAGTTTGAAACATGCCAGGGGATTCCAATTCAATCCCATCAAGGTGGCATGTACCAAGGCCATCTCCCTAGTCAAAGTGATCAGTTTCAGTTCACAATCGATCACACTGATAGGTCTAAGAGTCAAAGGGATCACATAAACTAGATTAGTGTCTGCTAATACTAACTGATAGAATTAAAAAGGAGAGAATGATCCAACATGGGAAGCAGAATACACAGCAGACTCATAGAATGGCAGATGTCCTAAACAGCACTCTGGCCTCAGAATCAGACCCTTAAGGCATTCAGATCTGGCTAAAAAGCCCATGAGAGTATTTCAGGCATGGAAAACCAAGACACTGTGGCAAAAAAAAAAAAAAAAACCTAAATGAAATATCTCTGTGAGTGAGATCCCAGCAGAAAGAACGGGCCATCAAAGAAGGAGATACCTTTCTCTGAAGGGAGGAGAGAACCTGCACTTTTGACTATGGCCTCTTCTATATAAGATCGGAGTTCGTGAAATCAAAAGGCTTCCATAGCCTTGGCAGCTCATGACAAGACCCTTGGGTGATTACTGATGCCATAAACAAGAGTGTCAATTGTTAAATCAACAACAGGAGTCACTGTGCACTTACTACCCATGTAGGATCTCTGTTCTTAATGTGTTGTACTATGTGAATTAACGGTATAACTAGTATTCAAACAGTACTTTACACTTTATGTTTCTGTGTGGGTGCAAACTGTTGAAATCTTTACTTAGTATATACTAAACTGATCTTCTGTATATAAAGAGAATTGAAAATGAATCTTGATGTGAATGGGATGGGAGCAGGAGATGGGATGGTTGCAGGTGGGAGGGAGATTATGGGGGAAAAAGCCACTGTAATCCAAAAGCTGTACTTTGGAAATTTATATTTATTAAATAAAAGTTAAAAAAAAGAAAGAACATAACTGAAAGAGTGTTAAATACATACTACCCATCTTCTTTATCGAGGTCTGTACAAAGTTTTACTGCATAAGCAAAACAACATCTGTGTGTTTATTATAGGAAATGGTGGAGAAACAATGGAAAGTATTTATCAGAGAGGCAGAGGGATAAATGAAAGCATGTCCTGTTTTGATGGGCAGGATAAGCAGACTCACAACATGAAGCAGTAATAGAATGCACCATGCTTTTAAATGCTAAGTGTGCAATATAACCTTTGAACTCTTTGAAAATTTGAAGATTCTGCATGGCTTAGGAAAAGAATGACTCTAGTCAGAGCATATGTAATGGGGCAGTCTATCAAGGAGTTGGTATGGAAGGATCTATCCAAGGATAATGGATTATTTAAGGGGAAGGAAGAATAACCGGCCATGGACAACATCTATGGATTGACAACAAAGATATTTTGCATTTTATTTTGGTGTTTACAGTACATATATCATATACTCCAGAAGAACAGCAAGATGGTAAAAATCTTGTGTTTTCTGATAATTTGACTGAACTGTAAGAACAGTTTTTACATTGTTAAATGCTTCCAAGGTGTCTGGCCTTGAAAACTATTCCTTCATATTCACTGACTGTAAGGGTCTTTTCTTTTTTATTCCTTCTCTATTTACATTTATTCTTCTCTTCCTCCTTCACAGGCTAATGGTAAGATTACTTCAGGCATAATTCCAATAATGTGCATCCTATCCATAATGCCTTTTACAGACATTTCTTAATTACTTCCCTTTACTCCCCCTCACTTTACATGATTAACCTACAATGATTAACCTGCCTCTGTCCCCAACACAAGATCCATATGATTCGAACTTCCTTATTTTGTTTATATCCCTTACTCAGATTTCCCTGATGCTCTTTAAAATTATTTCCACCAAATTCTTTAAATTATCTAGATGACTATATGTCATTCCCATAGATGAAGAAGCACATGGATATCTGTAAAGCAATTCATCTTTCATGAAGCTTTTATATCTAATGTTTTGTGTTACTAAATATTAGAGTAGGTATTTACCATCAAATACATTTTACTTAAAGCAAAGCTGAATCATAATAAAAACATGATGACTTCCTAACTGTCCAAATATTCAGTGTAAACTATGTGACCTTTAAGAACAAAAGTACTGTTCCTTCTTTATTCTCTATTCAACCACAATGAAAAAAATTTAATAGTGTAAATCAATTCTAATAGCAATAATATTTAGAAAACCATAGCTTCTCATCTGTAAAAGCAAGTATTAAAAATATCCACCTCATATATTTAAAAAAGACTAACTTTATGCCTTAGTTTTAACCCTTATCTATAATTAGGAATGCAACAGCACTTAATTTATAGGGTCACTAAAAGCATTAAGTGAGTTACTAAATGTTTATCATTTGGAACATCTATGTAAAATAAGCACTCACCAAAAGTTGTTTAAAAAAAGAAAGAAGAAGGACTGAGGAAGGAGGAAAGTGAGAATGGATATTTGGTTAAATTTAGAGCACATTTTTATGAATAAATGTTTTGATTTTTGCCTGTTCTGTTCTTCAACACGTACTGTATTCTATGTCTTCATTTAGTAACTGTAGAACTTACAGCAATCATTGCAAAATGTTTGTACAGCTCATAAGGAAGGAATTCTAGGTCCATGGTATAAAGTAATCCAACAGCCTCAATCATCAAAGCTAGTCACCAAAAACGTTAATATCTGGGTAGGCTGCCATACAATTTTTAATGATATATGAAAAAGAAGCAAGTACTTCTTGGATAAAACTCCAGAAGCACAGGCAATAAAGGCAAAAATAGACAAATGGGATTATGTCAAGCTAAGAAGATTCTGCACAGTTAAGGAAACACTCAACGAAGTCCAAAGGCAATCAACAGAATGAGGAAAATATTTGCAAACTAAACATCTGATAAAGGATTAATATCAGTGTATATATAAGGAGCTCCAGAAATTCAACAACAAAACAAGCAATCCAGTAAAGAAAAGAACTAAGGATATGAACAGACAATTTTCAAGGGATGAGTACAAATTACCAACAGACACATGCAAAGATGCTCAGAATCACTAGCCAACAGGGAAATGCAAATAAAAGCCACAATAAGGTTTCACCTCACCCCAGCTGGAATGACTATCATACAAAAATCAAAAAAATAACAAATTTGGATCCAGCACTATGGTGTAGCCACTTGAGGTGTCAGCATCCCATATGGGCACCAATTCAAGTCCCAGCTGCTCCACTTCCAATCCAGCTCTTTGCTATAGCCTGGGAAAGCAGCAGAAAATGCCCCACGTCTGTGGGCCACTGCCCCTGTGTGGGAGACCTGGAAGAAGCTCCTGGCTCCTGGCTTCTGATCGGTGCAGCTTTGGCCATTGTGGCCATCTGGGCAGTGAACCAGAGGGTAGAAGTCTTCTCTCTCTCTCTCAGCCTCTACCTTTGTAACTCTGCCTTTCAAATAACTAAATCCTTTAAAAAACATAACAAATTCTGGCAATGATATGGGGAAAAGGGTACCCTAATACACTGTTGGTGGAAATGTAGACTAGTACAACCATTATGGAAGACAGCATGGGGATTCCTCAGAAATCTGAAAATGAATCTACCATATGACCTAGTCATTCCACTCCTGGGAACTTACCCAAAGGAAATGAAATCAGTATTTGAAAGAGTTATCTGTACCCCTATGTTTATAGCAGCACAAATAACTCACAATAGCTAAGATACGGAGTCAACCTAGATGAAATACCTGAAAAGGAATTCAGAAGAATGCTGTAAGATTACTCAAAAACAGTGAGAAGTAAATTCACGAGTTAAAGAAATCCATACATAACATAGATGAAAAATTTTTCTGGGAGATAGATATTGAAAAGAAATCAAACTGACATATTACAAATGAAGAATCCAATATGCCAAATAAAAAATAAGTGGCAAGCCTTAACAGATTTGGTGAGGCAGATAAAAAGGCTAGGCTATCTGAGCAAGAAGGCAAATCTTTGGTAATATCTCAAAAAAAAAAAAATAAAGGAAGGAGGAAGGCAGTTGAGAGCATGGGTGGGAGAGAGATTAGGGTGGGGAGTATCATTATGCTCTTAAATCTCTATATAGGAAATGTATTCACCTTACAAAAACAAAAAAATTTTAAAAATGAATAACCAGTAAGTCTGTTGAAGTATGCTCAATTAACATTTGTGATATCTACACCTTGAAATATCGTTTGCTCTTATCTGAAGTTCATATTTGACTATCTTATATTTTATCAAGAAATGCAACTTGGGATGAATATTCAGATAACCTGCTCTTATGAAGTGAGCAACACACAATAGTAACATTTTGAGAGCAGATTCACACAGGATACATTGATTTAACAATATGAGAAAGAGTAAATTAACAAAGCTATAGATGGAAAGTAAGTATGGAAAGTAAAGTCTTTTTCCAAGTACACCATTAATTATTTTTTTCACAGTAAACATTTCCAGAAGTTCTGGTTATCCATCATTCTTCTGGTTTGTACTGAATTCCATTTAAGAAGGTTCCCAAACCTACTGGATTATTCAGTAGTCTTGAAAATTGCTGTTGTTTGATTCTGATTCATGTAATATGCAATTGATGTACAACAAATAAATTTCTCAGTGACCTGTTTAAAAAGAGAGAAGAAAAGAAATTCATGGCTCCCAGCCTCAGGCAGGCCCAGGAGATGGGAAATCTGTCTTTTCTTTCTCTCTCTCACTAATAAATAAAATGAATCAGTAAAACTTTTTTTAAAAAAAATGAGTTACAGACCAAATGGTAAAATTGAAAACTATGAAACTTCTAAAAAATGCAGATACTATTTATGAATAGTATGTTAGACCAATAATTCTCAGACAGTTCTTAAAAAACAAAAGAAGGAACAAAAGAAGGGAAAATTACCTACATTGGACAGTATCAAACTTAAAAAAACTTTTCCTCCTCAGAAAACATTGCTAAGGACATGAAAAGATAAGACACAGATTAGGAACAAAATAAGGGCAAAATGTATATCTGATAATGGAATAAAAAATCTTTCAATTCAAAAGCATGAATACAAAAAACCCAATTTTCAAAATAGACAAAAGATTTGAACAAATTTACTTCATCATAAAATAGATACAAATGATGAGTAAGTACATGAAATGAAGCTCAGCATCATTAGTCATTAGGAAAAAAAAATGTGCTAGCATCATACATGAGAAGCCACTGTAGAACTCCAGAATGGTTAAAATGTAAAAAAAATAAAAATCAAAAATATGAAACCTAACAATAGCAAGTGTTGGCAAGGAGGAAGAGAAACTGAAATTCATACACAGCTGTTGGGGATATAATACAGACAATCTGGGAAATAGTTTGGCAGATTTATCTAATTTATAAGTTTTTCTTCTCATCAAAAAACTGCTAAGGAATTGAAAAGGCAAATCCTAGACTGAGAAGCAACATCCTAAATAGTGTACTAGAACGAAACCATTTGGTTTTACCTCCATTTTAGCAAATAAAAATTCTCTGTTAAAGCTATAATGTGGGGCTGGTGCTGTGGCATAATGGGTAAAGCTGCTGCTGCTGGTGCTGACATTCCATATGGGCACTGGTTCGAGTCCTGGATGCTCCATTTCCAGTTCAGCTCTCTGCTTATGTGTCTGGGAAAGCAGTGGAAAATGGCCTAAGTGCTTGGACCCCTGCACTCACATGGGAGACCTGGAAGAAGCTCCTGGCACCTGGCTTCAGCCTGGCCCAATACCAGTCATTGCAGCTCTTGGGAGAATGACCCAGTGGATGGAAGATCTCTCTGTCTCCCTCCTTCTCTCTATAACTCTGCCTTTCAAATTAAAAAAAAAAAAAATTCCATTTAACAAAGCTAACTTGTACATTGATTTATTTTTTCTTTTTCTTTTTTTATTTATTTGACAGCTAGAGTTACAGACAGTGTGTGAGAGAGAGAGAGAGAGAGACAGAGGGAGAGAGAGAGACAAAGACAGAGAGAGAGGTCTTCCTTCCATTGGTTCACTCCCTAAATGGTCGCTACGGCCGGCGCTGCGCTGATCTGAAGCCAGGAGCCAGGAGCTTCTTCCTGGTCTCCCATGTGGGTGCAGTGGCCCAAGGACTTGGGCCATCCTCCACTGCTTTCCCAGGCCGTAGCAGAGAGCTGGATTGGAAGAAGGGCAGACAGGACTAGAACTGTTGCCCATATGGGATGCCCAGCGCTGCAGGTGAAGGATTAACCTACTGCATCATGGCTCCAGCCTCCACTTTTTCTTTATTTATATTTAGGTTTACAACTTTCTTGGATTTCAGACTGTTTCCCTATTGTAAATTATAAAGTACTTGGGTGGCATTAGGTATTATTGGTATGGACTGAATGTATAACCATAAAATTCTTATGTTGAAACCCTAATCTCCAAGTTACCTTTTAGCTTGCCCTTATATTCCCTAGATGACTGCCCAGATGTTATCTTGACTGACATCCTAGATGCTGGACCACCTAACATATTTATGCTCACAGACCACCATTGATTGCTGCCCCCTTAAGTAACTTCCAGGTTACTCCCACTGACACTCTTGAGAGACCACTAACACTTGAGGTTCCTAACTCTTGATCTAACACCAGATTAGACTGAACTCTCCTCAAATCAGTGGACCAAGTTCTCCAAGTGCTGTCAGGTTACAACATCAGTAACTGACAGTAATCTTCAAAGACTAAAAACTGGCTTCGATATTTCAAAAATTCTTATCTAATATATTTTTAATGAAGGCCATAGAATTTTAATCCAATTTGATGAATAAAAATAGATCAAAGTCGATGTTAAAATGAAAGACAATAATGAGAAAAGAAGACAGACAGAAATCAAGTGGCCCAGAGATGGGCAAGGGAAGTAATAAAAGTGACAATGAGGCAGAGAGAGGCAAGTGAGGAGAGAGACGGAAGAAGAGAGAAATACAGAACCAGAAATGAGGAGAATACAGAAACATGAGCAATAGGTGTGGAGAAGCAAAATTCACACAGAGGCAGACACCAGGGAAAGACACAGAGATCAAGATTCTTTGTATAGACAGGACAAGAAAGGAGTCGGCCCACATTCCTTGATGTCCCATCCCAAGCTTATCCATCCCCCCCCCAAAAAAAATAAATAAATCAAGCTTGACCCAAACTCTAAATTCAAATCATATCTACCTTGCTGCAGTGGAAATGAGTGATGAGGGAACTTCAACTTCAATGGCACAAGGAGGAAGGATGGAAGCTGTTAGCACCGAAAGAAACAAGGCTAGTGCCTCTCTAGCATCCTCTGCTTTTCTAAATCTGTTCTTAAGCTACTTCAAAGATGTGCCATGCTGCTCAGAATTTGAACCTCTTAAGGCACAGAGGTAGGAGTCACACAGCTCCAGGCCAATTTTCCTCCCCACTAGCCCCAAAAGACAGTCTCTGAGAAGCATGATTCTTCTTCCTGATCCTTATTCAGAATCCTCTCCACCCTCTCTGACAAAAATACCTTCATTCTTCAAGTCCTAACCTCAAATTACTCAGAGACAGTCTTGTATACCTCTGAGCTTCATGCATGTACCATGGCACCTGGTTCACAAAAGTCATCAGTCTGATAAGTGAATAAATGCACACTGGTTCAAGACATATAAGTACGCCCACATATGCATACATTACACACATTTACTGTTTATATACACATGAACTTTTATAAAGAAGTTGTTCACAGTATAACAAAAATACTAACAAACAGAAGTTCTTCCTATAACTTCTCCATCCATCTATTCTCCCTCGAATGTTCTGATATCCGTGTTCACTGATACCATCATCATCCAAACCATGCATTCCAGCCAAGGACTCTCTCTAACATGTAAGGCCTGTAGACATTATGTTCTAATTGCTTCCTACTTTACCTTCATGCCATCCATCCGCATGCCAAAAGAAGACCCACTTGAATGGGTCTCCTAAATTTTGCATTCCCCACATTGTTGCCGTTAACCTTTCCAATCAAGTCACATTCTTCATCAGACATCCTCAACAGAATTCCTTAAGGAAATAGCTTCCCATTTAACAGAAAATATCCTATTTTGGTATTGGGAAATTTCCCAAGTATACCCAACCCATTCCCCAAAATCATTTCCTGCCCCTCTCTCTTCCCATCTCTAACCATATAAATTTTCTCATCATTCTCTAAATGCTTTGGGTTTCCCTTTGAACAAGCCTTTGCCCATGAACATTCACATTTCCTTTCCCTCCTCTTTTTCCACATTTAGGACTTTGACAATTCAGCTGAAAGCACCACATCCCTCAATATAACCACCAACCCCAGGGAGAGTCAATCATTCCTGCCTACGTATTTCCAATGCTCTTCAATCATGTATTTGTTATAACATATCATAATCGAGGTGATAACTTAATTATCTTTGTTTTCCATTACATTGTGACTTGTACAAGTACAGGCTTTCAAGGGCTTGATACATAACTTAACTCACAGTAGAAGCTCAATAAACATGCAAAGAATAAATGAACATACCTTTCTGTGCTTTAATGAGTTGCTTTCCAATTTCTAGCGTCACATAGGCCGTGCCATTTAGAACTATGTCACTTATCGTCTTCCAAGCATTAGGAGACAGTCTTTCAGAGGGGGAAATAAAATTTCCTGCTGCATTGTTTATCACGATCTAATAAGTGAATAACAAAGGTTATAGAAACTGGCATGAGGAAGAATGTTCTGCCCCTAGGACTTTTATTTCTGAAACCATTAACACAAAACAATACTATAAAATTTCATTCAGCTTTGTTATCTGAGTCTGTGACAGCCTATTGTTATTTACCAAATTTCAAAATCCTGACCCCCGTCTTTAAATTAGAGTAGACTCTATTATTAAGAAAACAAATACAGATTGATCACATTTACCATGTGACTATATTTCAAGGAATCTAAAGAAATGCATTTTAACATCCAGTGTTATTTTAGTTTCACTAATCCAATAAAGCTCTTGCTTAGTGACCTTCACTATGTTGTACAATTTAATACTTTATCCGTTTTAGTATTTTTTTATCCTAGTACTAGTGGTTGAACTCTGTACTTCACACACAATTATTCTTAGGTGTTTAAATTTTAACTGAAAAGTGATCCCTGTTAAATATAAGAGTGGGAATAAGAAAGGAAGGAGATGTACAATTTGGGACATGCTCAATCGGACCTGCCCCAAATAATGGAGTTAGAATCTTGCCAGGGGATTCCAACACAATCCCATCAAGGTGGCATGTACCAAGGCCATCTCACTAGTCCAAGTGATCAATTTCAGTTCACAATTGATCACACTAATAGGTCTAAGAGTCAAAGGGATGACACAAACAAGACTAGTGTCTGCTAATACTAACTGATAGAATCAAAAAGGCAGAGAATGATCCAACATGGGAAGCAGAATACACAGCAGACTCATAGAATGGCAGATGTCCTAAATAGCACTCTGGCCTCAGAATCAGCCCTTAAGGCATTCAGATCTGGCTCAAGAGCCCATGAGAATATTTTAGGCATGGAGAGCCAAGACACTGTGGCAAAAAAAAAGAAGACCTAAATGAAAGATCTCTGCAAGTGAGATCCCAGTGGAAAGAACGGGGCCATCAAAGAAGGAGGTACCTTTCTCTGAAGGGAGGAGAGAACTTCCACTTTGACTAGGACCCTGTCGGAATAAGATCGAAGTTGGTGAACCCTAGAGGCTTCCATAGCCTCAGCAACTCATGACTAGAGCCTAGGGAGATTACTGACACCATAAACAAGAGTGTCAAATTGTTAAATCAACATCAGGAGTCACTGTGTAATTACGTCTCATGAGGGATCTGTCCTTAATGTGTTATCCAATGTGAAGTAACGCTATAACTAGTACTGAAACAGTATTTTTACACTTTGTGTTTCTGTGTGGATGCAAACTGATGAAATCTTTACATAGTATATACTGAATCGATCTTCTGTATATAAAGATAATTGCAAATGATTAAAAAATCTTGGTGTTAAATTGGAAATTGCAAAATTTTTCAAAAAAAATCATGTAGAATCTTTGTCCTTAATGTGCTGTACGTTGCGAATTAATACTATAACTAGTACTCCAACAGTATTTTCACTTTGTGTCTCTACGTGAGGGCAAACTGTTGAAATCTTTACGTAATATGTACTAAACTGATCTTCTGTGTATAAAGAGAATTGAAAATGAATCTTGATGTGAATGCAAGGGGAGAGGGAGCGGGAAAGGGGAGGGTTGCGGGTGGGAGGGAAGTTATGGGGGGGAAGCCATTGTAATCCATAAGCTGTACTTTGGAAATTTATATTCTTTAAATAAAAGCTTTATATATATACATATATATAAAAAATTATGACCTAAAAAAAAAGAAATCTACAGGCAAAAAAAAAAAATATTCTGAATAGCTCCATGGCAGATTCAACATTACTGGTCAATCTGAAATATCTTTAACATTAAAAAGTGCTTTCTTTGAAGCTAATGGAAGAAATGACTTCTCTCCAAAGAATGAACCAAACAATAGCAAAATATCCATGCATATCTCAGGTATTATAAGGAGAAATTCAGAATTTCTTATATTGTACTTGTCTGTATTATAAGAGAGAGAATCAAAATTATTAGGAAAATCAGAGCATACATCATATAAATTAGATATTGTGTTCTTGGATAACTGCTCTTGTAATTTCACAATCTTATTAAATAAAGTGAAATCCAGTTTGTTCTATAATTATAAATGCACCCTTTAAATATTCCTAAAAGGAAGTAGTGCAGTCCACCTGAACTGTTGCCTGCTTTAAATGGAGTTGGCATTTTCCCAGAGACAGAAAACAGGCGTTTCTCAACACAACACTTGCTCACATCAATATTTTACTTCCTTTGTGCATCTTGATGGGTGTTATCCACATCAAACACCTCACACGTTGGCCTCATCAAAACTGTACTTACACTGGGATGCCCTGCTACTTTGATCAGTTCTGACACTGCATTCTGAACCATGTTAGGATCCCTCACATCACACTGAACCGCATGAACCTGAAAATAAAGCAGAAACAGCATCCTATATTTTTCAGACTTCCTAAGGCAGAAATATGTACAAAATATTTAAATATAATAATTGTTAAATCCACATTAAATGACTGATTTTAATGTACCTTATTTCCAGTCTGAGAAGAAATTTGTTCTGCAGTAGCTTTCAAAACATCAACATTCCTGGAAATAAGTACAAGGTATTTTACATGAGCTCTAAAATGACTTCATATTTTATTTTCTTTTTAATTGCATAAATTAAAGAACTCAGAGAATCTACAGCTTAAAGAAAAGAATTTATGAGAAAGCATAAAAGTTGAATCAATACACAAATTGGGGGCTGGTGCTGTGGCTTACTAGGCTAAGCCTCCACCTGTGTGTGGTATAGGCATCTCATATGGGCTCAAATTTGTGTCCAGACTGCTTCTCTTTGATCCAGCTCTTTGCTAATGGCATAGGAAAACAGTGGAAGGTCCAAGTACCTGAGCCCTTGCATCTGTGTGGGTGGCCCAGATGAAAATTCTGGTTTCAGATCAGCCCAGCTCTGGCCTTGTGGCCATTTGAGGAGTGAACCTCTCTGTCTGTAATTCTACCTCTGAAATAAATAAATCTTTAAAAAAATACTCAAATTAGTTTTAATAAATTCAGTGTCTAAAATTAAATTCAAATAATTTTATACATCTGATACTAATTATTTCATTAGTCACTTTTAAACCAGTTATTACAGCATTATCTACTCATAGCTTTAAATAATTTCCTTGATTATAATCATTGTATCTGCTCTTTTGCCCAAGCCAGCTTTACAAAGAAAACACATTCATGGTATAATGTCAGCAGGTCTTAGATCAAATTTAAAGTTTCAGATAATCTATACACATTTAGAGTCTTACATCCTTGAAAGAAACACAAATAAATCATGAATTTATATAGTAGTAAAATGAAAATACTGTAAAACTCTTGGAAACATTACAATATAAAAATACAAAAGTTCTGGCCAATTTACATTTGTGAATGACATAGTGACTATTGTTCAGATGACTATTTGGCCCACATAAATTTTACACCATTCAAAATTATAGGAAAGGATGGATTTTGCTGAAATCTTGAAGGCTCCAGACTTACATAGTCATAGGGTACCAGAATATGACTAAATAAGAAATTCCTTCCACATGGTAATACCCTTTCTATATTCACCACGATAGGTGTTGTGAAAAATCTGTCCACTTACAGAAAACAGGAGTACATCAAATATCCTAGTACAAAGTTAGTTATCAACTGATGCAGTAAACTGAATCACTTCTACTGAAAACAAAGCAGTCTCAATGTAGTATGTTTAAACTTCATCTTCATGAGCAGAAAAAACAATAAGGTATCACTGAATTTGGGAAATGTTATCATCAGCTCCATAATGTCACTACTTCTATCAACCCCAGTTACAACTAACTTTTTCCAGGGAGGTCTGTTTAAGTAATCTAAAGAATACAAGCATTTCATATAGGATTAAGATGCAAATCAATGCCTCTGGCACCTGTTTTCAATGGTATGGCACAGTTTCTTCTGTAGACTCTCAGCAAGCGGCTTAAGAGACTGACTTACCTGCTGGCTATCACACACTGAGCACCCAGGCTGGACAGAAAGGTCGTCATTGCTTTCCCAAGGCCAGTTCCTCCCCCGGTAATGAACGCAACTTTTCCTTGAAAACTATTGGGTGGTAGCATCACTTTTTGAACTGGTGGAAAGAATTTAGCCTGGGAAGCTTCAATGTTTTGATATAATATCTTTGTCCCATAACTGAAAAACTAAAAAAAAAAAAAAAAAGAATTGACATTTGCTCACAGATACTTCCACAATAGAGATGAATTTTTTAAACTTACTCTTTAAAATTAATCAAAGTTTTGGATTAATACAAACCACAAACATATAAAATTATATTTAATCATTTATGCTTTGTCTTTCTGAATGTTATGTTACATAATGAAATGGTTTTCAAAAGTGGGCTCCAGAATTCCATGGTATGAGATAGAATTTTCTCTCTAGTGATAAATACTTCAAGTTATTTAAGCTCTCTGTGTCTCCACTGCTTCATCTAGAAAGAGAAACAAGGAACAATAAAAGAACCCTCTTCACAGGATACTGTGGAGATTATACGAGTTAACATAAGTAAAGCACTCAGAGCAATGTGGGGCACACAGTAAGCACCCTAATAATGTGAGCTTTACTCTTTGCAGATGTTTTGCTTAAATTTAACTTAATTTTTGTTAATTTATTTGAAAGGCAGAGACAGATAACACACACACACACACACAGATTTTCCATCTGCTGGCTCAAGCCAGGAACTCAATTGAGGTCTCTCACTGAGTGACAGGAACTCAAGTACTAGAGCATCACCTGCTGCCTCCACATGTACACATCAGCAGGAAGCTGGAATTGCAAGTGGAGCCAGGGTTCAAACCCAGGAATCTGATGTGTGATACGGGCATCCAACACAGCATCTTTATCACTGTGCCAAATGCCCAGCCCTACATTTAACTTTAAAAATTCAACATAAAGCACTTTGTCTTTTAACAGCAATAATTTGAATAAAAATCACAATTCATCTTTGAATCACTTAAGAAAAATATTTTAGAATTCTTTTTAAAGCTTACTAAATCAAAGACCTCTTCTTATATTTTCTTCTGGCCAATGAACTTAGAAGAGGTAAAATACTTAAAATAAGGGAGTGTGGGCATTGTAGTGCAGGGGGCTAAACTGCCTGGTGGGATACCCACTCCACATCCCTTACTGGAGTACTTGGGGTCAAGTCCTGCTTCCACTTCTGATCCAGCTTCCTGCTAATATGCACCCTGGAAGCAGCAGGTGATGACTTAAGTATTGTTCTTATGTCCCTAACACCCATGTGGAAGACCCTGATTGATTCTGGGCTCCTGGTTCAGCCTGGCTCAGCTCTGTCTGTTCTGGGCATTTGGAGAGTGAATCAGCTGACTGAAGTTCTCTCTCTATTGCATTCTGTACTTCAAACAAATAAATAAACTTAAAAAATAAAATAAGGGAAAACCATCCCATTCTAAACTAAAAATATTGATTGATATTGGCCTATTTTATATTGTATAGCATATGCTCGCAATATTTGTAAACACCACTACCAGAGCCGGTGCAGTGTCATAGTGGGCTAAGCCTCTACCTGTGGCGCTGGCATCCCCTATGGGCACGGGTTCTAGTCCCAGCTGTTCCTCTTCCTATTCAGCTCTCTGCTATGGCCTGGGAAAGCAGTAGAAGATGGCCTAAATGCTTGGGCCCCTACACCCACATGAGAGACCCAGAAGAAGCTCCTGGCTGTGGATTGGCCCAGCTCCAGCCACTGTGGCCATTTGGCGAATGAACCAGCAGACGAAGGTTTGTCTCTTCCTCACTCTGTAACTCTATCTCTCAAAGTCTTTAAAAAAAAAAAAACTACCATTATCACATTTAACTATAAAAACAAACTTTAAGAGTTGAACAAAATTAATAAATAGGAGTTAACTTTCATAAAGTGGCGATCATGTACCAGAATTAGATAAACATCTAATCTTCGCAACCTAGTGAAGTCTTCAAAATGAACTATCTAGTGTTCACAATCCAGCCTTCACACTGAAATAGATACTATGTTTATCCCCATCAAATAGGAAAGGCTCACAGGACTTCAAAACATTGTGAAGGTCAAGGAGGGCATTTAGCATACTAATTAAGATGTCAGTTGGACCACCCACAGCCATGTTCCAGTGCTCCACTCCTGATACCAGCTTCATGCTAATATGTACCCTGGGAGACAGCAAGTGATGGCTCAAACGGATGGGTCCCTGTCACCCGTGTGTAAGACCCAGACTGCGTTCCCAGCTCCCAACTTCACCCTACCCCCGGCCCCAGGACAATGGGCATTTGGGGGAGTGAACCAACAGATCAAAGTGCACTTGCTCTGTGTCTCTGTCTCTCTGCCTCTTAATAAGGTTTCTTCTTAATTATTATTTTTTAAATATTGTCAAAGTTATAGACTCAAGATTGGAAAGTATGCTAACAGGCTCTGAAGCCCTCTCCAATAACCACCTTGCATACTTCTCTCTATCTTCTTAACTCCGCTAAGTTTAGCAGTCATACCATGGAGTTTGGGGATAGGTCCCCACCAGAAACTGGTTCCAAGATTAAAACTCCAGACTCTTATCATTTGCTCCTAAAGTATTCCTGAAAACTTAATAAGCTGCCATCAGTTCGTCTTGGGTATCAAGAAATTTATCTTATGGAAATAATTAGAGATGTGGTCAATGATTTAGGAAAAGGCTGTTTATCATCTGGAAGTTGTACAAGAAGTGCATATGATATGATTTAAAGTGGAAAAAGAAACAAACAACCATAAATAAAAACAAATGCTTAGGAAAAAGCAAGGAAATAACATAGAAGATTCAATATGTTCCATTTGCCACAGCATCCTAAAGTCTTTCCTCACAGCAGTTCCTTGGGTAAATTTTAGTTTTACTCCTATTTTATGGACAGAAAATTGAAATTGAAGCACAGAAAGACCAGGCCATTCACTTTTAAAGACAACTCACAACAATTTGCAAATCTCCACACCAGTCATATTTCTTTCCACTTCCTGTTGACCAGACATTTTCTTTTTTATCTTTTTGCCAAAGCATGATAATACAGCAACCTACAATAACCTTCCTCTACATAAATGGCAATTTGACTTGAGGCTGCCACCCGCCTTCAGAACTATTACATGAAGATGATGAATCAGGAAGTGTGCACAAGTAGGCTGGTAAAATTGTCACTACCTAATAACAATGAAAAAAGGATTCCAATTTTCCAAAGGCACTGTTGTAAATTTTTACTTATTGCTGACTTGTGTACAGAATCTGATGTGGTACTTTATGAAGGATAACTGAACAAGATATTTACATACAGAACTTCCTTTTTAGTTTATTTTACAACATTTTCCTCAACATCCTAGCTGACAGAGGAAAAAATATAAAGGTAAAACTAGCACATTTGATTGCATGGGCTGAAAATCACCCCAGCTTTGGCCATGGCTGTGGGTGAGATTCTGAGCCTAGAGCCACCAGGGGTCTCAGCTCACCTTCCACTGCTTCATTGTGGGGAGGTAAAACCCAGGCCTTGACAGGGGGGGAAAAAAGTAGCATATTTGATAATAATTGCTAATAAGTTTCTACAATATAGTGGTACTAGACGTAGCATGGTCTTACTCATTTGAATTAATCAGCACTGATTTTAGGACTCAACTTCCCCACCAAACCAGAAGAAACTACATGCTCTTTTAATTCACATTACCTTCTGACAATTCAGCATATATGTAAATATAAATTCAAGTCATTACTTTTCCTCAAAATAAGTTGTTCAACAATAAGATGCACAGAGCTGGGGTCGACTTTGTGGCATAGTAAGTAGTCTAAGCCTCCACCAGTGGCACTGGCATCCCATATGGGCACCGGTTTAGTCCGGGCTGCTCCTCTTCCAATCCAGCTCTCTGCATATGGCCTGGGAAAGCAGTAGAAGATGGCCCCGGTGCTTGGACCCCTGTACCCACATGGGAGACCCAGAAGAAGCTCCTGGCTCCTGGCTTTGGATCAGCCTAGCTCTGGCTGTGGTGGCCATTTGGGGAGTGAACCAGCAGATGGAAAACCTTTTTCTCTGTCTCTCCCTCTCTCTGTAACTCTGCTTTTCAACTAAAATATATTTTTTAAAATGCACAGAGGTAATCAGACCTCACTGGATTATACTGTATTCAATGCCCTATTTCTAAATAAATAAATAAATAAATAGGCATCCTGAAATATCATTTTGGATGTTACTTTTTGACATAAAAAGTGGATACGAAATAAGCTTTTTTTTGCCAAATCTTGTTTTTCAGTTTTCCTGGAAACAAGTCTAGAAATAAGTTGTTTTTTAAAATGGAAGTAATACCTTTCAAATAACACAAATGATTTCTCTACAGATCTTCAGCGCCCTAAAATTCTTAAAACTCTCTAAAGTCTTCCAATTTTGGCAATACAGATGCACTTTTTAGGGTTACAAGTTCTAAATCTACCCATACAAAAGTCAGCTGTCACCCACCTCTGCCTCCACACTCACAGCTCATAAACAGTATCTTCCTACTTTCTGCACTCCTAAATTATAGCAACCAAACTAAAGGGACGGGATCATACTTATAGATCTCAAATGGCAATTCAGAAAAGGTATTGAATTTGTCCCTTCCCTAGAGGACAACAATTTTGTTCTAGTAGAATTATACCTAAATTACTTATGTGTTTTGGCCATTCTAAAATGTTTAGAATAAATACCTAATATGGGGGGTAGGTTTGTGTCCTACATCAACTGTGCTTTGTCATACCTGCCTAATGTTTTTAAAATTTGAAGCAACACTTAGACATCAGGAAAATTCTCATAAAAATCAGAAGTTCAGGGTTAGCATTTGATGCAGTGGTTAAGATGCCCCTTGGGACACCTGCATCCTATAAGAGTACCTGGTTCTAGTCCCAACTCCACTTCCAATCCAGCTTCCTGCTGATGAACACCCTGGAAGATGGCAGATGATGGCTCAAGTACTTGGGTCCCAGCCACCTTATCGAGGAGACCATGATTGAATTCCAGACTCCTGGCTTCAGCCTGGACCAGCCATAGCTATTGTAGGCATTTAGAGTGTAAACCAGCGTATGAAAGATCTCTTTTCATCTCTCTCTCTCTCTCTCTCTTTCAAATAAAATGAAAATAAAAAATAAAATCTCATCTCTCAAAAATGTTGATGCCTTCCAGAGTCAAAAAGACAAAATCCAGTATCTTGACCCTGGCTTTCAAGTCACTGTAAATATGTCATCCTAACTCTACTTCCCACCAGTTCCACCAGAGAGGTAAACTCTGCACATATAAACCTTTGGACATTCGCTAAACTTGCCAAGCTCTTTCCTCTTCTGGCCTTCACTTCTGCCTTCTCCTTAGCCTGAACCACTCATTCTTCCTCATTTTTCAAGAATCAGAAAATCAGGCAAATGTGTCAACACTTTGAAACTTTTTAAATATGTTAAATACAGTCAATGAACACATCTGTTCACCAAGCCTTCTGGGCGAGGCTGTGAGCACTCAGGAAGCCTGGAACAGTTTCTTGTTCATCACTGCAATCATGTTTCTGGCAGCAATTAAGTCTTCAGTAAATGTTGGGCTTACTGAATCTCATGCTGGTTGGCCAAACTCCAATTACACTGAAAAAGTACATGGATACAGATGTACAGTCTTATATGAATATACGGTACAATTACAGCTCTTTACCATTTGTTTTAAAAAATTAAAATAGGGGACCGGGTTGTGTGTTGCAGTGGCTTAAGCTACCACTTGTGACACAGGAATCCCATATGGGAGCACTGGTTCCAGGCCTGGCTACTCCACTTCCAATACAGCTTCCTGCTAATGAACCTGCAAAAGCAGTGGATGATAGCCAAGTAGCTAGGCCCCTGCCACCCACATGGGAGATCTGGATGGAATTCATGGGTCTGGCTACAGCTTGGCCCAGGCCCCACATTTGTGGCCTTTTGGGAAGTAAACCAGCAGATGGAAGATCTCTGTCTATCTCTCTCTGGGTATCTCTCTATCTGTCACTCTGCCTTTCAAATGAGCAGAGCTTCCTGGCAACACCCAGCACATGTTTCAGGGTATTCACTGAAAGAGCAGAAACTCCATCAATCCACAGAGGCATAGTTCAAAGATAAAAGCCATCACAGGGAAAAAAATAAATGAATAAACCTACAAGTATCTCCACAAATGCCTAAAAATAAATACAGCAATTCATGAAACAAGAATAAGGAAGGAAACATGACATCCCCAAAGGAACACAACAATATTTCATACTAGAATTTGAAAATGAAGAGATTAAAGAAATGCCAGAAACAGAATTTTAAAAATTGATCATGGGATTACGTAGAAGCAATCAGAAGCAAATCCATGAACTGAAGAAATCCGCATATGACATCAAAGAAAACTTTTCTCAGGAAATTGAGATGTTTAAAGAGAAATCAAAATTAAATATTGGAAAGGAAGAATTCAATAGAAGAAATAAAAAATGTGGCAGAAATCCTTAACAGACTCACTGAGGCAGAAGAAAGAATATCTGAATTAGAAGACAAGTCTCAGGAAGTTTTACAGTCAGACCAAAAAAAAAAAAAAAAAAAAAAGAAAGAAAGATTAGAAAACTAAAAAACAGTGTTGGAGATTTATGGGATACTATTAAACAACCCAACATAGGGGTCTTAGGAGTTCTGGAAGGTATGGAAACAGAGAATGGATTACAAGGCATTTTTAGTGAAATATTTACAGAAAACTTTCTTAATTTGGAGAAAGAAAGGGACATCCAAGTACATGAAGCACATAGAACTCCTAATAGACATGACCAGAAAAAGATATGTACCACTGTGGGGACCCATGGATAGGCTTGCCATGGGACCCCCCCCCCATGCTGGGCTTGGCTTATAGCAGTAATGCGGATGTAGCAGCTGATTGAACTTTCCATCTAGCTGAGGATTGTGGAAAACAACAAGATGGCGCTGATGCCCTGCCTGCTGTGTGACTCCACAGCTGATCGTGATCAAGTGCCGGACTGGAGAGCTCTGTGCATGGACTATGATTGATTTACTGTGATTGGTTGAATTCTGGATATAAGCAGACCGCGGGAGAAGGAGCGGGGCACGCCAGCTTTCCCCCTTAAGGAACGTGCGTGCCATCTCCCCCCCTTCTCCCGGTCCCCCACTCTTTCCCACTCCTTCTAAGTAAAAGTCTTTTGAAGACCGATTAGCTGCGAGCAACGTCGTTCCTTTTACGGCCGAAGGAGCGACAAGTGGTGCCGTGACTCGGATCCACATACCACGACACACTGTAGTCAAACTCTTCACATTAAAACATAAAGAAAAGATTCTAAAATGTGCCAGATTACTTTCAGAGGACCTCCAACTACACTCACAGCAGATTTCTCATCAGAAACCCTACAGGCTAGGAGAGAATGCTGAGAACATTCCAAGTTTTAAGAGAAATAACTGTCAACCCAGAATACTGTACCCTGCAAAGCTCTCATTTATGACTGAAGGTGAAATAAAGACCTTCCATAACAAATAGAATTTTTTAAGAATTTATCAACACTTGTCCAGATTTACAAAAGGTGCTTAAGGATGTGCTGCTGCACGCAGGAAGACAGAAATATAGTCATCATGATGAAAGAAGGTAAAGGCAGAAAATCTCCCAGTAAAAGTATAAAGGAAATCCAAAGTAAACAAAAGGAATCTTTATGGATAAACTGCAAGGCCAAGTCGTTACTTATCAATAATCAACTTGAATGACATTGGTCTCAACTCTCCAGTTACAAACTTGGCTGAATGGATTAAAAAACAAAACCCAGTTATTTGCTGTCTATAAGAAACACATCTCACCAACAAAGATGCACGCAGACTGAAAGTGAAAAGATTGGCCGGCACCATGGCTCAACAGGCTAATCCTCCGCCTTGCGGCGCCGGCACACCGGGTTCTAGTCCCGGTCGGGGCACCAGATTCTGTCCCGGTTGCCCCTCTTCCAGGCCAGCTCTCTGCTGTGGCCCGGGAGTGCAGTGGAGGATGGCCCAAGTGCTTGGGCCCTGCACCCCATGGGAGACCAGGAAAAAGCACCTAGCACCTGGCTCCTGCCATTGGATGAGCACGGTGCGCCGGCCGCAGCACGCCATCCGCGGCAGCCATTGGAGGGTGAACCAACGGCAAAGGAAGACCTTTCTCTCTGTCTCTCTCTCTCACTGTCCACTCTGCCTGTCAAAAAAAAAAAAAAAAGAAAGAAAGTGAAAAGATGGAAAGATATTCCATGCTAACAGAAACCAAAAAGGAGCCGGAGTAGCCATCCTAATATCAGACAAAGTAGACTATAACACAAAAACTCTTAAAAGAGACAAGTAAGGGTACTATGTAACGATTAAGGGATAAATTCAACAGGAAGATGTGACTATAATAAATGTTTATGCACCTAATTACAGGGCACCTGGCTATTTAAAAGAAATATTAACAGATCTAAAGAGAGACATAGACCCCCATACAATAGTAATGGGGGACTTCAATACCCCACTTTCAGCAATGGACAAATCAGCCACACAGAAAATCAGCAAGGAAACAACAGTTAATTGACACTATAGACCAAATGAACCTAACAGATATTTACCCAACTTTCATCTTACAGTTCAGTTGCAGAACACACATTCTTCTCATCAGTGCCTAGAACTTTCGCTAGGATAGACCACATGCTAGGCCATAGGCAAGTCTCAGCAAATTAAAAAAAAAAATCGAAATCATACCATACATCTTTTCTGACCACATTGGAATGAAGCTAGAAATCAACAACTCAAGAATCTTTAGAACATATGCAAACACATGGAGACTGAACAACATGCTCCTGAATGAACAGTGGGTTATAGAAGAAATCAAAAGAGAAATCAAAAAACTGTTGAGGAAGTTTTTTTTTTTTCATACTACTTGTTGAACTCTTTATATATAATCTTCTGTGTATAAAGTCAATTGAAAATAGATTTCAGTAAAAAAATAAGAGTGGGAATAGGAGAGGGAGGAGGCAGAACGGTGGGAGTAGGGGTGGGAGGGTGGGTAGAGTGGAAGAATCACTATCCCTATGTTCTTAAAGTTGTATTTGTGAAATGCATGAAGTTTGTATACCTTAAATAGAAGGTTTCTGGGGATAAAAATCCCAAACAGCTTTTTGCAAAATTTGACAGGCTTATCCTAAAATTGATATGGAAATGCAAGTGACTCCAAACAGCCAAATATAATCAGTAAAGCTTTATCTATAACAGAAGAGACTAGAAAACAATCTATGTACATTCCCATAGGGGTCATATCCAATGGGCACATGCATATAACAATATACTGTTAAATAAATCAATTATCTGCTAAAAGAAGAAACTAGCATTTACATGCTCTTGCTGCTGGAGCTGAATGTTAACACTGCTAGTGAAACATTGTTTATTCATTCACTCAACAAATATTTGCTGAATGTCAACAATGTGAAACATCATGTGTTAAGCAAAACTTCACAGTAAAGAAATGCATATGATATGCTTCCATTCATGTGTATTTTTTTCTAACTGAGGATATCTTCATGCATAAACTGAAATATGCATGGGAAGGATCCACAGGAAACTATTCATAGTAGCAACTCTTGGAAGAGGGACTTACTACATTATCACTGCACATGCTTTCATACAGCTTGAATGTTCAACATGTGCATAAATTAGTACTTCATTAAAAACACTTAATAAATAATTAAATCATATATTGATGTATTTAATACACGAAAGATGTAGAGCAAAACAAACTTACAGCAAGGAGAAAATGGCATAGAACTGATTTCATGATAAAGACTTATATCTTAAAGTGCAAATATTCTATATCTGACATTTACATGAGAGCATAATGATAAACATCATTTCCCTATATTTTGGAGTTTGTTAGTAGCCACCACATTACATCAAATTAATATTTTTATTAAATTTACTCCAACTTAAATTCACATAAGAACTTTACATAATGAGCTTTAACTGGAAAATAAAAATATTAACTTGTCAAACATAGGACATCATATTTTTTGAAAACTAAGTATGAAAAATTACATACTTTAATTCCAAAAGCACATCACGTATTCCTAACCATAATGACCCTTCCATAACTGCTTCCTAACTTATTTTGTCCAGTTACTAGAAGGTACATGTCTGTGCCATGCATGTATTCTTTTACATGTCCAGACCATGGCTATTTCAGTGTAGTCTATGTGGTTTTTAGCTGGAGGCATCTGGTGGATGCTCTATTGGGTGTTCCAGTGCAAATAAGTACAGTTTTGTGCAATGATAGACTGTGTCATCTCAAATACAAACAGTGACACTGCAAATTTTAAAAATACTCAAGTGCTCAATTTCTACTCCACACATGGCTTGCCACAGGCTGTTAAGTTCACACTCGATGCTTCTGTGTATTGCTTGAGCATATCTAGCTGCTCCTGAACTTAAAGCAGGACACTGCACGGAGGCCATGGATATTCTGAGCTTTCGCAGAGCACAGATCTCGTTGCCACAGCAACTTGAAGGTAAGGCTGAGCAAATATAAAAGAAAAGTGCCTAGCCGGACTCTAAGCTCCATAGCTAAGCTGAATTATACAATTGCCAGTAGCAAAACAGAAATTACACTTTTGAGCAACAATACATCTTATATCAGTGAATATGAGTCCTTGAAAAAGTAGCTGCTCTGTGCTACAGAGTGTAGTTCTCATTTTTATTACAGCTCTTATCTGTCTGCAGGTTAAAAGCCAGATATTTCCCTAATACTATACAATGAAGGGAGACAAAATCAGACACAAATTAGGAGGCAGCTTGAAATTTTCAACCGTGATCTTCAATCTGCCCACCTCCCACTTAAGCCACGTCTATTTTAATCCTCTGCGTTATTAGGCAAGACCAATAGGACTTTCATGAACAAAAAAAAAAAAAAAAAAAAAGACTCTCTGCTCTTGCAAAGGTTTTGAATCAAGGTTCTACTTACATGAAAAAAGTGTTAGAGATAAACATGACATTATGACTTGGTACAGAGTGTATTCATTTATTTTCATCAAGTTTTCATTGATCATTACTCTGCCCCCAAGCAGGCATCATTCTAGAGAATGGCAAGGCAGCAGCAAACAGAATAGATGTCACTTTCTACCTTCTATGAGACTAACTTAAGGAGTACAAGGCATAAACAAATTGAGTGAAATATACGGTACAAAATGATATGCAGTGTCGGGGGAAATAAGGCATAGCAGAGAGGCAGAAGTTGCTAATTTGAATAAGGTGGCCAGCAACGGCCTCACTGAGATGGTGACATTTAAGCAAAGACCTGGAGGAGGGGAAGGATGAGTCACATGGTCTTAGGCCCAGAGAAGAGTAGAGCAAAGGCTCTAAAAGGGAGCATGCCAAGTAGGTGGGGTAATCAGGCAGGAGGGCAGTGTGGCCATGTAGGAGGGAGAGAGGCAGGAGAGGTCAGTGAGGTAGAGGGGACTGGCTCATATGAGCCGAGTGAGCCAATTTGCAGTTGTGCATTTATTCTGAGTGGGAAACACTGCCCAAGTGTAGAGTAGAAGACTGACATAATCTGCCCATGTGTTTACAGGACTGTTCCGGCTGCGACACTGCAAAGCAGCGGCAAGGCTGAAAGCTGGGAGACCAGTTCTGACACTAGCACAGCACAGCAGACTACTCACAAGATGATGATGGCTTCGGCCAGCAGGCTAATAGCATCAGCAGTGATAGAAAGTTAGCAAATCCAATCGCTTGCAAGTGCCAGGGGCCCCAAAAGACTGAAAGTCATGTATCACTGCTCTGTCTCACAATGCTTGGACTGATCCCATCTTGCGTCAGGCCCAGCCTCTTCACACTTTGACCTATTTCACCAAAAGCAGATAAACAGCTCTCCTTTTACTGAGATCATGGTCGTTCAGCTGAAAGTGTTTTCACCTCTGTCACCTTCACCTCACTCCCACTGTTACTGCAGCACTGCCTTGGTATTTCAGAAAAAGTTAGACTTAACTGTCGGCTCCAAAGAGGAAATGGAGACTTGTCTGACAGCAGACAGTCCTCTGAGAGATACTGAGGGCAAGAGCAATAAAAGGAGGGGACATTTAATATACTGACCAGCACCAGCTAGAAGGAATAAGTCCCGAGGAGCTGAAGATGACTGAGCTTTCCAGCACACATGGCTGAGTACAGTGATGCTCTAACAGAAATGACTGGGTTGACATGAAAAGACCCCAAGTAGAGACTGATGCTAGCAGGTTCTGCACTAGAATTCCTGCTTCTGGGAGATCTGTGGAATATTCAGGTGAAGATATCTAAGCTGCAGTAGGCAATACAGTTTTGAAGCGGGATCCTCCAACAGCACCTGGGAGCTCTGGAAGTTCTGATTCTTCAGCTCCACACTGCACATCAAGTCTTCACCACCTGCTTCTTGTCCATCTCGCCTACCTCATTTCCTTTGAAACTCGAACTCAGAAAAACAAGGTACTCGGGATTTCCCGAACACAGAGGGTTTCCTCCAACCTCACCCTTACACAAATTGCTCCCCACCATCACCCAACCCCAGCTCTAAGAGCTCTGCCACCTTCCCCAGCACTCCCAGGGAGAACGAACATTCTCTCCCCCACCTCTCTACCTGAATTATCTGTACACCAGTGTAGGAGTCTCAGAGTCCATTGATACTCCAGGACTGACTTCACTCTCTCTACTCCTTCCTCCAGTCCCTCTTCCATGTCCTCTCTCTCTCTCAGACGTTGTCCTCAGGCCAGAGGCAAACAACAAACAAACAAAAACACATGGGTTCTGGGCCTCAGCATTGAACACTCAAACCATCAACTCCAGTTCCTATCTTTCCTCAACAGCTCCAGTGCTGCCCTTGGTTCAGACCCTCATCACTTTTGTTTCCTCTTGTGCAGACTCTAACTCACATCTTACCTTATGCTGCTACTTTCCTGCTCAAAATCCTGACTCACTGCTTAGGCACAGCCCAATCTTCCTTTCTCAACCCCAGCCCGTCTCCAACCCAGTCTCCATGGCCCCTCATTTTACCTCCAACATATCACTCAACTTTGAGTCTCTTCATGTCCACTGCAGTTGCTGGTAGAAGCTACATAGTACCACCTCTCATCTGCAGAGAGGATTACCCAAGGTTGGACCATTTACCTCCACTCCAATCGGCACTCCCATGCTTTGGGATGCCTTCACCTGCCCACAGCCCACACACTAACCCGTCTCTCACCACCTGTGACGTCTGGGCCGTCACCCAGGTCACTCTGCGGATTTTACACTTCTCTCCATGGCTAACTTATCCTTCAGGTGGCAGCTTAGATATAAATCCCAAAAGCATGCTTCCCCGAAAGTGAACAATTATCCCCGCCCAACACACACACACACACACACACACACACACACACACGTAGATGCTTCTTCCCCAGTTCTGCCATCTCCCCTTTGGGAGCTCAGTTAGTGTTACCTGCACTCTTCTCTCTGCCCCCTTAGTCACCCTGTCCCCAGAGAGATGGTTTATACGATACATTCTGAGAGAATCACTGGGCTCCTCTCAGCCCCTCTTCCAGTCAATAGCTACCATCTTCTGAGAGCAGTAAAGTCTGCCTAATCAGGGAAGTCCCTTTTTTTTTAATATTTTTATTTCTTTATTTTTTATTTTTTAACTTTTATTTAATACATATAAATTTCCAAAGTACAGCTTTTGGATTACAGCTGTCTTTTCCCCCCATAACTTCCCTCCCACCTGCAACCCTCCCATCTCCCACTCCTTCTCCCATCCCATTCACATCAAGATTCATTTTCAATTATCTTTATATACAGAAGATCAATTTAGTATATACTAAGTAAAGATTTCAACAGTTTGCACCCACACAAAAACACAAAGTGAAAAGTACTGTTGGAGTACTAGTCATACCTTTAATTTACAATGTACAACACATTGACAGAGATCCTACATGGGGAGTAAGTGCACAGTGACTCCTGTTGTTGATTTAACAATTGACTTATTTATGACATCATTAATCACTCAAGGCTCTTGTCATGAGCTGTCAGGGCTATGGAAGCCTCTTGAGTTTGCCAACTCTGATCTTATTTAGACAAGGTCATAGTCAAAGTGGAAGATCTCTCCTCCCTTCAGGGAAAGGTACCTCCTTCTTTGATGGCCCGTTCTTTCTGCTGGAATCTCACTCACAAAGATCTTTCATTTAGGTTTTTTTTTTGCCAGAGTGTCTTGGCCTGAAATACCTGAAGTTCCTTTAACAGGCCCGCTAGGCTCTCATAAGTTCTACTAAAAGTGATGCTTTGGTCTCTACCTTTATTCATGTTTTTCACACTGGGGAAAAAAAAGTGTTACTTCTTTTGGAACCTCTATGACATCAAGAACTCCCCCCTCAACACACACCATTATTTTACATCAATGCCATTAGATTATAAGCTTCCTGAGAGGCTCAGCTCTTTTCACTCTCATATCCTCAGTACAGTACCCAGCACTGAGTAAATGCTCAATGTGCTATGTAAGTACATCAAACCTATCATACCCCAGCTCCCAGGAACCTGCTCAAACTCATCTCTACGCATCTCTCCCTGTCCCCACACTTTGGAAACTCCCCAACAAACCACTTGGATTTTTAGAAACAGGTCATGTTCCTTCACTTCTTGACACATGTTATCTCTTGGGCTCACATTACTTCCAGGGCCACTTAAATTCTAACTCCTTCTTTAACAGTCAACTGCAGGTGCCACTTCTTCCATGAAGCCTTTGATGAAACAGAGACAATAATAAGACATACTCATACTTTCACAGCCTATTGATGTCTGGTAGTGACTCCATAGACTATCATTGTTCATATTTTTTTGAATGTGAACCACTGTACGAAATTTGCTTTCTGGGGCCAGCACTGTGGTGTAGCAGGTAAAGGCCACAGCCTGCAGTGTCAGCATCCCATATGGGCCCTGGTTCAAGTGCCAGCTACTCCACTTCCAATCCAGCTCTCTGCTATGGCCTGGGAAAGAAGTAGAAGATGGCCCAAGTCCTTGGGCCCCTGCACCAGCGTGGGAGACCCAGAAGAAGCTGCTGGCTCCTGATCGGCGTAACTCCGGCCATTGCAGCCAACTGGGAGTGAACCAGCAGATGGAAGACCTCTCTCTGCCTCTCCTTCTCTCTGTGTAAATCTGACTTTCAAATAGATAAAATAAATATTTTTAAAAAAGAAATTTTCTTTCTATCACAACACAGTATATACATTCATTCATATCACAGATGACAGTTACTCTTGCAGGGATAAGCAGTGAACAACACAGAGGAAAGCCTTGCCTCTTTTGGAGCTTATTTTCTAGAATTTTACAAGGGATAGGAAAGGAAGGGAAGGGAAAAGGAAAAAAAAGCATAAACTAGACAAAACTGGGGCAGCTATGAGGCTGAGCAGTTCAGTTCCCTGCATCCTAAACTGACGTGTCTGGGTTCCCTATCCACGTTTAGCTCTTGACTACAGCTTCCTGCTACTGCAGACCCCTGGAAGCAGCGACGATGGCTCCTGACTGGGCTCCTACCACCCATACGGGAAGCCAGGACGGAATTCCTGGCTCTTAGCTACAGTCTTGGCCAGGCCAGTCTATTGTGGGCATTCAGGAAGTCAACCAGCAAATGGGAGCTTTTTATCTCTTGGTCTGTGCGCATTTGTGTGTGTGTGTGTCTCAAATAAATGAAATTAAAAACAAATAAATAAGAAAAAAATTCAACTGCTCTTATACAACGTTCAGGGACAATGAAACAATCGTGACTAAACTCAGGGAAAAATGAATGTAATGCAAATAAGTAAAGTTATTCCCATCCATCCTTTTATCATCCTTTTTATTATTTATTATTCCTACTATCCTTTTATCAGAACAGAAACCTGGAACAGTGATCACCAAATGATAACCCTAGTTATTCATGGATTGCCAGTTTTTTTCCTTTTCTTATTATACTGTGTTGCTTGAATTAATATTGGCCAGGAATCATTTCCATAAAAATAGTAATGTTATTAGTCTTGCAAAAACAAAAGGAAACAAAGAATGAACCCACTAAAGGGAAAATTGTAAATTTTTTAAGTTTCACAAAGTAAATTTATTCTTACTACATGAAATAAATTTTGATATTTCTTACCTTATTCCAATTTATTCCTTAAGTTTGTTTTACTCCATTATATTGATTTTTTAATTAATTTATTTATTTGAAAGGTGGAGTTAGACAGAGAAAGACAGAGATCCATCTTCTATCCTCTGGTTCACTCCCTAAATGGCCACAATGGCCAGGGCTGTGCCAGGCTGAAGCCAGGAGTCAGGAGCTTCTTCTAGGTCTCCCACATGATGAAGGGACCCAGGGACTTGGGTCATCTTCCATTGCTTTCCTAGGCACATTAGCGGGGAACTGGATTGGAAGTAGAGCAGCCAGGAGTCAAACTGGTGTTCATTTAGGGTACTGGAGCTGCAGGCCATAGCTTTAACCTGCTGTGTCCCAGTGCCAGTTGCTATTAAATTGATTTCAAGGCCTATTCATGGGTTACTATCTACAGCCTATAAAACATGCATAACACTATTAGTGCATTGAGGGGAGGGGTGTCTTCTCAACCAAGGATCACTGAAGAATTCCCAACACCTAGCAAGCATTTAATTAACAGTTCCCAATAAACAATGACTGAATGTTTTGCTCAGTAGAACTGAGAGCTGAGTTCAGAATTTATTTATTTTTTTTGCCATGTCCAGGGCATAACATTGGACCAAGCACAGAGGCAGTTCTAAGTATTGACTGAACTGAATAAGGGCCAACTAGATAAGGCACAATGCAGCACTGCATAAAAGAGTTTTGTGGCAAATGAAACATTTCTCCTGGTTCTTCCTGACAGAAATATTCAAACCAGAAGTTTTAACTATAACATTTTTTATCTGCCCACAAAACATGATGTTCTCTGGAACAATCTCCCACTTTCCAGATGTTAAGATTTTTTTTTTCTCCAGGAATTCAAACCTGAGTTTTCATGTGCCAAGGATACAAACAATTGTTTCTCTTGCCCTCAAATATCCATTTTTCCAAGTAACGAACTTCAAAACTATCAGATTACAATTAATTTTTAAACAAGTTCATTTTCTGTCAAACTGCATTATCTAACGGTGTCAGACAGCTGGGATATGGTGTGGCCTTATTACTACCATCCTAATGATTTGTGGGTTTCTAAACATATTCTTCTTCTAAAGATACATTTACTGGGGATGATGCTGTGGTGTAGCAGGTAAAGCCATTGCCATCTGCAACGCTGGCATCCCATATGGGCGCCATGTTGAGACCCAGCTGCTTCACTTCCAATCCAGCTCACTGCTAGGGCCTGGGAAAGCAGCAGCAGATGACCCAAGCGCTTGGGCCCCTGCACTCACATGGGTGACCTGGAAGAGGCTCTTGGCTTCTGACAGGCCCAGCTCTGGCCATTGCAGCCATTTGGGGAGTGAACCAGTGGACTGAAGATCTCTCTCTGTCACTGTCTGCCTCTGACTCTCTGTAACTTTAAAATACATAAATACATCTTTTTATAAAAAAAATGTATTTATTTGAAAGGCAGATTGATAGAGGGAAAGAGAGAGCAAGATCTTCCATCCACTGATTGACTCCCCAAATGCTAACAGCAGCAGCCAGGGCTGAGCCAGGCAAAAGCCAGGAGCCAGGAACTCCATGGAACCTCCCATGTGGGTGGTAGGAGCCTAAGCACTTGGGCCATCATCCACATAGCAGGCAGCGGGCTCTGAAGCTCACAATAGCTGAGACTGGCACCAGCACTAAGTATGGGATGTGAGGGTCCCAGCAGCTGCACAAGCCGATGTGCCAAAACGCCTGTCCCTCATTTGTATTCTTTTTTAATCTCTGAAGACTCTCTTACCTCACAGAGCTGTTGAAGGTTGCAAATGAGAAAGTTCTTTGGGAAGTCATCAGAAAATATAAGTTTCTTAACTGTATAATTACCTGAGTCAAGAAAACCCTAGCCATGAACAAACCTCCCTTTTTAAAGGAAAGTTCTCTGAAGGCAGAGAAGCACACACTAGGTCCTTGTGCTCACTTTTCAAACTACTGCTACCCCTGTGATTCAAGAACAAACACCATGGCTGCCTAATCTATCAAATGAAAACAGTGTGTTAGCAGTTGGCAAAACAAATTCTGCCTTTGGGTTTAGTGTGTTAAGATTTTTCAAACTTGGCCGGCGCCGTGGCTCAACAGGCTAATCCTCCGCCTTGCGGCGCCGGCACACCGGGTTCTAGTCCCAGTTGGGGCGCCGGATTCTGTCCCGGTTGCCCCTCTTCCAGGCCAGCTCTCTGCTGTGGCCCCGGAGTGCAGTGGAGGATGGCCCAAGTGCTTGGGCCCTGCACCCCATGGGAGACCAGGAAAAAGCACCTGGCACCTGGCTCCTGCCATCGGATGAGCGCCGGCCGCGGTGGCCATTGGAGGGTGAACCAATGGCAAAGGAAGACCTTTCTCTCTGTCTCTCTCTCTCACTGTCCATTCTACCTGTCAAAAATAAAAAAAAATTTTAAAAATTAAAAAAAAAAAAGATTTTCAAACTTATGGGGTCGGCGCTGTGGCACAACAGGCTAAGCCTCTGCCTGCAGTGCAGGCATCCCATATGGGCACCGGTTCCTATCCCAGCTGCTCCACTTCTTATCCAGCTCTCTGCTATGGTCTGAGAGCAGCAGAAGATGGCCCAAGTGGTTGGGCCCCTGAGCCTGCAAGGGAGACCCAGAAAAAGCTCCTGGCACCTGGTGTCAGATCCACCCAGCTTAGGCAGTTGTGGTCATTTAGGGGAATGAACCAGCAGATGGAAGTCCTTTCTCTCTGTCTCTCCCTCTCTCTCTGTAACTCTACCTCTCAAAGAAATAAATCTTTTAAAACATTCCTCATGAATTTAAAAAAAAAAAAAGATTTTTAAATTTAATGGGACACGGGGCTGTCTTGGATAGCACTGCTTTCCTCTGTTTTATTTCTCTGCCTCTCTCTCCAGCTGTCTTCACTAGTATATTTTATGTGTATAATGGTCCCTGGAAAGACAGGTCCACAAAACAAGGGCATAGAGGGAGAGGTGGAGGCCAGTAAGAGACGCACCTCCCCTCAGCTTGCTATCTGGGAAGGGGACCCTGTAGACAGCTCAGGTTTTCCTTTTCGTTTGGTTTTGCCTTTATGCTAAAATTTTTAATCCCGTGTGAATTTGTCTTCATGCTTAACCCATAGGCGGATTTTCAGATAAAGCAAATGCCCTCTTCGGGACCAGCTCCCCCACCCTGTACTTTGTCCACTCCACTTTCTACACTATCCGTGCACAACTTGGAAACTTGCAAGAATGTGAAAACTTGGAAGCCGCGCCCTCCTTGGTCCCCTCTTCACATACCACAGCTCTCACCTGATGGTGGAGACCCCAGCCCCGCTCTCTCAGCCCGCCTGGCCTCGTGCGCCAGGGACGCCCCTTCCCCTCTCCTCGGGCTTCAGGGCGCCCTGTCACCTCTGCTTCCGCCTCCCCGCGCCCCGGGACACCCCGTCCGCTCTTCCAGAGCCTCCAGATTCCCCGTCTCCGCTCCCCGCACCCCGAGGTGGCCCCGTCCCCTCTCCTCCAGCTCTCTGCTCGCGTCTCCCCGCCCTGGGACCCCGGCCCTCGTTCCGCGCACCCCCGGACGCCGCCGCCGGGGTCAGCAGGGCAAGGCGCTCGCGGGAGCGAGCTGGGCCCCCTGACCCCCCGCGCTGCCTTACCCGCCGAGGACCGAGGCCACAGGGCAGCCAGGACTCCCCAGCACAGACAAGCAGGCGCAGGGAGACCATGTTTCCCTCGGAACTTAGGCCGGAAAGCCGCACGCTCAGGGGGCGGGCCGGAAAAGGCAAAGTTCCGGGAGCGGGGCAGGGACTAGAGACCCGTGGTCTGGGGTCTTGCCCCCTCGGAGCTAACCTGGAGGGGGCCGGCCCGCACCCCTCAGCCCCTCAGCTCAGCTGCCTGGTTCCTTCCCCGGCTCTCCAGGGCCCAGAATGATGTGTTGGGCGGGGAATGGTGATTGGGCGCTCCTGTGTGGGTGCAGGGACTCCTGCGGCATCTAAGGGCCCCAGGACCTCAGAAACGCAGGACGTCCACGCTGCCCACCAGTGCTGATATCTCCTTAACATTCTGAGTCTTTATTTCTTAAGTGCATGTTTCAGTTCCTGTAGCATAATAATATCCTGGGTCAGAACCTCAGCCTCACTTTTCCTGAGGCGAAGCGTCTCCAAGCTCAGGGCCAGTCCCCTGGAGTCGCGGACTTGTCCAGGACACACCGCCCCCTGTCGCCCGACGCCGCGGGGCTCCCGCTCCAGCGCTAGCCTTGCAAAGGAGTGAGCCATACAGGCATTAAAAGCGAGTGTTAGCCGTTGACACAAGGCAGAAGCTCAGATCACGTTTCTTCCCTCACTTGCCAAATGTGAATGCTCAGCTCTAACTCAGGATTATTGTGAAGACAGAAGAAAATGTGTGTGAAGCCCCAAGCCTGGGCTGATGGTAGTGACACTGAGAGTTTACAATGTGTCTGGTATTTCCCAGGTGCTGGCAAAGGGAGGAAAAAAAAAAAAAGCAGTCCCTGACATTCAGAACCTAGCCTGGAGCTCACAAGTGCACCGTATTAATTTCCTGTCAGACATAAACTGTCTTAGAATACCAAACTCAGACAAGGTTACTCAGCCTCGCAATAAGGTAAGACAAAACAAGTCAGCTTGATCAGTTTGTCTAAGCACACAGAAAAACAAGCTCACGGTGTTGCACATAAAATACCAAACATTTCTGTCTCTCAGCCAAAATGAGTTACTACCAATTCTTGACTAATTTCTTCTTCAACCACATGGGAGTCTCTCCTCACTATGGATACAATTTATTGAGATTCTAGATCATAGAATTGCCTGCACTGATGTCCTCAACAGCACACTGGCCTCAGAATCAGCCCTTAAAGGCGTTCGGCTCCGGCTAAAAAGCCCATGAGAGTCTTTCAGGCATGGAAAGCCAAGACACTCTGGAAAAAAAAAAGAAAGAAAAAAAAATCTAAATGAAAGTGCTCTGTGAGTGAGTTCCCAGCAGAAAGAATGGGCCATCAAAGAAGGAGGTACCTTTCTCTGAAGGGAGGAGACAGCGTCCAATTTGATTATGGCCTTGTCTAAGTAAGATCGGAGTTGGCGGACTCAAGAGGCTTCCATAGCCTTGGCAACTCATGACAAGAGCCTTGAGTGATTACTGACGTCATAAATAAGAGTGTCAATTGTTAAATCAACAACAGGAGTCACTGTGCACTTACTCCCCATGTAGGATCTCTGTCCTTAATATGTTGTACTATGTGAATTAATGGTATAACTAGTACTCAAAGAGTACTTTACACTTTGGGTTTCTGTGTGGGTGGTTGCAAACTGTTGAAATCTTTACTTAGTATAAACTAAATTGATCTTCTGTCTATAAAGATAATTGAAAATGAATCTTGATGTGAATGGGATGGGAGAGGGAGCAGGAGATGGGATGGTTGCGAGTGGGAGGGAGGTTATGGGGAGAAAAACCACTGTAATCCGAAAGCTGTACTTTGGAAATTTATATTTATTAAATATAAGTTAAAAAGAATTGTATCCATCAAAAAAAGTATATACTAAGTTGATCTTCTGTATATAAAGATAATTGAAAATGAATCTTGATGAAGAATGGGATGGGAGAGGGAGTGGGAGATGGGATAGTGTGGGTGGGAAGGAAGTTATAGGGGGAAAAGTTGCTTTATTCCAAAAGTTGTACTTTGGAAATTTATATTCATTAAATAAAAATTGAAAAAAATGCAAAAAAAAATTGCCTGCACTTTCCGACAGCACCCAGTCTAGAGTGAGTGGTCTTCCTCAGACCCTCCCCCAAATCCTCTGATAAGTTATTTCTGACACCCTCTTCCTGTGAGACATACTAGGTTTTCAAGCCAGCAAGGAGGATTTCTCACTGCAAAAAAAGGTCCAGTCTGTCTTTTAAGAATAATCTTCTAATACAGTGAGACCTAAACCAGAATAATCCTCATCTCCTTTTGATTAACTAAACGTTAACTGATTTGGGCACTTAACTATATCTGAACAATCCCTTCCCTTTTGCCACTTTCTGTTGACTAGAAGCAAGTCACAGTTTCGATGCAGGCTTGAGGACAGGGGACTACTCAATACCAGAGAGTTAGTGGGGAATCTTCTTTGAATTCTGCCTGCCAAAACTACAGTGTTAGACAGTGGAAGGGAAAGAGGTAGCAAAAGTTTTAGGCAGAGCTACAGTCTACCACCAAGCCCCTAAACAGCACCTTGAATGCAAATGTGAGATGCTCTCTGTTCATAGTCTCCTGGCCTCCCTCCTTAGCAAAACGTGTCTTTGCCATGCCTTATGATAGAAAATCAACTGCTTGGTAGAAATAACTCACTGAATTGAGGGAGTGGTGCTGTTGGTCCTACATGGTTCTAATCACCAGACCCATGAGGTCATTTTCTTCTTCAGTAGATAGCATCTTGGTGCTATCCAAGTTTAGTGGTATGTGAAGCATCTTGATGGTCAGTATTGTCTCTAATCATTTCTTTGTGGGAATTCCAGTTATGGGGCAGTAAATAACTACCACCTGCATGTAGCCTCCAGACACAGAAGCCCAACTTTGCCATCTTAAAAAGTCTCTGAAGTGTGCAGAATCGCTAACCACAAACATCACCAACCAACCAGGAACCCAGACACAATGCTGAAAACAAACATCTCCTGCCAATGCCAACTCATAAGGGCCTTCCTACCTAGTTCTTTGGGGGAGCCTGGGAATTAAGTGATAGCCCAGCTCCCTGCCCTGCACTGTACAATAAATATCTCCTTTAACCACTCTGATGTCAGCGATTGGCTTTCTGTCTGTAGGCAAGTGAATCCAGTTTGGGGGGATCTATAGCACAGTCCTCTAGACAGTTTTTGGGGTTGTTCCATATCACCATCAGAATGGAATAGCTGAATAATTTGAGGGATCTTCAAAAAGTTCATGGAAATGTATATTATGAAAAAGTTATGCATGGATTTCTGGGGTTTGCACACAAATGAACATTTTAGTGCCATGCTCCTAGAAGCTTTTTGAAGTATCCTCATCCATTTAGTCAGGTTGACCCCTGGCCACCCAGCTTGATTATTAATTCTCAAGCTTAGTTCAGAAACTGAGGAGTAAGACTTCAAGGAATAAGCACATAAGGAAAATACAACTACTCTGACAGGAAACCAGAGTATATAAATCTAGAATGTAAAAATAAATCATAACAAATTATAAATTTCAAAAAATTCACAGTACTTCAAGTTGTACATGATCCAGAAAAGGATGGTAACATGATTTCCCAAATGCCAAATAGACATTTTTTATAATTTTCTCTTACATTTTTTTGGCTGCATCATCTTTGGACACACAAAACTGGTACGATATATTCATAATAGTAAATACTTTGTTGAATATTGCTGGCAAGGCAAGCCACTACTTTGGCGAGGCATCTGTTAAATCATGTCCTCTGCTTATAGTTTTATGTAATTTGATAGTATCTTCTAGCTCCATACACTTCAAACAGTTCAAACTTTACTTCTCTTCCAATCTATATGCTTCCGGAACTGGGCACCACAGGATGCATCCATATTTCAGTTCCTCCTCGGGCCCTGCAGATTTGAGGAAAGTGGAATTAAAAGATGAATTCATTTTTGATGCAAAAAAAGTTTAAAGTCCACACATAGTTTTATAATAAAACACACTGAAGAACAGAAATAGAAATGGAAGATGATATTCAATGTATCTTATTGTTAATATATCTTACCTTTCAAATTTCAATGAAAAATAGATGGCCATGAACCTCAGAAGGACCTGATAAGTAAAAGGGATTGAAGTTCACCAGCTTTAGGTAAATCTACCCCCTGTTCTTGCAATTCATGTTCACAGAGTATAACTCTTATTGTGATCACAATTTCACTTCTCTTCCGTGTGTTAGAAGTGGATGTTGAGGGGCTGGCGTTGTAGCATAGCAGGGAAGGCTGCCACCTGTGACATCAGCATCCCTTATGGGCACCTGTTCATGTCCCAACTGCTCCACTTCCAATCCAATTCCTGCTAATGCTCCTGGGAAAGCAGCTGAGTATGGCCCAAGTCCTCAGGCCCCTACACCCAAGTGGGAGACCTGTGAAAATGTCTGGGCTCCTGGCTTCAGCCTGACGCAGCCCTGGCCATTGCAGCCATTTGGAGAGTGAACCAGTGGATGGAAAATTCTCTCTCCCTCCCTTCCTCCCTCCCCTCCCCCCTTTCTGTGAAACTCTGCCTTTCAAATAAATAAATCTGAAAAAAAAGTGTATGCTGGAAGGAATAGTGGCTGTTGTTTTAATTTACCATGCTTATATTCCCCCCGTCCAGCATAATACCCAGTACATATTGAGTCTTCAACAAACATATGTCAAATGAGTAAGTACTAAGACTACTGCTATTTCTAAAGAACTATAAAATGCCATGAAGCCAAATGAGAGGAAAATTTGTTGCATTGATAAGAGCTACTAAGGAACAGAATAGAAGCATGAAAGAAGACTATTCCAAATGTAATGAATTTCTTTAAATACAAAGGAGTCACAGTGCCTGCTTCAGTGCCTGAGGATGTATTACTAGGAAAGGAAATTTGGTCAGTTATCTTCTTTGTCTCAGAGTGTGTTAGGTATCCATTGTACATGTTTCACTAACCCTCACAAGCATGTATGAGGTTTATAATACTATTTTTGACATTTGAGAAACTGAGGAGCAGAGCAGCTAAGTAAACTGCCTAGCTAAAGGAATCAGATGGATTAGGAGCCCTGCCTGTCTGTAAGGCCTATGTTATCAGCCACTGAATGTTACCCTTGGCTAGGAGTATCGACTTAGTTGTCAGACTGCTGGGATTCAAACTGAGCAATATGTGCAATGCTCGATGAGTTATAAACTGTCTTTCTGATTTCCTCATCTGTGAAATACAGATATTAAAAATGCATAACTCTGGGTGGGTATTCTGGTATAGCAGGTTTAAACCACCACTTGGGATGCCTGTATCCCATATCAAAGTACTAGTTCAAATCCCAGCTATTCCACTTCCAATCCAACTTGTTGCTAATGCACCTAGGAAGGCAATGGAAGAATCCTCATGTAATTTGGTCCCTGCCACCCAATGTGGGAAATGCAGATGGAGTGCCTGGCTCCTGGCTTTAGTCTTGCCCAGCCCTGACTGCTATGGGCATTTGGGTAGTGAATAAGTAGATAGAGAATCTCTCTTCCTCCCTCTCTTTTTCTCTCTCCCCTTCCCTCTCTTTTTCTCTCTCTCCTTCCCTGCCATCACTCTGCTTTTCAAATAAACAATTAACCTTTAACAAAAAAGAATACAGACCTCATAAAGTTCTACTCAGGTTTAGATAAGATCATTTATTCAAATCAGGAAGCTTAAAAAGAAAAGTTAATCTGAAGGTAGAATAATGATCACTAGAGACTGGAAAGGATATGGGGCTGGTGGACAGATGGAGGCTGGATAATGCATTCCAAAATACAGTTACATGAAAAGAGTACACTCTGGTGTTCTACAGCACAGTGAGGTGACCAGAATTCATAACAAACTATTATATATTTTATAGATAACTAGAGGAGAAGAGCATAAAGTTTCTGAACAAAAGTATTAAAAAGGAGGTGAAATGCTAATTACTATGATTTGATCAGTACATATCATGTACACATATTGAAATACTACATTGTACCACTGAAGTATGTTCAATTATTATGTTAATAAGAATGTTCAAAAATGGAAATGCTAAGGACCCTGATTTGGTCATTATGCATTGGATACGATGTATTGAAGCATAACACTGCCCCCAGAAAAGTGCATAATAAAAATAATGCACTTAGAAGAGGGGCTAGCACATAAAGAGCCAGTAAGCACTCACTGCTGTCATGCACATAGAGAATGGTCAATTGTTAACCCAGAGGCAGAGGACAGCCCCCGACATCAACTACATAATTTTTTTTTCTCATGGATCCACAAGTTATAACTATTAAGCAAGTTTGATAAGATTATCCAGAAAATAAACTACCCAAGGGGGAAAAAAGTGAACGAAACCCATAAAATGCCTTGATCAAGGCATTGTTGCCAAGAAATCACTGTTAGTGTTGCTTAATATTTTTTAAGAGAATGTTACAGAAATGTGATATATGGTGTCCAAATCAGTTTTACAAAGTTGAACTTCAACAAAATTAATGTTCACTATGTCTGGCTCAGGGGAAGTGATTTAAGAGGGTGATCCCAACTTGGCAATGTAAGGGTGGATAAAGGAAGAGGGAGTTCCCACACCCCCACTTCCTATTCTGAGAGTATTTACAGTCTGTGCCCCAAGTCTAGGAGTTCTGTATCTGGAAAGGCAGCCAACCACAGATAGAAAATACTGAAAAAAATTGCATGTCTCCACGGAGCATGTAAAAACTTTATTTCCTTGTCATAATTCTCTAAACAATATAGTTTAAAACTATTTTCATGGCATTTACTTTGCAATATATACTTTAAGTAATCTAGTGATGATTTAAATGATGGAAGATGGAAGGATGTGCACTGCTTATATGCAAATGCTGCCCCATTTTATGTAAGGGACTTGAGCATCTAAGGATTTTGGTATTCAGAGGGGGTCCTGGAGCCAATCTCCAATGAATAGTGAACTTTAATTTTTTTTAAGATATTGTACATATAAACTTTGCCATTGTAAATCCTTTCATTGCTTCTGAAATGTATGTTAATCTTTTTTGAAAGGCCAACTAAGCTTCTTGCAGGCTTTACAACTAGCAATGTCTTTCAAAGCATCCCTTTGAAACGTATCCATCCCTAGCTCTCATTTCTGTGGGAGGGCAGGAGCCTAACTGCTGGCTGCCACCTGGCTCCAACTTGCAAACCTACCTCCTGTCATAAAGATATGACAAGTTTATTTTTCCTTTAGATCAAACCAATTAACTATCACAGATGGCCATCCCTATTCCTAAGTGAAAATGGGATGAACTGTGTGTGACAAGTGTTGCTATCAAGCACTTGAGAATGTAGGTTGCTTATCACGAGAGCATGTGTGCATGTGTGTGTATCCATATACGGCTATACAAAAGGTTGAGATTTATTTCTGTTTCTGCAAACTCTTTAGATTCTGGTTTAATAATTATTCAATAATAAAACTATTTCCTTTGTATAAAGGCCTTCTGGAGTGGCAGGTTTTGTTTTTAATTCTATTGCTCCAACAACAGTGAATTTAAGGCAAATTCATGGATGCCAGCCTCAAGAAACATATTGACCCCAGCCTGGACTGCTGAGTAATAAAGAACCATGCCTTCCAGAAATGGCCAGAGGGTTGCTGAGCATTGTGTTGGAAAGGAAATAGAGGTACTGGAAGGTTTTTGGCTGTTTTTTTTTTTTTCCACTGCTAAAGAATATCAGTAACACACATCTGAAAGGGGCAGTTATGCTTACTTCTGGTGGGAAGTCTCAGACATGTGACTGGTGCCATCCTTAAAAGTACAAATCAGAGTGTGAATAAAGGAAGCTACAGTTGGCTATGTTTCCCCCTCTGGCCTCTGGTCCAGTATTCATTCCCATAGTGACACATCACAGGGATTATTCAAGTGTAGTTCTCCTAAGACCTGGTCAAGTTTAGGAATGAAAGGATCCAAAGACAGTTGCATTGGCTGATAATTTTGCTATTGTCACCACTCTGCTATAAATGCGCTTTCTGCTAGTGGACAAAATATTCTCATCATCCTTATTTAACTAATCATAAAATCAGGGGGTGTTTAGACTTGTGTTGTGGCACAATGGGTTAAGCCATTGCCTGCAGTGTTGGCATCTCATATAAGCACAGATTCTAGCCCAGGCTGTTCTGCTTCTGATTCAGCTCCCTACTAGTATGCCTGGGAAGGCTGCAGAAGGCCCAAGTACTTGGGCCCCTGTCACCCATGTGTGAGACCCAAATGGAGATCCAGCCTCCTGGCTTGGGCCTGGCCCAGCCCTAGCTGTTGTGGCCACTTACATTGTAAACCAGTGGATGGAAGCTCTCTCTCTTTCTCTGTAACTCTGCCTTTCAAATAAATAAAATCTTTAAAAAGAATTAGAGGGTGTTAGTGTAAATTATTTCTAACATCACTTGTAGGTCTAAGAATCTGTGATTTTAAAAATAAACTAGATTTGGCAGAATTATTATAAGCCACCTGGCTTGGTACAAAAGAGGTCATTGTGAAATACTGTTAAAATAAAATAACTGATAGATAGGTCTTTTTAAAAGAATGTTAGTGCTTATGTATCTCTGGCATTTTAATGCTTCATCTAATTTACACATTTTAGATGATTACTAACTTTCAGATTTTCAAAGTGTTTTGCAATCATTAATGGGCTTCTTGAATGACTACCGTAAGGAAGTCTTACCCATGATCCCATTAACAAAGCGTATTCATCATTATTCTCTAAAGTTAAGTCCTATATCAGCAATTTGGGATCTAACATTCTTTTATCTTTAAATTTAAAAAAAGTATCACCAGTCTATTTGATTCAAATAATCCTCTGATGCTTCAATTAAATCTAATTATACACAGATTAACCATATAGATACATCATGTATTTCCTTATAAACAAGTGAGATATATAGATGTTAAATTATTCTAGTAAAATATAAAATGACTTAAGTAAAATCATTGTAGTAAAGTAGAATTAGGGTTGAAATACAAAAATAGAATTCATTCTTACTATTATCAGTTCATCTTCACGATGATAAAGATACCCTTTGAGTCAACACTTGTTTTCCACATGCTCCTGACTCCCCTGGACCCTACAGCTATTCACTGTTCCAATATAATTAACAGCTGGAATGAGAGGGGTAAGAAGTGCAGTGAGTAAAGTCAACAAACAATTATGTGTCTGCCATGCCTCCACCACTACGGTATATTAGTGATACGAAAGTGATGTAGACAACAGGAACACAAAAAATAACTTAGCAACTGCTCCTGCCCTCATGGAATGAAAAAGAAATGAAAATTTGCTTAACACTTACCATGAGTGAGTGTTATCTCATCTACGCCTATCATTAAGCCTGCAAGGTAGCCATTAGTTATAGATGAGATAGAGATACTTTGATGGCCATTCCTTGTGTGGTCTTAAAACAATAAAGTTGAAATCTTTACTTAGTATAGAGTTGGTCTTCTGCATATAATTAAAGAGAAACTTAATGAAGAATGGGATGGAGGAGGGAGTAGGAGGTGGGACAGGAGCGGGGCTGAGAAAGTGGTATGAGGGTAAGAACCACTATATTCCTAAAGCTATACCTATGAAATTTGTATTCATTAAATAAAAGATTTAAAAAAATCTATACTTTAGCTTAAATTTAAGAGTTAGGAGCCAGTGTTGTGACACAGCTGGTTAAGCTTCCACCAGTGACACCAGCATCCCATATGACATGTTAAAGTCACAGCTACACCACTTCTGAGCCAGCAACCTGCTCATGCACCTGGGAAGGTACTGCAAGAAGGCCCAAGTACTTGGGCCCTAGATGCTCAGTGGGAGACGGAGGAAGCTCCTGGCTCTTGGCTTCAGATCAGCGCAGCTCTGGCTGTTGCAGCCAACTGGGGAGTGAACCATCGGATAGAAGACCTCTCTCTCTCTGCCTCTCCTCTCTCTCTCTGTAACTCTTTCAAATAAATAAATAAATATTTTTTAAAAAGAAAGAAAAGAAAAGTTTATCAGGGCCAGTGCTGTGGCGTAGCAGGTAAAGTCACCATCTGCAGTGCTAGCATACCATATGGGCACCAGTTCGAATCATGGCTGTTCCACTTCCCATCCAGCCTCCTGCTAGTATGCCTGGCAAAGCAATAGAAGATGGTACAAAAAAAGCTTGGGTCCCTGAACACACGTGGGAGACTTGGATGAAACTCCTGGCTCCTAGCTTCAACCTAGCACAGCCCTGGCCATTGTGGCCTTCTAGAGGGTGAATCAGTGGATAACACATCTCTCTATATATGTAATTATGACTTTCAAATAAATAAATAAATAAGTCTTTTAAAAACAGAAAGAAATATTTATCTTCTGATAGGCATAAAAGCAGAGTACAGTCAGCAATTATAAGTTTTCTATTATTTTCCTCAATAGGGTGTGATACCATATCCTTAGAAGGAAGGCGGGGAATGATTGACTAGATTCAAGAAGTTTGGCAATGGTATGAAATACATGTAGTTCTTTAGGGTTACAAAGAATGGGTATTGTTACAAGCAGAATAAGGTACTGATGAATGGTATTCAATGGCTCAACTGATATTAGAATTTATGGATATATACTGGCTCCACGTTTTGAAGATGGACAGATTTTGCCCAGAAGCCTCAGTGGAAAAGTTGACTGTGAACTTGACTTGTGGTTGGAGGCTTGTTAGGGCTCGTGTGCAAGTGAGCTACAGAAATGAAAGTGAGAGCTGAGAGATCTGGGAGCTACAGTTCGGAACCGTGAGTTGAACCGAGAGAAGAAGTTACAATCTGTAGATACTGGTGTCCATCCTGCCTAGGAAGGAGGGTAGAAAGAGAACGTCAATCTGAGTAAAGCTGAAGGGTCAAGTGGCTGGAGACCTGGGTGAGGTTAAACAGCGTGTGTTTCGGGAGTGGGTATACAAGCAAGCTAGAACGTCAGGGAGCTCCCATCAGAAAGTAGGATAATAAAAGTGGAAAAGGTTCTGCAGATGTGACTAAAGTATGACCATTCCAGAGTGGAGAGAATGGGGATGGAAGTAACAGGAGCTAAGAAAGTTAGAGAAATGTGTGTAGAATGTGTTCTCTGTGTATCTTAATGATTAATCGACAATGATGGCAGAAATTGGGATGGATCAAAAAAACCTCTCACATAGGTGACAAGGTGCTCAGTGAATATGGGCAGGTAACATGGGCACACTTGCTGTAAGTGTTGTATAAGGGAGCATAAAGAGTGCATAGTCATATGAAATGGTCCTGACCATTTGTTTTTTGCTAGGTGGGGAAAAGTGATACACAATGGAAAGTTAAGGTTTGGGGATAAATTAGTAACTCTATTGAACCATAGATATTGTGGATATTGGTGGGAGACATATTGGAGCAAATTATCCTAAAACTTGTCAGGGAAAGCTATGATCTAGGTTGAGAGCCATGTAACTTTTAAGGCAGATGTAGAGGGAAGTCCCTAAGGATCTAGAATGGTTGTTTATAATAGAACAGAGGTGAGAGGAGATGCCAGCAAGCTAAACAAAGCAGAGAGCACAAAGCAATAAGCAGACCGGTTTGCTACTTGTCTTAAACCCTATTTGCATCATAACCCTTCTTTTCTATTTTTCTGGGCTTGGATTATCAGACCTCTGTGGTTGCCAAGCAACAGATAGAAGTCACCGGGTCTCATTTTTTCTTTATCACTTTGTCACTGCCATCCATCCTCCTGGAAACCAACAGTAAATAAGGCCTGGAAGGACACGAGTCTGATAAGGGAAGGAAGTGACTTTGCCCTAAATGAGGTACAGGAATAACCAGCATGCACTAGCAGGAACCAGAACAGTATTTACAGGACTATATTCTGAGGATGCTGAACAAGAAAAAAGAGGAATACATTTGGATGAAAGCAAGTTTATCAATCTGAGAGCACTCATCGTAAAGAACACCTTAGCAAGGATCCTTGGAAACATTGCCATAATGCTTGTTTATACAAAAAAAATCTATTTGAAAGATAAGAAACAGAGAGAGAGAGAAATGTCCATTTTCTGATTCACTCCCTACATGTCCAGAGCAGCCCAGGGCTGAATTGGCCAAAGCCAGGAACTGGGAACTCCATCTGGGTCTCCCATGTGGGTGACAAGAACTCAAGCATTTGAGCCATTACCTGCTGACCCCGAGGTGCACATTAGCAGAAAACTGGAACAGGCAGCAGAGTTCAGGCTTGAACCCAGGCATTCCAAAATGCTACTGGTGTGTCCCACATGGTATTTTAACCACCGTACCAGATGCTGCCCCATAATCATAACTCTATGATGCTCCAGGAGCTTTAGGAAAAGTGACTCACACTGAGAGAAATAGAAATGCCAGAGTTGCATGGCAGATGGTGGGTGTAGGGATCAAAATGCTCAGAGAAGTGGGTTTGCTGGAGTAAGTCAGTTGTCAAAGTTCTGATTCAAATATTTCATTTATTAAAGTGACAAGGAATTCTCTGGTGAGGGGAACACCAGTATTACTGAGAAGCTAAGTGGTAGCTTTCCTTTTTAGGTCATGGTTGATGCTAAAATATGCTATCTTAGAAGTAAATTCACAAATAACAATAGGGATAATAGAATTCAGGAATAATGGAGGACAGGTGGTGGTGGCATCAGAAAGCTACAGTTGCCCTAATGAGAGGTAAGACTGGAGCAGCAGCCAGAGCTCTTGACTCATAAAGAGCTTGAAAGATGGCTGATGGAATATGGTATCCCTATGGTAAAGAATAGATGCTGGACAACAAGGTATGCTCATTCTACACAAGGAAAGGGTGACAAGATGGATGACACAAGTCAGAGAGCAGCATCTCAAAAAGCAATCAGTCTTTGACTAATTTCCTGCCTTGAACTACTTTACCAATCCAGAACCCATTTACTGAAGGAGAGTCAGGTTTCCAGAAGCCAGGACCCTGCAGCTTCATGCAAGGATAATGATTCCACTCCCAGTTCTTTGCCCAAAGAGACCCATGGCCATTCACTTGGGAAATCATACACCAAGGACAAGGTAATAACCAAAGTTTTTTTAAAAGCCTTTTATTTAATGAGTATAAATTTCATAATTACAACTTTAGGAATATAGTGGTCTTGCCCCTATTCCCGCTCTCTCACCCCTACTCCCATCCTACCTCCTCCTCCCTCTCCCATCCCATTCTTCATTAAGATTTGTTTTTAATTAATTATATATATAGAAGACAAATTCTATACTAAGTAAGATTTCAACAGTTTGCATACACACACACAACATATAAAGTACTGTTTGAGAACAAGTTTTCCAGTTAATCCTCACAGTGCAGCTCATTAAGGACAGAGGTCCCTCATTGGGAGTAAGTGCACAGTGACTCCTGTTATTAATTTAACAATTAACACTCTTATATATGATGTCAGTGATCACTGGAGGCTATCTACATGAGCTGCCAAGGCTATGGAAGCCTTTTGAGCCCACAGTCTACATCAGTATTTAGACAGGGCCATAAGCAAAATGGAATTTCTCTCTTCCCTTCAGAGAAAAGTATACCTTTCTTTGATAACCCTTACTTTCCCCTGGGGTCTCAATCACAGAGATCCTTCATGTAGGATTTTTTTTTCCACAGTGTCTTAGCTTTCCTTGCCTGAAATGCTCTCATGGGATTTTCATCCAGTCCAGAATTCCTTAAGGGCTGATTCTGATGACCAAACATTTTGAGTATTGTTGTACATGATCATTACTGATATTCATGAAGCAAAAATACTAGCATAGCCCCTAATAATGCAGGATAAGATATCTGTATAGTCTTCACCTGAGTCTGGTATACAGTGAGTCCATTAAACATGCAGACCTATCTGGTGGTCATTTCTTCAGTTCCCAAATGCCTAACTGAAATGGATATCCTTGGTTGTTAGCACAATACCCACATCAGTTCCTTGTCCTATAGGTTAAGAACTATCAAAGAGGTAAAGGCCAACAGGGAGACTCTGAAATTGTACAAAATAGTAAACTTAAAAAAATTTATAGGAGAATGACAGATATAAGACCTTTTTTTGTTCTCATCAAATCTCCATTTAATTCACCATTGTAGTCCTCTAAAGACCAACAGTTCCTAGAGGAAAAAAATTAGACTACTGCAATTCAATCAAATAATAACCCCAATTAGATTGCTGTACCAGATGTGAAATCTTTATAAGATTATAGCAACATGATCTCAGGTAACTGGTTGGAAGTGATTTGTATGATGAATGTGTATTTTCCCAACTTTATCAGAAAGTATAATCAGAGTGCTCACATTCATTTGGAACAAATTATAGAAAATATTTACAGTGTTGTCCCAGAACAGTGTTGTCTCTCCTAAGCTCTGTCATAATACATAGTGGCCTTCTGTATCTATCGGCTCTGCATCCAGATTGAATCAACTGTGGATCAGAAATCCTCAGGGAAAAAATGGTACTGATCAGTAGACCTTTCTTCTTGTCATTAGTTCCTGAACAACACTGTACAGCAACTATTTATTTAGCATTTACATTATATGAGGTATTGTAAATAACATAGAAATGATTTTTAAAATATATAGGAGGCTTTTGGCCAGTGCCATGGCTCACTAGGCTAATCCTCCACCTGTGATGCTGGCCACCCCTAGGTTGGGGCGCCGGATTCTGTCCCGGTTGCTCCTCTTCCAGTCCAGCTCTCTGCTGTGGCCCAGGAGTGCAGTGAAGGATGGCCCAGGTCCTTGGGCCCTGCACCCCGTGGGAGACCAGGAGGAAGTACCTGGCTCCTGGCTTCAGATCGTGGCAACCACTTGGGGGGTGAACCAATGGAAAAGGAAGACCTTTCTCTTTGTCTCTTTCTCACTGTCTAACTCTGCCTGTCCAAAAAAAAGAAAAAAAAATATATATAGGAGGCTTTCATAAGTTATCTGCTAATATGGCACCATTTTATTCAACAGTCATGATTTTGCTGTTCCTAGGGAGTATCAATACTCCACAAATTCAGAAGGACCTGAACTGTCAGGATATCACACCAGACATCACTGTGGGCTGGCGCCACAGCTAAATAGGCTAATCCTCTGCCTGTGGCACCGGCACACGGGTTCTAGTCCTGGTTGGGGCGCCGGATTCTGTCCCGGTTGCCCCTCTTCCAGGCCAGCTCTCTGCTGTGGCCCAGGAGTGCAGTGGAGGATGGCCCAAGTGCTTGGGCCCTGCACCCCATGGGAGACCAGGAAAAGCACCTGGCTCCTGGCTTTGGATCAGCGCGATGCGATGGCCATTGGGGGGCGAACCAACGGAAAAGGAAGACCTTTCTCTCTCTTTTTCTCTCCCTCTCTCACTGTCCACTCAGCCTGTCAAAAATATAAAAATAAAAATAAAAAAGATATCACTGTGGGGGCCAGACTTGTGGTGTAGTGGGTAGCACCACCGCCTGAAGTGCCAGCATTCCATATGGGTGTCGGTTCGAGTCCTGGCTGCTCCACTTCTGATCCAGCTCTCTGCTGTGGACTGGAAAAGCAGTGGAAGATGTCCCCTGAACCCGCATGGGTCCCTGAACCTGTGTGGCAGACCCGGAGGAAGCTCCTGGTTCTTGGCTTCAGATTGGCATGGCTCTGGCCATTGCAGCCAACTGGGGAGTGAACCAGCGGATGGAAGACCTCTCTATTTCTCTGCCTCTCCTTCTCTGTCCATGTAACTCTCTGACTTTCAAGTAAATAAATAAATCTTTAAAAAAAATCACTGTGGTCTACTACATTGATGGTACTATGCTGATAAAACTGGATGAGTAAGGACTGGCAAGGATGTTGCAGACTTCGGTGAGATATGCATACTCCAGAATGTGGAAGAAAACTACAAATTGTTAAAGTCCCAGTACATCAGCAGGGCACACTTTCTTGCATCTTATTTAAGAAATATTTGTCTAGGGCCAGCGCTGTGGCACACTAGGTTAATCCTTTGCCTGTGGTGCTGGCATCCCATATGGGTGCTTGTTCTAGTCCCAGTTGCTCTTCTTCCAGTCCAGCTCTCTGCTGTGGACTGGGAAAACAGAAGATGGTCCAAGTCCTTGGGCCCCTGCACCCACGTGGGAGACCATGAAGTAGCACCTGGTCCTGGCTTTGGATCGGCATAGCTCCGTCCGTCACAGCCATTTGGGGAGTGCAACAACAGAAGAAAGACCTTTCTCTCTGTCTCTCTCTCTCTCATTGTCCGTAAATTCTATCCGTCAAAAAAAAAAAAAAAGAAAGAAATATTTGTCTATTTCTCAATCATGTTTTCTTCAAAATTATTTTTATTTTGCTTTCAGGTTTAAATATATGATCTATCTGGTATTAATTTTTTTGTATCTGTGTGAGGTAGGGAGTTAATCTTAATTTCTTCTTAGTGTTAATGAGTACCTCCAAAATCAATTATTAGAGAGGGGGAAAAGTTTCTGCATTGCTCCGGAATACCATCTTGCTAAAACCAAATTATCTTGTGTGTGTGGATCTGTTCTTATGTCTTTCTATTCTGATTATTGTGCCAATAGAGCCTAACCTAAAACTATAATTTTATAATTGGTTTTGTATTTTGTAGTATAACTAACCTAGCTTTGTTTTTCAAAATTGCCTTGGCTATTTTTTAATGAGTTATTTTATGAGTTTGCATTTTTCATATAGGTTTTACAATTTGCCTATAGATTTCTGCTCAAAAAAATCTTCTAAGAAATTATTGAAGTTGCACAGAATCTATAGATCAATTTTGGGCGAAATGACATCTTAGTAATTTGTCAACATGGTATATTATCTTTGCATTTATTTAGAACTTTTAGAAATTTCTGTCAGTGACATATGTAGTGTTTTACATCATATTTTTGATAAATTTACCATGAAATATTTGATGATTTCATTGTCCTTTTAGTTATTTTATATATGTTATCTTCCATTTATTTCTTGGAATAAAGGTATATTGCTAAATTTTACATCTAGATGTTGTATTCAGTGGACTTACTATAATTCACCTATTAATATGAATAGTTTGATAATAGATTCTTTTATTTTTTATGCACACAACTTTGTAATTTGTGAATAATACTTGTCATTTCTGCCTTTTCAATCTGCATGCCTTTTGTTTCTTTTTCTCCTTTATTGTATTGACTATAGCATTCAATACCACGTTAAAACTAAGTGGTAAGAGTATTTGTTTTTCATTCTTGATATCAGGGGAAATATTCAATAATTTATTTAAAGCATGATATAAGCTGTGAGTTTTCTGTAGCTGTTCTTTATTAGATCAGGGATACTCCCCCTACTTTGCAGAGAGTGTTTTTTAGTTATCGTGAATGGGTGTTGAGTTTTATCACATGTGTTATCTGCAACTATCAAGATGATCATATGATTTTTCTTTTTTAAACAATTACTCTTGTTAATTACATTGTTTTCTCCCCTTAGCATTAATCCATCCTTCTGTTTCTGGAATAAACTCCACTTAGTCATGATCATTTTTCCTATATTACTACTTGATTCAATTTGCTAATCTGTTGGGAATTTTTTCCATCATGTTGATAAGAGATAGGTAAACCAACCTTTTCAAACATTTTTAAAATTTGACACAAACACACACACAGACAGAAAGAGAGAGAGAGAGAGAGAGAGAGAGAGAGAGTGCTTTTGTCTGCTGGTTCATTCCTCAAATGCCTACAACAGCTAGGGATGGGCCAGGGCCAAAGTTAGGAGCATCCAGATTTCCCACTAGGGTGGCAGGAATCCAGTCACTTGAAGTATCATCACTGTCTCCCAGGGTCTGCACTGGAAGAAGCTGGAGTCAGGATTTAGAGCCAGGAACCAAACCAGAAACTTTGATGTTGGAAGCAAGCTTCTTACCCACTAGGCTAAGTGCTGCCCTCCAGATCAGCTTTTAAGATGATATTGTTTTTCCTGTTAAAGAATTTTTGAAAACGTAGAGATGATACAATCACAAGTGGTGCTTGTGGTACTCTCAAGCAACTGGCGTTGTGCAGTTTGCAGAACACATCAGTTCTGAAGGTGGGTGGTGACGGATTAGGGGGGTACTTGTGTATCAGGAGGAGACCTGAAACCAACTGGGGACAGGAAGAAACAGTAAGGAGTGGTGGACTATCCATACTTAGCATATGATTAGATGACAGTGTAATGTTATGAAACAGAGAAGTTAGGATAAGTTGATTTTAACATGAAAAAGAAAAGCTGTAACAACTAGACTTTGGGGTGAATCCTTATCTTCACTGTTACCATTATAATTAAGAGCCATAAAAATGATTTTAACTTATGAAATTACAAATTCATGGATCTACATGACTTGTCAGTATTTTGATGTGTATTTTAATGCATATTTCTTGCATTAGAGCTATTTTTAAAAAATTATTTCCAAAGCAACAGAAGATGGCCCAAGTGTTTGAGCTCCAGTCACCTACATGGAAGACCCAGATGAAGCTCCCGGCCCCCTTGGGCCTGGCACTGCCCTAGACTTTGCACTATCTGGGGAGTGGACCAGAGGATGGAACATTTGTCTCTCTTTGTTTCAGAAAAGAAAAGAAAAAAAAAAGAAAGAAAAGAATAGAAAAGAACAAGAAATAAAGAAGGAAAGAAAGAAAATCTGTCCATTCGTAATCATTAAAAGCTGATAATTTTACAGTCTAAGAACACTGAAAATGCAATTTGTACCTCATTACGTTTTAAAAAACCCATTTCATATAGAGTGCGCTGTTCCTTCCCAACCACCAGGTGGCGACGAGGCGCCTCAGCCGCCTCTTCATCCCTCCGTTTCCGAAGGGGTTAGCGCGGCTCCCGGGAGCGCGCACGTCCCAGAGCTCGCGCGGATTGCCAGGCGCTGTGGCCGTGCGCGTCGGCCACGCGGCCGCCGGTCGGCTCCTGGGAGCCGAGAGGGTGCGGGTCCATGTGGAAGCTACTCCCAGCTGCGGGCTCCGCCCGAGGTAAGGGCGGAAAGGAGACGACAGGGGCCCCTTTTCTGGGGCGCGGCTCCCGGGGGGAATAAGGTGTGGGGACGTTGCTTCCGGTCCGTTCTCTTAGCCTTCCGGCGCCGCCTCTCCGGGCTGCGGAAGCGGGAAGGAAAGGCGGGAGCTTGGCGCCTGGGAACGGGGCTGCGCCGCGACTTTGAATCAGGCCTTACCTGGCCCTGTGGCGGAGGCGTGGGGCGGCGGCTGCGGACGGCCCTCCCTCGTCCACGGGCCGGTGCTCGGAGTCCGGAGCCGTCCTTGGCGTAGAGACCCCGGAAGTGAGCCGTGGCCGCGCGCCTGACGCCACGCCGGGGCTTTTAAGCTTCAGGGTGACAAATAACTGCTTTATCCCAGGTCAGGCGCTCAGACGCTGAGGTGGCAACGCCCCTCTGTGAGAAGCACGTGCTCGGGGAGGCTGACTTCCGGCTTTGTCTCCGAGGCTCAAACTCAGAAGAAGGTTTTGAAAAAGGACAGAGGCAGGACTCTTCATCTAGTGGTTCCCTCCCCAGATAGCTGCAGCACCCAGAACTGGCCAGGCCGAAGCCGGGAACTCAGGGAACCTAGTTCTTGAGCCTCATCTGCTGCCTCAGCAGGAAGCTGGGGTGGGGTGGAGCCTGTGCAGGCTCTCACGCGGGCTGCAGGTGCCCCGGGAAGCATCCTAGGGGCTGCACCAAATGCCGGCCCCGCTGTCTCTTCTCCGTTTCTACACTTTCTGTAATAGAAGTTGTTGATTGACTGCCTGCTGTGTTGGTTGATGTAAGGGTCAGCCGGTGTGCGCCCAAGATTGCCTGTTGTCCTCAGGAAGTTTATACTGTGGAGAAGAAGGTCTGTGAAGGGTGTAAGTATGGACTGGCTTTATAAGGGAGTATGAAGTGTTAGGGTCGAGGGATGTCTACCGCCAAGGAAAGACTCCGAGAGACACTCTCATGCGATCGGCAAAGGGTTTATTTTCTCCCGCATGCTGGGGCTGTCTGAATGTGTAAGAACAGAGCAGCCCCGAGAGAAAGGAGACTAAGGTTTTTTTGTTTTTTTTTGACAGGCAGAGTGGACAGTGAGAGAGAGACAGAGAGAAAGGTCTTCCTTTGCCGTTGGTTCACCCTCCAATGGCCGCCGCGGACAGCGCGCTGCGGCCGGCGCACCGCGCTCGTCCGATGGCAGGAGCCAGGAGCTAGGTGCTTTTCCTGGTCTCCCCATGGGGTGCAGGGCCCAAGCACCTGGGCCATCCTCCACTGCACTCCTGGGCCACAGCAGAGGGCTGGCCTGGAAGAGGGGCAACCGGGACAGAATCCGGTGCCCCGACCGGGACTAGAACCCGGTGTGCCGGCGCCGCAGGGTGGAGGATTAGCCTGTTGAGCCACGGCGCCGGCCAAGACTAAGGTTTTTATACAGTGCAACAAACAGACGGGCTTATTGCAGCTCTTTCTGGGCACCTGCAGGCGTTATCGCGTCAGACACAAAGCAGTTTCTCAAGGGTATTTCTCAGACAGACGGGGACAGTTTCACAGACAAGCGGGAACACATGTTCTAACAGAGATAGTTTGGTTCCTTATCACCAGGGCTACGCTGCAATGGCCTTACTTTTAAGCTTTTAACCCTTCAGAAGAAATACCATAAACACTGAACTTGGACCAATGCAAAGATAGAACATAAAGGATTTAGTTTAGCTCAAGAAATGGTAACCTGAAGCTGGCTCTTGGGGTTCCTTTGGGCATGTTACAGGAAACCAGACTTGAGACAAATTCAGTTTGGCACAGTGTACTGGAGAAAATTAGGGTTCATGAATCAGGCAGCACCCTGAGCAGTGGAGGTTCAGAGAACACTACCCAACAACTCAGCCAGGCAGAATGTGTAGACAGAAAGAGGAGGAGCCGTGCAGAAACAGCTTGAAGGGTTACAGCTCAGTGTGTGCTGCCTTTGGGCCTGCTGTGATGAGGCCTTTGCCGTGTGTGACGTGCTCTGATGAGTTGATGGCCTATCATCGGCTGGGACTCAGCCATCTGTTACAGGAATATACTCCTGGGGGCAAGACATTTTGTACAGTGGTCACGCTGCCATGGGAATACCTGCTTCTCGTATGGGACGGCTTGGATTTGAGCCCTCGCTCCACTCACGATTCCAGCTTCTTGCTAATGTGCATGTGGAGGGGTAGCAGGTGGTGGCTCAGAGAGGTGGGTAACTGCCACCAATGTGGGAGATCCAGTTTCTGTTCTGGGCTCCTGGCTTTTGTGTGGCTCAGTCCTGGCTGTTGCAGGCATTTGGGGAGTGAACCAACAGGTGTGTGTGTGTCTGTCTGTCTGTCTGTCTGTCTTCCAAATAGGTAAAATAAAATAAATTATTATTAAAAATACAAAATAAAAATATGCTCGTCAGTTAGTTTGCAGTCTACCACATTAGGCAGGGTTAAGCATAATTTATTGTATTTTAGCCAACGGTAACTGAAAAAATATGCATGTAGCACCAGTGGCAGGCATTCTTAATTTGGTGATGTCTCATGAGCTCTTCCAGAATCAAATAGAAGCTATACACCCAGTGAAAATGTGGGTGAATGGAAACAAACAAACAAAAAATGTCCTTGAAACCGTGCTTGGTTAAGAATCTGTGATGAACATGGTACTTCTGTGACTGCTTAGAATGGAGCTCAGCACTTTCTTGGACTCCTTCCTACTTTCTCTGTCTGCCTTAAGCACCCTACCACTATTTTAATGGAATACTGTGCTCTCAGACTAAACTCCACAAGTGTGAAACATAAATGCTGTTACTGCAATAACTTGTGTTACACCATTTTTTAAAAGCTAATAACCCTTTCCTACTGATTTAAAATACTACTTGTAACATAAAAACAAAATTCTCAAAAATAATAAAAGAGCAAGGGCCAGCGCTGTGGTATAGGGTAAGGCTACCACCAGCCATGCCGGCATCCCATAAGGGCTCCTGTTTGAATCCCGGCTTCTCTGTTTCCAATCTAGCTTTCTGCTGTGGCCTGGAAAAGCAGTAGGAGATGGCCCAAATCCTTGGGCCCCTGCATCCGCGTGGGAGACCCAGAGGAGCCTCCTGGCTCCTGGCTTCAGGCTCTGGCCATTGCAGCCATTTGGAGAGTGAACCAGCAGTTGGGAGAACTCTTCTTTCTCTCTCTCTGCCTCCATCTCTCCGTAACTGCCTTTCATATCAATAAACAAAATCTTTAAAAATAATAAACTAGCAGCTGATCTTGACTGTCTTGCATTGTTTACTCTGGTCCAATATCATTATTTATTTTAAGATTTATTTATTTATTTGAAGGGCAGAGAGTTAGAGAGAGAGAGCCAGAGAGAGAGAATGAATTCTTCCATCTGCTGGTTCACTCCCCAAATGGCCGCAACAGCTGGAGCTGAGCCTATCCGAAGCCAGGAGCCAGGAGCTTCTTCTGCATTTAAATTTAAATTATATTTAAATAGAAAAATAAAATATTTTATTTAAATATTTGTTATGGTTTTATTATATATACTGTACACATATATGTATGTGTGTGTTTTTCATTATTTTATTTCTTCTAGGAGAACCGTACAGGCTTTTGACTGGTGTTGAGTACATTGTTGGAAGGAAAAATTGTGCCATACTAATTGAAGATGATCAGTCAATCAGTCGAAATCATGCAGTGTTAATTGCTAACTTTCCTGTGACCAACCTGGTATGTTATTAATTTTATTTTGCTAGCTTGTGGTTAGGGAGTTGAAATCACAAAATACTGTCTTGATGTGAGAGAGAGCTGTTTCAGTATTTATTTTTTGTTTTGGTGATTTAAAAACTTAGAGGAAGTAGGACATATTTATATTTATTTACTTAACAAACATGTAGTGAATGTTTACTTTGTGAGAGTCCCTGGGCCCAGCCTGGGAGTGCAGCAGTGATAGACCTTCATGGCTCCTGCTCTTAAAGAGGTTATGTGGCTGATAGACGCAAACATTGGATATATAATGAGCTTCCACAGCGGGAATTGATGGGTGATACTAGGGAAGACAGCTGTTGCTTCTGTCCCACAGTGCTTTTGAATGGCTTCGAATGTGTTTGTTAGCTTTAATCATTTTATGGGTGGTGAGAGTGATAAAAATGTATAAATGTCTGTGCTTAGGATAGTGCTGATACTAATAAGCAAGTAAACCATTATCTTGTTGAAATGGTGTGTTTGTATAGTGATAGGTTTTCTATCTTATCTTTTTGGTGTAAAAAACTTTATTATGGAAATTCCTACAGAAAAAGTAAAATTATTACTCTAGGTCATAAACTCTAGGTTTTAATCCTTTATTCTCATGGACCAGTGGTTACTGTGTGCTTTTCATAATGAAAAAAAAAATTAGGAATGAAACTGACATGTTATATTTGAAGCAAACAGTTTCAAACCAGTAAATTCTCGGATATGTGAAATGGAAGGATTGGGAAAATCATAACTGCCTTGCAGAAATAAACAAAATGTGTATTCTAAGAGATGTAATCCTGGAATTTAGAGACTTCCTTAAGGGGAAATCTTTATGTTAATTGATGGTTGAGTGCTCATTCTCTGAAGGCAACCAGAACAATAACTACCATCTACAGTGGTGGCAGGATAGCCAACTGTCTGTTCCTTTTGTCCTACTTGAAAGTTACCAGGCTTTTCTTATGAACCTTCCTCCATGGAAATTGTATGTACTGAATGGTAAAAGACTTTAAATTATTTGTCAAATTTGCAGAGTCAAACGGATGAAATCCCTACATTGACAATCAAAGATAATTCTAAATATGGTACCTTTGTTAATGAGGAGAAAATGCAGAATAACCTTCCCCGAACTTTGAAGACAGGAGATAGAGTCACCTTTGGAGTGTTTGAAAGTAAATTCAGGTACGGACTTTTTAAATGGTATTAAAATGGATAACTTTATTTAACACTAGTCAAATTTTAAAGGAAAGAGATTAAAGGATTATAAGAAAGCAATATAATTCCTGCTTAGCGCAGTAGTAAACTTTGTGCAACATATGGTTAGTGTATTTTGTCAATAATGGGTGGTGTCAAGTGAGTGAAAGTTTGAGTAGTTCCTGTAAGTCATGATAGGAGCTACATTCACTTGATGCCTCATAAGTTAAAATATAATGTTAATGTTCTCATTGCTTTTTCTTCATTGGGACACAAGACTTAGGGAGTAAGAATTTCATAATTTAGAAAGTTAGTAATATATTAAAATTAAAATATCTGTGTATGATGTAATCTTAAAGTTTTAATGTATTATAAGTTGTCCTGTCTGTAACTGTGATGATATAACTTTATTCTCATTCACAGGGTAGAGTATGAGCCTTTGGTTGCATGTTCTTCTTGTTTAGATGTTTCTGGGAAAACTGCTTTAAATCAAGCTGTGTTGCAACTTGGAGGACTCACTGTAAACAACTGGACAGAAGAATGCACTCACCTTGTCATGATATCAGTTAAAGTTACCATTAAAGTAGGTTGAATGCCTTGTTACTATGTTAAAATAAGTTCTATGAACCTAAGCATAATCACCCACCATATACAGACTTTAAAAAATTCACTTTGCTGCTATCAGAACTATTAGTGGCACATTTACATATATGTGCCCCAAGCCTTTTATTTACTATTTAGTCTCAAATGGCTTTTCAGATAACTGAAAAGCAAAAGCACGGTTAGACTTCAGATTTCAATTTGGCATTCAAAAAGATGGTTATCTTTTAACCAAGTACTTCCTTACACACAGCGGGTTTTTGTTTTCTAAGAGCTAAGTGACTTAATTAACTGCCAATCCTCAAAGCATTTCCTGTATCTTCTGTAAGATTGTCTTCCTCCAGTCTCTGACATTGTCTCATGATCTTATGCTCTCTTGTTCAGGCCCTAATCACAAAGACTTTTTAAGTTCTTGTAGTTTAACATTAATTTAATATATCCTTATAGTCCTGAGATACATACATATGTACCTTTCAAAGATGTTGACTATTCGTTAAAGCAGTGATATATTTTGATACGTTTTCAGATTTTACATCTTCATCAGATTGGATATATTTAAAGGTAATTGAAGAATGGCATTGAGAAATGATTTCCTCTCTTTTTTTTTTTTTAACAGGCAGAGTGGACAGTGAGAGAGAGACAGAGAGAAAGGTCTTCCTTTTGCCGTTGGTTCACCCTCCAATGGCCGCTGCGGCCGGCGCACCGCGCTCGTCCGATGGCAGGAGCCAGGAGCCAGGTGCTTTTCCTGGTCTCCCCATGGGGTGCAGGGCCCAAGCACCTGGGCCATCCTCCACTGCACTCCTGGGCCACAGTAGAGGGCTGGCCTGGAAGAGGGGCAACCGGGACAGAATCCGGTGCCCCGACCGGGACTAGAACCCGGTGTGCCGGCGCCGCAAGGCGGAGGATTAGCCTGTTGAGCCACGGCGCCGGCCTCCTCTCTCTTTTTTTAAAGATTTATTTATTTATTTGAAAGTCAGAGTTACACAGAGAGAGGAGAGGTAGAGAGAGAGAGGTCTTCCATCCGATGGTTCACTCCCCAATTGGTGGCAACGGCTGGAGCTGTGCCGATCTGGAGCCAGGAGCCAGGAGCTTCTTATGGGTCTCCCACGTAGGTGCAGGGGCTCAAGGGCTTGGGCCATCTTCCACTGCTTTCCCGGGCCATAGCAGAGAGCTGGATTGGAAGTGGAGCAGCCGGGACTCGAACCAGTGTCCATATGGGATGCTGGCACTTCAGGCCAGGGTGTTAACCCACTGCACCATAGCACAGGCCGCGATTTCCTCTCATTTTAAACAAGTTGACTATACAAAAGATATGTTTTAGGCTGAGAGCTGTAGTGAAAAGCAACAAATACTTGGATCCCTTTATTTGATGATGCAAAAGTCTTTTAGTATTTAAAATAATTAAATTAGAATATTAACATTAGATTGAGCCTGAAGTTAAACTTGTACCTTTGTGAAGTTACCTCTGAACAAGAATATATCCATCTTGGCAAGCTTGTGAATTTGATTTTTTTTCTTTTTTTTTTAAAGCTTTTATTTAATGAATATAAATTTCCAAAGTACAGCTTATGGATTATAATGGCTTCCCCCACCCCCATAACTTCTCTCCCACCCGCAACCCTCCCCTTTCCCGCTCCCTCTCCCCTTCCATTCACATCAAGATTCATTTTCAATTCTCTTTATATACAGAAGATCAGTTTAGTACATATTACGTAAAGATTTCAACAGTTTGCACCCACACAAAAACACAAAGTGAAAAATACTGTTGGAGTACTAGTTATAGCATTAAATCACAATGTACAGCACATTAAGGACAGAGATCCTACATGATATTTTTTAAAAATTGATTTTCTATGCAATTTCCAATTTAACACCAAGTTTTTTTTTCATTTTCAATTATCTTTATGTACAGAAGATCGATTCAGTATATACTAAGTAAAGATTTCATCAGTTTGCACCCACACAGAAACACAAAGTGTAAAAATAACTATTTCAGTACTAGTTATAGCATTACTTCACATTGGACAACACATTAAGGACAGATCCCACATGAGACGGAAGTACACAGTGACTCCTGATGTTGATTTAACACTTTGACACTCTTGTTTATGGTGTTAGTAATCTCCCTAGGCTCTAGTCATGAGTTGCCAAGGCTGTGGAAGCCTTTAGGGTTCACCGAATTCGATCTTATTCCGACAGGGTCATAGTCAAAGTGGAAGTTCTCTCCTCCCTCTCCTCCTTCTTTGATGGCCCCATTCTTTCCACTGAGATCTCACTTGCAGAGATCTTTCATTAAGATCTTTTTTTTTTTTTTTTTTTTTTTTTCCCAGAATGTCTTGGCTTTCCATGCCTAAAATACTCCCATGGGCTTTTTAGCCAGAGTCGAATGCCTTATGGGCTGATTCTGAGGCCAGAGTTCTGTTTAGGACATCTGCTATTCTATGAGTCTGCTGTGTATCCCGCTTCCCATGTTGGATCATTCTCTCCCTTTTTCATTCTATCAGTTAGTGTTAGCAGACACTAGTCTTGTTTGTGTGATCCCTTTGACTCTTAGATCTATCAGTGTGATCAATTGTGAACTGAAATTGATCACTTGGACTAGTGAAATGGCCTTGGTACATGCCACCTTGATGGGATTGTATGAATTTGATTTTATAGCTTCTGCAGCATGACTAGCTTCTGTACTAATTTATGCCAATAAACTCGCAAGTAGTAAATTCATAAATGAGCGTGTCCATTTACAGTAGTTATGCCCCATTATTGTTACCAAAATATTTAAGTGTTAGCATAATCTCCTTTAAGATATTAAGTTACTTAAATGGAATAGGTAATCACACATGTGCTTGGAGGCTCAGCAATAAGGTCAGAGATGGTTTGATTTTGCCAAGTTTGTGACAGAACTGGGCACTATTCTAGTAACTGGTAAGCTAATAACCACCATTAGAGACAACAGCAGGGAGTGAGGAGCATTTCTTTTTCAGTATTTCTGATCAGTCTTGTGCCAAAAAAGAAATGCGTTGTTACATTATTTTTTGGTAGACTATCCAAAAGTATAGTTAGACTTATGAGTTTTGTTTTTTAGATTATTGATTGTTACAACTAGAAGGAAACATAAAAGAGTATTTAGTTCAACTTTTATTTTTTGATGAGCAAATTGAGACTGCTATTAAGAGTTTTTATCTCTGCAGCAAATGTTAGATTTCTTCAATCCTAAAATATACTCTTAGCATTTTAATGTTTTAAAAATTGGAATACAATTTTAAGATCTTCTTAAGATATTCTTATGTTTAAGATCTTCTTCTATTATGTTATTCTACCTACCCAAAAGTAGTTTTTTAAATTACTATATCAATGGCTTCTGATAATTGATTAGATTGAGGTTTGTGTAGTAACACTGAGCAATGTCCAAATATGAACTTCTACTTTATAGATTGTAACTCCTCTATAAATCTAGGAAAATGAAATAAAGCCATTATAGAAAGGTGTCCTTGTAGTTTATAACTTAAATTTTTCTTTGGAAAAAAGCTATCAAATGAATGTATACATTCACATGTTTTCTTCCTTTTTAGACGATTTGTGCACTCATCTGTGGACGTCCTATTGTAAAACCAGAATATTTTACTGAATTTCTTAAGGCAGTTCAGTCCAAGAAACAGCCTCCACAAATTGAAAGGTATAGTATGTGTTTCACATTCACAAGATATCACATACAAAAGATGATAGCATTGACTTTAGGTTAATTCTCTCTTTAATGAATGTTTCAGGATGTGATAGTTGCTGTGTTATAGGTCAGTGTTGTTAATGAAAATTTTTCTGTTAGTATGTAAAGAAAGAGTACCCCAAATTCTTAATTGATTACTTCTTATGTCTGTGAAACAAATGTTAAGAGCTGATGTGTTAAGAAAAACAAATGAAGGACAGTAAATGGCCTTGAGGTAGGGTCAGCATTGCTAATGTGCTAGTGCCAAGGTTGTGTGAGAGGTACCCCTGGAAGTGGGTGGTGTAGCAACCCTCTTCCAGAGCCACAGAATTCTGGGCCAGAATATTGATGGCACTGTGACCTTGGGATTGGAACTTGTTTCTTCTCAACTTCTGCTACCTCATTTCAAAAACAAAATTAATACCAATACATAGCTGAGTGACTTCAGTAATTAATAATTGCATTTATAAAATCTGAGCACATGGCTTGCTATCATCATAGTTGCTTGTTAAAAGAAATGCTTATTGCTGCTAATTGCAACGACATCTGGAAGATTCATAGTAACTTTGCTCTGTCAGATATATGAACCACCAGACTTGGAGGTTGATTTATGGGTATTGTTAATGATGCTTTAAAGCAATATAAATTAGGATTGAGAGGGGATGTATTTGGACTTGTTTTTCAGATTGTATGATTAAAATGCTAGGGGTTATAAAGTGATAGATGTCTTTAATCAATTACATAGCACAAACAGTTGTTTACTCAAAACACATGTTAATATTTTATAGTCTATCTGGCATAATAGGTTGCATGTTTAAAAGCTTATGTTGTTTCTATGGAAAAGTTTTAAATATTTGAGATGGCTTTATAAAAATGTTATGCAAATTAAGGATTTTACTAGTAATTTTATTTTTATTTTTCATTAACACATTGTAATGTTACTAATTTTAAACTATTACTATCTGTTATAAGCTATTCTACTTTTACTTTTTAAGGACTATTTGTACTTGATACTATATGTCTGCTTTTATAAGTAACCCAAAAAAGAAATCAGATTTTTTTTCTTTGTCTATAGCTTTCATCTGAGAGGTTTGTTTTATAATCTGAATAACAGATAATGTAATATTTTAGACTCTGGAAAAAGATCCTCAGATTTTAAAACAGATGATTCTTAACCTTTTGAGTCCTAGCCCCTGTGAAAAAATGAGAACACTGGTCTCTCCTCAGGGAACTTCACTTATAGAATGAACTTGCATAATATTTTCAGATTCACATTTCCCCTGAAACCTATCCATGAACCTCTCCAGTGGGTCCATAAGATTTCTAAATAATAAGACTTGCTAGGTAGTAAACCATTGTCAATTCTACATTACTTATCGGTAGGGCAGTCTGGTAAGTTTTCAATATTGGTGATATGTTTTTATGGTCTTGGCATTTTTTTTAGAATTATTTGTTTTTTTTTTTATTTTATTTTTTTTTTTGACAGGCAGAGTGGACAGTGAGAGAGAGAGATACAGAGAGAAAGGTCTTCCTTTGCCGTTGGTTCACCCTCCAATGGCCGCCGCTGACGGCGCGCTGTGGCAGGCGCACCGCGCTCGTCTGATGGCAGGAGCCAGGAGCCAGGTGCTTTTCCTGGTCTCCCCATGGGGTGCAGGGCCCAAGCACCTGGGCCATCCTCCACTGCCCTCCCAGGCCACAGCAGAGGGCTGGCCTGGAAGAGGGGCAACCGGGACAGAATCCGGCGCCCTGACCGGGACTAGAACCCGGTGTGCCGGCGCCGCAAGGCGGAGGATTAGCCTGTTGAGCCACGGCGCCGGCCCAGAATTATTTGTTGATACCTTTTCTTACTCAGATTTTCAGGTATGTTTACATTAGCCCATATTTGATAATGGGAACTGATAATCAAATTTTTAATATTATGAAATTACTAAATTTAATACTGCTAAATTAAATTAAAACAATAAAAAGTGATCATTGGCTTTAGTAGATTCTGTACCTATTTAGATCCATTTTGATATGCTTGTTGAAGACTTATTTGACTTAGTACTTAATTATTAATAAAAATTACAAATTTAAAAACATAAGTAGTTATGTATTATAAAAGAAATGTAGAATAAATTTTGGTGACTTTTGATTATATAAATATTTTATTTCTGAGAAAAAAACCATGATCACTACTCTTGCATTTAAATTAAGAAACATAGTGTAATATTTTTACCCATGACAAAGTCATGTTTAATACAGCTACATCTGTACTTTTGCAGTATTTCCAAGAAACAGAGTAATCCAGAGTTACAGCTTCATGTACTTGACATTATCTGCAATGTTTCATTTTCCTGAATTGTCATCAATGTACCAGTGTAGATGAAATCAGTTTTATAAGAGTTCGTTAAAAAAGAGTTCTTAATTTTGATAAACTATATTCTGATAGAGGAAGTTCATAAAATGTTATCTTAAGTGTAAGGAAATTACCCCTTAGAAAAGAGAGGAACCTGCCTTTATTTGAATTTTTAAAATCTCTCATACTCTGAGTTGTTCTTTCAATTATTTTATGTCAAACAAGTACTGTTTTGGAAGGCACCCGTAGGAGAAGGATCCTTTATGAGTATTCTGCATTTATATACAACTTGTTGGATATACCAAGAAGGCATGGCCCTAATGGCGCTTTACACAGGCTTTTTCTTAGTTAGTTTCTCACTGAGAAACCTTGAGGGACAAAGAGCAGGCTTACTTACAGCTTGTTATCAACTGGTAGAAAAAAGAAACAAACAAAAAAACAAAGCAAACAAACAAACAAAAAAAACTGGTGGATTCCCAAGGTCAATGTTCCCCTCTCCTGTAACACAAACACTGTACTGTCTGTGTCATGCCGTGGGGCTTGATCAGGGGTGTGACCTTTTAGTAAGGCCCATGCTGCTTGCTTTTTCTTGTACAGTCGTCCGTGTCTTCTGCCAGCATGTGTGAAACTAGAACAAGGTTAACTTAACTAGCTGGTAATCAGATTTCAGACCCAATAGACACATTAATCAGAAACAATCTGTAAATGAACATTTAGGAAGTTTATACTTGTAGAGATTAGCATATATAATCAATTGAAATCCTGTGCAGCACATTCTGACACATATAAGTAAATATTTTTCTTAGATTTAGAACCTCATATTTGCAAGTTGCGGATATCATTAGTCTGACCTTTTAGAGATCACCCGAAAAAGCAGTATGGTAACTGGTTTTAGAAATCATGTACATACGCCTAGAAGACTGATGGAATAAGTAGCTGTACAGATCCTGGTGAAATAAATAGTTGTTGCTTGGAATACAGTTTCCATGGTGAGAATTACACACGTGTTTGGAAAAATTCTGTATTTGAAAAATATTGAGGTGTCCAGTGCTGTGGTGTAAAGCTGCCAGCTGCAGTGCTGTCGTCCCATATGGGTGCCAGTTCGAGTCCCTTCTGCTCCACTTCTCATCAAGCTCTCTGTTATGGCCTGGGAAAGCAGTGGAATGACCCAAGTCCTTGGGCCCCTGCACCCACATGGGAGACCTGGAAGAAGTTCCAGGGACCTAGCTTTGGATCAGCGCAGCTTCGGCCGTTGTGGCCATTTGAAAAGTGAAGCAGCAGAAGGAAGACTTTCTGTCTCTCTCTCTCTCTTTCTCTCCCTTTCTCCCTGCCTCCCTCTCTGTAACACTGCCTTTCAAATAAATAAATAAATCTTTAAAAAAAGTCTTAGAAGCAAAATGATTTTTTGAGGATTAGATAAAGTTTATTGAAGATTAGATAAAGAATTATATACAAGCCATATAATGTGAGTGGGAAAAAGTACCTATTTCTAGATATTCATTTTATAGGAGATGTAAATAATACATGCTGGTTACTAATTAAACATTTTATTTGTAGCTCTTAAAGTTTCTATACAAACAAGTCAAATATATTTTAATATTTTTATGAGAGAAGTGAGGATCACTTCCCATATATGACAGCCTTGTATTGAAGCAGTCTGCCTCTAACCTAAATTTCTTCAAGGTTATTTTCATGTTTTCCAGTTTTCTTACTAGCTGTCTAATCAGGAGAGCATCAGAAACACTTTGAAACTTCTTGAAAATAGTACTCCAGAAATAGTGACTTTTAATTATCTTCACAGTTCTCACTATGCTTTATTGTTATCCGTATGCTGTGTAAGATGAAAAGGCTTATCTAGGTATATAAAGTTCGAGAACATGGTATGCATGGTGTTCTAAAGTAAACCCAGCTGCATTGTTCTAATCCCAGAATTTTGTTTTTTTTTTTTTTTTTTTTTTTGACAGGCAGAGTTAGACAGTGAGAGAGAGAGACAGAGAGAAAGATCTTCCCTTTTCCGTTGGTTCACCCTCCAAGTGGCCGCTATGGCTGGCGCGCTGCGGCCGAGGTGCTGCACCGATCCGAAGACAGGAGCCAGGTGCTTCCTCTTGGTTTCCTATGAATGTGCAGGGCCCAAGGACTTGGACCATCCTCCACTGCACTCCTGGGCCACAGCAGAGAGCTGGACTGGAAGAGGAGCAACTGGGACAGAATCTGGCGCCCCAACCGGGACTAGAACCCCAGGTGCAGGTGCCGCAGGCGGAGGATTTAGCCTAGTGAGCTGCAGCACCGACCTAATCCCAGAATTTTAATACTTAAGTTTCAATTAAGGGAGTTGAGGGATGTTTATATTTTCTACTTTTATTAGCAAAATTTTAATACATATTTTATAATATCAACTAATTTTATTATCAAGTGTCTGTTGAGTGTCTACCACAAATCAGTCAAGATATACTTGAGGATAATAATAATTAGCCAAAAAAAGTTATAGGGGCTGATGTTTTGGTGGAGCAGATTAAGCTGCTGCCAGCAGCACCAACATCCCATATGGGCACCAGTTTGCTTCCTGGCTTCTCCACTTCCAACCCAGCTCCCTGCTAATGCCCTGGGAAAAACAGCAGATGATTGCCCAAGTACTTGGGCCCATACCACCCATGTGGGAGACCTGAAAGAAGCTCTTGGCTCCTACTTTATCCTGGCCTAGCCCTGCCTGTAGTGGTCATCTGGGTAGTGACCCAGTGGATGGATCAATGCCTGCCTGTCTGTCTTTCTCTCTATAATTCTGATTTTCAGATAAAATAATTAAATCCTTAAAAAAATTTTTTTTAAGTTATAATTTCTTCCCTCTTGGTACTTAGTGGAGGAGCCAAATACTCAAAACTCACACAAATAAAGTTAGGACTCTGGTAGATCCATTACAGATCTATAGGCATATTCTACTTACATTTTTGAGAACCTAGTTCAGTGTAGAACAAATGCTCAAACTTTTTTGACTAAACTTCAGTACACTGTACTCTTGGGTGCAGTAAATTATTATCTGTAGCAAAATTTAAAAATGATAGATTAATACAAAGCTGTAGGTAATTTTGCAGTCATTCTAGACTGCTTTAGAAAGCAGTTAAGAATTTCACTTCTACTCAGTCATATGTATGTTAAATATTTACCATGTTTGTTTATGATTGGTTCTATAATCTTACCTTTGTGTTACATTACTATATGGACAAATTTGTAAAGTGTTTTTGTATATAGTGAAGTACTAGTTTTTTATACTAGAATAAGGTTAAATATTGGAGTTTTTTTGTTAAAAGAGATAAAGGAGATTTGAAGAGATACTGAAAGGTTTTCCTATATAAGTGTTAGAATGTCTACTAATTTTCTAGCATTCTTATTGTAGCTGTAATTTTAATTAACATTTGAAATGGTTTGATTTTTTTCTATGTATTTCTAAAAGTAAACTACATAATTTTAAAGTCAGTTATTTAGAAAAATGAGAAATAACACAGTGACTTCCATTCTATTCTGCCACTTAAGTCTGCTGTGATCCCTCCTGATAACCCAGTAATTTGAGATAACAATTTCTGGAAATCATTATTTCAGGATAGACTTAGAGCATTCGTGGAATGGATTGGAGCAAATGCGTTTGTGTTTCTAATTATCAAGAAATGTTAACCACTCTATCAAGTTCAGCTTTACTTTAGGAGATACACACATTCTTATATGTGGGCAAGGAGAAATCAAGGTGGAGGGAGGCTCAGAGTGAGGAATGTAGGGAGATTAGTTCTAGTCGGTTGACGACCATTCAGACTGCATTATTTTTACTATATTGGTTGTTGCTCTCTGAAGATAGTTAACTTGAATGTTTATTAACTGATTGTCCAGGTTGTGAATTGTCCTCTATTACCATCATATTTGGGTTAATATTTTTACTAGAAAGTAAAGAGAAAAATTGAAAGGTTGATTGGTTGTGAACAACTGTAACAAAATATCTGATTATCCAGGAAATTGAAACTGTGGACCGATGAAAGTAATAAGAATTATCTGTTGAATTTTACTTCCTATTTTTTTCTTTCACCTCATTTCCATGGATGATTAAGATAATATTATAGCATCATATTAAAGAGTTAAAAGGATGTTTTTTAATCTTCTTTGATGTGGGTTTAAAATTTTATGAACTTTTTTAAAGTCATCTCTTATAATAGTGTTCACAGAACAGAACATGAACATTAGTAACACAAGCTGGCTCCCAAGTAAATACAAGATGCTAATAGTATTTGATCTTTATAGAATGATATCTCTCATACTTAGTAATTCACATAAACTGAGTCATGTATGCTTCATATGTGTCTGGTCATGATTGTCTGCTTTGGATAATTTATTCTGAGGAAATGAAAACCAATCCTGCTATTCTGTGTTACTATTCACCATATTTCTCAAAAAGTCATTTAGATGTTTTTGGTCATTTTGTACCAGATAGAAATCTTACATAAAAAACACATTAGGGACAGCACTGTGGCATAGTAGGTTAAACCTCCGCCTGCAATGCCTGCATCCAATATGGGCGCTGGTTTGAGTCCTGGCTACTCCACATTGAATCTAGCTCCTTGCTAATGCACCAGGGAAAGCAGCAGAAGGTGACCCAGGTACTTGGACCCCTGTACCTATGTGGGAGACCTGGAAGAAGCTCCTGGTTCCTGGTGTGGCCTGGCATAGCCCTGGCCATTTCAGCCATGTGGGAGTGAACCAGTGAATGGAAGATCTTTCTATCTCTCCCTGTCTCTATTTCTGCCTTTCAAATACATAAATAAATTATAATGATATTATGGAAATTATACCTTTCTTGTATCAGAAAGTGACCTTATTTACAAATTTAATAGTAAACATACAGAGTAGCATGTAATTACAATATACTTTAATTTTACAGTTTTTACCCACCTATTGATGAGCCAGCTATTGGAAGTAAAGATATTGATCTATCAGGACGGCAGGAAAGAAAACAGATCTTCAAAGGAAAAACATTCGTATTTTTAAATGCCAAGCAGGTAATGTTAGAAACTATATTTTCCTAAATAAAACTATAAACTAAGATGTATTATTATTCTTACATTGTTAAGGTATTTGATTTTGGGATTTTGTGTAGAAGTGTGAAACCCAGGCACTAACGTCTGCCTAGTGATCATGCATTGATCATGTGTATAATTATCACCTTTCTTAATATCTGTTAACTGATCTGTTTTATATAAATGTGTAAGTGGGGAGAACAGGAAACTTTGTCCTAACTTATTCAGTTAGTAAACATCTGTTGAATGTCTTCTGTATGCCAAAATTAGGGTTCCAACGGTTTTTGTTACAGTGGAAAAATGATGCAGGGAACCCATAATTAGTACATTGTGCCAAGTGTGGTGATGATGATGATGATGTTACTATAAACAGTGTAATGATTCCAGGGCTGCAGAGGGACCTGTTGAACGAGGGATTTTCTTAAGGTGAAATCTCAAAATTGTCCACTCCAGGAGAAGAACCTGTTCTTCCTTAATTCTGCTTCTGTTTTAATTTCCTAATCAAATTCTTACATAACAAATGTTCTCAGAAAATTAATTGTGGCTAATAAAACACATTCTTTTCACTTTTAGCATAAGAAATTAAGTTCCGCAGTTGTTTTTGGAGGTGGAGAAGCTAGGTTGATAACAGAAGAAAATGAAGAAAAAGATAGCTTCTTTTCAGCTCCTGGAATTTGTGTTGTTGATGTGGGAGTAACAAATACACAAATCATAATTCCTGATCCTCAGAAAAAATGGATTCATTCAATTATGGATATGCTTCAGAGGTACAGTATTATTCTTTGTTCAGTAAAGAAAATGCAAGTAGAAAGTTTTATATGACATAGTTTTGGTTACACTTCATTTAACAATGGAAAAGTACTAAAATACTTCAGAAAGTTCATGGGAAAATGGTGTTAAAAGATACATATATTTGGAGGCAAAAACATTTTTACGTCCATGTGTAGTTTTTTCATAGTATGCAGTTTCCATGAACTTTTGAAGACCTATCCTAAATACAAGAATTATTATAAAAGTTTTGTCTTCTGGTTTACCTGAAAACGGATTGTGACTTGGTATGCTAGAAATATAATGTTTTATCCATGACAGTTTGAGCTCAATATTTTCTGCCTCTTTTTTTTAAATTAATAGAACTTGTAGACCTTACCTTTCTGACTTAAAGTCATATTAAGTTTTTCTACAGTATATGACACAGTTGAGAAGGCTAAAATTCAAAGATGATTTCCTTCTGAAATTTCTTGGAGCTGAAATGTATTTGCACCTTCATGATAACTATACATTAAAATGCATATAAAATTTCTCTCTATTTTGAGAAAGCATAAAAAATAGGTCAGCTATCTTAGAATGGTACTTGTAGTGGGGAGGGATTCTGTAAATATGCCCAGTCAAGGGTTTATGTCCATAAACTATTAATTTTAGCATTATTGAAGCTAAAAAGGATTTGAGAAATTGTGGAGAATGTCCCCAGAGCATTTGGTGGAGTCCCTTAAGACAAAGGAGGATATAGACTCCCCAGCTCCATCTAGAAATGCAGATTATCTTAGCTGGGAAAACTTCATGGGCCATAGAAAACTCATCCTAGCTAAGCACTTATTGCAGTTACAGGTATGCTTCTTTGATTGTAGTGCATATTCTAACAGACAGCCTTTGGCTCTCCTGCCCACTGCTCTCTTACAAACACATGGCAACAGTCACCCTAAGTAAAAAGGAATTGCTGCTGCAGGTATACCCCTCATCTGCATTGTAGCAGTTGTCAGCCCCTTACCTGTCCTGCCTGCCTGTTGTTTCCTTCAGTTTGTGTTCAGAAAATCTAGCTCTGCGCACTCGCTCCTCTAGTGAGGTGTTCTTTTTTTTTTTTTTTTTTAACAGGTAGAGTCACAGACAGTGAGAGAGAGAGACAGAGAGAAAGGTTTTCCTTCCGTTGGTTCACTCTCCTATTGGCCGCTATGGCCAGTGCTGCGCCAATCCGAAGCCAAGAGCCAGGTGCTTCCTTCTGGTCTCCCATGTGAGTGCAGGGGCCCAAGCACCCAGGCCATCCTCCACTGCCCTCCTGGGCCACAGCAGAGAGCTGGGCTGGAAGAGGAGCAACCGGGACTAGAACCCAGCGCCCATATGGGATGCCGGAGCTGCAGGCAGAGGATTAGCCAATTGAGCCATGGCATTGGCCACTCTAGTGAGGTGTTCTTACCACCTGTGATGTCAGCCTCAGTCACTTCCTGCAATAGAAATATCAGGCTTGCTAGTCTTTTGACTGAATTTCTGTCCACCTAGCAAGATGCATAGTTGGGGCCTTGATTACAGATATTGCCTGAAAAGTTCATTGCTAGCTTGCTATAAAAGATTGTTTTCCTGTCCCAGGAGTCCTTCTGATGATGGAGATTACCTTTCCTCTTACTGGTTTGCTAAAATGAAAAATAAACTGCAGTCACTTGTCCCATAAATATTCTATAGAGTTATATTAATTGCTTTAGAAGAGAAAATTACTGTATTACTACTATAACAAAAATTTACTGTTGTTTCATTATGCTTTTTTTTAAGAGTTGTTATTTATTTCTTTGAGAGGTAGAGTTACAGAGAAAGGGAGAGACAGAGAGAAAGGTCTTCCATCCACTGGTTCACTCCCCAAATAGCCACAACAGCTGGAGGTGAGCTGATCTGAAGCCAGAAGCCAGGAGCTTCTTCCAGGTCTCCCACATGAGTACAGGGGCCCAAGGACTTCGGCCATCTTGCTTTCCCAGACCATAAACAGAGAGCTGGATTGGAAGAGGAGCAGCCAAGACGTAAACAGTAGCCATCTGGGATACTGGTGCTGCAGGCAGAGGCTAAGCCTACTATGCCACAGTACCAGCCCCTGTTTCATTATGTTTTATGCATTGGGAATATGATAATGAGCAAGACAGTCATGGTCCCTTCTACCGTTAGAACTTACTGTCCAGAGAGAGAGACAGAGACAGATAAAGACAAGTAAACAGATAATTATGCAGATGCATTAAGGAGACTGAGTAACAGGGCTAGGTGGAGAAACTTATTCTAAATAAGGTCCCTTTCAGGCAACATTTTACCTGTGACCAGTCTTTCAAGGAGCCAGATAAAGAATGTGCCAGGCAGAAAAGCAGCAAAAGTGTTTATAATTTAAAAATTCATAATCATTTGGAGAACTTAATTTTTAGAAATCTATCTAAGAGTATAGATATATACAAATATTTAATCTTCATGTAGCTGTAAGTATTTGCTATTATGGCCCCATTGTGTAGATGACGTAAACTGAGGCATAAAGGGATTTGAGTAAAACACATAGAGCAAGCAGCCAGGATATGGACCCAGGTAGTCTGGTTCTCTCATCTGAGCTCCTCACCGCTACATGTTTCTATTTTCAGGGTATATAGATACCGAGAAGAAAGAAAGTTGCTAGAGTAGAAAGTTGCTCAGACTCTGGTAGTTTGATCATAAGATGACATTTGGTTCTATAGTCTTTGGCCCCTGTTAGAATTTGTTTTGGGTCAGAGTAGGGTGGAGGAGTAGTGGTGGTCAACAGGGCAATCTTATAGTTTGAAAAAGGCTGTTAGGGCTGGTGTTGTGGCACAGCAGGTTAAGCCACTGGGTACAACACCACAACATCCCACATGGAAGTTCTTGTTCCAGTCCTGGCTGCTCTGCTTCAGATCCAGCTTCCTGCTAAAGTGGCTGGGAAGGCAGCAGAAGATGATCTAAGTACTTGGGCCCTTGCTACCCATGTAGAAGACCGGGATGGAGTTCTAGGTTCTGGCTCCTGACTTTGGCCTGGTACAGACTTGGCTGTGTGACCATTTGGAGAATGAACCAGTGAATAGAAGACGATTATTTCTCTCTCTCTCTCTCTCTCTCTCTCTCTCTCTCTCTGCCTCTCAAATAAAAGAAAATAAATAAATAAATCTTAACTGTTTCTTAAGTCATTGACCTATCAAAGGACATTTGCATTCTTTACAGTTTTTGTTAATACATATGCTGTTAAAAACATTCATATACAGGTGAATGTAAGTTTTTATTTCTCGTGATAAATTTCCACCAGTCCAAATGCTAGGACATTTTGATATTTACATGTTTCTGTGCCCTTGTTCATTTGTAGGAGCTTTCCATATATCCTTTCTAGTAATCCTTTTTATTTTACTTAGGCACATTGCAAATTTGTTAGTTTAGTTTTTATAACATAACTTTATAGCTTTTTTAAAAAGATCTATTTTTATTTATTTGAAAGGCAGAGTTACACAGAGAGGGAGAGAGACATCTTCTGTCTGCTGGTTCACTCCCTAAATGTCTACAATGGCCAGGACTAGGCCAGGAATGGTCATGCTGAAGCCTGAAGCTAGGAACTTCACTGGGTCTCACATGGGTGCAGGGGACCAAGGAATTGGACCATCTTCCACTGTTTTCCCAGGTGTATTAGCATGGAGCTGGATCAGAAGTGGAACAGCTGGGAGTCCAGCTGGTGCCCATATAGGATGCCAGTGTTATAGGTGGCATCATGATGCCAGGACGCCAGCCCTGTAACTTGTGTTTTTAGTGTGTTGATAAATAAAACCCTTTAATTTTAACATGTTAAAATTGACAACTTTTTCCTTTATAGTCAGTGATTTTTATATATCATGTAAGAAATTTTTTCATATATCAAAGAGATAATAAGTTTTATTGATTTTACTAGTATTCTCTTATTTTGTTTTTGAAAGTTATTTTTAATCTGCCTGGAATTGATTCTGTTTTATACCAAAGTTCCTTACATGTGTGGCTGTGCTCTTTGGCTTTATTCTGTTTCATTGATTAATCTTTCTTTGTATCACATTGTCTTAATTACTGAAATTTCAGTGAGCTCCTGGCTGGTGGGATAATCTTTCTTGTCTTCTTCTGAAGCATCCCAGCCATTCCTGGACTCTTAATTTTTCATATATATTTAGAATCATCATCCCAAAAACCACATTGGAGTTTTTGTTAGGAATTCTGTTGAATATACAAATCAGCTTTGGAAATAACAGTTTTTATAATTTTAGTCATTTGTAACTGTTATTGTGGTATCTCTCTCCATTTACTTAGGTCTTTTAAAATTCCTAAATATGCTTTCTATGTGAAATATTTAATATATTTTATTAGATTCATTCCTAGACAGTACACATTTCTCTGATACTATTACTAATGAATGTTACTGTCTCTTTAATTACATTTTCTGGTTGTTTGCTACTGGTGTATATAAATTGCCTACATTTTCATCTTGTATCCATCCATCACCTTACACTTCTCTTTCATTCTTATTAATTTTATCCTTTTTTGTATAAATTGTATCTATCAATAATTACATTTCTGTCCTCTCTTCTAATCTTTGTGTCTGTGATACCTCTTTTTTGTTTTTTTTTTTCTCCTTGTCTCTCACTTGGTTTTGTATTAACTGGGACCACCAGATCAATGTTGAATAGATGTAGTAAAAGTAGCCACATTAATCTCATTATTGATTTTAAAAGAAACGGAGCAGACCTTTAGCCTAATGTTTAATTAAAATGTTGCATCCCACATCAGAGAGCCTGGATTCAGTTCCCAACTCTGGTTCCTGATTCCATCTTCCCAACAGTACAGATCATGGGAAGCAGCAGTGATGGATCAAGTAATTGGGTTCCTGTCATAACCATGGGAGACCTGAATTGCTTTCCCAGCTAGCCAGCTTCAAACGGGCCCAGACCCAACATTGCACTCATTTGAGGAGTGATCCAGTAGAGGGGAGCTCTCTGTCTCTGCCACTCAAATAAATAAATAAAGAACTTTTTAAAATAATATAAAAGATGCTTCTTATGTCTCCCTGCTTAGTGATACAGTTTCTGTATAGCATTATTAAATTAGTATTTAAAATATTTTAGGTAACCAATCTTCAGAACTAATTTATATAATATAATTTACAGTTTCAGAAAGTTAGTGTATTTAAAAACTGGTTTTAGATTGCCTGAATTATACATAGATATATGTTATCACTTGATTGTAATGTCTAAAAAACGTTTTAGTATAATAGTTACAATCGCACCTGTAGTTGAACTCTCTTTAAGATTCAATTCAGTTCATAATTGTCTTTGTTTTGCAAAATCATTCATTCACATTATAGAATAACAGAAAAAAAAAGATACCTTAATACATGTAATTTTGGTAAAGTAATTTGAGATACTGTAGTTATACTTTTCTCCTCCTTCGCTTCTTTCCTTTTTAAGTTTTACCATCATATCTTATTCATCATAGATTAGCTTATAATACTGTTTTCTCCTCATTCTGAAAACTGTAGAAAAAATCTATATCCTTTATTCTGACCTTTTTAACAGATGAAGTTAAATAAGTTACTAAAAGGTTGTAGACTTGCCTAATATAACATTGCCCCAGCATTATTATTAGTGTAAGCTAGGCTCTGTGTATTTGAAATTCTATTCATACCATAAAATTATAGTATCTGTTTGGGAGGGAAATAAGGTTGATTTAGCTTGACATTATTTTAATAAAATTGTTAGTTTTAATGTAGTATCACAAAAAACTGTTTTATTCTAATAGAAAAGGTCTTCGACCTATTCCTGAAGCAGAAATTGGATTGGCAGTTATTTTCATGACTACAGAGAATTATTGTGATCCTCGGGGCCAACTCAGTTCAGGTAATTTAAATGTGATTTTATTGATTTCTTTAGTAACTGTTTTATAAATTAATGATAGGCTGTGTGTAAATTATGTTTGTTGTACTTACCAAGGGTAACCATAATTATCATCTTTTAAAACTCATCTATTTATACATACATACATTTATTTATTTATGCATTCAATAAGTATTTGTGGCTGCCAGATACTAAGCACCCTTCTAGGCATTGCAGACTCACTGATGAATAAAGTAAGCCAATTCTCGTATGAATTTTATATTCTAAAGGTCAAGAATCAGAAAGTAAACAGGCAGACTAATGGTTCAGTTTAGGCAGGGCCAAGTACAAAGAAAGAGGAGGGTAAAACGAGTGGTGTAAAAGTGACTGAGAGCAAGCTCTTTTACGTAGGCAGTCCTGGAGAGTTTCACTGAAGCATTAGCCTTGTGCGTCCTGAATGATGGGAAAAGGCAGCCTTGTGAGGATCTGTGTGACATAGAGTTCTAGATGGAAGGGAATGATTAGTCTGGCATTTGTATGGAGGATGGATTCTTGGGGTCCAAAATGGAAGTGTGGATATAAGTAGAAAGCTCCTGTCCAGGTGAGAAAGAGCCTGGTGCTTTGGACCAGTGAGGTGGTAGTGGAAGTGCAGTGACCAAATGTCCATTTTGTTTCCAGCAGTTATGATTTTTTTACCCCCTGCTTGTTCACTTGTGTGATTTACAGGATTAAAGACAACAACTCCAGGGCCAAGCCTTTCACAGGCCTTATCGGTTGATGAAAAACTGAGGCCAAGTATCCCAGTGAACACTACAACATATGTAGCTGACACAGAATCAGAGCAAGCAGATACATGGTAAGGCTTCTAAGGTAATAAACTATTGTTAGTATGCTGTCAGTAGATAAATAGTATAATAAAAAAAAATAGTGCCTTTATCATGTCATCTCTTACGAGGTAAAGCATGAAAGAGTAGGATGGCAGGGAAAATGACATCTTAGAATAGGGATCAGCACATTTTCTCTAAGGGACCAGCAAGAAAATAATTTGGCTTTTTGACTGTTGATTTTTTGTTTTATCTACTCAGTTTTGCCATTATCGCTTGAAAGCCAGCCACCATAGAAAACGTAAAATTGAATTAGTGTGGTTATGTTCCAATAAAACTTTATAGAATTTATAAAAATAAGTGACAGGCTAGGTTTGGCCTGCAGATTGTAGGTTCCCAACGCTTATCTTATCAGGGATAGTTTTCTTCATTTCCTTCAAATGTAACTGGAAGACTAAAAAGAATTATATAACTTCATTTGACACTTGTGAAGTAGGTCTGAAACGCAGTGGTTTCCCCTTGTCCATAGTTTTGTGTTTTGGGTTTCAGTTACCCACAATCAACCATGATCCAAAAATATGTTATCAAAAATTCCAGAAACAAGCAATCTATAATTTTTAAATTTTTGTGCCATTCTCAGTAATGATGAAATTTTTTCCTTCCAACGTCACCCCATCCAGGATATGTGTCATTCCTCCATCCAGGGGGTTCACACTGTTGATGCCACCTACCCATTAGTCATTCAGTAGCTGTCTTGGTTATCAAATCAACTATCATGTCTTGTGGTATTTGTTTTTCAGTAAACCTTACACTGTAGATTAACACAACATGAGAACATATAAGTATTGTGTTATTTCAAATCATTGCAAAAAATAAAAAGGTTGAATACGTTAGTCTATATTCGACTACTCTAATAAAATACCTGAGGCTGCATACTTTATAAAGAAAAGAAGTTTATTAGCTCAAAATGCTGGAAGTTTTGAGGCACAGCACTAGCATCGTCTGCTCTTGTGAGGGACTCACAGCAGATGGCACCACAATGGCAGGACAGCTTGCAAGGGGAATCAATTACATGGCAAGATAGGAAGGCAGAGAGCAATCAGCAATCAAACTCACTCTCTTATAACAACTCTCTTGCAAGAACCAACCAAGGATCCCATAACAACTACATCTATTTCTTCCAAGGGTGGTGCTCCATTGACATAATTGCCTCTTAGTGGGTGCCACCTCTTAACATTACCACACTGGGAACCAGGCTTTCAACACATGGAGCCTTGAAGGATAAACCATATATAGACAGTAACAGTGCGTATAACACAATAAGGTGTTTTTAGGGAAGAGAGGGGAGAGATTGACTGACCACATTCACATAGCTTTGTATTCTTCTGTTTTATTATTTGGTGCTGCTAATCTCATGCTGCATCTAATTTATACATTAAACTTTAACATAGATATGTACAGATAAGAAAAAGACATATATAGGTTTTGTTACTATACACAGTTTTAGGTATCCACTGGAGGTCTTGGAATGTATCCCTTGCAGATAATGGGGAGAGGGGACCTCTAGAAATATATTTGTGTTGTATGGTATTGTCTGTGAATATTACTTATAATTTTAGCTGTCTAATCATTAGATATTTCCCTATGAAGGTTTTTTTTTAGTGCTTTTATAATTGAATATGGGTTTGTGGGTTTTTTGTTTTTTGAGGTGAGTGTTTTTTGAAATGCAAAAGGTTACTTGTTTGTATTCTTGATTTTTTTAAATTTAAAACAATTTATTTTAAATATCTCACAATGAAGTATTCATATTAAGATATTTGTGATATCACTACTCATATATTGGTCTGTTTAATTGTTGCTATACCCACGTTTATATTGAGGGCAAATTTAACTTTTTAAAGAGAAAAACTGTTTTGGAATTTGCTTGAATGACAGCTTTACCTCTTATTTTGTGTGTGTATGTGTGTGTGTGAAAGAAATAGCAGTGGCAGTATCTATTCAACCATACGTTGTAAAACAGTGTGTTTAAAATATTTTCTGGCAGTGTGTGGAGTTCTGTTCTATTCTAGAGACTGCCATCTGGCTACAATATAAACATGTCAACTCATCTAAGAGTGATATAAATACCTCTTTATATGTGATGCTGAAATGACAGATTATTCTGATTTTCAGTTTTTATTTTTCATTATGGCATATTTACAATAGAAATAATTCAAAATTTTAAAAAAATAAGAATTACCTAGGATTATTACCTGCTTTACTTTATAATAAGAGACGAGGTTGGTTTTCCATGGGTGGGGGCAGTGTCTGAACTAGAGCCGTCTGGCAGTACTTGTAAGGCATTGCCTTCCCTCAGGGGCTTGGCTAACCCAGGAGCTGACCACTTGGGATGGTAACATATATTCACTGAAATATTGTCTGTCGAGAATTTCCTTCTAAAGTTATCTTACATTAGATCTGTGTCACATGATTATTTCTAGATAAAAGTTGCTATAAACTTGATTGTTTGCTTTGTTTTTTTTTTTCTTTTACTACAGTATGGATTTGAGTGAAAAGCCAAAAGAAATCAAAATCTCCAGAATGGAGCAAAAATTCATAATGACTCGACAAGAAACATCCACTGGAAAGGAACCTTCCCAAACAAACTCTCATAATATCGTATCAAATACCCTGGGAAGGATGAAGATCTTAGACTATCAGCTTTCACCATCAAAATTTCCAAGTGAAAATAAAAGTAGAAATTGGGCCTCTCAGCAGCAGACCAACTCCATCAAAAACTACTTTCAGCCACTTCCTTTAAAAAGGTATATTTTTTAATAATTCCTCTTGTATCTCTGAAAAATATATTGCTTTTTTTATATTATTGTATAGTGGCATTGTCTTTAGTCTTGGGTTGCTTATGTGTGCTGCTGTGATACTGCTGCTTCTGAACCAGGTTCCCTCTCAGAAATGTCCTAATCTGCTCCTCCGCTAGGGCCAATAGACAGATTTTCCTTCATCTTTTTTCTTTGGCTTACTAATAAATACCTGAGTCTCATAATCACCATTCGCTTGTGAACGCTGATCACCTCTCTCCTGCTGGGATCATGCTCCAGCAATTGTCTTCTCAATTTCTAGTATCTTTAATATGTCCTAGATCTCTTTCTTTTGTTTTCAAAATTCAGTCATACCTTTATTTTTGAAAACTTTCCCTTGACTTAGTATCCTCTTTAAGCTATTGCCTTTTGTTTTTAAAGTCACTGTTAAGCTTGTCAAAGAGATTATTATTGGGCCAGCATTGTGCAGTCCACTCGGCTGCTGCTTGCAGCACCAGCATCCCCTGTCAGAGCACTGGATCAAGTCCTGACTGCTCTGCTTTCAATCCTGCTACCTGCTAGTGTGCCTGAGAAGACAGTAGAAGATGACCCAAGTGCTTAGTCACCATCCACTCACATGGGAGAATTGGATAGCATTCCAAGCTTCTGACTTTGGTCATTACAGCCATTTGGGGAGTAAACTACTGGGTGGAAGAGCTCTGTCTTGTCTGTCCGTCCCTAAGTGTCTCAACCTTTCAGATAAACAAGCAAATATATATTTTCTAAAAAAGATTATTGCTGTTTCTAACATTCTGGATAACCTGTCTCTTTATTTTTTTTTTTATGATTTATTTCTTTGAAAGGCAAAGTTATAGAGAGAGGGAGAGATGTAGAGAGAGATCTTCCATTGGCTGGTTTGTTTTCCAAATGGCTATGGCAGCCAGGGCTGGGCCAAACTGAAACCAGGAGCCAGGAGCTTCTTCTGGGTCTCCCACATGGACACAGGGGCCCAAGGACTTTGGCCATCTTCTGCTTTCCCAGGTACTTAAGCAGGGTGTTAGATCAGAAGGAGCAGCTGGGACTCAAACCTGCATCCATATGGGATGCTGACACTGCAAGTGGTGGTAGCTTTATGTGCTGTGCCTCAGTGCCAGCCCCATGACTTGTCATCTTCAAATGACATCCTTGAAATTAACATTGACACAGTTGCCATTTAAATGGCCTTTTGCTAATATTCAACTGTTGAGTCTTTCTTCTTGTGGTAGTCTCCTCTTGGTTTTTGTGGTAGTGACCTCTCCTGATTCTTTGCCTCTGTAGCTTCCCTCTGTGAGGACTGGTTTACTTCTTCCTGCTGTCCGTTAAACTCTGTATGCTCTACCTTCAGGGTCATGACTCTCACAAATGATCTGTATATTTGGCCCTAATTTCTCCTTCAAGCTTCATGACCACTTTGTCCACAGGGACAAGTGCACTAAATATTAGACCTAAAACTTTTTTGGTCCTTTCATTGAATGTTTGGCTGTTTGCTTTTATTTTTTTGGTAGTTTACCTTATCATCTTTGACTTCTCTGCATCACGAGTTGAATTTGTTGATCCTTATTTTCAGGATCTTTTCAGTCTGTTCCTTCCTATTTGTTTTACAGCTCCCTGGTTCAAACTCTGACCACCTAAAGTATTACAAAAGCCTCATACTTAAGTCTTCCTGTCCTATATCCTAACTTTACATCAGTGTTAACAGAATATCACCTTGACTCTTCCTGTTCAACAGAAACCCAATAAGCACTAGAGGAGCAGAGACCTGAGTCTTGTGTCCTCCATGAACCTCAGTGTTTACAGAAGCCTTTTAAGATTTGCACTGTACAGTCAGTACCATATTCTAGATTTAGTCATTCTGGTTTGTTATCTTGAATCCAGTTCTCATTAACCTGTCAAATTATATTCCTGGGTTAATTGTTCCCTAACCACAGTTCCCTACGTTACACATAAGCTGCTGTCTCCTGGCAACAAAGTATTTTTATACTTTTTTACCTTTTCCTCTATATTGATTTATCTACTAATTCTGCTTCAGTAGAGAAAATACAGATCTCCGTATTGCTTAAGCCACAGGGTCCATTAATCCTATCACAACTGTAGAAATGTATGTGAATGGTGAACTGCTTTCAAATGTCTGGTTGATTTCCAGTGATACTGTAAATTACTAAAATCAAGAGTACATTGCAAATTAGGTGGAGGGAACAGTGAATATTGCCAGGCTGAAAAATTACTTAGCTCTGTTTATGTTCTGATTTGTTCTTTTCTTTGTTTAAATCTAAGGGAAAGAGATGAAGAAAGTCAAGAAATGTCTTTATCCAAATCAGCAAGAATAGAAATGTCTTATTCTCTTTTAGAACAAACCCAACCTGCTACACTTTCAATATCGAAAAATACAGAGCAGCCTCTAACTCAGAACGAGACTCTTGACCAAAAAACAGATAACTTAATTATAGACAAAGATTTAAAAACTGATACGAAAAATTCTGCTGATAAATCTCTTTGCACAGAAAAGGTAATAAAAAAAAGAAAAGAAATTGATGATTTGGCCATAGAAGATGAAGTATTAGAAGAGTTGTTCAAGGACACAAAACCAGAGTTAGAAATTGAAGTGAAAGTTCAAAAGCAAGAGGAAAATGTCAATATCAGAAAAAGACCAAGGTTAGACCTAGAAACAAGCAGCACTTTTAATGATGAAACAGCACCAGAAAGTGACAAAGTATCTGTAAGTACCTTTAAAAATTTTTTTCATTGATTGATTTATGTGTGTGTAACAGAAAGAGAGGGAGATTGAGAGAGATTTTCTAGCTTCTGGTTCATTCTCCAAATGGCAACAAGAGCCAGGGCTAGGCAGGCTGAAACCCACAGCCAAGAATTCCATCCAGGTCTCCCTCATGGGTGGGGTGGCATATTGACTTCCTTAGCTACATTTCAGAAAGGCAATTTCTAATATATGTTGATGGTAGAACTATTCTGGTTTTCTGTTTGTTTGTTTTTAAGATCTATGTATTTATTTGAAAGGTAGGGAGATTGTAAGAGAGATCTTCTAACTGCTAGCTCACTCCCCAGATGGTTCCAACAGCCAGGCTAAAGCCTAAAGCCAGGAATTCCATCCTGGTCTCCCACATGGGTGGCAGGGGCTTAACTCTGCTGCTTTCCCAGGCACATTTGCAGAAAGCTCGATCGGAAGCAGAGGAGCAGATATTTGAACAATTGGTACTCAGATGTGGAATGCTGGTGTCACAAGCTGCAGCTTAATCCACTGCATCACAATGTCCGCCCCTAGAACTGTTATTTTCTACTTTGGGATCTAAGTGTAGATTATAGTGTATCTGTAAGATTTACTGTAAGCTGAAACTGAAAATTATGTGATATTCCTGCCAGTTTATCCTTATATAAAATGATAGTTGTTCCTGAGTCATGGCCGTACTTAACAATTTTCCAGTCTCCATAGGATGCAGATGTGACTTGGGATCCTTGTTAATATTCTTCTTAGCAACATCTACTGTGACTGTGGTGTATTTCCTCCTCACCTTATTCCACTATCCTGTCCCAAATTAAAATTTCCTTCTCACTTAATTCTCCAATGCCCAGTCATATCATTATCATTATATTTATGATAATCCTGCAATGAAGTAGTAAATTCCCATTGAACACATGAGGAAACTTAACAATGGAAGGTGTCAAGTTACTCAAAAATGTCTCATAGCTGGGTTTTGACAACTGGGACAAAAACATAGGTGTCTACCCTGTTCTATTGGTTATTTCTTTTGTCAGCTTTCTCAAAATGTCATTTATTCACTTATTTAGTTACATTAGGCCTTGAGCATGCAAACATGAAAGGCAATATGAGATAGGCCTTGAGGAGGAAAAAATCTCTGACTATGAGAAATGGGAAAGCGTATAGAATAATTCCCAAGCCTACAGTCTGAGTATCTGCATAGGTTATGATGTGATTCTCTGAATTAGGAAACAAAAACTTCAGGGCTGGCATTATGGCATAGTGCATAAGACTTATGCCTGCAACACTGGCATCCCATATGGATGCCAGGATGTGGCTCAGCTGGTCCATTTCCAATCCAACTCCCTGCTAATGCCCTGGGACAAGCAATAGAAGATGGCCCAACTGTTTGGACCCCTGTCACCCATGTGGGAAACCCAGATGAAGCTTCTGGTTACAGCCTGGCCCAGCCCTGGCCATTCCAGCCATCTGGGGAGTGGACCAGCAGATAGAAGGTCTCTCTCTCTCTCCCTATCTCTCCATCTCTCTCTCTAACTGTGCCTTTTAAGTAAATAAATCTTTAAAATTAAAAAATAAATAAATAAAATAAAAAAACTTAGGAGAGTGAGCACATTTGAGAGTATAGCAGAGGAGGTTAGAGAAGGTGCCTAAATTGGGTTTATGTTATGGTTGTGTATAGAGGGAGAAAAATATTCTGATGGTGGTAACTACTTGATGTATGTGAAAATAAATGCAGTAGGCTTGGAATGTACATATTTACTCTTAATTATTGATTAGTAAAACATTAATTCTCTAGTTCCTAAGCAAGCACTTTTCAATCTCTTTTTAAAAATTTTTGTGAGTTTTCATTGCTGTAACATTGAAAATTTTATGTAAAATGATATGTCCCCATTGTATCCAAAGAGATTATAGTTTTTACTGAAAGTATTAAAAAACTATGTAATACGGTTTTGTCTAGAATCTGGATATATGAATATGAAAAATACTGTAAGTATATACAAGTCATTCTCCACTTTCATTGCAAACAAATATCTTGAACAGTTAAAGAGACTTAATTATCTCTTATTATAAGTGTGGCTTAAGGTTCCATTGTAACTTAAATTTAAATAGAATTCTTTTAAAGTGTTTGTTTTTCCTTTTGATTATAAAAGTAATCCATAACCATATAGAAATGTGGAAGATAAAGGAAAGAGATTGACAATTTACTGATAATCCTACTCTAGGAATGAAGGAACAGTTTGGCTCTGCCCCATGAAAGTTTGCTGGAATAACTGACAGAAATTTTAAAAAGGGCATATAAATATATTCATCTGCAAAAGGGGAAAAATTCACATCCAAGGGCAAGGCCACAGGAGTGTTTACCACAAACCTAGTTATTCAGAAATTTATATACGCCTTTCCACAGGAAAGGGGAGGAGTAGGGAGCATCAATGCAATGGCAAATGATTTTTAGGGGAACTCAGAGGACTTGGAGAACTTATATAGGCCTGGACAAAGTCTGTTTGGCTTGCACAATGAACAGCGGTTTCTTTTAAGATTTATTTATTTATTTGAAAGTCAAAGCTACAAAGAGGCAGAGAGAGAAAGATCAGTTGATTGACTCCCTAAATGGCTGCAGCTGCTAGGTATGGGCCAGGCTGAACTCAGAAGTGTCTTCTGGGTCTCCAATGTGGATGCCGGGGCCCCTTGGGCCATCTTCTGTTACCCTCCCAGAAGATTAGCAAGGAGCTGGATTGGTAGTGGAGTAGCCAGGACTCAAACCAGAGCCCATATGAGATATTGGCCCTACCTGCTACACCACAGTGCTGGCCTCTGAACAGTGGTTTGTATATGATTCTCTTTGAAACATTGAGTAAAACAAAAACAGAAGACACTAGTGTGCCACAAAAGTCTGCCAAAATCTGTTGACAGATTTCAGTTTCTTCCTGATATAAATTGGTTAATAAAGCTCATGAGGAGAGCAGAGGTACTTCCTCCTCCTTTGTCAGCCAGACATTCAAAAGATAAGAGACCTTGGCAGAAACCACAACTTGCTTTGGGAAGCCAGGGAACAAGGAAAGATGAGAAGGACCTTGATTGTGAGGGTGATTCTAAGGCCTTTCAGCAGGTGAGAGCTGCAGTCTTTGGGGTATTTTCTGAGCTTCACTACTACCTTCTAGAGATAATCAACCATAGTCAGCATTTTTATGTTTTCTTTTTAAATCTTATTTTGGGGGCCAGCGCCCTGGCTCACTTGGCTAATCTTCTGCCTGCAGCTCCAGCATTCCATATGGGCGCCGGGTTCTAGTCCCGGCTGCTCCTCTTCCAGTCCAGCTCTCTGCTGTGGCCCGGGAGGGCAGTGGCGAATGGCTCAAGTGCTTGGGCCCTGCAACCACATGGGAGACTGGGAAGAAGTACCTGGCTCCTGGCTTCGGATTGGCGCAACGCCCATATAGGATGCTGGCACTGCAGGCGGCAGCTTTACCCACTGCGCCACAGTGCCGGCCCCACGTTCTATGCTCTTATATCGCAGTAGCTCTTTCTATATTTGTTTTTATTTTCATCCTAAAATTTCTTTAGGAAATATACTTGAAGTCAGATAGCTAGGTTAGAGCATGAATATCAAAGATTTTTAGGAAAGTCCTTTTTTGGGGAGCTGGTGCTGTGGTGTATCAGATTAATCCACTGGCTTTCCATATGATCACCAGTTTAAGTCCCTGCTGCTCCACTTCTGATCTAGCTCCCTGCTGATGTGCCTGGGAAAGCAGCAGGGAGACCTGAATGAAGCTCGTATCTCCTGGCTCTTGGCTCTTGGCCTTGGCCTGGCTCAACCCTGGTTGTTGTGGCCAAGTATAGAGAATGAACCAGCAAATAAAAGATCTTTTTTTCTCTATCTCTCCCTCTCTCTGTGTAAGTCTGCCTTTCAAGCAAATAAGCCGTGTGTGTGTGTATGTGAAAATATATATAACTCCTATGAACAGTATTTTTTAATTTTATTATTTTAGGAAGAAAACGAAATTGGGAAGAAGTGTGATCTCAACAAAGAGTCACTATGGTCAACTAAAGAAGAAGTATCTGTGAGGAAATTTTTATCATATTTTCATAAATATCTGACCTATAAGGACCAATTACCTCATCAGTTTCTTTCATTTTACATTCTTAGAATTAATTATTTCTCTTTCTACAATTTTTTTAAAAGATTGATTTATTTATCTGAAAGGCAGAGTTAGAGAGAGGCAGAAAGAGATAGCTGCAGTGGCCAGCGCTGCACCAATCCAAAGCCAGGAACCAGGAGCTTCTTCTGGGTCTCCCACATGGGTGTAAGGGCCCAAGGACTTGGGCCATCTTCCACTGCTTTCCCAGGCCAGAGCAGAGAGCAGAAAGCTGGATTGAAAGTGGAGCAGCCGGAACTCAAACTGGGGCTGGCACTGTAGCCTGGGGCTGTAACCTGCTGTGCCACAGTACCAGCTCCAACTTTTTACAATTTTTATGTGCCTCCTCTGGAAATGGATAGATAATGTTGTAACCATGACAATAGAAAGTCTACAGTAATTCCCTTCCTGCTATTTCAGCGGTAGATATATGACCTTGAACAAGTAATTTTCATATTTGTAAACTTCAAGTCCTTTATAAAATGAGATTGAAGGGCCCGCGCTGTGGCACAGGGGGTTAACACCCTGGCCTGAAGTGCCGGCATCCCATATGGGTGCCGGTTCTAGTCCCAGCTACTCCTCTTCTGATTTAGCTCTCTGCTATGGCCTGGGAAAGCAGAAGAAGATGGCCCAAGTCCTTGGGTCCCTGCACCCATATGGGAGACCTGGAAGAAGCTCTTGACTCCTGGCTTCGGATCTGTGCATCTCTGGCTGTTGCGGCCAATTAGGGAGTGAACCATCGGATGGAAGACCTCTCTCTCTCTGCCTTTCCTCTTTCTGTGTAACTCTGATTTTTAAATAAATAAATAAAATAAAATGACATTGAAACATAGAAAGTGGTGGATATGAGATATTTGTAAATTTTAGAAATATTAGACCATTGTGTTTTAATATTAAGAGCTCCTGATTACATCCTGTCAGTCTCAGGTGGACCTTTTCTGGCTTTTCCTTTTTTTCCTTTCTTTGCTGACTGCCTTTCATCTTAGGTCTGTTAGAACTTTCCCTATGAGTTTTATAGTTAAGGAGTTAAAGGAGCTAAGATGGTCAGCCTAGGGCAGCAGTAACAATGACAGTATGTAACGAACTATAGGCCGGCGTTGTGGTTCAATAATCTAATCCTCCGCCTGTGGCGCCGGCACACCGGGTTCTAGTCCCAGTCGGGGTGCCAGATTCTGTCCCGGTTGCTCCTCTTCCAGGCCAGCTCTCTGCTGTGGCCCGGGAGTGCAGTGGAGGATGGCCCGAGTGCTTGGGCCCTGCACCCGCATAGGAGACCAGGAGAAGCACCTGGCTCCTGGCTTCAGATTAGCGCGGTGCGCAGGCTGCAGCGCGCAGCCGCAGTGGCCACTGGGGGGGTGAACCGACGGAAAAGGAAGACCTTTCTCTCTCTCTCTCTCTCTCACTGTCCACTCTGCCTGTCATATTAAAAAAAAAAAAAAAAAAAAAAACTGTAACACAAAGGAGTCTTCAAGCTGATTTTATAACTCTTCATTTGGAGTAACAAATGCCTTGTCAGGGTTGGTGCTGTGGCATAGCAGGTAAAGCCGCCGCCTCCAGTGCCAGCATCTCTTATGGGCACCGGTTCAAGTTCTGGCTGCTCCACTTCCAATCAGGCTCTCTGCTATAGCCTGGGAAAGCAGTGGAAGATGGCCCAAGTACCTGGGCCCCTGCACCTGCGTGGTAGACCCAGAAGAAGCTCCTGGCTCCTGGCTTTGGATCAGTGCAGCTCTGGCTGCTTTGGCCATTTGGGAGTGAACCAGGGGAAGGAAAACCTCTCTCTCTGCCCCTACTTTTCTGTAACTCTGACTTTCAAATAAATAAATCTTTAGAAAAAGAAAGAAAAAAATGGCTTGTCAGTTAATGAGATAGTATCTAGAATTTAAAATTGATTTTTTTGAGGTTTTAAAAATACAAATTGTGAATCCACAAAAGCTTAAATACACTAGATGAGGACCTATTGAATGGATTGTATAATAATCTTTGTGAACAATTTTAACGAAAGCAGACAATGCTGAGATTTTCTATAGAGAAGCTATACAAGATATACAAATATAAAGTGCAGACACCAGGAATAAACTTCTTTTTATCTTCTTAGGCATTGGAAGTTCTTTCTGTAAATTCCTAAATAACAAGTAATTTTCCTTCTTTTCTTTTCCTACCCATTATAATTCCATTTGAGAACAATGATGAACTTCAGGAAAATAGTGAGTTGCTTCCAAGTAATGTACTACTGACTGAATTTAGATCACTGGTGGTTATCTCCAATTCCAGAAATCGGTCTGATGTAAATAATGATTATGGTCAACTAAAGAATTTCAAGAAATTCAAAAAGGTAGGTATTTTTTTAAACTGTATCACAAGAGGGCAGTATTTGAAATGTTTTCAGAAATACCATTAGTGCTAACATCCAGTAATGACAAGTATAGGCATTTTATTATTACATGCCTTTATAAAACAAAATACAAATACAGTCATGTGCTACTTAACAATGGAGAATGCCCTGAGAAGACAGTTTTGTCACTGTGCAATATAGTAGTATATAACACAGTGGTATAGCCTACTACATACCTAGGCTATATTATAATCACATGGAACCACAGTTGTATGCATAGTACATTGTTGACCTAAATACTGTTATGTGGCATATTACTTTGTGGACACTGAATATCACATCAGACCTGAGTATTCCTCCTTGTTAGGGAACTGACATACTTATTTTATTAGTATTATCTAAAGGAATATCTCTGATCAGTATTTTGTTATCTATTTGAGGACATTTAATTCTTGATCCAGACCGAATACTAATTGCTGGCCTTTCCCTGTGCATTTGATCAGAGAACAGTAATTATTTCAGAAGCAGTCTTTGTAGGACCTGCTTTTCTCAGTCATGTGCAGTTCTTGCCATGACTATGACGTGGTGCAGCTTTTTTCTCTAATGTGTGTATTTACTACTGTCATTTCCCAGTGCAGGTGGTTTCTACCTTTCATGGTGGTATCTTAAGGGTTTGGAACTCCATTTGAAAGGAAGAAACTCTTTTGCTTCGAGCAGAAAAGATGAAAATGTCTCCCTCTTACGTGTCACCATGACACCTTTTTATTTGTGTACCTACTCTTTCCTACCTAACTGTGGGTCATGAATAGCACTGTGACATTCCTGTTCATGGTTATTCCATGTTTAATATTGTTTTACAAAATATCATAGTTAAAGTAATCAAAACTCAAAAGATGTGGTGTTTTAGTACTGATTAAGTTACCAAAGAAAAAGCGGTATTGTTCACCATCTGTATATTAATAACTCTGAAAAAGTATAATAGTCCAAATAACCTGGAAAGTAGTTTGAAAATGTAGAAAAACATTAACAGAAACATTAAAGAAAGGGGTCAAACGAAATTTATAGAAAGATATTTTACTGGATTGCCTCTAATAAAGGAATTCGAGTTTTCCTTTAAGTCTGCAAATAAATAAAATACATTTTCATTTTTGTCATTCATTTTTAATGTGAGCTATTTATTTGTAAACAGTGAAAATGTCGATTAAAGTATAAATTCCATCTCTGATTTCTTTTGCCTAAAAAAACAAAACTGGAAGGTTTTTGAAAAGACTTGTATTTTTTATCAGTACTAGAAAGCATAAACTTTAGAATCTTTAAAACAAAATATGGTGCTCTGTATTACAGTATATTTGTTTACTTAGAGTTGCTTTAATTGTTAGGTGGTAAGCTAAAGCCATTTTTGAATTAAATACTCCACATTTAAAACTAGAATCTGGGCTAGAGCAATAGCATAGTGGCATACTGTGTTAAACTGCCTGCAGTACCAGCATCCCATATGGATGCCAATTTGGTTGCTCTACCTCTGAGCCAGCTCCCTGGTGATGCACTTGGGAAAGCAGTGGAAGGTGGCCCAACCCTGCACCCACATGGGAGACCCAGATGAAGCTCCTCGCTTTGGCCTGGCCCAGCCCTGGCCATTGCAGCCATTTGGGGAGTGAACCAGAGAGTGGAAAATCTCTTTCCCTTTTTCTCTTCTCTTCTCTTCTCTTCTCTTCTCTTCTCTTCTCTTCTCTTCTCTTCTCTTCTCTTCTCTTCTTTTCTTTCTTTTATTCTCTCTCTCTAATTCTGCCTTTCAAATAAATAGAATACATCTTTTTAAAAAAAATCTTAGAATCTTCTTTGCACGTAAATCCTAGTGACATACCTCAATTTAGATAACAATAATTGCTAAAAAAGATAAGGGTGAAAATAGATGCACTTAGCTCAGAGTTACCTCTTTCTGACTAATGTTTATAGAATATAAATATCTGACATGTAAGATTCACAGTCTGCTTTTTAAGCTTTTTTAAAAAATAGATCATCATAATTTGTTAATATGTTTAACCTTACTACTTTTATTATTCAACAGGTCACATTTCCTGGAGCAGGAAAACTGCCACACATCATTGGAGGATCAGATCTAATAGCTCACAATGCTCGAAAGAACACAGAATTAGAAGAGTGGTTAAGGCAGGAAATGGAGGTTAGTTGCAAGTGAAACCCAGAAACTGGTTTAAATTGCATGTTTACGGTTTCTTAAGAACAAATTCTTAAACCCAGGCAAAAAAAGATAATTGAACTGATATCATTCAGGAAACTCCTTGATACATGAAGTAGTAAGATTAATCTGTACTTTTCATAACACTTCTTTAAGGAAATTCTAGATTTATTTTTATTAAATTAAAAAAGTGGGACCTAAACAAGTAGATTAGTTTACATTCTAATATAAACAGGGGAAAAAAACCTAAACCACAAAACTTTAAAAGCAAACTAAAGAATAACAAAAACGTCTGGGCATGTAGTCATTATTGTTAGGGCTGAATTGGCAGTGAAGAGAGATGACCTCAGTACTTTGTCTTGTGTGAAAGAAGAATTTCCAGGAGGACAAGGCAGAGAGAAAAAAGGGATTTGTGTAAGTCAGAGACCTCCTGCTGAGGCAGCCTGGAGAGGGGTTCCAAGAGACTCAGAAGCCCTCTGAACTGTGAGGGTCTGAGCCTTTTTTTTTTAATGTGTTGCATAGCCTGTTTTTATTTTTATTTTATTTATTTTATCTTATTATTTTATTTTGTTAATATGAACTTCATGTTTCATATATACAACATAGTGATTATTCCCACCCTCTCTTCCTCCCGTTCATACTCCTACCCTTCTTCCTCCTCCCTCTGCCATTCCCATTCTTATTTTTTACAAAGCTCTATTTGCAGTTAGCTTTATACTCATAAGATTAACCCTATACTAAACAGCCCTGTCTTGACTGTTGAGGAACAGTGTTTTTTGTTTCTTTTCTTTTTTTCTTCATACTATTTGTTGAGGGTCTTAGTCTTTTTAAGCACACTTAGGGGTTAAAAAAAGAACAGTAGCTAACAATCAGTTAGAAGGTAGGGACAAAACCCATCAAAAGGCTAGATATGTAATATTGTCTGTCCTGTCTGGTTTGCACATGATAAGACAAAACAAACAAATAAATCAGAAGGGGATTGGTAACCTCTGTTTTCACAATAATTGGGAACTCAGAAGGGTGAAATCCCCACTCGCTTACTATTCTCATGATAAAACTGGAAGCTCCCAAGGAGTGGGATAGGTACTTTTGTCTGTTTTTAGGGGAGAAACGTGCGGAGGGATTCAGCAGTTTGATCTTGCTAAAGATAACTTGAGAAAAGCAAGCATTTTGCACCATCTTAGGGGACCAGCCTGTGTATCGACCCACTTGCCTCCTTACAGTATGTAGGTTATTACAGGTAAATTGGTGATAATATAGATAGATAGACTGTTGTTTCTAAATCTAGGAATTTGATTAAATAAATCTAAAGATTTCTCATTTACAGTTTTCCTGTATATTGTGCAGCATACCTACTGAGAAATGTGCGTTAGCATACAGATGAGTGAGGGCTTTTATGTCATCTGATCACACACATAACCAACATCCAAATTGAAACAAAACATTACTTTTAAGTTACTGTTTTCTTTGCTTAATAAGACCAATACCTAAAGTATTTGTGGCTCTATTTTCTGCTCTGAGGCTGCCTTGTTTCTGGGTATCTATTTTGTAATCTCTGTGTGATGCATCAAAAATACAAGTCTCAGCCATTTTAGGTTCTTGCTAGGCCTGCCATCTTTTAAGAGATGAGTTCAGTCTCACATCCTGCTGTTCCCCACCCCACCCCCTGCATTCTTCCCCAGGTTCGGAAGCAGTCTTGTATGAAGCAGTTCACTGCTTACTGCCCCTTGCCCCTATCCCTAGCTCACCTGTGAGATAAAAAGCCGAGGCCCCGGGATCTGGGCCCTCTGCCTCATGTTCGGTCGATGTGCACGCTGGCAGTTGGTCAACCTCTGATTGTATTTTCTTTGAATAAATTTGATCTGGCTGTGAATTGGTATCCTGTCTCCTCTTTGTTTCTGTCCCCTTTTCTTTACACTGTGAATTGATCGTTTTCCTTGGAATTTTATCTTTGGTATTTCCTTGAATTCTGAGTTCAGGTTTATTTCATCCAGAAAAGCTTTATTTCTGTCTGCCAGTCTTGAGTGTGGTACTGAGTCTTTGTTAGAGTCCTCTCCTTGGATTTTCTTCTTTGTCACATCTACGCCTTACAGACACCCAAGAGAGCACAGGTTTTTCATGGTTTTCAGCTATCTGTAGGGCAGGACAGAAGCTGGCTATCGCACTGGCTAACCTCTTTAAGTTTCCTTATTTTGCTTTGTTGTGAGTGCAGTGTATCCTTCAAGAATTAATTTCTTAAAATGCTTTTATAATTGGTTTTTTAATAAATGTTACTGGAAAATTCGCTTATAAAAGTAGTGTTGTTAGAAAGGTTACTCAGATTTAATGTCCAAAAATCAGAGTGGAAGTCACATTCTCCTTTCTTCTTTTGAAAGAACAGTTGAGTTTATTATTTCATAAATGTACATACTAAAGAATTATGATAGTACACAAAAGATTGAATGAAGAATTAAAACTGAAAGCCCAGAAATTACCTGTGTAAACCTTAAGTGAAAACAGTATTCCAGACATCTCTATTGATGAGGGATGAGAGGCAGAGGACTAAGAAGGGAGGGAGCTTGGTAGAAGGAAGTTAAATGGAAGGCTTTGCTGGTTTTGTGTACACGTATTCTGTCTGCTGAGATCCCTCTAAGACTAAGGAAAGGAAATAGGAGAAACACTGGGAAGTTGTACTCAATATTTGATTTCAAACTGTGTGCTTCAGTTTTAGACACTGTTGGCTCCCTGCCATAAAGAGGGAAGACGTTATTTGTACTGTCTGCCTCCCGTCCTCTATCTTATAATAGTCCTTTTTACACGTTCCAGGTGACTTGCATGTCTGCAGTATTCCTTCTTAAGTTTGAAAATTAATAGCAATCTATTAATTGCTCAGTGATGATTGTTCTCCATTGGTTTCTCCTGGAATACCATATAGTACTTTGATTTTCAAGTATAGTTCATTAGTTTCTCCTGGAGTACCATAGAGTACTTTGATTTTCAAGTATAGTTCTTCTTCATTTTAAGAACTTCTCTATTGTATCTTTTAAAATATTGTTTATATTTGCTGGGCTCTCTAAGTTTAAGGCATAACTTCTGTTTCTTTTGTATTCACTGGTTTTCTTAAGCTGTTTTGCTACATTCAAAATTCAGATTTCAGATGTGTTCTGTTCCTTACCAAATGTGTGGCCTAGGACAAAATATCTAACTTTGTGCATCTATTTCCTCATGTACAGAGTGAGAAAAATAATAGTACCTCTATTTCGAATACTTGCTCTAAGGATTAAATAACATACTATTCACAAAGCATTGGGCTGGCACCATGGCTCACTTGGTTAATCCTCTGCCTATGGCGCTGGCATCCCATATGGGCACTGGGTTCTAGTCCTGGTTGCTCCTCTTCCACTCCAGCTCTCTGCTTTGTCCTGGGAAGGCAGTGGAGGATGGCCCAAGTGCTTGGGCTCTGCACCTGCATGGGAGACCAGGAGGAAGCACCTGGTTCCTGGCTTCGGATCAGCGTAGCTCCAGCTGTAGTGGCCATTTGAGGGGTGAACCAACGGATGGAAGATCTTTCTCTCTGTCTATCTCTCTCACTGTCTAACTCTTATCTGTCAAATAAATTAAAAAATAAAAAAGTTTAAACAAAGCATTTTTATCAGTGGAAACAATGTTAACTATTCATAATTTTATTTAGTTCCAAAAGGATGTTATTATGGTTCAGTTTGTTTACTTAGCATTACACCTTTTTTAATTGGGGTTTTTCTAAGCTAACTTTTTTTCTTATTTCACAATTTCATTAATTTTATTTATTTGTTGTTCTTGAGCTGTTATTTCTTACAGACTAGGTTCTTCATCTATCTTGAATGTCCTGTTCCAATATCTCTTTTTTCCCTTCTAGTATGTGAAGTAGCTTTGCAGTTTTCTTTCATCTTGAATTTTTTAAAGTGAAATGTCCTATCCAGACATTCTGTGTAAGGAAAAGGGGAACAGAATAGAGAGAAGGCAGGATACGAACTCACAGCCAAATGAATTTATTCAAGAATAATAAACTCACAGAGGTGGAGAACTGCTGAGGTGCACCCACACTGAACATGTGGCAGAGAGCACAATCCTCTAGGGTCTGGAGGGAGGGGTTAATAGGCAGAGGTGAGTTTCTTCATACAGGTTTTTCCCAGGCTTTCGAACTTGGAAAAAAATGCAGGGGGTGGGGTAGGGAACAATACAGGGCATGAGGCTGAGCTGGTCTCTTGATAGAAGGCAGAGGTAAGGGATAAAATGGGATTTTATCTACTTTCAGGCAGGGAGTTAAAATGGCTGAGGCTTATGTCCCTGTTTCATCATTCTTTTTGCTGTGTAAAGCATCTGTTGTGTAAAACACCGTGTGCCATTTTATGCAGCAGTTACATCCTAAAGTCAGGTTTATTTGGGGGGTAGGGACAGAAATTGAATGTAATCAGAATTACTCTCAACTCTTTTAGCTTGTCCTTGAAGAACAGAATTACTCTGCTGCCCCACCATCAATATGACCACCTGCTCAGTGCACGGCACACAGTGTGTCCCATCCAGTTTCTGTTGCCTGCATGCATGGAACTGGGGAAAGGAGGCTCAGCTTGTGCTGCGTGCAGCTCTTACTGAAAGGGTGAGCTAGCTGTCTCCTGTGCCAGGCAGTATTCTCTATCCCACAAAAAGAATAACCTCGCATTTTAGTATTTAGGCAATTGACCCAATTTGTCAGGTATCCCCGGGCCTCTGCTTTTGGTCAGCAACCTGTTTGCTTACCTCCCCATGCCATTGGTCATGGCTCAGCAGCCTGACAGTAGTTGCTTTCCCTACTCTGGTTACTTTTTCCTGAAATTTGAGGCACTAGTAAGAATTCTAAGTTTTGACCAGTTCTAGAGCACTATTCAGTGGTTTGGCACAATGTGAGGAATCACTTGTATCAGAATCTTTGGGTTCTTTAGTTTACACAGCCATGTTTTTAAAGTCTTTGGTATTGGGTCATATTCTCCTTAATTGATCTCCACTGCTGGATGTTGTTTGATTGAATGGTTTTGGAAAGGGGGGAGTTAAGAAAATGATAGTGCTGCAGCTATTTTTATTTATTTCATTAGGAATTAAAGAAAAAGGACTGTGTTCTAGATTTATTCTACCTAATCTCTTTTTGCCAGAATGATTTTAGGTGCTCTGAGTGAAATTTACTCTAAGACTTGACTTTTGCTGCCTAGCTATTGCTTACATACATGAAGGAATTACTGTATTGACTGCTCGTTTCCCAAGCCTTCATCCATGCCCTACACACACACTCCTTTTCTGTATTCCCTATCTTTTGTTCTTTTTGAGTCATTCTTGCTCTACTTCGATTGCAAACCAGTGTTGTTTTTCATTACTGATGGAGTCAGTTCCTGAAGTTTCATTCCATTTAGGATTTTCCATTCTGCGTATCAGACATAGTAATTATCTGAACTCTGTACAAAACTGGTTTGCATCTTAAAAGTCTCTCTGAATTGGGTTCTCTCACACCCTTGAAAAATGCTAGTATTATGAGGTAGTTCTATTTCTTAATGCTGTTTTGCTTAATGTTTTTCTAAAGTATTTGAAATAAGACTTTTTGCATTTTTTCTTATACTGTTCTACATATTTAAAATTAGCATCCAGAAAGCTTCTAAAAATATGCAGAATAATGATACCAGCAGCTTTTTTCACAGCTGCTTTATGGAAATCATGTCTTTCCTTTTATATTTTGTGATCCCTGTTAGAAAAAGTGAAAAGATGTGATTTCATTTTGATGTTTCACTATATGAATAGATCTAGTTCCTACAGGTGCCCTTGTAGGCTCTTTAAAAAGACTCAGCAGCAGTTTAACAGCTGACATTGTCAAATCTCATATATTCCATTTGAGTTCTTTAGCCTTTGGCAAGTTAATTAACCTATAGCTTGTGTTCCTTTGGGAAAATAGTGTAAAAATAGGAATGAACTTACATGAAGATTAAATTATTTTCTTAGATAAAAACTTAAAATAATATCTGGAAGCATAAATGTAAATTATTAATAATGAAAATAAACAGCATCTGCATTTAAGAAACAAGGTTTTTTTAAGTAGAATTAGGAGTAGAAGTAGATGTCCTGAATAGCACTCTGGCCTCAGAATCAGCCCTTAAGGCATTCAGATCTGGCTCAAGAGCCCATGAGAATATTTTAGGCATGGAAAGCCAAGACACTCTGAAAAACAAAAAAAAACAAGACCTAAATGAAAGATCTCTGCAAGTGAGATCCCAGTGGAAAGAACGGGGCCATCAAAGAAGGAGGTACCTTTCTCTGAAGGGAGGAGAGAACTTCCACTTTGACTATGACCCTGTCGGAATAAGATAGAAGTCGGCAAACCCTAAAGGCTTCCATAGCCTTGGCAACTCATGACTAGAGCCAAGGGAGATTACTGACGCCATAAACAAGAGTGTCAAATTGTTAAATCAACAACAGGAATCACTGTGTACTTACGTCTCATGAGGGATCTTTCCTTAATGTGTTATCCAATGTGAAATAATGCTATTACTAGTACTGAAACAGTATTTTTACAATTTGTGTTTCTGTGTGGGTGCAAACTGATGAAATCTTTACATAGTATATACTGAATCGATCCTCTGTATATAAAGATAATTGGAAATGATTAAAAAATCTTGGTGTTAAATTGGAAATTGCATAGATAATTAATCAATTCTTTAAAAAAAAATCATGTAGGAGCTCTGTCCTTAATGTGCTATACATTGTGAATTAATACTATAACTAGTACTCCAACAGTATTTTCACTTTGTGTCTCTATGTGAGGGCAAACTGTTGAAATCTTTACATAATATGTACTAAACTGATCTTCTGTGTATAAAGAGAATTGAAAATGAAAAAAAAAATTCTGTAGATAAATTTTGGGGTAAGTTCCTCATAGCAGGCATTATTTTTAAATGAAAGAGATCAGGATTCCTTTTTTTAAAGAAGTGAAGAACATGTTCCTTGACACGTAGTAGCCACTAAATCATTACTGAATGAATGCACATTGTGAGATGGTAAAATGTGGAATGGAGGAAAAAGAAGGTAATCTGGGCAGAGATAGAAACATGAACGAAAGAAGAGAAAGAGTCATAAAGAAATCATGGTGATTCTGGGGTTTTGTTGCTTTTGGTTTGTGGTTCAGTTTTAAATGACATACAGGTTTGTGAAGAGGCAGATGAGAAGTGAAAAAGTGACTTGGTGCTAGATTATAAAGAGACTTTTACATTTTAAGGGTCAGACTCCAGAGTTTGTTTTCTTTAGTAGGGGGGGTGAAGTCATTGAAGGGTTTTGGATGGCAAATGATGGCATCACAGCTGGGTTTGAGGAAAATGCCCTCAGCACACGGTTTTTCCAGTCCCAACTTTCTAAGATGCTGGTGGCTTGATGACTTTGTATTTACAATTACTGTCTGGCTGGGGTAATTCAGCAGCGGCTTCAACATTTGGGACCAAACAGAAGGGCGCCCATTTGCCAGTGGGAAAATACTGCCATCTCAAGTCATCAGTGGTCTTACTCCAAAGTACTGACGTTTCATTTAGTAAAAAGGTTCTGCTAAAGCATTGATTAGAAATTCAACGAGCTAGCAGTCTGTGTTGGTTACCTGTAAGAGGAGACAGGATAATGAGAGTTGTTTGGTTAAAGCATTTGTACAATAATCTTAGCATGAAGTGAAAACAGAAAGGATCTGTTGAAGGTGGAGACAGGATGGAGGCAAGAGCTGGAAGACATGGTGACCTGCTGGTGTGGAAATCTCAAAGATAACTGTGACCTATCAATCTAGATGTTCATGAACTTTATATTCACTCCTGAGCAAATGTTTGAAATTCTGTTAATTTCGACAGGTACAAATTCAGCAGGCAAAAGAAGAATCTCTTGCTGATGATCTATTTAGGTAAAGTTTGATTTCAGCTTTCTCATATGCTTTTCTGCTTTCAAAAATGTATAGATTCATTGCTATTCATAGAGATTAAATTTTTTTTCCTTCTCTCCATGTAGATACCTAGTCCTTCACCAGAGGAATGTTTTATTTTTAACATAGCTATTTCTTTGTATTACTTGAGTACCTTATAACTGGGTTTACTGGATATAACATTGTGATTTGGGGTTGATGCACTTGTTCTGTATCACAAAGTACTTAAAATTTGTGTGCACTCATTCAGGCAAAAGGCAGGTTACTGAGCTTGGTGAACTTGGCTTATAAATTTGTGAGGTTTTTTCAGCTCTCAGAAGCATTATGAATGAATGGGTTTTGAATTAAGACAAATAAAAATGCCAGACCATTTGTTTAATTTTAATTGGCTCATGCAGAAAAACAGAAGGCTGGATTAGAGTTTCAAAGCAGGTTTTTGTGGGAGGTTTTAGAGGAGTTGTAATGGGTGATTAAAATTTAATTCTGATGTAGCCCATTTTCAACATTCTTGTAGGCCTAACAAATCTGACAAATTATTGACACTCAGATATTAATAAAACATAGGAGGGAGAGACTATCTGAAAGTAACATTTTCCTAAACTTAAGACAGAACAAAGTTCTATACCTTCTGCAGCCAGTTTGGTTGATTCTCTGATTTTGAAAATACTGACAGACAATATGGATTTTTTTAAGATGACAATTATTATGGCTTAGTAATGATTTTCTTAAGTAGTAAATGAGAGATTGTCATGTTGCCCAATTATATTTGTTTAATTGATGCAGGAGAAAATTTTTAAACCAATAATTATATTTTAGGTTCATTGTGCTCTTTTGTGCAAATGGTATACTTTAATTTGCAGTTGTGGGTAGAAGTATGTGGGATCTGTTTCAAGCCATATTGTATGAAGTATAAACACGTCCTGATTTTTAAACTGTTGCTTTCATTAATTTTAATGCTTTGTAGGATATTTTTTTTTAATATTGATGATGTTCCAGTCTTAAAAACAGTCATAAAAGCAACATCAAAGGAGTTAATAAAAATATAATGTCAGTACTTAATATCAGATCCTAAGGATAAAATTGTTATTTTCATCCTATTGGCTAAAGTGTGGCTATAGTTTGAAAGCCCTTAGCTTTAAAAGTGAGTGACCATCCCTATCTAAATATCCTTCAATTTCATTTCTTTCCTTAACAGATATAATCCTAATGCAAAAAGGAGAAGATAACTGAAGGTTTTAAAAGGAAGCTATTGAAAAATATTTCCAGCAAGTATTTACTTCAGTCTAACTGGGATATATAAATATAGTATATAGAAGAGATTTTTAAGTTGCAAACATTTTGTGACCTAAATTTGTTAAATAAAATGCACAAAACTCTGTTCCTTTCTTGTGTGACTTTGAATATTCTTCTGTTTTCAGACTATCATACCATCTAATTAAGCTTTTCTTTCTTTTTTTTTTGAAGATTTATTTTTTATTTGAAAGAGTTACAAAGAGTACTGAGAGAGACAGAGATCTTCCATCCACTAGTTCACTCCAAATGGCCTCAACAGCTGGAGCTGGGTTAATCTGAAGCCAGAAGCCAGGAGCTTCTTCCGGGTCTCCCATATGAGTGCAGGACCCAAGGACAAAGCCATTGTCCACTGCTTTCTCAAGTGCATTAGCAGAGAGCTGGGTTGGAAATGGAGCAGCCAGGACGTGGCGCCCATATAGGATGCCAGCACTGAAGGCAGCAGCTCTACCTGTTACACCACAGCACTGGCCCCAAGTTTTTCTCACTTTTAAATGTGCTTTTTATTCATTGAATTGTTAATATAGTCATAGTTCAAAAGTCTAAAAGTATGTACAGTTAAAGACCAAAATTTCCCTTCCACTACAGTCCTCATTATTTGATAACCCTCAGGAAAAAAGAAATCCATGGTACCTATTTCCTGTGAGTCTTTCCAGAGATTTTTAATACCTATTCAAATTCCTATGCATGTAATTTTTCAGTAATTTTCTGTACAAATAATAGGATAACATATACAGTGTTCTGCACTTTGTGCTTTTTCATGTAATAATTGTAAGATCATAGGCATATCAACATAATTTTTACTTTTACTTTTTTTCTTCTATTATGTTGTCATCTCAAACTGAAGGGAGAAAGCTGAAATGCTTCAGTGGTTGAGATGTCGGCCACGTACTGTTCTAGTATTGGAAACTGAAGAATATATGGAAGGCTTCATCAAGCTTGTGGCGACTGTCATGAGAACAAAAAGACCTTGTATATTCCTCTGGTGGTCTTAAATGGGCTGAGCGTACCCTAGTAGAGATTCTTGAGTCCTGGTTTTCCTGCCTATAAAGTAGAAGTTATGAGACTCTGTTGTTGTTGTTAAAACTTAAAGGGATATGGTAAGAAAAAAATCAATGTCTTCTTTTAAATTTTGTTGCATATACAAGTGGCTTTCATCCCCGAACATTAGAATTTGGATGAAGTTTTAATCAACTCTAAGGCTTGAAAAAAAAAGTCATTTAAACTTAAAGCTTCCTGGTCTTACACGTTCTACCACCCTAACAAGCTTACCATTTTAGGTTGTTAGACCAAGCATGAGAATTAGAGCATAAATTAATATATATTGTTGCTTGATCTTGGTGTTCCTCCATATGCAATCAGGGCAGGTCACCACATGTAGTATCTGGCTAAGATACCTTCTATCTTTGAGCAATCCTCAGAGAATATTCTGTGTATGAAGATAGTTTATAAATATGGTAGCTCTTTTGTTTCTTTGTCATATTCTCACCCTTCATTATCTTTTCAAATATTTTGTTTAGGAAAAAGTTGCTGAAGGTACATACAAAGCATTGCCTTCCATGACACTGAAAGAATATAATGATGAATGAGAAAAAAATCTCATCTCCATGGGAACTGACAGCGTGAGTTAATACAATCCCCTCTAAGTTTTACTTAACATAAAAGGTACTATTCAGGGGCCTGTGCCGTGGCTCTCTAGGCTAATCCTCCACCTGTGGCGCCGGCATCCCATATGGGCACCAGGTTCTAGTCCTGGTTGCTCCTCTTCCAGTCCAGCTCTCTGCTTTGTCCTGGGAAGGCAGTGGAGGATGGCCCAAGTGCTTGGGCACCTGCAACCGCATGGGAGACCAGGAGGAAGCACCTGGCTCCTGGCTTTGAATCAGCATAGCTCTGGCCATAGTGGCCATTTGAGGGGTGAACCAACGGAAAGAAGACCTTTTTCTGTCTCTCTCACGGTCTAACTCTATCTGTCAAATAAAAAAAAAAGGAGGTACTATTCAGTAGATGGAATTTTTTTATTGTTGTGCATAGATGTTTCAGCACTGCTCAGTCTTTACCAGGCTGTTAACTGTGTCCTGAACAACTTCAGTCACAGACCTACTTGGATAGCATTATATGCCTTTTCCTCTGGTTCTAATGTGAGTTCTTTTCCTAGTCTTGTATGGTTTTGGAGAAAGGAGGGGAGGAATATCCTGCCTTGTCTCTTGCTTCATTAGATAGATGGGAACTATGCCCCCTTTACTAGCCTAGGGCTTTAGCCATGGGTCAGCCCACCTTCCTGATGTTAAGGAACAGCTGCCCTACCCTTTAGTGATAATCACAGCTGCCCATTCCCAGCAGCCTTTCTGGATCACATCCTCTTTACTTTATTAGTAAAAATAGTTAGGAGTATCTTTGTCTCACACTTCTTCCTAATTCCATAATTGAATCTTTTTGGTTGGTCCACTTAATGCAGGTCTGGTTATCAGAATTATGGTCATGACCCAAATTTCCTTGTTAAGAGATTGCAGGAAGTTGAGACTTGGGTAAAGTCTGATCTCTCAAGTTGAACAAGGCTGTTTGTATAACTTCCTTTTTAACATTTCTGTCCTTTTTTTCAGGCTAGTATCTAAATTAATGACCATTAAACTATTGAGTCAACCTGTTTTCATTAATAAGACAATGGGAGGGATTTCACTGCCTTAAATCCTGGAGTTGAATCTCTTTTTTTGTCAGTGTAGAAGCTGATTCCCAAATGAGGGGGTGGGGGGGCAGTACTTTAAAATGGAGCAGCATGAGCTTTGTTGGCAAATTGAGGTACTTTAAATGCCAAACCACAAGATACGAAGTTTATTCTGCAGGCAGTAGGGGAGTTTGCAGTTTCTGACAGACACTTCAAAATCAATCAGTGTTAATTCTGTTTAAGGTATATAAGGAAATGGAGGCCTAAGACATTTCTACTTTGAACTCTAATTGAAGCAGAAATAGAGAAACCCATATTTTAAGCAAGACAGGACTTAAATTCAAGGAATTAGATGCTTAAAATTGTTAGACTAGGAGCAGGTGCTAGTGTGGGCCTTCAAAAAGTCCCCGAGCATTTTTAACAGACCTGCTGAAGTAGCTCCTGCCCCTGAGGCCTCCTGGGAGCTATGTGCTCACAAATACATTTATATACCTATGGGACAAAGAGCAGTCATGAATCACTGTAGCTACTCATTTGTCTGGAGAATGAGGAATGGAACAGTACGGCAGGGAACCATATTTCTGTTACTTACCTTGTAAACCAAAACAGCAAAGGGGAGAGGAAATGGGCTTCCAATCTCAGTCACCCTCCAAATCATGGGTAAGTGCATCCACTTGACAGAGTTTAACTAATTAAAAAAGTTAAGGAAATACAGTTAATTAAGTATTCTCGGCCTTCCTGGGAAGTGGGGATGGTGTGAGCTAATTTACAGTTCCTACTTCAGGCATCAAGCTCAGTTAATACATTGAAATGGTATAAACAATTATGATAGTGGCATGAAAACAGAACATGGAATACCTTAGAAATAAAATTGACAGGACTTAATTGGTGAAATGGAGTAATTTGAATCTGTTAATACTCTTGCTTCATAATTAGCCAGTAAACTGATGGAACAAAGAAGGGAGCTGCAAGAAATTCATGGAAAATGGAATTAAAACATTTCTCTTGTTGTGAAAAATTTTTTAGAATCTTACATAGTTTTTCTATAAGATATATTTTTCATGAACTTAAGACCCTTGTGTATGGTCACCTTTTTACAGGTTAGGAATATAATGGACAGGTTAATATTGGTCTCTGTTAGGCCCATAGTTCCTCTCTAGACTACGTACCTATACTAGTTTTGATGTTTATCAGTGTATAAATGTAATGAATGAGAGTTATGGTAACTCCTATCTTTACAAACATCAGTACTGTAAGTGTTTTTTCATTTTAGCTATTTCAAAGAGTATGTGGTGATATCTCATTTTGGTTTTAATTTGCATTTACCTAATTGGTAGCTTTGGGATCCTCAAGGAGAGAAGGCCTATACTTCCAGGAATGGAGAGTCCCTACCTGTACTTCCCGGAAAGAAAAGTCCTTGTCAGTGTCCCCACGGGTGCCAGTGAGGATCAGACCTGCCTCAACCTTTAACCCCCACACCCTGTATCTATAAAAGGAGCCCTCCCAACCTCTGACTTGCGACTTTCCCGGCACCCGCTTTGTTGGGACTGGGGAACCTCTCCCGGGAGCAGAATCCCAATTAAAGCTTGTGAATTAATTGATTCACCTGCCTGGGGAGATGTGTTATGCGCTGGACACCTTGCACTAATAAGTATAATTGAGGGGCTGGCAATGTGGTGCAGTGGGTTAACACACTGGTCTGAAGCATCGGCATCCCATATGGTGCTGTTCTAGTCCCGGTTGCTCCACTTCCCATCCAGCTGTCTGCTATAGCTTGGGAAAGCAGTAAAAATTGGCCCAAATGCTTGGGCACCTGCACCCACGTCGGAGGCCTGGAAGAAGTTCCTGGCTCCTGGCTTCGGATCGGCGCAGCTCTGGCCATTGCAGCCAATTGGGGAGTGAACCATCGGATGGAAGACCTCTCTCTGCCTCTCCTCTCTCTGTGTAACTCTGACTTTCAAATAAATAAATAAACCTTAAAAAAAAAAACTAATTGAGTTACAGTTCTATAATTGTACAATTCTTTTATCAATACCTGTGTTGAGAATATTTATTGTAGTCTACAATTTGACAATGAAATTTTGATAGGCAAATTAATCAGTTTTATATTTGGTATCTTTTTCTATCCTAAGATATTTAACTTCAAAATTTCATATTGTATGTGTTACTGACTAAAGTTTTATGTCTATGACCCATCTTGAATTAATTTTTGAGTATGGTATGAAGTATGGGTCAGGGTTCATTTTTTTCTCATAAGAATATCCAGGCATTCTAATATCACTTATTAAAATAATTGTGGCCAGTACCGCGGCTCACTAGGCTAATCCTCCGCCTGCGGCACCAGCACCCCAGGTTCTAGTCCCTGTCAGGGTGCTGGATTCTGTCCCGGTTGCTCCTCTTCCAGGCCAGCTCTCTGTTGTGGCCCGGGAGTGCAGTGGAGGATGGCCCAGGTCCTTGGGCCCTGCACCCCATGGGAGACGAGGAGAAGCTCCTGGCTTCGGATCAGTGGGGTGCACCGTCCGCAGTGCGCTGGCCGCAGCAGCCATTGGGGGGTGAACCAACGGCAAAGGAAGACCTTACTCTCTGTCTGTCTCTCTCACTGTCCACTCTGCCTGTCCAAAAAAATAAAATAAAATTGTAATATCCTCATTAAGTTACCTTGGTAACTTTGTGAAATGTCAGTTAACTATAATGGGTGTGTCTTCTGGACTTTGTGTCCTGTTGATCTGTGCTTTCAGCTCTTTTTCAGCATTAGGGTTTCAGTGTACAAGCTTACATAAATTTTAATTTATCCTTTAGACATTTAATTTTTTTTATTTTGTAAATGAGACTTCCAAAAAATTTCATCTTGAAATCCAATTTTCAAAAATCCATTTTTTGAATAGACTGTCATTTCTCCAGGGAATTTGTTAAAACATCTCTGTTAAAGATAAGTTGGTTACATAAAACTCAAGAACAGAGAGACATCAAGATGGCAGAAAAGGGAGGGAGCTTACTACTCTAGTCTAGGGGAAAATCATTTAAAAAGCATGGAGAGAGTGTAATCTCAGGGAAGAGTTAAGGAGAAATTGGCAGAGGAAACTCCACACACATTAGAAGGACACTGTGGATCTGTGTGGAGTGTGTGGACATGCACAACTCAGGACCCCAGCAGCTGAGAGCCTCTGCCCCAGCTTTGGAGAGTGAGGTGAGTTCAGACTGCAGCAACCCAAGTCATTGGTGAGAAAGCTGCGGGAATAGCCTGGTGTGAGTTGGTTGGGAGTCCTGTGGGGGACAGTGTACCTGCCAACCTAGAGGGAAAAAAGTGTGTGTGGGGGTAATTTTCTTCGTCCCAAACCACCCGGCATCAGTGTCCTGTAACTAGCCAAGAGAGGGCAGGTGACATTTGGACATACGTAACAGCTGTGCTAGCTCCTGTCCACTTTCCTAGCAACCAGCTGAGTAGAGATGCCTGAGTCTGGCTAAGAATTGACAGGGTTCCAGGTGCTCATCACTGTGATGATCTTGTGTGCTGGGACTGTGAAAACACTGGCTGCATGTGAGGGCACAAGGGTGTGGCTGGGTCTTTGGGTAGTCACTGTGGGTGGCTCCACATGCTCGGGGCTCCCTGATTCCCTGGTGAGAGTCATTGCTGCAGGATCTGTGTGCACACCAAGAACTACAAGGATCCTTTGTGTGGTTCTTGTGGCAGACTGAATGGATATTATAGCCACTGGGGCTAGGAAACAGGCATTGGTCTCCTTGGAGGAGAGGAGGTGAGCATGAGACTATGCTATCAGAGCTTAACAAACCTCCCTTCTGATTAAAAAAAGAAAGATAGTACCATACCCAATTTAAGTGTGACCTTGGACACGCCCCTCATACTGGAGAACTAAAGAGAGCTCCCTGGCAACACCCAGCATATGCTTCATGGTATTCATGGAAAGAGCAGACACTCTACGCATCCACAGAGGCATAGTCCATCACAGTGGGAAAAAAAAAAAGGCCAAAAAATATCTCCACAAATGCCCAAAAATAAATGCAGCAACTCATGGAATAAGGAAGACAACATGATGCTGCCAAAGGAACAATAATACTTTAATACTGGAATGTTCATTAAAATGAAGAGATTGATGAAATCCCAGAAAAGGAATTCTGAAAATTGTAGGATTACTTAGAAGTAATGAAAAGCAAATTCATGAATTAAATTCATACATGACATGAGTGAACATTTTCCCCATGAAATTGAGATTTTCAAGAGAAATCAAAGTAAAATATTGGAAGTAAAGAATTCAATAGATCAAATGAAAAATGCAGTGGAAAGCCTGAATGACAGATTTGGTGAGACAGAAGAAAGAATATCCAAGTTAGACGACATATCTCAAGAAATGTTACAGTCAGACCAAAAAAGAAAAAAAAAGCAGAAAGCTAAACACGGTGTTGGAGATTTATGGGATGCTATCAAATGACCCAATATATGGGTTTTAGGAATTACTGAAGCCGTGGAAAGAGAATGGATTAGAATGCCTTTTTAGTGAAATAATTACAGAAAACTTTCCTAATTTGGAGAAAGAAAGGGATGTCCAAGTACAGAAAGTACACAGAGCTCCTAATAGACATGACCAGAAAAGATCTTCACCACAACACATTGTAGTCAAACTCACCACATTAAAACATAAAGAAAATATTCTAAAATGTGCCAGATTACTTTCAGAGGACCTCCAATTAGACTCATGGCTGACTTATCAGAAACCCTACAGGCTAGGAGAGAATGCCAAAAAATATTCCAATTCTTAAGAGAAAAAAAATGTCAACCCAGAATATTTTACCCTGCAAAGCTCTCATTTATGAATGAAGGTGAAATAAAGACATTCCATGACAAATAGAAATTGAAAGAATTTGTCACCACTCATTCAGCCTTACAAAAGATGCTTAAGAATGTGCTACATTCCTCCGCCTTGTGGCGCCGGCACACCGGGTTCTAGTCCCGGTTGGGGTGCCAGATTCTGTCCCGGTTGCCCCTCTTCCAGGCCAGCTCTCTGCTGTGGCCCGGGAGTGCAGTGGAGGATGGCCCAAGTGCTTGAGCCCTGCACCTGCATGGGAGACCAGGAGAAGCACCTGGCTCCTGCCATTGGATAAGCGTGGTGTGCCGGCCGCAGTGCACCGGCCGCGGCGGCCATTGGAGGGTGAACCAACGGCAAAGGAAGACCTTTCTCTCTGTCTCTCTCTCTCACTGTCCACTCTGACTGTCAAAAAAAAAAAGATTGTGCTACATACATACAGAAACATGGTCATCATGATGAAAAAAAGGTGAAGGCAGAAAATCTCTAGTAAAAGTATAAAGGAAATCCAAAGTAAACAATAGGAATATTTATGGATAAATGTCAGGGCCAAGTCATTACTTATCAATAGTCACCTTGAATGATATTGACCTCAACTCTCCATTTAAAAGTTACAGACTTGGCTTAATTGATTAAAAAACAAAACGCATCTATTTGCTGCCTACAAGAAGCACATCTCACCAACAAAGATGCAGGCAGACTGAAAGTGAAAGGATGGAAAAAGATATTCCATGCTAACAGAAACAAAAAAGGAGTTGTTATGGCCATCCTAATATCGGACAAAATAGACTTCAACGCAAAAACTGTTAAAAGAGACAAAGAAGGGCTCTATGCAATGATTAAGGGATCAGTTCAATATGAAGATGTGACTATAATAAATGTATATGCACCTAGTTACAGGGCACCTGACTATTTATAAGAAATGTTAATGGACCCAAAGGGAGACACAGACTCCCATTCAATAGTAATGGGGAACTTTAATACCCAACTTTCAGCAATGGACAGATCAACCAGACAGAAAATCAGCAAGGAAACAAAAGTAAATCGACACTGTAGTCCAAATAAACCTAATGGATATCTACCGAACTTTTTATCTTACAGTTCAGTTGCAGAATACACATTCTTCTCACCAGTGCATGAATTTTTTTCTCTAGGATGCACCACATGCTATGCCATAAAGCAAGCCTCAGAAAATTAAAAAAAAAAATTGAAATCATACCATGAATCTTCTGGGACCACAATGGAATGAAGCCGGAAATCAGCAACTCAAGAATGTCTAGAACATTTGCAAACACATGGAGATTGAACAACATGCTCCTGAATGAACAGTGAGTCAAAGAAGAAATCAAAAGAGAAATAAAAAAAAAAACTATTGAGGAACAGTTTTTATTATATATATATATATATGTGTGTGTGTGTGTGTGTGTGTGTGTGTATACATATATATATATTACTTGTTGACCTCTTAGTATAGAATTAATCTTCTGTGCATAGTTAGTTGAAAATAGATTTTAGTAAAAAAATAAGAGTGAGAATAGGAGAGGGAGAGGAAGAAGTATGGGAGAGCGGGTGGGAGAGTGGGTACAGCGGGAAGAATCACTGTGTTCCTGAAGTTGTATTTTTGAAATGCATGAAGTTTGTATATCTTAAATAAAGGCTTCTGGGGGGGGAAGATAAGTTGATTATAATACATAAATTTATTTCTGAAGCTTCTATTCTATTCCATTGTTCCATATGTCTATTTTTGTGCCACTACCATTCTGCTTTGGTTACAATAGACCTAAAGTATGTCTTCAAATCTGGTATTTTGATGCCTCCAGCTTTGTGTTTATTGTTCAAGACTGCTTTGGCTATAGGGGTCTTTTTTGTTTACATATGAATTTCAGTATTTATTTTCTAATTCTATGAAGAATATCCTTGGTATTCTGATGGGAGTTACACTGACTCTGTTAACCACTTTGGGTAATATGGACATTTTGATAATATGCATTCTTCCAATCCCTCAACATGGAATTTTTTTCCATATTTTATGTTCTATGTCTTCTACAATTTCTTTCATCAGTGTTTTGTAACGTTCATTGTAGATGTCTTTCACATCCTTGAATTTATCTCAAGGTGCATATATATGTGTGTATTTTTGTTGCTACTGTGAATAGGATTGCTCTCAAGTTCTTTCTCAGCAAGATCCTTATTGGTGTATAAAAATGCTGCTGATTTCTGTAGGTTGATTTTGTATCTTGCCACTTTGCTGAATTCATTTATGAGTTCTAATACTCTCTTGGTGGAGTGTAAGCCTTTATTGTGTTCAAGAGAAGAATATTAGGTATTGCATACCCTCAGCCTCCAACCTTTTTATCATTAAAACTATATTTTTAAAGATTGATTCATTTATTTGAAAGAGCTACAGAGAGGAGTAAGCAGGACTTGAACTACTGGCATTGTGGGTGGCAGCATAATCCCTTACACCACAATAGCAGCCCCAACATTTGTATTTTTTTATTTGACTCGCTGAGTTCTTTGTTTCTAATATTTCTGTTGGTTCTTTTTCAGTTTCTCTCTGCCAAATTTCTTATTCATATCATGCACAGATTTCATTATTTTGTTTATCTGTATTCTCTTGTCTCTTTGAGTAACCTTTGATTTTTTTTTCTAAGATTTACTCATTTAATTGAAAGGTAGAGATAGAGAGATGATAGAGATACAGACTGATTTTCCATTCACTGATTCACTCCCCAAATGGCCACAATAGCCAGGCAGGACTGGACCAGGCTGAAGCCAGGAGCCAGGAACTTAATCCATGTCTCCCACAATGCCAGTGTCACAGGCGGCCGCTTAAACCCATTGCGCCACAACATCAGTTCCTCTGAATTCTTAATCAGACATTTCATTAGTTTCCCTTCATGTTTTATTAGCTAAAGTGTTATTTTGTTCCCTTTTGGGCATCATAGTGCCTTGCTTATTTGTATTTCTTGTGTGCCTATATTGATTTTTGTACTTCTGGGGGACCAGTTTCTAGCATTTTTTTAGAGCATGGTTTTCTGGATTGAAAATTTGCCTTAACATATGCCTTAGGGTATCAGTTTTGTAGACTATTTTGGCATTAGTTCCAGCTGGACTTTATAGTATAGTGTCCTTCTATCTTTTTATGCTACAATTGATAATAGTATTAGAGATCTGGGGTGATCCCATGGCCCAGTATAGTTGCCGAGATCCCTGTCATATAGGTTGCCTGTAATTTCCTGAAAGAGGGACTGGAGTCAGGTGCTTCCCAGGTATTGTGAGCAGGTCCTGCTCTACAGGAAGTGGGCCTGGCATACAGACTCCTAGCAAACACCAAAGTCAGGATCTGGGATTATGAGATCAGCTGTGGCTCCAGGAGCAGGTTGAGCTCACATACTCCCAGCCACTGACTGATTACAGAGCCCCAAGAACAGCATTAATGCCAGTTAGGGGAGGTGGGTTTCCCAAGATGCTTTCTCAGTGGATGGATCTGTGAGAATGACTTTGGCCCTGGGACAGAAGAGCAAGTACTCCCAGACCATGCCCATATGCTGAGCTGTAGGGGTAAGGGGTGGGGTGAGCAGGTTACAGATCAAAGGCAGGCAGTGGGTACAGGAATCCCAGCCTGGAGCTCCAAACAAGTAGTAGCCCTGGAGGGATATAGAAACCTGCCTATTTCTGTGGGAAAGGCTGGATCCCTTAGACCAAAGCTGGACCTGAGTGGGGCATAGCAACTCTGGACTGGAATCCCTAGCAAGTCAATGGTGTGCTGGACTGGTAAGAGCACAGAATACCTGGGCCAGAACCCTGAGTGAGCTAGCAGTGTGCTTGCTGTGTTGGCACAAGTCCTGGCCGGAGCCCCAAGTGAGCATGCTACTTGCTGGGCTAGGTGGAGCATAGGAAGCCAAGGCCAGAGCCCAGAGCAAGACAGCAACAAAGCCTAAAGCTCAAGCAGTTGTTCTTGGGAGGGGCAAGAGCCCAGAGTAATTCCCTGGATGGACAGGGTACAGAAAACCCCAGTATTGTCAGTGAGAGGGGCTGGAGCTAAAGGGTGCTGAGCTTTGCTGCAGGCCTTTTTGTCATTTTTTTTTTTTTAAGATTTTTAAATTTATTTGAAAGGACGAGAGAGAGAAAAATCTTCATCTGCTGTTTCTCCCCAAATGACTGGGCCAGGCCAAAACCAAGAGCCTGGAATTCCATCTGGTTCTCCCATGTGGGTGCAGGTGCCCAAGGTTTTGGGCCATTTTCTGCTGCTTTCTCAGGTACATTAGCAGGCAGCTGCATCAGCCAGAACAAAAATCTGTGCTCATTTGGGATGAGCACAGAGAAGTGGGTTGCTAGCTTTGTTGTTGTGGGGTTTCTTTGTAGATTCTGGTTATTAAACCTTTATCAGTTGCATAATTTGCAAATATTTTCTCCCATTCTGTCAGTTGTCTCTTTACTTTCCTGTTTCTTTTGCAGTACAGGAACTTCTCAATTTGATGTAATCCCAGTTGTTAATTTTGGCTTTGACTGCCTGTGCCTCTGGGGTTTTTTTCCAACAAGTCTTTGCCTGTGCCTATATCTTGCAGGGTCTCCTATTTTCTGTAATAACTTGAGGTTGTCGGGTCATAGAATTAGATTTTTAATCCATGTTGAGTAGATTTTTGTGTAAGGTGTAAGGTAGGGGACTTATTTCATACCTCTGCATGTGGAAATCCAGTTTTCCCAGCACCATTTGTTGAATAGACTGTCCTTGCTCCAGGAATTAGTTTTAGCTACTCGATCAAATATAAGTTAGTTGTAGATATTTGAATTGACCCACAGACCATTAAGTATGGCAGTGATTTTCTAGTCTTTTTACCACTGTCTGTGCTTCAGTTGAGTTTTATTAACACATCCTCTTCTATCAACCAGGTACCCTCTTTCTGCAGTGTCCCCATTTGTTGCTAAGCTCATCCAGCAATTATTTCAGAATGCATTTTTCAGCTGTACTATAATCATGCTTCAGTTTTTCTTCTGCGATTCCTCCACACTTTTCAAGTTTTTGAATTTTATCCCTGTATCAACTGTGTTGAAGTACTTGTCCGATATTTTCAACACCTGTATCAGTTATGGAACTGTTTTCAGTCCTTGTTTTTTCTGTTTATATACCGTATTTTCCTTTGTATCTGCTCACCTAATTTTCTAGTGTATGCTGGATACTGTGGATGCTGTTTTGATTCTGGATTTTGCCTTTTTTTTTTTTTGCCTTTTTTTTTTTCAAATTTTTTTTTTATTTTTTGACAGGCAGAGTTAGACAGTGACAGAGAGAGAAAAAGGTCTTCCTTTTGTTGATTCACTCCCCTAATGGCCACCAAGGTCAGCACTGCGCCAATCCGAAGCCAGGAGCCGGGTGCTTCCTGCTGGTATCCCAAGGGGCTGCAGGGATCCAAGCACTTGGGCCATCCTCCACTGCCCTCCCGGGCCACAGCAGAGAGCTGGACTGGAAGAAGAGCAACTGGGACTAGTACCCAGTGCCCCAACCGGGACTAGAACCTGGTGCCCATATGGGATGTCTGCGCCACAGGCGGAGGATTAGCCTAGTGAGCTACCGCAGCACCGGCCCTGGATTTTGTCTTTTAAGTGTCAAGTGTTGGTGTGGGCAGGCAGTTAATTTACTAGCAGCTCTGCTAGATTCTGCTAAGGCTTAATCTTAGTAACCTTATTCTAAAGGTGCCTTTTTGGAGAGTCACAATCGAATGCCTAGGGTATTTAGAAAGGCCTGGTTCGGCTGGCAGGCCAGAATGCTCTTCTAGAATGGTATACCTCTAGAATCGTGATGCAGCCCAGCCCCTAGCTTATAGCTGTTCACCTCTGGCAACTTTCGTGGTTCATCACCATAACCAGATTTAAGGAAATCATCAAGCAAACTTCTGGAGTGTCGTCTTTGTGAAACTTCCTTGTGAGTACACTGCTCAGCAAATCCCAGCAGGAACTCTCAACCGTGATGTTTTTCTCTCATCCAGATGCACTCTACTCCTTGGAATAGTTTGCAGAGTGACTCAATGCAAAAAAGGCAGGATAATTATAGCATTCACCTCACTTCTATCAAAAAATCAGTCTTATACTTGATTACCGTGAAAAGTAAGTTGAATTCCCACCACTTCATTATGACTGGAACCAGGAAGCTGTCCTTTAACTAGTTTTAAGTTTGAAGGATTTTTTAATTTTGTGGTTTATCAGTCATTTTTTCCTTATCTTTTTGGTCAGCTCCTTTCCCAGTGGCATTATTTTTCTCAAATAACATGGGTGGCAGGGTAATTCAAAATCAACAGGCTATGTCTAATCCTTAATTCAGTGTTTTTAAGGCTAGCCCTGGAGACTATCGTCATGTTTTTCCTTTTTTAGGAATGTATACAGTGTTGTTTTTAAGACTATCTGACCTGATACAATCAGATCAAAGTGACTTTATGCCATAAGCCTCCCTTTAAAACAACTTAGGTTTAAGATCACATTTAAACTCAATTGAATTCTCTTTCATTCTGAGTTCTTCACTGTTCCATAAGCAGGGACTTAACAGAAGTTACTTTTACTTAATAGCAGCATTTATTTAGAATTTTTCATCACTGCCTAATGGCTACGTAATATTTTTAAACACCCTTGGTCTGAATTTTTAATACATGTTTAGTAAAGTTTGGTACTATGGCAACTACATGATAAAACTGCTCAGATTTTCAAAAAGTAAAGTTGGATAAGGTTCATTTACTCCAGCTGCTTAAAGTACTGAAAGCTGTAAATGAATATTTTTATTACATCATTGATTTTTAAAACTCAAAACATATTCCGCTTGTTTCCTAAACATTCTTTTACAATTATTAAGTATGGGATGTGTGTTAGGTACCAAGCTAGGCTTAGAAGAATCAGGAGGAAATGCTCACTTCATAACACTACTCAAGTGGGTAGTGATTTTCCTTTTCTTTAATAGCTGGTTCACACTGAAAAATTAGGAAACATTTGGAACTGTGGTATAGAAGTTAATAACCTTAAACGTAAGTGGAAAGGCCTGAATGTTATATGCCACAGAAGAGACCTACCATTAACAGATTTGATAAACAAGAGGCTGTCAAAGATGAAATTACCCACCATATTTATTTAGGGTTTTACTGAAGCTTTATTTTCCCTAAAGATTCTTTTTCTTATCTTTTTTTAACAAAAACTCTCATCAAAAGAAATACTATTTGTTGAGCAGGAGCAGACTCGGAGGCACAAGAGGATGTCAATAGGTCTTACTCCTTCCTAGAAATCATATGTACAATACTGTCATTTTTGATTTAAAGCTGACATTAAGAAAAATATCCTATCCAATTCAGAATTCAAAAAAAGGCAAGCAAAAGAATATTGACTCACGTATAGTCAGAGGATGTAATACCATTTCAATAAAGTGTGTAAACAGTTTAAAAATTGCCATAAAATGAAACTGGATTACAGTTCAATTTTAACTCAATTAGGTATGCCATTATCAAGAATCTTAAGAATTCTTCTGAAGCAATTACTAAGTAGAAGCAAATAATTTTAAAACATTATATTTAAGATAAATTATGATCTTAGTTAACCAAGCACATAGCACTGTTAAGAGTGTACATGAACATATGACAAGTCCACTTTTTAAAATTCTATGAAAAATAGAATTAGATTCAATGAACACATTCCAAGATGAAATAACTATACCAAAGAAAATACTGATATATTGAATTACAAAGGAAAACTTGAGATGTTGTCTTACACTAAAAATTCTGACAATCTGTGTGAAAATACAGACATTAAGCCCACTTAAATGCAAATCAAGATAATTAGAACAGGCACATCGAATAAATAATCATTGTGTAAGCTACTTTCATCTCCAATGAACAAACAATATTAGTGATCTCAAATTAATTTTGAGAATGGAAATTCTGGGAATGGAAAATAAAAATTTTAACTTTTTCTATTTTAAGCTTTAATAATTCTGATAATACCCAAATACATTACAGTTTCAGAAGTACTTACCATGCCCAGATGTCTTACAGAAATGAACTATGTTCACACTCATGGATAAGTAGTTCCATTCACAATTTATTAGAAATCAGATTTATTAGATTTTATGGTGATTAGAGAACAAATCTCTGAAAAATATATTGGGATCTCAGATGTCAAAGCATATACCAACATTACTGGAATGTTTAAATTATTAGAAGATTATGAAGTATGTGTCAAGGTTCCAACAATAAAAATATTTTTAGAAGACTATCATATTTGGTAATAAATTAATTTACAACTGGTAATTTCAAAATAAATAAAACCTGAGTTGTAAATGCCCCTTGCCCTTAAATCACCCCCAGCAATATATACATAGCCATTTTTCACTTAGGCCAGTGTCTCAAACTTTAATGAACATACATATATCCCTTGGGGATCTTGTTAAAAAATGCAGTTTCTGATTCAGTAAGATGTTGTGGGGCCTGAGCATCTCCATGTCTAATGACTAACAGATGTAGAGGGTACTGCTGGTCCCTGGACCACCTTTTGAGCATCAAGGTGACTCAATATATAGTGAGGACAATTTCTCACTTAAAGACTGTGTGGTTTTATAGATATAAGGTTGTAATATTTTGGAATCAAACGGAAGAAACAACCCAAAAATGACCATTAAAAATACGTCTTGGAAGAAAAGAATATTTTTAGTTACTGAAAGCTTAAAGTATAAAGAAGTTGGCAGTGTTTCTATTTGTCAAATAGTGACACTTTTGATACGTTTTTATACAAATCAGGCCACCAAGTTCTAGGAACTGCAAAATGAAGTTAACTATAGCTTGAGGTTCTCCTCCAGTTAATTCAAGTCCAGAAAATTCAAGCCAGTACACTGCAAAACCATTATTAAAAATCTTTAATGGTAAATTGTCCATTTATTTATAAATTTGGTTTAAGATATCCCATCTCCTCCTCCTCGTTCAACAAACAAATGCTTTTTCTTCTGTCTTGTAGCTAAACAGCGTGTAACACCCAGTGCCCCTCCCTTTAAAAATCTAACAAAATTGTCTCCAACCAAGGGACCCAGCGCAAAAAGGTTGGCTTCTTTAACACACTCATAGGTATATGCATCTATTTCCACAGGATTGCCCTTACATGTGATTGGCTGACTTGCGTTATGGCCTAGGTAACACCCTTGTTCCTTTAAAAAGGATAGGTTAGGATGAGAACCTATCAATACTACTGCTGCAGACAGCTTAAATATTTTCTTCAATCCAGAGATGCTTTGAAGAATGCATTTCATATCCGACTTAAAGGAAAGCACATGGTGCTCAGGAAAACTTGTATAATCAGACAAAAGATTAGAGTCTACAGAATATGACTGAGTACACATCAAATGATAGACTTTATGATATTCAGGATAGAGTTTTTTGGGAAGCTGTTTGAAAATTAAGCTTGGATCAGTTACTCGTCTACGGAATACATGAATCACAGGGATATTATTATTGTAAGCACACAGGACTGCATCAGCTGCAGTAAGCCCAGAACCTACAATTAACACTGGATCTACTTTGCCACGCAACTTTCCTTTGTTTATAGCAGCTCCAAATTCAGGCATTGAATGAAACACAAAAGGAAAATCTTCCCCTTCAATTTCCAGATGGGCAGGAGAATCCAATGTTCCAGTTGCTAGAGCTACGTTCTCAGCAAAAAGGCAAAAGGGAACATGAGAACCATCTGCTATCCGCTGATAACCCCTGATTTCCCAGTTTCTCTTGACAAATTTTGACTTCTCTATCTGTAAATGCTTTGTTGAAACATCTCCATCTTGACTATCATTATCATCCTGCTCTCTGTAGAGTCTTGATACGGAGGTTATATATGTATTCTCTCTGAAGTTCTTCTGAAGACCCATGACTTTTACATAATGTTTATAGTAGCGAGCTATTTCCTCTGGCATAACTCGATCTCCTTTTAGGTTCCTGGAAAAGGAAAAGTATTCTATGAGGACAGTACTTTTCATTTCCATGAGTAACTCCTCTCTCTGTCGTATGCTGTTATACACTTTTAATTTTTCTGGACTATCTTAGCTATAAATTATCCTAATACTTCATACAGAAAGCCTGTTTTTCTTTTTCAGTTAAAAATGCTGATGAATTAGTTTTATCAACAGGAATCCGATGAAAGCAGTATTTAATGAGTATATTAAATATTTAAATTTAATACATTTAATATATTTAATATTTAATGAGTATATTAAGAGACAATATTTAATGTGCCTTTGTGATTCCAGTGCCATATACAGTGCTCAAATTAGATGCTTGATAACCTTTCATTAAATAAATAAAGGGATTAAAATGAATACATCTAAAAATTAAACCAGTTTATAACTATTGAGGATTTATAACTGTTGAGCTATTACAGGTCTAATTAAAATCTACACTTCTTAGTATAGCTAATATCATTGCTGCTCCACTTCCCATCCAGTTCTCTGCTAACAACGAGGGAAAGCAGCAAAGGGTCCACGTGCTTGGGCCCCTGCACCCATGTATAGATATAGATGAAGCTCCTGGTTCCAGCTGGGCTCGGCCCTGGCCATTTCAGGCACTTGAGGAATGAACCAGCAGATGGAAGCTCTTTCTGTGTGTCTTCCTTTCTCTAAGTCTGACTTCCAAATAAATAAGCCAATCTTTAAAAAAAAAAAAAAAAAAAAAAAAAAAAAGATGAAGAATGTATGAACTCTCAATTTTTACAGAAAACCTATAGAGTAGTTACTATTGTTATCATCTCCCTAACACAGACTAGGGAATAACTGCTTGTTTAAATTATCTGCCTAGGGTTTCAACATTAGAAATTACAGTCAGGACGTAAAACCTTGCCAATCTTTAGAGTCTTAAGTCTTCTCTTACCACTAAGCAAAGGTGAGATCTAAAGCTACTATTTACCAGAAGATTATTTTTCACATATTATTTAAAAGAATATAAATAATTTAGAAAGATAAATGCTTATGGAACAAAAATCATAAAGTTTTCCATTTCTCACCCAGAATGTGTTGTGCAATTTCACTTGCTCACTTACTGATTTTGAAATATTAAGTTCAGCCCAACATATACTTCCTTTTTTAAAAAGCTAACATGAATTTTTTGAAAGGTTTAATCTCAATTATCCATGATGATCTAAATTTGTTCTCCTTAAATCTCCTCAAATTAAGGAAAATTTCTATGGATTAACATAGTTTCTCTCTAGCAGGAAATCAAGTACTTAAATTTATATTCCTGTTCTAACAAAGGCTACTAAGTAACTTCCCACTTTAACTTGTTTCTTTGTAATACTCAAATTACAGTATATTTTCTGTATTAATAGTTCTTATCCAATTTAAAAATTTACTACGCTTAAAAAATTATATAGCTCTCCATGTATATTTTTAAATTGTAGGATTTTTTCTCCCCCAAGGCTTCTTATTAAATATTTACCTACATGGTCAAATAGAAAACCATGAACCAGGTTGTAGTTTACTCCATTCTAATTTATGAATCATACAATACACACTCTACTGTGAGAGCCCAACACATTAGATAGGCACACAAAAGACACGCAAACATGAAGTTACATATATGCTCATAGAAGTGTGTGGGTAAATGAGAGTAACCACAGAAGGAGTGATGAGAAGTTACAGAAAACTGGTCTGTGCTTGGTTTTATAACATCTAAATTGAAATTAGATTATAATTATTGTTTCAAAGAGGTATTTTTATTTGAAAGACATATATATATATATTTATATTCTTCATTCATACAAGATCACAAATATTTTGAAATTTTCTTACAGTTTCATTTTCACTGCATACCAAAGAATTTCATTATGTGGCAGGCATCAGAAACAGCAGTTAAGATGACACTTGGGGCCGGCGCTGCGGCTCACTAGGCTAATCCTCCGCCTAGCAGCGCTGGCACACTGGGTTCTAGTCCCGGTAGGGGCGCCGGATTCTGTCCCGGTTGCCCCTCTTCCAGGCCAGCTCTCTGCTGTGGCCCAGGAGTGCAGTGGAGGATGGCCCAAGTGCTTGGGCCCTGCACCCCATGGGAGACCAGGAGAAGCACCTGGCTCCTGCCATCGGATCAGCGCGGTACGCCGGCCACAGCGCGCCACCCGGGCGGTCATTGGAGGGTTAACCAACGGCAAAAGGAAGACCTTTCTCTTTCTCTCTGTCTCTCTCTCTCTCTCACTGTCCACTCAGCCTGTTAAAAAAAAAAAAAAAAGACACTTGGAAAGCCATACATATTATCAGTGTGCCTGCGTTCATGTCTCAGCTCCATTTCAGAGTTCAACCTCCTGCTAATGTGTACACAAGGAGACAGCAGACCATGGCTCAAGCATGTTCCCCTGCCACACGTGTGGTACACTAAGACTGAGATCCAGGCTCCTGGCTTTTGCCTGGCCCAGTCCCGATGTTGTGGGCATTTGGGAAGTAAACCAGTGGATGGGAAATCTGTCTCTGTCTCTTCCTCTCTGTCTTTCAAATAAATAAAAACAATACACTTCTAAAAAAATTAAACAAGAAGAAGACATCTAATTCATTTGATCTTTACCTTCGCTTACTGGACACCCAATCCTTAAATTTAAGTCCAGGCAGCTCCATCCAATTTCCAAAGCTGATTGTCAACATGGAGCCTTCCATATTCTATTGAAATAAAGAAAAATACAGTCAAAAAACACACTTAGGCAGTCAGTAACAGGTTTCTTTAAGCCAAATCTATCTAATTATACTTATTAAGACTATGGATAAAAATGGTTGTGTAAATTACCTCTAAAGCTTTATATCAATAAACTATAATACTTTTTTAAAAAAAGATTTATTTATTTATTTGAAAGGCTGAGTTACAGAGAGAGAGAGGCAGAGGCAAACAGAAAAAGAGAGAGGTCTTCCATCCGCTGGTTCACTCCCTAGATGGCTGTAATGGCCAGAGCTGCGCTGATCCTAAGCCACAAGCCAGGAGCTTCTTTTGGGTTTCCTACTCAGGTGGAGGAGTCCAAGGACTTAGGCCATATTCTAATGCTTTCTCAGGCCACAGTAGAGAATTGGTTTGGAAATGGAGCAGCTGGGACTTGAACTGGGGCCCTTATGAGATGCCAGAATTGCAGGCAACAGCTTTACCTGCTACGCCACAGCACCAGCCCCTCTTAATACTTTTAACACTTGGTATTACCCATTGGTAATTATTCTTTCACACAACTATACACTTATGAAACAAATTTACAACATCACCAATGATGTTCATAGATTTGGCCTATGATCAACATTAAGTCTGAATGTACATGTTTTAGAACAAAATCAATATTTTCCCTTTTTAAACAAATGTTCATTAACTTCTAAAACTCGAAATGTCTTTATTTTTAATATTACTAACAGCTTTTCAAAAATTACCAACAAAATCCCTTTTCTCATCAGTTATGATTCTGCATTCTAGGCTGGCTGGCTACAGCAGCAATTCTTCAGAATGGAGAATTAGCAGTAGTTGCCTGAGAAACAGCCTCACTGCTGAAGCTAATGCTGCCATCTAGGAAGTGAGCTCCCTTGACCTACTTCTGCTCTGTTCAACACAAAGTAAGAAACGTACAAGGGCCAAGGCACCTATCCCAATGACCTCAATAATCTCTTCCAACCAGTTCTTTAGACAATGGCTTTGTTTCTCATAAATCCTCGTACTCTATTTATATAGCCCACTGTTGGAAATGGGGACCTATTATCCTAATAAAATTGTAATTAACTAACACAGAGTACTATGTGCTAGACCATGTAAAGCATTATATGTGACTACATAGATCACCAAAGGCAAAAAATGCAGCCAAGTGGCCGCTGCTTTGAGTCTTAAGTTTACCCTAACAATGTGATTATGCTGAATACCAGTTTTTGCTCTAGGAGGCAGAGAGCTCTGACCGGCCACAGTCAGTCACATGGGCACTGCTGGCCTAAACATGACTGACCCCACAAAAATTCCCTGGACACCAGGCACAGGTGAGCTTTTAAGGGTGATAACTCTTCAAATGGCTTGTTGTTGGGAGATTTAAGTACATCCCCATCTGAATCCACTAGGAGGGAAATCTAGAAGCATACACTGGATTTCTCCTTGACTTTGTCCCATTAGCCTCTTCTCTTTGCTGATTCTAATCTATATCCTTTCACTGCAATAAACTGTAACATCATCCTTTCTAAGTCTAGTGAGGGTGAACTTGAACTTCTCACAAGCACCATGTAAAAAATAAAAAGAGAGAAAGGGAAGTAAGGCAAGAAAATTAAGTAGATGAAAGATCAATGTAACATGGAAAACACAATAGGAAGTTTGCACACTATACATTAGATGAATAGGGAACAACTGAAGGGTTTTTCTGTATGAGTATATCTCAGATGTGTGTTTTAGAAAGATGAATTCTGGTTCTGATATGAAGAATGGATTGACAGCCTTTAAGGCATTCAGATCTGGCTAAAAAGCCCATGAGAGTTTCTCAGGCATGGAAAGCCAAGACACTGTGGCAAGAAAAATGACCTACATGAAAGATCTCTATGAATGAGATCCCAGCGGAAAGAACGGGCCATCAAAGGAGGTACCTTTCTCTGAAGGGAGGAGAAAACTCCCATTTTGATTATGGCCATGTCTAAATAAGGTCGGAGTTTGTGAACTCAAGAGGCTTCCATAGTCTTGGCAGCTCATGACAAGAGCCTTGAGTGATTACTGACGTCATAAATAAGAGTGTCAATTGTTAAATCGACAACGGGCGTCACTGTGCACTTACTCCCCTTGTAGGATCTCTGTCCTTAATGTGTTGTATTATGAGAATTAACGGTAAAACTACTACTCGAACAGTACTTTATACTTTGTGTGTCTGTGTGGGTGCAGTCTGTTGAAATCTTTACTTAGTATATACTAAGTTGATCTTCTGTGTATAAAGATAATTGAAAATGAATCTTGGTGAAGAATGGGGAGGGAGTGGGAGTTGGGATGGTTGCGGGTGGGAGGGAGGTTATGGGGGGAAAGCTGCTATAATTCAAAATTTGGAAATTTATATTTATTAAATAAAAGTTGGAAAAAAAGAATGCTTTGAAGAAGCTAAGTGGGAAAGGCTTTACAATGAATTGGATAAAAGTTAATAGTGGTTAATATTTGCAAAATTATAATTATGATGGGGAGAAGTAGTCTACTCAAAAATGTTTATCAAAACAGAAAAGATTTGGTAATTAATTTGAAGTGGGAATTGAAAAAAGACATCAAGGAAGACTCTAAGGTTTTGCCTTGAGTAACTATAGAATGGTGACATTTATAAGGAAATTGAAGAAATTTGAAGATAAAGTTGGTTAGTTGTAGACATGTTGAGTCTGAGGAAACCTGTGGAATAATCAGAGGGGCATATCTATTTGATGTAAGAGAAAGAACAGTTTGGGCCAGGGATTTTGATTTGAGACTCAATCAGCATCAATATGCACACTGAAGCTGGAAGGTAAGGCAGGGAAAATGAAGTTATGAAAAAGAAGACTTTAGCTTGGAATATAGTCTACAGAACCAGTTTTAAGAACAAAGTCGGCTGGCACCATGGCTCACTAGGCTAATCCTCCACCTTGCGGCGCCAGCACACCGGGTTCTAGTCCCAGCCAGGGCACCGGATTCTGTCCCGGTTGGCCCTCTTCCAGGCCAGCTCTCTGCTGTGGCCAGGGAGTGCAGTGGAGGATGGCCCAAATGCTTGGGTCCTGCAGTCCATGGGAGACCAGGAGAAGCACCTGGCTCCTGCCATCAGATCAGCGCGCTGGCCACAGCGGCCATTGGAGGCTGAACCAACGGCAAAAGGAAGACCTTTCTCTCTGTCTCTCTCTCTCACTGTCCACTCTGCCTGTCAAAAAAAAAAAAGAGAAATAGAACACCAACTATAAGATATCCTTGAGAACACTGAGATCCAGAATATATTAACTAGGTGAGCTCTGCATACCAGTGTTAACCTGTTTTTATAAAGCTACTGATCCCATTATGAGGTGCCTGCCTTCATGACCTCATGTAACCTAAATTACCTCCCAGTGGCCTCATCTTCAAACACCATCACACTGGGGACAAAAAATAAAGAAATAGCATAAATGAGATATGTTGCAGGTTTGAGAACAAAACTGTGTGAGTTCAATCCTGCTATGTTCTATTTTCTCTTTAAAAGAAGATGCAAGAACACTTCCAAACACGAAAGAGAAAGAAAAAAAAATGAGGGCTAAGAAGAACCTCATAAAGAAATCAAGGGTTATCAAGTAATCTTTAGAGCCCAACTAAGCTTACAGAACACTTTCCACATTTAGACAAATTTTTCCCCTGGAGGTCTGACAGCTCAATTAAAAAAAAAAATTAAGTGGATAGTTGGATGAATTGTTTTTTTCCTTTTTTTTCCAAACACGTATAATAAGACATCAAGGAAAGGAATTAAAGAGAATGCTAAATCAAAGAACTGCAGAACCTTAACTTGATAGGTAAGGCGGCAAAGCACAGGACCTGGAGCATTCTCTGTGTTTTAAGATTAGGTGTAAGTGTGAGAAACTGGGTGATGCAGCTGGAAGAAAAGAAAGTTGTGATCAGAGAATAAGAAAATTAAGAACTTGAAGTTTCATAACTTGAGTAGTTCAGAAAGACTAAGAAATACTTAAGTAAAATAGGCATAGATACTTTGGTATCTGTTACTTATTATCACAAAAAGAATTAAGATTTTAAAGTTAATTAGAGATATATTTATTCCAGGAATGTCCTCTGATACTCTGAAGAAGTTACTTGATAAATTACGGGTATACAACTTCTTAGATGTGTAACACTGCCATAGAAACAGCCAACTGAAGTACTAACATTTGATATTTGATATTTAAGTTAATGCTGTCATGAAGTCTACTTCATTAACATAGCAAACTAAACTATAACATCATTTGTATAGCAAATGAATACTCACTACATACTAGACACTATTAACTGTAATCACCTAAAAATATTTATTAATTACTGGTCTTCTAATGAAATGTATTGGTTAAATCTTTGTTGGTTTTTTGGTTTAATCTCTACTATAGATTGAACTGTATCTCCCCCAGAATCCTTGCTTGTAGCTCTAATCCCCAATGTGATGGTGTTTGAAGATGAGTCCACTGGGAGGTAATTTAGGGTTACAGGAGGTCGTGAAGGCAGGCACCTCATAATGGGATCAGTAGCTTTATAAAAAGTGAGAGAGGGTTGCTCTCTGTCCTGTACAGACACATGAGGTGGCTATTTGAAAGAGAAGAAGGATGTTCCCAGAAACCACATCAGTCTTGGACTTTCTTCTCATTCTAGCCTCCACAACCAAGATAAATAAACATCTGTTGTTTAAGTCTCCTTGTCTATGGAATTGTGTTATAGCAGCCAAGCAGACTAACACAACTTCTTCTTTCACAACACATTTTTCTTTTAAGATCTTGAAAACGTATGGAAATATTAGATACTGGTTTGAAACACTGTAAATACTGTGTTAGATTTTGTATATTCTAAAACAAATATATGGATTTTAAATGTTTTACTGTGGAAAATATTCCTAAAGTGTTTTAGATGTAATTCTTACACGATTGTAGAGATAAACAGATGAACTGCTTTTCTGAGAAATGAATATCCTAAGACTGTATCAGTAATCAAACTGGCTTGATTACTACTAGTAATCAATGCATATTTAAGCAAATAAAGAGGATTAGAGTGATAAACATTACACATTACAGTATTATAATGGTTAAGAATCGAGTTGGTTTATGAAAACAACATATATACTTCACATACTTTAAAATTCCAGGAAAAAATATACTCACATGCCAAGCCCCACCAGGTGGACCTTTACCAAGAACTAAGTGAGGAATATAATGATGCTGTTCTAATTTCCAGTGCAAAATGGATGGATAGTCATACCCAAAGTCAGCATCTGGATGAAGCAGTGTGTCAAAAAGCACTGCAACTGGATTGGATGATCGGCCCTCAAGACCCTCAGACAAATATTCTAAGTCCTAAAAGAAAAGTGGAAAAAAAAGTACAGTTTGGAAAAATTAAAAATAGCTATCATAATAATGATCATTACTCTAATTCAGTGTTTCCCTGATAATGGGCTGTACAGCACTGAAGTTAAGTTCCTAGAGATCTCAATAGATTCTTTGGTCAAATATAGGAAAAGGCTAGGTTTCAATAAAGCTAACCAGATCAATATACAGAAAAACTTAAGAGGCTATTACATGCTAATGCCCTATCCTCATGTCTACTAATAAAAAATAAGTCCTTTCAAAACTTATTTGAACATGGAACATCTACTAAGATGCCATCAAGAAATTATTTCAGAAAATCAGTTCTAACAAATTCAGTCAAGCAAATAGAACCCAGAAAAATATATTTATTAATCTAAAAAGTGACGGAAAGCATTACTTCAAATTTTCAACCAAGAAACAATGTTCATCTAAGTAAAAGCTAATGTTTTAACATAAAAATTTTAAAAATTACACGTTAAGTAAGAGATAATACCTGATCAACAATGGAAAGATGTCTTGCTTCTTCTAATTTACTATGTAAGATTGCATTGGGGTGCATTGCTTCTGATGATAAATATGGTCTGTAGCCTGATAACATATAGGAGAGGCATATTCCTGAAGGTCCATTTCCTATTAAAAAAGGTACAAAGAGATACATTATACATGTTTACACTCTGGTTTTTTGTTTTTCTCCTATTGTGAAGACAGTTCTTCTTCTTTGCCAATTCTTCCTTCTCTAACCTTTTAAAATCAGATGTTTGCAAGATTCTGATGTTAACCTTCTCTACTATTTTCTTTTGTAAGTCTCATCTATTAAGGCTTCAACTCTCTATGTTCCAGAAATTGGTTCTCTAGGCTGACTTCTTTCCTTAGATTACATTCCACTTTCCTTTATGCTACTTCTTCACTCCAATCTATTAATAACGTAAACACAATGTGTAAAGGCAAATTCTTGAATCCCTTCATTTAGGCACCCTATTCTTTAAACCATATCCCATTTCAAGGCATAATTTTTAGCAAAATCCTAAACTAATTAGGTTCTAGTTATACACTTATTTTACCATCTATATCTACTCAGTTGTCTTTGCTATTCCCACCTCTGTTCTCTCACCTAGAAGACAGTCTCCTACTGTTTCTCCTTCCTTAGATTTGCCCACTCCCAAATCACTGCACATATGGCATTCAGATGAATTTGGTAACACAGTCGATATGACATTCTCCTCCATTCTAAAAGTTTCAATTGTTTGTGTCGGACTATCTAGTATTCTCCATGTTCTGATCTCAATTTTCTTTCCAGGCCCAGATCCTAATACAAGTATTGCCTTCCTTTACACTTAAACACTTTAACTAAAACCAAACTGGACTTACGGTTGAACTCAGTTGAACTATGTCCATTTATGTAGTTCTTTTAGTCTTGGTTGCCACTTATCTATGCCCTCTACCAAAAATTTAATTCATCTATGACAACTGCTAGCCATCAATGAAAGAATTCTATTATTGCCTAACAGATTATACTAAATAAAATATACTCAAAGATGTAAATATGAAAACTGTAAGAATACTAGAAAAGGAATAATATTCTGTACATATAATGCTACAGTATAAAATATCTGAACATGACAGAAAACCAAAAAAGATACAGTAAGCTACTTTTTTGATGAAAATTAAAAACAGATGACCAACAGTAGGAATTAGGATCTGAGGCATAGAGTTAATTCACTTGAAACAAACAAAAAAGGCACAAAATACTGAGGAAGAAAAATCATATGCCAGTATCAGGAGATGTAGGAAAAACATTTGACAAATTCCAATATTCTCTTACAATTTTTAAACAACTCAATAAATGAGGAATAGAGGGGAATTTCTTCAACATGGTAAAGAATACAAATAATATACATAGTTAACACCATGCACAGTGGTGAGAAACTAAATATTTTCCCTCTAAGATCAGGAACAAAACAAGGACGTTCCTTTTCATCACTCACACTCAACACCATAATTAAAGTTCAAGCTAGTGCAATAAAATAAAGAAAGAAAATAAAAGAGATAAAGATTAGAAAAAAATCATCCCAGTTTACAAAGGACATGATTATTTCAGTAGAAAATCTCAAGGAATTGACAAAAGAAAGAAAGAAAAAACATCCTGGAATACACAAGCAATTTCAGCAAGATGTCAGCTTACAAATCAATAAGCAAAAGTCAATTGTTTCCTTTTTTTTTTTTTTTTAAGATTTATTTGAAAGGCAGAGTTACAGAGAGAGAGGGAGAGACATATGAGATCTTCTATCCACTGGTTCACTCCCCAAATGGATACAACGGACCTGGCTAGGCCAGGGCAAAACCAGGAGCCTAGAACTCCATCTGGGTCTCCATAAGGGTGGTAGGGGCCAAGGCAGTTGGCCCATCTTCTGCTGCTTTCTCAGGTATATTAGCAGGGAGTTGGGAAGTAGAGCAGCTAGGCCTCCAATCAGTGCTCATAAAGGATGCTCATATGGGATGGCATTGCAGGCAGTGGCTTAACCTACTGTGCCACAATGCAGGCCTCAGTCAATTGCTTTCCTATACACCAGCAACAGCAATGAACAGGTAAAATTTGAAATTAAAAATGTACCATTTAAATTTATACTAAAAATTAATTTAGGTGTAAATCTAACAAGATATAGATAAGATTTATACGATATAAGCTAATCCTCTGCCTGCGGCATCAGCACCCCTGGTTCTAGTCCCGGTTGAGGCACCGCATTCTGTCCCGGTTGCTCCTCTTCCAGTCTAGCTCTCTGCTGTGGCCTGGGAAGGTAATGGAGGATGGCTCAAGTCCTTGGGCCCTGCACCCGCATGGGAGACCAGGAGAAGCACCTGGCTCCTGGCTTCGGATTGGCGCAGGGCTGCAGCGCACCGGCCGTAGCGGCCATTTGGGGGGGTAAACCATCAGAAGGAAGAACTTTCTCTCCGTCTGTCTCTAACTCTGCCTGTCAAAAATAAATAAATAAATAAATAAATAAATAAATAAGATTTACATGATAAAAATCACAAAACTCTGATCAAAGAAAACCTGAAACTGAACCACACAAGCAGAAAGATAATGCCATGTTCATGGAGTACAAGACTGAATATTATAAAATGTCAGTTTTTCTCAACTGATTTATAGATTCAACACAATTATAATAAAAAAATCTCAGCAAAATACTTTGTGGATACTGGCAAACTGATTCTGAGGTTTATATAGAAATGGAATGACCCAGAATAAAAAAAAATAAATTCAGAGAACATAATTCAATTTCATGTATTACTTTAATGCTACAGTAAATAAGATGGTGTGTAAATGGTGAAAGTAAAGAAAAATAGATAAATGGCACAGAATAGAGTTAACAAAAACATAGTTAACAAAAACATAGTCAATTGGGCCAGGGCTGTGGTGTAGCAGGTAAAGTTGCCGCCTGCAGTGCGGGCATCCCATATGGGCCCTGGTTCTAGTCATGGCTGCTCCACTTCCGATCTAGGTCTCTGCTATGGCCTGGGAAGCAGTAGGAGATGGCCCAAGGCCTTGGACCCCTGCACCCACATTGGAGACCCAGAAGCAGCTCCTGGCTCCTGGCTTCAGACTGGTGCAGCTCCGGCTATTGCAGCCAATTGGGGAGTGAACCACCGGGTAGAAGATCTCTCGCTTTCTCCCTCTCTGCCTCTGCGTCTCTCTGTGTAACTCTGACTTTCAAATAAATAAATAAATCTTGAAAAAAAATATATAGTTTAATTGAAGTTTGACAAAGAAGGCTATCCAATCGAGAAAGGAGTCTTTTCAACAAATGTGCTGAAACAACTGGATATTCTAAGGAAAAAAAATACAAATTTGGGTAATACATCTTTCACAAAAATCAACTTAAAAAATGCAGTACTAGAAAATTTCCAGAAGAAAACCTAAAAGTCCTTGGCTTTGGTAATGAATTTTCAGATAAAACACCAATAGCAGGATCTGTGAAAGAAAAAAATAAGTAGGACATCACTGAAATTTAAAACTTGGAAAGAGCATTGTGGCACAGTGGTTAAGGCACTACTTTGGAGGCAGTGTTCTTTTGGAGTGTCTGATACCAGTCCCAGCTCTTCCACTTCCAATCCAGCTTTCTGTTAATGCATCCTAGGAGGCAGTGATAATGGCTCAGGTACTTAAGTCCTTCCCATCTACAGAGAAAACCAGACTGACATTCAGGCCCTTGGTTTTGACCTAGCCAGCCTCGGCTATTGTGGGCATCTAGGGACTGAACCAGTGGATGGAAAATCTCTGTGTTTCTCTGCCTTTCAAATAAATAAAAATAATTTTAAAAACTCCATTTTAAGGCCGGCGCCGTGGCTCAACAGGCTAATCCTCCACCTTGCGACGCCGGCACACGGGGTTCTAGTCCCGGTCGGGGCGCCGGATTCTGTCCCGGTTGCCCCTCTTCCAGGCCAGCCCTCTGCTGTGGCCCAGGAGTGCAGTGGAGGATGGGCCAAGTGCTTGGGCTTTGCACCCCATGGGAGACCAGGAAAAAGCACCTAGCACCTGGCTCCTGCCATCGGATGAGCGCGGTGCGCCGGCTGTAGCGCGCTGTCTGCGGCAGCCATTGGAGGGTGAACCAACGGCAAAGGAAGACCTTTCTCTCTGTCTCTCTCTCTCACTGTCCACTCTGCCTGTCACCAAAAAAAAAAAAAAAAAAAACTCCATTTTAAAAAAATTTAGAACTAAGGCTCCATAAAAGACACTGCTAAGAGAATGGAAAGCAAAGTCCCAGACTAGGACAAAGTACTTGCAAAGCACATATCTGATAAATGGCCTGTACCTAAGATACACAGAGAACTCTTAAAATTCAGCTAGAAGAAAACCAATATTGTGCAGACTCGTTCTATGAGGCCTGAACTGTCAGGGACAGTGGGGCAATCGTGTTCTTCAACAAGAAGCACCGGGCACAGACTTCGGTGAACACTTCTGCTTTATTAACGACCATGTACAATTTTTAACAGGCAGGCAGAAGGGGCGTAACTAATTCAGGGCAACACGTCAGAACCGACACTGGCACCAATATGCCTCTCCAATTGGCTTGAAGGTCAGGTAGCTAGGGTAGCTTTCCAGGTGGGCCTGGGCCATACCCAGGAGCAGTTTACCTGACTGGCAGAAGCTGGGGGTGGGGAGAAATGTGCCCAGGACTCCCGCCACCTGCCAGCAGCCAGGCAGCGGGGTCCCTCTTGAGAAGCACGACACACCATGCCCTCTCAACCTCCTGCATGGGCAGGGCAGGCAGTCTCATGGGATCACCCAGAATAACCCAATTAAATATTGGGCAAAACAGCTGATCAGATACCTCATCAAAGATAATGCAAAAATAGCTAATAAGCATTTGAAAAGATTAAAATACATGGGGGCCAGTGCTATGGCACAGCAGGTTAAAGCCCTGGCCTGAAGTGCTGGCATCCCATATGGGCGCCAGTTCTAGTCCTGGCTGCTCCTCTTCCAATCCAGCTCTCTGCTATGGCCTGGGAAAGCAGAAGATGGCCCAAGTCCTTGGGCCCATGTACCCACGTGGGAGACCTGAAAGAAGCTCCTGCTTCCTGACTTCGGATCAGCTCAGCTCCCGCCACTGCGGCCATCTGGGGAGTAAACCAGCATATGGAAGACCTCTCTCTGTAACTCTGTCATTCAAATAATTAAAATAAATCTTAAAAAAAAATTATACATGATTATGGAGTTGCAAACTAAAACCAGATAGCACTACACACCTATAAGAATGGTTAAAACCCAAAGTAGAGACCACTCCAAATGCTGACAAGGATGTGGAACAATCTAAACTCTCAATCATGGCTAGAGAGAATGCAAAATTATATAGTCATATTCTAAGACAGTTTGGAAATTTCTTAAAAAGCTAAATATAGTCTTAGCATATGATCCAGCAATCATATTCCTAGGTATTTGCCCAAATGAGCTTAAAACTTACATCTATACAAAAATCTTCACAGAATGTTTATAGCAACTTCATTCATAATTGTCAAAATTGGAAGCAACCGAGATATCCTTCAAAAAAGCAGACAGATAAAGGTTGGTGTTGGTGCAGCAGTTAAGCTGCTGCTTGGGACACCTGCATTCCATATCAGAATACCTGGGCTGCAGCTCAGCTCCACTTTCAAACCAGCTTCCTACAAATGTGAACTCTGGGAGACAGCAGGTGAGGGCTCAAGTACTTTGGTCCCTGTCACTCGCGTGGGAGACTGGGATGGATTTCCAGGTTCTTTGATTATCTGGCTCAGCTATAACTAATTCAGGCATTTGGGGGGATGAACCAACAGACTGAAGATCTCCATCTTTCTCTCTTTCTCTTTCTTTCAAATAAATAAATAAAATGTTAAAAAAAAAAAAACAGCAAACAGATAAACTGCAGTACATCCACACAATAGAATGTTTTCCAGTGATAAAAGGAAATGCACTATCAAGTCACAAAAAAATAGAAGAACAATAAATGCCCACAGTTAAGTAGAAGTGTCAATCTGAAAAGGAAAAAGGCTACATACTGTATGAATATAACTATATTAATGGAAACGGCAAAGCCAAAAGCAGTAACACAGAAGAAAGGTTAATGATTGCCAGGGGGTGCAGGCTAAAGGAAGTATGAATAGGTAGAACACAGAGTTTTAGGGCAATGAAAATTATCTGTAGGATCCTGTAATAGTGGATACACGACATTATACATTCACCAAAAACCCACAGAATATACAACATGGAGAATGTACTGCAATGTAAATTACAAATTTTAGATAATGATATCTATGGCTTGTATGTGGTTTGCATTACCCAGCCCCAAAGGTTTCATATAATTTGGAGGCTTGGTTCTGAGAGTGGTACTACTGGGAAGTGGCGGAACCTATGAGAGGTTGGGCCTGGAGGGAAGTCCTTATGTCACTGGGAGCATGCTCTTGGAAGATGAGACTCCTTTGTAGTTCTCCCAATAAGGTTGTTACAAAAAGAATAAGACTGGTCCCTTCTACTGTACAGCTTTGAGATGTGACCTCTTGTCTCAACACATGATCCTGTAACTGTAATCTGCCAGGATGCGATGCAAAGAAAGAGAGAGAGGGAGGGAGGGAAGAAGGTAGAGAGAGGGAGAGAAGAGGAGGGGGAGAGGGGAAGAGGGGGAGAGGGGAAGAGGGGGAGGGGGGGAGAGAGGGAGGGAGAGAAATGTCCTCACCAGAATCAGGTCAATGACATGCCTCTGAGCTCCAAAACCAAGCTAAATAAAATTTTTTAAGTAGCTTATGCCAAGTATTTCACTGTAGTGACAAAAAAACTGACTGATGCAATAACGCATCAGTACTGAATTGTCAACTGTTAACAAAAATACCACATCAATGCAAGATGTTAATTTTAACAGCAGGGGAAGTGGGGAAAGGGGCAAAGGAGGAATACAGGAGAACTCTCTGAACTTTGTTGGGTTTTTCTGTAAACTTAAATTGTTCTAATAAGTAAAATCTATTAAATAAATGACAAATAGAAGAAATTAGGATATAAGAAAAAAAACTAAACTTCTTAGGCTGGCGCTGTGGCTCAATAGGCTAATCCTCCGCCTGCAGTGCCAGCACCCCGGGTTCTAGTCCTGGTCGGCGTGCCAGATTCTGTCCAAGTTGCTCCTCTTCCAGTCCAGCTCTCTGCTGTGGCTCGGGAAGGCAGTGGAGGATTGCCCAAGTTCTTGGGCCCTGAACCCGCATGGGAGACCAGGAGAAGCACCTGGCTCCTGGCTCTGGATCAGCGCGGTGCGCAGGCCGCAGCGGCCATTGGGGGGTGAACCAACAGAAAAGGAAGACCTTTCTCTGTTTCTCTCTCACTGTCCACTCTGCCTGTCCAAAAAAAAAAAAAAACTAAACTAAACTTCTCAAAACAAAATGATACAACACACCAAAGACAAGAACAAAAAAGGCAGTTCAAAGAGAAATAAACTGTGGTTGGGACAATGAGCCCTCACTCCCCAAGATATTTCAGTCTTAAGCCCTGGAACCTGGGAACATTATCTTATGCAGCAAAAGGCCTTTGTAGATGTGATTAATAATCTTGAGTTGCAGAGCATCCTGGATATTCAGAGGGGCCCAAAATAATGGCAGAGTCCCTAAAACAGAGATCTTCTCTACTCCAAACTGGTGAGAATGAGATGTGACTATGGAAAAAGATTAAAAAGCAAATATCATTGCTGGTTTTGAAGATGCTAAAGAACCTACAGACAAGAAATGTGAACAGCTTTCAAACACTAGTAAAGGTAAGAAAACAGATTCTTTTCAGAGTTTCCTGAAGGGTAAGATAAGCCCACAGACACCTTGATTTTTAAATCTATGTCAACATTCTGACCTACAGAAAAACATATAAGGCTAACAGGTTGGTGGTAATTTATTACAAAAGTAACCAATACCTGTTTTACAGAAATAAATTCTTTATGCTCAGGCCAATGATGCTATTGCTAACAGTAGTTGCTCTAAATACATTAGATTAAGCTACTCATAGATGAGTTAGCAGAGACAAAACAGGGATAGTTTATTTTTGGAGAAGTGAGGTAGGCAAGCACAAACAAAAGTAGTTTCTCTTTTTCTGATCCTCCTACAGCCTAGCCAGACAAGAAGATACTGTCCCTTTATTCATTTTGGGACATTCAGGATGGCAAACCAGGGTTGGACGTAAGAGGGAAAAGATGATGCATGGTCACTGAGAGCTATCTTGGATGTGAACTATTGTAAAAACTGTCATCTCTATCAAACTCCCTAGAGGCCAGGACTGCAAAGTCGCTCTCCTTCTCCCCCCTAACATCTCCCATATGCCAGCCATAGACACAATCTTAACCCTCTTTCTACTGTCTCTGAAACAAACTATCAAAGAGACACAGGAAGTGAAAAGCACTTATGTCCCAAAATTCTCCCCTTTGCCTTGGCTTCACACAAACAGTACTGTCTGACTTCCTTGAGTTTGAATATTAAATGTAAAATATGCATGACAGGTATTTAAATGAAATTATAAACTATTATAATTTGAAATTACATTTTATTAATAGCTTAATTTTAGTATTTTTCATGCCTGATATCTTTAATGCCTATCTTTTGAGGTGATACAAAGGATAAATAATAGCAATATTATGGTTAATTATAATCACAATGTGGAGTATTATGTCTATGCTAATTGAGTACTAGTTACTACAATGCACACATCATTCAAGTTCTGAATCCATTTCCCTACATCTGCCCTACAAACATCAGGGGGCTATAGTGTTGCATGGTATAGTGCCATAATACACACAGAATTCTCTGAACAGAACTCTAAAAATACTGGTTATCATCATTAGCATAATACTGGTCACAGAGTTAACACAAGTGATATGCAGTATCAGTCCTTCAATGAAAAGGTATTAAATTCTAATAGAGATTCTTGTCAGATAAAAACAAATTCTCTAGAGATTTGGTTATCAGCTCTTTTTAAAAAAATTTATTTGAAAGGCAGAGATACAGAATGAGAAAAGGAGGGACAGAGACAAACCTTCCATCCTCCTGAAGCCAGGAGCCAATATCTTCTTCTGGTCTCCCAAGTGGGTGGCAGGAGCCCAAGAACCTGGGCAATCTTTTGCTGCTTTCCCCAGCCACTAGCAGGAAGCAGGGAGGAAGTGGAGCAGCTTGGACTTGAACTGTTGTCCATATGGGATGCCAGAGCTGCATACAGGCAGCAGCTTAACCCACCATACCGCAACACCAGTCCTGGTTATTAGCTATTTTAATGTATCAAATAACCTAAGAATAGTTTTCACTATTTTATAAGTATAATCCTAAGCACCTACACTGCCTAATTGTACATTTATAAAAATAATAAGGATCAGAACTAATTTTAAGAGATAAAATGCAATAACTTACCTATTATTACCACAGGCAAAGTCACAGATGAGTCCCCAAGTAAAGAAGTTTCTTCAACTAATGGCATCGCTTTAACTTTTTGCCCCAAATTATCACCAAAATATTGCACTAGGGAATTAAAAATCTCTCCTTCAGTTTCACTGTCACTATAGTTTCTTTGAAAAAAAAAAGAAGAGAGAAAAAACAAAACAAGGGATATGTCAATAGTGCCTTTATAAAAATCAGTCTTCATTCAGATGTTATTTAGACCATAAAATATTCGTTGTTTCATAAGAGAGAGAAGTTTCTGGTTAATGCTTTCAAATTAGTAGCTCTGGTATGTATCAACTCACACCATTTTGAAGGACAAAAATCCTAAATAGCTGCTTATCTAGTATCTTATAGACAAGTTCCTACTAAATATGAAGCTCTCCTTAATAGTCAAAGGCAAAGCACTGTAGTGGGGATTTTATAATTCTCTGAAATCTCCCAGGAATGGCTAGTTACCCCTCTCCATTTTTCTCATTAATTGATGAGTATATTAAAGATAATATAGTCACATGGTTTAAGGAAAAATTACTGTACTTTAATATAAATTATGAATTTTGGCATTAGCAATGAGGTTTATACATTCTTATCCTCAAAAACATATTAATATAAGGAAAGATCTTAACATTGACTACCCCCTTTCTCACTGCCTTTTCAGCATCAATTTTAGCTTATCTTCCATGTTCACAAAATAAAGCATCACTCCAGAGAATACTCTAGTACAGAATTCCTGATTTCTCTTAATATAGTCAGCAACACTCATAAAAGTCTATAAGTATTATACTTATATGTATTAGTGGGTATGTTAAGTATTAGTCCTAAAATGATAAATATGGGGTAGATCAGTTATTTCATAGAACTTCAGCCAACTGGTTAATCTCTAAGAGTGGAAATAATTAGGGAATTATTTCTGCTTCCCAGTAACATTCAGAGTTTCAAATCTACCCTGAGACAGGCAGAGTTCTGAAGAATACAGAAAGATTTCCTGAACCAAAGAAAGTAATCCCCATCCACAAACACCTAAACTCCTCCAACATGGCCCCTTCTGACCAGAAGAGATAACCAACTGGGCATGGCTATGAAGGGAAGGCCCTTCCTCACACTTCAAACCTGCCTCAGGAAGCACGTGTCTTACACTCAATCCACCCTTTTCAGAATCGTTTCATCTGCTGCTTCTGATCACACACAGATGCATCTGCTGTCTTGCTTTCTTCTGCCTCTTAGCAACAGTATTTAACATGAGAGCTTTATTCTCTGGCTTGTCCCAGACAACGCATATCAATGAAACCACCCATATAATATGTGGCCTTTTGTGTCCAGCTTCTTCTTCCACTGAGCATGTTTTTAAGGTTTACTCCCTTGATAGCTGAATAATATTCCACTGTATGCAAATACATTTTTTTGACAGGCAGAATGGATAGTGAGTGAGAGAGAGAGAGAGAGAATGGTCTTCCTTTTTGCCGCTGGTTCACCCTCCAATGGCCGCTGCGCTGCGGCCAGCGCATCACGCTGATCTGAAGCCAGGAGCTTCTCCTGGTCTCATGCGGGTGCAGGGCCCAAGGATTTGGGCCATCTTCCACTGCACTACCGGGCCACAGCAGAGAGCTGGCCTGGTAGAGGGGCAACCGGGACAGAACCCAGCGCCCTGACCGGGACTGGAACCCGGTGTGCCGGTGCTGCAAGGCGGAGGATTAGCCTATTGAGCCACGGCGCCGGCCACATTTTGTTTATTCATTCATCAGTTGATGAACATATGGGTAGTTTCCATTTTTTGGCTACGATGGAAATTATGAATAATGCTGCTATAGATACATGGGTAAGTTTTATGTGGACACATGTTTTCATTTCTCTAGGGTATGTTTCTAGAAATACAATGCCTTGGTTATAACTCTATATTACCATCTTCAGGAAGTGCCAAACTGAGTCTCTGTGACAGTTAATATTCCTAACATCCAAGGGTTCCAATTACTCCACATCCATGCAAACACTGTTACTTTTCACCTTAGCTATCCAAGTAGATGTGAAATGGTACCTCACTGCAGTTTTTAATTGCTCTTCTGTAATGCCTAGTAAGGCTAAGCATCTTTTCATATGCTTATCTGCCATCTGAATACCTTCTTTGGAGAAATATCTAAAGAAATCCTTTGTCAATTTTTATTGTTAAGCTTTAAAGTTCTTTATATATTCTAGACACAAGTTATTTTTATAAACGTGGCTCTAAATATTTCCCATCCCACGGGCTGCTTTTTCACTCTTTTCATGATGTCTTTTTTTTTTTTTTGACAGGCAGAGTGGACAGTGAGAGAGAGAGACAGAGAAAGGTCTTCCTTTGCCTTTGGTTCACCCTGCAATGGCCGCCGCACTGCGGCCGGCGCACCGCGCTGATCCAATGGCAGGAGCCAGGTGCTTCTCCTCATCTCCCTTGGGGTGCAGGGCCCAAGGACTGGGGCCATCCTCCACTGCACTCCCTGGCCACAGCAGAGAGCTGGCCTGGAAGAGGGGCAACAGGGACAGAATCCAGCGCCCCGACCGGGACTAGAACCCGGTATGCCAGCGCCACAGGTGGAGGATTAGCCTGTTGAGCCACAGCGCCGGCCTCATGATGTAAAAATCATGTAAGCTTTAAATTTAAATTTAAAGTCCAACTTTACTTTTTTGTTGGTGTTGCTGTTGCCGTCACATCTAAAGAAATCACTGCCTCATCCATAGTCATAAAGATTTATTTCTAAGCTTTCTTTTAAGAGTTTTTTTTTTTTTAAGTTTATTTATTTATTTGACAATCAGAGTTACGGAGACAGAGAGAGATAGAAAGATCTTCTATCCACTGGTTTACTCCCCAGATGGCTACAACAGCCAGGGCTGGGCCAGGGTGAAGCAGGAACCACGAGATTCTTCCAGGTCTCCCACATGGATAGCAGGGGCCCACTGCTTTTCCCAGGCCTTTAGCATGGAACTGGATCAGAAGTGGAGAAGCTGGGACAGGAACCTGTGCCCATATGGGATGATGGTGTTGCTTGCAGCAGCTTTATTTGCTATACACAACACTGGCACCTCTTCTAAGAGTTTTATACTTTGAGTCCTTACCTTTAGGTCCTTCATCTTGTTTTAATTTTTGTACATGGTGTGAGGTAGGAGTACACCATTCTTTTTATTTATGGATATTCAGCCATCCTGATATTCAGACATCATCTCAGGGTCCTCATCAAAATCAATTCACCACCAATGTATTTGGGAGTTATTTCTGTATTCTCAATTCTATTCCATTGATCTATTGCTCTATATGCCAGAACCATACCATCTTGATTATTGTTGCTTGGTAGTATGTTTTGAAATGAGGAAGTATGAATTCTTTAACTTTGTTCTTTTTCAAAGGTTCTCTTGGCTATTCTAGATTCCTTGCATTTCCATATGAATCCTATGATTTGCTAGTCAGTTTATGCAAAAGAGGCAGATAGGATTCTGATAACCCTGCATCAAATCTGTAGATCAATTGTGGGAGTACAATAATCTTTTAAAAATTAAGTTTTTTCAATCATAACCATAGGATTCCTTTCCATGTAGTCATGTGTCACTTTAAGGTCTGAGAAATATTTCAGATGGTCACTTCTTGTGCAAACATCAGAGTACACGTACACAAACTAAGATGAATATGATGTCACCAGGCATTATGTGACCAAATGTCTGTACTCACGCCTGTATTTAGGCTTCTTTTTTTTGACAGTGTTTTGTAACCTTAAGCATACATATCCTAAACTTTAAAGATTTATTTCTAGGTATGTCATTATTTTTATGCTATAATAGATAGAATTGCCTTGTTAATTTCATTTTCAGATTGTTCATTGTTAGTATACAGTAATGCAATTCATTTTTAGACGTTTATCTTTCATACTGCAATGTTGGTAAATTTTTTAAAATATTGGTGAATTTACTAGGTCTAGTAGTTGTGTTAGAGAGTGTTTGGCCGGCGCTGTGGCTCAATAGGCTAATCCTCCGCCTTGCAGCACCGGCACACCGGGTTCCAGTCCCGGTCGGGGCGCCAGATTCTGTCCCTGTTGCCCCTCTTCCAGGCCAGCTCTCTGCTGTGGCCAGGGAGTGCAGTGGAGGATGGCCCAAGTGCTTGGGCCCTGCACCCCAGGGGAGACCAGGAGAAACACCTGGCTCCTGCCTTTGGATCAGCATGGTGCACCAGCCACAGCGCTCCGGCCGTGGCGGCCATTGGAAGGTGAACCAATGGCAAAGGAAGACCTTTCTCTCTGTCTCTCTCTCTCTCACTGTCCACTCTGCCTGTGAAAATAAATAAATAAATAAATAAAAGAGTGTGTTTCTGTGTGTATCTCAAGAAATCTGACTCTTGGGGGCTAGTGCTGGGGCAGAACAGGTAAAACCGCTGCCTGCAGTGCTGGCATCCTAGGGATCCTATATGGGTGCATGTTCAAGTACCAGCTGCTCTACTCCTGTTCCACTTCCGATCCAGTTCTCTTCTATGTCCTGGGAAAGCAAAAGATGACCCAAATCTTTGGGCCCCTGCACCTGCACAGGAGACCCAGAAGAAGCTCCTGGCTTCCCATTGGCACAGCTCTGGCCATTGCAGCCATCTGGGGAGTGAAATGGAAGATTTCTTTTTCTCTTTTTATGCCTTTCAAATAGATAAATCTTTGAAAAAAAAAAAAAAAAAAGGAAAAGAAATTTGAATCTTGTAGCCCTAGGATTCAAGTAAGAAGAGTAAAATTTTTAGATCATTTAAATTTTCTACACATTAGCTTAGATAAATTTATACAATATAAGTAATTTGTTCATATTTTTAAGAAGTCATCAATGTAATCTGTGTGGCAAACTATCTGTAATAAACGTATATGCTATTTGATAAACTAAAAGTGGTTCGGCACAGATATGAAAAATCAATCAACAGAGTGAAACTAACAAACAAAAAAGTATGGTTAACTGGTTTTACATAAAGCAATAATGAAATCAAAGCCTGTTAATTAATAACTAGTTTAAAAAATCAGAGCCTAGTAAATTTAGTACTGCTATAAATGTTTTAAGTAATGCAAACCACATCAATTATGTGAACAGTGGTAGTTTCCATTTTAGATTTTCAACCTGATAAACATTTCTATTTAAGACAGAAATTTACACTGGGAAACAAAAATCTACTTTTTATTTGGGCAAACAAATAAACCACAAAATATGCATAACTATATTTAAGAAACAGCTTCAAAAAGTTCATGGACAATAGAATTAAAAGATAAAGTTTATTTTGGTGCAAATAATTTTGAAATTCATGCAGTTTTCCTGTAATACAAATTATCCATGAACTTTTTGAAGAATCCTTGAAATAAAAAATAGCACTTTATACACATGCAAAAAAAAGTTACCCTTTCACTTTTTGTTTTTGAAACATTACAGTCCAATTTAAAAAAAAAAAAATTTAAAGGATGATACAGGCCTATTTAGATAACAAAGACTTTTCCTCCACCATAGCAATTACTCTTTAAAGGATCAAACCAAAATGAAAGGCTGCAAACAGGAGCCAAAATTTACCAAACTGATTCTACTAAATGAATAGCAGTGTTCTAAAACCACAGATTTAGTCAGTCACCCTTTTCATCTTCAGAACCGGAAATATGGACAATTAGAGGTCAGTTTCCTCACAGTACCTGTCTATTCAGGTATTAAGCAAATTCGAAAATACAGATGTTGTCGCAACTTGTTTTAAGTTCATGTACCATTAGTAAATTAGAAGCATATTCCAAAAGCAGCTAACAAACTTTAATTTTAGACATAACAGAACTGTTTTACCAATGAAAATATAACAGACTTGTTTTCTGCTGGGTCTCTTAAGACCACAATACAGCAAAACAGTTATCACCTCAACTCCAAACTGCCCTGCACAAAGGTAAGCAGGTGGTATTCACCACATGGTATCAGAAGAAAGGATGTGAATCTCAGTCTGTCCCCTCTGAGTTCAAAAGGGGTCAAAAGCATTTGGACAGTATTTTCTGAAAGGCATGTGAGTTTCTCAAAGCTTCAGTTTAACAAGTTTTCACCAGGGAAACCTGCTTTTTTGAAACTCTTCAATGTGAACCTGAGGTTCTCAAACCACCATGAAGTAGTTAATAAAAAACGAAATGAAACAAAACAGAGAAACAAAAACCCCACCTTGATTACATGTTAAAATTCAGAAATCTAGTACATAAAAATGTTTGTTATAATATCTAAAATTTGAAGACTCATACAAAACTCACTGAGCAGGATTGTTGCTATTACAAAAAGAGGGATTTGAGAGCTTTCCCCTGCCTTACATCCTTTTTGCAATTTGTTGAAGTTTAGCAATGTCTTCTCTAAACAATGTTATTACATACTAACAGGATTAACACGGAAACCAATTAAGATAGTTTATATACATATATATATAGATAGATAGATAGACATGCACACACACACACATATATATTACCATAGTGGCATTTATATATATATGTACTTCGCAGTTCACTGATGTGTAGTAACAGTAATTATCCCCCCCAAAAAGGATAAACAGTATATCTAGATATCTGTCACTGCGATATGAAAATATTTGTGATTTCCATTGATGACAGACACAGATACTACTGCGATTTGTTCCAAATGTTGGTTTTTAAAGTTTAGTGAAAATAATATTTCTTCCTATCCAAATTCATGGACCACCTAAATTCTACATATGGTCCTTAATATAAAAACTGTTGATCAGGTTTTCATACTTCTTACCAAAAAAAAAAAAAGTTTACACAGCATTATTCTGGAACATTTCTCTACGAAAGCCAGACATTACAGTCTTGGCTATGCTTAGCATTTCTTGACCCCAGTTAAAAAACAGTTTCTACTGTCTCTTTGGTCCCTCTCCCCTGTAAAAGTGCCCTGATTCACTTTTACTTTAAAATTGTATTATCTTTATCACCCCTAAAATCTTTACTCCTGAGTGTACAATTGTCATTTTTCCAAGTTTCTAAAATATACACACATAACATCTTCAGTCAGAACCTGGATGTAACTGGATCACAATACTTAAACAGTTCCTCGCCTTCCTCCCACCCAGTGAAACAAAAAATTTAAGGGGGAGCCCTCCGTGGATCCCTTTCCTAAAACTTTGCACGACTTGGATGTCTCAGCCCGCCGGGCCTAGCCGGTATCGCAGTCCTGCGACGAAATGCGGACAGCACAGATACGGTTCCCCGAAGCGAGGAGTCCCCGAGCCGGGGGGCCGAGGCGGACACCCAGACCGCACCGACCCCGGCGGCTCGGCCGAGGCGGAGGGGCGGCCGCTCGCCGGCCACCCGAGCCCGGCCGCGCCCCACCCCCGCCCGCTCCCCTCCCGTCCCCGGCGGGGAAATCACCTGAAATGACCGCTCAGGGAGCAGCGGCAGCACCACACCGGCATGGAGCGATGCGCCAGGGGCGCCCCAGCGCAGCCGCCAGGGCCGCCGCCGCCTTCCCCAGCGGGGCTGCCCACTCACTCGCGGTCTCCGGGTCGGCCGGGCGCCCCGGCCCCGCGCTCCCCCGTTGCAGCGGACGCCCCGGCTCGGTCGCGCCACAGTCCGCCTCCGGCTAGCGGCTTCCGCTCCTCGCCGGCGGGAAGCCGGGCACTGGCGGCCGCTGATCTCGGGGCGCCGCGTTGGGGGCGGGGCAGAGCGGGGCGGGGACGCTGCGACGGCGGCGGCGGCGGCGCGCGGGCTCCTCCTCGCAGGTGCGGCGGCGGCAGACGAGGCCCGCGATTGGTGGAGCCGCGGCCGCGGCAGAGGGGCCGGGCTTGATGCAGGGGAGGTTTCGGTGGCCCAGGGCTTCGGCCGGCCGGCGGAGTGCTGCGGGAGCAGCCGGCACCCGCGCCTCGGCCTGCCCCGTGCTGCGCGGTGTGGGGCGCTTGCGAGGCGGGCGGATGCTCGCTGACAGGGCCGAGCGGCGGGCGGAAGGGAAGGAGCTGCTAGCCCTGGCCTGCGGGAGGGCCCGAGAGAAGTCCAGCGTTAGGCGCGGCCTTGGCGACCCCGGCAAGGACCCTGGGGAAAGGCCGAGCCTCCCGCGTCTAAGAGCCCAGCGTTTCCTGGCGCGAGCCTGGGTGTCAGACGCCCGCGGCTTCCGGGCGCTCGTCGCCCTTGACCCCGTATCCCTGTCACCCGGGAGAACTCGAAACCACAGGTGCCTCGGGCCCACCCCCGGAGGTGCGGTTCACGGCAGTCTTGCGCTGTGGGTCTGGCTCCCAGACGTTGGCGAGTGTGAGGATTACCTGTGTCTGGTTAAAAATCAGTGCGCTCAGTGCCCCCCACTCCCTCCACGCCTCGCGGGGTGGTCTGTGGGCGAGGGAAGAGCAAGGACGGGCTTTTTCCTCAGTCCCTCCACAGTGGTTGTGATACAGCTAGGAGAAGTGAGTGTGCCTATTTTGTGTTTGTCAGAAATTAGGCAGCTGGTGGGAACCGCATCCACTGTTCCACACACGGGGATAGCTTTCTGTATCCCTTCCCAAAAGAGCCCCAGTTATCTTCGCAGGTGAAAGATGAGTTTATGTTTTTAAAAATACATTTTTTTTAAGTCCGCTTCAGTTTTGCTGAGTGTAGACATTGCATAAACTTGCACTTAGCAGGTTTTTTTAGATTCTGTGGAGCTTTAAAAGAAATCGTGGGATTCAGCTGCCTCTAAGACTATCCAGTCTAAGAATACATTTTCCATTTTTGAAAGTTCTCCTTTTTTCAGCTGTCGACAGTTGGATGCGTTCATTTTAATATTGGTTCTGCAAATACAGCATGAAATTGCTTTTCCCATGGTATTTATTTTTAAACAACCCAAGTTGCTAAAAGGTATTCCATTCCAATCCAGAAAGTTTAAGTAAATAGAGTAAATAAATTGGACATACGAAATTTTAGGCTTAATCTTGTGACTTTATTTCCATGGTTGAGATTGGATAATGGAATTTATTTATTTATTTATTTGACAGGCAGGGTGATGGAGAGAGGGAAAGAGAGAGAGAAATCTTTCATCTAGTCCTTCACGCTCCGGATGCTTGCACCATCCAGGCCGGGCCAGGCTGAAGCCAGCAGCCTGGCACTGCATCTGAGTGGTATGAACCCAAGTACTTGTGTCATCATCTGCTGCCTCCCAGGCTCATTAGCATGAAGCTGGATCAGAAGCGGAGGTGAGGATTTAATCCTAGGCAGCCTGATGTGGAACATAGGCATCCCAAGTGGCGTCTTAACCAGTGTCACACAACACCTATCCCAATGAATTATGATTATCCAGTCACAATGACTACATCGACAGTTTTTTTCTGTAACCAGTGGGACATATCAGAATTTTCATATTTTTATGTTGAAGTTGTATGTAAAGTTTCATTTAAATATAAAATTCAGAGCCGGCGCCACAGCTCACTAGGCTAATCCTCCGCCTTGCGGTGGCGGCACACGGGATTCTAGACCCGGTCGGGGCGCTGGATTCTGTCCCTGTTGCCCCTCTTCCAGGCCAGCACTCTGCTGTGGCCCCGGGAGTGCAGTGGAGGATGGCCCAAGTGCTTGGGCCCTGCACCCCATGGGAGACCAGGAGAAGCACCTGGCTCCTGGCTTTGGATCAGCACCATGCACCGGCCGCATTGCACCGGCCTCGGCAGCCATTAGAGGGTGAACCAATGGCAAAGGAAGACCTTTCTCTCTCTCTCACTATCCACTCTGCCTGTAAAAAATAAATAAATAAATAAATAAGTATAAAATTCAGAGTTAGTGAAATTGTAGGGAAACAGACTGATATTGTGGTATTCAAAATAAACTTTCATTTCATATACTCTAGGCAAATCTGTCCAATGAGCTGTGTCCGAAAAGGCATCATTTGATAGTATAATACTCAGAGCATGGTAGAAAATACTCTAGAAAAAATTCCTTTATTAACTTGAAGCTCTGTGAAGCTCAGCTGCCCTTCAGATTTATTATCTTTGAGCCCACTGGCACTTTTAGTACAGCAAAGGCCTTTGTGTAACTGTCAACTTGGAATTCTCATCAGTCCAGTTCTGAATCTAGATGGCAAATAGGTAGAATGCTTGCCTGAGTATTTGCAAAATTGGAAACAGGAGCTGTGCTGGGAACTTAAACTGAGATTGTTTTTCCCTGCAGATTTGGTCTCAGGGGACAGAAAAAATACCAAGCAGGCTTCATGCTTAAAAATACAATTTATTTTTTGAATATTATAGAAATTAGATTTGTTGCAAAGAATAGAATTCACTGTAGCTAACTTAAGGGCAGAAAAATTTCTTACAGGATATTACATGTGTTGCAGAACCATAGGAGAGCTGGAGAAACAAAATATGGATCCAGCTTAGAAAAATTCCTGTCATACTGCAAGAACAGGCCACCGAGGAAGCCACTGCCCACCTGAACAAAAACTGCCTGCCAATTCGGAAACTACAGTTACAGGCTCCGAAACTATACCTGAGATGCAGGTATAAAATATCTATGTATAAATATGTATATATACGCATTTGTGTGGTTTTTTTTTTTTTTTAGTTATATGTCTGCCTACTAAAAGTAAGTCCAGGATATCAGGAACTTCTTTGTTTACTGATACCAAGCACTGAAATCAGAACCTAGATGAACACAAAAAACCATATCCCTGGCAGCGTTGATGTTAGGCAAACCTCCAACTAATTGGGAGGGAAAATGAGTTATAAAGAACTAATTTTACTGTCTCATTTCCTGGGAGGTGGGTCAATAGGTTCTATTTGTATTACTACTAGAGGAAAGGAAAAAATAGTGCAACAGAGATAGAAAATATGACAAATGATGTCATAAGGAGTAATCTAGGTTATCAGAAGTTCCAGAAAGTGAAAAAAAAAAAGTGTTGGAGTGGAACGTACTTAACAAGAGAAAAAAGTTTTCGAACTAAAGGGAGATGTGAGTACTGAGCAGGAAAAAGAAAAAATACACATGTAGAGATATGAAATTTAAGGCTAGCAAGGATAAAGATTCTAAAGCTTCTAGAGTGCAAATTCGGGTTCCCTATAAAGGAATGAGATTTAGGTTGGCAACAGCCTTCTCATTAAGAGGACAGAGTTTTAGGAGACAAACAATGCCTGTGAACCTGGAATTTGATTCCTAGTCAAAACCCATTGAAGAGTATGGGGGCAGAATAGAAAAGAAAATTAAGCATAAACTGACAGTTTTACCTCCCAAATTTTCTTTTTTAGGATGTTACTTGAGGTTGTAGTGTGGTAGAACAAGGGAGGTATCCAAGAAACTGGAGCAGGTTGGGTCTTACAAACAGTAAAACCAATTCAGAAAAGCAATGAAGGTAAGTCCCAGGATGACAGTGGTGCAGCAGGAGGCCTGCCTATCCAGTGAGAAGAGAGACCACAGGGCTGTAAGGAGGGGAACTCCCTGCAGAGAAAGAGTCCCTAGATACCAGGTGGTTGTGGATGAGGAAGAAATAATGGTACCTAAGGGTAGATAGTTCAAACAGAAATAAAAAGGCAACTTGGAATCCAGTATGGTAGAGGGAAAAAGTTGTACAAAAACTGAGTATAATCATCAAATACAACTTGTCTGGGCAGTGAATAATGTTTTCATTGATATAAGATAAACCTTCACTGGTTTTCAAATTTACAATTGACCTGTAGACAAAGCAAGAATCCTTTATGGTTGCTCCCTTTTTATAAATTAAAAAAAATTCTAATGAGAATCTTTATGGTTATAGGACTCTTTGTAAATGTTAAACATGATAATGTAAAAGGGAGAAGAGAGATTATGAAAAGGGTATGTGATACAAGATTCATATCTGACAAAATGAAGCGATAGAAGTATGAGTCTGTTATTTCAAACCACATATTTAATCGCTAGAAAAGCTTATAGTAGTGACATAATTTGTTAAGTGTTGCAAGTTGAGAAAACTTGGGATAGTTTAATGTAGTTGGATCCTTATCTATCTTGACAGGAAATAAGTATGCAAGATCTAACATTGATACATCAAGAATTAGCAGTGTAAGCATATTATTTACAAACAGGAGAAATCTAAAAATGAAATATAAGTGATTGCCTCTAGAAAAAAAGATTGGAGGGATTGAGAAAGGTTGGGTTGGGATTTGTTGCTTTTGTGGTGTTAAGCCCATTTAAATTCATTTATTTATTAGCAAATATTGTGTGTCAGAATGTACCAAACACACATAAATGAAATGGACTTTACTGAAAAGTTGAAGAGACTGGCTATTTTCTATCGAACTATGCCAAAGTTGGAATTCAACATTAAATAGACTTCTCTTCAAATGTTTTTATTAGGCAGTTGATGCCAACCATGTTGCCACATGCTTCTCTCATCATTCCTCTTAGATTCTCACCCACTAACACAGACTTTCCTTCTACCAACACCCACATGCAGTCTTGTTTGTTGGGAACTCATGAATTGGGCTGCAAAGGAGAAATGCGGTCTTTCCTACCTTTCGTTTCCAATGGAGTGGGCAGGAGGTGTCTGCAGATCTTTCTGCCAAGGGGCTCTGTGGTTTTGGAATTCCAGGTGTTTTTTTTTTTTTTTTTTTTTTTTTTTTTTTTTTTTTTTATAAAGCTTTTATTTAAAGAATATAAATTTCCAAAGAACAGCTCATGGACCACAATGGCTCCCCCCTGGAGCAGCAACAATGATGAGCATGAGGGGCAGACTGTTTGGAAGTAGGAATGAAAACAAAGCCTTCTCTTTTTCACATATGCCAGAGTAGTGGTTCTCTACATGGCTGCGTATTAAAAGCCCCAAGGGAGCTCCTCGAACGCTTCAGTGTCCAGGCAGCACCTCTTCTTCCTACCCACCCATCACTACCAATTAAGTTAGAAAAATCTCTGAGTAAGAGACCTCAGGCCTATGATTCAAATCATTAATGTACAAGCCACATGCAGTTTCTGCACAATTGATTAAATTGGCAAAACAAATTAGAGTGGCAAGACTTTGTCAACCATATCCATTCTGATGGTAATATGGTTAAACTCTGAGAAAGAACTACATGGGTGCCAGCATTGTGGCGCGGTGGGTTAAGCCGTTGCCCACAACTCCAGCATCTCCTGTCAGAGCACAGATTCGAGCCCTGGCTGCTCTACTTCTGATTTGGCTGCACGGTAATGTGTCTGGCAAAGCAGAGGAAGATGACCCAAGTATCTGGGGCCCTGCCTCCCGCATGAGAAACCTGTTGGAGTTCCAGGCTCCTGTCTTTTGGCCTGGCCCAGCCCCAGCCGTTAAGTTCAGTTTGAGAGTGAACCAGTGGATCAAGATATCTCTATCTCTCTTTAACTGTCTTTTAAACAAATAAATAAATGTTAGGGAGAGAGAGAGAAAGAGAGAGAGCGAGCGAGCTATATTCACTTCTTTGACCATTCTGTAGCCTGGAGCTCCATCTGAAGTCTACCACTTGAATAGCAGGGATCCAAGTACCCTGACACAGCTGGGACTTGAACTGATACTCTGATATGGGATGCTCATCCTTCAGGTGGTGGCTTAATCCGTTGTGTGACAATACCTGGCCCCTATCCTTTGTTTTGTAAAAACCAGCTTATTCTTTCCTCACCTCCTATTATTATCAGTGCCCCCTACCCCGCAAACTGCTTCCCCATTGTTCTTTAAACATGCCAGGCAAGCTCTCCTTGGGATTTTTCCTTGGCTGTTCCTTCTGCCTGGGACATTCTTCCCAACATACATTCATGTCTAAGTTCGTCACTTCCTTAATGAGGCTGACCCCGGTCACTCTGTGTAACCTGTCCTCTGTGTCTCAAAATGTCACTCCAGTTTCATTTACTCTGTTCAAGTTTTATCATAGCACTTACCACCTTCTTACGTATGATTTGCCTGATTATGCATCTGTTGTGTAATATTTTTTTCTTCTCACTGGAAACTAAACAAATGAGATAGGATTTTTTTGTTTGTTTTGTACAATAATAAAACTTTAGTGTCTAGAACAGTGTGTAGTGCCAGTGAACATTCAATAAATATTTGTTGAAATTAAGGGGCCTCTTAAATAGCATTTAGTTCATTATCTCCAGAAAGGATTTATATGTAGCCAAATTACAAACACACATTACACACATTATGTAATGTATGTTTGGAATGTGCTGGTGTTACACTGTTATGTAAAGTCTTTGTGGAGTTATGAATCTCCCCCGGCGAATGTCTGTCTCCCAGTGAAGCTTGCTACATATCTAGACTGACATTCAGAAAGCTGGGCTTTAATCTTAACCTTGTATGTTCACTAGCTATCTAATATTGGGGAAGTTTCTTTACTCCTCTGAGCCTCACTTGTGTAATCCCCAACAAGAAAGGGAATCCCAAGTTCTCTTTCTCTTCTACTATACGTATTGTAAACTTGAAATACAATAAAATGTTAATTTTATGTTTTCCATTTTCTTACAAAAGCTGTTTAAACATACACCTATCTCCCTATTTAGGCTAAGTATTGTGGCTAAGATTTACCCTCTTTGGAATCACATTGTTTTTATGTTAATCCTTGCTTAACTGCTCCTGAGTACCAAACAAATCATTCAACATCTAGCAGCCTCAGTTCCTTCCACTGTAAAATGAAAGAAGTAATAGTACCAATTTTGGTAGGCATTGTTATATTTACTATGAAATTCAATTAGATAACCCATAACAATTAATGCATTTAATAATTCATGATAAGAATTTAGTTAACTGTTAACTATTAGCTTTCTGTTAAATATTTATGGAAATAAGACCAACTACATGATAAAGCAAAGGCTGTTTATTTAAAGCTTGCTGTAATAAGAGAGTCAATGCCCATCACTTGCATTTTGGCAGGGACACAAAGGTAGTCAGAAGAGTGAGAAAGCTTTGGGTATTCACTGATTGGAAGCCTTGGCCTGAAGAAGCTATAGGTGGCCTAACTAGAATCAAACTATCCCATATGATTGGTTAGGAGTACAGTTTGGCTTTCTCTGGTTGGTTCTAATTTGGATGTGTAGACAAAAATTAGGGAAGCCTTTAGTTACTAATCAAGTCCCTATCATTTGGGACCAGTTAATATGGAAATTACTCTTTAGCTTCCTAGGTTGTCGCTAGAGAAATTTGACTTCATGGACTGCTCACTGTAGATACAGGGATTAGTTTCCTCAGCAGATTGTTGCAGATTATTTATCATAGTCCTATGTTTATATATAATCTGGCCATTTTCCATTTTCATATTCAATCTCTTGGGAACATAAGAACAAAGTAAAATTTTATATCTTTCATAGATTTAGGTTTTATTTATATCTTGGAAGATATTAAGTGTGGGGATAATTTAAATCATTCAGTTTTGAAATTTATATTAATATATTAGTTTCAGAGTTTATTCTGATTAAATGCCAGTTTAGTGCTACAGCATGATTCTATGTGGGTCATGATTGCATTACCAGCGAATGGCAGGGTTCTTGTCTTGGCGCAAGAAAGAATTCAGGCATGAGACAGAGAGTAGTAGAAAGTAAAGTAGCAAGATTTATTAGGGAAGGGGCATCCTTAAGAACGGATGGGCACCTTTCCAGACAGAACCTGAGAGAGAGTGCCCAGTCGTTTGGACTGGGGGAGAGCAGAGTTACATGGTTGAGTGGAGAGATTACACCTGGGCAGGCCAGGTGGGCTGCTCAGCAGAGAGGCTAAGGGCTGAGCAGGTAGTCTGGTTGAGGCCAGGGTTTTTTAAGGAGATGGGTCTTGCTTCCCCACCTCTGCTGCTCTTGGAACAAAGTACTTTTTGGATGTAAATAGAAAAACTCCTATCTGAGTTTTCCCCCTGAAGTTATCAGACAGGGGGAAACCTGACTGGCATTGCCCCGGCCTTAGAGGAAGGATGGTTATTGAGTAGAAGGGGCTGGGCCCATTTGAAGTGCAGATACTGGGCTGCACCTGGAAGATTATCAGGCAGAAGGGGCAGGGACCCCCACCTGGCAGGTTATTGGGTAGAAGGAGCAGGGCAGGATGCAAATACTGGGCTGCCCCTGAATTGTGATTGGGATGACCTTGAGATGCATATACTGAACCCAAATGTCTCCTTAGGCCTTTGTCACACACATAAGCTCATATCTGACTTCCTACCTAACAATTGTAGCTAAGCCTTTGTTAGCAGAGTTATGGAGAATATTGACTAGAGAAAAATGGTTAGTTTCAGTTTTTTTCTTTAATAGGTCATTTAATTAAAAAGTTACTACTTTGTTGGTGCTGTATAAAACCTACCCAATCAGCACTTTACAAGGTACATTACCTTCCATTAGTTCTTTTAATCTTAAAAATGGCTTAGCGTAAATGAAATTATAGATGTCCTTTCTACCTAATCATCCTCTTCAATGCCTATTTTCCCATTACATAAAGGACAATGATGCATGGCAAGGTTATATTTGGAGACAGACTTATTTCCCACATTTCCCAACCAAAGCTTGAAAATTTAAATTTATGACAGCAAATAGGATCATTTCATAAGGACACTGATTAGTGTTTCTCCTTTTAAGTGTACTTTTGTTATTTTGCTCTTAGTTTTATTATTTTTTTTTAGCCTTAAAAGATTAACCTTCCAAGTCAATAAAATGGTTTTGTGACATTCTTTCATAGGTATACTGTGAATATTCATTGTTAAATTATTTCTTAACCTGGATATCAGAATTACAAGAGGTACTTAAGTAACAGTGATTAATTTGAAGACTCTCACTTGTTATTTCGCATTTATTGCCTATAGAATTGAAAGAAGACTTTGGATGTCAGATATAGCAGAGATCAAATTATTTCGAAAGGAAACTTGAATTCTCACCATTGAATAATTTATTTGTGATACAATTCTATGGAAAAAGATTTCTTGACTGGACATTTAAGCCAATTAAAATTTTACACAATTTTATAGTAAGACAACTTTCATTTATGTAATAATGACCTTGTTAGATATTTACTTTTGCTAGAATAACTACATATTTGTCCAAGTTCTCAATCTGAAAAAAATTTTTTATAAATCCCAGGAATAATAGTTTCAATCATATCTATAAAGTTATTTCTTACATTTTGTTTTAGAATATGTCCCAGTCATGATATAATTAAAATGATCATTTAATTGATAATTATTATATTGCCCATTGTGTTGGAATAACTAGGGTGTTTCATAAGGGTGTCCTAGGGGATTAGCAGTGAATGTGCTTATCTGTGTGCATTTTATGTTAATTTATATACCATGATAGAAGTAAATGAAAGTTCAAGCTAAGTGTGTTAGAATGTACTGTGACAACTACAGTTTAAAACTGGAATTCAAACTCAGTTTCCTCAAAACAGTGTGAAATTCACCTAGTCTTCCATGTGTAATTCTAGGGGGAAAGATTAACCTTCCTTATTGAAAACATATGCAAAGGTGAATCTCCAGAGTTAAATAACAAAAGCCATCAGGTATTTAGGTAAACTAATAAAAGAAAAAAGGTTTGAACTCTATCCACTAAGTATTTTTTTCTTATGAATACTGGTAAATATTTTATTTGGGGGAAGTTTCTGCTTTGCTGTTTCACAGATCTGCTTGCTCTTACTTAATATAAGGTATTGTCCCTTCATTCTGATTTATATTCTTTCCTTCATTATAAACATTTATTTCAAAGTGTTTTTACAATTAGACTTTATCAGTGATCCCTGTTAAATATAAGAGTGGGAATAAGAGAGGGAGGAGATGTACAATTTGGGACATGCTCAATCGGACTTGCCCCAAATGTTGGAGTTAGAAACGTGCCATCAAGATAGCTTGTACCAATGCCATCTCACTAGCCCAAGTGATCAATTTCAGTTCACAATTGATCACACTGATAGGTCTAAGAGTCAAAGGGATCACATAAACAAGACTAGTGTCTGCTAATACTAACTGATAGAATCAAAAAGGGAGAGAATGATATAGCAGAGATCATGGGAAGCGGGATACACAGCAGACTCATAGCATGGCAGATGTCCTAAACAGAACTCTGGCCTCAGAATCAGCCTTTAAGGCATTCGGATCTGGCTAAAGAGCCCATGAGAGTATTTTAGGCATGGAGAGCCAAGATACTCTGGCAAAAACAAACAAACAAACAAACAAAAAACCTAAATGAAAGATCTCTGCGAGTGAGATCCCAGTAGAAAGAACGGGGCCATCAAAGAAGGAGGTACCTTTCTCTGAAGGGAGGAGAGAACTTCCACTTTGACTACGACCCTGTCGGAATAAGATCGAAGTCGGCGAACTCAAAAGGCTTCCATAGCCTTGGAAACCCATGACTAGAGCCTAGGGAGATTTCTGACACCATAAACAAGAGTGTCAAATTGTTAAGTCAACAATAGGAGTCACTGTGCACTTACTCCTCATGTGGGATCTCTGTCCTTAATGTGTTGTCCAATGTGAATTAATGCTATAACTAGTACTCAAACAGTATTTTACACTTTATGTTCTGTGTGGGTGCAAACTGATGAAATCTGTACTTAATATATACTAAATCGATCTGTATATAATGATAATTGAAAATGAATCTTGATGTGAATGGGATGGGAGAGGGAGCGGGAGATGGGAGGGAAGTTATTGGGGGGAAAAGCCATTGTAATCCAAAAGCTTTACTTTGGAAAGTTATATTTACTAAATAAAAGTTTTAAAAAAACACCAAAATCAAAAAACAATTAGACTTTATCTTTTTTTTCTAGTTCTTGTTAAACACATTTTCTGTTTATTGTGTCTGCTGATAGTTTCTCAAAGTGATTTTTCCTCAAGCAGATTATAATCTCCAATTGTACATTCTTCTTCAGTAGTAAAGTTGGGAGTTTATGTTATTTTCTCACAATATAGAAATATAGAATATTTTTTTAAATATATTTATTTGAAAGGTAGAGAAATAGAGAAGGAGAGAGAGAGAGAGATTTTCCATTCACTGGTTCACTCCCCACATGGTCACAATGGTTGGGGCTGGGCCAGGCTAAAGTCAGGAGCCAGAACCTCTTCCAGGTCTCCCACAAGGGTGCAGGGGTCCAAGCACTTGGGCTGTCCTCTGCTGCTTTCCCAGGTAGCTGGATTGGAAGTGGAGCAGCTAGGACTCGAACTGGTACTCAGTGATGTAGAATTTTAACCACAGGGCAATTTCACATTTGCTTCTGCCTAGATTGAATGGGTTTTTCTATCTGGGTGAGTTATTAAAAAAAATCTGTTTTGAGTCATTGGAACCAAGCAGACAGAATGAATTTAGATTCCATAGCTACCCACTGGCCGAGCTATTGGCTTCCTTTAGATGATTTCTTTGCCACTCCAGATCCTAGACAGAGGACAAGCTTCCTTGCAACCTCCTAGGCAGGGTTAATGGCTGAGATTTCTGCATTTCATTGAATGATCAGATCCTTATGATTCTTGGTTGTTTGTAGGAAATGTTAACAGTAGTTGGGTGTTTTGGCCAGGGCACTCTTTTGCATATTTACCAGAATCATAACACCTCAGTATAAAGCATACTATCTAGTTTTAAAATGTCCATTAGCTAGAACTACCTTATAATTTTGTATCTAAATCAGGACACTTTGGAAATTGAAAGAAGGCATTATTGTTCATTGTACTGAAGTAACAGGTACAAAGCAGATCTATCATGGATAGTTACATGTGTGGTTACCCTGTTCATTAATAACTGTTCTGTATTTTTCCATTCCTTTTTTTTTTAAAAAAAGATTTATTTTATTTATTTTAAAAACATTACAGAGGGGTCTTCCATCTGCTAGTTCACTCCCCAGATGGCCGCAATAGCCAGAGCTGAGCTGATCTGAAGTCAGGAGCCAGGAGCTTCTTCGGGGTCTCCTATGTGGGCACAGGGGCCCAAGGATTTGGGTCATCCTCTACTGCTTTCCCAGGCCATGGAAGAGAGCCAGATCAGAAGAGGAGCAGCTGGGACTAGAACTGGTGCCCATATGGTATGCAGGCACTTCAGGCCAGAGCTTTAACCCGCTGCACCATAGTGTCAGTCCCATCCATTTCTTCTTTACTTCTGTTATCTGAGGATTTTGCTGTCAGTTTCTAGCTTCACAGTATATCCAAATCCTCCATTGTTATGTTTGATCCCTGTGTTTTTCTTGGGAGGAAAGAGTCCTTCTGATACACTTGTGCTGATGTGTTAGCTTAAGACATACTGGATTCTTTATTATAATAAGGAATTTAGACTTATCCAGAATAAGTCTTTATAATCTTTCAAGTTGCATTGCTTCTTAAAAGTTCTAATTGGGTTATCAGTTGTTTCTTCTCATTATAATTGTGTTTACTTGTATCATGGATACAAATATTTATAGTAAAGAATTTTTTGCTTTTTTTTCTCTTGAAACTGTTGACTGAATTTTGTCCAACATGTGCTTTAAGAATTTTCATCATTCCCAAGGTACAACAAAATCGTTTTCTTTCAAAAGGATCAAATCAGTACTTTGAACTTGAATTCACTACTGGTATGCACAATACTTCATTATTGTTTGGCATATAATTATAATCAGTAAATCTGCTTTGGCAGTAGAATTTTCATCTAATTACTTATTACTCAGAGCCCAGCATTACATGTCATACAAGTGGGACAAGCAAAAGCCAAGAAAGCTCTAAATTGACTGAAGTACCAGTAAAACAAACTGCAATGACACTGGCACATAGAACAAAATGTGCCTATTTTTTAACCTGAATGAAATCAAACTGGGCACTGGAATTCTGGCTTATAATCGAAGCCTAGTTACCAGAATTGGGGCACAAGGTGGAGCAACAAAATGCACAGGCAGAAATCTACACACATGTGAAGTGTGGATATACATGGTACAGCCACAATTAAGTCAGTCCAGAATAGTTTAAAAGCGTTTAGAGAAAGAATTGTCACCTGGTGGAGCTGATTCATTATCTTCATTTACTCTTCAGTCCCCTGTTTATTACTCATTCGTTTGGACACACGTTCTTTCCTTCTGACATGGTCCTCTCATTACCTCTTTTAGATGCTACAAGCCCAGGCAGAACACTCAGAACTGCCGAGGGGAAACTAGGTGAAAAGGCAGCAGCTGGCAATAAGCGTCCATTGTTATAACTTGGCTTTCTGGGCACAGGTCTGGTGACTGCCTCCCCTACTAGCTCTGTTTCTTTAATTCTTATTTTCCCCTGGTGACTGGGATCCTACTTCTACCTACTTTGTATTTTCATCTGTGGCACTCCTATGGCCAACCCGTCCTGATGGACTTTATTTTGACAAAGCTTTTTACTTTCTTAAATGGAAGGTTAATGTGTAAACTCTGATTCATTTCTGTGTTAAACTTTTTGGCTTCATTATTAAGAAGATATATTATATATATATTTATTTATAGGTAAAATGTTATTTACTCTATTGACAGAAGAAAATATGGATATTCTTTTCTCTCAATAATCTTATTTTCTTGAAAAAGGATGATAATTCTGATAGAGCCTATGCAGCTTATAGTTTTCTGAATTTGTTAATGTATTAACCTGAACATTGAAAGAGGAAACTGTATATATAATGCAAGCACAAAGAAATTATACAGAAGCATACATTTAGATCTACATATATAAATCATACCCTCTGGAGAACTCTCATGGATGCCACTATTTTCTTGTGTTTTTCTCCTGATCTCCCCACACAGGTTAGGATTCCTTGACATTGTGTAGTTCATGCTCTGTTGAACCAACATTTTCTTTTCTATTTATTTCAATACTTGCCAGTTTTCCTTATTTTCTTCAAATTGAATTGCAGAGGCTAACCCTTTTCCCAAAACCATAAATCTTGAGTCTTAGCATAGCATACTAGATACTAGATAATGTTTTAATTGCTCTTACCCCTTTATGTAGCCTTCCAGCAACCATCCTGTCCTAGACAACATCAATACTGTACAACAAAGTATTTATTGTCCTGAGCCTGTCATTCTCGTTTCCTGGAATGTCTTGCTTTCTATAGCTGAGAATTCCATTCTTTGGACTGCCAGAATCTATCTATGCTTACTACATGTTGGAGTTATTTCCAGCTTGAAGCTACCATGAATTAAAACAAAAAAAAATAAAATTACACATTTGCACACAGGTCTTTGTATAGAAGTCTGTTTTCATTTCCTTTGGGTTTTTCTGGAGTAGGATTACTGAGTCAAATGGCAGGAATATGCTTACCTTTATGAGAGACTTCCAATCTGACTGTGTCATTTTTGCATCTGCATAAGTGCATGGAGTTCCAATTTCTTAGTATCCTCATGAACACTTAGTATTACCAGACTTTTGAAGTTTAGACCATTCTGGTGATATGTAGTGGTATCTCGTTATGTGTGTGTGTGTGTGTGTGTGTGTGTGTGTGTTTTGAAATTTATTTACTTATTTGAAAGACAGAGTTAAAGAGAGGCAGGGGAAGAGAAAGGGAGAGAGATCTTCCATCTGCTGGTTTACTTCCCAAATGGATGCAATGAGTAGAGCTGAGCCAATCTGAAGCCAGGAGCCAGAAGCTTCTTCCAGGTCTCCCAGGCAGGTGCAGAGGGCCAAGGACTTGGGTCATCTTCTGCTGCTTTCCCAGGCCATAAAAGACAGCTGGACTGGAAGTGGAGCAGCTGGGACTGGAACCTGTGCCCATATGTGATGTGGGCACTGCTGGCATCTCTTTATGTTTTATTTGCTTTTCCTGAATGATCAGTACTATTGACCATCTTTTTCTATGTATTGGTAACTCTCGGATCTTCTTTAGTGAAGTGCCTATTCAAGTCTTTTGACCTTTATTTTACTTGGAGTGTTTGTTTTCTCATTTTTGAGTTAAAAGAGTTCTTTTAGACTATGGACATTAATTTTTTTTATCAGATAGAAGTCCCCAAATGAGGGTCCACTCTTGGTTCAATAAAGGTACTGCACTGATCCAGTAAAGATAGTGCAATAGTTTGTGAAACAGTGCTAACAATTCTTGATGTCTTATCTCACATTTCCTGTGAAAGAATAAGTTAAGCTATGGTTGTTTTGAGTTTCTTTACCTAGTAGTTGAAACCCATGCAAATAGATACATTATAGTATCTTGCTGGTTTCCCTTTAACCTGCTGAATAATTTAGTTGATTATGTTCTTTTTAAGCATCTATATCAAAATTAGAAGTTGGAATTGAAACATCAATGTGGTTATAGGCTTGTGAGAGCCCGACTTTCATTAATATAGGGGAAGATTCTAAAGAAGAAACTTTATATTCAGAACAAACAGCAACATAATTAATGCGGAAGGAAGGGGCTGGGGGCTGTACTTTAGTTGTGCATTAATATTTGCTAACTGTGTGATCTTCAGCTGTTTACCTAACCTCTCGGATTTCTGTCTTTTCATTTATAAATTGAGAATAACAAGTTTTTGGAGTTCTTACTTCAGAGAAATTTTTAAAATATTGAGATACTATATGCGAAATATCTATGCATGTGTGATAGAACTGGTAGTAGTAACAGCAGTAGTAGCAGAGGTAATAGAGAAATACAAATAGGAGAAATGATTAATATTGGTCAGCATTCAAACATGCTACCTTAGGAAAGACCAACCTTCCTGCTTCCTGGAGGCAGTGGTAAGGCAGAGACTGGACATTCAGCTATTGATGGAACTTCCCCCTGCCCCAAAAGAAACCTTTCATTTAAGGAATACAAACTTCATGCATTTCTTAAGTACAGCTTTGGGAATCTAGTAATTTTTCCCACTGTATCCACCCTCCCACACACATTCCTGCCACTTCTCCCCTATCCAATTCCCAGTTCCATTCTCTAATAAGATTCATTTTCAATTAACTTTATACACAAATGGTATACTAAGTAAAGAGTTTAACAATTTGCACGAAAAAAAAAAAAACAAAACCCTGTTCCTCAGCAGTCGAGACAAGGGCTGTTCAAAGCCATTGCATCTTTAAGTTAATTTCAGATCTTTTTTTTAATCAACTTAACTAACTTTATTATTATTATTATTATTATTATTATTTGACAGGCAGAGTAGACAGTGAGAGAGAGAGACAGAAAGGACTTCCTTTTCCATTGGTTCACCCCACAATGGCTGCTGTGGCCAGCGCACTACGCTGATCCGAAGCCAGGAGCCAGGTGCTTCTCCCATGCGGGTGCAGAGCCCAACCACTTGGGCCATCCTCCACTGCACTCCCGGGTTACAGCAGAGAGCTGGACAGGAAGAGGAGCGACTGGGACAGAATCCGGTGCCTGACCGGGACTAGAATCCAGGGTGCCGGCACTGCAGGCGGAGGATTAGCCTATTGAGCTGTGGCACCGGCCAACTTAATTAACTTTAAAGAAGCACACAAAAATGATATATCTTTTGCAAGCGCTTAGACATGACTATAACTTATGAGATACAAGAATATCCTTCATTTAATACATTAAAAGAAAGTAAGTCCTTGAGAACGAGTTTTATCATTAATTAAGGAAGCACCTAATAAAACAAGCAATGGAGTTGGACACTTAGGCATAATTTAAACTAATGAGACATAAGAATATCCTCCACTTAATACACTAAAACAAGATAAATCTTGAGAACAAGTTTTACTGTTAACTCTCATAATACAACTGTTTGAGGACAGAGGTCCTGCATAGGAAGTTAGTGCACAGTGACTCCTGTTGTTAATTTAACATTTAACACTCTTATGTATGACATCAGTGACCATCCAAGGCTTTTGACATGAACTGCCTATGCTATGGAAGCCTTTTGAATCCACAGATTCCTTCAGTGTTTAAACAAGGCCATAAGCAAATTGGAATTTCTCTCCTCCCTTCAGAGAAAAGTACTTCCTTCTTTGATGACTACTTCTTTCCACTGGGTCTCACCCACAGAGGTCCTTCATGCAGACAATTTTTGCCATAGTGTCATGGCTTTCCTTGCCTGAAATGTTCTCATGAGCTTTTCAGCCAGATGAGAATGCCTTAAGGGCTGATTCAGAGTGCTACCTAAAGTGATTGTCATTCTGTGAGTCTGCTGTGGGGACTGATTCTCATGTTGGAGCAGTCACTCCTTTTGGATTCTATTATTATTACCAGACAATCTTATTTACATGATTTCTTTAACACTTAATCCTATCTGTATGATCACTTTAACACTTAAGATGGCATTTTTACCACACAGCTTAAGGGGATTTGGGGTCCCATGGCAAGCTTTTAAACTGTACCCTTGGAAGTAAGTGCATAGGAATGTATGCAGAACTATACAGCTTTACAGTTACAAACTTCATAATGACAACTTTAGGAACATGGTGATTTTTCCCACTGTGCCTGCCCTCCCACCCCACTTTCTCCTCCCTTTCTTATTCATACTTACTTTTTACTAAGATCAATTTTCTTTTTCTTTTCTTTCTTTCTTTCTTTCTTTCTTTCTTTCTTTCTTTCTTTCTTTCTTTCTTTCTTTCTTTCTTTCTTTCTTTCTTTCTCTCTCTCTCTCTCTCTCTCTCTCTCTCTCTCTCTCTCTCTCTCTCTTTCTTTCTTTCTTTCTTTCTTTGACAGGCAGAGTTAGACAGTGAGAGAGAGACAGAGAGAAGGGTCTTCCTTTTTCCATTGGTTCACCCCCCAAGTGGCCACTATGGCTGCATATTGTGGCCGGCACGCTGTGCTGATCTCAAGCCAGGAGCCAGGTGCTTCTCCTGGTCTCCCATGTGGGTGCAGGACCCAAGGACCTGGGCCATCCTCCACTGCACTCCTGGGCCACAGCAGAGAGCTGGACTGGAAGAGAAGCAACCAGGTCAGAACCGGCGCTCTGACCGGGACTAGAACCCGGGGTGCTGGCGCCGCAGGCGGAGGATTAACCTAGTGAGCCGCGGCACCAGCCACTAAGATCTATTTTCAGTTAACTTTATACACATATGATTAACTCTATGTTAAGTAAAGAGTTCAACAAGTAGTATGATAAAATGTTCTTCAACAGTCCAGACAAGGGCTGCTCAAAGTCATTGCTTCTCAAAGTGTTAATTTCACTTCTACAGATTGCTTTTTATGTGTTCTATTAGTTATCACAGGTAAGGAACATATGGTATTTGTCCCTTTGGGACTGGCTTATTTCATTAAGTAGGATGTTTTCCAGATTCATCCTTTTTTTGCAAATGACCAGATTTCATTTTTCTTTTACCACTGTCCAGTATTCCATGGTGTACATATCCAATAATTTCTTTATCCAATCTTCAGTACATGGGCATCTGGGTTGATTCCATATCTTAGCTATTGTGAATTGAGCTGCAATAAACATGAAGGTGTAGATAACTCTTTCATATGCTGATTTAATTTCCTTTGGGTAAATTCTCAGGAGTGGGATGGCTGGGTTATATGTAGTAGGTCTATTTTCAGATTTCTGAGGTTTCGCTATACTGCCTTCCACAGTGGTTGTACCAGTTTACATTCCCACCAACAAAAGATTAGGGTACCTTTTTGCCAACATCCTCGCCAGCATTTGTTTGTTGATTTCTGTATGAAAGCCATTCTAACTGGGATGAGGTGAAACTTCATTGTGTTTGTTTGTTTGTTTATTTTTGACAGGCAGATTTAGACAGTGGGAGAAAGAGAGACAGAGAGAAAGATCTTCCTTTTTCCGTTGGTTCACCCCCCAAATGGTCTCTATGGACCGCGCGTTGTGGCCAGGTGCACTTTTTTTAAAAGTCTGGTGCTTCCTCCTGGCCTCCCATACGGGTGCAGGGCTCAAGGACTTGAGCCATCCTCCACTGCACTCCTGGGTCACAGCAGAGAGCTGGACTGGAAGAGGAGCAACCAGGTCAGAATCTGGCACCCCGCAGTCATTGTGATTTTGATTTGCATTTCCCTGGTGGCTAGCAATCCTGAGCATTTTTTCATGTGCCTGATGGCCATTTGGATTTTTTTCTTTTGAAAAATGACTGTTTAAGTCCTTTGCCCATTTCTTAACTGGGTTATGTGTTTTGTTTTTGTTGAATTTCTTGATTTCTTTATAGATTCTGGTTATTAATCCTTTATCAGTTGAATAGTTTGCAAATAATTTCTCCCATTATTTCGGTTGCCTCTTCACCTTCCTGAGTATTTCTTTTGCAGAAGCTTCTCAATTTGATGCAATCCCATTTGCCAATTTTGGCTTTGAATACCTGTGCCTCTATTGTGTTAGCTGTAGAGGTGATAATTGAATTCTGAGTCCTGCAGTTCAAGTTTCTGACTGACCATCCTGACTTTTGTGTCACACCCTTAATTTATTGAGTTAATCTTTAGTAAGGAGTTGACTTGTAATCATCAGAATGGAGACAGGCAAACTGCTGGCTAAGGCGAGGGGGGGGTCTGTGGGCTGTAATGCCTACATCAGAGTCATTAGGGATAGGGGCTAGTATCACAATAAATGCAGTATTAAATTGATACCTACCATCATCCACTTTATAAATATATGATTTATTATGAAAATATTTAGAAATAGGCTTTAAAATGAGAAAAAATGGGAAATAAATGAAATAAAATTGGTAAAATTTTAGTAATTGCTGAAGGTAGGTGACAGGCGTTTATTATATATTATTCTATTTTTGCATTTTTAAGGATTTATTTATTTATTCAAAAGGCAGAGTTACAAAGAGAGAGAGGGAGAGACAAACAAGAAATCATCCATTTGCTGGTTCACTCCTCAAAGGCTGCAACTGCAGGAGCTGGGCCAATCCGAAGCCAGGAGCCAGGAGCTTCTTCCAGGTTTCTCACATGGGCACAGGGGCCCAAGTACTTGGACCATTTTCTGCTGCTTTTCCCAGGCCATAGCTGAGAACTGGATCAGAAGTGGAGCAGCTGGGAATTGAACTGGCATCCAATGGAATACCTGCATTGCAGCCAAAGACTTATCCTTCTAAGTCACGGTGCCAGCCACAGTTGTTTTTTTTTTTTTTTTAATTAGAAAAAGTTTTTTTATTTATTTAAAAGTCAGAATTATGGGCCGACTTTGTGGTATAGCAGGTAAAGCTGCTGCTTGTAGCACTGGCATTCCATATGGGTGCAAGTTCAAGTCCCAGCTGTTCCACTTCTTATCCAACTCCTTGCTAATGTACCTGAAAAAGCATCAGAATATGGCCTAAGTGCTTGGGCGCCTTACACTCACGTGGTTGACCAACAAGAAGCTTCTGCCTTTCAAATGAATAACATAAATCTACGTATATACATAACATATATATATATATATACACACATAAATACATGAATGTATGTCAGAGTTATAGACAGAGAGAACATCTTCCATCTGCTGGTTTACTTCCCCAAGTGGCCACAATGGCCAGGGTTGAGCCAAGCAGAAGCTGGGTTGGGTTGCCCATGTGGAGGGCAGGGGCCCAAATATTTGGGCCACCTTCTGCCCTTCTTCCCAGGCCATTATCAGGGAACTGGATTGGAAATGGAGCAACCCAGAAACAAACCAGCACCCAAATGGGATACCTCCCACATCACAGGTGGCGATTTACATGCCAGGCCACAATGCCAGTCCCTATTTTGAAAATTAGTAACATAGTTTCTTTTATATATATAGATGTACAAGCTTCCTGTAACAAGTCTTAAATATTTCATAATTCCTTTTTCTTTTTGGATTCAGATTCATATTCCATTCTCTCTTAATACTTTTAATGTTATTTTAAGCTTGAAAATCTTGCCTTGATTCACTTCATCATATTTCTCTGCACATAAATATCCATTTTGAATTAAAAATATTTTCTGTGATCCTGCAGCTCTGTGTATTATATTTTTATCTCAACTGAGTTTTAAATGCCATCTTAATTGATCCATAAAAGAAATAGATTAAATAAAGTTTATACAATTATGAAAAACAAAAGGTTAAATTTTATTGGAATTGAATTCTTAAGGAGATAGATGGATCTGTTTTTTTAGAATATTCAAGCAAGTATAATTTTACATTGCTGAATTTTACTAGTAGGTAGACTGAGAAATTAACTATTTTAAAATATATATTTAATATATTTTTAAATATATATTTAATATTTAATATATCCATACCTATTTTAATATATATTTCATTTTCTAAGAAATTTAAAATAAATTATAAAAGTAAGTATATAAGCATGTAAAATTTGTTGTACAACTGTCATTTTGAAGTCTCCAAATTATACATCCCCAAAAAATCTCACATAAGGATCTATCATAAAAACATGTTTTTAAAATACATCAGTTAATGGGTTAAATCCCTTCTCAGTTCTGATGAAAGAAAATAATTGGAAAACCTGTCACCAGCAAAAATGATTGTTACCTAGTCATTAGAGTAATTCACATTATTAACACCAATTTTACTGGTTCAGATTTTCCCCTTACCTTGCATCTTGAAAGCATTTATATCAGAAGTATTATAGTAAAATTTAGGATAATTAAGAGATATGCTTTTCTTTTTTAACTAGGGCAATGTGCTACTGTTAAGATCTCTTAGGAAGTAGTTCACTTGAACATGAATATTAAGATATGGCAAATGATTCCCTTAAAATTAAAATATCTATTCTTATCTCACACTGTTTTTTATATTAAAATTTATGTTTCTTCTTTGTCTATTTTCCCCTGCAAGCTTCTCTTCTGAGATGTAAACATTTTTAACAATTCATTTTTTCTACCCTATTACGTCTTTTTTATGTGATACCTTGTGTTTTTTTAAATAAAACAAAAAAACATATCCTATCTTGACTAACATATTCTGAAGCTTACTTTTTTTATTTAATGACATGTGTATCCTTCTACCATTTATATATCTAATTCATTTTAAGAGGCTGAATTTTATTATTTATGAAAGACTATTATTATGATTTATTTAAAAGTCCCCAACTTGAATTTGTGTCTTAGTCTTTATAATTCCAAAAATGCTATTAAGAATTTTCTCAAGTGTATGTTACTTCCTGCTTAGAGAATATTTCTGTTGGAGAGATATGAATTAAATAGTCCTGCTTAGTCATAGGATATGAGGATTTTTATTATTTTGTATTATTAATAGGAGCAATTTGCTTAGGATAGAAATAATTTACCTTACATATTTTATTTTTTTATTTTTTATTTTTATTTATTTATTTTTTTTGACAGGCAGAGTGGACAGTGAGAGAGAGAGACAGAGAGATAGGTCTTCCTTTGCCGTTGGTTCACCCTCCAATGCCCGCCGCGAACGGCGCGCTGCGACTGGCGCACTGCGCTCATCCAATGGCAGGAGCCAGGTGCCAGGTGCTTTTCCTGGTCTCCCATGGGGTGCAGGGCCCAAGCACTTGGGCCATCCTCCACTGCACTCCTGGGCCACAGCAGAGAGCTGGCCTGGAAGAGGGGCAACCGGGACAGAATCCGGTGCCCCGACCGGGACTAGAACCCAGTGTGCTGGCGCCGCAAGGCGGAGGATTAGCCTAGTGAGCCGCGGCGCCGGCCTACCTTACATATTTTAAATAGTTTCATTAAGTCTTGTGTCTATAAATTTGTAAATCAGAATTTTGCTTGGTATAGAAAAGATTTCATATTTGATTAAGCATTGTGAAAATAATGCTTTAAATCATGAGCTTCAAAGAGTTTAAAAGTCAGAGAGGTACAAGTTTGGCTCCTCATTGTCACTATGATTTCAAACGAAACTCTAGATTTGAGACTCAATTTCCTCCTCTGTTGTCTTTGGATAATATTTACTTCTTTTGTGAAGTCTTTTTTCATATGATGTGTGTTCATAGACTGGTTCTGTAGATGCTTAAAAAATAAAATCTTGGGGCTGGGGCTATGGAGTAGTGGGTAAAGCTGCTGCCTGCAGTGCTGGCATCCCATATGGGTGCTGGTTCAATTCCCGACTGCTCTACTTCTGATCCAGCTGTCTGATATGGACCCCTGCACCCATGAGGGAGACCAAGAAGAAGCTCCTGGCTCCTGGTTTTGGATTGGCGCAGCTCCAGCCATTGTGGCCATTTGAGGAGTAAACCAGCAGATGGAAGACCTCTCTCTATCTCTCTGTTTGCCTCTTCCTTTCTGTAACTCTACCTTTCAAATAAATAAATAAATCTTTTTAAAAAAATCTCAAAATATTTTATTCTGTGTTTTTATTGCAGTGTTCTCCAAAAACCTCGAGATCTTTGGTTTTGATTTTACTTAACTAATAGTGCTCTGACAAAGAGACACAGTTGTAGACAGTCTACTATGTATTAGTATTTGTTGCAAATGGAATCAGGATGAATCTGTTGTAAATTTTCCTTTACTATAAATATTTTTAAGATTTATTTATTTATTTGAAAGAGTTACACAGAGAAGGAGAGGCAGAGAGAGAGAGAGAGAGAGAGAGAGAGAGAGAGAGAGTCTTCCATCCTCTGATTCACTCCCCAATTGGCTGCAATGGCCGGAGCTGCACCAATCTGAAGCCAGGAGCCAGGAGCTTCCGCTGAGTCTCCCATGTGGGTACAGGGGCCCAAGGAATTGGGCCATCCTCAATTGCTTTCCCAGGCCATAGCAGAGAGCTGGATTGGAAGTGGAGCAGCCGGGACTTGAACTGGTGCCCACATGGGATGCCGGCACTGCAAGCAGCGTCCTCACCCATTGTGCCACAGCACTGGCCCCTAAATATCTTTTTGAAATCAGACTATTTTAATGTTAAAACATTCAATGTTTAAATATCTCCTCAATAATATATTTTAGGGACTGGTGTTGTGGCATAGCAGGTAAAGCTGCCGCCTGTAGTGCTGACCTCCCATATGGTCACTGGTTCAAGTCCTGGCTGCTCCACTTTCCGTCCATCTGTTTGCTATGGCCTGGGAAAGCAGTAGAAGATGACCCAAGTCTTTGGGCTCCTGTACCTGTGTGAGAGACCCAGAGGGAGTCTCCTGGCTTCAGATCAGCCCAGTTCCTGCTATTGTGGCCATTTGAGGAGTGAACCAGCAGATGGAAAGCTCTCTCTCCCTCTGCCTCTGCCTCTCTGTAACTCTGTCTTTCAAATAAATAAGTAAATCTTTTCAGAAACCATTTTAAAATTGCCGAAGAGGCCGTAAGAAAAAGCATTATTACCAATAAATGTTTATTGTCCACTTAATTTACACAAAGTGGAAGATGTATGGATATTTGCCTTTAAGTAGTTTTTCAGAATATGTTCATATAATAAAAAAAGAATTTTAACTCTTTGGCCATCATTACACACTGAAGGTTTGAAGAATGATGTAATCTTTGAATTGTAATGTGTTTTAAAGATTTTTTTATTTGTTTGAAAGAGTTACAGAAACACACACACACACACACACACACACACACAGATCTTCCATCCACTGATTGAATCCCCAAATGGCCGTGATGAAACTCCATCTGAGTTTCCCACATGAGTGACAGGGGCCCAAGTACTATACCATCTTCCACTGCTTTCACAGGCACATTATTTATTATTTTAGATTTGTTTATTTATGTGTGAGAGAGAGAGGGGGGAAAGAGAGAGAGATCCATTCACTGATTCACTCCCCAAATGGCTGCAACAGCCGGGGATGGGCCAGGCCCAGGCCAGGAATGTGGCCAGGCGTCTTTCTAGTCTCCCATGTGGGTACAGGGGCCCAAGGAATTGGGCCATCCTCTATTGCTTTCCCAGGCACATTAGCAGAGAGCTGGATTGGAAGTGGAGCAGCCAGGACTCGAACTGGTGCCAATAAGAGATGGCGGCATGCACAAAGTGGCTTAACCCACCGTGCCATGGTGCTGGCCCCTTCCTAGATGCCTTAGCAGGGAGGTGGATCAGAAGTGGAGCAGCCTGGACTCAAAAGGTGCTCCTTACATCGTATGCTGGTATCTTAGGTTGCATCTTACGCCTCTATGATACAATGCTAGCCCTTTTGAAATGTAATTTGGAATATTATGTGCCTTGTTAGATCAGAAATACCATTGGTCTTATGGGGCAGCAAAAACTGCATCCTCATATGGTCCCAGCTGATTCAAAGAATTAAAGCTGACATAAAAGCATAACTTTTAAAAAATGTATTAATATTTGAAATAAAGGCAAAACATTTCATGATGGTAATTTTTGAGTTTGAAATGTAAGACTGCATCTTGAAGTAAACATTATGAAGTTATTTATGGAGATACTAAAAATGTTGCACAACTGACTGAAATAAAACAATTGGGATAAAACATGGTGGGGGAGAAGATCTCCAAAGACTAACATTTTTCTCCTAATTTTAAAATTGAAATGTCAAAGATTCTCATTATACACTATGCCAGCTTATAATCTACTTACATGTAAAAGGAAATTTATTGATTTTCTTATCAATCATCTTACAATGCAATAAAAATTAGAGTTATTTGGTTTGAAAGACACCGAGAGCCTAAGATAGCTGTTAAGATTGATCTAGTTTTGTGGGTGCTATTTTCATGTGCATAATTAAGAGTGGGTTTTATATTTTGTAGAAAATTTTGTTCCTATTTTAATCCTCCTTGCATAGCAGTATGTGGGTAGTGTAAGTTCTTCAAGAATCACTCCTTTAGAACTGAAGTTAATATTTTTGTGAGGGGCTGGTGCTGTGGCAAAACAGGTAAAGCCGCCACCTGCGGTGCTGGCATCCCATATAGGTGCTGGTTCGAGACCCTACTGCTCCGCTTCCGATCCAGCTCTCTGCTATGGCCTGGGAAAGCAGTAGAAGATGGCCCAACTCCTTGGGCTCCTGCACCCACATGGGAGACCCGGAAGAGGCTCCTGGCTCCCGGGTCCTGGCTTTGGATTGGCGTAGCTCCAGCCGTTGTGGCCATCTGGGAAGTGAACCAGGGGATGGAAGACCTCTCTCTCTCTCTCTCTCTCTCTCTCTCTCTCTCTCTGCCTCTGTAACTCTGCCTTTCAAATAAATAATAAATAAGTCTTTAAAAAATAAACAAAATGCTGATTAGAAAGTGCAGTTCTTTGAGATATATAACATTTTGATCTGAAAGCACCATTGCAATTTGGTTAGTTTAGCTGCTTTTTTAGTTCCAAGCTTTTTTCTGTCTTCTTGGTGATCTAGAATTAGCAAGGCATATTGACACTAAAGTATCAGCTGCCCAGTCCTGTGAGTACATAAACAATTCAGACTTATCCAAAGTACTTTTTTTAAAGATTTATTTTATTTTATTTGAAAGTCAGAATTACACAAAGAGAGAAGTAGAGACACAGAGGTCTTCCATTCACTGGTTCACTCCCCAGTTGGCTGCAATGGCTGGAGCTGCACTGATTGATCCGAAGCCAGGAGCCTGGAGCTTCTTCCGGGTCTCCCATGTGGGTGCAAGGTCTCAAGGACTTAGGCCATCCTCTGTTGCTTTCCCAGGCCATAGCAGAGAGCTGGATTGGAAGTGGAGCAGCTGGACTCAAACTGGTACCCACATGGGATGCTGGCACTGCATGCAGTGGCCTTAACCCGCTACGCCACAACGCCGGCTCCCCAAAGTAAATTTTGTCTTTAGCTTTCCCAGCACATTTTCATTTGTTCAGTTTAATAGTTTCTTTTATAACATTATCACCTTGCCTATGCATAGTCCTAAATTACCTTTTGCAAAAACAACAAACATGGATTTCAGCCAATCCTGATTTCAGATGTTTTCTGTTGCTAGCATAAGTACATTCATCTCATTTTATAGTTTCAAAATCCCAAACCCGAAAGTTGTTGAAAGAGAAAGTGATGTGAGATTTACATTAAACTCTAGATAGCTAATTTCTTGTCCTGGCTTTGCAAAATTAGGCAGTTCAGTTTTATGAATTTTTAGATTATTGGTAACACTCATACCCAAACATAGATATAGAAACACTTCTAGAGTTTTAAGAAATATTTTATCTTATTTACACTCTGTGTTGTTGACACTAATCTGCCCTCTTCTCTGACTCCTCACCAACCTGCATCATCTGAAATAACTAAACAATAGTATTTTATTTTTTTTTGCAAATATTCAGTTCGGAAAAGTATGTTAGAGTCAGTGTGGGAATTAGGATATGAAGTCATATGACTGAATTTGCTTTCTCATCTTTGGCTAGGTGATATGAAGGAAGTTAATAAAATGTTCTAAAGCTGTCAAGCTTTCCTGGGTAAACGCATAATATTTACCAGAGGGAATAGGCTTTTGATGGATCACCTCAATCACTACAAAAACAACTTGATAAAACATTTTATCTTCATAATCTTATAGTCTTATCAGCTCAGATTCCTTTGTTATTCTACCTCTGCTCTAGAAATAACAGACAGACCTTGCCAAATCTTCACAGGGTGCCTGCTGATTTACAGAAGAAAAACATGCCTTATGAGTCAGATAAGGGTTTATACACTGTTTTTTCCAAGAAAATTCTTTGGGATACTTTGTGTGTGCTTCTGTAGCTGTAGATATTGCAAGTAAAAACCACATGTTAACTGTGGTGGTCAGGGGACTGTCTTGACTCTGAGAGCAACTGTAGGGAGGCTCTTATTATTCCATAAGTTGGCAAGTATTGCCGCCTTTCAGTTGTGAGAAGAGATGATAACTCCCTGATAATTAGCATTTTATATATTCAGCAAGGTTTAAAATTTGTAATAACTTGTCAGGTTTAGTCAGTGGGAATAAAATTATATAAAACAGTTTTTTTTCAATAAGTACTGTCATTATATAACTTTCAGACCCACTTTATTTTTCATTTTAACCTGAGTTTGCCTTTGATGGGAATACAAACTTTTCCCAGCTGGGCCACTGCCAACAGTACACTGGAAAGAATAGCCATGAGCAAGCTCCTGCTGAGTAAGCTACGCTTTGGGTCATAAGGTGCATCAAAAATCACTCTATGGTCTCTTAGATGCACCACTAAAAGCCGTACCTCACTGTACACAAATCATTCCTAGTAGAAAATATTTTATAAGGGACAACAGGAATTATTTGATTTTACAAAGCAATCTAGTTTTTAAATTTTTGTGAGCGTCTATGACTATTGACTTCAGGTTTCACACAAATCTCTTTAAGTTTTAAATGTTTCATGAGCCTCCTCCATCCCTAAAAAATAAAGATTAAGAAATGTTGGTCCTATCTGAATAGGGGCCCTGTCTGACTCTGGGAGTTGGCTTTCCGAGTCAGCAGAACCAAGGTCAATTATCTGGAAGTGATGCTGCCAGCATTGGCAGCCCAAACCGAGAGGGCTGGACAAACTTCAGAGATTATACCAAAGACAAAGAATTGTTGGCATCATCAGTTCCCTAAACAAGCAACAAGTGGGCATTCCATTCCAGGGTGGAACTGAGTGACCTCATGATCCTTCCCCAACTGTGAGAAAGTTACTTTTAGCTCAGCTATTAGGAAACAAAGAAAGGTTTATATGAGAATTTTGTGAAAACTGTAGCTGACAAGAGATGTTTTTTTTTCCTCTTTGGGAAATACTGGTTGATTAATAAAAGCTAAAAATGTTTGAGTGTATTCTCTGTTTGAATTATGAGATTTTAAATAATTTTTTTAAATTGATATTATTAACATATATTGAAGACATGCCTTGTGAGGGATGGGAGATACAAAAATGTTTAAGACCCTGTTGTCATCAAGACACATACAGTTTAGTGGGCGGACAGTCTCTCTGATCATGAGAGTAGTGGTCATTAACACAGGGAAGCTGAGTGATACAGAGGAAATATCTGGGTGTTAGAGTCACAAAGGACTGGTTTTAAATGCCTCAAAGCTAGCAAATTGTTGAACTTTAACAAGCTTTTGAGTCTCTCTGAGGCTCAATTCCTCATCTGCAAAGTAGAGATAAAGTATTGATCTGATTGTGCCACTCTTGGGATTATATACACTTGTATGTAAAGGGTTTGTTAAGCACACAATCTAGTGCAGTGTGAAATATCAGTCAAGTGGATCTTTTATTAACTATATGACTTAGTGGTAATAAAAACAATGATAACAGTGATTAATAACCTCTTCTAGTGTAGGCAAAGTAGATGCCCAGAAAAAAGTTCTCTAATGCTGATGAAACATCTCATGATTAGAGAGTGGATTAGTCTTTTGGTATACAAAGGGCAGAGTGTTAACTAAAAAGATAATGTAAACTCAGACAGGTATTATATTTCAAAACTAAGCCAGGGTTACTATAAGGCAGTCATAATTAGAATACTGGACAGAGGGTTCCTAGCTCCAGTTCTAACTGCAGCATAGTGACTGAGAGCGGTTGGGCAAGCCTCTTAATGGGATAGAACCAAGGGCTAAAGTGTGAGGGTACTGGGAGACACTATTAGCAACTTCAAGCTACATTCAGTCTAAATCAGTGTACCTGGTATAGAAGTTGTCCACACAGCCAGTGTCCACACAGCCAGTGTCCACACAACCAGTCCTCCTGCCTTCTGGTTGAATTGCCGTGCCAAGGCCCCACATGTAGAGAAGATCTAGAATTGGCACTGTCATAGTACTTTTTATTTTATTTTATTATTATTTTTTTTTGACGGGCAGAGTGGACAGTGAGAGAGAGAGACAAAGAAAGGTCTTCCTTTTTCCATTGGTTCACCCTTCAATGGCCGCTGTGGCTGGCGCGCTGTGGCAGGCACACTGTGCCGATATGAAGGCAGGAGCCAGGTGCTTCTCCTGGTCTCCCATGTGGGTGCAGGGCCCAAGCACTTGGGCCATCCTCCACTGCACTCTGGGCCACAGCAGAAAGCTGGACTGTAAGAGGAGCAACTGGGACTAGTACCCGGCGCCCCAAGTGGTACTAGAACCTGGGGTGCCGGCGCCGCAGGTGGAGCATTAGCCTATTGGACTGTGGCCCCGGCCTGTCATAGTACTTTTAAAGTCTCCATTTCTTTGTCTATGAAATGAAGATAATCCCAGTCTTAGTTATTTTAAAAGGTTGCTGAGAAGATGAAATTATACATATGCAACTATTTTTTTCTTTTTGACAGGCAGAGTGGGCAGTGAGAGAGAGAGACAGAGAGAAAGATCTTCCTTTTCCATTGGTTCACCCTCCAATGGCCGCCGTGGCTGATACACCGCACTGATCGGAAGCCAGGAGCCAGGTGCTTCTCCTGGTCTCCCATGCGGGTGCAGGGCCCAAACACTTGGGCCATCCTCCACTGCACTCCCAGGCCAGAGCAGAGAGCTGGCCTGGAAGAGGGGCAACCGGGACAGAATCTGGTGCCCCGACCAGGACTAGAACCCGGTGTGCCGGCGCCGCAAGGCGGAGGATTAGCCTAGTGAGCCGCGGCGCTGGCCAGCAACTATTTTTTAAAAACAGCTTTCACTAATATTTTCAATTGACCTATCTGAATCTACATCACCAAGGGGATGCTTGTTAAGAGTAAATTCCTGGCCTCATCTTACCCTTACTGTATGAGATTTCCTGAGACTACAGCATGGGACTCTATATCTCAGTTATGGCCCTCAACTGATTCTTACATTAATTGAATTGAAGAAATTTTGCTTCACTCAAATGTGTTATCTTGGATTGCACATGGACAGAGATGATGTTTAGAATTAAAATAACTTATCCAAAGTTCTATGTATATGGTGGAAATAGGACCTGATCCAATAGTCTATATATCTTGTATGTTTTCTTTTTTTTTTTTTTGTAAAGATTTATTTATTTATTTGAAAGTCAGAGTTACACACAGTGAGAGGAGAGGCAGAGAGAGAGAGAGAGAGAGAGAGAGATATCTTCCATCTGATGGTTCACTCTCCAGTTGGCCGCAATGGCCAGAGCTGTGCTGATCTGAAGCCAGGAGAGTCAGGAGCTTCTTCTGGGTCTCCCATGTGGGTGCAGGAGCACAAGGACCTGGGCCTCTTCCATTCTTTTCCCAGGCCACAGCAGAGAGCTGGATCGGAAGTGGAGCGGCTGGGTCTCAAACCGGCGCACATATGGGATGCCAGCACTGCAGGCTGTGTCTTTCCCAGTACGCCACAGTGCTGGCCTTGGCCCATTTTAAATGTCCAATAATTATAGTAATTTTCATAAGCATCTTTCAAAGACTTAATTATCAGATTTTCCGGGTTTTAGATTGGGGGAGCTTTGGATTTTTGTGTTGAACTCTACATTGTAGGTATTTACAGTTGTAACATCAGGAGGCAGAACTCATGTATCTCAATCTTGGAGAAAGTTAATTGTGTCTCTAAAATATGGTATTTTGGCCACTAATTGCTCAGCATCCTCCTACTGCTTCAGGAGTGGCTTGGCAGATGGGATATCACGTGGACTTGACACCATTCTACAGAAGAGGTAGCCGAAGCCTCCCATTCCCCAGTACATAATGCTCTTCACCTCCACCTTGTAGTATTTGTTGTGGAGGAGTAATTTTTTTCCTTTGCTCCCCAGGACAGGCATTCAACGCAAACTTTCTGCAGCACATGTCTGGGATATTTTATTCTTTGATCACACTCAAAATTGTCTTCAAAAGAAGACACTGTCTCTTCTCCCCAAATGTGCACGTTCCTTTAACTATACCTTTTCTAAACAACCCATTCTGTAGGGGCTGTCGTTGATTTGATACCTTGCAGCAGTAGTAGCCTAGACTTAATGAGTTATTACATCTGATGTCCTAGAGTGCGGTGTCCTTCTTTTCCTTGGTTTTCTGTTCACCTCCTCAGCCATAGTCTCAGCTCCAGTTCTGTCAGTGTAACACCCTGCAAGGTGGTCTACTTGAGACTCACTTACCTTAGCCGATAACACCCAGGATTAACAGAAGATGATGTGTCTTCCTTTTGTAGTCTTGTTGTACAAGGACTTGCACATGGTAAATTCTCAATAGAATCTCAGTAAGTACCCTAGATTGCTGACAAGTGCTCACTAGGTATCTTGTGTGCTTAAAGATGCACAGATGAAAGAGAATATATAAACTGTCAACTGTTATCCTAAATTAGTTCTATTCATCTGTCGAGTGTTATTTTTCTCCCCAAACTGATTTTATTAAAATGTGTTTTGCTAAAATTAAGTAAAAGTCTCTCTTCTGTATCCCTAACATATGTTAGGTGTAAAAGAAACACAAGAGATCATTCATCATCCTGAGGGACAGTTCTAACAGGCTCATCAACTAAGGGGTCAGTAAAATAAACACCACCACCACAAAAAACAACTACCCAGGACTCACAATGTGTCCAGCAATGCTCCACCTTCTTTAAATATATTAATTTATATATAGCAGTCCACTCTCTATCTTTGGTTTCCTTTTCTGCAGTTACGGTTACCTGCAGTCAACCACAGTCTAAAATTATTCAATGAGAAGTTCCAGAGATAACAATGCATAAATTTTAAGTTGCAAGCTGTTCCGAGTAGTATGCTGAACTCTCATGCTGTCCTATTCTGTCCGTGCTGTATATACTACCTATTCATGACTTAGTGGTCATCTGAGTTATTTATCAGCTGTCCCAGTACTGAAGTGCTTGTGTCCAAGTAACCCTTATTTAGTTAAAAATGTTCCCAAAGTGCAAGAATAGTGATGTTGGCATTTTGGGTATGCCAAAGAGAAGCCATGAAGTGCTTTGTTTAGGTGAAAACTTTTTTTCTAACTTTTATTTAATAAATATAAATTTTCAAAGTACAGTTTTTGGATTACAGTGGCTCCGCCCCCCATAACTTCCCTCCCACCCTCAACCCTCCCATCTCCGGCTCCCTCTCCCATCCCATTCACATCAAGATACATTTTCAATTCTCTTTATATACAGAAGATCAATTTAGTATATATTAAGTAAAGATTTCAGCAGTTTGCACCCACACAGAAACACAAAGTATAAAGTACTGTTTGAGTACTAGTTATAGCATTAATTCACATTGTACAACACATTAAGGACAGAGATCCTACATGGGGAGTAAGTGCACAGTGAGTCCTGTTGTTGACTTAACAAATTGACACTCTTGTTTATGGCGTCAGTAATCACCCTAGGCTCTTGACATGAGTTGCCAAGGAAGCCTTTTGAATTCGCCAACTCCAATCTTATTTAGACAAGGTCATAGTCAAAGTGGAAGATCTCTCCTCCCTTCAGAGAAAGGTTAGGTGAAAACTTAATAAGGAGAGAAAACAAATCGTATACTGAGGCTGCTAAGATTTATGGAAAGAACGAATCTTCCATCTGTGTAACTGTGAAGATGGAAAAGTATATTATAATTGTTGTATTTTATTATTTGTTATTATTGTCAATCTCTTACTATGACTTTCATAAATTAAATCTTCTTTTTATATATAAATATATAGGAGAAAACACAGCCTATACAACATGCAGGGTTCAGTACTATCAGTGGTTTCAGGCATTCACTGGGAGTTTTAAAATGCAGCCCATTTGGAGCAAGCATTTGAGTGATTAAAACTCTGCTTGGGATGTCTGTATCCCACATTAGAATTTCTGGGTTCAACTCAGCTCTACTTCCTTCTAATGTACACCCTGGAGCCAGCAAGCTGATGAAGTATTTGGGTCCCTGCCACCTACCTGGGAGACTTGGATTGGATTGCAAGCTTCTGGCTTTAGCCTAGATCAGCCCAAACTGTTATGGACATTTGGTAACTAAACCAGCAGATGGACCATCTCTGTCTCTATCTCTCTGCCTTTCAAAGAAATGAAAATGTATCCCTTTTGGATAATGGAGGATTACAATAACCCACACAATAACATTTGAAAGAATTAGCATTCTTTTTTTTTTTAAAGATTTATTTTATTTGTTTGAAAGAGAGTTACACAGAGAGATAGAGACAGAGAGAGGTCTTCCATCTTCTGGTTCACTCCCCAGATGGCCACAATGGCTGGAGCTGAGTCGATCTGAAGCCAGGAGCCAGGAGCTTCATACAGGTCTCCCACATGGGTGCAGGGGCCTAAGGACTTGGGCCATCTTCCATTGCCTTCCTAGGCCTTAGCAGAGAGCTGAATTGGAAGTGGAGCAGCTGGGACTAGAACCGGTGCCTATATGGGATGCCTGCACTTCAGGCCAAGGCTTTAACCCACTGCACCACAGAGTCAGCCCCACTAGTAGCATCCTTATCCCTATTTCATACATGGAGAAACTGAGTCACAGACAGTTTATAAAAGACTGCTTCAAATTTAGAGGTTGAATAACAGCCTTCCAAATGTGTCCATGTCCTGATCCCCAGAATCTGTGAATGTTATACCTTTAAAGAGACATTAGGAATGTGATTGAGGTAAAGCTTTTGAGATGAGATGATCCTGCAGTGCCAGACAGATTCAAGGATAATTACAGGATTCTTACAGCAGGGAGGCAGAGGGATTACAGATGATTAAAGGAAATAGGACAATGTCAGCAGAAGTTGGAGTGATGTGCTTTGAATGGGGAGAGAGAGAGCCATGAAGCTCTAGAAGCTAGAAAAACAAGGTAATAGATTTTCTTCTGGAGTCTCTGAAAGGAATGCAACTCTTCCAATACTTTTTTTTTTAAAGCAACAACTTATCTTTTTTTTAACTTTTACTTAATGAATATAAATTTCCAAAGTACAGCTTATGGATTACAATGTCCCCCCCCCCAATAACTTTCCTCCCACCCCCAACCCTCCCCTTTCCCGCTCCCTCTCCCCTTCAATTCACATCAAGATTCATTTTCAATTCTCTTTATACACAGAAGATCAAACAACCTATCTGTATTTGAAGAGAGACACCCACACAAAAGAACAGGTATCTTCCGTGTACTGGTTCGCTCCTAAAATGCCCTCAACAGGCAGGAATAGGAGAGGCTAAAGCCAGGAGCTCAGAATTCATTTGAATCTCTCATGTGCATGGCAGGGACCTAAATACTTGAACCATCTCCTGTTGCCTCCCAGGGTGTGCATTAGCTGAAATCCGGAATCAGAAGCAGATCTGGTTCACTAGACCAGGCACCCTGATAGGGAATGCTTGTATGTCAAGCAGCATCTCAATGGCTTCACCAAACACATATCCCCATATGTTGGATTTTTATGTCAGAAATATTCATTTTGGATTTTAGACCCTCAGAGTTATAAGATAATAAATTTGTGTTGGCTCAAGCTATTAGGTTTATGGTAATTTCTGCTAGTAGCAATAGGAAACTAGTACAAGATACAGTGCTAAGGGACATAGTCTTGAAGTAGAAATAGGCTGAAACTTGGGAGGAAAAAAATGTGCTTCTTGGAGATTCTATGAGAAAGGATTTAGTGAAAAGGGATAAATTGAAAGGATTTAGCCAAGAAAAAGAGTACCATATGAGGAATCATTTCCAGATCTTGCCTGGTTACTGGCCAGTTCTTAGATGCTGAGCAGTTCACCTCAGCCTTCTGAGCTTTATTTTCTCATATTTGAAATGAGAATGCATTTTACATTTTCAGAAGTTATTTGAATAGATAAAATATGTGTTTCATGGTATAGAATTCAAAAAGTTTACTGTAGGAAACAATGAGTTTTTCTGTTACCTCCTGTCATTTAGGTGCCCAAATCCCCTTCCCAGAGGCAGTTGTTATTGTCAATATTCTTGAATATACCTCTATATTTTAGGCATGGAAAGCCAAGACACTCTGGCAAAAAAAAAAAAAAAGACCTATATGAAAGATCTCTGCGAGTGAGATCCCAGTGGAAAGAACGGGTCATCAAAGAAGGAAGGAGAGGAGAGAACTTCCACTTTGACTATGACCTTGTCTAAATAAGATTGGAGTTGGCGAATTCAAAAGGCTTCCTTGGCAACTCATGTCAAGAGCCTAGGGTGATTACTGACGCCATAAACAAGAGTGTCAATTTGTTAAGTCAACAACAGGACTCACTGTGCACTTACTCCCCATGTAGGATCTCTGTCCTTAATGTGTTGTACAATGTGAATTAATGCTATAACTAGTACTCAAACAGTACTTTATACTTTGTGTTTCTGTGTGGGTGCAAACTGCTGAAATCTTTACTTAATATATACTAAATTGATCTTCTGTATATAAAGAGAATTGAAAATGAATCTTGGCTGGCGCCACAGCTCAATAGGCTAATCCTCCGCCTTGCGGCGCCGGCACACCAGGTTCTAGTCCCAGTTGGGGCACCAGATTTTGTCCTGGTTGCCCCTCTTCCAGGCCAGCTCTCTGCTGTGGCCCGGGAGTGCAGTGGAGGATGGCCCAAATTCTTGGACCCTGCACCCCATGGGAGACCAGGATAACCACCTGGCCCCTCCCTGGCTTCGGATCAGCACAGTGCGCTGCCTGCAGTGCGCTGGCCATAGTGGCCATTGGAGGGTGAACCAATGGTAAAGGAAGACCTTTCTCTCTGTCTCTCTCTCTCACTGCCCACTCTGCCTGTCAAAAACAAAAACAAAAACAAACAAAAAAAAAGAAAATGAATCTTGATGTGAATGGAAGGGGAGAGGGAGCAGAAGAGGGGAGGGTTGCGCATGGGAGGGAAGTTATGGGGGGAAAAAGCCATTGTAATCCATAAGCTGTACTTTGGAAATTTATATTCATTAAATAAAATTAAATAAAAAAGATATATACAAACACACACACCTAATTGTATTAAAGCATTAAGGATTGGCATTGTATTTAATAGGCAACTGATTTTGTAGTTTTTGACCTTTTTAGATAGAAAATACTATTTTAAGATATTTTAAGTTCTTAGGAAAGAAAATAAAGCTTATGGTTAAAATAAACTTGTAGGTTTTATGATACTAAGTAAGAAAGCATAGATATTATATCACTAATGGATTATTTCACAATTAACTCTCATAAATCTGTTTCCTTATCTGTAAGTTAAGAATGGTGATGAGAGCTACTTAAAGCATTGTCAGGAGGATTAGGTTAGATAATACTGTACATAGTGAAGCACTTAACACAGTCTATGGGACATACTGAGTCTTCACTAAATGTTGCCAATTATTCCAATTAGTAATTAGAAACCCCACTGCTTAGAACAGAAGTGTATTTATTGGCATTTACATTTTAATGTTTGAGTCATATATATATATATATATTTTTTTTTTACTATACTTTTTCTGCTTCTGCAAGATGTCAATACTTTGAACTTTTTCTCTGAAAATAATTGTTTTACAAAGCTAAAAGCAAAAGTGCACTGAGTATCGTTTCTGGGTAAGGCATTAAGCTGTGTGCTAAAGTGGACACAAATAAATGTAAAATGTAATCCCTACAACCAAGAATTTATAATCCAAACTGAGAAAGGAGATGGGGAAGCATATTTTGTCTCATTCTGTAAGGTGACAGTTGCTTATATGAGAAGTATGAAGTGGACACTGCAATGAAGTGGATACTTTCATGATACTTAGGCTCACAAGATTTTTTTTTTTTTTTTGCTTTTTACCCAAATAAAAATTAACCTTGTTTTAAGGAAAAAAAAGAATATACCTCTAGAGATAGTCCATGTATTTACTATATATATATATATATTTCAATCCTAGGACGGATACACTGCCTTCTACATTGTTGTAAAGTTAATAAATAATTTGGGATTATTCTATATGATTCTCTATTAGTATATACCAATTTTTTTTTCATTCTCATTCATTTTTTTTTCTCAACTTTTAAAAAAATTTTATTTAATGGGCTGATGCTGTGGAGTAGTGGGTAAAGTCGCTGCCTGTAGTGCTGGCATCCCAAATGAGCACTAGTTCAAGTCCCAGCTGCTCTACTTCTGATCCAGCTCTCTGCTATGGCCTGGGAAAGCAGTAGAAGATGGCCCAAGTCCTCGGGTCCCTACAACTGCATGGGAGACCCAGAAGAAGCTCCTGGCTCCTGGCTTTGGATTGGCCTAGCTCAAGCCATTGTGGCCATTTGGGGATCTGGGGAGTGAACCAGTGGTTGGAAGACCTTTCTCTCTCTCTCTGTCTCTGTCTCTCTCTCTCTGTCTCTCTCTCTCTCTCTGCCTCTGCCTCTCTGTAACCCTGCCTTTCAGATAAATCTTAAAACAATTTTATTTAAGGTATACAGGTTTCATGTATTTCATATATACAAATTTAGGGTCATAGTGATACTTCTCACTGTACCCTCCCTCCCGCCCATGCTCCAATATTTCTTTCTTCTCCCTCTCCTATTCCCATTCTTTACTTTTACAAAGATCTATTTTCAGTTTACTTAATATTTGTAAGGTTAACCCTATACTAAGTAAGAGTTCAACAAATAGTATGAAGAAAAAAAACCAGTGTTCCTCAACAGAAGACACAGGGCTGTAAACAATCATCAAATCTAAAAATGTCCATTTCACTTTAATTCTTTGCATTTTAGGTACTCTATTAGTTTTCAAAGATCAGGGAAAACATATGGTATCTGTCTTTTTTTGGGACTAGCTTATTTCACTAGGTGTAATGATTTCCATTTACATGCATTTTGTTGTAATAGAATTTCTTTTTTTTTTTATATAAAGCTTTTATTTAAAGAATATAAATTTCCAAAGAACAGCTCATGGACCACAATGGCTCCCCCCCACCACAACTTCCCTCCCTCCCCCCACCCTCCCCTTTCCCGCTCCCTCTCCCCTTCTGTTCACATCAAGATTCATTTTCAATTCTCTTTATACACAGAAGATCAATTTAGTACATATTACGTAAAGATTTCAACGGTTTGCCCTCGCATAGAGACACAAAATGATAATACTGTTGGAGTACTAGTTATAGTATTAATTCACAATGTACAGCACATTAAGGACAGAGATCCTACATGATTTTTTTTTTTAAAAAATTGATTAATTGTCTATGCAATTTCCAGTTTAACACCAAGATTTTTTAATCATTTGCAATTATCTTTATATAAAGAAGATCGATTCAATATATACTATGTAAGGATTTCATCAGTTTGCACCCACTCAGAAACACAAAGTGTAAAAATACTGTTTCAGTACTAGTAATAGCATCACTTCACATTGGATAACACATTAAGGACAGATCCCTCATGAGACGTAAGTACACAGTGACTCCTGATGTTGATTTAACAATTTGACACTCTTGTTTATGGTGTCAGTAATCTCCCTAGGCTCTGGTCATGAGTTGCCGAGGCTATGGAAGCCTTTAGGGTTAGCCGACTTCGATCTTATTCCCACAGGGCCATAGTCAAAGTGGAAGTTCTCTCCTACCTTCAGAGAAAGGTACCTCCTTCTTTGATGGCCCCGTTCTTTCCACTGGGATCTCACTCGCAGAGATCTTTCATTTAGGTCTTCTGTTTTTTACAGAGTGTCTTAGCTTTCCATGCCTAAAATACTCTCATGGACTCTTCAGCCAGATCCGAATGCCTTAAGGGCTGATTCTGAGGCCAGAGTGCTATTTAGGACATCTGCCATTCTGTGAGTCTGCTGTGTATCCTGCTTCCCATGTTGGATCATTCTCTCCCTTTTTGATTCTATCAGTTAGTATTAGCAGACACTAGTCTTGTTTGTGTGATCCCTTTGACTCTTAGACCTATCAGTGTGATCAATTGTGAGCTGAAATTGATCACTTGGACTAATGAGATGGCCTTGGTACATGCCACCTTGATAGGATTGTATTGGAAACCCCTGGCACAATTCTAACTCCATCATTTGGGGCCGTTCCGATTGAGCATGTCCCAAGTTTTACATCTCCTCCCTCTCTTATTCCCACTCTTATATTTCACAGAGATCACTTTTCAGTTAAAATTTAAACACCTAAGAATAATTGTGTGTTAATTACAGAGTTCAACCACTAGTACTAGGATAAAGAAAAAAAAAATACTACCATGGATAAAGTATTACATTGTACAACAACAGTCAGCACAAGAGCTGATCGAGTCACTGTTTCTCATAGTGTCCATTTCACTTCTACAGGTTTCCCCTTTGGTGCTCAGTTAGTCATCGCCAATCAAGGGAAACAAATGATATTTGTCTCTTTGGGACTGACTTAATTCACTCAGCATGATGTTTTCCAGATTCCTCCATTTTTTTTTACAGCTCAGTAGTACTCCATAGTGTATATTTATGATAATTTCTTTATCTACTTATCAGTTGATGGACATCTGTGTTGATTCCATATCTTAGCTGTTGGGAATTGAGCTGCAGTGAACACAGGGGTACAGATAACCCTTTCATATGCTGATCTCATTTTCCTTGGGTAAATTCCCAGGAGTGGGATGGCTAGATCATGTGGTAGATCTATATTCAGATTTCTGAGGTATCCCCATACTATTTTCCACAGTGGATGCACCAGTTTACATTTCCACTAACAGTGGGCAAGAGTATCTTTTTCCCCACATCTTTGCCAACCTTTGTGGTTTGTTGATTTCTGTATGAGAGCCATTTTAACTTGGGTAAGATGATGCCTCATTGCGGTTTTGGATTTGCATTTCCTTGATGACTAGTAATCCTGAGCATCTTTTCAGGTGTCTGTTTGCTATTTGAATTTCCTTTCTTGAAAAATGCCTGGTCAAGTCATTTGCCCATTTCCTAACTGGACTGTTTTGTATTTCTTGAATTTTTTGAGCTCTTTATATATTCTGGTTATTAATTCTTTATCTTGCATAGTTTGCAAATAATTTCTCCCATTCTATAGGTTGCCTCTTCACATTACTGAGTGTTTCTTTTGCAGTACAGAAATATCTCAGTTTGATGTAATCCCATTTGTCAATTTTGGCTTTGACTGCCATTGCTTCTGGGATCTTTTCCGGGAAGTCTGCCTATGACTATATCTTGTAGGGTTTGCCAAATGTTCTCTAATAATGTGATAGTATTGGGTCATAGATTTAGGTCTTTGATCCATTTTTAGAGGATTTTTGTGTAAGGTGTAGAATAGGGCTCTTGTTTCATACTTCTGCATGGGGAGATCCAGTTTTCCAAGCGCCAATTGTTGAAGAGACTGTCCTTGCTCCAGGGATTGATTTTAGCTCCTTTGTCAAAGGTAAGTTGCTCATAGATGCATGGATTGATTCCTGCAGTGTCTACTCTGTTCCACTGGTTTAAATACCTGTTTTTGTGCCAGTACCAGTCTGTGTTGATTATAACTGTCCTGTAGCATGTCTTGAAATGAGGTATTGTGATGCCTCCAGCTTTGTTTTCATTGTATAACATTGCTTTAGCTATTTGGGATCTCTTGTGTTTCCATATGAATTTTACATTGTTTTTTCTATATCTGAAAAGAATGTCCTTGGTATTTTTATTGGGATCCCATTTAATCTGTAAATTACTTTTGATAGTATGGACATTTTGTTCTTTTTTAGCCGTGCCATTGATTTTTCTGTGTTGATTTTATATCTTGCTATTTTACCACACTCTTTTATGAGTTCCTAACAGTTTCTAAGCGGAGTCTTTTGGATCCCCTATATATAGAATAATGTCATCTGAAAACAGGGATAATTTGACTTCCTCTTTTGCAATTTGTATCCCTTTGATTTCTTTTTCTTGCCTAAAGTCCCTGGCTAAAACTTCCTGTACTATATTGAATAGCAGTGGTAAGAGTGGGCATCCTTGTCTGGTTCTGGATCTTAGTGGTAATGCTTCCAACTCTTCCCCATTCAATAAGATGCTGGCTTTGAGTTTGTCATAAATTGCCTTGATTGTTTTGAGGAATGTTCCTTTCGTACCCAGTTTTCTTAGTTTTCATCATGAAAGGATGTTGTATTTTATCAGATGCTTTCTCTGCATTTATTGAGATAATCATATGGTTTTTGATCTTTAGCTTATTAATGTGATGTATCACATTATTGATTTGTGAATGTTGAACAATCTGCACATACCCAGGATAAATCCCACTTGATCTGGGTGAATGATCTTTCTAATGTATTGTTGGATTCGATTAACTAGTATTTTGTTGGGGATTTTTACATCCCTGTTCATCAGGGATATTGGTTTATAGTTCTCTTTCTCTGTTGTATCTTTTTCTGGCTAAGGAGTTAAGGTGATGTGGGCTTCATAGAAGGAGTTTGGGAGGATTCCCTCCCTTCCAATTGCTTTGAATAGCTTGAGATAAATTGGAAATTAGTTCTTCTTTACAAGTCTGGTGGATTTCAGCAGTGAAGTCATCTGGTCCTGGGCTCTTTTTGTTGTTGTTGTAAGGATGGTCTTTATTACTGATGCAGTCTCCATCTTGGGTTATTGGTCTGTTTAGGTTTTCTGTGTCTTCATGACTCAATTTTGGTAGATTATATGTGTCTAGGAACCCCTGTTCATTTCTTCTAGGTTTCCCAATTTTTTGGTATAAAGTTCTTTTTAGTAATTACTGATGATTTTTTATTTTTGTGGCATCTGTTGTTACATTTCTTTTTACATCACTGATTTTATTGATTTGTTTCTTCTTTTTTTTTTCTTTAGTTGGGCCAATGGTGTATCAATTTTGTTTATTTTTTAAAAAAACCAGCTCTTCATTTCACTGATCTTTTGTATTATTTTTTTGGTTTCAATTTTGTTTAGTTTCTATTTTTTTCTTTGTTCTACTAACATTGTGTTTCTTGTTGTTTTTCTAGATCCTTGAGATACATTGATAGCTCATTCATTTGGTATCTTTCCAATTTCTTCATGTAGACACCAGTTGCTATAAACTTCCCTCTTAACTCTGCTTTTGCTGTACCCCATAATTTTTGGTATGAAGTATTGTCAATTTCTTTCATTTCCAGACTTTTTTGATTTCTCTTTTGATCTCTTCTCTGAAGCACTGATCATTCAGGAACATATTGTTCAGTTTCTATGTGTTTTCATGTGATCCAGAGATTATTGAGTTGTTGATTTATAGCTTCATTCCATTGTGGCCGAGAAATGCATGGTATGATTTTGATTTTTTTGCACTTTCTGAGACTTGCTTTATGCCCTAGCATGTGGTCAATCCTAGGCAAATTTCCATGCACTGGTGAGAAGAATGTGTATTTTGCAACTGTGAGCTGAAAAGTTCTATAGATATCAGTTAGATCCATTTTGTCCATAGTGTTATAGTTTCAATTAGCCTTGTTGTTTCTTTATTGATTTTCTGTCTAGTTGATCTGTCCATTGATGAAAGTGGGGGTTGAAGTCCCCTGTTACTATTGTATTGGATCTATGTCTACATTTAGATCCATTAACATTTCTTTTAAATAGCAAGGAACCCTGTAATTGGATGCATATACATTTATTATAGTCACATCTTCCTGTTAACTTGATACCTTAATCATTACATAGTGTCCTTCTTTGCCTCTTTTAACAGTTTTTGTGTTGAAGTCTATTTTGTCTGATATTAGGATGGCTATACTTGCCCTTTTCTACTTTCCATTAGCATGGAATATCTTTTTTCATTCTTTCATTTTCAGTCTGTGTGTATCTTTGTTGGTGAGATATGCTTCTTTTAGGCATCAGATGGATGGATCTTATTTTTTAATTCACTCAGCTCATCTGTATTATGTAACTGGAGAGTTTATGCCATTTATATTCAAGGCTACTATTGATAAGTGACAAATTGGTTCTGCCATTTTTCCATAAATATTCCTATTGTTTATTTTGGTTTTCCTTTGTACTTTCACTGGGAGATTTCCTGCCTTCATATTCTCTCATAATAGTATCAATGTTTCTGTGTTTGTAGCACATTTTTAAGCATCTTTTGTAAGCTTGGACAAGTTGTGATAAATTATTTCAATTTCTGTTTGTTATGGAAGGTCTTTATTTCATCTTCATTCATAAAGGAGAGCTTTGTATGGTATAGTATTCTGGGTTGACAGTTTTTTTTTCTCTTAAGAATTGGACTGTGTCTCCCTTCTTTCCTAGCATATAGAGTTTCTGATGAGAAGTCAGCTATGACTCTAAGTGGAGATCCTCTAAAAGTGATCTGGCATTTCTCTCATGTACATTTTAGAATCTTAACTTTATGTTTTACTATTGAAAGTTTTACTACAATATGTCATGGTGAAGATCTTTTCTGGTTGTGTCTATTAGGAGTTCCAAGTTCTTCCTGTACTTGCACATCCCTTTCTTTCTCTATATTGGGGAAATTTTCTTTAATTATTTCACCAAACAGGCCTTCTAGTCCATTCTCAATTTCTACACCTTCAGGGACTCCTAAGACCCATATGTTGGGTTGTTTGATAATATCCCATGAATCTTGACACTGTTTTTAATTTTTCTAATTTTTTTGGTCTGATTAGAAAATTTCCACGGGTTTGTCTTCCAGCTCATAAAGTACTTCTTTTGCCTCTTTGAGTCTGTTGTTGAGGTTTTCCATTGAATTTTTATTTGATCTACTGAACTCTTCATTTCTCATATTTCATTTTGATTTCTCTTTAAAAATCTCAATTTATTTTATTATTATTATTATTATTTTTTTTTGACAGGCAGAGTTAGACAGTGAGAGAGAGAGAGACAGAGAGAAAGGTCTTCCTTTTTCCATTGGTTCACCCTGCAAGTGACCGCTATGGCTGGTGCATTGCAGCTGGCACACTGTACCTATCCGAAACCAGGAGCCAGGTGCTTCCTCCTGGTCTCCCATGTGGGTGCAGGGCCCAAGGACCTGGGCCATCCTCCACTGCACTCCTAGGCCACAGCAGAGAGCTGGCCTGGAAGAGGAGCAACCGGGACAGAATCCGACACCCCAATCAGTACTAGAAAGAACCTGGGGTGCTGGTGCCGCACGTGGAGGATTAGCCTAGTGAGCCAAGGCACTGGCCTAAAAATCTTAATTTCATGGGAAAAATTTTCATTCATGTTATGTATGGATTTTTTTAATTCATGGATTTGCTTCTTAGTAATCCATTGATTAATTTTGTATCTGGTTCCAGTATTTCATCAATCTCTTCATCTTCTCATTCTAATATTGAATTGTTTTTGTGTTCCTTTGGGGGGTGTCGTATTGTCTTCCTTATTGTTGTTTCTTGAATTTCTGTGTTTATTTTTAGGTATTTCTGGAGGAATCGTTTTTGTTTTATTCCCCCTTCTGGTGGCTTTTATCTTTGAACTGTTCCTGTGTGGTTTAGTGAAATGTCTGCACTTTCAGGGAATACCCAGATGTGCATGCTGGGTGTGGCCATGGACCTCTAGTCAGTGCTCCAGTGTAGGGCAAATATCCAGGTTGACACCCAAATTGGGCATGGTAGATTTCCTCTTGTTAACACAAAGTAGGGTATTGTCAATTCTGTTGGTGTGATCATACCCTTACCTCCTGTCCTCCAAGGTGATTAATGCCCAGGTGTTAGCCCCTAAGTGGGTCCAATGTTTATTTGTGCCACTGTATGAATTGCACAAAGGATCTGCACAGTCCTCACTGAGAGCACCGATCCTACTGCAATGACCCATTCTAGGCAACTAGGGAGCTCCAAGTGTTTGGATAGGCACACCGTGATTGCCCGGAGACCCAGCTTATTGTGCACCCTCTCGTGCTGGCACCGAGTCCCCATAGTCTCAGCACACAGGGCTCCCACCGTCACAGGTTCAGAGGGTCTGCTGCACCCCATCAGCCTCTCTGGTCAACAGGCAGGCAGATGTTCCCAAGCCAGCTGCCTGTGGGTGCTCTGCCTTGGTGGCTTGAGCACTGGAACCTGTGGTATGTTGGAAAGCTGAGGGTGCCTCACAGTCTTGTGTGAGTACTCAGCCTTCTGTCCATCCTCCCAGCGAGACTCAGAGTCATTGGGAATGTGGATTTTTCTCTCTGTTAGAATCTCTGGATTACATGTGTACACAAGAGCCACTGGCCAAATGTTGCCTTCCCCGCACAAGTTGCATTGGAGCTACTGCCACAAGTACTGCTGAAAAAATGGCATCTTGTCTCAGCTAGTTTCTGTGTGCTCCCACAAGGGCTTCTGTGGCTGCCGCTTATGCCCAAATGGTGCCCGCCCTCTCTCAGCTGGTTGCTGGGCTCCATTTGTGGTGGGGGGGGGAGAGGAGGAGGTGGTGGTAGAGAGAAACATACTCCCCTTTTTTTTTTTTACTGAGTCCACAGGTACCCTCTTCCCCTTGGAGCTCCAGGCCGTACTCATGCTATGCTGTACTTCTGACTGTATCACCAGTGGCATGGATTGCTGCAGTCTGATTTCACTTCGGTCTCCAGAGCTGGCGCTTTTTCTGGTTCTTGGCTGCTAGAGTCATGGGTTGTGTCTGTGTTCATGCTGTGCATCTGCACCCTCCACACAGGTCCATGGTGTTCTGCCTCTTTCAACAGAATTTCCACTGTGATTTTCTCTCATATCTCCCCTGAGAATGCATTTCCTACACTTTTTTTTTTTTAATTTATGCCTACCCTAATGCAGTATGTTTTCCCTATCCCATTATTTTGGAACCTTCCTCTCTCTCTCTCTCTCTCTTTTTTTTTTTTAATAACAGCATATTTCATTATTTAGTTGTGTCAGAATGTAATTTCACCTGTCCCTTATAGAGACATTTAGATTGTTTTAATTCTTGGGCTATTATAAACACAGCTGCAAGGTACATCTTGTTATGTATTATTTTGTATGTTGTTCAGTGTATCTGTAGGATAAATATATGACATATCTGAGTTATAGTATGTATTACTTTAAAAATTGATAAAATTATCAAATTATATTCCCATGAGGTATATCCTAGTTGTCTCTTGCTATACATATTGCTATATATCATATATATCAATATATACATATTGCTATACATCACTCTGATCTTAGTAACTTGAAGCAAAAGTTGCTGTTGTTTCTCACTGTTCTGGCTCTTTCTGGACTGAGGGAGGTGGTTTCTGTTTGGGTTAGATGAGGACACAGTATTGTGACACTGTCGTCTGAGGTCCTTTTCACTCATGTGGCTGGCACCTGGACAGCTGGAGGCAGGAGGCACAGGATTTTCAACCAGCTTTCATACATCCTGAAGAAGACCCAATCTACATCTCCATAGAGAATACTGTGGAGTATTATTTTCTAATCAATCTCTGTAATTCTTTTTTGTTTTTTGCATTGACTTTTTCTGATTAAGGTTTAACATAGCTTCATATATCTAAGAACCATTTGTATTTTATGTATATAATTTGTTTTTATAACTTTGCTTATTTTTCCATTCAGTTTTTAAGTAGGCTGGGAATAGATTTCTCCAGGCTGTTAGGGAAGACAGACACTGAAAGAAAAACAAAGAGAAAGAGAGAGAGAAAGAGAGGTGTGGTTGGAGGTCAGATGAGTAGAGGGATTCTTCTGTTCCTAATAGCTTCTGGTGAAGCAAAAAGCTTAAAGAGCAATGCAACAGAGGACTTTTTTTTTTTTTAATAACTGTGGGCCTTTGTGGTTGTGGAAGTGGCCTGAGGAGGTTCACGTATACATAGACATGTCACAGGTGCTGCGAAGAGCCACAGACCTACTGAGGCTGGCAGAGAGAAGAGTGGACAGGCAGCATCTGTGGACAGGTGATCAGTGACCAGAAGGACTTCTTTAATGCTTTAACCTCACGTAGGATCCCAAGACTGGCAGAGTGGGAGGTGAGCTGTCAACACGTAGAAATGCTACAGATAACTATGGCTGAGCTTGGTAAGGACAAGAACATTACAGCTATTACTTGCTCGTCTGAAATAGTGAATGTCATTGATCCATAGCCATTTTCTGCTCTAAAATCTAAAAATCTTCTCATTTATTCAAGAAATATTTTATCAAATACATGATTTTTCTAAGCACTGAACTGGCAGACATGATTTCTGCTCTTATGAGTTTAACATGCCAGGGAAATTCAACAAATCGTCATATATAATTTCAATAATAAAAAATACCATGAAGGACAAGTAAAAGGTGGGATGAGTCATTGTAAGGGAGACCTAATCTAGACCAGGGGCACAATGTGGGGAAGAGCAGCATTTTAGAAAATAGTGTTCAGAGAGATGAATTTCCTATGATTTTGAGGTTGAATGGTCATGGTTTTGGAAGTGTCACATAAGATATTGTTGATGTAACGGATGCATTTTTACTTTTGAAACAATAATTTCTTAAAAATTACATTTAAAATACAAAAGGGATTTTTTATAAAAAAGATTTATTTATATTTATTGAAAGGTAGAATTACAGAGAGAGAAGGAGAGTGAGAGCAAGAAAATCTTCCATCTGCTAGTACAGATATCTTCTTCAATTACATGCCTGAATTCTTAAAGTTTTATTCCAAGGGAAAATTGTAAGTATAAAGTATATCTTAATAAAAATGTAAAAATAAACTTGTTTTGACTGGATGTAAAAATCTTGGTGAGAGCTATAGGGGCCCGAGGAAGAAGGTAGCAGCTGAGCGTGTTGTCCACGTTCAGATTCAGTGCCTTTCCTGAGAGCCAGAAAGGAGGCCTTTTACCTTCTGCCCAAAGGAAGAGTTGGAATAAAAATATCACACGATATGGTAGGAAGTTCCAGTTCCTATTGAAAAGTAAGGTGTGGTGGGATACCCTCACACTGTGTAAACTCTACAGCTGCAGGAGAGGGCAGAGGCACTAGAGATAGAAAAACCATGTCTCTGCAGGTGGGGCTTGGACAGCTGCTCCCGAGTACCTTCCAGGTGTTAGAGCTTATAATTTTTTGAACTTCCTTTCTCCTAGGATGTACAAACAACATGTCCAGAGTGTCATAAGGCTCAGTTTTACTGGCCATTTCTTAGGAAAGTAGTAAGGAATACCTGGATCTCTTATTCTTACTATGTATTATTTCACTAGAGAACTGGCTTGCAAAGACATATATGTTACTATCCTTTTAATTTTTACTTACATGTTCATTCAGTTCAGTTACTCTCATGAGAGATAAACTTCTTGGTTTTGGTCAAAATCTTGTAGCTCCAGTATTTGGCAAAGATTCGTCATCTTCTAAACATCTAATCTAATATTTTTAACAGTTTGGATCACAGTTCAGTGGCTTTTGGTTACAAATGACAGTGGCAGAGTAAAGAGCTCTTGTTTTTTAAGAAATGCTTCTATCATAAGAGGTGTACTTATGAACAGTTCACGTATGAGAATAATAATAATAGTAGTAGCAGTAGTACTACTAGTAGTAGTAGTAGTAGTAATAGCAGCAGCAATAGTGATACTGATGGAGCACAATCTGACGTCTGGCTTTTGGGCCTGTGGTTGTTGCAGCGTCTGCCCTGCTCAGACCATTCTTCAGAAGCCTCTGAGCTGAAGCCCATCTCATGCATTCTGTCCTTGTCTTATTCACTCCTTCCATTTTGGACCATTGCACAGAGTTTGAGCCATTTAGAGCTGCATTCAAAGAAGTGTGTGTGTTATTTTGACAGTGGCGCCACAGAGACCAAGGCATTTTTACTTGCCCCAAATACTATGAAAAGCACGAGGTCTAATGCATTCAGTTGCCTTAAGTTTTTAGGGAAAGTAATAGTGTTGATTTATTTGGAAGCCCCTCACACACAGTACAATAGGATGCAAACTCCCATTTTAATTGCCAGGGGGCTGAACTTGTTGAGAATACAAATTAAGTGCTGAGCTCCCTCTAGTGACCATAATATAGATACATCTAAAAACTAGTACATATTTCAGAATTCACCTATTTCTTAATTCTGTTAAATTATTTTCATTTCCACTTAATTTTATACAACAGCAGATATTTATTGAGTCAGAAATTTTGTTACTGGAACATTTAATAAATGTATAATTTAAAGGATCTCTAAAATAGATATTACAATAACTGAAAATGATGCATGCAATTGTAACATGGTTTGGAAAAAGACAGCATTCAAAGTCGGTGAGTTTCTGTCCTTTGACCAATATCTCCCCAGCTCTTTGCCCTGCTCCCCATCCTCTGGTAACCACCATTTTATTCTGTTTCTCTTTTTTGTACTCCACATAGAAGAGAGATAATGAATGAGGTGTTTGTTTTTCTGTGCTTGGCTTTTCTCATTTAACACAATATCCATCAGGTTGATTTGTGCTGTCACTAATGAGGGATGGCAGAATTTTTGTTGTGTAGAAATTATGTTTACCTCAGTGGATGTATTACGGTCTGTGATGTTAGCTATGGGCTTGATATTTTTGGCCTGTTATGTTTAGGTATATTCCTTATTTTTATTTCTGAATTTGTTTGAAAGGCAGAGTGACTGAGGGAGAGTGAACAGGAGCGAGCCACAGAAATCTTTCATGTACTGATTCATTCCCCAAATGCCTGCAACAGCTAAGGCTGGACCAGAATGAAGCCAGGAGCCTAGAATTCCATCTGGGTCTCCCACATGAGTGTTAGGGTCCCTAAGTACTTATGCAGTCACCTGCTGCCTTCCAGGGTATGCTTTAGGAGGGAATAGCAATTGGAAGCAGAGCTGGGACTCAAACCCAAGCAGTCTGATATGGGATGTAGTCATCTCAAGCGGTGGCTTAACTGCTGTGCCACAAAGCCTGTCCCCTAAGTGTATTCATTTTATACCTAATTTGTTGAGAGATATTTCTCTTTTTAAATGATGAACAGATGTTGAGTTTATTGAATGCCTTCCTTAAACCTATTGAAATGATCACGTTGTTATTGTCTTTCATTCTGCTTAATTTGGTATATCACAATGATTGCACCTGTTGAAATAGCCTTGCCTACCAGGGATAAATCCCACTTGATCATGGTGAGTGATCCTTTTAGTGAGCTGTTGAAGTTGGTTTGCTAGTATTTTCTTAGGGATTTTTGCATGTGTGTTGTAAGCGATATAGACTTACAATTTTCTTTTTTCCTTCTTCAATTTTTTTTTGGAAAAATTTGAGAAGGATTGATATTAGTTTTCAAATATTTCATAAAATTCACAGTGAAGCCATCTTGGCCTAGTTTTTTTTTTTTTCAGGATAGGAGCCTTCCTTCCCTTCCTCCCTCCTTCCTTTCTTCTTTGTTTCCATATTTACTTACGCATTTATTTTACTGATTGAATCACCTTATGTATTATTGCTCTGTTAAGATTTTTTTTTAGCTTCATGATTTAATATTGGTTGATTTTATGTCTTTTTTTTTGATAGGCAGAGTTAGACAGTGAGAGAGACAGAGAGAGAGAGAGAGACAGAGAGAAGGGTCTTCTGTCTTCCTTCCGTTGGTTCACACCCCAAATGGCCACTATGGCCGGTGAGCTGCGGCCGGCGTGCTGTGCTGATCCAAAGCAGGTGCCAGGTGCTTCCTCCTGGTCTCCCATGTGGGTGCAGGGCCCAAGGACTTGGGCAATCCTCCACTGCCTTCCTGGGCCACAGCAGAGAGCTAGACTGGAAGAGGAGCAACTGGGACAGAATCCGCGCCCCAACTGGGACTAGAACCCAGGGTGCCGGTGCCGCAGGCGGAAGATTAGCCAAGTGAGCCCCGGCGCTGGCCATGATTTTATGTCTTTAGGAATTTTTCCAGTTCTTGTAGGTTATTCAACTTGTTGACATATAGTTATTCATATTAGTCTCTTATGATCCTCTCTTCTTTTGTGTACTCATTATAGTATCTCTTATTTAATTTCTGATTGTATTTGAATATTATATATTTCTTTCTGTCTTAATCTAGCTAAAGGTTTGTGAATTTTATTTCTCTTTTCATGAAACCAGCCTTCAGTGTCATAGAGCTTTTCTATTGTTTTTCTTGTCTATAATTCAATTAATCTACTCTGATATTTATAATTTACTTCCTTCTGCTAACTTTGGGCTTAGTTTATTCTTTGTCTAGTTCCTTGAGGTATAATGTTGGATCATTTATTTAGAATCTTTCTTTTTTTTACATAAACATCTATTGCTATTAACTTCCCATTTAGAATAGGTTTTGCTGGGGCTGGCACCATATGGGCACTGGTTTGAGACCTGGCTGCTCCACTTCCTATCCAGCTCTCTGCTATATCCTGGGAAAGCTCTATGGCCTGGGAAAGCAGTAGAAGATAGCCCAACTCCTTGGGCCCTTGCACTAACGTGGGAGACCTGGAAGAAACTCTTGGTTCCTGGCTTTGGATCAGTGCAGCTCTGGCCGTTGCAGCCATCTGGAGAGATAACCAGCTGATGGAAGACCTCTCTCTCTCTGTTTCTACCTCTCTCTGTAACTCTTTCAAATAAATAAAGTAAATCTTTTAAAAAACTACCCTTTAATTCCATCTTCACATATAAATTTCGTATTTTCAATGTCTTAATTTATAGTGCTGGCATCTCATATGGGCACCGGTTCGAGACCTGGCTGCTCCACTTCTGATCCAGCTCTCTGCTATGGCCTGGGAAAGCAGTAGAAGATGGCCCAAGTGCTTGGGCCCCTTTACCCATGTGGGAGACCTGGAAGAAGCTCCTGGCTCCTGGCTTCAGATCGGCGCAGCTCTGGCCATTGCGGCCATCTGGGGAGTGAACCAGTGGATGGAAGACCTCTCTCTCTCTCTCTCTCTCTCTCTCTCTGTGTGTGTGTGTGTGTGTGTAACTGTGACTTTCACGTAAAATAAATAAATCTTAAAAAAATTATTTTTGGGCCGGCTCACTTGGTTAATTCTCTGCCTGCAACACCAGCATCCCATGTGGGCGCTGGGTTCTAGTCCCATTTGCTCCTCTCCCAGTCCAGCTCTCTGCTGTGGCCCAGGAGGGCAATGGAGGATGGCCCAAGTGCTTGGGCTCCTGCACCTGCATGGGCGACCAGGAAGAAGCACCTGGCTTCTGGCTTTGGATTGGTGCAGCACTGGGCTGTAGTAGCCATTTGGAGAGTGAAACAATGGAAGGAAGACCTTTTTCTCTTCACTCTATCACTGTATGTAACTCTACCTGTCAAAAAAATTATTTTGAATTCATTGTCAGGCTGTTTATATATTTCCATTTCCTTAAAGCCACTTTCTGCTGTTTTCACTTTGTTCCTCTGGTACTAACATATTTTCTTGATTATTCATGATCTATGTGGGTATACATTAGCATCTCTTCATTTGAAGAAGTAGGAATTATTTCACCAGTTAAATCCCTTCACCAGTTAACCTGTCCAGACATTGTAGGCAGGCCAACTGGTGTGGTCTGTGGGCAGACTTGCTGCTAGAGTACCTGAGTAGTCTGGCTTGGTGTCCGAGTCACCAGGTAAGTTCACCTAGATCCTAGATACTTTGGGGTAGGCTTACTGATAAAATCCATGGAAATGGGCTTGAGACTTGGGTCTGTGAGGGTGATCCTGGAGCCTGTATCCACAGAGGGTAACTGTGAAGCCTGGATTCACAGAGGCTGACCTGGTGCTGTAATAGGTTTGTGTATGGGTCTGTAGGGGCTGGCCAGGTTCTTGAATAGAGCTGATACTGGAACCATAAGACTTTGCTGGAGCCTGGTTAGACCCACTTTTAAAAATTTAATATCTAGATCTTCTAAATACAATTTCTCCACTGCTGGTTTAGTCACTGTCCTCAGATGTACACCAATCTCTTCTCTGCTCTCTACCTCTTTTTCCCCATCTCTTTCCCTGTCTTCCTTCATGTCCTCCAACCCTCATTATCACTAATCTTAAGGCTTGGCTCAAATGCTACTTTTTTTTTTAAGATTTATTTTATTTGTTTGAAAGACAGAGTTACAGAAAGAGGTAGAGCCAGAAAGAGAGATAAGTCTTCCATTTACTGGTTTATTCCCCAAATGACCACAACAGACAGAGCTGAGCTGATCCAAAGCCAGGAGCCATGAGCTTCTTCTGGGTCTCCTATGTGGGTGCAGGGACCCAAAGACTTGGGCCATCTTCTACTGCTTTCCTGGGCTGTAGCAGAGAGCTGGATTGGAAGTGGAGCAGCTGAGACTCAAACTGGTGCCCATATGGGATGTTGGTGCTGCAGGCCAGGGCTTTAACCTGATGCATCACAGCACTGGCCCCCAACACTACTTTCTTAATAGACATTTGGTTCAAGAAAATTGTGTAGAATATATAATATGCTAAATGAATCCCTTAGTCAGTAACTTAAAAATTGTGATGGACAAGAATGGAGTGTCTTAGGCAGAATACAATTATAGACTTGTTACTGAATGGAAATCAGAAACAATTTAGCTTTCTTACTCTGGTGGTTTCTTCTGTGGTGGAGAAGGAATGTTTACTAGAGGCTGCTTGGTTATTATAATTCCAAATATTTCCCAAATGTGACTTCTCCAATATTAATACATTCTGACACTTCTGATAATATGACAAAACAAACTTATTTTTAACTCTTTTGTTTAAAAATTAGCATTTAAAATAATTTTATTTTAAGAAAATAAAAATTAGCATTTAATGTTGATAAAATTGCTAGTTTTTATTGCAGAAATAGCAAGAAGAATTTATCTCTAAAATATAGCATTATTATTTCTGCCTTTTAACTTTTTTTATAACGCTTTTATTTAAAGAATATAAATTTCCAAAATACAGCTTATAGATTACAATGGCTTCCCCCACCCCATAACTTCCCTCCCACCCGCAACCCTCCCCTTTCCCACTCCCTCTCCCCTTGCATTCACATCAAGGTTCATTTTCAATTCTCTTTGTATACAGAACATCAGTTTAGTATACATTAACTAAAGATTTCAACAGTTTGCCCTCACATAGCAACACAAAGTGAAAAATACTGTTGGAGTACTAGTTATAGTATTAATTCACAATGTATAGCACATTAAGGACAGAGATTCTACATGATATATATATTTTAAATTGATTAATTTTCTATGCAATTTCCAATTTAACACCAAGATTTTTTTTCATTTTTAATTATCTTTATATACAGAAGTTTGATTCAGTATATACTAAGTAAAGATTTCATCAGTTTGCACCCACACAGAACATAAAGTGTAAAATACTGTTTGAGTACTAGTTATAGCATTACTTCACATTGGACAACACATTGAGGACAGATCCCACATGAGACGTAAGTACACAGTGACTCCTGTTGTTGATTTAACAATTTGACACTCTTTTTTATGGCGTCAGGAATCTCCCTAGGCTCTAGTCATGAGTTGCTGAGGCTATGAAAGCCTTTAGGGTTTGCCGACTTCTATCTTATTCCGACAGGGTCATAGTCAAAGTGGAGGTTCTCTCCTCCCTTCAGAGAAAGGTACCTCCTTCTTTGATGGCCCCGTTCTTTCCACTGGGATCTCACTCACAGAGATCTTTCATTTAGGTCCTCTTTTTTTTGCCACAGTGTCTTGGCTTTCCATGCATAAAATACTCTCATGGGCTATTAAGCCAGATCTGAATGCCTTAAGGGCTGATTCTGAGGCCAGAGTGCTATTTAGGACATCTGCCATTCTATGAGTCTGCTGTGTATCTCGCTTCCCATGTTGGATCATTCTCTCGCTTTTTTATTCTATCAGTTAGTATTAGCAGACACTAGTCTTGTTTGTGTGATCCCTTTGACTCTTAGACCTATCAGTGTGATCAATTGTGAACTGAACTTGATCACTTTAACTAGTGAGATGGCCTTGGTACATGCCACCTTGATGGAATTGTATTGGAATTCCCTGGCACGATTCTAACTCCATCATTTGGGGCAGCTCTGATTAAGCATGTCCCAAGTTTTACATCTCCTCCCTCTCTTATTCCCACTCTTATATTTCACAGGGATCACTTTTCAGTTAAAATTTAAACACCTAAGAATAATTGTTTGTTAATTACAGTGTTCAACCAATAGTACTAGAATAAAAAAATACTACAATGGATAAAGTATTACATTGTACAACAACAGTCAGCACAAGAGCTGATCAAGTAACTGTTTCTCATAGTGACAGTTTAATAAAAGTGGAGATACTGCAGGTTCAAGGAAGAGTAGGGGAAGAAACAGCAGAGGAAACTCTTCCAGAACTAGTGATTCACAGTGGACCTTTGAGGAGAGGGTGGGAGCCCGCAGTTCGGGACACCAGTGGCAGACTCAACGCACCAGCGCTGCAACACCAGGTGAGCCGATCCTCAATAGCCCGAGACACCAGCAGGGAAGCGGAAAGAGGAGACTAGAGCGAACAAGGCTTGAAACCCTGTGGGGAAAAGTTCACCAGGCTAACTAGAAGAGAGAGAGAAAGAAAAAAGTGACCGATATGGACACGAGTTTCTCTCTCTCCGCCCACCTCTCAAAGGTGAGCAAGACAAAGAGCAGGCGCCATTTTGGACATACGTCATAAGCAGGGCAACCTCGGGTCTGCACCGGCCCTGAGCCTAGCAGAAAAACCTGACTCTGGGCGTGGGGGTGAAATAACAGGAGATTAGAACCTAATGAATGTGTGGTGCTAATGAACTGAGACTGTGAAAAAAGAGACTTGGGGGGAGAGAACTCACGGAATTCACCACGTGAGTACTCTCCAGAGATGCTACAGTTTGGTAGCCTTGGTAGCCCAGTGGTGAGACTGCAGGAGAATTTGAACCCACACTGAAGGCCGCAGAGATTCCCTCTGTGGTCCTTGGGAAAGAGCTTCCGATCTCTGGCTCCTGTGGGTATATCATTTGCCTGCTAACCACCCCCAATTCCATTCAGCTGTGTGGAATTATTTCCCTTTTGAATCAAAAATAAAGAAAGAAACAGAGAGAGATTTACCACACCTAACCTGGGAGTGTCTCCTTTGGCACACCCTCAACCCTGAGGAACCAAACAGAGCTATCAGGCCACACCCATCTCAAGCCTCTAAGGCTCCATTGAAAGCAGACAGTCCACTTATCTAGAGTCATAGTATAACAAGAAAAAAACACCACAGTGAAGAAACCAATATGCCAAACAACAAACGCAAAAACCGAGGTAACAAGAACAAGGAAGACACTATGACACCCCCAAATGAAAAAGACACCCCAATTCAAGATTACGAAGATGATGAGATAGAAGAAATGCAAGAAGCAGATCTCAAAAAATTGATAAGAACACTAAGAAGTACTCAAAAACAAATTCTTGAACTACAGAAATCCTTAATGGACAAGGTAGAAAATCTCTCTCGTGAAAATGAAATATTAAGGAAGAATCAAGCTGAAATGAAACAACTAGTAGAACATGAAACTGTGATAGTGACGAGAAATCATAATGAAGTGAAGAATTCAATAGATCAAATGAAAAACACATTAGACAGCCTTACAACCAGAATGGGTGAGGCAGAAGAGAGAATATCGGACTTAGAATACAGAGCACAGGAAAATATACAGTCAAACCAAAGAAAAGAAGAGGAAATTAGAAAGCTTAAAAACATTGTTGGGAATATACAGGATACTATTAAAAAACCCAACATTCGAGTTCTAGGAGTTCCTGAAGGCATGGAGAGGGAGAAAGGATTAGAAGGCCTTTTTAGTGAGATAATAGCAGAAAATTTCCCAGTTTTGGAGAAGGAGAGAGACATCCTAGTACAGGAAGCTCATAGAACCCCTAGTAAACATGACCAAAAGAGATCCTCATCACGACACATTGTAATTAAACTCACCACAGTGAAACAGAAAGAAAAGATCCTAAAATGTGCAAGAGAGAAACGTCAGATTACTCTCAGAGGATCTCCAATTAGACTCACGGCAGACTTCTCATCAGAAACCCTACAAGCTAGAAGGGAATGGCGAGACATAGCCCAGGTACTAAGAGAAAAAAACTGCCAGCCCAGCATATTATACCCTGCAAAGCTCTCATTTGTGAATGAAGGTGAAATAAAGACCTTTCACTGCAAAAAGAAATTGAAAGAATTTGTTGCCACTCGTCCAGCCCTGCAAAAGATGCTTAAAGATGTGTTACACACAGAAACACAGAAACATGGCCATCAACATGAAAGTAGGTAAACGAAGGGAACCTCACAGCAAAAGATCACAGGGAATTCAAAGCATACATTTGGATAAAGAAATTATGGGACATGTACTCTATAGAATACTATACAGCAGTCAAAAACAATGAAATCCGGTCATTTGCAACAAGATGGAGGAATCTGGAAAACATCATTCTGAGTGAATTAAGCCAGTCCCAAAGGGACAAATATCATATGTTCTCCCTGATTGGTGACAACTAATTGAGCACCAAAGGGGAAACCTGTTGAAGTGCCTTTTAACTTTTTAAAAAGCTCTTCCACATCTGTCATTCCATTTCATCTTTCCTACAAATTAGAAAAATTATTTTTCACGGGTGGGCGTTTGGTGCAGTGGTTCAGATGCTGCTGCGGATGCCTGTAAACCATGTCAGAGTGCCTGGGTTTAGGTCCCCACCCCACTTCCAATTCCAGCTTCCTTCTCTTTTTTTTTTTTTTTTTGACAGGTAGAGTGGACAGGAGAGAGAGAAAGAGACAGAGAGGAAGGTCTTCCTTTGCCGTTGGTTCACCCTCCAATGGCCGCTGCGGCCGGTGCACTGCGCTGATTCAAAGCCAGGAGCCAGGTGCTTCTCCTGGTCTCCCATGCGGCACAGGGGCCCAAGCACTTGGGCCATCCTCCACTGCACTCCCGGGCCACAGCAGAGAGCTGGCCTGGAATAGGGGCAACTGGGACAGAATCGGTGCCTGACCGGGACTAGAACCCGGTGTGCCGGCACCACAGGTGGAGGATTAGCCTCTAGCTTCCTGCTAATGTACTCCCTCAGAGACAGAAAGTGATGGCTGAAGTGCCTGGGTCCTTACCACCCATGGGCCCATGGGCGAGACCTGGATTGTACTCTTGGTGTATGGCTTTGGTCTGGTCTAGCCCTAGCTGTTATGGGCATTTGAGGAGTAAACTAGTAGATTAATATCTCTCTCTCTCTCTCTCTCGATCTCTTTCTTTCTGACTCTCTGCTTTTCAAAATATCTCTGCTTTTCAAAATAAATAAATAAATAAATAAATAAATAAAAATTTAAAAGAACATGGCAATATCTTAATCACGTTCCTATTTGAAAAATATTTTTAAGTGGACTTGAAATATTTTTCAAATGACTAGGAATGACAGTTAGAGCATGATACTTAGCTTCTTAATTCTTTAAGTACCAGTGAACCTCTGAATACAAATCATCAGGACTCTCTGAATTATGATATACCATGAATGCTTTTAGGAAGGTCTTATTTCAGAAACTAGGCAGTTAGATTATAAATATCTCCTCACCTTCCTATATGGCTGTTTTTTTTAGTACTTAAAAACTGTCACCAAAGACGTGGGGTATGTGTATTAGAGGAGAGATCTAGGAAGGAAAGGGCATGCATTCAGATTTAGAAAAATATACTACAAAGCAGGGAAGAAAGGGAAGTGAACCATCAGCCATTCTCAGATCTGGGTGTGGTTAGCTGAGTATTAGATCACCTCTATGAAAGAGATGTAGTTCCTTCAATGTTGTATACTCTTTATCCTGCTGATCTTAGCCAGGGAGTAATTTTGGAGAAAACCTTGCTGTGTGAAGGATTGAAGGCTCCAGAGAGTATGATTTGCTGAGAGAATGCAAGAAATCAATATGATGTGAAGCAGAGGCTAGGGTGGGGACTGGGAGAAGACAGAACCAAAATGGCAAAAGCTGAATAAGCCAAGGCTAGATAATAGTTTCTTTATTTAATGTTTTTAATGTCTTCTTATTACTATAAGAATAAAATAAATTGATTTTTTGAAAGGGGCTCTGATATTCTGTGTATTAAAAGAATATATGGAAGTACAAAATAGGGAGTAAAACATTAGGTGATTTTTTTTACTCATCTTATTCTGAGATTAGAACCACTGACATTTTATTGAACATCCAGTAACTTCCTATGCACATATAAATATATTGATATATGTGTGTAAGTTTATGTAAGTGTGATCATACTGTGATCATTCTGTTTCTGTGTCAGTAAGAATCTTGAATGTCATTCTTAAGCAGTGTAAGTAAAAGATCTTAAGCAAGAAAATAACAATTATATAATATCAAAAAATATTATAATAGCATAATATGGAATGGATATAAGATAATATGGGAGAAAGAAACCTAATTAGGACATGTTTGGGGAGACCAGGAAAGACATAATGATGACATGAACTCAGGCAGTGGCAGTGGGATGGAAAAGACAGGTTCAGACAATATGGAAGCAGGCTCAGTGGCCTAGGTGACTATGGAGGATATGTGTCAAGTGGTAGGAGATAGAAATCTTTAGTGATTCACAGGTTGTTGGTTCAGGACACAATGTATGTTAGTGCCATTAACTGGCAGTTAAGGTGACTGAGAGATACCCATTTCAGAAGAGCACATAAACATTTAAATATACGGATCTGGAACTAAAAACTGAGATGAAAACTAAAGAAAGAATTATAGACATTATTAGTAGTCGAAACCAAGAAAATAAAGGTCTGAACAACGTGGAGCACCAAAATGTACAGGTCTAGAAGAGCAATTTGAGTAGAGACGTTGTTTTGTTCTGTGTCATATCCTCAGATGGCCCCTTGCTCATAGTAGGCTAAAAATATTCCTTTATTGGTTAAATGAGTAATAAAAACATTCTATTTTTATATACTCTATCCTTTTCATGGCAGCATAATATTCTGTCAAGTTCATATATTACAACTTGCATTGTTTCCTTAATGTTCTAGTTTTTTTTTTTTTAAGATTTATTTATTTGAAAGTCAGAGTTACAGAGAGAGAGAAGGAGAGGTAGAGAGAGAGAGAGAGAGAGAGAGAGAGAGAGAGAGAGAGATCTTCTATCCTATGGTTCACTCCCTAGGTGGCCATAATGGCTGGAGCTGTGCCAGTCTTAAGTCAGGAGCTAGGAACTTCTTCCAGATCTCCCACGTGGGTGCAGAGGCCCAAGGACTTGGGCCATCTTCTGCTTCTTTCTCTGGCCATAGCAAAGAGCTGGATCGGAAGTGGAGCAGCTGGAACTCGAACCAGCACCCTTATGGGATGCCAGCACTGCAGGCAGCAGTTTTATTCACTACACCACAGCACCAGCCCTTCTTTTTTTTTTTAATATTTGTTTATTTGAAACTCAGGAAGATAGAGAGATTAGGAGGAGAAACAGAGAGAAAGCAATCTTCCAATCAATGGAAGATCTTCCCAAATAGCCACAATGGCCAGTGTTCAGCCAGGCCAAAGCCAGCAGCCAAGAGCTCCCTCCAGATCTCTCAAGTGGATGCAGGGCCCAAGTACTTGGGCCATCATCCACTGCTTTCCCACGTGCATTATTAGGGAACTAGTTTGGAAACAGAGCATCCAGAACTTGAACTAGCACTCTGATATGGGATGCTGGCATTGCAGGAGGGCCTTAACCTGCTATGCCACAGTGCCAGCACCAATCTTTCAGTTATTGATATCTGCAATACAAACCACCCCAAACTTCTGTAGTATGAAACAAAACCTGTTTTGTTCTGCCGATGAATCCTTTCAGCCAGGAACTTGAAAGGGCCTCAGAAAGATTGCTTGTCTATCTTCTACAGTTTCTGCAACTTCAGATGGGAAGATTTTAAGGCTATAATGACTTGATGGTGAAGGTTAGAATCATCTGAAAGCTTGTTTGCTTATATAGCTGTTGACTCATGCTGGCTATGAACTGAGACCTCTGCTGGACCTGTTGATGTAGCATCTTGGGTTTCAAAAGCAAGCGGCTCAGGAGAATCATGTAGAAGCTATATTGTCTTTTATGAACTAGCCTAGTAAGTCACATAGTAGTACTTCTGCCATAGTAACAAACTCTCACAGATTCAGGGAAAGACAAATAAAAATTTCTTTATTGGTAGTGCTCTGTTAGTTTGTTGTTCTAATTATCCATCACTAGTAAGGTATAATTTATTTACAGAGGGTAGAATCAAGAAACTATTTAAAGACTTGCTAGATACCAGACACATCATGCTGCTGGCATTCCCCTCTCTACAATCTGATGACCTCTCAAAAACGGAAATGAATGACTGAGGCATGATTTTTGCTGCATGAGTTCATGCTTACTTGAGAATGATCACTGCTTCCCCTTTTCCAATTCTTTTTCTTATTTTAAGTTTTTGAGTGATCTTAACACATATTTATCAGTGGTTAGTAGCCACTTGTATTTACATTTTTTTTATATAGCTTCAGAACTCCCTAGAATGTTGCTGAAGATAGTAAATAAATAGCACTTTATTTTGTGCCCTGTCTTGCATTTTTTTTAATCAGGTTTTGTTCTGTTTATTGAGAATAATGTTTATCTTTTTGACTTCTGGATTATTTAGTGGCTCTTGGTTGTTTGATCACATTTGTAGACAAGATGATAATTTGAACAGTTTCAGTGGCTAGTTGCTCAAGTTTGAGTTAAAACAGCTCTGATGCAAGTGCTGTGTGTGTCAGAGAGGGTGGGGTTTCCTTTTAGATATGATTATGGTTTGTTTAAAGAACATACAGCTATCATTTGCCTATGACAAGGTCCTGACTCTCTGGACCCTGTATCCCATTTTGAGAGTATCCTAGGTAAAACTTCCCAACTCCCACTATATGCAGCACAGAATACACATCAGCCATTAGCTATTATGTTCTATAATGACCAACTCTGGTCATCATTGAACTTTTCATTGGAAACCTTTTCTTGATGGAAAAGAAAAAAATCAGACTAAGGTGTATATTTCTTTCTGTTTCTCTTATTAAACATTGCACCACCATTGCTAATCATAAGGAATCCATTTGTCTTTTTATCTTCCAACTTTAATTGTGCTTTTTAAGCCCAAACTCATTTAAAGCTTTGACATTCTTGCATCATTCATAGAGGTCTGGCCACAACTCTCAGTTTTTTGTTGTTGTTGTTGTTGTACATCTGCTAGTAATTTTCATGCCTGTCCTTTGAAAATCTGAGCTTTTGCATTAACTCCCTGTACTATATTGGTAGCATAAGCACATTTAAAATAGAGGAAGAAACTGAAGGTCAGTGAATAAGGGTTGAATCATGGCTAATGAAATACAGGCAGTATTCTGAAGAATTTGCTCATGAAACATGTAATAGCTCTTCTTGCTGAAGTTGTTGATTCCATTGGTTAATTCTATCCCATTTTATGACAGCTTTTTCATTGGGAATACACGTCCGAGTTATCTAGATTAGCAGAATTTTCACCTAACTTTCATCCTGTACACAGAGTTTCACAGATTGCAAAGTTCTTTTAGATATGTCCTTATATATAAATTTCACTTCAGTTCTCATAACAAGTTTTGAAAGGGAAGGAGGGAGCTTGAAGGAAGAAGTAAAGTGGAGGAAAGATGAGGTCATTGAGTGGGAACATGCAACAAGTACCCATTTATTATTCCATTTACATATATCTGTCTACCTAAAATAAGTAAATCCTTCGAGGTAGAATACAGAATGCTGATTGCTGGGGACTAGAGGGAGGAAGAAATGGAAAGCAAGTAGCAATGAAGTTGTTCATGTTATTTTCCTTTGAAAGATTTATTTATTTGTTTAAAAGGCAGAGATATAGAGATAGAAATAGAGATAGAGATAGAGATAGAGACAGAGACAGAGATAGAGATAGAGATAGAGATAGAGATAGATCTATCTTCCATCTGATGGGTCACTCCCCAGATGGCCACAATGGCTGGAGCTGGGCCTAACTGAAGCCAGGAGCCAGGAGATTTTCCCAGGACTCCCATGTGAGTGCAGGAGCCTGAGCACTTGGGTTATCTTCCATTGCTTTCCCAGGGGCATTAGCAGAGAACTGGATTGGAAGTGGAGCAGCTGGGAGTTGAACCAGCGTGCATATGGGGTACTGGCACTGCGGCTTTACTCTCTAAGCCACAGTGCCAGCTTCCAAGTTGTTCACTTTAAATTAATGAATTTTATATTATATGACTTCCACCTCAAAAGTTATGTGTAGAACATAGACCTAATTTTTCCCAAGAACATTTTACCTCATTTTAAATTAGAATAGCCTTCTGAGCAATAGACTACAAATAGTTTTAAATTTTTTAAAAAAATATTTCTGCTTAGCAGTCCCACTAACATGAAATGAATATATATTAAATGGAAGTTAGGGAAACAACTATGCTATCCTAGTTTCTTGACCCTTTCACCATGATTTTCAAGAAATTATATGAACTTTATTTTGATAAAATTTTTTTGAGAAGCAGAGTGACAGAGAAAAAAAGACAGAGTTCTCATCCACTGGTTTTCTCCACCAAATGTCTGCAACAGCTGAGGGCAACTACCCTGAAGCCAGGAGCCAGGAACTCCTTCTGAATGGTAAGGACTCAAGTACTTGAGTCATCCTCTGCTGCCTCCCAGTGTGCACAATAGTTGGAAACTGAAATTGGAAGCAAGAATCAGTACTAGCATCTAGTATTCTGATATGGGAACATTTGTCCAAGACCAACAACCTTCCCTAAACTTTGTTTTAAAATTACACAGTGTAAGACTTGTCCCATAAATGCAAACTATACATAGTAGAATCTGATAGCTTTAACAAACTACACTTTTAAATAGGGTTCTCAAATTTGAAGACTGCTATACATTTTGAAAAGCAAACAAACTTCCCATCAACATAATACAATTTGTACTAAACCTAAAAACTGGTAGCACTTTTGAATAAACCTATTTTTATCATGTATATTTATATATAGATTTATACTTGTAAATAAAAATCCCATAAAAATGCAGCAAAAATTCACAGTGCTTATTTTCATGCTTATCTACAGTGAGCTTATTTTGTGACTATCTGAGCCTTTTATAATATGTATAATATTTTACATTTTTCATGCTTTCCTATTTAAACTTCTCTTCTTCCTGTGTAATCTCGGGCATAGTCCTCACTCCTGAACTTTATTAAAAACAATCAGGGAGGTTGTTATTTCTTATTCCCTCCACCTCCCACCCCCAATAATCTGTTCAGAGCACATGTCACTCCTCTGTCTCAGTCAACTGTGTTTGGGCTTGGTGAAAAGAGAAGTGTGAAGATGCCATGTCAGCCCATTGTGTTTCTCTTCTCATTTATACACTCAGCCTAAATCAGCTGTGTCAGCTCTTTGTTTCCACGCCTCATAGTGGAGCTTTCTGCTTTTTTCTGATCCAATAAGTCATCCGAACGGGTGTCTTCATATGAGGACCCAGAGCTGGCGTGTGTGTGTGTGTGTGGTGTGTATGTGTGTGTCTTTTTACCATGTGGATGATATGTTTGGTACTATGATTTGGATGTTGTTTGTCTCCCCCAAAGTTCATCTATTGGCAGCTCTGTCCCCAGGGTGGCCTTATTTAGAAGTGGTGGAAACTTGAGAGGTGGGGCCTTTTGAGGGGTCCTTAGGTCACTGGGGGTGCAACCTTCAGAAGGGAATACAAGCTCCTGTAGTGAGTCTCATGAGACCTAGTTGTTACAAAAGTCTGAGCCTGAGCCTGGGTCTCTCTAACTTCCTGTATTGTAATGTGATCTTTTCTTACGCCTACACTTCTACCGTCTACTACAGGACCCTTAGAAGAGCCTGTGCCATGCTGTTTAGACTGTCGGTCTCCAAAACTATGTATGAAATAAACCTCTGTTTCTTAAATAACCTGCCTCATATATTTTGTTATAGTAATGAAAATCTAACTAATTCATTAGACTTATGAAATTTTGTTAAATTTAATATTCCCTAATTTCTGAAGGAGAAATTTTAGGCAACTTTCAAGAATAAATAAGGCTTTGTGAATTTAGAAAAAGTTCTCAAAGTCAAGGTCATATCACTAGATGAAATCATATCTAGAATCTAGATTTTATTTCTAGTACTTATTCCTACAGGGGTGGGGAAACTTTTTTCTCTCAAGGAACATCTGGGTATTTATAGCATCACTCATAGACCATACAAAATTATCAACTTAAAAATTAGCCTGCTGTGGATTTATTCAATTTCAAGTCCTGCCTGCAGTTGCCTCAGCAGAGCCAGACCAAACAACTTCATGAATGTTAAATGGCCCATGGACCAGACATTCCCCATTTCTGCTTTATGTGAAACCTAGTTCACTAGCAGTCTTCTTGGAAAACTCTTCATTTAGTTAGAGTAAGAAAATATGAAAATGCGTATGGAATTTAGTTCTAGTAAATTGTTCCAGATGAGAGAGACATTTGGCTTAGTGGTTAAGATACCAACTAGGACCCCTGCATGCCATAGTGGAGTACCTGTGTTGGAATCCCAGCTCTGCTCCCTATTTCAGCTTCCTGTAATGAGTACCCTTGGAGGCAGCAGGTGATAGCTCAAGCAGTTGAGTATTTGTAGCCCACATTGTAAACATGGGTTGAGTTGTTGGATCCAACCAGGCATTTGAGGACTTTTCCAGAGGAAATCTCTGGCTGGCTGTCTGGCTGTCTTTCTCTGTCAAGTAAAATAATAAATAAAAATTTAAAAAATGTTTTTCAAGTTCCTCACCCTAATGATTTACTGAATAAGATCTAACAAGTTGCATAGTTCACAGAGATCATTTACAGTGTTTAAAAACAGATTTGCGGGGTTTTCATAGAAATTTTTACTTTCCTGAAAGGCTTGAGGCATTCTCAACTTGAGGGTAGGACTGTACTTTCATTTACTTCTTACTATGATAGCATTATTCCTTTTTATTTTTTAAAGATTTATTTATTTATTTGAAAGGCAGAGTTACAGAGAGGCAGAGCAAGCAAGAGAGATTTTTCATCTGCTGCTTTACTCCCCAAATGGCCGCAAGGGCTGGAACTTGGTCAATCCAAAGCCAGGAGCCAGGAGCTTCTTTTGAGTCTCCTCCGTGGGTGCAGGGGCCCAAGCATTTGGGCCTTCTCCACTGCTTTCTCAGGCCATAGCTGAGAGCTGGATCGGAAGTGGAGCAGCCGGAACTCGAACTGTCGCCCTTATGGGATGCTGGCTGCACAGGTGGTGGCTTTACCCGGTACACCACAGCATCACTCTGGTAGCATTACTTTTATTTTTTAAATTTTTTAAAAGATTTATTTTATTTATTTGAAAGACAGGGTTACAGAGAGAGAGAGAGAGAGAGAGAGAGAGAGAGGTGTCTTCCATCTGCTGGTTCACTCTCCAGATGACCGCAATGCCCAGAGCTGTGCCAATCTGAAGCCAGGAGCCAGCAGCTTATTCCAGGTCTCCCACATGGGTGCAGGAGTTGGGCCATCTTCTACTGCTTTCCCAGGCCATGGCAGAGAACTGAATGGGAAGAGGAGCAGCTGGGACTAGAATTGGAACCCATATGGGATGCCGGCGCTTCAGGCCAGTGCTTTAACTCATTGAGCCACAGCACCAGCCTCTGGTAGCATTACTTTTAAAAAAATGTATTTGGGGGGCCGGTGCTGTGGTGTAGTGGGCTAAGCCTCCATCTGCAGCGCTGACTTCCCATATGGATGCTAGTTGGTGTCCCAGCTGCTCCTCTTCCAAACCAGCTGTCTGCTATGGCCTAGGAAAGCACTAGAAGAGGCCTAAGTGCTTCGGCCCCTGCACCTGTATGGGAGATATGGAGGAAGCTCCTGTCTTCTGGCTTTGGAATGGTTCAGCTCTGGCCATTGTGGTTATTTGGCAAGTAAACCAGGAATGGAAGACCTTTCTCTCTGTCTCTTCCTCTCTCTGAATGTAACTCTACCTCTAAAATAAATAAATAAATGTTTTATTTGGATAAGGTGAACAGGTTTCATATATACAGATTTAAGAGCATAATGAAACGTCCCACCCTAACTTCTTTCCTGTCCTCACTTCCAACCTCCCTTCCTTTCTTATTTTTCTTTTAATTTTTACAATGACATACTTTCAGTTTATTTTATAATCACAAGCTTAACCCTCTACTTAATAAAGAATTCAACAAGTAGTAAGTACAAAAACTACTGTTCCTCAAGAATATAGATAAGGACTGTAAACAATAATCAAATCTCAATATGTGAATTTTGCTCATATACATTACATTTTTTGTACTCTGTATATTATTTACCACAAATCAGGGAAAGCTTATGATATTTGTGTTTTTGAGACTGGCTTATTTCACTAAGAATGATGGTTTCCAGTCACATTCATTTTGTTGCAAAAGACAGGATTTCATTCTTTTTTATGGCTAAGTAGTATTCCATAGTGTATGTTTCACATTTTCTTTATCCAGTCATCAATTGATGGACATCTGGGTTGATTTAGCTATTGTGAATTGAGCTGTAGTAAACATGGGGGTACTGGTAATGATGCTTTTATATGCTGATTTCATTTCTTTTGGGTAAATTCCCAAAAGTGGGATGGCTGAGTCATACAGTAGATCTATTTTCAGGTTTCTGAGGAATCTCCAACTGTCTTCCATAATGGTTTACATTATTAATACTTCTTTAAAGAACTCCTTAAGGTCATAATGAATGCACTTGATAGATATGCAATCCCATGTCCACGTTATAGATACCAATCAAAATTTCGTGTTATAAAAAGGCAAAACATATATTGATCCAAAATAGTTAATCAACTATTTAAAAATTTCAATAATAAGCTAAGCCAACTCCAGCAGAGAAAGGTTGATAGCAATATAAAAATAGAAACTGATAAAGAAACTGGGCTATGGATAGTTTTGCAGCAATTTCGAATAGGGCACATGACTGGAAATTTCCATTGTGTTCTACTTAGATTTTCTTTTTTTTTTTTATTATAAAGCTTTTATTTAAAGAATATAAATTTCTAAAATACAGCTTATGGATTACAATGGCTCCCCCCCCATAACTTCCCTTTTATTTCTTTTTTTTCTTGATCACCATCTCAATCCTCTAGGCAACAATAGCATAGCAACTGAATATATACCATTGTTGAAGCTACAACATACACAGAAATCATGTTATTGGAACACAGTTTTGCAAAACTAACTCTAAATATTATGAAATGTGACTCCAAAAGATATTCCAATGAATGTTTTCCCTATTATACCTTAGTATGTAGAAGAAATTTATTATTTATTTGGAAGGCAGTGTGACATGGAGGGATGAAGTGGGGTGGGGAGGGAGAGAAAGAGAGAGAGAGAGAGAGAGAGAGAGAGAGAGAGAGAGAGATCTTCCATTTGCTAGTTCACTCTCCAAATTGTGACAATACCCAGGTCTAGGCCAGGCTAAAACCAGGAGCTCCTATGTGGGTGGCAGGGGCCCAGGTATTTGGACCATCCTCTACTGCCTTCCCAGACACATTAGCTGGAAGTTGGATCAGAAGCAGAACAGCTAGGACTCAAATTGGCACACTGATAAAGGATGATGCTGGTGAACAAATGGTGGCTTACCCCACTATGTTACAATGGTGGCCCCGGTGGAAGACCTTGAATTAAAAACCTTTAAGAAAAAAAATTTATTATTTCCTTTTGGGAAAAACATTATACTATCATATCAGCCTTACTGTACAGAAATTCTGTCTGCTATCTTTTATGGTGAAATTTTCTCTTTTCTCTTTGGGAGTCACAAGAATTTGGCTATTACCTTTTATAAATACTGCATTAAATGTTATCTCTAGGGAAAAGGAGAGCAATAAAAAGCATCACATTCTTGAGCTATGACTGGAGACAATTACTTGACCTTAAGCAACACACTCAACTGTTTAAGTTAGAGCCTCTAATTCCTTATCTTTAACGTTCAGGGGTTAAGTTGTTACATTTTCACTTTGAGTTTAAGAATTATTCCACAGCTTCTGTACTGAATTAGTATTGACTCTGAAACAAAACTTATAACAGGTATCACGATAATAAGTGATTAGCCCCATGATAAGAAAATAGAAATTATTTGTTGCTTTTCCCTGTGGTGATCACTGGAGCTTACGTCTTTGTAGAAATCACAAGTATGTGTTGTGCCCATAGGATTCAAAGAACATTCCAAACATAGTATCTTGGGTTAATTCACACAATATCTTTGTTGCAAAGCATGACCATTCCCCTGTTGAAATCATCTCCAAAGAGGAACAAAAAATAAAAAGAAAATTCAAATTTATCATCATTTTAAAAAAAGATTTACTGATTTAAAAGAATTACAGAGAGGGAGAGAGACAAAGAGAGAGATCTTCCATCTGCTGATTCACTCCCCAAATGGCCACAACAACCAGAGGTAGGCCAGGCCAAAGCCAGGAGCCAGGAGCTTCATATGGGTCTCCCACATGGGTGTAGGGGTCCATGCACTTGGACCATCTTCCTCTGCTTTCCCAAGTGGATTAGCAGGGAGCTGGATTGGAGGTGGAGAAGCCGGGACTTGAACCAACTCCCATATGGGATGCTGGTGCTGCTGATGGCAGCTGTACCGCTGCACAGGCCCCTAAACTTATCATCTCGTCCATACCGTGAGCTTTTTCTCTAGTGCCTTTTCCTTTCCTTCCTTTCAAAGTTTTATTTCCTCCTCTCAGTTCTTCTCATATTCAATTCTTAGCCAAAACCTTTATACTAATAACATTCACAGACACTTGGGTATTACCCATAATGGGTTAGTTCTGGTTTCCTTTGTGAGTATCCCTCAGGATGAGGGAGAAAGGACACTTATGATCTGCTGTTTCTTTCTGTTCTACAGAGTTTCTTCTTATCACCTGAAGAATCCCATAATCAAGGTTTAAGAACTAAAAGCCATTCTTGACTTTCTTCATCTTCATTTCTCTTCTGCAATCTTGATTCTGGAATTTTACATATTTTTTTAAACTTCAATTGATAGGATCTTATTTTTTTTTTAATTTTATTTATTTATTTGACAGGTAGAGTTATAGACAGTGAGAGAAAGAGACAGAGAGAAAGGTCTTCCATCCGCTGATTCACTCTCCAAATGGCCGCAACGGACAGGGCTGCGCCAATCTGAAGCCAGGAGCCAGGTGATTCTTCCTGGTCTCCCATGTGGGTGCAAAGGCCCAAGCACTTGGGCCATCCTCTACTGCCCTCCCAGACCACAGCAGAGAGCTGGACTGGAAGAGGAGCAACTGGGACTAGAACCCGGCGCCCATATGATATGCCGGCGCCACAGGCGAAGGATTAACCTAATGCACCACGGCGCTGGCCCCAATTCTGGAATTTTAAAACTAGAACATCCTGACAGGTCACTCATCTAAAGGTCGGCTTATTTAAAAAAAATTGTGAAAAAATAATATAGACTTTACCCCTCTAGTCACTTTTAAGAGTGTAGTATAAACAATATTCACATGGTTCTGGGACAGATGACATTATTTTTTTATCTTGCAAAACTGAAACTCTACACCCATCAAACAACTTCCCATTTCATTCTCCCCCTCGCCCTTGGAAACTGCCATTTTATTTTCAGTTTCTGTGATTTCCATTACTTAGATATGCCTATAAAAGGAATAATATATTGTATGTCTTTTTGTGACTGGGTTACTTTACTTAGTATAATGTCTTCAAGGTCGATTTGTGTAGCATATGACAAAATTTCCTTTTTTTTTTAAAAGGGCTAAATAATACTCCATTGTATTATCTACCACATTTTCTTTGTTCTTTAATCAATCACTGTATATTTGGGCTGCTTTCACATCTTGGCTATCATGACTAATGCTGTAGAAAAACATAGTTTTACAAATACCTCTTTGAAATGCTGCCATATATTCTTTTGGATATATATCTAGAAGTGGGGTTCTGGACCATATGATAATTCTGTTTTTAGATTAAATATCTTCATACTGTTTTCCAACAGTACATTTTACATTTTGTCCAATAGTACACAGAAGTTAGTTTTTTTACAACTTCATCAACTTGTGTTTTGGATAGTGGCTCTCCTAATGTGAGTGAGGCCAAAATCTCATTGTGATTTTGATTTGCCTATTTTTTCCTGATGACTTGTGGATATTCCCTTTTAAAATCTTAAAAAGTATTTTGTTTTCACAACTGAGAACACATTATGTTCTAGGCACTGTGCTAAGTGTTTTGCATGCAGGAGCCCATTAGTTTTAACAACTGTCCTATGACCCAAGTATTATGTGCCTTACCTTGCACCTGGAGAAACTGAGAGTCAGAGTTGGAGTAATTTTTGTAAAGACAAAGAGCTGCTAAACAGTAAAGCTAGTATTCAAAACAGGTCTGACATCAAAGCTCTTATTCTTTAATTGAGCTCTTCTCTCACTACCATTTGATTTGCCCATTAATTCCCCAACACTGTCCTACACCAAGGAAAAGGAAAATAACATTCATTAAGTGTTGTTTTGTGCTGAACACATTGCTAAATGCTTTCGGGTGGGTGTATGTGTATGTGATTTGAAAGGGAAGTGAAAGAGGGAAGTCCTTTTACATGTACAAGCTTTTACTCCATTTGCATGGTTACCATTATGTCAAATATTTCAGTGGGAAAAAATTTGATCATAGATCTCTTTCCATAGAGTTTTTGCAAATTTGAAGGTCACTTGGGTGGAAGTGTGGGTGGGAGGGCAGGTTTGGTGGGAAGAATCACTATATTCCTAAAGTTGTACCTAGGAAATCCATGAAGTTTGTATTTCTTAAATAGAAGGTTTCTTTGGGAAAAAGTATTTATATTTGAAAGACAGAATTACAGAGAAAAAGAGAGAAAAGGAGAGAGAGAAAGTCAGATATCTACTATCTGTAGGTTCACTTCCCAAATGGACGCAACAGCCGGGACTAGGCCAGGCCGAAACCAGCAGCCAGGAGCTTCAGCTGGGCCTCTCATGTCTTCAGTTACTTTCCCAGCCAAATTAACAGGGAATTGAATTGAAGTGGTTAGCAGCCAGCATTTGAACTGGTGCCCATATGGGTTGCTGATGTTACAGGCAGTGGCTTAACCTATGTGCCACAACACCGGCCCCAAAGATCACTTTCTTATTGTTAAATATACTCCCAAGATATATGCAAGAATTCCAGATGGGGAAATTTCAATTCCAATTAAGGAGTTGATTGAATTAGTGTAAAGAGGGGCTATCATCAGAAATTGAGTACACAAGCAATAAACCAAGGAGAAAAAGAGGCTTAGTTAGGAATAGAAGGAAACAAATGATTACATTAATATAGTGCTACCAGATGGCCCATTTTTTCTAACCTTGTTATTTATTCTGCTAGCTCTATTTTCTGAGAATAAGGTGTTTACAACTTCTCCCAAGGTTCTGTTGCCTTGTTCTGCCCTACTGCATGGCCATGCCTTGTTATAATAAAAAAGAAATTGGTTAAGATCTACAGATTTATTTTTAATGTAGTGCCAGATTTCAGAGCTGACGGTGATACTGAAGATGACCCTAAACCCAGGAAAACTGGGCTATGTAAAGACGTGACTCATGACTGGGAAACCCCTAGCACTGAAATCTTAACCCGATTATCACTTCATCAGTTGGGAAGCTAATATTGTTTATTTTAGAGATTAATTTTTATTTATTTGAAAGAATTAGAGAGAGAGAGAGAGAGAGAGAGAGAGAGAGAGAGAGAAAGGTCTTCCATCTACTGGTTCACTTCCCCAAATGGCTGCAATGGCCAGAGCTGAACCAATCTGAAGTAGGTGCAACAGCCCGAGGACTTGGGACATCCTCTACTGCTTTCCTGCTTTAGCAGAGAGCTGGATCAGAAGTGGAGCAGCTGGGACTCAAACCAACATCCAAATGGGATGCCGGCACTGTAGGCTAAAGCTTTAACCTGCTGCACCACAGCACCAGCCCTAATAATATTGTTTTATCTTTGGGGCCGGTGCCATGGCTCACTTGGCTAATCCTCCGCCTGCGGCGCTGCCATCCCATATGGGTGCCGGGTTCTAGTCCCGGTTGCTCCTCTTCCAGTCCAGCTCTCTGCTGTGGTCTAGGAGGGCAAAAGAGGATGGCCCAAGTACTTGGGCCCCTGTACCCGCATGGGAGACCAGGAAGAATCCTCTGGCTCCTGGCTTCAGATCGGCACAGCTCTATCCGTTGCGGCCATTTGGGGAGTGAATCAATGGAGGGAAGATCTTTCTCTCTGTCTCTTTCTCTCACTGTCTATAACTCTACCTGCCAAGTAAATGAAAAAAAATATTGTTTTATCTTTGTCTTATATCTAGGAACCTTGTCAACTCTCATCCTTGATTATCTGGATTGAAGTAGACTGAGATATACTACTGCAATTTTTCCAATTTATAGAGCGAATTATAAAAAAATTCTAGGTAAATGAATAATATTCCAATAAACTTACAAAGGAGGAAGTGAGAAGGAGTGTTGGTATTTAGGATATTCATTGAAGGCTACCAATGATGTAACGACACATAAACTAGTTATTATTTGTAACCAAATGTGATTATCATCCACTTCCTTTTATTATTAAGGTGTATAGCCAGCTTGTATTTTGTATTACAAGATTCAGTGACAAATCCACAACCTAGAAACAGCAAATCAAATATGCTAGCATTTAAAATTTCTGAATTTTATTGATTTAGAATTGCTGAAATGAAGTGAAACTACTATGTTCAATGTTACTCATAGATATTACATCTGGAATCATGTGAAAATTATGCAGATGTATTATTTCATTTCATTAGCCCACTTCAGCTGTTTTCTTTACAAACTCTCTTTTATTTATTTAATTTATTTGTTTTTCATCATTTATTATTATTTCCTTCCTTCATGTCCTAGTAAATAGTTCAACATCTCTTAATTAAGTTTCCTAATGGAATCTCAGTATAGTTGCTTCATAAGAGAAATGGCTTATGTTGGTGAACTATGAATGTAATGAAAAAAAAATGATAGCCATAATTTCCCTAGTTGATGGACATTTTATTTTCAATTGTTTTGTCTTAATTCTTAAGTATCATTCACCGGGAAGAATGTAGTTATTAAGTCCTGCAAAAACACTTGACTACACAGCGGTGAATTCTGTCAGATTTCATTGTTGAAATGTAAAAGTTAAGTAAAAATATGAAGTGTGTTGCAAAGATGTTGACAATTTTTTATGTAAATGAAATTCATGTGGCTATTTTTAATGGGTATCCCAATGAAGTTCTTATAGTAAGCAAATACCATTTGACAAACAAAGAATTGTTTCCTTTAGATGGAATTAATGCTACTGAAATTTCTAGTTTACAAATAAGAAAACAGGCTTAGTAAGGTTAAGGGGTATGCTCAAGGTTATAGAGTTTGTTAAGTAACTAAATGTGATGTGAATAAGGTTTGTTATATTCCAAACCTGTTTTTCACCTGATGCCCTACACAGTAGTCTTCCTTACCTGTGGCTTTATTTTCAGTTACCCATCATCAATCACAGTTCAAAAATATTAGATGGAAAATTCCAGAAATAAACCATCTACTTTTTAAATTGTGTGGTATTCTGAGTAGTGTGATGAGATCTCACACTGTCCCACTCCATCTAATCCAAGATGTGAATCATCCCTTTGTGCAGCATATCCACGCTATATCAGCTACCCTGCTATCTATCTCCTAGTAGCTGTGTAGGGTATCAGATCAATTATTGTACTATTACCATTCTGTGTTCAGGTAACCCTTATTTTACTTAATACTGGCTCCAAAGTGCAAGAATAGTGATGCTTGTAATTCATATATGCCAAAGTGAAACTATAAAGTAAAATGTTTCAGTTTTCTAAGGAAAGAAAAATAGCTATATGTTGAAGATGCTATGATCTATAATAAGATCGAACTTTCTATCTGTAAAATTTTGAAGAAGGAAAATAATTAATATAATTGTTCTATTTTACTACTAGTTATTGTTAATCAATTACTGTGGATAATTTATAAATTAAACTTTATGATAGGTGTTTACCTACAGGACAAAATATGGAATATATAGGATTCAATTCTATCTGTGTTTTTAGGTATTCACTGGGGTTTTGTAACATATCCCATAGATATAAGGGGAGGTTACTATACTACTAATGCTGTTTTGAATTATTTTCATTTAAATCTTTATCATAAGTATTTTTTGTTTTGTATGATATAATTTTTACTTTCTGAATTTTTATTTACTTTCATTTTTTTATTTGAAAGGTGGAAAGAGAGACAGAGATTGTCCATACTCTTATTCACTCCCCAAATGCCTGCAAGAGCCAGTCCAAATCTAGGAGTATGGAACTAAATCTGCATTTCCCACATGAGTGGCAGATACCCAAATAGTTGAACCATTATCTGCTGCCTTTCAGTATGTGCATTAACATGAAGCTGGAATCAGAAGCAGAAGTGGGACTTGAATTCCGGTACTCAGATATGGGATGTAAATGTCCCAGGTAGCATCTTAACCACTGTGCCAAACACTTGCCTCCAAATATAATTTTTATAAGCTCCAGAGGCTGGTGCCGTGGCTCAATAGGCTAATCCTTCACCTAGCGGTGCCGGCACACCGGGTTCTAGACCTGGTCCGGGTGCCGGATTCTGTCCCTGTTGCCCCTCTTCCAGTGCAGCTCTCTGCTGTGGCCAGGGAGTGCAGTGGAGGATGGCCCAAGTCCTAGGGCCCTGCACCCCATGGGATACCAGGAGAAGCACCTGGCTCCTGCCTTCGGATCAGCGCAGTACAGCACGCTGGCCACGGCGGCCATTGGAGGGTTAACCAACGGCAAAGGAAGACCTTTCTCTCTGTCTCTCTCTCTCACTGTCCACACTCTGCCTGTCAAAAAAAAAAAAAAATATATATATATATAAGCTCCAGAATATCTCATCAAATTGATGCATATTTTCTCTTTGTTACTATTTTTGCTCTTACAAATAAAGGTATAGTTAACATTTGTCACATGTATTTCATAACTTTTAAATTTTATCCTTGGGATAAAATTTAAATAAATTTAAATTCTTTACATATGAGATAAATTCTTTACATATGTAAATATTGGGTAAAGAATGAGTTTTTTCAAAGTTGTTTTTGCTTTTCATAGGTATTTCTTTTATTTAAAAGTTTTAAAGAAGAAACCATATAAATAATGCATAAATATATGCTAGTTGACAAATACTTAAATGTCAAGATAGTGTGGCATTTTCAGATATAGAATATATTTTACTTGCACTGATTGACGTTGGTTTCCCTTAAGTACAATAGTCCATTGATTTGTAGGGTTTTTTTTTTTTTTAAGATTTTATTTATTTATTTGAGAGGTAGAGCCACAGGCAGAGACAGGGAGAGAGAGCAAGAAAGGTCTTCCATCCATTGGTTCACTCCCCAAACGGCCACAATGGCTGGAGCTGGGCCTATCTGAAGCCAGGAGTCAGGAACCTCCTCTGGGTCTCCCACATGGGTGCAGGAGCCCAAACACTTGGGTCATCTTCTGCTGCTTTCCCAGACCACAGCAGAGACCTGGATCAGAAAAGCAGCAGCTGGGACATGAACTGGTACCCATAGGGGATTCCAGTGCTGCAGATGGAGGCTTAGCCTGCTGTGTCACAGCACAGGCCCCTTCAATGGCCCTATGATTGAGAGCCCAACATAGAACCAGTAGCTGAAGGCTTGAGAGTAAATGAGTTAAATGATGTCTTCTACCAGAAGATATGTCATAGTTACCATGCCCTACCAAAATAGTGTTTACTTGTAGTGTTATATAGATGAAGATTTAAATTCATTGATAAAATTTCCAAGATTATATGAACATACACAGTGTATACAGTCATGCTTTCTACATTAACATCCTTTCTTTTTTTGAGATTTATTTATTGATTGAAAGAATTATAGAGAGGGAGATTTCTCCCTTCTGCTTGTTCACTCCCGAGAGGGCCAAAATGGCTGGGGTTGGGCCAGGCCAAAGCCAGGAGCCAGGAGCCAGGAGCCAGGAGCCAGGAGCCAGGAGCCTCTTCCTGTTCTCCCATGTCGGTCACAGGCAGTGGCTTTACTTGCTATGCTATATTGCTGGCCCCAAGATCCTTTCTTAAGCAACTTTTGTAATGTAGTTCCTCATAGATTATTATTTCTTTCTTGTCAATTTAGCTTTTCAGTTTCCTAATTTGAATTTACCTTCACTCAGGAAAACCCTTTAATCTAATTTCTTGTGATCATGAACACTCAGCTTACCCATTCTTGAGATCATTATTCATTCATTTATCCAACAGATAATAGCCAAATCTTCTCAATGCCAAGGCTAAACAAGAGACAGGTAAGATCTCTTTTAATAGAGTATTGTTGGAGGAGGCAGATAACACAAAGAAAGTAAATAGACATTTTAAGGCTGTAATACATATTATGAGACAATAAAACAAGATGACAGGAAAGAAATAGTCTTGGACAATGGAATGGAAGAAGAAAGCTACTACTATGGTGTGATAATGAAAGGCTTCTTAAGTATTTGAGCCAAGGCCTAAATGGTAAGGAATGAGTGCTCCAGCCAGAGGGAACGATAAAGGCAAATGTCTTAAGGAAGCAAAATGTTTATCCCACAAAATATAAAGAAGGTCAAAGAGATTGGAGTAAGTGGAGTGGTAGGGATTGAGATTGTAGAAATTGTCAAGGTCATGTTGGGTATTGCAGGTCATGCAAAGGACCTGTAATAGTTATATTTGCAAGAGAACCCCATATTTGGAAGCCAATATGTAGGAGAGCAAAACAATATAATTTGCTTTTATTTTATTTATTTAATTTATTTTTAAAAAAGATTGTCTGATGGCTGCATATCTTGTCAGTCTCTATCCAATCACATGATCACATCTAGTGTCTAGCACCTAGCATATGCTGGACAACTAAATACAAGTTAGCCATTTTCCCTACATTATCTTCTGCCACATAATCTCTCACTTTGCCCCTTCATCCTGCTTCTTTCCTTACCATAGAAAAAAAACTCAGCCAGAGCATTTCTGTCTGGGATACCTTCATCATCTGCAGAGCTGACTGAAATGCGGTTTTTGTACTTCATACCCACTACTGTTAAACAACTTATTGTAATTGTTGGTTAGGTTGTTTCTTACTCTATGTAGTACACAGCAAGGCCTTTTTCTTATTCTAACTTCGTCTTTGGTGATTTTGTTCAATGATCTGCACAACTTCGGTTTCCTTAAACTCCCCTTAACTGCCAGTGCATTTCATCTCTTTTTACCCAACTTTGAAGCTGATTCTAGAGAAAGTTACTCCTAGAAAGCCACTGGATCATCCTAAGCCAACTCTATACCCCCTACATGCAATCACAGCTTCACCCTAGGTACTTTTGTTTTATACTAGAAGTTGGCTTCTAGCTTCCTTCAAATTGGACGTAAATCTATTTTTATTGTTAGACATGAATTCTTTGGAGGACAGAATTGCATCTTACTATCTCTTAAATCCTAGTCTCCGCTGACATGTCTGGCTCATCGCAAATGCTCAGTAAGTGGTAATTATTATGAGTCTGAGATTTTCAAAGCAGTGATCTGCTGATATTTTGATAGACAAGTTAAAGCCATAGAAAAGGTATCATAATTCTTCATTTCTCAGATTTCCAAAAATATTTTTCAAACAGATAATCTATTTTCATCTTTGCAATGATTCAAAGAAATGATTGTATGTGAAAAACTAGATAGAGTAAAAAATTTGGTCTTTTACATAAGGAAAAAATAAATTATCTCTTTTCAATAGTTCTTAAGAGCAATCTGTTTATCCTTTACTTAGTTAGTGATGATGTTTAAATATAAATGCACAAAGGTGAGTTTTCCTAACTATGGTGGATATCCCACCTCTCAAACTTGGAAGTACAAGAAAGACCAGATGGACTTAAATGAAGGTTGCGATAAGCCTTTTTTTTTTTTTTTTAACTCTTGTTTTTAAACACATGGACAGCTATAATAGGAAATTCAGCCAAATGAATGTCTGCACTGTCTACTTTTGTGGTTATGAGACAGCAAGCTGAGTGGCCCTCTGAGCATACAGGAGAGATCAGTTCCCTACACCTACTTCCCTCTCCCCACATTCTCAAATTCTTAAAGCAATAAAAAAAAAAAAACAAATATAATCAGACAGGATAGTGCTACTATAATCAGAGTAAAGGAAGAGAAAGAAGAGGTGTTTCAATCACAGTTATTTTTGGAGAAACACTAATGCTGACATGGCTGTACTGTTATTATTTATACCAACGAAAACACTTGAAACCCTAAAGAGAACTCAGAAGGAACATAGGTGACCTAGTTTTTTGGTTGTCTGACCAAAGAGGAGGAGGGAGGCAGGTGTTTCAAACTCCATGCCCTGTTTGTCTCTGGTCAGTTTCTGGCCCAGGCCCTTAAATTCCTTATAGACTTAAGAAGCGTGTATAAGTAACCTCCGTTAATTTAAAGCTGAGTGGAGATCTGTGAATATTCTCAGATATATGAATACAGAAAATGAATACGATAGAGGAATTCTTGACAGTAATAGTTTCTGTAAGATATTCTTATGCTGAAGAGAAGAGCAGGGTGGGTGTGAATTGTTCCACATGGATCATGCTTGGACTATAGAGGAGATGCCTATCTCTTGAGCCCACGTGGAAAAGTGGAAAATGAACGTGAAGAAACAGTCTTTAGCACTCATCTGGATGCTATTTAAACACAGCAACTAGTATTACTTTTTTTAAGTGGTACAAGTATTTTTATTTTTTGGAGATAGCATATTTTCTTTTTCTTTCTTTTTTTTTTTTTTTTTGACAGGCAGAGTGGACAGTGAGAGAGAGAGAGAGACAGAGAAAAAGGTCTTCCTTTGCCGTTGGTTCACCCTCCAATGGCTGCCGCGGATGGCGCGCTGCGGCCAGCGCAATGCGCTCATCCGATGGCAGGAGCCAGGTGCTAGGTGCTTTTACCTGGTCTCCCATGGGGTGCAGGACCCAAGCACTTGGGCCATCCTCCACTGCACTCCCGGGCCACAGCAGAGAGCTGGCCTGGAAGAGGGGCGACCGGGACAGAATCCGGCGCCCCGACTGGGACTAGAACCCGGTGTGCTGGCACCGCAAGGCGGAGGATTAGCCTGTTGAGCCACGGCGCCGGCCGATAGCATATTTTAATACACACCATAGTCAAAGGCTTAATGGCTATACTAAATAAATAACTCAATAAAAGTAAAAATACCATAGTGCAGCAGGAAAATAGACAAGAACTATAAACAATAATCAAATAAAAAAAGATGATGTTCAACTTCACATGTATAAACTGAATTTTAAAATTATCACAAAATCATTAACACTATAGTAGTATATAATTCCTATTTTTTCATAAATATTGAAAATAAAATTTTACAAAACACTATATTTCTTTTCTTTTTCCACATATAAGGGAGAACATGTAATATTTCTCTTTCTGTGTCTAGTTTATTTTACTCAATATTATGACCACCAATTCCAATCATTTTGATGCAAATGATAGAATTTCATTCTTTTTTATGGCTGAATTAATATTTCATTGTGTACACATATACATAATATGTATACTCTATTATATTTGTATATTATATTTGTACATAATATAATACTCTATTGTATTTATATATATACTCTATGTATAAATTATATAGTATATTTCTACATTACTCTCTATAAATATATATCTATAAATTATAAATTACATATAAATATATCATATTTTATTTATTCATTCATGTGATGATGTACACCTTGGTTGATTGCATATTTTGGCCATTTTTTTTTTTTAGTGCATTATTTCCTTTATTAAAAACACTACCACACTCTCTAGGAGGTAAAAATGCACATTATGGGTAAGTCAAACATGCTGTACATCGTTAAGAATAACAGAAAACATCTTTCTCCACCATAAGCAACAAAATGCTTGTGTACTAGGACATTTGTTTTAGTAAACATACATAAAAATGAAACCGTGGAAGGACAACATATGGATTTACATAATTAAACCCTATAAAGTACAAGCCACATCCTGAGAATTTCATGCCTAAGCAAGATAGTGTGTGTTGCATGGAGCAGAACAGAGTTGTGTACATGCATGTGTCCAGCAGGTCAAGACCCTGGTGTTTACCCTTGTTCTTTCTGTCCCTGGGGAACACAGTCCTCCATGGGGAACACAATTTGACGAAGTCCTAAGTAGCTCTTGTTTTAAGTTTTAAGAAAGCCCTTCCAAAACGTAAATACTGGGGCTGGCACTGTGGTGTAGCGGGTAAAGCCACTGCCTGCAGTGCCAGCACCCCATATGGATGACAGTTCGAGTCCTCGCTGCTCCACTTCCAATCCAGCTATCCTCTGTGGCCTGGGAAAGCAGTGGAAGATGGCCCACATCCTTGGGCCCCTGCACCTGCATGGGAGACCCAGAAGAAGATCCTGGCTTCAGTTCGGCACAGCTCCAGCCATTCCGGTCATCTGGGGAGTGAACTAACAGATAGAAGACTCTCTCTCTCTTTCTCTCTCTCTGCCTCTGCCTTTCTGTAACTCCGCCTTTCAAATAAATACATAAATCTTAAAAAAAAAGAAAAGTAAATGTTTCACAGGCCTGATTCTATCTGGTTGCAGAAAAGAGGACAAATTTTACACTCTAGTATGACACATTATTTTCTCTTGCTTGCGCACTTTTCTGTCCGCTTTCTCTGGCTGTTTTTGTGTGCTGTGCAAAGTTTCAGCTGCCCATTTTCAGTAACAATCCCTAAGCCCTTGTCTCCCCAAATTACTCTTGTTTATCAGCGAGCTCCCAGAGGCACCCGGAGGAATCAGAATGCTCAGTGTAGTTCTCATTCTCTCCTGAACCCTGTCCTAAGACAGAGCAGCACTGTCTCTGGTCCACCATCTCCTCTTGGAACGCTGCAGGTCTACAGATGGCATGGCTGCCCTGTTTGCCACTCTGCCAAGAAGTGCTTCTACTTGCTTCAGAAGCCCCCGTGTGAAACCCCCTGCCTCTCACCTCCTGGGCATCTTTTCCGGCTTCGCTTCCTTGTCTCGGTGGGACCATTTCCTCACCCCTCATGGTACCCAGAACTCCTGGAAAGCCAGCCCTTTAATTCCCCCAGACCAAGATGTGTGGTAGCTATGGTGAGAGTAATCTATAACCCTCACATCCTTATATAATTTGCTACTCCATGTTAATTTTGATTCATTATGATAAAGCAATATAATTTTAAAAATTCCTCTTTAAAGTGAAGTATTTAACATGATCTTGGAAGAAAGACAGTCCCCACGAACAGAGGGCCGGGCAGCAGGCATGGTGCACACGCATGCAGATTCGAAGGTGAACTGTAAACAAGTCCACACGGCCACACTGCCACGCATAAAAGGGCCCAGCGACGGGGGGCCTCATTCTAATCAGTCCTCGGAGGAACCTGCCACACAGAAGTGGCACTTACTCTAATTTATTTATTTTTTTTTTCAGGATACCTAATTTGTTTTATTTATTTATTTTTTTATATAAAGCTTTTATTTAAAGAATATAAATTTCCAAAGAACAGCTCATGGACCACAATGGCTCCCCCCCCCCACAACTTCCCTCCCTCCCCCCACCCTCCCCTTTCCCGCTCCCTCTCCCCTTCTGTTCACATCAAGATTCATTTTCAATTCTCTTTATACACAGAAGATCAATTTAGTACATATTACGTAAAGATTTCAACGGTTTGCCCTCGCATAGAGACACAAAATGAATGCTAATATAAACATGCAGCCAACTGATTTTTGTAGAAAGTGCCAGAATATACACTTTCTTTTTTTTAACATTTATTTTTTATTTATTTGAAGACAGAGTTACAGAGAGAGGTAGAAATAGAGAAAAAAGAGAGAGAGAGAGAGAGAGAGGTCTTCCATTTGCTAGTTCACTCTTCAACTGGCTGCAATGGCTGGAGCTGAGCCAATCCAAAGCCAGGAGCCAGGAGCTTCTTCTGGGTCTCCCACGTGGGTGCAAGGGCCCAAGGACTTGGGCCATCCTCTGGAGCTTTTCCACGCGCATTCACAGGGAGCTGGATTGGAAGTGGAGCAGCTGGGACTCAAACTGGTGCCCATATGTGATGCTAGTGCTGCAGGCTAGGGCACTAAGCTGCTATGCCACAGTGTTGGCCCCAGAACTTACACTTTCAAAAGGATAGCCTTTTCAATAAGTAGTTAAAAATATATTGTATATATGTAGAGGAATGAAATTATATCCCTATCTCTCACCATATACAAAAATCAATGCATGATGAATCAAAGATGTAAATATAAGACCTGAAACTATGAAATTGCTAGAAGAAAATATAGGGGAAATGAAACTTCAAGACATTGGTGTAGGTGATGACGTCTTGAATAAGACAATAGCACAACAAAACCAAAACTAAACAAATGGGATTATAATAAACTCAGAAGCTTCTGCACAACAAAGGAGCAATAGAGTGAGGAGAAATCTGATAGAATGGAAGAAATATTTGCAAGCTACTTATCTGACAGAGGTTTGATATCCAGAATATATTAGGAACTCAAAAAACTGAAGAGTGGAAAACAACCAATCCAGTTAAGAAATGTTTGAAGGACCTGGACAGGTGTCAAAAGAAGAAATACAAATGGCTAAAAAATATAAGAAAAAAATGCTCAGTATCGCTACCCATCAGGGAAATGCGAATCAAAAGCACAATGAGATAGCACCTGAATCCTGTCAACGTGACCATTATCCAAAAGACAAGAGAGCAATAAATAAAGGGGGACTCTTTCACACTGTTGGTGGGAATGTGAATTAGTGCAGCCACTGTGAAAACAGTATAGAGATTTCTTGAACAAACTTGAAGTAGATCTGCCATGTGACCCAGCAATCCCATGGCCATGTATACACCCAGAAGACATGAACGCACTGTATCAGAGATGCCTGCTCCACCATGTTTATAGCAACTGGTATTTCTGTGTAAATATTCATGGAAAGAAATGGGGAAAAATTCAGATGGCGTACAGAATCATGCACTTTTTTCCCCTTCTTACTTCAAAAATATCAATGACCACATAGGAACAAGAGTAGGACTGGAAATCCCCTTGTACTTGCCATTTCGTTTAGTCACTTACTAGGAGTAAGGGGGAGGGTGGGCAGAAGGCAGACAGGACCAAATGCTGCCAGATGAGTTTTAATACAACTTTTGTACAAGACAAGCAAGAGGAAATGAAAAACTGGAGCCAAATAATTTATTTCACTGGAAAGAAGCGGATCTCACTTACACTGTAAGCGAGGAATGACGTGATGGGAAAGTCAGGGACGCTGGAGTCAGAAGACATGAGGATGAGTCCTTGAGCTCCACCACTTCCTGGCACAAGGTCTTGGATAAATCCCTGTTACATCACTCTGCATAAGCTGGTTTATCCAAGTCAAAGATCAGGATAATGATACCAGTAAGTAGCAGAGTTTTTAATAGAAAGCGAGATTAGCTAATCTTTTATTAACATTCCTGTAAAACGACTAGACTAAGATGATTGGGTAACCTCTTAGTCTTTACTGTTTACCACTTCAAACTGAAAGACTTCCCCCAAATCTTCTTGCAAGCCTGCTCATATCCTAATCTTTTTTCTCTTTGCAATTAGCGTTCTGATTGCCCGCCATTACCTAGCCAGCTGCAAGGCAGCTGAGTTGGCCAACCAAGAACTTGTGTGGACAGACAGGAGTGAGTTTTTAACTATATTGGGGAGAATGTATGTGTGAGGATTGATTTTTCACAGTCTGTTTTTCTGTGCTCATCAATTGGCTCCTTGCCCTTAGTATTTATCCATTCAGCATTTTTCCACATTAGTGCTTTGTTGTGTAATTGTCCTGAACAAGAACTATGTGCAGTATGTGATTTGACTGAGCTACTGCATACTTTCCCACATCCTAGAAAATGTTACTTCATTTAAAATGAACCATATTTATGCAGAGCCAGTGAAGGACAAACGTGGCTGAAAAAGTTCCTATTTTAGCATTTGAAATCTCTGAAAGAGACTTATGGTTAAAATGAGGTAAAAAAATAATAAACGCCATTAGCATCACTGAACTATGGCTATTGATTCCCCTTGGCTGAACTTTGAAAACATCACCAGCTCATAGCACATTTGATTCTTCTTACCTGGGTGCTATAATAATTGAGTTCAGTCTGTTGAAATAAGACATGGTTATTATAATAACAATTAGTCACTGAACATGGCCAAAGACCTTCTTAACCAAATCCCTGAGGGAGTAGGAGTGAAATAATAAGAAAAAATTGTTAGCAGAAATAAAACTAACTTTTGAGAACCTATAGTTTATTTTCAGTACTGCTCTCCTCTCAGAGTACAGAGATTTGGAATGCAATGGAAGATTCAGTGCTACCTAAGAAATTGATAAACTGTACAGATAAATATCAAAATTTGTGATGATGCTCTCTATGGTTTGTGTAGGGAACCATCAATGAACTCTAACTTATCCAGTTAAAATCCAAAAGAAAAGGTAATTGATGCATACATCGTATGTGCTTACGAACATTTTTCTAGGTTCAGTTCCTCTCAAATGCCTAATGCTATATTTTAAAGGCAGATTGGGCTACACTGTGCTGTCATGTTAGGCACCAAAATATTTTGCTTCCTTTATTTTTCCTTTATTTTTTAAGGAACTAGAATATCTAGCTATCAAAATGGCAGGCTTGGAATCAGCACTAGTAATAAATAATCTGGAATGCTTTCAAAGATGGAAATTCAAGATTATAAAAGAAAAGGAGTGAAGTCAGTCTCTAATACTAGTATATTGTAGACACAATCTCTGACATAGCTCTTATCAGAGAGCCTCTTAATGAATTTGTTACAGGCATAGCCCTACTTTTTGGTCAGCATTTTGGAGAAGTTAACTCAGGGCCCCTGAAAATCACCCAAGTCACAAATAGAGCAGGGTTGGGAAATTACCTCTGTTGACCTTGTTGACCACCTTGGCCGAGAATAGATTAAGCCAGGAAACCTGCATGTTTTGTGAGTTCATCTTGGTTTGCCGTAGAGATCCTGAACCATCCCTCCTGGCATTTCCTGGAATGCATACTATGGTCTTTAGTTGATAATTGTGATGACGATATTTCTTACCCATCTGGCATTAGCACAACAGGAATGATGACAAGGGAGATGAAGAAGGCTGAACAGAGGGGCCCTGTACTTGTCTCTGCCACAGAGAGGAACCAGAACAACAAAGGAAGGACCACATTTCCAGGGGGCTGACTGAAGGAAACTTCAGTGAAGAAGTGACAGGAACTGTAAACAGCACAGAAACTCTGAAAGCCAGCAGAGAGAGGAACAAAGCATGCCACAGCTCCTACCCAGCTCCCCCACTGGGCAGACACCATCTTAACAGGAAAAGTTAAGTGGAAAGATCTGCAGACACCACTGCCACAGACAGAAACTGAGAGAATTCCACTGCCTTCACAGGTTGAAATACAGCTCAGCAAACTGACTGGGGTCTGAGCAACTACTTTGCTCCATTGTTTATGTCCACTTCCAAAGTGACTCAAGCTGCTGTGGTGCTGCTGCTGCTAAACTCAATCCTGTCTTAGGGGAAAGCAAGCCGACCTTTTGCTACCAGAAGCCAGTGCTATGGCAGAAAGCAGGCCCCTCTGGATCCTACAATTGCAGGATTCCTGGGAACAAGCCCCAGAGCCAGACTGGCTTGTTCCACATAATCTAAAGAAGGTCTTATCTGGCCGGTGCTGCGGCTCAATAGGCTAATCCTCTGCTTTCGGCGCCGGCACCCTGGGTTCTAGTTCTGGTCAGGGCACTGGATTCTGTCCTGGTTGCCCCTCTTCCAGTCCAGCTCTCTGCTGTGGTCTGGGAGTGCAGTGGAGGGTGGCCCAAGTCCTTGGGCCCTGCACCCCATGGGAGTCCAGGAGAAGCACCTGGCTCCAGGCTTCGGATCAGCACGGTGCGCCAGCTACAGCGTGCCAACCGCAGGCGGCCATTGGAGGGTGAACCAACGGCAAAGGAAGACCTTTCTCTCTGTCTCTCTCTCTCACTGTCCACTCTACCTGTCAAAAAAAAAAAAAAAAAAAAAAAAAAAAAAAAAAAAAAGAAGGTCTTTTCTGCTTCTTGGGGCTTGGTGCCAGCAGCAGCCAATGCACAAGTCCAAAGGAGCTGCCCTGAGGAAGTTCCATCTTCATATTTTAGCACAGGGTCCTGGGTGACCAGGGCAAGAGCCCCAGCATCAGTCTTGCACATCCTGTGGGAATTGGGGGCAGTCCCTTCTGTGTCCTACTGCAGTCCCTGGAATAACTCACACCTGTGGAAACTGGAGGACCCTATCTGCATTCTTCTGCTTCAGTGTGGCTACTGCCAGTCCACAAATCCCATCATACTTCACACTTTCCTATGAGACTTGGGCAAAACCCTACAGCATTCTGCAGCTCTGGGACTGTGACAATCACCTGTGCTCTCATGTAGAGTCTGGGGACAATCATATCTGTATTTTTCTGCTACAGACCCTGTACCTGCTAGCAAACAGTCCCAGTACAGTGTGCAGTCACTATGTGGGACCAAGTCCTGCAGCTCTGGGATGATGACAGTTGGAGGTATATTCCACAGAGTCACTTGGGTTTACCCAGAGGGAGCTGGTAAGGTCCCCACTGTATCCTGCCATTCTGGGTCTGTGGCTGTTTGTTCTGTAAGCCCCAGGGACTCCTGTACTTGTTGTTGTGGGACCTGGAAGAAGCCTTATATGCATCCCACAAATCCAAGCTTGCGGACTAGTGCACAATTTCCAGCATAATCTGTGATCAACCTATGTGACATTGGAAAGGTATCCTCCAACTCCTGTATCTCTGAGATTGTTACTGTTGGAGCTATATTCCACAGAATCACCTGAGTTCTCCCTGTGGAACCTGGGAGAGCCCAATCTGCATTGCTTTAGACCCATGCCTACCAGTACACAATCCCCATGTGTAACCTGCACATGAAACATGGAACATGGGTCAGGTTTCACCTGCATCCTGCAGCTCTAGGACTGAGCTGTTGGCTCTCTAGAGTCCCTGGAACACCCGCACTTGCCCCAAGGGACCAGGGGACGGCTCTGTTTCCATTCCACTGCTTCATGTCCAGAGCTGTCATTGCACAGTCTCCAGCATAACCCACACTTTTCCCAGGGACAAGGTACCCTTCTTGCCCTGCTGTTCCTGGACTGTGACTGTTGGTACTATATTTCTCAAATTCTGGAACCTACCCTTTAGGACCCAGAGAAGACCCTCCCTGAATCCCACTGCTCCAGGCTCACATCTGCCATTGTACAATGCCATATCCTGTATTCACCCCATAAGGTGAAAAGTCCCCTTCACATCCCTCAGTGTTGGGATGAGGGCTTTTCATGTGATAAGCACTCACACCCACTCAGAAGGACCAGGGAGAAGGTCTTATTCACATCACATAGTTCCAGGGCCATAGCTATTTGGGTTACAAGCCCTGCTATCACTCAGGTTGCCTGACAGGGCAGGGGATGACCCCTTCCATGTCCCATGGCACCAGGTTACAACCTTGGGAGTCCTGGCTACAATCATTGCAAACCCTAGTATGACTGACACCTGCTTTTGGGGACTGAAGGCACAGATCTTTGGAAGCCCATGTCCACTACAAAGTCATATCACTAGCTCCAGGAACTAGACAACTATAGCACTTGCAGATAATGCTGATGTCAATTACAGCTAAATAGGAACTTCAACAACAGAATAGAACAAATGGCAGAGAGAATATCTGATTTGAAGACAAGACTTGAAATAATCCGATCAGAAAAAAATAAACAGAAAAGACGTATATATGTATATATTTTAAAGATTTATTCATTTATTTTAGAGGCAAAGTTATAGATAGAGGTAGAGACAGAGAGAGAAGTTTTCTATCTGCTGGTTCACTCCACAAATGTCTGCCATGGCCAGACCCAGGCTGATCTGAAGCTAGGAGCTTATTCTGGGTCTCCCATGTGGGCACAGAGGCCCAAGTTTGGACCGTCTTGGCTATTAGCTGGGTGCTAGATTGGAAGTGGAGCAGCCAGGTCTTGAACTGGCACCCATGTGGGATGCCGGTGCTACAGGCAGAGGCTTAACCTACTACAGCATTGCACTGGCCCCCAGAATTAAAAAGTTGTATAGAACAGAAAATAATTAAAAAGTTGTATAGAACTATTAATTACAACATTATTTGTGACCGTTTTCACATATGGTAAGACTTTTAGAAATACTTAGGAGCAACTCATAAGTACCTCAGGATAGTTATTTATTCTGGGGAGAAGCAGGTGGTACTGAAGGGAGGAGGATAGAAGGACAGAGCTTTAGTTTTATTTACTGTGATTTTTTTCTTAAAAAAGTCTAAAACAAATATGACAAAATACTAACACCTCATATGTATGATAGAATCCTTATTATATTCTATAGGTTTGAAATATTTTGTTTTTTTTAAAGATTTATTTATTTATTTGAAAGAGTTACACAGAGAGAGGAGAAGCAAAGAGAGAGAGAGGGAGAGAAAGAGAAAAAGAGAGGGAGAGAGAGAGAGGTCTTTTATCTGCTGGTTCACTCCCCAGTTGGCCTCAACGGCCGGAGCTGCGCTGATCCAAAGCCAGGAGCCAGGAGCTTCTTCCGGGTCTCCCACATGGGTGCAGGGGCCCAAAGACTTGGGCCATCTTCTGCTGCTTTCTCAGGCCACAGCTGAGAGCTGGATAGGAAGTAAAGCAGCCAGGTCTCAAACCGGCACCCATATGGGAAGCCAGTGCTTCAGGCTAGGGAGTTAACCCACTGTGCCACAGCGCTGGCCTTGGTTTGAAATATTTTGTAAGTTGCTAAAGAGCTTATTTTCTATGAGGTATTAACATGTCTAAAGAATGAGCTACTTAAAAAAAGGTCAGAGTAGTGACCCTTGAAGTATCCACTCAAGCATTTCTTGGGCAAGAGAGTGTCCAAGGTAAAGCCTCTCTCTGTTGGAGAGATGACCAAACATCTCCTATTCAGTGTTCTTTTGTTTACAGTTAAGGTTTGAGCAGAGATGTGATTACTCCAAGAGAATTTACTCAAGAAATCATGGAGACTTGGTAATGGATCTATTTCTTGTCCTTAAAAATATTGCAGGGGCTTGTGCTATGGTGTAGCGGTTAAAGCCACTGCCTGTAGTGCTGGTATCTTAATGGGCTCTGGTTCAAGTCCCAGCTGCTCCACTTCCAATCCAGCTCTCTGCCATGGCCTAGGAAAGCAGATGGCCCAAGTCCTTGGGCCCTGCACCTGCATGAGAGACATGGAAGACGCTTCCAGCTCCTGGCATTGAATTTGCCCAGCTCCGGCCTTTGCAGCCCTTTAGGGAGTGAACCAGTGGATGGACGACCTCACTCTTTTTCTCTGCCTTTGCCTCTCTGTTACTCTGTTTTTCAAATAAATAAATAAATTTATAAATACATAAATAAATAAATAAATCTTTTTAAAAAAGTCATTGCCTTCTAATTTTATTTGCCAGTTTTGGAATTGGGGATCTACTCTCAGTTTACTACCAAAATCTATGTTTGAACAGACAAAATAGAGAGCTAGAACCCTAAATTCCATTAGGTAATGTGAAAATGCCATCTCAGGACTCTTGGGAAACAATTAACTGGCCTTTTCTTGGCAATATTTGAATTCCAACCTCTTCCATCTTCCTTCTAAATTCCATATTGTATTTGATGAAACTTTTACAGCCCACCTTTGCTTGATTATTCTTTGGTAAACATTACATTTTGGTTGATGGTTTTGGTTTTAGTTGTCATTTTTAAAATTCTGAATCTGATCTCTTTGTGGGCAAGAATGTTTCTTTTTCATTTTTCCCAATGAGAATCCACACATTTGTTTAAAAACTAATATTATGAAAGTTCTTATTTATGGAGGTGTTTGAGCTTTGAATGACACTAATTTGCAGGTCTTACCTTTGAAATATTATAGTACTTGTTTCTAAATTTCTGATGGAATATAATTTTTACTTAAGGCATTAATTCATATCTTAGACTCAATAGAATACATGTGAGTTGATTAAGATTTTATGTCTTCACAATTTATAGCACATTGAAAGCTTGTCATAGAATGGGGTTTCACAGAATAAGACTGTCAAACTTTAGATTTTTATTGTAGATTATTGTAAACTGTTAATGCATGATGGACTTAAAGTTTCCAATCATTTTCCACAAGATTCATGAGTAAAATCAACCTGAAGTAAATGAACATCACTTTAGGATGATAAAAGGCCCCGACTTTAAAAAAATGGGTATTACCAGAAATAGAAATGACTCTGTCTCAAAAATAGATTGACTTACAGCTAAATTTGAACTACTGGATTGATAGGGCTTTAAAAATAGCCCACAAAGTCCCCTTGATTAGAATCTGAAGGACAAAGTATTCACATGTGCAGGCAGCAGCGATCAACTTTGTTGCCTCATATGGGGACTCACAGTTTGGATGTTATACCATGTTTTGTAAATTGTAGGTCCTATTGCCTTAATGAGGAGTCAAGATTATCAAAGTTGGATGAAGGCAGAGAATCCACCAAAAGCTTTTAGGAAACACGCATAGGTTGTTCCTGACTTCTGTATGGGAGTTCCTAGCTTTGCATAACATAACACCTCAATCAGTGAAAAACCTCCATCAATGGCCCAAATAACCAGAGAGAGCTTCCAGATGATGCTATGCATTCAGATCCCCTTTTAGGAGAAACAAGTCCACTTGAGCCAATCATACACCTCACTATGAAACACAGGCCATTCGGTAAAGTGATGTTCAGCTATATTCAGACTTTTTATTTCCTTCTTGATCGTTGTCTTGCTTTCATCTTCTGGGTCTCCATTCCTGGTGTAGCATGTTTATCACAGCATATAGAAAAAGGGCCAGCCATCTCATGGTGGAATCACAACCGTGGGGTTGATGAGAGGAAAGGGAAATGCTGTCACTAACATGTCACAAGAGGATACAAAAATAATTCTTGGCAATTCTCAAACCAACAATACATCTGAAGAGTGGTTAAAGAATACTCAGAAGTTTCTGATTGCTGCCCCTAAATGAATTCAGCAAAAGACTTTGTTTTTACCATGATTCACACTTTCATTTATTCATTTCCACAAACAGTTAGTGAACTCAGAAGAAATGGGTTCTAGTAATACAAATACCAGAGCAGAATACTAGCTCTCAAGGATCTCAGCCAACTCAGAAAATTAGATTCCAATGCAAAGATCATTTGGGCCGCAATGAACTCATGGAGACAACAGCAACTAACTTGTCTCTGGGATTATGAGAGTGTCTTTTAAGTTGGAAAAAATAACCTGGAGTTCCTCAGTACATGAAGCAAGATAAAATGACAGAGCAGGTAAAGTTCACAGCACACTTAAGGCAATGATGCAATAAAGACTTGGTAGTCTGGTGCAGGCAAGGTTTAGGCACAGAAAAGGTGGCTCCAGGAGCGGAATCTGAAAAGGTATATAAAACTGCTAACTATAAAGGGTTTCATGCAATAAAAAGATTAGCCTCTAGCCTATTATGGACCACTGAAGATTAAACAGATATGGCATAATAAGCTCTATTTTAGAAAGATGAGGGAAGCCTGACATTTAATAACTGAACATTTCTTTATAGCAGTTTAAGAAATTTACTGAGTGTTACCAGCTTTGCTTTTGAAATCTGATCATTCTTCATCCACTACCGTAGTAAACAACTCTCCCAGCTCTTGCAACTAATAAGTCATCCACTATACAGCAGCCTTAGTAGTCTTCAAGCAGATAGATCACCTGATATGTTATCATTTCTGTGCTTAAATTTATCCTGTGGCATCCATTACATATAATAAGAAATTCAGAGATACTCTTTTTTTTTTTTATTCCATAGCTATTGTACATAGCTATTGCTCCTTTGTCCTCATTCACTACCCTCCAATAACATGGGCCTCACTTTGGCCCTAAAACATGAGATGGTCATTTCATCTTAGAGTATTGGTCCTTGCAAATCTTCACTTGGTGTGCTCTGAACTTGCTTTTTAGAAAAGCACCCTAACCAATTTTTTTTAAGTTCAATTTTTTTTTTGAGAGCAAGCACTCCCATCCACTGGTATATTCACCAAATGCCTGCATTTGCTGGGGCTGGGCCGGAACCAGAGTTGGGAGCTGAGAACTCAATCCAGGTCTTCGATGTGGGTGGCAGCAATGCAATTATTTGAGCCATCATCTGCTGCTTCCCAGGAGTTGTATAGTGGTAAGTTGGAATCAGGTGCTATTAGGAATTGGAGTCACAAATCCAATCCAGGCATTCCATCTGCTTTTAAAACTTTCACTACCCCTAGCCATTAAAAATTAATTTGAATGTTGTCTTGATCCTCCTAATCCTTCTGAAGCCCACTATTCTGCCTTGGTTTCTTCATACTACTTCTCACTGATAGGATCTTGTTCACTTAAGTACATTCCTGCATTCCTTCCTTGTCTGGATGTCTTCTTCTCCCACTAGGGTATAAATCCTTTTAAGAGAGGAACTTTATTGTTTTCACTGAGTTCCTACTCCCTTGTTTACTAGCAACTTTTAAAAGGAATGAATGCTAAATTTTACCATTAACATTCTTCTAAAGAATCAATTGATTAACTTTTATTTATTTGAAAGGCAGAGAGAGAGGCAAAGAGAAAGAAGTCTTGCAGCCATTGGCCTACTCCTTAAATGTTCTCAACAGCCAGGACTGGGCCAAGTGGAAAACAGTTACACAGAACTCAATCCAGTTCTCCCAAGTACTTGAATCATCACCTCTTTCCACCCAGCATGCGCATTATCAGGAGGCTGGAATTGGATATGGAGCTAGTACTAGAACCCAAGTACTCCAGTATGGGATATGGGTGTCCCAACTGGTGTTTTAACCTCTGTGCCAAATGTTTACCCCTCATTGCATTCTTTGTTGGGGAGGGGGGTGCAAGAAGTCAAGAAATCTAACAATGTGGGTAATTCGGCCAGAGACACTTGTGTGTGTGTTTATGTGTGTGATTTTTCTTAGTGAAATATGCCAATATATCAGAGAAGCCACTACTTTATATATTTCTCCCTCTAGTACCACCTCCACCCTGGAGATTTCTGCAGTTATTTTAGTAGAAAATTCACAAGCTAAAATGATAAGTTAGGTTTTGGTAGAGTTATAGGACATCCCATGGCTACTGAATGGCAGTTTTCCCATGAAAGATATTCAATTACTACAATTCATTCACAGAATTGCATTTCTTCCATGTTAGCACATTAAATGTTTTATTATATTTAAAGCTCAGAATATTTAAAGAAATATTTTTTCCTATACATGTTATTTAATTGAAGCATAATTATGCCAAAATGTGACTTTGCCTGGTTGCAGACATACAAAAGATTTTCCTTAAGTCCCTGAAAACATCCTGTATTTATTAGACTCAAAGATGCTTTGACATACCATATATGAAGACTTATTGAATGGGAAGGTATTTGGAAACAAATTGCTGCAATAAAAAGAACTTTTAAAATAGTGATAGAAATGGTAAAGAAATAGTGAAGATAGTGGTATAATTCTCATTTCATTTTATTAAGACAGACATTAAGGATTGACAGCCTCTACAAAGCATAGGTTCTGTCTGTGAAAATGTAGAGCATGAGGTTACACAATTTCATCCTAAAGAATTACGTGGAAGTACAGTTCCACAGGATGCAATGTTATTTCTGATTGGTAAAGTGCACGGAAATATATCTGTATTGCATCCAATATATTTATGTCCTTTCTGAATAATCAAAACACCTGATTATTTAAACTTCACCCTTGCTCTTTAAACACATGTAAATCAGTAAAGAACAATACATTTGAAAGCTAACCAAAGGCTTTACAGAATAAATACATAAAATTTACTGTTTTGTAAAAATTTTGTGCTTGTTTGTGTGTGTGTGTGTGTGTGTGTGTTTTAAGAAACGCTATTCCAGAAGGAAAATTATACTCATACTTTCTTTCTCCTCAAACAATTGAAGAATTATGTTACTGGGTCTGGTATCTGATAGAAAAGTACCAACTTCCTTCTCTTGGGGAAAATCCAGGCATGCCCCCTCTACTTTGAGTATGCCATAAGCTGAGTCAGACAGTATTTTGGGGCCAACAGGGGAGTTCTTTGGTTAGTGGAAGTGAAGTTGCCTTCTCAGTCTTGGCCTGAGAAAAGCACTGGTTCTGCCCATGATGTGACTGGAAAGCCCAGGGCATGGCATCTAGTTGGTCCATATTATTTCAGTTACAGAAGACAGAGAGCATCTTGCATCCTACTTAGGGAAAACAGATGAGGTTGTGGTTTGGAATGGGAAATAAGACAGCAAGAAGGAGATGTGATTTTTCCATATGGGAAATGGTTATGGTTTTATCAGTGTGAAGAAAAGCAATTGTCAAGTTATTTCCTTGAGAGTATAAAAACTTCTTTTAATTGGGAGGTTAGACTTTGGACTTTTCTCTCTCTCTCTTTTTTTTTCTGTAGCTCCAGCTCAATCCCAGTCCCTCTCCATTGACTTTTTTTTTCCAAAGGTAGGTTTTTTAAAAAATATTTATTTTATTTATTTGAAAGGCAGAGTCACAGACAGAGGTAGAGACACAGAGAGAGAGGACTTTTATCTGCTGGTTCACTCCCCAGTTGGCCTCAACGGCCGGAGCTGCGCTGATCCAAAGCCAGGAGCCAGGAGCTTCTTCTGGGTTTCCCACTTGGGTGCAAGGGCCCAAGGACTTGGGCCATCTACTACTGCTTTCCTAGGCTTCTGAGAGCTGGATCAGAAGAGGAGCAGCAAGGACTAGAACCGGCGCCTATATGGGATGCTTCAGATGCCTATATGGTGCTTCAGGCCAGGGCTTTAACCTACTGCACCACAGCGCCGGCCCCTAAAGTTAAGTTTAAAAGCAAGATTTATTAGAGTCAGAGATCTCCAGCCAGAGTGGCATACAGGGGGCTACGAGAAAGGCAAAACCTGAAGGGCTTTGGTGGTAATGAGGGTTTTTAAGCACAATCTTCGGGAAGAAATTGTCACTCGATGTAACTTGGGGACAAACAAACAAAATACCTGATTTACAATTCTTTATCATGTCTGGCTTGCTCATGATAAAGCAAAAAGCTATCCAGAAGGGTGGGATAGGTAACTTCTTTTTCTTTTTTTAAAGTTTTTATTTAATGAATATAAATTTCCAAAGTACAGCTTATGAATTACAATGGCTCCCCCCCCATAACTTCCCTCCCACCCACGACCCTCCCCTTTCCCACTCCCTCTCCCCTTCCATTCACATCAAGATTCATTTTCCATTCTCTTTATATACAGAAGATCAGTTTAGTATATATTAAGTAAAGATTTCAACAGTTTGCCCCCACATAACAACACAAAGTGAAAAGTACTGTTGGAGTACTAGTTATAGCGTTAAATCACAATGTACAGCACATTAAGGACAGAGATTCTATGATATTTCTTTTTTAAAAAAATGATTAATTTTCTATGCAATTTCCAATTTAACATCAAGTTTTTTTTTCCTCATTTTCAATTATCTTTATATATAGAATATTGAATCAGTATATACTAAGTAAAGATTTCATCAGTTTGCACCCACACAGAAACACAAAGTGTAAAAATACTGTTTCAGTACTAATTATAGCATTACTTCACATTAGACAACACATTAAGGACAGATCCCACATGAGAAATAAGTACACAGTGACTCCTGTTGTTGATTTAACAATTTGACACTCTTGTTTATGGTGTCAGTAATCTCCCTAGGCTCTAGACATGAGTTGCCAAGGCTATGGAAGCCTTTAGGGTTCGCCGACTTCTATCTTATTCCAACAGGGTCATAGTCAAAGTGGAAGTTCTCTCCTCCCTTCAGAGAAAGGTACCTCCCTCTTTGATAGCCCTGTTCTTTCCACTGGGATCTCACTTGCAGAGATCTTTCATTTAGGTCTTCTTTTTAATTTTTTTTCAAGGGTGCCTTGGCTTTCTATGCCTAAAATACTCTCATGGACTCTTCAGCCATATCCGAATGCCTTAAGGGCTAATTCTGAGGCCAGAGTGCTATTTAGGACATCTGCCATTCTTTGAGTCTGCTGTGTCTCCCACTTCCCATGCTGGATCATTCTCTCCCTTTTTTATTATATCAGTTAGTATTAGCAGACACTAGTCTTGTTTGTGTGATCCCTTAGACTCTTAGACCTATAGTGTGATCAATTGTGGACAGAAATTGATCTCTTGGACTAGTGAGATGGCATTGGTACATGCCTCCCTGATGGGATTGTATTGGAATCCCCTGGCATGATTCTAACTCCACCATTTGGGGCAAGTCTGATTGAGCATGTCCCATATTGTTCTTCTCCTCCCTCTCTTATTTCTACTGTTGTATTTAATAGGGATCACTTTTCAGTTAAAATTTAAACACCTAAGAATAATTGTGTGTTAATTACAGAGTTCAACCACTAGTACTAGAAGAAAACAGAGAAAAAATACTAAAATGGATAAAGTATTACATTGTACATCAGCAGTCAGCACAAGAGCTGATCAAGTCACTGTTTCTCATAGTGTCCATTTCACTTCAACAGGTTTCCCCTTTGGTGCTCAGTTAGTTGTCACCAATCAGGGAGAATATGTGATATTTGTCTCTTTAGGACTGGCTTAATTCACTCAGCATGATGTTTTCCAGATTCCTCCATCTTGCTGCAAATGACCCCATTTCATTGTTTTTGACTGCTGTATAGTATTCTGTAGAGTACATGTCCCATAGTTTCCTAATCCAGTCTACTGTTGATGGGCATTTAGGTTGATTCCAGGTCTTAGCTATTGTGAATTGAGCTGCAATAAACATTAAGGTGCAGACCATTTTTTTGTTTTCTAATTTAATTTCCTTTGGGTAAATTCCAAGGAGTGGCATGGCTGGGTTGAATGGTAGGGTTATATTCAGGTTTCTGAGGAATCTCCAGACTGACTTCCATAGTGGCTTTACCAGTTTGCATTCCACCAATAGTGACTTAGTGTCCCTTTTTCTCCACATCCTCTCCAGCATCTATTGTTGGTAGATTTCTGAATGTGAGCCATTCAAACTGGGGTGAGATGAAACCTCATTGTGGTTTTGATTTGCATTTCCCTGATTGATAGTGATCTTGAACATTTTTTTATGTGTCTGTTGGCCATTTGGATTTCCTCTTTTGAAAAATGTCTATTGAGGTCCTTGGCCCATCTCTTAAGTGGGTTATTTGTTTTGTTGTTGTGGAGTTTCTTGATCTCTTTGTAGATTCTGGTTATCAACCCTTTATCTGTAGCATAGTTTGCAAATATTTTTTCCCATTCTGTTGGTTGCCTCTTCACTCTCCTGACTGTTTCTTTTGAAGTACAGAAACTTCTCAATTTGATGCAATCTCAAAAGTTAATTTTGGCTTTGACTATCCGCACCTCCAAGGTCTTTTCCAGGAAGTCTTCGCCAGACCCAATATCTTGCAGGGTTTCTCCAATGTTCTCTAATGATTTGATGGTGTCGGGTCGTAGATTTAGGTCTTTAATCCATGTTGAGTGGATTTTTGTGTAAGGTGTAAGGTAGGGGTCTTGCTTCATGCTTCTACACGTGGAAATCCAGTTTTCCCAGCACCATTTATTGAATAGACTGTCCTTGCTCCAGGAAATGGTTTTAGATCCTTGATCAAATATAAGTTGGCTGTAGATGTTTGGATTGATTTCTGGTGTTTCTATTCTGTTCCATTGGTCTATCCATCTGTTTCTGTACCAGTACCATGCTGTTTTGATTACCACTGCCCTGTAGGTAACTTCTTTTTCACAAACTGTTAGCCTAGGAGGATGGAATCACCTCTCCCTTGCTATTCTCATGGTAAATTTGGAGATTCCTAAGGAAGGAAAGCAGACATTTTGATCTTGCTAAAGATAACCTTTTTGGGGGGCAGCAAGCACTCTTCACCCCAAATCCCACTGGGACCACACTGACTGCCTATTAATCCATCTGACTCCTCACTTTCCCACCTCAAGAATAATGGACCCTAATATCTGTTAGAGGGACTGGGTGATGTTTGCTCTGGCTGCTTCATGCTGAAAAGGGGCATCTTTAGGAAGGGCAGTCAAGACAGGGTTCCAGCAGGAGGTGGCTTCTCCAGGGGGATGCAGTGCCAGCTTGCAGAAACTGCTTCCATATGGGATTTCATGTGCATGGCCACCTAAAATTTCACTGTTTAATCTGGAGAAAATAAGCAGTTTAAATTCATAGGATCTGACCAGCGCTGTGGCTCACGTGACTAATCCTCCACCTGTGGAGCCAGCACCCCAGGTTCTAGTCCTGGTTGGGGCGCTGGATTCTGTCCCGGTTGCTCCTCTTCCAGCCCAGCTCTCTGCTGTGGCCTGGGAAGGCAGTGGAGGATGGCCCAAGTACTTGGGCCCTGCACCCACATGGGAGACCAAGAGGAAGCACCTGGTTCCTGGCTTCAGTTTGGTGCAGCGCGCCAGCCATAGTGGCCATTTGGAGGGTGAACCAACAGAAGGAAGACAGAAGACCCTTCTCTCTGTCTCTCTCTCTCTCTCACTGTCTAACTCTGCCTGTCAAAAAACAAATTCATAGGATCTAAAACAAAGGACAGAGTCATTAGAGGACCAAAGAGAGGTGCTTTCTAAACCACAAGCCAGTTTTTTCATTGAGAGGCAAATAGAAACTGACAGAAGCAGCTTGATAATAATCAAGTGGACTTTAAGGCCTTGCCAGTTATGAGGCCCAGACCTATCTATATCTTCACATGGGGTACATCATATAGGAGGTATGAGCCTTGCTAGGGAGGGCCTCCTGTTGACTTCCAATACCTTCCTGGCCTGGGAGGAGAGCTGGCCAGGTGAAGGCAGGTTGCATCTCTAACAAGAAGTTTACAGCTCTGCCTGCACAGTTACTGATCCTACTTGGCTGTCTCCTCAGCAGCAGTGGTTACTTTTGAAGATGGGCTGAGTGAAGGAATTTTCAGTTCAGAGCCAACAAGGTCTGCAGCTCTGAACTGGGAGTCCTTTGACTCCAGGGCAGTTCCATTTCCAGTGACCCGGCTCTTGGCTGGCAGAGCCGCCAGGGCTCTTCATCTGCTGAAGCCCTTGCTTTCCACATCAAAAACCAATGCAATGGACCAGCCTGTTGGGTCTTCTTGATGGCAGATCACTTTGTAAAGCAGCCATGTATTTTTCTTCTTCTTCTTTTTTAAAATTTATTTATTTACTTGAAAGTTAGAGTTACACACAGAGAGAAGGAGAGGCAGAGAAGGAGAGGTCTTCCATCTGCTGGTTCACTCCCCAGTTGCCACAATGACTGGAGCTGTCTGACCCGGTGCCAGAAACCAGGAGCCTTTTCCAGGTCTCCCATGTGGGTTCAGGGACGCAAGGACTTGGGCCATCTTCTACTGCTTTCCCAGGCCATGCCAGAGAGTTGGATTGGAAGTGGAGCAGCTGGGACTTGAACCGGTGTCCATATGGGATGCTGGCATTGCAGGCGGAGGCTTTACCCGCTATGCCACAGTGCCAGTCCCTCCACCTATCTTTACATTGCTTCTGCTGCCTGGCTTTCTTTTCCTCTTGGTTTTCGTTAAAACAGATCAGAAGAAACCTTGAAAAGGATGCAAATCAAGGTGATGCTCCATCCCCAATATTTGGTGGCCTGAACTAGACATCTATAGTCACTGGCATGTTCTGATAGTTGTTGTTCTATGAGGTAAACAATACTCACGAGAAACGCTATGTCCTTGCTGTAACATCAAAATGATGACCACCGGGGCCAGGGCTGTGGCGCAGCAGGTTAATGCCTTGGCCTAAAGTGCCGGCATCCCATGTGGGTGCTGGTTTGAGTCCCAGCTGCTCCGCTTCCAATCTAGCTCTCTGCTATAGCCTGGGAAAGCAGTAGAAGATGGCCCATTTCCTTGAGTTCCTGAACCCATGTGGGAGACCCAGAAGAAGCTCTTGGCTCCTGGCTTCGGATTGGTGTAGCTCTGGCCATTGTAGCCAATTGGAGAGTGAACCATCGGATGGAAGACCTCTCTCTTTCTCTCTCTGTCTCTCTCTCTCTGCCTCTCTTCTCTCTGTGTAACTTTCAAATAAATAAATAAAAATCTTTAAAAAAATGATGACCACCTTATAAAATTTTAAACTCTCTCCCTTCATTTGGTTTCAAAAAGGAGGTTTTGCCTGTTTACTGTTTCCATGGCAAAGTAAATGTAGCTGTGAAATCATAATTTAAGTTCTCATTTTGGCTATGCTATTAGTATAAAAAAATGTTAGCCATTCCTTTTAATAGGTCTAAAGATCAAAGTGTACATCCTGGAGAGTTCTTAGTTTCCCATCCTGAAGAGAACAGAGAAATGAGGGAACAAGTCAGCCATTGCAGATTGCTTACTGTCAATAACTTAATATCCATTGACTTTTTTAAAAAAAGACATTTATTTATTTGAAAGGCAAAGTTACAGAGGCAGAGACAGAGAGAGAGAGAGAGGTCTTCGATCTGCTGGTTCACTCCTCTCCAAATGGCCACAATGGTGGGAAATGTGCCGATCCTAACCAGGAGTTAGGAGATTCTTCCAGGTCTTTTTTTTTTTTTTTTCTTCCTTCCAGGTCTTACACACAGGTACAGGGCCCAAGGGCTTGGGCCACTTTCTACTGATTTCCCAGGCCACAGCAGAGAGCTGGATTGAAAGTGGAGCAGCCAAGACTAGAACTGGCGTCCATATGGGATGCCGGCACTGCAGGCGGCAGCTTTACCTGCTACGACATAGACCCAGCTCCTCTATTGAATTTTTTTATAGAAAGCTTTTATTTAATAAATATAGCTTTCATAAGTACAACTTTTGGATTATAGCAGTTCTTCCCCCCATACCCGCCCTCCCACCCATCCCACCTCCTACACCCTCTCTCATCCCATTGTTCATTAATGTTCATTTTTAATTATCTTATATACAGAAGATCAACTCTATACTAAGTAAGGATTTTTCAACAGTTTGCACCCACACAGGCACACAAAGTATGAAATACTGTTTGAAGACTAGTTTTATCATTAATTCTTGTAGTACAACACATTAAGGACAGAGGTCCTACAAGGGGAGCAAGTGCACAGTGACTCCTGTTAGTGATTTAACAATTGAATTTTATTTATGATGTCGGCGATCACCCAAGGCTCTTGTCGTGAGCTGCCAAGGCTATGGAAGCTTCTTGATTTCACAAACTCTGAACTTATTTAGACAAGGCCATAATCAAAGTGGAAATTCTCTCCTCCCTTCAGAGAAAGTTGCCTCCTTCTTTGATGGCCCATTCTTTCTGCTGGGATCTCACTCACAGAGATCTTTCATATAGGTCATTTTTGCCACAGTGTCTTGGATTTCCATGCCTGAAATGCTCTAATGAGTTTTTTAGCTAGATCCAAATGCCTTAAGGGCTGATTCTGAGGCCAGAGTTCTATTTAAGGCATTTGTTATTCTATGAGTCTGCTCTGTGTCCTGCTTCCCATGTTGGATCATTCTCTCCTTTTTAATTCTATCAATTACTATTAGCAGACACTTGGTCTTATTTACATGATCCCTTTAACACTTAATTCTATTTTCATGATCAGTTATGAACTTAAGATCACTTCAACTAGTAAAATGGAACTGGTACCTTGTAGCTTAATGGGATTTGGAGTCCCATGTCAAGTTTTTCACTTTACCCTTAGGGGTAAGCTCTCCATTGTTGCAGTTGATTTCTCAACAATGTTGCAGTGGATTGTTTCTGAGAGGAGGAGCATGGTGGGGGCAAGAGGTGTGGAGTAATCACACAGACCCTGGGAGTTGGGTGAAAGCAGGCCTGAGGTGAGCAGCCCTCAGACTCATTTATTTGAGTTAGTACAACAGCTTATATAGCCAAGACCAGCCAATCCGGTCAAGGGGTGGTCTATGCCCCAACCAATCACAGCCTGTTGCTAGGCAGTTTCCAAAGCCATCCAATCACAGCCTGTTGCCAGTCAGGCTCTTGTCGCCAGGCAGTTTCTGAAACCATCCAATCATGGCCTGCCCTCAATCAGGCTCTGTTGTCATGTGGTTTCCTTTGTTGTCATGTGGTTTCTGAAGCCATCCAATAAAGGCCTGTTGCCAGGCAGTTTCTGTTGTCAGAGGCCATCTTGGCATGACCTTTTCACCTCAGTGGCCATCTTGATATGACCTTTTCACCTCATTCCACCACATTTCCCCCTTTTCTTTTATTTTTGAGCAATGGGAGGCATGATTCTTGGCCATACCATTGTTGACCCCATTTCCATGTGGTCTCTGTACACAGCTATGCCTGTCTTAGGTTGTCCCCCAGGGGATCTTACCCGTCATTGACTAACCAGCGCTCAAATCGAGAGACCACAGGATTGCTTGCTCAGATAGGAGTAGGAATGAGGAATAATGGTTATCAGGAATGGCATGACTGCACATAGGCTGTGGGCCGTTTGAGTGGCTGAGCAGAGTTAGTGGGGTACAAAACCGTAACAGATATGGCTATGGGCAGTTTCTCAGGGTAGGATAATAGGGCAGGTGCATCTGCTAACAAGGAGGATTCTCAGTCTTATTCAGCTGGTTCTGGTTGGCTTGCAGGCTTGATGTTTCTGGCTGGCATCCAAATGGGCTGTTCCACATTCTCTGGAAAGACACAAGCATATCCTTGATCTTTGGTTAGTAGAGGGTGTGGTCCTTTCCATTCTCCTGTCAGGGGGTCTTTCCACCTAACTATAGGGGCTGGGGGCTGGGAATGGAAAGGATCCCCAGTGTTTATAAGCTAGGCTTATGCCTTGGGAATCAAAAGTAAGAAAATTGATAGTGAAAAGGACCTCAGTCAAAGCAAGTTGTGGGTCTGAGGGCATATGATTTTTTTTGTCTTTGTAAGAGATCTTTAATCATCCTATGAGTTCTTTCAATGATTGCCTGTCCCTGTGGGTTGTATGGGATACCTGTGGCAGACTATATGTTCCAAGATTTCAGGAAAGAATTAAATTCCTGTGATGTATATGCTGGCCTGTTATCAGTCTTTATGGTCCAGAGGACACCAAGGACCAGCATGGCTGATTTAACTGCCTTTATCACATTACTAGCCTTTTCTCTGGATTGGGCTTTGCAAATACAGCCTTTTTAATAAGTATTTACCACCACATGGACAAACTTAAGTTTACCAAAGGAGTTAATGTGGGTGACGTCCACTTGTCATAGCTTATTAGGAGCAAGGCCTCGTGGGTTCACTACTGCTGGTTGCAGAGGGCCTAACGGGGCGAGGGGTTCACAATTCTTGCAAGAGTGCAATAGATGTTTGCATTGTTAGCTCTGGGAAAAGCAATTTTATGTTGCTTGCTGACATGAAATTTTTGGTGTAAAATACGGGCTTGTTATAAGTGTCCAATGGAAGCCGTGTTGCAGGAGATAAGACGATCAACCTTTCTGTTGCCTTGGAAAATAAAGCAAGGTAACCCAGTATGTGATCTTACATGTGAGATATACCCTGGGTATTTTCTGTTCTCAGTTAGCTCTTTAAGTGTTGTGAATATCTGGTCAATTGGCTTATTGGTCGAGTTAAAGACTGCAAAAGGGATCGTCTTTGCTACCTGTACTAAGTATTTGCTGTCTGAAAATATATTTACCGGTCCATCTTGGCTAAGGAGTAGAACCTTGAATATTGCTTGAATTTCTCCCAACTGTACTGATCCCCCGTGGGGTTCTACATGGATCTTATCTTTTTCTGTTAAAGATTTGATCACTATTCCAATTAGTGACCACACTCCATTGACTTTTTATTTAATAAATGTAAATTTACAAAGTGCAACTTTTGCATTGTTGTGGCTTCCCCCCCAACCTCCCTCCCACCCACATCCATCCCATCTCCCATTCCCTCTCCCATCCCACTCTTCATCACATTTCATTTTCAATTATCTTTATATACAGATCAACTTAGTATATACTAAGCAAAGATTTCAACAGACTGTACCTACATAACCACACAAGATACAGAGTACTGTTCTACTAGTAGTTTTATTGTTAACTCTCAGAGTAAAACACATTAAGGACAGAGATCCTGCGTGGGGAACATGTGCACAGTGACTCCAGTTGTTGATTTAACAATTGACACTCTTATTTATGATGTCAGTAATCACCTGAGGCTTTTGCCATGAGCTGTCAAGGCAATGGAAGTTCCTTGAGTTCACCAGCTCTGAACTACTTAGTCAAGGCCATATCACAGTGGAGGTTCCTTCCTCCCTTCAGCAAAAGGTGCCTCCTTCTTTGATGGCCCATTCTTTCTGCTGGGATCTTGTTCATAGAGTCTTTAATTCAAGTCTTTTGTGCCACAGTGTCTTGGCTTTCCAAGCCTGTGAGACTCTCATGGGCCTTTTAGCCAGATCCGAATGCCCCAAGGGTTGATTCTGAGGCTGGAGTGCTGTTTAGGGCGTTTGCTATTCTATGAGTTTGCTGTGTGTCCTGCTTCCCCCTCAGGATCATTCTCTCCCTTTTAATTCTATCCTTCATTATTTGCAGACACTGGTCTTATTTGTGAAATCTCTCAACATTTACCCTATCTTTTTGATCAATTATGTACTTAAACTTATCACTTTAACAAGTGAGATGGCATTGGTACATGCCTCCTTGATAAGATTGAGTTGGAATCCCTTGGCACATTTCTAGCTCTACCATTGGAGGTAAGTCTGAGTGAGCATGTGCCGACCTGTATATCTCCTCCCTCTCTTATTTTCACTCTTATATTTAACAGAGATCACTTTTCTGTTAATTTTAAATGCCTAAGAATAATTGTGTATTAATTACAGAGTTCAACCAGTGGTATTAAGTAGAACAAAAAAAATGACAAAAAAAATACTAAAAGGAACAAAATAGTAAGTTGTTCCTTAACAGTCAGGACAATGGCTGATCACGTCATTGTTTCTCATAGTGTCCATTTCACTTCAATGGGTTTCCTTTTAGGTGCTCAGTTAGTTGTAATCAATCAGGGAGAACATATGATATTTGTCCCTTTGGGACTGGCTTATTTCACTCAGCATGATGTGTTCCAGATTCCTCCATCTTGCTGCAAATGACCCCATTTCATTGTTTTTTACTTCTGTATAGTATTCTATAGAGACATATCCCATAATTTTTTTATCCGGTCTACTGTTGATGGGCATTTAGGTTGATTCCAGGTCTTAGCCATTGTGAATTGAGCTGCAATAACCACTGAGGTGCAAGCAGCTATTTTTTCCCCATTTAATTCCCTTTGGGTAAATTTCCAGGGGTGGGATGGCTGGGTCATGTAGTAGGGCTATATTCAGGTTTCTGAGGAATCTCCAAACTGTCTTCCATAGTGGCTTTACCAGTTTGCATTCCCACCAACAGTGGATTAGTCTCCCTTTTTCCCCACATCCTCGCCAGCATCTGTTGTTGGCAGATTTCTGTATGTAAGCCATTCTAACCAGGGTGAGGTGAAACCTCATTGTGGCTTTGATTTGCATTTCTCTGATGACTAGGGATCCTGAGCATTTTTTCATGTGTCTGTTGGCCATTTGGATTTCCTCTTTTGAAAAATGTCTGTTAAGGTCCTTGGCACATCTTTTTATTGAGTAGTTTGTTTTGTTGCTATGGAGTTTCTCGATCATTTTATAGATTCTAGTTGTTAATCCTTTATCTGTTGTGTAGTTTGCAAATAATGTCTCCCATTCTGTTGGTTGCCTCTTCACTTTCCTGACTGTTTCTTTTGCTGTAAAGAAACTTTTCAATTTGAGGTAATCCCATTTGTTTATTTTATTTTTGATTACCTGTGCCTCTGGGGCCTTCTCCAGGAATTCTTTGCCTGTTCCAACGTCTTGAAGGGTTTCCCCTATGCTCTCAATTAATTTCACGGTGTCGCAGCATATCTCTAGTTCTTTGATTCATGTTGAGAGGATTTTTGAATAAGGTGTAAGATAGGGGTCTTGCTTCATACTTCAACATGTGGCCATCCAGTTTTCCCAGCACCATTTGTTGAATAGGCTGTCCTTGTTCCAGGGGTTGGTTTTAGGTCCTTTGTCGAATATGAGTTGGTTATAGATGTTTGGATTGATTTCTGGTGTTTCTATTCTGTTCCATTAGTCTACCATCTGTTTTTGTGCTGGTACCATGCTGTTTTGATTATAACTGCCCTGTAGTATGTCTTGAAGTCTGGAATTGTGATGCCTCTGGCTTTGTTTTTATTGTAAAGAATTGCTTTAGCTATTTGCCATCTCCTGTTTTTCCATATGAATTTCAGCATCATTTTTTTCTAGGTTTTTGAAGATTGACTTTGGTAAATTGATTGGTATTGCATTGAACTTGTAAATTGCTTTTGGGAGATTGGATATTTTGATGATATTGATTCATTCAATCCATGAGCATGGCAGATTTTTCCATTTTTTTGTGTCTTCTATTTCTTTCTTTAATATTTGGAAATTTTTATCATAGAGATCTTTGACATCCTTGGTTAAATTTATCCAAGGTACTTGATTGTTTTTGTGGCTATTGTGAATGGGATTGATCTTAGAAGTTCTTCCTCAGCCACGGCATTTTCTGTGTATACAAAGGTTGTTGATTTCTGAGCATTGACTTTGTACCCTGCTACTTTACCAAACTCTTTTATGAGTTCCAATAGTCTCTTATAGGAATTTATTGAATCTCCTATATATAGGATCATGTCATCTGCAAATAGGGCTAGTTTAACTTCCTTCTTTCCCATTTGTATACCTTTAATTTCTTTTTCTTGCCCGATGGCTCTAGCTAAAACTTCTAGAACTATATTGAATAGTAATGGTGAGAGAAGGCATCCCTGTCTGGTGCCAGTTTTTAATGGAAATGCCTCCAACTTTTCCCCATTCAATATGATGCTGGCCATTGTTTTTATCATAAATTGCCTTAATTGTGTTGAGGAATGTTCCTTCTAACCCCAATTTGCTTAGAGTTTTCATCATGAAAGGGTGTTGTATTTTGTCAAATGCTTTCTCTGCATCTATTGAGATAATCATATGATTTTTGTTTCTCAATTGTTAATGTGATGTATCACATTGATGACTTTCAAATATTGAACCATCCCTGCATACCAGGGGTAAATCCCACTTGGTCCAGGTGAATGATCTTTCAGATGTGCAGTTGGATTCGGTTTTCCAGAATTTTGTTGAGTATTTTTGCATCTATGTTCATCAGGGAGATAGGTCTGTAGTTTTCTTTCTCTGTTGTATCTTTTCCAGGCTTAGGAATTAAGGTGATATTGGCTTCATAGAAAGAATTTGGGAGGATTTCCTCCCTTTCAATTGTTTTGAATAATTTGAGAAGGACTGGAATTAGTTGTTCTTTAAATGTCTGGTAGAATTCAGTGGTGAAGCCATCCAGTCTTGGGCTCTTCTTTTTCAGTAGTGCATTTATTACTGATTCAATTTCTGTCTCAGTTATGGGTCTGTTTATGTTTCTATACCTTCTCGGCTCAGTTTAGGAAGGTTGTATGTGTCCAGGAATCATCCATTTCTTCCAGTTTCCCCAATTTGTTATCATGCATCTCTTTATAGTCGTTTCTGATGATTCTTTTTATTTCTGTTGTGTCTGTTGTTACATTTCCATTACTATCTTTGATTTTAAGGATTTGGGTCTTCTCTCTCCTTTTTTTTTGGTTAGTTGGGCCAGTGGTGTGTCTATTTTGTTTATTTTTTCAAACCAGCTCTTGGTTTTGTTGATCTTTTGTATTTTTTTTTTTTTGGTTTCAATTCTGTTTATTTCTTCTCTGATCTTTAGTATTTCTTTCCTTCTGCTGGGTTTGGGCTTGATTTCCTGCTGTTTTTCTAAATCCTTGAGGTGCATGGAGAGGTCATTTGTTTGGTTCCTTTCCAGTTTCTAGATATAGGCACCAATTGCTATAAACTTTCCTCTTAGCACTGCTTTTGTTGTATCCCACAGGTTTTGATAGGTTGTGTTGTCATTTTCATTTGTTTCTAGAAATCTTTTGATTTCTCTTTTGATTTCTTCAATGACCCATTGTTCATTCAGAATCATGTTGTCCATTCTTCATGTGTTTGCATATGGTGTAGAGATTCTTGGGTTGTTGATTTTGTGTTTCACTGCACTATGGTCTAAGAAGATGCATGGTATAGTTTCATTTTTTTTGAATTTGTTGAGGCTTTCTTTATGGCGTAGCATATGGTCAATCCTAGAGTATGTTCCATGTACTGGGGAGAAATATGTGAACTCTGTGGCTGTGGAGTAAAACGCTCTGAAGATATCTAGTAGGTCTATTTGGTCTATAGTGTCAGTTAACTCTGTTGTTTCCTTGTTGATTTTCTGTCTGGTTGATTTGCCCATTGGTGAGAGTGGGGTATTGAAGTCCCCTGTTACTATTGTATTTGAATCTATGTCTCCCTTTAAGTCCTTTAGTAATTTTTTTCAAGTAGCCAGGTGCCCTGTAATTATGTGCATATACATTTATAGTAGTTGGATAGATCCTTTAATCATTATATAATGCCTTTCTCTGTCTTTTTTAATAGTTTTTATGTTAAAGTCTATTTTGTCTGATATTAGGATGGCCACACCAGCTCTTTTTTTTCTGTTAGCATGGAATATCTTTTTCCATCCTTTCACTTTCAGTCTGTGTGCATCTTTGTTGATAAGGTGTGTTTCCTGAAGGCAGCATATAGATGGGTTCTCTTTTTTGGTCCAATCAGCTAATCTGTGCCTCTTGGTAGTAGAGTTAAGGCCATTCACATTCAGTGTGACTACTGTTAAGTACTGTCTTTTTCCAGTCATGTTTCCTGAAGTGAGCTGTTTATGTATTTTGAGATTTGTTTGTAGCTTATTCTACATTCACTTTTTTTTTTGTAGTGAATTTGTTTTGTATTTCTGTGTGCAGCACATCTTTGAGCCAGTGTTGTAGGGTTGGACGTGAGGATACAAATTCTTTCAGTTTCTGTTTGTCTTTATTTCCCCTTCATTCATAAATGATAACTTTGCAGGGTATAGTAGTCTAGGTTGGCATTGTTTGTCTTTTAAAACTTGGAATATATCATGCCATTGTCTCCTTGCCTGTAGTGTTTGTGATGAGAAGTCTGGGGTGAGTCTGATTAACTTACCCTTGAATGTGATTTGTCGTTTCTCTCTGGCACATTTTAGGATTTGTTCTTTGTTTTTCACTGAGCTGAGTGTTGCCACAATGTGTCCCAATGAATTTCTCTTCTGGTCTAACTTGTTGGGGCTCCTGACTATTTGTTGAATTTGTTTGTTATTATCAATTTGCCTCTGTTGGAAGTTTTCTGATATTATTTCATTTGAAAATGCCTTCTAATCCATTCTCTCTTTCCACACCCTCGGGGAGTCCTATTATCCGAACATTACAATGCTTGATTGAATCTTGTAGGTATCCAACCGTATCTTTTAATTTTCTAATTTCTTCTTCCTGTGTTTGAACTGACTGTATTATTTTTGGAAGTTTGTCTTTGAATTCTAGTATTTGGTCTTTATTTCATCTGTTCGATTTCTGAGGGATTCCATGGTGTTTTTTATATGGTCAATTGAGTTTTTCATTTCCAGTATTTCATTCTGGCTTTTCTTTAGAATCTCTAATCCTTGGGGGTACTTTTCATTCAGATCTTGAATCTGTTTCTCATTATTTCTAAGTAATCTGATTATTAATTTTCTGAATTCCTTTTCTGGCATGGTTTCAAATTCTTCTTCTTCAGTCTCTATTATGGATGGTTTAGCCTGCTCCATTGGCGAGTTCATAGGTTCTTCTATATTCTTATTCTGGATTTTTCCTTTGTTCTCCAGCATTTCTGCTTGGCTTAATTTTAAGGTTAATTTCCCTCTACAATGGGCTGCTGTTGGTCTGTACCAATATCCAGTGTAAGCAGGCAGCTCTACCTTCTTAGAGTTTGTTTATTATTTATTTATTTTTAAAAATTTTTTGGTAACTTGAGTGGGCTGGTGTCAGGGCTTTGAGGTGCTAAGCTCTGCCCCTTGCGGCTGGTTTCCCTGTTCCTTTGTTCGCCCTAACGTGCCTGGGCCTCATTGGTCAGCCACCCTCCTCACTGCACCCCCTGTGTGAGGAGTGACAGTAGCTCCAAATCACCTTTGGTCTCCGCCACTGAAGTTTTCTCCTTCAGAATGCAAAAGCAGAGTCCGCCCTCCTTTATGCCCGAATGTAAACAAACAAGATGGCTGCTTTCTGCCCACTGCAGTTCTGATTGGGGGGGCACCAAAGGATCCTGGCATGTTCAACCCCTCATTTTGTCCCTCTGGATCGTGCCCTCTTCCTGCGGGCACTATTCACTTTGTTTTGATATCGATTTCCTCCCCCACTCAGTTGTGCATGTCTCACCTGTCTGCCCAGGGTGGGTTGGGGGTGGCGGCTGCAGTGGCGGCTGTGGCGGTGGCGGTGGCGGCTGCCTTGTCTCACCTCCCTTTCCAGCACTGGTGCGTAGACTCAACAGCTGGGGTCTTGAGCCCTGGGCACCTTTGCCCTCCTCGTAGGTCCACCGTGTCCCACCATGTCACAGTGTCTGGAAGAATTTCCTCTGCAATTTTTTCCCTAATTTTCCCCTGAAACTACGGAATGTCCACTTTTATTAAACTATCTTTTCCCGGACAATCAGTGTGCTCCCTCCCTATTCCACCATCTTGGAGCCCCCCCCCCCCCATTGACTTTTAAAAGCCAAACTCTCTTAGAGGCTGCTGAGTATGGCTGTTGTTGCCCAAGGTCATTCTACTGGGGTGAAGTGCATTTGTTCTGTCCTATAATAACCATGTTACATATGCACATGACAATAGAGTTAATCGGCAACGTGGAGCTTTTTTTAAAAAATTATTTTATTTCTTTGAAAGGCAGAGTGACAAAGTGATCTTCCATCCCTGGTTCACTCCCTAAATGACCACAAGAGTGATGGCTGGACCAGGCCGAAGGAGCATCCAGGCCTCCTACATGGGTGGCAAGGACACAAATGCTTGGGTCATCCCCAGGGACATTATTAGGGAGCTGAATCAGAAGTAAAGCAGCCAGGATTCACACTGGTGCCCAATCCACTATTCTACCATGCCAGTCTCAAGCATTTCTCATTGTGATGGAGGTTTATTCGACCTTCTGTTTCAGACTTGTATGTTCAGTCATTTATCACCCATGATCATGCAAATATTCAAAAGAGAACTGGACTGGAAAAAAAACACACAGGAAAGCAAAGTTCTTCAAAGTTCATCTCTTTTCCACTGGACATCAGTGTCTACTCCTTATATAGATTCTTTTTCCATATTGAAAATATGTTACAAATAATATCATTCTGCTTTTCAAATTCTGTTATATGGTTCTAGAATCATGAGTAACTTAAATTTTTTTGAATAGTTTAACAGTGTATCAAAAGTATGTATTGATAGTGGACAAGGGGTAGTCTTCTGCTTCTTCCTGTGGATAGTCACAAGTCAGTCTATTTCAGTGAACTTATTTATTGAGTCTTTTCCATTCCTGATGATTTTGTCTGTTTACATAATATTAAATACTGTTTGTTGCCTATATATTGATATTTTTTATCTGGTTCAGACTTGTACTTGGTATTTGGACTTCTCAGTGCAATTTCAAACTTAATGTATCCCAAGGTGAATGCTAGATATTTTCCATCTTAAACCTGATTGTTCCCATTGTTTTTTCTATCTCCACTAATAATATTCAACCATATTTTGAAGCTATAACCATGAAAGTTATGTTGACCCCTCTTTCCTTCTCTCCTGTTATTTGTTCATAGTCATTATGTGTGCAAATCTTAGTGTTCTGTCTCCAAATCTATTTGGACTCTGCCATTTCTCTCTGCTCCCATTGCTGACTCCCTCATTCAAATTATCGAATCTTACCTGGACCATTGAAATGGACTTCTATCTGGTCCTCTTTCCTCCACTTCTTATGTACACATAGCAGCCTGAGTGATATTTTAAAAAATTCAAATCATCACATCATTTCTCTTCTAAAAACCCTCCAAAATTTCCCTTGCATTTGGGATTATACACAGATTCTTCCCACAGTCTGGCAGCCCTGTATGATCTTTCTCTTTCCTACCTCCTTCTATTTACTGTTCCACTGGCCTCCTTTTCATTTCTCAGAAAAAAAAAAGCCATGCTTTTTCCATTTCAGAGATTTTGCATTTCTTGGTCTCTTGTACTGAGTGGTCATGTCCCAGGGATGTTGACTTCTGCTTGTTTTTCAGGATTTAATTCCAGTGACACCTCTTTAGAGAGGCTTTCCTGAATTATGCTACTTAATGCTAAGTCTTCCCTATTAGTCACTGCTACTACTTCTTGATTGCCAAAGATCTAATAACCATTTGTAATTACTTCTTATGTTGAATGCATTTATTTTCTGTTTGTTCTATTTTAATGTAAGCTCCCCGAAGGCATAGCTTTTGAAACCAGAACTGAGTAATAAATATTGGGTATTCAGTAAATATTAATTAATAAATAATACTAGTATCCTCAATTCATGCCACAATCTTATATCACTTGGCTTGATTTTTTTCATCTTAGTAATTTTAGTGTGAATATAACAATATCTGCATATTTTCACCATGCTGTGTTTATATAGGCAATTCATATCCATCTTGTAGCTATGAAACTGAGGGATTTGTAAAATTGCTAAAAACAATTTGATGATGATTGAAAACATAGACATTTTAATTAGCATTATTATCTGATGAGTAACATTATTTTGGTTTTGAACATATTGTATGCTTCTAGTTTCTTATCCTGTAAGAGAATTTATCTTTTTAAGATCAGTACTGTTACTCATGGCCAGCTTTAATTATTTTAGAGAACATTTTAAAAATAGCATCCTTAGGCCGGCGCCGTGGCTCAACAGGCTAATCCTCCGCCTTGCGGCGCCGGCACACCGGGTTCTAGTCCCGGTCGGGGCACCGGATTCTGTCCCGGTTGCCCCTCTTCCAGGCCAGCCCTCTGCTGTGGCCCAGGAGTGCAGTGGAGGATGGCCCAGGTGCTTGGGCCCTGCACCCCATGGGGAGACCAGGAAAAGCACCTGGCTCCTGGCTCCTGCCATCGGATGAGCGCGGTGCGCCGGCCGCAGCACGCCGACCGCGGCGGCCATTGGAGGGTGAACCAACGGCAAAGGAAGACCTTTCTCTCTGTCTCTCTCTCTCACTGTCCACTCTGCCTGTAAAAAAAAAAAAAAAAAAAAAAAAATAAAAATAGCATCCTTTTTCTATTATGAAACAAATATCAGTTCATAGTAGAAGCAAACTTAAATGCATATCATTTAAAAGGTTAAAATAAAATGATTATAATCCCAATACCTAGGGCCCACTGTTTTTCCGTTTTCTATATCGTCTCCACATAGTAGATACAAATTTATAACTTTTTTTTTTTTTAATTTGAGAGGCAGAGAGACAGAAAGACAGATAGTGCTTCCATCCATGGGTTCACTCTTCAAATGTCTCCAACATCTGAGGTTGGGCCAGGCTGAAGCTGGGAATCTGTAAGTCAATTCTGATCCCGTGTGTGAGGAACAGAATGCAACTATTTGAGCCATCATGCTGCCTTTCAGAGTGCACTTTAGCAGGAAAGTGGAATCAGGAGTGAATGGGATTCAAGCCCAGTCATTCCAATTTGGAATGCGGGCATGTCAACCAGTGATGTATCTACTAGGCCAAACTCCTGCCCCATACATTTTGAATTACATATTTTGTTTTGAAATTCACAGTTTTCACTAAATATATTTTATTAATTACTTCTTGTCATTAAATATTTTTCTATAATTCCATGTGAATGATTATACATATTCTATTGTGGAGATATGTCATAATTTATTTAACAGTATTCAAGAAATATCAGTTGAACATAGCTGTGATAGGCCCTCTGCTAGGCTTATTGAAAGTCACTCTATATGACACAGATTATTTGTCCTCAAAAAATTTGTATTCTAGTGGAAGATAAAGCAATTGCAATACAGCATTACAAGTGTGATAGTGATGGATATATTAGTTTTCTTTTGAAGCAGCACAAGTGTATTCTTTTCTGCTTCTGGAAGCCAGAAGTCTATGATTGGATTCACTGAGCTATCTACAGTCAAGGTGCTGTCAGGGTTGATTCCTTTCAGAGGTTCTGAGGGGAAAATCAGTTTCTTTGCCTGGTCTAGTTCTAGTGCTGCATTCCTTGCATTCTCTGGCTCCTGCATAACATCATCAAATCTCTTTTTGCTTCTTTGGTCACAGGCTTGCTATCATTTGTTATAAAATCTCCTTCTCTTTCCTTCTTTAGGGAAAATTGTGATTATATTTAGGTCCCATTCCCAAAGTCTAAGGTAATCTCTCTATCCCAAAATCCTCAATTTAGTCACAGCTTCAAAATCCCTTTTGTCAAATAAGATACATTCTCAGGTTTTAGTAATTTGGGATCTGGATAACTTTGGTGGCAAATATTTAGCAGTGGCTAAGGAGAGCTAGGGCAACAAACTGTAGGAAGAGACCCATTATCCAGGGCCAGGGGAGATTGGGTTTAGTGGTAGATGTCAATGTTGCAACTTCTCAGGTAAGTCTAGGCTAGCATGAAAGGGAAAGGGAAGAATAATCTTATTAAAGTACTAGACACCAGCAAAGGCTGAGGCCCAGAGGATAGCTGAGGTTTATGGAAACTACTGATAGCTTCAGTGAATCACATTCAAAAAGAAGAATTTGTGGAAAAGAAAGGAAGAAAAGGAAAGCAAAAGCTAGAATTTGAAGGCCTTTGTGTCCTGGAGCAATAGAAAACCACCAAAGGATTCTTAAAGAGGGAGGGATAGGTCCAGCTTGGCCTCTGGAAAACTGTCTCTGATTTCTATGTGGAAAACAGATTGGAGAAGGGAACAATGATCCTTCATTCAAATTCAACAAATACTTTTGCAAACTGCAAGGAAATGCAAGCTTCTCAAAGTACTTAGACATGGTGTTGTCTTACCTAATGACATTTATTTTAGTGGTGGTAAAAACAAATAGACAAGAAGTAATCAAACAAGACAATAAATAATCAAATCAAATTAAAAAATAATATTTACACTTTGAGTAATGGGCACAAAAGTTTTTTTGGTATGTGGGTTGTTGGAAAAGCGAGTGCTTAGTAACCCTAGTTTAGATATGGTGCTCAGGAAGGCCCTTTTGAGGAAAGCAAATTTGGGCTGAGACTTGAAGGGTAGGAAGAAGCCAGGAGAAGATTCCTGTCAAGAAAGATACTCCTGTGAAAGGAATAGGGAGAGAGCCAGTAAGCCCAAGGGGAGCCAACCAGGAGTAGATGTGACAGGTGTGACACAAGTGACAGGAGATCAAGAAGATCAGCAGACCCTGATCTTGCAGGTTTTTTTCCTAAAGTATAATGGAGAAGCAGATGAAGTCTGTTAAGCCAGAGGGTGATATGGGTAGTTTTGCTTTTTAAATATCAGAGGAAGGTTTAAGATAATACAGTTTTTTTATCTGAAGTATGGTAATGCAACGGGAATGGAAAAATTTTATCTGGTTAAAAATGCATTTTAGAAGTAGGAATGACAAGATTTCTGATTAATTGAATGTGAATGGTGGGGAATCTGAGGGTAGAGGGAGGAGGACAAGAGGGACCAAAGAATTAAGTTTGTTGATAGATGGTGATATTATTTCTGAGCTTGTGATACATAAGAAGGAAGGCAAATTTTGTGGGTATGGTGCAGTGAGGATAGAAGAGGTTAGCTTTGAAATGTGAGATTTCCTGGAAAGTGTTCAAGTGGGCAGGTCTTTTGGGAAGTGAATTTTGAGTTCAGGAGAAAGGCTGACTTTGGGAGTCATTGATGACTAGATGACAGTTAAGACTGTGGGAGGGGATGAGATAGATTAGGGAAAGAGTATAGAATGAGAAGGCTTGATAAGGAGAGAACAAAGAAACAGGAGAACAAAATAGGGATATGTGATCCCTAGGGAAGAGATTCATTAGATAGGGTGTCAGTCACATCAAGCAGAAGGATTGAAAAGCCTCCCAGGGATTTAGAGACGAAGAAGATGTGTAAGTCATTTTTGTTTAGAGCAATTTTAGGGGAGTGGTTCATACAGAAGCCAGACTAAGTAACTGAGAAGTGAATAGAGTGACTAAAGTATCAAAGTGAGAATTGCTGCAGACAGGTCTTTCAAACAATCTGGCTATAATTCACGTAAGGCATTGGGGGAGAGTAAATTGATGCAAAGTCCTAGGAGGAAATTTGCCAATATTTTAAAATGTTGAATGCTCAAGATCACTAGCAGACAGAGAAATGCAATTCAAAGCCATAATGAGGTTTCACCTCCCACTCTCCCCCATTTGAATGGCTTACATACGGAAATCAACAAACATCAAATGCTCAGTCACAGAAACTACTATATAATTATTCGTTATGTTTCTGATGGAAGAATGTTGGAAAAATTAAGATGTCCTTCAACAGGAAATAGATTAAATATTGGTAAATCTATATAGTGGAATCCATATCTTTGTTTAAAATAATGATACAAATCTTATTTCCTGACATGTAAATGGTTAGTAAACTGGTTTCAGAACAGTATGTGTACTTAGTTTATGCAAAAGTAAAATCTGGAAGCCCAATCACTAGACTGTGAATTGTGCTTATTTTGGTGAGTGTTAGAGATTATGTGTGATCTGCTTGTAAATGATCTGGGAAGGTGAGCTGGCTATCAGGGAGTGAAAGGACAAACAATAGTGAAGAGGCTTCTTCCTGTAACTTTCTTCTTTCCTGATGTACCTATATACCCAGACCTCGAGCTATGCCAGAGGATGTTCAGTAAATACTGTTTTGTGAATGAATGGTTTGTCTCTGCCACTCTTTTTTTTTGTCATGGATATTGCAGTAATTGTGTATCTATATGTCCATCATTCCAGCTATTTTGTATGTGTGTATTTTCCCCTATGAATAGAATATAAGCCACTTGAGGACAGAAGCCCATTTGGTGATTCTTCTTTCTAGGCAGTATAGCCTCAATCACAGAAACTTTTACATAAGGAGGCCTTAATAAACCAAATTCTCGTATGACTCATGCTTGCTTTACCTTTAGGTCTTGTTCATAGATTCCTCCCCTTTGGTGGGGGTGACAGTCTTAGTGTAAAAGAATAAAATATTGGATTTCATTATAGCAGCTGCTTAAAATGCACCTTGGGCCATCTTCTGCTGCTTTCCCAGAAACAGCAGGGAGCTGTATCGGAAGTGGAGCAGCTGGGACAAGAATGGGCACCGATAAGGGATGCCAGCATCAGATGTGGTGGCTTAACTTGCTGCACCACAATCCCCACCCCTATTGTTTATCTTTACAACATTTGCGAAATGGATTGTATCTGCTTGGTTAATATAACGATAGAAATTTTCTTTTAGGTTTTCAGTGTTCTAGCAGATTGCCTGTGATGGGCATCAATGTTATGATAATGCTTCTTTAGCAAATAAACTGTTTCCTTTCTCTACTAACTTTATGGAGAGAATTTCTGAGTTGGGGCAAAATTTTGTCTTCATTCATATTTCCCCAACATCAATAGTAAATATACTTTATTTAAAAAATTTAATTGTTAAGTGCTTAGTGTGGTAATGCCACTGTTATCAAATACAATATCTAGTTGACTGATTTTTTGAAAATTCTAATTGCCTTTAGTGATCACTCTTTTTTTTTTTTCCTTTCACATTTTCTGATGGGAAACACTAGTGCCAGTCTAGCTCCTTGATTTAAAATGGTAATCATTCAAATAGCCAAAAAAAATCTTCATGATATCATTCGCAAATGTTTTTGAGTTATCTATAGAATAAACTTTTAAAGCAGCTTGATTTAAACAGTGAATTTACTAGTAAACAAATTAGTAAAGAAGTATCTGGCATTCTCTACTTTTTTAATTTACAGAAATGTTAGACAGCTGGATTTCTTTATTTTTGTTGAGCATAATAGATAATGTGGCAAGAATGACAATATGACATTTAATGAGGAAAGAGCAAAATAATCTAAAAACTTTAATGTTGATAAATGCTTGAGAATATAGCATATTTAAGATAGACATTAATTCATTAATAAAACAATTAGATTATCTTATAAAATCTTGAAATCAATGCCTAAAATCAGAGAGCTTAGATGTCTTCAGTTTTCCTACATGTTCAGAACTAGAAAACTACTTTTTTCCTCCATGCCAAGTACAATACTACTCTAGAGCAAGCCACTTGGGATTATGGTATCTAATGGAAGATATTTATTCTCTGCAATTCAATTTACTTCTAAAACTGTCTCCTTCTTTATTTTTAAAGATTTATTTATTAATTTGAAAGTCAGAGTTACAAAGAAGAGGGCGAGATAGAGATAGAGAAAGAGAGAGAGAGATGTTCCATCTGCTGGTTCACTCCCCAGATGGCCACAGTAGTAGTGTGGAGACTCAGCTGGGTCGAATCTGAGATGTACATGACAAGTCCTTCACACTTCAGGAGATGAGGACAAAAGTCACTGTGCATCATGTACTAGTCTGAGAATGTTCCTTGGTCAGATACCACAACCTCCCTTTCTCATGCAGCTGCAGGATATATCTGTCCTTGAAGGCAAATATTTTGGCTACCTTTTTAACACAGATTGCTCCTTCAGATTATATGAAATACTGATATTATCTCATTTGATAGAAAATATATTTCCTTGCTGGTGCCATGGCTCACTAGGCTAATCCTCCGCCTTGCGGCACCGGCACACCGGGTTCTAGTCCTGGTCGGGGCGCCGGATTCTGTCCCAGTTGCTCCTCTTCCAGTCCAGCTCTCTGCTGTGGCCCGGGAGTGCAGTGGAGGATGGCCCAAGTGCTTGGGCCCTGCACATGCAAGGGAGACCAGGAGAAGCACCTGGCTCCTGTCTTCCGATCAGCGCGGTGTGCCGGCCGCAGTGCGCCGGCTGTGGTGGCCATTGGAGAGTGAACCAACGGCAAAGGAAGACCTTTCTCTGTCTTTCTCTCTCACTGTCCACTCTGCATGTCAAAAAAAAAAAAAGGCAAAAAAAAGAAAATATATTTCCTTGTACTAATATTGTTCTGCTAGTACTAAACCTCTGAGAAAAGAAGCATGCTGCAATTGTGCAAGTATAAAAACCCTTGTAAAACTAATAAAATTTGACTATTGCTTTGACAATAACCCTTGTCCATCTTTTGACTCACGGTTCCAAACCTTGCTGGAAACAGAACAGGCCAGGGCTTGGCCAGTGCAAAACCAGGAACCAGGACCTTCATTGGGTCTCCCAACTGGGTGGAGGGACCCAAATACTTGGGCCATCTTCTGCTGCTTTTCTCAGGTTATTAGTAGAGAGTTAGATCAGAAATGGAGTGGCCAGGACATGAACCAGCGCCAATAAGGGATGCCGAATCATAGCAGTAGCTTTACCCACTGTGCCACAATGCTACCCCTCCGTTAAACTGTCTCTTACTGATAAAAAGATGCATTCATTTTTGTGTCTAAAGTTAAATCAGTATTAGGCTCTTACTAGATAGTGTTGGATGGGAAGTGCGAATCTCTTTTTCCAGGGTCATGGGGTTTGTATGTAAGCTGGCCAGTGCTCCTGCTCTCAAGACCCACCTTGGACCTGTACCCCTTGGTGTCATTTCAATAGCTCTTTCCTGAACTTGCTGGTGCTGTTGGGCACTAGTCCTTTCTGATGTAGACAACCCCACTTTGCTGCCATTCAAATGCCCACCTGCCCCAGACTCTTTCCAGACATCCTGGAATGCTGTATGGCCCAAGCAGATTTTCCAAACCAACATCAGAGAAGCTGCATTAGGATGTTTGTAGGCCCTATGCACTTATGCCTTCATGGGCTCCTTCCTCCATTAAAAAAATCATAAAATATTATGTTTCACAACTCTATTCTAATGAAGACAAATATAATCAAAGCTGAATTCATTGTTATTATGTTAATTGTTTTTGTTCCAATTTTAAAAGAAATTAAAGTTAAAATATTTTCATTGGGAGAGTGTATTGTGGCACAGCTTTGTAAGCTGCCATTACTTGGGACACCTGCATCCTTTATCAGAATGCTTGGTTTAAGTCCTGGCTACTCCACTTTTTATCCTGCTTCCTGCTAATTTCACCCTGGGAGGTAGCAGATAATGGCTCAAGTGCTTGAATCCCTGCCACTCATATAGGAAACTTAGATGGATTTCCTGGCTGCTGGCTTTGGCCTGGCCCAGCCCAGGCAGTGGCAGGCATATAGAAAGTGGATGAGAGGATGAAAGATTTTCTCTCTCTCTCTCTCTCTCTCTCTCTCTCTCTTTTTAACAATAGAGGTACAGAGAGAGGTAGAGACAGAGAGAGGTCTTCCATCTGTTGGTTTACTCCCCAGATGACTGCAATGGCTGGAACTGCACCGATCAGAAACCAGGAGCCAGGAGCCTCTTCCGGGTCTCCCATGTGGGTGCAGGGGCCCAAGGACTTGGGCCATCTTCCACTGCTTTCCCAGGCCATAGCAGAGAGCTGGATCAGAAGTGGAGCATCTGGGACTAGAACCGGCGCCCATATGGGATGCTGTCGCTTCAGGCCAGGGCTTTAACTCGCTGTGCCACAGCGCTGGCCCCAGATTTTTCTCTCTCTCTTTCTCTTCTTTCTCTCTGTCTTTTGTGTCTCTCCTGCTGTCTGTTGTAGTGCCTTTAAAAAAATTTATTTGAGTTAAACAAGTTTCATGTAGTTCATATATACTGATTTAGGAACATAATGACACTTCCTCCACAACCCTCCCTCCTGCCCCTGCTCCAACCCTTATTCTTTCTCCCTCTCACATTCCCACTCTTAATTTTACAAAGATCTAGTTTCACTTTACTTAATGATTGGATAATTAATCCTACACTAAGAAAAATAGTTCAACAAATAGTATGAAGAGAGAAAAAAAAATACTGTTCCTCAATGGACGAGACAAGGGCTATAAACAATCATTGAATCCCAAATTGTTTATTCCTCTCCGATATATTACATTTCAGGTACTATATTAGTTACTTCAGATCAGAGAGAACACATGATATCTGTCTTTTTGGGACTGGCTATTTCACTAAGTATAATGATTTCCAGTTGTGTCCACCTTATTGCAAAAGACAGAATTTCTTTTTTTATCATTTTTATTTATTTTTTCTACTATTTTTTCTCAAACAAGCCTTTAATTTAAGGAATACAAATTTTATAAGTAAAATTTTAAGAATATAGTGATTCTTCCCACCATATCCGACCCTCCACACACACTTCCACCCTCCTCCTCTCCCTCTCCCATTCCCAGTCCCATTCTCCATTAAGAGTCATTTAATTAACTTTATACATAGAAGACCAACTCTTAATTAAAAAGCAAAGATTTCAACAACTTACATACACACACACACACAGAGACACACAACTGGGAAGAAGTTTTACAGTTAACTCTCATAGTACAATGCATTGAAGACAGAGATCCTGCATGGGAAGTTAGTGCACAGTGACTCCTGTTGTTAATGTAACAATTAACACTTTTATGTATGACATCAGTGACTACCCGAGGCTCTTGACATGAGGTGCCTAGGCTATGGAAGCCTTTTGAATCTATAAACTCCGTCAGTATTTAGACAAGGCCATAAGCAAAGTGTAAGTTCTTCTCCTGCCTTTAGAAAAAGGTACAACCTTCTTTGATGGCCACTTCTTTCTGCTGGGATTTCACTCACAGAGATCCTTCATGTAGAACATTTTTTCCCAGAGTCTTGGCTGTCCATGCCTGAAATGCTCTGAAAGGCCTTTCAGCCAGACCAGGGTGCCTTAAGGGCTGATTATGAGGTCAGAGTGCTACTTAAAGCGATTGTCATTCTATGAATCTGCTATGTGTACTACTTCCTATGTTGGAACATTCTCTCCTTTATAATTCTATCATCTGTTTTTATTACCAGACACTTGATCCTATTTATATGATCACTTTAACACTTTAACACTTAATGCTATCACTTTAACACTTAATATGACCACTTTAACACTTAAGATGACATTTTTTACCACTCTGCTTAATGGGATTTGGGGTCCCATGGCACGTTTTTAAACTTAAACCACAGAGGTAGGTCTATAGGGATGTATGCAGAACTAAACAGCTTTATAGTTACAGGCTGCATCCTCCCTCTCTTATTCACGCTCTTATTTTTTACTGAGATCTATTTTTTTTTTTTTGACAGGCAGAGTGGACAGGGAGAGAGAGAGACAGAGAGAAAGGTCTTCCTTTGCCATTGGTTCACACTCCGATGGCTGCCACAGACGGCACGCTGCGGCCGGTGCACTGCGCTCATCCGATTGCAGGAGCCAGGTGCTAGGTGCTTTTTCCTGGTCTCCCATGGGGTGCAGGACCCAAGCACTTGGGCCATCCTCCACTGCACTCCCTGGCCACAGCAGAGGGCTGGCCTGGAAGAGGGGCAACTGGGACAGAATCTGGCGCCCCGACTGGGACTAGAACCCGGTGTGCCGGTGCCGCAAGGCGGAGGATTAGCCTGTTGAGCCAGGGCGCCGGCCTGAGATCTATTTTCAATTGACTTTATACACATATGATTAACTCAATGATATAAAAAGAGTTCAACAAATAATATGAAGAAAAAAACTGTTTCTCAACAGTCAAGACAAGTGCTGTTCTTCTTTTAGGTGCTCTATCAGTTTTCACAGATCAGGGGAACATATGGTATTTGTCCCTTGGGACTGGCTTTTTTCACAAAGTATAATGTTTTTCTAGATTCATCTATTTTATTGCAAATGACCAGATTTCATGTTTTGTTTTTTACCACTGTGTAATATTCCATAGTGTACATATCCATAATTTCACAATCCCATTTGTTAATTTTGGCTTTGATAGCCTGTGGCTCTGGGATCTTCTCCAAGAACTCTTTTCCTGTGCTGATGTCTTGTAGGATTTCCCCAATGTTCTCTAATAATTTGATGGTGTTTTATTGTAGATTTAGGTCTTTAATCCATATTGAGTGAATTTTTGTGTAAGGAGTACACATACTTCGTCATATGGAAATCCAATTTTTTCAGCACCATTTGTTGAAGAGACTGCTATTGCACCAGGGATTGGTTTTAGCTTCTTTGTGAAATATAAGTTGGTTGTAGATGCTTGGACTGAATTCTGACATTTCTATTCTGTTCCATTGGTCTGTCAATCTGTTTTTCTACAAGTACAAGGCTGTTTTAATTATAACTTCCATGTAGTATGTTTTGAAATCTGGTATTCTGATGCCTCCGACTTTGATTTTGTTGTATAAGATTGCTTTAGCTTGTCAAGTTCTCCTGTGTTTCCATATGAATTTCAGCATCATTTTTTCGAGATCTGAGAAGAATATCTTTGGTATTTTGATTGATATTGCATTGAATCTCTAAATTGCTTTTGAAAAAATGGACATTTTGATAATATTGATTCTTCTAATCCATGAACATGAAAAATTTTTCCATTTTTTTTGGTATCTTCATCTAACTGTCTTTAATGTTTTGTAATTCTCATTATAGAGATCTTTGACATACTTGGTTCAATTTATTCCTAGGTATTTAATTTTTTTTATATAGCTATTGTGAATGGGATTGAGTTTAGAAGTTCATTAACAGCCTTGGCATTGTCTGTGTATACAAAGGCTATTGATTTTTGTGTATTGATTTTATATCCTGCCACTTTGCCAAACTCTTCTGAGTTACATCAGTCTCTTGGTGGAGTTTTTTGGATCCTCTATATAGAATCATGTCATCTGGAAATATGGATGGCTTAACTTCCTCATTCCCAATTTATATCCCTTTGATTTTTTTTCTTGACTAGTGGCTCTGGCAAAAACTTCCAGGACTATACTGATTAGCAATGGTGAAAGTGGGCATCATTGTCTGAATCTCAGTGGGAATGCTTTCTGCTTTTCCCCATTCAATAGGATGCTGGCTGTGGGTTTGCCATAAATTGCCTTGATTGTTTTGAGGAATGTTCCTTCTATACCCAATTTGCTTGGAGTTTTTGTTATGAATGGGTGTTGTATTTTATCAAGTGCTTCTTGCATCTATTGAGAAAATCATTTGGTTTTGGTTCTTCAGTTTTTTAATGTGATGTATCACATTGATCGATTTGCAAATGTTGAACTATCCCTATATACCATCGATAAAAACCACTTGGTCCAGATGAATAATATTTCTGATGTGTTGTTTGATACAATTGGCTAGAATTTTGTTGAGGATTTTTTTGTCTATGTTCATCAGGGAAATTGATCTGTAGTTCTCTTTCATTGTTGCATCTATATTAAGTTTAGGATTTAAAGTGATGCTGGCTTCATTGAAGGAATTTGGGAAGATTCCCTCTCTTTCAATTGTTTTGAGTAACTTGAGAAGAATTGAGTTAGTACTTCATTAATTGTTTGGTAGCATTCAGCAGTGCAGCTATCCGGTACTGGGCTTTTCTTTGTTGAGATAATGGTATTCATTACTGATTCAATTTCTGTGTTGGAAATAGGTCTGTTTAGATTTTCTTTGTCTTCATGGTTCAGTTTAGGTAGTATGTATGTGTCCAGGAATCAGTCCATTTCCTCTAGGTTTCCTGGTTAGTGGGCATACAGCTCTTTGTAGTAGTTTCTGATGATTCTTTTTATTTCTGTGGTGTCTTTTGTTATATTTCATTTTTCATCTCTAATTTTACTGATTTGGATCTTCTCTCTTCTTTTTTTGGTTAGTTGGGCCAATGGTTTGTCAATTTTGTTTTTTTTTTCCAAAAAACCAGCTGTTTGCTGATCTTTTGTATACTTTTTTGTTTTCAATTTTATTTATTTATTCTCTGATTTTTATTATTTCTTATGCCTACTAGATTTGGGTTTGGTTTGCTGTTATTTTTCTAGGTCACAAAATGCATTGATAGCTCATTTATTTGGTGCCTTTACAATTTCTTGATTTGATCAGTGATTGCTATATACTTCCCTCTTAACTACTTTTGCTATATCCCATAAGTTTTGATATGTTGTGTTGTCATCTTCATTTGTTTTCAGCAATTTCTTGATTTCTCTTTTGATTTCTTCTATGACCCACTATTCTTCAGGAGCATATTGTTCAGTCTCCATGTGTTTGCATATGTTCTGGAGATTCCTGAGTTGCTGATTACTAACTTCATTCCATTGTGATCTGAGAAAATGCATAATATGATTTTGATTTTTTTTTACTCAGACTTGCTTTATGGCCTTGAATGTGGTTAATCCTAGAGAAAGTTCCATGTACTGATGAGAAGAATGTGTATTCTGCATTTGTAGGATGAAAAGTTCTGTAGATATCTGTGAGGTCCATTTGGTCTATGGTGTTGATTAACTCTGCTGTTTCCTTGCTGATTTTCTGTCTGGTTGTTCTGTCCATTGCTGAAAGTGGGGTATTGAATTCCCCCATTAATATTGTATTTGAGTCTGTGTCTCCCTTTAGATCCCTTACCATTTATTTTAAATATCCAGGTGCCCTGTAATTAGGTGCATATATGTTTATAATAGTTATATCTTCCTGTTGAATTGATCCCTTAATCATTAAATAGTGCCCTTCTTTGTATTTTTTAACAGTTTTTGTGTTAACATCTATTTTGTCTGATATTAAGACGGCTACACTGACTCTTTTTTGTTTCTGTTAGCATGCAATATCCTTTTCCATCCTTTCACTTTCAGTCTGCCTGCATCTTTGTTGGTGAGATGTGCTTCTTATAGACAGCAAATAGATGAGTTTTGTTTTTGAATCCATTCAGCCAGTCTGTGTCTTTCAACTGGAGAGTTGAGACTATTTACACTCATGGTGACTACTGATGATTAACAACTTTGCTGTGTCTTTTTTTTTTTTTTTTTGATTTTATAAATATTCCTGTTTTTTTTTTTTTTTTTACTTTGGATTTCTTTTGTACTTTTACCAGGAATTTTTCTTCTTTCGTAGTGATGACCAAATTCTGTGTTTCTATGTGCAACTCATCCTTAAGCATCTTTTGCAGGGCTGGACGGGTGGTGAAATTCTTTCAATTTCTGTTTGTTATGGATGATCTTTATTTCATCTTTTTAAATGAGAGCTTTGAAGGTAGAGTATTCTGAATTAACAAATTTTTTCTCAAGATTTGGAATATTTCTTGCCATTCTCTCCTATTTTTTAGGGTTTCTGATGAGAAGTCAGTTGTGAGTCTAATTGGAGATCCTCTGAATGTAATCTGGAGTTTCTCTTATGCACATTTTGGAATATTTTCTTTATGTTTTACTGTGGAGCGTTTGATCACAATGTGTTGTAGTGAAGATCTTTTTTTTTTTTTTTCATGTCTATTTGAGTTCTATGTGCTTCCTGTAATTAGACGCCTCTTTCTTTATCCCAGGTAGGGACATTTTCTGTCATTATTTCACTAAAAAGGTCATCTAATTCTTTCTCTCTTTCCCTGACTTCAGGAACTCCTAGAACCCACGGTTCAGTTGTTTGATAGTATCCTGCAGATTACCAACAGTGTTATTAATTTTTTAATTTCTTCTTCTTGTTTTTTTTTTTGTCTCACTGAATAATTTCCTGTGCCTTTTCTTCTAAGTCAGATATTCTTTTTCTGCTTCACTGATTCTGTTTTCTGCTGAATTTTTATTTGTTCTCTTGAATTCTTTTCCAAGATTTCATTTTGATTTCTCTTTATGATCTCAATTTCATGGGAGGAGTTTTCTTTCATGTAATGTACAGATTTCATTTGTTCACGCATTTGCTTCTGATTCCTTCTAAGTAATCTTATGATCAATTTTTTGAATTCCATTTCTAGCATTTCTTCAATCTCATCATTTTACAATCTAGTATGTTATCTTCCTTATTCTTTTTTCTTAAATTGGTGTATTTGTTATTTGGCATTTGTGTAGATACTTGTTGGTTTCTTGTTTGTTTTATTTGTTCTGGTAGCTTTTATCTTTGGACTGTGTCTGTGTGGATTATTGGAGTGTCCGCTTTCAGGGAATACCTAGAGGCATGTGGTATTTGTGGACCAGGGTCTCTGTTCCATGCTCCAGTGTTAAGTGGGTGTCTGAGGTGATACACCTAGGTTTGGTGTGACAAATCTCTCTCTTTTTTTAAATCAGGGGTGACGTTTGTTCTTGTCATTGGCATAGACTTATCTGAGCTCCTCTCCTCAAAGGAGACTAGTGCTTGTGCACTAGCCCCAGTGGGTCTATTATTCATCTGCTCTGCCACAGGACCACACAAAGGATCTATGCAGTCCTCAGTATATGCTCAGATTCCCTAGCCATGTCCTTCACCAGGTGACCAGAGAGCCCTGATCATGTGGAGCTTCCCACAGTGATTGCTTGAATTCCCAACCACAGCCCGAGTCCTTCCCTATGGCCTCAATGTTTTCATAGTCCCAGCACACAAACCTCCTACAGTCACTAACACCCAGTCCTGTCTGTTCTTCAGACCCAGGAGTTTCCACTTCGCTGGTTGCTGGGTGGGGATATGAGCTTGCTTAGCTATTATGTATGTCCAAAAAAGTCAGCTACTATCAGCTTGTTATAGGACGCTGTTGCAGGGTTATGGGGTGAGAGAAAATGTGCCCCAACCCCCTGTTTTTTTCTCCTCTAGTTTGGCAGGTACACTATCCCCTACAGGGCTCCAAGCTGGATTCCCTTTATGCTCTTCTTGCAGCTTTTTCACCAGTGGCGTGGGCCGCTGCAGTCTGGTCTTACATTACTCTCCAACATTGGTGCAGAGGTTCTCAGCTGCTAGGGTCCTCCATGTAGGTCCACTGTGTCCCTCCAATTTGCATAAAGTTTCCTCTGCTGTTTTCTTCCTAACTCTTCCCTTGAGACTGCACTCTTTCCATTTTTTTAAACTATCATCTCCTAGACTAGAGCAGCAAGCTCCATCCCTACTCCGCCATCTTGAGTAATCCCTCTTCCTTATTCTTGTTTCTTGAATTTCTGTATTTGTTTTTAGGCATTTGTGGAGTTGATTTTTGGTTTTTTTCCTCTGATTGAGTTTATCTTTGAGCTAAGTCTCTGTGGCTTAGTGGAATGTCTGTACTTCCAGTTAATTCCAAGAACTGTGTGAAGAGTGTGGCCAGGTGGCTCTGGTCAGTGTTCCAGGGTGGTGTGAGTATCCAGGGTAATACCCAAGTTGGGTGTGGTGTTTCATCAATGCCTGACTGTTAACCCTCAGTGTGTTCTGCACATCCGTGTGAACCACATAGATGATCTGTGCAGTCCTCACTATGAGCACAGTTCCCGACCTCAATGCCCTGCTCTAGGCAACCAAGGAACTCCGAGCATGTGGAACTGCACTCAGTCATTGCCCAGAGACCTAGCTACATCCTGCACCTCCTCATGTAACCACTGAGTCCCCCTGGTCTCAGCAAACAGGGCCCCCACAGTCGCAGTGTGCAGACATTTCTCTTTGCCCTGCCAGCCTGTCTAGTCAATAGAGAGGCAGATGTTCTCCAAGACAGCTCCTCCAAAGCGGCTTGATCCTGAGAATTGAGAACATCCTTCTTTTCATGTCTTTCACTGAGGGTTGAAAACCACTGGCAGATTATATCAGTTACAAGTGAGAAGGAAGGCGTGAGACGGGGAAGGCTCAGCAGTGTAAGACCTGAGTGAAGGGAAGCTGCTCCAAGCTAGCAGTGAACAGTTTGGGAGGCTCTGTTGTTGGTAGTTTCCTTCTTTTCTCAGTCTCTAAATATGCACAAAAAGGAATCAAGTACAGAATACATAAGCTAGAGGTTTAAACTGGTTATCTACTATAACAAACATGCTGGTTAGTGGGACTGTTGACATTTTTTTCAAGAACATAAAGGTTCTGGGGAGACCATACTTATGTTTTTCTAGCTTTCTGGTTGTTTCTTTTTTTTAAGATTTACTTATAAATTTATTTAAATATTTAATTATTTATTTGAAAGGCAGAATTACAGAGAGGCAGCGAGAGGGAGAAAGAGAGAGAGAGAGAATCTTCCATCCACTGCTTCACTCCCCAAATAGCTGCAATGGCCAGACCGCAGCCTATCTGAAACCAGGAGCAGGAGCTTCTTCTGGGCCTCTCACATGGGTGCAGGGGCCTGAGGACTTGGGTCATCTTCTGCTGTTTCCCAGGCCATAGCAGAGAGCTGGATTGGAGGTGGAACATGAAGGACTTGAACTGGCGCCTATATGGGATGCCGGCACCGCAGGAGGCAGCTTTACCAGCTATGCCACAGCGCCAGCCCCAAATCTGGGATTCTTCATGAATTTGGTGTCCCTGAGTCATGGATTTTGACATGTAAATGCCTTGCACTGGATTTCATAAGCAGAGCCTCAGCAACATCATGTTGTTTCATATAAGGAGAGGAGGCAGCAATTCCTGTTTTAATAATGTACTCAGCAGAAAAAGGATGCAGACATTGAAATATACATATTACATGAAAAAACAGGCCAGTGTTTTAAAACTGATGAAACAAGAGCTTATTCAGGTTAAACTTATGGGTTCTATATTCTTTGGCATTACAAAGTTTAGGCAGCCTATAAATATTTCAGTTATATTAATTAGTGATTAGGTGAATGATTACACTTAAACACTAAATAGTGATAATTAATTGAACTTTGTCAAGTTGCAAGGAAGCCTTATGACATTTGGTAGACTTTGACTTTAGATTTAACATTTTATTTAGAAACTTGGATGAAAATGATAGGCAAGCTGATTTTATTTGTGGATGACAAACTGAGGGGTTCCAGATTTAGGAAGAAAAAACATTGAATTATTAGAAGTAAGGATTCATTTAGAAAAAAATTAATTTAAGAAAAATAAAGGCAAAGGATTGTATATTCACCTAAAAACCCAATGGAAATCCTCAAGTGCAAAAAAGGAGAAATAAGGAGAAATAACGCAGATGTAAAAGACAAAAGATTTTTAGCTGGTAAATATTAATTCAACCTAATCACTGAAAAATGCACATTCAGTATATTATTTAAGTGTAAAGGACTCCTCAGCTGTTCTTGTCAGACCTAATTAGGAGCATCATGTTGAGTTACAGATACAGTATATTAAGAGGAATTTGAAACCTGTCTATTAACCTTAAAGAGGGTAGAGACTTTTTCTGGAACCATTAGCACAAGAGTTGCCTGTAAATACGTAAAGAGCTATGTTCTGCTTGAGGGATTAAATTTGCCCTATGTATTCTTCCAAGATTTGGAACCTGGACCAAATACATATTACAGAGAAATAGATTTTAAATCAGTGTAAGAAAGTAAAAATGCCACAGTGTCTTGGCTTTCCATGCCTGAAATACTCTCATGGGCTTTTTAGCCAGATCTGAATGCCTTAAGGGCTGATTCTGAGGCCAGAGTGCTGTTTAGGACATCTGCCATTCTATGAGTCTAGTCTGCTATGTATCCTGCTTCCCATGTTGGATCCTTCTCTCCTTTTTAATTCTATCAGTTAGTATTAGCAGACACTAGTCTTGTTTATGTGATCCCTTTGACACTTAATCCTATCTTTATGATCAATTATGAACTGAAACTGATCACTTTGACTAGTGAGATGGCATTGGTACATGCCACCTTGATGGGATTGAATTGGAATCCCCTGGCACATTTCTAACTCTGCCATGAGGGATAAGTCCAATTGAGCATGTGCCAAACTGTACATCTCCTACTTCTCTTATTCCCACTCTTATATTTAACGGGGATCACATTTCAGTTAAATTTAAACACCTAAGAATAATTGCATGTTAATTAAAGAGTTCAACCAATGGTATTAAGTAGAACAAAAAAAAAAAACACTAAAAGGAATAAAGTATTCAGTTGTTCCTCGACAGTCAGGACAAGGGCTGATCAAGTCATTGTTTCTCATAGTGCCCATTTCACTTCAACAGGTTTCCTTTTTGGTGCTCAGTTAGTTGTCGCCGATCAGGGAGAACATATGATATTTGTCCCTTTGGGACTGGCTTATTTTACTCAGCATGTTGTTTTCCAAATTCCTCCAATTGTTGCAAATCACCGGATTTCTCCCAGCAGAATGAATGGGCCATCAAAGAAGGAGGTACCTTTCTCTGAAGGGAGGAGAGAACTTCCACTTTGACTATGGCCTTGTCTAAATAAGATTGGAGTTGGTGAACTCAAGAGGCTTCCATGGCCTTGGCAGCTCATGACAAGAGCCTCAGGTGATTACTGACACCATAAACAAGAGTGTCGATTGTTAAATCAATCAGGAGTCACTGTGCACTTATTCCCCAGGTAGGATCTCTGTCCTTAATGTATTGTGCTATGTGAATTAATGGTATAACTAGTACTCAAACAGTACTTTATATTTTGTGTTTCTGTGTGGGTTCAAATGTTGAAATCTTTACTTAGTATATACTAAATTGATCTTCTGGTTTTTTTTTAACTTTTATTTAGTAAATATAAATTTTCAAAGTACAGTTTATGGATTATAATGGCTTCCCCCCCTTAACTTCCCTCCCACTCACACCTCTTCCATCTCTCCCTCTCCCATTCCATTCATATCAAGATTCATTTTCAATTATTTTTATATACAGAAGATCAATTTAGTATATATTAAGTAAGGATTTCATCAGTTTGCACCCACACAGAAACACAAAGTGTAAAATACTGTTTCAGTACTAGTTATAGCATTACTTCACATTGGACAACACATTAAGGACAGATCCCTCATGAGAAATAAGTACACAGTGACTCCTGTTGTTGACTTAACAATTTGACACTCTTGTTTATGGTGTCAGTAATCTCCCTAGGCTCTAGTCATGAGTTGCCAAGGCTATGGAAGCCTTTAGGGTTCGCCGACTTCTATCTTATTCTGACAGGGTCATAGTCAAAGTGGAAGTTCTCTCCTCCCTTCAGAGAAAGGTACCTCCTTCTTTGATGGCCTGTTCTTTCCACTGGGATCTCACTTGCAGAGATCTTTCATTTAGGTTTTTTTTTTTTTTTGCCAGAGTGTCTTGGCTTTCCATGCCTAAAATACTCTCATGGGCTCTTCAGCCATATCTGAATGCCTTAAGGGCTGATTCTGAGGCCAGAGTGCTATTTAGGACATCTGCCATTTTGAGTCTGCTGTGTCTCCCACTTCCCATGTTGGATCATTCTCTCCCTTTTGGATTCTATCAGTTAGTATTAGCAGACACTAGTCTTGTTTTTGTGATCCCTTTGACTCTTAGACCTATAGTGTGATCAATTGTGAACTGAAATTGATCACTTGGACTAGTGAGATGGCCTTGGTACATGCCACCTTGATGGAATTGTATTGGAATCCCCTGGCACGTTTCTAACTCTAAATTGATCTTTGTATATAAAGATAATTGAAAATGAATCTTGATGTGAATGGGATGGGAGAGACAGTGGGAGATGGGATGGTTGCGGGTGGGAGGGAGGTCATGGGGGGAAAAAGCCGCTATAATCCAAGAATTGTACTTTGGAAATTTATATTTATTAAGTAAAAGTTAAAAAAAGAAAAGGAAAGTAAAAATGGTACTGTCTGAAAATGAAATAAGTTTCCTGAAGAGGTAACAAGTTTTCCCTTCAATGTTCAACCAGGAGATAGGTGGCTATTAACATCTTTATCATAGAGGAAATTGAGGCATCAGACACAAAATTGTTTCTTTTAACTTATTTATTAATTCTATGACATAGAAAGAAAGTGCTAGTAACAAATAGAAGCAATGTAGAATAATTTTCAAGAAAGAGACTGGACAGGATAAACAGGTCAAGCAAAGCAATTTTGCTCTTTAATGGAAACCTGGATGTGTGACATGGAAGATAAATGACATAGTAGAGATGAAGCAGGAGGCAGTTTGAGAACTAGTCTTTGGGGAGATGAGAGGTGTGATTTTAGAGAAGAAACAAATTCCTGAAACCAAGATGTTTGTGAATATGGCTCTTCGTACAAGTTCACTGACTCTCCTTCTATCCCAACTGGCCATACTTTTTCTTCACAAATTAGGGTGGGCAAATTAGGTGGGCTTAGGAATAGAAGGAAACAAAAACCAGCCCCAATGCATGAAATTGCTGCTGCCTATACCCATGTGTTCATAGCTTTGCCAATTCTTTCATGTAACTTTCACCACAATTGGGTCTTCTTTTATTCTTCTTACATTATTCCTCCTATATCAGCTCAACTCTCTTGCTGTCATAATTCAAGTATTTGTCTCTTATGAAGTTCCCCCTTAAACAACTTAGCTACAGATTCTATTAGTTTGATTATTGCAACCTTTCCAAAATGCAAAACATAACTAAAATTGTTTGGGGCAATTTTAAACAAAAGTAAAATTTTCTAAATCAAACCGTAATTGAGACTACAGATTAGGAACCTTAAGAAAAAATTATTTTATGCAGAATTCTATAGTATTTTTAAAAACAAAGGCTCTTGAACTTTACATGGTTAAAAATTGCTTGAAAGATTAAAAGAGATTCCTGGACCTCACCCTCCATGATCGATCCAGTAGGTTGAGATAGGGGCCATAAAAGTGCCTTTCCAATTAGTCGTAAGTGATGCCAATGCAGCTGATCTGTGGACTACATTTCCGGGTAGCACTGTCTTAAAATACACTATAAAGAAGGCTATATTGAGTGAAATAGACATTTTGAGATTCAATGATTGTTTACAGCCCTTGTCTCTTCAATTGAGGAAGTGTTTTTTCTTTCTTCATACTACTTGTTGAACTCTTTTGCTTCGTGTAGGATTAACTATACAACAATTAGGTAAACTGAAAATAGATCTTAGTAAAAGTTAAAAGTCAGAATGTGAGAGGGAAGAGGAGGAAGGGTTGGAGCATGGGCAGGAGGGAGGGTTTGGGGGGAAGTGCACTATGTTCCTAAATCTGTATATACGAAATATATGAAACCTGTATAACTTAAATAAAATTAAAAAGACCATATCTAGCATTTTTTAGTGCTATATAGTTAAAAAATTATTAGATCCTTTCCTAGAATGATTTAATCTTAGTCTGTATTTCTCCCATGAATATTGACCTATTCATGAACTACTTATTTACTAAACAGTACTTCAGATTCTCCAACTTGAATATTATAAAATCTATGTGTTATAAATAGAAAAACAGTACCATTTATCGTATAAAGGCATTTTTCAAAATAAATTTTAGATTTTAATTTTAAATTCTGCTATTGTTTGTGAAAGTATGAGTCTGAGCCTGAGCCTAGTTTTTGCTAACAAGAATTTAAAAAGCACCTTTACTCAATTAGAAGGCTTGGAAAAACAGCTGACAAGAATGTCCTTCCTAAGTGACTCAAATATTTATTCAGTGCCATCTGCACATTCCCTAAAATACAAGTACTTCAAAAAGTTCATAGAAAAATGGAATTAAAAGTTTGCTGCAAAATTTGTTTTTGAAATCCATGCAGTTTCTTGATAACAAGCATTTTAAATAAATTTTTGAAGACCTTTCATGTGCATGGATTTCACGATCTTATTTTTTAATTCCATTTTACACACTTTCTGAAGTATACTCATAATCACATTAACAGTAGCTGTTCCTGCACTACACTTAGGGAAATGTGATTTAAAGGAAATTTCTTCCCTTCTCATGCTTTCCTCCTACTGAACTATTCACTAAAGAAATATTAAGAAAGTGCAAGGCTCTGTTCAATACCAGCTGGTCCTATGTAGCATATTTTGTCTCAGCTTCTTCTAAACATCATTGTTGTTGCATGTATGTAATAATGCAAATACACTATTGAGACTGTGACATCTCTGTGAAGGGGTGAAGACTCATTGTATATTCATCTTTGTCCTTTACACTCTCTTCTTACTCATTAATACGTTGTCATTCTTGTAGAAAAGTTTGCAGAGGCCGGTGCTGTGGCATAGTGGGTAGAACTGCTGCCTGCAGTGCTGGCATCACATATAGGTACCAGTTCGAGTCTTGGCTGCTCCATATCCGATTCAGCTCTCTGATATGGCCTAGATAAGCAGAAGATGGCCCAAGCCCTTGGGCCCCTGTACCCGCATGGGAGACCTGGAAGAAGCTCCTGGCTCCTGATCGGGCAGCTCCGGCTGTTGCGGCCAATTGGGGAGTGAACCAGCAGATGGGAGACTTCTTTCTGCCTTTCCTTCTCTCTCTGTGTAACTCTTTTAAGTAAAAATAAAAAAAAAAAAAAAAAAGAGAAAAGTTTGCAGAGCTGTGGTGATGGGTAACCACGCATCTGTCTTAAATTATGAAAATGGCTGGTAAGCATGTGGCCAGAAGCATACAGACTATGAGTTTTTTCTTTGTAGAAAATAGAAAAAGCAGGGTAAATTTATCAATTTTATTAAGCAAAATATACATTGTTAATATAAAATTAAATTTAAAGCCATTAATATTCAAAAGAATTTTTAAAGAATATGTGTAGTGAAAAGGGAAAACCTAGAAAAATTTTTTTCTACTTATATCCCAAGTTAAATCTTTATCTCAAAATATTCTAAAGCTTATTAGGAAACTCCTGCATGTAGTTTTCATTTTTCCTTATAAACTTCTGCATTTCCCAAACAAAAAGAGGTACCGGGCTAATGTCAAACTCCAAAATGAAGATTCAAATACTTTATAATTTTAATAAAATGTCTAATTGCTTCAGTTCCATCTAATCTCCTCAACATGTTATTCTTGAAAGTTTTATACTTTCAAATTATTGTATATCTCTTTTTGCTGATTGCTAAACATTTCTCTGAAAAAGGTTATTCCTTGTAGATTTTTATTTAGTAATAGAACCTATAAACAAAAAAGAAAAAAGAAAAAGAAAAGAGCTCCCATTGTACCTTTACTGTTCGAGGTAACCTTGGTATGAACAAGAAAGTAAAATAAAAAATGCAGCATGGAAATTATGCAACAATGAAAAAGAATGCCTTAGATCGCTATCTGATCTGGAGGACTGTACAAGCTATGCTATTAATTGCAAAAAGCAGGTTGCATTATGATATAACAATAGTGATAATGTTAAGGAAAGGTCTTCTCCCAGACGAGTACATAATTTAAATATCAGCAGGAAGAAGGGTGCCAGAGGATACATTTGTACACATAGGCTAGTAATTTTGATTAGCTTTGTTGATGACAGTGGGAAGACTGAGATTAAAAATGGGGGCAGATAACTGGTGTTAAAAGGCTAATTTTTTCTTTACGTACTTCATAGTCTCTGAAACAACTGTTAAACAATAATCCATAAACAGAATTTTAAAGTGTAATCTAAATACAGGAATTTCAAAAAATGAGCTTTTAGAGGACTTAATCCTGGGGTTATAAAATATGAACATTGTATTATCTCTGGAAAGGACATATAATTCATAAAGTCAAACTCTATCTTAGACAAGTAATAAATAATCTGCAAAGAAAGTGAATGTGAAAATGCCTTCCAGTAGAAGCCTGTGATATCTTAAGGCATGGTTATGTACTAGAATACAATTATTCCACTTAAAAAATTTCAATTAATGAAAGACATAAAAAGTGAACTGTGTAGCAAAATGCAAACTTTTTACTTACATTAATTTAAAAAATACTGCAATGTCATGGAAGGAGACTAATATTTACTTAAGGAAGAATCTTCAGTAAAGCACTAATACGCTACTGGATTTAATAAAAAAAACAGTATCAAGGCAACAGAGATAAACATCCTTTTATAAACTGACTTTTCTTCTTGAAAAAGACTCATTTATAAGCTTTTATTTGGAAGTAAATTTAAAGATGTTGATTTAGAAACCACAGGTGTCTCTGGGTATGGCTGAAGACCCATTTGTTTGTTGTCTTTCAACTTTTGAACTATAACTTTGGCAAATTCTTCTCCTTGGATGTCAGAAGTGTCCAGTAATTGTCTGACTTTTGAGGTCCTTGTGGGTTTGGTACTAATAAGTTCATAGTCCTCCTTCATGATCAAGTCCCTGGATAGAAGGGCATCTAGTGACTGGTTAAGGCACGCTTCAGTCATTTGGTTTACAATTTCTTCCCTTTTGCTTTGGATCCACTGTTGGGCTATACCAGGTTGCACACGTTCTGTAGACAAGGAATGGATGAACAGTTAACATGGTGATGACAGATTACAGCAATGAGTAAATTCACATGAAAAATAAATATGGCATAAACCAAATTTTCCCATGATTGTGCCAACATGGAACATTAGTGGTTTGGGTGCTGCTATTATTTTTCAGGAAACATTCAGAGATTCAGGATATCACCTTCATCTTCCAGAAAAAGCATTGCCTTTTTTTATTATTATTAAAGATTTATTTATTTGAGAGATACAGAGAGCCTGCGACAGACAGGCAGAGGTCTTCCATCCATTGATTCACTCCCCATATGGCTCCAAGGGCTGGGGCTAGGCTAGACCAAAGCCTAGAGTTGGGCTTTTTCCAGGTCTTCCACATGAGTAGCAGGGGCTCAAGCACACTTGAGCCATCTTCTTCTGCTTTCTCCAGGCCATTTAATGGGGAGCTGGATCAGAAGTGGAACATCTGGATGTAAGTCTGCACACAGAAAGGGTGCAAGCATACCAGGTGGCAGTTTTACCCAATATGCCACAATACCAGTCCCAAGCACTGCCTTTTTATATGCTGTAAGCAATGGAGCAAAAACTATTTTACTTTTCAGGTTTTGGTTTGTTTGTTTCAAATATAATGCATATATAGTTGTATAGTTGTCAGCAAAAAGAACTTTAGTGATATATTAAATCTCTCCTAAGTTAAATGTTCATGGAATGCCACTTTATTATATTTTGCATATGAATATTCCTATTTTCTGGGATTGGACTGGTTTCCTACTTAAGAAGGTATACTATCATATCTAACTGGCAAATCTACTAAATATGTATTTGTGAAGTAAATGGCACCATTTACAATGTTTCTTACAGTAAATACTTACCTGAATTTCCCTCAGTCAGGAGTGAATTTATTATTACTAAAGAACATGGGGAGGTTTTGTGATCACAGAAGGTTGCCTTTTGAGATGCAGAAACAGTACTATCCCAACTGTGATTGACTGGGCAGTGATGCAGCTTCACAGAATAGTCTTGTGTTTTTCCTGTAAAACATAACATCTTCATTCAGGGCAGAATATTCCTTAGGTATCTCTATTAGCTAAAATATCAACATTTGGGTCGTATAGAAGGCTGTAATGCCTTTACTTTTTCACTATCAAAGCTGGTTCAGAAACTAATTCTCCAAGTAAACATTTTTTTTTAGAGCAAAGAAAGATTTATGTTGAATATTTTCACTGTACTTCTGTCTGTGCTTGTCTGTCCTATGTGTATAAATCATGGACGTTTACTTCTTTACAAAGTCCTGTATTTCTTCTGTGTCTTCCTCCTCCTGCACTTTAAATGTGTCCTCTTAATCTGTTTATGCTGTGTGTCTTCTACTTCCTTCATTGGCATTGTTTCCAATTTCAGAGTCTCAATTGTCACTTCTATTTTCAAATCCGTGTTAAGTTTTCTGCCTTCATGAAAATTCTGCCCTGCATTTTCAACAGCCCATTGGGTATCACCCCTATTGCACTAGTAGCAACTCAAATTTAAAAAAATAATAAAAACTTAAGTCATTATTCATCTTAATGGTAAACCTGTTTCCACTCTTTTTTACTCCTTCAGCGAACAGTCACAAAGTCTTATCAGTGATTCCCCTATAATCTCCTCATACCACCCCTCCCTGCTTTTACTCTGCATCAGTTCTTATAATTTCTTACTCTTACTACCTGGTCTCCTCACCTAGAGTCTGCTTTTTCTTTCAAAACACGCTACATATTCCGGCCAGAATGCAGCTTCCTAAAGCTGACAATTTTATCATATCCCAGAATGTTTCAAGAGTCATTTCCTGATGAAGTGAAATACTTGGCTGAGTATCAGAATTCATGACAACTCTACCCTACTTATCTTTTATCTTCTTTCATTTATTCACTCCCTTCATTGTTCTCTATTTTCTTTCCCATGTACTGTTCTATTTGCCTAGAATTCTTACCCTTTATAACTACAGGTCCAGCCTTCAGCCAGAAGGCTTGATGCCAACATGGTGTAGTGGAGTGACATGAGAGCATTTAGCAAAACACTTGGCTTCAGGTCGTGGATTTGCCAGCGACTAGCTTTGTTATTCTGAGCGTTCCGAATCTGTAAAACAAGCTGTCGTGCCAGTACTTTGTGAAGAATAATTTTCCTGCACTGTATGACCAAAGCTCCAAATCCACCTCTCTCTTAAAATACTTTTATATCTCATACTACACTTATTTAGAAATATTTTTCCTTTCTCATTGCATTTTACCTTTGTCTTTCCATAGTGTCTAATACTTAAATGTGTTTGTTGAATGTCCCACTCCTATTTTCACATCTTTCAAAAAGAGTCACAAATGCTAATGAAAGACACATTCAACACAAACCATCAATGGTTGCCAAGAATATGATCTTGAAAGAAAACAGAAACCTTAGAGATCAATAATGATTGGAAAACTAACTTACTAGATACAAAGTCACTGTCCTGGGGAGCTGACAGGGACCTTGAGGTTCCAGGAGAAGCACCACTTCTATAGAGCTGAGAGGATCCACATGATTCCTAAGTAAATACAGAAAAAATAAATAGACTTAGGAAACATACAGGTTAAAAACATCATTTCAGAAGCAACTCAGCTTTAGTTTCTAAGTACTTGCTTTTGACTTATTACAAATGACTCAAAACTCTCACAAATTAAAGAACTACCTACACATACATGACAGCCAACAAAAATAAACTCATCAACTCAAATAGGGAGATAAGACAATAACTGTGTTAGAAATATCATTTTTCAGATAAGATTGGGCATGTTCAGGGTGGTATGGCTATAGACAGAAATATCATTTTTCAATTTTTTTCTACATGATCTTAAAAGCTCTGTCCAGTGGTTTGAATAGTAAATGAGAAATTTAAAACCACAGATTTAGAGCAAATGCCTGTTCTCAGTGCCCTAGGGATGGGAAACCATGGAAAAAGCAATGGAGAACTTGAATTATCTTCTAGTTTTGTCACAGAATTACTAACTTTCAACAAAGGTTTATTATCTGTAATATTTGTACTATCTATTTTAAATGCACATATGTGGACCACAGGATCAAATGAGATAGTGTATATAGAAGTGATTCAAACACTATGTATTATACTTTATGGTTCTTCTGAAGGAATTATCACTTTTCTGAATCTGTAAAGTGAATATACATATTCTTAAAAGAAATGACTCATATGAAACAAATCAATGAATTCTACTTAAGAAATTTCTTGGAAAGCAATAGAAATGGCTTTTTCCTCATTAATTATTAGAAAGGTAAGAACCACATGGCATAAATATATTACTAGAACTGTAATAAATGGTTTCAGGAACATCATTCAGCCACAGCACTTAAAGCCAAACTAAGCATCAAGTATTGTTTTTTGACGTGATGAACAATGAACTGAAAATTATGAGAGCTGGGTTTAAAGTTGTAGATTACAGGGCTACCTAACAAATACTACATACTACCCAGGTTTTAGTTTTCCACCTATAAAAGAAGGTGTTAGACTGAATTTCTTGTCATATTCTTCCCAAATTTTGAGTTTGGGGTGTGTGTGTGTGTGTGTGTGTATGTGTGTATTTATTTATTTACCTCTTGTGGACCATGATTTACAGATATGTTCAGGGATAATTCCATTTTCTTCTCATCACATAGGTGAACAGTACTTGAAGCACTCTGTAACTTGAAAGAACATTATATGTAAAGTAAATGTAAAGTACATTATATGTACTTTAATAGGAGGGGATTAGAAATACAACAATCTACTTGATTTTATATACTTATGCAAAAATCAATTAATCAATTGGTGGGGGACAAGAAACCAAGAAGTAGAGACAGTGTAGAGCAGCAGAAAAAGATTGGATCCTATGTAATATTAATTGGTTACCTGGAGCAAATTACTACCTCTCAGAGCTTCATCTTTTAAAATGTAATTAATACCTAAATATAACATTGTCCTAAAGACTGAGAATTTAAAGTATCTCATACAAACTGGGTATTTAATAAACTCTGGTGTGCATCTGTCTATTTCCATTATTGGAAATATAGGCATAAAATTGACAGTTTTGGGACTGACACTGTGGTATAGTGGGTAAAACTGCTGCCTGCAATGCCAGTATCTCATATGTATGCCAGTTTGAATCCAGCTCCTCCATTTCCCATTCAGCTTCCTGCTAATGTGCCTGGGAAAGCAGTGGAAGATGGTCCAAATACTTGTGACCCTGCACAAGGGAGTTCACAAAGAAGCTCCTGGCTTTGGATCAGCCCAACTCTGGTCATTGCAGTCATTTGGAGAGTGAACCAGTGGATGGAAGATCTCCCTCCCCCCCCCTCCATCTCTGTAACTTTGCCTTTCAAATAAATAAATCAGCCTTCAAAAATTTAACAGTCTTAAATATAGGATCTAGTGTTTAAATTGTTTGGAGATTCTGTCCCTTCATAACCAAGAAAACAGGATATTCCATCCACTTTTATTTGGTAGAATAAAAAGAAAAAAAATGGGAGGAGAAAACATGAAACTGAAGAGGTTAAGTCAAAAGGAAATGTTATCAGGCATTTGTATCTAATAGGAATTGGAGAAACAAATTAGTATGCTCTAGAAAAGACTGCACCTATTTGGGGGGAGGAGTTAGTAAAAAGTTATCAAAAGAACTAAAATAAAGTTCTTGAGTTCATTACAAAACTCAGGCACTAAAATTGCTAACATAAATTTTTAGTTTGGTTATGGTTAGTGATTTCCTTTAAGTACTTTCCTTTAAACTGAAGGTTAAGTCAATAGTTCCAGTAAACAGCAAGGGGCAAGCAAAGTCAGTTAGTGATAAGTAAACTGTAAGTTGTGCAATTTACCTTTGTTTTTTTCAGCTGCATAACAGCTTCAAGAAAAGTTATCTCTTCAAATGTTCTCAGAACTGGTTCAAGTTCTATTAAACATTCTAGATCAGAAAAAAATTACATTTTGGGTTCAGATTGCTTCTAATCATTAAGACTTAAATGCTAAGTATTAACTGACAAAAATTAGTCAGTTTTTCCCCAAAGTAATGACATTCAACTATCTTTAGACTTCTTATTTCTTGCATAAAGACAGACACAGGATCAGTGGAAAAGAATTGAGAGTGTAAAAATAAATTCTTACAATTATTGTCAGTCGATTTTCAACAGATGGTGCTAAGACTGTTGGCTATCCATTGAAGATAAATTCAGACTCTTATCTCACACCATATATAAAAACTTATTTGGAATGGATCACATATTTGGATGTAAGTATAGGAGACAATTTTCTTGTTCTTGGGTTAGACTGAGTTCTTAGATATGACAATAAAAAAATAGGGTCCATAAAAAAAATGGGGTGTTTTGCCTGGTGGTTAAGGTGGTGGTTGGGATGCCTATATACCTACACTAGAATGCCTACGTTTGATGCCCAGCTTTGCTCATGGCTCCAGGTTCCACCCAATGCAGACTCTGGAAGGCAGCAGTGATGGCTCAAGTAATTGGGTTTCTGCCACTCTTGTGGGAAACCTGGATTGAGTTCTTAGACAAGGCTTTGGTCTTAGCTGGGGACCACTGTGGGCACTGGGGCGTGAACTAGTGGATGGGAGTACACTCTCTCTGCCTCTCAAATAAAAAGTTTTCTTCAAAAAAAATTTGTAACTGGACTTGAAATAAAATGAAAACTTTTGCATATCAAGAAACTATTAACAGAAAATAAGATAAGCCAGACTTGGAGAATATCTGTATATCTCTGCTAAAGCACTTGTATTTAGTATATATAAACTACTCTGAAAATTCAACAGGATAAATAATGTAACTACAAAGTGAATAAAGGATTCACAGTAATTACTCATACTTATTTCATTCCCTCTAATTAATATTTTAACATGTATCAATCTTCTGTTTTTATATCTCTACTAAAATTAGATTTTTTTTTTTGGTTTCCAATGATGACAATACTGAAAAATCTTGCTTATTTTACTCAGCTTCTTGGCAGATCAGATATAGCTGACTGCTCCTTCTCTGAAAATTTCCCTTTGGTGGCTTCCAAGACCCAAGAAACTGCACTCTTTATTGTCATCTGTTTCACAATCTCTTTTCCTCTTTCTCTACTCAATTTTTTTCAAGAATTTTATTTTTCATAATTTTTAGTTTTTAACAGATTCAGTATATATATATTAGAAATAGAATTTCTAATATAATGATAGTCTCTCTTTACTTAATTTTTTAAAACGATTTTTATTTATTTGAAAGGTAGGGTTACAGACAGAGAGAGGGAAATACACAGAGAAAGGTCTTCCATCTGCTGGTTCACTCCCCAAATGGCTGCAACAGCTAGGGCTATGCCAGGCTGAAACCAAGAGCCAGGAGCTTCTTTTGGGTCTCCCACGCAGGTACAGGGGCCCAAGCACTCGGGTCATCTTCCCCAGGTGATTAGCAGAAAGCTGGCTTAGAAGAAGGTTAGCCGGGACACAAACTGGCAGCTATATGGGACGCTGGTGTACACAGGCTAGGCTTAGCCTACAGTGCCACAGTGCCAGCCCCTCTAACTCAATTTCTAAGTGCTGGAATGCCTCCGAACTCTAATATGGGTGCTCTATTCTTTGCTATCTATGTTCTCTCTTTGGGTGATCCAGTCTATACCATCTCTGTGTTAATAATGCTCAATTTTGTATCAGGAAATCTGGTATCTCCTTTAAGTAACAAATCCATCTATTATCATAGTAGTAGCAGTGATTATCACTGTTTCCACTTGCTGATTATCTGAATAATGCTCCGATGATGATTTACATACAAGTCACTGTGCAAGTGTAGTTTTCATTTAAGTAACTATCTGTAGGTACAATTTTGATTTGTATGGTAAATTTACCTTTCATTTTTAAGACATTGACAAACTTTTTAAAATAAGTGCATCATTTTACAATCACATTAACTATGTTTCATTATTCCACATTATTGTTAAAACTTGTTATTTTAATACTTGCCTTTGTCTCAATAGCAATTCTAGTGGTTATACATAGGTATCTCATTGTAGTTTTAAAATGCATTTCCTAATGGTATTAAGACACATTTAATGTCTTTTTTAGTCATTTGTATATTTCCTGCGGTGAAATTCAGACCTTTTACTATTTTTCATTGGGTTATTTGTCCTGAGTTGTCAGAGTTCTTACATTTCTAGATACAAATCTTTTAGCAGATATATGATATACAAATGTTTTCCCAGACTGTGGATTGCTTTTTATCTTTTCTCAATAGTGTACTTTGAAGTGCAAAAGTTTCCAATTGTTTTGAAACCAATTAACCAGTTATTTTGTTATGGGCCCTGATTTTATTATTTTTTCATGTATCCAAGAGCTCCGTTTAAACAAGAATATGAAGATTTTCTCTTATGTTTACATTTAGATGTCTGATCATTCTACTTCTAAAACACATCTTAATTCTGTGGAATTGTTCTACTTCCAGAATTACTACCTTAATTAGAAAATTCCTGCATCTCTTACCCAATTTCCACACAGCAGTGAATGATTTCATCTAAAATTAGATCATGTCAGTTCCCTTCAAAGCAAAATTTAATGGCCTTCCATTGCACTTGGACTGACTTTTTATGATGTCCAGCATCTCTTCTATACCTCCCAATCTCCTGACATTATGTCCTTCCTTGCAAGGTTTCCTCCAGCTATAAAGGCCTCTTTGTTCTTCACAAATAACATTTCCTGCTGTTCTAGTGAAGGCCCTTTACCCTTGCTCTTTTCTCTGCCTGAAAAACTTGTTCTTCAGCTTTTGAATGATTAGCTCCTTTTCAGGCTTCAAATTTCAGCTCAAAAGTTTGCTCCTTAAAACAAGCCTTTCCTCTCTCTCCCCTATTACCTTACTTTCTTACGGACCTCAATGATCTCTTTCTTCTACATTTATGTTTTGCCTGAGCCTTCTCTATGAGGCTATGGGCTCCTGAAAGTTACTGCCTTAGACTATCTTGTTTACTAATCAGTTTCAGTGCACATGGTAGGTGTTCAATGAATAGTTGATGAATATATGAAAGCAATGAACACTCCTATCTGATTTCTCTCTTCTGCTAGGAATTCTCAATTCTGCTCTCAAAGCAGTTATTCAAAGGTAAATGCTATGAATAACAAGAATTAGAAGAATTTAAACAACACTTGCAACTAGTCATACAATTTGAATAATTTTTCCAGGAACATTTTATTCACAGTGCATTAAGTAATTTACATAACTCAAATGGTCCAGAATAAAGCTGTATACTCACTTAAGAAAGATGGTCTTTCATCCGGATTTTGTGCCCATCCACTTTCTATCAGAGATATCATAAGTGCTCGATGAGGTATATCAAAAGGTAAACTTTCTTCATTAGTGTCAGGTCGATGTCCCTGTGACACACTATACATAATCTGCAATGGATTGGTGACTTCTGTCCAAAGAACGTATTTAATTTATTAGAAATACATTAAAATATAGCATATTAAATACTAAAACTAGACAGATGATAATGAGTAATCTTAAAATTTTAGGAGTAATATAATATATTACCTCTCTTTGGTTAAAGGGATACATATATATCAATCCAAGTCATTACCAGACTTGTCAGCCTTCCAGGAAAGGAGTTTACATCATCATTTATTCTGGACTTGATAATGTCATTTCACTTGGTTAATGGTATATGAGTAGAACAGAGTCAGGCAGAGCTCTGTATAGCTGAGTAAAATGTGACAGAGCCATGAAAGGCTATAGCAACGAATATCTAACTAACCTGAAGGAGAAATAAAAATATTTGCAAACTATGCTACAGATAAAGGGTTGATAAGCAGAATCTACAAAGAGATCAAGAAACTCCACAACAACAAAACAACCCACTTAAGAGATGGGCCAAGGACCTCAACAGACATTTTTCAAAAGAGGAAATCCAAATGGCCAACAGACACATAAAAAAATGTTCAAGATCACTAGCAATCAGGGCAATACAAATCAAAACCACAATGGGGTTTCACCTCAACCCAGTTAGAATGGTTCACATACAGAAATCTACCAACAACATATACTGGCAAGGATGTGGGGAAAAAGGGAGACTAATCCATTGTTGGTGGGAATGCAAACTGGTAAAGCAACTATGGAAGTCAGTTTGGAGATTGCTCAGAAGCCTGAATATAACCCTAACATAAAAACCAGCCATCCCAGTCTTTGGAATTTACCCAAAGGAAATAATTGGCAAATAAAGGAGCTGGCTGTACCTTAATGTTTATTGCAGCTCAATTCACAATAGCTAAGACCTGGAATCAACTTAAATGCCCATAAACAACAGACTGGATAAAGAAATTATGGGATATGTACTCTATAGAATACTATACAGCAGTAAAAAAAATGAAATCATGTCATTTGTAACAAAATGGAGGAATCTGGAAAACATCATGCTGAGTGAAATAAGCCAGTCCCAAAGGGACAAATATCATATGTTCTCCCTGATCGGCGACAACTAACTGAGCACTTAAAAGGAAACCTGTTGAAGTGAAATGGGCACTATGAGAAACAATGACTTGATCAGCCCTTGTACTGACTGTCGAGGAACAACTGAATACTTTATTCCTTTTAGTGTTTTTTTTTGTTCTACTTAATACCATTGGTTGAACTCTTTAATTAACATGCAATTATTCTTAGGTATTTAAAATTAATTGAAAAGTGATCCCTGTTACATATGAGAGTGGGAATAAGAGAGGGAGGAGATGTACAGTTTAGCACATGCTCAATTGGACTTATCCCTCATGGCAGAGTTAGAAATGTGCCAGGGGATTCCAATTCAATCCCATCAAGGTGGCATGTACCAATGCCATCTCACTAGTCAAAGTGATCAGTTTCAGTTCATAATTGATCATAAAGATAGGATTAAGTGTCAAAGGGATCACATAAACAAGACTAGTGTCTGCTAATACTAACTGATAGAATTAAAAAGGAGAGAAGGATCCAACATGGGAAGTGGGAGACACAGCAGACTCATAGAATGGCAGATGTCCTAAACAGCACTCTGGCCTCAGAATCAGCCCTTAAGGCATTCGGATCTGTCTAAAAAACCCATGAGAATATTTAGGCATGGAAAGCCAAGACACTGTGGCTAAAAAAAAAAAAAAATGACCTAAATGAAGATCTCTCTGAGTGAGATCCCAGTGGAAAGAAAAGGCCATCAAAAAAGGAGGTAGTTTTCTCTGAAGGGAGGAGAGAACTTCCACTTTGACTATGACCCTGTCGGAATAAGATCAGATTTGGCGAACTCAAGAGGCTTCCATAGCCTTGGTAGCTCAGGTGATTTCTGACATCATAAATTAGTGTCAATAGTTAAATCACAAAAGGAGTCACTGTGCACTTATTCCCCATGTACGATCTCTGTCCTTAATGTATTATACTATGAGAATTAATGGTATAACTAGTACTCAAACAGTACTTTATATTTTGTGTTTCTGTGTGGGTGCAAACTGTTGAAATCTTTACTTAGTATGGCCAGCGCCGTGGCTCACTAGGCTAATCTTCTGCCTGTGGCGCCGGCACCCCAGGTTCTAGTCCTGGCTGGGTGCTGGGTACTAGTCCCAGTTGCTCCTCTTCCAGTCCAGCTCCCTGCTGTGGCCCGGGAAGGCAGTAGAGGATGGCCCAAGTGCTTGGGTCCTGTACCTGCATGGAAGACCAGGAGGAAGCCCCTGGCTCCTGGCTTTAGATTGGAGTAGCTCCGGCCACAGTGGCCATTTGGGGGGTGAACCAATGGAAGGAACACCTTTCTCTCTGTCTCTCTCTCACTGTCTAACTCTGCCTGTCCAAAAAAAAAATCTTTACTTAGTATATACTAAGTTGATTTTCTGTATATAAAGATAATTGAAAATGAATCTTGATGTGAATGGGATGGGAGAGACAGTGGGAGATGGGATGGTTGTGGGTGGGAGGGAATTTATGGGGGGAAAAAGCTGCTATAATCCAATAGTTGTGCTTTGAAAATTTATATTTATTAAATAAAAGTTAAAAAAAAGTTTACTTTGTAAGCTACTGAGATTTTGAGGTTGTTACATTTGGGCAAGCTGACCTTATACAAACCTCAAAATAAAGAAATAAACAATATTATTAGGGAATGAAAAATCAGATTATTCTTCAATGTTTTCTGTTCTGTATAAAATAGTTTAGTACTGGAGCTGGTGCCATGGCGCACTAATTTAATGTTCCGCCTGTGGCTCCGGTATCCCATATGGGTGCCTGTTCTAGTCCCGGCTGCTCCTCTTCCAATCCAGCTCTCTGCTGTGGCCTGGGAAAGCAGTAGAGGATGGCCTGGGTCCTTGGGCCCCTGCACCCACATGGCAGACCAGGAAGAAGCACCTGGCTCCTGGCTTTGGATCGGCATAGCTCCGGCCGTTGCAGCCACTTGGGGAGTGAACCAATGGAAAGAAGACTTTTCTGTTTCTTTCTTTCACTGTCTACTGTAACTTTACCTGTCAAATAAATAATAAAATCTTTAAAAAAAAACTTAAGTATTAAGTATTCATATAGTTTTAAAGCTGGAATGGATCTTGCAAATAGTAATTCAATACTTGTTTTGTCGATGAGGAAAATGAGGATTCTAGAAATTCAGTGACTTGATCACAGACTTCATTACTGTCAGAACAAGAATAAGGAAACTATATTTTTGGGACTGGCATGGTGATATAGTAGATAAAGCTGCTACCTGCAATGCTCGCATCCAATGTGGGTGCTGGTTTGAGTCCCAGCTCCTCTACTTCGGATCCAGCTCCCTGCTAATGACCTGGGAAAAGTAGTGAAAGATGGCTCAAGTGTTTGGGGCCCTGCCACTAATTTGGGAGACCTAAATGAAGATCCTGGCTCTGGCATGGCCCAGCCAGGTGGTTAAACCAGCAAATGGAAGACCTGTCTCTGTCTGCCTTTCCCACTCTGTTATTCCCAACTTTCAAGTAAATAAATGAATCTTTAAAAAAATAAAAAGAGATTCTAGGTTCTTCCTGACCCTTAATCTGGTACACTTTGCTGTAAATGATAGATTCATAATTGATAAACGTTTGTTTTCATGCTGTTAGTTTGCACAAATGAATGACAAATACATATAAAATAAGATGTAGCCTGCCAAAATGTTGTTATTAAAAATAAGGAAGTCAAAGTATTCTTACCTTCAAAAGGCTGTTTTCTGGATAACACCTCCCATGTGATAATTGCATAGCTGTTTAAGAGAAAAACAAACATTTCATATATTATGAGTTTTATACATTATATATGAACTCTGCATAATAACCTAAAATAGTAACTAATTTTAAAAGCTAACTGTCGAGATACCATTTTTGAATATGATAAGGTAGTGAAATGCTGCTTAAAGAATTACCACATAAAACCAAGATGATGAATGCTCAAGACAGTTTTGTTTGGAAAGGAAATTAATATTAATTTGAAAAATTAGGGGAGGGCATCTGGCCTCAGAGTTAAGATCACGGTTGAGGTACTGGTACCTAGGTCTGGTTTCTGTCTTCAGCTTCCTGCCAATGCAGACCCTGGGCACAGTGGCAATGGATCAGATAGACAGAGTTCCTCTCACCCATGTGTGAAACCTGGATTGATTTCCCAGCTCCTAGCCTTAGCCTGGTCAAGTCCTGGCTAATGCAGGCATATGGAGATGGAGCTAGTGAATGGGAGCACTGTCTTTCAAAAACATTTTTTTAGAAATTCACAGTAATAAAACTGTGAAGTTACATGCAAGGATATCCTTAGAAGGGTAACTCATTCTTGAATACTCAGATAATGCTCTTTAATTATGTGATCCTATTTTTTCCACACAAAAAAAAGAGCAATAAAAACACTGTCTCATGTGGTCCCATTCTAATGACTTTTTTTTCTTGGTTTCGGTACTCTCTGCCTTTAAAGTAAAAACATTCTGCCTACAACGTAATATCAGTTTTAAGTCACCTGGTTTAGTCACACAAAGTTTATATTTGGGATAAATGATTAAATAAGATGTATAAATTTTTCTACATCCACAAATGCATTCAAAATGGACACTTGGAATTGACTAGTTACCAACCAACACATCATTCTAGAGGGAGAGTAAGGGTTACACAGGGAATTCTCAACCAAATCAAGGGGTAATATTTCCTCATTTTCCCTGCTGCGGAATACAGGAATAGAGTATAAAGGTATACTTCACAAATCAATGATAAGCAGACTTAAATTGATCTTTGTTTATAGAATCAAGCCTGTTTTCAAAACTTGTTGGCTAGAGTATGATTTTTACCTTAGAAGATATAAATTACCCTCCTATACCGCCACAGTACATCATTCAAAATGAACTAAAGATATCATGGAATAGAAAATACAAAAGAACATTTATTCATACAGTAATGTAAATGTAAAAGACACTTGTTCTAAATGCCTTAGTGTAGCCACCAAAACTAGTTAGTTGGTACTGGATTTAATGAGAAGTAACAAAAATTAAATCATTTTGGAGAAAGGGATACACAATTTAAATATGTAATTCTCTGGTAGAGAAATAGCATTTATTGTTAAACGCACCTTAATTTTTACCGATTATATATTAAATATATCAAAAATATTTTAAAAGATTATAAAATGTGTTCATAGTATATGCTATTAATTCTGGTTTACATTAATTATGCATGTTAAAAGACACAAGTACAGTTTTACATGAAATGAATGAATGGTGCCACTCCCTAATTCTGTGAATTATAAATTATCACCTTCCTTTCCTCTGGTCAAATATCCAATATCAAGAATAATGTATTATACTCATTACTGTTTTATACTTATTATGAGGTTATAAGTAATCTGTATGTTAAACATGAAAACATGATCTTAATAAACACATTGATTTGTTATATAAAAGGATTGAGACATATGCAAACATTAGGGATTTTTAAAACAAAAATCTCGGTTTAAGGATTTGTTTATTCTTGTAAAAAAAAAGTCTACATATCAGACAATAAATGGTAGAACAGGATGGGAAACTTAAAGGTAAAATGTTAAGAACAACTATTTCTCCTAAGTTATATACAACAAATAGGACAAAAAGATGTACTTTAAAATCTTTTGAAGTATATAAAAGTTGCTTAAGCAAGGAATTTTTAATTTGAAAAATACTAGACACTGTGGCCTCTATTATTTTTTCAGCAGAGTTATGAGAGCTGCAAAATCCTGGTTGACTAATCTTGTATTTTAAATTAACTCTGAACAAAGGAATACACTGTACCTATATATGTCGTGCTTGACACTGGCCCTTGATTTCTGTCCAGGTTCATAGTTTTCAGGTGGCATATAGATAATTGTGCCTCCTTCTGGTGCAGATTTACTATTTCGTGACTGTGAAAGGGACATCATTCGCCATTTGGATAAACCAAAATCTGCAATCTGTATGGGAAAAAATAGTAAATACTGAATTAAAATTTTTCTCTTTAAAAAGTCAATGAATTGAATGTCTTTGTGTATATCACTGTATCCATGTGTTAGATCAAAGGAAATGTTATATAAATATTTTATTTCTATATTTTCTAACCTGTTTTTTTAAAAATAAAATTAAGTTCCATAGCAGTAAACTCAAGAACTCCAGAAGCAATACATACTGACTTGAGGTTTAACAGAATATTACAAGTGTCAAAAGACTAGTGATTTTTCCCTTAAGTTGGTGCAAGTGTATACATTGAACACTTTATTTTTATGGTAAATAGCTTGGTAGCATGTGCTTTTGAAATTCACTCACTGTACAGAACTGCAAAATCAACTAATTGTCACTGAGTATACGTTACAACTCAGGTTTATATATGGTGTTATTTATAATGCCTTGAAAGGAGCATTTTTAAGTTTGGAAATAAGCAAAATTTCAGTAATAATAAATGTCATTATTATACGATTTATGCTTACTACTAAAAGAATGGTATATTATAGTCAGCATAGAAAGCATATTATGTCCAAGACAACAGACAGCTAAAAATTGTCATAATAAACTTCTGATGTTTTTTAGTTTTACTTTACTTGTAAATCTTGCTCTGCTTTACACAATCTCTAAATATTTAAAAGCTTCCTTATTTTTAAAATGAAAAGATGAAAGAATAGAAATGTTATTTAATGGATACAGGAATATGGGAAATCTTGAAAGCTAGTTAAGTTGCTTAGACTTTTGTAATGCATACTTTAGAAGTCAACATAGTGTAAAGAGCTCCATCCAGCACACTGTATTTCTATTATTTACATCCTATATTTTTACTGTCATATAGTCAAAAAAGCCTTAAGCTGAACCATGGTTAAGTCAGAGACTATCTGTATTCTGTTTTCACATTAGACCTACAGAAGAGCAGAGAAAGCAGATAGGGTACAAATAAACATTTCCTTCTCAAGAAGCCTATCACTGATTCATCTGTATCTAAGGTGGACTAACAGACATTTGACTGACAAAAAATAAAGAAGTTAACTGCATTTTTAAAAAAGATTTATTTGAAAGGCAGAGTTACAGAGGGATGAAGGGATAAAGGGAGAGGGTTCTGAGAAAGAGAGAGGGAGAGGGAGAAGATGAGAGAGAATATTCCATGTGCTGGTTCCCTCTCTAAATGGTTGCCAAAGTCAGGAGTGAAGAACTCCATCCAGGTCTCTCATAGAGGTGGCAGGGGCCCAAGCATTTGGGCTGTCTTCCACTGCTTTCCTAGGAATGGTAGCAGGGAGCTGGATTGGAAACAGCAGCTGAAGCTCTAGCAGGTGCTCTGATACAGGATGCCAGCATTGTAAGCTGTGGCTTAACCCACTGCGCCACAATTCCAGCCCTAAGTGCATTTTTTTCTCACTAAACTTTGTTTTCATGGGTCTCAAAATTTTGTAACATATTTTTGGTCAAGTCTCCATTAAAAAATACTGATTTTAAAAACAACTTAAAACCATCATGCACAGGCACACACACACACACACACACACACACACACACATACACACACACAAATGGTCCATGGGGCTAGCACTGTGGCGTAGTGGGTAAAGCCACCCCTGAGGTACTGGCATCCATTATGGGGCACTGCCTCAAGTCCTGGCTGCTCTTCTTCCAATCCAGCTCTCTGCTTATGGCCTGGGAAAGCAGTAGAAGATGGCCCAAGTGCTTGGAACCTTGCACCTGCATGGGAGACCTGGAAGAATCTCCTGACTCCTGGCTTCAGATGGGCCCAGATAGGGAAGATGCAGCCATTTGGGGGAATGACCCAGCTGATGGAAGACCTCTCTCTCTCTGCCTCTTTCTAATTCTGCCTTTCAAATAAATAAATAAATCTTTAAAAAAAATGGTCCACAAAACATTCTCCTTTCTTTATAAAGGTTTTATGATGCACTGTCATCATTAAGCAGTCTTTTAATATTAAACTTAAATGGCCACCTAAGTGTATTTTTAAAAGCTTTAGAAAAGTCTCAATTGATCTTAATAGGCAGTACATATTTTTCTTGTAGATACTAAGCTTCTGGTTAGCTTTCCAGTAAGAAAGCTTACTTCAAAAAACTGCAGTATGATGTGAATTTCAAGTTAATTCTATTTTATTTTATTTTATTTTTTTTTTATTTTATTTTTTTATTTTTATTTATTTTTATTTTTTTTTGACAGGCAGAGTGGACAGTGAGAGAGAGAGACAGACAGAAAGGTCTTCCTTTTGCCGTTGGTTCACCCTCCAATGGCCGCCACGGACGGCGCGCTGCGACCGGCGCACCGCGCTCCTCCGATGGCAGGAGCCAGGAGCCAGGTGCTTTTCCTGGTCTCCCCTATGGGGTGCAGGGCCCAAGCACCTGGGCCATCCTCCACTGCACTCCCGGGCCACAGCAGAGGGCTGGCCTGGAAGAGGGGCAACCGGGACAGAATCCGGCGCCCCGACCGGGACTAGAACCCGGTGTGCCGGCGCCGCAAGGCGGAGGATTAGCTTGTTGAGCCACGGCGCCGGCCAATTCTATTTTATTTTTATAAATTTTTGTGAACTTCAAAAGTCAAAGGTCCTACACCAAGCTGATACGTAGATCAAGTAAGTAGTACTTTTTCATGAGTTGCTGATGAACTCTGACTTTCAAGGGACACTAGAAAGTATACAGCAGAGTCATGAAGTATGCCTACAAAAGGATGATGCTAATTTAAAAGAATAACATCAGAAAAGTCACAGTTCTGTATGTGCTAAATGAAAATTACAAAAAATACACAAAATCAAGACTATTTTATATCTTACTCATAGCAAAGAAAGACCAAGGGTCCCCTACTGATCAATGAAGAAGAAAGTAGAGGGTCATGGACTATATTATTATTCTACTTCTGTTTACTCTAACAAGAATAGTTTCTCTGTTGAGATAAAGGAAATAAAGTTCAGGGAGTCTGAAAGGTATGTAGAGTACAAGTACCTTACATCTGAAATTATTGAGAGAATGTGCAAATACCTACACCATGTTAGTAGTTTTCTCTTACGGGACAGAATGGAGAGGTACTGCGGGATATCAGAAAAGTTAATGTCAGTCTAATTGTTTTTTAAGTATCTGAAATATCTGTTTTTTTGAAGAATGGTTTATTTTATTTATTTGAAAAGCAGAATTACAGAGAGAGAGGGAGCAAGAGAAAGAGACAGTGATCTTCCATCTGCTGGTTTACTCCTCAAATGGCCTCCACGGCCAGAGCTGGTCCAGACTGAAGCCAGAAGCCAGGAACTCCATCAGGGTTTCCCATGTGGGCAACAGGGTTCCAAGTAATTGGGCCATCTTTCACTGCTTTTCCCAGGCATATTAGCAGGGAGGTGGGTCAGCCAGTGGAGTAGCCAGGACTTGAAGCAGTACTCAAATGGGATGCTGGCATTGCAGGTGGTAGCTTAATTCACTGCAGCACAACGGCTACCAGTCTAATCTTTGAAAAGGGAAAAAAAAACATTGATTTTGCAATCTACAAACTGGTAGGAGACTATCCTTAAACCCTGTCTGAAAATAATTAGGGGCTGACATTGTGACACAGTGGGTGAAGCTGTCACTTAAGATGCTGGCATTCCATATCAGAGTGCTGGATGGAGACTTGGTTGCTCCACTTCCAATACAGCTCCCTGCTAATGCACCTGGGAAAGCAGTGCAGCATGGCCCAAATTACTTGGGCCTCTGTCACCCTGCCACGTATGTAAGAGACCAGGATGGGGTTCTTCACTTCTGGTTTCAGCCTAGCCTCGAGCCATTTGGGGAGTGATCCAGCAGTTGGGAGTTCTCTGTCTTGCACTCTCTCTGTCTCCGTGAAATCATTTGGTCTGGCCTTCCTAAGGCAACCATAGGTAGTACACAAAATTCAATAAATTTATAGCAGGATATTTTTTAAGCTGATAATTTTTTTTAAAGATTTATTTTATTTATTTGAAAGAGTTACAGAGAGAGGTCTTCCATCCACTGGTTCACTCCCTAGATGGCCGCAATGGCTGGGGCTGTGCTGATCCGAAACCAGGAACCAGGAGCTTCTTCCGGGTCTCCCACATGGGTGCAGGGCCCCAAGGACTGGGCCATCTTCTACTGCTTTCTCAGGCCATAGCAGGGAGCTGGACTGGAAGAGGAGCAGCCGGGACTAGAACTGGCACCCATATGGGATGCTGGTGCTTCAGGCCAGGGCTTTAAATTGCTGAGACAGCACCGGCCCCAAAGCTGATAATTTTTTAAGGAAGGCCTACAAATGATGTTATAAATACCCAAATGGCCTTTGGCATAAAAAAGGTTCCCCATCTCTGCTTTAGAAGGTAACACAAAAGAAAATCGCAAATACCTACAGCTGGGTGAAGATTGCTTACACATGATAACTAAAGCATAAACGAAAAATATAAATAAATTTGATTTGATCAAAATTAAACCTTTTGTTCTGTTAAAGGTCCTGTTAAAAGAAAGAAAAGATGAACTATAGATTGGGAGGAAACATTTGCAAACCACTTATCTCATGTACAACTGATGTTTAGATTCTAAGTAGAAAGTGAAAAAAAAAAACCCAAAGAATCCAATTAGAAAGTCTTCAGACATGAACAGATTTTTCACTAAGATATAAGGATGGCGAATAAGCATATGAAAAGGTGTTTAATATTATTAGACATTAGAGAAACTGAAATTAAGATCATTGTGAGATATTACTGTATACATATTAGAAAAGCTATTAATAAGAACAGTGGTAAATACCAAATGCTGGTGAAGCTGTGAAAAAGCTGGAATTCACATACATTGCTGGTGGAGCATAAAATGGTATAGACATTCTGGAAAGTACTTGATAGTTTCTTTTAAAAACCTAAACCTACCATCTCCATATGACTCAGTAGTTATATTCTTGGGGAATTTATCCCTGAGAAATATTTATATTCACTCATCAATCTGTACAGGACTGTTCATAGAAGTTTTACTGAATTGCTGAAAACTGGAAAGAACCAAAATGTCCCTCAATAGGTAAATGGTTAAATAACTGTAGTTTATCAATACCATGGAACCAGTTAGCAACAACAAACAACAACTACTGACAGAAATAAAAACTTGGATGGATATTAAGGGTATTATGCTGTGGAAACAGAACCTAAAAAAAAAAAAATCACAGGATTCCACTTACATTGCATACTCAAAATTACTAAACCACAGAAACAGAAAACAGTGGATAGTAGAATGGATAGTAGAATGGAAGAGATGGGTGTAGCACAAGCAGTATCTTTGCAGTGAGAGCATAGTGCTATCTTGACTGCTATAGTGGATACACAAAATGTTCATGGGATAAAGTGACAGAAAACTATATAAATGTACTGCACTAATATAAATTTCTTGGTCTTGAAATTATATTAAAATGATACATGATATAATCAGGAGAAACTGAGTGAAGAGGACATGGGATCTCTGTATTACCTGAAATTTCTTGTAAATTCATAATACATTCAAAAGAAAAAAAATAAAAAAAGAAACAAAATGTCTTTGTATTGTATACCATAATTCTATCTATCTCTGTATTTTAGGAATAACTAAGGGCTAGGAAGAAGGGGACTGAAGTTAGGAATAAGCGGATATAGAAAAGGAATGATATTAAATTGGCTAAGTGGAAGTCTTTTTAAAACTATTAAGTACAAGGATACAGATAAACTTTTTTTTTTTTTTTTACAAAAAGCAATTACCTTAACATGAAATTCATTATCCAACAAGATATTTTGAGTCTTCAAGTCGTGATGAAGTAGAGGAGGATTCATATTGTGCAGGTAATTGACACCGAGCGCAATTTCATGTAGGATGCGAAACCTCAATGGCCAAGCAACATCAGGATATTCAGTTTTCTTTATATAATGAAAAGAAAAAAATAAAAATTAGTGTCACGTGATTATATATTTAGAAAATTAAACATTCCATGACACAAAATAGTATAAAATGAGGTCAAAACAGACACTAATTTTTATAACATAGCATCAATTTGATATTAAAATTCTTGCATCTTACTCTCCTCACATTTTAGAGAAAATAATAATAACTGTTCTGTCGATATTTCCTTGTATTTTGTCATGCAAGTATGTGGTAGAGGGTCTTTTTTGTTCAGCTGAAATAACTCTGACTTATAGCCAGAAATGTGCCTAGATTCACAGCCATCTCCCCATTCTAGGGCTTAATCAAATAAGAGTGTGCACCCCTCTACACACAAATTACACAAAATAGTTCTAGTATATACCATAGCATTTATTCAAAACTTATACTTTAATTTTTCTAAAAATTAAGTATAAACACTTTGTTATTATAATTACTGTATATTACTGACATACTGACATCTCATCTTTTAATCATACAGTTAATTTATCTGAACTCTAGCTTGAAAAGTTAGCTTTTAAGTTTTATTTTTATGGAGATAAAAATAATTTTTGTTTATAAGACAATATAGTACAGACACATTTAAAACATAATGTCTTATATTTCCTCCTACTTACAACTGATTTGCAGCTGAGCTTTCTGAAAATAAATGTTCTTTAACATTAAAATTAACGCATTTTCCCAGGAGAATGACAATATCCCGAAAAGTCGGACAATTTCTGAAAAGTGACAATGAGTCATAAAGCACCATGCTCCTGGGCACATTTTTCTAAATGCTATGAAAAAGCATGCTGCTATTGAAAACTTTTCTTCAAATTGGTCTGCTGACAGTTCAGTGACCAACCTGGCAAGGGGAGTGACTCAAAATTATTTATGTTGTACTTTGCCTTTTTTTCAGTGATCTTTTGTGATGTTGAAGAGGGAGCTTCAAGATAATCCCACCCTAAATAGTATAATGCAACAAACCAACAGAATCTCAAAACACTAATGTGAAACATTACTTCCTTTGGTGTACACAAAACCCAGTCCCCTAGAATACATGAATCTTCTAATCTGCAGAAAAGGTTTTCTGAAAATTATGCTGTTTAAAGGAAGACCCAGGCATCTCTACAGCATAGTATTACATGGAGGCTTCTGATCATAGAGACAAGGTTGGAAGAATGCTCACTCTATATATTATGATTCCTTCTAGGAGTATATATCCCCTTGGAGAAGGGTATAGAATTTCCAGTGGGATCCAATTTTGAATCCCAGAGTATATACTGGGGTGTGGGAATAAAACATTAGAATTTCTAATTATACCTAGTTCTCAAAGATTTTTTTAAAAGCTTGCTTTATTAATATTTGCATCTTGACTACTGTGGTTACACAAACCTTACAGATCGACACCAGTTACTTCACTCCATCTTTGTTTCAGATGGTCACAAGTCATGAATAGAATGCGATGTATTCTGAAACAAAGAGGAAGTTGACTCCATGAGTGGCTGACAGTGGCACCACTTTCCCTTGGTCACTTAACAGAGCACTGTGATTATTATAATTGGGGAGTGTCCAGTACTTGGAGTTTTACAGATTTTATTACTCAATTTTATCTAAACTAACCCTCAGCACACTGGCCAAGCATTTTAAAAAGATTTCTCAACAGAAACAATTGATTGCAGATATTAATTATGCAATGTCAAGCAAACAGTAAAAAATACATAGATTTTGAGAATGAGTAACTGGTACCTTGAGAAAAACAGCAAAAATCGCTGATACTGCTGCCCTTTAGAAGAAAAGCTAATGTATCTGGAACCCAGATTACTGATTTGCCTTGTTAATTCAGAACTTTATGAACTTGTATTAGTAACATCTGAATCCTAAATTTCTATTAACACAAAATGTAATATGGGATAACCAACAGAATATATAGTATACAGAGTTTATCTTTTCTAGTTTCCATTCCTACCTGTATATATATGCACAGGGACACTGGAATTCAGTATAAATGTTAGGAACAATAACCTAAGAAATCTAAGTCCTTTAGAATAAGGCTTGACTCCACAGTTTTAAAGAAACAAAAGAAGCCACAAAAGGTAGAATTTTACTATTGCAGCTGTTTTTTATTCTTTCTTTCATTCATTTATATACTCCCAAATAATCTGATTGAATATAAGACCAAAGTACTATATAGTTTGCATAATGAAAATGGTCATAACAGCAATTATAGAGTACTTACCCTATGTAGGAGCTCATTTAATGATCCATTTGGCATGTATTCAGTAACTATTCCCAAAAATTCAGGCTCATTGCAAATTCCCAAAATTGGAAGAATGTAACTAAATCTAGCTTTGTGTAAAATTTCAGCTTCTCTTAAGACATCATTTCTTTCACTATGGAAAGAAAATGCATATAATTATTTCAAGCAATGAAAAATATACAATTTTCATGCCATAAGATAGATTAAGCCTACATCTAAAAACTTAATTGATTGTATGACTCCATGTAAATTATGTAACTCCTTTGTCCTTTAGTCTCAACGAATTTAAAACAGAGATAGTACCTACCCTATATATTCCACAGGTCTGCTTAGAGACCAAAATAACTTCTATAAATCACTGACAGGTAAAAGTGCTATACACAGGTTATTATTATTGTACTTTTCCTAGGAAAGGGAAAGAACACAGTGTTAGAGTAAACCTGTCCATGTTAGAATAATTAGTGTTGGATCTAAACTAAATGAACAGATTCCCTTGGATCATATTAAATTTTATGATTACATAGCATGTAAAATTTTCTCAAATATACAATTACAACATGTAAATGTTATAGAATTTTCAATGATTAGATGATAATAGTTGCATCAAGGTCAATAATGTCTAAACATTATACACTGGAACTCAGGAAAAGAATTCTAGGAACAGGTAAATGCTTATCATAGACCCTTAACTTTTGATCCAAGGTTTATTTGCTTATTCGCACATAAAACAAATATTTTATTATGAATCAAGAACTGTGCTCAGAATTATGGATGCTTTTAAAAGATACAGACTTGTTTTTAATGTGTTCATAAAATCTTTTTTTGTTTGTTTTAAAGATTTATTTATTTATTTGAAAGTCAGTGATACATAGAAAGCATAGGAGAGGTAGAGAGAGAGGTCTTCCATCTGCTGGTTCACTCCTCAATTGGCTGCAATGGCCAGAGCTGTGCCGATCCGAAGCCAGGAGCCAGGAGCTTCTTCTGGGTCTCCCACGCAAGTGCTGGGATCCAAGGACTTGTTTCATCTTCTACTACTTTCCCAGGCCATAGCAGGGAGCTGGATCGGAAGTGGAGCAGCGGGGATTTGAACTGGTACCCATACAGGATGCCGGCACTGCAGGGGGCGGCTTTACCCGCTAAGCCACAGTGCTGACCCTCACAAATCTTTTTTAATTAATTTATTTGTATTACTATAAAGAGAACAGATTTCATGCATTCCATAGGAGCAGTTCCAAGATGACAACCTTGCTTCTAAGGGAGAATGTGCTAAGTGTCATTAAAAAAAAAAAAAAAATGAGAGAGAGAGAGGGAAAGAAAGAAACTATGGGGAGTTAAGAGAAGAGAGTATATTGGGCCAGGGGAGTCACTACAGTCTTCACAGAAATAGGATTTATAGGATTTCTGCTGTATCTTAAGGATGGATAAGATTTCAATATTGGGGAAGTGGACATTTAAGATGGGTGAAGTCTCCTTAACAGGAGAGACCTTTTCTTTTTTCAGCTGTGTATACAGAGGACTTTGGAACAGTGCATAACACATGTTAACAAAGTAGATGTCCAATAGACATGTATAAGATGCATTTAAGGACATTAAAATGAACACTAATTTGTGCAATTGTGAATTATATGGAGCAGGATATGTAACAGTGCATACAAAAGAAGTGAAGGCGAACAGGATAGGCTGGGCCACATTTCTGAGAATTAAAGCCAGATTAGGGTAGTAACAATTTGTTTGGTAGTCACTGAGTTGTGAACAGAGATTTCTGAGCAGGAGAATAATGTATGTAAAAGAAAATTTTAGCATGATTCACCTGGCAGCAGGATGCCAGATCAGCAAAAAGATGTAGAGTCTGAAAGTTAGACGTTAGCAGATTTTAATATAGTTAAGATGTTAAGCAATGGGAGCCTAAAACTAGAACAACAACAGTGGAAATGGAAATAAAAGCACTTGAGTAGAACATGCAGGTCATGATGACTGATTGATCATGGGGAATAAACAAAAATGGAATTGAAGATGTCATCAGGTTTTACCCTGGATGACTGGGTGTTGGTAGCAGTAACAGAAATAGAAGGGTTTCCAGGACATGCCTATTAGGCAACTGAAAGTTGACTCTTAAACAACCCAGGGTCTAGATGAATGGCTGTTGAAATACAAACAGCACTAGATAAATCAGACTGAGAGGCCTGCTTTAAAAACAGAGAAAAGTGAAACCAAGCAAAAAACAATATATCTTGGTCAAGTATGTTTGAATAGATATTACATGTTTCAAAATTCAAGAATTATAAGGCACAAAGTGAAAAGCTTCTCTCCTCCTACCTGTCCTCCAACTCCAACTGTGAAGAAATCAAATATACCAGTTTATGAGATCTATTTATTTGAGAGGCAGAGAGACAGATCAGAGACAGAGAGAGCTCTAGCATTCTTCCCATCTGCAAGTTCACTCCCCACATGACAACTGCCAGGATCAGTAACTCAACCCAGGTCTCCCACATGGAGGGCAGAAATGTATCACTTGAGCCATCACTACTACCTCCCAATGTGTGCAATAGCAGGTATAAGAAATCATAAGCTGGAGGCCACTATCAAACACATGCATAATTAAACTTATATTCATTAAATTGGAACAATTCTGCATTTGCCTCAGTGGAGGTGGGCAGGAATTACAGTTTTACAGGGAGATGCAGAGTATGAACCTGAAGATTCCCAGATATTGGAAAGAAGTATAAAGAGGACATGCTAAGGAAGTCTCAGTGAAACATAGTGCGCACCTTCCTCCTCCCATTAAGGGCATGAGACATTCTTCCTTCTATTAGGACCCTGTCATGTGTCAGACACTTTACATGCCCTATCATCCTATGATCAACCCTCTAAGGGGTATCATTATCTTTGCTGTGAGGGCACTGAGGCTCAGAAAAATAATTTTAAAGAAAAAATATTTATTTATTTATTTTGAAAGAGACAGAGGGAGTGACAGAGTTGGGGGGGGGGGCAGTATTCCATCCGCTAGTTCACTCCCCAAATGGCATCAACAGCCAGCACTGGGCCAAGCCCAAGTCAGGAGCCAGGAGATTTATCTGGGTCTCCCACATGGGTTTCAGGGGCCCAAACACTTGGGCCATCTTCTGCTGCTTTTCCCAGGCCATTGGCACAGAGCTGAAGTAGAGCAGCCAGGACACAAACTGGCACCCATATAGGAAGCCAACCTCTCAAGGAGCTGCTTTATCCACTACACCACACTGCTAGCCCCCAGAAAAACAATTTCTAATGACCGCACCAGAAATTGGCAGAATTTCGGTCAGATTTGAATTGCAACCGTGGGACAATAAAGGCCTAAGTTCTTTCCAATCAGAGAAGTAGGAAAGTTCTTAGATTTCGACATGATTAAGTGGGAAAACAGAGCCAAAAGATTGTAAAGATAGGCTTTTACATAAAAAAAAATCTTAAGTATGAAATACTTCTTCTATGAACATATCAACAAACTCACTCAACACAAAATTTCAATCAAAAAAGTTATGACATCGCTAGGGTATTTGAACAATCAATCTCGTAAGAGGAAGGGGGAGGTACACGAAGAGAAGTCACATTATGGTTGGTGACTCACCATTCACTAAAATAAGGGCATGTAACATCATCACATGAATTTATTTTTCTTTCAGGTGATCCCAAAGAACAATGCAAACATTGTCTATACCAGAGCCCAAGAAGGACATGCACAGACACACTGTGAGTCAAGTGCACAGACTAGCCCTACACCCAGACAACATAAACCTACATAACACTTTTAGTTTACAGGTAGGGAAAAACAATGAGATGGTAATGCCATAATGTTCCACTGGTAGGATGGTTCCTTGGGGGCTCATTTCCTTCCCAATTTAGACAATGAAAAGTGTAAAGGAGTATGGAAAAGTGTAGAGGAGTATGGAAAAGTGTAAAGGAGTATGGGAAGGGAACTCCTTCTTTACTCATTGGCCCCTAAATGTCAGAAGGTTGAAATAAATTAAAATCTTGAGAAAGTAGCATCCAAAATCGGAGGATCATCTAGCTTTAAGGTGTGCAGTGAGTCTATCAGTGCTAGATTCCCAGATAATAGTTACACAGTTAGTTCTAAAATATATTCATCCATTTTAACCAACCACCATCCTTTAAACTTAACACACACTAGTCCAGCACTTGCTCCACAGAATAAAAGGTGCAGGGTAAAGACACCACATCCTGTATTTTACTGAACCTTGAATGCCAAAGTGGCAGGCATCTCTAGAGAAATCCGGAATCTCCTTTGGGATCTAGCTAACTTCAGCTTGATTGTGAGAGACAGCAAAGAAAAGCCACAGGCAGACCAAAGTCCAATAATTTGACAGGGTTGAAGCTGAGAAATTATCTGACAGGGACACTGCAAAATGTATCAGATGGTGTGTTTTCACATTAGAGATGGGGGTACAGAAAAAGTTGCACTCCTGGGTGTTAACTAAGTAAATATGAGGCCTAGTTATATCCTTGCTTAAAGGAAAATGCACAGAATAGTAACTGGACTCACTAACCAACACATCAGTTACAAGTCTACAGTATACAGTTGGGATGTTTTTCTGGAAACGAAACAGAAATTAATGCTGCCTTCCTTTAAAACTCGAACACTGCACTAAAAATGTTCCACGATGTGAGAGATTCATAATTTTTGGCCACTTATAAGTCTTCTAGTTCAATTTATTGTTAGCAAAAATAATACACACTTCCTCTGGCGGTAGTCTTTCCTATGAGAGAGGAAGAAACTGAATTGGTTGTTGAGTTTGATTTCAAACTTTCATTACTACACTTAATAAACCACAAACAAAACAAAACCAGCAAAACCAAAACTCAAGCATCACAGACTCCAGAGCAGCACTGTCAAATGAAAATATAATGTGAACCACACATACAATTAAAACTTTTCTAGTAGCCACATTACAAAACAAGTAAAAAGGAACATGTGAAATGAATTTTAACAATAGATTATATTTAGCCCAATGTGTCAAAATATTTTCAACATTCAACCAATATGGAAATATGAATGGTACATAAATCATAAGTTTTTGTTCTTGATTTTCTAAGTGTTCGAATTCCAGTGTGTATCTTACAGCACACTTGAATTCACAGGGGGTCACACTTAAAGTGTTCAACAGCCACCTGTGGATGGATGAGAATTACTTATTAGACAGCCCGTAGCCCAATTTCGGGGAGAAAAACAAAGGAAACAAAACCCACATCCACTACAGGAAACAGGGCTTTTACAGTTGGGCCGAAAATGCTGATTTTGGGAGTATGGGGAGAGGAAACCCTGGGGAGAGTAAGAGAAAAGGAGAGAGAAGAAACCATGGAGGAACGTATTAGCACCTCCGGAGAAGCCGGCTCTCCCCAGGGAGACTGCCTGGAGGTGAGCAGGGCAGGGACGGACCCCCGCGCCCACTGCCCTTCTGGATCTAGAACCCTCTTGCGCCGCGGCGGGGCGGGCACGCAGCAGAGCTGCGGGCTTTGCGTGGGGGCGCCGGCGCCCTACCTGTCGAGCAGCGGGGTGTGGATGTGCAGATGCTTCACCGCCACCTGAACGCGCCAGTCGGCGTGGCGGGCCGACGACACCGTGCCGGAGGCGCCGCGGCTCAGGTAGCGCAGGTCGGCGAGTTTGTGGTAGGGGATGGTGGGCAGGGCGCTGCAGATGGCGTCCTCGTTCATGGTCACGGGCGGCGCGGACGCTCAGGCCGCCGGCCGGTGTCGGGCGAGCCAGCGGCTCTCCGGGAGCCTCAGTCGTCCAGACGCAAGCGTGAAGGCGGGAAGCCGGCGAGGCCCTCCCTGCCGCGGGCGCTAGGTGTCGAGGCCGGCCATTCCCAGGGCGGCCAAGGCCGGACGCTGGCTTTCCTCGAGCCGGAGCGGCCTCGTCTGCTGTGCAGAGTGGGTCGAGTCAGCGGCGCCGCGTCGCGCCGAGGAGGAGCTTCCTCTGGCGGACCTGGCCCCAGCCCTGCCGTCGGGGCTCCTCCCTCAGCAGCTTCTCAGACGACGTCAGGGCAGCGCTGAGGAAAGGGACGGGCGGCCCGCGGGCGACCCTGCCTCCTGCGGCCGGGGTCCCGCACCCGCGTCGCGCCGTCCCCGACGATCTGTGCGACACGCAGGGGCTGAGGCTACCGGTCAAGGGACTGGACAGGCAGCCAGGGCGCCCCTTTATCTTCAGTCCTCCTCCCCATCCCCCATCCGGGTTTGGGAAAGTTTTCCTCTTGGGAAAGTTTTCCTCTTGGGAAAGCCCCTCTCAGCGGCCGGCTGACCAGGGTAGGCTTGGGCAGCGGGCCCGGGCACCGAGGATTCTGCGAGTCGTCAAACACCAGAAGCACTGTGCGGGGCTGGGGCTGGGGGCTGGGGGCTGGGGGCTGGGGGCTGGGAGGGTGGGCTGGTTTTGGCTCGGGGGAGGGGCGCTCCAGACTCTGCGCCTGCGCGCGAAGGGCCCTGTGGTGGGTGGAGGGGGCGTGTTGTCTTCCAGTGCTCCTGGCTTTATGGGACTTCAATCCTCTCTAGTTTACAGCCACATTAGGAGTGTGGAGTGGATGATAGACCCTTTTATAGAGGAACGAGTGCAGGTGCTTAGCTGCCACTTGTTCCAGTGCTAGAGATCTGGTTTCTCCCGCTCTTCTTAGTTCCCTAAGTACGTACAGAGATTGAAAATAATCCCGAGAGTCCATCTCTCTGACTCCAGGGACTGTTGCAAAGATTTCTTCCTTATAGATCTTAGCGGAATGCCCTCAGTGTTTAACAGAAAAGACTGTTAAAAAAAAAAACTCATCTTCTAAAACAATGAAGTGAAGTTTCTTCACAGTTCTGCAGGATGGTAACTTCCAAACTAGAATTCTGTAGGTCATCAAATTATCTATCAACTCAAGAGCAGACTAGAAGCATTTTTACAAATATGGTACAAAGAAGCAAACACTTACTTTTCATTCACTTTATTTGAATTTTTTATTTGAGAGGCAAGAAATGAAAAGATTGAGAAAGCACATGCTGTCTGCTAGTTCACTTCCCAGATACCCACATCTTGCCCTGGCCAGGCTAGCGACTGATTCAGGAGCCCAGAATTCAAGTCAGGTCTTCCCCGTGGGTGGCAAGGACCCAGTCATTTGAGCCATCACCGTTGCCTCCCAGGGACTGAATTAGCAGAAAGCTGGAGTCAGGAGCCAGAGCTGGAAATCTAACCCAGGTATTCCCATGTGGGACACAGGTATAAACCACTAGCCTAAATGGTAACCTCCACGTTTTATTTTTATTTTTAAGAAAACTACTGGCTGGTGCCGCGGCTCAATAGGCTAATCCTCTGCCTATGGCGCCAGCACCCCAGGTTCTAGTCCCGTTCGAGGCGCCGGATTCTGTCCCGGTTGCCCCTCTTCCAGGCCAGCCCTCTGCTGTGGCCTTGGAGTGCAGTGAAGGATGGCACAAGTGCTTGGCCCTGCACCTGCAAGGGAGACCAGGAGAAGCACCTGGCTCCTGGATTCGGATCAGCGTGGTGCGCCGGCAGCCGAAGCGCTCTGGCTGCAGCGGCCATTGGAGGGATAACCAATGGTAAAAGGAAGACCTTTCTCTCTCTCTCTCTCTCTCTCTCTCTCTCTCTCTCTCTCTCATTGTCCACTCTGCCTGTCAAAAAAAAAAAAAAAAAGAAAGAAAAAAAGAAGAAAAAAAAGAAAACCACTAGTGCTTCAACAGAACACATGAGTAAGCCAAGAAAGAGAAGGGTAAGGAATAAAGGAATAAAGACCAGAAAACTGTGAAGGGAAACCCAGGACAAGAGACATGTAGCAGATGTTTTCATTGGAGCAGAGAGATGGCAGGCTTCAAGAGAAAAAACTTGCTGCACTTTTTTTTTTTTTGACAGGCAGAGTGGACAGTGAGAGAGAGACAGACAGAAAGGTCTTCCTTTGCCGTTGGTTCATCCTCCAATGGCCGCCGTGGCTGGTGCACTGCGGCCGGCGCACCGCGCTCATCCAATGGCAGGAGCCAGGTGCCAGGTGCTTTTCCTGGTCTCCCATGGGGTGCAGGGCCCAAGCACCTGGGCCATCCTCCACTGCACTCCCGGGCCACAGCAGAGAGCTGGCCTGGAAGAGGGGCAACCGGGACAGAATCTGGCGCCCCAACCGGGACTCGAACCCGGTGTGCCAGTGCCGCAAGGCGGAGGATTAGCCTGTTGAGCCACGGTGCTGACCTGGTTGCTGCACTTCTGATCCAGCTCTCTGCTGTTGCCTGGGAGGGCAGTGGAAGATGGCTCAGGACCTTGGGCCCCTGCGTGGGAGACCTGGAAGAAGCTCCTGGCTCCTGGCTTCAGATCGGCGCAGCTGTCAGGGGAGTGAACCAGCGGATGGAAGACCTCTCTCTGCCTGTCCTTCTCTGTGTAACTCTGACTTTCAAATAAATGGATAAATCTTTTAAAAATAATAATAAGATTATATAATTTTAATAACCCTAAAAGATATATAACTTGAATATTTCAGAAATTATATTTATAGATATTTGATAGATCTAATGAAATGCATGAAAAATTAGAGTTGTTTTAAAAATATGTTATGATAATTGTTATTAATTTCTTGAAAAAATATTTCCTATATACAAGAAAGAAAATAGAATTCCTCTAATCATGTATGGTGTTAAAATGTGTAGAATTTTTCAGGGCATCTAAAATACTAATATAAATCTCTAGGGAAAAGCATAGAACTGTATAGTTTATTTGTCTTTTCAGTTAGATTGCTTTTAAGTTTACTTTAAAAAATTTATACGCCAAGTTTGAAATTTAAAACTAGAAATTCATATAATCCAACACAATACTGGGCAGAGGACTTAGATACTTCACAAAGGAGAGGATCTAAAAGACAAAGGAGAAAAGGTGACATTAATTCTCAAGGATCTACACATTAAATCCACCAGGCAAAACGATTGTCCAAATACTAGTGACAGAACATTCCCAGTATGGGTGAGGATTTGGAGCAGGTAGAACTCTCATACATTACTAATGGGCAATGCCAACGGGTCCGACTAATTTTGCAAACTGTGTGGCAGTATCTGTTAAAATTGCAGACACACAGAGTGTGTGACCCAACAGTTCCTCAATTAGGTATGTGGACATGTCATGCACATTCTAGAATGTTTATAGCAGTGCTAGTTTTAATAGTCTTAAAGTAGAAATTACTCAAGTGCCTATAAATAATAGATTCAGTTGTGGCACATTTATGCAACAGAATACTAAATAGCAATGCAACTGAACCATGTACAAGATTGATGAAGTGCACAAATACAATGTTGGATGCAGAAGGCCAAATACAGAAGATTGTGTACCGTTTGAGTTCATTTACATAAAGTACAAAAATAGACTTTCAGAAATTAGGATTGTGGCTTTTGTAGGGAGGAAGTGGTGACTAGGAGGAATTTGGAGAGGTTTCTGGGTTGAAATAATGTTCTGCTTCTCAATCTAGGTTCTAAACTCCAGCTGCTAGTTGCATGATTGTGTTCGGTTCATGAAAATTCTTGGAAGTTACACACCAAGGTGTACCTTGCTGTACATTTATTATATTCAATAAAAATATAAATATATTTTATACCTCAGTAAAATGTTAATTTTAAATATAAAATAAACATGTTTGTATAAAATGCCTCTCACTTTTATATAATTAGTTATAATTGGTGTAACACTGTTCATTTTGCCTGTTTTTTTTTTTGCTTAACAATATATTTAGAATATCTTTCCATGTGAATGCATTTAAAAACCTCCTCATCCTTTTTCATTTTAAAAAATATTTATTTGTTTAAAAGTCAGAGTTATAGAGACGGTGAGGTAGAGGCAGAGAGAGAGAGAGAGAGAGAGAGAGAGAGAGAGAGAGAGAGAGAGGCTTCCATCTACTGGTTAAATGCCTGCAAGGGCCAGGGCTGGGCTCTGACTGAAGCCAGGAACCAGGAGCTTCATCCCAGTGCCCCATGTGGTTGCAGGAGCAAACTGTGTGGCAGTATCTTGGGCCAAATTCTGCTGCTTTCCCAGGTGCATTAGCAGGGAGCTGGATCAGATATGCAGCAGCCAGGTCTCGAAACAGTGCCTATATGGGATGCCAGTGCTGCAAGTGGCGGTTGTACCCGCTATGCCAAAATGCTGTCCCCTCTTTTTCATATTTTAAAGGATGATAGATGGGGCTGGCGCTGTGGCACAGCAGGTTAAAACCCCGGCCTGCAGCGCTGACATCCCATATAGGCGCTAGTTCAAATCCCAACTACTGCACTTCCCAGCCAGCACCCTGCTAATGTGCCTGGGAAGAGGATGGCCCAAGTTCTTGGGTCCCTGCACCCATGTGGGGGACCTGGAAGAAGTTCCTGTCTTCAGATGAGCTCAGCTCCGGTTGTTGTAGCCATTTGGAGAGTGAACCAGGAGATGGAAGACCTCTCTCTCTCTCTAATTCTCTCTATAACTTTATCTTTCAGATAAATACAATAAATCTTTTCTTTAAAAAAACATTTTTCTAAAGGATGATAGAGACATCACAATTTATCCCAAATTGATGAACACTGGAATTGTTTTCACACACTTCTATTACAAATAATGCTGCAATAAATAATCATATGTTATTTCATGCATGTGAAATTATGTTTACATATTTCTAAAGGTGATTTTCTACATTTTTAAAAAAAGATTTACTTGTTTGTTTGAAGGAGTCACTGAGAAAGATCCTCATTTGCTAGGTCACTCCCCAGGTAGCCGCATTGTTCAGGGCTGGGCCACATGGGAGCCAGGAGCCAGGAGCCTCATCGGAGCCTCATCTGGGGCTCCCGTGTGGGTCACAGTAGCCCAAGCACTTAGGCTATGTTCTGATGCTTTTCTTTTCTCTTCTTTTCTTTTCTTTAGATTTATTTATTTATTTGAAAGTCAGAGTCATACAGAGAGAGAAAGAGAGGGAGAGAGAGAGAGAGAGAGCGAGGTCTTCCATCTGCTGACTCAATCACTAAATGGCCACAATGGCTGGAGCTGGGCCAATCTGAAGTCTGGAGCCAGGAGCTTCTTTCAGGTCTCTCACATGGGTGAAGGGGTCCAAGGCCTTGGGCCATTTTCTACTGCTTTCCCAGGACATTGCAGAGAACTGGATCGGAAGTGGAGCAGCAGGGACTCGTACCGGTGTCCATATGGGATGCTGGAACTGCAGGCAGCGGTGCCACAGCTCTGACCCCTCTCATGCTTTTCTATGTCACTGGCAAGGAGCCGAATTGGGAGAGGAGCAGGGACTCAATCCAGAGCCCATATGGGATGCCAGCATCAAAGGCAGAGGCTTTGCCTGCTACACACGGTGCGAATTTTTGCGTATTAAAGGCTATGTCGGGGACTGGCTTTGTGGTGCAGTAGGTTAAGCAGCAGCTTATGATGCCTTCTTCCCATATGATTGCCATGTTGAGTCTTGCTGCTTTACTTCTGATCCATGTCACTGCTGATGTGCCTGGGGAAGCAGCAGCAGATTGCCCAAGTGCTTGGGCGCTTGCCATCCACATGCTAGACCCAGATGGAGTTCCAGGCTTCTGGCTTCATACTGGTGCAGCCCTGGCCATTGTGGCTATTTGGGGAATGTACCAATGGATAGAGGATCTCTTTGTCTGTCTGTCTGTCTGTCACTCTACATTTCAAATAAATAAATAAATACTTTTTTAAAGAGTACGTTTGTATTTTTAGTTTGTGTCATTGAATTGTTCTTCACTGAGGTGGCAGTACCAGTTTTTCCTTCAGATATTTGGAGTAGCTATTTCTCCACAAATGTACTTTCTTTTCTTTTTGAAATAGCATAATGTCATCTGATTTCTGAAAAGTTTGGTGCTTCTAAATTCATTTAAATTTTAAGATGTTTCATCACAATCTTTCTAAGTATCTGGCATCAATTTATTTAAAACAATCTCAAAATTTTAGATTTCATGATAGTTTTCAGCAGTATACAGTTTAAGAAATATGTAATCTTAGTCATATATATGGGAATTAAACTGTTCAAGAGTACTTCAAAGCATCCATGGAAAGTAGAATTCAAGGATAATTCATATTTTTACAAATTTTTGAGGTACCCTCATATGTATATTTATATGGATATGTATATATACACATATGCATTTATACATATACACATAGTTATTTAAATTAATTTTAATAATGAATTGGGCACAGACAGGAAGCTTAGGTAGCACCAATGCTGAAGTACATCTACAAAATGAGGAATTAAAAATTAGAATAATGTACAAATTAAGCTTAAAAAACAAACTTCACATCTGTATGTTGAATTCATCTGTTTGAAATTCTGTAAAGTTATATTAAGGTTTGTTTTTCATTTACCAAGAATAAAAGTTATTTGTAAATACCTTTATGTGTTAATTTATGAAAAAGCAGCAGCTTGAAATATCTCATATGTTTTCAGTTAGAAACAAGGCAATGATTTAAGTAAATTACTAAAATATGAATTTAAGAATTTCAAACATCTCATTCCTTCTTTTTCCTGTTTGTACAATCTAAAAGCACCTAATAAGTTATAAAAGCTTGAATGCTATGGAAGCCTCTATAATTGCATAATAATGTTCTGTATGGGAAAACTTAATATTTGCAAAATATTTGCTACCTCCCCTCAAAAATAAATCTCAAAATTACCTGGATATATCTGACAACATAGAGTCTGTTATAAAATTATGAGAGGTTAGGAACATACATATTTTTGGAGTTGATGAGTACACTCATGTTTCTCATTTAGGCCCTCTATTCTATCTTAAAATGGAACATGATGTCATTTTTAAATTGACTGAAAAAATGATATTTCTTCTAAGACTTAAAGAATTTAAACAACTCAGACAAAATTCTTCATATGTAAGTTGGAAAACACTAAACATTTCTCATATTAGAATTATTAGTAAAGATTATATTGAAATCAGCCCCTTCATATAGTATATACTAATAACATTCTCAACATTTTTCTATCTAAAATCACATATTTATCATTTAGGCTTTGGGAAAAAAGTGAAATTATTTTTAGAAAATTTCTTAAAAGGTTAAATTAGCATATCTTTTTATGAAAATGCTGGAAAGTAAAAATAAAGCTGGGAACACTGAGTTAGTGCAATCTTCCACCTAATGTTAGCATGCTTAATGAAGGCTTTCCCAGCTTCTGCGTATTTACTGGCAGAACAGAATTCATTACATTTGGGTAGGCTGTTTCCAATGGTCAGAAATTTCTATTGTTAAAATTCTCTAAATTCTAAATTTTACAGAGTTCTTCTGGTCTTAACGTTACCTGCTTTTACCGTGTTTTTAGTCTAATTCTTGTACCTAGATAATTTAAGCTTTGTAATTCATTCAAAAACACACACATACCCATTTTAAGAGTAGTATAAAGGATTTAAAAGATCAATACTTTGAAGACAGTTCTGTCATCATTAGTCTTTGGCATCTCCATTTGCTTTAGCTTGGTTTTCAGACTCACCATGGTGCTACTATGAATTCATTTTACTTCATCAGTACCTCCTACATCTGAACAGATTAGGAAGTGCCACATGAAATCTAACAGGTGAGAGACATTGTGGCTATGCCCTTTTTTGACCTGACTCTATTAAGGCAATGGAAGACAGCATTCATTTTTCCCCCAAAGCAGTCTTCTTAAATTATTAATGTATGTTAAGACTGTGACAAAATTAGGGGTTTTGTCAGCTAGTTCTCCCCCCCCCACCCTTTTTCTTGTATGAATTGCCTTTAAGCCAAATTTTCTCACCTTTACTCATGAAATTGATTCTTTTAGATCCAGCATTATGGGATAAATTGTGTACCTGTAAGAAATGTTGAAGTCCTAACCCCAAGTAGCTAAAATGTGAGCATATTTTGAAACAGCATTTTTGCAGTTAGGATCGTGTCCTTTTGAGAATGGGAAGTTTGAACACAATAACAGGCATGCACAGAGGGAGATGTCGTGAAGATGAAGAGAGAATGCTATCTACAAGTCAAGGAAGGCTTGAGGCTACCAAAAAGTAGGAGCGAAGAATGGAGATTTTTTTTTCAGAGCCCTCAGAGGGAACCAACCCTGTGACTTTTTTTTTTTTTTTTAAGATTTATTTTAATTGAAAGACAGAGAGAGAGGTAGAGACAGAGAAGTCTTCCATCTGCTTGTTCACTCCCCAGATGGCCGCAATGAACGGAGCTGTGCCGATCTGAAACCAGGGTCCAGGAGCTTCTTCCAGGTCTCCCACTTGGGTGCAGGGGCCCAAGGACTTGGGCCATCTTCCACTACTATCCCAGGCTATAGCAGAGAGCTGGATCGGAAGAGGAGCAACTGGGGACTAGAACTAGCACTCATATGGGATGCCTGTACTTCAGGCCAGGGCTTTAACCCGCTGTGCTACAGCGCCCACCCCTCCCATCCCCTGCCGTGACTTTTTGATTTTGGACTTTGAGTCTCCAGAACTGTCAGGCAAGAGGTTGATTTGTTTAAGCTGCCTGGAATGTGGTTCTTTGTTATAACTGCCCCAGGAAATTAATATGTTCAGCTATAATTTATAAAACACTTTTATGTTGAGATAGTTAGAAATTCATAGGAAATTTCAAAGATAGTACAGAAATGTCACATACATGTTTCTCCCCAGTTCCTTCTTATACTGTATATTTTAAAATACTGACACATTAGTCATCACAAAGATATCCTTTACATTATCCCTCTATAGTTACACTCAACTTTTACCTTCCACTATTCCTAACCTCTGGAAACCACTAATCTGTTTTCCATTTTGTCCTTTATGAAGATTATTATTGTTAATGGAATCATAAAGTTTGTAGTATTTTGAGATTGTCCTTGAAATCCATTCAAGTTTTTATTGTATCAACAGTTGGTTCTTTTTTACTGCTGGTATGGGTATGGATGTATTATAGTTACTTAATCTTTTACTCATTGAGGGATACTTCAGTTATTTCTAACTTTTGGCTATTACAAATAGAGCTGCTATGAATGATTGTGTACGAGTGTTTTTGTGGACATAAATTTTTTTTTCTTTGTGTTAAGTACACATGTGTGTAATTGATGCATCATATGGTAAGGGCACGTTTAGTTTTAAAGAAACTGCCATATTATTTTCCAGAGTGGCTGTACCACTTTAAGGTCCCACCAGCAGTGTATGAGAAATGCCATTTATCTGCATATATTTGTAGTTTAGTTGTCTGATAAATGTGCAGTAATATATCATTTGTAGACCCACATTCAATCTTTGCATTTGATCATATTAAGTGTTTTATATGTACATATATGTATACACATATACACACATATATACATATATATGTCATTTTATTAGTCTTTTGTGAATCTCTTAAATAGGTGTTTTGTTGTTTTGACTGTTTATAGTTTGAATGACATATGGCTTCTGAACTTTTGTGGACAGTTAAGTCCCAAAGTCATAGATGGTATCAACTGGATGGTGGCTTCATTCAATTATGCTATATAGGAGGAAAGCCCAATGGGATGTCATTGGGGGCATGCCATTGGAAGGTAGTTCTCATAAAAGGTTTGTTATAAACGAGTGATGTTTAGATGCTCTTCCTGCTTCCTGGTTCACCACGTGATCAGTACACTGCACAAACTCTGCCTATTGCCTCACCAAACCACCAAACCAGTGGGGCCTGCCTGAAAGTGAATTGTGAACTTTCAAAACCATGAGTCTAAATAAACCTCCTTCCTTCATAAGTAGCTTGTTTTAGGTATTTCATTGTAGTAATGAAAATTTGACTAATACAGCTGTCTTCTCCAGAAAGAAAGACATGTGGAACTGTACATACCTGAATTCAGTTTTTTGATTAGTTGTTTATGAAATATGTGACTTTGAACAACCTGCTAACTCAGTTTGAGACTCAGTTTCTCCCTCTGTGAAATTACTACTCTGATATTATTTTTAGGGACTACTCTGTCTAAAGTGTTGAATGTATGGTATACTCCAGGTCAGTGCCTTCTTTCCCTTCTATGTTTTCAACTCAATAAAAATATGGACCAGGACAAAACAAGTTCAGAATCTAGAGATAACTTCTAGAGACCTCTCCTCCTTAATTAAACAAGTCAATTAATATTTGTAAAATAGTTTTAATTTAGACTGTAAAACTTCAGGAAATGTTTCCTCTATTTTTCACATTATAGCTTGGGCAAATTGATCATTCTTCTTGCTCATTGAAATAGATCTTTGGCTGGCGCCGCGGCTCAATAGGCTAATCCTCTGTCTGCAGCGCTGGCACACCGGGTTCTAGTCCTGGTCGGGGCGCCAGATTCTGTCCTGGTTGCCCCTCTTCCAGTCCAGCTCTCTGCTGTGACCCGGGAGTGCAGTGGAGCATGGCCCAAGTGTTTGGGCCCTGCACATGCAAGGGAGACCAGGAGAAGCACCTGGCTCCTGCCATCAGATCAGCGCAGTGCTCTGGCCGAAGTGGCCATTGGAGGGTGAACCAACGGCAAAAGGAAGACCTTTCTCTCTGTCTCTCTCTCACTGTCCTCTCTGCCTGTCAAAAAAAGAGAAATCTTAAAATTGGGTATATAGCCTTTAATATTGTATATTGGATATATAGAAAGTAATTTGATTGAAACCATGCAATTGATATATAATTTCTTATTCAAAACTTTCTATGTCAGAATGATCTGGATTATATGACCAAAAAAATTGAAACTCTTTGGAAAGACTAAACAATTTGCTCTGGTCATTCAGAATGAGATAATCAGCAACAAAACTCCTTGAAAGTGTTCCATGCAGGGACTCATGCTTGCTTAAAGAGCATATTGTTGGGGATGGTGTAGGTGAACTTTGGCATGATTTGTTTTTAGGCCAAGAGATTCAAGTGTGGCAATATTATGCCTCAAGACCTAGCCACCCTGTGTCATGAGGTACCCCTAAAGAACTCTACATACAAAGAATAATTGCAAAAGAAGAATAATATCATTATTTCTAAAGCTTTGATTGACTGATTAGAGCCCTAGGCAAAGGCTCAAGGAAACTTCCCTTTGCTTCCCTTCTTCATCTACCCTCAAACTGGAATGTCTTGGGTTTGCGATCGAGTCCACTGGAGTAGCTCTCCTTAATCACTGTTTTAGAATAAGAGAAAAATTACATTCAAATGAAATTACACTTTATTGCTCAAATTATAAATATGGTTTATTAATATAGAAGAAGATGAAGAAAATAATTTGCTCTAAAATGTCTTACTTTGATCCAATGCTTGAAGGAGAAAGGGAGTAGAATTGTATTGAGCACTTATTATTCTATTACAACATATTTATTTGCTTGTTTATGATAAAGTAACATTTTTTCCTTTTCTTCTTTTCATGTAAATGTGATTTTCTAATGAGAAAGAAGTACATGGGCCAGATGGGCATAGTAAAACATTCAAACATTACGAAAGTTGTGTAAATGAAAACTCAGCCTTCCTGAGACTTCAGATCTCCAGTTCACTTCTTCCAACGCAACAAATAAATTAAACAGGTATTTTATGTGTTATTATGCTGAGTTATGAGAAACAAGGATAACAAAATACACAAACCCCGTGCTCTCAAAATGCTTTGAGTTTTCGAAAGGAAATAGACTCCAGAATATATAATTACAGTGTGATAAATGTACTGATAAGAAAGTCTAGGACTAATGGCAAAGTCTCTGGCCCCTTAGATAAAGGGAGAGAGAGGCATGCAAGAGAATTTAATGAAAGTGAATTTTAAAGAGGGTGGGTAAATTCCAGAAGTCACAGTTTGTAAATTACAGAGATAGGAGCCCTGGACAAATCTGTTGGAATCAAACTCCATAGTCTTTCCGGAAACTGCTTCAATCCAATAATAATGAGTGGGGTTGTTCCAGTTTCAGTTTCACTTTATATATAAAGTGTGAGAAGTTTAGTAACAAGGGAATTTCCCAACTACCAGAAAAAAAAGCCAAAGTAAGACAAAGGTTTATTAGCAGTAGGCATTTCATGGGAAATTCCATTTTCCTTTTATATTTAACTTGGCAAGTTTCCAAGAGTGTGGAAAGACATGACTAGTAGCTCAGTCTGCATTTTAAAATTTCAGTCCCTGAATTTAGCAGGATATTTTGCTTTTTAAATTTCTTTTCAGAAATCACAATCATTTTATCTACCAGTCTCTCCTAGGTAGTAAGCAAAATACTCTATTATATTAGATTTTAGGCTACAAACGCACATACTTTTTTGAATTTTGTTCATTTGTTTTACTTTAGGAAGTTGCTATGTGAAAAAGATTATAAGCAGTACAATTTTTAGCATCCTGTCTTGGGTATGTGCAAATATAGTTGTGGAAGAAGGTGGAGCTTTTCTGCTTGTAGTAACCCACGTAGCTTAGGTCATAACAGGACAGGCTAGTGCAATTGTCTGGAAGGGGAAACTATGACTGAATCCGGAATCCAACGTCAGCAGCTGAACAGATTGCCAGGGAGAACTCCAGGATTCATTGGGCAATAAGGAGTACTTGTAAGCTACTATGACTCAATTTTCACAGTTGTCAAAAGGAACAGCAATTACCCTGCTAGGGCGGCCTGACTATACAACTCCGGGGGCATTACTGACCTTGAGGAGGTTTGATACCCTTGGGATGCATCATGAATGTGGCCTGTGGACTTGTGCCCTACTTGTCTTCCAGGATTGCTCTGAGGGGCTCAAGTTACCCAGCAAATATAAAAGAACTGTATAAACTGAAATTGTGAAAATACACGTACCAGTTGTTATTTTCCTGGCTAGCTCTGCCCTTTGAGCAAAACTTCCATTTTAACAAAATTATTTTTTTAGATTTAGCAATTTGGAACATACTATCAAATTCACTTCATATGTAAATATTATATACATACACATACATAGTATTTTTCTTGAAAGTGGGATTATTTAATATCAGATGATATGGAATTTATGACAAGGATCGTAACATGAGGAAAGAAGGATATATGATGTAGAAGGTATAATTCAATGAAGACAATATTTATAACTTATATACCAAAAATATGACATCCACACTTCTTCAAAAAAGATTTATTTATTTGAAATACAGAGTGATAGAGCAGGAAAGACAGACAAGAGATCTTTCATCTATTGGTTCACTCCCCAAATGGCCACAACAGCCAGGTCTGGGCCAGGCCCTAGCCAGAAGCCAAGATCTCCATCTGGGTCTCCCACATAGATGACTAGGACTCAGGTACTGAGATCTTCTACAGTTTTCAAGATGCACTTGCAGGAATTTTCCTGCTGGATCATAAGCGGGGCAGCCTGAATTTGAATTGTATTCTGACATGGGATGCTGGTGTCAGAAGCAGTGCCTCAGCCTGTTGTGCCATGACATCAGCTGTACACTCTCATATGAGACTCTATAGATAAGAGAAAATACATGAAAGTTGTCTTTCTGTGTCTGGTTATTTTACTTAGCATTATGATCTCAAGTTTCACCCATTTTATTTTTTTTTCAAATGTCATAATTTTGTTCCTTTCATGACTGAATAATATTCCATCATATATACATATACATATATATATATCTCAGTTTCTTTATCTAATCATTGATTTCTGGACATTAGGTTGATTCCATTTCTTTGTTATTGTGAATGGGCTTGCAGTTAATATGAGTGCAGGTGTCTATTTCATAAGCTGACTTCATTTCCTTTGGATATATTCCCAGAAGTGTGACTGTAGTTCATATGGTTTATTCATTTTTAGTTTTTTGAAGAATCTCCATACTGTTTTCCAAAATGGTTGCACTAATTTACATTCCCACTAACAGTGTATTCGGGTCCCCTTTACTCTAAAACTTCACCAGCATTTGCTATTTTCTGACATTTGAAAAAATAGCCACTTTGACAGGAGTGACATGATACCTCATTGTAGTTTTATTGCATTTCCATCATGGCTAGTGATTCTGAGTGTTTTCTCATGAGTTTAGTGGCCATTAGTATTTCTTCTTTGAAAAATGTCATTCATATCCTCTGCACATGTCTTAACTGGATTGTTAATTTTGTTGTTGAATTTCTTGAGCTCCATATATATTCCAGATGTTAATCCTTTATCAGATGCATTGTTTGAAAATATTTTCTTCTATTCTGTTGGTTGTCTCTTCACTTTGTTGTTTCCTTTGTTGTGCAAAAGCTTCTTACCTTGATATAACCCCATTTCTTCTATTTTTGCTTTTATTACCTTTGCTTTTGGAGTCTTATTTAAAAGTCATTGTCTGTACCAATAGAGTCTTTCCCTTATGTTTTCCTGTAGTCATTTGATAGCTTTTCCTATCTAGTTTGAGAAACAGAAAATAGCCCCTGCTAGCCAAGAGCGGATCTATCATTCATTGATGCTATGGCGTTCTCCTGTTGAATATGAGCATTTACTTAGAGCACCAGCCTCAGACAAAACCACTTTATGACTTTTGTGGAGCAAGACAGATAATATCTTTGAGGTCTTGTTTAAAAGAAAAGAAGAACATATTCCAAATCATGAAAATGAGTAAGCACCCCCCCCCATTAATCAATGATTATGGCTTACTTCCCAATTATAGCCTTAGCCCTACTTCATTAGTTTCAATGTTTAGATAAGAATTATTAAGATAAATAATCTGGGGCCAGAGCTGTGGCACAGTAGGTAAAGCCACTTCCCGCAGTGCTGGCATCTCATATGGGCGCCAGTTTGAGTCCTTGCCACTCCACTTCCAATCCAGCTCTCTGCTATGGCCTGGGAAAGCAATAGAGGGTGGCATAAGTGCTTGGGTCCCTACACCTGTGTGGGAGACCCGGAGGAAGCTCCTAGCTCCTGGCTCCTGGCTTAGGATTGGCCCACCTCCAGCTGTTGCAGCCATTTAAGGAGTGAATCAATGGATGGAAGACTGCTCTATCTTTCTCTGCCTTTGCCTTTCTGTAACTTTGCCTTTCAAATAAATAAATACATCTTTTTTTTTAAAAAGATAACTAATCAGAGAATTAACCTTGTTTCTGGACAGCATCCAATTCAGGAAATATCCTTGTTTCCTTCAATACTCCTCAGACTCATCTGCCACAAGGCCAAACTCTAGCATCAGTTCTCTGTAACACTATGCTATTGAGATGTCCCAGGATTCACAATGATTTTCTTTTCTCATTTTCACAAAGAGTCAATAGTCTTAGCTTTGCAGAACTGTAGATGCATTCCTGGTGATTTTTGGCTAGGTAGGGATATTAACAAATTCATAAAGTAATTATTCCTAGCTAGGAGTCTTCACTGTCTGTGTCTCAGAGAAATGGCTCCTATGACTTTGCTAGGGACTTTTTTTCTTTCTTTTGTTTTCAGAGATTTATTTTGTTTATTTGAAAGGCAGAGAGAGGGAGGGAGAGACAGAGAGGCCGTCCATCTGCTGGCTGACTTTCCAAATGGCCACAATGGCTAGAATTGAGCCAGACCTAAGGCAGGAGCCAGCAGTTTCTTCCAGGTCTCTCACGTGGGTGCAGGGGCCCAGATACTTGGATCATCCTCTGCTGCTTTCTCAGGCTCCTTAGCAGGGACCTGGATTGAGAGCGGAGCAGCCAGGAATTGACTGGCGCACATATGGGATATTGGCATTGCAGGTGGTGGATTTACCCACTATACCACAACACAGGTCCCTGTTAGGGACTTTTTTTTGGCATGGTGTCATTTCTGACCAGCTATAAACTCATATATCATGTTCTTTGTGAACTTTGGAGAGCATGAAATCAATGACAACAATAGTAATAACAGCTAACACATAATATTGTGCGTCAGCTAGTCTTAGCATGTTACATCTAATACCTCATTTGATACATGAAGTTATTATCTTTCTAATTTTACAGATGAAGAAACTGAGGCAATGACAAAAGTAATAAACAAAATCTTTATATATATCATTATTATTCAAAAATCTTTATCATTACAATATTGACTTTGAATTTGGATATTACTGACATTAATTGATTCGTTTTTGCATAAAAGATATGGGCATTGGAACTAGATGGAAGTGAGTTGAAGTCTCCTTCTCGATCCAATGTTTATAACTGTTGATTTTATGTAATCTCAACAAGCCCAGTGTTTCCATTATAGTGATAATAAAATTTATCTTAAGAGAGTTATACAAATTAAACAGGATTATGTACACAATATTATTCTGAATAAATATGAGCTTCCCTTCCCCAAATAAAATATTTGAGGTCTTGTCAGTTTTAAGGTGATTATCAAAGCTGACTTGTGAGATTTGAAAATAATATTTTCAAACTATCCTCTTGTTTTGAATGTGAGCTTCATGAAGGCAAGGGCCATATCTGTTTTGTTCATCAGTACCTAGGACAAAATTAATATGCTAATAATTTGCTTTAAGCAATTGAAGGATGTTGTGAATATCTGAAAATAAAACTTCTTGAATTAAAAGTTTATTTCAAGTTCTTGTTTTCCTAGTGTTACTAAGTTCATCTTAAAAATCACAGTTCACAGAGGTAAAGCCATGAATAAAATACCAGATTAAAAAATTACAGCCAATATTTGTATAATTCTCTAAAGCTGAGACAACTTCCAATATAATGCTTTTCCTACTATCTAGAAAAATAAAATTCACCAAATATTAAAAAAATGCACAAATGAAAACTTTGGATGGAAGATTTTTTTCAAATATAGATATTACACATGTATTTTTCCTAGTAGATTTAGTCAATGTTAGTTGTCTGAGTGAATGACTAAATGAATCTGCTTTAAAATTTACTATTAAATAAATATACCTGATAGAAATAGTGAAATTAAAATGTAAACTTATACATTAAAGATATTTTATACTGGGGTCGGAGCTGTGGCTCACTTGGTTAATTCTCCACCTGTGGCATCCCATATGGGCGCTGGGTTCTAGTCCCAGTTGCTCCTCATCCAGTTCAGCTCTCTGCTGTGGCCCGAAGAGGCAGTGGAGTATGGCCCAAGTGCTTGGGCCTCTGCATCCGCATGGGAGACTGGGAGTAAGCACCTGGTTCCTGGCTTCGGATGAGCGCAGCACCAGCCATAGCGGCCATTTGGGTGGTGAACCAATGGAAGGAAGCCCTTTCTGTCTCTCTCTCTCTCACTGTCTAACTTTATCTGCGAAATAAAAAAAAAGATATTTAATACTTTATCAAATACAGTATTTAAAGATAATCATGTACCTTCAGTGTTATAACTATTACTGTGACTATTACTAACGATAAATGATGGAGCTAATAAGTGAAATTCTTTATCCAAAGTACAGAATCAACAGAGAAATAAGCAAAAGGGTAGTGCAGGGAGTGGATATTGAGCCTAGCAGTTAAGATGCCTATGTCCCACATCAGAGTTCCTGGGTTTGATTCCCAGCTGTAGCTCCTGACTTCAGATTCTTTCCATTACATATTATCAGAGATAGTAGTAGTGATGGTTCAAGTAATTGGGTTCCTGCCACTTACATGGGAGACCTGGTTTGAATTTCTAGATCTTGGTTTTGGGGAGTAAACTAGCAGACAGGAGCACTGTCTGTCTTTGTCTCTGTTTCTCTCTCTGCCTTTCAAAAAATAACAAAACATAAAGAAACCCAAATAGGATAAAGACAAAATGTCAAATTTGTTACTGAAATTCAGAGAACATGATTTAGATATATTGGATTTGATAATCCTGTACTCATCTAATCACAGCAATAATAAACCCAGGCCTGTCCTGTGGAGGCCAGCCCCATCTAGTGTGTTACATGGAGGAGAACAGCAGAATGTATTCTCCCTGATGATAAGAAGATTCCAAAGAGAATGAGGATGAGCTACTATGTTCCTCCAATCACAAGTGGGGCAAGATACTCCTTTCCTGAGAAAGGGTCCTGGGGCTGTGGAAAGGAGAAGAATGTATGGTGCAGGGACCAGAAATGCTACTGCGATAAAAGAACTCTCTTCATGGGAGGAAATGTCCAGAAAGGAGGGATGGTGGTGAGTGTTCTCTCCAACAATTCCCAACTGAAAGAAAAAAAAGCAGTCAAAAATTAGAGTGACTGCTCTCAAGTCCTATATGTTAGTAGGTGGTTAGTGGACACAATGAGTCTGTCTTTTGGGGTGTCACCAAATAATTTAGCTCAAGGGTGAGTTGTCAGAGGAAATATTTTATTTACTTGTCACAAATAAAGAATTCAGTAGGGGAGATAACAGTTCCTTAAAAGAAACTGCCTCCCAAGAAGCACATGCTAGGGCTTTTATAGCAAAGTTCAGGGGAGTGTCCAAGTTGTAGCAAACCGGGAATGGAAGAGTCCCATCTATTAGTATAATGTAGGCAATGTAAGCAGCATACTTTCTCATATTTTGTACAAAAAATGGTGGCAGTGTCCTCTCCTGGGTGAAAAATTTAGTATTATAATGAGGAAACTTCAGTTAGGTTGCAAAGATCTGACTCAAGTTGGTTTCCTGAAGCTTTAACTCCTCCTAGTTTGTAGTGGTTTGGCCTGGCTGTCTCTAAGTATAATGTTGCAAGACAAGCTTTCATGGTACGTTTTCTGAAAAACAAGCTTGAGAGAGCATAAATTGTTTCATATCCTCTTCCTTTGTTCCACTGCACTCTTTTTACCCAAATCCTACAATATGGTTTATAGTGACAGAACTGGAAGTAAACCAGGTAGTTTAGTTCAGATTTGTTGAACATAGGGTTCTTGTTAATTTAGTTTATGATATAATTTCCTAGATGCAATAAGACTAGGAACTAGATGTGATAGCATCAAAGCCAAATAAATATAAATTTGCTTTTTAATATATGCTTTGTAATGTGGTGGTGAATTCATTAGAATAAACGTATTATGTATATTTCTACTTCATACTCAAATGACACACACAGCTGAATTAAATGTTGGAGATATCTCAGTCATTGGGCAGCTTGCATTTGAGACAGTGTATACTTATTTGTATGCACATAAATGTGTAACAGAAACTGTAAAGAGATTCAGTGATATTCACACTAAAGTGAGGGGGTTCCTATGGAAGTAATGAATAATGAATTGGATGGATAGCATTTATAAGGTGTAAAAGTTTGGGGAAGTGATCTAAAGCTGTATTGACGTGTAGGATCATTTTTGTTATCAGACATGTTACTGAAACAAGGTGAATTGAGCTGCAATAAACATGCAGATACAGATAACACTTTCATATGCTGATTTGATTTCCCTTGAGTAAATTCCCAGGAGTAGGATGGCTGGATCATACCGTAGGTCTATATTCAGATTTCTGAGGTATCTCCCAACTGTCTTCCATAGTGGCTTTACATTCCCACCAACAGTGGGTTAGGGTAGTACCTTTTTCCCCATATCCTCACCAACAACTTATTTGTTGATTTCTGTATGAAAGCCATTCTAACTGGGGTGAGGTGCGACCTCATTTTGTGGTTTTGATTAGCATTTTCTTGAAGGCTAGTGATATTGAGATTTTTTTCATGTGTCTGTTGGCCATTGGATTTCCTCTTTTGAAAAATGTCCGTTTAAGTCCTTTGCCCCGTTTCTTTACTGGGTTGTTTGTTTTGTTGTTGTTGAGTTTCTTAATCACTTTATAGATTCTGTTTATTAGTTCTTTATCAGTTGCATAGTTTGCAAATAATTTCTCCCATTCTGTTGGTTGTCTCTTCAGTTTGCTGAGTTTTTATTTGCAATACAGAAACGTCTCAATTTGATGTAATCCCATTTGTCAATTTTGGCTTTAATTGTGCCTCTGGGTTCTTTTCCAAGAACTGTTTGCCTATGCTAATGTCTTTCAGGGTTTCCCCAATGTTCTCTTATAATTTGATAGTATTAGGTTGTAGATTTAGGTCTTTAATCCATTTTGAGTGGATTCTTGTGTAAGGTATATGGTAAGGGTGGAGATCCAGTTTTCCCAGCATCATTTTTTGAAGAGAATGCACTTGTTCCAGGGATTGCTTTTGTATCCTTTGTCATGGATAAGTTGGTTGTAGATGCGTGGATTGATTTCTGGCATTTCTGTTCTGTTCCATTGGTTTATCAATCTGTTTTTGCATCAATACCTGGCTGTTTTGAGTATAACTGCCCTGTAATATGTCTTGAAATATGGTATTGTGATGCCTCCAACTTTGTTTTTGTGGTATAAAATTGCTTTAGCTATTTGGGGTCTCCTGTGTTTACATTTGAATTTCAGCGTCATTTTTCTTTATCTGAAAAGAATTTCCTTTTGCTTGGTGTTGCACTGAATCTGTAAACTGCTCTCATTAGTATGGACATTCTGATGATATTGCTTCTTTCAATCCATGGACATGGAAGATTTTTCCATTTTTTGTACCTTCTGTTTGTGTCTTTAATGATTTTAATTCTCATCATAGAGATCTTTATCATCTTTGGTCAAATTTATTCCTAGGTATTTGATGTTTTTTGTAGCTATTGTGAATGGGATTGATCTTAAGTTCTTTCTCAGCTGTGGCATTGTCTGTGTATAGAAAGGCTGTTGATTTTTGTGTGTTGATTTGTATATCTTATCACTTTACCAAACTCTTTTGTGAGTTTCAGTAGTCTTTTAGTGGAGTCTTTTGGATTCCTTATATATAGAATCATGTCATCTGCAAATAGGGATAGTTTGACTTCCTCCTTCCCAATTTGTATCCCTTTGATTTCTTTTTCTTTTTTCTCTCTTTTTTTTTCCCAATGACCCAAGCTAAAACTTCTAGGACTATATTGAATAGCAATGGTGAGAGTGCACATCCTTGTCTGCTTCTGTATCTCAGTAGGAATGATTCCAACTTTTCCCCATTCAATAGGATGCTGGCCATGGGTTTGTCATAAATTGCCTTGATTGTGTTCAGGAATGTTCCTTCTATACCCAGTTTGTTTAGAGTTTTCATCATGAAATTGTGTTGTATTTTGTCAAATGCTCTCTCTGCATGTATTGAGAACACCATATGGTTTTTTTCTTTAGTTGGTTAATGTGATGTATCACATTGATGGATTTGCAAATGTTGAACTATCCCTGCATACCAGGGATAAATCCCATTTGATCTGAGTGAATAGTTTTTCTGATGTATTGTTGGATTCGATTGGCTAGGATTTTGTTGAGGGGTTTTGCATCTGGGTTCATCAGGGAAATTGGTCTATAGTTCTCTTTCTATGTTGTATTTTCAGGTCTAGAAATTAAGGTGATGTTGGCTTCATAGAAACATTGAAAGGGAGGATTCTCTCCCTTTCAGTTGTTTTGAATAGCTTGGGAAGAATTGGGAAGAATTGGAGTTAGTTCTTCTTTAACTGTCTAGTAGAATTAATCAGTGAAACCAACTGTTCCTGGGCTTTTCTTTGTTGGGAGTGTCTTTATTCAATTTCTGTCTTGATTATTGATCTGTTTAGGTTTTCTGTGTCTTCATGGCTCAATTTAGGAAGGTTGTGTGTGTCCATTTCTTCTAGGTTTCCCAGTTTGTGGACATAGAGCTCTTTGTAGTAATTTCTGATGATTATTTTTATTTCTCTGTTGTCTATTGTTACATTTACTTTTCCATCTCTAATTTTATTGATTTGGGTCTTCTTTTTTTGGTTAGTTGGGCCAATGGTGTGCCAATTTTATTTATTTTTTGAAAAGCCAGCTATTTGTTTTGCTGATCTTTTGTATATTTTTTTTGTTTTCTTTTAAAGGATTTATTTATTTATTTGAAAGACAGAGTTACAAAGAGAGGTAGAGAAAGAGACACACATCTTCTATCTGCTGGTTCACTAACCAGATGGCTGCAATGGTCAGAGTTGCTCTGATCCAAAGCCAGGAGCCAGGAACTTCTTTTCGGTCTCCCATGTGGGTGCAGGGGTCCAAGGAATTGGGCAATCTTCCACTGCTTTCCCATGGATCAGAAGAGGAGCAGTTGGGACTAGAACCAGCACCCATATGGGATGCTGGCACTTCAGGCAAGGGCTTTAACCCACTGCCCAACAGCACTGGCACCTTTGTTTTCAATTTTATTTATTTCTTCTCTAATTTTAATTATTTCTTTTTGCCTTCTAGATTTGGGTTTTGTTTACTATTGTTTATCTAGGTCCTTGAAATGCATTGATAGCTCATTTATTTGGTGGCTTTCCAATTTCTTAATATAGGCACTGATTGCTATAAACTTTCCTCTTAACACTACTTTGGCTGTATTCCATAAAAATTTTATATGCTGTATTGTCATCTTCATTTGTTTCCATAATTTTTTTGATTTCTTTAATGACCCACTGTTCATTAGGGGCATGCTCTTCAGTCTCCATGTGTTTGCATATGTTCTAGAGATTGCTGAGTCGTTGATTCCAGATTCTTTCCCCTGTGGTCAGATAAAATGCATGAGTTGATTTTGATTTTTTTGAATTTGCTCAGATTTGCTTTATGACCTAGCATGTGGTCAATTCTAGAGAAAGTTCCATGCACTGGTGGGAAGAATGTGTATTCTGTGACTGTAGGATGAAAAGTTCTGTAGATATCTGTTAGGTCCATGGGTCTGTAGTGTTGATGACCTCTGCTGTTTCTTTGCTGATTTTCTGTTTGGTTGACCTGTCCAGTGCTGGAAGTGGAATATTGATGTCCCCCATTACTATTGTATTTGAGTCTGTGTCTCCCTTCAGATATATTAACTGTTCTTTTAAATATCCAGGTGCCCTGTAATTAGGTGTATATATGTTTGTATTACTCACATCTTCCTGTTGAATTGATCCCTTAATCATTAAATAGTGCCCTTCTTTGTCTCTTTTAACAGTTATTATGTTAAAGTCTATTGTTTCTTATATAAGGATGGCTACATCAGCAGATGGTTTTCTCAAGGCGAGTTTTGGGAATTCTCAAGAAAGCATTATTTATCTGTTAACGTAAAACTGAATGTGTTGCAAAGTTAACAGTTAGCTTTTGTTAATGGAGTCATCTGAACTATGGCTACACAGACAAAAAGAAAGTTGCAGTATTGTCTGCATGGTGCATTTCAGAAGGGACTACCAAGTCCAAGATGAGAGCCATGCCGTTCAGGACTATATGTGGGTGTGCATGTTGCAAGGCAGCAACAGTCACAGTCAATCAAATCTGTACTACACTTTGGAGAAGTAAAATGTTTTGAGTTGATTACTAAATATGAGTATTTTCTTATCTAGAATTTTGGGTAGATGGACCAGGGCCATCAAATATGCATAATATGTGCTTATTCTTGATCACCTCCATAAAGACATGTTAATGGCTTATGCTTAGTTTCAAGCCCAGTGTCTATCAGATTGCCCATCCTTGCTGAAAACTGCTCTCCTCTTGAAAACAAGTTAGTGGAGGAATGAATGAGAGATTGCACATCAAAATTCTTCATGAACTTGACATACTGATTGATTTTACTTTTGAATCCCAGCTGTGCTCTAAGGTTTTCTTTATTCTAGTTTAGTGTTGTTTTGAGAAGGAATACTGTATTGGACATACATTGAAAAATCCTGCCTTTCAGGATTCCTAAGCAGACAATGAACAGGTTTTAGAGACTTGGCAGTGAGTTTACCAGAGATGTTTTCCTGTTAACATAGTTTCTAAGGTTTTTCATCTGCTCGATAAGTATTTCTCTACTGATTAAGATATGATAGACAGATCAGGTTATTGAATGTAATACTTTCATTCATGTGAGGTAGTATGTGATCTTACACATGGAAATTGGCAAAATGTGCAAATAGTAACCAAACTGGTTGTCAGAATCCAGCTGTGCCAGTTTTGTTTTGTTTTTTTTTTTCTCTCTCATATGCCTGCTATAGCTTGTACTTGTTTATACAATCTAATCTATAACATTTAATCTCTTAGCAAGAGTTTAACACTCTGCCTCTGCATGTGGTTAATTCACAACTTGATTAAGGAATAGTTTTCTAAGGCATTTCTTAAACCTTCCATTTGCCCCAGTTATTGTTTAAAACATGAACTGCATGTATTACAAAGACAGAGAAATGACAATGAAGCACTGATTATTCAGAAAGTGTAAAGGTTCAACATATTCCTATAAAACAATGATTGAGTTATTCTATTAGTTAGCTCATAAAGATAAAAAAAAAACACTGGATAGCATGGTATGCCTCTTGATCTATGTGGCAAAAAAATTCCTTTGAATTGCATACTCACTCTAAAAGATAAATATCGACGCCAATCTGCTGGTGATGAAGTGAGAGCATGGGTGTGGAGATGAGACCAATGGGCAGGCATTTTCTGAGTCAGGGCCCTGGGCTGGGTTGTGTTGTTCTTGCCTTGTGACTGTGTTTGACCATGGTCCCTAGGGTAAATGTCAGAATCCTATGAAGTTACTGAGTCATCTCTAAAGTAGTTACCCATCCAGACTGGGCAAATATGAAAAAAATAATATAAAATCTGGACACCAGCCCACCCTGGAACTGATGCTCCGGATGAAACAGGAAGGTAGAAATTGAGGAACGTTTTTTTTTTTTTTTTTAAATCAATGAGAAAACAGTTGACATAGCTTTTGTTGACCTGTCTGAAATAAAATCAAGTGGGCAGTAGCAAGAAGGAGTTTATTAAGTTTTTTAAAAGAATTACAAATTGAAAACCCAAATGTAGCCAGAAAAGTCTGAATGTGTGCCAAAAAAATTTAGGTTGTACAAGGCTTTTACAGGGGAGGGGAAATGAAGACGAAGGAAATTCCAGGCAGCTTGTGCGCTTTGTTTGCCAAGGAAGGTGATTGATGCCATCAAGCTGCCAAACACTAGGCTTATACGTGATTGGTTGCCACAGCTATCTCTAGATGGAAAGTTTACATGTGGCACTTATAGCTATTATTTTGTTTATGGCTTTTGCAAAGTTGGCCCAGTTTAAAAGTTCGTGCTTTATTCTGGGTACAGATGGTGTCACAATTCCCTCTTAGAATGGTTCCCCAGGGTCTGATTCTGTGGTACAGTGTGTAAAACCACCATCTACAGTGCCCGCATCCCATATGGGCACCAGTTTAAGTTCTGGCTGCTCCACTTCCAATCCAACTCCCTGCTAATGCACCTGGGAAAGCAGTGGAAGATGGCCCAAGTGCTTGGGCCCCTGTATCCATGTGGGAGACAGGAACAAGCTTCTAGCTCCTGGCTTCAACCTGGCCTAGCTCTGACCATTGTGGCCATTTTGGGGTTGAACCGGGGGATGGAAGATCCCTCTCTCTCTCTCTCATTCTGTCTCTCTAATTCTGATTTTCAAATAAGTAAATGTTCTTTTTTTTTTTAAGACTTTATTTATTTGAAAGGTAGAGTTACAGACAGTGAGAGGGAGAGACAGAGAAAGGTCTTCCTTCTGTTGGTTCACTCCCCAGATGGCTGCAACGGCTGGAGCTGCGCTGATCCGAAGCTAGGAGCCAGGTGCTTATTCTGCTCTCCCATGCAGGTGCAGGGGCCCAAGTACTTGGGCCATCTTCTGCTGTTTTCCCAGGCCGTAGCAGAGAGCTGGATTGGAAGAGGGGCAGCTGGGATTAGAACTGGCATTCATATGGGATGCCAAGGCCACAGGCGGAGGATTAACATACTGCGCCACGGGGCAGGCCCGCTGCTCCACTTCTGATCCAGCTCCCTGCTGATAGCCTGGAAAAGCAGTGGAAGATGGCCCAGGTACTTGGGCCTCTGCACCCACTTGGGAGACCCAGAAGTAGCTCCTGGATCCTGGTTTCACATTGGCACAGCTGTAGTCATTGTGGCCATTTGAGGAGTGAACCAGTGGATGGAAGACTTCTCTCTGTGTCTCTCCCTCCCTCTGCAACTCTGCCTCTCAAGTAAATAAATAAATCTTTAAAACAAAATTCCAGCACTGACCCAGTTTAACTGTATATATGGCCTTATGCAAGTTTCTTAACCTATGTAGGTACCAGTTTTTCTTCTCTATAAAATGTAGAGTTACACAGAGGGAGAAGGAGAGTGAGAGCGAGAGCGAGAGCGAGAGCGAGAGAGAGAGAGAGAGAGAGAAGTCTTCCATCTGCTGGTTCACTCCCCACTTGGCCGCAATGGCCAGAGCTGTGCCAATCCAAAGCCAGGAACCAGGAGCCAGGAGCTTCTTCTGGGTCTCCCACGCAGGTGTAGGGGCCCAAGGATTTGGACCATCTTCTACTGCTTTTGCAGGCCACAGCAGAGAGCTCTATTGGAAGAAGAGTAGCCAGGAATAGAATCAGCGCTCATATGGGATGCTGGTGCCACAGGCAGAGGATTAACCTACTGTGCCATGGCGCTGGCCCCATAAATATTCTTTCTTTTCTTTTCTTTTTTTTTTTTTAAAAGAATGGCTCCCTGATACCATTTGTTGTGCTCTTGACTAAAGTGACTGCTGCATTTTTTTTTCAAACTGGTTTGATGTTTTTCAAGAAGGGATTGGAGAGCACAAAACGAGCAATAGTTTATTCTGAGCTCTGAGGCATGATAAAACTAGATGTCTAGTTTCACAATATGGCACCATGGGTCAGTCTAATGTGCTTCCATGTATTATATTACTAGTTCATATATGTGTGTTGTATGACATTTGGAATTTGGTCTCCTCCCTTTTTGTATCTCTCATGTTCCCTTTGTAGTTGTAGGCAGGTGACTGCAGTTGTAGGTTTCTCAATTTCTCCTTTCTTCTTGTTTTTTTGTTCTGGTGCTAATTAATCACCTCAACCCCAAGCACCCCTGCCCAGAAACTTTCCAGATCCTATATTTCCCTGATTGATTAAGTTGGATTTTATTTACTCTCCTTCAAAGTCTCAATGTTTTACTTCTTATTTAATTTATCCCTCTCCAGTTCTAACAAGTTTCCTATGTCTTTACATGTACTTTTTCCCACTTCTTGGACACCATTTGTGTTCTTTGTTCTCCTCTGGTCTATCTGAAATTTCTTCTTCTTTGAGACTGAGGTTGGATCCCATCTCTTCTGACTACTCCATAACCATTTGACTTCCTTCCCTGATCTGCAAGGTAATTGTTTTATTATGGGATAATCTATCAGGCATCTACAAAGATGATTGTTCAAGTTCCTGTTTTCATATTCCAACATGAGGCTAGAATGTATTAAATTGAAATTTTGTTTCCTTTTTGAGTGGGCTGAGACTATCTAAGGTTAGCAAAAAGCTATCAGGTGTTATAAGTTTGTCATTAGTTCATGAAAAAATTTAATCTAAAAATCTTTGAAAATAGGGTCATTGGGAGAAAATGGCAAAAGTAGTCTGTGGTGGGGAAAAGTTTTAAACCATTAAATGAGCATATATTTGGTTCCTTAGTTTTTATGTAATCAGGTGGCTGAGAGCATGATCTTTGAAGTCAGGCAGGCCTGGGATTGCCACTTTCAGTCTTCCTGATTTTAGGCAATTTGCATTATCTTTTGGACTTTTGGTTTCTCACTAGGAAGGTGAGTCAAGCCAAGTATGCACAATGCCTAAATCATATTAAATGGACATTGTTATTTTTAATATTTAAAATTTTAAATACTTTTAAAAATATTTAAAATTTTAAATATATTTGAATTTATTTTTTACTATTTTAAAAATTATTCTGAGAGAGAGAGAGAGAGAGAGGAATCTTTCATCCACTGAATGACTTCCCAAATATCCACAGTGGCCAAGACTGGGCCAGGCCAAAGCTATGAGCTGGGAACTCAATCCATGTTTCCCACATGGATGGTGGGGGCATACTCCTTGAATCACCACCTGCTGCCTTCCAGGGTGTACGCTAGTTGGAATTGGAAGCCTGAGCTGAGACTTGAGCCCAGGCACGCTGATGTAGGATGAAGACATCTTCACCAGTAGGCCAAATGTCCACCCCTGTTTTATGATTATTGTTATATCTCATTTGCTATTTTCTGTAATTTTTTTCCTCTGTTAGGCAGAATAGTTGCCAACCTCCCACTCTGCCCCCATCCCCGTCTCATGTTCATATCCAATTCCCAGAATCTCTCTTGGCAAAACGTGGTCTCTAGAAACAAGCTGGAAAACATATGACAATGGATTTTCCTGTACAGCTTCTAGAAAGGAAGGCAAGCCTGCTGGCACTTTGATGTTAGCCCAGTGAATCTCATTTTGTATTCCTGGCCTCTAGAACTCTAAGTTAATAAATTTGTGTTAGTTTTTGTTTTTGTTTTTAAATATGTATTTATTTATTTGAAAGGCAGAGTTACAGAGAGAGGGAAGGGGAGAGAGAGAGAGAGAGAGAGAGAGAGAGAGGAAAGAGAGATAGAAAGAGAGATAGAAAGAGAGATAGATCCATCTTACATCTGCTTGTTCACTCACCAAATGGCCACAAGGGCCAGGGCTAGATCAGACCGAAGCCAGGAACCAGGAGTTTTATCAGGGTCTTCCAAGTGGGTTTCGGGGCCCAGGGACTTGGGCCATCTTCTGCTGCTTTCCCAAGCACATTAGCAAGGAGCTGGATTCAAAGTGGAACAGATAGGACTCAAACCTGGGCCCAAATGGGATGCCGGCACGGCAGGTGGAGGTTTAACCCATTGCAACACATTGCTGATGCCAATTTGTATTGTTTTTAACGACTATTGTGGCAATTTGATAGACTATCAGCATAAAATAAATCCTTCTCCCCAGCAGGACTCCTTTTGAGGGCCAATTCTGTATAGGTTACCATAGGCAAAGTGTCGTCTATAATAATAGATTAATAAATTGAAACTACTGAGGGTTTCAGTTGAAAGACATACTCAATTGTAATTTGCCCATTTTCAGTGGAGAAGAGGAAATTAGTTAATATAAGCCTGCCCTCTTTCTGAAGGTGGATTCCCATTGCTATACATGTTAAAAATAGTGGGGAAATTCCCCATTTCACTGCCAAGGAGAGATCCTCACTGGTGATGCAGTCATCCATAACCAAATTAGGGTTTTCCCCCTCAGTGTCCTTGCCTTCTATAATTAAAGACAGTTTTCAAGGTCAATAACAATAACTACCATGAATTAGGTATACAGTTTGTGGCAGACATTATGCTAATTCTCGTAGTAAGAAGAAATGTAGTCTTGTTTTTTAAACTTAAGGTCATGAATCTCAGTGGACTGCAAAATCATTTTTATGAGGACTAAGTATAAGTTTCTAAATAATAGAATAGAAAATAGTAATGTATTGCATGAAGTAAGACTAGGAACAGTTTCATCAAATTTTGCTTTTGATTATCTATATGATATAGTTTTTAAGGGGTTCATGGGAAATATGAAAGGTGAAATTCTTTTGGTGCAACCATTTTTGAAATTGGTGTGTAGTGTTTTCATAACACATTTCCTTGAATTTTTTGAACATCTCTTGTACATATTATATAGGAGATATATATATATATATAATACAATGTATATAATACATAGATGTGCGCACTGGCTTATGTTACAGAAAAATCTCTTACAATGTGTTGTAGTAAAAAATATTTCTTCAAGGGGCTGGTGCTGTGGTGTAGTGGGCTAAGCCTCTGCTTGTGGTGCTGGCATCCCTTATGGACACCTGTTCTAGTCCTGACTACTCCACTTCCAATCCAGCTCCTTGCTGATGGCCTGGGAAAGCTAGTGGAAGATGCTTAAGTGCTTTGGCCCCTGCACCCACATGTGAGACCCGGAAGAAGCTCCTAGCTCCTGGCTTCTGATTGGCTCACCTCTGGTCATTGTTGCCATTTGGGGAATAAACCATCGGATGGAAGAGCTCTCTCTCTGTCCCTCTCTGTCTGTAACTCTACCTTTCAAATAAATAAATAAAATTTAAAAAAAATTTCTGAGAATAGGTCATATTTAAAAGTTTTTAGAACCACCTGTTGGGTGGTTAAAGATATAGGCTTGGGACTAACAATGCGGCACAGAGGGTTAAGCCGTCATCCCATTTGGGCACCTCTGATCCATTTTCCTGATAAAGTGCCTGGGAAAGCAGCAGAAGTTGGCTCAAGAACTTGGGCTCCTGCTGCCCATGTGGGAGACCGGATGGAATTCTAGGCTTCTGGCTTCAGCCTGGCATAAACTCAGCTGTTTAGGCCATTTGGGAAGTGAAACAGCAGATGGAAGATTCTCTCTCTCTCTGCCTTTCTCTCTCTCTCTCCCTTTCTCTCTGTAACTCTGCCTTTCAAATACATAAATAATTCCTTTGAATTAGATCCCTCAACTTAGTCATGGGCACACAAGACAACTGCCAGCCTCATTCAAGGGGGAAGGCACCTTACCACATTTTAGAGAACAAAAGACATTTATTGACTCATTCAGAAAGTATTTATCTACTGAGCATTCAGTGTGTGCCAGGAGTTGTTCTAAATAAACCATAGCAATTTCCACACATTTTAATAACACTTTGCCATTTAAAATATTTGCTAAACATGTAGACATAAAGTAGGAAAGAAAAAAAATACATTAATGCACAGACCCTCTAGGTATTCTTATTAAAGACAGCTACTAGGAAATAATATTTTCCTTAACTTTCATTTATTTCTCCCAAGTCTCAGGAAGTTAAAAACCCCAATATTTTAAGTGTTTCTCGTCTCCTGTGTTCCTAGGCCTTGAAAGATCTTAAGTCTTTACCTAATTAAAATTTTTATTTATATTTATTAATTTCAAAGGCAGAAAGAGGAGGGAAAAGAGAGAGGAGAGAGAGAGAGAGAATGAGAAAGTGAAAGAGAAACAGAGCAAGAGAGAGAGAAAGAGAGAGAGAGGTATTTTCCAACCACTGGTTCATACTACCCAAATTCCCATAACAGCCAACAGCCAGGGCTAAGCCAAGGCTGAAGCCAGGAGCCAAGATCTTGCTCCATGTCTCCCATGTGGGTAACAGTGACCCAAGTACTTGAGTATCTGCTGCCTACTGGGGTACACATTAGCAGAAATCTGGAATCAGGAGCAGAGCTTGGAACTGTGAACACAGGCACTCTAATATGGCATGCAGGCATCTTAACTGCTGTGTCAAGTGACCACTCCAAGTCTATGGCTGTTTTATTGATTTTTGCACCCACTGTTCACAAAGACCAAAAATGGAAAGAATAATAAGTACTAGAAAAATAAATACTTTTAAGCTTCATGTTGATATTGTCTTTGTTTCCAGGAGAGCTGCTCTCAGCTGGCCTCTGGGAATCCTTCAGAGCCCCTTGTTTCCCCCACAGTGGACACTGGTAGAGAGTCTTCCCGGTGTGTTGTCCTCACATCCCTGTTGGTCAGTTCCACTAGTTATCTGTTTAAGACCTTGTGCTCTGCTGCCTGCACCTCATACTCTGCACCCAGATAGAAGCATGTTGAAAAGTCACCACTTCCTTTCTTTCTGTATATTTGGAAAGACTTACAGAGTGCAATTATGGTGATAGCCTACCTCCTACAATTGAACTTAAAAAACTAGGTAAAAGGTTATTTTGTAAAGGCTGGTTGTAGTGACTTCCTGCATAATAGATGACTGGAATATGACACACCCAGATTTTGCCCTTTTCCTTATGTTATCAATTATGGGTTTTGTTTTGAAAGGAAAACTCAATTTCCCTCTCAAATCAAGAAATTACTGTAAAGAACTGAAGTTCCATGAACTTTTTGAAGTGTTTATATATATTGTTTACAAGAACAAGATGATTAATTAGTTCTCTTTTGGTTAGATATGTCAAGTGCTAATGTAATAGATATTCACGAGATAATCAAGGGGACCAATTTTATTTAGACCACAATATCTACTGAGGCATCTCAGATCTTCTATTTTATGTACCTGAAAATGTGGTGCATGGGTTAGCAGCATAGACAAGACCTAGGAGAGCTTGTTAGACTTGTAGGATCTCAAGCCCCATCTGTTCTAATCGAGTCAGAATCATATACACCATAAAATTTGAGAGGTGGAGTATTAGAAGACATACAATAACTTGTAGCATTTCTACCAGAGGATTGTCAATGTGCAGAATTTTATAACTAACTGACACTAGCATATGACAGCATAGAACTAAAAGCCACCTTGGTGACTTCAAAGAGTAAATGTCATATGGTATTAACTATCATCTAATAGGTTAATTAGGCACAGACTATAACTTGTTTTCGAGGAGGGGTGTCATGAATATTTCTATATTGTTCTCAATAAATATTTGCTATATTTATAGGTAATTGTTATGTCCCTGTATAGGCTATAATTTTTATAGCTCTGCATAAACACATAGTGTATTTACAGTCTTTATTTGAATGTCTGACCAGTTGGAGAAGCTAGACATGTGTAACCAGTTTAAGCTTACCAATCAAGTTTAGAAAACAAAACGTGGACTTCCGCCTAGTTTCTTTCCTCCACATGGGCTCCTGTGATTTGTATAATGCTACAGACTTAAGGAAACTGGTAGGAGGCCAAAATTCTCTGGGTACCTGTATGACTCATTCACCTCATTTGTATATGTACCATCATAGGCTTTTAACACTGAGCAATATTTGGAGATGAAAAGATTAGAATAATTCTGAGCCCATCAAATTGTAGGTTGTCATCTTTTACGAGAATTTGCTTTCCTGGCACAACAGGTTGTCATCACTGTTTATATTTTATTTTAGGCTTAGATCCTGAGCCCCTCTATTCATGAGAAATCTAATGTACTTCTTCAGATAAGCTGCTTTGGAATTAGGAAGCACAAGGTCAATGCCAGTTATTTTTCTCCAGCCACGTCCTTACAAGTGAGTAGGGATAGAATTTAGGTCATGATTCACGAAATTCAGGCTTTATTTTGAAGGAACTTATGATTGTGAACAGTTGTGGAAATGTTGTGCTTTTTCTCAAAGGGAAATTGTTGAAAGATATGCTCTTGTGAAAACCACAAAGGACGTTGCACATGCAGAGAAAGCACCGACCTTTAACTCTGATGCCCCTTTCAAGGAAATCTGCAAGGCCCCTGATTCGTGAACACTTTGGTCCTCTGTAGTTGACAGGAGGGTGAGGATCTGTAGAGGAGAGGACAGCTGGGATCTCTGTCCTATGCCCTGTGGCATCTCACTAATCACTGTTTCCTCCCCCACCCCAGCTGACCTCAGGGAAGATATCAGAATCTGTATCTTTCACACTCATGCCTGGCCAGAGCAAACATCCCTTCCTAAATTTCCCACAGCACTGGTGAGGTCACACTGTGGTATCCACTAGCATGTGTTTACCAGCAGTTCAGAGATGACAACAGAAAATTACAATGTCATGAGCAACCATAACCGCTCCCTCAGCGAGGCCTGTTTTTCACAGTGAAGACAGAACCCGTCGTCAACTCACAGGAGTATCTGGAGAGGAGGAGCACAGGAGGAACTAGAGAGTGATTTGGGGAGGTGTCTTCAAGCCAGTCTTCCCAAGCCGCTGAGTCTTCTGTCTTTGGCTTGTTGCCTCCTCTCCCCAAGGAGGAAGTGTTTGCGGAGGATTGGCCACTCCTCTCATCACATCCTGAACTCAGAGGCTTATCTGATAGGAGGGGAGAAGCGTAGTAAAGATGACATCATGGCCTGGAAATAAAACGCCTTGAGACTTTAGAGAAGATCCTATTCCTGTCGGTCTCAGAGGGGAAGCTCAGTAGGCTGGAGAGATTTAAACGGCAAGAGACAGCTACTAAACAGCAGCATCTGAACACAGCTTCAGAATAATCCACAATTAATGCTTTCACGGACGAGCATTTCATGATGAAACGATTTCTCAATTCTGTTATCTCGTGTGGTATTAGTAGTCAGAGTGGTGATAACATTTGTGGTGTTTATTTAGAAAACTTTTACTTGGGAAAAATTGTGCCTTTCTCCATTGCAAACTAAGGATGTATATGCTGGGTAATAGAACTATGATTCATGTGAGTATACTGTCTCCTGCAGTATCCATGGGTATAAAATGCATGAATTCTCAAGTCTCATATAAAATGATGTATTTTCATATTACCCATGTATACCCTCCTGAATACTTTAAATGATTTCTAAATTACCTATGATATATAATACAATGTAAATGGTTTGTCATTGTTAATACTGTAATGTTTTGGCAATAATGCAAAAAAAAAGTCTGTGTGCGTTCATTACAGCTGCAATTTTGTTTCTACCTTTCTCTATCCAAAGTTGCTGGAATCTGCAGACTTGGGACACACTATTACAGAGGCCAACTGTGTTTGGTTATGTGTTTGTTTGTTCATTTGTTTGTTTTTAAAGATTTCTTTTATTTATTTGGAAAACAGAGTTATAGAGAGTGGTAGAGACAGACATAGAGAGAGAGAGAGGTCTTCCATCCGCTGGTTCACTCCTTAAATGGCCGCAACTGCTCGAGCTGAGCCAATCTGAAGATAGGAACATCTTCCAGGTCTCCCATGTAGGTTCAGAGGCCCAAGCACTTGGGCCATGCTCCACTGCTTTCTCAGGCACATTAGCAGGGAGCTGGATCGGAAGTGGAGCAGCTGGGACTCATATGGTGGCGCCCATATAGGATGCCAGAGCTGCAGTCTGGGGCTTTAACTCACTGTGCCACAATGAAGGCCCTGGTTGTTTTTAGAGTTAGATGTTATGTCTGCCACCCTCTGGCCATTACTGAGAAGGCATCTCAAATGCAGCTCAGAGAAGTGAGAGTAATTTGAGCTCTATTTGAAACCCAATTTTAACAACCATACACTTAGAACTACCTGTGGTGCTTATTAAATGCAGATTCCTGGACCCTAGCCCACACTTACATAACTGGAGTCTCAGGAGGTGGGGAGGGAATCTGAGTTTGTAACAATAATTAAGTAATTCCTTTGCCTACTAAAGTTGGAGATGTTTTGTCTTAGAGATATTGTGTGAACTTGAAGGTCAGAACTTTCTTGTCTGATTAATTGGGTTACTTAGCTCTCTTTTATGCATCATGTATACCATGTTTTCCTCTCTACCAATACTCGATTTCAGAGGACTCTGTGTGCTCTCTGAGTGACACTAACCTTTTGTTGTCCTGAAAACACAGGTGCTATGGGAGCTTAGTTCCCTGACCAGTTGTACTGACAAACTTTCAGCAGTGCCTCTTTTGCGATCGTATTTGTATTTTACATTTATTTTTTGAATTAATTTCCTTTAAACTTCACAAACCGTTTTCACATACCTTATTTCATTGGTCCTCACATTTTATCTTCTACTGACTTTCCTCAGAGACCAGGGGACACAATTTCCTTCAATTTTGATAATGTTCCATATATATATGTATATATATGTATATATATATGTATATATATATATATATATATATATACATATATATATCACATACTCTTATCTATGTCTATCTCCTTTATGTTCCATATATTTACACGCCCTAATAAACACGGTTTCTTTTTTTTTTTTAATGTCAATGAGAGTGAGAGAGTTAAATACATGTGAAGAATTCTTTTTTTTTTTTGGACAGGCAGAGTGGACAGTGAGAGAGAGAGAGAGAGAGACAGAGAGAAAGGTCTTCCTTTTGCCATTGGTTCAGCCTCCAATGGCCGCTGTGGCCAGCGCGCTGATCTGATGGCAGGAGCCAGGTGCTTCTCCTGGTCTCCCATGGGGTGCAGGACCCAAGCACTTGGGCCATCCTCCACTGCAGTCCCTGGCCACAGCAGAGAGCTGGCCTGGAAGAGGGGCAACTGGGACAGAATCCGGCACCCCGACCGGGACTAGAACCTGGTGTGCCGGTGCCACAAGGTGGAAGATTAGCCCAGGGAGCCGCGGTGTCGGCAATAAACACAGTTTCTAACTCTAGAGTTTCTAGGTTTTATAATTATGTTGGACTATGTTTTTATATTTGCAGTAGAAACTTCCTTACCAGTTATAAGAAAAATAAAAAGGTTTCCCCAGTGTTCCCTTGGGGTTCCTGAACTTCTTCATCAATCTAGATGTGAACTTTGGATTCAAAGGATAGATGCAAACAGAATACCAGGCTTGTCCTGGTGGGATGCTTGGCTGTCCCTGTTGAAGCAATTAAAACAATGGAGCATCCTGGTTTGTGTTATTTTATTGTTAATACATTCAGTAAATATTTATTGACTGCCAACTCATGCTATTTCAGAGTATACAGTAATGAATAAAGATTACAAAAACTACCTACTCTCCTGGAGGTCACATTTTCGAGGATTCTATTAAGACAAATTAAAATATATTAAATACTGTGGAGAAAAATCATATAGAAATGATGGCTAGTGAGTATAAATGGGTTTTAAATTATAAATAGGGTATTCTTGAAAGTCCTCTTTAAGAAAGGTATATTTAAGCAAAGATCCAAAAAAAAGCAGCAGAAATCTAGGGGAATAAAACTTTTCATACAGAGGCTATTATGTATGCAAAGACCTGAGACAGGAATTTGCATGTCCTGCTTCAGGTTAGCAAGGAGGCTTGAGTTTCTGGAACTGAGAGAATGAAGGGACAATAGTAGGAAATGAATCCAGAGAAGCAACTGGATGCTGGATCACTTAAGACTTTGTAGGTCACTGTATATCCTCTAAGTGAAATGGGCGACCATTGATTGTTTTTTAGCCAGGGAAGGCCCTGGCCTTCCTAAAAAAGGATCATTCTTGGGGCCACCCTTTTGGCACAGCAGGTAAAGCCACTTCCTGTAATGCTGGCATCCCAGATGCAAGTCTCAACTGTTCCACTTCCGATCCAGCTCCCTACTAATGCACCTGGCTTTGGATTGGCTCAGCTCTGACCATTGTAGCCATTTGGAGAGTAAACCAGCAGATGGAAGATCTCTCTCTCTCTCTCTCTCTTCCCTTCCCTTCTTCCCTTCTTCCCTCCTTCTCTCCTTTTCTCCTTCTCTCCCTCTCTCCCTCTCTCTGTAACTCTGCCTTTCAAATAAATAAATCTTTAAAAAATGTAATTCTGGATGCTATGTTAAGAATGCTGGAAAAGAATAAGGGAAAGAAAAGAAAGACCAAGTAGGAAGCTGTGATAGATCATTGTTAAACAAATATTCAGCTTACTGTCATCCATTTCATTGAATGGAGTAAACTTCCCTAGCTTAATAACAACAAATTTGGCCAAATGACTTGCTTGAACCAACAGCATGTGAAAGAAAAGTCCAGAGGTGAGCCTTTCCAAAACATAGCAAGTTCATTCCTGCCTTTTATTCCAAGTAGCCCATGCTCTTTTAGCTTGGGCCCCAGGATGAGTGACACGGAACAGACCTGAACCTGATCTGTAGCCTGGAGCCAAGCCAAGATGACACAGTAAAACTCAAGGAAACATAGCAGGAAAGCCACAGATGACTTATAGCCTATGAATAAAAATAAATTGTGTCTAAAGCCACTGAAGTTTGGGGGGAGGGAGTATTTTTTAATGCAGCATTATTGCAATAAATGTGATTAACACAGGTGTTATTGCAATGACTCAGGGAAAGAGTGATACTGAAATGCAGCAAAATAAGATAGTTGTGATAACATTAGATTCAGGGCAATGTTTTAAAGCTAAGAGTTGGAAGAATTTGCTGAGGATTTAGATATTTCTTTTGAAAGCTAAATTTCAAAATTCTGGTCCAAGTAAGTAGAAGGATTGAGTTGCCGTTGACATTGATTTGACATAGAAATGACTGAAAGAAGGGCAAGTTTACTTCTTTTGAGGAATGCAGGGGAGATCAGAATTCAACCTGACCCATCTTATATTTTTTAAGATTTATTTATTTATTTATTTGAAAGACATACACAGAGAGAGACAGAGAGAGAGAGAGAGAGAATGAATCTACCATCTACTGGTTCACTCCCCAAATGGCCACAATGGCTGGAGATGGGTCAGGCCAAAGCCAGGAGTCAGGAGCTTCTTCCAGGCCTCCCACGTGGGTGCAGGGGCAGAGAGCTGGATCAAAAGGGGAACTGTTGTGTCTCAAACCGGTGCCCATTAAGGATTGCTGGTATTGCAGGTGGCGACTTTACCCACTCAATTCAGGTGGCGACTTTACCCACTACACCACAATACTGGCCGCAGTACATCTTATGTTTGATGTGCTTATTATATTTGCAAGTGGAGATATCTTTTTATGCTTCACGAAGATGTGTCCAGCAAGCAGCTTGATCTTTAAATAAAGATTTTTAGAAAAACACTTCAGCTTTGGTCATGATGACCTTAAGGACTGGATTTACTCCTCCACTTCAAACAACTATAAAACTAGACAATGCCTTTTTTTTTTTTTTTTTTTGACAGGCAGAGTGGACAGTGAGAGAGAGAGACAGAGAGAAAGGTCTTCCTTTGCCGTTGGTTCACCCTCCAATGGCCGCCGTGGCCGGCGCGCTGCAGCGGGCGCACCGCGCTCATCCGATGGCAGGAGCCAGGTGCCAGGTGCTTTTCCTGGTCTCCCATGGCCTTTTCAGCGCTGGATCCAAGGCAGTGGGAAGCCTGGGAGAAGGAAAACAAAGTTAGACTTTATTATTTTCTTAGCTTGGCTTGCCATCTAGAGGCAGTTTTCAGGTTTTAAGGGTGCAGAAAAAACTCAGAGGCTGGTTGTCTAGCTGAATGGAGGGAAAGAAATTGAAGTACAGAGAGGCTAAGGGGGCCTGAAATTTTTCTCAAGGGGTGGAGGAAGAGACTGAGAATGTAGAAATCTTAAAGGGATCCCTTAGGCCTTAGTCTGGTATTGACATGTGCATATGAGAGAGGAAACTACTTGAGGCAGAGAAAAAAACTGCTAGAAAACAGTAAGCTAAACAATTCCTGAAGTTTGCTTGAGACTGACAGAGTTTGTGTTAAGATCTGTTAGAGGATCAGAACTTGTGGTTTTTGAGATGTTGACAAGGATACTCAGAAGAGCATTCAGTAGTAACATTAGTAGTGAGGCTAAATTAGCCTTAGACTGAAAGAGTCTCTGGATTTCCCTAAGAAAGTTTAAAAGAAAACCTCAAAATGATTAGAATTAGACTGGTTATAAGCAATTTAACTGTGTCCCAGAACAAAGTCCAAAATTATTAAAAGGAAAACAACAGGATCTACCACCCAATTAGGCAAGGTGTCAATGTCTAATATGCAGTAAATAATGTCAAATCATTAGAAAGAATAAGAGACATGTACCACCATGAGAAGAAAAAGGTCAATTAATAGAATCAAAACTAAGAATGAGAGAGGTGATGGAATAACTAAAGTTGGCTATTATAGGGGCAGGCATTTAGCTCAGAGATTGTGATGCCTCATAGAATGCCCACATCCCATATCAGAGTGCCTGGATCTGGGTGCCAGATGCATCCTGGGAGGTTGTAGGTGATGGCTTGGATACCTGGGTCTCTGATACCCACATGGAAGACCTGGATTGAGCTCCACCCTCCTGAATTTGGACTTGCCCAGTCCTGGCTATTGTGGGCAGTGGTCAGTTGATGGAAGCACTCTCTCTTGCTTGCTCTCTCTCTCTCTCTCTCTCTCTCTCTCTCTTTCAAATAAAATAAAAATAAAGATAAAAAGTTTACTGTTATCAAGAAGGCAGAGAGAGGAGCTGGTGCTGTGGCATAATAGGTTAAACCTCTGCCTAAGGAGCCAGCATCCCATATGGTTGCTGGTTCGAGTTCCGGCTGCTCCACTTCTGATCCAGCTCCCTTCTGATGGCCTGGGAAAGTAATAGAAGATGGTGCAAGTGCTTGGGACCCGGCACCCATGTGGGAGATCTGAAAGAAGCTCTTGGTTTCAGATTGGTCAAGTTCAGGATGTTGTGTCATTTGGGGAGTAAACCAGTGGATGGAAGATCTTTCTGTCTCTCTGTCTCTCCCTCTATCTGTAGCTCTGCCTCTTGAATAAATAAATAATTTTTTTTTAGAAAAAAGAAGGTAAAGAGAAACAAGAGTGATATGTGAGTAGTTACAATGGCTTTATCTTTAATAGGTAAAACCAGAAAGAATCCAAATGTTCATCAACTGGGAGTGAATAAGAAAATTGCACAACTATATATAGAATTCTACTCAGTAATAAGAAGGCAAGAACTACTGGTAGATGCAATAATGTGGGTAAGTCTCAAAAGAACTATGCTTAGAGAAAGAAACCATGCTCAAAATATCACCTAGTATATGACTGCATTTATCAGAGCTTCTAGATAAGACAAAATTGTAATGAAAGGAAGAAGGTTGGTGATTAGCAGGGGCTCAGAGAAGGGGAAGAGGGATTGACTGCAAAAGGACAGGAGAGAACCTTTTATATGATGGAAATATTCTAAATCTTGATTTTGATAATGATTACATGGCTGCCTCTGCCTCTTTGAAAGTCAGAGTTACACACACACACACACACACACACAGAGGTCTTCCATCTGCTGGTTCACTCCCCAATTGGCCACAACGGCTGGAGCTGAGCTGATCTGAAGCCAGGAGTCAGGAGCTTCCTCCAGGTCTCCCACGTGGGCGCAGGGGCCCAAGGACTTGGGCTGTCCTCTACTGCTTTCCCAGGCCATAGCAGAGAGCAGGATTTTGGAAGTGGAGCAGCCGGGTTTCGAACCGGCACCCATATGGGATGCTGACACTTCAGGCCAGGGCGTTAACCCACTGTGCCACAGCGCTAGCCCCAATAAATCTTTAAAAAAATATATTGTGTCTTAAGACACTCCAAAGCTTTGAGAGCAGGGAAATGAGAAAGAAGTAGCAAATATGATTTAGTACAGGTAGGCATTGAGGAAAACCAACTTTATATACTGTCCTGGAAGCTAAGTGAAAAACATATTTCCATAAGGAATGAAAATGTTTAATGTTTTGCTGCCTCTAAGTTATGACAACTGAATACTTTCTGTTGAACTTGGCAATCTAGTAAGAAGAGAATTTTTATTTTCTGTTGACAAATACAGTCTGACTGAGGATGCTTGGAATTACTTCAAAAGAGAACGAGAGCAGGTAAATTAGAGTCACTGAATATAGGCAACTGTATCCTAGGACTTCTGTTGTGAGGTGAAAAAGTGTAATAGAGTGTAGACCAGAGGGCAGTAATGTAATAAGAGAGTTTATTATTGTCGTGGTTATTTTAAGCTGGTAGCAATGTTGGTATGTTTTTACATTTTTACACTAATGGGAAAGATACAACAGAGGAAGAAACATTTATAATATAAGAAAAAACAAGGGAATGTTTTTGCTTAAGCAGGAAGAAGTTGATGGGATCTAGTAAACGAGTTGATGCATTGACCTTACATGGAGTATGGAGAGTTCATCCATATTAACAGGAAAACGATGTTAGAGTTTCTGGACACAGTTATAATGAGGTGAGTAGATGCTGTGGTGGGAGCTTACGGGAATTCTACTTTCTCAGACATACAGCAAGCAAGCTTGCCAGCTGAAACTCGGGATTAAGGAGAAGTTCTTGGAAGTTTGTGGTAAGAACAGAAGATAGGGAGCAGACACCTAGGGTGGGCGTGTGAATGAACTGGTTTGATTTTTGGGCAGCATTAAGAGCTCACTTGTGCAGATGGACCACCAATTTATAGTGAGACCAGTCAACTGGGCAGTGTGTTTTTGTTTTTCCACAAGAACACAGATACAGGGTGGATGGGGAGACGAACTTCCCCCGTATTAGGGTTTTTCTAGGAGCTGATAAGAAGGTGAGACAGGGGCAAGGGAGTTGAGAATATGTGCAAGAGGATGATGATCAATTTCAGCTGTGAACTGAATGGAAGCCATGATGAGAATGATGGACAATAGGAAAGTGGTGAGAATAATGAATGGTAGGATCAATGGGGTTCAAACTTTTAAAAAGTAGAGTATGTTTGAAAGCTGCAAGGTGGTGATTGGTAAAGGGATTTCTTAAAATTGTGAGCTGGGAAAGGGTAATGACAAGACTGAGGTTTCACTGAGTATGAATCCTGAGGTGGGTGGAGACCAAGGTTCCTGGAAGACATGAGGTTGCAGCTGGCAGTTTCCATATCTCTTGCAAATACATATTTTCTCTTTTTTCCTGTACCATAAGTGCTTCTTGATAAGTCTTCCTCATATGCAGAAAACTCACATCCCTTGATTCACCTCTGCTTTCAGCAGCAGCTGTGGGGAACACTTCCTGTGCTTGCTGAAGCCCTCCTGCGATGAGAAGCTGCCCTGTCCCTGCTTTCCTGCCTCGGGGCTTCCTCTGAAGCCTGGACAGCTCCCTCAGGGCAGGCAAGGTGACATTCAAGTAAGGAGGAACTTACATTTCTGCTAAAAAGTTTAAACCAGCTGGGAAGAGATGTTCCTGGGTAAATGCCTGAGCCACCTTTTCTTTGGGAGGGTGATTCAGGTCAACAGGGTTCCTGAGAGGATCCTTAAAGGGAATGAGTCACTGTTGTGTATTCTGGTAAATGATACAGCAGCATGTATCTTAATCTCACTCTCCCTGCTCCCTCACTGTTACTTCCTGTAATCACCTTTCAAATAGGTTCTTACCTCTGGATCTGCTTTGGGGAAGTCAGAGAGAAGCTGGTTGTTTGAATCAGTCAGATGACTATTCAGAAGTTAATAATAATGTTGGAATGAATGAAGTCGTCTAGGGATCACAATCTCAAAGATAAGGGGAGCACTTCTTAGCACACAGTGTAGTGCCTGACACTTAGTAATGATTTGGTACATGGTTGATGAATAAACCATCCATGGAGCACACTGGTCCCTCAGTCCAGTTTCATTTTTCTATTATAGGAACTCCTGGAAGACCATTCTGGAACTCCTACACCATGCTGATGCACCAAAGAGAAATGGTGAGACAGGTCTATTGGCTGGTTTAGGCTAGAAACTCCTGTTAAGGAGGACACTCAATCATGCTGCTTCACATCTCCTATGGAACGAAAGGTCCAGATATTTACCCCAAATTATCAAATTGAAACCATTCTATGTGGCTTGGGGAGCTGCAGCAAAATACACCAAACCTGCTCAAGGTGACCTTTCCTGTCTTTCCTCTCAGAGAAAGTCTTCTGGGTGCAATCACCTTCCCAGGATGCTTCATAGAATGCAGGGATTCTTCCTGGATACATTTATTTCAATATCAAAGGGCTGCAAATTCATGAAATGTTACTGTAAATCTATTAAGAAATATGTATACAACTTTAATATTTCTGTTCCTTAATGGATATCCAAATGGCTCCTGAAAACAAACAATGATTAAGGCCATTGATTAACTTAAAACATCATTTCTTTATTCTTAGATGTATTTATTTATTTATTTGAAAGTCAGAGTTACAGAGAGAAGGAGAGGCAGAGAGAGAGAGACAGGTCTTCCATCAGCTGGTTCATGCCCCAACTGGTTGCAACAGCTGGAGCTGGGTCGATCTGAAGCCAGGAGCCAGGAGCTTTTTCTGGGTGTCTCATGCAGGTGCAGGAGCCCAAGCACTCGGGCCATCTTCCAACTGCCTTCCCAGGCCATAGTAGAGAGCTGGATCGGAAGTGGAACAGCCGGGACTTGAACCGGCGCCCATATAGGGTGCTGGCACTGCAGGTGACAGCTTTTTCTGCTGTGTCACAGAGCCGGCCCCTTAAAAATTATTTTTAAATGAAACATAGCAGAGTTATAGATAAAGAGTTGATTAATATTGAACAGAAAAATGAGAGGAACTGATGGAAATACTCACCAAGCAGTTACACCCAAGTTTCTAAATGTAATGTTTTTTCTTATTCCTGTAATGAAAATTGTCATTAAGATGATGGAAGAAGTAGTTACTGCTGATAATGAAATATGTTGTGGAACACTTAAGAATGTTTATTAAGTTATATTTATTGGTAGAACAAAAAACATCCCATTTATACTTTAAGAGAAAGAAACTTGGCCGGCGCCGCAGCTCAGTAGGCTAATCCTCTGCCTTTCGGTGCCAGCACACCGGGTTCTAGTCCCGGTCGGGGCACCGGATTCTGTCCCAGTTGCCCCTCTTCCAGGCCAGCTCTCTGCTGTGGCCAGGGAGTGCAGTGGAGGATGGCCCAAGTGCTTGGGCCCTGCACCCCATGGGAGATCAGGAGAAGCACCTGGCTCCTGCCATCGGATCAGCGCGGTACACCGGCCGCAGCGCGCTGGCCGTGGCAGCCATTGGAGGGTGAACCAATGGCAAAAGGAAGACCTTTCTCTCTGTCTCTCTCTCACTGTCCACTCTGCCTGTCAAAAAAAAAAAAAAAAAAGAAAGAAACCAATATCCATGTTAAAGATGACATATTCTGCTATTTTATTCCAGTACTTACAAGTATATATGGCACATGCTGAATACTTTAAAAGAAGATAATTTGCAGTTAAAAATAATGTTTTATAACTAAGAAAATGGTATTGACCCCTGAGTATGCAATTTGACGTATCTGTATTTTTAATCTATCAGAGGGGTGGAAGTGAGAGGGACATCTAAAAAGTCACAGTGTCTTCCTCAGAAAACATGGATGGATAGATTAATTAAATGAAATTTAAATCCTCCCTAATTTCACTTTAGACAAACTATTATGTTTGGAATATCATATTTTGGGCGGTCAAATTGATCAAAAGATATACCTAGTCCTTGACTCAGAAGGAGATTTACCTCGACAGAATAGTTCTCAGATGGGTGATCTCTCAGTCTATTCAAGCTTTACAGCAGAATGCCACAGGGAGGCAGGACAGCTTGTGAATAGAGACTTATTTTTCATTGTTCTAAATGTTGGAGAAGTCCAAGATCAAGGTGCTGCAGACTTGGTGCCTGGTGAGGGCCTGCTTTGTGGTTCCTAGTGCTTTCTGGTGGTGTCCCATGGTGGAAGTGGGATCTCTCATGAGTTTCTTTTATAAGCACACTGATCCCAAAAGATCACCCTCCCCAAAAGATCCTACCTCCTAATACCATCATTTTGGGGTTAGGGTTTCAACATATGCATTTGTGGCATGGGAACATCAGATTGTAACAGATGTCTAGGGTTTTTTACTGCAGTGCTGTGAATAAGCCTTTTTTTTACACAATTTTTTTAAAGACTTATTTATTTATTTGAAAGGCAGAGTTATAGAGAGGCAGAGGCAGAGAGAGAGAGAGAGAGAGAGAGAGAGGTCTTCTATTCACTGATTCACTCCTCAGATGGCAGTAATGGCCAGAACTACACCGATCTGAGGCCAGGAGTCGGGAGCTTCTTCCAGGTCTCCCACATGGGTACAAGGGCCCAAGGATTTGGGTCATCTTTTACTGCTTACCCAGGCCATAGCAGAGAGCTGGATCGGAAGTAGAGCAGCCGGAACTTGAACTGGCGCCCATATGGGATGCCAGCACTGCAGGCGGCGGCTTTATCTGCTATGCACAGCGCTGGCCCACAAATAACTTTTAAACCTGAAATAACATCTATAGTGCTCTCATATTCATCTTGGTCTAACTGTATAATACAATATTAAATCACCAAAGAGAATGATATAAAATGTTTAATGTCCTTGAAAATTCTTTGTTGTCCATTCTTTAACAAGCTACAAGTAAAAATAATATTGTAAAAAGTAATAAATACATTATGACTTATACATGTATTTACGTATGCATACGTGTGTATATACACCTTTGTAAGTGTGTCTGTTTTGACTTATACTGTTCAAATACTGTCCGAGGCGCTGGGCATGGACTGTGGGAATGGGACTGTGCCAAGGGGCTCCTGCTCTTACGTAGCTTAGTTTAAGATTAGCTGAAATGATAGTGAAGGAGAGCTGCAGGTGCAGCAGATGATAGCCAAAGATGAATGAGATAAATTGAAGCCATACAAGGATCATCTGGAGCTAGGAATACAGCTTTACCAATGTCACATGAAATGAATTTGTAAGCAAAAAATTGCTCATTTCAGAAGACCAGAGAGCATGGAGACAGCTGATCAGGGATCATGCACAATAATCCAAAACAGCCTTTTTTTTTTTTTTTTTCTGTAGTCTTGCTCTTTACCCACAAGATGGCTGAGTAAGATCTTGGATTAATTAATGTTGGAAAGATGCCACAAGGGATGATTATGTTACATGTGGATATGGCTGAAATAAGACACTCTTGTCTGGGTTCATGCTTAACTGATTTAGTGTAACTTTTGTCCTAATGCTTTAGCAGTGGGATACAACACTGACACAGGCTTCCACAGTATCACACACACATCTACATTTTGCAGTTGAGCCAACACATAAAGGTGTTCCCTACAGGTTTGAACTTCAGCTCTTCACATTTACGAAACACTGTGTAGTAAGATTTCTCCCTGAAGTGAATGTTTACACTAGCTTACTTAAAATCTACACCATTCAAGAAACAATGGGATAGGTTCTTTGAGTGCTGCATGTTGTGACCATTTGTAGCTAATTCCTAGCAAACTACTAAAGGTCTACACTAAATGTTTTTGTTTTTTCTTCTTAAAGAAAAACAGAATGCTAATGTGTGGAATCTAAAGCTTAGAACTACGTATATGAGGGTACTTCAAAAGTTCACGGAGGGGCCAGCGCTGTGGCCTATAGGGTGAAGGTTCCGCCTGTGGTGCTGGCATCCCATGTGGGTGCCGGTTTGTGTCCTGGCCGCTCCACCTCTGATCTGCTAATGGCCTGGGAAAAGCTGTGGAAGATGACCCAGCTGCAAACATTGCTACCCAGGTGGGAGACCTGGTTGAAGCTCCTGGCTGGTCCAGCTGTGGCTGTTGTCTTTTGGGGAGAGAACTAGTGGATGTAAGATTCTCTTTCTCTCTCTCTAACTTTGACTTTCAAATAAATAAGTAAATCTTTTTTTAAAAGTTCATGGAAAATGTAAATGAATGATGTTTATTTTGGTATCAAATATTTGAAATTCATGTATAGGTTTTTCATACTACTCATATTCCATTAACTTTTTGAAGATCCTCAGACATTTAGTAGAAAGTCTAGGTTGAAATAGGAAATTAAATGATTGGTCAAGCACTTTACTTTGCTTCAAATGTTGAACAATATAAAAATGAGATACTGGGGGGCTGGTGCTCTGGCACAGCTGGTAAAGCTGCCACCTGCAGTGCTGGCATTCCGTGTGGGTGCCGGTTCAAGTCCCGGCTGCTCCACTTCTGATCCAGCTCTCTGCTATGGCCTGGGAAAACAGTAGAAGATGGCCCAAGTCCTTGGGCCCCTGCACCCACGTGGGAAGACCCGGAGGAAGCTTCTAGCTCCTGGCTTTGAATCAGCACAGCTCTGGCCATTGTGGCCATAAGGTGAGTGAACCAGTGGGTGGAAGACCTCTCTCTCTGCCTCTCCTTCTTACTCTGTGTAACTTTGCCTTTCAATTAAATAAAATAAGTCCTTTTAAAAAAAGTGAGTTATTGGCAAGACTAAATGTTTCAACTTAAATAGTAACTTTAGTAACTGCCTACCAAAGATAGCTTCACTTCCAGGTTAAATTTACTTTTCTTAAAGCATTTATTTATTTGAAAGGTAGAGAGTCAGAGAGATAGGGAGACAGACACAGAGACAGAAATAAAGGCAAACAGAGATCTTCCATCTATTGGTTCACTCTTCAAATGCTTAAAACAGCTTGGGATGGGCTAGGCTGAAACCAGGAGCCTGGAACTCAATCCAGGTCTCTCAGATAGGACACAGAACCTGAGTTATCATCTGTTGCTTCCCAGGGTTTGCATCAGTGCAAAGCTGGAATCAGGATCACAGCTGGGCTCAAACCCAGGCTCTTTGATATGGGGTATGAGCATCATGAGTAGCATCGTAACTACTGCTCCAGATGCCTGCCTCCGGATTAAATTTGTATGCTGAATTTCTCTAGCTTCATACACGTATTTATCATAAAAAATAATGCAATTTGAATTTTTCTAACAGTACAGCTGTTTTCTTTGCTCCACCTTTTTCGTTCTGTTGTGACAGGTCATAATAGAGATGATTTTGGAGATAGTGACAGCAGAAACCTTTGTTTTGTACTATTTGAACTGGAGCTATGGTACAGCGGGTTGAAGCCCTGGCTTGAAGCGCCAGTATCCCATAGGGTTGCTGGTTCAAGTCCTGGCTACTCCACTTCCCATCCAGCTCTCTGTTAATGCACCTGTGAATGCAGCAAAGGATGGCCCAAGTCCTTGGGCCCCTGCACCCATGTAGAAGGCCCGGAAGAAGCTCCTGGCTCAGCTCCGGCTGTTGTAGTCATTTGGGGAGTGAACTGCAGATGGAAGACCTCTCTCTCTGTCTCTACCTCTTTCTGTAACTCTGTCTTTCAAATAAATGCAATAAATCTTAAAAAAAAAAAAAGGTACTATTTTTCCATAAAAGTGCTCTTCCACAAACTAGCCACTCGGTGTCACTATTGCATCACACAGATGGAAACAAGTCAGCCTTCAGAGGCGCTATGTGAAGCTTGAACATGAAGGCTTTCTGTTTGTAGCAATACATTTGTTTGAAAAGTAATGCAATTCAATTACTTAGAATCATGCAATTATGTTTTAGAGGTTTTAGTTTGGTTATTTTTAGTATATTATTATGAATCCATCTTCCTAAGAATTTAAATTAGAAAATTTAAATGCAATCTTTTTGGGTATTTGTTTTTTATTTTATTTATTTGGGTACATGTATTTTATTTATTTATGTATTTAAGAGGCAGAGTATATTCCTATCTACTAGCTGACTCTTGTCTTACATGGCTGGATCTGAAATCTGGAATGCGATGCAGGTCTCTCATGTGTGTAGCAGGAACTAATTACTTGAGCCATTGCTACTGCTTCCTAGAGTCCACATTAGTAGGAAGCTGGAATCAGGAGCTGGAGCAAGACCCAGGAATTGAACTTAGGTATTCCTATATGGGGTGCCAACCTCTCATCCACCAGGCTATACATCCACCCCTGTATTTATATTTCAGACCTAGGAAAGGTATATTTTTTCAAACTCTGTGTCTCTGTGCCTCTGTGGCTTTGTTGAATCTGTTAAAGATCACCCAGAAATTGATTCCCTGACTTTGCCCCTGTTGTTATATTTTGAGAGTCTTATATTTTTCAAAAAATTGCCCTCACAATAAGTTAGTCTAACCAAAGCAATGTAGGGTACCCTGGGAGCATGATATCATTTATTTTTTTCTGCCATCTACAGGCTACAGTCTTGGCAGCCATGTACCATTAGAGGAAGATTTCTTTGCAGCCTGATGTAGAAAGAAGGAATGTGGCATGTCATTGTCTCTGAGCACCTCACCCTCAGTTGCTCTTTTAGTCACATTGATTTCCCCTCATGGCTGTGCACTTTCCCGAGGGTATCATGCAGCCTCGGCTCCTCATTCCTTTAGATTGCACATTCAAAAGAATGTCTCAGGAAGTACTCCACAGACTTTGAGAGCTGAACTCTGGAATATGAATCCTGAATACTACCCAGAATATGCCAGTTGGCGTAATCTTTAGTCATTTGCTAAATCCCCCTGACCTTTGCTTTTTCCCTTTTTAAAATAGGTGTAATCATTCCCATTGGTCAGGTTTCTTGTGAAGAGTAAATGAGCTAAGATGTGCTCAGCACAGTGTATTTAGATGCTTAATATAAAAATATATTGGTAAATATTCCCTGACACATGTAGAGATGGCAGTTTCTTTCTTTCTTTTATTTATTTATTTATTTATTTATTTTTTTGACAATGAGAGAGAGAGACAGAGAGAAAGGTCTTCCTTTGCTGTTGGTTCACCCTCCAATGGCCACTGCAGCCGGCGCACCACACCGCGCTCATCCGATGGCAGGAGCCAAGTGCTTCTCCTGGTCTCCCATGGGGTGCAGGGCCCAAGCACTTGGGCCATCCTCCGCTGCACTCCCTGGCCACAGCAGAGAGCTGGCCTGGAAGAGGGGCAACCGGGACAGAATCCGGCACCCCGACCGGGACTAGAACCCGGTGTGTTGGCGCCGCAAAGTGGAGGATTAGCCTACTGAGCCGCGGCGCCGGCCAGCAGTTTCTTTCAATAGGCATCTTTCCCTTCTCTGTGCAAATGCAAAGCAGGTGCAACAGGAATAATTATACTTTTTTTGGCAAATATTTAAAAATTTCTAATAATTACTATCAAGAAGCCTGTTTTTTTACCATCTATTCTGGATTTGGCATTTAAAAGGTAAATATATGCAACTCATGACTCATGGGCTTTTATGATTTATTGTACATGAAGCATTTTGACAAACATGAAGAACTTATAGTTAGTTGACAGCACTGGTAGCAATTTGCATAAATTTTTGTATCACCTAGCAGCATCTAGCATATACAGGACACTTAATAAATTTTGTAGATGTAATTAAAACAGTAAATGTTGAAGTAAATACATGGAATACATATAAGTCTAAATACATATGTGTACACATATATAGAGAGACTGAGAGGGGAAGAGAGAGAAAGGAGAGAGAGAGAGAGAGAGAAAGAGAGAGAGAGAAGATACTATATTAATCTTAATCTTCATCTCTTCAGGGTAAACTACTTATGTTATTTCACATGGAACCTATTGTGAAGTGGAATTACTGACTAGTGTAGGTAACTTCTGTTTTCTCATACCAGAATACTGTGCTAATTTGAGTTCAAGATTTCAAAGGGAAGTTATTTTAACAGCTTATCAACAAAATGTTGGTGTTGATCAGATTTAATATTGAATATAAAAACTAAGTTGTTATCCCATTCTTGTAAAAATAATAGATTTTTGCAAATATAGAATCTTAAATGCAATTCTTTTTTTTTTTTTTTTGACTAGCAGAGTTAGACAGTGAGAGAGACCGAGAGAAAGGTCTTCCTTTTGTGTTGGTTCACCCCCCAAATTGCCGCTACTGCTCTGTGCGCTGTGCTGATCCGAAGCCAGGAGCCAGGTGCTTCCTCCCGGTCTCCCATGCAGGTGCAGGGCACAAACGCTTGGGCCGTCCTCCACTGCCTTCTCGGGCCACAGCAGAGAGCTGGACTGGAAGAAGAGCAACCGGGACAGAACCCAGCGCCCTGACCGGGACTAGAACCTGGGGTGCCGGCAGGCAGAGGATTAGCCTAGTGAGCTGCGGTGCCGGCCAAATGCAATTCTTTTCAATACCCATTTATTAATCATTGAGGTAACACATAGAAGGTTTTATTATTCTCAGGCTACTGCTTTCAACTGTATTTTGTCCAGTCTCCATTTCCTATCATTTAATGATATCTCAGGCAATTCCCATAAATTTTGGGTCATTAATGGTTATTAAAACCCATTTCGGTACAGTTTAACATTTCCAAATTTCTGCATTGCTGGATCTTAAACTTTAGCAAGCAGGAAAATCACCTGGAGGGAGGGTGCTTATTAAAAATAGAAATGATTGTGTCCTAGCCCCAGAGTTTCTGATTCAGATCTATGAAAGGGCACGAGAGTACACGTTTCGTCTGAGTTTCTGGAAGACACTGTTTCTGCTCTCAGGGGAACTGCACTTAAGAATCCCTGCTGCAGAGCTCCTCTCCCTTTTCAAGGCTCTGGTGCTCTAACACTCAGTCTGATAAGAGTGGGGAGGAAGGATGGGGCCAGGGTGAATTCCTCTTGACTCAGCTGCCTGTGCCTGTGGTCCTTCCTCAGATGATTGCTGCTCTCCAGGACCAGTACTGGCTGATGGCGGCCTCTCACCTTCGTGTTTCCAAACGCCAGTTCTCTTGGGATGTCCCACATGGGGGTTCTTTGAGGGGCACTGAGGAGTGTGCCCATCCCCCACAACTGCACAATTTCCTAATATGTCAGGTTTTGCTCTGGCTTCATGCCTTTCCACTTCCTCTTTGCTTCCAACATTGGTTGTGCACTCGTCTAAGCCCATCTCCACAAACCTGCCTGAATTTTTAAAAAATGTTTTTTGAGAGAGAGAGAGAGAGAGAGAGAGAGAGAGAGAGAGAGAGGAGGAAGGAAGGGAGGAAGGAGGGGGAGGGAGGAGCTGGAGAGAGAGAGACATCTTCCATTTGCTGGTTTACCCTCCAAATGGCAAGAACAGCTAGGGCCGCATCAGGTTGAAGCCAGCAGTCAGGGAACTCATCAGGGTCTTCTGCATGTATGGCAGGGGTCCAGGAAATTGGGCCATCATCTGTTGCCTTCTGAGGTATATTGACAGAAATGTTGGATTTGGAAGCAGAGCAGCCAGGATTTGAATTAGGGCTCTGTTGTGGGAAGCTGGCCTCACAAGTAGTTATTTAACCCACTGTGCTGCAATGCCAGCTCCAGAGAGGTAGATTCTCCTTAAGTGTTTTTTAGGATTCAGGTGTAAAGCAATCAAGTGCTGTTTCAATGTCATTACTTGTTATTAGTATGTTTGCATTTTTAATATTTTCTTGGTTTAATTTTGGTACTTTGTATGTTTCTTAGAATTTATCCATTTGTTTGAGGTTTTACGATTTGTTAGCATCTAGTGGTTCATAGTGGTTTCTTTGTATTCTTTTTAAATATTTATATATTTTAAAGGAAGAATGAGAGAGAGAGAAAGAGACAGAGAGAGATCTTCCATTCACTGGCTCACCCCCCAAGTGACTGCAACAGCTAGATCTAGACCAGGCTGATCCAGGAGGCAGAAACTCCATCTTGTTTTCCCATGTGGGTAGCAGGGCCCCAAATACTTGGGCCATGTCCATGTTTTGCTGTATTTCCAGAAGCATGAACTGGGAGCTGGACTAGAAGCAGAGTAGCCAGGACTGAAACTGGCACTGCAGTACAAAATGCTGGTGTTGTAACTGGTGACTTAAACTGCAGCACCGCACTGCTGGCCCCAAGCCTTTGTTTTCCTGTGGTTTCAGTTGTAATATCTCCATTTTTATTTCTAATTTCATTTATTTTAATGATTTCTTTTTATTCCTTTGTTGATCTAGCTAAAGGTTAGCTTATCTTTTTTAAAAAAACTAGCTTTTTATTTTGTTTTTTTTGTTGTTGTTTTGTTTTTAGTTACAACTTATTTCTACTCTTTTTAATTTATTGCCTTCTGCTAATTTTGGGTTGCTTTTTCTTGATTTTCTAAGTTCTTGAGATGAAATCTTAGATTTTTTATATGAAATATTTCTATTTTTTAAATGTATGCACTTATTCCTATAAAATTACCTCTTCATTACTGCTTTTACTGTGTTCCACAAAGTTTGATATGTTGTGCTTTATTTTCATATGCTTCAAGACATTTTAAAATTTTCTCTTTAATTTCTTCAATAATTTACTGGTCATTCAGGAGCATATTGTTTAATTTACATGTATTTATAAATTTTCTGTTGTTTTTATTGATGGTTTTTAGTTTCATTCATTTTTGTCTGAAAAAATACATAGTATGATTTCAATTTTTTTAAAAAATTACTGAGACTTAATTTGTGGCCTAATATGTGGCTATTCTGGAAAATGCTGCATGTACTAATGAAAAGACTTAGACTCCAATACAATAGTACTGGGGGACTTCAATACTCCACTCTCAGAAATAGACAAATCAACCGGGCAGAAGATCAACAAGGAAACACGAGATTTATTTGACTCTATAGCCCAAATGGATCTAACAGATAACTACAGAACTTTTCATCCTACACTTGAAGAATACACATTCTTCTTACCAGTGCATGGAACTTACTGTAGGATTGATCACATAGTAGGCCATAAAGCAAGTCTCAACAAATTCAAAATAATTGAAATCATACCTTACATCTTCTCAGACCACAGTGGAATGAAGGTGGAAATTAGCAACTCAGGAATCCTTAGAGCATATAAAAACACATGGAGACTAAACAGCATGCTCCTGAATGAACACTGAGTCATAGAAGAAATCAAAAGAAAAATCAAAAATTTTCTGGAAGTAAATGAGGATAACAACACAACATATAAAAACTTATGGTAGGCCGGCACCGCAACTCAATAGGCTAATCCTCCACCTTGTGGCATCGGCACACTGGGTTCTAGTCCCGGTTGGGGTGCCAGATTCTATCTCAGTTGCCCCTCTTCCAGTCCAGCTCTCTGCTGTGGCCCGGGGGTGCAGTGGGGGATGGCCCAAGTGCTTGGGCCCTGCGCCCCATGGGAGACCAGGGTAAGCACTTGGCTCCTGCCATTGGATCAGTGTGGTGTGCCAGCCACAGTGTGCCAGCTGCGGCGGACATTGGAGGGTGAATCAATGGCAAAAAGAAGACCTTTCTCTCTCTCTCTCTCTCTCTCTCACTGTCCACTCTGCCTGTCAAAAAAATAAATAAAAAAAAAACTTATGGGAAACAGCAAAAGCAATGTTAAGAGGAAAGTTTATAGTAATAGGTGCCCACATCAAGAAATTGGAAAGGCACCAAACAAATGAGCTATCATTGCATCTCAAGGATCTAGAAAAACTGCAGCAAACCAGACCCAAAACTAGTAGGAGAAGAGAAATAATTAAAATGAGAGAAGAAATCAACAGAATTGAATAAAAAAAAATTACAAAAGATCAACCAAATAAAGAGTTGCTTTTTTAAAGAATAAACAAAATTGACACCCCATTGGCCCACCTAACTAAAAAAAGAAAAGACCCAAATCAATAAATCAGAGATGAAAAAGGGAATGTAACAACAGATACCACAGAAATAAAAAGAGTCATCAGAAATTACTACAAATAATTGTATGCCAGCAAACAGGGAAATCTATCAAGTATGGATAGATTCCTGGACACATACAACCTACCTAAATTGAACCAGGAAGACATAGAAAACTGAAACAGACCCATAACTGAGACAGAAATTGCATCAGTAAAAAAGGCCCTCCCAACAAAGAAAAGCCCAGGACCAGATGGATTCACTGCTGAATTCTAACAGACATTTAAAGAGGAACCAACTCCAATTTTTCTCAAACTTTTCAGAACAATTGAAAGAGAGGGAATCCTCCCAAATTCTTTCTATGAAGCCAGCATCACCTTAATTCCTAAACCTGAAGAAGATGCAGCATTGAAAGGAAATTACAAACCAATTTCCTTGATGAACATAGATGCAAAAATCCTCAATAAAATTCTGGCTAATAGAATGCAGCAACACATCAGAAAGATCAGCCACCCAGACCAAGTGGGATTTATCCTTGGTATGCAGGGATGGTTTAATGTTCACAAATCAATCAATGTGATATACAACATTAATAAACTGCAGAAGAAAAACCATATGATTATCTCCCTAGATGCAGAGAAAGCTTTTGATAAAATACAAAACCCTTTCATGATGAAAACTCTAAATTGGGTATAGAAGGCACATTCCTCAATACAATCAAAGGAATTTATGAAAAACCCATGGCCAACATCATATTGAATGGGGAAAAGTTGGAAGCATTTCCACTGAAATCTGGTACCAGACGGGGATGCCCACTCTCACCATTGCTATTCAAGATAGTACTGGAAATTTTAGCCAGAGCCATTAGGCAAGAAAAAGAAATTAAAGAGATACAAATTGGGAAAGAATAAGTCAAACAGTCCCTCTTTGCAAATGGTATGATTCTTTATTTAGGGGATCCAAAGAACTCTACTAAGAGACTACTGGAATTCATAGAAGAGTTTGGAAAAGTAGCAGGATAAAAAATCAATGCATGAAAATCAATAGCCTTTGTACACATAGGCGATGCCTTGGCTGAGAAAGAACTTCTAAGATCAATCTCATTCACAATAGCTACAAAAACAATCAAATACCTTGGAATAAACTTAACCAAGAATGTCAAAGATCTCTACGATAGAATATCAAAACCTTAAAGAAAGAAATAGAAGAAGATACCAAAAAATGGAAAAATCATTCATGCTCATGGATTGGAAGAATCAATATCATCAAAATGTCCATTCTCCCAAAAAGCAATTTACAGATTCAATACGATACCAATCAAAAGACATTCTTCTCAGATCTGGAAAAAATGATGCTGAAATTCATATGGAGACACAGGAGACCTCAAATAGCTAAAGCAATCTTGTACAACAAAAACAAAGCTGGAGGCATCACAATACCAGATTTCAGGACATACTACAGGGCAGTTATAATCGAAACAGCCTGGTACTGGTACAGAAACAGATGGATAGACCAATGGAACAGAATAGAAACACCAGAAATCAACCCAGACATCTATAGCCAACTTATATTTGATCAAGGATCTAAAACCAATTCCTGGAGTAAGGACATTCTATTCAATAAATGGTACTGGGAAAACTGGATTTCCACGTGCATAAACATGAAGGAAGACCACTATTTTACACCGTACACAAAATTCCACTCAACATGGATTAAAGATATAAATCTATGACCCAACACCATGAAATTATTAGAGAACATCGGAGAACTCTACAAGATATAGGATCAGGCAAAGACTTATTGAAAAAGTCCCCAGAAGCACAAGCAGTCAAAGCCAGAATTAACAATTGGGATTTCATCAAATTTAGAAGTTTGTGTACTTCAAAAGAAACAGTCGGGAAAGTAAAGAGGCAACTGACAGAATAGGAAAAAATATTTGCAAACTATGCAACAGATAAAGTTTTAATAATCAGAATCTACAAAAAGATAAAGAAACTCCACAACATCAAAACAAACTACCCACTTAAGAGATGGGCCAAGGACCTAAATAGACGTTTTTCAAAAGAGGAAATCCAAACAGCCAACAGACACATGAAAAAATGTTCAAGATCACTAGCAATCAGGGAAATGCAAATCAAAACCACAGTGAGGTTTCACCTCACCCAGGTCAGAATGGCTTACATACAGAAATCTACCAACAATTAGATGCTAGAGAGGATGTGGGGAAAAAGGGACGCTAACTCACTGTTGGTGGGAATGTAAACTGGTAAGGCCACTATGGAAGTCAGTTTGGAGATTCCTCAGAAGCCTGACTATAACCCTACCATACAACCCAGCCATCCCACTCCTTGGAATTTACCCAAAGGAAATTAAATTGGCAAATAAAAGTGCTGTCCGCAACCTCAATGTTTATTGCAGCTCAATTTACAGTAGCTAAGACCTGGAATCAACCCAAATGCCCATCAACGGTAGACTGGATAAAGAAATTATGGGATATGTACTCTGTAGAATACTACACAGCAGTAAAAAAAATGAAATCCGGTCATTTGCAACAAAATGGAGGAATCTGTAAAACATCATGTTGAGTGAAATAATCTAGTCCCAAAGGGATAAATATCATATGTTCTCCTTGATCAGTGACATCTAACTGAGCAACAAAAGGAAACCTGTTAAAGTGAAATGGACACTATGAGAAAAAATGACTTGATCAGCCCTTGTCCTGACTATTGAGGAACAACTTAGTACTTTATTCCTTTTAGTATCTTTTTGTTCTACTTAATACCATTTGTTGAACTCTTTAATTAACACACGATTATTCTTAGGTATTTAAAATTAATTGAAAAGTGATCCCTGTTACATATAAGAGTGGGAATAAGAGAGGGAGGAGATGTACAGTTCAGCACATGCTCATTTGGACTTACCCTTAATGGTAGAATTAGAACCGTACCAGGGGATTCCAATTCAGTCCCATTAAGGTGACATGTACCAATGGCATCTCACTAGTTAAAATGATCATTTTAAATTCATAATTGATCATAATGAAAGGATTAAGTGTCAAATGGATTACATAAACAAGTCTAGTGTCTGCTAATACTAACTGATAGAATTAAAAAGGAGAGAAGGATCCAACATGGGAAGTGGGAGACACAGCAGACTCATAGATTGGCAGATGTCATAATCAGCGCTCTGGCCTCAAATCAGCCCTTAGGTCATTCGGGTCTAGCTAAAAAGCCCATGAGAGTATTATTTCAGGCATGAAAAGCCAAGACACTGTGACAAAAAAATGGCCTAAATGGAAGATCTCTGTGAGTGATATTCCAGTGGGAAGAACGGGCCATAAAGAAGGCATTACCCTCTCTGAAGGGAGGAGAGAACTTCCACCTTGGCTATGGCCCTGTCTAAGTAAGATCAGATTTGGTGAACTCAAGAGGCTTCTATAGTCTTGGCAGCTCATGACAAGAGCCTCAGGTGATTACTGATGTCAGAAATAAATGTCAATTGTTAAGTTAACAACAGGAGTCACTGTGCACTTACTCCCCATGTAGGACCTCTGTCTTTCATGTGTTGTACTATGAAAATTAATGGTAAAGCTATTACTCAAACAGTACTCTATACTTTGTGTTTCGATGTGGGTGAAAACTGTTGAAATCTTTACTTAGTATATACTAAGTTGATCATCTGTATATAAAGATAATTAAAAATGAATCTTGATGAGGAATGGGCTGGGAGAGAGAGTGAGATGGGATGTTTGTGGATGGGAGGGACATTATTGGGGGAAAAGCCACTATAATCCAAAAGTTGTACTTTCAAAATTTATATTTATTAAATAAAAATTGAAAAAAAAAGAAATAATGTGTATTCTATAGCTGTTGCAGCAAATGTTTTGTAAATGTTAAGTACATTTGCTTTATTGTATGCTCAGTTCTCGTGTATCTTTATTGATTTTGTTCTGGATATTCTGTCCACTGATGCTTGTAGTGTTCTGAAGGCCCCTATGTTTATTGTATTGGAGTCTATCTCTCCCTTTAGGTCCAATCCAATTTGTCTTACATATTCAGATAGTCATGTATCATACATATATGTTTATGATTCTCATACCTTCTTGCTGAAATGATTTTTTATCCATATATAATATCTTTCTTTGTCTTTTTTTATATAGTTTTTGATTTAAAGTCTCTTTAATATGAGTATAGTTATTCCTGCTCATTTTTGGTTTCTATTTGCACAGTGTATCTTTTTCTGACCCTTCACTTTTTTTAAAGATTTATATTATTTATTTGAAAGACAGAGTTACAGAGAGAGGTAGAGCCAGAAAGAGAGAAAGGTCTTCCTTCTGCTGGTTCACTCCCCAAATGACTGCAGCAGTCAGAGCCAGGAGGTTCTTCTGGGTCTCCCACATGGGTGCAGGGGCCCAAGAACTTGAGCCATCCTCTACTGCTTTCCCAGGCTATAGCAGAGAGCTGGTTTGGAAGTGGAGCAGCTGTGATTCGAACCGGCTCCCATATGCGATGCTGGCCCTGCAGGCTGGGGCTTTAACCCTCTATGCAACAGCACCCTCCCCAACCCTTCACTTCTTTTTTTCTTTTCTTTTTATTTAAAGATTTATTTACTTATTTGTTTTTTTGTCCCTTTCCTTTTTTTCTTAATTAAAATTTAGTAAATATAAATTTCCAAAGTACAGTTTATGGATTACATTGGCTCCCCCCCCCCGCATAATTTCCTTCCCATCTCCCACTCCCTCTCCCATTCCATTCACATCAAGATTCATTTTCAATTATCTTTATATACAGAAGATCGATTTAGTATATATTAAGTAAAGATTTCATCAGTTTGCATCCACACAGAAACACAAAGTGTAAAATACTGTTTCAGTACTAGTTATAGCATTACTTCACTTTGGACAACACATTAAGGACATATCCTATATGAGAAGTAAGTACACAGTGACTCCTGTTGTTGACTTAACAATTTGACACTCTTGTTTATGGCGTCAGTAATCTCCCTAGGCTCTAGTCATGAGTTGCTAAGGCTATGGAAGCCTTTAGGGTTCGCCGACTTCGATCTTATTCCCAACCCTTCACTTTCAATCTATGAGTATCTTAACCTGTGAAATGAGCTTGTTGTAGGCAGCATCTAGTTGAGTTTACTTTTTTTAATCCATTTGGAGAACCCATGGGTTTTGGGAAATGTAATCCACTTACATTCAAGGTTAATATTGATAGAGAAGAGCTAACTCCTGTCATTTTGTTGTTTGCTTATTGATTGTTTTATATATTCTATGTTTTCCTGCCTTATTATATCTTTATATCTTGGTAGCTTTCTGTCATAAAAAGTTTGGATTGTCTTTCTGTCTTCTGTATCTGCTCTGTTAGTGCATTTTGTGCAGTCATTTGTTTTCCTGATGTTTACTATGATCCTTTCAATTCTAATGCAAGACTCCTTTCAGGATTTTTTGAATTATCTTGGTTTTTGCTTGTCTTCAAAATACTTTATTTCTCCTTCACTTCTAAGGGATTAACTTCATTGAATGTATTTGGTATTTTTGTTTTTAAAGATTTTTTTATTTGAAAGACAGATGGAGGGAGGGAGAGAGGGTCGGAAAGAGAGAGAGGGAGAGGGGGAGAGGAGGGAGGGAGGGAGGGAGGGAGGGAGGGAGGGAGAGAGAGAGAGAGAGAGAGAGAGAGAGAGAGAGAGAGAGATTGAGAATGAATCTTTCATCTTCTGGTTTGCTCTTCAGGTGGACATAACAGCCAGGGCTGAGCCAGGTTGGAATCAGGAAACAGGAACTCCATCTGGGTCTTTCACATGGGTGGCAGGGTTCAAGAACTTGAACTGATGCTGTGATATGGGATGGTGGTGTTGCGGTGGCAGCTTAGCCCAATGCACTAGAATGCTGGCCTCGTATTTGGTATTTTTAGCTGGACTTTTTTTTTTTTCTTTAATTTCAAGGCCTTGAATACATCATCTCATGTTCTTCTGCCCTGTAGGGTTTATACTGAGAAGACTGCTAGTAGTCTAACGTGTTTTCCCTCATATGTAACTTGATGTTTTTTTTCTCACTGTCTTTAGAATTCTTTTCTTTGTACTTTTTTTTTTGACAGGCAGAGTTAGACAGTGAGAGAGACAGAGAAAGGTCTTCCTTTTTCCGTTGGTTCAGCCCCTCAAGTGGCCGCTACAGCCGGTGTGTTGGTGGCCAGCACGCTGTGCTGATCCGAAGCCAGGAGCCAGGTGCTTCCTCCTGGTCTCCCATGCGGGTGCAGGGCCCAAGGACTTGGGCCATCCTCCACTGCACTCCCAGGCCACAGCAGAGAGCTGGCCTGGAAGAGGAGCAACTGGGACAGAACCCGGTGCCCCGACTGGGACTAGAACTGGGGTGCCAGCGCCACAGGTGGAGGATTAGCCTAGTAAGCGGCGGCGCTGGCCTCCTTTGTCCATAACTTATGACAATTTGACTATAATATGCCTTGGAGAAAGTCATTTTTGGTGATTCTGGCTGATATTCTTTGAACTTCCTGTATCTGTTATAAATTTATCTTTTAAAACTTGAGAAGTTTTTAACGATTTATATCGTTCATGGTTCTTTTTTTCCCTCAGTGGGTTCTTTAATGCTGTTTTCCTTCTTTTTGCCTTCACATATCTCTATTATACTAATATTTGTTTGCTTACTGTTATCTCATATGTTTTATAGGCTTTATTCATTATTTTAAATTATTTTATTTTATTGTTATTTTTGTGTGACTGGGTTATTTAAAAATCTTGTTCTTTTTAAACTTTTATTTAATAAATATAAATGTCCAAAGTACAAATTTTGGATTACAGAAAATCTTGTTCTTAACATCAGATGTTTTATCTTCTATTTGGTCTTTTCTGTTGTTGAAGCCTTCAATTGCATTTTAATTTCATTGATTAAATCAGCTCAAAGATTTTGATTCATTGAATTTTTTTTATCACAGTATTAATATAACAGAACAGATTTAATTTAGTTCACAGATACAATTCTAAGATTATAATGATACTTCTCTTCCTTTCATACTTTCTCACTCTCCTTTTTTATTTTTTATAATTTTTTAGGTACCATTTTTAATGTTAGACAAAGACTTAATCTTCCACCAAGCATGGTTCAACAAGTAAAAAGTAAAAAGACCATAGCTCGCAGGCAAGGATTCTAAATTATAATTAAACCAAAAAAAACATCAATTTCACTCATTTACAGTAAATTTGAAAATAATCACAAATTATTAAAACTATAATAGTATATCATTCTTAATAATTTGACAAAGATTTAAAATTTGATAAAACTATATTTGCAGCAATATTGATAAGCACAGGCATTTCTTTCTATTTTTGCTTTTGTTTTATGATTTTTAAAAACATTTTAGTTTCCTTGCCAGCATTTTGGCATAGTGGGTTAAGACACTGCCTGTGATGCTGGCATCCCATATGGGCACTGGTTCATGTCCCAGCTACTCTGCTTCCAATCCAGTTCCCTGCTAATGGTCTAGGATAAGCAGCAGCAGATCACTCAAGTTTTTGGACCTCTGCCATCCATGTGGGAGAATCAGATGAAGCTCCCAGTTTCTGGCTTTGGTCTGGCCCAGCCCTCGCCGGTGGCAGCCATCTAGGGAGGGAAACTGTGACTGGAAGATCTCTCTCTCTCTGTAACTCTTTCAAACGAAAGTAAAATGTTAAAAAAAATTAGCTACCATATATAAAGGAAAACATGTGTTATTTGTCTTTCTGTGTCCTGGTTATTTCATTCAATATCATGTCCTTGAGTTGCAAACATTTTGATCTATGATAAAATTTCATTCTTTTGGAGAACTGAATATTATTCCATTGTATGGGTATATATGTGTATGTGTTTTATTTATATACATATACATGTATATATATACATAAAAACCCCATTTATCGAGATGATGGACACCTTGTTTGATTCCATATATGCTTTGACTATTGTGAACAGTGCTTCTATAAATATGGTGGTGCAGGTATCTCTTTGATACAACATGTTTGTGTCTTTTGGATATATACCCAATAGTGGGATTGCTCGATTATAAGGCAAGTCTATTTCTAGTTTTTTAAAAATATCTATACTGTTTTCCACAGTGGTTGCTCTAATTTACATTTCCACCAACAGTGTAGTTCCCCTTTCTCCTCATCCTCACCAGCATTTGTTATTGTCTATTGAGTAATAGTCATTCTGACAGGGGTGAAGTGATATCCTGTTGTGGTTTTTATTTGCATTTCCTTGATGGATAGTGATATTGAGTGTTCTTCCATATATTTGTTAGCCATTTGTATTTCCTCTTTTTTTAAAAAAAAATATTTATTTATTTGAAAGACAGAGTTACAGAGAGGTAGAGAGAAAGAGAGAAGTCTTCCATATGCTGGTTTACTCCCCAGATGGCCATAACAGCCAGAGCTGTGCCAATCCGAAGCTAGGAGCCAAGAGCTTCTTTTAGGTCTCTCATGTGGGTGCAGGTGCCCAAGAACTTGGGCCATCTTCTACTGCTTTCCCAAGCTGTAGCAGAGATCTGGATCAGAAGTGGAAGAGCCGGGACTAGAACCTGCGCTCATATGGAATGCCGGCACTGCAGGTGGTGGCTTTACCCTCTATGACACAATGCCGGCCCTTGTATTTCTTCTTTTGAGAACTGTCTTTTGGGATTCTTTGCCTATTTCTTAATCACATTTTTTGTTGTTGTTGTTGAGTTATTTTCAATTCCTTACGTATTCTGGATATTAATCCTTTGTTGGATAAGTAGCCTGCAAATATTTTTTCCCATTGTTAGCTGTTTCTTCACTCTATGTATGCTTCCTTTGATGTGCAGAAGCTTCTGAGTTTGATATAGTCCCATATATCTAGTTTTGATTTTGTTGTCTGTGCTCTGGGGAGTCTTATCCAAGAAGTCATTACCTACATCAATGTCTTGTAGTGTTTCCCCTACATTTTCTTCCAGCAATTTCATAATCTGAAATCTTACATTTAGGTCTTTGATACATCTTGAGTTGAATTTGTATATGGTGAGAAGTAGGGATCTAATTTTATTTTTCTACATATGTGCATCCAGGTTCACCAACACAATTTAAAAGATTATTTTTCCTACAATGCATGGTATGGGCATTTTGTCAAAAATCAGTTGGCTGCATGTATGTGAATTAAGTTCTTGATTCTATATTCTGTTCCATTGGTCTATGTGTCAGTTTTTATGCTGGTACCATGCTGTTTTAATTATTTTGTAGTATGCCTTGAAGTCAGTTATTGTGATGTCTCCAGCTTGATTTCGTTTGCTCAGGAGTGCTTGGCTCTTCTGGGTCTTTTGTAATTCCATATGAAATTTAGAATAGCTTTTTTTTCTAATTCTGTTAAGAGTGTCAATGTTTTTTTTTATAAGGATTGCATTGAATCTGTAGGTTGCTTTAGGTAGTATAGCCATGTTAATGATATTAATTCTTTCAGTCCATCAGCAAGGAATATATTTCCATTTTTTTTGTGTCCTTGATAATTTCTTTCATCAGTGTTTTATAATGTCCATTGTAGAAATCTTTCACTTCTTTGGTTAAATTTATTCCTAAATATTTGGTTTTTTTGTGGCTATTGTGAATGAGAGTTCTTTTTTGATTTATCTTTAATGAATTTATTATTTGCACATAGCAAAGCTATTATTTTTATATGTTTATTTTATAACGTAAGTTTACTGGGTTTATCCATTCTGACAGCTTTTGGGTGGAGTGCTTAGGTTTTTTCGTGTACAAGATCATGTCATCTGCCAACATGTGTCTTCTCTGGGCCCAATGGACAAGCCCAGCTGTCCCTGGGACTTATTGAACAAGCAGTCACACACCCAGAGCTGCAGGATGCAGGTCCTTTGGAGGCTGTGAACTCAGATGATTCTGTAAAATATAGCTCTAGCAGTCATATTCCTAGCGCTACAGGATCCAGAGAGTCTCTTCCACAGGTCCCACATCGTGATCACACATTTCTGGGGATTGTACACTTGCAGGTGCAGGCCTGGAGCAGAAGAATGCAATGGGACCAATAGCCACTGTGTCAGAGCTGCATGATGCAGTGGGGTTCTTACTAACTCTCACAGGACAAGTGCAAGAGACTGTGGACTGGCAGCCAGCAGCCCCTAGCCTGAAGCAAAGGGATGCAGATAGGGCCCTCCAGGTCCTGCTGGTGAGTGATAACAATTACTCCAGGGATTGTAGCCCCAATAGCACAGTTACAGAACTGTAGGACACAGAAGGGACTGCCTCCAGTTCTTACAGGGCATGCAGGTGTGATGCTGGGGCTTATGCCCTCGCCACCCAGAAGCCTGTACTGACAGATATAGAAGGGGACTTCTTCAGGTCTGGTTTTCTGAGCTTGTGTGCTGTCTGCTGCTGGCCTATCGCTTTAAGAAGCAGAGCAGAACTCCACTAGATTACACAGAGCAAGTAATTGTGGCTCTGTGGGTTGCACCTGCCTAGCAATCCTGCAGCTGGGGGGCTCCCAGGGCCTTTCTCTCTGCCCTGTGAAGTGCTCTGGCTTATGAGAGGAAAGGAAGCCTCTAGTACAGGATGGAGTTCAGCAGTGGCTGTGTTTCGGCAGCTCAGGTCTGGGGCTGTAAGTTCCTGCTTTGGAGCAAAGCAGTCATTTGAACCTCAGTTAACTTTCTAGGCAGGATTTAAAGCCAGCAAAGACTGAATTCTCTCATAATTAGGGCTGCTGATCTCCCGTGTTAGTGGGGGTTGTGGAGCTTTCTGCTTATCTTTGCATGGCAAGATGGAGGCCTCCCGTCCGTGGAGCAGAGGTACGAGCTGGTGTGTTTTTTGTTTACCTGTCCTGACCGGCTTTCCATGTCTCTGTGCTATGTTGAATTGCCATCTCTTCTCTGCTGAGGTCTTCTGTCAGCCAGTCTCCTGGAAACACGGTCCTTCCTATGCTGTCCCAGTTCTGCCTTGTGGTGGAGGCAACTATGGGGCCTCTCTTTTCAGCCATATTGGATCTATTTTCTTTTCCATTTTAAATTATATATTTGTATTTAGTTGTGTTTTTTAAAAAAATATTTATTTGAAAGGCAGAATTACAGAAGGAGAGAGAGAGAGAGAGAGAGAGAGAGACAGACTTTTGTCCACTGGTTTGCTCCCCAAATGGCCAAAACAGGATTGAGCCAGGATAAACCTAATAACTAGGAGCTTCATTAGCAGGGAGCTGGATTGGAGGTGGAGCAGCAGGGACTTGAACTGGCACCCATATGGGATGCCAGCATTGCACGTGGTGGTTTTACCTGATATGCCATAATACAGGCCCCTGTATTTTTTTGTTTAATGCCTGCTTTCATCTCCAGGTTAGAGGTTTTATTAAAGCAGAAACCTTGCCTGCTCTGCTTACCCATGGCTTATAACAGTAATTTTCACATTACATTTTGATTGATTGAATGAATAAATGGAGGAATGTAAGGAAGGTATCTTGAGATTCTGAACAATCTTCATTCAGGTCAGGTGTCAGTGTTCAAATGTTTTCAAAGAGAAGTTCATGGGCTGGTTTGGGGTCAGCAATCATTGGAAGAGCTTTCTCTTGGGAGGCTTATATCTGTGCTTAACAACAGAGTATTGGATCTCTGTCCTTAATGTGTTGTACTATGCGAATTAACAGTATAACTAGTACTCAAACAGTACTTTTACTTTGTGTGTCTATGTGGGTGCAAACTGTTGAAATCTTTACTTAGTATATACTAAGTTGATCATCTGTATATAAAGATAATTAAAAATGAATCTTGCCAGCGCCGCGGCTCAACAGGCTAATCCTCCACCTTGCGGCACCGGCACAACAGGTTCTAGTCCCGGTTGGGGCACCGGATTCTGTCCCGGTTGCCCCTCTTCCAGTCCAGCTCTCTGCTCTGGCCCGGGAGTGCAGTGGAGGATGGCCCAAGTGCTTGGGCCCTGCACCCCATGGGAGACCAGGAGAAGCACCTGGCTCCTGCCTTCGAATCAGTGCGGTACGCCGGCTACAGCAGCCATTTGGAGGGTGAACCAACAGCAAAAGGAAGACCTTTCTCTCTGTCTCTCTCTCTCTCTCTCACTGTCCACTCTGCCTGTCAAAAAATAAAAAAAAATGAATCTTGATGAAGAATGGGATGGGAGAGGGAATGGGAGATGGGATGGTGTGGGGGTGTTAGGGTGGTTATGGGGGGAAAAACCGCTATAATCCAAAAGTTGTATTTTCGAAGTTTGTATTTATTAAATAGAAGTTTTAAAAAATGATTACAGATTTTAATCTTCAGTAATACAATACATTTACTAAGAGTTCAGGCATAGGCTTTTGACTCAGCTTGTACGTTAATTTGGATCCTTTAGAAAAGCAGATGCTTAGAAGATTAGACCTGCAAGGAGGGAAACACCTGTGAGCAAAACTAGGTAAAGAGCTTGTGAAGATGGGAGAGCTCTCAGACCATAATTCAAGTCTGACTCTTGTGCTGAAAAGATTGAGGAAGTTTGGGTAAGAAGAGTCCTAGATGGTAATGCAGTTCTTTTTTTTTTTTTTTTTTTTTGACAGGCAGAGTTAGACAGTGAGAGAGAGACAGAGAGAAAGGTCTTCCTTCCATTGGTTCACCCTCCCCCTCCAATGGCCACTATGGCCGGTACGCTGCACCGATCTGAAGCCAGGGGCCAGGTGCTTCCTCCTGGTCTCCCATGCAGGTGCAGGGCCTAAGCACTTGGGCCTTTCTCCACTGCACTCCTGGGCCACAGCAGAGAGCTGGCCTGGAAGAGGAGCAAACAGGACAGAACCCGGTGCCCCAACCGGGACTAGAACCCCGGGGTGCTGGCGCCGCAGGTGGAGGATTAGCCAAGTGAGCCGCAGTGCCAGTGGTAATGCAGTTCTAAGAATGTTTTGGCAAGGTTTTTAGCCACTCCTTGAGATCATATGGCCCATGCAATGTCACATCCTGCAGAAATGGGCCCCCTTTAGTGTCTCAGCTGAACTGAGTCATTGGTTAGGAACAATTCCTGGGAGGTGTGGCCTCAGTGCAGACATGGTGGTGGATACAGAGCACAGGTGTTGGTGCTATCAGTAAATAAGTTCTGGTAAAAGGAGATCTGACAAATGGATTTTGAATGTAAGAAGAGCTTCATGTACATTTGTTATTAGCAGTAGTCCTTGATTTGGAGTTTGTCCTGTTATTTACTATGACATGATACTAATCCTCTATGTTCACAGTAGCCTATAATTGTATTACAGGTTTCATTGTCATGTGAATTTCTTTCTTCCTTCTAAGAAAATTATTAAGTTAATACAGGAATACATACTCATTATAAATCAGTTAAATAAGAAAGAATTACAGTGATTAAAAAATGAAGCTTTTCTCTCCCTTTCGACACCACCGAAGTTACCTGTTAACTTAAGCGATAACCACTACTAGCATTTGATATTTTGGTTTCTGGACTTCTTCATATTATTTGTTGATATTAATACATATACTTAAAACACACACATATACATACATTTATGGTTTTGTTTTTCATAAACACAGGCTTGTGTTAAATATATTTGGAATCTTGCTTTCTCTTCTGACAATTTTATATAGGAGCACTTTCTCTGTTAGAACATAGAATTGTGATTTTCAAACTGTTATGGGTAAGAATGAACTGTGGTTTTAATTAGAAATGTATGCCCAATAATTCAGTATGCCTGGATTGAGGCTCAGGGATCTGCTTAACAAAAATTCTACTGATTCTGATGCAGGTGATCATTGTAGCACAATTTGAGAGATAGTAACAGAAATTTATCTAATTCTGTTCATTACTGTATATTCAGTATTTAATTTTAATCATTTTTGCTTTATTGATGAATGATTAAGTTTTTATTCTTACAAATCAAGACAGCAGTGAATATTCACTTCTGTAGTAGTATCAAGTGAACAATTTGATTATACATAAAGATTCTTATGTCAGGATGCATAGTTTTTTTTTTTGCAGTTCAAACTTAAGATTGATTAGGTCAGTTGGTTACTATTTAGCACAAATTAATATATGATTGTCATGATGTGGATTTGGAGCCACATGACATTAGGACTGCATATACTGGTATTTAAAAATCTGATTATCTGGGACTGGCGCTGTGGTGCAGTGGGTTAATCCTCTGCCTGCAGCGCTGGCATCCCATGTGGGTGCCAGTTCCAGTCCTGGCTGCTGCTCTTCAGATCCAGCTCTCTGCTGTGGCCTGGGAAGATAGTGGAGGATGGCCCAAGCAATTGGGCCCCTGCACCTACATAGGAGACCTGGAAGAGGCTCCTGGCTCTTGGCTTCGGATTGGCTCAGCTCTGGCCATTGCAGCCAAATGGGGAGAACTCTCTGTCTCTCTCAGCCTCTCCTTCTCTCTCTGTGTAGTTATGACTTTCAAATAAATAAACAAATCTTTTTAAAAATCTGATTATAAGATACATGCATTGCCTAGTATCTTTGAGGATTGTTTAACTTTTCCACAGCTATTCTCATAATTAATGGTAAAAGTTTCCCTAAAATGGGGCCTTGGAATAAAGGAAACACTTGAGGAAACATTTATTGTAATTCCAGCTTGGGTTCTAGGCAATCTGGTTCTTGGAAGTGACTGCAGACACAGATTCAAACCAGAAGTGAAGGTTAAATCAGAGCCATAGGTCACTAGGCCTCATGAATGTGTAGAAATCACCAATTTTTCTCCCAATTGGTTATTTGCTTTCTTGCTTTAATCAAAAAATTCAAGTTTTGCAGCAGTAGGCAAAATACTAATGGTTTCCTGCTTTTCCATTACCAAAAATAAATCCTCATGCTCTAGAGTCTACTTCTAATGGAGCATTGTACAATACAAATGTGGCTTTTCCCCCATGGTCTGATGTCTGAACTGCAGGCTGTCTTCTCTCCCTTCACATCTCATATCACTAGGCCTGTAGGTAGGGGTGAGAGTGATTTTCTTGGTTATCAGTTTTACTTTTTCCATCCCTTCCTTTCTTCCCTACTCCCCCCTCACCCAGCTTTGAATTTCATCCACCAGAATTTTATGCTAATTATTTCCCTCTGTTGCAGCTGTCTGCCAACTTCTGGGTTGTAGTTCCTCATCCCTGAAGGATGTTGGTTAGTACCTTGCCCATTGTCATCCTCCCTGTACTATCACTGTCCTAATTCTTGGTTATTTCAGTATGCTCAGAGATGACCATTCATATTCTCAGGCATACTCAAATAATTGCTTTAAATCTGCATTAACCACTCATTGCTTAGTCATATCCCAGGCTTTGTCAGCAATATTTTTGTTTTTAACCATAGCACTGTTTCCATGTAAACATCTCTTTCTTAATTCCAACTCTATCTTTCAAGTTCATTCTCTTTAGTAATGTCAATCCAGCCATCTTCAAACTCATGTGGTTCAGGAAGGAAGAGGTCTTATCTGGGGCCTCTACAAGGCTGTAATAAAGCTATCATTTGATGGTGTGGTCTTATCTGAGAATTGACTGGGAAAGGACCCAATTCCTTACTTAGGCGGTTGTTGGCAGAACTTGGTTCTGTGTAGGATATTGGACTAAGGGGCTCAGTTTCTTGCCAATTGTCTGTTGAATGATGCCCTTAACCCTTTGCCATGTGGTCATCTCCACATACAGCTCATACTATGTCGAGTCTCTTTCTTGCAGGAAAAAATCTCTTTCAAAGATATAGATTATGATCCTATGTCAACTAATCACATATATTCTATTACCTTTGCCTACTTTGTTGACCAGGAGAAAGTCACAAGTTCTATCCACATTCAAAAGGTAGGTTTTACACAAGGGAATGAGTACCAGGATGCTACTCTATGTGTCCATTGTAGACCAGTTGTTCACCTGTCTTTGTCATTCTCATTACTATTAATATAGAATGACACTGGTCAGTACATTACGGTCAAACTAAAATAATAGTTTTATGAAGTTATAGACTATGTAGTTATAAGTATCTTAAATCAATCACAATACTTCCAAATTGTTATTTTAAAATATTGTTCCCTTTATGGGTAAGTCAATATGTTTTTTAAATTTAAAAAATTCCATAACATGCATGCAAAGATATGTGAATGCACACACAGTTTAATAATGATAATAAAACAATTATCCATACATCCACCATCAAGGAAGGAAAAATCACCTGGCTAGTGCCTGTGAAGTCCTGTGTGCATCCATTTATAACTATTTTCTTTCCAGCTTAAGAGCTTATCTTTCTTCTGAAATTTCTGTTAATCATCTCTTTCTGGTTCTTTATTGTTTTTAAGGGGCATATTTCTATTCCTAACCTAAATATCATTTTTGAGGTGGTTTGTTGGGCTGCAGATTAAGCTGTGTTTTGAGATGCCAACGTCCTATATTGTAATTCTGGTTCAAGTTTTCGATACTCTGCACTTCTGATCCGGGTTCCTGTTACTATACCTGGGAGGCAGCAGATGATGGCTTTTGACAGGCAGAGTTAGACAGTGAGGGTTCCTGTCTATTTGGGTTCCTACCATTCAAGGAGGAGATACAGCTGGAGTTCCTGGTTCCTGGTTTTAGCCTGGCCCAGCTTTAGCTGTTGTGGCCATTTGGGAGGTAAACCAGGGATGGAGGATCTTTCTCTCTGCCCCTATCTTGGTCACTCTGTCTTTATAAATGATTTTTTTATGTAAAAGAGGAAAAGAGAGAGAGAGAGGGAGGGAGGGAGGGAGGGAGGGAGAGAGAGAGAGAGAGAGAGAGAGAGAAAGAGGGAGAGAGAGAGAGAGAGAATGAGAGAGAGAATGAGAGAATGAGAATGGCATCAAAGGCAGTTGTGGGCCAGACTGAAGCCAAGAGCCCAGAACTCCACTGGAGTGTCCCACGTTGGTGACCAGGGCCCAAACACTTGGGCCATCTTCCATTGACTTTGCAGGCACATTAGCAGGGAGCTGGATTTAAAGCAGAGCAGCTGGGCCTTGAACTAGTGCTCATATATGGAATGCTGACACCGCAAACAGTGGCTTAACCTGCTAAGCCACAGTGCCAGCTTCCACCCCTCTATCTTTCAAACAAATAAATAGATACATCTTTAAAAATATATTGTTTGCTTTGCATCTTTTTTGATTTTATATGTAGTGTGATCGTCTTCTTTTACTCCATGATTTTGAATTTAATATTCTTACATATTTATGTATAGCTCTGGCTATTTTTTCCTGTATACTATATTATATCCACTATTGGAATAAATTGTGATTATTATATCTATTCTGTTGATGAATTTTTTGGTTTTCCCATTTTTTTGTTACCAAGAGCAGTGAACTTTCTAGTAGATGTTTTCAGTAGTACATGCTCAGGTGTTTCTCTCTGCCATTTAGGAGTGGAATTACTGGATTATAGGGTATGTGCATGTTCAACTTTCTCAATAATGCCTGGCTGATATATAAATAGCTACACGATTTACTCTCACACCTGTAGTGGAAGAGTCTTTTTTTTTTCTTTTTATAGAAGTTTCCCAAGAGTCAGCTTAAAAAGACTTTAACTTCAGAAGGATGATGATTGGAATCAGTCACTTCAAAATTAAATGCCCGAGAGTAGAAAACTGACAGCTAGAGTAAATCTTTCTGGCAAGTGGGTAAATTTAAAATAAAGTTTAAGATTATAAACCTTGAGAAAGTTTAATTAAAGTTTAGAAGAGATTACAGAAGAAATGTTGAGGAACTAAAATTCCCCTTTCATGTCCAATACCAATTAATTCTTCTCTTCCATTTTCTAATTTATCAGCCTACTTCTGTTTCATTGATGGTGCTGCTACAATTTTCTGTGTGGAAGATATTTTAAACCACAAGGGGATAAATTTGCTAAGAAGTGAACTTGTGAAAATGAAGCCTAGTTCACTCTTTGCAATAACTGGTGAGATTTCTAAGCCCCTGATGAGGATGGAATTGGGAGATTAAGCAGAGTTTCAATCTGTTGGAAAAGAATAACCTTGAATTTTAAAAAGCATATAGTACATTAAAACAAGGTCGTATTCGGATCTGGCTAAAAGGTCCATGAGGGTCTCACAGGCATGGAAAGCCATGACACGGTGGCAAAAAACAATCTAAATGAAAAATCCTGGTGAACAAGACCCCAGCAGAAGGAACAGGCCATCAAGGAGAGAGGCGCCTTTCTCTGAAGGGAGGAAGGAACCTCCGCTATGATATGGCCTTGACTAAACAAGTTCAGAGTTGGTGAACTCAAGGGGCTTCCATAGCCTAGACAGCTCATAGCAAGAGTCTTGGGTGATTGCTGACGTCATAAATAAGAGTGCCTATTGTTAAATCAACAATGGGAGTCACTGGGTACATGCTCCCCATGTAAGGATCTCTGTCCTTAATGTGTTTTACTATGAAACTTAAAAACAACACTACTAGTCGAATGATACCCTAAACCTTGTGCGGTTGTGTGAGTGCAGCCTGTTGAAATCCTTGCTTAGTATATAGTAAGTTGATCTTCAGTATATGAAGGTAATTGAAAATGAAACTTGATGAAGTGCGGGATGGGAGAGGGAATGGAAAAGGGGAGGGCCGCGGGAGGCAGGGAGGTTGGGGGGGGGAAGCCACAACAATATAAAAGTTGCACTTTGTAAATTTACATTTATTAAATAAAAAAACTATATAACAAACAAACAAAAAGAACTTAATACTTTACCCTTTTAGTATTTTTTATGTTCTACTTAGAACTATTGGTTGAACTCTGTAATTAATACACAATTATTCTTAGGTGTTTAATTAATGCTATAACTAGTACTCAAATAGTATTTTATACTTTATGTTTCTGTGTGGGTGCAAACTGTTGAAATCTTTACTTAATATATGCTAAATTGATCTTCTGTATATAAAGATAATTGAAAATTAATCTTGATGTGAATGGAAGGGGAGAGAGAGTGGGAGAGGGGAGTGTTGTGGGTGGGAGGGAAATTATGGGAGGGGGGGGAAGCTATTGTAATCCATAAGCTGTAGTTTGGAAATTTATGTTCATTAAATAAAATTTTTAAAAAAAGAAAAAACATGCCTAGATTACAAAATGTTACTGAATCAAAATAAACACATCTTTTAATTTTAGTTTCCACACACACAAAAAAAGGTCATATTATATATCTTTATCCTCTTCACAAAAACCACATCATGCTCTAAAATTAAGCTTTAAGTTTAGTGGCGATATCATGTATTTGGGAATTTTTCCTCAAAATTGTGCTCTTCACACTTTTGAGGCTAATGGACATATTGTCATGAATTGCATTGGAAATCATCTGATTTTTAAGATTTTAATATTCTTCACTAGATAGCAATAAAGTGATTTCGTTGCATTTTATCTATTTGACTCTTCACTCTAACATTTATGTGCATTGAGTAAATTTTAAAATTTCTACTCCTCATCTCTTATCTGATTATATCTTTTCTTGAGTTGACTAAGGTCTTTTTATTTTGGGGGTTGGTGAAAGAGGGAAGATCAAGAAAAGAGGTATAGATAGGAGAGAGGTAGGGAGAAAATGAGAAAGGTGTGTGTATGTATGTGTACAAGGGGGTGGGTGAGAGAGAAGGAGAGAGAAACATATAGGGGGAGGGCAGAAGAGTGGCCATTGATGGCACTGAACTACCATTATCCCTACCAGAGAAATTTCTAATAGCAAGGTGAGAAATTTTACCTAAGCACCTGAAAAACAAAAAACAATCTAAAGCAAAATTTGTAGCCTAATGTTTGTGGGCCTGCAATCCCAGGGCAGCAAGAGTGAAAGAAAGTTGTGGTGGGGTGGGAGAATGAGAGCAAATACAAGGTAGTTTGTTGCCCACCAGTTATGTCCTTGTAGTAAACCTTGGCCACAAAGGACATGGAAAGGTCATTTGGGATTAGTTTATCTTAGAAAAATCCATGGGATTGAAGGAGAGACAGAGGAAGGAATTGACACCTTTCTGTTTTCTCCTGTTTCTCACTGGTTAATATTTTTCCTCCAAGGCATTAATCAGACCAACCCTTTGTGAGCAGCTGCTGGAGAAGTCAGATCCCATGCTCCATGGTGAGTGCTTCATTTGAACTTCGGCATTGTGGGAAAAGCCAGTGTCTGTGGGTCACATAGGCTTATGCTTGGATTTGGAACCTCAGCTCACACCAGGAAGTGGTTGGAAACAACCAGTAGTGTTGAGAGAGAGGCTGATTGTGTAGTCTGGGGCCAGATGCTTGACTTGATTGCCTAGTGTGCTGGCCTGGTTCAGCTATGATACCTACAGGTTACTTTTTGGAGAGACTGGAGTGGCTCCTCAAGTGGCCTTGAAATTGTTTTATTTAACTCACTGCCCTGATCATCTCAAGAAAATTAGTATCAGGATTCAGAATACATCCCTTCTGTACAACAATCACTTATGAGGGTGTCTCTGTAATTTTTTTTATTTGACAGGTAGAGTTATACAGTGAGAGAGAGAGAGACAGCGAGAAAGGTCTTCCTTCCTTTGGTTCACTCCCCAAATGGCTGCTGTGGCCAGTGCTGCACCAATTCAAAGCCAGGATCCAGGTGCTTCCTCCTGTTCTCCCATGCAGGTGCAGGGGCCCAAGCACTTGGGCCATCCTCAACTGCCCTTCTGTGCCTCAGCAGAGAGCTGGACTGGAAGAGGAGCAACTGGGACTAGAACCCAGTACCCATATGGGATGCCAGAGCAGCAGGCGGAGGATTAACCATGTGAGCCATGGCGCTGGCCCCTATGCAATTTTTAAAAAAAATATTTAAATTTTAATTAGTTTTTAGCAGATTCAAAGTGATTTGTAGATACATTTCTAAGACTATGACATTCCCTTCCTCCCACCCTCTCTTCTTTCCACCCTCTTTCCTTCTTTTTTGTTTCTTTTCCTTTTTTTTTTTTTGATTTTGAGATAATGTATTTTAAATACACATTACAGTAAACAGGTTTATACATCATTGAATAAGAAGTTTAGCTGGTCCAGCGCTGTGGCATGGTGGGTAAAGTGGCCGACTGCAGTGCTGGCATCCCATGTGGGTGCCGGTTGGAGTCTCAGCTGTTCCTCTTCTGATCCAGCTCTCTGCTGTGGCCTGGGAGAGCAGTGGAGGATGGCCCAAGTTCTTGGCTCCCTGTACCCACATGGAAGACCTGGAAGAAGCTCCTGGCTCCTGGGTTTGGATTGGCAATTGGCTGTTGTGGCCATTTGATCAGTGAACCAGCAGATGGAAGACCGATCTCTCTTTCTCTGCCTCTGCCTCGCTGTAACTCTGCCTTTCAAATAAATAAATAAATCTTTTTAAAAAGAAGTTTAGCAAGTAAAAAACATAAAGACCCTACTGTAGAGGGAATATAGACAATGGCTATAAACAATAACTTAAGGGAAAAATGACCATTTCACCCATATACAGTACATTTTAAAGTAATCATTGATTATTAAACCTATAGTAGTATAAAAATTCTTAATAATTAGTTTGACAAAGGTATAGAACAAAGTTTTACAAAACTATATTTATAGCAATACTGATACTTAGAGACATTTCTTTCCTTTTTACTTTTTAAATTAGAGCTCCCACATATAAGGGAGAACATGTGGTATTTGTCTTTCTGAGTCTTGCTAATTTCACTCAACGTTATGTCCTACAGTTGTCTTCATTTTGCTGCAAATAGTAGAATTTCATTCTTTATTATAACTGAATAATATTTCATTGTGTATGTATGTCACATTTTCTTTGTCCATCTGATGATGGACACCTTGGATGATTACAAATTTTGGCTATGCTGAACAGTGATACTGTTAGAATTGATAAACTGATTCAGTAAAGTTGCAGGTTACAAAGTAAACATACAAAAAAAAAGTAGGTTTTTTGTGTACTAATGATGCACTCACAGAAAGAGAAATCAAGAAAGAAATCCCATTCCTAATAGCCACAAAAATAACATATTTAGGAATAAATTTAACCAGATAAGTGATAGATCTCTACAATGGAAATTTTCAAACATTGATGAAAGAAATCATCAAGGACACAAAACAATGGAAAGATATTCCTTGCTCATGAATCAGAAGAATCAATATCATTAAATGTATTTAATATTGAAATCAATCTATAGATTCAATGTAATCTCTAGCAAAATATCAAGGACATTATTTACAGAATTGGGAAAATCAATCCTAAAATTCATATGGAAAGACAAAGATCTAGAACAGCCAAAGCAATCCTGAACAAAAAAATCAAGCTGGAGGCATGACAAAGCCTGACTTTAAAGCATGCTACAAAGCTGTAGTAATTAAAACACCATAAAACTGGCTTAAAAACTGATACACAGATTGTTGGAACAGAATAGAGAGCCCAGAAGTTAAATACATGCAGCCAACTTATTTTTGACAAAAGTGCATAGATCATACGATAGACTAAGGGTAGTTTCTTCAACAAATGGTGCTGACAAAACTAGATGTATATATGTAGAAGAATATACAAAAATCAACTCAAGATGGATCAGAGCCCCAAATTTAGGACCTGAGACTATGAAGCTGCTCGAAGAAAACATAAGACAAATACTCCAAGACATTGATGTAGGGGGTGACTTCTTGGACAAGACCCTCAAAGCACAGGCAACAAAAGCAAAACTAAACAAATGGGATTATGCCAAACTCAGAAGGTTTTGCACAGTAAAGGAAATAATCAGTAAAGTGGAGAGAAAAATATTCGCAAACCACCTATCTGACAAGTGCTTAATATTTGAAATGTATCAGCAACTTAACAACAACAACGAAAACAGTCCAGTTGAAAATTGGGCAAAGGATTTAAATTGACAGTTCTTTTTTGAAGATTTCTTTATTTATTTGAAAGTCAATGTTACACAGAGAGAGGAGAGGCAGAGAGAGAGGTCTTCCATCCTCTGATTACTCCCCACATGGCTGCAACTGCTGGAGCTGTGCTGATCCGAAGCCAGGAGCCAGGAGACAGTAGCTTCTTTCTGGTCTCCCACACAGGTGCAGGGGTCCAAGGCCTTGGGCCATCTTCTGCTTTCCCAGGCCATAGCAGAGAGCTGGACAGGAAGTGGAGCAGCTGGGTCTCAAACCGGTGACTCTATGGGATGCTGGTGCTTCAGGTCAGGGTATTAACCCACTGCGCCACAGTGCTGGCCCCAATAGTTCTTTTTTTCTTAAAGATTTATTTATTTATTTGAAAGATTTACAGAGAGAGAGAAGGAGAGGCAGAAAGAGAGAGAATGAGAGAGAGAGAGAGAGAGAGAGAGGGGTCTTCTATCCCCTAGCTCACTCTCCACTGGCCACAATGGCTGGGGCTGCGCTGATCCAAAGCCAGGAGCCAGGAGCTTCTTCTGGGTCTCCCATGTGTTTGCAGGCACCCAAGGACTTGGGCCATCTTATACTGCTTTCCCAGGCCGTAGCAGTGAGCTAGTTCAGAAGTGGAGCAGCTGGGACTTGAACTGGTGCCCATATGGGATGCCAGCACTGCAGATGGTGGCTTTACCCGCTACGCCAAACTGCCAGCCCCAGTAGACAGTTCTTAAAGGCAGAAATACAAATGGCCAAAAAATACATGAAAAATGCACAATAGCCATCAGGGAAATGCAAATCAAAACTACAATGAGATATCGCCTCACCCCTGTCAGAATGGCTAAAATCCGGGCCGGTGCCGTGGCTCACTTGGTTACTTCTCTGCCTGCAGAACCAGCATTCCATATGGGCGCCAGTTCTAGTCCCTGTACCCACATGGGAGACCAGGAAGAAGCACCTGGCTCCTGGCTTCGATTAGGTGCAGTGCCAGCCACAGCGGCCATCTGAGGAGTGAACCAACGGAAGGAAGACCTTTCTCTCTGTCTCTGTCTCTCTCACTGTCTATAACTCTGTCAAATAAAAAAAAAGAATGGCTAAAATTCAAAACACAAATGGTAACAAATGCTCATGAGGATGTGGACAAAGTGGAATGCTTATATATTGGTGGGAATGTCTGTACAAACTTTTATGAGGTGACTTCTTCAGTGGAGAGAGCTGGAATAATGGAACCAATAGAAAGGTAAGTAACAGATTGGTCCTTGAGAGTATAAATTTAATTTTTAATTAATGTGCTTATGTCTCGTATTGCAGCTATTCTTGGTTAGGAGAAATAGTTCATGGACCAAGGGTCAGGTAGTGTCTGGGGGAGAGACTGAACTAAGCTTGGATATGCTTCAGCAAAAGACTTACTATGAAAGTGTAACCAGTAAGGCCAAGGCCAACAAGATTCAAGTTGCCAGTGGAGCCAAGGAATTCATTGTGTGGGGGGTTTTGTGTGGTGGGATTTGCAGGATGACATTGCAGAGATGAAACTGGAGTGAAATCTGACAGGACTATTAAGGATTCTTTCATGGTAGCACCATGGACTTGGGATGCAGCCCTCAGAAAAGTAGACAAGTGGGATAGAACTCCAGGTCAGGTTCCAGTCTTTAGCTGAGTACCTGAGTGTGTAGCAGAAATGTAGCAGAATGCAAGTTTCCAGGGACTGAGTTAATAGGCTACAGACTGAAGGAAAAAGGGAAAGCAAGACTCCCTCAGGAGTCCTATGGACATGCTGGCGTACTCTGACATATTGCATACTAAGGATTCTTAGAAAATGAATTTTTCCAACCAAGTGAAGCTAGGAAATAACGGGAAAATGACATAGGAACAGTGATTGGAAATATGCAGATTATCTTCTGCTACTTGAAACATTCTCACAAATATGTTATAGGAAGCTGACATTCATTTGGGGGAAGGTGATATCTGAAGATTTTAAAAAATTCAATATTGCATTTTTAAAAATTCAATATTGCATATCTCAAAAACACATGGAATTCTTATTGCAAGTCTGTGCTACTATGATTTACTTTCAAAAAGTACCCACCCTTCTCTTTTCCAATTTTGCTTGTAGTATCGAAGATTTTTTGCTGGTATGCTTGGATGTTCTGATAATATTTTGTATGAGAAACTTCATCATGTCCTCAATCAGTGTTTTCACTTTATTTTATATTATTATTCCATGTAAAGATAAGAATTTTGCTTGCATAGAGACCATTTGAAAGCAGATGGAATCAATTTAACAAAACCCTTTTAGCCAATTGTAAAGCATATTGTTTATAACCTCTTTTTGTTTTCAATCTAATTTAATTTATTGAAGAAATTAAAGATTAAAACACAGAAAGCTCCCTTTAAAAAGCATGGTTGTAACTTTTAATGCTTTCAAGCAATCTTTTCCCTTCTGATTAAAACAGAATGGAATTACCCTGTTAAAGGTTAATCCAAACACAGAATTCGTTCAGATTTGTGCCAATCCCCAGTGCCCCACTTCTGTGAGTTCGCAATCATCATTCCAGCCGAAGTCCCTTAGAAAAGTTTTCTGTCTCTGGTGCCTGCTTTCACGTGCTTTGCAACTCCACATCTTCCTCTGGCAGCTGTTTTGCTTTGCTCCAGTGCCTTCTTCATCTTTTAGCTATTCTCCCTCTTCTCAGATCACAGCCAGTCACAGGCAGAGCAGCTTAGAAACCAACAGAGTGGCAAAACAGAGCAGCTGTCAGGAGAACAGAGCATGACGTTTGAGAGTCAAAGCGGGGAAACTCAAAACAAACAAACTGATATGCTCTTGCGAGTTAGAACAATTGTCCTAGAAATATCTAGATGTGCAATCATTCCTGAGATAGACAAGTCTGTCCAGCTTCACAAGTGGCCTCTGCCTCTGCTAGTCTTCTTTCCCATACTCACCTTATAAATCAGTGAAGAAAAGACCCAGTCTGGAAAAAAATAAAAGTCTGTTACTTTAAGAAACATTGTGTAATCGAATGTTTTGTAATTATCCATTTTGTTGAATGGGAAGGGACTGGAGAAAGATTGTGAGTTGTTCAAACTTTGTCCTCTAAACCATTCAATGTTTTGCCTTTCCCTGTCCTTTGATTGAGTTCTGTAAGATTCACCTTCCCTAAAACATTATAAAGCTTCCACAATTTCATTGTGTCTTTTCTGCTATGCATGCTTCAAACAGTTGTATTTATTTGTTGATTATTTCAGCCAGAATCCCTTGGCATAATTCAAATTTTCTCATTCCAGTCTTCTTCCTTCTGCATGTTTGCTATAGATAAGGATGTCCTTTTGGTGAGTTTCTCCTCTCTGTGGCTTTTATAGTTATTTTTATGGATGGATTGCATTTTTGATAATTCCAGAGTTGATTGTCACAGTGGAAGGGGCCAGGGCTTATCCTGGTCAATTTACAGATTATGTATCTGAGTCTGAGAGAGGAAAAATATCATGTCCAGGGTTTCCTGCTTGCTAGGGCTAGGTAGAACTAAGGAAGGCCAGCGTGGATTTCACTCTACCACTGGCATTTATCATTTAGAAAAACAATTTTGATCTTCTGTCTGCAATTTATTGTGTTATGGTGCATTGTGCAAAAATTATTAATTTATTATTTCAGTGATAAAATAAGCCTCATCAAAAACATTCAACAAATTGTTAATGGTCAGTTTTGCCATTGATTTCGAACAAAAATAGAAACTACTGGGGCTGGCACTGTGGCACACTAGGTTAATCCTCCTCCTGCGGCGCCGGCATCCCATATCGGTGACAGGTTCTAGTCCTGGTTGCTCCTCTTCCGGTCCAGCTCTCTGCTATGGCCCAGGAGGGCAGTGGAGGATGGCCCAAGTGCTTGGGCCCCTGCACCCGCATGGGAGACCAGGAGGAACCACCTGGCGCCTGGCTTCGGATCAGCGTAGCTCCAGCCATTGAGGCCATTTTGGGGGTGAACCATCAGATGGAAGACTTTCTGCCTGTCTCTGTCACTGTCTGTAACTCTACCTGTCAAATAAATAAATAAAAAATCTTAAAAAAAGAAAATACCAGTTAAACAAAAAAAATCCAATATTTATACCTTTTTTTTGCCTTAGAGTTAAGAATAAGGATTAATACTTTCCGCTATCTCTTATTTATTTATATATCACCATTTACTATGTAACAGTATACCAGAGTATGTACACACATTAAGATAATTGAGTCTACTCTGGAAGTATTTGCTAACCAATGAGCAAAGACAGACATGTATTCACCCATGATCATAGGACAGCATTGCCAATACTGTAATACAAGCAGATCTAGAGCCCTATGACAACATAAGAGAGATTAATTACCAGGAAATTTCACAGAAGAGGTGATATTTAAAGAATGTGTAAACAGACATTTATTGAGTGTTAAAACAGAATGGATATAAATGAATGTTGAGGCAGAGAGAACAATGTCTACAAAGACACAACATTTTGAGAGAGAATAAAGTATGTAAGTGAGTATATGCTTAGAAGAATGTGAGCAGAAGATAGTGGGCTAAAATAGTGAGGAGATACAAGCATAGAAGAGAGATAGCTTCATATGAGGAAGGGCTTTGTGTGTGATTCTGAAAGCTTAGTCCTTACTATAACCACTTGGAGGAAAGGACTTTGTCCAATTCAGTGCTATCTTCCTAGTCCTAGAATGATACGCATATAGGTGTGTGTCACTATGACTAAAAGGGTCTATACAGTTGTTTGATGAGAGTTAAGGAAAATATCTAGGATGCTTGAAGAAGATCCCCTGCAAATGATTGAGAATCTGAACTAAAAGATTCATGGTTGATTTCTTAATCTGTTGGGCTATAACAAAACACCATAGACTAGGTTACATATAAACAGCAGAAATTTATTTTGTGGGGCTGCTGTTGTGGCACAGTGGGATAAGCTGTGTCCTGCAATACCTGCATCTGATATTGGAGTGCTGGTTCCAGTACTGGCTGCTGTGGTTCTGATCCAGCTCCCTGCTAATGTGCCTAGGAAGACACTGGAAGATGATCCAAGTCCTTCGACCTCTGCTAACCATGTGGGAAACCCTGATGGAATTCCTGGCTCCTAGCTTCAGGCTGGAGCAGCCCTGGCTGTGTTACCATTTGGGGAGTGAACCAGTGGATGGAAGATCCCCCTCTGTCCCTGTTCCCCTCCCTCACCCCCCATCTTTTTCTTCATTCTGCCCTTCAAATAAATAAATAAACCTTAAAAATGAGTTCCCATAGTTATGGAGGCTGGGAAGCCTAAGATCAAGGCACCAGCAGATTTGTTGTCTGGTAAAGGCCTGTTTCTCACAGATGGCAACTTCTGTCTCTGTCTTCACATGGTGGAAGGGGCAAACAAGCTCCTTTAGGTCTCGTTTATAAGGGCAATAATTCCATTTATGAGGGCTCTGCCCTCATGAATTAATCATCTCACAAAACATCCCACCTCCTAATACCAGCACTTCAGGAGTTAGGATTTCAACAAATGAATATTGTGAGACACAAATATTTGGATGAGAGCAGTTGAGATAAATAGAATTTTAGAGATTAAAAATATAAAATTGGCCAGTTGGGTATCTCATTAGTTGAGGATTGTGCTAGACAGAGGGATGTCAAGGTTGTTTATAAGAGTTCTAACTTTTAGGCATGGATGAATATCGACATTGTCAACTAGAGGAGAAGGAAGGTAATGATGATTCTAGAATAAGAATCCACTGTTCAGGAGCAGTTGAAAATGCACATCTGGGGTTCAGATAAAAGATGGTAATATACATAGGTTGAGAATTCATCAACAATCAGTCACAAAGGTGACCACTGAAACCATGGGAGTGGTGGATCAGGTTACCTAGAGAGAGTGAAAAGACAAGAGATCCAGGAATGACATGCTTGGCATCACTGGCATCATTTTCATGGTTATATAGTGTCTGATGAATGAAAACTAGTGTCTTAAACTGCACTTGCTTTAACAGTCATTATTCAGCCATTCAACAAATATGGAGGCAACTACTAAAGTCCATTCACTCAATTATCACTAGAGATACAAAGATGAAAATGATATGGCCTCTGCTGTCAATGGGCTTGGTTCTAATGGGGAGACAGATAAGAATAATGGACAGAATTTGTTTTGTCAGAGGCTACTGTGTGCTGAGACGGAGGTGGGCTAACAGGGGGCTGGAACATGACATCTAAGGATGGTCAGTTTTCTAGGAGTGATAAGATAGCTGAGTTGAGTCCTGAGGAATGACTAAGTGTTATCCAGGTAGAAGGGTGTGTGTGTGTGTGTGTGTGTGTGTGTGTGTAAGAGGTGGAGAGGCCAATTCTGAGATACTTCCTCTTCTTTTTTCAAGACTCAACTTCTCTAGCATTGGGAATAAGAAGGAGAGGAAATATACGTATACCTCCTTAATTGTTGATGATTTTGATCCCTTCCTCTGTTTGGCTCCCCAGTAAGAGAAGTCTGTACTTTCTCAGCTAATACTTGCTGGCTGTAGAGGGCTTCTGCACAGTAGGCAGTGAATGTTGACTCATGGGCCATGTGGTTTGGTTTTCTTTTTTTTAAATTTATATAAAGGGGACAAATTTCATGTATTTCATATATATGTAGTTTTCTAAAAAATATTTTTAAAGATTTATTTATTTATTTGAAAGAGTTACACAGAGAGAGAGGAGAGGCAGAGAGAGATAGAGAGAGAGGGAGAGAGAGGTCTTCCATCTGCTGGTTCACTCTCTAATTGGCCGCAACGGCTGGAGTTATGCCAATTCAAGGCCAGGAGCCAGGAGCCTCCTCCGGGTCTCCCACACAGGTTCAGGGACCCAAGCACCTGGGCCATCCCCTACTGCTTTTCCAGGCCATAGCAGAGAGCTGGATGGGAAATGGAGCAGCCGGGACTTGAACTGGTGTCCACCCTGTGGGATACCGGTGCTTCAGGTCAGGGCGTTAACCTGCTGTGCCACAGTGCTGGCCCCTAAAGATTTTTTTTTTTATTTGAAAGAGTTACAGAGAGAGGTAGAGTGAGAGCGAGAGCGAGTGTGCGAGAGAGAGGTCTTCCATTCTGCTGGTTCTCTCCCCTAAAATAGCCACAACGACCAGAGCTGAGCTGATCTGAAGCCGGGAGCCAGCAGCTTCTTCTGGGTCTCCCAAATGGGTGCAGGGGACCAAGGACTTGAGCCATCTTTTTTTTTTTTTTGACAGGCAGAGTGGACAGTGAGAGAGAGAGACAGAGAGAAAGGTCTTCCTTTGCCGTTGGTTCACCCTCCAATGGCCGCCGCGGCTGGCGCGCTGTGCTCATCCGATGGCAGATGGCAGGAGCCAGGTGCTAGGTGCTTTTCCTGGTCTCCCATGGGGTGCAGGGCCCAAGCACCTGGGCCATCCTCCACTGCACTCCCGGGCCACAGCAGAGAGCTGGCCTGGAAGAGGGGCAACCGGGACAGAATCCAGCGCCCCAACCGGGACTAGAACCCGGTGTGCTGGTGCCGCAAGGCGGAGGATTAGCCTGTTGAGCCACGGCGCTGGCCGCCATCTTCTACTGCTTTCTCAGGCCATAGCAGAGAACTGGACTGGAAGAGGAGTAGCTGGGACTTGAACCAGCACCCATATGGGATACCAATGCTGCAGGCTGGGACTTTAACCTGCTGTGCCACAGCACCGTTCCCCATATACATAGTTTTGATACCTTCCCTCCCTCTCTCTCTTTCTCTCACTCTCACTTTTCTCATTTTTCTTTTAATTTTTGATATGATATACTTTTTTTAAAGATTTATTTTATTTGAAATTCAGAGTTACACACAGAGAGAAAGAGAGGCAGAGAGGGACAGAGAGAGGTCTTCGATCTGCTGGTTCACTCCCCAATTGGCTGCAATGGTCAGAGCTGTGCCAATCGGAAGCCAGGAGCCAGGAGCTTCTTCCGAGTCTCTCACATGGATGCAGGGGCCCAAGGGCTTGGACCATCTTCTGCTTTTCCAGGCCACAGCAGAGAGCTGGATTGGAAGTAAAGCAGCCAGGACTCAAACCAGTGCCCATATGGGATGCCAGCACTGCAGGCGGTGGCTTTACCAGCTATGCCACAGCGCCGGCCCCATGATATTTCAATTTTCCTTATAATCACAAGCTTAACCCTACACGAAATAAAAATTGCAACAAGTAGTAGGTAGAAAAACCACTGTTCCTTAGGTGTATAGACAAAACCTATAAACAGTAATCAAATCTCAAAATGTCAGTTTTGCTCATAAGCATTATATTTTTTGCTACTCTGTATATTAGCTATCACAAACCAGGGAAAACATATGATATTTGTCTTTTTGGGAATGGCATATTTTACAAAACCTAAAGATCTCCATTTGTATCCATTTAGTTGTGAATGACAGGTTTTCATTCTTATTTACAGCTGAGTACTATTCCATTGTATATATACCACAATTTATTTACCCAGTCATCAGTTGATGGACATCTGGGTTGATTCCATATTTCAGCTTTTGTGAGTTGAGTAGCTATAAACATGGAGATACAGATAACTTTCATAAACTGAATTCATTGCATTGGGACACATTCCCTGGAATGAAATGCCTGGTTCATAATATTGATTTATTTTCAGATTTCTGAGGAATCCCCATACTGTCTTCCATAATGGTTATACTAATTTACATTCCCACAAGCAGTGTATTAGATTACCTTTTCCCCCACATCCTCGTCAGCATTTGTTATTTAAATTTTTTATTTATATAATATGAACGGATTTCATGTGTTTTATGTATACAAATTTAAAAGCATAATAATACTTCTCACCCTACCCTCCCTTCTGCACTTGCATTACCACTCTCTCTGCTCCTTCCTTTCTTGTTTTTTCTTTTAATTGTTTACAATGACATTCTTTCAGTATATTTTATAATCACAAGTTTAACCCTCCATTAAATAAAGAATTCAACCAGGAGTATAGAGAAGGGCTATAAACAATAATCAAATTTCAAAATGTCAATTTCATTCATATATATTACATATTTTTGTACTCTATTACCACAAATCAGGGAAAATATATGATTTTTGTCTTTCTGGGATTGGCTTATTTCACTAAACATAGTGGTTTACAGTTTCCCCCATTTTATTGCAAAAGAGAGTATTTCATTCTTTTTTTATGGCTCATTAGTATTACACAATGTATATAAACCACATTTTCTTTATTCAGTCATCAGTTGATGGACATCTGGGTTGATTCTGCATCTTAGCTATTGTGAATTGAGCTGCAATAAATATGGGGGGTACAGATAATTCTTTTATATACTGATTTCTTGCATTGAGGTAAATTCCCAGGAGTGGAATGACTGGTTCATATGGTAGATCTATTTTCAGATTTCTAAGGAATCCCCATACTGTCTTCCATGCTGATTTTACTAGTTTACGTTCCCACTGACAATGTAAGTTCCTTTTTCCTCACATTTTTTGCCATCATTTATTGCTTTTTGGATTTTGGATGATAGCCATTCTAACTGGGGTGAGTTGAAACCTCTTTGTGGTTTTTATTTACGTTTCTCTGATTGGTAATGATCCTGAACATTTTTTCATGTGCCTGTTACCCATTTGTATTTGTATTTTATCCTGTGAAAAATGCCTGTTCATGTCCTTTGCCCACATCTTAGATAGCTTGTTTTGTTGTTGTTGATTTTCTTAAGCTCTTTATGAATTCTGGGTATTAATCCTTTATCAGTTGCCTAGTTTGCAAATAGTGTTCCCCCTTCTGTCAGTTGCCTCTTTGTTGAGCATTTCATTGGCAGTGCAAAAGCTTCTTAGCTTGATGTAATCACATTTGTGGGTTTTTGCTTTTATTGCCTGTGCTTCTGGGGTCATATCCAAGTAGTATCTGCCTATGCCAAGGTTTTCCATAGTTTCCCTGATGTTTCCTCTAGTAATTTGATGGTATCAGGTTGTAGATTTAGATCCTTGATCCATAAAGAGTTTATTTTTGTATAAGGTTTAAGGTAAAGGTCTTGTTTCATACTTCTTGCATGTGTAGATCCAATTTTCCCAGTGCAATTTGCTGAACAGACTACCATTTCTCTAGGGATTGATTTTAGCTAGGTTGTCAAAGATTAGCTGGTTGTAGATGTGTGGATTAATTTCTGTGGTTTCTGTTCTGTTTCTTTCATTTACATGTCTAATTTTGTCCAGTCCCAGGTTGTTTTGATTATAGCTGCCCTGTAATTTGTTCTGAAATATGGTATTGTGAAATCAGCTTTGTTTTTGTTGTTTAAGATTATTGTACTTATTCGGGGCCTCTTGTGTTTCCATGTGAATTTTAGCATCATTTTATCTAGATCATGACGAGTGTTGTTATTATTTTGATGGGAATTACACTGTATCTGTAAATTGCTTTTGGTACTATTGACATTTTGATGTTATTAATTCTTCTAATCCATGAACGTGGGAGATTTTCCATTTTTGTGTCTTCTATTTCTTTAATTTTTATAGTATTCATTGTAGACATCTTTCAAATTCTTGATTAGCTTTATTCTAAAGTACTTAACTGTTTTTGGTAGCTATTAAAACTGATAATGATTTTACAAATTCTTTATCAGCCACGGCATTTTCTGTGTATACAAAGGCTATTCATTTTTGTGTGTTGATTTTATATCCTGCAACTTTACCAAACTCTCTTATGAATTCCAGTGCTCTCAGTGGAGTGTTTTGGATCCCCTATGTATAGAATAATGTCATCTGCAAACAGGGATAACTTCTTCCTTTCCAATTTGTATTTCTCTGCTTTGGTTTTCTCCTTTGAGGACTATTATCTTTGTAATATGCCTCTATGGCTTAGTCGAGTGTCTCCTCCTTCAGCAGGTATCCAGAGGTGTGTGCTGGGTTGGGCCAGAGATCTCCAGACAGTGCTCAAGCATGTGCCAAGAGTCCAGACACCCAAATTGGGAATGGTAGATCTCCTCCATCATCAGTAGGGCCGAACTCATTGGCTAGCCTAATCACAGCCTCTCCTCCTCTCTGCCAAGGTGAACCAATTGCCCATGGTGAGCCCTCAGTGGTTAAGCACCCCACTCATGCAGGGCCATGCACTGCACAAAGGATCTTTGTGCTTCTCAGTGTGAGCGTGGAACCCTCTGCAGCGACCCACCACTAGGGAACTCTGAGCTTCTGAAGTCAGACACAGTGATTGCCCAAAGACCCAGCGGTATACCATGCCTTGTTGTATTGTGACAGAATTCCCACAGTCATAGCCTGCAGTGTTCCCATAGTCACAGAAGCAAGAGATCTACTCTCAGCGCTATGGACTTCCCCTGTCTAGGGAGAGAGCTGCAGCATTCCCAGAGTCAGCTGCCTGTCCAATAAAAATTGGTCAGTGTTCCATCTTGACAAATCAAGTCCATATCCCTTGATAGAGTGAGGGGAGAGGAGTGCTTCACAGGCATAAGTGGGTGCCCTGCCTGCGGCCTACTCTCCAGGCCAGACTCAAAGTCAGTGGGGACCACAGATGTTTTCCTCTGATAAAACCCACCAGTTGTACATGGGCCACAGCAGCCTCTAGTCACTTTATCAAGAAGGCATTTCCTTCCTGTTAGTCACTGAGCACTCCTGTTGGGGCATGGGAGGGAAACAATGTGCTCTCCCTTCAAAAAGAGATCAACACCCTCTCCCCTAGTAGTCCTGGCTTGACTCAAAGGTAGTGGAATCTGCGAAGTTCTCTCTCAGGTAACATCAACAGACACATGGACTGCTGCAGATTCCTGTCACCTCACTCCAAGAGGATAGTGTCTCTCCAGCTGCTGGCTGCTGAAGTCACTCATGGTGTCCCACTTGCTGCTTTGTAATTATACCAGCCCCACTGCTCCATGATGTCTCTTTTCTTTCTGTAGAATTTTCACTACAATCTTCTCTCCAACTGTCCCCTGAGAATACTGTTTCTCCCCTTTTATTCTGGTATCTTCTCAAGGTCAAAATAGCTTGACATTTTCAGTTTGGGGTTTTTGAACAGTTCTATTGGACTTCTTTGTTATTTAGAACTCGGTCTCTCACCTGAAAGCTGAGGCGTTCATGGCAATGTATTAGGCAAGCAAAATGGTCATCAGACGTGAATTGTGCCTGAACAATTAAGATTCAAGCATTGTTCATGGGGCTGACATTGTGGTGGTGGGTTAAGCATCCACCTGTGGCACTGGCATCCCATACGGGCACTGGTTTGAGTCCTGGCAGTTCCTCCTATAATCCAGCTCCCTGCTGATAGCCTGAGTAAGCAGTAGAAGATGGCCAAGTGCTTGGGCCCCTGCACCTACATGGGAGACCTGGAAGAAGCTCCTAGCTCCTACTTTTGGATTGGTTCAGCTCTGGGCGTTGTAGCCATTTGATGAGTGAATCAGCGGATGGAAGACCTCTTTGTCCATTTTTCCCTCTCTGCCTGTAACTCTGCCATTAAAGTAAAATAAATCTTTAAAAAAATAAAATGAATTGTTCATGTGGCTTATGATGCACTATTATTATGCAAAGCTATTAATTCTGCATAATGCAACAAATATTTGGCACAGTGCACAAGTTAAACATAGTATTCATAACATCTGTTTAAAAGGTAGAAAAAGTTGCTTGGTTAAAATTACTCACAAAACATTCAGACATTCTAGCATATGTGGCTGCAGCATAAATGTATATTCTCTTAAGTAAAAACCATTTATAAAACTTTTGGAAAATATAAAAAAAAAACCTAATGAAGACCCAGTTTCAGTACTTGCAGCCTGATGCTTATATACATAAATTGTTAGAGAAAATGAAGTTGCAGTTCTAGAAAAATTCATGTTGTGAAATATTTGTGTTTATAAAACCTGCCAGTCCCAAAGGGACAAATATCATATGTTCTCCCTGATCGGTGACAACTAACTGAGCACCAAAGGGGAAACCTATTGAAGTAAAATGAACACTATGAGAAACGGTGACTTGATCAGCTCTTGTCATGACTGTTGATGTACAATGTAATACTTTATCCATTTTAGCATTATTTCTCTGTTTTGTCCTAGTACTATTGGTTGAACTCTTTAATTAACACACAATGATTCTTAGGTGTTTAAATTTTAATTGAAAAGTGATCCCTGTTAAATATAACAGTGGGAATAAGAGAGGGAGGAGATGTACAATTTGGGACAAGCTTATTCGGACTTGCCCCAAATGGTGGAGTTAGAATCGTGCCAGGGGATTCCAATACAATCCCATTAAGCTGGCATGTACCAATGCCACCTCACTAGTCCAAGTGATCAATTTCAGTTCACAATTGATCACACTAATAGGTCTAAGAGTCAAAGGGATCACACAAACAAGACTAGTGTCTGCTAATACTAACTCATAGAATCAAAAAGGGGGAGAATGATCCATCATGGGAAGTGGGATGCACAGCAGACTCATAGAATGGTAGATGTCCTAAATAGCACTCTGGCCTCAGAATTAGCCCTTAAGGCATTTGGATATGGCTGAAGAGTCCATGAGAGTATTTTAGGCATGGAGAGCCAAGGCACCTTGGCAAAAAAAAAAAAAAAAAAAAACAAAAACAAACCTAAATGAAAGATCTCTGCAAGTGAGATCCCAGTGGAAAGAACGGGGCCATCAAAGAAGGAGGTACCTTTCTCTGAAGGGAGGAGAGAACTTCCACTTTGACTATGACCTTGTCTGAACAAGATCAAAGTCGGCGAACTCAAAAGGCTTTCATAGCCTTGGCAACTCATGACTAGAGCCTAGGGAGATTACTGACACCATAAACAAGAGTGTCAAATTGTTAAGTGAACAACAGGAGTCACTGTGTACTTACGTCTCATGTGGGACCTGTCCTTAATGTGTTGTCCAATGTGAAGTAATGCTGTTACTAGTACTGAAACAGTATTTTTACACTTTGTGTTTCTGTGTGGGTGCAAACTGATGAAATCTTTGCTTAATATATACTAAATCAATCTTCTGTATATAAAGATAATTGAAAATGAATCTTGATGTGAATGGAATGGGAGAGGGAGCAGGAGATGGGAGGGGTGTGAGTGGTAGGGAAATTATTGGGGGGAAGCTATAAACTGTACTTTGGAAATTTATATTTACTAAATAAAAAATAAAAAACCTGCAATGAAAATTTAAAAAAAACATGCAGTAAAAGTCACAAATTGATGTTTCTATAAGATATCAAGCCACCAGAAGTAAAACTCATTTAGATGGTAGAAGTTGTAAATTTTGCCTTTTCTTATCACTGGTAAGCACTGGCAGTAATCAGATGGACTGGAGGTCAGGCAGCTTTGGTCTGTTTGCAGATCTGCATTCTACTAATGGAGTCATTTTAGTCAGGTTCTTTACTCATTCTTGAGCTGAATTTTTTTTTAATATTTAAAATAAGAGTAATACTACCTGTCTCAGAGTTGTTATGGGGAATGAAATTAGGTAATCCATAATAGTGTTTAACAGTGAGCATGGCTTGTGATGAGTATTCACGCAAAGTTACTATTACTAATATAGCCTGAACTCATTGTTACCTCAAAACATTAGCATTGTGGGCCAGATTTTTATCTTATATAGTTTTTTAAATTAATTAATTAACTTTTTGACAGGCAGAGTGGACAGTGAGAGAGAGAGACAGAGAGAAAGGTCTTCCTTTTGCCGTTCGTTCACCCTCCAATGGCCGCCGTGGCCAGCACATTGTGGCTGGTGCACTGCACTGATCTGAAGGCAGGAGCCAGGTGCTTCTCCTGGTCTCCCATGGGGTGCAGGGCCCAAGCACTTGGGCCATCCTCCACTGCACTCCCTGGCCACAGCAGAGAGCTGACCTGGAAGGGGGGCAACCGGGACAGAATCCAGTGCCCCGACCGGGACTAGAACCCAGTGTGCTGGCGCTGCTGGCGGAGGATTAGCCTATTGAGCCGCGGCACCAGCCTATCTTATATAGTTTTATATAATAGAAAGTAAACTCCTTTGAGAAATTATTTTTTTAAATCTATAAAGATTGGTTCAAATATAAATGAACAGATATCCTACCAATTTACAGCTAAATAATATAAACACTTTTTAAGGCACATAAATGCAGGTAGTGGAGATTTCTGTTTTGTAGTGAATGGATATAGGATGCTAAGTTGAGTTTAGATGAAGGTATGACTCATCACTGGTTTGGGTATAATACATGAAAGGAGACATTAGATGATAGGGTAGGATTGTTTACATCTTGCAGTTTCCAAAGGGGTCACCTATATAACTTATCAAAGAAAATAACTGTTCAGGTTAACTTTCTAGTGGCACCTATGCATATAAATACGTGTGTATGTTATTGTATTAAGCTTTTTACTACAAAGGTCTTATATGAAGTGTCTGTATTGTCTCCAAGGAACAAATCAGTAAAAATGCTTAGAGATTATGAGGTAATACATTTAAGGCCATATGTCCAGTGCTGTTCTAGGTGTTAAATATTTGCAGTGGATCTGATAGGATTTACAATTTAAAGGATGAAGCCAGAGGATGAAACAACCAGTTACAAGAAAGGTTGATGATATTTGGAAAGGAGTGGTAGAAGTAATGACTAGAATATGTATAGCAGAGGCCTTTCATTTTCTTATTGGGGCAGGAAGGCCTTCTGGAGGAAGTGTGGTTACACTGAAACCTGAAGGGTCAGTTGGTGTTGACTAATTAATTGGAAAGAAGGACAGGGAAATGATAGGGAAAGTTGGGCATGCTAAAATGAGGGGAAAGTGTGTGCAAGGAGCTGCAAACAAAGGAGAGAGCATGATTTAAGAGCAAAAGATTGAGTTTTGTGTCACTAGCCTGAAGTCACAACATGAGGGTGAGGTAAAGCCATGTGACCAGATGGAGAGAAGAGAACTAATATATAATGAGCCCATGAGAAACAGAATAGCTTATGTCCAGTAAGCAGCCTAGAGAACTCGTTACCCCAGTGCTTTACCTCATCAGTCTGTGAAATCTTCAAGTCATGTGAAATCATCCTTTGGTGACAGGCTTTGATATTCCTTAGTGCCCCATGTATTGGTGGTATTATAAATAACAACATGGCATACAGTTACTGTGTATATTTGAGCAAGAATTAGCCCTTATTTTAGGATTCTATTAAATAGCCTAATATTGCTAGAACCAGCTGAAAGGATGTAAATTTCAGGAAATATAATTCTTAGAAGGTAAAGGAAATTTGGGTCTTATTTCTCAGTCATACATGAATACATCTTTTGTTTAAGACACATAAAACCAAGGCAGAAGACTTGGCATTCCCAAAGTCAGACTTACTCCTTTGAGTAGACCAAAATTCGCTAGGTTAGGTAGTCTACCATTCGTTATATGAGAATGATTCAAATGTGACTGAGATTAATCAGAGGACAGTGAAGCTCAAATACTGTTTTTATTTTCTTTAAAGTAAAAGAAAAATTTGTAGAGAAAGAGAAGGGAAATATCTCTTTGTATTGTAGATACATGTTTTCACAGAGTACCCACTAAATGTTGGAGAAAGAACCTTCAAATTGAAGAAAAGTGATTGGGAAGTCCTATGATAGGGAACAAATGTTAAACTCTTGGCAAACTTCAAGCACTCTTCACCTTCATTTTGTTTAAAAAATACTATTAAATTATTAAAAACATATTAGAATAAGAGACACAATAGAGGGTGAAAAGGTGAGGGAGAGAGCGAGAGAGCAGGAGCATCAAGTGCTTCTATACACTGGTTCACTCCTCAAGTGCCTACAAATGCTGGGACTAGGCCTGGACCAACCCAGGAGCAGAGAATCAACTCAGGGTAGAAGAAACCCAGTACTTGCACCATCATTGCTGCTTCCTAAGGTCTTATTAGCATGAAACTCGAGTGAGGAATTAGTGCCAGAAATTGAGCCCAAGTACTCCCATGTAGAACATGGGCATCCCAACTGGAATTTTAGCAGCTAGATTACACACTTATCCCCCTCACTTTCTTAAAAGTGACAAAATCCATTGTTTTTATGGTCCTTGCTATAGTTGATTAAAACATACTGTAGGGTATATAATTGTAGGGTGTAGGGTGATATAGGATGATGTAATTGAAAGGACTCATGAGATTGTACCAAGTGTACTTCTGTCAGATTTTAATAAAGAGAGAGCATACAAAATAGTAGAAAGAGAAAGAAAGCATTCATAGACATCACGGAGATACGTGAAGTGAAGGTGGAGGTTTATTGAAGGTTCTTTCATATCTCATTGGGTGACAGCCAAAATAGGCTTTGTAACTAGATCAACCAAGTATGTGTAAGTCTAAGAATTTTCAGTAAGCAATGTAAACAAACTGATATCAAGAGCTTACATAGGATTTTCATAATTAAAAAGCACATTATAAGTCACCATCTAGAATATTTCACTCCCATCTTGACCAGGAGTCAAATCCATGCTTCCAGAAGGCCTTGACAGTAGACATAAAGCTGTCATACACCAGTTGCAAGTTATGAAAAAGAGAAATCCAAAAGAAAAATAAAATATATTAAAATTTGTCTAATCTAGCCAGTCCCATCAATGAATGAATCTGTTTGCTAGTAAGTTTTTATTCCTCTTTTGAAGTTTAACTATAAACCAGAATAAGGAACTCTCCTTCTAATTAAATGTCAGGTAAGTGAATGTGGATAGAGAAATCTGTAATCTATGACACTTTGGAGTGAAACTCTGAAATTCTAGGCAGAAGTCCAATTTCATTTTGTTCTATATAGGTACTACAGAAACTGAGCACATGTGAAGTCAGTCCCCAGGCAACCAATGATATTGTAGGAAGCAGGACAAAGCAATTTTTCCTTATTGCTCTCAGCTTGAATTGCAGGAACCCTCACGATCCCATAGTCAAATTATTACCAGCAAAACTGATCTCCAGCCATGGCTTTTCCAACTTCGACATGTGTTTCACCTTGGGCAATTTACTTAATTCCTCTGAACTACAGTTCACTCGTATAAAAACTGGGCATAGTAATACTAACCTCATAGGGATGTTGCAAGAATTAAATGAGCCAATGTAAAAATACAAACAAACAAACAAAAACTCAGCATGTACTACACCACCCGGAAGCCTTATTTTAATACCAAAATTCTTTGTCAGAGAGGTGGGGATTAATACTTGTCCTTGCTGTAATCTTCTAAAATATTAAAGGCCTATGAACTCAGTCCTTTAAAAATTGTATAGTTAAGTAGCTGTCACCCTAATCCTTTGAATATAGGGATCCCATCATTCTGTTCCCACAGCCTTAAAACCCTACTATATTATTTTTTAATACTGCTTCACAGCTAAACCAACTTGATACAGTGCATTGGCTTCTTATTGCTGATATTACCATAAATCTATTGACTTAACACAAATTTAGTCTCTTACAATAGTGGAGGTCAGAAAGCTAGAGTCAGTTTCACTGGGTTAATGTCCAAGTAAAAGAAGGGTGTTTTCTGGGGTGAGCACTTGGCTAAGCCACCACTTGGGCTGCCTGCATTCCACATTGGAGTGCCTGGGAATGTGTTCCGGCTCCACTATCCCTTCAACTTCCTGCTAATGCAGTCTCCGGGAGGCAGCAATGGATGGCTCAAGTGCTTGGGCCTCTTCCACCCACAGAGGAGATCTGAATTGAGTTCTTCTCCTGGATTTGCCTGATACAACTCTGGTTATTGTTGGTATTTGCAAAGTGAACCAATGAATAGGATATATCTGTCTCTGTCCTTCCTTCTGTCTTTCTGCCTTTCAAATAAAGAGGATAAATAAATTAAAAAAATTTTAAAAATGAGGTTGTTTCCTCCTAGAGGCTCTGAAGAGAAAAGCCATTTCCTTGACTTTTTCAGCTTCCAGTGTCTGCTTCTTTTCCTTGGTTTGTGACTCCTTCCCACATTTTCAAAGCTTCCAACATCATGCTGATTATGTCTGCTTACATTGACACACTGCCTTTTTGAACCTAGATTCCTCCTTGTGGAAGGACTTTGTTTTTACATTTAGCTCACTTGCATAATCCAACATCATTTCTGTATTCCAAATCTTTACTTCAATCTCATTGGCAAAATTCCATTTGCCATATACAATATAATTTACAGATTCTAAATATTAGGACATTGGTGTTCATTATTCAACCTATCACATACATATTTATTTTTATTTTTGAACATTTCTAATTTTATTTATTTTCTTTTTTAAGGAATTTAATAACACATTAGATTCTCAGGACTTTATTTTATTCTCATATCAGGGTGAGGTAGGCTGTATCATTCTGGGATGTCAAACTGTGGCATAAAGAGGTAATGTGCCTCACTGTCAGTGTTACTAGTACTGCACTGTTATTAGTTATAGTATAGAGTGAGTGAGACTCCATTTTACCTTCAAGAGGGGCTTGATTGAAGCATTTTACCTTTAAGAGGGGCTTGATTGATATCACTTTTTATAACACTTCAGAGTTTGGTAAAGAGCCAACACCAAACTTCTCTTTTAGTTCTTAAAACAATCCTATGAATTCGGCTTTATTTTTTAGGTTTAAATAATTTTTAAAAATGCTTTTATTCAGGCTTTACACTGTGCCAGGCCTTCCTTCTGCAAGGCGATGGGGAGGTTATAGAGACTGATGCAGGCATGGTACTCACCATTGTGTGGCTTGTATTCTACTAATGGAGACGCACAAAACACCATAAATTAAATAGCTGAAAGGTATGACTAAATGACGTAGGATAATGGAAGAGAAACGGAAGCTCAGAGTGGGGCAACGACTCTTACAATGTCATACACCAGGAAGAGGAAGAACCAGGTCTTGCATTTACCTTTGTTAAGCTTTTATTTCATGATGTTAAGTATCTGCATACAGAAGATATAGTGCATACATAGCATTTTTTTGGCTTGATTTTTCCTAAGACATAATAAGTCTGTCAATGGGAACCATTATTCTCATGGCTCATGATTTAGACAATTTATATTAACAGGCTTCAGTGTAGTTGGTTCCCTAGTGATACCTGTGCTGCTCGGGCATCTCACCATTCTGTTTTATGCTGAGCAGACTTGGTTAGTATCAAAGTAAGTCTTTATTTTTCCTCTTACAGTCATGCTCTCAGTAGAATGTACCTGTCAAGGAGAAGATCAACAGCTAAATTACTGACATAATGCTCCTGTAAGCAAATTCTTATGAATTGTGCTTTCAGAATGATTTATTGCAGCCTTACAGCTTTTGCTGTGACATTTAATCCACATTTAAAATTTAGTTTAAAATCAAAACAAGCTGGAATGCAACTCTGGTAGGAGCTACAGATCATTTGGCTAAGAAGTCAGTTTTGTGGAAGTTCTCAATAGGCATTCACCTGGTTTTTTAAACAGATTTTAGGATGAGCATGATTTAGTGTGTTTATTTCACTATAACAAAATACCTGAGACTATATATAAAGCAGAAGTTCAACCCTTGTCTCAACTGTTGAGGAACATTTTTTTTAATACTATTTGTTGAACTGTTTACTTAGAATATATTTAATATTATGTATATAAAGTTAACTGAAAATAGATCTTAGTAAAAAAAAAAGAAAGGGAATAGGAGAGGGATGAGAAGAAGGATAAGAAATATAGGTGGGAGCATGGGTAGGGTGGGAAGAATCACTGGTTTCCTAAAGTTGTATTTATGAAATCCATGAAGTTTGTATAATTTAAATTGAAGAAAAAAATTTTTAAAAAGCAGTTCATTTAACCCAAAGGCTAGAGATTCTTTTTTTTTTTTTTTATGGACAGAGTTAGAGAGAGAGAGAGAGAGAGAAAGGTCTTCCTTTTCCGTTGGTTCACCCCTCAAATGGTTGCTATGGCTGGTGCTGTGCCGATCCGAAGCCAGGAGCCAGGTGCTTCCTCCTGGTCTCCCATGCAGGTGCAGGGCCCAAGCACTTGGGCAATCCTCCACTGCCTTCCTGGGCCACAGCAGAGAGCTGGACTGGAAGAGGAGCAACTGGGACAGAATCTGGCGCCCCAACCGGGACTAGAACCTGGGGTGCTGGCGTTGCAGGCAGAGGATTAGCCAAGTGAGCCGCGGCACTGGCCGAAAGCAAGATTTTTAAAACAACTTGGTAATTTTGCTCTTGATGATAGCGAGAAATGAGGAGCAGTAGATGTGGGATCATGAATTCTGATATGATGTTAGAGTCAGTACCCTGTTGCGTGATGCCCTGTAGCATCACTGGTGTATGCTTTATGTAAATATGTCCCCCAGAGTTGTCCTGTAAGACTGTGTGCTACCAGAACAAGACGGGGAGGGTTGTGTGTGCAACGTCCAGCCTAGGGCTAAATTTGCCCTCCCAAGATGCCCTCCAAGATGAAAAGAAAGATTAAAGTGTCCACTTAAGTTTTATTTATATCAAAATGTGATATAGTGATACGGTTCTCTGACAAAACCACCTGGAATTATGGTCTCACCTCAGAACATTTTTCCTTGCATTGTCTCTAATTCTTTTCTAAAGCTTCTAAGTATTCTCTTTTCAAGTAGATAATAAGCTTTTGGGGGGCAGGTGATCTTTTCTATGTCATTTTTATGTTCCATTTTGCTGAGCAAAATATTTGCCTTATTAGAAAGTTTCTTTTGAATTTATTAACTGCTCGTCCTAAGATATTAAGAAATAGTATTAATTTCTTAGTTCTAGAATTTTTGGATGATTGATATAATTAATGTTTCCTGAACAAAATTTTGAAGCAAAAACAAGAGTCCCTTGAAAAACCTTTATATATTAAGCCATTTTAGTCATACAAAGACTTAACACTAAATAAAGTAGATTTCTGTACACTGTAATAAACTAGTTAGGAGAAAGCCATGTTTCAAAGGTACACTAAACATTCTCGACTAATTGGGTGCTATTTATTATATTACTAAATATAATATTAACCACTAAGAATGAATACTTCTTCCTTGAACATTCTACTTAAAGGGCTGGCTTGCTCATTAAGGAATTTTATTCAATAAAATCTTGACCAAAAAAGACTGGACTACACCATTAATGTATATGAAGGAGTCCAAAATATTGCTGGAAAAGTATTTATATTCCAAAAGGGAATTATAAATTATTTACTGTGTTCTTATTTTGTTAAAGAAATTTAAAATTAATATTAAGGCATTTTTTTTCTATGAGAGGAATTAGGAGGGGCAAAAATGCTATGGAAGGATGATTGGAGAAGGTGATTTGCATAAATTATAAAAGAGCACACAAGGTATACTGAGCACCCTTGGTGCACACACTGAACCATCAGAATTTTTTCCCTAGGGTTGTGAAGAGGTACAGAGCATATGGAAAGTCATTTTTACCTATTTCTATGCATTGGGGGAGCATTAGGAATATTATTTCCCTAATACAACTGAGAAGCAAATATGGACCAACATGTACTAAAATTTGAACTTCATTGTTTCTTGGGAAATAGTTCTTAGTAGATATGCAATATTCTTCCTGTTTTCATAACATACATCACAGCATCTCAGAAAGGCAATTCCATCAGCTTGCCAGGAGAACGTGATATGTATATCATATTTATTTAAAAATAATGTCAGTAGCCACGTGAGTCATAAAACAAATCCCAGTGAGTCACCTGGAAAGCTTTTAAAGAAGATTGAGACAGAACCTCTTAGAAGTCTGCAACACTTTTAGTCAGCAGCTTGAATGTCAAGAAAATGCTGAAAGATTTCAAATATGACAGCATCTACAGCATCCCTAGAAAGTTATATGAAAGCAAATGCTTCCGGGCATTTTCTCATCCTTGTCAACAGAGACCTCTGATTACGATGCTACCATAGTGAGCTCTTGAAAAAGGCAATAGGTCTTTCAGATAAAATGGAAGAAATTACATCTGCCACCTGTTTACTTTAGAAAAAGTAATCAGTTTTTCTATCATAGAATTTCCCCCAAAGTGTTCCCTAAACTATTTCTCAAAAAACAATATTATATATCATCATTCAGGTTTGTGTTGTGCTGTCTGTCATATCACAATGCAAGTTACAAACACTGAGAAAAGCTTCAATTTGACAAAATGTGAAGTCTTCCAGACCTCAAAAGCCCCAGTGAAAGTCTCCCACCCCCAAAACTAGTGTCCTCAGTTTTGAAACATTTTTGAGAAATCCTGTGCTACTCCATTCTATATTATTTTTTAGCACACTCAGTAGATCTAGCCTGTAGAACTTCTGAAGCAAACTGAGTGCTAAAGTCTTGAGAAACTACTGAAAACTCCCAAGTTCTCTGTAATATATTTTGGTGTTCATTTGCCATTGGTAATCCTAATCGTGATTAATGTGTTTCCTTCTATTTATAAATTACTAAGATATCTTGAATGGAAGTAGTTGTTTTACCAAAGTTTTTTTCTGTTGAACTGATTGATTGGATTAGTGAAAGTTTTAAAAATTTATTTGTTTTTATTTATTTGAAAGGCAGAGATACTGATATTTTCAGAGACTGACAGACAAAAAGAGATCTCTCTACTGCTTCACTACCTAAAAGACCACAACAGCTGGGGCTGGTCCAGGTCTAAACCAAGAGCCCAGAACTCATTCCAGGTCTCCCATGTAGGTTTCAGAAACCAAACCACTTGAGCCTTTACCTGCTGCCTTCCAGGGTATATGTTAACAGGAAGCTGGAATCAGGAGCAGAGCCTGTACCCTGATAATGAGACGTGGGTAGTCCAAGTGGCATTTTAACGACTGTGCCAAATACCTGTTCCCAATTTAGTTATACTTATAGCTTTTATATAATTAAAGTATACTTGCTTTTTTTATTGGTGTCCTACCACTGATTAGGTAAGTAAGGAGAATGAAGTTTCATGTCCACATATAAATGGTTGAATAACTGCACTATTACAATTTTACTTTTTGTTTTTGTTGTCTAAGGCTTTATATTCAGGGTTATACTAGCTTTCAAATGAAATAAGCCCTTTTTAATATTTCCTAATGTTCAAAAGTGCCATGACATGGGAATTATCTGTTTCTTAATACTTTTTAAAAATTCAACAAGCAGTTATCCCTAGCATAAGAAGCATTGAAGACAGTAATTCTACAATAACTTTTTAATTTGGGGTTAGGGGTCACCTCTTGAGTAATTTAGTCAGATTTCCCAGGAATATCTCCACTTTACCTAACTCAATGGTTCTCAAAGTATAGTTTTTATACCAGCTCCTGAGAACTTGTTTGAAAGATTGTTCTGTGTATATGTTTACCTCAGACCTACTGAGACAGATAATCTTGTTTTAAGAAACACTGTAGGTGACTGGATACATGAGAATGTCTAATAGTTCGAGTTTATTAGATTAAATTTTACATCTTCATTATGTTTTAAGATGATGTAAATCTCTTTCACAATTTTAGTTATATCCTCTTTCTAATCCTTATTTTTTATCTTTTTAATGATTACATGTGTGAGTTTGATCTATTTTTTCTTGGGTTTTCAAATAGTCAGCTCTTGAACTTACCACTTGGTCTTATCCAAATCTACATATGACAATAATTAGTGTTGATATTAAATAAAGTTAGTTAAAGTATACCATAGATGTTGCAATAATTTTCTATAATTATAATAATTCAAATCTAGAAAATATCTGACTTTAAAACAAGCTTCTGTGCGCTGTTAGTTCTAATGCCTGAACTGGGTAAGTACATCCTAATGCTCTGAAGTGTACTACTAGAATTGCTCATACGAGGAACAACTTAATTGCAAATTGCTACCTACTACTGGAAAGTCTACTGTCACTATTTTACATTTGGGTTTATATTTTTGGAACCATTTTTTTTTCTTTCAGTGTGTGCTATATCTTAAATAATGTTCAACAAGCTTGTCATAATTTCTCATTTCTTCTACTGTTAAGAATGCCTTCATGTGTTTTTGTGGAGTCTCTGCTCCACTCATCACCAAGAGAATATATGTTAGGTGATAATATTCTGGTTTTTTTTTTAACATTTATTTATTTAAAAGGCAGTGTTGCAGAGAGACAGAGGGAAAGAGAGAGAGAGAGAGGTCTTTCATCCACTGGTTCACTCCTCATATGGCCGCAATAACCATGGCTGTGCCAGACCGAAGCCAGGAGCCGGGAGCTTCATCTGGGTCTGCCATCAAAGGATTTGGGCCATCTTCTTCTGCTTTCCCAGGCACATTAGCAGGGAGCTGGATTGGAAGTGGAACAGCTGGGACTAGAACCAGTGCCCTGTGGATGCCAATGCATGCTACAGGTGGCGGCTTCACCCACTGTGGTACAATGCTGACCCTCGTATTCTGTATTTTAAGTCATACCACTCCAAAACACCTTATCAAATTTGGTGAACGTGGATTTAACCTTTTTTTGTGGGATATGGTAAGAGAGAAAATGATAAAATATTAGAAGATTAACAACTTTATTAACAGACTTTTATATTCGATTTCTTTTTTAAATTTTATTTAAGGTATACAAGTTTCATGTATTTCATATATACAGATTTAGGAACATACTTACACTGTCCCCCGACCCTCTCTCTCACCCATGCTCAAACCCTTTCTTGTCCTCCCTCTCACATTCCCACTCTTAATTTTACAAAAATAAATATTCATTTTACTTAATGATCATATAGTTAACCCTAAGCTAAGTAAAAGAATTCAATAAAAAGTATGAAGAGGAAAAAAAAAACATTATTCCTTAACAGACCAAGCAGGGGCTGTAAACAATCATTGAATCTTAAAATGTTCATTTCACTCTAATGCATTGCATTTCAGGTACTCCATTAGTTACTTCAGATCAGGGAAAACATATTATATCTGTCTTTTTGGAACTGGCTTATTTCACTAAGTATAATGGTTTCCAGTTAAGTCAAACTTATTGCAAAAGACAGGATTTCATTTTTTGTTTTTCAGATGAGTGTTACTGCACAGGTAATATATATACTATATTTTTTAATCCACTTAATACTTAATGGGCATCAAGGTGGACTCCGTATCTTAGCAATTGTGAATTGTTCTACAATGAAAATGGGGGTACAGATAACACCTTCACATGCTGATTTCTTTTGGTTCAGGTACATTCCCAGGAGTGGGAGGGCTGGGTCATTTGATAGATCTATATTCAGATTTATGAGGTATCCACGTATTATTTTCCACAGTGCCTGCATCAGTTCACTTTCTCACAAATAGTGGACCAGCGTACCTTTATCCATACATTCTTGCCAGCACTTGTCATTTGTTGATTTCTGTATGAGAGCCATTCTAACTGGGGTGAGGTGAAACCTTACCATGGTTTTGATTTGCATTTCCATGATGGCTAGAGATCCTGAGCATTTTCTCAAGTGTCTGCTGCCCATTTGAATTTCCTCCCTTGAAAAATGATTGTTCAAGTCTTTTGCCCATTTCTTAATTGGATTGATTGCTTTGTTGTTGTTGAATTTCTTGAGCTCTTTATAATTTCTGGATGTTAACCCTTTATCAGTTGTGTAGTTTGCAAATATTTTCTCTCTTTCTGTCAGTTGCCCCTTTACTGTGTTGAGTGTTTCTTTACAATGCAAAAGCTTCTCAGCTTGATGTAATCCCATTTGTCAATTTTGTCTTTGATTACCTGTGCTTCTGGGGACTTTTCCTAAAAGTCTTTGCATATGCCAATTCCCCAATGTTCTCTGGTAATTTGAAGGTAACAGGTTATAGATTTAGGTATTTGATACATTTTGAGTGGATGTTTGTGTAAGGTGTAAGATATGGGTCTAGTTTCATACTTCTGCTTGTGGAAATCCAGTTTCCCCAGCACCATTTGTTAAAATGATTGTTCTTACTTCAGAAATTGATTTTAGTTCCTTTGTCAAAGATAAGTTGGTTGAAGATGCATGGATTGATTTCTGGAGTTTCTTTTCTGTTCCATTCATCTAGAAGTCTGTTTTTGTGCCAGTACCACCCTGTTTTGATTATAACTGCCCTGTAGCCCTGTAGTATGTCTTGAAATCAGGTAATGTGATTCCTCTGGCTTTGTTTTTTGTTCTATAAGATTTCATTAGCTCTTTGAGGTCTCTTGTATTTCCATATGAATTTTAGCATCATTTTTTCTAGATCTGTGAAGAATGTTATTGGTACTTTGGGATTCCATTGAATCTGCAAATTGCTTTTAGCAGTATGGATATTTTGATGATATTGATTCTTCCAATCCTTGAGCATGGAAGATTTTTCCATTTTTTTGTATCTTCTTCTATTTCTTTCTTTAATGTCTTGTAATTCTTATCATAGAGATCTTTGACATCCTTGGCTAAGTTTATTCCAAGGTATTTGATTTTTTTGTAGCTATTGTGAATGGGATTGATCTTAGAAATTCTTTCTCAGCCATGGCATTGTCTGTGTATACAAAGCCTATTGATTTTTTGTGCATTGATTTTTTAAATTTTTTTTTGACAGGCAGAGTGGATAGTGAGAGAGAGAGACAGAGAGAAAGGTTTTCCTTTTGCCATTGGTTCACCCTACAATGGCCACCGTGGCTGGCGCGCTGTGGCTGGTGCACCGTGCTGGTCTGATGGCAGAAGCCAGGTGCTTCTCCTGGTCTCCCATGGGGTGCAGGGCCCAAGCACTTGGGCCATCTTCCACTGCACTCCCTGGCCACAGCAGAGAGCTGGCCTGGAAGAGGGGCAACCGGGACAGAATCCGGCGCCCTGACCAGGACTAGAACCCAGTGTGCTGGCGCCGCAAGATAGAGGAATAGCCTAGTGAGCTACAGTGCCAGTGTGCATTGATTTTATATCCTGCTACTATACCAAACTCTTCTGAGTTCCAATAGTCTCTTAGTGGAGTTCTTTGGATCTCCTATAAAAAGAATAATGTCCTCTACAAATAGGGATATTTTGACTTCTTCCTTCCTAATTTGTATCCCCTTAATATCTTTTTCTTGCCTAATAGCTCTGGTTAAAACATCCAGTACTATATTGAATAACAATGGTGAGAGTGGGCATCCATGTCTGGTACCAGATCTCAGTGGGAATGCTTCCAACTTTTCCCCCCATTGAATATGAGGCTTGCTATTGGTTTGTCATAAATTGCCTTGATTGTGTTTAGGAATATTCTTTCTATATTCAATTAGCTTAGTGTTTTCATCCTGAATGGATGTTGCATTTTATCAAATGCTTTCTCTATCTTTGAGACAATCATATGGTTTTTGTTCTTCAGGTTGTTAATGTGATGTATCACATTGATTTGTGAATGTTGAACCATCCCTGCATACCAGGGATAAATCCCACTTGGTCTGGGAGGCTGTGAGTGCCTCACTGTCTTATGTGATTGCCCAGCCACCTCCCAGTCAGTGGGGAGTATGGGTTGTTACCTCCACTAGAATCCTTGAATCACACACATATACAAGAACCACTGGCTTAATGTTGCTCTCTCCCTGCCACTGCTGCCAGTACTGCCAAGAAGATGGCATCCTGTCTCAGCCAGTTGCTGTGAATGAACGTAAAGTCTTCAGCATCTCCTTCCAAACCCAAAATGGCTCCTACTCTTTCTCAGCTGGTCAGCGGGCACTGTTGTGATGAAGTTGGGGAGAGATAAACACACTTCCTGCACTTCCACTGGGCCCTCTAGCAACTGCTAGCAACCAGGGCTCCAGTCTAGACTCACGCCATGATTTCCCTGGTTCACTCTCCAAATGGCCTCAATGGAAGGGGTGAGCCAGGCTGAAGCCAGCAACCTGGATCACCATGGGTTGCCACAGTCTCGTCTCACTTCCATCTTCAAGCTGCTGCCTGATCCGGCTCTTGGCTGTTGCAGTTGTGCTTGTGTTTGTGTTCATGCTGCGTTTCCACACTCTCCACACAGGTCCATGAAGTTCCTTTTCTTCTTGTAGGATTTCCAATGCAGTTTTCTCTCAATTCTCCCCTGAGAATGTATGTCCTACACTTTATTTATTTATTTATATATATATTTATTTATTTACTGTTTATCCCTAGCCTAGTGCAATATTTTGTTCCTTAATCTGCCACCTTGGAATCTCCCCTGTATCTACTTTCTAATGACTTGATTGTACCTTTTATCTTTTTATTTCCACACTTTGTTTTTCTTAAGATTCTTCATTAATTTTTAACTTTATGAGATGAACAATTTATCAATTTTTTTTCTCTTCTTATATTCTTTGGTATCATTTTCTTATACTTCTATTTGTCGTTAAATTTTAGTTTTCTTTACCCTTTCTTAAAATTATTTATTTGAAAGTGAGGGAGAGAGAAAGACCATTTCCATCTGCTGGTTCCCCCCCCCCAAATTCCTACAACAGCCAGGGCTAGGCCAGATTGAAGTCAGAGGTATAGAACTTAGTGCATCTCCTGTGAGGGTGGCAGTAACACAAGTACTTGAGCCATCACCTGCTACCTCCCAGGGCACATATAATCAGCAAGGTGGATCAGAAGCTGAAGAATTTGGACTTGAACCAGGCACTGTGATATGAGACACAAGTGACCGAAACATTGTCCTAAATGCTGAGGCAAACTCCTGCCACATCATTTTTACTCTTTAAAATGCTTTTGGTTTTTAACACAAGTCTCTTTTCATCTTCAGATTCCTTTATTATTATTAAAAAATAGTGCTGTGGTGAAGCATGTTGGGCTGCCACCTGTAATACCAGTATCTGATATTGGAGTGCAGGTTCAAGTCCCAGCTGCTCTGCTTCTGATCCAGCTTCCTGCAGATATGCCATGGAGGGCAATGGAAGATGGCCCACGTACTTGGGCTCCTGCCACCCATTTGAGATTTTAGTATCGAGTTCCAGTTTCCTGGCTTCAGCCTGGCACACTCCTGCCATTGAGGCCATTTGGGGAGTGAAGCAGTGGATGGAAATCTCTCTCTTTGTGTCTCTCCCTCCTTCTGTAACTCCACCTTTCAGATAAATATTAAAACAATAGTTTTGTTGAGATATAATCTATGTATTCTATACTTTACTCATTTGGAATGTGTAATTCACTTCTTTTTTTTTTTAAATATTTAGAGTTGTTACTTCCTAAGTTTCCTTAATTCTTAGTTTTGCAGCATTTTTATCAAACTTTTTTCTCATAGTCTCTGATTATTGTAATGTGGAGGCATTTATTTCCATACAGTATTTTCAGTAGGTAAGATAATTAATTTGTCCTTAAATCCTGTTCCTATGTGTATACTGGACACATTCCTTTCCCAAATAAACACTGAAAAGTCAGGATTATGAAAACATCACTAACCCTGCCTCATTATTTGGGAATCATTCCACTAATATGACCTTCCTAGGCCCTGGAATGTTCTCTACCAAACACTTCCTGATTCTTAGAGACTTGAATCCACGGACTATGTGAAAATCATTTCCACAGTCTTACTGCTAGTGGATATTTTCTGCGTGGTTTCATTTGGGTGAGTTGGGTCTGATATCTTATCCTGTGAGTTGACATGAATCACAAAAGAAATCCTTTTCTAAGATTTGTTTACTTTTCCTTAAGCTTCATCCTGATTTTCAGGAAGGAGGCAAATGTGTCTTTTGCCACAATGATTTTATGAAATTTAAAGTGGCTGAATTCTTGGTTTGTCCAGGACTTTCAGTGCTAAAACTGAATTGTTATACCAAGGGTAGTCACCATAAGGAAATGATCCAGTAAGAGCGTCAGATTCCCACCCAACACCTCCTGCCCCTTGGCCAGCATTTGGTGCAAAAATAGAGCTTTTGTTTTTTGCTACCTGCTCCTGGCTCACCAGGGGCCCTTTACCAGAACTCACTTCATCTTGAATAGGGGACGGAGAGGGGAACTGTGCATCACTTATGCAGACTATCTTCTGTCTTACAGAGGCTGTCAAATCACTTTCATCTTCTTGCAAAGTAGAAACGTGTAGATGCAGGAACCCAAGTTCCCAGGTTTTTTCTAAGACTTCTGCAGATTGTGGAGCCAGATAAGCTGGACTGGAATCTCTGCTCTGCTACAATTATTTATTTATTTATTTACATTTTATTTGAAAGGCAAGGAGAGGGAGAGAGAGAGACACACAGACGAAGATTTGAACCACTGCTTTGCTTCCCAAATGCCTGCAATTGGGAGAACTGAGTCAGGCTAACGCGAGGAACCCAGAACTCAATCACCATCTCTCATGTTGGTGGCAGGGACCAAGTATTTACTGTTTCCCAGGGTGCTTATTAGCAGGAAGCTGAACCAGAAATGGAAAAACCAAGACTCAAACCAGAGGACAATTTCCTTAACCTATCCGTGCATTGTTTTCCTCATATGCAAATGACAATAGGAATAGCTCCTACCAGTAATGTGATTAGAATAGTGCCTTGCACATAGTAGGTACTTAACACATGTACACTCTTAGTGTTTGTTATCTTTTTTCTGCCTAAATCATATAGTAGAATCATTTGATTTGGTTTTCCATTCATATTTTGACCTTGTATTTCTGGTTCTTTGATTCTGAACTGTACGAGGACTTATTAATGCTTATAGTTTTGTTTGGATGAGCACAGCATCTCATGGTTTTAACTGACCTTGAATTTTGTCTGTATTTTTAAAGCTCTTTTATGATCTCAGAGCTTTCTGCTTTGCTGTGGATGCTGACAGAGGTTCACAGAAATCCTTTCTGTCAGGGACTGTCCTCTGAAATCTTGCCTTTTCAAAGTATCAGTTTTCCATGGGTCTTGGGTAATCTATGATACTTTGATGTCAGTATCTTTCCCCAGTACCTTTGTCTGAGATTCCATTTTGTTTAAATTTCGTGTGCTGGTCTCTCAGCTTTGACTGCAGCAGAACAAATAAGAAAGACAAAAACGAGGGCTAAGGGAAGAAGCCTCTACATCTGGAAAAACAATACACAAAACAAACCTACAATGAATCAAGCTAAAAACCTTCACACACACATACTCCTACTACTCCCAGGCTAGCCTGCTCTGGCCACAGAAGTGAAGCATTACTAGGACCAATTTGGGTCTCCTCCATGCAAGGTGTTTCCTGTAAGATCTGGAACTTCCCTCCTAGCTTTAGAGTCCTGCGTGAACCTATGCTTTCAGAATGACTTTCCTTATAATTCTAGATGACTGTTGCAGGCAAACAACAAAGTCCTCTCCAGTTCAGGAGCATTGGCCTCTCCTTGGAGTCCTGCTCACAAGAAAGGCAGTTTCTATCTGAGGAACCAGTCTTGTATCTGCCACTTCTTAATGCATACTCTCACTTTGCTCTGTTGATCTTTACCACATGTTAGTTGTCACCCAATAGAGACAGAGTTTCTGAGTCTCTGCGTATCAAATCCTATCCTGCCACCTTCTTCATCACTTGGATCTGAAAACTGTTAGTCAGGACTGTACTCTCCTGGCTTGGCAATATGGCTAAAGACATCCCCAATGTGTTTCTGAGAATTACTTAAGTAAAGAGAAGTTTAGGTAAAGTTACTTTTTCTTACTTGTAAAAACTTTATCCTCACATCCCTAGCCCTCATCTCCCCTGAAGAAACATGATCTGCAGATGGCCCTTTTGCTAGATTAGAGGTAGATGGCCTCTGTAACTCTTCCTTGATGCAAGAACATTTAATTAACTATTTCTGCTATAGACAACTCCCTTTTCTAATAACTTATCAATATTTATAGCTTGACTCAAATCAGTGCTTGAATTCACCCCAGAGGACATTTACCAAAGTGTGTTCTGAGGAACATTAATTCTGAGAAATCCCTAAAATAAACCAAGAATTTCATGATGGCATGTTTAGCATGATATATAGTCCTCTTAGTTCACTTAAACTAAATCTTATACAATTAATGTTTCATATAAGATATTAAAACAAATTATAAAAGCAAACATTGGTATACTATACAACCTTGTGAAAAAGGAACTGCCTGAATATTTATTGATATGATCAAGTGTTCATTGTGAAGGCAGAGACATAAAACAGTATGTATTATTTGATCATATTTTGTTAAAATTTTTTTAAAATGAGTTTCAAGATTTACTTAAAAGGACTGAAATATATATATTATTGAAAAACAGTATATATACTAAAAATGCACATAATTTTACAGACAAATGAGTATTTTGCCCTCAGAGCACACACCCATAGCCAGCACTCAAATTAAGAACAAAACATAACCAGTACTCCAAGAGTACTCACTATTTCCCCCCTCTTCATTTTTTCTAACATGAGAAAAAAGTATATAGTTATTTACATGGTATTATTTGGTGAAGCAATATTTATAACTAAATACCAAATGATATTATACCTACACAATGTTTATCCCCTCTTTATATATTAACTTCCACAAATCATAGAAAACATGTGATATTTGATTTTCTGATTCTTATTTCACTTAGCATCAGGTGCAAACATCAGGATTTCATTCTTTTTTAATGACTGACTAATAAAATCATATTTTTTATCTAATCCTCAGTTGAAGGATAACTAGGTTGATTTCAAATCTTAGCTACTGTGAATTAAGCTGCTATAAACATGGGAGTGCAGGTATCTCTTTCATGTGCTTGTTTCATTTCCTTTGGATAAATTTCCAGCTGTGGAATAGGTAGGTAATATGGCAGATCTGATCTATTTTTAGTTTTCTGAGGGGTCTCCATACTATTTTCCATAATGCTTGTACCAATTTGCATTCTCGTCAACAGTAATTTGGGCACCTTTTTCACCACAACTTGAACATTTGTTAGGTTTTCATTTTTGGATATAGCCAATTTATCAGTGAGATGATACCTCATTGTGGTTTTTATTTGCATTTCCCTGATGGCTAGTGATCCTGAGCATTTTTTTCATGTGTCTGTTTATCATTTGTATTTCTTCCTTTGAAAAAATGCCTGTTCATATCATTTACCCATTTCTTAGCTGGGTTTTTTGTTTTGTTTTTGTTGAATTTCTTGAGCTTCTTTTATATTCTGGATATTAATAATTTATTGGATGCATAGTTTGCAAATATTTTCTTCCATTTTTGTTGATTGCCTCTTCACTTTGTTAATGGTTTCCTTTGCTTTGCAAAAAGTTCTAAGTTTGATGTAATCCTATTTTTGCATTAGTGCCTGTGCTTCTGGGGTGTTATCCAAGAAATCTTTGCCTAGTCCAATGGATCTCAGGGAAGCAGGGATGTTTCAACATATGGAAGTCAACAAACATGATACAGTACATCAATACCATGAAGGACACAAGCACATGTTTATCTTCATAGATTGGGAGAAAGCATTTGATAAAATACAACATCCTTTCAGGATAAAAACCTTAACAATTTGATATAGAAAGAACACACCTCAACATAATTAAGGCAGTATATGACAAACCCACAGCCAACATTGTATTGAATGGGAAAAAGCTGGCAGCATTTTTCACTAAGATTGGGAATCAGAAAAAAAAAGGCCACTCTCACTACTGTTATTCTAGATAGCTCTGGCAGTTTTAGAATGATTAGGCAACAAAAAGACATCAAAGGAGTACAAATTGGAATGGAAGATGTCAAATTATCCAGATTTGCAGCTGACATGATCCTTAATATAGAGGAATCAAAAGGCACCGCTAGGAGACTACTAGAATTCAAGAAAATTTGGCAGATTTGTAGAATATAAAATCAACACGAAAATAAAAGGCATGGGGCTGGTGCTGTGGTATAGTGGGTAAAGCCACCACCTGCAGTGCCAGCATCCCAGATGGGTACCGGTTTGAGTCCTGGCTGCTCCACTCTCAATCCAGCTCTCTGCCATGGCCTGGGAAAGCAGTGGAGGATGGCCCAAGTCTTTGGGCCCCTGCACCCATGTGGGATACCCGGAAGAAGCTCCTGGCTCTTGGTTTCAGATTGGAGCATCTCCAGCCATTGTGGCCATCTGAGGAATGAACCAGGGATTGAAGACCTCTCTCTCTCTCTCTCTCTCTCTCTCTGTAACTCTGTAGTAGTGAGAGTGGGCTCTGCCTCTGCTGCTCTGTAACTCTGCCTTTCAAATAAACATATAAATCTCAATTAATGACATTCTTATACACCATCAATGCTATGGCTCAGAATAAACTTATCTGATTAGTCCCATTCACAATAGCTACAAAAATTTTTAAATACCTTGGGATAAATTTAGCCAAGGATGTGAAAGATGACTACAATGAAAATTACAAAACATTAATAAGAGAAATAGAAGAAGCAATGGAAAAACCTGCCATGTTCATGTATTAGAAGAATCAATATCAGAATATCCACACCACTCAAAGCAATTTATGGCGTCAATGAAATCTCAGTCAAAACGCTAAGGACATTCCTCACAAACTGCAAACAATCCTAAAATTCATATGGAAACACAGACAGCCCTGCATAACCAAAGAAATCTTAAACAATAAAAACAACACCAGAGGCATCACAGTTCCATCTTTCAAGACCCACTCAGGATTGATAAAATCAAAACAGCCTGGCACTCACACAAAAATAGATATGTAGATCGGTGGAACAGAATAGAAACCCCAGAAATTAATGCATGCATCTACAATCAAGTGATCTTTGATAAATATGCTAAGATCATTCCCTGGAGAAAGGACAGTCTCTCCAACAAATGGTGGCGGGAAAATTGGATTTCCACATGCTTAACATTAAAACAAGACCCCTATCTTACACCCTATACATAAATCTACTCATAGTGGATCAAAGATCTAAACTCAAGACCTGAAACTATACAGTTACTGTAGGAAAGCAAGGGAAATGCTGAAAGACATTGGCCAACGCAAATATTATATATTAACATGCTACTAGTGTTGGTTCTTTATGATGAGTATATGAGTCATTTTTTGTTTTTTTTTCTTTTACTAAGCCATATTTCAAAGTGAATTCATATTACCTAGCAATAAAATATTACATACTTCAAAAGAATCCTTTGTTTAGCAATGATACCTTTGTTTCTGTATCAATTTTTTGGTTCTACTTAAATTATTATCTTTCATCCAGATTCTGCTCAACCTTGAGAATTTCAAATTGCTGAAGATAAGTAGTAGTTTTCTCTAAATATACCTTTCTGTGTATCTTCTGGGCATCAACTCTAGCAGATTTCTCTACTTCTCCCCATCCTTCCCAGAGTATTGGGAATTATGCACTGGCTTTTGCTGTTCTCTAAGGAGGACTTCTAATAGGAGTTGGAATCTCCAAGTTCATCACTTTTGGCCCTAACTTCGTTCCATTTAGCCTACAGCCCTGGAAGGTAAGGAAATTCACTTAAGTCTGCAACAGAAGGCAAACTTCCTTTCTTACACACAGGGACAGTCAAGAGAAAGCTCTTTTCTACAGACTAATCTGGCACCACAGTTAGGACTAAAATTGAGCTCCCATGCCAAATTCTTTGTTTTGCATAAGGAATGGATTGCTTAGTAACAAAAAAACAAAGATGCAATTTTGTGACTCATGTCAATAAAACGTGTGTGTGTGTGTGTGTGAGTGTGTGTAGTGTGCTTTCAGGGAGAACTGCTTCTCAATACCCAGTGAGTAAATCAGCTTATGGTGATTATTTTGCTGCCTGCATCATGCTAATGAGCAGGAACAGGGGTACGTGTGTTTTAGACTCACTTAGGAAGGTCACTGACAGCAAAGTTGCCAAGTGTTTCTGTGTGGTGGGGTTGCTTCTTTCCAAGGGAGAAGAGGGTCCAACAGTATTTATTCTATGCGAGGTCCTGAAATTTGTTCATCCTTATCAGGACTGGCCTTACCACGGTTTCATGGGTTTTAATTAGTTTTTGTCTTTGCAAATATTTTATACTTTCCAATCTAGTGATTAACCTCATTGATCATCTTTTTGCCTTTTCAAACACAGCAACTTGTTAGAGATTTTTATTATTTCCCTATAAATTTCTCAGACTTGCCTTCTGTGGCACTAGTAGTGTAGTCCACACTTTGTGAACATTTTTAATTGCTGCTTTTGAGAGAAGGTCACAGAAGTTTTCATTAATCCAATGTTACTTTTAGAATGCCCTGGCTTTCATTTACATCCAAAATTCCACTAGGTTTTCCTTAATTATTTCATCAAATGAGTCTGTTTTCCATTTTGCAAGGAGTCTTTCCTTTATAAAAGGTCAGTGTCATTGACATATTTTCAGTTACATTGCTCTTTTTGTGGGTCCTAATTAGACAATTTTATTGTCAACTATGGAGGGAATGTGGAGGGGGCTGTAGGGAGGGGAGAGGCTTGACTGTGAAGCCTGTGAAGCATCCAGTTCATTGAGTTCTTTCTTGTTCCTTAACTTCTGCACATTTTATGACTCCTCCTTTTCTTTTTGAAATGTGATGAGGTCTTGGAGAATGAGCATAATTTCATATCAGACATGCAACATATAATGATATTTCTGTCAATGCAGACCACATATATGATTGTGTTCCTATAAGAAGATATTGCCTGGTGATGTTATAACCATTTAGTTTGTGTAAGTATGCTCTATGTATTCATACAATGATAATATCACTTAATAATGAATTTCTTTTTTTTAAAGATTTATTTTATTTATTTGAAAGACAGAGTTACAGAGAGTGGTAGAGACAGAGAGAGAGGTCTTCCATCCGCTGGTTCACTCCCCAGATGGCTGCAACTGCTGGAGCTGTGCCGATCTGAAGCCAGGAGCCAGGAGCTTCTTCCAGGTCTCCCACGCGGGTGCAGGGGCCCAGGGGCTTGGGCCATCTTCTACTGCCTTGCCAGGCCATAGCAGAGAGCTGGATCAGAAGTGGAGCAGCTGGGACTAGAACTGGTGCCCATATGGGATGCTGGCTCTTCAGGCCAGGGCTTTAACTGGTTGTGCCACAGTGCCAGCCCCAATAATGAATTTCTCAGAAAATCTCCGTATCATTAAGTGATACTTTTTAATTTTTTAAAGTTAATTTAAGGTATACAAGTTTCATGTATTTCATTTACGTACAATGTGATACATTCAGGAATAGAGTGACACTTCCCACTCTAACCTCCTTCCCACCCATGCTCCAATCCTTCTTTCTCCCTTTCCTATTCTCACTCTTAATTTTTACAAAGATCTGTTTTAAGCATATTTTATACTTATAAGGTTAACCCTACACTAAGTAAAGAGTTCAACAAATAGTATGAAGAAAAAAACACTGGCCGGCACTGCAGCTCACTAGGCTAATCCTCCGCCTTGCAGCACCAGCACACCAGGTTCTAGTCCCTTTCGGGGCGCCAGATTCTGTCCCGGTTGCCCCTCTTCCAGGCCAGCTCTCTGCTGTGGCCCGGGAGTGCAGTGGAGGATGGCCCAGGTGCTTGGGCCCTGCACCCCATGGGAGACCGGAGAAAGCACCTGTTCCTAGCTTTGGATGGGCGCAGCACACCGACCGTGGCAGCCATTTGGGGGGTGAACCAATGGCAGGAAGACCTTTCTTCTCTCTCTCTCTCATTGTCTAACTCTGCCTGTCAAAAAACAAACAAACAAACAAAAGAATATTGTTCCTCAACAGTAGAGAAAAGACCTGTAAACAATCATCAAATCTCAAAATGTTTATTTCACTCCAATACATTACATTTCAGGTACTTAATTAGTTACCTCAGATCAGGAAAAACATATGATATCTGTCTTTTTGAGACTGACTTATTTCACTAAGTGTAATGGTTTCCAGTTGCATTCATTTTGTTGCAAAAGTAAGCATTTCATTTTTTTTTTTACAGATGAGTGGTAATCCATAGTGTATATATGCTATAATTTCTTTATCCAGTCATGATACATGATTGTAATGAACTTTTCTATTGATTGAGTTGACATTTTTGATAATAATGAATACTTTGGATATATTTGCTATGCTAGCTTCAAAATAATATAATGGGGCCAATGCTGTGGCATAGCCGTTAAAGCCACCACCTGCAGTGCTAGCTTCCCATATGACCCCTGGTTCGAGTCCCAGCTGCTCCTTTTCCTGATCCATCTCTATCCTGTGGCCTGGGAAAGCAGTAGAAGATGGATCTTGACTTATTCGGTTCTTCTGCACCTGCGTGGGAGACCCGGAAGATTCTCCTGGCTCCAGGCTCTGGATCGGCGCAGCTCCAGCCATTGTGGCCATCTGGGGAGTGAGCCAGCAGATGGAAGACATCTTTCTCTGTCTCTCCTTCTCTCTGTGTGTAACTCTGACTTTCAAATAAATAAATAAATCTTTAAAAAAAATCAAAATAATATAATGAATTCAAATTTCACTTGATAAAATGTACCGAGACTCTGCTGTGCACTGGAGGTAAAAAATGCATGGCTTTTTTGGGAGTTTATAACTTAGTAGGGAATTGGCTTTCTACAAAAAAATTCTATTTTGAATATTTGAGAATCAGAGGATATGAACACTTACTGTGTGGTAAGCGATCTCAATTATTTATTTAGGACTCTGACTGTATAGCTTTTCTCTAGTTCTTTGAACATAACTTTAACTTAAACAAAAACCAGAACCCTGTGCATTTGGAAAATCTTGGCTATGGTAGCTGCCACTTTAAAAAGATATACTGGTACAAGAAATGGTCAGAGAAGAACCAAATCAATCAAGGTTTGAGTGATTTCTACAAGTGGACTGATAAAAAAGTGATAACTCAAGAAATACGATGGCAGTCTATATGCTCACTGAATACATTCCAAATTGGATGCAAACTGACATACCAAGTATCTGTAATTTGCATACAAATGAGCATACAAAATTTTAGAATACTGATGCTTGCAAATCTTAATGCTTATAGGAGGTCACTCTGGGACAAATAACAGCAAATGCTCCTCTTCACAATAGTTGCAGGAATCCTTCAGGCTGAGACCATAAATGGTCCCTTTGAGACTAATATGTAGGGCAACTGCCACATTCACCATAAAACATCTCTTGTTCCTATTGTTAGTGCCAGAATGGGGTACTGGATGAATATTTTTAGTTATATCTCATAGAATTGCTATCTTTAAATTTGTTAAAAGGCATCTTTGAAAAATTATTTTTAATGTTTCAGTGTATATTCACACTTTTAAGTACAAAATGCATAACAGCCTCATTAATTTGTCCTGTGTGTGACACACACTCCTAGCTGGCTAAGGAAAGAACTATTTTGACAAACACAAAGTAGTCAATAATGGTTATGTTTTGCAACATATGATACTACTTGATTGTCTAGTAGGCAAATTACTTTTTTCTCCATGCATTTCAAGGTAATTCAAAAGATTATGCTTGATCAATGGTTAATTATGTTTCCCCATAAGCTTGTAATAATGACAAAGTGAGACATGCTCCTCTTGTTTTTAATAGTACAGTCCTGGTAACATTAGAGAATAAACAAAGAGAATGAATGAATGAAAGAACATGATTTGGAACAGTCTCTTTGCTCTTTTCTGCTCTAAGCTCATTGAGAGTAGACTAATGTCCATGTGTCTGTTTGTGTATTAACAGGCCATTCACGAAGTCTAATTCTATATGACATATGTGTGATTCTTTACATGCTAAATTCCAACTAGGGAAGGATAAATAACAAATATCCATAAGAACTATATATTTTGTAAGTAGTACTAAGTCAGTGTTGCAGCTAATTCCAAGGGATGTTGGGAGGTATGCTAAAAGACTTTTGAGATTTTCCTAGGAATCACAAACAATGTCTAGATGATGCAATTTCATTAATACACATTTCCCTTGCCGTGTGCTTTTGTGCAATACTATTCTAGAGATGCATTTTGATTATTAAATAAGAGAATAAATAAAGGTTTTATAGTAGTTCATGAAATGGATTATTCAATCCACATTAGCCATTATAATTATTACATTCTTAATATTTCATAACCAGTAGCTTCAATCTAGCTACCTCTTATGCATTAAAAGAGTCAGTCTCCCACAAATCTACAAATCTGAGAATGCTACATAAGATCTTTAGCTCCTTATCTGAAAGGATGTTTATCCTTAATTTTTCAAAATGATTGGAATACAGTTATTTACATTTGCGAACACTTTTAAAGATACCGTTTCCCAAAAGTTACATATTTGGCTAGAAAAATTCCTAGTTAAGTTAATTCAGAGCCTGTTTTGTAGGGTGGAGAGTAGTGTCACAAGATTTAGCCAGATCTGTACGGGTAAGAGTATTCCACTGTGGTCTGTATGTAATGTTGCTACAGAGGAGGCCGGTCTAAGGGTTTCAAGAGCTTAGTTCTTGTATGTGCGCACATAGATCTAACCCATTCAACTTCTTAACCTTTATCCCTTTTGCCTGTTAGCCAGCTGTTATAGAGGTTGGCTTCCAACACGGGTTATGATTTTTGGTCAGATAGCCAAGAACTCCCTGCTTATGGTTGATAATAGAGGCACATTCCAGCAATACTCCAGACTGTGTATCGCTTTGGACAGCTGTTTATAGTACATTCTGAAGTGGGAATGGGAATGGCCTTTTAACATTTTTATTGTACAATGATGTGCTAATGTAATAGCTTTCATTTTAAAACTGCTCTTATTTTCATACTTTCAAATCCAACAAATTAGGTAATTTGCAGTTGGTTTCTTATTCACTGATGCATGTTATTAAGGTCTTATGGTTTTCTTTTTTAGTTAAATGAATAAAGTCTACGAAGATTTATAAATCTATTCTAAATATTTAATCATTTAAAATTATGCAACATGACACTTTTCTTTGCCTTTCATTATGCTTCTCCTCAGGTGGTAAAAATATATTTTTGAAGGGATCAACACACATTTTAAAAAAAACGAAAGAAGTGTGTTTTACATGTGTTTTTTAGCTTTGTTGCCAATTTTCTTTGAATTCTTTTACATCAGTCATTAAATGGATTCACAGCTTGTGGAAAGCAAGGATGAAAGACCATGGTTAGTTGTTTACAGATTTCAAAAATTTATTTTCTTTAGGATTTTTGTTTCTACTAATTCCACTTTAGGATAAATATTCTGTAATTTCAGTTAGTATGTATACGTTTTACATGATTTATGGATGCCTGACTCATCTAGCATAGATAGTTTATTTAAATATTACACACTGATGTAATAAACAACAGTATCAGTGATTGGTGGCCACTTCTAAACTTTGGTCACCCCTCCTAGATTTCAGGAGCATGCACTAGATAGTTACGGTTCATAACTGATATTAGGGAACACTGCCACCCAAACTTTGTCTTGTCTCTGCTTCCAACCTCTTCATACCATTCTTAGATCAGTATCCAGATCCCTTCATATGGAGTTGAACAACCTGGCAGAAACTACTGTGATCACCTCATCTCCTTTTGTTCCCCTCATTCTCTGCCTCTGACATGTAGCATTCTCATTTTTGCTAAATTCATTCATTTCAATGGCCTTAATGCTTGCTCTTCCCTCTGCCTAGAATGCTGTCTCCTCAGATCTAGCAGGATTTTCTCCTTTTCATAATCTAAGCTCTAGATCAAATATCACCTCCTCAGAGAAGCCTTCTTCCACCATCCCATGCACATGATTCCTCCTCTCCCCCATGTCTTTCTCTATACACTTACTTTGCTTTTTTGTTCAAATCACTTGTCATGATTAGAAATTACATTATGCATTTGCTTATTTATCGTCTGTCTACCAACTAGAATGTAAAGCCCATGAATAGGAACCTTTCTTCCAAATTGTTCACTGTATTTTCACTAAGGCTCATCGTCAGCCTCAGGAAACACAGACATGTGTGCATGAATGAGTGCACACATGAATTTCTACACTGAATAATGTAAGTCAGACACTATAGTAGTAGTTTTATTTCCTCTATCAGTCTGGACCCTAATATGACTAAGATAACTCATCATTTTCGTTTTATTAAAGAGGAACCTGAGGCCAGGAGAGGTTAAAGTCTAGAGTCACATAGCTTGCAAGTGGGAGAGCTGGGATTCTAGTCTAGATTTGTTTGATTTACTTTGATTTTTTAATCAAATATATTCACTTATATGTTATTTCTATTCAGGATGCAAAATAGGGCTTTATTTTCTGTAAGGACATTTTTGCAGGGGAAGAATAAAAATTTTTTCAACAATCTTAGGCTCTTAGTTTCAATGGGCCCTATAACAAAAGACTGATTGCCAAGTAAAAAACAAATAGATGTTCTTTAATCTTATTTCTCCCATGTGGATGCAGAGGCTGAAGCACTTGGACCATCTTCCACTGCATTCCAGGCATATTAGCAGGGAGCTGGATCAGAAGGATCAGAAGTGGAGCAGCTGGGACATGAACTGGTGCCCATATGGGAGCCTGCATCCCAGGTGGTAACTTAACCTGCCTCTCCACAAACTTTTGAAGTACTCTTATATACATGGAGACATCCAGAGAATGAGCAGGTCTCAAAGAGATGGATTTGAATTCTGGTTTATATAATATCTTCAGCAAAGAACAGTAAATTTTTAAAAAAAGTGGCAAGACAAAGGAAAAGGACTTTTTAGGGCTAACAGCTTAAATAAAGGCAAATAAATAATAGAAAAAAGGCTCATTAGTAAAGTTGGTTAACACAGATTCCTCTGGATTATCTTTAAATGATAAGTGTCCAAAATTATTTTCAGTGGTGATCTTTGTTCTCCCTGAAAGGGGGGAGGGTGATACCTTTGTCTTTATAATATGTACTCCCTTTAGGCAAATAGAGTAAACAGAGTTATCCTTCATCTGCCTCTTCTTAATTTTCTTCAGTTCAGCATTTCCATATATTATATTATATTCTGCACACCCACATTTGCTTTTTAAACTTGTCTCATGGGGTTGGCATTGTGGTGTAGCAGGTAAAGTCATCGCATGGGACACTGGCAACCCATATGGACACTGGTTTTTGTCCAGGCTGCTCCACTTCTGATCCAGCTCCCTGGTTATAGGCCTGGGAAAAGCACAGGAAGATAGCCCAGATGTTTGGGCTCCTGCATCCATGTGGAAGACCTGGAAGAAGCTACTGGTTCTTGGCTTCAGCCTAGTTTAGCCCTATCTGTTTACCTGGAGAGTAAACCCGTGGATGGGCGATCTCTCTCTCTCTCTCCATCTCTCCCTAACACACACACACACACACACACACACATTTTCTCCCTCTATATCACTTTCAGTAGTAAATGCATCTTTAAAAACAAACAAACAAACAAACAAACAAGAAACCTCCCAACCTCCCTCTTTGGACTTTGATGGAGTAGTTAAGATACCCCTTGGAATGCCTGCATACCATATCACAATGCCTTGGTTCAAGTGCTAGCTGTATTCTCAATTCCAACTTCCTATTAATGCCTTCCCAGGGAGGCAGCAGAGCATGGCTCAAGTACTTGTAAATCCCTTTTTGCTGTTTTTCTTATTGAAAAGTATAGGAGCAGAAAGGTGTGGTATCTTTCTACAGCTATCATAAAGGTCATGGCTGACACACCTATAACAAAAGTTGGGTTAACGAGAAAAAAAGCATCATATGTACTCAAAATTTTATGTGACATGGGAGATTTCAGAAGTCAAGACACAAAGACCTAGGGAAAGCTGTCCAATTTTGCTTAGGTTGTCCATTTTGCTTAGGTTAGAAGACAGTGAACAGCCATGTAGAAATGTGATTGGAAAAAAAATTGTTTGATCTAATGATAATAGACCGAGGACGAAAACTCAGCAATGCCTATCTGTTCAGATCCTTCTTGGACTCCTTGTGGCATTCCTTCCTCCAGGATATGGGAAGGACCCCTGTGGAATGAAGTTGTTCAAGGGAAAAGGGAGAGAGTGACCTTTGTGAGTCTTACTGCTTGCTTTAGGGGAGACAGATACAGTTTTATTTTCTTGTCACAAGAACAGGGGACAAGAGAAAAGATTGTTACTGTCAGAGACAGACTTTTTTTCAGAGGCCATCCAATATTGTTTAATTCAAGGTACCCAGTCCACCAAAGTGCCTTTCCACAATGAGGATACCAGCAGCCTTTAATCAGGACATGCCAAGACCTCTGGTGACTTCTATTATTATGAAAAACAGCAGTATTTATGAAGATATCATATAAAATGAACATATTGGTCAAGTCTGCAATCAGCTAATACTTCATCAAATTTGAAGTATTAATATTTTGGCATTAAAAAGGCAGCTGTTAAAAAGGCAGCTATTTCTAAATTTTACAGGCTGAATATTACTGCCAGTTTATAGAATATTTTTGTAAAATATCTTCCACTAGCAACATGTTAGTGAAAATATTTTCTATTTAAAATGAAAAATTCTGTAGCAAATTTTACTGATTTTTCCTTTAGCTATGTGCTCTGATATTATAAGAGTGAACATGGTAATTGATAATATTTTCATTGTGGTTATATGTGTTCTTAATTTTTAATAATAATTTTATCTATTTGCCATTGAAATTCTGTGATCTTAGGATTGTTTCAGCTTTTTATTGATACTCTTAGAACATATGAAACTTTTATTACAAAGCATGACACATAGCAAGTACTTAATAAATAGTAGTTGTTTTTCCAGTGACCTCATCTGTTTCCTCCCATTTGCAGAAGCTCTTTTCTAGTAATTGGGAATATGCTGAAATGCTTCTATCATTGCACTTGTTTTCAAATAATGATTTGTTCTTGCTTTTTATTAACTTTCATTCTATGTAATTTATTTTTAAAGATTTAAAAATTTATTTTGAAAGTCAGTTACAGAGAGAGAGAAGAAGAAACAGCGAATGGGAGAGAGGTATCTTCCATCTGCTGGTTCACTCTCCTAGAGGGCCACAACAACCAGCTAGAACAGGAGTCAGGAGCTTCATCTGAATCTTCCACATGGACTGCTGGGGCCCAGGCACAATGGCCATCTTCTGTTGCTTTCTCATGCTATTAGTAGGAAGCTGGATAGAAGGTAGAGAAGCCAGGAAATGAACCCGCTCCCATAGGGATGCTAACACTGCAAGTGGCAGCTTTACCTGTTAATGCTACAACGCCAGCCCCTGTAATTTTATTTTTTAATTTTGTTGGTTACCAATGAATTTTCTATTAATTAAACTATTGCAGTAATTTTAAATCATACTTTTAATCTTTTCTAATTTTCTTTTTCCTTAGAAGATTTCACACTTTGATTTTCACACTTGTTTTATTTCCACTGATCAGTTAGTATTTCTAAATTTCATTTTATTTATTTATTTAATAACATAAAATATTATAACATCATAAGCCAGCTATCCCTGTGGTAACTTTTCTGACACCTCTGCTTAAATTCCCAAAGGTCAGAAGGATGCCCAGACCCTGCTTTCACAGTGTGTATTCATACTGAAAATCATGATCCAGGGAACATAGTCAGTATTTATACAGAGTAACAAATGGTCCAGAAATCCTCAAAGGCCAACAGCTAGAGATGAGAGTTTTGCCCACAATTGTCTGTGGTTTGAACCTGGTCACTAGATGTGTTTGGCTTGATTGCTACTGTGTCAAAAAATGTTGAATCTGCAAGTCTTTAAAAAGATTCATATTTTCCAGTTCTGTAACAGACTGTACTATTTCCTGTCATTTTAATGAAAATCAGGCACTTACATATTGTCTGGTCCCTGAAGGCATTTTAGATTTGAACCTTGCTTTGAATATCGAGGATGAAGTGGCTGTCTATATGGCATGATGTCTATATTTTGCTTATTAAGTACTTTAGAATTAAAACTTGGCATTTAATATGACTTCCCTACTGGATGTGAAAACTTACTACTTATCTTCCGTAAGTCTCAGTTTCCTTATTTGTGGGATGGAAATAACAGTAAGCCCTAACACTGGGGTTATTATAAGGATTACATTAAAGGAGTTCCCATATATAATATTATATGTTCAATAATGGAAGTTATTATTACTGTTGTTATAATTTCTTTAGGCTGTCAAGTAGGCTTTCGAATATCCATAGTTGAAATTGAAAGCAAATGGAAGGAAGAAACTTCATAAAAATAATAAACATTTATAGCATAGTATATATGGTTGTTGCACGTATTAACATCAATTGGTAATGACAGCAACATATTTCAGGTTACTTCCATTTTGAGAGAACCACTTAATAAGAAGTGTTTCTGGGAATGACTTCACAAGAAAGAATATAGTGTGTGATTTCTGGCTGTGAAATCCATCCTGAAGGCATTGTCTGTCATTGGTGACAATTGCCTAGAACCCAGACACATGGGATTCCCTTAAGCATTTGAAAGGACTAAAGGAAGGTTATATTTTGGCAGCTGAGCCGTGTAACCATATCATTATTACATGCTATGATTGATATACTCTTTGGCCTGGATTTCTGTGGAGGCATGATTTATCAAACAACTATACCTCTGTATCCCTTTGTATGCACAGATGAGGATGCAAATAGTGGTCTGAGACTGCAAATTGCTGTCATGCATCTGAATTTATTGCCTTCATAAGATCACACCAACAAAAATATGGGCAGCAACCGGTCTAACTTCTTTTTAAATGAAATATGATCTATTTTATTGAATAATATTTTTTGTGAATAGACCACAATTACATGTATATTAACATAAAAATAGGAGACTAAGAAAATTTTAAACACAAATATCGCCATGGGTCAATGATACACAATACGGGACATTTTTCCATGGACTTCCAATGAGTACTTCAATAATCTAATCAAAAAGTCCATCTGAGTAAATAATAGCCTCATAATTTTAGAAGCTCAATAGGAATTTTCCATTCCCTCACTTTTCCACGAAAGAAGGCAGAAGATAGTAAGATATAAAATGAAACTTAAGAAAACCTAGCTTTGAGGACATAGCAACAATAAGTACTATCTCAATATTTGCTTTATGACTCTGCTTATAGGCATGGCCTCATTTTTCAGATGCAGAAACTGAGGATCAGGAAGAATAAGTAAATTTGCCAAGTTCTTGTATCTAATTAGGACCTGACTCAGCTTTTTGAACTCCTCATTGGCTTCAAAACCTCATAATACAGTGCATCATTAAGTTCCTTTTCATTATGAACCATTATTGTTAGGGATTTGAGAACAGGTGTTCCCCCATTTCTCTGGGAACAGGAGGGTGAGACCCAGGAAATGACAGGAAACTCTTCCCAGGGCTGCCTCTGGGAACAGCTCACAAGACAGGGCCCTGAGGCTAAGTCAGAGGAGTAGCTACCAGTAATTAATCAGTTTGATAAATGGCTGCACATGAAAAATACCAGCTGTGAATTGGGAAGCCAGAAAGAAAAGCAGGGGACCTATGATGCCAGTGTAGATTTTGGCCAGAGCAGGAAGAAAGTTGGAAAAGAATGTGATGGCAGAGGTAGCATGGGATGGGCTATGGGATTCTGGTCTTTGTTACCTTTTTACATGTCCTTGGGAACATTCCTGCTCAGAGAGTGGAGGTGGGCTGGGGAAGATGGAGGGGGCTAGAGCTCTCTGCTCTACAAGCACTCTTAGGAATAATTAAGCTAGAGGAGGGATCTGTGAAGAGAATAAGCCAGAACTGCACTGGAAAGAGGAAAAACATTAGAAAATGAACTGGAATCTCATTTTTTAGATACACAATACTACAGTGACATTCCTTGTTATGGATGGATGTTGCGAAGAAGTAGATGGAGGGAATGACCCAAGAGATTGGTTGTCTGTCTCAGCTTTGCAAGAACCTCACCCTAATAGACTGCGTAGAATAATCTCATAATCTCTTCTGTGAATATGAATGTGACAACCTTGGGTTTTAACAGAAGTCCAGGTATGGAGTAGAGCAAGAAGTAGAAAAATGCACTGGGGATCTGGGGCAGGTCTGGCAAAACCCTGCCTCATTCCTCTCCACTCCCAATCTATGCTCTGCAATAAGCTTTTCAGCATTCATGTGGGGAAGAGCCAAATTTTGCAGCTGCAGTATCCTGGAAATGTCATAACAGTTTGAGAAATGATAATTTCCCATAGGAAATTAGGTTTCATGGGCTTGAAGCTTGCATACACTTTCGCATTCTTTTTTTTTTTTTTTTTTTTAACGTGACATTTTCTCATCTTTGTACTTTGTTAGCATTACGGAACCAACCATTGGTGTGAAACAGAGCTGTCAAACATAATACAGAATTCTATAAAACTCAGAAAATTGAAACTCTTAGTCACTACACGGAGCCCAATTTCAGGTGCATTACATGCTCTGTCATATCGAGTAAGACTGTACTTTAAACTCTGTCATTATTACAGCTCTGTGCCCCACATATCATTCAGTTGCTGCAATATTTTCACTTTTCTAAAAAAAAAAAAACTACTTTATCCAATGGCATTAGTGCTAAACAGTGATGAGAATGACGGCACTCAGCAATGCCAAAATCATTCAGAGAATTTAATCTCAATTCCAAATGCATACGCTCAACTTCTACACAGACACATAGAATATTAAAGGGCTGGGGAAAATGATTGTGAAAGATTCAAGTCATACAATAGCAGGGGCACAAAGGAGCTTAGATATAGATAAGAGAATTATTTTTAAAAGCTTCATCCAAAGATATGAAAGCAGGCAACACACTTTAAGGAACTTTTCTGTAACAACTGCCAACTTTTCAGTGCCATTTGAACCTAGAGTCTATTGCCATTTATTTTGGGAAATGAATTAATCTGAAAACCTGATTACAGCTTTGTTTTTAATTATTGTATAAAATGCATTTATTGAGCACTTTACTGTGTCTCAGAAAGCTAGAAATAGTCTTTGAAAATCTCTATGCCACCTTTTTTACTTGAAGAGGCTGTGGTCGCTATGCTCTTAACTCTTTATAATCTTTTCTTGGGAAGTCTCATTTAATGCCGTTTTCCCCCTGAGTTTATCTTCCCTTTTACCACTGTTTCTAGTGCAGGGCTAACCATGTAAGTTTGATGCCAAATACCTCCACCTTCTAGGATACCAACTTGCAGTGTATGCATGGGGCATACTTATACTAAAAAAAGATTTGAAACTATCAGAAGTTCAAAATTATTTGTATGTCTTGTATATTTATTTGATAAATCTGACAGTCCTATCTGGAAGTCCTATATTTGTACAATTCACATTTATTTTATGAAAAATAACAAAGTATTAAACATATAATCAATCGTGTATACATATACACATTCATATTTTTATTAATTAATCTTTTAGCAAAGCAGGTTCCAGGCAAAGTCTGAAGTGGGTGTTATGTTCTAAATTTTTAAGCTGAAGAGCCTTCTTCTAAGAACTTTACAGAAAAATCTTCCTTATCCTCTTCAGTATTGATGCCAGTGTCCTTTTATCTGATAACATTATGCAACTCCATATTATCTAATTTTTTTCAAACACGGGAACCATATATCTACTTCATTAATCTGGAATTTATTTGTTTGTTCATTATTTGTTTATTTTCATTTTACTTGATAGGCAGAGAGACAGAAAGAAAGTAAGAGACAGCCCATTCTCTACTTCACTCTGCAAATGCCTGCCACAGCCAGGGCTGGGCCAGGCCAAGGCCAGGAGCCTGGAACTCAATCCTGGTCTTCCATGTGAGTGACAGCACCTCACATACCTGGGTTTTCACCTGCTTCTTCCCCAAATGTGCATCAGCAAGAAGCTAGATTGGAAGCTGGGGCTTGAATCAGATACTTTGAAGGGGGAGATGGGCATCATAAGCACTGACTTAACTGCTGAAGCCCATCCAACCCTGAAGATTCTTGGTGAAGTGAGATTAAATTTTGTTATTCCAGTATCTATGTCAGCATACTTTGGGAAGACTCAAACCTCAAAGAATGATTTATAATCATAGATATAAATTATCTATTAATTTAATATCCACTAATTACTATTAATAACAGTCTTAGCATTAAAATAGCATTGACTAGAAATATGCTGTACTTAGCATGTACTATTTAATTTAATTATGCGATAGGTGTTATTGTTATCCTCATTTTTCAGATAATCAACTGTTTTAGAAAGAGAAAATCAAGTTACATCCTACAAGTGGTGGGCATATTCAAGCTTGGGCACTCCACTTCCTGTGTTCTTATCTGTTTATCATTCTACATCAACACTTTTGCAAGTGTGGTCTCAGGTCACATTCTCCTCCAAGTTTTCCATGGCTTGTGAGTTTGAATAGAATACGAGGTATAAGCAGTATCACAGAAATTACTTCTTCAATATTATAATGAGTTTAGATCTCTTCTGTCATTCCTTCTGATTAATCAAGTTCCCACAGAACTCAGCTTAATAACATTTCATATTTTGAAAAACAGACCGGTCCATTAGTTGAATCAATGAGGTAACAACAGAAAGAGAAACATGCTAAAAATATTTGTAGAAAGTAACCCTGCTTCCTCAGGGTGAGTTCTTCAATATTACAGTAGCAACATAACTTTGCTGTCTTCAGTTAAGCATATAGTTCTGAAATTAACTTTCACTAAACATATGAAAAGAAGACAGAAACAGAAAAATAGTTTTCATTCACCCATGAATTCCCTTTTGTAAGTAACCAATAGAAAGTGTCTTTGGAAGCTCAAAGATGATATTATTTTCTAAATTATAAGAATTTCAAGATAAAGAAATGCTGGGATTATTGATTCACTTTTCTTCTTTTAATGTAGGTGAACTGGATTCACTGGCAGCTGTCAGGAAAATGGTAACATTTACCAAAATAGATTCATTTGAGGAGCAATGTAGAACACTTCAAATGGACATTCATTCAGTTATCATTCTGTCATTGCTTCCTGCACAGCTGTAGGCTTTGTCTTCGGTTCTAAGGTTACAGGCATGTGCTTTTAGGAAGGTCACAGTTTGGGTAATAGAGGTAGATGAAGAAACTGAAATAAACAGATAATTACTATATAGTGGAGAATGCTGTAATAGAGTTAAGGGCCACACATGATTGAGAGAAAGATCAACTCTTCTGGAGGAGCGTGCTGAAAAGCCTCCTGTAAGAAATGATATTTGGACTGGATTGGAGAGAATTAATGTGGTTTTGGCTTCAATCTGGGTCTGCTGAAAATATCTATGGTTCTTTAGTTTCAAAGTTTTCTGACTCTCTTATTTTTAAAGATTCATTTTTATTTATTTGAAAGGCAGAGTTACAGAGAGGCAGAGTCAGTGAGAGAGAGTGAGAGTGAGAGAGTGAAAGAGAGAGAGAAAGAGAGAGAGAGAGAAAGCTTCTATCCACAGGTTCTCTCCCCAAATGGCTGAAAGGGTGCTGGGGCCCAAGCACTTGAGCCATCTTCTACTACTTTCCCAGGCCATAGCAGAGAGCTGGATGGGAAGTGAAGCAGCCAGGACTCGAACCAGCACCCATATGGTTGGTGGCAGCTTTACCCACTATGCAACAGTGCAGCCTCCTGACTCTTTCAAGCTGCTGTTGTTTATCTTCTTCACATCAGTGTCTTATTTAAAAACATTAAATTACTCATTGAACAATATTTGTTCATAAATTAATTGTTCATATGTACATTTATATTTCTGTTAATTTTGAATATATAATGGGAAAATACATTCATATTCTCACTGAGAACTGCTCATGTAATTGTTACTGTGATGTTCAACAATATTTAGTTGATTATGGAATAACAAATAACATGAGCAGCTGTCCTTTTGATGTCAAAAAATGAGGTGAACATTGTAATAATCCATTAGCCATTTCTAGGGCTGGTCCTTCTCAAATCGTGTCTAAATCATCGTCTTCTCTTTCAGACTATAACGTTTTTTAAAACAAGATTTTATTTATTTTAGAGGCAGAGATATAGACAGAGAGAGTGAGAGACAGGAAGAAAGGTCTTCCATCTGCTGGTTCACTCCCCAAATGGATGCAATGGCCAGAGCTGGGCTGATCTGAAGCAAAGAGCAAGAAGCCTCCTCCAGGTCTCCCACATGGGTGCTGGGACCCAAGCACCCGGGGCAAACTTCCACTGCTCTCCCAGGCCACAGCAGAGAGCTGGATCAGAAAAGCACCCAGGACATGAACCATTGTCCACACGGGATGCTGGCACCATAGACTGAGGCCCAGCTACCATGCCACTTTTTAAACTGTTACATATTGCTCTTAATTTGAGAAAGTAGGAATTCATATTTTAAGAGGGTGTCTATACCTCATTGTGTTTGTTAATTGAGAAAATTAATTCAGTATTATAAAAGACATCAGACAAAGTTTCTGATGTCTGAAAGATGGCATTGGTCCTGTGAATCAGGCTAACATCTCCATATAATCTTTGTGCTCTCCTTCCCCAGATTCATATGTTGAAATCCCAATCCCCAGGGATTTGGTATTAGGAGATGCTAGGGATTTTTGAGATTGATTAGGAAGTGATGATGAGCCTCCGAGATTGTTAATAGTGCTCTGAGCACTACTTTGCTCCTTTCACTGTGTGAGGATGCATAGAGATACTGCCACTTCTGATGGAAGATGTCTTCTGAGGGAAGCCGGCCCTCAATAGACACCAAATCAACCTTGATCTTGGAATTCCCAGCCTTTAGACTGTGAGAAGTAGATCTATGCTGTTTAGAAGCTATCCAGTTGATATTGTTATGTTATAGCATCTTGAATAGACTAAGTTACAATATTATGTCCTTAATTTTCTCTCACTCAGCCATATATCTCAATTTGTTTTTCTGTCTCTACTGTTTCAAATCTGACTTCTGTATAATTTATTATCAGTTCAGTGTCTCTAGTTTACTGAACTGAAGTATAGTTTTGACAACTCTTATTTCTCTCATTCAGTCCATTTCTCTGTGACATGTCTTCTCCCGTCTGGTGTGAGGCTTATTTTAGATTTCTCATGCTCTGATCACCAAATTTAGCTCATAGCAGCCCTCTATCTTGTGGGCAGGCCTGACATCAAAATGTTTTTCCATTGCTTATTTTGAATGCAAGTGATTATACCTTAAAATTGTGAGCTGTATTGCTGCCTCTATTCTTGTTAATGTATCTTTGCTGTGGTTTAAAGGTGTCTGTCCCCTCCCAACACACATGTTGAAATTTAATCTCTATATTAGATATTTGTTACTACAACTAAAACACCTGAGACAAGATACCAATGACAGAGGGAGGTTTATTCATACTCATAGTTTTGGGTGTTCACAGTCCAAGATTGGATGACCCCATTAGTTTAGTGTCTGATCAGGGTTGAGTTGGCAGTCATGGAAAATGTGCAGTTTCTATTACATGTTGAGGCAGGAAGCAGAGAAAGAAGCTTGGCTAACCTGCTTATATAACCAACCCCCTCACAAGAGCTGCCTTTCCAAAGGCATGCTCCTAATGACCTAAGGACCTTTCACTAGGCCAACCCTGTACATACCATAATTGGATCAAGCTTCCATCTTTAATCCATTAACAAGATGTTAGGGATCATGCTGTTAACCCACAAGCCTTACTCTTATCTAAATCACACTATCATTAAATCACAGCTTTGTGAGATATTAAGAGTGGAAACTTAATTAGTGGTATTTAGAAGTACAATCTTTAGAAGTGAATAAGATTTTTCATTATTCTCTATTGATTGATTTTGAAAGAGTGCGAGAAAGGTAGAGAAAAAAAGAGAGAGATATCTTTCATCTGCTGGTTCACTCCCCTGATGGTCACAATTGCCAAAGATGGAACAAGCTAAAACCAGGAGCCAGGATTTTCATCACGGTCTCCCATGTGGGAATCAGGGGCCCAAACATTCAGGTCATCTTCTGCTACTTTTCCAAGGCTATAAGCAGGGAGCTGTATGAGAAGTGGAGCAGCCAGGAGATGAACCGGCACCCACATGGGCTGCCAGTGTCACAGTTGGTGTCGTCTGTTGTGCCACAGTGTCAGCTCCTGAATAGGATTATATAAAACCATCAGGCTAGAGCCCACATGACTGAATATTAGTGATTTTCTAAACAAGATGGAGAGACACGAGGATACATACACACATGCTTTCTGTCTTGTGTGCTACTGCCACTGGGTTGCCATTACTGTACTGTAACTCAGCCAAGGGTACTCACCAGTGGCTCTCACTAGGGCTGATATAGGACTTTCAGGCTCCAACACTGTGAGCTCAAGAAAACTCCTTTATGTTACCCTTTCTCAGGCATTTCATTATGGTAATGGAAAATGGCCTAATACATTATTTTTAAAAAAGATTTATTTTATTTATATGAAAGAGTTACAGAAAAAGAGGGAGGGAGGAAGGGAGAGAGAGAGTGAGAAAGCGAGAGCGAGAACAAGAGTGAGAGTGAGAGTGAGAGAGGGAACGAATATCTTCCATTTGCTGGTTCATTCTCCAAATGCCACAAAGGGTCCAGGACTGAGCCAGACCAAAGCCAGGAGCCAGGATCTTCTTCTGGATCTTTCATGTGGGTGTAGGGGCTCAAGCACTTGGGTTATTTTCCATTGCTTTTCCAGGCACATTATCAGGGAACTAGATCAAAAGTGGAACAGCCAGGACTCCAACCTGTGCCCATATGGGAAGCCGGCATCGCGGGTGGCAGCTTTACCTGCTATGCCACAATGCTGGCTCCTAATGCATTCTTCTACAAGCAATGTCATAGGCTACTTTTACCATTTATTGAGTACCATGTGTGAGGTACTTTATTATTTTTGCTACTTAATTTTGTAACTTAAACAGCTGCTAATTTTTTTCTATTCCTAGTAGGTGTCAGTACCACTGGTTTATAGGTATCTGAAATAAGGCTTGCCCAATCTCATAATTTTCACTAGTCAGGACTTTTTATGTGGTGAAAGAAATCTAATCCAAACTAGTTTAAACATGAATTTGAACTTTCTCATGTTCCTGGAAATTTGCAAAGGTTAAATTTTTAGCTCTTTGGATCCAGGGATTCAAATCATGTCATCAGAAATTTGTCTGTTTTTTCACATCTCTCACTTTCCTTCCTTGTCGGATTTATTTTCCGGCAGCTGCTTCCTATGCAGTAGCAAAAATAGTTGCTGGCCGCTCTAAGCCTACATTCTACTTATGGAGATCCCAGAGAATGTACTGATTGGATGGGTCCAGAAAAGACCTGGGAATGAGTCTGAATTGAATTGATTTAATTTGCACTCCATGCCAATCCATTGTGGCAGACCAGAATATGCTTCCCTAAAATATGGAAGATGTTGAACTGAAAGCAATTAAGACAGGGATACAAGAGAGCTTTCTGTTTTCCCTCTATTTGCCTAAAAGCAGGCCCTGGATTCACAAAGAAAAAAGATACGCTGCCCTCTTCTCTATTAGAGGGAATAAAAGTTAGTTTCAGATAGCTTTATATATTCAGCAACCTGGAGATGGTAACAAGAAATATTTATAAAGCAAGTTTTACAAACTTGCCTTTTTCTCCCATTTATTTGCCTTTCCCCAACGTGCTGTCTATAGAGACTGAAAGTCCTTTTACTTTGTCCTGTCACTTCAGGAAAAATTTATTTTTGTTTTTTAAAGACAGTATATAGCTGGAATTTAAACCCACCTCTTTAGGAATTCATCATTTTTGAGGGTCCCCCTGTGTATATATGTTAATAAACTCATTTTTCTTCTTAATATGTCTTTTGTAACAGTGGTACTTTTTAAAAAAGATTTATTTACTTATTTGAAATTCAGAATTACAAAGAGAGAAGGAGAGATCAAGAGAGATAGAGATCTTCCATCTGTTGATAGAGTCCCCAAGTGGCTACAATGGCTGGTGCTGAGCCAGGTGGAAACCAGGAGCCAGGAGCTTCGTTCAGATCTTCCATTGGCTACAGGGACCCTAGCACTTGGACCATCTTCCACTACTTTCCCAGGTACATTAGCAGGGAGCTGGATCAGAAATGGAACAGCTGGACTTGATGTGGTACCTGTATGGGATGCTAGCATTGCAGACAATGGCTTAACCCACTGTACCACAGAACTGACCCCAACAGTGGCACTTCCTAAGAACCTACTGGTGATTATTATTACTCACTTACACTATGGACCAACAATTGCCCTTGTCACTCTTGTCACCCTTGGAGCTGGGAGGTGTATTAAGAATCCTGAGGCACTGGAACTGAGACCAGGGGTGGGAAATTTTCCAAAATATGCTGGAGGGGCCGGCACTGTGGTGTAGTGGGTAAAGCTACTGCCTGCAGTACTGGCATCCCATATGGACGCCCATTTGAGTCCTGACTGCTCCACTTCTGATCCAGCTCCCTGCTAATGGACCTGGGGAAATAGCAGAAAATGGCCCAGGTCCTTGGGCCTCTTCACCCATGTAGGAGACCAAGAAGAAGCTCTAGGCTCCAGGCTTCAGATTGGCCCAGTTCCAGCCATTGTGGCCATTTGGGGGGTGAACTAGAGAATGGAAGACCTCTCTTTCTCTCTCTCTCTCTCTCTCTCTCTCACCTCTGCCTCTTTATAACTCTGCATTTCAAATACAACAAATAAATCTTAAAACAAGAAGCGGGCTGTGGTAAGGTTAATTTAGCTTGTGAGGGCATACAGGTGACATTTGTACAGGGACTGAAAGAACTGAGATCGTGAAATTGGGGAAGTTTTTTAAGATTGATAGCAAGATCCTTGGAGGTTGACTTAAGTGGCTTGGACTCTCATTCCACTAAATTCTCTCCTCTCCCCACTCATAAATGTCAAATGTTAACATTCTGTTTATTGGCTTTCTTAGTAAATATGTATTTATAACAAATAGGTTCTTAATTTTTGTCCCTGGAAACGGTCACTGTATTAGTGATTAAATGATGCATATTTAGAGGCTGACCTTTAGCCTTGCACTTAAGATACTGTTTCTGAAGCCAACATCCCACATTGCAGTGCCTGGATTTGATACCCCAACTCTAAGTCCTGACTACAGCTTCTTGCTAATGCAGATTGTGGGAGACAACACTGATAGTTCAATTGGTTTGTCCCTGCCAGCCATGTTGGAGATTCGAATAGAATTCTGGGCTTCTGACTTGGCGCCATCCCTGGCTGTTGGATGCATTTGAAGGGTGAATTAGCAGATGGAAGCTGTCATTTTGTATCTCTGCCTCTATCTCTAAAGAAAGTGCGTATTTAATTTTATAGTCATGCTAGGCTTGAGAGCTATTCAGGCATCTCTCTCCATGGCTAACTCATTTCTTCTCTTGTGTAAAGGTGACTGCTGTTTGGCTCTTCCTGTGCTCTATTCTCCCTGCCACTTCTGTTGCTTATCATCTTAGCTGTCTGTTTGCCATTTGCTTATTTCTTTTCTCTTCTTCCTATATATCTTTTTCTATTTCTTGGACCAGATGGTTTGGATTTTGTACACACTGGCTTGGCTTTTACAGTCATTAATGTGTAGAGAGAATCCTTTTATTCTATATAACATATTGACAAAATCATAACAGAGTGTTTAATTTTTAGCTCTTCTATAATTAACAATTTTTGCTTTATTCTCTTCTGGTGATACTTAATTACATCCCCCCGCCCAAGATTTGGTGTCATTTTGAAGGCTTGAGGTTGCAGGATAGCTGATTTATCAGACTCATTATTTCATTTATTTTCTTACTCTTTTTAGCCTGCATCTGCACTAAACACCTGTATCCTTGCATTTTACCAAATCCTTTAATCTTTTAAAAATATTTATTTATTTATTTGAAAGGCAGAGTTAGGGGGGGGGGGAGGGAGAGAGGGAAAGAAGGAGAGAGGGAAAGAGAGAGAGAGAGAATCCTTCATTTGCTGGTTCACTCCTCAAATAGCCACAGTGGTTAGGGCTGGGCCAGTCTGAAGCCAGGAGGCAGGAGTTTCATATGGGTCAAACATTTGGACGGCGGGTCCCAAGTACTTGGGCCATCCTCTGCTGTGTAATGCATCTTCCAGGTGCATTAGCAGGGAGCTGAAGCAGCTGAGATGTTAACTGGTGCCCATATGGGACGCTGGCATCACTGGTAGTGCCTTAGTCCACTATAGCACAATGCCAGCCCTCAAATTGAATCTTACCAAAATCTCTCATATTCATGTTTTTTTCTTACTACTTTTAGCTCAATCAACCTACTTCTATCAATGTTATTCCTAAAATGCAACTTTCAGAGCATTGCTTCATGATCAAAATCTTTCAAAATCTTATTACTAAATGCACAGTAATTTTTGAGTCTGCCATTTTCCTTTTTCTTTCTTTCTTTCTTTTGGACAGGCAGAGTTAGAGAAACAAAGAGAAAGGTCTTTCTTCTGTCGGTTCACCCCCCAAGTGGCCGTTACTGGTCTCCCATGCGGGTGCTGGGCCCAAGCACCTTGGCCATCCTTTACTGCCTTCTCAGGCCTCAGCAGAGAGCTGGACTGGAAGAAGAGCAACTGGGACAGAACCGGCACCCCAACTGGGACTAGAACCTGGGGTGCCGGTGTCACAGGCATAGGATTAGCCTAATGAGCCGTGTGGCACTGGCCGAGTCTGCCTTTATCAAATGTCAGCCAATACATAAAAAGCCATGACACTGTGGCAAAAAATGACCTAAATGAAATATCTCTGTGAGTGAGATCCCAGTGGAAAGAACAGGCCATCAAAGAAGGAGGTACCTTTCTCTGAAGGGAGGAGAGAACTTCCACTTTGATTATGGCATTGTCTAAATAAAATTGGAGTTGGCGAACTCAAGAGACTTCCATAGTTTTGGCAGCTCATGACAAGAGCCTTGGTAGATTACTGTCGTCATAAATAAGAGTGTCAATTGTTAAATCAACAGCAGGAATCACTGTGCACTTACTCTCCATGTAGGATCTCTGTCCTTAATGTGCTGTACTATGTAAATTAACAGTAAAACTAGTATTCAAACAATACTTTATACTTTGTGTGTCTGTGTGAGTGCAATCTGTTGAAATCTTTACTTAGTATATACTAAGTTGACCTTCTGTATATAAAGATAATTAAAAAGGAATCTTAATGCAGAATGTGATGGGAGAGTGTGTAGGAGATGGGATGGTTTGCATGTGGGAGGGTGGTTATGGGGGGAAAAACTGCTATATTCCAAAAGTTGTACTTTCAAAATTTGTATTTATTTAATGAAAGTTTTCTAAAAAAGAAAGTACTAGCAGAGATATTTTACAACATTGAAGATGTAGAGGATAAAACATTGGAAGCTGATCCAAACCTTGAAAGGATTATGACTATTTTTGAAGGCATATATAAGATTCTTATTTTTTTATTTGACAGGTAGAGTCATAGACAGTGAGAGAGAGAGAGAAAGAGAGAGAGAGAGAGAGAGACAGAAAGGTCTTCCTTCCATTGGTTCACTCCCTAAATGGCTGCCATGGCCAGCACTGTGCCAATCCGAAGCCAGGAGCCGGGTACCTCCTCCTGGTTTCCCATGCAGGTGCAAGGCCCCAGGCACTTGGGCCATCTTCCATTGCCCTTGTGGGCCCCAGCAGACAGCTGTACTGGAAGAGGAGCAATCGGGACTAGAACCCGGCACCCAGATGCGATGCCAGCATCTGAGGCGGAGGATTAACCAAGTGAGCGTGGCACCGACTCCAAGATGCTTATTTTGTCAAAATTTTTATGATAATGAGAGGGCAAGTGCTATTAAAATTGTGCTTGATAGGTTATTTACAAAGACATAAAACCCTTAAATTTCCCTCACCCCCCAAAAAAAGTCAGCCAATAGTATCTCTAAGATCTATTGCCTGTGAAAACTAAGCACATTTCTATATGATTTCATGCTTTCCTTTCTAAACTTCACATCTCCCATCTACCCAAAATGTTCTTCTTTGTCTCTATAAATACATCAAATGGAAAAATATCCAGTTTGTATTCCTTATATACTTTGAAGTCCTCTGTAATGAGACAATTTAGAAATTGTCATTCCTTCTTCTAAGTCACTGTAGAATTGAATATATAAAACTCTTATTTTCTGACTGAAATTGTTATTTACTTTTATATATGTTTAGACTATCTTTGCCAAATTGATTGCATTTCTCTGAGTCCTGGCATTTCTTTCTTTCCTTCTCAGTGGCTGTTTAATGGTCTCTTCAGAATATAAATATTGAGTTTTTTTCTTACTAGTCATGTGGTTTTGTGATGATTTGGAAAACCAGGTAGGAAAACTAAGTTCTGATACCCATATCTATATAGATATCATCTTGTGTGTGTTTGTGTCTGTGTGTATTTTAATTTTAAATTAGATTTAATTCATTGTGATTTGTACATAAAAATTTTAAGAACATAATGATATTCCCTTTCTCCTTCCGTCCCTCCCCCTTTTTCTCTCCCACCTTCCTTCCTTCTCCTTTTCTGTTGTTAATTTTTCAGATAACATTTTAATTTACATTACATTAAAAAGGCTTAATACTTCACCAAGTAAGAAGTTTACCAAGTAAAAGTGAAAAGACCTTAGTTTAGTAGAAATATAGGTAATGGCTATAAACAATAATTTAGTGGAAAATAACCATTTCACCCATGTACAGTAAATTTTAAAATAAAAATCACAGATTATTAAAACTATAGTAGTATAGCATTCAAACCATTGGCTTGGCAGAGTTATAAAACAAAGTTTTACAAAACTCTATTGACAGCAATACTGATACACATAGACATTTGCTTGTTTTTAAAATTTCAGCTCCTTATACCAGGGAGAATATGTGGTATTTGTCTTTTTGGGTCCAGATTATTCCACACATTATGATGTCCTCTAGCTGTACCCATTTTGCTGCAAATGGTAGAATTTCATTCTTTTTATTAGCTGAATAATATACCATTGTGGTATCCCTCATCTTCTTTATCCTTTCATCTGTTGATGGACACCTTGGTTCATTCCAAATTTGGCTATTGTGAACAATGCTGCTATAAACATTGTGGTGCATGTATCTCTTTGATACATTGTGTTCAAGTCTTTAGGGTATATACCCACTAGTGAGATTTCTGGATCATATGGCAAGTATATTTCTAGTTTTTTAGGAAATCTCCACATTGTTCTCTGCAATGATTGTACTAATTTACATTCCCACCAACAGTGTATAAGTGTTCCCCATTGTCTACATCCTTGCCAGTATTTGTTGCTCTCAGTGTTTTAGATTTTAGTCATTCTTTTTTTTTTTTCATGGAAATGGAATGACAGGATAAGTTTATTTTGATGCAAAAAACTCCAAAATGTATACATATAAGGGATCTGTTAAAAGTTCACAGAAAACATGGATTATGAAAACATTGCACATGGATTTCTTTTTTTATATATATATATAAAGCTTTTATTTAAAGAATATAAATTTCCAAAGTACAGCTTATGGATTACAATGGCTCCCCCCCCATAACTTCCCTCCCACCCGCAACCCTCCCCTTTCCTGCTCCCTCTCCCCTTGCATTCCCATCAAGATTCAGTTTCAATTCTCTTTATACACAGAAGATCAGTTTAGTACATATTACGTAAAGATTTTAACAGTTTGCCCTCACATAGAGACACAAAGTGAAAATACTGTTGGAGTACTAGTTATAGTATTAATTCACAATGTACAGCACGTTAAGGACAGAGATCCTACATGATTTTTTTTAAAGAAATGATTAATTATGTAATTTCCAATTTAACACCAAGATTTTTTAATCATTTGCAATTATCTTTATATACAGAAGATCGATTCAGTATATACTAAGTAAAGATTTCATCAGTTTGCACCCACACAGAAACACAAAGTGTCAAATACTGTTTCAGTGCTAGTTATAGCATTACTTCACATTGGACAACACATTAAGGACAGATCCCTCATGAGACATAAGTAGACAGTGACTCCTGAAGTTGATTTAACAATTTGACACTCTTGTTTATGGCGTCAGTAATCTTCCTAGGCTCTAGTCATGAGTTGCCAAGGCTATGGAAGCCTTTTGAGTTCGCTGACTTTGATCTCATTTCGACAGGGTCATAGTCAAAGTAGAACTTCTCTCCTCCCTTCAGAGAAAGGTACGTCCTTCTTTGATTCCCCGTTCTTTCCACTGGGATCTCACTTGCAGAGATCTTTCATTTAATTTAGGTCTTCTTTTTTTTTTTTTTCCCAGAGTGTCTTTGCTTTCCATGCCTAAAATATTCTCATGGGCTCTTGAGCCAGATCAGAATGCCTTAAGGGCTGATTCTGAGGCCAGAGTGCTATTTAGGACATCTGCCATTCTATGAGTCTGCTGTGTATCCCGCTTCCCATGTTGGATCATTCTCTCCCTTTTTGATTCTATCAGTTCAGTTAGTATTAGCAGACACTAGTCTTGTTTGTGTGATCCCTTTGACTCTTAGACCTATCAGTGTGATCAATTGTGAACTGAAATTGATCACTTGGACTAGTGAGATGGCCTTGGTATATGCCACCTTGATGGGATTGTATTGGAATCCCCTGGCACGATTCTAACTCCATCATTTGGGGCAAGTCCTATTGAGCATGTCCCAAATTGTACATCTCCTCCCTCTCTTATTCCCATTCTTATATTTAACAGGGATCACTTTTCAATTAAAATTTAAACACCTAAGAATAATTGTGTGTTAATTACAGAGTTCAACCACTAGTACTAGGATAAAAAAAATACTAAAATGGATAAAGTATTACATTGTACAACAACCGTGAGCACAAGAGCTGATCAAGTCACTGTTTCTCATAGTGTCCATTTCACTTCAAGCCATTCAGACAGGGTTAAGGCGATATATCACTGTAATTTTGATTTGCATTCCCCTGATGTTTAGAGATATTGTGCATTTTTTCATATATTTGTTGGCCATTTGTATTTATTCTTTTGAGAACTGTCTATTAATGTCCTTTGCCTATTTCTCAACTGGATTGGTTGTTTTTTTGTTAAGTTGTAGATATATTCAGGCTATTAATCCTTTTTCAGATATGTGGTTTGCAAATTTTTTTTTCACGTTCTGTTGGATATCTTTTTGTTCTATTGATTTTGTGTCATTTTCTGTGCAAAAGCATCTGACTTTAATGTAGTCCAATTTGTTTAGTCTTGTTTTTGATGCCTGTGCTTTGGGTGTCTTGTCTAAGAAGTCATCCCCTATACCATTGTCTTGGAGTGTTTCCCTATGTTTTCTTCAGCAACTTCATAGTCCCAGGTCTTAAATTTTGGGCTTTGATCCATTTTGAGTTAATTTTTGTATATGGTAAGAGGTATGGATCTAATTTCATTCTTCTACACATATACATCCAGTTTTGCCGCAACATTTGTTGAGGAAACTATCATTACTCCACTTTATGGACTGAGTACTTTTGTCAAAAATCAGTTTGCAGTATGTAGGTATATTAATTTCTGGGCTCTCTATTCTGTTCCATTGACCTGGGTATTGGTTTTTATGTGAGTACCATATGTTTTAATTACTAAAGCTTTGTAGTATGCTTTGAATACAGAAATTGTGGTGCCTTCAGTGTATTTTTTCTTGTTCAGGATTGCTCTGGCTATTCTGGGTATTTTGTGATTCCATATGAATTTTTGGAATATTTTTTCGAATTATGTAAAGATTGTCCTTGGTATTTTGCTAAGGATTACATTGAATCTGTAGATTGTTTTAGGTTGTAGACATTTTAATTATATTGGTTTTTCTGATCCATGAGAAAGGAATATTTCTCCATTGTTTTGTGGCATTGATGATTTCTTATTTTTTTAAGATTTTATTTATTTATTTGGGAGGTAGAATTATAGACAGTAAGAGGGAGAGACAGAGAGAAAGGTCTTCCATTCACTGGTTCATTCTTCAAAGGGCTGCAATGACCAGAGCTGAACCTATCTGAAGCCAGGAGCCAGGAGCCAGGAGCCTGGGTCTCCCACTTGGGTGCAGAGGCCCAGATACTTGGGCCATCTTCTGCTTTCCCAGGCCATAGCAGAGAGCTGGATCAGAGAGGAACAGCCAAGACTAGAACCAGCTGCCCGTATGCGATGCTGGTGCCCCAAGTGGAGGATTAACCTGCTGCACCACAGCCTGCCCTGTCATTGATGATTTCTTTCATCAATGTTTGATAATTTTCATGGTAGTGATCTTTCACTTCTTTGTTTAAATTTATTCCTAAATATTTGGACTTTTTGTGGCTATTGTGGTTGGGATTTCTTTCTTGAATTCTGTTCTGTGAGTTCATCACTGGCAGGTAAATAACCTACTGTTTTTTATATGTTTATTCTGTAACCTGCCAGTTTACTGAATTGTTTTATCAGTACTAACAGCTTTTGGTTGGATTGTTTAGGTTTTTTCATGATTGACATCCTGTCATCTGCCAACATGGATAATTTGAGTTTCTCTTTGTCAGTTTTGTTGCCCTTTATTACTATCTCCTCCCTAACTCTCTAAACTTCCTGTACTATTTTGAATAAGAATGGCAAAAGTGGACATCCTTGTTTTGTTACAGATCTGAAGGGAAATGCTTTCAGTTTTTACTCATTCAGTATGGTATTGGCTGTTGGTTTGTGATATATCGTCTTCACAATTTGAGGATTGTTCCTTCTATTCCTAATTTCTGGAGTTTTTTTTTTTTATCATGAGAGGTGTTAAATATTATCAGATTCTTTCTCTTCATCTATTGAGATGACCCTATGTTTTTTGTTCTTAACTCTATTGATGTGATTTATGATGTTGATTGATTTGCTAATGTTCAACTACCCTTACATTTCTTGGATAAATCCCAACTGATCATGATTTTTTTTTTAATGTGGTTGTGGATTTGATTTTGGTAGTATTTTTTAAAAGCTATTATTTAATGAATATAAATTTCCAAAGTACAGCTTATGGTTTACAGTGGCTCCCCCCCCCCATAACTTCCCTCCCACCCGCAACCCTCCCCTGTCCCGCTCCCTCTCCCCTCCCATTCACATCAAGATTCAGTTTCAATTCTCTTTATATACAGAAGATCAGTTTAGTATATATTAAGTAAAGATTTCAACAGTTTGCCCTCACATAGCAACACAAAGTGAAAAATACTGTTGGAGTACTAGTTATAGCATGAATCACAATGTATAGCACATTAAGGACAGAGATCCTACATGATACTTTTTTAAAAAATTGATTAATTTTCTATGCAATTTCCAATTTAACACCAAGTTTTTTTTCATTTTCAATTATCTCTATATACAGAAAATCTTTATATACAGAAGATTTATTTTTTATTTTTTAAACTTTTATTTAGTAAATATAAATTTCCAAAGTACAGTTAATGGGTTACAATGGCTTCCCCCCACCATAATTTCCCTCCTACCCGCACCCCTCCCATCTCCTGCTCCCTCCCCCATTCCATTCACATCAAGATTCATTTTCAATTATCTTTATATACAGCAGATTGATTCAGTATATACTAAGTAAAGATTTCATCAGTTTGCACCCACACAGAAACACAAAGTGTCAAATACTGTTTCAGTACTAGTTATAGCATTACTTCACATTGGACAACACATTAAGGACAGATCCCTCATGAGACATAAGTACACAGTGACTCCTGTTGTTGATTTAACAATTTGACACTCTTGTTTATGGCGTCAGTAATCTTCCTAGGCTCTAGTCATGAGTTGCCAAGGCTATGGAAGCCTTTTGAGTTTGCCGACTTCAATCTTATTCACACAGGGTCATAGTCAAAGTGGAAGTTCTCTCCTCCCTTCAGAGAAAGGTACCTCCTTTGATTCCCCGTTCTTTCCACTGGGATCTCACTTGCAGAGATCTTTCATTTAGGGTTTTTTTTTTTTTTTTTTTTTTTTTTTTTTTTTTTGCCAGAGTGTCTTGGCTCTCCATGCCTAAAATACTCTCATGGGCTCTTGAGCCAGATCCGAATGCCTTAAGGGCTGATTCTGAGGCCAGAGTGCTATTTAGGACATCTGCCATTCTATGAGTCTGCTGTGTATCCCGCTTCCCATGTTGGATCATTCTCTCCCTTTTTGATTCTATCAGTTAGTATTAGCAGACACTAGTCTTATTTGTGTGATTCCTATCAGTGTGATCAATTGTGAGCTGAAATTGATCACTTGGACTAGTGAGATGGCCTTGGTATATGCCACCTTGATGGGATTGTATTGGAATCCCCTGGCACGATTCTAACTCCATCATTTGGGGCAAGTCCTATTGAGCATGTCCCAAATTGTACATCTCCTCCCTCTCTTATTCCCATTCTTATATTTAACAGGGATCACTTTTCAATTAAAATTTAAACACCTAAGAATAATTGTGTGTTAATTAAAGAGTTCAAACAATACTATTAAGTAGGAAAAAAAATACTAAAAGGAACAAAGTATTAAGTTGTTCCTTGACAGTCAGGAAAAGGGCTGATCAAGTCACTGTTTCTCATAGTGTCCATTTCACTTCAACAGGTTTCCCCTTTGGTGCTCAGTTAGTTGTCACCAATCAGGGAGAACATATGATATTTGTCCCTTTGGGACTGGCTTAATTCACTCAGCATGATGTTTTCCAGATTCCTCCATCTTGTTGCAAATGACCGGATTTCATTGTTTTTGACTGCTGTATAGTGTTCTATAGAGTACATGTCCCATAATTTCTTTATCCAGTTTACTGTTGATGGGCATTTGGATTGGTTACAGGTCTTAGCTATTGTGAATTGAGCTGCAATAAACATTAATGTGCAGACAGCATTTTTGTTTGCCAATTTAATTTCCTTTGGGTAAATTCCAAGGAGTGGGATGGCTGGGTTGTATGTTAGGTTATAGTCAGGTTTCTGAGGTAGTATTTTTTTTTGAGAGTCATTGCAGCTATGTTTATTAAGGATATAGGTTTGTAGTTTTGTTTTCATGTCCTGTCTTTGGTTTTGGTATCATAGTAATGCTGGTCTCATAAAAAGAGTTTGGCAGAGTTCTATCCTGTTCAACTTTTTGGAATAGTTTGAAGAGTATTGGGGTTAATTCCTTTTTTAATGTTTTGTAGAATTAAGTAGTAAAGCCATCAGGTCCCAGACTTTCCCTTGATGGAAGACTTTTGATTATTTCTCCAATCTCATTGGTTGTTATGAGTTTGTTTAGGTTGTTTGTATCTTCTTGATTTAATCTTTCCAAGTTATAATAATCCAGGAGTTTATCCATTTCTTTGAGGCTTTCCGATTTATTAGTATTTGATTCTTCATAGTAGTTTCTTATGATCCTTTGTATCTCAGTGGTGTCCGTTATAATGTCTCCCTTTGGATTTCTTATTTTATTTATTTGAGTTTTTCTCTTTTCTTTGTTGTGTAGATGTTTATCTAGTTTGTTTATCTTCTCAAAAAACCAACTTTCTGTTTTGTTAATATTTTTTTAAAGTTTCAATTTATTTTTTTTCTGTGCTGATCCTTATTATTTCTCTCCTCTTGCTGATTTTGTTTTTTTTATTTTTCTAAGTATTTAAGGTGCATTGCTGGTTATTTATTTTGAGACATTTCTCTTGTTTTTTTCTGTAAACACTTAATGCTATAATCCTCCCTCTTAATACAGTTTTTCTGTATTCACGATTTTTGATATGTTGCATTTTCATTTTTATTTATTTAAAGAAAGTTTTTTCTTTTTTAAAGAAAGTCATTTCTTCAGTGACTCAATCATTCAGTAACATGTTTAATTTCTAAGTATTTATGAATATTCTATTGTTTTTGTTGATTTTTAGTTTTATTCCTTTATGGTCTCAGAAGATACATGGTATGATTTCAGTCTTTTTAAATATCCTGAGATTTGAGTGTGGCCTAATATGTGGTCTATCCTAGAAAATGATCCATGTGCCCAGGTCCTGCTAGGAGAGTCCTTCTGGTGCTGTGGCTTATAAAACCAATAGTCCTAGTCCTTGGACTAGTGGATGTAAACTGAACCCTGTTCCAGTCCTACAGAGTGACAGAAGGCATACAGGAGATTTTACTCTAAAGGCTATGAGTCCAGAGAGGTGGAATTCAGGTGGGTTTTTCCTTATGTCCATTGGGAAGATTCCAATGGCACTGAGAAATTTAGAATGGTACAGGTCTGGTGTTACACGGTATAGTGGGTCATTACATAGATCTCTGAGCTTGAGAGCAGATTTTTTATAGGCTTCTGTTGTTAACCCCCAGAAGCTAAGGTGAAGTCCCCTTGCTCACACAGAGTGCATGAGCATAGTTCAGGAGATAATGCCCAAACACTTCCACAGTTGCAGTACACAGGGCAGCTATCCTTTGCTCCACACATTGCCCTAACTCTGACTACAATGCTGGTATGAGAACAGAGGTGCACTGTGTGACTTTTTGTTCTACGGTAGCAGGAGAGGGCAAGGAATCAAGGTGGCTTCCCTGCTGCAAGTCCAGCAGTTGCTCAGACCCCAGTCACCTCTCCAGGCTGATGTAAAAGTCAGTGACTGACTGTAGAATTCCCTCTCAGCTAAAACCATCCGTGGCAGGGTGTGTGGCAATTTCTTCCTACCTTGATGTAGTAAGAGGGTGGCTGATAAGCCACAGCTAATTGCATTGTGTGGCTGGCTGCAGTGGTGTCTCTTAGTTCTCTCCTCTTGTCTCCTTTGCCCCATGGAATCTTCATTTTTCCCCCTCACCACTTCACTGAACTTTCTGTCATCCAGACCCCTGGAAATGTAGTCTTTCCTTTGTTCTTTTCATGTTCCAGAGCAACTTAAGTTAGTGTGGTTATACCCTACTCAGTCATCTGGGATCTTCTCTTCCTATTTTAAAATATTCCAAATAACACAGAAAAGTATAAAGATGAGTTCAATGAGCTGGTTCACTCCCCAAATGGCTGCAAAAGTTTGTGCTGAGCCAGCTGAATCAGGGAGCCTGGAACGGGGGTTCTGGGGTCCAAAGACTTTCCCAAGCACATTAGCAGAGCGATTGATCAGAAGTAGAGACATTTTGAGATTCAATAATATTTTTTACAGCCTTTGTCTTTTCTGTTAGCAAAAGTGTTTAAAAACTTCATGCTGTTTGTTGAAATCTTAGTGTAGTGTATAATCATTCAGTAAAATGAAAATAGATCTGTAAAAATTACAAGTGGGAATAGGAGAGGTAGGAGAAAGAAGGGTTGGAGCATTGGGCTGTAGGGAAGGTAGAATGGATAGTATTGCTAAATCTATATATATGAAATACATGAAACCTATATAACTTCAATAAAATTTAAAAAAAAGTAGAGAAGTCAGGACTTGAAGCAACATCCATATAGGAGGCCAGCTTTATTGCTGGAAGCTTAACCTATCAGACCGTACAGACTATTTTTTGAAAGCAGGAGTGGATCTATTAATATCATATAATGCCAGATTTATGACAAATTATAAAATAGGGAAATAATATATATTGTAAAAATATAATTCAGTAAAGATAATGTTTTTCAATATCTCTATAGCAAATAACATGGCATTTTTTACTATATATATAAACTTTCACATGTGATATTGTCTTTCTGTGTCTGATTTATTTAACTTGGAATCATAATGATCTCCAATTCTATCCATTTCTTTAAATTGTGAGGGTTTTATTCTTTTTTGTGTCTGAGCATTATTCCATTGCTGATATGTAGCATGTTTTCTTTATCTGCTCATCCATTGATGGGTATTGAAGTTGATCTCACACCTTTACTACCATGAATAAGGCTGCAATAAGCATGGAATTGCAGGTGTCTCAGGAGATAATGCCCAAGCACTTCCACAGTTGCAGTACGCAGGGCAGCTGTCCTTGGCTCCACACATTGCCCTGCCTCTGATACAATGCTGGTAGGGAGGAGAATAGAGGTGCACTGTGCGACTTTTTCATATGCTGACTTTGTTTTCTTTCAATATATTCTCAGAAGGAGACAGCTGTATCAAATGATAGATCCACTTTAAATTTTTGTGAGGAATCTCCATACTGTTTTCCATAGTGGCTGTACTAATTTACATCCCCACCGATGGTGAATTAGGATTTCTGTTTCTCCAAATACATGCTAGCATTTCTTATTTTTGAGTTTTTTATACTCGCCATTCTAATTGGAGAAAGATAATACCTCATTGTGATTTTGATTTGCATTTCCCTGATGGTTAGTGATCTGGGCAAAAACTTTTTTCTTAAGTTTTTTAGCCATTTTTATTTCTTCTTTTGAAAAATATCTATTCATATCCTTTGCCCATTTCTTAGTGGATTTCTTGTTTTGTTTTGAAATTTCTTGTGCTCCTTAATCCTTTATCAGATGCACAGTTGGCAAGTATGTTTTCTCATTCTGATCCTTGTCTCTTAATTCCATTGACTGTTTCTTTTTCTATGCAAAAGCTTCTTAATTTGTTGTAACTCCATTTGTCAATTGTTGCTTTCACTGTGCCTTGGATCTCATCTAAAAAGTAGTGGACTATGACTGTGACAATGTCTTGTAGAGCTTCCCCTGTGCTTTCCTTTAGTAGTTTCATATTTCAGGTTTTACACATATCTTGGATTCAATTTGAGTTTATTGTTATGTAGGGTGTAAGGTTGGCATCTTGTTTCAAACTTTGAAAATTTCCACATTTCATGTGGAAATTCAATTTTTCCAGTGTCCTGTATTGAGGAGAGGGATCTTTCTCCAGGGAGTGTTCTTTTTAGCACCTTTCTCAAAGGTAAGTTGGGTGTAGATGTGGATATTTATTTCTGGGGTTCATATTCTGTTTTATGGGTCCATGTCTATTTTTATGTCTGTAACCTCTTTTGATTATAGTTGCCCTGAGTATATCTTTAAATCTGGTATTGTGATACTCTAGCTTTGTTTTTATTGTTGCTTTGAGTATTCAGGGTATTTTATGTTTTCCTATGAATTTTAAGATTTTTTTCTAATTTTTATGAAGAATGTCACTGGCATTTTGATGAGGATTTCATTGAACCTGTAAATTACTTTCTGTAATATAAACATTTTGAAAATATTACTTCTTCTAATTCATGAACATGAAAGGTCTCTCCAGTTTTCATGTCTTCAATTTCTTTCACTCATGTTTATAGAGGTCTTTCACAAAATTAGTTAAATTTATCCCAAACTATTTAATTGTTTTGTAACTATCGTGAATGGGAATACTCATAAATTCTTCCTCAGCAAGATCATTGTTGTGGTATAAAAATGGTACATGATTTAGCATGCCAACTTTGTATCCTGCAGCTTTGTTCAATTTACTTTATCTGTTCTGATAGTCGCTTAGTGGAGTCTTTCCTTCCCCTGTGTACAGAAGCATCTTAACTCTTAGCCAGGATAATTTGACTTCCTCCTTTCCTATTTGCATGCTTTTTATTTATTTATTTTTTGTCTAATGGCTTTTGCTAAAACTTCCAGAAATTCATTGAATGAGAGTGGTGAGAGTAGACATCCTTGTCTGGTTTCAGATCATAGTGAAAATGCTTCCAGCTTTTTCTCATTCAATACAATGTGGACTGTGGGCTTGTCACATGTGGCCTTCTTTATGTTGAGATATGTTTCTTCTAGACTTAATTTGTTCAGGTTTTTTTTAAAGATGAATGGATGCTACATTTTATCAAATGATTTCTCTGCATCTGCTGAGATGATCATTTAATGTTTAACCTAAATTCTGTTGATGTGATGCATCATACTTATTGATTTACATATGTTGGGCCATGCCTGCATCCTGGGATAAATCCCATTTGGTTAAGGTGAATGATCTTTTTAATGTATTACTGGATTAAAATTGCTTACATTTTGTTAGGATTTTTGCATCATCTATCTTCATCAGGGATATTGGTCTATAGTTTTTTTTAATTATCATGTTTTTATTTTGGAATTAAGATAACACAGGCCTCATTAAATAAGTCTAGAAGAGTTGTATATCTATATATGTACATATATTTATACCTATGTATATCTAAATCTAAAAGAAATTCTTTTAAATGAATACAAATGCTCATAGCTATGAAGCCTGTCTTTGTAGGAAACCTCCTTGTTTCCTTACTTTTATTAATATTTAATTCCTGAGATACTGGGAAAGATCCCACAGTTTAAAGTCTATTTTGCTTTAGTTCCATTAATGTGTACTCTTTGATCTTTATGGTCCACACTTAACTACCATGTTAAGATATTTTTAATTGAGTGGTATCCTCTATGATTATCATACTTCATATGGTTTCTAAAGGATGCTTTATTTCCATACTGTTTAATCATTGTACCTATATAGTTTTGAACCACTCAAGTATAAAATTGTGCTCTGAGGTTGCTCATTTTATGATGAATTTTTCTCCCCTTGATTACCTCTTGCTAGGAGATTGCAGCAGGGACAGCAGGAGAATCATGGGTATGTTTGCTGAGGGAGTGCATAGATATGCTGAGGTCTTCCCCCTTACATATGACTTTGCCCTTCCTCAAAATTTCCCTTTTCCCATTTGAATTGTAGTCTATTTTTCATGTGTCCAAATATATTTAGGTGATCCTAGATTGAGTTCTAGTCTCTGGAACCTGACTGCCCTGAATTTAATAACTCCATCTGCCACTTACTAGCTGTCCCACCTTGGGTTATTAACTTGAAACAATATGGAGATGCAAGACTTTCTACCTCTCTGAGTACTAAGTAATGTTTTCAAAACATTTAGCATGGCCTGGTTACATGATACCTAAGTACTCAGTATACTTTAACTGATATATTGGCTCACTGTTAACCTTTATAATAGTACATGGATGATTATTTTTACTCCAATAAAATTAAAGCACAAGGACCAGCATTTGCACAGTTGTTAAGATACCAATTGGAGTGTCTATATCCCATATTCGAGTGCCTACGTTTGAGTATTGGCTCTGCTTACATTTTTAGCATCCTAATAATGTTTGTAGCATTATCTAGAAGGCAGCAGGTGATGGCTCAGTTACTTGGGTCCCTGTCACTCATGTGGACAACTTGGATTGAGTTCCAGGTTTCTGGCTTCAGCCTGGCCCAACCCTGGCTATTATAGGAATTCATGGAATAAATCAGCAGATGGGAGACTTCTCTGTCTCTCCCTTTCAAATTAGTAAATAAAAATAAAATGAGAAGAATGTTTTTAAAAATACTGATATTTACAGTATGTAACGATGTCAACTTTCCATTCCTAGACTTTATAAAATGGGCACAGAGTCCTCTCAGGACCCTATATAGTCCTTGAAAAATAGAAAAAAATTAGAATTTCTTACAATGAAAGTAAGTGAGTACAAATGTTATCTTTACTATTCAAAATGGATATTATTTAATCATTTTGAACAGCTTAAGTGCTTCACTAGTTTAATATTGTACTTGGAGTGTACAAGGCTTACTATATTGAGAAATTGTCTAAAGTATGTGAGTTTAGTATTAAATTCTTTAGAAAAATGATATTTAATATTTCATATATGTTTATGTTTTGTTTACATTTGTGTACTTGTGTGTATAGACCCAGTAAAGAACATTTTATTAAGCCAATTCTTTGTTTTTTTAAACTTTTTTATTTAAGGTATGCAAACTTCTTGAATTTCATAAATACAAATTTAAGAACATAATGATTTTTCCCACCCTACCCTTCCTTCCACCTGTACTTCCACCCTTCTTCCTCCTCCCTCTCCTATTCCCATTCTTATTTTTTACTAAAATCTATTTTCAATTAACTTTATACACATAAGATTAACCCTAAACTAAGTAAAGTGTTCAACAAATAGCATGAATAAAGAAAAACCATTCCTCAACATTCGAGATAAGGGCTGTTCAAATTTATTGCAACTCAAAGTGTCAATTTCAGTCCTATAGATTACCTTTTAGGTACTTTATTAGTTGCCACAGATCAGGGAGAACATATAGTATTTGTCCTTTTGGGACTGGCTTATTTCACTAAGCATAATGTTTTCCATTTGCATCTATTTTGTTGCAAATGAGAGGGTTTCATTTGTCTTTTTTTACTACTGTGTAGTATTACATAGTGTATGTATCTCATAATTTCTCTGTCCAATCTTCAATTGATGGACATCTTGGTTGATTTCATATTTTAGCTATTGTGAATTGAGCTGCAATAAACATGGAGGTACAAATCACTGTTTCATATACTGATTTCATTTCCTTTGGGAAGATTCCCTGGAGTGGGATGACTAAGTCATATGGTAGCTCTATATTCATATTTCTTTTTTTTTTTTTAAAGATTTTACCTATTTATTGGAGAGGTAGAGTTATAGAAAGTGAGAGGGAGAGATAGAGGGAAAGGTCTTCCATACACTGGTTCACTCCCCAAATGGCCACAACTGCTGGAGCTGTATTCATCAGAAGCCAGGAGCCAGGAACTTCTTTCTGGTCTCCCACAAAGGTACAGGGGCCCAAGTACTTGTACCATCTTCTACTGCTTTCCAGGCTATAGCAGAGAGCTGGAGCTGAAGAGGAGAAACTGAGACTAGAACTGGCAATCATATGGATGGCAGTGCCACAGGTACAGCATTAACCTACTGCGCCACAGCACCAATGCCGTATATCCAGATTGCTGAGGTGTCTCCATACTGTCTTCCACAGTTAAATCAGTTCTTTAAATGGAAATTCTCTTGATATTACCTCATCAACATATATTTCAAAAGTGTATAAAATATATACATTTTGTTTTACCTTTACTACACATTATAATTCATAAGTTAAAATACTAATATAAAAATTCATAGGTCTGCTTTTTATTAGGTTCTTAATCATATTGTTATTTTCCAAAAATTTCATTCTTAAAAATAAATTATTGACAACAACACTAGATGTCACTATAGCAAAAGAAACCAGACATTAAAAATGACTTTTTTAATTTTCTAGGAAACATTATGGCATTACAAGAGAAATTATGGACTAATTTTTGGAAGCTCAATGTGTCCATCTCCCTGCTTTGAGGGAAGTAGGCTTCATTTAAAGAAACATTTTATTCAGCTTATAACTTCTTTGCAGTGGGAGATTTATGGTCTTTCTGGGAAAGTATTTTAATTTTTATGAATCTTAAAGTCTAGAACTTCTTTTAAGAATACAATTAAAATTCACTTTATAGAATTGGAGTCATTTATTCTCATTCAGAGAATAATTTATTACATATGAAGAACTTCAAAAAATTCATGAAAAATACAATTTTAAGTTTATTTTGTTGTAAAAAATTTGAAATCCATGCATATGAAAGAACTTCAAAAAATTCATGGAAAGGGGTATATTAAACTATGCATCAGTTTCAAAAATTATTTATACCAAAATAAGCTTATCTCTAATTCTGTTTTCTATGAATTTTTAAAGTATGCTACTATTTCCAATGAGAAACTTGATTAACTCTATAAATGATCTATTTATGAAATGGAAATAGACACATATACCTTACCAAATTGATAGTGAACATAAATTGAGATATTTTATACATTTATTTATCTATTTATTAAATAAATGTAGGTGAACCTCTACCGTATACCATACACAGTGATGACAAGACAAAAATCCCTGCTCTTCTGATGCTTATGATCTGACAGCTTTCCACAGGTTTCTATACATCATGAAACTTTAAGTACAATTCCAGAGTAAGAGACTTAAATGCTTACTATTGAGTTCCCAGGCCTAAACGATTACTATGAAGCCATTTTAGTCACCTCTATAGGAGAAATAATAGCAGGTATTATCTGCTGTGTTTCCTACCTAGCACATGTGCACTCTGGTGATAACTACTGGATTAGCTCCTGGGTATCAACCATTACACTTACAGGTTATGTGGTTTGAGTGCTGCTGATTCATCTCCAGCCTCCAAAGGTGGGCATGAGATTCAAATATGACCAATTAGGGATTTGTATCCCAGTGCCTACAGTGTTACCACTAAGCAAATACTACTTGGTCAGTCTCCTGCTTCCCTCTGGACCTGGACTCCTGCTACTGTCTGCATCCCATGTACACCGTGGAGGTTTTGCTTATGTTATCTGTGCATGTTATGGTGCTTGTTTTGGTCTCTCTTCCAAGCATTGTCTTCCCTTGCTACTTGTTGTTGTTTGTTAATTTTATCTGTCTTTGAGGAGTATGACTTTCCTGCTCTAGCTGGATAAGATATCCCTTCTGAAATCATCCTCAGTCTCTGGGCCATTCTTAACCAGTAATTATGCACTGTTTTCATAATATCTGTGTATCTCTGTTCTCTATTTCCATGGTACACTTCTGATGTCTGAATTTTTCTAAGTGTAACTAACCTCTTGCCTGATGTCTAGGACTCTATGGTCATTGGATATAGGTTTGTAGACTGAAAATATTGATGATCATTGTAGCAGAAATCTGTCTCTCTGTAACCTGCCTTTGTTAAACTATATAGTCCTGAGGGAGAATAGCTGAAATGACTGTGTGCAGAATCATTCCAACACCCCACCCTTTTGTCCCTGAGAGGAGAGTTGCATTCATCACTATCCTCAGGTTTGAGTTATACAATGATACCCAGGCTTCATCCAGTGGTATTTATTGAGCTCATGCTTCCTAGATTGCTCAAGCTTACTGTATTGTCTCCTCTGATTTCCTCCAACACTTAAAGCCTGGGCTATTAATTTGGCAATTAATCATATATTATTTTGTGGCACTTCTTCTATGTGATGTGTTTTTATGTACTACTTAGTCTATTATTTAATATTTTATATCCTTACATATGAATAGGGACCATTTATTAGCATATTGATTATTTATTCATTAAATAATTTGAGAATTCATTATAGATTCATATCATTTTTATTTTTGCATATTATATCAGCTGGGGTTCTGTTTAAGCTCGCAACAGAAGCTAGCCAATTTAATGATAAAAACAAAGCATTGGCAGACTCTCAGAGATTCAGTGTATTGAAGAGAGGACTGGAGAACCAGGCTTGGAACTGAAAAGGCACCCCAGGAAGTTCTCAGTGACAGAACCATAGGCCAGTGTTGCACAGGGACTATTGCTGGTGTGAATGAACTCTTTCCTTCTTCCACTCTCACCTAAGTCCATTCCAAATCAAGATTCAGTGATTGGAGGAACATGGCCAATTTCAGGCCCTGGCCTTCTCTTCAGATTTACTAGAATATTGAGAGGGAGGAATTCCAGGAAAGAGCCTCCAGAGATTAGCTGGGGTTTATGGTAAACACAACGGCTTATAAGAGGAGTTGGGCAACTCTCAAAAAGGAATGGCTCTCAGGGAGTTAAATGAGAAGTGTCAGCACTTAGACTTACACTGAACCAGTGGATGGAAGACTCTCTCTCTGTCTCTCCCTCCCTCTGTAGCTCTGCCTTTCAAGTAAATAAATAAATTTTTAAAACAAAATTCCAGCACTGACCCAGTTTAACTGTATACATGGCCTTTTGAAAGTTTCTTAACCTATGTAGGTACCAGTTTTTCTTCTCTATAAAATGTAGATATTAACATAAATTCTTACATGGTGGTTTTAAGGACTAAATTAAATCAGATATCATATGAAAGATGTCCATGACAGTATCAGTCAAGTAGTACTCAATAAATGATAGCCTTCATTTACTGATCTATGTGCTCATAGTATGAAACTGTTCTATATACATGAGGCTAAGAAGCAGAATTATTATCTCTGTTTTGAGGACTTTGTACTTTAAGCATAAAAAGTAATGATAAAGTTACTTATTTTACTTAAAGAGAGGCGGAGTGACAGAGGGACAGATAGACTGATAAGAGAGAGCTCATATCTATTCAGTATGGGCCAGGCTGAAGCCACAAGTCAGGAATACAATCTGGATCTCCCATGTTGGTGGCAGGGACTCAAATTCTTGAGTCATCTGTTGCCTCCTGGGGTCGTATTAACAGGAAACTGGAATCGGAGGGTAGAGCTACCCTTGAATCCAGACACTTCAGAAGGGATGTGGGTGTCTCAAGCAGCATTTTAACCACTAGGCCAAATACTTATTTCAAAACATTTTTTAAAAATATTTATTTATTTATCTGAAAGGCAGAATTACAGAGAGACAGAGACAGAGAGAGAGAGAGAGGTACTCCATCTGCTGGTTAACTCCCCAAATAGCCACAATCGCTGGTGCTAGGCCGATCCGAAGACAGGAATCTCAAATTTCCTCTGGGTCTCCTATGTGGGTGTAGGAGCCCAAGGACTTGGACCATCTTCTACTGCTTTCCGAGGCCATAGCAGATAGCTGGATTGGAGGTGGAGCAGACAGGACTCGAGCCAGTGCCCATGTGGGAGGCTAGCACTACAGGTGGTGGCTATACTACATATTCTACAGCACTGGCCCCCAAAACAATTTTTTAAAATTTAATTTAGTCCTCATGACTACCTTGGAATTAGGTAGAGACATTTTTATTATCTTTATTTCTTTGTATGAATAATCAGAGATTCAGAGAAGTTAAGCAACTTGAGAATGATCTCACAGCTCTTAAGTGACTGAGCTAAAGCTGGGGCCAAGGATGTTGGGATTCACTGCTCTTTATACCTGGAGTGGTAAGTGTAGCTCAGTGAAGAATAGCATTAGTGAACTCATTCCAATTAGGAAAGTATGTTTTTTTTTTTTTTATAACGCTTTTATTTAAAGAATATAAATTTCCAAAATACAGCTTATAGATTACAATGGCTTCCCCCCCCATAACTTCCCCCCCAACCGCAACCCTCCCCTTTCCCGCTCCCTCTCCCCTCCCATTCACATCAAGATTCAGTTTCAATTCTCTTTATATACAGAAGATCAGTTTACTATATATTAAGTAAAGATTTCAACAGTTTGCCCTCACATAGCAACAAGTGAAAAATACTGTTGGAGTACTAGTTATAGTATTAATTCACAATGTATAGCACATTAAGGACAGAGATCCTACATGATATATTTTTTTAAAAATTGATTAATTTTCTAGGCAATTTCCAATTTAACACCAAGATTTTTTTTTCATTTTTAATTATCTATCTACAGAAGATTGATTCAGTATATACTAAGTAAAGATTTCATCAGTTTGCACCCAGGAAAGTATGTTGAATACTAACTATGACAACCTGATATTCCAGTTGCTGTGGGGGATATAAATGTATTTAACACATGGTCTCTCATCTCAGAAATGTTCTAGCAGTTAGGATGCCACTTGGGATGAGGGATGTCCACATCTCCTACCAGTGTCGGTCTGAGTTCTGGCCACTCTGCTTTCCTGCTGAAGTGCACTTTAGGAGGCAACAAGTGATGGCTCTAGTACTTTGACCCCTTCCTTATTGGAGAATGTCAGCTTTAGTTTTAAGCTTTTGACTACCACCTGTGTGGAAGACCCAGATTGAGATTCAGGCTCTTGGCTTTGGCCTGGCTCAACCCTGAGTGTTTTAAGTGCTGGGAGAATGAACCTGTCTTTCAAATAAGATGAAAATAAACAAATGAATTAATTTAAAATATTTAAAAAGGAGAATATGATGTAGGGAAAAAGGTGAATATGAATCAGCATCATGTGTTGATTTAGAATGGGGACTAGTTCTAAGAAGTGACTCATCACATGATTTCATCTCTACACAAGCATCATTGAGTGTACTTACACAGAATTGGATGGTTAGGTTACTTAACATGGTCTTTTGATGCAATCCAAGGGACTAGGTAGACATGAATGAAACCACTGCCAGCCTAACACAGCACACTGTTTGTTCTTTCCTTTAATTTTTTAAATAGAATTACATTCTAAAATGTTGATAAATGTGTACTACAATAAATACATAAACCACTAACATATTTATTATCATTATCAAGTGTGAAGCACTTTATGTAATTCTATATCTGCTGTACTTTATATGACTGACAGCATAGTAGATTTTCTTTAATACCAGCAGCACCACAAATGAGGAATGCTTTGCACTGCTATTTTATGCTGGTTATGATGTCAGTAGGCAATAGGATTTTATTTCAGTTTTTAATAATATTTTAAAAGTTTGAAGAAGTTTAATTGTACATGAATTTATATGATGTTTCAATACATGTTTACACTGTACAATGTCCATAGTATGCATATCTACCTCTCATTTATCATTTATTTATGAACACATTCAAAATCCTTTCTTCTGGTTTTTTTTTTTTTTTTTTGAGCAGTAATACAGTACATGGCCATTATCTATAGTGACCCTACTGTGCCTTACAGAACTTCTTACTCTTTTCTAATTATAACTTAGTAATTTATTCAGTCTCTTGTTGGCTGAAATGTCATTATGCAATGCATGCCTATAAGATTACACATGATAAATACTATATTTCTCATTGTTCTTTTAATAAATAGTTATTGAAGGTGTCAGTTGTGTTAGCCATCATGAAACACACCAAACACCGGAGTAAGGGAAAGGGTTTATTGGGAAAACCCAGCAGACTGGAGGGGAGGGACGAAGAAAGATAAGAGAAAAAGAGTATAAGAGAGAAACAGAGAGGAAAGGAGCTAGCAAGCAGAGAAGAGAGATGAAAGGGGGAGAGGAAAGTAGAGGGGAGGAGCCTAGAGAGCAGGAGAGAGGAGCCAAGAGAGCCACGTGTTCAGGAACAGGCCCTTTTAAAACTTTGCCGGAGGGCGGGCAGGGAACTAGGAGCAGCGAATCCCATTAGGATGGGGGTGGAGCTTGACAACAGTGGTTGGGCCATGTGGCCACCTGGCTTCCAGCCATGGCGGCGGGGGCTGGGGCCTAGGATGTAAATCAAGGTGCAGATCGTGCCATAGATAAAACCGAGCCAGTTTCCTAACAATTTGTAAGGGGCTGTGACTCACCAGGAAACAAATTAAAGCAAGCAACCTGTGCTCAAGGTGCTCACAGGTTGTTGGAAGGAGACACACAAAAAATATGAAACAAAAGCATGTATAGGACAATTTCACATGGTATGCTCTGTTACCCTGGCAGCAGCCTCATTCACATTTGTTTTGTCCCTTGGATTGCGTCAAGCACCATTTTAAGTGACCTGTACCATCTAGATCTATGTAAGTACTCTTGATGTGTGTACAGTGATGAAATCACTCGGTGACTCATTTCTCAGAATCAGTAAACCTCCTTAATCAATACTTGACTATTTCAGTAAGGTATGTACATCTTCATCTTTCTCCGTAGACAGTGATCTTCTTCTTAGATATATAAAATTAATTAATTAATTTATTTTCACTTTATTATAATAGAATCAACAGAAAATGCAGAGTTCAGTGACAGTGAGTTGGGGTTGGCTACTTTTGATGGAGCGTTCTTCTGAGGACCCGAAGTCAGCAGCATTAAGCAGTACGGGAAAAGTGTTCTAGGAAGAGGAAGCAAATGCAAGGACCCTGAGGTGGGGATGAACTGGGTGAAGTGAAGAATCAAAAGCAGACTGTATGGCAGATGTAGAGCACAGGGAGAACAGTGGTGCCCATGCTATCTGGAGACGTACACAGGAGCTACAAAATGCAGAGCCTTCTACACACTCTTAGAGGTGCCTAATCGATTATGCTGAGTTCAGCGGAGGCCCCTAAAGATTTAAACAGAGAAGTGTTATTATTTTATTTGTTTTGTAAAAGAGATCACTCTGACTGCTATGAAGAAATGTTGTGCTCACCTGGGGTCCTACGGAGAGAAAGCGCAATATTACTTCGGAGAGGTTAGGGAAAGGCTTCAAGAAGTGGGAAGTGCTCTAGTGAGATGGGTGAGTTAGGTATTCCAGGAAAAGGGGGCACCGTAGTTAAAGCAAGACAGTTTAGGGAGTGTGAAGGGTGTTTGGGCAACAGAGTTTGCACTGCTGCTGGAGCATCTGATGCTGGGAAGGCAGTAATGAGTTGGAGTCGGGGAGGAAGGTGGGTCCCAGGCTCTGAACAACACCCTGTAGCACTGGAAAAGGCTCATGTTTTAGAAAGATTTGCTGGTGGATTGGTGAAGCCTATTAGAAGCGGTGAGACCATTGCAGTTTCCGTGAGGAAGCCACGTGTGCTGGGTGAGGGCCCAGCAGCAAGGATAGAAAGGAAAAGAGACAAGTGCTGTGGACACAGGAGCTGACAGCACCGGCGATGAGTTGGGAATGAGTGGTGAGAAGAAGGGAGAAGCTGGAGACATCTGCAAGGCAAGGGGAGGATGCCCTTTTCTTAGAGAGGAAGATTGCAGGATAGGGAGAGATTTCAGTTTTGAACAAGTTGAATGTGAGGTATTGGCAAGACTTCCACATGATGATGCCTCAGGACAGCTGGAACACAGGGCTGGAGCTTAGGAAGTCTGGCCTTTAAGAGCACACCTATTCCAACTAATTTCTTCTAATCTGTGAACAGTTTTGTGAATTTTTAGATATTTGCTATTTTCAAGAAGACAGAAGTTTCACAAGTGTTTGTCAGAACCAACTGGCATTTATACCAAAGGAAAGGTTTTCTGCTTTAAAAAAAACCAGAACATTCAGTGAAGAAAAAAGCTGGTTGATGATTTCTAATTCCTTTTCTTGCTTTGGAAGCTGAGTTACCAGACTTTCTTAGGCCTGAAGAATAACATGAGGTAGTATTAGGGCACAGCCTTTGTGTTAGAAAGTAAAGAGGCCATGTGCAAATATCTATAATTGATAACAAATACATACTCTTTTGTGTCACTGTGGTAGGTAACAAAATAATAGGAGAAAGTGAAATTTGTCTTAAAATTAATATTTGATGATTTTAAAAAAAAGTTTATTTTAAAGGTACAGTGACAAAGAGGGAAGGAAAAGATTATATCTATTATATATATATATATATATATATATATAGAGAGAGAGAGAGAGAGAGAGAGAGAGAGAGAATGAATGAATGAATATGAATATCTTCCATCCACTAGCTCACTCCCCAAATGCCTGCAACCACCAGGGCTGGGCCAGGCTGAAGCCTGGAGCCATGAATTCCATCCCAAGTCTACCATGTAGGTGGCAAGGGCTCCAGTACTTGGGCCATTATATGCTGCATCCCAGGCACATTTGTAGGAAACTGGGTCAGAAGCCAAGGTGGGACATGATCCCAGGCACTCTGATATGGGATGAGGGTATCCAAACTGCCGCTGAACCTGCTGCATTACAACAGCCCTGCTCCTATATTTGACTGTTTTGATAGTTCTAGTAAAAAATACCAGAGATAAAGGATTGAGTCTGTATGTTTGTGTGTTTGAAATGTAAATAGTTAGATGAGAAAAAGCAGTATCACATGAGAGAAAGGGTCTCTTTCGTGAGAACTTAAAAAGTTTGAGCTGAATAAACTACTCTCTGCAGACAGGTTAGACAAGCTTGAAAGCAAAATGCAAGGTTTGATCCAGTACCGGTCACTGCCCAAGCAAGAGCTTTATTCCCTGTCTCTTCTCTGCAGTTCTATAATCATATGCTTTCTCAACACTTACATTTTCTCCTCATGAAGCAGCCTTACCTTCTATGCTGTTGCTAATTTGAAGGTATGGAGCCAGTGGAATAGAGATACCTAGTTCACCAACAAAGGTCATTTTTAATTTCTATCTCCAGAGTCTCTGGACTGCGTCATAGCTGAGCCAACATGACTCAGTCTTGGCATTGGCACTGACTCATGGAGCTCCCACCAGTGTCACAGATTGACTGGCAGACCCACCCACATGAAGTCAGGGAAGAGAAATGAGGAAGCTGCTGTTCTGAATCCATCGCTGACCTTAATGAAACAGGTTATAGAGGGTGGCCTGTTCTGAAGGGGATCAGTTAATTATGCAGTGTTTGTTGTTGCTATTATCTTAGTGATAATTACCTTCCTGGTTTATATTAACATCCAAATTATTTTGGAAGGACTTAGAGGTATGGAGACATGCATAATTTTTGCAAAAAGCATATACTGTAGTGAATGTAGTCCAAACTATGGTTAACTTGTAAGTTGATTACTTGGACATGTTGCTTGATCTTTGATCATCATTCCCTCATCTATCCTTATCTCACATCTGCATTTCAGATTCACTTTGTGTCAGACACTAATTGACTCTTTATAGCAAACTCAGGGAAATGCATGCCATTGTCCTTGTTTTTTAGGTGAAGGAAAAGAGGTTTTTCAAGGACATATTGCTAGTAAGAAATGAATTTGAAATTTTTACTATGCCAGTCTCTTTTTTCAGAACCAGTGCTCTTTAGCTACTCTAAAACTTCCTCTCATCAGTAAGATATGGATGACAATAATACCTGATTATAATAGAGAGTTTTTATATAGATTAAGAAATAGAGCTTGAAATATGTGTTACCTTAATACCATTAGGCAAATCAATAAATGGTTGATGTTGTTAATAATGAAGAAAAATCTTTACTAATGTATCCATAGCAGTGTAGTCCTTGCTTTAGCATAACCCTTTCACTCCTCAGAGTGAACTAATGTGCTGTTACTATCAATTAATGCAGATGATAAGGAACACAATTCAAATGAATATCTAGTAGTGAAATATCAGATACTGTAACATCTGCATAAAAATATTTTTGTGCAATTTGAATAATTCTGAAAGCTCTCTATCAATGCATATTGACCCCAACATACTTTTCTTTAAGTAAAACTATCAGATTCAAAAGCAAGTAGAATCTATACTAATCTGTGGGAGGCTTGAGTTCCAGAATAAATGTGGAAGCACTAATTTGGGATAATCAAGTAAAGTACCTGATAGCTTTGGGATACATTGTTCAAATAAATGCACACTATAAAAGAAAAAAATATTAGAAAAAAGTGTCCAGATTTTTACCAGAGTAACAGCTAAAGCAAAGAATGGTTTCAGAAAATTCTTGACCAGGTATCATAAACAGAGTAAAATGGAATGTGGTTTGAGCTTATGTATTATTTATGTTTAGACATTTATGAGGCCAACAGAATGGAAGTGAAGATACATTGCTTCTAATGAGAATGGACATCTTGGTAGGGCTTCATTAGATGAAAGCGAGGCATATTAGACTGTGACCTCCTTGGGACCAGGGAGAGTTTGTTACTCACCATTTTATACCTAGAGCTCAGCTCAATCCCTGCCAGAGAGAGCACCCATAAACTTTTATTGAAAGCATGAGTGAATAATAATGGACTTTGTCTATCAGGAAGAGAGAATGAGCAAGGTCAGCTTATTAAAACAAATTCTCATCTGATTCTGTCTTGATGGATTGAACCCTTGGATATTGCTAATGGAGAACGTGACCCAGCTGGCTGCCAAAGGACAACACATCAGGCTTCTGAGCACACCCCCTAGAGGCATTCCCTAGTGCAGAAAGCAAGAAAAATCAACCAGGACAGATGCCCTTTTTGTTTTATGTCTAGTGAACAGTAGGGTGGATATAAGGGCATATGGACATCTTGGATGGAAGGGATCACAAGACTGAATTCAGCATCTTATGAGAAAGGAGAGATAGGAGAAAGTTAAAGAAAGCATTTGTATTTTTCCAGGCTCACATAGCAAAGATTTGATTGCAGTGAAGTTCAAGAGCTATAGTTTAGGAAAGGTAGTTGTTGTACATAGATTGTAGAATGTAGAATGTCAAGAGAAATAGCACCAAACTGGCTTTTCCAACAGCACTACAGATATGAATTTGTATTATTCTTATGTTTAGGTGTTGGGATTGATGGTTAAAGAAGCTGGAAAACTTGTCTAGGGTCACAGAATTAGAAAAGGCTGGGCCCCCTCAACATTCCTAGCTACTTAATTGTAGGTGCCTCAAGGTTGTTATGCGGTTTAAGATGGAAAAAGGGCAACAAGCATTCGTTTTTAGCTCTTCACAGAAAACAATAGTCTGATGGTTATGAAGCTTAACTTTGTGTGTTTATTGATATCTGCTCTATAAACCCCACCCTTTGGAGGAGTTGTCCCTTGCTGTTCTTTGCATAGCACATAAAGGAACCCAGGAGTCAATGTTTGTAAACTGATAATTTTGTTGTGATATGTTTTTGCATTATTTAATCAGATTTATTGATAACCTATGTATCTGATAGGCACTCAGATTCATAGATTAATAACATTAGTATTTGTTGTATAGTAAACTATAAGATTACATGTGTAAACAGGAAAAGGGAAAATAAAAGTATTTCCTGAGTATCTAACATTCATTAATGTGACTTGATTTAAATAGCTTGATGTGGGGCCACCTGTGGTGCCGGCATCCCATAAGGGTGCAGGTTCGGGTCCCGGCTGCTCTACTTCCGATTCAGCTCTCTGCTGTGGCCTGAGAAAGCGGTGGAGGGTGGTCTGAGGCCTTGGGCTCCTGTGCCCCTGTGGGAGACCTGGAAGAAGCTCCTGGCTTTGGATTGGCGCAACTCTAGCTATTGCGACCGATTGGGGGGTGAACCAGTGGATGGAAGACCTCTCTCTCTCTCTCTCTCTCTCTCTCTCTCTCTCTCTCTCTCTGCTTGTCCTTCTCTTTCTGCGTAACTCTGACTTTCAAGTAAATAAATAAATCTTTAAAAAAATGACTTGATGTATGTGAAGGAGTGGGGAACTAACTTCTTGAGGACCAGCTATATGGTTAATGCTGGGAGAGGAAATTTATTTGTAAGAATTAATATATGTAGCCCTGAGCATTATTATTATCCTTACTCTAGAAATAAGGAAACTGAGATTGGATAAAATTAAAGTGATCTTACAGGAAATAAATTTTGAGACCAGGATTTGAATGCACTGTAAAGTCACTTCATCATAAGCCTATTTTTAAACTGTATACAGCAACAAGGGTAGGTGTCAGTTAAGGATCCAGTACATGAAACAGAAAATATTTTAAGCAGGCAGGGATTTAATTTATGAATATTGTAGAGGGTATACATTTATTGGAAGGGCCCAAAGCAGCAAATTCTAGGATTAACCTCGTAGATGAGTCTCAGAAACATGCAGAAGCAATACCTTTGGACCACTGTTAGAGCTATGTCAGAACAAGAGTTAAATCTGCTTCCTCAACTGCCTGAAGAATCTGGAGAATGGACAATTAGAATTGTCATTCAAGGGAATTAAATCAGGATCCACTGATGCTCTCATTGTTTCTGTGTACATAGGAAAGTGGTGAATGGATAAGTTTCTATAAGGAAGTCTCATATTTCCATGACTCTGCTAGCCAGAAGCAATAGCTAAAAAAAGTCAGAGGAAAATGGCCTCTATTTCAATCATTTTCTACATGTTACCAGAGCACAGTAACATGGTAGAATCTGATTTGCAACAAGAACCCTTATTACAGAGGAGTTTGGAAATACAAATTTTAGCCTTAGAGTTTCTCAGCTATAAAGAGGAAGAATAGAAATTCAGTCATCCATTCCAGAAAATGTAATATTAATATTAGTTAAAAATGTAACTATTAGCATTTGGATCTTCTAATTTGATGGGCCGCAAAGTGGAGAGTGAACTTACTTTGCAATAGTTACCTGATTTTTCAGTCTCTTTGCTACTTTTGAGGTCCAGAGGACACTCCTGGCCAACTAGGACCTATGCTTTAGAAACAGCTCTTTCTTTTTATCAATCTGCAAAGCAATTCATGTCTAACAACACTTTTATGGTCCACTGACTGTACTGAAATGTAGTGCTTTGCCAACCATGAACTTTGACATGTTTACAACAGGGATTTAATCTGAAAATATGCAAGAGGGAGGTTTCTGACTGTAATTTATAATCAGACTCTCATGTAGGTGTTGAGCAGCCTATAAAATTAATACTTGGGCCTTGGATTTTGTGGTTAATTTTGTTCTCCTTCAAAAGACATGCTGACATGAGTAGGTGAATTGAAGGTTGAAATCTAATTTTTTTTTTTTTTGCAGGGACATCAAACCTTATGAATTTGCATTATTACTAAAACCAGCAGGGGTGTAGTATAATTAACATATATGAAATTCCATTTTTTAATATAATGTAAAATCTAGAATGAACATTACAAAGAATCTTAGGATATACACTTTGTTATGTTATAGCTAACAATGTCAGTACTCATTTATCTCTGCAAGTTAGTGGGCTTTTACTGAATTCCTAACATATACTTTATTATGTGTTGACCTTTGGCTCCTTAATTATATCAATCTTATACTGTATAATATGGCCAGATTTTATTTCTTCTCCAAGGTACTCATTTCCTAAAATTGAATAGCAACTTCATATGCCTACATTTAGTCTGAAGTGTTTGTATGCTTTAATTAGCATAGAAATATTTCCTGGCTTTCAAAGCATTTTCATGCAGGCCATAATCCAAAGAAAAGAAGAACATGCCACTATTTAAATGACTACTCTGTTCTAAAAGCACTCAAGAAACTTCAACTTTCAGAAGAGTACTAGAGAAAGACTAAACAGTAACTTGGAAATTCTGTGGTAGTGAAAGATGATTCAATATTTTATACTCAGAAATTTGAAGTGTGCTTCAGTTTTTATTTTAATTTTTCTTGTGAATCTTTCATCAATAAGATTGTCAAAATAAAGTTCTATGGGAACTTAAATGTTAATCAGTGAAGAGACAAGATACTTAAGGAAAACACTGATCACATTACAAAATTACATTGCAGATAAGTGCATATGCCGAAGAGTAGACTTTTCATTAAACGAAGGATACTAAATGCCAGCAGCGGCACAGTTATAACATGTTAGTGTGAATGAATGTTGGGATAGTGTGGGCCTCCATGTGCACTGTCCCTGAATTTGTCTCTCAAGAATAAGAGCATTCGCATCCATAAACAATGCAAAAATCTTACGTAAGAAAATTATCAACAAGTTTTACAATGTCATCTAAACTATTATGTGTATTCAGATTGCCACAATTGTTCACAAAAAGTTTTTTTTTTTAAATAGCTCTGTGTGTTTTGCGATCCAAAGAACAGCCAATGTTCATGTTTTTCCCTTGGTTATGCATCTTCAGACATTCTTTTTTGTTTTGTTTTCAAGAAACTCTTTTAATTTAATTTATTTTTTAATTTAAGTTATACAAGTTTCATATATTTCGTATGTACAGATTTAGGAAGTGGGGCTTCTTTTCTCTTCTGACCACATTCTAACCTTTCCCCCAACCTTCTCAGTTTCCCATTCTTAATTTTTATGGTGACATATTATCAGTTTATTTAGTGATCTTGTAGTTAGCCCAACTCTGACCAGAGGAGTTCAGCAAGAACATGAAGAGAAAGAAAACAAAACAAAACCAAGCAAAATGAAACAAAATATTGCTCCTCAATGGAAGAGACAAGGACTATAAGCAGTCATCCATTCTCCAAATTACTATTTAGCTTGAATACATTACATTTCAGGTATTTTATTAGTTACATCAGATCAGGGAAAACGGGATATTTGTCTTTTGGGGACTGGCTTATTTCACTAAGTATAAACGTTTCCATTCATGACCGTCTTATTGCAAAATACAGGTTTTCTTTTTTTAAGCTGAGTAGAACTCCATAGTGTATACATACATCATAATTGCTTTAACTAGTCACTAGTTGATGGCTATCTGTGTTGATTCCATGTCTTAGCTATTGTATATTGTGCTGCAATGAACATGGGGGTACAGATATCTTCAAATACGCCACAAATACACAACTAAATTACCTTTTAGTCCAATATACTAAAGACTAATTTGTTGTCCATCTGAAATTCAAATTTAAATGGCTATCCTATTTTCTTTTCTTCTGTTTTTAATTGACACATAGTAATGCTACATAATATGTGGCACAGTGTGATGTTCTGCTCCATGTACTCACTGTGTAATGTGGAAAGCAGGGTAATAGCATCTCTGTCACTTCATAGACATTGATCCTTTCTTTGTGGCTAAAAACATTCCAAACCTTGTATTTTAGCTATTTTGAATCAGTCAGTACAATAATTCAGTACACTCTTCTACTCTCTGTTCCTAAGTCATCAGGTTCTTTAGATTTCATATTTACTTGAGTGAAGTTATGTAGCATTTGCATTCTTGTTCCTGGTTTATTTTGTTTAACATAATGTTCTTGAGTTTCATCAATATTATGGCAAATGACAGATTTTACTTTTTATGCCTGAGTTGTATTCCATTATGTGTGCATACCATATTTATTTATTCCTTAATTTGTTGACTAGCACTGACATTGATTCTGTATCTTAGCTCTTGTGAATAAAATTGACTTTTTGCCTTTAAGAATTTCATAGTCTGTAAGATAATTCTTAGGCTTAAAGATTTCCAAGGATTTGAGGAATAAAAGTTATATCTGCTGTTAAAGCCAATGACAATTAGTCTATTAAGTAGTCACTTCCCATAAAACATAGGTTGCTTCTACACAATGTTTCAAAATAGGAAATTTCAGTGAAAGACAAGTTCTAAGCTTTAGCATGACTTCCTTAAACAATTTCTATAAAATAAGACTAGCCAAGCAAGAACAGATTCTAATTTGATCTTGAATATTTTCCATGAAAGACTGATAACAACTGACAATATTGTCCAGCATTCTTACTGTAACACTGCTTTCCATTTGAAATAGAGAAAACAGTGACTTGCTACTTGTTGAAGTCAGGCACCTCTAAGAGATGCTTTATTGTGTATTCCAAGGCACATCTTTCCAGGTAATGAGGTGTGAGAGTGACTGATAAGAACATCGAATGTGGAGGAGAACAAAATAATAAAACAAGCAGGTTCATTCTTAGTCAAGATTACATGTAGTAAATAAGCAAAATTCTTCTACTAAAATGTTGAGTGTGAAGAGTAGAAAATATCTTAAGATTTTTTTTAAATTGATGGTATAGAATGACAAATGAATTTAGTTTTATAGCCATTCTGTTCTAATTAGTGAAGCTTTTTTTAACATGTATCATGAAATATAAAGGTATAAATTTTAGAATTTAATGTGCAACTGCTGTTTTTGTTGATGAAAAATATTTCTTTTTTTTTATATAAAGCTTTTATTTAAAGAATATAAATTTCCAAAGAACAGCTTATGGATTACAATGGCTCCCCCCCCCCACAACTTCTCTCCCTCCCCCTACCCTCCCCTTTCCCGCTCCCTCTCCCCTTCTGTTCACATCAAGATTCATTTTCAATTCTCTTTATACACAGAAGATCAATTTAGTACATATTATAAAGATTTCAACGGTTTGCCCTCGCATAGAGACACAAAATGATAATACTGTTGGAGTACTAGTTACAGTATTAATTCACAATGTACAGCACATTAAGGACAGAGATCCTACATGATTTTTTTTAAAAAAATTGATTAATTGTCTATGAAATTTCCAGTTTAACACCAAGATTTTTTAATCATTTGCAATTATCTTTATATAAAGAAGATGGATTCAATATATACTATGTAAAGATTTCATCAGTTTGCACCCACACAGAAACACAAAGTGTAAAAATACTGTTTCAGTACTAGTAATAGCATTATTTCACATTGGGTAACACATTAAGGACAGATCCCACATGAGACGTAAGTACACAGTGACTCCTGATGTGGATTTAACAATTTGACACTCTTGTTTATGGCGTCAGTAATCTCCCTAGGCTCTGGTCATGAGTTGCCAAGGCTATGGAAGCCTTTAGGGTTCGCCGACTTCGATCTTATTCCGACAGGGTCATAGTCAAAGTGGAAGTTCTCTCCTCCCTTCAGAGAAAGGTACCTCCTTCTTTGATGGCCCCGTTCTTTCCACTGGGATCTCACTCGCAGAGATCTTTCATTTAGGTCTTTTTGTTTGTTTGTTTGTTTTTTGTTTTTCAGAGTGTCTTAGCTTTCCATGCCTAAACTATTCTCATGGGCTCTTCAGCCAGATCCGAATGCCTTAAGGGCTGATTCTGAGGCCAGAGTGCTATTTAGGACATCTGCCATTCTATGAGTCTGCTGTGTATGCTGCTTCCCATGTTGGATTATTCTCTCCCTTTTTCATTCTATCAGTTAGTATTAGCAGACACTAGTCTTGCTTGTGCGATCCCTTTGACTCTTAGACCTATCAGTGTGATCAATTGTGAGCTGAAATTGATCACTTGGACTAATGAGATGGCCTTGGTACATGCCACCTTGATGGGATTGTATTGGAATCCCCTGGCACAATTCTAACTCCATCATTTGGGGCCGTTCCGATTGAGCATGTCCCAAATTTTACACTCAATTTTCTCATGTGTTTGTTAAACCCTTTAACTTTAGCAGTTTGGTGAGAATTTTAGACTATAGAATTCTAGTCTCTCTTAAATTTCATATTAAATTTTTTGGGGGACATTAAACACTCAGTTCTATTGGTAATGCTATACGTATTAGTTGAAAATTTTAATAAACTATTTTCAGCAAAGATTTTAGTTCACAGCAAGGAAGTTATCTTTTAAGTTGACTTGTATATTCATTTTGCATTACTATAATGCAAATAAAGAATTTCATAAAAATGATTTGAGTGACAAATTTTAACAATGAAGTGTCAGATATAGGCCTTCCTGAGGACACCAATATTGCTTTCTATTAAAATTATTTTACATTGATTAAAATTCAAGATCTTTAGCTCTTGCCTGGAATATATAATTTCAATAGTGATCCTATGTAAGTAGTACCATACTTCTGTTTATTTCTCACATCACCTGGTTTTATTTTATTTATTGTTCTTATCATTATGTGAACCTATTTTGTTTCCATATTTATTCACTTTTGCTCATCTATTCCCTCCCTTGAAAGGTAAATTCCATGAGAAATCAACAATTTTGGATAAGTTTTGGGATTTCAGTAATTACCATTTGCAACTGGATTGTTTGGGTTTATTTAAGGTTAAATGTCTTTTTTATGGAATTAAAAATGAAAGTGCCCATGTGCTTGATCTTTTTGTTGTTTGTTTGAGAGGCAGAGAGACAAACAGATGGCTCCCATCTACTGGATCACTCCCCCAATTCCTGCAACTCAAGCCCCCAAGGTGAACCAGAGCAAGGTGAGCTGGGAATTCAATCCCACACAAAATTCCCACCCACACAAAAGCCCAATTATTTGAGCCATCACTACTACCTCCCAGAGTCTGTATCAGTAGGCAACTGGAATCAGGAGCCACAGCTAGGATTCCAACTGAGGTATTCCGTGTGGGTATCTTAGCCACTAGACTGAATGCCTGCCCCATGATACTTCAAAAAGTTGATTGTGGGGGTCAGTGCTGTGGAGTAGTGGGTAAAGCCACTGCCTGTGGTGCTAGCATCTGATACGGATGCCCACTCAAGTCCCGGCTGCTCCATTCCTGATCCAGCTCTCTGCTGTGGCCTGGGAGGGCAACAGAAGATGGCCCAAGTCCTTAGGGACTGGCACCTACATGGGAGACCTGGAAGAAGCTCCTGGCTCCTGGCTCCTGGCTTGAGATAGGCTCAGCTCTGGCTGTTGTGGCCATCTGGGGAGTGAACCAGCAGATGGAAACCTCTCTCTCTCTGCCTCTGCCTCTCAATAGCTTTGCCTTTCAAATAATTTTAAAAACAGTTAATTGTGAGTTCGCAGGCATTCTATTTAGGCCTGGAACAGTTTAAGGATGAAAGCCGGTGTGTCATACATTGTACATGTGAATCCCAAAGGAATCATAGAATTTCTTGCTATGATCAGGGCTTATTTTGAGAGTGCTTGTAGATTGAGAACAATTGTTTTCACTTGTCTAGTTAAGATTTGTTTCTTAAGGCAAAATGGAGTAATGTGCAAGAGGAAAATGAATGTTGAAGTTTATTCACTGTTTAGCAATGCATTGTATCATTTTAACTAGGTGGATATCTTAAGTCCTCCAGGGTTATTTCCTGTCTTTAAAAGTGAGCTGTAATATGACATCATGCACAGCCCATAGTGTCAGCAGCAGCCTTGCTGATAATGCTTCTCTACTTGTGCTTGCAGAATTGTAGGTCAGCCTGACCTGTGTGTGTGTTGTATTTACTTTTCTCAGTAGGTAGGTAGGGGATAAATGTGTGATTTTTACTCCACTCCAAGAGAATACAGACTGATGCTGTGTCATATAATAAGGGACAAAAGGTCTCTTTCAGGATGTGGTTTTTCTGATATCAAGTTGAAATGTAGTTGCTGTGTTGCATGGAGATTTGAAGTATTCAACACAGTGCTTTCTGGAAAGAAAGGGAACAAAAGTACTTCAGATGTATAAAGTTGAGTATGTTATTTCCTCCCGATGCAATGCAGAAACTGGGCAAAATTACAGACTTTGTCCACTGAGTTTTTTTCTTAACATATTAAGAGTTGATTTACCTTCATGTCTTTTGGGAGTAACATGCTTGCAGATATTTTTCACACTTTTTTTTTTCATTTCTTTGCAAGCTCAGCATCTGAGCACTTGTCAGTTAAGTCTTGTTTCTTGAATTTGCCAAAGGAGTATAAAAGTAGAATCAGCTGTAATCTCCAGAAGGAATTGTTTTGGGGGAACTTGACACCTAATGTTGCCATGGTGGCATTCACTCATTTCTATATGGCTCCTGTGACACCCATTTTCCTATCATACTCTCTGGACACAATAGGCCACATTTCCTTTCATACCTTTCCTGTCACTCCTGTTTACAGCTCCTCTGAGGACCAGGCATGGTCCCAAATAGAAGTTTGGTAAAACCAGATGTGAACCTTGCAAGATGGATGGGTGGTCCCTGGAGGGATCAATTTGCAGTTTCAAGCTCCTCTGAGTTGAAAGCCAAAGCAAATCTTATGAAACAGAGAAGAAAAATTACTTCATATTTTCCAGCTCAGTTTTAGTTCATTTTGTGAGCATCAGCAGGAACAATCTACTTCACAAAGATAAAGGCCACATTTCCCCAAATATTATCTTTATCAAAGAAAACAGAAAAAATAATGAGATACGCTTCATAGCAGAAATCACTAGAACTAAAAAAATGATACACAAAGTATTATTGTTAAATAAAAACAGTTTTAGAACTTTAGATTTCAAGTGGATAGTAATGTTGTTTGTAATAAATGATCTATAAAATATAACTAAATACTTAGATTTGATGCCTGGTGAATCTTACCATTCATTACTTAACTCAGATGCTACATGTTATATGAAGGCTTCTACTGTACAAAGGCAGGATTAATTATTCTCTCACCTGTGTTTACAGTATTACTACAGTGTTCTATTAATGCAGTCATCTTTGTATATATTGGAATCCTCACTAAGACCTGTGTCTAGAGATGTAAGATGACTTCTTGGGGCCAGCGTTTTGGTGTAGTGTGTCAAACTGCCGCCTGCAGGGTTAGCATCTTTTTTTTTTTTAAGATTTATTTTATTTATTTGAAAGACAGAGTTACAGAGAGAGGTAGAGACAGAGAGAGAGATCTTCTATCTGCTTGGTCACTCCCCAGATAGCTGCAACGGCTATAGCTGTGCTGATCCGAAGCCAGGAGCCAGGTACTTCTTCCAGGTCTCCCACATGGGTGCAAGGACCCAAGGAGTTGGGCCATCTTGTGCTGCCTTGCCAGGCCATAGCAGAGAGCTGCATAGGAAGTGGTGCAACCAGGACTAGAACTGGCGCCCATATGGGATGCTGGCGCTTCAGGCCAGGGCTTTAACCTGCTGCACCACAGCACCAGCCCCAGGGTTAGCATCTTATATGGACATCAGTTCATGTCCTGGCTGCTCCAATTCCAATCCAGCTCTCTTCTAATGCCCCTGGGAAGGCAGCTGAAGATGTCTCAAGTGTTTGTCCAGTACACCCACATGGGAGTCCCTGAAAAAGCCCCAGACTCCTCAGCCTGGCCTAGCCCTGCCAAATGGCCATTTGGGGATTGAGCTGCAGATGGAAGATCTCTCTCTGTCTCCCTTTCTCTTTCTGTAACTCTGCCTTTCAAACAAATACATAAAATCTTGAAAAACCCTAAAAAACAAACAAAAAAACAAGATAATATCCTTTTAAAATATTTATTTATTTGAAAGACAAAGTTACAGAGAAGCAGAGATAGAGGTAGAGGTAGAGGTAGAGAGGTAGAGAGGTAGAGAGGTAGAGAGGTAGAGAGAAAGAATCTTCAACCCACTGGTTCACTCCCTAAATGACTGCAATGGCCGGAGCTGGGCCAATCCTAAGCCAAGTGCCAGGAGCTTCTTCCAGGTCTCCCAGGTGTGCACAGGGGCCCAAGGACTTGGACCATCTTCCACTGCTTCCCCAGGTGCAGTAGCAGGAAGATGGATTGGAAATGGAGCAGCCAGGACTCAAAGCACAGCCTATATGGGATGATGGTGGTGGCTTTACATGTTGCACCACAGCACTGGCCTCAAGATAGCTTCTTTTTTATTTTTTTGGACAGGCAGAGTTAGACAATGAGGGAGAGAGACAGATAGAAAGGTCTTCCTTCCATTGGTTCACCCTCCAAATGGCCACTACAGCCAGTGCATTGTGCCGATCCAAAGCCAGGAGCCAGGTGCTTCCTCCTGGTCTCCCATGCAGGTGCAGGGCACAAGGACATGGGCCATCCTCCACTGCCTTCCCAGGGCACAGCAGAGAGCTGGACTGGAAGAGGAGCAACTGGGACAGAATCCAGCGCCCCGACTGGGACTAGAACCCTGGGGTGCTGGCACTGAAGGTGGAGGATTAGCCTAGTGAGCCGTGGTGCCGGCCAAGATAGCTTCTTAAGGAATGTGTGTTGTTGACTTGGATATTAATTGTTCAGATGCAGTGAAAGATGCTACTTGTCCGATGTACAGTTTTATGAAGCACCTTTTGGTACTTCTCTATATGCTCTGGACACAATAGTTGATGAGACCAAAGTAACTCACTGTGCTCCGAGTTTTGGTACATGTAGGAGCTGTAATTGATGTGTAAAATGTATTGTTCAAAGACAGATTAGATTAGAAAGTCAGCCTGGGTTGAGGTTATGAATGAGTGAAATAATGTTCAACTTGATTGTTAAAATACGCGTAGATGTAGCATGACAGAGAAGAGGTAGAGGGACTGGGTTATGTACAGAATCGTCAAAATCATCAAGAAGGTCATTGATAATTATTTCCTTAGAGCCAAAACACAGGTGCTGTCCTGTGAAGTTTTTATTTCCTTGGTATAGATGGAACGACACCGCCTTTGTTCTTAGAGAAAGCCACAGACACTGTGTCAGTGATTTCTCGTGTTGGAGCTTTTCCTTTGTTGATATGATTCCCATGCTGTGGGTCAGCTTCTCAAGGGACTTCTGCTTTCTTCATGGAACCTCACATGCTGTGGCCTCATTGCAAGAGTGGAGATTTAGTGGAAATATTCTAGAAGTTAGGGTCAGAGTGTTTGGATTCAATCCTCAGTGCTATCATTTACTGTCTGGTTCTTTTGAACACATGCTTTTTCCTTCTTTGAGCCTCAGCTTATCCGTATGCTGGAGATATTAATACTGAGGCATGCATAACAGAGGTGTGATAAACCTCACATAAAATTTATGCAAAGTGCTTTATACTGCTAAACAGTGCCAGTATTAATTTTATTCCTCGGGAAAACTTTATTCTCAGTAATTGACAAAAGGCTCTATGAGAAAGGGTAGTACAAGGGCATTTCTTTTATCAGCAATTGATTCTTAACAATGAAGATTAATATGTACTTCACAACGGCAATTTGAGAGTATGCCCTGTGCAGAACTCTTTCTGTACAATGCAGCTTTCTTAGTATTATTACCAGAGGTTGATTATAACTGCTCAATGTTATATACAATCATCCCTTGGTAGCCACATGATGTACTATTTTCATATAACATATGTGCCTCTTCCTAGTGTACTTTAAGTCATCTCTAGATTAATTGACAATACCCAATACAATGTAAATGACATAAGAATAGTTGTTATGCATTATTTAAGGAATAATGACAAGAAGAGAAGTTTGTACATGTTCAGTGTGGATGCTGTCCCTCTCCTATGCATACACACACACACATAAAAACACTCACATACACTAATTTCTGTGGTTGAATTTGAGGGTGCAGAATTTGTGCATGTGTAAGGTCAATAATAATGAGGGAAACTAGGTTTCCAACTTAAGTTTATTTGACCACATAACCTGCATTTTGTTATATATTACTGCCTCTTCAGGAGTGTTATAACATCCACTGAATCCCAAGGAATCTTGCCGGATCTTAAGTATGTAAATACTCCAGTCTTTCTTGTTGACTTGCAATCTTATTTTTTGTTTTTAAATGATTTGTGTATTATTTTTTATTTTATACATTTTTATTTAAAATTTTTGTGTATAAAGTGAACAAATTTCTTGTATTTTTTAAAAAAAATTTCATTTATATTTATTTATTTATTTATTTGAGAGAGGTTGATTTTTTATCCAGTGGTTCACTTCCCAAATGCCTGCAACAGCTGAGACTGGGCAAGACCAAAGTTGGGAGCTGAGAATCCAGTCTGAGTTTTCAGGTGGGTGGCAGGGATCCAAGTACTTGAGCCGTCACCTGATGTCTCCTAGAATATACATTAGCAATACTCCCATTCTGTTACGGGACAACAGCTTAGCAGCTATGCCCGAGGGCCTGCCCTTGCCTTATAATCTTTAAAAGCTGGATTTCGTAATGTCAAAATTCTTATGTGATTTTGAAAATAATGTGAATGGTCTGGGTGAAGAAAAATGAGTACATGATGGTGACACTTAAGAACATTCTCAAAAGCATGAAAGCTCCCACACATCTCATCCCAAATTCTCTGGGAAATTCCACCCATCTTGTACTGAGGTTCCTTCTGCCCCTTCTTGATTCTACTTAATTTTGTATTGCAATGTCAGAAAATGTTGATTTTGTGAGAAAAGGGGTGGGGACAAAAGAGATTGAATGAGCCATTCCAGAAATCTTTTTAGCTGGCTGAATAAAAGACAAAGCCTGGAAACATTCATATATTAACTTTTTCTTATAAAAGTCAGTATTAGGTTAGAACTATTGTGATATTGGCTAGACTTCATTTTAATGGAATGAATTGAATACCATAACTGATAAAGTTTCAGCCACATCTTTGAACATGTGAGTAGTGCACTGGTCTCCTTTCCTGCAGTCTGAGAAGGACAGGTAGGTCAGAGTTCACCTGAAACCTTTATGTTCTTAATTCTGCTGACTCTTTGACAACATCCCAGTGACTTCCTGTCATGGCCAGCACATACTTTTGAAGCTTTCCTTTCAAACTGTGATATGCAGTGACATAATCTCCCCGAGTAGACTTTTACTGTGACAATGTAGATGTCCACGTTAGTGTATTTAAAAACACAGATTGGTAAAATTTTCAGTGCAGTTATTATGATAACCCATAATATGTCTTTTAAAGAAATCACTGAACAGCTGTGTGGAAGCAGTATTAGGCCATTGTCCTTTTCATACTACTAATTATATTCATGAAATTTAAAATGTACCAACAATACAAAATGTTGGTAGGAATAATTATGCTTTAATTTGCCTTCAGTTTGTCAAATTTAGCATTTTTGGTGATACTGAAGCAATAAGAAATTCTCTGTGGCGTATGTTTGGAGTACGGTGGTCCTCACAGTCATACACTTGCCTTCAGGTTGTTTCATCATCTCTCAGTGTACGAATCTTATTCCACTTCACTCTACTTCATCCTATTTCCATACATTAGCGCCTTCTCTATTTCAGACACTTTGTTAGTTGCTATGAATACAGGGATAAAAAAATTGTCCTTGTCCTTGGTAACTTCAACCTTTTTGTGACTGACAGACTGTATATACAATGGACTGTAATTCAATATGACTAGTCTTAACATTCAACAGAAATAAACTGCATACATTAAAATGTGGGGGAAGGTGGTTTATCAACTTGAAAAAGATATCTAAGAAAGTCCCCAAATCCAGGCATCTGTGATGGTGACCACCAGCTTAATTTTCTTATTATGCATGGATTTGTTAGTGTTAGGTTTTTGGGAGGCATAACCTGGAAATTCAATTGTATTTGGCAATCAGGGCATTTAAGATAAGAATATGTTATTGTGTTGTTTTAGGCACTGTCTCAACTAAAGCAGAACACTCTACTTTATAAAGCACTGGAAAGTATTCAATAGAAACAATATTAACACATGTTTTCATTACACAGCACTCAGATTTCAAGAATACTGACCACCATAACTATTGTAACAAATGTGTTAGAAAACTGAATAGTCTTCCAAATGCTTGCCCACTCCCTAATTGCTTAGTATTTTGCTTTCTGAAAATATCAACCCAAGAGATATAATAATAATATATTTTGTTATGTTTTCTAAATTCAAGCATCATGGCAACAGATGAACTCACTGGATAGCCAAAAGCAACATTATGAAGCAGAGGCATTGGATATTTTGGAAATCAGTTGAGATACAAGTGTCACTTAATTCAAGGAGAACTGATTCCACCTAAATTATGTTTGTAAAAATTAATTTCTTTGAAGAGATATTTAGAAGATATTTAGAAGTTCTTCTTGATACATGGACAAGAGAAATTGTTATAAAGATTCAAGGAAAACCAAAATAGGTATTGATGAACCAACAATTAATATATATTAAGAAATAAACCTTTGTGATATAAAATACCACACCTGATATGGAATCTGAAATCCTCAAATAATGATCTAACATGTTGGGCTTGCCTTCACAAACCTTTTAAATGCTCCTTTGAATATGAAAAAATAAATTGTTGAAATAATTATTTTATAGTTAGCATAAATAAGCAAAGTTATCTTATAATTTTTACCAGTATCTAACCTATGCCCATATTTTTAAAAATTTGTGCCTTTTTATGGTTAGCACAAAGTAGAGAATCCCTACTTTAATTTTTTTTTTTTTTTTTGGTACAAAGTTTGTGGATGTGGCTTCATAACTTGAGGACAGATACATCCAACCAAAGGACAGAGTGAATGGATTTTGACATTAATCTGAGCAATTCAGGCATCAAAGGGGATGTGATCTGTCTGTGAATCACAGTAAATGTAACCCTCAGAAGAACATAAACAGATTGTTTTGAAGAATTTAGGAAAAGTTCATAATAGTTAACTTTGTTTCGAAGGAAAGATTTAAAAAGAAGCACTTGGCTGACTGTCAGTGAGTCTGGCTTCCATGACACTGTTTTCAACACCCCATCTATATCTGCATGGCTCCTTGGACCAACCATGCAGAACAAGATAATTATAGACCAAAATACACAAAATCATTTGCATGCATCTTGTAGAAATGCTGCTGTTGCTACAAAAATAGAAAGCATAGGAGCTCTTTCAGAGGAGAAGCTATTCAGATCATATGCCTTAACTTTTTAACAGGAAAAATGAAACTGGTTCAAACAATGAAATTTTATTTTCAGGCTGGCATTTCGACTTAAAGGATTGAATTGCTGCCTACAATGCTGGCATCCCATATAGACACTGGTTTGAGTCCCAGATGCTCCACTTCCGATCCAGCTTCCTACTAATGATCCTGGGAAAGCAGTAGAAGATGACCCAAGTGCTTGGGTCCCTGCACCCACATGGGAGATCTGGAGGAAGGTCCTGGCTCCTGGCTTTGGCCTGGCCCAGTCCTGTCCATTGTGGCCATTGGGAAATAAAAATAAATTTGTAAAAAATGAAATTATGTTTTCAATGTGGCTCATTATGGTCTCTAGCTAAGTGGAATAACCTAGGCCATAGTTCAAGCTTCATGATGTTGGCTCTACTTCATCAAGTTTGTGGTCTCAAATATCAAATAAAAGAAGTACATAACAAGATATAGAAATAATGGCATTTCATTATCTGTACCTCCAATATTTGTGTCAAAGACTTGGAATAGACATGGTCATGATGACAATGCTTCTGTTGTTTTTATAATGGGAGGAGCTAAGAGGAAGTAAGTATCAGTTGCCCTGGAAAGAGATACTGTTTACTAAAGTAAAAGTAGTTCCTGTATACTTTGAAAGTATAATGTTAATTGCTGATTTTAGATTCTCATTTCTGATGATTTGAACTCAATATCTTTACTGTTGTGAATTTTAGTATGGTTAGACATCCAATGGGGTTTCTATGTATTCTACACTTAGGATGTTCAATAAATTTGTTTGACACAAAATTATGCATATTTATAGATTACTATGTGATGTTTCATACATATATGCATTGTTTAATGTTAAATCAAGGTACGCATGTCTATTTCCTCAAATATTTATCACTTTGTGGTGAAAATCATTCAATATCTTTTCATCTAACATTTTTAAAGTACTCAACACATTATTTTTCATTATCTATAGTTATCCTACCATGCAGTAGAACACCAGAATTTATTTCTATTATGATGGAAATTTAGTACTTATTGATCAGCCTTTCCCCATTTGTTCCTCCTTCTTACTCTCCCCAGTATCTGGAAATGGTTGTTCTACTCTTAGCATCTATCAGATCAATAGTTTCAGATCCTCCATTTGAGTGAGATCATGTAGTATTTATATTTCTTGCTTGCTTTACTTCACTTAACCTAATGTCCTCCACATCCATCCATGTTTAGCAAATGATAGGATTTCATCCTTTTTATGACTGACTGAATAGTATTCCATTTTGTGTGTGTGTGTCTATATTTTTTCTTTATCAATTTATTCATGGATGGACACTTAGGATCATTATGTATCTTGGCTATTTTTAATAGTGCTACAATAAATATGGGTGTGCAAATGTCTCTTAGATATACTGTTTTTAATTATTTTGAATATATTCTAAATAGTGTTGCTAGATCATATAGTAGTTCAATTTTTAATATTTTGAGAAATCTTTTTAATGTTTTCTATAATGGCTACACTAGTTTATATCTCCACCACCAGTGTGCAAGGATTTTTCCTCTATCCAATACTAGCACTTGTTATCTTTTTTAATTCACACTTAGTTAAGTTCATAATGGGCACAATTTCTGTGGTTACTATGTATCATAATTTTCATTTTGAGAAACTTTTCACTGTTCACAGATTCCCAAGTATGGGGAAATAACTTTCCCCAATGTTGTGGCTAATATTTTTACAAAGGAAATAACCTGAAAAATAAGCAGTTCAAAATAACCATTTTCTTTGGCTACCAAATTATGTGGATCAGAAACTTGGATAGATCACAATAGGCACAGTTTGTCTCTGCTTCATGATATCTGATCTGTATTGAAAAGACAAAAAAAATTGCTGGGAGGTGAAGTCTTGTTCACTGTGATATTTGACTCATGGTAGGATAATTTGGGTAGAAGAATTTGAAGACCAAGATGCCCAAGACAAACTAACTTCTCAGTGTGGCCATCATTGCAGAATGGTGGCTGTTAAGCAGTTGGATTTCTTATCAGGTGCCTCAGAGTTCCAAGTACGAGTTTCCAGGCAAATGAAGTTGAGGCTGCATTTTCATTCCTGGGCACAGCCTTTAATATCATAAGGAGTTGCTCACTGAATTCTGTTGGTTGCAGGTACCTTATAAGCCTGATCAGATTCAAGATGGAGAGGAGGGACACAGACCTCTATATGGGGTGAATATCAAAAAGTTAACAATGATTTTAAAAAATAGATTTCCATTTAGATTTTTATTTATAAAAAGGGAAAAAATTCATATATGCAGTTTTAAGAGCATGGTGATACTTCCCACCCTATCTTCTATCCCACACTCTCACCCTCCCTCCTTCTTATTCTTTTAATTTTTACAATGACATACTTCCAATTTTCTTTGTAATCACAAGCTTACCCCTCCACTGAATAAAGAATTCAACAAGTAATAAATAAAAAAATCACACTGTTCCTCAAGAGTGTAGACAAGAGCTATAATTTTTAAAATATATAATATTAAAAACTCTCTGAACTAAAGACAAGTAACAAAAACTCCAATAAACAATAAAATCCACAAAGCAGAATACCCAATTTGTGTATATTCTAAAGTTTTTGTTTAATGTTTGTTTCTTCCCTTATTAAAATTTTATTTATGTTTCAAAAAACCCAAAGGATTTTATTGTAAACAAGTACATATTCCTGGAAGAAGAGAAGATACTTATTTTTATTTTATTTTATTTTATTTTATTTTATTGTTATTTGTGTTGATTAGCATCTCATTTGATTCTACATAAAAGAAATCTGATTGCAGCAGCTTAGGCAAATAATAGTTTTCCCTCATTACTGTGGCCAGCAGTCCAAAGGTAGACTTTGTAGCTATTTAATAAAGTCATCAGCTTTCTATGCTCCATTTCCCTCTTCCTCTGTCACCCCTGGCAAGTGGCTTTGTTCATTTTGTTCAAGCTATGGCTGTTTTACCCCTAGGCGCAGCATCCAAATTCCAGGCAAGATGAAAAGGAGGAAAAGTAAAGGTGAAAAGATGCTTGAAGCACTTTGACAAAAACAAAAGTTTTTGTAAGACCCACTTAACTTCAGTTTATAATTCATGGACCGGAACTAAGTCATATGTTTATTACTAGGTATAATGGAGGATAGTGAGTGAGTATTTTTTAATCTAGCACTTGTCCATCCTACAAACTCATTGTTAGGAAAAATGGGGAGAATGAATGATGAGTCTGTCACATGGTGAAGGCAATAGAATATGGTAGAGGGACCAGATGAGTTAGAACATGAATAGGAAAATGTAATAAGGAAGTATGGAAGATTTAAAAGGGGATGAGTGAAAAGCCTGGAGTAAGATTAGCTGATAATGGCATTATTCACAGGTGGAAGTAAAAATGGGACTTCCGTGATACATCTACAACATGAAAACATACTAACTACATGGGAGTTTCTGTTTTTTTTTTTTTTTATTCACTCACTAGTTTCTCCTTTGTGGATGAATATACAGTGTTTTCAGTAAAATACTATAGAGGTACAATGATTTTTGTCATACTGTTTTGAGTCATTATTGACCTTAAAAAATTTGAAATAATTTTGTTAACAAGAATATTTCCCCATTAGGGCATTCCATATTTTCACATGATGTGATATGGTATGGTAAAGTTTGTGTTCTGTAATTAATAGACCATGTTGTTTTATTAGTTTGTTTTGACTCATCATAGTTTTTAGTGATGGAATGTAAGCCACATCCAGTAAGAATATGCAAGAGGTATGCAACAAAACAATGAGCACAGAACTGTCATAAAATTAATGTTCCTACTTAGAGTTTTATAAAACTATTGGGTCTCTAATCCAACTTTCAGAAACCATGATTCTTCAGGCATTCAACATAGATTAACTCTATCATCTTTTAAAAACATATAAAAAGAACAGATTTCATGTATTTCATAGAAACTTTCTAAGATAACCATACTTCCCTTGTTACCTCCTTAAATCCCCCTTCTTTTCTTTAATTTTTCCTTTAATTTTATAATAACATAATTTTAACTTACTTTATCATCACAGACTTACTGCACCACTAACTATAATGTACAGCAGGTAACAAGTAGGAAGATATAACAATAATCAAATCATATGATATCAGTTTCATTCTTAGACATTTTTATATTCTGTGTTAACTACCATATATCAGAGAAAACATGATATTTTTTTTTGTGAATGGCTCATTTCAATAAGCATAATGGTCTCTATCATACAAAAATATGATTCCATTCATTTTTATGCCTCAGTAGTATACATGCACATATACCACATTTTCTTTATCCAGTCATCAATTGATAGACATTTGTATTGATTCTGTGTCTTAGCTATGGTGAGTTCAGTTGCAATCAATATTGAGGTACAAATAACTCTTTCATATGTTGATTTCATTTCATTTGGGTAAATTTCCATGTGTGACATTGCTGGGTCATTTGGTAGATCTATTTTAAGATTTCTGTAGAATCTCTATGCTGTCAACCAAAATGTTTGTACTAGTTTAAATTTCCAGCAATAGTGTATTAGGGTAACTTATTTCTTCCCATCCTCACCAGCATTTATTATTTTTTTTTGATATTTGGATGTTGGGAATTCTAACCTGAGATGAAATCTCATTATGGTTTTCATTTGCATTTCCTTGATGGCTAGTGATCCTGAGAATTCTTTCATGTGTCTGTTTGCCATTTATATTTCATCCTTTGAAAAATGCCCGTTCATCACCTCTGCCCATTTATTAACTGGATTTTTGTTTTGTTGTTGTTCAGTTTCTTGAGTTTTTATAGATCTTGGATATTAATCCTTTATAAGATGCATAGTTTGTAAATATTCTGTCCCATTCTGTTGGTTGCCTGTTCACTTTGTTGAGTGTTTCTTTTGCTGTGAAGAAGCTTCTTAGCTTGATATAATCTCATTTTTCAATTGTGGCTTTAATTATCTGTGCTTCTGGGGTCTTATCCAAGTAGTATCTGCCTATGCCAATGTTTTGCAGAGTTTCCCTCAATGTTTTCCACTAGTAATTTGATGGTATCAGGTCATAGATTTAAATTCTTGAGCTATAGTGGGCCAATTTTGGTATAAGTTGTAAGGTGGGGATCTTGTTTCATACTTCTGCATGCATAGATCCAATTTTCCCAAGACTATTTGTTGAAGAGACTGTCCTTTCTCCAGGGATTTATTTTAGCTCATTTGTCAAAGATTAGTTGGTTGTAGATATGTGGCTTAGTTTCTGGAGTTTCTATTTGGTTCCACTCATCTGCATGTCTATTTTTTGCCAGTATCAGGCTGTTTTAGTTATAACTGACCTTCAGAGTGTGTCTTTTTTATTTTTTTTTTTTTATTTTTTTACAGGCAGAGTGGACAGTGAGAGAGAGAGAGACAGAGAGAAAGGTCTTCCTTTTGCCGTTGGTTCACCCTCCAATGGCCGCCGCGGACGGCGCGCTGTGGCCGGCGCACCGCGCTCGTCCGATGGCAGGAGCCAGGAGCCAGGTGCTTTTCCTGGTCTCCCCATGGGGTGCAGGGCCCAAGCACCTGGGCCATCCTCCACTGCACTCCTGGGCCACAGCAGAGGGCTGGCCTGGAAGAGGGGCAACCGGGACAGAATCCGGCGCCCCGACCGGGACTAGAACCCGGTGTGCCGGCGCCGCAAGGCGGAGGATTAGCCTGTTGAGCCACGGCGCCGTCCTCAGTGTGTGTCTTTAAATCTTGTATTTCAATGCCACTAGTTTTGGTTATTTAAGATTGATTTAGTTATTTGGGGTCTTTTATATTTCTATATGATTTTTAGCATCTTTTATACTAGATCTGAAAATATCCTTGGTATTTTGATTGGGATTGCATTGACACTGTAAATTGCTTCCTGTAGTACTGACATTTTGATGATGATTTGATAATTTGATAAATTATGACATTTGGTAATTCTTCCAATCCACAGACATGGAAAAATTTTAATTTTTTTGTGCTTTCTATTTCTTTCCTTAATGTTTTATAATTTCCATTGTAGAGGTCTTTCATGTACTCAGTTAAATTTATTATAAGGTATTTAGGTTTTCTTGTAACTATTGTGAATGGATTTCATCTTACAAGTCCTTTCTCAGACATGGTATTGTCTATGTATACAAATGCTTTTGATATTTGTGTGCTGATTTTATAATCTGCAATTTTGCCATACTTAAATAAAGTAGGTTAAATGATAACAAAATTGACATTTATTAAATAATATGTACCCATTTTTCTTACATTCCCTTATCTTGCATTGAGAATGTTAAGCCAAGTCAAGCATAAAACTTAGAGAACTCCAAACTAAAAGCTTAAGAATTCCTGATAAGGGAGTGGTGTTTGGCCTAGCAGTAAAGACTCAGCTTGGAATGTATGCATTTCATATCAGAGTGCCTGGGTTTGAGCACTGGCTTTGCTCCCAATTCTAGTTTTCTACTACTGTGCACTCTTAGAAGGGAGTAGATGATGGCTCAAGTAGCTGGGTCTCTGCCACCCATGTGGGAGACTCAGACTGTGTTCCTATCTCCTGGGCCAGACCCTGTTCCAGCTATTGCAGGTCTTTCTCCTTGTGTCTTTGCCTCTCAAATAAAATAAATAAAGATAAACATAAGAGTAATTTCTGCTCATGCTTTTAGTATTATAATTGAAGGTGAAGATATTTAAAAGGATCGCTAATTCTTAGTAAAGTCTTCTGGAGGTTGGTATCAATCCAACTCTTTCTGTCTTACTGCTTTACTAATGGGTTTATTCTAATTTCATATAGTTTTGTCTTTCCTCAGTTTCTAGAGAAACTTTTTCTTTCAACAACAATTTGACTGAATGACTTACCTTAAGTTTCTTTTCTAAAATATTTATTTGAAAGGGGGGGATAGAAGAAGAGGGAGATTGAGAGTGAGAGCGAGAGAGAGCGAGAGCGAGAGCGAGAGAGAGAGAGAGAGAGAGAGGAAGAAGGCAAGAAGACTTGCATCACTAGTTTATTTCCCAAATGGTTGCAACAGCTGGAGCTGAGTGAGGCTGAAGCCAGGAGCCAGGACTCTCTCTAGGTCTCCCATGTGGGTGGGAGGAACTCAAGTGCTTCAGCCATCAACCTCTGATTCCCAGGGACATTACAAGGGAGCTGAATTGGAAGTGGAGTACCCAGATCTTGAACTGGTATTCTGATATGGGGTATGTGCATCTCAATTGGTGGCTTAGCCTGCTGTGCCACAACCCCGTCATGTTATCTTTTTATTTAGCTTTTCCATGGCTATGCAGATACCAGATTCTAGCTTCAATCTTATCCTTTTCCCCTCATAGTTAAACAGGATTCCTATGATCCCAACAGCACTCACTATCATGCTAGAGGTTAAATTTGGCAATTTATGGTGCAATTAATTAAAAAAAGAAATAAATCCTTAGAACATGTAGTAAGCAATTTTGTGAGCAACTCATTTAAAAAATTTCAGTTAAATGTACCTTGCAAATTTTGGTCTAGTATTCATATCTGAGAACTCTCCAAATTCTATAAAAGCTCATAAATGGATATGTTACTTGAAGTCAAAACAGAGAAGCCCATTTCAGAAATGTTTTTGTAATATCAGTTGTAATTGTGAACTCTAAGATGAAAAGATAATTGTTCCTGGAAATACTTACACTAGTGTAATAAGAAATGGACCCACAGCTATCTGAAATACTCTAATTGTGTTGACATATTGGAAGTGAATTTAAAAAACCAACTCCTCAGTACCCTGAGCACTCATGTATTCCAGCAGAGAATTAAATATCCCATCTAATGAGGACATTTTTTTCTTAAAAATAATTTGGCTTAGATAAATAAGTAAAATCAAAATAAATTCAAATTTTCAGCATGATATAATACTATTGAAAAATATGAAATTTGCATATTATAAAATGTGAAAATAATTAGAGACATTAACAAACAGTAAGTGGAAAAGATTTACAGAAACATATAGGTGAAGGACTTAAAACAAAATTGCAACAGACAAAAAGAAGGAATTTTATGTAAAATTATTATTTAGAAAATGTTTATTTCTAAATCCCCTGGGATCAGGTATTTTTATCTATATAAGAATATCTAGTAGATATGTATATTGTTCTAATTCTTAAAACCCATTGACTTTAAAGTTGCTGAAATAAGTTTGTTCATGCAAGTTATCTTTATGTTTTCTCTAAAGCTTTATTTCTTGTGAATAGTAGGCATTCTACACACTTTTTTGATGGATGAACAAAATAAAATTGTTATTGGTTTTAAAAATATAAAACAAGAACGTATTGTATTGATATTTAGAAGAATTTGTTACTGTAATTGCGTCTAGTGGTTATGTCTAAGCTAGTTATTCCAGAATGAGACTTAGAGTAGTCAGTGCTCTAATATGTATTATCTTATTTTATCCAAGAAATTACTTAACTCTTTCCAACAGGTCTCACTGAAAAAAGAGTTTAAAGTTTGTAGATATTTCTCAAAATGTTGTCTTGACTGCTTGCATCATCATTATTTGAGTGCTTACTAAAACAACATAAGTCAGGCTCTCTCTGCTAGAAACTTGGGACCTGCCTCTACAACAAGCATTCAGTGTCCTAGCACATGAGAACCACTGCCTTTGACTTCCAGTAGAATGGGGTCCCAATGCTGACTGTATTGCAAGCACCAGGAAACTTGTTGGGGATGCTGTGACCTGGTTTGACCCCAGGATGGACACCCAGAAGTCCTAGGTCATAGAAATTTGGTCACATTCACTGTGTCCTTTGGTTGTTTCTGAGAGGTTCCCCCTGTACTGTGTCCTCTGTGTGCTGAGAAGCAGATTGCTCCATAGTCTGGCTTCTTCGTGAAGTTGGTATTTCCCATCATGATTGATTCTGTTATGACTGCTACAAGACCGCCAGAGGCTGTTCCCTCTATGCTTTACCCGTTGCACATTATATCTTTAAAATTGTTATTTATTTATTTACTTATTTACTTACTTATTCATCTGAGAGGGTGGGAAGGAGGGAGGAAAAGTGTGTGTGTGTGTGTGTGTGTGTGTGTGTGTGAGAGAGAGAGAGAGAGAGAGAGAGAGAGAGAGAGAGAGAGAGAGAGATTGATTGATTGATTGATTTCATCTGCTGGTTCACTCCTCAAATGCCTGCAGTGGTCAGGGCCAGAATGCGACTAGACGCAGGAGCTGAGAACTCCATCCAGGTCTCCTACGTGGGTGGCAGGAACCCAGTCCTGTGAGCCATCACCGCAGTGTCTTGGGCTCTGCATTAGCATGAAGTTGGGGTAAGGAACTCAAACTGGAACCCAGGCACTCTGAGGTGGGTTGTGGGCATCTGAACTGCATCTCATCTGCTAGGCCAAAGGCCCATCCTCCATGCACAAACCTTCAAACAGAACCTTTCCTTAATTCTCCTTAAGAAATTGACATCATCAGCTCATTTTTGAAACCTTTCTCATAGACTTAGCTTTCCTTTCAAGATAAGACATTTCTTGAATAAATCCCCAGTCTGCTATTGGCTGTAGCAATAGAGAAGTACCTCCATGCCACCCTTTTTCTAAATTCCTCCCTTATACTAGGACTATTCAGTTGTTTCAAAACAAAATCCAGAGAGAAAGGACTTCATTTTTTTTTTAGTTGTTTAGTCTTAGTCTTTGTTTTTCAAGATTTATTTATTTATTTGAAAGGCAGAGTCACAGAGAGGCAGAGGCAGAGAGAGAAGAAGGAGGGAGGGAGGGAGGAAGGGAGGGACGGAGGGAAAGAGAGAGAGAGAGAGAGAGAGAGAGAGAGAGAGAAACTTGTCCATTCACTGGTTCACTCCTCAAATGTCCACAATGGTTGGAGTTGTGTCAGTCTGAAGCCAGGATCTGGGAGCTTCCTCTGGGTCTCCCACATGGGTGCAGGGGCCCAAGGACTTGGGCCATCCATCTTCTACTGCTTTCCCAGGCCATAGCAGAGAGCTGGAATGGAAGTGGAGCAGCTGGGACTTGAACTGGTGCCCATATGAGATGCCAGCACTGCAGGCAGAGACTTTACCCACTGTGCTACAGTGTGGCCCCAGGCCTTTATTCTCTTCACCCAGGTCGCTACAGAAACATCACTACTCTCCCCATTAGAAGCAATAAAATCTCTAGGTTTAGGGTTTAGAACTTTGACCCAATACAGTTTTTATTAACAAATAGAACAGTTTTCCTGTCTGAAATATCTGCTTTCATATTATTCTTTGTTTTAACTCTCTTCCAGGAAAAATAGGCAGATACTTGCTTTTTCTTTGAGTAACTTAGGAAAGTGTTAGGTAGTTTTCTCAGGCTGAAGATGATATTCTTCCTCAAAGGAAAACAAACATTTTACCTTTTAGCATTACAGGACAATGTTTTTTTACTTTCCACATTCATGACCTCTTCAAAATTTTGTGCCAAATTTCAAATATGACATTGATATATATCATATACAATTAAGAGATTTGTCTATTGCTTTAGGCCCTATAAGAATTCCTAATGTAGAATAAAATTATAGGTTTAATTTTTTTCCTAATTATCCATTTCTACAAAATCGCAGGATAATTAAACAGTGACAGATTGCTGATAGCAAATTAAAACCCACATTTGGCTTATTCATTATTCTAGTTTTATCAGATTATTTAAAAATAGTATAATTATCATGATGGTATATCTAGATTTCAGCGATAGTAAATAATGGAGACGAAATATTTAGTATTAACTCTCACCTGAAATGTATCTATGTGACCTGTTTTAGTCTCTTCAGACTGCTAGAACAAAATACCATAAAATAGGTGACTTACATTAAGCAGAAACTTCCTTCTAACAGTTCTGGTGGCTGGAAGTCCAGAAAAAAAGCTGTGGCAGCTTTGGTATCTGGAGGGACCCTCCTGGTTCATAAACATCTTGTAACTTCATGAGGCAACGGCAAGGTGGAGGCTAAGGAGCTTCTTGGTGCTTCCTTTATAAAGGCGCTAATCCCAGGACGAGAACCCTGTCCTATAACCTATCTTCCAAGGGCCCCCATCTCCTGATAGCATCACTGTGGTGCATTCCACATAAATTCTTTTTTTATTTTATGTTTTTAAAGATTGATTTATTTGAGAGGCAGAGTTACAGTCAGAGACAGAGAGAGACAGAGAAGTCTTCCATCTGCTGGTTCATTCCCCAAATGGCCACCATAGCTGGAGTTGGGCTGAATCAAAGTCAGGAGCCAGGGGCTTCTTTCTGGTCTCCCACATGGATGCAGGGACCCAAGCACTTGGCCATCTTCCACTGCTTTCATAGGCTATCAGCAGGAAGCTGGACTGGAAGTGGAGCAGCCAGGACTCTACAGGCAGAGGCTTAATCTACTATGTCACAGCACCACTGTCAACATGAATTTTGAAAGGCTACAAACATTCAGACCATAGCATGGCCAAACAGTAAGTGTATAGTAGAATTAAACCATCCCTGATCTTTTTTTTTTCATATTTAGGTCTTTTATAAACTGATTATTAGCTGTGTAGTTTCAACAATTCTCTACTTTCTAAGTTGAGAGAAGACTTATAACAAAAGTAGCCAAAAAGAACATTGGTAAACTTTAATTTTCAAGTGCCCTTGTAATTCTAAGGTTAAGTAAAAAAGGGACATGGTATATTTTGTCATCAAGATCACAAAAGAATTGCTTCCTGGGATTCAAATGATGTTGTAACTTTGAGAATGAAGCCTGACCGAGAAGCAACCCTTTGCAAAACCACAAGTGTAAATGTAATATGAGGAAGTTCATTTTGTAATACAGTTTGTTAAATAAAACAAGTGCTAGTATTTTTCCCTTTGCAGAGTTCCTGGAAAATAATTTACTTTTGCCTTAGAAACATTTCCTGAAAGTAGGAAAAGCAATCTCAATTTTCCCATGCCTTACAACTCTGTTGCTATCTCTGAGGTTGTACAAAGCATGTAAGTTAATTGTGTGCATTTTGCTGGCACTAGCCTATCAGCTGCACTTCCTGGCATGAGATGTCAGGATCACTGTAGTCACCCCAAATATTTCTTGGTGTATTTCTTTCTCATATGTGTCCTTGAACTGGTTTGCTCTCACAGATTCTCTGTTGTACCATCAGTCTGGGCTTTTCTCCAAGCTTTTCCAGAAGGGGATCATGTTTCTCTGTAGCCTCCTTTTGAGTCAGTAGCTCCCCACTGCTCCTCAATACATGAGGCAAAACTATCTTTCCAGGTGTCCCCTTTCTGTTCTAGTCATTTCATAGGTTCTCTTTCTTTATAGCTGGGCACAAAAGTCTAATCATTGCCCTAAGTAATTAAAATCACTTGGATAGAACCTTAAAAAATACCAGACTTCTTTTTCTGCAAAGATGGGGTAAATATTTTTGCTGCTTCCGCAAAGTATGTCTACAAGCTTGGACAGCATATATAAAACATAATTAAGAGCCTCTGAAAAGTGGAGGAAAGAGAACAGACTGGCTAGTACATTCTCAGATGAAGAAAAGCTGGAGAATTTGTTGCCAAAAGGCCTATCTTAAAATAATTGCTAAAAGAAGTTCTCTGAGCTGAAGGGAGATGATAAATGAAGGATCCTTAGAGCAATGATGAGAACAAAAGAAAACATTAATCAGATATATGGATAAATACAGTAGATAATATTTCTGTTTTGAATTTTCTAATTAATTTTGATGATTGAAGCAAGTATAATAACCTTTAAAATGATCCTAAATATAGGTAGATTAATAAGGACAATAAAAGGAAGAAATAGAACACTCAATTTTAAGAAGATGGGATTATATACATTGAAAATCCTAAGGAATATAAAACTCCTAAAACTACTGCATGTGTTCAGCAAAGTTATAGAAGACAAACATAAAAAATACAATTATATTTTAATATAAGTACAGTGAATACCAGTATCACAAAACTAACGATATAATATATGCAACTACACTACCTGTAAGTCTAACAAACATACAGAACTTGTTTGTTGAGAACTATACATACTTACTTAAAAATAATAGGTAATGTATATAAGTGGAGAGGTATATTGTGTTCATGTATTATAAGGCATTAGTTCTCCCCAAACTGACATACAAGTTTAGTGAAATTTATATAGATTTCAGCAAGATTGCTTTAGATATAGATAAAATATATTGACAAAGTTATTCTAAATTTTACATAGATTGGCAAATGAACTTTAAAACAATGTTTAAAAAGCAGAATGAAGTAGGACGAATCAGTTTGTCCAATTGTTGCAAGACATAGTCAAGTCTGTGTGTGGTATGGGTAAAGGCTAAACACTTAGATAAATACAGTAGAAAATAATCTCTGAAATAAATTCACACAAATACACTCACCCAATTTTTGACAGATACAAAAGAAACACAATAGACAAAACATAGCTTCCTCACCAAACAGTGTTAGAGCAATAAGACATGCGTATGCACAAAAATGTACCTTAATCTGTCTCATTCATTATGTAGAAAATATGTCAAAATATATGATGACCTTAAATTGTAAAATCTAAAACTGTAAGATTTTTTAAAGAAATAGATAAAAAAAATCGTTGGGATCGCGAGGTAGGCAAAAGCTCTTAGACTGATGCAAAAGCATCATTTCTAAAGGGAAAAAGGTGACAAATTATACTGTATCAAAGTTTGAAAAAGTTTTAATGGATGACTAGTTAAATAAACAAAGGTATATTTATTGAATACTGCTCATCAATAAAAATGAGCAAATATTGATGTACACAACAATTTGAAAGAATCACTAGAAAATTATACTGACTAAATAAAGGCAAACCCCAAACCAGCAATAACATACTAGATAATCCTTTTTGTATAATGTTTTGAAGTTTAAAAATTTAAAAATTGTGCACAGATTAGTTGCCTGGGATTAAGGAAGGTGTAGGGTGGAAATAGAAGTGGGTGCAGTTATTTAAAAGTGCAACATGATGGAAAAGCAGAGTCTCTTAAAGTGGTGAAAGTATTCTGTATCTTGACTATATAATTATCAATATCCTGGTTGTATTTGGGATTGCATCAAATTGAGAAGTTTCCACACTTCAAAAGAAACAGTCAGGAAAGTGAATAGGCAACCAACAGAATGGGAAAAAATATTTGCAAACTATGCAACAGATAAAGGTTGATAACCAGAATCTACAGAAAAAAAAAAAAATAAGACCTAAATGAAAGATTTCTGTGAGTGAGATCCCAGTGGAAAGAACAGGGAATCAAAGAAGGAGGTACCTTTCTCTGAAGAAGGAGAGAACTTCCACTTTGACTATTACCCTGTCAGAATAAGATCGAAGTCGGCGAATCCTAAAGGCTTCCATAGCCTTGGCAACTCATGACTAGAGCCTAGGGAGATTACTGAGGCCATAAACAAGAGTGTCAAATTGTTAAGTCAACAACAGGAGTCACTGTGTACTTACGTCTCATGTGGGATCTGTCCTTAATGTGTTGTCCAATGTGAAGTAATGCTATAACTAGTACTCAAACAGTATTTTTACACTTTGTGTTTCTGTGTGGGTGCAAACTGATGAAATCTTTACTTAGTATATACTGAATCGATCTTCTGTATATAAAGATAATTGAAAATGAAAAAAAAATTGGTGTTAAATTGGAAATTGCATAGAAAATTAATCAATTTTTTTAAAAAAAAATCATGTAGGATCTCTGTCCTTAATGTGCTTTTTTTTTTTTTTTTTTTTTTTTTTTTTGCTTTGTGTTGCTATGTGAGGGCAAACTTTTGAAATCTTTATGTGATATATACTAAACTGATCTTCTGTATATAAAGTGAATTGAAAATGAATCTTGATGTGAATGGAAGGGGAAAGGGAGCAGGAAAGGGGAGGGTTGCAGGTGGGAGGGAAGTTATGGGGGGGAAGCCATTGTAATCCATAAGCTGTACTTTGGAAATTTATATTCGTTAAATAAAAGTTTAAAAAAATACCCTGGTTGTGATTTTGTAGTATAGTTTTGTAAAATATTTCATGAGGAAAAGTGGGTAAAATGTACTTAGTCTTATTTCTTTTAATCTCATATAAATCTATTTTTATAAATTCAATTAAAAAAGTGAGAATACCAGGGCAACACTCTCAGGGGTCTTTGTTCCATTCTAGAAAAGTGTGCATTCTCAATACAGAATTCAGTAACTTGGTATTAATTACAGCGTTCTGACATGCCCTCTGTTTTCTACGACTACTGATTGACCACCTGCCCTAAATCTTGGGCTTCTTGCACTGTGTCCTGTCTTTTTTTAGCTTCCTACTTAGGATTGAGCCTCTGTAGTTTTTTTCATTGTTTCCTTACCTTAATTTCAGTTTCTCATAAGGGCTGAGGTTCTTCTTTGACAATATCATATGCCTATGGGCTTGCTTGGTCTCTGGCACATCTCTTCTTGGGTTTTAGAGCCTAATACCTTTCATTTTCCATTCAGACAGAATGGATTTCCCTTCTCACAGACTTGGATTAAGCGGATTGCTTAGCAGTTTCTTTACTCTTTTGATTTAAGAAACAGCTTCTCTGTCACAAATTCCTCATTTTATCACCAGCCTTTGCTGCTGCTGTTGCAGTGTTATTAGTACCCTGACCCTGGCTAATTCCTGATGACCAGATCTCACACAATTATTCTCTATATCATCACTTTGTTTATTTACTTCCCAGTCTTTATTGCCATTTGTGCTTATTTTGTCTACTTTTTTTCTATCAATCTAAGCTATCAATATCATGATAATTGAGACTATGTCTTTCCCATACTATGCCTCACGTGCTGATACAGAGTTAGTAGGAGCCACTTGGCATATAATGTTAAAAATGAGTGAATTTAGTAGAGTAAACTATAAAGATTTGATTCCAAATAACATTTTCAAAATATTGAGCACCTTCTGATAATTAGAATCCAGATAAATAGATTATGAAGCAAACTGACATAGTAGCAATTGCAGGATTTTGAAACAGAACTGATTCTTTCGTTTATCGGCTGTGAGATAGGCAAGTTACCCAAACTTCCTTAATCTCCATTTCCATCTTTGTAAAGTTGGAATGATGCTGCTTATCGCCAAGTTTTCTCATGAAGATTAAATGAAGTTAGGAAGCACATAGGTATAGAGACCATCATAGAGTAATTATCTGATCACTTCATAAACTCCCCATTCTAATTTTTTTGGGAGAAAAGCTATTATATTTTTTGAATTAGGGAAGTGGAATAAAAATAAATTCAGAACAAGGAAATTATTCTGTTAATTAATTTATTTTAAAGGCACAGTTACGGAGAGGCAGAGGCAGAGAGAAGTGGATAGACAGAAAGAGAAAGAGGTCTTCCATCTGCTGGTTCACTTCCCCAAATGGCCACAATGGCTGGAGCTTTGCTGATCCAAAGCCAGGAACCAGGAGCTTCTTCTGGTCTCTCACACAGGTGCAGGGGCCCAAGGACTTGGGCCATGTTCTACTGCTTTCCCAGGCCATAACAGAGAGCTGGATGAGAAGTGGAGCAGCTGGGACTCAAACCAGTGCCGAAATGAGATGCCGACACTGCAGGTGGCAGCTTTACCCACTACGCCACAGCGCCAGCCCCAGGAAATTATTTTTAAAAGATATTTAGGATTTATGTCTTGGAGTATAAATTTGATTGAGCCTTTCATTGTATACATCTTCAACTATGATTATTATCAACAAGACCCATTATGTACACACGTGCATACCTATATATCATAATACACATGCATATATTTTTCATACATGCACATATATGTGCATACATACATTCTCTTTGGGAACTATAAAGGCCTTAATTTTCCATTTATGCTATGAAAATGAATTTGTTGAGGTGAGGAAGTTACTTATTAAGGTAAGCTTCATTTTAGAAAGATTTTAAAGGTGTAGGAGTTATAAGTGGAGAGATTCAGCCAAGTGGGGCACTCTGTTAGTGTTTAAGTTGGTTTCCTACTATAACATAATTTCTGGTGAAACGTAAATTTGAGGTCTGCCTCAATTGCTGTCACAATTGGTAATTTACTAGACACTTATTTGCTTCGGAATAGAAGATTTGTTTAAATATCAGGAAGCTCTGCCTTGGATACTTTGCAAGAGGCTTGAGAGATTAAATATTCTTAAAGACCTTTTGTTGAGATTTTCTTAAGATGTGATAGTCTCATGTCCTAAATAGTTGTGTATAGTCTTAGCATGTCGTTCCAAGATACATGGTTTCAAATTAAAAGCTTAGATATTAAGAATGGTACAAGTAATCTCCCTTAAACACTGGATTCACACAGAAAAAGTGCATAATAGTGAGTGTAAGGCCCTTGTTGAAATTTGAACTGAAGTGCAGTTTGGGACATCATTTCATTTGAGTTCACATTCATTAGTAACAACTACTTGAAAACATATTGTGGAGAATACTAATTTGACATGAACTATGTTAACCAAATAACAATGTTATTTGAGGAAGCTACTCAAGGATTTCTTCTTATATTTGTATTAATAATTGTACAGTTGTTGAGCAAAAAACTTTCTGTTTAGAATAATCAATCTAATTCAAGTCAGCTTATGGAAATCATGAGCAAAATGGACCTTAAAAGATTGAATCTTGGCCGGCGCCGCGGCTCACTAGGCTAATCCTCTGCCTGCGGCGTCAGCACCCTGGGTTTTAGTCCTGGTTGGGGCGCTGGATTCTGTCCCAGTAGCTGGCTCCTCTTCCAGTCCAGCTCTCTGCTTTGGCCTGGGAAGGCAGTGGAGGTTGGCCCAAATGCTTGGGCCCTGCACCCCCATGGGAGACCAGGAGGAAGCACCTGGCTCTTGGTTTCGGATCAGCGCAGCATACTGGCGGCAGTGCGCCAGGGGCAGTGCACCGGCCATAGCTGCCATTTGGGGGATGAACCAACAGAAAAGGAAGACCTTTCTCTCTGTCTCTCTCTAACTCTGCCTGTCAAAAAAACCAAAAAAAAACTAGTTGCTTTGAATTTCACAGGGGCCTGTATGTGATGAAACTTTTTGTTAATTTAATTCATGATATTTTCATCCTTAGGAAGAGTAAGCAGGAGTGGCTTCAGAGTCTATTTCCTTTCATTTTAGATATACTTCCTTAGTATGACTTCCGCTTATGTACAGTGATCTTGTTGATTTTAATGTCTTGGTGCATAAATGGAAAAGTTTTCAATGGAAATGAATTTTAAAGTATGATGAATACAATAGAATATTAGGTAATTAATCTATATAAAATGAACTACTAGAGCATTTATCTTTATGGCTAAGTCATTTGTGAGTTATCTTTCTCATTTGTAAACATGGATAGTATAACTCAAAAATCCACATGAATTCTTCAAAAATTTACCATCTCTGTAGAAACACATTGTTCATACCTCATTGATATGAGACAGTTTAAGAATGAGTTATTTTTATATGCGTGTTCAAAGATGGCTATAGTCTATAAACAGCACTATTGGAGAAGGTCAAGTTGTGATTGATGTCCCACCCTCTAAATGATTCAGCCAGTCATCGTATTTAATTTAAGAAATTTTCCTCTTACTAAGCTGATCAGTATTCATTACTACGTAATCAGTAAGTTAATAGGTTGGATGAAAATAACCCCTGCCAGCAGGTGTCCTGCAAAAAACACTTCAGTTCTCTTTTATACAAAGGGAGATGTCATATTTCAGTGTTACTTCTCAGAAAGTTTCTTCTAATTGTTGACATTTTTCAGAAAACCACTTGGACATTACTAATGCCTCATTCCACATCACTGATATAATTATTGGATGATTTGTTTTGTGAGATTTTTACCTAGTGATAAATGAAGAGGACTTGTTCTCTTTTTTGCATCAAAATCTTGTGCCAAAGAATAAGTCCAATCATGCTGTAGAACAGCATCAACTCCAGCTTTCTAAGAGAAGGATATTGCCTTGAAGAATTCCAGTGAATTCACTATGGTGTCATTTCATTGAGTCATTAATGTGCTATCTTGAATCAGTTGTCCCATAATAACATTAGATCCAGAAAAATAGACTTCAGACATTGAAGTATTCACTGGAATCTTTGATGAAACTTGCATGCATATGAAAACCTAGGTACTTATATACTCAAGGCATGATTATTTGAAAATGATTTATTTATTAAGTCATCTATGATTGTCATTATTTTAAGTTTTTAAAGATTTATTTATTTATTTGAAAGGCAGAGTATCAGAGAAAGAAGGAGAAACAAATGGGAAGCTCAGAGAATTGTATAGATGACACTAGGGTTTTGGAGAAATTGGAACTATCTAATCCCTGACCTGTGAAACTATAAATTCAGGCCTAAACGGTTGTATTTTGTCATCAGTAACATTGACCAAGACACAAGCTAAGTTGCTTGAAAAGATGTCTCGGACCCACCTGACACCTGCTTTGGCAGCATTATGAACCTTATGACATCATGGAGAGTGAATAAGATACCTGCTATGATATGTAATTCTAGCTGCACGTATAGATGGCCTTGAAGAATAGTGGATAAAGAAAAATGTGCCTAAGAGACAAAAGTTCAAACACGCATTTGGGTTTTAATCTTGCCTCAACAAAGAGATGTTGAGAGGTATAGATCTATATTATGTCATTAATAGTAGATAAAATTTTGATCAGATATTCAATACTTAAAAAGAACAAAATTGAAGAATTGTTGACTGTAATGAAGAGATATATAAGGATGGATCAGTCAGAATGGCCACAGAGTAAGCATCTGGGGATGTCGTGATCATAGGGATCTACTACATAGGAGACTGTCAATTAGTAAATGAACAGGATAAATCAGTTTACATATTTCAGCTAGTTTTTCTCTCCAGTAACTCAAATGCTTATTCAATAATTGCAAAATTTACCATTGTTTCAGGGATGTAGACTATGCAACAGCTCAATAGTAATCTCCCTCATCAAACCTGATCTTGCTATCAGCACCAATGATTGATCAGTTTGCCCACAACAAAGAGAAATACTTAGATACCAATATGATACCATTTCCAAGTAGAATGAGTGAGTTACATCGTGTTCCCTAAAATAGATATTTATTTTGGATATAAACTTGTCTTTCCTGTATAGGATGCTTTTCCATCACTGCAACCTAATGTTTTATTTACCACCTAATGTTTTTACACCTAATTTTACACCTAATGTTTTATTTACCACCCTGCTTTTCCAAATGATATTGCTACTGACTAAAGAATAAGAAAACAAGTGATTAATAGGGTTATGCCTGTGGAATTTACTAGTGTTTCCACACATTGAATCATCCAGAAACAGCTGGTCTGATAGCATGGTGAAATGATCTACTTATGACCAGAATGCTAGATTGATCTATTGAAGGCTAGGTAAGTCATAGCACCTTATAGACATGGGGTTATATCCTAACTGATGTTTGTGTGCTCTGAGCAGCAACTGATGCATGCTGTTTTTTTTTTTTTTTCTTGAAGCCAGGTCTTGAAAGGAAACAATGGAAGTAGGATTGGCTCCCCCAACAATTAGTGACCCCTTGTGAAACTTTATTTCTTGCCCTGGGATCGGATGGTTTAGACTTAAATTATCCTGGGAGTAATGCTTTTACCAGGGGATCTTAATAGCAATTGCATTGGACTAGAAATTGATACTTGGCCTCTTTGAATTCCTCATTTCATTAATCCAAGAAAAAAAAATAAATGGGCTAATAAAGTAGTCAGTGTGATTGATCTTGTTTATCAAAGGAAACTAGGATGTTACTTCTTAATGAAGAAAAGAGAAGTGTGTTGGCAATTCCAACATTTTTTCTAGGTTGTCTCTTAATACTTTCACATACTATGGTAAAAGTTATTGGAAAACAAACTACAGGAAGCCCCCTCCCACCTTCCCCCAAAAGTTGGAACACATGTAGTTCATCAAGAATAAAAGTTTGAGTCACTGGTTGCAGAATCTTGAATGTCAAGAGATCTGAAGAAGCCGAGATACTAGCTTTCAAGTTAACCTGTCAGTTTCATGGATGTTGGCAAAAGACAGATCCTTGGGCCAAGCAGGAAAGATTTTGATATTCACTATAGCAGTAACAATAGTGTCAACATTTGAATTGTTCCTCAAGCATGATTCCCACACAGTGATGCAAAATAGCCAGGTGACCAGGGTAGCTACAGTGAGTTCCTGGCTGGAGAAGAATGTTGAACTCAACAAACCTTAATATTTTATAATGGGCAGTAAGCCTCAATGAAATTTATCCTAGTTGGAGTCATTATTTTTATTTTAGGACAATAAATAATTCTACATTTTTCTTTGGGAAGACACACTATTTATTTTATTTTTTTAAAAGATTTTTTTTTTTTGAAGGCAGAGTTACAGATAGAAGAATAGAGTCTTCCATCTGCTGGTTCATTCCCCACATGGTCACGACAGCCAGAGATGGGCTGATCTGAAGCCAGGAGCTAGGAGCTTATTCTGGGTCTCCCATGTAGGTACAGGGGCCCAAGTACGTGGGCTACCTTCTGCTGCTTTCCCAGGCCATAAGCAGAGAGCTAGATTGGAAGTTGAACAGCCAGTACTGCAACTGGCACCCATATTGGATACTGGCACTACAGGGAGAGGCTTAACCTACTATGACTACACCACGGCACTGGCCCCAAGTTTATCTTTCTTAAAAGGCTGTTTGCTGGGGCTGGCAGTGTAGCACGGTGGGTAAAGCCACTGCCTGCAGTGCCAGCATCCCATATGGGCACTGGTTTGAGTCCTGGCTGCTCCACTTCCAATACAGCTCTCGGCTATGGCCTGGGAAAGCAGTAGAAGATGGCCCAAGTCCTTGGGCCCCTGCACCCACATGGGAGACCCAGAAGAAGCTCCTCGCTCCTGGCTTCAGATTGGTGCAGCTCCAGGCATTGCGGCCAACTGGGGAATGAACCAGCGGATGGAAGACCTCTCTCTCTCTCTCTCTCTCTCTCTCTCTCTCTCTCTCTGCCTCTCCTTCTCTCTGTGTGTAACTCTGACTTTCAAATAAATAAATAAATCTTTAAAAGAAAGGGTATTTGTTATACAACTATTCTTGAAAAGACAGTGCTAGAGCAAATGCTAGTAATGGCTCTGCACAAAAGATGTACAGAAAAGTGAGACATATACAAGGAAGATGACGTGACTCAGCCTTATCTACCATTCATTTTAGAATTAACTGCAACTCTGGTTTTGGGTATTTGTTTACTTTTTTGGCCTGTGTAAAATGGTTAAGAAGAGTAAACATAATAATTCATATAAAATACTTAATGTATCTTTAAGTGCTAACAATAGATATACAAGAATATTGGAATTATCATGAGTAGTATGGCACTCTATCTCATGAAAGATGTGATAGAAGACAGTATTGATCTCAAATTTTATCTTTCATTCCTTCTCCCCTATTCACTGGTTCAACACTCAGGATTTTAGTGAACAGTGATGGAGGGGAAGCAGTTTTTTTAATCTATTGCATCAAACTTAAACTTTATTGAGGGCTCACTCTTGTTAAGATATTTATTCAATAAAGTCATGCAGGGATTATATCTATCATGTCTCAGTGTTCCAGTACCTAACAAGCAGCCTGACATAAAGCCAACTATTAGTTTAAAAAAAAGACAAATGGATATAGAAAAAACATTGTATTAAAAACTGATGGGAAGGAACTGTGGGATTCACTGCATAAAAACATTGGTAAAACATAGTATTAACTACAAAAAGTATATAATTACAGAAGAGAGACTATTCCAGACACAATTATCCACTATGCAAGGCAGACTGTACACACAGGAGAGTGATCCATTTTGACTGGGAGTGATTGGGGAATACTTTTTTTTTTTTTAAAGATTTATTAATTTACTTGAAAATCAGGGTTACACAGAGAAGGAAAGAGAGAGAGAGAGAATGAATGAAGGAAGGAGGGAGGGAGATTCTATCTGCTGGTTCACTCTCCAATTGGCCACAATGGCCCAAGCTGTGCCTATCCAAAGCCAGGAGCCAGGAGCTGCTTCTGGGTCTCCATGTGGGTGCAGGGGCCCAAGGACTTGGGCCATCTTCTACTGCTTTCCCAGGCCATAGCAGAGAGCTGGATAGGAAATGGAGCAGCCAGGACTCTAACTGGCGCCCATATGGAGTCTTTACCTACCACGCCACAGTGCCAGCCCCAGTTGGGGTATATTTTAACAGAATTATGTAAATATGAGCTATAAAGGGTGAGTTGGAAGTATCAGGCTGAGAATAGAAAATGGAGGGGAACATTGCGAGGTATAAAAGTTTGAAATGCGAGGGCTATTGGGGTTTGGGGGGCACTAAATAATTCCTTGTGTACTCTCTCCAGAATTTCAGAGTCAGTTGAGAAGTGGAACAGGGATCATTCAGAGACCAACGTGTCAACTTTGCTATTGCTTTGGTTGTAGTGATTTCCCTAATGTGGTGGGCCTTACCCTTCCATGTTCAGAACATGTTTTTGCAAGCTCACTGCATGAGTGTAGAAAATGAGGGCAGACCACTTTAAAAAGAAGAGAGAAAAAGGCTGCATATACCGTCTTTCACTTCATTAGTCTCTGGAGAGATGTAAGCTGGGAGAAAGAGAAACAGAGGCTAGGACTTCTATATTTTTCCCTCTTAAAAGTGAAAAGTTCCTGTACTCTATGAACATTCGAGAGTTTAAGATTAATCATTTCCCCAGCATAGCAAAACAATACTGATTTTTATAACTTAAATTTAAATATTTTTCTCTTCCTCCATTAAAAAATATCTTACATAGCTTTAATCCATTGAAATACAAAGAACTGTAGTATGGTCTCGGTAATGAGGATGTGACATGAATACCCTGTGACAATGTTTAAATCTGAACTTCTGGAAAATGGAAATAGGATTGTATTAGTTTGCTGAGTGATTTACTTGCTTTAACTTTATGTCTTTTTCCTCGGGATATAGAAAAGTTATATCTCAAGATTCTTGCAAACTTGCAGGGAAATTTAAGCTTCCAGTTGACATTTAAGTAATTCTCCAATCAATAATTCCAATTTGAGTGTATTCAAGACATTAGTTAAGTGTTGACATAGAAACAAGTGCACGTGTATGACAGGGATACAGGATATGTGAAAGAAGGGAAGATGGGAAGAAGAGAGGAGGAAGATAGAATCGATCCTTTGTTGCACCAATTCTATTCCATTAGTCTGTATATTTTTCAATTAAAGATTAAGGTCAGGCAGCACCCAAAACAATAATTTTAGTCCTAGATTAGCTGTATTTTCACTACCTTTCAGGGTTTTAGAAATAGAATTCTCCCTTGTCATATAATTTCTCTTCTTTCCTGCTCCCACACTTCATGGTTTTTATTGTTGGAGAATTATTTAAAATATTTGGCCCCCACATTCCTCAACTCCAAAATGAATGTTTATTTGAATAAAGGTTATTTGTTACTGAATACTTTACAGATACGTTATGGGATTTAATCACTTGTTGCAATGTGAAGGTGGCTAAATATTTGATTCCAATACAATGTGTTGCATACAATGTCAGGGGATAGTCTAGAGCAGTGATTCTCAATGCACTATCCTTGGGCATGCATTATTGCACTCATGTGTGAGCTTGTGGGAGCTATAAACTCATGGACTCTGTTGGGTCTACTGAAAAAGAATTCTTAGAGACAGAGCTCAGGAAATGCTTCTACCAAGTACTCCTTGGGATTCTGAGCCACTAAAGTTTGAGAAATATGATCTAGGTATCCTGAACTGTGGCTAATGGGTCAGAGAAGACCTATTGAAGAAGGTGATATTTAAACTGAGATGTGAGGAATGAGTTGGGATAATGGACAGAGGCTGGGAGATTTTTGTAAAGGAACAAACCAATGTGTAGGCATGAAGAAGAGCTTAAATATTTAAGTACTAAATTTCTTCTGTGTTTTGATGTTAGTTTGGGTAACCCACAAAGGCCTATGTATTAAAGACTTAGTTTCCAAAGTTGCATATTAACACTAAGAGTGGAGACATAATCCAATCACAGTATTTAGAGGTGGAGTATCAGGGAATTGATTAGAATGGACTAGGTTGTTAAAGATTTAATTGAGTCATGATGGTTTTATAAGGACAAATAGACAAACTTGTATTCCCTCTTGCCTGTGATGCTCTGTTCCAACTCCAGCAGTAATACCACATCACCAGATGGTGAACCAATAGGATCATCTGATCTTGGACAGTGCATGTCCAATACTATGAGTGAAAATAAACCTCATTCCTTCATAAACAGTTTATCTGAAGTATTTTGTTTTAGTAACAAAAAGTTGACTAAATACAATTTTTCAAAGATTTATTTATTTGAAAGGAAGAATGACACCGAGAGAGGGAGAGATGGAGAGAAAAGGAATCTTGCAACCCCTGTTTCACATCCCAAGTGGCCTTAGTGGCTAAGGTTGGGCTAGACTGAAGCCAGGAGCAAAGAACTCCACCTGGGTCTCCCACATCTGTGGTCAGGTCCCAAGTATTTGGGCCTTAGTCCATTGCTTTCCCTGGTGCATTATTATCAGGGGGCTGGATCACAAGTGGAATAGCTGAGACTTGAAAGAGACAGCTTATCCTACTGACCACAATACCAGTCCCTGATGAGGACAACTTCTACCTGCAGGGTTAAAGTATTTGTTTTTCTGGGTAAAAGATGTGATCTCACTTATAAAGGAACCAATCTTGCCCTCCTTCTAAGAGGAATGGTTTGGGGGGTAGAGGCACTCAAGAAAGTTGTGTCTAGATGTGCCAAAGGGATGTAGGGAAGGAGGTTTCCAAGAGGCAATGGTATAAGGCAGATGTCTGAATTGGCCACACTGAAGAACAGGAAGGATGTGTAGAACTGAAAACTGTGTCAAATGTGATTGAGCCCTGCTTCTAGATGAAAATTTACACCTACACATTCTGAATGAATGCTGAAGCAACATAAAAGAATATGACTTCACTCTAGAGGGTGAGTCATCCAAGGATATTTACAAGATGAAAAAAAAAAGTACAAAGGCCCCAAGGTGGGAACATATTTGTCTAGGAAGGATGAAGAGAGGGGAAAGAGTGATAAGAATGAGGATCCAAAGATCTGCATGGGAACAGATCACTTAAGGTCTTGGGCAGCAATGATCAGGATCTGGATTTCATTTCAAAAAAGAACAAAAGGCATTAGAGGGTTTTTGAGTAGAGCGGTGATACCACCTTTGACTTTTAAAAGGCATGTGGGTTTAGCTGTTGGGGGAAAGAGTAGAAACTAGGAAGCAAGTTGGGAGTCTAGTTCTGGCAAAGGGATGATGTGGTTTATAGTGGTGATGGTGTGAGAAGCAGTCAGACCCTGGATACAAGTCCTTATTATCTGCAGAGTCTGCATTAGCAAATTGGCCTCCTCACTCAAATTTGTTTATAAATCCAACATTTATATTCGAAGCACTTTCTCTCAATGTCATTCTTCTACAAGAACCCAAACAGAGTAGTGAATAGTTTGAGTTTGCCCCCGTGCGTGTTCTCCCACAGCTGAGGCCCGGTGGGTCTCATGTAAGCAAGCATTCTTTTCATGGTATATCTAGTACATCTGGTGCCATGTTTTTATTAGGTTTGTACCTTTTGTTGGTGATTTCATTGCTTGACATGGCCCCCAGTGTAGTCATGAAGTATTTTTTCATGTTCTTGAGGATACGAAGGCTGTGATGTGCCTTATATAGAAAATATGTGTTAGATAAGCTTCATTCATGTGTGAATGGTAGTGCTGTTGATTTAAGTTCAATGTCAATGAGTCAACAAAATATATTCAATAAGGTGTTTTTGAACAGAAACATACATCACACAAGGTTATGTATTGATCAGTTGGTGAAAATGTTGTGACCAAATGCACTCAGGAATATAACCCTATATTTCCCCAAGGAGCAATGATTCAGTATTAGCTAATTCAGCAACTAAAATAACTACAGAACATAACTACTGTGAATGAGAATTGATTGTGTTTTGGAGTGACAAGTTATGTCAGTGGTTTAAAAGTGAGTTATGAGAGAGAAGAGGAATTTAAGATATTTGGCCCAAAACACTGACAGAATGGAGTTGTCATTTGCTTGTGTCAGAAGAGCAGGTTTGGTGGTGATAAGGTATCAAGTTTACTCTTATCCATACTAAGTTTGAAATGTTTTCTGAATTTTTAGTGAAGATGTTGATAAATCCGTAAGACATTTAGATCTCTACAAGAGGATACCAATCCTACGTTTCAGTTTTTTCAGCTTCTTAAACCATGTTCTCTTTTCTCGTTGCTTCCTTTGTTCTCATCAGGAGAAATTAAAAACAACAGCCAGTGACTGGGTAGAGAAGTAGATGGGGAGGGGATAAGAAAAAAAAAAAAAACAGCCATATCCTCCTCTGTCCTAGCCAGACTGAGCTGGAGAGCTTGGGACTTTTATCATCATACTGGATTTGAGTAATAAAAGCTTATAATTGACATTTTATCATTTATAACCAACAGAAAAGTCAAGAGATCTCCCAGAGATTTTATCATGGGTGAGGAAAGAATGGGCCCACAATGTGAGTTTTGCAGGCTATGGAAAAGATACCATTTCTTAGTGCAGCTCAGCCTGTGCCTTTAATTACCATCCATCTGCTGATGGCTTTCAGATTTACATCTCCAAACAAGATCTGATGAGCTCCAGACTACCATCTCTATTTGAGTATTTCCAAATTGCCTCAGTTTCAATGTTCAGTGTTGAACTCACAGTCCCCTTGCATGCTCTACGTCCTCCTTCTCTTTCCAAAAAAATTCTGATACATTTTCAGTCGCCCCTATTTCAGTAAATAGCACCATTGTCCATCCACTTGTGTAAGTTTCACCCTTGAGATCTCTTCTTACTCCAACTGATATCACTTCCTCACTCTTCATCATTAACTGTCATTGCGTCCTGTGATTTCAACTTCCAAATATCCCTTGTACATCTTCTCAACTTCAGTGACACCACTTTCTGGGCAGTAGTATGGCACACAGGACATGACATGAGCTTTACACAGCCCTGGCTTAAGTCCCTGTCCCATTGATTATTATTTGTATGACTTTGGCAAGTCACTCAACTGCTCTAACCTTCCTTTCCCACATTTGTAAAAATGACTACAGCCTCTAATGCATATAATTATTGTGAGGATTATATAAGATATAATATGCCTGGCACATGAATTTTTTTTTAATATAATCTATTCAGGAAGATTTTCTCTTGTTCAGAGCTTCTCTGTTTATATTGCTGTATTTCTTGCTCTGTTTATATGATTCATGTCTCTCTCCTGGTAGACTCAAGTGGGAACAGGGATTTTTGTATGGATTGAAGCAACAGCCCCTACCTCCCCATCCCACACCAAGTATTTAGTAAATATTATGGCTTGGTACACAGTAAACAATAACGTGCATGTCAAGCACTTATACTTGTAATATTAGCGATTATTGATGGTTATAGAGAAAGATTTGGGGTGATAGAGTGGTGTCATTCACCAGACCACCACACTGGAGCCCTGAAGCATGACTAGGTAAGACTCCTTGTTCTTACTTAGAAGGCCAAAGTCTAATGGCTGGAGTGAAGGACAGGCAGGAAGGTCTCAGTGGCATTCTGTACTTGAAGATGAAACTAGACAAAGACGCTAATTTCTTAAATGCTCTGCCTTCAACATTCTTAAAGGGACAGTGGATAAATAGTGGAAGTTATGGGAGTGGCTCTGTTCAATGGGACAATAGGTTGTCCTGAAGTAAGAGGTCATGTTCTTGAAATGATTCGTAAGACAAGAAGCTGTTTCTTCTTACTTTACATCTTCTGTTCCTTCTCACTTCTCTTCTTCCCAGAAGACATAGTTTGATAGGGGTTGAGGGGGCAGGGAGAGAAAGAAACTAAACCATATTGTACACTGCTTGTTTATTTTCTCCTGATTTATTTTCCCTTCACTATTTCAGTAACCAAATAATTGCAAACTTGTGTGATATTTCCCTAAAAAAGCAAGTATAATAATGTTAGAATAGCTGACTCAGTCTGTTTGAATTTATTATTACTGGTGTTATTATTATTATATTGTAATTCACAAGAATGAAGGAAACATAAAATAAAAATTCTTTTATATTAATACAGACACTCCATTTTGCTACCACATTTATTCTTTTTCCTTTAAAAATGACCAATAAGCCTCTTTACTGGTCTTTTTTATTTGTGAAATATGAGCTTGTGACTATTCAATTATTTCAGAAAGGGGCATTGATCAGCTTTTTTACTTTGGTGCAAAAAATTCAGTCTTTTGTTTGTTAATGGAATTTTTCTTTTCTCTAAGTTTTTTTTTTCCCTCAATACATGATCAATTGGCAGAGTGTTTATAATGATTTTGCTGACTTTCTACATGACCAATGCAGCAGACTCAATAGTTTCTCAAGTCAAAAATATTTGGAAAATATTAACAGTGAAATTAAGGCCATATGAGGCCCTCACATATAAATAAAATAAAGTGTTTATACCCACTTACCATGGCTTTACAAATGAGGTTACATTTTGAAACAGTGTGATTTTAGTGGTTCCTGTAGTATAGCATTCTTTGTGTTTTAATTTGCCAAATGTATTTATGCTTCCTTCTCTCTCCTCAAATAGAGACTGACGTCATAAAACCAAACTGATAGATAAATGAAAGCTACACATACTGTCACCAGGATGTTAACAGAATGTTTTCCTAATTATATTTCAGGATTGACTCTGAGCTTCCTGGCAATCAGAGCGAAAAAGAGAACCAGCTCTTATTATTCAAAAAGAGGAATCATACCATTCTTTTAGTGGAGGTTTCCTCCCAATTTAAAATTCTAAAATAAATTTTTCATGTAGGATTTTATATCCAGGACACTGAATTATTTAATGGACAATATCTTTTAAATTCAAAATGAAATTATATATCATGTACAATAAAGTTTCACATCAGGATTTGTATTTTATATATTAATTTGGCTTTGAAATCAGAGACCTCATATTTTTGCAGGATGAAAATTCATCTGAGCAGTTTAAAAAAGCGGTGCCAAACCAATTAGCAACATGAATACCCTTTACAGGAAACTACTTTATGGAGGAGAAGATACTGTTTTAAGAATTTGAATAACATTCTTTTTAGGTGTACATTTGTAATAATTGCCAGATGATCTGAGTTAGTGCTTTCATATATCAGTTAACATCAATTTCTCAGGTTCATTAAAGGAGAACATTTACAAGGAAACATTTAGGCTAAGTAAGAATACTATATATTTGAAAGCTTAGAGAAATACATTTTTGTTATTTATTAAAATTCTTATTTTAAGCCCATGTTTGTACAATGTCCCTCAGGGAAATAATCCTGCCAAATGAAAATTTACAGGTTTTGGAAAGACTACTGTATTTTGTTTCTTGGCTCACATGTTTTTTGAAACTCTGGTTCTTTGATACACTCGTGTATCCTTCACATCAAGTAGCAAAATATTTTCCCATAAAGTAAAGGAATGAGCTGATAGATTAATAAATGACAGGCTTATCATAATGATACCATCCCTCTCCTATGTCCATGGTGAAAGTTTGAGACATGTACAAGGTTATTGTGAGTGCTAGAGTTCAGGGAGTTCTTTTTGTCCTTCTTAGTTTTTTGTTGCCCCATAGTGAAAAATCTTTGGGGACTATTCATCAGAGGCTTTTCTATTAATCTTCATGTGTTAGTTAGCTAATAAGTAAGGCAAATATTTAAATGCATAGTAAGGAAATTAGCATAACTAAGGCTCATTACTATTGCTTATAGTAAACCAGCAATAACCATCAGTCTTTTTCCTGCCAAACATATTTTAATTTTAATGATTCTCTCAAGAAACTAAGACCATTTCTGGTCTCAGTGAATTAGCATTAAAATGAATAAATAGCAGACTACTGGCATCTGTATTTTTGGAAAGTCCTGTGCTGCCTCCAGGTATGTCACAGTGTTTGCTACTTCTTTATTCACAATTCTCATCTTGATAAGATTTCTAAGACAAATAGGCTTTCTTAATTTATAAGTTTAATGCTTTCTGATGGATAGTGCAGGTGGGTTTTATTCTGGAAAAGATTATTTGCCACCTCTTGTCAAGACATATGAGCATTTAACAGATGCTTAAACATTCTGTATAAGCATTAGTCAGGTAAAATTTATACCTAATATATAAAACATATTTAAATGCATATATATGAAATTGATATGCTAATTTTTATTTGTTCCATATAAATTAATAGAATTTGCACAGGGGCATAAATGGAAGCTAGATTCTGACTGAAAACTATAATATAATTAATTTTTCCTTGTTTGTTTAAAAATAATGAATCCTAATGCAATTTAAAAAATTCTCAAACCCTGTTTTCATTGAATCAACAGATGGTGTGTTCTAAAACACAAAATCATTTTTAAAGCTTTCAGGGAATTAGAAATATAGTGGGATGGCTTTATTAGCTTTTATTGCAATTGACCAAATTTTATTTTGGAATCAACGTCTTCACTTTTAAGACTAGAATTGATATGAAACCCTGACACAGGTTTTCTTTGATCCTAAGTAGCCTCCCTCTGTCATTTTTCAAATCAGGCTCCTTTGCAAATAGATGTGTTCTGTGTTTGGATATATTTGTGGACTCCCTAGGCATGAATGTGTTTAAGAATATAAACTGCCAATCTCCTTTTTTTTTTCTTAAGTCTATTCTTCCAGGAATCATATAAAATGAAAGATGAAGATTGGAAATAATTTCAATTTTGTTAGTACCTGCCATTAAATATACAATAGGCACATCAATTGAACACAGCTAAAGGGAATTTTATTGACCAAATTCTACCAGAAGGCAACATGAACAATCTAAACCAGCTAAAATCCATATGAGAGTCCCAGGTATAGTGCGCTGTATGAGGCTGATGAGACAAGTTTTTAAACATCCATTTCATGCTATGCTCTTTTGCCAGAAAGATGTTGAAGATACCAAATCCTAACAACTGAATTAACTCCCAAGCTGTGTATCCAATATCAACTATTAACACTAAAGGATTTGCTGTTAAACATGGATTAGTACTTCATTTGCTTGGGCGTATTTATTGCAATTGTCAAAAGCTACTGGGATACATGATTTTGAATTTATCTAAAACTCCTGACGTACATCTTAGAGGAAGAGGGTTAGAGTTTGCAGTTGAATGTAGTTAATAGCATGTGCCAGATGTCCACGGTACTTTAAGAAGCAACTTTTTTTTTCACTGACAATATTAATTTTATGACAGAAATTTAGCAAAATAAAAGTTGAGTAGCCATGTACCTTTTTAATGTTTGCCGCTGCTTTTAAGATAACTAAACTTTCTTTCAAGTTGGTTTTTTTAACAGTGCACCCTGGATATGAAGCAATCATCTTTTCTGTAAACCTTGGTACCTTTCTCAGAATAATTTAGAGTAACAGCTATTATAAAATGTTAAAGGTCACCAAGCTTTTTAATATCACCTTTCTTAAAAATAACTGCTAATAACTGCTGACTCATAGTGTTACTCACCTACCCTTTCTCTCAGACTTTATTAAAAACTACAACCAGTGAGTCAGAAAGAGGGATTTCAAAAGGGCAGTAAATTTCCAGGGTGAAACATTTTTGGAAACTTGCCATTTAACGTGTTGTCATTGTTTTTCATAATAATCCTTTTTGATTAGTCTACCTTCCTTCCTGTAACCTTGGATTTTGAGGACATTTTCCTAACTCATCAAGAGCTGCCTGTTTTCTCTTGGAACATTGGCTTCCATATCTCAATCAAATTTTCCATGAAACCTTTCACTCTTTTGCCCCATTCTGTAATAGGTAAGTCTTCATTTTCAAATATTTGTCTTTTGTCACTGTGCAGGTTTAAATGAACATCTTTTCTCTTTATATACTATTTTGACATTTTTTAAACATCTGCTTTTTCCTAGTGTATTTAAATGTTAAAGTACTTTGCCTCATTTCGCTTGATTTTTTTCTAATCATATAGTAATTATTATTTGAAAAATAGTACATTTGACACAAAATAAATTTTATTTATGTCAATGTATAGAACTTCCATTTTTTAAAATCTTAAATAGTAACCAAATTTTATTTTATTTAAAAAAATTCACCTGATGAGTCGGAGTTGTGGTGCCGTGGGTTAAAGCCCTGGCCTGCAGTGCCGACATCCCATATGGGTGCTGGTTTGAGTCCAGGCTGCTCTACTTCCCATCCAGCTCTCTGTTGTGGTGTGGGAAAGCAGTGGAGGATGACATAAGTCCTTGGGCCCCTGCACCCACGTGGGAGACCTGTAGAAGCTCCTGGATTTTAGCTTCAGATCAGCTCAGCTCCAGCCATTGTCGCCTTTTGGGGAGTTAACCAGTAGATGGAAGACCTCTCTCTTTCTCTGTGCCTACCTCTCTCCGTAACTCTTTCAAATAAATAAAATAAATCTTAAAAATGAATGGAATGGGAGAGGGAGTAGGAGATGGGAGGGGTGCGAGTGGGAGGGAAATTATGGGGGGGGGGCATTGTAATCCATAAACTGTACTTTGGAAATTTATATTTACTGAATAAAAAATAAATTAAAGAAAAGTCACCTGAGGAAGGGAGTAGAGAGAGAGACAGAAAGAGAGAGAGAGAGAGAAAGAGAGAGATATGAAGAGAGAGATGAAGAAAGATACAAAGAGCTCCCTCTTATTGCTTCACTTCCCGAATGCCCACAACAGTCAGTGCAAGGCCAGGGCCAGAGTCAGGAGCTAGGAACTGTGGCAGGAACCCAGTCACTGGCAGCCAACACTGCTGCCTCTGAGGTGTGCATTGGTGGAAAGTCGGAGTCCTTAGCTGGAGCCTGGGATCAAACTTAGGCACTCCAAAGTGGGAAATGGGTAACTTAATTGCTTGGCTAAGTAAATATTTTCTCTGTAATCAAATTTCAATCCTGTTGCCTTCTAGCATTCTCTAACAGAATTTGGTATCTAAAATCCTTTTATGCTTTCTCTACCTAGACTCTAAAAGGAAGTATAACAATAATAATAATTCTAGCTTCTCTTCCTCCTCTTCTTCTTAACAAGTATTGAACTTTACTGGATGTCACAGACGTCGTGAGCATTATCTCACATTCATACTCATTAACGTTCTTCCTCTGGTTCCTATTTTGCTGTGAGGTACCTGAAGATTCTAATTCAATGGAATGTTCAGGAGATTACAGAGCTGGAAGGGGTTTGGGGTGGGGTACAGAATATGGTACCAACAGAATGGTGGTCCAACAGAATGTGGTACCACCACTCAGTGTTTTTATCTGTGAGGAACATATGTTTTTTTTTTCTGTTTCAAAGTTCATATTCTAGGTTTAAAACCAATTTCCAATAAAATTAATTATAAAAGAAAATTATTTTTACATTTCCTCCCTCTAGTCATCTTGCCAAATTGATACTTTTGACCTCAAAGTATCTACATGTCATAATTGGGCACAAACAAATCAGAAGGAGTGGAGTCTGCTTTGTATCCAGCTGGGAAGAGGCATTTTTAAAATTAATTAATTTTTAATTTATATGTATCTCATAAATACATCATTATGTACATAGTAATTCTTCTCGCCGCACCCACCCTCCCACCCATTCTCCCCCTCCCCTGCTCCTTCTCCTGTTTTATCCAAAAAAGAAAAATAAAAAGAAAGAAAGAAAAAGGAAAAAAAAGAATGAATAGAGTAAGGAAAACTAAGGGAAGTGTTCCTCAACAATCTATTCAAGGGCTGATCTATGTTATTGCTTCTCAAAGGTGATTTTGATTTTTTCTCCCTTCCTCTCCCTTCTTTCCTTTTAGCAACTTATTTGTTTGGAAGAAGAATCCAAGGATGATACATCTTTTGTGAGCTCTTAGACATAACTATTACTTCTGAGACATAATAATATCCTCTTTTTAAAATGATAAATAAGTTAGGGAAGAAGCATTTTTAAAAAGATTTTATTTATTTATTTGAGAGGTAGAGTTATAGACAGAGAGAGCAAAAGAAAGAGAGAAAGGTCTTCCATCCGCTGGTTCACTCCCCAAATGGCGACAATGGCGAGAGCTGCACCGATCCAAAGCCAGGAGCCAGGAGCTTCTTTGGAGTCTCCCAGAAGGAGACAGGGGCCTAAACACTTGGGCTGTCTTCCACTGCTTTTCCAGGCTATAGCAGAGAGCTGGATTGGAAGAGGAGTAGCCGGGACTAGAACCAGTGCCCATATGGGATGAAGGCTTAGCCCACTACACCACAGCACCAGCCCCGAGGCATTTTGATTCTCACTAGGTCCTGTTTGCTGCATTTTCCCTCACTTCTTGCTTTTTATGCAGACTGCTGTGAACACAGCTCCCTCTCTTCATAGAGCTTTTGGTAAAAGATAAAAGAGAAGGAAAGACAGAGGGTGCACAAAAGTGGAAATATCAGCTGGAGTTGGCATCCATCTGGGAGGAGCTCCACGTGGAGGGCTTTCCTCTATTCTTGGGGCAGGGGAGGAGGGTTCAAGCAGAAGAATTATTTATAATTTTCCCCTGCATCCATAAATCCATTCAGTTCAAGCCCTTTCTCTAACTGAGAATTCTGGAATTTGTAAAGCTTTCTTAAAAAATAAGTGTGTAGATAGAATATATGAAATAAGAAGCAACTTACCATATTAGCCATAGGGGATGAAGGATGCTGTAGAGCTAAGAAATGGAAATGAGGCATCTTATATTCTTCTTATCTACTAACAATTAAAAACTATTATAATTGAAAGAGAGGAAGCTCATTGAATGTTTAGATACCAAGGGTAGTACTCTTTATGTTTTTTTTTAAGTTTATTTTTATTATAAAGGCAGTGACAGAGAGTGAGAGTGACAGAGGGTTAGGAGAGGGAAGGGGGAGAAAGAGAGAGATCTTCCATCTGCTGGTATACTCCTGAAATGCCCACAAAAGCTAGGTCTGGACCAGGCTGAAACCAGGGGCCAGAAATTCTCTGTGGGTCTCCCAGTGGGTTGTAGGGATCCAAATACTTTCATTTTCTGCTGTCTCTCACATATACATTTGCAGTAAGCTGGAACAGAAGTAGATGTGATGGGGCTGGTGTGTTGCACAGCAGATTAAGCTACCACCTGAAATGCCAGATTCCTATATCAGAGTGCCACTTTGACTCCTGGCTGCACTGCTTCCAATCCAGTTCCCTGCTAATGAGCCTGAGAAATCAGAGGAATGTGCTCATAGTGCACAGGCCCCTGCCACCTGCATGAGAGACCTGGATGGAATTCCAGGCTCTGGCTTTCTGCCTGGCCCAGCCATGACCATTGCAGTCATTTGGGGGAGTAAACCAATGGTTGGACAATTCTCTCTCTCCCTTTCTTTCTCTCTCTCTTTCCATCTCTCTCCCTCACACACACTCACTTTCACTCTCTCTCTTTGTGTCACTCTGCTTTGCAAATAAACAAAATAAATCTTAAAAAAAAGTGGAGGCGGGACTTGTTTCCAGGTACTCCAGTGTGGGATATCCCAAACGGCAGCATAACCCATGTGCCACAAAGATGCTCTGGTAATTTTAAAATTCCTGTAGTGAAAACCATTAGCATTTATATTTTAAAATCATGTCATATACTATGCTACTTCAGTGTGTTTTTAACCATTTGGTTCTGATAAACTTCTTTTTTAATTTCAACTTTGTCTTTAAAAAGAGATTTATTTAATTGAATATCAGACTTACAGAGAGAAGAGGAGAGAGAGAGAAAGAGAGAGAGAGAGAGAGAGCGCTTCCATCTGCTTGTTCACCCTCAAAAGGCTGCAATGCCCAAGACTTGGCTAGGATGAAGCCAGTAGCTAGGAGATTTTTCTGGAACTCCCATACGGGGGGCAGGGACCTAGATACTTGGTCATCTGCTGCCACTTTTCTCATGCTACTAGTGGGGGCACACATTAGCACCCATATGCAATGCCAGTATCATAGGCATTGGCTTTACCTTCTATGCCACAATCCCCTGACTGTGTAATTTTTTTGATGAAAATAGTCTGAGATCATAGCATTAAAGTACTATGTTAAATGGTTATTGTGGAAAACCACTGAATTTAATCAAAGTTATTTTATGTATTAGCTAGATACAAGCAAGATATGGTTGTAGTAATTCATTAAAATTTCTGTGTGACAATTTCTCTTTTATCAAAAAACAAAAAAAGTCAGGGCCAGTGCTGTGGCGTGGTGGGTAAAGCCACTGCCTGCACTGTTGACATCCCATATGGGCGCCAGTTCAATCCCGGCTGCTCCACTTCCAATCCAGCTCTTTACTAATGGCCTGGGAAAGCAGTAAAAGATGGCCCAAGTCCTTGGGGCTCCTGCACCCTCATGGAAGACCCAGAGGAAACTCCTGGCTCCTGGTTTCAGATTGGCCATTTGGGGAGTGAACCAGGAGCTGAAAGTCCCCGTTTCCCCCATTTTCTCTCTTTCACTGTCCTTCTATCTATCTCTTTCTTTCTCTGCCTCTGCCTCCCTGCAGCTCTGCCTTTCAAATAATAAATAACTAAATCTTTTTTTAAAAAAGTCAAGTATGGTATTACACCAGAAAAGGTATGGATAATGATTGGAGTGTCTTATTTCAAAGGCATTTATAAAGGAATGCAAAAACCTATAGTTTAGCTGTAGATATAGAAAGAAAATTCAAAAATTTAGCCTGGATTTAGTTTACTGAGTAGTGAACTTTCTTGTGATAGAGGATGGAGCGAGTAGAGGCAGTTTTGGTTAGGCCAGTAGGAGCCTGTTTATGGAATCTGGTGGTGTTGCCTATTACTGGTTGTGTGAACCTGGAAAAAATTTAAACAAGTTCTTTGTTCCTTTTTTTTTAACATAAAGTAGGGACATTCATATTGCTGCATACACTATATCGATTTTGTGAGGATTAAAATAATGGGGTGAGCAGTAGCATAGCAGTCAAGTTGCTGCTTGGGCTGCCCACATCCCCTATTGGAGTGTGGGGGCTCAAGTGCTAGCTCTACTCTGATTCCAATTTCCTGCAAATGTGCAACCTGGAAGTAGCTGGTAATGGTACAAGTACTTGAGTTACATCACATTCTTTTGAGACCTGACTGGAATTCTAGTCTCCCAGCCTCTGCCTAGCCCAGTCCTGGCTATTGGGGACATTTCAGGGGACAAATCAGCAGATGGGATCTCTCCCTTTCTCTTTCTCTGTTTGTCTTTCTCTCTGTCTCTCAAAATTAATAAATGAATACATAAAATGAAAATAAAATGATATGGGTAATGTTTAAGTAGCAAGAGCTCAATGAATGTTAGCTATTTTTATCATAGTAGGTTGACTTGATTCTGAGTCTCCATACTGCTTTTTGTTTGTTAGCTTATGTGAGTTTGAGTAAGTTATGTAGTTTTTCTGGGTATCTCATTTTATTAATTGTAATGTTGTTTACATCTGAGCATTGTTGTGATGATTGGGAAGTTCCGTAGTAAGAAAACAAGTCCAATGTGCCAGTACCATGACTGCTAAAGGCAGGAGAGTAGAGTTTCTGGGAGGGGTCAGCACTGTGGCATAGCAGGTAAAGCCACCACCTGCAGTGCCTGCATCCCATATGGGCACTGGTTTGAGTCTGGGCTGCTCCACTTCTGATCTAGCTCTCTGCTATGGCTTGGGAAAGCAGAGAATATGGCCCAAGTCCTTGGGCCCTTGCACCTGCATGGGAGACCTAGAAGAAGCTCCTGGCTCCTGGCTTTGGTTCGGCACAGTTCCAGCCATTATGTCCAGTTGGGGAGTGAACAAGCAGATAGAAGACCTCTCTTTTTCCCTGCCTCTCCTTCTCTCTGTGTAATGCTGACTTTCAAATAAATACATAAATCTTTAAAAAAAAGTTTCTGGGAAGAAGAATTTAAAAGTATATGCATTTTCCATGAATGTTTTGAAGATCTCATGCATTTCTTTGTTATCTAACATACTAGTATTACTAGTTATCTAACATCAGTGAACTAACTAAAAGGTGGCCATAATGAATTTGAGTCTTAATAAAGTTTTTATAGAAGATTAAAGATGGAATTAGCTGATTAGATACATTTTTATAAGATTATCAAATTTATCTTAAATATTTAATATTTTTGCTCCAAAGCATTATGTGCAATATAATTATGACAATATTAAGCCATTCTGTGTTAATACAATCTATTTTTGATGATTATGTAATAGAAATTGCACCTTTAGGCATTTGTAAGACTACAATTTTTAAAAATCTTGGAAATGTTATTTACTGAACACAAATCAAAATTTGCCTCCATTTATCCTCACAGTTATTATCATTGTTCAGGCCCTTGTCAACTGTCAAGTGGGCTATTACAATAGGTCTCCTAACTGGCCTTTTGGCATAACATAATTCTTTTCCTATAGTTTCTCATTCCTCAGCCCCCCTCCCTGCTGCTGTGACCATAAACTCTTTAAGACGTAATTGTGATTATTTCAGCTCAGCTCTTTAAACCTCTTCAATGGGGGCAGGCATTTGGCACAGTGGTTAAGATGTCGCTAGGAACACCCTCATCGCTTGCCATAGTACTTGGGTCAGGTACTGCTCCTCAGCCTGAGTGCCAGCTTCCTGCTACTATGTTCCCTGGGAGGCAGCGGATGATGACTCAGGTACTGTGTCCATATAACCCATGTGGGAGACCCGGATTGAGTTCCTGGCTTCTGGTTTCAGCCTGGCCCACCCCTGGCTGTTACGGGCATATGAGGAGTAAACCAGGGCACCATCTGTCTGTCTCTGTTTTACTAAAAAATAGTGAAAAAACAAACAGAACCCTTCAATGATTTTCCATTTCTCATAGGAAAATGTCCCAAATATTTAGCAAGACCCTCTGTATTCTGACCCCCATATATCTACTGGGTCAGCCTTGTCAAAGGGCATCTCCCTTTCAGCTTTTCCCCCTCATTTTCTCAATTCTTCTGTGCTCTCCATACTTGCCCCCCCATTTTATCTAATTCTGCCTTTGCTCACTGAATTTCATTGCCTAAAATAGTTATTATATTTTGGGCCCCAGATCATGTGTTATATTCTTTATGAAGTCATTGCCAGAGTCTTCTATCAGAACATCTAGCATAATTCCTGAATTTAACGTATTCTCTCACTCTTTGGACTGGAAATAATGGACAGAAAGATTCATGTGCCTTTCATCTTTGTATCTCTATACACTACATAACACCTGGCATCTAGTTGAAGATTGAATTACTTTTGATGTGTAGGATTATTCTGTTTCCAGTCAAATGAAGCTTGGTGGTATAATCTGTAAATACACTTTCCTTTTTTATTGGGTAAAAAGCCTCTTAAAAATCCAAGCCACTTCCTAAATATTTAAAGTGGCCACAAATTTAAGTTTGTTTCCAGGATTACACAACTGTTATGCAGCTTCTCCTTTGTTGCTAGTTATCAGAGAAAGTAAATGCAGCTTTTAGACTACATAATTTATAACTTCATGCCATGGGTTCAAACCCATAAAATCCCTGTTTAATTAGTGTGAATTATGTACAATTTGGTTAAGAATTGTGCTGATTGTCTCAATGGAATATCCCCAGAGAAAGGAATATTTTAGAATGAGTAATTTAAAAGAAGATGCACTTCCATTGTATTTAGCTTAAAAGCTTGCATTCAATCAAGTCACTTTGGTTTTCAGTAAAATACCCAGCATCTGGGTGTTAATTAGTGATCCAGATTCTCTGGGTCAGGTGGAAACCATGCCTACAGAAACCCAGAAACTCATAAACACCTTCTATTCTCCCACAGGTATTTGTAAAGATAGGATTTTTTGAAGTGTTAGGAAGGAAAGACACCACATTTTTATAATGTTAACTTGAGCCACTTCAGATTCTGATCAGAAATATGCGGACATATGAACAGCCACAGTTTTCACAATTACATTAAGGTTTGGGATTTCAGTTACAGCATAATTGAAACATTTCAGGTTCCAGAATAAATGAGAGCACTTCCAAGACTTTTTTTTTTTTGACAGGCAGAGTGGACAGTGAGAGTAGAGACAGAGAGAAAGGTCTTCCGTTTCCGTTGGTTCACCCCTCAATGGCTGTTGTGGCCGGTGCACTGTGCCCATCTGAAGCCAGGAGCCAGGTGCTTCTCCTGGTCTCCCATGAGGTGCAGGGCCCAAGGACTTGGGCCATCCTCCACTGCACTCCCGGGCCACATCAGAGAGCTGGACTGGAAGAGGAGCAACTGGGACAGAATCCTACGCTCTGACTGAGACTAGAACCCCGGGTGCAGGCACAGCAGGCAGAGGATTAGCCTATTGAGCCGCGGCGCCGGCCACTTCCAAGACTTTGTGCATGTTAGTCTACATTCTCCTGAACCATGCCCTTCTGCCTGAGATTCACCCAGAGGGATAATATACCTACCACACTTCCCCAGAATCAACAAATACCCCCAAGAAACTGAACAACAACAAAACAAATAGTCCAGTTAAGAAATGGGCCAAAGACTTGAACAGGCAATTTTTAAGAGAGGAAATTTAAATGACCAACAGACACATGAAAAAATACTCAGGATCACTAGCCATCAGGGAAATGCAAATCCAAACCTCAATAAGGTTTCACCTCATCCCAGTTAAAATGGTTCTTATACAGAAATCAATAAACAATAAATGGTGGCAAGGTTGTGGGGAAAAAGGTACCCTAATCTACTGTTGATGGGAATTTAAACTGGTCCAGCCAGTGTGGAAGAGTATATAGATACTTCAGAAATCTGAATATAGACCTACAATATGATGCAGACATCTCACTCCTGGGAATTTACCCAAACCAAAAGAAATAAACGTATGGAAGTGTTATGTGTACCCTCATGTTTACAGCAGCTCAATTCACAATAGCTAACATATGGAATCAACCCAGATGCTCATCAGCTGATGACTGGATACATTAATTATGGTATATATATATATTATTATTATTATTAGAGAGAGAGAGTACTATTCAGATGTAAAAAAAATGAAATCCTGTCTTTTGCAATATAATAGACACACCTGGAAACCATTATACTTAGTGAAATAGGTCAGTCCCAAAAGACAAATAGCATATGTTTTCCCTCATCTGTGGTAACTAATAGAGTACCTAAAATGCATTGTATTAGAGTGAAATGGACACTTAAGAGTTGATTGTTGTTTAGAGCCCTTGTCTCTACTGTTGAAGAACAGTACTTTCTTTCTTCATACTATTTGTTGAACTCTTTACTTAGTATATGGCTAACATTATGAGTATAAAGTAAACTAAAAATGTTTTGTAAAAATTAAGAGTGGGAATAGAAGATGGAGGATTAAGGGATGGAGCATGGGCAGGAGGGAGGGTAGAGTGGGAAGTATCAGTATGTTCCCTAATCTATATATATGAAATTTATATAACTTAAATTTATGGAAAAAAGTGGCTAGTGATGTCCTTGCCTATTCAAAGCAGGTACTGAACATATATTTATTCCTTTGCCCTTACCCTTCACCCTACCACTTATTAGAGATTAGGATGTGCAGAAATTTTGTCTTATATGTGGTCAAATATTAACAATGTGGAGTTTATAAAACTCCGCTGATTCTGCTGAAAAGGCTGCCTCATCTCGTGGACTCTGCACTAGTCGAGGATATAAGCACTTTCTTCAAATCTCAGTTTCTATTTCTGGGTTGCTATTTGACCTTGCATATTATAATTAGATTTGCAGCTTTTGCAAATATGCAGACATCTATCCCACTGCGTGTAGCATGGTGACAGAAAACTAGTTTAAATAGTGCCAGGCCCAGATCTCATATTTTCTGCTTGTAAAAGCTGTGTTTGTAAATGCTTTCTTTTTATTTGTGATGGATCCTTCTATACTTATATATAACATGCTTGATAGTCTATCTTTATTTCCACAGTCGTTACAAATGGGGATTATTAAAGCAGACCTTTAACTGTTTTCAGGTGCCTTAAATCCATTATAGAACCTCATTGCATCTAAATAAAAAGAAAATCTTGGCTGGTTTCTCTGCACAAATAATTGTTTCCCTTCCAATTATCCTCCTTATAGGCCTAAGTGTTTTCATCTAGTTATTTTTGGTGGTAGATTCTCTTAGTGATTTACATTTTTAAACACAGGATTTGGCCATTCACTTGTGCATTCATTCATTAATTCCTTACATACTTAGAGCCTGCATAAATGAAAGGAGTTCTATAATGCAATAAAAATTATTTTAGGGTTAAAAAAGTCTTTGAAATCTATGAATCATTTTTTCATAATGTACATTTTCCATCAACTGTTTGAACTTGTCTTGTATATGTGAGGCACTGTTCTTTCTCCTAAAACAGGTCATGCAAAGTGCCTGCCCAGCTTTGTAGAGACTCAAAGCACCCTTTTTGAATTCATCAAGGATACATAACACTCATTTCTCTCTCAACTGTTGGATTGCTGTCTGTATCACTCTTTTTGTATGTGTGATTGCTGTAGATTTTCTAATATGCACATTTAACTCATAAAATGATATTATTTAAATTAAGCCTATGTTATTTCATCTATAATAAAAGAAAGGTACAAAGAATATTTCTGTAATAGTTTTCTATTTCTTCTTAACTAATTACCATTAATAAAGTGGTTTAGATGAATACTCCTTATCATCTTACAGTTCCAAGTCCAAGTCCAGGTAGATTCAGCTGGGTGCTATGTTCATATGAGTAACTGAAATCAACATGGTAGCCAGTCTTATATTTCAAAGCAAAGAATCTGCTTCTAAGCTCATTGACATTGATGGCTCTGAGGTTTTTGTTCCCTTATAGTCAGGGGTCAGGGAGCTGCACTCAACCTTAGTTGTCTCATATTCTTCGTAGGATGCCCCCGCTCCCCGCCATGACATTCTGTGGCTTGATATGGTCACTTGATACTTCCCCTGCTTCAAATGTCTTACTTTTTCTGAGGACATCTGAGAAAATGCTCTGCTTTGAAAGAACTCATGTGATTATACTCAACAGAGATAATCTTGCTATTTGAATATCAATTTATTAATCTTTATTTCATTTATAAAATGCCTTTGACCAAGGGCCTGCACTGTGATCCGGTAGGTTATGCCTCTGCCTGCAACCCTAGCATGCCTAGCATGCCTCATGCTCTCTGCCCTACTCCCAGCTCATGTCGTGATGGCTCCTCTTCTGATCCAGCTCTCTACTGATGAACTGGGAAAGCAGTGGAAAATGGCCCAAGTGCTTGGGCCCCTGCACCCATGTAGGAGACCCAGAAGAAGGTCCTGGTTACTTACTTGTTATCACCCCAGCTCCAGCCATTGCAGCCATTTGGGGAGTGAACCAGTAGATGGAAGACCTCTCTGTCTCTTGCTCTCTCTCCATCTGTAACTCTATCTCTGAAACAAATAAGTCTTAAAAAAATACTTTTGGCTAAGTACCATAAGCTAATCAAAGGTTTGATATTCCGTGGTTTTCACAATCCTGTCCTGGGGGTTAGGGTAGGAAATATTGAAGCACATTTTTTAAACATTTAATTTATTTATTTTGAAATTCAGAGTTACAGAGAGAGAGGGAGAGATAGGGTGAGAGAGTGAGAGGGTGAGAGTGAGAGTGAGCGAGAGATCTGCTGTTCGTTGGTTTACTCCCCACATGGAGGCAACATACAGGGCTGGGCCAGGCTGCAGTCAAGAATCAGGAGCTTCATCCCATCTCCCAAATGGGTGACAGGGGCCCAAACACATGGCCCATCTTTCACTCCTTTTCTCAGGTCATTAGCAGGGAGCTTTATCTGAAGTGAAACAACTGAAATAAGAATTGGTTGAGAAGTAAAAAACAATATATTCTTGTTTTTCATACTATGCAGTTGGATAATGCTCTTTTTATTGGGGGAGAGGAATTTGGCTTGTCTTTTATTTATTTTTGAATTTTTATATAAGATTTAGGAACATACTGATACTTCTCTTCTTACCCTCCCTCCTGTCCATGCTCCATCCCTTCCTCCTCCATTTCTTTACTGGATTGTTTGCTTTGTTGTTGTTGAGTTTCATGAGGTCTTTTGTTTTTCAGGGCAGAAGCTTCTCAATATGTCATTTTGGCTTTGATTGTGCTTCTGGGGTCTTTTCCAAGAAGTCTATGCTTACGCAAATATCTTATAGAGTTTCTCCATTGTCCCCTAATAATTTAATGGTATCAGGTCATAAATTTAGATCTTTATCCATTTTGAGTGGATTTTTATGTAGGGTGTAAGGTAGGGTTCATGTTTCAAACTTACATGTGGTAATCCAGTTTTCCCAGCACCATTTTTTGAAGAAACTGTCCTTGCTCCAGGGATTGATTGTATCTCCTTCATCCAAGATTAGTTGGTTCTAAATGGGTGGATTGATTTCTGGAGTTTCTATTCATTTCTATTGACCTACATATCTGTTTTTGTTCTAGTACCAGGCTGTTTTGATAATAACTGCCCTGTCTTATGTCTTAAAATCTAGTATTTTGATGCCTTTGGCTTTGTTTTTGTGGTATAAGGTTCCTTTAGCTGCTAAGGTCTGTTTGTTTCCAGATGAATTTTAGCATTGTTTTTTTCTGGATATGAGAAGAATGTCCTTTGTATCTTGGTGGGGATCACATTGAATCTATAAATTGCTTATGGTAGTATGGACACTTTGATGATACTGATTCTTCCAATCCATGTATATGGAATATTTTTCCATTTTTTGTCTTCTATTTGTTTCTTTAATGTTTTATATTTTCACCATAGAGATTTGACACCCTTGATTAAATTTATTCCAAGGTATTTAATTTTTTAAACTATTGTGAATGTACTGAATGTAGAAGTTTTTTCTCAGCCATGGCATTGTCTGTGTATACAAAGGCTATTTATTTTTGTGTGTTTATTTTATACCGTGCCCCTTTATCAAACTCTTAGGAGTTCTGATAATCTCTCAGTGAAGTCTTTTGGATTCCCTATATAAAGAATCATGTCATCTGCAAATAGGGATAGTTTGACTTCCTCCTTTCTAATTTGTATCCCTTTGATTTGTTTTTCTTGCCTAGTGGCTCTGGCTCAAACTTCCAGGACTGTATTGAATAGCAGTTGTGAGAATGGTCATCCTTGTGTGGTTCTGATTATAGTGGAGATGCTTCTAACTTTTCCCCATTCAAAAAGGTGATGGTTGTGGGTTTGTCATAAATTGCCTTGAATGTTTTGAGAAATGTTCCTTCTATACTCAATTTACTTAAGGTTTTCATCATAACAGGTTGTGGTATTTTATCGAATACTGTTCTCTGCATCTATTGAGATAATCATATGGTTTTGTTCTTCAGTTTGTTAATGTGATATATCACATTTATGGATTTGTGAATGCTGAGCCATCCATGCATACCAGGGGTAAATACCACTTGCTGTACTGAATCATGTTGCTGATGTTTTGTTGGATTTGATTCATTAGCATTTTATGATGATTGTTACATCTTTATTCATCTGAGATATTGGTCTATAGGTCTGTTTCTCAATTGTATATTTTTATGGCTTAGGAATTAAGGTAATGCAGGTTTCATAGAAGGATTTTGGGAGGATTCCTTCCCTTTAAGTTATTTTCAATTGCTTGAGAATAATTGGAATTAATTCTCTCTAAATGTCTGGTAGAATTCAGCAATGAAGCTATCCGGTCATGGTCATTTCTTTGTTGGGAGGGTCTTTATTATTGATTCAATCTCTGTCTTGGTTATTTGTCTGTTTAGGTATTCTTTCTCTTCATGACTCAATTTTGGTAGATTGTATGTGTCTAGGAATCTAACCATTTCATCTAGGTTTCCCAATTTCTGGCATATGGCTCATTGTAGTAATTCTTGAGGATTTTTATTGTTTCTCTGGTAACTTATTGCATTTTCTTTTTCTTCTCTGATTTTATTGATTTGGGTCTTCTCCCTGTGTTTTTTGTTTTGTTTTGTTTAGAAGGGTCAATGTTATATCAATTTTGTTTATTTTTTCAAAAAAACCAACTCCTAATTTCACTGATATTTTGTATCTTTTATTTCAATTTTGTTTACTTCTTTTCTATTTTAATTATTTATTTCCTCCTACTAATTTTGAGTTTGCCTTGCTGTTGTTTCTTTAATTCCTTGACATGTATTGCTAGCTCAATTACTTGGTACCTTCCAGTTTCTTGATGCAGTCACCAACTGCTATAAACTTCCCTCTTAATACTGCTTTTATTGTACTCCATAAGTTTTTTTTTTTTTTAATTTTATTTGACAGGTAGAGATATAGACAGTGAGAGAGAGAGAGAGACAGAGAGACAGAGAGAAAGGTCTTCCTTCCATTGGTTCACCCCCCTAAATGGCTACAACAGCTGGAACTACATGGGTCCAAAGCCAGGAGCCAGGTGCCTCCCCTTGGTCTCCCACGCAGGTGCAGGGTCCCAAGCACTTGGGTCATCCTCCGCTGCCTTCCCAGGCCACAGCAGAAAGCTGGACTGGAAGAGGAGCAACTGGGACTAGAATCTGGTGCCCATATGGGATGCTGGCGCCACAGGTGGAGGATTAACCTAATGCCACAGTGCCACCCCCCACCAAGTTTTAATATGATATAGTTTCCTTCATTTATTTCCAGGATTTTTTTTACTTCTCTTTTGATTTCTTCTATGACCCATTGTTCATTCAGGAGCATGTTTTTCAGTCTCCATGTGTTTGCATATGATTTAGAGATTCTTGAGTTGTTGATTTCCAGATTCATTCCATTTTTGTTAGAGAAGATGCATGGTATGATTTTGATATTTTTGTATTTGCTGAGACTTGCTGTATGGGCTTGCATATGACCTATCCTAAAAAAAAAAATTCATGCACTGATAAGAAAGTGTATTCTTAAACAGAAGGATGAAAAGTTCTGTTTGTATCTATTAGTTCTGTTTGGTCCAAAGTATCGATTAACTCTGTTGATTCATTGTTGATTTTCTGTATAGCTGATCTATCCATTGATGAAAGTGGGTTGTTGAAGTCCCATGTTATTATTGTATTGGAGTCTATGTCTCTCCCTTTAGATGCATTAACTTTCTTTTAAACACCAGGCATCCTGTAATTGGGTGCATATGCATTTATTATAGTCACATCTTCCTGTTGATTTGATCCATTAATCATTACGTTGTGCTCTTTTGTCTCTATTAACAGTTTTTTGTCATTGTCTGTTTTGTATGATAGCATGATTGCTATATCTGCCCTTTTTTGCTTTCCGCGAGCATGAATATTTTTTCCATCTTTTTACTTTCTTTTTTTTTAAAGTTTATTTGAAGGTAGATTTATAGACAGTGAGAGAGAGAGACAGAGAGAACAGTCTTCCTTCCATTGGTTCACCCCTGAAAGGGCTGCTGCGGCTGGAGCTACACTGATCCGAAGCCAGTAGCCAGGTGCTTCTTCCTGGTCTCCCATGCAGGTGCAGGGGCCCAAGCATTTGTGCCATCTTCCACTACCCTCCCAAGCCACAGCAGAGAGCTGGACTGGAGGAGAAGCAACTGGGACTAGAACCTGGCTTCCATATGGGATGTCGGCGCCACAGGCAGAGGATTAACCAAGTGAGCCATGGTGCCAACCCCCTATTTTTTACTTTCAGTCTCTGTGTATCTTTGTTGTTGAAGTATTTTTTCTTGTTGGTGGAAAACAAATGGGTCTTATTTTTTAATCCATTCAGCCAGTCTGTATCTTTAACTGGATAGTTGAGGCCATTTGCACTCAAGGTGACTATTGATAAGTGATGACTTGGCTCTTCCATTTCTCTATAAATATTTCTATTGTTTACTTGGATTTCCTTTGTGCTTTTACTAGGAGTTTCTTTGCCTTCACTTTCTTTCATACTGATGACTATCTTTCAGTGTATCTGTGTGTAGCACATCTTTAAGCATCTTTTGTAAGACTGTTCAACTGCTGACAAATTCTTCCAATTTCTGTTTGTTATGGAAGGTTTTTATTTCATCTTCATTCCTAAATGATAACTTTGCAGGGTATAATATTCTGGGTTGGTAATTTTTTCTCTTAAGACTTGAACTATGTCTCTCCATTCTCTCCTAACCTGTAGAGTTTCTGATGAAAAGTCAGCTGTAAGTCTAATTGGAGATCATCTGAAATAATCTAGCAATTCTTTCATGCAGATTTTAGAATATTTTCTTTATGTTTTACCATAGAAAGTTTGACTACAAGATGTCATGATAAAGATCTTTTCTGCTCATGTCTACTAGGAGTTGTACGTGCTTCTTGTACTTGGGCATTCCTTTCTTTCTCCAAATTGGAGAAGGTTTCTGTAATTATTTCACTAAATAGACCTTCTAATCCATTATTTCTTTCCATGCCTTCAGGAACTCATAAGACCCATATTTTGGGTTGTTTGGTAGTATCCCATAAATCTCCGACACAGTTTTTAATTTTTCTAATTTCCTCTTCCTCCTCCTCCTCCTCCTCTTTCTCCTTCTCCTTCTCCTTAATTTTTCTGATAGATTTTCAAAGAGATGTCTTCTAGCTTGGATATTCTTTTTTCTCCCTCACCAATCTGTTGCTAAGGCTTTCCACTGTATTTTTTATTTGACCTAATGAATTCTTCATTTATTGTTTTCAAGAATAATTTATTTGAAAGAGTTACACAGAGAAAGGAGAGGCAGAGAGAGCGAGCGAGAAGTCATCCATCCACTGGTTTACTCCCCAATTGGCTGTAATGGTTGAGGCTGCGCCAATCTCAAGCCCAGGAGCCAGGAGCTTCCTTTGGGTCTCCCATATGGGTACTGGGACCCAAGGGCTTGGACCATATTCCACTGCTTTCCCAGGCTATAGCAGAGGGGTGGATCAGAAGTGGAGCAGCCAGGTCTTGACCGGTGCCCATATGGGATGCCAGCACTGGAGGTGGCAGCTTTAACCATTATACCACGGCGCTGGCCCATGAATTCTTCATTTCTAGTATTTCATTTTGATTTCTCTTTAAAATCTCAATTTCATGGAAGAACTTTTCATTCTTGTCATGTATGGGTTTCTTTAATTTATAGATTTGCTTCTCATTACTTCTGAGTAATCCTAAGATTAACCTTTTTAATTCCATTTTAGGCATTTCATCAATCTCTTCATCCTTACATTCCAATATTGAAGTGTTGTGTTCCTCTCTGTGGAGGGGGTGGGTTCATGTTGTCATCCTTACTCTTGTTACTCAAATTCTGCATTTACTTTTATACATTTGTGGAGATACTACCCCCTCCCACCCCAGTGGCTTTTATCTTTCAAAGATGCCTCTGTGGCTTAGTGGATTGTCTGCTCTTTCAGTGAATTCTAGGAGGTGTGCCCAGGGAATTCTGGTCAGTGCTCCTGGGTGGCATAAGTATCCAGGGTGAAACCCAAGTTCAGTGTGGTAATATCTTGTTAATCAAAGGTGGTGGGGGGCTGGCACCATGGCTCACTTGGTTAATCCTCTGCCTGCAGCACCAGCATCCCACATGGGAGCCGGGTTCTAGTCCCAGTTGCTCCTCTTCCAGTCCAGCTTTCTGCTGTGGCCCGGGAGGGCAGTGGAAGATGGCACAACTGCTTGGTACCCTGAACCTGCATGGGAGACCAGGAGGAAGCACCTGGCTCCTGGCTTCGGATCAGCATAGTCCCTGTGGTAGCAGCCCTTTCGGGGGTGAACCAATGGAAGGAAGACCTTTCTCTCTGTCTCTCTCTCTTGCTGTCTAACTCTAGCTGTCAAATAAATAAAAGAATAGAAGATGGGTGTGTTGTCACTTCTATTGTCATAATCACACTCTCACCTCCTCTGTTCCAAGTTGATCAGTGCCTGGGAGTTAACTCTCAGTGGGTGTAGTAATCATTAGTGCTTCTTCATTAACTGCTTAAGGGATCTGTGCAGTCCTCAGTGTGAGCACGGATCCCACTGCAGTGACCACCCCAGGCAACCAGGGTGAAGAACCAAAGTGACTCCATTTTAAAACAATAAAAAAAAACAGCCTCCATTTCCCATAGCAGACCCGGGTCCTTGTAAAAGCAGGCATTCAGGCATTCCAGAGATACCAAAGCTTAGTAGGGACAGCTAGCTCGTAACTCTTTTTTCCTGCTGATGTAGTCCTTTTTTCCTTTAAAAACTCTCCCAAACAAAGACCGGGGCCTCACTCCTTCCTCCGCTGTGCCATTTGGTTGGATGGGGTCCCTGTCGCAGCTTGTACTCCCGAGTAAACCTTGCTTCTGCAATTCAGTATAATTGAATCTCTGGGGGTCTCTGCAGGGATCTATCAATCTGGGCGCAACATATTTTTTGGTGCCCTACAAGGGAGCACGTGGAGTCACACACAGTGGTTGCCCAGAGACCCAGCTACACCCTGTGCCCTCTTGTGATGTCTTGTGCCCTCTTCTACTGTCTCAGCATTCAGGGCTCTCACAGGCATGGGCTACAGAAGATCCACTCCACCCTGTTAGCCTGTCCAATCCCCAGAGAAGCTGGGTTGTTCCCAGAGCCAGCAGCTTGTGGGTGCTTTGTCTAGGCAGTTTAAACCCTGGAGCTCTGTAATCTGTGATATGTTGTCAGTCTGGGGGCACCTCACAGTCATATGTGCGTATCTAACCACCTTTTAATCTTCCCTGGCAGACTCAGAGTCTGTGGGATATGTGGATTTTCCCTCTGGTAAAATCCCTGGGTCACACACATGCATAATACATGTTGGCTGCAGCCTACTCATTTCATTATCATATTGGACCCATATAAGAATCTCAGCACCTGGTACTAATGTCAGAATGGCTCCTTCTCCCTGCCAGTCACTGGCTGTGTGTACTAAAGCTGCTGTAGTTGCCTCTGCTGACAAGATGGGACTGTCCCTGCCAGCTGCTAAGTGCATGCTGGGTGTGTAGCTGCTGCCTACTTATGCTTAAATGGTACCTGCCTTCTCTTAGCTGTTTGGGAGGTGCTGTTGTGGGACGGCTTGTAGGGGAATCGGGAGAGAGGGATGTGCTCTTTTTCTCTGTGGAGCAGGTACCCTGTTCCCCTCAGGGATCTGGGCTGCACTAAAAGACACTGTAGACCACTAGGCTCTCCCTCTGACTATATCACCAGTGGCAAGGGTGGCTGTAGTCTGATCTCACCTTACTCTCCACAGCTGGTACTTTCCCTGGCTCAGGACTGTTGGGGTCCTGTGTTGTGTTAGTACTCGTTACTATGTGTCTGCACCTTCCACACAGATCCATGGCGTCTCTCCTTTTTCCGCAGAATCTCCACTGCAGTTTTCCCTCCAGCTCTCCCCAGAGAATACACTTTCTCTCTCTCTCTCTCTCTTTTTTTTTTTTTACTATTTTTGATTTTTGACACTTTTTTAGAAAAGATTTATTTTATTTATTTGAAAGACAGAGTTACAGAGAGAGGTAGAGACAGAGAGAGGTTTTCCATCTGCTGGTTCACTCCCCAATTGGCCACAACGGCCGGAGCGGTGCCAATCCAAAGCCAGGAGCCAGGAGCTTCTCCCAGGTCTCCCATGTGTGTGCAGGTCTCCCACCTGAGCCATATTCTACTGCCTTTCCAGGCCATAGCCGAGGCTGGATCAGAAGAGGAGCAGCCAGGACTAAAACTGGCACCCATATGCGATGCCGGCGCATCACGCCAGGGCGTTAACCCGCTGCACAACAATGCCGGCCCCATGGACACTTTTAAGATTTACTTTTTGTCATTCATTTTAAGCAATTTGATTTCAATAGGAATTGTGTTGTTTTCTTTGCATTTATCTTAGAGGTTCGTTGTGCTTCCTGGATCTGTGCAATTATGGTTTTAATCAAATCTGGTAGTTAATTCTTCAATTTCTTTTGGTTCCACTCTTACTCCTTTATTTCTGTTACTCCAATTACATGTGTGGTAGACCTCTTGATGTTGTTGTTCCAGATATTCTTGAAACTCTGATTAACTTCCCAGTGATTTTCTTCACTGCCTCCTTGTGGCTAGCTTTTAGTACTCTTTCTTTCAATTGTAGTGCCCAATCTGCCATCAAGATAATCTAATCTTCTTTTTTTTTATTGCAGACATTTAGTTTTTTTTTTTTATAAATTATCATTATTGTACTTAGAATTCCAACTTATTCACTATGTTCATATTTTCCTATAAATCCTTAGATACAAGGATTGTATTTCAGAGTTTCTGGAAAACAGGGATGAAAAGATAAGTTCATTTTAGTTCAAAATATTTTGAAATCCATGTGCAATTTTTTTCATAATATGCATTTTCCTTGGATATTTTGGTGAAAACCCCCACTACATATCTAATATTTAATTCCAATACTTATGTCATCTTTGGTTGTGTTTCTATATATGTTTTCTTCCTTGATTATAGGTCACATTTTCATGCTTCTTTGCATTATTTTGTGATGTTATGTTGTCTACAACCTATATTTCATGGTTTTTTAAAGAGTATAGAATTATGTTTTATCTTGCTATGACTTATGTTTGGGTAGATTTAGGATAGTCATTGTTCTAAAACCAAAATAATATTACTTTTTGACATATTGTCTTTCTGGTGCCTCAGCTGAATGTCTCTGAAGTTCAATGAAGTCACTCATTCTGGACAATCAGATGTTCAGTGTCTCTTAGTACTGTGTGATTTCTGGGGCCTCCATCCAACACACGGTCCCAGTAACTGTTTTCCCCAGGTATCTTGGAGTCTTGTTCTGCATATATGCAAATAAATATTGAGTTGAAAAGAACATCTTTACGTGTCTGGAGATTCTTCTCTGTATAGCTTCCTTCTCTCTAATCTACTCTGAAAATTTCTACTGACTCAATAGCCCTGTTCTCTAGTCTCCATTCCCCTACCCAATCTGCCCACTGCTTTTCATTCAGATACTTCTCTACTGCACTTTGGAGCTCATGGATGTCAGTCTTTTCTCTCAAAAAACAAATCCAATAGCTCTTCTGTCATATCTAAAACTGGAAATAGACACTTGTAGAATTTAAAGTTTTTGTTTCATAATAATATACTTTGGATATTAATTTCATTAAAAATTGTTTCACTATGTCCTAAGAGATTTTACGTGGAATATGTGTTTCATTATGCTTTATCAACTTTGTGAAGCATTCTTAAACTGAGGTATTTCCTACTGCCTCTGGTTTTATATTTTACCTTGGGGAACAATATTTCAACATCTTGTTTCCCATTTGTTTTCTTCTTATAGTTTAATTTGGAGTTTAGAATTGTTGTCTTGATAATATCTTAAAAATGCTTCATTTTTCTGCCTATCAATTTTAAACTTTGGGCTCTTCCACTCTGCTATAATTCTCCATCAGTCTCATTTAGTTTTTCACTAATGGCTAAAGTTGAGTGACTCACAAGTTGCATGACTAGTCACTAATGTGATTACATACAAACATTCTTCTGCCAATTGTAGGATGAGAGAGAGAGAGAGAGAGAGAGAGAGAGAGAGGTCTTCTATCCACTGGTTCACTCCTCAGTTGGCCACAATGGCCGGAGCTGTGCTGATCCGAAGCCAGGAGCCAGGAGCCTCTCCTCTGAGTCTTCCATGCGGGCACAGTGGCCCAAGGACTTGGGCCATCCTCTGCTGCCTTCCCAGGCCACAGCAAAGCGCTGGATCAGGAGTGGAACAGCCGGGTTTGAACTGGCACCCACATGGGATGCCAGAGCTCCAGGCCAGGGCATTAACCTGCTGTGCCACAGCACCAACCTGCTGTGCCACAGCACTGGCCCCTGTACTTTGTATTTTCTAGTGTGTTAATTTAGCCAGATTCTTTTAGTGCAAATGTTTCCTGTAGTCATTCTAATGGAGTCTAACATCTGTTTAAAAACTCATTTAATTAATTAAAATCAAATGCGCTCACTTAAATGCGTCCTTTGCTTGTAGAATGTTATTTCTTTGTCATAAAGGTAAAGTATGTCCTATATACAGACTATTGCCAGACTCAAACACGTAGCAGAGTCATGAAGCTGCCTCTCATTTTACTGGAACTCTAGGATGCCTAAAATCTTGTCCAAGATTTGTATCATGATGAATGACACTCAATGACATTCCGTTGTTTTGTTAATAGAGCAGGATGAGCTGCTATAGTATACATTCTCGTTAACCAAGTCAATCTGATTTTTGTTTTCTCTTGAGACAATGTCCTTCCTCAGAATTTTGTTTAAAGATTTATTTTATTTACTTGAAAAAGTTACAGAGAGAGTATGTGAGACAGAGGAAGCGCAGAGAGAGAGAGAGTGCGTGGGAGATTTTTCCATCTGCTGTTTTATTCCCCAGAAGTCCACAGTGGCCAGGGCTAAGGCTGGGCCATGCCAAAGCCAGTATCTAGGAGCTTCCTTTGGGTCTCCCACATGGGTTCAGGGGCCCAAGCACTTGGCCCATCCTCTGTTGCTTTCCCAGGGGCACTAGCAGGGAGCTGGGTTGGAAGTTGAGCATCTGGGACTTGAACCAGTACCCATATGAGATGCTGGCATCATAGGTGGTAACTTTACCTGCTATGGCACAATCCTGGTCCCCTCAGCATTTCTTTTTTAAAAAAAAATATTTCTTTATATATTTGAAAGTCAATGTTACAGAGAGAGGGAGAAACAACAGAGAGAGAGAGAGAGAGGTCTTCCATCTGCTGGTTCACTACCCAGATGGCCACAATGCCTGGGGCTGGGTGATGCCACAGGAGCTTCATCTGGGTCTTCCACATTGGTGGCAGGCCATCAAACAATTGGACTATCTTTCACTACTTTCCCAGGCACATTAGCATGTGGCTGGCTTGGAAGTGGAACAACTGGGACGCGAACTGGTTGGTGCCCATGTGGGATGCTGGCGTCACAGATGGCAGCTTTCCTTGCTACATCATGACACAGGGGCCCCCTTCCTTGGGTTTTGTAACCTTTGCAAAGTGTAAGTCCTTATTTTCTGCCCTTTGTTTTCATTTTATCTTCTGTCTAAATATATGATACTGCTTGGTTTGTTGTTTCATGCTATAGTTTGCTTTTTTCCTTTTATCTTAGAGTTCTCAGGGCCTTGATCATGTGTTACTTGTATTTTTTGTAACACAGAAGGCCTTGACAAGGACTTGTCAATGTAGTGATTATCCAGCTCTTGCACCCTGAAGTACCGGATAATTAGATTGTGAAGGAAATTTTTTCCTTTCGCTGGTACTCTTCTCATGGGGTCCGAGCTCTACCACTATGTCAAATATTATAAACCCTTTGATGCGCTTAGCCACTGGGTAAAATTTCAAAAATGCCTTTTAGGAAAACCTAACTGAAAATATTGGATTTTTTTTCCAAGACTTATGAGAAAGTGGGCAACTCCACATAATGATCTCTGGCTTTACGGGAAATATAGATTATGTTAGTCAAGGTTCTCCATATAAATGGAACCAATATAAATATAGAGATAGGTAGATAACCATTAGATGGGGAGAGGGGAAAACAAAAGAGGAGGGGGGAAAGGGGGGTGGGGGGAAGACAGAGAGAGAGAAAGAGAAATGGTCTCTAAGTTGGAGAACCAGGAGAGCTAGTGTTGTAATTCAATCCACAGCCAAAAGCCTGGGGCCAGTGCTGTGGTGTGGCTGGTAAGGCATCCATCTGCTGCATCCTATATGGGCACCTGCTCGAGTCCCAGCTACTCCTCTTTTGATTCAGCTTCCTTGTAATGTCCCTGGGAAAGCAGAAGAGAGCTGCTCAAGGGGTTGGCTCCCAGTACCCACGTGGGAGACCCAGATGAAGCTTCTGGCTCTTGGCTTTGGCCTGGCCATTTGGGGAGTAAATCAGTGGATGGAAGACCTCTCTCTGTCTCTCTCTGCTTCCTCTTTTCCTCTCTTTAACTCCACCTTTCAAATAAATAAATAAATCTTAAGAAAAAAAATCCAAAGACCTGAGAACCAACAGAGCTGATGATATAAATGTGAAGCCAAAGATTTTAGGGCAGGAGAAGCTGGCTGCTATCCCAGTTCAAGGAGAGAGAGAGAGAGAGAGAGAGAGAGAGAGAGAGAGAGAGAGAGAATATGAGAATATGATATGATATGAATATATTTGCTCTTCCTTGTTCTTTTTCTCCTGTCCATGTCTTCGGTGGATGGCAGGATGTCCACCCACACTGGGAAGGGAGAACTTTTATTCCGTCTACCCATCCGTCTACCCATTCAATCTCTTCTGAAAACATCCTCACAGACCTGCTCAGAAATAATAATCTCTCAGTCGTCTGAGCATGCCCAAGCTGAGTCAAGCTGATGGATCACAAGGACAAGTGAACAAAGCATGGTTAGTTCTTCGAGGAGGGCAGAGAGGGTGTGTGGGCTCTGTGAGGGAACCCAGGTCCCACCTGTGCCTCCCTGCAGCTGGCGCTGTCCCCTCTGTCCCTCATCTCTGCATTTCTTCCCTTCCATCTTCCGTTCCAGTCTGAACAGCACAGAAAAGGGGAAGGTAGGGAAGAATAGGTCAGGAAAAGAAGCATTAGTGATGAGACAGAGGATGAAAGTAGCTGGGTGGGGCACGGAGAGGTAGCAGGGGTGGTTGCTAGTTACTCTGCAGGCAACTTAGAGGAAAGGAAAAGACCCTTCCTTCTTTCACATCTCAAACCCTGAACCAAAACTCCCTGTATACTCAGAAACCAGTAGATTCAATTTGTAGTCATTTTCAGAGAAGTCAAATGCATACTTCCTGTCTCTTCTCTAGGCTTTTTTTTTCTTTTCTTTCCAATAACTTGGATGATTGAGCCTTTCCTATCTTTGCTGCCACTTCCCAAATTGGCCTCTTTGGACTAGTATAGATTCTCTGACAAGGGGATTATTTATTGCTACATAGATTTTCTGTCTCTTGCTCCTTAGGGTGTAGTGTGCTTTATTTTCCTCTTTTTCTTCCTTTGTTTGCTTCATTGTCTCATTTCATGCTATTTTCTCATGAAATAAAAAAAAATTCTGTTCCTAGCTTACATTTTTTTCCCTAAAAAGATTTTTCAAGCAGCTTTTGCCCTCAAAATTTTTCCTCTCATGTATTTGTCCTCTATACTGCCTGGATGTGAAAATTTATTACATGCAAAGTAAACAATTGTCTTTATTTTTTTAAATCATGGAAATACTCAACCTATTTGAGAATGCTACATGGATGCACCTCATATATGTGCCTATTATTATTTATTTTTGTTTCCATTCTTAGGTGTACAACTTCGTTTTATGGCAAGGAATTTTAATAATTGAGGGTTATTGAGGGTTCCTGCAACAGAGGCTCGATAATAATCATAATCATAAAGAGAACTATTATTTGACTCAAACCTGAATTAATTCAGATGAAAAGGGCAGTTTTTTGATGCTGCCTTATTGCCCCCTTCGTTGCTAGGTTTCTTTTATTATCTCCTCAAGGCACAATGGCTTGGGACAACCAGAATTTCTATAATTGCTCTTCTCTCATTTCTTTCTCTTGTGGTTTTCAATCTAATTGCTTTATAGCAATGGTTTCCAAACTTGGAAGTAATGATTTACTTGATTATCTAGTCAAAAATGCCTAGTTCATGAAGAGCTGACTCATTAGCAGTAGCTGGTGTCGTAGGTCAGCTGTGCTCCCAAACTTCCATCTACAGAGCATGTCCTAGGCACTTGGCCTAATTCATTGCACAAAATAACAATTATTTGATTGCTAAGTAAATATATAAAATATGAGCAAGTATGCTGTAAGCTTTAATACAGTAGCCTAGGAGGTTGAGTTTGAGAACCAGTACTTTCTACTCATTTTCTTTTGTGTTTATTTCTTTCATAGGAAACTATCTTCACTGATATGTAAAATTAAGGTAGCTTAGAATCTTCCTAAGCCAATGCTGAAATATATGAGATCTTCTGATTTATATAGTTGATGAAAAAAAGCTCCAGGATGAGATAATGTCACAAATATTTTCCTTTGGTCATTTTGTCATGAGAATTCTATGGGGATGTGAGTGGGCAACTGTAGATGCAAATACTGTCTTATAGAACTGTAGCTTATAATGTCATTATGAAAATTTGTCTTGGCATCAGGAACATTGGCAAAACTCCCAATCCATGGTGACTTTTGTATTGTCAGTGACATATTGTCATGTGAACTTTTTAAACGATTTATGTTATTTTATATGAAATGCAAAGTCACAGAGAGATGGAGATACACAGAGAGTTATCTTCTGTCCAGAGGTTCACTCCCCAAATGTCCACAATTGCAGTGGCTGTACCAGGGCAAAGCTAGGAGCCAGGAGCTTCATCTGGTTTTCCCACATGGATGGCAGGGGCCCAAGCACTTGGACTATCCTCTGCTGTTTTCCAAGGCCATTAGCAGGGAGCTGTATCTGAAGGGAGCAGCTAGGACTTGAACTGGCACCCATATGGGATGCCCACATCACAGAAGGTGGTTTAACCCAATAAACCACAAAGCTGGCTCCGTTGTTGTGTGGTTTTTGTAAGCTGGTGTTTACTTCAGGATCTGCAGGTATCACGGCTACTAAAATAGACTACAAGTATCATAGGCTACTAAAATGGACTACATTAGGTAGTTTGTAGGAGCATCACAGGGACTCCTGCATTTGGAGATTAAAAAAATCAACCTCTAATAAGCAAACAATAAGCCCTCCTACAATCAAAGATATGATCTTTATACAAAAGAATGATATTTAAATGCATCTCTTAGAAAACTGGAACAAGCTGATCCTGTCCAGGATGTTTTCTTAGGATTGGAACACAGTGAGTGAAGTAGTAACAGAAACCACTTGTGTTTTCTGACTGCATGGAGACCATGTTATATATAGAGCATTGTTCTACATACGTAGAAAAATGGGACAAAACTGTAAGAATTTTTGATTTGTCCCTGCCATATGTAGGGAGAAGTATCCTAAGAAGACAGCAAAGAGAGTCCAGTTGGCTTCCTTGTCAGTTTTATCTCATGGCAGAGATTCGTTCATTGGGCTAATAAAGCTTAATAGCTCTGTCCGTTAGAAAATCCCCATATAGCTCCATCTGACTTAGGACTCACCAAGTAAACATTTTCTCATTGGAGATAAAGGCTCTGATTAGATAAGTATGATGTTTGGGCCCATTTGGCACAGTTTTTCACAAATTATAAAAAGCAGCTTCATGGGTGCTGTGGCGTAATGGGAAAAGTTGTGATCTGTGGTGCTGGCATCCCATATGGCTGCTGGTTCAAGTCCTGGCAGCTGTACTTCCAGTGTAGTTCTCTGCTAACGCACCTGGGAAAGCAATTGGAGAACAGCCCAAGTACTTGGGACCCTGTACCTTTGTGGGAGACCGAGAAAGAGCTCCTGGCTCCTGGCTGTGGATTCACTCAGCTCTGGCCATTGTGGCCATTTGGGGAGTGAACCAGTAGATGGAAGATCTGTGTGTGTGTGTGTGTGTGTGTATGTGTGTGTTTCTCCTTCTCTCTATTCATAACTCTGCATTTCAAATAAAATGAACAAATCTTTTTTTTTTTTTAAAGTTTTTTAGGGGCCAGCTTCATGGCTCACTTGGTTAATTCTCCACCTGTGGTGCCAGCATCCCATATGGGCACCAGGTTCTAGTTCTGGTTGCTCCTCTTCTGGTCCAGCTCTCTGCTGTGGCCTGGGAGGGCAATGGAGGATGGCCCAAGTGCTTGGGCCCCTCTACTCAGATGGGAGACCGGGAGGAAGCACCTGGTTCCTGGCTTCTGATCGGCGTAGCTCTGGCCGCGGCAGCTGTTTGAGGGATGAACCAACAGAAGGAAGACCTTTCTCTCTGTCTCTTTCTCTCTCTAACTGTCAAATAAATAAAAAAAGTTTTTTATTCAAATTTATTAGTCTATTGTAAATTTTGATAATTGTTAATTGGTCTTCAGTTGCTCTGAAAAATTTTCTGAATCACAGTGACCAAGGATTATGTCTTAATCCATGGTGAACCGCATAAAGTAGTATGCACCTGACAGTATTTTCATTGTGGATGCCTACCCTCCAAAACTACAAAAAATATAATATTCTGTTGTTTTCAATTGCCCAATTTGAGCTACTTTGTTAGGATGGTTGTAGGAAACTAATGCATTGTGGAGAATATATTGAAGTTTGAAGCTGACAATGTACTAATATTTAGAATGTCCAAGACCCCCCTCACAAACCAATAAAATAAGCAATAGAAAAAAATGGACAGAAGATGAATAGGTGACTTATGGGAAGAGGGATCTTAAAAATCGAATATCTGGAGATACTCAAAACCATTAACAATTATATATTCACATTAAAATATCATTTTTCACTTCTTAGCCAATACTATAGATATGTTGCCTTTTGATTAATATGAAGATACATCAAAAATTCATGGAGAGATGGAATTAAGAGATAAGTTTATTTTCATGGAAAATTTTGAAATCCTTACATGTAGGTGTTTTCAAAAAGTTCATGTGTAATTCATATTTTAGAATCACCATGAATGGATTTAAAAACTTTCTTGTACCCCAAAATTTTAAATTTAATTTTCCCTTTTTACTTAGTATATACTACACTGATCATCTGTATATAAAGATAATTGAAAATGAATCTTGATGAAGAGTGCGATGGGAGAGAGTGGGAGATGGGATGGTTGTGTGTGGGAGGGAGGCTATGGGGGGAAAGGCCACAACAATGCAAAAGCTGTACTTTGCAAATTTATATCTAATAAATAAAAAATAAATTTAATTTTCCCTAACCTTCTGAAATACCTTATATCTGAGGAGGTAAGAACCCTTGTGTCTCACTGGAGAGAGTATTAACTGAGGTGGCCACTCAGAAAGCACTGTGGCAATAGTTACTCAAATTAACAATGTTTATAGGGGCTGGCGCTGTGGCTCAACAGGCTAATCCTCCGTCTTGTGGCGCCGGCACCCCGGGTTCTAGTCCCAGTAGGGGCGCCGAATTCTGTCCCGGTTGCCCCTCTTCCAGGCCAGCTCTCTGCTGTGGCCCAGGAGTGCAGTGGAGGATGGCCCAAGTCCTTGGGCCCTGCACTCCATGGGAGACCAGGAGGAAATACCTGGCTCCTGCCTTCTGATCAGCACGGTGCACTGGCTGCAGCGCGCTGGGTACAGCGGACATTGGAGGGCGAACCAACGGCAAAGGAAGACCTTTCTCTCTGTCTCTCTCTCTCTCACTGTCCACTCTGCCTGTCAAAAAAAAAAAAAAAAAAAACAATGTTTATATACTTTTTACCTCTAGAGTCTGCTCCTGAATATACAACCCAAAGAAATTCTTTCATAGATTGACAGGTGAACGTATGTTAATAGAAATGTTATTGAACTACTGTTGCTGATGAGAGTTGGAGGCAATCCAGGTTTCTATCATGGAGAAGATAGACAGGTATGAGGGACTGAATGTTTGTGTCCCCTCAAAACGCATTTGTTGAATTCCTAGTCCTCAATATTATTAAGAGGTATGGGCCTTTGGGAGGCAATTAGTTCACGAGAATGTAGACCTTGAGAATGGGATTAGTGTCCTCATCAAAGGAACCTTAGAAAACACTCATTCTCTCTTTTTTTCTCACATTTATTTTATTTATTTGAAAAGCAAAGTTACAGAGTTACAGAGAGGTCTTCCAGTCACTGGTTCACCCCCCAAATGGCCACAACGTCCAGGGCTGGGACAGGTTGAAACCAGAAGCCAGGAACTTCTCCCAAGCTGGCCATGTGGATGCAGAGACTTGGGTCATCCTCCGCTGCTTTCCCAGGCACATTAGAAGGGAGCTAAATCGGAAGTGGTGCAGCAAGGACTTGAACTGGCTCCCATATGGTACTGTGGGCAGTGGCTTATGCTACTATGCCACAACACCAGCCAACATTCTCTTTTTTAAAAATTTACTTTATATAAGGTGAAAAAAATTCATGGATTTCAAATGTACAGATTTAAGAGTATAAATATAGTTCCCACACTACTCTCCCTTCTGCCCATGCTCCCACTTTCCTTCCTCCTTCCTTTCTTATTTGTCTTTTCATTTTTACAATGACATACTTTCAGCTTATTTTATAATCATAAACCTTACCCTCCACTAACTAAAGAATCCAAATAGTAAGTAGAAAACCACTGTTCCTCATGAGTATAGACAAATGCCGTAAATAATACTCAAATCTCAAAATGTCGATTTCACTCATATGCATTATATATTTTGTAGTTTGTGATCTTTCATTCATGTGAGAGTGTACAAGGAAAATCAGTGGCCTGCCACCTGAGGCCCCTTAACAGATTCTGATCCTGCTGTCACCAATCTGATCTCAATCTTCCAACTTCCAGAACTATGAGTAATAAATATTTGTTTAAACTACTTTGTGTAATAATCCAGACTAACTAAAACAGGGGGTAAAGTATGGTAATTGTACATTATGAGTTATTATGTAGAAATTAGGAGTACATGTAATAATATGAATCTTAAAAATATGCCATGAAAAAATAGAATATAATGAAATTTATCACAGAATATCAATTATTTAATTAAAAAATGCACCTATCAATCAAAGCACATTTTATTAAAATGTGTGTAAAATAGTATGTATTAAAGCTCGTAGAAACTTCATCTGTTATAATAATGGGAATGGAGAATAAGAAGGAAATAAAGAAGGATTCACACAGATAAATGGTATTGTTGAATGAAATAGGATGCAAGAATAACTCAGCCTTGCTCACTTAAAGACAAAAAATAGAAGGCTCAATTTAAAAGATAATCATTCAATTTGTTGTTTTTTTCTGCTGTAGTCCTTTTCCAGATGATGAAATTTAGTATTGAACTCAATATAGAAAAAATAATATGCTGTTTTGTTTAATTCCAGTCTTGAAACATCTTCCCTGGTTTTTCTTTTTCCCTCTTGTCCTATCTCCTTTACTTAGTTTTAATCGCCTGTCATTCTTCTTCCTTAAATGTTAGTGTGACTCAAGGGTCCATTCTTGGTCCTTTTTTCTTGCTCTGCATACAGTCACTGGGATTTTGATTCATTTATATGGCTTCAACAACTGAATTTATTCCTAGATTCAACCTGTCCTATGACAGTTGATCTACAATTTCTCATATATGTTCTAAATTCTGTAGGTGTGATATTGATCCCATCTTCCCTTCCTCTTTGCCCTGTAAACTTGATCTTTTTTTTATATATATGACGCTTTTATTTAAAGAATATAAATTTCCAAAATACAGTTTATAGATACAATGGCTTCCCCCCCATAACTTCCCTCCCACCCGCAACCCTCCCCTTTCCTGCTCCCTCTCCCCTTGCATTCACATCGATTCATTTTCAATTCTCTTTATACACAGAAGATCAGTTTAGTATATATTAAGTAAAGATTTCAACAGTTTGCCCTCACATAGCAAAACAAAGTGAAAAATACTGTTGGGGTACTAGTTACAGTATTAATTCACAATGTATAGCACATTAAGGACAGAGATCCTACATGATATATATATTTTTAAATTGATTAATTTTCTATGCAATTTCCAATTTAACACCAAGTTTTTTTTTCATTTTTAATTATCTTTATATACAGAAGATTGATTCAGTATATACTAAGTAAAGATTTCATCAGTTTGCACCCACACAGAAACACAAAGTGTAAAATACTGTTTCAGTACTAGTTATAGCATTACTTCACATTGGACAACACATTAAGGACAGATCCCACATGAGACGTAAGTGCACAGTGACACCTGATGTTGATTTAACAATTTGACACTCTTGTTTATGGCGTCAATAATCTCCCTAGGCTCTAGTCATGAGTTGCCGAGGCTATGGAAGCCTTTAGGGTTCGCCGACTTCGATCTTATTCTGACAGGGTCATAGTCAAAGTGGAGGTCCTCTCCTCCCTTCAGAGAAAGGTACCTCCTTCTTTGATGGCCCCATTCATTCCACTGGGATCTCACTTGCAGAGATCTTTCATTTAGGTCTTCTTGTTTTTCCAGAGTGTCTTGGCTTTCCATGCCTAAAATACTCTCATGGGCTCTTGAACCAGATCTGAATGCTTTAAGGGCTGATTCTGAGGACAGAGTGCTATTTAGGACATCTGCCATTCTATGAGTCTGCTGTGAATCTTCCCATGTTGGATCCTTCTCTCCCTCTTTGATTCTATCAGTTAGTATTAGCAGACACTAGTCTTGTTTGTGTGATCCCTTTGACTCTTAGACCTATCAGTGTGATCAATTGTGAACTGAAATTGATCACTTGGACTAGTGAGATGGTATTGGTATATGCCACCTTGATGGGATTGTATTGGAATTCCCTGGCAGGTTTCTAACTCCATCATTTGGGGCATGACTGATTGAGCATGTCCCAAATTGTACATCTCCTCCCTCTCTTATTCCCACTCTTATATTTAACAGGGATCACTTTTTAGTTAAAATTTAAACACCTAAGAATCATAGTGTGTTAAATACAGAGTTCAACCAATAGTACTAGAATAAAAAAATACTAAAATGGATAAAATATTACATTGTACATCAACAGTCAGCTCAAGAGCTGATCAAGTTACTGTTTCTCATAGTGTCCATTTCACTTCAACAGGTTTCCCCTTTGGTGCTCAATTAGTTGTCACCGATCAGGGAGAACAAATGATATTTGTCCCTTTGGGACTGGATTAATTCACTCAGAATGATGTTTTCCAGATTCCTCCATCTTGTTGCAAATGACCAGATTTCATTGTTTTTGACTGCTGTATAGTATTCTATAGAGTACATGTCCCATAATTTCTTTATCCAAATGTATGCTTTGAATTCCCTGTGATCTTTTGCTGTGAGGTTCCCTTTGTTTACCTTCTTTCATGTTGATGGCCGTGTTTCTGTGTTTCTGTGTGTAACACATCTTTAAGCATCTTTTGCCGGGCTGGACCAGTGGCAACAAATTCTTTCAATTTCTGTTTGCAATGGAAGGTCTTTATTTCACCTTCATTCACAAATGAGAGCTTTGCAGGATATAATATTCTGGGCTGGCAGTTTTTCTCTCTCAGTACCTGGGCTATGTCTCGCCATTCCCTTCTAGCTTGTAGGGTTTCTGATGAGAAGTCTGTTGTGAGTCTAATTGGAGATCCTCTGAGAGTAATCTGATGTTTCTCTCTTGCACATTTTAGGATCTTTTCTTTCTGTTTCACTGTGGTGAGTTTAATTACAATGTGTCGTGGTGAGGATCTCTTTTGGTCATGTTTACTAGGGGTTCTATGAGCTTCCTGTACTAGGATGTCTCTGTCTTTCTCCAAAACTGGGAAATTTTCTGCTATTATCTCACTAAAAAGGCCTTCTAATCCTTTCTCCCTCTCCATGCCTTCAGGAACTCCTAGAACTCGAATGTTGGGTTTTTTAATAGTATCCTGTAGATTCCCAACAATATTTTTTAGATTTCTAATTTCCTCTTCTTTTCTTTGGTTTGACTGTATCTTTTCCTGTGCTCTCTCTTCTAAGTCCAATATTCTCTCTTCTGCCTCACCCATTCTGTTTGTAAGGCTCTCTAATGTGTTTTTCATTTGATCTATTGAATCCTTCACTTCATTATGATTTCTCGTCAGTATCACAGTTTCATGTTCTACTAGTTGTTTCATTTCAGCTTGATTCCTCCTTAATATTTCATTTTCACGAGAGAGATTTTCTACCTTGTCCATTAAGGATTTCTGTAGTTCAAGAATTTGTTTTTGAGTACTTCTTGTGTTCTTATCAATTTTTTGAGATCTGCTTCTTGCATTTCTTCTATCTTATCATCTTCATAATCTTGAATTGGAGTGTCTTTTTCATTTGGGGGTGTCATAGTGTCTTCCTTGTTCTTATGACCTCGGTTTTTGCGTTTGTTGTTTGGCATATTGGTTTCTTCACTGTGGTGTTTTTTCTTGTTATACTATGACTCTAGATAAGTGGACTGTTGTTTTTGATGGAGCCTTAGAGGCTTGAGATGGGTGTGGCCTGATAGCTCTGTTTGGTTCCTCAGGGTTGAGGGTGTGCCAAAGGTGACACTCCCAGGTTAGGCATGGTAAATCTCTCTCTGTTTCTTTCTTTATTTTTGATTCAAAAGGGAAGTAATTCCACACAGCTGAATGGAATTGGGGGTGGTTAGCAGGCAAATGATATACCCACAGGAACCAGAGATCAGAAGCTCTTCCCCAAGGACCACAGAGGGAATCTCTGCGGCCTTCAGTGTGGGCTCAAATTCTCCTGTAGTCTCACCACTGGGCTACCAAGGCTACCGAACTGTAGCGTCTCTGGAGAGTACTCACGTGGTGAATTGCGTGAGTTCTCTCCCCCACAGTCTCTTTTTTCACAGTCTCAGTTCATTAGCACCACACATTCATTAGGTTCTAATCTCCTGTTATTTCACCCCCACGCCCAGGGTCAGGTTTTTCTGCTAGGCTCAGGGCCAGTGCAGACCTGAGGTCGCCCTGCTTATGACGTATGTCCAAAATGGTGCCTGCTCTTTGTCTTGTTCACCTTTGAGAGGTGGGTGGAGAGAGAGAAACTCGTGTCCGTATCGGTCACTTTTTTCTTTCTCTCTCTCTTCTAGTTAGCCTGGTGAACTTTTCCCCGCAGGGTTTCAAGCCTTGTTCACTCTAGTCTCCTCTTTCTGCTTCCCTCCTGGTATCTCGGGCTATTGAGGTTCGGCTCACCACGCATTCCAGCGCTGGTGCATTGAGTCTGCCGCTGGTGTCCCAAACTGCGGGCTCCCACGCTCTCCTCGAAGGTCCACTGTGAATCACCAGTTCCGGAAGAGTTTTCTCTGATGTTTCTTCCCCTACTCTTCCTTGAACCTGCAGTATCTGCACTTTTATTAAACTGTCTCTCCCCAGACTATCAGTGTGCTGCCTTCCTATTCCGCCATCTTGCCCTAAACTAAACTACCAGCTATGTTGTATCCCTTAATCCTGTCAACTTGAGAATTAAATTGGTCATCTCAGTCTGCACTGTGTCCTAATCACTCACCAACCTCTCCCCTTGGTTTCAGGTTGTCAGAGTCTCAGGTCCGAGGCTGGCCCCTGACCAGCAGGGGCCAGTACAGACACTCCCCAACAAGGCTAACTGGAAGGGTAAGGTCGATGGGTGATGAACACACCACAGCACCCCTAAGTTCTGTCGAAGCAGGAACTAAACTTTTTAAAGGATATTATTATCTGAATATCTCAGGACAATTTTGGAGTCATCTTAACTTCCTCTATATTCCCTACTCCAATAGCAAATCCTTGTTATTTTACTTCAGAAGTACCTCTAAATCCAGCTCCCCTTAATATCCGTCAGTAGCAAAAAGTGCATAACTTTAAGCATAAAAGTGGTATGAATAGAACTGCTTTAAGAATGATTTATGTATGGAATGAAAGGAATTAATTTCAGCAATTAGAAGTAGGAAGACTAGCTGAGAGTTATTAGTGAAATCAGGGAAAGAGATTATGGGTGCTAAAACTAAAGTGGTAGCAGTGAAGGTTCAGGAAAGTGAATTACTTTCACAGATAATCTGGTGTTCCAGTAGACAGAACTTGGTGATGGACTTGATATGGTTGGTAGGAAGGGTGAGGAGAGGTATAAAGGGAGGCTGTTGGGATTCACATCAACTACTGGGAGACTAGTGCAATATTAAGAAAAGAGAATAGAGAAAATATTGTGTGACTGCAGTTAGATAGATATGTTATTGTTTTTTAACTTTTATTTAATGAATATAAATTTCCAAAGTATAGCTTATGGATTTCAGTGGCCCCCCCCCAACTACCCTCCCACCCACAATCCTCCCTTTCCTGCTCCCTCTCCCCTTCCATTCACATCAAGATTCATTTTCAATTCTCTTTATATACGGAAGATCAGTTTAGTATATATTAAGTAAACATTTCAACAGTTTGCACCCACATAGAAACACTAAGTGAAAAATACTGTTTGAGTACTAGTTATAGCACTAAATCACATTGTAAAACAGATTAAGGACAGAGATCCTACATGAGGAGTAAGTGCACAGTGACTCCTGTTGTTGACTTAACAATCTGACACTCTTGTTTATGGCATCAGTAATCACCCTAGGCTCTTGTCATGAGTTGCCAAGGCTATGGAAGCCTTTTGAGTTCACCGACTCTGATCATATTTAGACAAGGTCATAGACAAAGTGGAAGTTCTCTCCTCCCTTCAGAGAAAGGTACCTCCTTCTTTGATGACCTGTTCTTTCCACTGGGATCTCACTCACGGAGATCTTTCATTTAGGCCATTTTTTTTTTCCAGAGTGTCTTAGCTTTCCATTTCTGAAATACTCTCATGGGCTTTTCAGCCAGATCCAAATGCCTTAAGGGCTGATTATGAGGCCAGAGTGCTGTTTAGGACATGTTATGTTAAGTCATGAAAGTGGAAATATTTAAAATTAGTTGTGTCCATAGATCCAGTTTACAGAACTGAAGTCTTAACAGTTGATCAAAATTTGAAATTGATCAATTTTGATTATAATATAATTAATATATATTATATAATATATATAATATAATTATAATATAATTAATGCATTGAGGATGAATGAGACCACCTAAGAGGAAAGAAAATATAGAAATACCAACATTTAATGGTTGGTAGAGAAGGCAAACACAGGAGAAAGAGAGAATGAGAAGACCAAGCAATTAGAAATACACTACACAGCAAAACCAGGAGAACCAGAGGAAAACTGTTTCAGATTCGCAAGTATGTTGAGGGATCAAATGTTCCTGAACTGTAGCAAGATGAGTGCTGAAGTCATGGTTATTGGAGGTGTAACACGTGGGTCACTTGAGTGAAGTGGGGTGGGTGGAGTTTGAGTTCAGGTCTAAGAGGGGAGTGAGAAAATAGTAGCCTCAAGTCCAGACAGCATTCAGAAATGATGGTTGGAATGTTATGTGAGATCCAAGGAGCTTTTTTTTTAAAATTAAAAAATAAAACTTAATTTTGTTTTGTTTTGAAGAGGCTGTGAAACAAGCTGTGCAAGTGTTTATAGATAGGATAACCTAGGGGATTTTTTTTTAAACTAAGAGTTTGAGTGCTACTTCTACTGTCTATCTTTCTGCTCTCTTTGATACTTATCTACTTCCATGTTAAACTCTGTGAGCAGCTTTTGATTCCCTTGAAAGAAGGAATGGTGTCTGATTTTATTTTTATTCTCATTGCACATTTCTGAGTGAAGCCCATTAAATGAAGTCAATAAATAGTAATAAATAAAATGAGCCATGACTCCTAACAAAATCCAATTAATGATCAGCTAGTCAGTTTTGCAAGCAAACAAACAAACCTTCTAATTTGAATTAAAGCCATAGGGCTCAAAATTAACTGGGATATTTCTTAAAATATTATTTTCTTTTAGAATTTCCACATATATTGATAATTTAACTATTTTTAAAGAATTTTTGTGTGTTTGGAAGCAGAGTGAGAGGAAGTGGGAGGGAGGGAGAGGGGGAAGAAGGTAGAAAGTGGGAAAAGAGAGAGAGGGAGGGAGTGAGAGATAGAATATGGCTTTCATTTGTTGGTTAACTCCCTAATTACTCACAATAGCTGGGGCTGGACCAGGCCAAAGTCAGGAGCCAAGAACTGGGTTTATCTCTGTCAGGGACCCAACTGCTTGGGCCAGCACCTGCTGCCTCCCATGGTGTGCATTAGCAAGAAGCTGAAATTCGAAGTGAGGCCAGGACTTGAAGCCAGGCACTATGCTGCTATGGGATATGGGCATTCCAAACAGTGTCTTAACGAAATTCCTGCCCCCTCAGCTGTTTTTTTTTTTTTTTAATTTTTTATTTAGAATATAAATTTCCAAGGTACAATTTGTGAATTACAATGGCTTCCCCACCCATACCTTCCCTCCCCCCCCCGCTACCCTCCCCCCCCTTACCCACTCCCTCTCCCCTTTCATTCACATCCAGATTCATTTTCAATTCTCTTTGTATACAGGAGCTCATTTAGTATGTGTTAAGTAAAGATTTTAAACCATTTGCCCTCACATAGCAACACAAAGTGAAATATACTCCTTGAGTACTAGTTATAGCATTAAATCACATTGTATAGCACATTAAGGACAGAGATCCTACATGATATTTTTTTTTTAATTGATTGATTTTTTAACTATAGAAATGATCCCTGAAAGTATAGTCTTCCCTCAGCTGTTTTTTTTGGTATTTTATGAATACCATATCCAAATAGGAAATGCAGTTTTTTCTCCTTTTTTTTTGGGGGGGGGGGCATTTAAGATTCTTTCTCCTCTGTAATGTTTGGTATCCGGTTTTGAGAGGTGACATCATTGTTCTGGGTACAAAGCATGCATGTAGAGTTGAACTGAAGCAACAAGTAGATGACTATGTCAGAAGACATCCAGTCTCAGATGTCAGATGTGGCCAGCAGGCGACTCCATGCCAAAGCTCAAGAACAGCCACAACACTGCTTTACGGGCAGGGTCCTAGAAGAGAAAGCCCAACAGCATAGAGAGGCTCTTATGGCACACATCAGCACCAATATTGAATAGTTGATGAAGGCACCAAGTCTGAACGAAATGGTTCTTTTTGTAAAGAGCATTTGAAAAAAGTTTTTCTTAAAAATTTATCTGAAATACTGGTTATACTAATTTTAGCTTTTAGTTAACTTGTTGTGTATTGAACTAAGACTGGCAGTGCGCATCAGGAAGCCATGACCTTTTGTGGAGAGAAAATAGATTACAATGTAGTTGACAGGAATGATGCTCAAATCTGACTCATTTATCAAGGGTCTGGAGAAAATTTATTGATTAGATAGGCAGGGCTTAGTATGTAGACACTGGTGAGACAGGTTCTCATTGGAGGGGCTAAGAGCCAGGCCAGTATAGTGTCTATTATGGCTTAAGTACATATCATAAGAAAATAGAAACTTAAGAAATAAATGATTAGACTCATTGTAAAAGTATAAGATGGAGAGCTTGCAGGAAAATAAAGGACAAACATACAAGTGACTTTTGAGATTTAACTTGTTCATACTTTTTCATTATTTCTTTGTATTCCTCTTTAGAAATAAAATGATACTGAGATGCGATAGGTGAACTTTTTTGCATACCCTTGTTTGTGCTTTCCCTTCCGTTTTAAGAGGCAATTACCATCATAAAGCTGATACACATCTTTCCTTTTAGATTTATATAAACATTTGTTTATAGGGGAATGCAGATACACACAGAAGGTCAGAAATAAAAAAAAAATCAATGATATATTTGAAAAACAATTTAGTCACTACCCAAGCAAAGAGTGTTTACAGCAGCACTATTGGACTCTGATAACTATTCTGTCCTTTCACTGAACAGTGTGTGTTGTCCTGATTGTAATAACAATCACTTCTAGCTTCTTTTTATACTTTTCTCACCTCTGATTTACCTTTGCCTAATGAATGGTTTTCTATAAATCAAACAATATAATTTGTAGAGTTTGTGTCTAGCTTCTTTTATTAAGCATATTTCTGAGATTCATCCTCATTGTTACATGTCATTGAAGTTTATTCTTATTGCTATAAATATTTGAATTCATGTAATATCATTATCCATTTTAATGTTGATGGAAATTTGGATTTTTTTCAAGAAAGCTTTTTTAGGATACTTTTTATTAATATTCTTATCACTAATCCTTGGTTGCATATATTCCTTCATTTTTGTTGGGAGTAGACTCAGTAGTAGAATTCTTGGGTTACAGTTGTGTGTATCTTGAATTTTCGCAAAAATTCTTAACTGTTTTACAAAGTGGTTGTACAAATGTATAATACCATTATTATAACACCATTGGCATTTCAGTTCTTTTGATTTTAGCCATTCTGTTGGGTGTATTGCATTATCTCTCTGAGAGTTAATTTGTGTGACTAATGTTGTTAAATCCATTTTTCATACATTCATTGACTAGTTCTTCTGTGGAGATTCTGACCGGGTCTTTTACTTACTTTTAAAATTTGGTTGTCTTTTTCTTATTGATGTGAAAAATTCTTCACACATTCTACATACAAAACTTTTGTAGGATACATATGACTTGAAACTATTTTCTTCCTCTAAGTAGCTTGCCTTTTTACTCTTTTAGTATCAATCTTTTCATTTATGGTTAGTGCTTTCATGCTCTATTTAAGAAGTGTTTCTTCCCACAAATCATGAAGATATTTCCATACATTTATTACCTTCTATAAATATTATTGTTCTGCTTTTCTTTTTATTATTATTTATTTATTTATTTTTATTTAGCAAATATAAATTTCCAAAGTACAGTTTATGGGTTACAATGGCTTCCCTCCCCATAATTTCCCTCTCACTCACACCCCTCCCATCTCCCGCTCCCTCTCCCATTCCATTCACATCAAGATCCATTTTCAATTATCTTTATATACAGAAGATCAATTTGGTATATATTAAGAAAAGATTTCATCAGTATGCACCTACACAAAAACACAAAGTGTAAAATGCTGTTTCAGTACTAGTTATAGCATTACTTCACATTGGACAACACATTAAGGACAGATCCCACATGAGACGTAAGTACACAGTGACTCATGAAGTTGATTTAACAATTTGACACTCTTGTTTATGGCGTCAGTAATCTCCCTAGGCTCTAGTCATGAGTTGCCAAGGCTATGGAAGCCTTTAGGGTTCGCCGACTTTGATCTTATTCTGACAGGGTCATAGTCAAAGTGGAAGTTCTCTCCACCCTTCAGAGAAAGGTATCTCCTTCTTTGATGGCCCCGTTCTTTCCACTGGGATCTCACTCGCAGAGATCTTTCATTTAGGTCTTCTTTTTTTTTTTCCAGAGTGTCTTGGCTTTTTATGCCTAAAATACTCTCATGGGCTCTTGAGGCAGATCCGAATGCCTTAAGGGCTGATTCTGAGGACAGAGTGCTATTTAGGACATCTGCCATTCTATGAGTCTGCTGTGCATCTCGCTTCCCATGTTGGATCTTTCTTTCCCTTTTTTATTCTATGAGTTAGTATTAGCAAATGCTAATATTGTTTGTGTGATCCCTTTGACTCTTAGACCTATCAGTGTGATCAATTGTGAACTGAAATTGATCACTTGGACTAGTGAGATGGCATTGGTATATGCCACCTTGATGGGATTGTATTGGAATACCCTGGCACGATTCTAACTCCACCATTTGGGGCAAATCCGATTGAGCATGTCCCAAATTGTACATCTCCTCCCTCTCTTATTCCCACTCTTATATTTCATAGGGATCACTTTTCAGTTAAAATTTAAACACCTAAGAATCATAGTGTGTTAATTACAGAGTTCAACCAATAGTACTAAAACAAAAAAATACTAAAAGGGATAAAGTTTTACATTGTACATCAACAGTCAGCACAAGAGCTGATCAAGTCACTGTTTCTCATAGTGTCCATTTCACTTCAACAGGTTTCCCTTTTGGTGTTCAGTTAGTTGTCACCGATCAGGGAGAACATATGATATTTGTCCCTTTGGGACTGGCTTAATTCACTCAGAATGATGTTTTCCAGGTTCCTCCAGCATTTTTTTTTAAAGAACCAATTCCAGTAACATCAAAAATATCAAAGACCTTGGAATGAATAAATCTAACCAAAGAGACAAAATGCCTCTATGCAGAACATTATAAAATGGCAATGGAATGTTTAGTGGCATATTTAAAGACAATCAAAATACAACAAATATACTATATTTGTATTTTTAAGAATGCATAAATTGGCTGGTGCTGCCGCTCATTAGGCTAATCCTCTACATGGGCGTCAGCATCCTGGGTTCTAGTCCTGGTCGGGGAGCCAGATTCTGTCTCGTTGCTCCTCTTCCAATCTACCTCTCTGCTGTGGCCCAGGAAGGCAGTGGAGGATTGCCCAGGTCCTTGGGCCCTGCATCGCATGGGAGACCAGGAGGAAGCACCTGGCTTTTGGCTTCAGATCGGTGCAGTACGCCAGCCATAGCCGCCATATAGGGGGTGAACCAATGGAAGGAAGACCTTTCTCTCTGTCTATCTCACTGTCTAACTCTGCCTGTCAAAAAAAAGATGCATAAATTAAAAATGTTAAATATTCCCAAATGGGTCTTTAACTCTGAATCAATCCCAATGAAAAATTTGACTGGTCTCTGTGTGTGTAAATCATGACAGTCTTCAAAAAAAAGGATAGAGGATATGTTTTATCAAAATATAATAATTGTTATTATTATAGAATTGTTCTTTGGATAATTTCCCAGTTTCCTGCTTTAACAATGCTTGTATAGAGCCCGGGGATTCACACCCCTACCCAAGTCAGTCATACAGAACAAGCCCCTTGCCACTTCTTCGTATTCTCTTGGGCACCTGAGTCCCTGATTGTGGCTTCACTGACATCATTTCTCCTCTGCTACATGATGACCGTACATGTTAACCTAGAGGTGGTAGCAACCATCAGATTAACATAGCGCTCTAGGCCTCATACATCTGTCTGTCCATGTCTTACTACTTTAACCTAATGATGTGGCTTGCAAGAACTGGGAAACTATCTTATTCAGCAGTCACATGAGGAGAGAGAATACACTGAGAAATTGATGAAGCTGCAGAACAAGTGAGGTGGCTGAATCTCCTATGGGACATCAAGAAATCAGTCCGTGACAGCTGCGAGACTGGGCTGAATGCAGTGGAGTGCACCTTACACTTGGATAAAAAAAAGCACAGATCAGCCACTACTGGAACTGCTCAAGCTGGCCACTAATGAAAAAGATCCACATTAGTGTTACTTCACTAAGACTCATTACCTGAATGAACAGGTGGAGTCCATCAAAGAATCAAGTAAAAATGTTACCAACTAGCTCTATATGAAATCCATCCATTCTGGCCTGCTGGGGTATCTCTTTGACAAGCACACCTTGGGGACAGTGAAAATGGGATCTAAGCATTAGGCTAACTTCCTGGTTACCAAGACAGTATATGCATGCTAGGATACCTTTACAGTTTCTGTAAATTGTAGTTAAACACCCACTTAAGTTATTTAATCTGTACTTTTCCTTCAAATAAAGAGATCTGGTATCCTCAAAAAAGTTTTAAATTTCAATAAGATAAAATGGAATGGGCATAAGAGAATACAAAAGGGGTAATAGTAGTAAATAAAAAGTATAGAAACTGATATATATCAAGGTGATACTTTCAAGCAATTGTAGAAAGAAGTCTTTTCAATACATGATGCTGGTACAATTGTAGAAAAAAATTAAACTTAACATGTATCTCACACAGTTCATACTATTTTTAAAAAAAATCATTCAATTCCAGATGGATTGGAGTTCTGTATGTAAAAAGCAGAACAATAATCTGGAAAACATTATGCTGAGTGAATTAAGCCAGTCCCAAAGGGACAAATATCATATGTTCTCCCTGATCGGTGACAACTAACTGAACACCAAAGGGGAAACCTGTTGAAGTGAAATGGACACTATGAGAAACAGTGACTTGATCAGCTCTTGTGCTGACTGTTGATGTACAATGTAAAACTTTATCCCTTTTAGTATTTTTTTGTTTTAGTACTATTGGTTGAACTCTGTAATTAACACACTATGATTCTTAGGTGTTTAAATTTTAACTGAAAAGTGATCCCTATGAAATATAAGAGTGGGAATAAGAGAGGGAGGAGATGTACAATTTGGGACATGCTCAATCGGATTTGCCCCAAATGGTGGAGTTAGAATCGTGCCAGGGTATTCCAATACAATCCCATCAAGGTGGCATATACCAATGCCATCTCACTAGTCCAAGTGATCAATTTCAGTTCACAATTGATCACACTGATAGGTCTAAGAGTCAAAGGGATCACACAAACAATATTAGCATTTGCTAATACTAACTCATAGAATAAAAAAGGGAAAGAAAGATCCAACATGGGAAGCGAGATGCACAGCAGACTCATAGAATGGCAGATGTCCTAAATAGCACTCTGTCCTCAGAATCAGCCCTTAAGGCATTCGGATCTGCCTCAAGAGCCCATGAGAGTATTTTAGGCATAAAAAGCCAAGACACTCTGGAAAAAAAAAGAAGACCTAAATGAAAGATCTCTACGAGTGAGATCCCAGTGGAAAGAACGGGGCCATCGAAGAAGGAGATACCTTTCTCTGAAGGGTGGAGAGAACTTCCACTTTGACTATGACCCTGTCAGAATAAGATCAAAGTCAGCGAACCCTAAAGGCTTCCATAGCCTTGGCAACTCATGACTAGAGCCTAGGGAGATTACTGACGCCATAAACAAGAGTGTCAAATTGTTAAATCCACATCAGGAGTCACTGTGTACTTACGTCTCATGTGGGATCTGTCCTTAATGTGTTGTCCAATGTGAAGTAATGCTATAACTAGTACTGAAACAGTATTTTACACTTTGTGTTTCTGTGTGGGTGCAAACTGATGAAATCTTTACTTAGTATATACTTAATCGATCTTCTATATATAAAGATATTCGAAAATGATTTAAAAAACTTGGTGTTAAATTGGAAATTGCATAGATAATTAATTTTTTTAAAAAAAATCATGTAAGGTCTCTGTCCTTAATGTGCTTTACATTGTGAATTAATGCTATAACTAGTACTCCAACAGTATTTTTCACTTTGTGTTGCTAAGTGAGGGCAAACTGTTGAAATCTTTACATAATATGTATTAAACTGATCTTCTGTGTATAAGGAGAATTGAAAATGAATCTTGATGTTAATGGAATGGGAGAGGGAGCGGGAGATGGGAGAGTTGTGGATGGGAGGGAAGTTATGGTGGGGGGAAAGGCATTGTAATCCATAAGCTGTTCTTTGGAAATTTATATACTTTAAATAAAAGCTTTATAAAAAAATGCTGGTTTTCTAGTTCTTACTGTTATATAGAAGCAATTGATAATATATTGAGCCTAATATGATATAGTACTGGCCCCTGGTTTTGAAATGTTTTATCTGAAATATTACTTCTGTTGGTTTTGTCTCCTTTAATTCTGGAGCTCTGATAACACATTTATTAGATTATATGTTTTCTCTCTGTTTTATATGCTCTAGTCTCTTTCTTTCTTTTTTATCTATATCTGTTTTCCCCAATATTTTTAGTCTTTGTTGATATAATTGCCTGTTTCTACTGATTTTCATGCATGCAATTTTCTTCCCTTGAGTATCTGTTGTTATTATATAATAAAAATGATATTTTAAAAAAGATTTATTTATTTATTTGAGAGGCAGAGTTACAGAGAGAGGGAGAGACAAAGAAAGGGGTCTTCCATCTGCTGGTTCACTCCACAAATGGTTTTTTATGGCTGGACCTGGGCCGATCCAAAGGCAGGAGCCAGGAGCTTCTTTCAGATCTCCCATTTGGGTACAGGTGCCCAAGCACTTGGGCCATCTTCCCCAGGGCATTAGCAAGGAGCTGGATCAGAACTGGAGTAACCAAGTCATGAACTGGCATGCATATGGGATGCTGGTGCCACAGACAGAAGCTTGATCTACTACACCATAGCACCAGCCCCTAAAAATTGTACTTTTAAAACTGCAGATATTATCTTAATTCAGAGAAATGTGTTAAAACTACTAAGTGCCTTGTAAGTATGAATAATCATAGATTAAAGATTTGTGAAATTGTGGCCTGCATTGTGGTTTATCGGCTTAAAGTGCCTCATTCGATATGGGTGCCTATCGAGTCCCTGCTGCTCCACTTGTAATATAGCTCCCAGCTAATGCACCTGGGAAGACAGTGGAAGATGGCTGAAGTGCTTTGGCCCTTGCATCCACACAGGAGGCTGGGAAGAAGCTCCAGCTGTTCTGGACATTTGGGGAGTGAACCAGCAGATGGAAGCTCTTTCTCCTCTCTCTCTGTTTCTCCCTCACTTGCTGTAACTCTGACTTTCAAATAAATCTTTAAAGAAATATTTGTTATTGATACATGTGAGATTGATACATGAGAACCTGTGTATTTTGTTTGCTTGTGCTCTAAAGGATAACGACGTTGGAGAATCCAGTGCAAAGCTAGGTGGATTCACCAGCTGCCTACTTTCTCTCATCTCACTGGATCCTCTTTGGACTCCAATAAATGATCTACCAGCACAGAAAGTCTGTTTGGTACTTTTTCATTTGATCAGCCATGCTGCTGGAGGAAAAGAACCTGAAAATTGGGTATGTATTGTTTGGCTTTTCTTCTTCCTTGATCCTTAGACCAGTAATTTTTCAACTTTTTTTCTCTCTGCTATGACAGTAAACAAATTAACAAAAATTTCCACAATTTTTGCAAGTTTTCCTCAGGGGACAATTGCTAAGAGAATGTTAAAATTGTGTCTATTCCTAGTTTGTCCTGTATACCATGTGTCCAAAAAGTTGAGTTTCCACTATTTACCAGAACCTGAGCTAGAGATTTGGGATGTAACATTGGAAAATTATTTTTTTACATTGTGGATTTTACTTATTGGTTTAGGTATTGAACTTGCATATTTAAATCACATGGAATCTCATAAGGTGTTAACATGTTTTAGAAAACTAGAGGCAATAGGGTCTTTGAGAAACATGACTGCTGCTTTCAGAAATATTGTTTGAATTTCAGAATCATCTCAGAATATGGGTGATATTCATAGATGAAACTGATGTTCAGAGATTGTAAATGCTTTGATTCAAGTCACAGATTTAGTGGCTAATTAGAAACTGGCAGGAATTAGAACTCAAGTCTATTTCTGTCCTTAACATTTCATTGCCTCTCTTATTTTGAAGATAAACTTTGAACACACCAAATATCTTTCATATAAAGTGCTCTTAATTCACTGAGATGATGGCCACTTAACTGTAGTATGGGAGATGGAACATTATTATTTTGTTAATAAATAGTAAACTTGAGACATAATCAGGTGGAAGGTTAGTTCAGTTTTGGAAAAAGGGTTGGAAAGAGAAGGAATAGCTTCGAATGTTGCTTTACTACTCATTGCTATTTTACCTTCAAAAGTTAATTAGCTGAAATACCATCTTGGCAATATGTAGTAGGAAGAAGATGCTGTGCAACCCTGCCCCTGGCAGCTTTAACTGAGGCTGAGTTCCACAGTTCCCACCGACTTCAGGTCTAGCCTGGGTAGCTGATAGGGCCCTAAGCAACTATTTTGCTGTAAAAGGGAAGCCACATTGCCTCCTTCATTAAAGTTCCAGACTCAATTTTCTGTGATAGAGAAACTAATTAAGCTAAGAAAATCCTATGCTTGGACTGGCATCCTGTGAACCCACCTGGTCTGACAGCAGACTTAGAGCTTCCTGCACACTAGGACTGGATCTCGTGATGGGATCAGGGAACACACTGTGGAGTGAATTGGTGCTCCAGACAGCGCACACATCTGGCTGGATAAAATGTGTGGACACCGTGAGGCTCACTCTGGGCTGTGGATCAGCTGGTTCTCCCTAGCATGGAGAAAGTTGGTATTGCAGACAAACCAGCTGGATTCAAAGGTTTCCTCCCCACACTGACTATAGCCAGAAATGTTCCATCACACTCATCTTAGGTATCATTCTGGATTCTTGCTCCACTTACGAACGAACAGTGGCTTGAGTTCACTGACACCTCCCCACCAAGCACACAACCCTGGAGCTCAAGTGTAAGACTTAGGGGCTCCATTGAACTCCAGAGGCACATTTCCAGGAATAAGACCTTCAATAAAAAAAATCCTTCATGAAAGAAACAACAGATTCCCCAGATGTGCAAAATTCAATGTATAAATATAAGAAACAGTAATAAGGAGGGCAATATGGCTTCCCAAAAGGAACACAGTAACACATTGACACTGAACTCTGAAGAAGGGGAGGTGATGAAATGCCTGGAAAGTACTTCAAAAGAATGATTATAAGATTACTCAAAAATACAGAGAAACAATTAAGTGAAATTAGAATGTCAACAATTGACATGAAAAAAATTAGCAAAGAGAGATTAACTGAAGAAAAATGAAACAGAAATATTAGAAATGAAGTTTTGATAATTCATATAAAAATAAAGTGGAAAGCCATGAAAAAAGAATACCTGATCTAGAAGTCAGACCTTTTGAAATATCTCAGATGAAAGAAGAAGAAATTAGAAAGAATAAAAACGATGTTTGGGATCTATGATATACCATCAAACAACCAAACATATAATTTTCTTAGAAGTTCCTAAAGGCATGGAAAAAAAGAATGGCTTAGAAAACCTATTCCATAAAATAATAGTAGAAAATTTCCCCTGTTTGGAAACAGATATGAACATCCAAATACAAGAAGCACATAGAATCTCAAATATGCATGCTCAGAAATGATCTTCATCATAACACATTATATCAAACTTTCAAACATAAAACATAAATACAATATCATAAAATTTGAAAGAGAGAAATTCCAGATCACATTTAAAGTAACTTCCTTCAGATTGATAGCAGATTTCTCAACAGAAACCCTACAGGTCAGGGAAAAATGGAGATATATAATCCCACTTCTTATAGAAAAAAACTGCCAACTTAGAATACTTAATCCAGCAAAGCTTACATTCATAAATGAATATGAAATAAAGAATTTTCAAGATAAGCAAAACTTGAAATATTGTGTTATCACCAGCCAGCCTTAAGAATGATACTTAAGGATGTATTGTATTGAGAATCTGAGAAAGACAATCATTACCATGAACAAATGTGAAAACAGTAAACCTCATTGTAGAAGAATAAAGGATATTCAAAGGAAACAATAGAAATATTTGTGGAAAATGGCATGACTAAGTCATTGCTTATCAATATATAACCAGTAATGTAAATGGACTAAATTCTCCAATTAAAAAAAGAATCTGTATTCCCCCTACAAGAAACACCCTTCAGCAATAAAGATACTTATAGTCTGAAACTGAAAAGATGGAAAAAGATATTATAGACAAATCTAAATCAGAAGTGAGCAGGGGTGGTTATACTCATATCAGACAAAATAGTACCTAAGACCAAAAAAATGTTTAAAATGTTAACAAAGAAAAAGAAGGCCATTGTTTAGTGGTTAAAAAAATAACTCAACAATGAGATGTGAGTTATTAAATATACATGCCCAATGCTAGTTTTATAAAGCACCACTGTCATCATTGTGAAGATCAACTATACAAAAAAAATTAATGAGGAAGCAACAGAGCTGGACAACGCTATAGACAAATGGGCCTAACAGATAGCTACAGAGCATTCCATCCCACAGTTCCAGATTTCACATTCTTTTTGTCAGTGCATGGAACATTCTCTAGAATAGTTCATATAATAGGCCATAAAAAAAGTCTAAACAAATTCAAAAAAAATTGAGATAATACCATATACCTTTTCTGATCACAGTGGAATGAAACTGGAATTTAACAACAATAAAACTCTATAAGGCACACAAACAAATGGAAACCAAAAAACGAGGCTCCTGAATTAACAGTGTGTCATTAAAATAAATCAAAAATGAAATTAAAAAAAATCCTTGAAGTGAATGAAAATAACAACCAACATATCAAAAGGTATGAGATAAAAAACAAAGATATGAGATATCACTGTATGAGATACAGCAGAAGCAGTGGTAAGAGCAAACTGATAATAGTAAGTACCTAAATCAAAAATTGAAAAGATGTAAAATAAATGTTCTAAAAAGCAGCTCAAGGACCTCAAGAAATAAGAACAAACCAAACATCAAATTAATAGATGGAAAGAAATAATAAAAATTAGAGGAGAAATAAACAAAATAGAAATGAAAAACTATATAAAATATCAATAAGTAAAAATGTTTTGGCCAGCGCCGCAGCTCACTAGGCTAATCCTCCACCTTGCCGTGCCAGCACACTGGGTTCTAGTCCCAGTCGGGGCGCCGGATTCTGTCCTGGTTGCTCCTCTTCCAGTCCAGCTCTCTGCTGTGACCTGGGAGTGTGGTGGAGGATGGCCCAAGTGTTTGGGCCCTGCACCCATGGGAGACCAAGATAAGCACCTGGCTCCTGGCTTCAGATCAGCGTGGTGCGCCACGGCGGCCACTGGAGAGTGAACCAACGGCAAAGGAAGACCTTTCTCTCTGTCTCTCTCTCTCTCACTATCCACTCTGCCTGTCAAAAAAAATTTTTTTTCGCCGGCGCCGTGGCTCAACAGGCTAATCCTCCGCCTTGCGGCACCGGCACACCGGGTTCTAGTCCCGGTCGGGGCACCGGATTCTGTCCCGGTTGCCCTTCTTCCAGGCCAGTCCTCTGCTGTGGCCCAGGAGTGCAGTGGAGGATGGCCCAGGTGCTTGGGCCCTGCACCCCATGGGAGACCAGGAAAAAGCACCTAGCACCTGGCTCCTGCCATCGGATGAGCAAGGTGCGCCGGCCGCAGCGCGCCGTCCGCGGCAGCCATTGGAGGGTGAACCAACGGCAAAGGAAGACCTTTCTCTCTGTCTCTCTCTCTCACTGTCCACTCTGCCTGTCAAAAAAAAAAAAAAAAAAAGAGGGAAAAAAAATTTTTTTTCTTTTTTTTTTTAAAATAAAATAAGCAATATTGATTAACCACTGGTGTGACTAACCAAAAAAAGAACCAAACTGATAAAGTCAGAGATGAAAAGGGAGATGCTATAGTTGATACCATAGAGATATAAAGAATCAGAAGAATTATTAAAAATGGATACATGCAACATATTGCAAAATATGGAAGAAATGGATAGATTTCTGGATACATAATTTACTAAAATTGAGGCATAAATAGATAGAAAACCTGAATCTCAATAACCAATAACCAAGTCTGAGATTGATTCAGTAATGAAGAGTCTCCTCCAAAACTACAACAATGACTTAACTGCCAGATTCTATCCGATTTATTTATTTATTTGAAAGTCAGAGTTATACAGAGAGAGTAGGAGAGGAAGAGAGAGAGAGGGAGGTATTCTATCTGCTGCTTCACTCCCCAGTTGGTTGCAATGGCTGGAGCAGTGCTGTTCTGAAGCCAGGAACCAGGAGCTTCTTCTGGGTCTGCCATGTGGGTGCAGGGGCCCAAGGGCCTGGACCATCTTCTATTGCTTTCACAGGCCATAGCAGGGAGCTGGATCATAAGTGGAGAAGCGGGACTAAAACAGGTGCCTATATGGGATGCTGACACTGCAGGCGGCGGCCTTCACCTGCTACGCCACAGCACTGTCCCTTCTACCAAACTTTTAAGGAAAAACAAATACTAATTTTTATTAAGCTATTCAAAACAATTGAAGGAGAGGGAACCCTTGCAAATTCATTCTATGACGTCAGAATTACCTTAATTCCAAAACAGGAGAAAAATACAATAACAAAAAAAGAAAAGTATAGATCAATATATCCTTGTTTAACATATATGTGAAACTCCTCAGTAAAATACTAACAAATTCCAACAACACATAAAAATATTGTCTTCCTTGATCAAGTGGGATTTATCTCAGGGATACACAGTGGTTCAACATGTGCAAAGCAATAAATGTGATGCATCACATCAACAAAATGAAGTATATAAACTATGTGATTATATCAATAGATGCAGAGAAAGCATTTGATAAAAAAACATTGTTTCTGATAAAAAACAAAAAAAAAAACCTGGGTATAGAAGGAAGATCAATTAAGGATATAATTAAGGATATACACTCATACACTCACAGTGAGCATCATATAGACTGAGGAAAAGTTGGAAGCATTTCCATTAAAATCCAGAGCCAGACAAGGATGATGCTCACTCCAACCTTATTATTCAATATAGTTCTGAACGTTTTAGAGCAATTAGGCAAGAAAAAGAAATAAAAGGGATACAAATTGTGAAAGGGAAAGTTAAATTATCTCTGTTTGCAGATGGCATTATCCTTTACATAAGGGAACCAAAAAACTCCACTAAGAGACTGTTAGAATTCACAATAGAGTTCAGCAAGTTTGCAGGATATGAAATCAGCACACAAAAGTCAATAACATTCTTGCACATCAACAATGCTCTGGCTGGTAAAGATTATTCCATTCACAATTGCTATAAACTTTTAAAACTTCAGGATATATTTCACCAAGGATGTGAATGATCTTTTCAAAGCATGAATAAAAGAAATAGAAGAAACCAAACAATGGAAAAAAATCTTCCATGTTCATGATTGGAAGAAATAATATAATATAATACTACCCAAAACAATTTAAAGATTCAATCAAAATACCAAGGATATTCTTCACAAAGCTACAAAAAAAATCCTAAAATTCATATGGAAATGCAGAAAAACCTGAATAGTCAAAATAATCTTAAACAATAAAAACAAAGCAAGAGTCATCAAAACGCTGTATTTCAAGATGTACCTCAGAACTCATATAATCAAAACACAAAAATAGACATGTAGAATGGTGGAACAGAAAAGAAACTTTAGAAATTAATCCACACATCTATAACAAAGTAATGCTTGACAAACAATCTAAAATCATTCCCTTGAGAGAGGACAGTGTCTTACAAATGCTGTTGGAATATTGGATTTCTGCATGCAGAAGTTTAAAACAAAACCCTACCTTACATCCCATAGAAAAATCAACTCAAAATGGGTCAAGGATGTGAACTTAAGAAATGAAGCCATCAATTACTAGAGGAAAATATAAGGGATACATTATACCACATTGGCCTAGGCAAAGACTTCTTGTGTAAGACCCCAGAAGCCTAGACAAAAAATTAAAAAGAGACAAACAGGATTACATCAAGCTAAGGTATGTCAGCACAGCAAAGGAAACAATTAAAAAGGGAAGAGGCAACTGATCAAATGGGAGAAAATAATTTGCAAACTATGCATTTGATAAAGGATTAATATCCATAACATATAAGGATATCAAGAAAGGCAACAATAAAACAAACAAGAAATGGGTCAAGGATATCAAAAGGCATTTTTCAAAGGAAGAAATACAAATGGCCAACAGACACATGAAAAACGTTCAGGATATGTGGGAAATGCAAATGAAAAACACAAGGAAATGTCACTTCTCAGTTTGGCTATTATAAAAAAAAAAAAGCAAAACAAAAAAACTGACAAGGATATGGAGACAAAGGTATCCTAATACATTGTAGGTATCAATGCATTTTAGCACAACCATTATGAAAAACAGTATGGAGAGTACTCAGAAAACTAGAAAATACACCTACCATATGACCCAACTATCCCACTCCTGCAAATATATCCAAAGGAAATGAATTCAGAGAATGAAAGTTACCTGCACTTTCATGCTTATAGCAGCTCAATTCTTAGCTCAATAGCTTAGGAATCAACCTAGATGTATATCAACCTAGATGTACATCAACTGATGATTGGATAAGAAAAAAGTGGTAAATATACAGGATGGAATATTACTCGCTATAAAAAGGAATAAAATCTTAATGTTTGCAACAAAGTGGATGCTGGTAGAGATCATTATACTAACAAACCCAGACCCAGAATAGACAAACATCACATATTCTCTTATTTGTGATAGTTAATACATGGAGATAGTATAAAAATTCTGTGGTTGTCATATCATTTGGTATACAGTGTAAATATTGTTTCACTAAATCATAATATGTAAATGACAATATATTCTTCTTTCTCACATTAAAGGAAATGAACAGGGGAGGAATAGTGAGGACTCTTGGTGTTCTAGTAATCTTTATTATTTTTTTAAACATTTATTTATTTTGTTTGAAATGTAGAGTTACAAAGAGTGAGAATGAGAGACAGAGAGAGATCTTTCAACTGCGTGTTCACTCCCCAAATGGCCACAATAGCCAAGGCTTTATTTCAAAAAAAGTTTAAAAAAGAGAAAAAAAAAAAAAGAGATACTTAGGTTCTTCCAAATTCCTCAGTTCTAGACCAATATCAACCATTTCAACAGCTATATTTATAATTTAGAGTAATTATGTTAGATAAGATATGAAAACTAATTCCTGTGTAATAAAGGATTTGGTTGGCCTTTCTCCTTAGTTTTTGGGGTTAGCCTCTAAATCTTACAATTTCCCAAGTGATAGGAATATCTTTGTTACTGTTAGTAGTCTCTGATAGTTTATACTGAGACATTGACTTATGTATATCACTAGACATTTTTTAAAGACTCATTTATTTATTTGAAAGGCAGGGCAATGGAGAGAGGGAGAGGGAAAGCAAAAGAGATATTTCAAACTGTTGGTTCACTCCCCCAAATACAACATCCTGGGCTGGGCAATTGCAAAGCCAGGAACCATGTACTCCATCCATGTCTCCCACATGGATGGCAGGAGTCCAGGTACTTGAGCCATTATCTGCTACCACTCAGGCATTTAAAGAGAGCAGCCAGGACCCAACCAGTACTCCTACACAGGATGTGGGTATCTCAAGTGGCATCTAAATATGATGCACCACAACTCATAGAGATGACTCAGGATGGGAACTGGTAACACCAGGAAGAGCAATATGTGATTTAGTGGTGGAGCTTTGAGACACATAGTATTAACTCTGCCTCCAGAGTGGAGAGACTCTAATTAAACCTCGTGGTCAGTGACTCAAGCATCGTTCCTACATAATGAAACTCCAATAAAACCTTCAGATGCTGAAGCTCAGATGAGTTTCTCTGTGCTTAGTATTGTTTTGTAAAGTGTTTTTGGCACTTTTGTCACACAGCATGTGGTAGAGAAGAATATTGGATATTTTGTGTTTAGGACCTTCTCAGACCTAACCCTATCCATCTCTTCCTTCCTCTGATTCTTAGTTCTATACTTTCCCACAATAAAATTTAATTTTAAGTACATTACTTTCCAGAGTTCTATGAGTTGTTCTACCAAATAATTGAAACTGAGGGAGTGTTGGGAATCACCGAATTTGAATGTATCTGCTCAGAAGTGAGGGTGTAGAGACTTCTGAACTTGTACTGTATCAAAAGTGAGGATGGTCTTTCTACAAGACTGTTCCCTTCACTGTGAAGTTTTGCCTACCAATGGGTAGTTGTCAGAAGCAGTTCAAATAATCTGTCATAGTGTGCATGAAGTAATAGGTATTAGTTTAATAGTTGCTATCATTAGTAATCAGAAGGTAATATGACAATAATGGGTACTACTGCATATGGGAAATTGAAGTGTATAAATGAGCACAAGTTAGTGAATAATTAGCAAATTCACTGAAAATAATTTCCTTACACTTAAAATGTATAATCACTGAATATTTTTATGCTTGTAATTTTAGACGGCTTGGGTGACTAAAGTTGGAAAACTGATCTTTAATTAAGTGATATATTAACACTGAGAACAATTCTTCCTGGATTGCTGTCATATAATCTATGTTTTAAAAGTCTCTATTCAATTCATTTCAAGTCCTTAACATTCACAGAGGGGCTTCTCTGTATTAAGCATAATGCTTGGACAGAGATACAAAGTCAAATAAGGTAAGATCTCTTCATTCTTCAACTCATTATCTAGTGGTAGAAGCAGGTCTACTAATTCACAACACTTATACAGTAGACTCTAATAACTATGTCAGCATAGTAACCAATAAAGTGCTGTGGGAGTAGAGAGGAGGAAAATAATGTCAGATCTTAAAGTATCTTGACACAGACTTGACACTGTGCATGCTACAAGTGAAATTCCTATGTAAGTGGTTATTGAGTCTTTCTTCTCCTTACTCATGTGCCCCACATATGATCGATTAGATTGTGGATACATTATGGATACCTAATCTAGGACCATGTGGTCCTAGAAATATTGTTTTCCTCCTTGTTTTTGTTGTTGCTTTGAAAAGTCACGGTGGAAAGATCCTTATCTATTACAAATTATATTTTACAAGTGTTGTTTTGCTCCAAACAAGTATTAGGGGAAAGGACTATAAGAATCATATAGTGGATATTAGTTGTTATTCCATGATTTGTGTCTGAAACAATCTCTCAAAGATGCAAATTAAACATACTTGACATTGTTGTTTTAGTTAGGGTCAGTGGTCTTTGTGTACAACTGACTGGCTTAGGATGGAATACATCAAACTGCAGGGTAGGGGGTCAGAAATAGATGCAGTGCTTCTAAGGTTGGCATGTTTTTGGAAACAGGAAACAATAAAGCTAGGGAAATGTCTGAATTGGCCATCCCCTTAAATATATTGAATAATGCTGATTAACTTTGTGAAAGTTCTGGCAATTCAGTGCCTCTGAGCAGAAAGGCCAGGGCATAGTATATCAGACTATTCGAAAGGCAATGCTTGTGCCCCACCTCCCATTCTCATATTGATACCTTAATCCCTAATGTGATGGGATTTGGAAATGCAGGTTTGGGAGGTAATTGGGTCATCATAGTAGAGGTCCTGTGATTGAATTAATTCCCTTACAAAGAGAAGCACAAGGTTAAGCAGTTGTTTCTCATAGGCATTTGTGTGTTTACAAAATGAAGGACAGATTTGGAGCAGGAGAAATGACTGAGTAAAAAGTCATTGCTTGGCTGCTTACTTGAGGTTGTGTGAGAAAAAAGCATAAATAAAACAGTTGTTGCCTCCAGATATGTTGTTAGTTTTGTAGACATCTCAGAATGAGGGCTGGTGGAAATATCCTAGAGTGCTGCCACATTACCTTGGAAAAGTCACTTGATCTCCTTTTATGGTTTACCTCCTACTAACAATAACTTGTGCTTATTGACTACTTATTATGATCAGTCCTCTAGATTAACTGCTTGACTGGCCTGAGCCCATGGCAACAACTTGTAAAGTAGATACTGTTATATTCTGCACACCCCTGCCCCCTATTTTGATCCTGCTGGAGAAAAAAGGCACAGAGAAATAAAAACATAGCTGTGAAACACAAATTCTGAACAACAGAAGCTGAGTTCAGATTGTCTTGGTCCCTGAGCCCATACTCTCAACAGCATTATCTTGTGACTTCATCTTTATCTATAGAAAAGGAAATTACAAAGGTGTGTTCAACATACTTAGCTGTTGTTGTGAGGCTTGGTGATATTATTTTTATGGTCAGCAGTGTCACAGCGCGAGGGTCTAGAGTTTGTTCAACTGGACCTTCCATTCTGATTAGGGGCTTCCTCATTAGCAGTCTCCTAACTGTCCTGGAGACCCCTCCTTGGGTTTATGGGTATTCTGAATACTGTGTGTGGGGATGTTCCAGGAACCATGTAAATGCGTCACTCATAGTGGGCAGTCAATAGACAAATCACTTCCCTCTCCTGAACAATACCTTTACAGTGGTCCTTGGCTTTTCCTTGGACCAGGGCCCTTCTACTTCCTCTCACTCTCGAGATTCTCATCTATCAAAGATACTTTCTTGTTCTCTCACTAGATGACATTTTTATTTTCACATGAACTCATCTCACCCCTTAAACTGTTTTCATTTACTTTTATAAAAGGCTTTGTTGATTCATTAAACATAGACTTAATATTAACAATAATAATAGCAATGACTTTCTTTCTTTGAAGTCAAGAAAAACTCAGGCTTTAAGCTTTTAGAAGGTGTGGAGAAATATATTTAACTGTATTCTAACTTTTTAATGCAGCACAGAAAAGCAAAATGATCAATACAGTTGCTTCTACAATAAAGAAAGTTGAATGCTCATTTGCTAACTCATATGTGAAGTGCCTCAGACGCTGAAAAGTGATCCAGAAATGTAAAGGAATGGAAGGACCATTGATTCATGCCCCAAGACTTAATGAGTCTTAGTGAAGGACTCTGATACGGTGATATTTTTTATATTTCTTTAACTACACAAATCACAAGTATTGTGTTAGGTGGTAACACACACACACACACACACACACACACCCCTTGTAACTAACTAGGAGAATTCTTAATAACCATGTATGATTCTGCAGATAAGCATGTTGATTAACAAATACACAACACAGAGCAATACTTAATAGTACACCAAAAATTTATATATGTTAAGGCTTTATCCATTTATTTAGAGACTACCTCATTAGGATAATGATCCAAATGGCAATAACTGTGTCATAGCATTTTCTGAGTAAAACTGAAGTGCTATATTTGAAAGGAAAAGTTATATTGAAAAGATTTTGAAAACAAAACATCCATTTCCCCCACAGATATTAAAAATAGAATATTCAAATATAAAATGAAGTAAATATTCATGAGCCATAATTTATCTCTCTCACTTAATAGAAACTGGTATGTCTCTATGGTAACAATAAAACTACCATCCAGGAATGAGCACTTCTCTGTGTGTGTTAGTGTGTGTGTCTTCATAAACATAAAATTTCAGAAGCATGGAAGAATAAGAAAGAAACCGAAAGGAGCTGCCTGAAAGACCAACTGAAGGGAAAGAATACAATAGAACAAAGGAAAAAGTCTTAGGGGATAAATGAAGACATTATTTACAATGAACAAGAAAACTCATGAAGAAGGTCTCATTTAGAGATAGAAATTAGAGTCCTTCATCATAAAACGTTGGACTTATCTTTCAAGTCTGTATGGTAGGGTGAGAAGGGACAGGATCATGGATGAATTGCTCAAGCCCCCAGAGTTATTAGAAGAGTATCAGCTCTGACCCATGATATCAGGGCAGAGTCTCCTGGTCTCAGGGTTACTGATTTAGTTCAGGAAAAAGGGAAGCAAAGAAGTGCAGCAACTGGAACTAGATAGATGGGGTGGACCATCCATGTTCTGTACAGTAGGGTGCAGAGCAAAGGCCTTGTTTTATAATCTGAGTTTCTGAGGTGATGCTGAGAGTGTGGCAGAGTAGGGAATGATCTGGGTATGTAGGAGTGCTCTCCAGCCCCTGCAGAGGAGAGTTCCTGTGGGGTTATGTAAGAGAGACTCATAGCTGCGAGAGGGCTGAAGAACAGGATTGAGATCCTGTTCTGCACTCCTCCTCCCAGTCTGACACCTCTGGGTTTGAAGAACTTCCAAATCCTTTCACTGGATGCATTCTCCATTGGAGACATAATTAAAACAAGAATTCAAAAAAAGGAGATTCACATTTTCTGGGGAACTTAGGACTTCATTCCCTGCTGATCTTTTTGTTACTGTTGATGGTCTTAAAAGAGTTGGCAGGAAGCCTGGTTGTAGAGATGTTAGTTCCAATATTAGTGCTTTGTTTTTTTTCCTTTACATCACTATCAAAGCAAGAAATATCACCCCAAAGGATACTGGTGTCACAAAATTTAGGTAATTTTACATATTTTCCCTTGTTAAAATAAGAAAAAAAAAGAAGAAATGAAGATGATTTCCTGAATGATTTAGTAGACTTTTATTAGGCAAATCTACATCTTTATTAAATGAGTACTGCTACATTACTTATAAAATACTGTTGGAAAGGTTGTAATAAGATATACACAAATGTACTTGTGTGTCTGCACTTAGTCCCTCCTCTTTTTATTTCGGCACCATCATGTTCCATTGTTCTTGGTGTCTCCAGCCTCAAGTGTCTGTAGGTCCATTTCTCAGAGACGAAATGTCTGTTTTCCTAGGGCACTTAGAAAGGGTATTACCCTGACTATGCAGAATGAGAAAGGGGTTGGAAAGGCGATCTGGTTGCGAAGGTGGAGTTTTCAATCAGTTCCCTGCTGTGTACCTTATTTTGGCCAACCAGCATGTGTGGTGTCTCAGGTTCCAAATCTTTCTAGTGACTCATAGGAAAAAAAAAGTGTGTTTTTTAACACTGTTCCCAACTGTAAGCTCTTGGATTTATGACTCTCTCCACTATTTAAGATGTTTCCACTATTTTCTTTCCACAAATTAACATTTGTTGACATTTTTCACTTATTCTCATCCACACTCATTTTTTCCCTTTTTCTTAGGATTTTTAACATTTTTTACAGAGCATTGACATTTTACTATCATTTCCACTGGGAGCAGGGATGAACACAACTTGCCATGTGTGACTAAATGTCTAAACTTATGTTCTGTATACAGTAATGTGGAATTGTAAATGAGGATAACTGTGAGAAATACGTAGGAAACTATGGGCTTTCTTGTGTCTGAATCCCTTTGAATTTTCTAGCAGTCATCATTTATCTCTCTATTTCCATCACCAGTCTTTAGTCCTGATACACTGGCCAGTATTTTCCTTCAGCAAGATAAAATCAGGAACCTGGTTCAAACCTTTCTTTTGAGCTTTGTAGTCCTGAATATCCAACTGCCTTCTAAGCTTTTCCACTTGGAAGTCCCAGTGACAACTTAAAATATTCCAGTCTGGTTTATCTCCATCCAATCTGGCCCCCAGCCTGCTTTTCTTCTCTTGCTTTGTTTTCTACCGCGGCAAATGATACAACTCTCCACCCAGTTTTCAGAGCCAGGTTACTGGCACTCATCCCTCTCTCCTCTGTCATTTCCTATGCCCCCTTCACCTCATCCCTACCCACATTCAATCTGTACCTCCTCCTATCCATTTTACTGCCCCAGTTTTGCTCGGTTCATTTCCCTGTGTTCTTCTTTGCTGCTACATTTTTCAGCCCCTTCGATTTCTTAACTTCTAGCATCAGCTCTGTCCGACTTGTCCATCAGTTTTTTGGCCTTTCCCGCTTGGTTGATTTTCCACAGTAGAGTCAGAGAGATCTTTCTAAAACATAAACTTGAATTTTTATTCCCTTATTTGAAATTCTTTAATAATAGCTCTACAGTTTCCCCAGAATAATGTTCAAATCTCATATCATGAGCAAATGTCCAACCTAAACTTCCAGCACTTTTCCTAATCAAAATCTACTCTCTAGCCCTCCTGATTGTTTCCCTCTCTTCCTGGAACATCACCCATCTTTCCTTTATCTTGACCACAACTCAGGTGGCAGTGTTGTGTTAAGCCCGCTAAGTCTTCAAGACTGAACTTAGTGGTCATATTCTTGGAATCATTTCACTGAAACCCACTTATATGGGGTTTGGTATTGTTCTCATTAACATTCTGTTTATTCATTTTGGTGTTTATTATATTGTATTAAGTCTCTTATATTATTTTAAAAGGCTACCTTTATTTAATTATTCATTTTAGCTGAGAGAGAGCAAGTGTGTGTGTGTGAGAGAGAGAGAGCACTTCCATTAGTTGGTTCAATCCCGACATTCCCTACATATTAAGATGGCTTAGTCTAAGCTGAGGTCCAAGTCAGGAGCAGGAAACTCAGTCTAGTGTGGGCAGCAGGAATCAAATGACTTGAGCCATCACCACTGCCTCCCAGGGTGCTCATTAGCAGGAGCTGGGGTCAGGAGCCAGGGGTGGGTACGGAACTCTGGCAACTCTGATGTGGGATGCAGGATCCTTAAATGCTAAGCCAAATGTCTGCTTCCTGTAAATTCCATGAAGGCAGGGACAGTATTTTTGTTTGCTATTTTACCTCTGGCATCACAATTTTTAGCACTATAATAGTTTCTGGTGTTTGTTGAATCGATTTATGAAATGACATACATACTGACCACTGATACTTACCCAACTTTCTCCTCCCTCCCTCCCATCCTCCCTCCCTTCTTTCCTTCCTTCCTTCCATTTTCCATGTTCTATTCTTCTTTGGTTTTAATTTGCTTTCCAATGTTGGGCCTGATTTTCCTTTCCTTTCCTTTCCTCTCCTCTCCTCTCCTCTCCTCTCCTCTCCTCTCCTCTCCTCTCCTCTCCTTTCCTTTCCTTTCCTTTCCTTTTTTTGACAGGTAGAGTTAGACAGTGAGAGAGAGAGATAGAGAGAAAGGTCTTCCTTCCATTGGCTCACCCCTGAAATAGCCACTATGGTCAGCACACTGTGCCGATCTGAAGCCAGGAGCCAGGTGCTTCCTCCTGGTGTCCCATGTGGGTGCAGGGCCCAAGCACTTATGCCATCCTCCACTGCCTTCCCGGGCCACAGCAGAGAGCTGGACTGGAAGAGGAGCAACCTGGACAGAACCGGTGCCCCAACCGGGACTAGAACCTGGGGTGCCGGTGCTGCGGGCGGAGGATTAGCCTAGTGAGCCACGGTGCTGGCCGAGCCTCATTTTCTGATTCTGGATTCTTATCACACCTCAGAACCAGGCTGTGTCTTTTTATCTGATTTCTATTATATGGGGAAACTTCAAAGAGTCCATAGAAAGATGCAATTATAAAATAATGTACATTTTCACCAGATTTGAAGCACCCTTACATATTCAATATTCACTGTATTTATTAAGCACCTATTTTCATTAGATATAGTACCTATTCTGGAGATAAAGCTGTAACCAAATTTGTCATACCTTTCTTCTTTTTTTAATATTTATTTTATTTATTTGAAAGCAGAGTTAGAGAAGAGAGACAGAGAGAGTGAAAGAGATCTTCCATTTACTGATTCACTCCCCAGATGGTGAGAATAGCTGGGGATATGCCAGGCCAAAGCCAGGAGCCTGAAACTTCTTCTAGGTCTCCCACATTGGCGTAGGGGCCAAAGCACTTTGGCCATCTTCTGTTGCTTTCCCAAGTACATAAGGGAGCTTGATTGGAAGCCAGAAATTGGACCAGGACCCATATGGGATAACAACACTGCTGGTGGCAGCTTAACATGATCTGCCACAATGCCAGCCCCAAGATTGGCTTATTTTCTATTTTCACAGAGATAAGAATTGATGTAGGAAGTAAGGAGGCAGATAACTTGTCTCTGGCTTCATATGTTCACAGAAGGAGAGGAATTGTGTCCTAGGAATTGTACTTCATGATGTACACCCAGGGCTCTTGTCCTTCTGTAGACCTAGCTTAGATGATATGATTTTGGATTCTAAACAGATGTCATGTTAGGATGCCATAGTAAGATGTAATAACAGGAATATTGGCAAGAGAAACAATGTGTTTTGTATGTGGGTCATGTGCATGGGAGTCAGAGGGTGGACTGTGTAGGACAGCATCATTTGGCCCCCATTAGTCCCATCTTCTGACTGTTCCATCTTCTGATGTTCATACTCTTTTATTTTTGTTTTATCTATTTATTTATTTTTATTTGTTTTATTTATTTATTTATTTGAAAGGCAGAGTTATACACTGCCTTTCATACTTTCACACTTACACATATACAGAGAGGAAGAGTTACAGAGAGAAGGTCTTCCATTCAATGGTTCAATTCCCAAATGGCTGCAATGGTCAGAACTGGGCCAATCTCAAGCCAGGAGTCAGGAGCTTCTTCCAGATCTCCCACAAGGGTACAGGAGCCCAAGCATTTGGGTCATCTCCCATTGCTTTATCCAGGCACTTTATCAGGGAGCTGGATGGCAAGTGGAGCAGCTGGGACTCCAACTGACACTCATATATGATGTCCGCATCACAGGCAGAGGCTTTATCCGCTGTGCTACAACACCAGCCCCTGGTGTTCCTACTCTTGCAGAAGTATAATCCGCTGCACCTGAGTGTCAGCAGGATCTATGACTTTTATTCAGACCAACAGAATATGGAAAGGGTTATGTAATGCTATTCCTATAATTCTTATGTAAAACTCTACCTTCCTAGCAGATTTTAATGCAGAGATTTTCTCTGTTGCTGGCCATGTTAGGGGGCCCATGTGGCAAGAAATTGAGGACAGCCTCTAGGTGACATTCAGCCAAGGGCTGGTGCCTTCAGTCTTTAAGTTTCAAGGAAATTAATTCTGCAAACATCCGAAGTGAACTTGAAAGTGAACTCTTCTCTCATGAAACCTTGAGATGTGACCCCAGTGCTGGCTGACAGCCTTAATTGCAGCTTTGCAGATCGGGGCTAAGCCTTCTGGAATCCTGACCCATAGCCACTATAAAAAAATGAATGTGTGTTAAGTTGATGAGCTTGTTATACAGCAATATAAAACTAACACAAAGAAGTAGATAATAGGCCAGCAAATAGATAAACGTAGTCTTGGATAGGGTTAAAATATATTGAAAGAAGTGAATAGGGCAATGTTATAGAAAGAACTTTGAAACAGAAGCTACTTTGGATGGGACAGTCAGGAAAGGGCCCTCCTGGGATGGACAGAAATCCAAAACAATGAAAGAAGCTGGAAATCAAGAATTGGAGTAGAAGGTAGGACATTTCAGCAGAGAGAATATTTGATGCAAATATTGAGATAAGAACTTGAAATTTTAGAGGAAAAAAGCAAGGTACTTTATAAGCGAAAGGGAAAGTGGTGGACCAGCAGGTAGATTTTTGGGCCAAACAATAAGGAATTTTTATTTCATCTGTAATGCGCTAGGGAATCTTTGAAGAATCCTTAGCAAGGGGGTGACAAGATTTACCCTCTAGGTATTCTGTGAGGAATGGCTTTCAGCTGGGGACTAGTGTAGGGCAAGAACAAAGGAGACACATATAGTTATTTTGGAAACTCCTGTAGATAGAAATGCTCATGGCCTGGGTGGAGATGGGGGAAAAACAGGGACAGGCAGGGCTCCCTCCTGGAGGTCAGGATGAAGCACAGAGTTTGCATCTTGGCCTGTCTCCGGATTACCTCTGTTTTCAACTCTTAGTTCTCCTAGTGAGCTTCAGTCTCTGCATACTGAACTTCCGCCCAATTCTTGACACCAGTTCTCTGAAGTCAATGGGATCTCCCTGAACCTCCTGTTTTTTTTTTTTTCATATATTTTCCACCATATTTGCATATGATGTCCTTTTTCTGTGCCCTTCTTCTGTGTATTCTCAGGTCCCTGTGCTCCTGCTGTTTCCATCTTTTCATTTGAGTCCCAAACTGGCTGAAATGACAGCAAGAAAAGAAACAAGATGAATGAAACAAGGGAAAAAAAATTAAAGTCCTCTTGTGAAGTATTATTTTACTAACAATCAATATTCAAGTCATTTTTTTGGCATTGTCAGTTTTGCTGTTATTCTGACCCTTTCTTCTTGTGATGAATTCTGAACATCTCTATTTATTATATTCAATAAAAAGCAGAACGGAGAACAGCTCCTGTGCCAAAACAAAGATGGGGAAAAGTCCTGTAATTGATCACATTTACATTCCTTGAAAGAACACATTTGCAATTTAGCCTGGTCTGTAGAACATGAGGAATGAAAAGAATAAGCAACTCACTGATGCACATCTACAAGGACTATTTTGCTTCTCATTTTGTTCAGCATATTTCAGGACTTCTGAAGAGTGAATATAAACTAACATGGGGTGAGTATCCTTATAAATCAGATAATAGGTTTTTTTTTAATTTCAAATAACAGTAATACGGCCACTTTAAAAAACACATTGTTATCAATATTTAATTCATTTTATTTTGTTTGAAATAACACAAGATTCTACTACTTTTGATTTTAATGTTGAATTTTACAGCCAATGGTACTTAGCCATCGTGAAGTAGTTAGTGTGCTATGGCTGTCTGGGAATGCTTTCTCTGGGCAGGATCCTCTGAACTCCTTTATCACAGTACTCAAGGCCTTGCCCAATGGGTCCAGCCTAACTTACCCACTCTTGCCTGATCCCTGGAATCTTGTAATGCTGGACCATTCATTACCTCTCACCTACTAATTCATGTTCAGAGTTCACTTGCTAATCTTATTTAAAATACAGTTTATGATTCAGGGGATGTGGTAAAAAGTCAGAGACTCTACTTTGCTACCTCCTTGGTGGTGCTGATGCTGCTGGTTTGGCAAGGACGAGGGTATTTTTGTTTCTGTTCATACCCTCCAACCTGGCAGATTCCTCCTATGTGGAAATTCTACTCATGGGATCACCCTTCCGGTCATTCTGACCCCCTTAGGTAAGGAGCCTTCTTCTTGTTAAAAGAGAGAGAATAACTTCCTACTCCAATGGTTTTTCCCATGTACTTAGGATAAAAATGTGGAGTCCTTACCAGGCTTATAGTGGATACTGTATTAATCAGCTTTTTGTTGTGATAATGAAATACCTGAGGCTGGCTACATTATAAAGGAAGAGGTTTATTCTGGCTCACGGTTCTGGATGTGCAAGGGGCCACATCTGATGATGCCTTCTTCCTGGCAGACTCCCAGAATGTCACATGGCAGGAGGCAAGGAGTGCATATGTGTATGTATCTCTCCCCTCTTCTTATACAGCCACTAGAATTCAATCATGGGGTTCTACCCTAATGACCTCATCCCATGCTGCCCACTCCCCCTCAGTATCCATAGGTGAATTAAGTGTCCACTCTCTTAATACCTCCCAATGGGAATTAAGTTTCAATACATGAAGCCTGCGGAGACACTCATACCATATCCAAACCATGACAACTGCCTCTCCAATCTCTTTTCCTACTACTTTCCTCTGTCTTACTTTATCAATGTGGTTCCTTGTACTGCAATGTGGTAAACATGCACCAGTCTTAGAGATTTTGTTTAATGCCCTTCCCATTTCATTTCTTCATCTCATTTAGGCTTTTAATCAAATATCCTCTCCTCAAACAGGCTACTACATTCAGTTGAACCCTACAGAGAGCTACAATTGAATGATTAAAGGCTGAAATCCAGCCTCTACTTTGCTCCCTAGGTCAGATTAATTAAAATGAATCTCATAGCAGAGGGCAGGGGACATTATGAGAGGAAGAGACTAAAGGTAGAGAGACAAATCAGAAAACTCTTGTGGTAAGCCATATGTGAGTAAATGAGAATCCAGACTAGAGTGGTTACCACATAAGCAGAGAGCCGCACTGACAGCCACGGCAGGGATATGAGTACCTGCAGGAAGGTGCACCGTTCTCTGATGTGTCCAGTGATGTAAAATGACCTATCAGCTGTCCAGCTCTGAGTGGTCTTCCCTGACCACCACATTTAGAATTGCAATCCCATCATTCTTCCTATCCCCTTACTCTGCCTTAATTATCTTAAAAATGACTCAGATATTTTATTATATATCTTATTGATTTGTTTTGTTGTTCATCTTTATAACTTTGAATGTCAACTGAATGAAAGAAAAGACTTTTCTTCCTTTGTTCACTACAATATGCTAAGTTCCTAGAATAGGAACTATGTATGTGGTCTTCAAAGAGCACTCATATAAATATTAGTTCAATTAATTAGTACTCAGCTTCCGTGAAACATAGACTGTAAGGTGTATGATAAATATGGACTCAAATCATAACTTTATCACATGTAATTAAGCTAACTTAATTGGATGAATTGCTTACTAACTCTAAAACTATTTCCTCATCTGTAAATGGTAATAGCAAGCTACACGATTCATTGGGTGGGGAGGACAATGATGTGGGCTTATGGCACAAAAACCTTATTTTTTTTTACCAAAAACATATAATTGATCAAATCATTTTGCAATTATATAACTTTATTGATTTTCCACTTGACTATGAAATCCACAAGAGCTTTACTTAGAGTTCTTAGTGCACAATGGGTTCTTAAGAAAACACACTTTATTCACAGTTGTTGTTTAAGTGACTGCTCTATGCTGGGGGCTCTACTTGGACATTGGGAATACACAATCAAGAATACAAACATGGGGGCCAGGCTTGTGGTATAGCAGATTAAGTCACTGGATGCTGGCAGTCCCAATCAGAGTGCTGCTTTGAATCTCCACTTCTCTGCTTTCCATCCAACTCTCTGACAATGCTCCTAGGAAAGCATTAGATGTTTGCCTAAGTGCTTGGGCCCCAACCACTCATGTGGGAGACTAGGATGGGGTTCCTGGCTACTGGCCTTGGCCTAGTTCAGATCTGGCTGTTTTCACTGGAGAGAGAACCAGTGACTGGAAGACTTCTCTCTTTCTCTCCTTCTCTCCCTTTCTGATGCTCTTTCAAATAAATAAATCTTTTTTAAAACAGACAAACAAAATGCACACACAGCTTCTGTCTGATGAGAGAGAGATAAATAATCAAGGAAGCAGAAATGAACAAAAAAAATCTAGAGCCATAATAGCTTTAATATTTTAAAAAAGAAATAAGTATATTAGATCATAATTGAAATATTGCTATGTTTTAGGTAATATTTGTATTTGTTAGTTTAAAATATCTATCACTATTACTTCAGATTTGATTACTGTTATCCTTTTCTTTGTGACATATAGGCTATGTGGTAGGGGTATTTGCAGTTATTTATGACAAATTTCTGGGGTAGATGGAAAGAAGGTGGGATGCTGCTTATTTATTGATCACTTGCAGTTCTGCCCTTACAGATGGACTGATTCTTCTTGCCATTCTCTACTCTTGCTGCCCTAGAGCTAATGTGGATAGGGCTGTGTTGTGGGTTGCTGGATTCTCTCTAGGCTGCATTAGCTGAAGAGCAAAGAGATGGCACACTTGGAGGATTTACCTGAGGAGAATTTCATGAGAATACAATTACTATGGTATGGTTACAGTAGACAAATTGTCCAAGACAATTGAAGTATCAGGGACTAGCTACAGGGGAAGCCATTACTGCCCATAAGCTTGAAGGGGCAAGAGGAGAGAATGTTTTATAGGAGCTTGGAGACAGCTTGCAGCCATGGTTGTGTTCTTCTATGATAGTGACTATGATCATTGGATAAGCAGTAGGGTGATAAAGTAGGTGGGGAGGCAGCAATACTTCCAGTTTTCCTCCAAGCCACTCTCATTAGCCAAGGCAAAATGAAAGAGAACTGCCTGAGTGATGTCGTCTGTAAAAGTCAACATTCTATGGCAAAAAGCACAGTAGAGGACAGGTCATGTATCTAGTAGTTGAAATGTAGTGCAACAGAAACCAACTGTCTTACCGATTTTCTTCCCCTAAGTTGCGTATGCTTCCCCATGATGTCTACTTGATCTGGTCTGAGTCATTTCTGCTGACCGTCACTCAGTAGAAATGGAAGGCGCAAAGATGAATCCACAGCTGTCATTATGATGACCCAAGTGCTCTGAGAACCTTTTTTTTATTGGCATATTTTTGTAGGCATGAGAAATATATTATGGACCCACTGGCAGGGAAATAATCTAGTGGACATTAATGAAAAATGGGAAGAGCAAAGTATACAGGGTGGAGAGAGCTGTAAAATCTTTGGATATTTTAGCTGGCATGATTATGTCATATATAAAATGCAGGAGGTTTCTAGGAGGTAAAGGGGGAACATCCCCATTGCTCTGGTGTGGTATTTCTCCTTTTGTGATCAATATTTACTTACAGAGTTATCTTTTTCTTTCTTGATTCTCACTGCCTAGCTTACTACTCTCTTCTGTTGTCTATAATTTCCTTTCCCATTCCTTCCCTAGGTTTTTTCAGAGGTCACTATGTTCTCCATTTCTTTCTATTGACTATGAAAAAAAAGTAAGTTATTTTTAAAAGCTCATGCCATAAACTACCTCTGTCGTTGAGTCATGATTTGGCAACTCTTTATATATGAGCTAAGTAATTTTTACTCTTATTTTTCATACCAGTTGGGTTAAATTATTGAAATGACCTAAAAAAAGATTTTGGTTAAATCTTCCAAATGGAAAACTTATTAAAATGATATTATTTGAAATATGTTGGATAACTTCCACCAATAAACACATAATTTAAGAATCAGATTTGACAGTATTTTTATTAAACATGATACTACTTGAATACAACAAAAATCAATTCGGATTACTTAATCTTTGGGAGCAATACAGAGATTAGAAAGTCTTATGGAATTCATTAGTTCTGTTTTTAGCAATGTGAGTTCTCTTTTTAATTGTATACAAATTCTAGAATACGTATTCTCTATATATTTATTTATGCATTTCCTGGTAATCTTTCTTCACTGACTTATGTTATGATTGAGTTATCCTATTGATTATTACCTTTATTTATAAAAATGAAATGTTTAAGACAATCTCCTACACTGTATAACCCTTGAAAGAGTTGCTCATTTGGAGTGGCGTGTCAGTTCTGTTTTCCTCTCAACATTTAATGAGAGGCAATCATTGGAGTAGCTTCCATCAGCCTGGAGCCTGACTTTCCAAATGTTGCATATAAGTGTTCATTGGATTTGTGTTTCATTCTGGTAGAGATATTCTGCTAATGGATTTTGCCTGCAGCTGATGGTATTCATTGAGCAATAGAAGAAATCAGTTAAATGATCCTTTTTTTACCCTATAAAACTGGATGATTTCATAAATGTATACAGTTTAAAGGAAATATATTTTAACATTAATGTTTAATTTAACTTAAATCCACATTCAATCTGTTGTTAATAACTGACTCATTCTTCAGGAAGGGGGCTGCCATGATTTTACCAGGTATGATAGATACAGTTTCATTCAGGACAACTTATTAGGTGCCATGAAGAATCTTAATTGTTTGGCACATTTAAAATTTTCCATTTCCTGAGGACAGTTACGAATAATTCCAATGTAATTATTTTCCCTTTTTCTGCCAAAGAATACTATACTGTCATGGCACATTAGCAGATAAGCAAGATAGAAAAAAAATGGATGTGGGAACCTATGATCTTACCATGGTAGGAAAATTTTATTTGTTGATTTCAAATATAATGGATTTTTCCATGGTAAATTCTAATTATTTATCTAAACTATGTCTACCAAGAAACTCTCCAAAATATTTGATCAGTTCTAACATTATTTGAGTTCTCCTATTGACTCATATGTGTACAAGCCTCATTACAAAAGCTATGCTGAAGGATTTTTGCTTCATAATGTTTGATTCAGATTAAATCATATTTGCCTGATTTGACAAAGCTATTCAAACTGAAGTAATGTTTTCACATCATTGATTTTTGGTTGGATAATACTAGAGAATCAGGGTCACAGGATTAAGCATTTCTTGTATGAATACAATGATTCATTCAGCTACAGCATAGAAGAGGCTACTTCTAATATATTGTCTGACTCAAGCTGCTAACTCATCCTATGAGATAAACAATTTGACTGCCTCTAAGAGTCTTCTACTCCAGTCTAGTCTTCGTATTTTTATCAGACACTCATTGTCATTTCTCTCTTTAGAACCATTTGTTTATTCATTCAAGCAGCAAGCATCCATTAAGTGCCTGCTGTGTGTTAGACACCAAGATGAATGCTAGGGATCCAATAACACATATAACACATTTCCTGTCTTCCAGTGTTTTCACAAATCAGTATGGGATACAAATAGGTAATAAATCATTAGATTACTTGAAGAAGTACTGCAATGTCCCAGTTAAGCACTATGGGAGCAAACTTCCTGGAGACACTGGAAAAGACCTCATACAGGAGAAAACATTTCAAATTAAATTTGAGGGATACATGAGAATTGCCATGATGCCAAGGGGAATAAAAACACCAGTAGAAGAAAGATAATGTTAAGGAACCACTACAAAAGAAAAAGTTGTTTTTTGCTCATTACAAGATTTCTCATTTAGTTTTTATAGTTTTCCACAAAGTGGCCCATTTGCAGTCTAACTGTATCTCCTATTGCTTTACAACAATCCACCATTGCTTACATAAGTACTCCCTATTTTGTAGTAAATACTTGCTGCTACTTTTTATTTTCAAATTACATGTACTTAGGCAAAGCTATCATTAATCTGTCACTTGACCAAACCTCTCTCCTTTCCTGCTGTCCCTTTAAAGCCATCCTTACAACTTTGCCCCCTCACTGAGCCTGTCTCTTTGAGATCATGTTTGTCTTCAAGGTAAGCACCTTGTAATTAGTAACTTTGGAAATAGCACAGTTTTGGCCTGAGTCTTGATGATGGAATTGGACATATATTTTCCTTCCTCACAAAATGAGTATAATTACACATTCCTTGTACAGTGTTTGTGAAGATAAAATGAAAACAGTAAGTGCTGAAAATTTTTTGACCATGAGCGTGGGAATCACCTGTAAATCAGGGGAAATATAGGTGAATAATCTTTACATGTAAAAAAAAAACAAAGGTAGAGAGGATTTCAAAATGAGAAATGCAAATAATTCATATGTAGTACAATGAAACAGAGGTAGTCTTTTGTAGAATATATTGACTATTTCAGCAACTTAGGGACCAATGAGTTGATGCAGGTAGGGAATTAGAACTTCTAGTAGATTAGTTATTACGGGTGAAAGTTTTGTGCAGTGTGATGTGCAAATACTCTTGTACCTCAAGTGTTAAATGTATGTCAGGCACTAGTATAAGCATTTCAGTGTGTAAGCCTTGCAGTCCCTATTGTGTATGCCTTCCAGTCCCTACCATGATCCCATTTTGTGATCACTACCATTTTATGCATTTGATCAATGTGGCACAGAAAAATTGAGTACCTTGCTCAAGGTTATATACTCAGAACATTGTTATACCAGAATTTAAAACAGCTGATATTCTCTTAACTCTAGACTACACCTACAATCACTCGAGCACACATAAGTAGTCAGCAAAGAGAGGTTAAGTTTTGGGTATATAACAGTCTTCTGGGGGTCAGCACTGTGGTTCAGTGGGTTATAGCTATGGCCTATTGTAGAGGCATCCTATATTTGGGTACAGGCTGATTTGGGTTCAGGCTGCTACACTTCTGATCCAACTCCCTGCTAATGTGCCCTGGAAAGCAGTGGAGGATAGCCCAAGGGTTTGGGCCCAAAAACCCATGCGGGAGACTGAGAAGAAAGTTCTGGCTCCTGGCTTCAGCCTGGAAGATCTCTCCCCTATTCCCTCTTTCTCTGTCTCTCTATATGTAATTTTGCCTTTCAAATAAATGAATGAATCTTTAAAAATTGTATTAATGCTACTAGACCATGGCCCAAGGGATTCCTGAATGCAGCTATTTCTTCCATTAAAATCCCTGAGGAAGATACAAGAAAAAGGAAGTGAGATCAGGCAAAATAACACATATTAACTATGACTTAACCCTAAATTCCATTGAAGACTTCTACTGAGTTAGGCTTGGGCACACAGAGAACTCTATATCCTTAAGTTTCATGGGCATTGATTCCTTATTTCCTAACCAATCCAGAACAACTGCTTTCATCATGGCCTGTTCCTGAATTGGAAACCAACCACTTTTTTGGAGTCCCAGCATCACCTGTACAAAATATGGTCTTCATAGTACCCTATAGTACCCTAGATGCTATCCATGCCAGCTCCACATTAATATTCTTCAATGTGCTTCAATGTGCAGCAAGGAAGCAAAGGTGGGTGGTTTAAGCAGGAAGAAAGGCTTTTGGTTTAGATATGGCAAAGGGCATAACACATCATTTTTTTTTCAAAATCATATTTATTTTATTGAAAGTCAGAATGAGAGAGAGAGGGAAGGAGGGAGGGAGAGAGAGAATCTTCCATCCACTGGTGCACTCCCTAAATGGCTGCAATGGCCAGTTCTGGGCCAGGCTGAAATAAGGAGCCAGGAGACTCATAGGGGTCTCCCACACTGGTGGCAGGGCCTAAATACGTGGATCATCTTCTGCTGCTTTCCAAGGCCATTGGGGAGCTGGATCAGAAGTGGAGCAACTGGACTAGAACCCATGCCCAACTGGGATACTGCTGTTGCAGGCAGTGGCTTTACCCACTATGCCACTGCACCAGCCTCTCAACAAATCTTCACTTGATCTTAGCCAAAAGGCCAAAAAGTGATTCCCTCAACAAATCTTAATCCCTTCCCTCTTCCCTGTCTTTGGATGGGTTATAAACAGTTTGTTATGTTTTTAATTAACAAAGTTTTAAAATTATAAAATATTTTAAAGCAAAGTTTGACAAAACTCTTTTCAGTAATACTGAGTACACAAATGTTTCTTTGTTTATTGATTTTTTTTTCATTTTAAATTTTAGCTCCCACCTATATGGGAAAATATGAGTTATTTCTCTTTTAGTATCCAGCTAATTTCACTTGACCTGATGTCCTCCAGTTTTATTCATTTTGTTGCAAATGGTAGAATTTCTTTCTTTTTTTATAGCTGAATTATGTTGCATTGTATATTTATATCACAGTTTCTCTGTCCATTCATCTGATGATAGACTCCTTGGTTGATCCCATATTTTGCCTGTTGTAACAGTGTTATTATAAACATGGTGGTGCAGGTATCTTTTTGATGCAATCTGTTCTTATCTTTTAGGTATATACCCAGTAGTGGGATTGCTGTATCATATGTCAAATTTTTTTCTAGTTTTTGGAGAAACATCCATACTTATACAATATTTTATATGTATTATGTTCTTTCATATCCTGAATACTTTTTAGGCAGACTAATTTATAGTGAACAGCAGAAAATTTTATTTCCAGCAGGCAGGATTTGTGCCCTCTCTCTATCATTCCCCAGCTCTGTGCTTTAAGAAAAATTTTTCTAGTTTTCCTAAAACATCAGTTTTTCACTTGTAAAATGGGATTATAATTGTATTTTTATCTTATATATTTTATAAGATGTTAACTAAAAGTTACGTAGAAAAGCATTTAACATAGTCTACAACCTAGTATGCCCTTAATAAAAAATTAAGTAATTTTATTATCTATCAAGTTTATGCTCAATAAATACTTCTTGAGATTACTTACTACTTTATCCTTTGCCATGGAAAACAGTTGTCAGCACAATTTTGCAGTTAATTAGCAGTCAAATGGCAAGATGAGATGTGAGGACTATTGAAAGTATCTCCATACTATCTTCCAGTGGCAACACCAGCTTGCATGCCCACTAACAGTGATTTAGGGTACCTTTTTCCCCACATCCTCGCCAGCATTTGTTGTTTGTTGATTTCTGTATGAGGGCCTTTCTAACTGGAGTGATGTGAAACCTCATTGTGGTTTTGATTTGTATTTCCCCAATGGCTAGTGATCTAAGCACTTTTTTAAGTGTCTGTTAGCCATTTGAATTTCTTCTCTTAAAAATGACTGTTAAAACCCTTGGCACATTTCTTAACTGGATTTTTTATTTTGTTGTTGTTGAATTTCTTGAGCTCTTTATAGATTCTGAATGTTTCATCTGATGATTTCATTTTGTTTGGGTAAATTCCCAGGAGTGGGATGACTGAGTCATATGTATATCTACTTCCAGGTTTCTGAGGTTTCTCCATACTGTCTTCCACAATGGCTGCAGCAGTTTACATTCCTACCAACAATGGATTAGGTTACCTTTGCCTCCACATCTTCACTAGCATTTGTTGTTTGTTGATTCTGTATGAGAACTAGTCTAACTACGGTGAGGTGAAACCTCATTGTGGTTTTGATTTGTGTTTCCCTGATGGCTAATGACCCTGAGCATTTTTTAATGGGTCTAGTGGCCATTTGAATTTCCTTTTTTGAAAAATGCCTATTCAAGTCCTTTGCCCCTTTCTTCTCTTGATTGGTTGTTTTGTTGTTGTTGACTTTCTTGAGCTTTTTATAGATTCTGGATATTTCTGCTTTATCAGTTCATAGCTTTCAAGTATTTTCTCCCATTCTGTCGTTTGCCTCTTCACATTGCTGAGTGCAGAAGCTTCTCAACTTGTTCTTTTCAACTTGATACAATTCTTTTTTCAACTTTGGCTTTGATTTGCTTCTGGGGTTTTTTTCCAAGAAGTCTTTGCCTATGCCAGTGTCTTACAGGGGTTCCCCAATGTGTTTTAGTAATTTGATGGTATTAGATTGTATATGTAGGTCTTTGTTCAATTTTTGAGTGGGTTTTTGTGTAAGGTGTAAGGTAGGGGTCTTGTTGCATACTTCCGCATGTGAACATCCAGTTTTCACAGGACTGTTTGTTGAGGAAACTGTCCTTGCTCCAGGGATTGACTTTAGTTCCTTTGTCAAAGATAGGTTGGTTGTAGATATGGATTGATTTCTATAGTTTTTCTTCTGTTCCATGGTCTATATATCTTTTTTTTTTTTTGCCAGTACCAAGCTGTTCTGATTAAAACTACCCTATAGTATGTCTTGAAATCTGGTATTGTGATACCTCTGGCTTTGTTTTTGTTGTATAAGATTGCTTTAGCTCTTTGGGATCTCTTTTGTTTCTATATGAATTTTAGGATCTATTTTTTCTGGATCTGAGAAGAATGTCAGTATTTTGACAGGAATTGCGTTGAATTTGTAAATTGCTAATGGTATATTATGGATATTTTGATGCTATTAGTTTGCCTAATCCATGAACATGGAAAATTTTTCTGTTTTTTTTTGTCTTCTTCTATTTATTTAATGTTTTTTTAATTTTCATCGTAGAGATCTTTGACTTCCTTGGTTAGATATATTCCCAGATATTCTTTAAACTATTTTGAGTGGGATTGATCTTAGATGTTCTTCCTCAGACATGTCATTGTCTGTGTATTCAAAGGCTATTTATTTTTATGTGTTAATTTTATATCCTGTCACTTTACCAAACTCTTTTATGAGTTCCAATAGTCTCTTACTAGAGTCTTTTGGTTCCCCTACATATATATATAGAATTATGTAATCTGCAGATAAGGATAGTTTGAATTCCTTGTTTTCAATTTATATCCCTTTGATTTCTTTTTCTTGCCTAATAGCTCTGGCTGAAATTTCCAGGGCTCTAATTTAACCTTTAAAATGTTCCTTAATCTGCTAATGTCTCTACTCTTCATTGCCAGCATCTGAGTCCACCCCTTCATATCAACAATGAAAATTGAAAATGAATCTGGATGTGAACGAAAGGGTGGAGGGAGCGGGCAAGGGGGGAGGGTTGCGGGGGGAGAGGGAAAATATGGGGGGAAAGCCATTGTAATCCATAAGTCGTACCTTGGAAATTTATATCCTAAATAAAAGTAAAAAAAAAAAAGAAATATACATCTAATTTCTTTCTTCCATCCTTTCTTACTTTACCATTTTCTGTATTTTATTTATTTATATTTTTAAATTTTCTTGAGAATAGAAGTAGTGAAGCTTTATTTAAGTAAGAAGAAAGACTCTGTTAAAAGAGATGGGCTGGTAGAGAGATCAAGCCACTGAGTTTTCATAGTCCAGTGATATTTGCAGGTCTTAAGCAAGTTATCTTTAAAAAGCAAATTCGGTGGTTATATATTAACTTTTGTGAAGGCCAGGGAAGTCTTCATGGAGCCTTTTCTAGCTTGTTTTATGAACACCTAGATCTTGTTATGGTTGATAAGTGTTTGTTACCAGGGGCTTCCATCCTTTTATATATATATATATATATTTTATTTAAAGAATATAAATTTCCAAAGTACAGCTTATGGATTACAATGGCTTCCCCACCATAACTTCCCTCCCACCCGCAACCCTCCCATTTCCCTCTCCCTCTCTCCTTCCATTCACATCAAGATTCATTTTCAATTCTCTTTATATACAGAAGATCAGTTTAGTGCATATTACATAAAGATTTCAAAAGTTTGCTCTCACGTAGGGACACAAAGTGAAAAACACTGTTGGAGTACTGGTTATAGTATTAATTCACAATGTACAGCACATTAAGGACAGAGATCCTACATGATATTTTTTAAAAAAATTGATTTATTATGCAATTTCCAATTTAACACGAAGTTTTTTTTAATCATTTTTGATTAGCTTTATATACAGAAGATCGATTCAGTATATACTAAGTAAAGATTTCATTGGTTTGCATCCACACAGAAAAACAAAGTGTAAGTTAGAATCGTGCCAGGGGATTCCAATACAATCCCATCAAGGTGGCACATACCAAGGCCATCTCACTAGTCCAAGTGATCAATTTTAGTTCACAATTGATCACACTGATAGGCCTAAGAGTCAAAGGGATCACACAAACAAGACTAGTGTCTGCTAATACTAACTGATAGAATCAAAAAGGGAGAGAATGATCCAACATGGGAAGCGAGATACACAGCAGACTCATAGAATGGCAGATGTCCTAAATAGCACTCTGTCCTCAGAATCAGCCCTTAAGGCATTCAGATCTGGCTCAAGAGCCCATGAGAATATTTTAGGCATGGAAAGCCAAGACACTCTGGAAAAAACAGAAGACCTAAATGAAAGATCTCTGCGAGTGAGATCCCAGTGGAACGAATGGGGCCATCAAAGAAGGAGGTACCTTTCTCTGAACAGAGGAGAGAACTTCCACTTTGACTATGACCCTGTTGGAATAAGATCGAAGTCGGCGAACCTTAAAGGCTTCCATAGCCTCGGCAACTCATGACTAGAGCCTAGGGAGATTACTGATGCCATAAACAAGAGTGTCAAATTGTTAAATCCACATCAAGAGTCACTGTGTACTTACGTCTCATGTGGGATCTGTCCTTAATGTGTTGTCCAATGTGAAGTAATGTTATAACTAGTACTGAAACAGGGGCTTCCATCCTGTTTTGTTTGATGTGAAGTACTGGTAAGGAGCTGTGGGATGGAGTTGGTTTGGTATGCTTCTAGTCCCAGGCTCCCTCATAACCCTCTCTGCTTATGGAAATTATGACTGTTGTCAGGAGTTAGGGTAAAGACTGTTCTGGATTAATCAAGCTGAGTAGTGGCTGGCCTGAATAGGGGGTTAGTATAGAATAGGTGACATTTTAAATGGAAATTTACAGTTTTGCCTATAATGTTATTTAGCTGTGACCAGCCCCTCAATAGCAATGGTTACTATGCATGCTGGGTGGAGAGAGGGGCTTTTTCAGCTTAGAGCCAACAGGGTCTGAGGTTCTAATTTGGGAGACCTTCAATCCCAGGGCAGCTCCATTTCCAGTGACCTAGCTCTTGGCTGACAGAGCTTTGGGGCTCTTTGGAAGCCAGCTTCTATCATGACAGCTGTTTGCCCAAAGCCCTGGATTCAAAGACTGGTGCCATTTGGGGGTGGTCTGGCCTTATTGAGTCTCCATTATGACAGATAGCTGTGTTATTAAATGGCCAGCCACCCATCTTTACGATGCTCCAGTTGCCTAGCTTGATCCTCTTCTTCTTGGTGTCTGGTAAAGTAGACTACAGAGGCAGCCTTTAGGATAACATCTATGGGGATGTTCAGTCCCATCCCTAATCTTTGGTGACCTAAGCTAGAAATCTATAGTCCCAGGCATGTTCTAATAATGTTTTTTCCCCTGGATAAGAAAGTACCCATGAGGAAAGCTATGTCCTTCCAAGTAAGATCAAACATGATGACCACCTTACCCAATATATCTAAATTGTGAAGCTGTTAATAGAACTTTTTATCTTTCCCTTAGTTTGGTTTGAAAAGGAGGTTTTGCCTGTTTACTGTGCTCATGGCAAAATAAATCTAACTGTAGAATCATATTATAATTTTAAGCTGATTTTTTGGCTATTTTATTTGGTCTTCTATATGTGGCCAAGTATTATTACGTAAAACTTTTAGTCATGCCTTTTATAAGGCCTGAGGATTCAAACTGTACATCCTGATGGAGAGAGTCCTTGAGAATAGTCAGTTTTCCATCTAGAAGGCTCTGTTCTCTACACTTTAGACAGAACAATCTCTGAAACAATGTCTAATCATGTTTCCTCTGCTTAGCTTTGCTATGACTTGTCATTGCATTAAGGTGAAAATTCAGATATTTTTACCATGACTGGCAAGATTCACCCTGGTCTGACATATATCTGTGGCATTTTGGGTCAACTATACTCTTTCTCATGATACTCCTGACATTGTGGGCTTCTTTTCAGTCCCTAAAAAACCACATTTCTATCCTGGGTCCTTTGTATTCATTGTTCTCTCTGTTATATTCTTCCAGCTATCTCGTTGGTGAATTAAACTCATCCTTAAGCTTCAGCATAAAGCGTTGTTTTCCTGGAGGAGTGGGAAGTGGACATTAAATAACCCCCCACTTACATGATCCCTATATAATAGCATTACTTATTTCTTTCCTAATACTTCACATTTTGTTTTATACATACACACTCCCTCCACATGGATTTATCTGCACCAGCAATATTATAAGCTCTATAAGTACAGGTACTGCTATATCTCTTTACCAATGTATCCTCAATACTGAACATTGTGCTTGACACACAATGTAGCTTCCTAAATGCCATTCTAATAAATGAATGATTAATATTCATTAGCTATTTGGAATAGTTGTAGGCAGGCTAATGGTAAAAACTATATAATTAGACTCTAGCAGGACATATTAATTTCTTTTTAATTTTTTTATTTATAAAGATGAACAAATTTCCTGTGTTCCATATATACAGATTTAGGAGCATAATGAAACTTCCCATCCTATTCTCCCTCGTGCCTATACCCCTTCCCTCCCTCATTCTTCCTTGCTAATTCTTTCTTTTAATTTTTACAATTACATAGTTTCAGTTTATTTTATAATTATAAGCCTAACCCTACACTAAATAAAGAATTCAACAAATAGTAAGAAGAAAAGAAAAACACTGTTCCTCAACAGTAGAGACAAGGGCTATAAACAGTAATCAAATCTCAAATTGTCAATTTCATTAATCTGCATTACAGTTTTTGTACTCCATTAGTTACCACAGACAAGGGAAAACGTGTGATATTTGTCTTTAAGCAGAGAGTGACAAAATATAGACAAGAATGGGGGGGGGAGGGAGAGAGCATGAGTGGGGAGAGAGGGAGGAAGGGAGATAGAGAGGAAAGGAGAGAAAGAGAAATTCCATGCTCTGATTCACTTCCCAAATGCCTGCGACAGCTGAAACCACAACTAGGAACTAGGAACTCTACCCAAGTCTCCCAAGTGGGAGACTCACTTCTTTTTGTTTTTATTTTTTTCAAAGATTATTTATTTATTTAATTGAAAGAGAGTTACAGAGAGAGGTAGGTCCAGAGAGAGAGAGAGAAGTCTTCCATCTACTGGTTCACTCCCTAAATGACCCCAATGGCCAGAGCTGAGTTGATCTGAAGCCAGGAGCTACTTCCGGATGTCCCACAGGAGTGCAGGGGCCCAAGGACTTGGGCCATCTTCTACTGCTTTCCCAGGCCATAGCAGAGAGTTAGATTGGAAGTGGAGCAGCTGGGACATAAACCAGCAGCCACTTGGGATGCTGGAGCTGCAGACTGGGGATGTAGCCCGCTGTGCCACTGCTCTGGCCCTGAGACTCACTTCTTGAGCCATCACCTGTTGCATCCTAGGATCTGCACTGGTACCAAGCTGGACAGGGGTCAGAGATGGGAATTGAAGCCAGGCATTTTGATCTGGGACATGAGTGTTTTAACTGCTAGATTGAACACCCACTTCTAGCAGGACATTTTACATGAAAAATTTAAAAATATTTAGCAGTCACCTCTAAATGTTAAAATGCAAAATCATTTGAGAAAGAAAAGTCAGAGTTTGTGTATATAACAATCACAAATAGAGCTTCAAAAGCAATGATATGTGAATTAGAAATACTTGGTAGGACAGTGGGATGATAGATGTGTAAATCTCAAGTTGTTTTCATACTTTCCATCAGCAAAGTAAATGTATGGAGGCTGAAATTTGGCTGAGTTACAAAGACTGACTTTTTGCTGGTACTGAGCAATGAGGGGCAAATGGATAAAACTCTCATAATTCTCTTTTGCCTGCATACCATGTACCAAGCACTGTGCTAGGCATAAGATGCACATGAGGAAAACACCCATACTACATTCTACCTCCAAAAGGCCTGGAAGCCTACTGCAATGCTTTTCCAACTTCAACAGGGAACAGGGTGGTTCCTTGATTTCTAGATAACAGGGTATATACATTACAGATATTCATAATTAATGCATGATTAAAGAACTAATTATCGCTAAACAGTAATTTTAGCACTTACTATTAGTAATACAAAGATGGGGAGCTGGGGTTCTAGGAAAGAGAAAAATGTGCCTTGCAAATTAGTGTCTTTCTGTAAATATTCGTCTTTACATTTATCAATGAAAATCAAACATAAAATGATGCTTAACTTTTAGAAATCTAAAGCATTTAAAAATTCCTATGAAGAATATTTTATACCTAATGAGGAAGGTTGAAATTATATGAACAATTTAATTACCTAACTCTATACTTGTCTCATTAAAATAATCACTTCAATCCTCTGTTTATTTAAAAGGCCAAAAGAGAGAGACTCTTGTAATTGGTACCCAACTACTTTAATAATGGTGAAGTGGTGAATAAAACAGAAGTTTCACCAGCAGAAAGACCCTGGCGATCTCTATGGTTCCAGATCCCATGCCATTCAACTAGTTCTGGCCAAAAGGTTGAGAGTACTAGTGCCTCTGTCACTTTTGGTTTACAGTGCAGAAAATAGCTGAGTGATCTCTAGATAAGCTCTTCCACTGCAACAGTTAAAATGGTAAAACCACGGGATGGCATGTTTGGTTTTCTGAGATACCATGTGGAGACCAGATATCCTGGAGAAAGATCATTCTTTCAAGTAGACTTCATGTGAATGAGAAATAAATCTTTGTTTTATTCATCCATTGAGATTTTAGTATTATTATTTTGTTACTAGATTCCAGCCTATTTTATCCTGATAACATAGCAGGTGTAATACAGGCTCTCAGCTCTAGGAAAATCGGTCCAGATTGAGACAGGCCGGAGAACTACAGAGCTGCCTGTAGATTCATACCTCTTTATTCCTGTGGCAATGGACAAGCATACACAGGAAGTTCTCACTTTATTCTTGAGGTGGCAGATGAGCACACACAGGTAATCCACCCTTGGCTCTGCCGCCAACATCTTATACATGTTCGTGGACAGTAACAGTAGGCAGTCAAATAGCATATATAAGAAATGCATCCACCCCTGGGCTTAGCAGTGTGACAACAGTAAAGAAAACCTGACTGATTTCATTTCTCTGACTCGCCCTTCAGTGTTCCTTGCCTCACCATCTATGTGACAGTCATCTTCTAGGAGGATCCCTGTGTGAGGAGTGTGGAACATTGCAGCCAAATTTCACAACAATAAAAGTGACAGCAGCATCTATGAGGGCACATCCAATGAAAGGCAATCCAGACAATCCCACATTGACTACCCCAACCATGGCTGGTTTTCATTGTGCTGTTCCAAGACTAGGGTCTTCATGTGGGTCCAGCTGTTGTTCCATAACAAGCCAGAAAATTTCCAGACTTCCAACCAAGTCTATTTTTGTTTGTGGTTGTGGTCATTTTCCAAGGCAGTCCAGTTGCAGAGCCAATTGGTTGATTACTGTTGCAAAGGTATGAGTCCAGTCCACCAGGGTGTTCACAGCCTCCAAGTTAAGGATCATAACACAAAGAATTAAGTGGCATCAACAATGTTAAGTCATGATAATTGGGTAGGGTACACGCAGGGGATTTATCTTGAGACAACACTACAGCTGGCAAAAGGGGTCATCTCTGCCACTAATGCTAGAGTCCACGGGGCATAGCTTTTTGCAGGATTCTCTTCTACATTTAGAGATACTGGAGAGGCTAGCATTAACCATAAAGCTAACACACATGTGCCCTTGAGCAGGGTCGTGGTCCCTTCCTTGGATGGGTAATATACCCTTACCACAGGGGTCCAAGTGGCCGTTATACCTGGTTTTCCCCTCCAGGTTACATTTTATTTGTGCTCCCCAGAGCAACAACAAGGCAAAGCAGACCTTGCTGGCTTTCTGTATTTCCCATGGCCATTGCTCGGTGGCATGTTCCCCTGGCTCAAGGACCATGGGAGCAGGTAACAACACATTATTTTGTCTTACAACACCAGGTTTCAACAGGAGGTCAGTGGTTTGCACCTGAAGTTGAATGGGTGAGGGAGCCTGTCTAACTTCATGTTCTCAAGAGCAGGACATGTACTGCTGATGGAGCAGGTGGGAACATGGACTGTCACAGGAGTCCAGGAAACAGGTATTGTAGGTGTCTTAAGCCAAACGAATTCTGTTTGATTACTGCCCCAGTTATCACCAGCAGACATCTAGTTCTATTCAGTGCTAAAGAAGGTAAGAGGAAAGAATTAGCTCTGGAATTAATGTAATTCTGATGCACAGAACTTCACAATTTCAAAATTAGGAACATCACAACTCAGTTTTGTTGCTTTCAAGCACATACTCTGAACATGAGTGTGGGGTAAGGGATATCTATGGCTAGGTTTGTAGTTCTCTGTAATTAAAATTCTCCAGAGTGTGTGAGAGAAAGCACATGGAATGGACTTTATGGAGTTGGAAACTCTTGGCCCATTAGTCAGTTGGGATAAATTTGGCTTAAAATATGGATCAAAAGGGGGCAAAAGTAAAGGTACTTCAGCTCAGATGAACAGAAAACTGTACTGAATAAAAATGCATAGAGGAAAACTTGGTTGGATTGTTGTGTATAGCTAGGGAAAAACACTAAACCACACCTAGAACACAGAGCAGTATAGTTAAACTAAAATGTGTGTAATATTTTAATTCTATTTGCATTCATCCTTTGTGCTTTCTCTAATTGAATCATTTTGAGGTTTTTTTTGTTTATTTAAAAGGCAGAGTTACAGAGGAGCAGAAGCAGAGTGAGAGAGAGAGAGAGGTCTTCTATCTGCTGGTTACTCCCCACGTGGCCACAATGGCTAGAGCTAGGCCCATCCGAAGCCAGGAGCCCTGGCTCTCACATGTGGGTGCAGGGTCCAAGGACTTGGGCCTTGTTATTCTGCTTTTTCAGACAAGTGGGACTCAAACCAGCACCCATATGCAATGCTAGCACTGCAAGTGGTAGCTTTACCTGCTGAGTCATAGAGCTGGCTCCTCTCTGAATTATTGTGATGACATTTTTAGGTCTCATGAAAAATTAATAGTTTAATTTATTACAAGTTTCATTAACATTAATGTAATGACTAAGAGTAATCTTGTTATTCTTACAGATGGCCCATTTTACAGTGTAAGTCCCAACTTTGCTATTTAGATGAGGAATTATATCAATTTTTAAATATTAAAACTTTTTCAACAACCGTTTTACATACAGAGTGCATGGTGTTGTCTTAACAGGATACAATATGCTTAAGTGTTGTCTAACATTTCTACTAGAAACTCTGTGCTAGAATTGTTTTTGAGAATCTTATGTTTAATTACTGTCCCAAATGATTAATTTCTACACTTAAAAGAAATTAGGAAGAATGTTAAGGTCTGACTTTGGTGTGGGGATATACTTCAAACATATAACATTGCTCTCAATCTGCAAAGTGAAAGTTGTAACCAACAGGGGAGTTTTATAGAACAAGTGTCTATTTAATCTTGAAGTGACTAAGTGTTATGTAGATATTCTTTTCATGAAGTCCTACTGAGAGAAGAGTAGCATTCTCATCTGCTCTGCTATGAGAAAAAAGCAACTAAATTTAAATGTAAAATGACCTAGAATAGAGTCAGAATCCCCCAGGGGGAACAAAATTACCTCATTTTGGGTCATGTGTATAAAATAACAACAATTTAAAATATCAGTCTGGTCTCTGAGAAGAAACACTTAACAAACTGGTAAAAGTAAATTTACATATTTTTAAAATTAGTGATTAAAAATGAACACAAGGAGAATATAACATAGTCCTTATTTCACAGTAATAATAAAGTCAAATGGAACTTTTTAAAGATTATTTTGGTCAGCAATTACAGATATATTTGATCTTAGGACCATAGTAGATTTAGTTGAGTGTAAAAATAGAAAGGTACAATGGTAGAAAGGAGAAAGAACAAGTTTTATTCCTCTAAATAGTGTTTGCCATGCCTGGAAATTAAAAATTGATTTAAAAATTCATCTTACATATATAAAATAAAAATAACATAGTTCAGTCACGGTCTCCAAGGAAAACTTGTCTTTATAAAGCCATAGATTGTTGACTAAGTGGTTTCTAGCTTGTGTTAGCCACAGTTTTCTTCAAATGATAAGGCTACATTTGTCCTGAAATACGGAAAAAAAAACCCTTAATCTCACTCTGCTGAATTCCTAATTCTTAGCCACAATTTTCAAGTACAAATCTTGAATTCATTTGACAATGACTTAATTTGCAATGTCTGAGTAATGTTAGAGAATAACATTATTTTCCCATAAATTCTTGAAAAGCAAAGTTAATTATTATATCCAAATACAACTGGGATTGTCACATGGGGTTGTTAGCATTTGTTTTCTCTATTTTCTCTTGGACCACTACATTTATTTGGCATTCATTATTATAAAAAGTATTTAATTGCATTTAAGGGAAAACATAGATCAAGCCAACAATGGTAGTTTTTTTCTTTGTGTTATGTATTTCTTCTGCTGCTGCCTGTATGGAAATGTAAGAACAAGTGTCACAGAACCTCAGAGCATAGATCACCCAATCCTTCAATTGCCCATATAGCATGGAGCATCTGCTATTGGGAAAGAATTACAGAATGTGGTTAAACAGTAAAAGAATATTCAACACAGGACATGAGCATCAGAGCTGGCCTGGTAAAATAGGAAACATGATGAAATTTGACTTAAAGATTCTCTCACTCCCCCAGGTGACTTTTGTAGTTTGTTTTCTTCACACACACACACACACACACACACACACACAGAGAGAGAGAGAGAGAGAGAGAGCACTCTCCTCTACTAGTTCACTCCTCAAATGCTGGATCAGGAGCTGGGAATGCAATCGAGGTCTTCCATGTTGGTGGCAGGGACCAATTAATTGAGCCATCACAGCTGTCTCCCAGGTGAGCATTAATAGGAAGGTGGAGCAGGGACTTGAGCCTACAGTACTCTGATGACTTAATGACATCTTAACCACTATGTCAAAGCTCACCCCTCTATCTTTATTCTGGTCTCAAAAGGGATCATTGGCAGCTTTAGACCAGTGCCTCACAACTTTGGAAAGAACACATTGACATTTTAACATGGGCTTCTGAGAGTTACATGATCTTAATTCAGAAAAGATTCTCAAACAGGGGAGGATGATTAGATTTTCCCTGTCTGCTGTCTATGTCACTTATCTTGCAAATGATCCATCAGCTATGGAGAATATCTCAAAGCTTATAGTACTATTATGGATTTGCCTTTTATTTCCTCATGTTGTTTGTAGTATGCACTTTAATGTAATGCAAAAATTTCTTCTTTATGATGATAATATTCATAATCTTGGCTACTGAGAGTGTTGACTACAGAGAATTAATAGCTGGATCTCTCTAAGAATTGCATTTGACCTGATAGGGCTGCTTCCCTCAAGATTATGCACTTTTCCCTAGGAACAGTCTCTATCCATGGTTGGTTCACCAGGGGCTTCAAAGTCTCTGTTGCCTTGATTAAATACAACATTGAAGGATTATGTCAGCTAGGGAGCATTTTGGGAAATTGATTAATTGTCTGTTCTAGCTGTATTTCAGGTTGACTTACCCTCTATCCATTTCTTCTCCCCTTGTTTCATTACATGTATGTTCTTGAGATCACTCCCCAGTAAAATTGCTGTAAGCAAGTTTCTATGTTAGAGTCTATGAGGCAGAGATGGTGTGTTCGCATTTTAAAAAATCTATCAGAACTAGAAAATTTTTCCAGATTTGTCCAGTTCTTCCCCAACCATGAATTGCCAAATGTTTGTAAATCTTCCTCAAGTCTTTTAACAGAATAAAACTTCCTGCTCATGTGCCCCTGTCACTGAGTTGCTCAAAAGGTGGAGAGAGAAGGGAAGCCTTTCCATCTTTGATTATGCTACTTTTAAATTCTTCCTTAATGACTTGGAATCTTATAGTTTTCTTCTTAAACTAGATTATCTACTCGTTCTTACATGCTGAAGATTTTTTATTCTTAAAATTTTATTTATTTATTTTTTATTTATATGCCAGAGAGACAGAGTCTTCCATCCACTGTTTCACTTCTCAAATGCCCACAACTCCTATTTATAGCATAAGATGGAAGTTTTCAGAATCCTGCATTTGTAGGGCACACATTGGTAAAAATATTATGGAGGGTCTCTGTGTGTGAAAGCAAATGTTTCATGCATACTAATTATCAATAATTGAAGTAACTATTGATTAACCATAATAGAGAAAAGATTGAGTTATCAAGTTATCATTCTCCTGTTTTCATGTAAAATATTTTATTACCACTGTCACACAAATAAGCAAAGAAGTATAAAATACTATTATGAAGCTATGTTACCAGTTAATTAATGAAAACATTATGATTCTTAATTTTATGATCTTTTATTACTCAACATTTCATGATTTATTTTTAAGTAAAGTAAGGAAATAAGAGGGATAAATTACTTCTATTTTCTCTCATGATTATAATTGTTGAAACTCAAATTTAAGTACTTTATTCTAAATAGACATTCAACTCTGTACTTAATTTTGTATCAAAACAATTGTATTATATATTTTCAAGAATCCTCTACCACAATGGTATAAACATCAGGTCCCACAAAGTTTAGAATCATTTCTGGGATTCATATAGAAGCCTCTGTACATAGTGTGGTTCTGATGTTGTGTAGATACCCCAGGAGCAATTCCCAAGCATGTATGGTTTCCTACTTCTGGGTCATAAACATAGGTATGGGATTTTATGGAAGAAAGAAATCTTAAGTGCCAGTGTTGTAGTATAAGGGGATAAGCCATCACGTGTAACACTGGAATCCCATATCGGAGTGCTTGGGCCAGGCTAGAGTCTGGCTCCTCCACTTCTCATTGAGCTTCCTGATAATGAGCCTGGGAAACCAGAGGATGATGACCCAAGTTCTTGGCCTCCTACCACCCATGTGGGAGATCAGGATGGAGTTCCTGACTCCTGGCTTTGACCTGGACCGAACCTGGCTTTTCCAGTAATTTTGGAGAGTTAACCAGCAAATGGAAAAATATTCTCTCTCCCTCTCTCCCTCTCTCTCTCTCTTGCTTGCTCTTTTTCTGTTTCTGTCTCTCTCCTAGTCTCTCCAATGCTCTGCCTTTCAAGCAAATAAATCAATCAAAAAGAAACCTAAAACATAATCTAATCTAATTTCATTTTGTTAGGTGAGAAAACAGCTTGAGAGTGATTGTGTCCTTATCAAGAGTAGAAGTTCTGTCCAGGGTGCTGACCCCTTGGAGAAAGGGACAAGCTGTTTCTACAGTGTCGTAGAGCAGTGGATGGGAAGCCCACATTCTTTAGAGGGTGTTAACAGGGGAAAAGAAAGTTCCAAAATGTTCTGTTATACTGAGACTGAAGAGCAGAGAAGGGAAAGCACAGGCAGACCTGTCATAGAAGGGTGCCTCTCTGATTAGGCACCAGGCTTGCTTGAAAAGGAACTGATGATTTAAGAAAGATAGAAGTTAAGTTTTTTTTTTATAATGCTTTTATTTAAAGAATATAAATTTCCAAAATACAGCTTATAGATTACAATGGCTTCCTCCCCCATAACTTCCCCCCCACCCGCAACCCTTCCCTTGCCCACTCCCTCTCCCCTTGCTTCACATCAAGATTCATTTTCAATTCTCTTTATATACAGAAGATCAGTTTACTATATATTAAGTAAAGATTTCAACAGTTTACCCTCACATAGCAACAGAAAGTGGAAAATACTGTTGGAGTACTAGTTATAGTATTAATTCACAATGTATAGCACATTAACGACAGAGATCCTACATGATATATTTTTTAAAAAAATTGATTAATTTTCTAGGCAATTTCCAATTTAACACCAATATTTTTTTTCATTTTTAATTATCTATATACAGAAGATTGATTCAGTATATACTAAGTAAAGATTTCATCAGTTTGCACCCACACAGAAACACAAAGTGTAAAATACTGTTTCAGTGCTAGTTATAGCATTACTTCACATTGGACAACACATTAAGGACAGATCCCCCATGAGACGTAAGTACACCGTGACTCCTGAAGTTGATTTAACAATTTGACACTCTTGTTTATGGCATCAGTAATCTCCCTAGGCTCTACTCATGAGTTGCCAAGGCTATGGAAGCCTTTAGGGTTCGCTGACTTCAATCTTATTCCGACAGGGTCATAGTCAAAGTGGAGGTTCTCTCCTCCCTTCAGAGAAAGGTACCTCCTTCTTTGATGGCCCCATTCGTTCCACTGGGATCTCACTCACAGAGATCTTTCATTTAGGTCTTCTTTTTTTTCCAGAGTGTCTTGGCTTTCCATGCCTAGAATATTCTCATGGGCTCTTGAGCCAGATCTGAATGCCTTAAGGGCTGATTCTGAGGCCAGAGTGCTATTTAGGACATCTGCCATTCTATGAGTCTGCTGTGTATCTCGCTTCCCATGTTGGATCATTCTCTCCCTTTTTGATTCTATCAGTTAGTATTAGCAGACACTAGTCTTGTTTGTGTGATCCCTTTGACTCTTAGACCTATCAGTGTGATCAATTGTGAACTGAAATTGATCACTTGGAACAGTGAGATGGCCTTGGTACATGCCACCTTGATGGGATTGTATTGGAATTCCCTGGCACATTTCTAACTCCATCATTTGGGGAACGACTGATTGAGCATGTCCCAAATTGTACATCTCCTCCCTCTCTTATTCCCACTCTTATATTTCACAGGGATCACTTTTCAGTTAAAATTTAAACACCTAAGAATAATTGTTTGTTAATTACAGAGTTCAACCAATATTACTAGATAAAAAATTACTAAAATGGATAAAGTATTACATTGTACAACAACAGTCAGCACAAGAGCTGATCAAGTTACTGTTTCTCATAGTGTCCATTTCAATTCAATAGGTTTCACCTTTGGTGCTCAATTAGTTGCCACCGATCAGGGAGAACATATGATATTTGTCCCTTTGGGACTGGCTTAATTCACTCAGAATGATGTTTTCCACATTCCTCCATCTTATTGCAAATGACCGGATTTCATTGTTTTTGACTGCTGTATAGTATTCTATAGAGTACATGTCCCATAATTTCTTTATCCAAATGTATGCTTTGAATTCCCTGTGATCTTTTGCTGTGAGGTTCCCTTCGTTTACCTTCTTTCCTGTTGATGGCCGTGTTTCTGTGTTTCTGTGTGTAACACATCTTTAAGTATCTTTTGCAGGGCTGGACGTGTGGCAACAAATTCTTTCAATTTTTGTTTGTTATCTCTCTGTCTCTCTCTCACTGTCCACTCTGCCTGTCTAAAAAAAAAAATAAATAAAATAAAAAAAAAAGAACCCCTAGTAAACATGACCAAAAGAGGTCCTCACCACGACACGTTGTAATTAAACTCACCACAGTGAAACAGAAAGAAAAGATCCTAAAATGTGCAAGAGAGAAACGTCAAATTACACTCAGAGGATCTCCAATTAGACTCACGGCAGACTTCTCAACAGAAACCCTACAAGCTAGAAGGGAATGGCGAGACATAGCCCAGGTACTTAGAGAGAAAAACTGCCAGCCCAGAATATTATATCCTGCCAAGCTCTCATTTGTGAATGAAGGTGAAATAAAGACCTTTCATAACAAAAATTGAAAGAAGTTAAGTTTTTAACACCTCCCAAGAAATGGCGATCTTGAAAAAAAGTTGTTTTTAGATTATGGACACACTTATTTTTGAATTATTTTTTAAAAAGTATTTATTTTTATTAGAGAGAGAGAGGGAGAGAGAGAGAGAGAGAGAAAGGTTTTTATTCATTGATTCACTCCCCAAATGACCATTAATAGCCAGGGCTGGGCCAGACCCAAGCCAGGAGCACAGGTCTCTGTCTGAGTTTTGAACATAGGTGGCAGGGACTCTTTGCTTGAGCCATCACTGCTATTTCCCATGTGTACATTAGGAGAATCTGGAATTGACAACGGAACTGCAGTTCTATCCCAGGCACCCTGATATGAGATGTAGTTATCGTAAGCAGCATCTTAATCCATGTGCTAAACACTGACTTTAATCAACAGATGTATGTATGATACAAAGAATTCTAGAATGTAAAATTGTCATACTCTCAATAAACTACTATTAAGCACTTCCATATTTATTTCATTTTGCCTCTCTCTTCTCCCACTTTTACTCCGATCCTCTCTCTCTCTCTCTACACACACACACACACACACACACACACACACACATCCTATGGAGTAGGTAGGCCAAGCTATGGGTGGACATTTGAGGTCCAGAGTAGGAAATAATAGGGCACACTTGGGAAAAGGAAGAATACCTCCTGGCCCTCTTCACAGTGTTCTCTTTATATCATGTGGTCTTTAGAAGTAAGAAAAGATTCTTAGTTTTCTTTGCTTTCATTGACAAGACAGAAGTGGATGTAGCTTTATGTGAGATTGCCTACCTGGTGTGACTGAAAAATCAGTCTTTCCTGGATGACAGAATTCTAACACTAACAACTCAGTCTTTTTAAATATTTATTTATTTATTTGAAAGGCAGCATTTCAGAGAAGCAGAGGCAGAAAGAGAGACAGACAGACAGAGAGAGAGACAGAGAGAGAGAGAGAGAGAGAGAGAGAGAGAATCTTCCATCAACTGTTCACTCTCCAAATGGCCTTAATAGCTAGAGCTGGGCTGATCTGAAGCCAGGAGCCAGGAGCTTCTTCTGGGTCTCCCACATGCGTGCAGGGGCCCAAGGACTTGGGCCATCTTCCACTGCTTTCTCAGGCCATAGCAGGGAGCAGGATTGGAAGTGGAGTAGCCAGGACTGGAACCAGCACCCATATGGGGTGTCGGACTGCAGGCAGTGGCTTTACCTGCTACGCTGGACAGCTGGCCCCACAACTCAGTCTTAAAATGCTTCTAATGATGCAGTGATATACTTTGGAGGATAACAAAAGTTCTTAGTATCTGTGTGAATGAATTTTCATGATTTATTTTAAAGTAAAGTAAAAGGAGTGGTATCACTACTGATTTCTCTCATAATTAATTTTTGATACTTATAATTATTTGACTCACTACACTATACTTTGTATTTTTTAATTATAAGTACATATTTTGTAATTGGAAGAAGGTATTTTTTTAAAAAAAGTTTTATTTATTGATTTGAAAGGTAGAGAGAAGAAAAGACAGAGAGATTCTCCCAAACACTGCTTCACTTCCTAAATGGTCACAACACCCTGAGCTGCACCAAGCTGAAGCCAGGAGCCAGAAACTCCAAAAGCATCTCCCACGTTGGAGGAGGAACCCAAATTACTTGAACAGTCATCTGTTGCCTCGATGTACTTTAGCAGGAAGCAGGATGAGAAGTACAAGTGACAGTACACCTGGTACTCTTACATGAGTGTGGGCATCTTAGGCAGCAACTTAACTTTCTGTGCCCCACTCCACCATGGAAGAGGCATTTTAATAATCCTATTAATGATTTTCAGAATCACAGCATCTGACCTATGTAGAAAATTAGTCATTGTGTGAGATCTTCTTATTATAAAGTTTTCCTTGGTTTTCTTTCATATAAAGAATTTTCTTGTTAAAGTTATAGTTATAATAGTTAATAGTTATATTACTAGCAATATAACTATTAATAGTAATATAACTATTATATTAATTATACTATTAATCTCATTTTCGCATTAATTAACATGTAGTATAACTATTACATTAATAGTTATATTAAATATATAATATATATTCACAATATATAATATACTATATAATATTTAATATATGTCATAATATATTCTGTATATTATATAATATATAATATGTTATATAATATAAATTATATAATATATAATAGTTACATATGATATATTATATAATAGTTATATATTAATATTTAACTATTAATATAATAGTTGATAGTTATAACCTCCACAACTCTCATTTGTATAATGAGATTACATAACATTGGTGCCACAACAATTTCATTTGATTTTCATGACAGTCTTGTAGAATGAGAATGGAAGTAATCATTAGCATTTGCAAGACAGAGAAATAGCAAGTTATTTTTTCACATGAAACTTGCATGAACAATACTCAAAATTCTGATTTTGGAGTAATGGTTCTTAGGGTATTATGGGTTACTTATAGAATTCTGTGCATTATTGATGAAATCCAGAGAGTCTATATGGCAAACATGTCATGGATTACAAAACATTCATTAGTGCTCTAATACGTTAGAAGCGTAGTAACTCCAAAGAGGAAACACGGCTCCAAAACTGTAGTGGAGGGTTGGTGTTCTGCTGCAGCCCATTAAGCTATTTCAGAGGATGCCCAGGTCCCGTTCTGGAGAGCCTACTAGAGTCCCAGGCTGCTCTTTTTCTAATCCAGCTCCCTCCTAATGTGCCTGCAAGGCAGCAGTGCTGGTGCAAGTTCTTGAGCTCCTGCCACCCATGTGGGAGACCTGGATAGTGATCCTGTCCCCTGGCTCAGCCCTCGCTATTTAGAGAGTGATGCCATGGACGGAAGACTTTCTCCCTCCCTCCCTCTCTCTCTCTCTCCCTCCCTCCCTCCCCCCGCCCCTTGCTTTTCAATAAATCAATAAATTATTTAAAAAAATCCTTTAGTACAAATGCTTAGTTCATCATATGGTAGATCATCAATAAGTGTGAAAAGTGTTAAAGCAGCTTACAGAGAAGATCCCATTTTAAGTTAAGTGAGTTAAATGATGGGAGTGGGGGTTCATCTGTGATAGGTTGTACATAATGTGGCTTTCTTCAATTTGTGTCAGTACCTTTTGGAAAAGCAAGAGTAAACTCATCCTGGGGACATTAGTGGCTCCTTTTTACAACACACGAATTCTGGATAAGTCTTCATCATCAGTCATCTGGCACTCACATATCTTACAATCTGCCACTATAATCAGTATGTGGACTTCAACAGCAGATAGTAATAAGATCTTGTAGTGTGGTGCTTTAGAGCTCGGACATCTCTAATGGATGATTTTACTTATGGCTCTTATTTTGACATCATTATAACAGCTTATTTTATTTTTTGTCGTATCATTGACCACTCTTGTTATTGGTGAGTTATCAGTCAAAAGCAGAAAAAATTACGGGCTATATTATCTGTAAAAGCCTTAGAAATGCCCAGTTCTCTTGTACTAAGTTGTTCTCTAGGATCCAAATTTCATGGTATAATTTTTCTCATTTTCTAGACATAAACATTTTTATATTGTACCTACTTGGCAAATTAATTTTTTTCTTTTTTCCAGAGTAAGGCCTCCAGCTACTTTTTTCATTACCTACATATTATTTGCATATTTATTCCACCCTAATTTACATATAAAGTAGTTGCAGAATTGCTAACCCAAACCTCAGTGAGAAATAAATTCACCAGTTAGAGAGCTGTGTGTATATACAGTTTTTTTTTTTTTTACAGAGTTTTGTATTATCCAGTCAAATCACTAATTTCTGAAGTTACTTATATCAGCTCCTTTCTTGGCCACCCCATCCCGTGTGTTTATGCTACACATTTATTGAACAATTTTTTGTCACAGACTGTATATCTTAGTTGATTTAAAAAGTTTGCATACAGTAAAGATTTCTTCCTTGTAGTGTACAGTTCCATGAATGTTCTAAAAGATGTATTTCTTTACTTGAAAGTCAGAGTTACAGAGAGGCAGAGAGGCAGGGAGAGAGAGAAAGAAAGGTCTTCCATCTGCTGGTTCACTACTCAGATGGCTGCAACAGCTGGAGCTGCACCTATCCAAAGCCAGGAGCCAGGAGCTTCTTCTGAGTCTCTCACATAGGTGCAGGGGCCCAAGTACTTGGTCATCTTCTACTGCAGAGATCTGGATCAGAAGTGGAGCATCCAGGGCTAGAACCGGTGCCCATATGGGATGCCGACACTGCACACTGGGGCTTTAACCCACTGAGGCACAGTGGGTTCCAATTTTCACAAATGTATGCAATTCTGTATTCTTCATCACTATTCTTTTGTAGTTCTCCTTCTAACTTCTTCAAGACTCTTGCAAACTGATCTGTTTCCATTTTTATTGTTTTGCCTTATCTAGAAATAAGCATAAATTAATAAATAAATGCAATATATTATCTAAACTTTCACTTAGAAAATGCACTTAATAATCTGTTTTATAGCTAGAATCAATGGATTGTTTTCCCTTTTTAAAAAAAAATTGACAGGTAGATAGAGAGACAGCTCCTATATGCTTGTTCACTCCTCAAATGAGTACAAAGACTGGGGCTTTGCTGGGGCCAGATTCAGGATCTTGGAATTCAATCCAAGACTCCCATATGGCAGGGTCCCAACTACTAGAACCATCACTGGTTGCCAGGTCTGCACTGGTGGAACACTATAATCAGGACCTGGATCTGGAACTCACTCTAGCACTTTGTTGTGGGATATGGGTGTCTTAACTGCTAGGCTGTCTCCTTTTTAATGCTAAATAATGTTTAGTTGTATAGATGTAACCCAGTTTATATATCTGATTGGTTCACTGAAGGACATGTCATATGTTTCTAGTTTTGAGTGTTTATTAATAAGGTGACTATAAATATTCACATACAGGATTTTCTATGAATATAAGTTTTATTTTCTCTAGGGTAAATACTTGATAGTAGCATTACTGGATTATATTGTCAGTGAATACTTAGCTTTATTAGAAACTTCCAAACAGTTTTCCAAAGTTACTGTCACTTTTTAATCCCACTGCATTTAACATTTTCCATTATTCTATATTCTCAGCAGCATTTAGTACTGTCAGGTTTTTTTTTTCCTTTACCATTATAATAGTTATGCAATGGCCAAGTATTTAATGATTAAATCTGTCTATTTCTTCTGTGATCTTATCAGGATAAATTGCTCCTCAATACTTGCTTCTTTCTTTTAATGATGGAATGTGTTTAGGGAAACTTCCTGTGATTGATTTGCCCTTTTGTGTTTTACAGGTGTAACTACCTTGAAGGTATAATAATCAAGTTATCATATGTAAACAGAATCCACTAGCATGAGTATAGTCACGTTCTTCACAAATGATGACAACATGAGCATTCAATGTAAAAACACTAAATTAAGAAAAAACAACAAATTATTATTGTTCCACACAGTGATTCTTTTTTTATTTTCAAAGATTTATTCATTTGAAAGGCAGAATTACAGACAGGCAGAGGCAGAGAGAGAGAGGGGTCTTCCATTCAGCAGCTCAAATGGCTCCAACAGCTAGAGCTGGGCTGATCTGAAGGCAAGATCCAGGGGCTTCCTCTGGGTCTCCCACGTGGGTACAGGGGCCTAAGGACTTAAGCCATCTTCTACTGATTCCCCAGGCCATAGCAGAGAGCTGGATTGAAGTGGAGCAACTGGGACTCGAACCGGTACCCATATGGGATGCTGGCACTTCAGGTAGTGGCTTTATCTTCTACACCACAGTGCCAGCCCCAGTGAATCTATTTAACATATTTATGAAATGGGGTCATATAGAAGAATGTCAAGTTTCATCAGAGTCAACCAGAAGGATAAGGATGAGTGCTTTAAATGTCTAGCATGCTATGTTTGAGAACTCCCTGTGTCAGAATTTCTTTAGGATGTAAGAAACAACATACAAATGGTCAATGGTGAAATTATAAGTAAAAATACATTATTGACCCACAATCAGCAGCAACTAGCCCAGGAAATAACCTATTACCCACAGTAACTAGTTCAGGAAGTTAAACTGCTTTTTGTATCCAACAATCTAGAAAGCCAAAAACAAACACCAATAAAATTAGCCTCCAATGGCCAGGATATTATTAATAACTGACAGCTTCTATAATTTGTTCCTTGCTTCCAAGTTAGAATCAACTGGAGAGAGTCAAAATATGCACTCTTAACCAATCACATGTGATGCTCTTCTTTTATTAACCTGCCCATCACTTCTAGGCCCACAGGCTACAAGCAGGGCATGTGAAAACCCTTCCTTTCTTTTTTCCCTCTACAAGGATATTGCTCTCCTTTGTCTGCCTTCATGTCTCTGCCCAGTGCAAGTGATGGGAGTTGATTTCCTTGCTACCCAAGCTCTGAACAGAAACCCTTTTCCCGTTCTCATTTAGGTATTCTTCCTTTGTTTCCACAAGATCTTTTTAAAAATTTATATTCCTAGGCCCTGCTCTAGAGTTAATGAATCAAAATTTCTGAAGGAGAGGCCCAGATGTCTTAATTTTTAAAAAAACTCCTCAGGGTTATTCTTATGCACATGGAATTTGAGAGCTACCATACTTAGTGGAACTCTATAGAGCTTTCTTCTGAAGTATGCTTTGTTTAATATTCCTATCAACATTTGGATGAAGATATGGATGTGCTCATGATTGGTGGTTGTCATAAAGTCAGCAATGTTATGCACTAATTTAGAAGATTTCAGAATCAAATTGAATTTTGACCTAAAAAATGAAGAAATACAAATAGTCTCTAGAAAGCTCATGAAAAATGTGTATTATGAAAAAATGGATTTTCAGGAATTTTCTGCATGGATTTCAGGAATTTTCTTCAAAATAAACTTATCATTTAATTGCATTTACCACAAATTTTTGAAGGACATATGTATGTATGTGTACACATGTATATATGTTGAAGCTAGGCAATGATTCATTGATGATCCTAATATGCAAATGACCTATATAAATGATTTGACAATATGAGCCTTTAAAATTTAGTGCAACAGATGTATAACTTCAAAACATATAAATAGTTAATAATTGCATTGTACCTTGAACTTTTTAGATTGTCTGGAATATTGTGTGTGGTTAGGCTTATATATTAGGAAGAATCAGAGTATATAAGCAATGCTGTTCAAAATATCTTAAAACAATTGAGAATATTTAGTCACCCATTAACTGAATGTTAACTGAAGATTAAATGTTTGTGTTACTCACAATCTGGACCTTAGCATTCATACCAATTTTCCATTCTTCTGTCATTTTTTTCCATGAAATTTTATAAAATTATTTTACCTAAATGCTGTCCTCAGGAGAATTTAAGAAGTTTATAAGATCATTTAATGCTATGTGGAGGTGTGAATACATAAAAAATTGAAACTTGTATTTTTAATGTAAAACTTTCTGTATTTTATCAGATTGACAGCAGAGACTTGAGCAATGCATCTGCTATAGTTCTAACACTGTTCTCTCAACTGCCAAGTGATCTTACTATAGAGGTTTTGGGAGCTGGATAGGAAGTCCAATAGTTGGTGCTTGAATTGGTGCCAAAATGAGATGCTGTTGTCCCAGGAAGCAGCTTAACTTGCTGTCCCACAAAAGCGGCCCCCAGACATAACTCTTAATATGTCAGTTTTAGAGTGTCTCTCACTCTAAAATTATTACGTAGCCGGACTCTGGGATTAGATTCATGTTTAATTCCTATTACGCTGTTTACGAGGCTAGTTGTGGGGCTTATATAAGAGGATGATAATAACAATAAAGTGAAAAATCATTAACACTTATAGCAAATACTAATTTGTTTAGTTGTCACAAAATATGCATTAGGTATTATTATTATTGTTTCCTCTTTTCAGATAAAGAAACTTAATTGTAAAGAGATTGTTATAAAGTGCTTAGAACAGGGGTTAGTAACTATTTTTTGTTGTTAATGGTTCTATTATATTCCTGCTACTGTGGTTGAACAGAATGCTGAGGATAGTGGCTGAGGACACATTACCTGGTCCAGGTAGTGGGAGGGACTATCAGTTCACAAGCAGGCAAGGTGTATGGATAAGGTGGATTAAGATTTTTCTACAACAGATGTTACACTTAATATGTGCTAAAAATGGTTTTCCGTTGGGGGTGATTTTGCCTGATAATGAACAATATCTAGAGAGCTTTTTTGTCACAAATGAGCAAATGTTACAAGCATCTGGTACGTAGAGGCTAAGGATGCTGCTAAACTTCCAGTGGTGTGTAGCATAGCTTACCCAAAAGAATGATCTGACTGGCCCCAAATAACACTAATGTTGAGATTGAGGAAACATATGTTACAAAAGAAAGAGAAGGAAAGATGTGCAGAAAAAAGGAAGGCAGGCAAGGAGTGAGGAAGAAAATTAGTATAAATTCATTTTTGCAGTCCTGGACATACTTTTCTTGCAAAATTAACAACAAAGCAGTGCTATCATTCACATTAATATAAACACAACATGACTTTAAGTAGGTACTTATTTCAGTGGAATTAGCAAAGTTAGGGTAGTGAAGAAGGTCTGTCTCTATATTTTATTCCTTGCAGAATGATGGCACTCGAGTGCATGTCTTAAGGTCCAATGACTGAGTGGCTGATAAAATGATTAGTTCATCTGATCTTGGACCCTCACCATACCCTCCACTTTATTTTATTCCCATGTTTAGATTTATAAGGTAAGCAGCTTACTGTCAATCACCATTCCTTCCCACCTTCAATGAACAACTTGGTTTTCTGGTTATATTTTTAAAGTTTCCATCAACACAGAATTCTATTAGTATTCTTTGGTTTGGATGAGATCAGAAAGTAAATTGTAGACTGGAAAGAGAGTAAGATAGGGGCTTGGTTGTGAATCACTAATGTATGCCTATATATAGGGTTTCACACTTTAACTTCAAAGGATAACAATTTTCTAGAGCTGGAGGGCCAGCTCCCTCAGGACAAACACCTGAAAGCAGAAATGGTCCTGAATAATTTTTCAAAGAAATCCAATGTAAGGCCATTTTGGCTCTGAAGGAGTACTTAAGAGGTTTATAAATGTGAGCATTTGAAAACTAAACTCTCTGTTTATAAGAGTTACAATAATCTACTTTATAAATTTTTTAGGAATACAGCTCTTTTATCAATTCATTATGAATCTTTGTTCAAGGTAAACAGATCATTATATTCATTTTCTTCTTATGTGAAATTAAGAATCAATGGTATTAAAGCACATGGATTTTCCATTGACTTTATTTTACAGATGTTACAGACTATATATTTAGAAATACATGGCATCATAATAAAATAAAAATAATAAATGGAAATGTCCATTCTGCTCTCCTACGCTGCTTTTATAATGTCAACCACTGACATTTATTATATCCAAAGGACAGTCATGAGACAGAGGACTAAAATGAAATCCACTGGAGTCAATGAGATTTTAGTGTGAAACTTATGCAGTGGCACTGAAAAGTTTCAGTAAGTAAACAACATTATGAGTTATTCATACTTTGGAATACTAAATAGTCCTTATAAAAGAAGGAGGTTCCGTTGTATGCACTGACAGAGTAAGCAGTTCAAGACATTAATTGAAACAAAAAGTCCCAGATCAATATGTAGATGATTTATTTGTGAAAAGCCCCTAGGGATACAAATGTATGAGTATGTATACATGTATTCAAATATATAGAAGACAGGGACAAAAGGCTAAGGAGAAAGCTACATACAGTGGAGAGGAAGAGAATTTTTGTTGCAGGCATGAAGGAAAAAGAACTTCTGTTGATTTTGGTATTTTTCTGTTTTAATGTGAATATTTTTGTGCAATAATAGTCATGTTTTATTTGCAAGAAATAATGAACTGCAACATTACCAACAGCAATGAATAAGTCTTCCATAGGTTTTCTTGTTTTTCTAATTTCCAAGTCTCAGTTTGGTTTAGGAAGACAGACACCCCCATACACCGACACATACATGCACCAAACTCCCATGTATTTCTACAAATTAAGGGTCTTGTCCAAATCTATGCTCCCTGGAAACTTCGAGTGCGAAATTGTTTGGGGATACATTCTTCAAATTTGCAGAACAGTTTCTGCATAGAGAACTGTATTTTGAAGAAACAATTCTTTATTCTTTGCATGAAAGTAGGGTGGGCAAGAAACAAGTTGAAAGCCAGAGTATCCCACATGCAGGTGAAAAGAAGATGTATTCTGCAGCTGTCAACTTTTTTCGCCAACAGCCGTTTGGTAGAACATAACATATAATATCATTTGTGGACCACACAACATTATCAACTTAAAAGCCTGATATAGATTTATTAAATTTTGAGTCCTATTTGCAGTTGCCTTTCTGAGCCATGCCAAATGATTTTGTGTATGTAATAGGACTAACAGGCCAGACATTCCCCAATCTTAACATAGGATGTTCCGCAAGTGTTCATTGAGTCCATTCGTCTAGAGTGTGGCTTAAATCTGATATTTCTTTGTTGGTTTTCTTTCTAGAAAATTGCAGTAAGTGTGGTTTTGAAGTTCCCATCCAACATTGTAGAACAAACCTTCTTTTCAAGGGTGCATGGGACATTCTCTAGGATAGATTATATGTTAGGCCACCAAACAGGTCTTAACATTTTTGAGGATATCAAACTCATATCAAGTATTTTCTCAGGTCACAATAGTATGAAACTAGGAATCAGAACGCAGTGACTTTAGAAACCTTATGAGTACATGGAAATTAAGTCACATGTTTCTGAACAGCCAATAGGTCATTGAAGAAATCAAAAAGGGAGTAAAAAAACTTTTTAATAAATAAAAATGAGGACACAACAGCCAAAGCAGTTCTAAGATATATGTTTACAGAAATAAACACCTATATCAAAAAGAAGAAATAGTGTAAATATAAAACTTATGTCTCACTTCCAAGAAGCATAAAAACTAAACCCAAAATTAGTAAAAGAAAGGTAGCAAACATCAAAAGAGAAATAAATGAAATAGAGACTAGCAAACAACATAAAACTAACGATTAGGTTTTAAAAAAGATAACCAATTAAATAAACTTTTTCAGAGATTATTTAAAAAGTGATTCAAAAGAATATTCAGAGATGACACTACAACCAGTACCATAGAAACACGAAGTATCAAGAGACTATTGTGAATAATTGTATGCCAAAAATTGCATAAAACATAAAAATAAATACATAGATATATAAAATTTATGATTGAATAATGAATAAATAGGAGATCTAGACAGCTAAATAATGAGTGAAGAAATTTAATCAGTAATACAAAGTATTAGAGTGCCTGCGATTGGGTCCCAGTTCCACTTTCTGATTCCAGCTTCCTCTTGGTGTACATCCTCATAGGTAGCAGGTGATTGTTCAAGTAGTTGGGTCCTTGCTAATCATGTGGGAAACCTGGATTGAATTCCTGGTTCCTGTATTCCACTTGACCCAGCCTTGAATCTTTCAGGCCCTGGGGAATAAAACACTAGATGGGAGATCTCTGTATGCTCTTCTCCCTTTCTTTCTTTTCCCCTTTGGGTGGAAGGAAGGAAAGCAAGCAGGCAAGAAGGAAGGAAATCAGTCAGTCAAATATGAGCTAGTAATCCTACTTTTGGGTATTTGTAAAAAAAAATGAAATCATTATGTTGAAGAGATAAATTAACTCATATGTTCATTGCAACATTACTCATGATAGCCAAGATACAAAATCAACTAGAGTTTATTGGTGGTTAAATACGTAAGTAAAATTTGTTATATGCACCAAATTCAATGCTATTCAGCCATTAAGATGAAATCCTGTCATTTGCAATAATGTAGATGTAACTAAAACAAATAACTTTTTAAAAAGATTTTATTCATTTATTTGAGAAGTTGAGTTGCAGAGAAAGGGAGAGATAGAAAAGCATTCCATCCACTGGTTCACTCCCCAAATGGCTGCAACAGCCAGAGCTGGGCCAATCCAAAGCCAAGAGCCAGGAGTTTCTTCTGTGGGTACAGCTGCCCAAGCACCTGAGCCATCTTCTACTGCTTTCCCAGGCTATAGCAGGGAGCTGTATTAGAAGAGGAGCACCTAGGACATGAACCAGCACCTATCTGGGTTGCCAGAACCACAGGCAGAGGCTTAGCCTACTACACCAGAGCACTGGCCCCTAAAGAAATATTTTTAAGTGGAATAAGCCAGACTCAGAAAGACAAATACTGCATATTCTCATCCATTTTTAGAAGATTTAAAAAATTCTGTCTCATAGAAAACAATGTAATAGTGATCACTAGAGACTGGGAAAAGCAGGGGAAGATAGAGAGAGGTAAGGTAATGTGTGCCAAAAGAGTTACACTAGAAGAATTTGTTGTTGTCATCTACCACAATTATAGTATATAGTTAGAGAGAAGAGGAGGAGGGGGTGGTGTTGGAGAAGGATGAGGAAGAAGGGAGGGAGAGAGGGAGGGAGGCAGGGGGAGAGAGAGAGAGAGAGAGAGAGATTGAGATTGAGATTTTCCATCTTCTGGTGCACTCTCCAAATGTCTGTGATGGTCAGGGCTGGGCCAGGCTGAAGCCAGGAGCCAGGAGCTTCTTCTGGGTCTCCCATGTGGGTGCAGGGACCCAGGTACTTGGACCATCCTCTATTGCTTTCCCTGGCGTTTAACAGACAGCTAAATTGGAATTGAGCAGCTAGGTCTTGAACTGGCTTCCATATGGGATGCCGGCATTGCAGGCAGAGGCTTAACCTGCTATGCCACAATGCTGGCCACAGTCAACCTTATCTGATCATTATGTATAGTCTACATGTATCAAATTATATTGCACCACCAAAATGCTATGTGTTAATTTTAAAAAAAAATTAAAAAGGAAGATGATGATCCAGAAAGAATGCTACAAGAGAGCAGTGTCCTGTAGTTTTTAATCAAAGAGGTTTAATCTGTATACCACAATGATGTTGAGTCAAGATGAGTACTGATAATTGACTATTGGCTTTTTCATTAAGAAACTTTCCTTAAGTATTTTGCCAAATAATTTTAAGTTTCATTTATATACAGGAAAAAGATACATCCAAGGAAAATGTTTTGCGATGGTAGAGGTGTGGTTTGGAGTGATGCACCGATAAGCCAAAGAGCATCAAGAATTGCCAGCTAACCACCAGAAGCATGGAATCAGAGAGGCTGGGAACATATTGCCCCTCAGAGACTCTAGAAGGAAATAAGCCTGCTGAGACCTTGATTTTAGAATTCTGGTCTCCATAACTGTGATATGATATATTTTCTTGTTTTAAGTCAGTTAGTAATTCATTATGGCAACCCTGGGAAGCCAACAGAAATCATCATACAAAGTAAATCCAACATTATGGGTATTTTTTGAAATACAAGCATAAATTTGCCAATGTCTACCTGGCCATTCTTCAGTAACAGAGAAAAGCCCATTAGTTTCTTTAATTGCAACAATTTAGAAAATGCTTTCATCAGAAACAACAGGATTCATTGTGTGTAAGTCCAGTGGTTTTATGAAAATGCTTTAAGGGAGAGGATGATCCTTCGGAGGAAGCAGGATACACAGCAGATTCATAGAATGGCAAATGCCCTAAATAGCACTCTGGCCTCAGAATCAACACTTGGGGCATTCAGATCTGGCTAAAAGGCCCATGAAAGTCTCTCAGGCATGGAAAGCCAAAGCACTATGGCAAAAACGACCTGAAGGAAAGATCTCAGTGAATGAGATCCCAGCAGAAAGAACAGGCCATCAAAGAAGGAGGCACCTTTCTTTGAAGGGCGGAAGGAACCTCCACTGTGATATGGCCTTGACTAAATAATTTCAGAGTTGGTGAACTCAAGAGGCTTCCATAGCCTTGACAGCTCATGGCAAGAGCCTCGGGTGATTACTGACATCATAAATGAGTGTCAATTTTAAATCAACAACGGGAGTCACTGTGTACCTGCTCCCCACATAGGATCTCTGTCCTTAATGTGTTGTACTATGAGAATTAACGGTAAAACTACTAGTTGAACATTACTCTATATCTTGTGTGTGTGTGTGGGGGTGCAGTCTGTTGAACTCTTTGTTTAGTATATACTAAGTTGATCTTCTGTATATAAAGATAATTTAAAATGAATCTTGATGAAGAGTTGGATGGGAGAGGGAGTGGGAGATGAGATGGCTGCAGGTGGGAGGGAGGTTATGGGGGAAAAAGCCACAACAATGCAAAAGTTGTACTTTGTAAATTTACATTTATTAAATTAAAAAACTATAAAAAAGAGCAAAAAAAAGAGTTCAACAATAGTATGAAGAAAAAAACACTTCTCAACAGTAGAGACTAGTGCTATTTCTACATTGACTCTACTATGGTATAGCAGCATGTACTTTCTGAACAACTTCATTGTACACTTGTTTAAGAATGAGAGTTAATAAAAATATTAACATCCCAATATCAGAAAAAAAAGAAAATGCTTTAGAACATAGTTTCTCAGTGTGGTTCTCAAAACAGCAGAATCAGCGGAAACTGGGAAGTCCTTAGACAATTCTTGGTCTCTACTAAGCCAATTTAGTCAGAACCTGATCCAAAAGTCCATGGCTTACAAACTCTCTAGAGGATTTCTGTGCCTGCTAAGATTTGAGAACCACATATCTTTCCCCATGGTACCAGGCAACTTCTAACTGATTTTCTTTCCTTCTGGTTGCCACAAGGATTCTTCACCTTGTATCAATCAATCCTAGTGAAACCAGCAGGGTCCATTTTGTGTTTTCCTATCTGTCTTTTCTAAGGCCTGGAACATACAAAAATGATTTTGTGGTCCAGCTTGAATAGAAGAAGGATTTCCGTTAATTTGAGTTCTCCCAATAACTCAGTATAGCATGAAGATTCCCTTATATGCCTCTCTGTTATTTCTCTGCCAAACCCTGGAAAATTATTGCACAGTAGTGGGATATTAGGCCCAGTAAGAATTAACTCAAAGAGTGAATAGCGACAAGTCTGCCACCATCCCCGAACATCTATGTATCATGGTGCAAGCTTCCCTTACGTTTGGTCAATAATATCAGATATAACACTATATTTCCTGGACTCAAATTTTGGCTCTACTACACACAAAATCTGTAATCTTAGTCAAGTGACTTCTTCATGCTTCTAGTTAACTTCAATTAACTCTTTCAAAACATGAGGACAATAATACACTCATTTCATAGGATATTTAAAGGATTAAAAGAATGCAGCTCAATAGACTAATCCTCCACCTGCTGCGCTGGCACACAGATTCTAGTTCTGGTCAGGGCACCAAATTCTGTCCCGGTTGCTCCTCTTTCCTTCCAACTCTCTGCTGTGGCCCAGGAGTGCAGTGGAGGATGGCTCAAGTCCTTGGGCCCTGCACCCACATGGGAGACCAGGAGGAAGCACCTGGCTCCTGGCTTCGGATCAGCACAGTGCGCTGGCCGCAGCATGCCATTGGGGGGTGAACCAATGGCAAAGGAAGACCTTTCTCTCTGTCTCTCTCTCTCTTGCTGTCCACTCTGTCAAAAAAAAAAAAAGGATTAAAAGACCAATACATGTTAAACCTTTAGAATGTTCTCTCACATGTAACTACATAAGCTAATCTCAATGATGTGTTTGTTGTTTATCATCATCCTAATCATCACACTGATAATCTGAATGTTTTTTCAATTTTTAAAAGATTTCATTTTTATTTGAGAGTGTTTTATATATGTATAAATTTATATAAATATATATATATATATATATATATATATAGAGAGAGAGAGAGAGAGAGAGAGAGAGAGACTGAATCTGAATGTTTAGTCAACCTACCAGGTGATTTGGTTTGAACATGATGTCTCTCCTGAAGTCATGCATGGCTTTAAATCCCAAACTCGTGAGGTAATGATACTAAAAGAGGAAATCAACTGCAGTGTCTTGGCCCTTAGGTCATTGGGAGTATACTTTTGGAAAGTAACTCTAGGAAGAGGATTGCTTTTAAAAGCTAAGTTGGGCCCAGCTATTCTCTCTCTATTCTGTCTCACCATGTAATCCTCTGTACACACTCCACCTTTGCCATCCGCCATCTTCACCAACAACATACCATGAGGTCACTGATTCTTTGACTTGAACCTCCTACATTATGAGGTAAGTAGCCCTTCTTTACATTGTGAGTAGCTTGTCCAGGTGTTTTATTGAAGTCATGAAAATCAGACCAACACACTAAGATTCAACCTTCAAATAAGCTGTTTCAGGGGTTAGTTATTGTTACTGGGTGGATATTAGAAGGGCTACTAGTAGATGTGATTAGGCATTCTTTTTTGACTAATTGGTGCTGATCAAAATTAACCTCCTACCCTCCCAAAGACACTAGGAGATAGGGGCACCATCTCTTTTTGTAACCATTTCTCTCTCTCTCTCTCTTTCTCTCTCTCTCTCTCTGCTTTTCAAATAAATATATTAAGAAAAAAACTATCTGATTCTACAATGTTTGTTATGCTGTAGTGATACTCAACTGTTTATCAGGCTTTATTTTCCAGATACATTCATTAGTTTTCTAAGTCTTTATTCCATGCTCATGTTAGATGTAATATATTTGTGCAGTTCTTTGAAATTTTAAAAAAGGGAAAAAAAGGTTCAAATTTTTATCAATGAATCTTGCTAATTGAATAGAAGCAGCAACAAAAAAGATGTAACTTTTTTAAGTCCCTGAAGCAGGACACTAATCCTACTGTTATAACATTTTTGTTTCAGATTGTAGTATTTTTTGGGTATAGTGTTAAATATTTGATGGTTAATAAATGTGTTGCTTTTATTTTCACAATCTCCTCTCAGACTGACAAGAATTTGAAGGAATTTTCTATCACCATAAATAAGCATGAAATTAGTACAGTGTTTATAAATATTAAAGTCTGTATAATCTGTGTTATGGAGGAACTGAAGAGAAGTAAGCAACTTGTCTTCAGGTTTGTTTAGTATTTTTTGTAGGCTAGTTGCCATTATGACTATTATGCTGCAGCTCTTCAGTTATGCATTAAATATCATGGAAATGTATATCTGCACTGGATATAACTTTTTATTTTGTTTCTTTCTTTCTATTTCTAAATGCTGAGTCATGCTACAAATTTTGGATTGAATTCAAATCTGAGGATCTTTGGCAATGTTGCTAAAATGTTATCCCAGTATATTATCTTTAATGAAACAAGTACAGAGAGCTGATTGATTTATAGAGCAATTTTTTTTTGCATTGTTTCCTGTCTTGATTATATAGAAAAAGGTTTTCATTCTCATGATTTTGAGAGAACCATTTTATTTTTAAGCTGTTTATTTTGAAATCTGATATTTTACTTGACAACAGGATTATTATTTTAAACACACTTGTACTAAAAATTTTATATACAATTTCTCTGAAACCTAGAAATTTTTTTGCCGTGTATTCTCTAAACAAGAAATTTAACTAAAATGTACTTCCTTTTGCCTGACTGCCTCCTCTGTAAAGAACAAAGATGAATTTTCTATTGTCCAGTCTGATCTAAATTGATATGGCCGTCTTAAGCAATTCTTCCAGACTAACAAAATTTCCTTATCATAGGTATGTTTTGTGTTGCATTTTAATTTTAATTTTAAACTATAGTTTAATTTTAAATAGGCATTATTCCCAGAATAGAATTATAGCAGCTATGCTTTTATACAACCTGTTCTTTACACGATTGGGATTTTTAACAATGGATATGTGGCTAGCATGAAGCTTTAAAATATAATGCTACACTTTGGAAAGGCAAGCTAATTCTCTTCTTTGTATTTGTGAAATATGTTTTGTCTCCAACAACACATTGAATTAATATTAAAATTAATAGAAACTTTAACATACCTTATACATCTAGGCTTCTGTCCTACTTACCTTTATATACTGGGTGAATCTAGCAAAGAGAGAATTTGAACCAAGGATTTGCTTTGTAACTGACTCTCAGGAGCTGATTTGGTTAATTCCCTGAAGTCAGTCAAAATCAGTTCAATGAAAACAGTGAAGTTAAAGGCATAACTGGTAATCAAGCACACTATTGTAGTTCAATCCTAATAGTGAATTTACTCCTTTATATCTGGTTGGATTTAACGTACAACTAAATAGTATAACTCATGCATATATGGAAAACAGTTGTTATTTCTATTTTTAGATTATAAGTGCAGCCAAGAAGGTTGGATGCCAAGTGTTTTACTTATCTATGATTTATCACAATAATCCTTTAAGACGTGTATGATTATCAATGTTTCATTATAAGAAAATAAGCCAAGGATTAACATTGTGACTCAATGGGGTAAGCCACCATCTGTAATGCCTACATCTCATTTTGGAGCACTGGTTTGCATCCTATCTGTTCTTCTGATCCAGTTCTCTGGTACTGCACCTGGGAAACTCGGGCCCTACCATCCATGTGGGAGACCCAGATGGAGTTCCAGGCTCCTGGATTTAGCCTCATTTAGCCCCATTCACTGAGGTCATGTGTGGAATAACACAGCAAATGAAAGATTCCCTCTCTTTCTCTCTGACTCTGTCTGTCTGTCTTTCTATCTAACACTCTGCCTTTTAAATAAATAAGTATTTTTTTTCCAAAATAAAGTAAGTCCAATGAAGTTAAAGGATTCCCTAATATCATATGTATAGAAAGTAACAGAGCCATGAAAATTCAAGTTTGGTTCCAAAAACTGCACTTGATTTTCCCATGCCACATCAGAGCTTTGGATATTTACTTTATCTCTGTAATTGAACCACTAGTATGTGAATTTCTTATGTTTTCTGAGCATAAGAAAATATTAAAAAGCCTGTGAGTGATTTAAAATAAAAACATTTAAATCTATGTCTGTCATATAAAGATATAGCTTAGCATCATCCAAAAACCTTGTCAGAATGTTCTCAATTCTGGCAGTCTGAGTCACTGCCAAGAATAAAAATGTTAGTGCCAGGCTTGATCTAAGTATCACAGTATGTCCTAATAATCAAATTAATGGATAATTTCAAAATAGAAACTTTAATTCATCCTACGCACAATCACACCCTTTAGGGTCAGTAGTATCATTTGTTCTAGTCAATGGCATTCCAGGGTCCCCCAAAATTTCACCTTTAACTGTATTTCTTGTTAGCATGAAATTTCTTATTTTTGTTAAGTGAATGAGTATCTGTAAAACACCTACTTTATCCATGAACTAGTCCATCAAATTTTATCTTTTTTTATTATTTGACAGGAAGAGTTATAGTCAGTGAGAGAGAGAGAGAGAGAAAGGTCTTTCTTCCATTGGTTCACTCCCCAAATGGCCGCCACGGCTGGTGCTGCGCTGATCCGAAGCCAGGAGCCAGGTGCTTCTCCTGGTCTCCCATAGGGTGCAGAGCCCAAGCACTTGGGCCATCCTCCACTGCACTCCCAGGCCACAACAGAGAGCTGGACTGGAAGAGGAGCTACCAGGACTAGAACCGGTGCCCATATAGGATGCCGGCACTGCAGGTGGAGGATTAACCAAGTGAGCCACGGCACTGGCCCCCAGGTTTTATCTTAAAATGTGAAAACTTTCCTCTTGCTAGAATATACTTAGGGTATTTTTGAAAACAGATAACCTAGTCCGTAGAAACAAATAAAATAATCTGTGCAACTTTCCTTTGGGAAGATAATTTTACTGCTTAGTAAGCATCTGAATGCATCATTGTTGAACTAAATGGACTTCAATATATTTTTCTGAATTCTCACAATTTTTTTAGAGGAACAGAGATCGTAACGTATATAAGTTAATTATTTTGCAACGTTTCACATTTCAAGACCATTGTTTCTATGTATAGTAGAAACATACAGCATTATGAGTCATTCATATATTTCCTAGTCACTGAGAATGATTTTGTAGTCACCATATTATAGCTCTTCATTGTTTATATTTCTGAATTGCACCTAACATTTAACATTTCACTTACTTTACATTTGTGTGCTTATTTGTCAAAGATCATTTTGTGAAACATGCATATATTTGTTAGTTAAGTTTGGACTCATTTGGTTGTGGGGCAGTTGACTGTGCGCTTTTGTGTGCAGAAAGCTATGATTTGCTGGATGAAGGTCATAGCCTATCTTCTGTTTCATGAGAGGAAAGGTAATAAATATATTGTCATTCAGACTCTAATTTAATATTATAGATGATTTGTTACTTTCATATCTGAACTTTAAAACACTTTCTGGAGAGCATTGAAAAGATAAAACTTGCTGCCAATTTTATATAATAGAATGTATACAAGTAGAAGACATCCAACTAATTGTATACGTAGACATTTCTATTCAGCAATATGCTCCCTAATTACTGGGCTACTACTGTAAAAGTTAAGAGAAGCAGAATGGCAGGAATAGCATTAAAAACCCAGTGACTTTTACACTTATTCTATTTTCTTTGTCATATGTTACAGCCTAATCTCAGAACACATTCTTATCCCCAAATATAGGAAGACCAAACAAATCCTTTTTGTTAAGACTGGATGACATTTATTGAAACAAATGGATTGATGGATGTAAGTGTGTGTTCCTATGACAGAAACTACTGAATTCAACAGTTACCTTTTTCTCTAACAAACACTTTCTGCTGGTCTCTAATTGTTAACAAGTGTTCTGGCAATTTTATGGCAGTCTTTGAACTACAGGGCACTAGCTCACTGAAGCATTTTATGTGATAATGCTACCTCTTGAAGATAAGTATTTCTCTCTTATTTAAAAAAGTCTTTGAACTTTAACAATCTAAAAAATACATTATGAGAGTAAAATACTGTATGAAAAGAATTCTAACATTCTACTGCGATTTGACATTTTAGTTGCTGATTAATGCTAAAATGAAAAAAAAAATCCTGCCCTGTATTATGCAAGAGTAAAGACAATATAATGTCATTAGGCTCTAATATAAAATTATAAATGATTCATTACTTCTATTTCTAAACTTTAAAAACAGTTTATGAAGTGAATTTAAAAGGAAGAGCTTACTTTAAGAATTAATGTAATAAAGTTTATTAAAGTAGAAGAAATCCAAATAATTGTAAATATAGATGTTTCAATCCAGCAATATGCTGTTCAAAAGCTGGGCTCCTAATGTGAAAGAAGTCAAGGTAAGTAGGACTGTGGGGATAGCAGAAAGCACCAGTGAGTCCTGAACTTGCTCCTTTTTGTGATATAAATCAGCTCTTCCTCAGATACTGTTTTTCTCTTGATAAAACTTGCTGACACCTTTGGAGTAGAGGCAAAAGACAACCTGGGGAAAAATGACAAAATCATCTCTTTCATTTGAAGGCTTTTAGGTAAGAAGTTACCAAAAAAGAGACATTTTGGTAAACTGCTAATTCTGGAGATTGTTGTAAAATCGGATTTCGACAGTAAGGGCTGTCTCAAACCTTTACAGATGATGAAATTGGTATTGTCAAGAAATGTGCTGACATAGTTTTCTAGTTATTAAATGCCAAAAAAACACTAAGCCCTTCCGCCGTCCACATTCTCATTGACTGCTTTCTAAAGTAAGCAATGGATGTGGAATTGCCACTCCACAGGGAGCACACAGCACTGCAGAGGATCCAAGAACGGCCACATACTGTTCGTGATTACACTTGGGACAAAAAATGGCTATTTCAGGCCTAGCAACGATTTTGATTTCAACATCACCCTTCACATTGAACAATCTCTGAGACTTGCTGGAAATAATTAAAGCAAGTCTTCCATTTAACCTATGTTTCACTGCATGTGAGAATTATACCCCATAAGGTACATGGTCTTTTTGCACAATATAGACTTGGTATAGGGAAAATAAAGGAATGGTATGAACTCTTGGGGGTCTTTTGGGAGAGGAATCAAAATACCATGTGAACATTTTCGAAGGGAGGCAATTTGTTTTAATATTTAAAGGCATAGCTTTGAAACGAGGCAAACTGAATCTCAGTACCACTGTATTTTAATTTTTAAACTTGTGAAAGTTATTCTTTCTTAGTTTCCTTGTTTGTGAAACAACATTAAATAGATACCAGTTTCATAAATATGTAGTGAATAAAATGGAATTGTTAAACAAAATGCATGGTGCAGAGAAATGACTGTCAGCATTGTTATCCTTGCTGTTGTCATCATCATCAGTGAAAGTTCTTTTTCAATCCAGGATTCGAGAGAGATAAATCCTATTTATTAAAATCTTATCTTGGGGGGCCAGCGCTGTGGCTCATTTGGTTAATCCTCCACCTGCAGCGCTGGCATCCCATATGGGCGCCGGGTTCTAGTCCCGGTTGCTCCTCTTCTAGTCCATCTCTCTGCTGTGGCCTGGGAAGGCAGTGGAGGATGATCCAAGTGCTTGGGCCCCTGCATCCGCATGGGAGACCAGGAAGAAGCACCTGGCTCCTGGCTTCGCATCGGTGCAGCGCCGGCCATTGTGGCCATTTGGGGAGTGAACCAACTGAAGGAAGACCTTTCTCTCTGTCTCTCTCTCTCACTAACTCTATCTGTCACAGCTGGGGCTGTGGCATGGGGGTAAAGCTGCCACCTTCAATGCCGGCATATGGACCCCGGTTTGAGTCTCGGCTGCTCTACTTCCAATCCATCTTTCTGCTGTGGCCTGGGAAAGCAGTGGAAGATAGCCCAATAAAATAAAAATAAAAATATCTGACAACCCGCATGGGAGACCCAAAGAAGCTCCTGGCTTCTGGCTTTGGATCAGCCCAGCTCTGGCCATTGCAGCCATTTGTGGAGTGAACCAGTGAATGGAAGACTTCTTTCCCTTCTCTGCCTCAACCTCGCTGTAACTCTGCCTTTCAAATAAATAAAATAAATATTTTTTTAAAAAGTTTATTTTTTAAAGATTTTTTTTTTGAAAGGCACAGTTACACAGAGAGAGGAGAGGCAAAAAGAGAGAGAGAGAGAGAGAGAGAGAGAGAGGTCTTCTATCTGCTGGTTCACTCCCCAATTGGCCGCAATGGTCGGAGCTGCACCGATCCAAAACCAGGAGCCTAGAGCTTCTTACAGGTCTCCCATGTGGGTGCAAGGGCCCAAGGACTTGGGCCATTCTCCAGTGCCTTCCCAGGCCATAGGAGAGAGCTGTATAGGACTAGAACCCGGTGCCCATATGGGATGCTGGCGCCTCAGGCCAGTGCGTTAACCCGCTGCACCACAGCACCAGCCCCCCAAAAAATAAAGTTTCTAAAAAAATCTTAACTCATAAACCACCAGAAAAATACTTTATGTTCCTCATTTTAGGTGATATACAGATATGTGAGGGTACCTCAAAAATTCATGGAACATGAAATTAAAATAATATTATTTTTGTGCAAAAAAAGCCATTTTGATGATGTGGCTTTTTAAAATTATGAAAGTGTGTACTACAAGAAATATTTATGGATTTCAAAAAAAATTTACCAAAACAAACATCTTTTAATTTCATTTTCTACATTTTTTGAAATACCTTCATATATTGATTTTAGATTTTGACTATCACAAACTAGTCAGATAATTTTAGTTTTTAAAGATTTATTTATTTGAAAGGCAGAGTTATAGAGAGACAGGGAGAGAAATCTTCCATTGACTCATTCACTTTCCAAATGGGCACAATGACTGGAGCTGGGCTGATTCAAAGCCAGGAGCCAGGATCAGGAGCTTCTTCTGGGTCTTTCACATGGGTGCAGAGACCCAAGCATTTGAGCCATCTTCCATTGCTTTCCCAGGTGGATTAACAGGAAGCTGGATCAGAAGTGGAATAGCTCGGGGCTGATGCTGTGGTTCACTTGGTTAGTCCTCCGCATGCGGTGCCGGCATCCCATATGGGTGCCAGGTTCTAGTCCCGGTTGCTCCTCTTCCAGTCCAGCTCTCTACTATGGCCCGGGAGGGCAGTGGAGGATGGCCCAAGTGCTTGGGCCCCTGCACCTGCATGGGAGACCAGAAAGAAACACCTGGCTCCTGGCTTCAGATCGGCGCAGTACCAGCCGTAGTGGTCATTTGGAGAGTGAACCAACTGAAGGAAGACCTTTCTCTCTGTCTCTTTCTCACTGTCTATAATTCTACCTGCCAAAATAATAATAATAATAAAAATTTTCACGAAAAAAAAAAGAAGTGGAATAGCTGAAACTCAAACAAGTGCCCATATGGGATTCTGGAGCCATAGGGAGCAGCTTTACCTTCTATGCCACAGCACCAACCCCATAGTCAGATATTTTTAATAAGGAACTTTAGAAAACAACAAAAGGAGTTCATCTGTTCAATACAAATGAGAGTAAGTAGAAAAGAATTATGATTTATGAGATGAAAACAATGTATGAACAAACGTAAAATTTTTTTCACCAAATAATTAAAACCTGAAAAGTTATTCTTTTGGTGATATTTTGGAGACTTAAAGTTGAATAGGAAGTTTGGGAGTAGGCAGCAGTTTTGACACCTCCCTAAAACTGGTAGTTCCTTGATTATGCAAATATTAGAAATGTTAGATGGAAATATGGCAGAGGTGAAGTGAGGGCACAGTGTCTCTAGCTCCTTCATTTTTTCCAAACTCACTGTATTTCATGCTTTGCAGCTTTAGACCTTGATGTCTACAAGACATATTCCAAAGCTTTACTTCTTACAGGGGAATAATGAAATAATGATCATAGCTAGGAGCAAATCTTGGACACTTTCTCAGACTTAGGGCAAAAGCAGAGCAGCAGCTGAGAGCCTTGACAAAGGCAGTGCGTTGTAACTGGACAACGCTGGACACTTGTAGACAGGAGCCAACAGATCCAAAGTAAAGCACCACCCCAAACAATTTCATTCTTCAGATATCAATGAATATGAAGAAAAGATGATTTGAGGTTACACTGCTTAAAAAAATAGCTTTTTGAACATTTACTTGGTTTTTAGAAATAAAGATGAGGGTCCTAGCAACATGGGGAGAGTTTGGTTAGATGTCACTTGGCACACAAATGTTTTAATTGAAAAGTTTGACAATAGTAACTTAACAAAAGTCAACACATATCATTAATTACAAATCTCTACAGTGATGGAAGTTTTCTGTTAGCATTGCTATATACTGAGGTTTTATTGTGCAAATGAAAAAAAAATCTTGGACACTTTCTCAAAAATATTGGCAAAAAGGAGATACTTATCCTTTTATTAGTTTCCTATCTTCAACTTGTTCACCATTTATCAGTTGCCTAAGCAGTTTTCTAAAATTAAGACAATTTGAATTTTCACACTGTTTTTGATATTTACTCATTTACCTGTATTCTTTTGGTTTTCAGAAAATGTATCTTAATTATGGAAACTCATTTGCCTTATTTACCTATTGTCTCTAGAAATATGCTGTAAAGTCTTTTAATTATGGAAATACAAAGGTTTAAGTGAAAACATTTCTATTATAGACTTTATTTCCATATGGCAGATTGGGTGAGAAAATCCCTTTCTCCTTCAAACATGTAGATCATGTTGATCATTAGGCTAAAATAATATAGAAGTAGGGCAATGGAGAGGTCACAATAAAAGTACTCTTGGTTCTTTAGTTATTCAGTAGGAGAGTAGGGATATTGATTACCTTTAAATCTTATTAAGTATCCATGTTAAAAATTTGAACTTAGCTACTAAAAATCATAGAAACAGGGTTTATATCATTCTGAAATAAGTGGGTGATTGGAAAGACTGGACAAGAAAACTGGCAAACTCAATTCAACAGATAGCAGAAAAACAGAAAATATAAGCTAAAAATGATAAATGGAAGACCAAATTTAGTGTCAGAGAAAGTAAATTTTTAAGGAGTTAGAGTGCACAAGAAATAAAATTAAGTTATATGCTGTATAAGAAATATGCATAAAGGACTATGACTCAGAAATATTGAAAACATAAAAATAAAAAATAGCAGGCAAATATTAAGCCAACTAATATGACTATTGCAATATTAAGATCAGACAAAATAGACTTTAATGCAAAATCATAAAGAGAAAAGAGGTCAGTAGCTAATGACCAAAGGAAAATTTCACTTAAAGTATAAAGCAGTCATCCACACATGTACAGTGGTAACATAAGAATCAAAATATGGAAATTAAATACTTATTGTATTGCAAGGAACATCTTTTGAACATATAATTCTAGTACAAAGGTTTTTATATATTTCTCTCATCAAACAAAATTATAATCAAAGCTGAATATCTGAAAATCCCATTTGTTTTGAGACATATAAAATTAGTAGAAAATTTATACTCTTCAACAGCACATGGGAATCATTTCAAGAATTTATCACATACCAGGCCACAAGAAATGTATTAGGAATTGAGATGAGTTGCTAAAGAAATACTCAATATTAAATATCATAAAGTGAACTTGGAAAAATAAAATAAGTGAAAAGAACATTTAAAAATAATGTACTATTTCATTATCTAACTATAAATATTATTCATATCTGATAGGTAGTTATAAGTATTTTTATATTCGTGGCAAAGACTGCTAAATATTACCAGATGCGTTTTTCTTTTTCCAATTTCCTTTTTTATTTTTAAAAATGCTTATTTTTTTATTTGAAAGGCATACTGTCAGAGAGAGAGAGGGAGAAAGAGAGAGACGGAGAGGAGAGAGATGTTCTATCAGCTGGTTCTTTCTCTAAGTGCCTACAACCGAAGGAATAGGCATGCAGAAGCCAGGAACCAGGAACTACATCCTGGTCTCCTACATGGGTAGGAGGAACCCAAATGCTGGGACCAAATCACCCTGCCTCCAGGAGACACTGGCAGGTAGCTGGATCAGAAGTGTAAAGTAGCAAGATAGCTGGGACTTGAACCAGGCACTCCAACATGGGATGAGAATGACTCAAGCAGTGACAACCCACTGCACCACAATTCCTGCCCTTGTTTTCCTTGTTTATAATAGATCACTTCTTTCCTCTCAAGTTTTAACTGAGCACCTGGCATCGCAGGTTTGGTGACCACATTTTCCTGCTTCCCTTACATCTTTCTCTTGGTGTGATTTATGTGATCTAGTGGATGAACTGGCTTTAGCCACCAGACACAGGTATTGCTCTACTTAGCAATCTGGAAACTGCTGAACATATTCTGAAGTAGTGGAGGAGTATATGGGTGTGTGTTTTTTTCTGCGGTGAGGGTTAATAACTTTCATCAGATGTCTGAGCCCCAATTTCTAAAATGAATAAAATAATAATCTGTGTCATAAAGAATTATAGTGTTGAGACAGAAGTTATATTTAGATTTCTAAGAGACTTTGTGCAGCTCAATTTCCTGAAAATGAATCAATATCTTGATGTTATATACATATCTACCCATGTTCACTAAAGCATTATTCACAGGATATAAAAACAACCTAAGTGTCCCACTGATGAAGGAATGGCTACATCCCTCTGTCCATGGACGCATATGTGTTCAAGGGAATATGTAGACAATGCTGTATTATTCAGTCATAATAAAGGAAATCTTGCCAGTTGTGACAATGTGGATGTACTTGGAGGACATTATGATAAGTGGAATAAGCCAAATATAGAAATGGGCCAATACTGAATAATCAAACTTGTATGTGGAATAAAAAAAAGTTGAGTTTATATAATCTGAGAGTAGAACAGTGGTTCCCAGGAATTGGGAGTGGGAGAAATGGTGAGATATTAGTGAAAGACTGCAAACGTTCAGTTATGAGTAAATTAATGGATCTAATGTACAGCAAGGTGATTATAGTAAATAATATTTTATTATTAGCTGAAATTTGCTAGGAGAGTAGATCTTAAGTGGCCTCACCACATGATTCTGTGTGTGATAATGGATGTCTTAATTAATTTGATCTTAATAATCATTTCACTATATATACAAGCCATCAAACTGTATGCTTTGAATATATGCAGTTTTTATTTGTTAATTATACCTAAATCAAGTTGAAAAAAGAAAAAAAAGTTCTTCAATTATAAATCATACAGGAGAAATCAGAATTAAGGGATGTCTAAAAATTACTTGAATTCTGTTCCTCTCCTCTTTCTCTGTCACTCTGCCTTTAAGAAAGTAAATAAGTAAGTAAATAATAAATACTTTAAGTATAATAGAATCAAATTATTGGGTGGGTGGGGCAGGTGTTGTGGTCTGGCAGGCTATGCTGCCATTTTGGATGCCTACATTCCATATTGTAGTATCTGTTTGAGTCCTGGCTACTCTGTTTCTGAACCTGCCTCCCTGCTGCTGTACTTCGGGAGCAGCAGATGATGACTCAAGTAGTTGAGAACCTGCTATCCAACTGGTAAATCCTGATGGAATTTCTAGCTCCCAGCTTCCGCCTTGCCTAACCCCAGCTGTTGTAGACATGTGTGGAAGATCTGTCTCTGTCATTCTGATTTTTAAACTAAAATATCTCTACAAACATGATAAATAAAACTAATTTGTAAATTAAGTATTTAAACAGCAATATTTTTCATTACTTACAAAATTGGTTCTGCTACTTTTATCATATTTAAACAAGATTGAAATATAACAAAGGATGATTTTTTGCAATATGGTAATTCATAACATATAGCAGTTTCATATTTCATTTTTGTAAATCTAGAATGTGAGGCTGTGAGAAAGGACCTGCAAAATATTGACTCATAATGTACAATGAGAAAACAGAATTACTTTTTTTTTCTTTACAGTCATCCAAACTAAATAGATACTAGTGACCTTAATAGCATTTATGTCAAAAGTGGATTAGAAATGACATAATTAAGTTGTATATATTTTTCTTACTATTTTTATTTTTCTTTGTTTTGGTGGGCAATGGAACACGGGACTTGTGCTAATATGTTCAATAATATTGAAAATAGTTATAATTTAATCCTAAATTTTGAAAATCTGATTAATAACCCAAATTGTCCTTTATTCATGAAACAATTGAATCTTGGGAAAGCACTGACATGTGGGAGAAACAATGTTCAGAATTAATTATAATTGAGGGTAGAAATTATGAATGCCATACAAATAAATGGCTTAGTGAAAAATAATAAGAGAAAGAGAAGAGTTCCCACTGAGTGGAAGAGGGAATGATATTTGTAATTTTCTTAGAAAGATGGATGGCATTTGTATACTGAAGAAATTGAGAGAACAAAGAGAATGTGTAAAAATGTTGTTGTAATAAACAGCAAGAACGACCAGGGGACACTGTGAGGTATTTGATGAGGGGAATATTGTAGGTATCAGAAGAGCAATGAGAAAGCAATTTAAAGAAAAAATTATTTGGCCAGACTGTGAGGCGTTTGAACATTAGGTTAAGGATTCTGGATAAGAAGTTCTATGAATTCTTTCAGAAATTCTCCTCTGTTATTGCAATTACTTGGTATATTCTGCTAAAATATAACAAATACAAGAAGGAACATTTTACTCCCTTATTCTTATGTTTTGCCTATTGCTAGTTTATTAATTAGGTTTGATTTTAAGTAAAGTATCTGAATATATAAAGTTGAAAATAATAGATATCCTGATTTGAACATCACACGATATATACATGGACTGAAACATCATATGATATCCCATAAGTATATACAATTTTCTGTATCAGTTAAAAATAGAAAAAAAGGAGTACAACTTTAAAATTTATTGAAGGGAAGATGGTAAAACTAAGTTGATGATATTTATGGGACATGTTTGAATAATGGGGGTCATCTGTTGAAATAAATGTTTTTGAACACTTAAATGTTGAGATTTTCCAAGTACTGATTTCATTCTTTAAGATGTTTTTTGAATTTTATTTCATTTATATATCGATTCCCCAGTACAGGATCATTCTGGGATAAAATTGAAAATTAGACAATTATAGAACACCATATTACAGGGAAGTCAGTTATACTAACTTTATACTCTTACAATATGACAAAAATCCATGCTTTACCTATCTCCTGGGACAATGCCGCATTCAAAGTAATAATACAAGTGACAATAAGTTTAACCACATTATTATTCCTTGTTCCCCTGGGAATCTTTTTTTTTTCATTTAACACAAAAAAATTCTGTATGTTTATGGCATACTATGTGATCTCAACTCTGTCTAGTAACATGAACTGAGTTACAGCTTCTGATCTTACTGTCCTTTAGCTGGCATGGTCTCTGTTGAAAATATCCATTTAAGTCTTGAAGTTTTGAGGAAGTAAATTGCCATGGTGAAATTTCAGGCACCTTAACAGGATAAGTCACTTCATCTTCTGGTCTTTAATCTCCCCACCTGTGTTATTAAAGGTTTCACAGATTGATTACACAGTGGAATCACTGATGTGTTTTTAAAAACTATAAATTCCTGGGTCCTATCCCACATCTATTAAATCATAATCAATCATAGAAAATAATCATGATAGGGAGGAATATCTAAAAATGAGTAATGAAAGGGCTGAAATTCTAATCATAATCAGAGACATAGTTTTATCTATAAAACATAGAGATACACAGTACCAATTTTAAAAGCCTGATATAGGCTGGCCCCTTGGCTCAATAGGCTAATCCTCCACCTGTGGCGCCCGCACACCGGGTTCTAGTCCCGATCGGGGCACTGGATTCTGTCCCGGTTGCCCCTCTTCCAGGCCAGCTCTCTGCTGTGGCCAGGGAGTGCAGTGGAGGATGGCCCAAGTCCTTGGGCCCTGCACCCGCATGGGAGACCAGGAGAAGCACCTGGCTCCTGTCATCGGATCAGCGTGGTGCGCTGGCCGCAGTGTGCTGGCTGCGGCAGGCATTGGAGGGTGAACTAACAGCAAAGGAAGAGCTTTCTCTCTGTCTCTCTATCTCACTATCCACTCTGCCTGTCCAAAAAAAAAAAGCCTGCTATAGATGTGGATGCACCATTCTAAATTATTTTTGAATTCTCCATTAAGTCTGCAGGGCCTAACTTCAAATGGTAACTAGCCTGTCATTATGATAAAGGTACATGTCTTTCTTAAGAAGAATAATGATGACATTCATTGCAATAATAATTTAAAAATAGTAAACACAGATGCCCAGTTCAATGTGGCTATCTTTGGGACAATAGAGAGTGACATTATAACCTTCTTTGATTGATGAGAGAACAGCTGGACAGATCAGACTTGGCTTTAAAGGGCTTGGTAGGTTATTTCTCAAAGTGCAGTTCAGAAAGATTTGGGTGACTTCTATTAGTAATTGAGAATTTTAATTAGCATTAATTAATTAACATAATTAATTTTAATGAACATATGCCCTAATTGTTATGTCTGATTTTACAAATAAAGAGACTTGAGAAAATAAGATACAGAATTAAAATCAATATTTGTTTCCATAGAACACAAATTTAGTTTTTAGTGAAGTCAGACTATTAAGATACAGTGATTGGCATTTAGAGGACTATGCGGACTTAGGCAAAATGTGTAGACAATAGTCATGACACTAGATACTTTTGTCCTGCAAAAGATGGTTCATTTTTCTCCTTACTTCTATGTTTTCTTTAAATTCAACAGGAAAACTATACATCATTTAAAAGTAATAAAGTTTATCTTTCACTGAGATGCTAATTAGAATAGCAGAGTTAAGATAAAGGGAGTAGGATAAAGGGAGGGCCTTTTTTTTTTTACTGATTTTATGTATTTCAGATTCAAAAAATCATTACTGGTAAAAATACTTTATTGGGCATTTGTAACTCACAAATGGTGATAAGAGACTGCACATTTGACCTAACAGCTAAGATGCTGTTGCCACACACTGAGTACCTGGGTTTGACTCTCAGCTTGGATTCCCAACTCCAGCTTCTGCTAATGCAGACTTTGGGAGACAGCTGTTATGGATACGAAATTGCACTTTTGCCACCTACTAGGGAGATTTGGATTTTGTGTTTCTATCTTCTGGCTTGGCTTGGCCCTGATTGTTGTGGGCATTTGGGGGAGTGAATCAGTGAATGCAAGTCTCTCTCTCTCTTTCTACCTATCTATATAAAAATCTTTCTCTAGCATGTCTATGTCTATATCTCTGTCTTTCTCTGGCTATAAATTTCCTCCCCATGTCTCAAATAAAAATTCATGAAAAAATGAATATTATAAAAATAAATTAATTTTAAAAATGATAGTGAGATTTTGAATATTATAAAGCTTGGAGAAATATTTTAATTTTGAAATTTTAGATAGGTTCCATAATTACCTGAGGCGCTTTCTATCTGCATATAACATTAATAGCGCTATTCCCAGAACATACTGATGATGAAGTAAAATCCCTCACTTATGAAAAGAAGAAACTACAGATGGCCATTATTAATGATGAGGATAGGGGGCAATAATCATGAAAGCCCTGAAGCTTAAAAATAGGAATTTTTAAATGACTTTAGTATTAATCATGCCAGAAATATAGATTACATCCCCATAAAACAAACATCAGATAAAGAAGATAAACACAACCACTCATTATTGGTTTTTCTGGCCACATCATACCATGTGGGTAACTGATGAATTTTTGTTGTTTTCCTGATGTTTCCAAATCAGTGACTTTAAGAATGCTTATGATCACTTTATATTTTTTCTAATCTGTAAAAACAAAAAAGATTATGTACCAATTTCATTTTTCACAGAAGTTAGGCTTGATTGGAATCCTTAAGGGTAAATAAATATCAAAGTACAAAGCTCTTTAACACCTAATTTGAAGTTTTTTTTTTTTTTTTAGAAAAATAAAAAAAAAATTCAGGAACAGGGTCCATGATTATTTGGCTATAGCACTTTCACTAATTTAGGTGAGCGTATTAAAAGACAACAGAAAAGCTGGTGCCACGGCTCACTAGGCTAATCCTCCACCTGTGGCACTGGCACACCGGGTTCTAGTCCCAGTCGGGGCACTGGATTCTGTCCTGGTTGGCCCTCTTCCAGGCCATCTCTCTGCTGTGGCCAGGGAGTACAGTGGAGGATGGCCCAAGTGCTTGGGCCCTGCACCCCACGGGAGACCAGGAGAAGCACCTGGCTCCTGCCATTGGATGAGCACAGTGCGCTGGCCGCAGAGCGCCGGCTGGCTGTGGCGGCTGTTGGAGGGTGAACCAAGGGCAAAAGGAAGACCTTTCTCTCTGTCTCTCTCTCTGCCTGTCAAAAATTAAAAAAAAAAAAAATAAGTAAAAAAAAAAATTTAAAAAAGACAACAGAAAAATACATATTTTTCCCAACTCAGTAGATACCTTTATCATTATTATTTCAAAAATTATATTTCCCATCCTCTGTAGGATACTTCTGTCAGCATTGTCTGGACAGGTAACCCACATTCCCACTGTTCTACTACACATCTGTACAGTCAGATGGCATTCGCACAGGATCATGAAATTGCACGTTAGGTCCTAAAATTATCTAAACACAAAACAATACAAATTTTTGAAACATTAGAACAGGTGAAGCTTTCAAATTTTATAAATTTAATTAGAACAAGTGAATTTTACTCTCCCAAAACACAAAGCAGACTTCCTAACATACAAATACATAAAAGTTTTAAATGGCAAATGAAAGAGAAATGCACTTTTTATAATTGAACTTCCTTTAAAAATAAAAATAAATTGACATCAGATAATTAGTAGAAAAAGATGTGGCATGTGTGTTATGTAAGATTATAGGTAAGGACTTTGCCTACCATTCATATTTTACAGAATGACATAGTTTTGCACTAAGAAACCAAGTCAGTATAAAAAAAAAATCTAGAATATGATCTGAGATTTCTCTTGAGAGCACATAATTGTTTAAAAGAAAGGCTAAATGCCAGCAGCGAAAAATTAATGTTATTATTAATTTTGAGATGAGAATGTACAACTTAGAATCATTCTTATTAGAAGATAGTTTGAAAAATCCCCAATTTTCAATTCATCTCTTGAAGAGAGGTTAATTCTACTCTGCCCTAAAGTTAACATCCCCTGTGTTTCCTCACTGGGTGAGTGGCTCTGGGATAATGCTGTACTCAGGGGTCCTCCCAGTGTGGGCCCCAGAGCAGCAGCATCACCATCCATCATGACCTACGGGAAATGCAAATTCTCACCTTGCCCAGACCTATTGAATCCAAAACTCTGAAGGTGGAGTCCAGCAATTTGTGGCTTAGTGACCCTGCAGGTAATTCTGACATACCTTCAAGTTTGAAGATAATTGTTCCAAGTCATATTGAAGAGAATAACAAGTGGAAGTGCATAATTGCAGACTGAATAAACTTTTTCAGCTGGAAGGAATATCACAGTTAATTGTCTTTCTTTCACAGCTCCTAGAAGTACTCACTAAAGGCAGTGTGACACTGGACTGGAAGCCAGTCTTTCTTATCTCAGGTACAGAAACTGCTGTCTCAGACATTACAAACAGTACTGCCATTTAAGGGTGACGTAGTCTGAAATTGTCCTTTGGTTAAGGTGGCACTGTTAAAATACTGTTTAATTTATTCAAAAATTTCTCTGCTAAGTAAATGCTTTCACCATAATGGTAATGGCAGGAAATATTATAATAATGTCATTAATTTTCTTAAAGAGAACACCCATGATTTTTTGTTAGAATCAAATAAAAATATATTGTGAACCACATAGGTGATTTTAAATTTTCTAGCAGTCACATTTAAAAGTGGAACAAGGCACAATTAGAGCTAATAATATGTACTTAAAATATTTTTAAAATTTTGAATAACATGTAATACTTGTCCATTATTTTATGGGTTACAGCACATACACACCAGTGTAAACCAGTGAAAACTAAGCAAGTGCTTTTCTGTTTCCTTCTCTTTTCTTCATGTTTGGAGATGACTAGCTCCTTTCTTCCAGTTCTCTATATAATACATTATTGTGAAGTACAAGTCACCCTCATCTGCTGTGGAACACTGGAACCTATTATTGCTGTCTGTTTTGGTGCTCACTATCCAGCCTCACTCCATTTACTCTTCCCTCCATCTTCCTAGCCTCTCGTAGTTACTATTCTAAGTTTAGAGCTAGTATTATGTTTTTAACTTCAATCTATAAAGGTTGAAATATTTTTGCAGTATTTGGCATTGTCTATCTGGCTTATTCCCTTTAATGACCTGTGTACCATTCATTTTGCTGCGAATTTCTTTTCTGTGGCTGAATAGTATTCCATTATGTGTATATTTTCTTTACCCATGCATTCACTGATGGACACCCAGTTCCATGTCTTGGGTTTTGGGAACTGTGATACAATGAACATGGGAGTGCTGGTGTGTCTTTCATAAACTACCTTCATTTCCTTCAGTTTTTACCCATACAATTCTAATTTTCATTCCTACCAACAGTAGATAAGAATTTGCTTTTTTCTACATACTCACCAGGATTTATTTTTGTCATTTTATTAATAGCCATTCTGACTGGAGTAAGATGATTCCTCATTTTTGTTTTGGTTTGCATTTCCCGCATGGTTAATGCTATTGAGTGTGTTTTTATGAATTTATTTGTAACTTGTCTTTCTTCCTTGAGAAATGTCTATTCATATCCTGTGCCCATTTTTTGTTGTTGCTGAAATTTTTGACAGTCTCATATGTTCTGGATATTACTCCTTTGTCAGATGAATAGTTTACCAATGCATTCTCCCATTCTGACAGTTGTATCTTCACTCTGTTGATTATTTCCTTGGCTATGTAGAAACTTCAAATATAACCCTGTTTCTGTGGTTTTGCTCATATTACACATTGAAGTCTATCCCCCAAAAATTATTGCCTACACCAACATCAAACAGTGTTTCCCCTGTGTTTTCTTCTAGTTGATTCAGTTTCCAGGGTTAAATTTAAACATCGGATTCATTTTGAGTGAATTTTTGTATAGGGTGAGAGGTGAGGGGTAAGGGTTTAATTTAAGTCTTCCGTATTTAGACATCCAGTTTTCCCAGTTAATCTATGGAATAGACTGTCCTTGATCAGAAATATTTTGACACTTTTGTTAACAAGCAGCTGTGTGGATTCATTTTTGGAAATTTCTACTCTGTTCCTTTGGTCTTTGTGTCTGCTTTTCTGACAGGACCGTGTTGTTTTGGTTATGGCGGCTCTGTAATATGTCTTGAAATCTGGTATGTGATGCCTTCAGCTTTGCTTGTTTTCTTAAGTATTTCTATGGCTATTTCATCTTTTGTGCTTCTATATGAATTTTAATATTATTTTCTAGTTTTGTGTAGAATGTTGTTGATAGTATTATGAGGCATCTATTGAATCTGTAAAACTTATTGGTATAGCATAAACTTTTTTAAAAAATTTCTTCATTTATTTGAAAGTTGGAGTTACACACAGAGAGAAGAAGAGGCAGAGAGAGAGGTCTTCCATCAGCTGGATCACTCCCCAGTTAGCCACAAAGGCCAGTACTGCGCGAATCAGAAGCCAGGAGCCAGAGGCTTTCTTTTGGGTCTCCCGCGTGGGTGCAGGGGCCCAAAGACTTGGGCCATCTTCTACTGCTTTCCCAGGCCACAGCAGAGAGCTGGAGCTGGATCGGAAGTGGAACAGCCAGGTCTTGAACAGGCACCCATATGGGATGCCTGCACTACGAGCAGCAGCTTTACCCGCTATGCCATAGCACCATTCCCCATAAACATTTTAATATTAATTTTTCAATCCACAAACATGAAAGGTATTTCTGCAGTTTTTAAATTATTATTTATGATTTTAATTATAGATGTCTTTAATGTTTTCAATTAGATTTATTATAAGGTGTTCTCTTTTTTAGCTATTGCAGAAGGAATTTCTATTATAATTTGTTTCTCATGGAGTTCATTATTGGTATATAAACATGTTACTGAATTTTGTAGGTTTATTATGTATACTAACACTTTTCTGAATTATGAGTTCTAAGTCTTGTGATGGATCTTTTAGTTATATATATATGTATATATGTGTATTAGTTATGCATATATACATATACTTAAAATCATTTAATCTATAAACACAGATAATTTGACTTACTACTTTCCTATTTGTATACCTTTAATTTCTTTCTCTTGCCTAATGGTTCTATCTAAAAATTCCAGTCCTGTTTTGAATGAGAGTAGTAATGGTGGACATCTATGTCAAGTTCCAATCTTAGAAGAAATATTTTCAGCTTTTATCCACTCAATATCACATGGACTGTAAGCTTGTCATGTGTAGCCATTATTATGTTGAAGTATGTTTCCTATATACCTAATTTGTTTTTTATGAATGGATGTTAAGTTTAATATTTTTCTCTTTCTATTAAGATTATCAAATGATTTTTATTCTTCATTCTGTTGATGTGATTGATTATATTACTAATTTGTATATGTTGAACCATTCTTACTTTATACTTTAAGTACCACTGATTATAATGAATGTTTTCTTAAAGATTTTATTATTTATTTAGATTTTATTATTTATTTAAGAGGCAGAGTTACAGAGAGAGGGAGACACACAGAAAAGTGTTTTCCATCCACTTATTCACTCCCCAAATGGCCACAACGGCTGGGGGTGATCTGATCTGAAATCTGAAGCCAGGAGCCAGGAGCTTCCTCAGGGTCTCCCATGTGAGTTCAGGGTCCCAAGCACTTGGGCCATCTTCCACTGCTTTCTCAGGCCACAAGCAGGGATCTGGATCGGAATAGAAGCAGCTGGGAATGAACTGGTGCCCATATGGGATGCCAGTGCTGCCAGCCAGGGCTTTAACCCACTGTGCCACAGCACCAGTCCCAGTGAATGATATTTTTAAGAGATTTATTTATTTATTTTAAAGGCAGAGTTACAGGGCAGAGTGAACGAGAGAGAGAAAGAGAGAGAGAGAGAGAGAGAGAGAGAGAAAGAGAAAGAGAGAGAGACAAAAATGTCTTCCAGCTGCTGGTCCACTTCCCAAATGGTTGCAACAGCCCAGGCTGGAGCCTGGAACTCTGTTTGGTTCTCCCGTGATGATATGGGAGCCTAAAGACTTGGGCCATCCTCCACTGCCATCCCAGGTGCATTGACAGGGAGCTGGATTGGAAGTTGAACAGCTGGGACTCAAACTGGTGCCCATATAGGATGTTGGTACTACAAGCAATGGTTTAACCCACTGTGCCGCAGCCCTTGACCCTGTTTTTTTTGTTGTTGTTGTTTTGTTTTGTTTTGTTTTGTTTTTTCCTTAAAGTCTATTTTGTCTGATACTGGTAAGGCTAATCCTGTTCTGTTTTTTGTTACATGGACTACCTTTTTCAGTCTTTTCACTTTCAGTCTAAATGTTTCTTTATTCATGAAGTGAGTTTCTTATCGGCAGCGTCATTGGGTCTTTTTGTTTGTTTGCATTTGGCCAGGCTATATGTATGTATGTATGTATGTATGTATTTGAAGGGTAGAGTTACAATGAGAGGGAGAGGCAGAGAGAAATTCTTCTATCTGATGGTTCACTCCCAAAATGGCCATAACAGTCAGAGCTGAGCGGATATACAGCCAGGAGCCAGGAGGTTCTTTTGGGTTTCCTGTATGGGTGCAGGGACCCAAACACTTGGACCATCTCTACTGCTTTCCCAGGCCTTAGCAGAGAGCTAGATTGGAAGAGGAGTAGCCAGAACTAGAACCGGTACCCATATGGGATGCAGGTGCCACAAGCAGAGGACTAACCTACTGCGCCACAGTGCCAGCCCCCAGGCTGTATTTTTAACTGCAGAATTTAGGGTTGATATTGTGATGTAGCAGGTGAAGCCTCTGCCTGCAGTGCTTCATCCCATATGGGCACTGGTTGTGGCACAGCAGATTAATCCACTTCCTGGGACACTGGCATCCCATATGGGTACCTGTTCAAGTCCTGGTTTCTCCATTTCTCATCCAGCTCCCTGCTCATGTGCCTTGGAAAGCAGTAGAAGATGTCCCAAGTACTTGGACCTCTGCCATGCACGTGGGAGATCAGGATGAAGCTCATAGCTCCTGGCTTCAACCTGGACCATCTCTAGCTATTGTGGTCTTCTGGGGGAGTGATCCAGCAGACGGAAAATCTCTCTCTCTCTCTCTCTCTCTCTCTCTCTCTCTCTCTCTGTGTGTGTGTGTGTGTGTGTGTGTATGTGGTTCTCCTTCTCTCTCTCTCTGACTTTGAAATAAATAAATCTTGAAAATACCCTGCAGAATTTAGTCTATTTACATTCAAAGTTAGAGAAGTAATAACTTAGTCTTACCATTACATTTTTTTCTTCTGTTTATTTGCATTATCTTTTGTTCCTGTTCTACTTATTTTTTCTTTCATATGGTTTTATGACAGCATTCTTTCTTATTGTAAGTATGACCCCCCTCAAGCACCTTTGGCAAGCTGATCTGGTGGTGAATTACTTCAGTTTTTGCTTGTCTTGGAAAGTCTATTTCTCCTTTGTTTATAAAAATAGTTTCTTTATGTAAACTATTCTTAGTTGGCAGGTTTTTTTTCCTTCATTTTTTTCCCCCTTCATTCCAGTCCCTCTTGGCATGTGAAGTTTCTTTTGAAAAATCTGCTGTTGGCCTAATGTAGGTTCCTAGAAAAAAATGCCTGAGTATATCAATATCGCTGCAAATACAGTATTTTCTCAAACCTTGTTTTAAATATACTACTATAGTTTTAATGATTTTGTGACTATTTTGAAATTTACTTGATATGAGTGAAGTTGAACATATTTTCTTTTGATTATGTGCATAGCCCTTGGATATTTTCCTGCTGTCTTATGGTTATTTTACTTTTTAGTTGTTGATCTCTTTATTTATGCAGACAATAAGCCTTTAATTATAATGTTAAATTTAAAATATGAAATCTAAAAATTTTTAAGGGAAGAAAAAAACTATGTATGAATTTCAAAATTTTTACAACAAAGTAAACTTTTTTTAAAGATTTATTTTATTTATTTCAAAGACAGAGTTACAGAGAGAGGTAAAGACAGAGAGAGGGTCTTCTATGCGCTGGTTCGCTCCCCAGATGACCGCAACGGCCAGAGCTGGGCCAATCCGAAACCAGGAGCCAGAAGCTTCTTCCGGGTCTCTCACGTGGGTGCAGGGGCCCAAGGATCTGGCCATCTTCTAACCGCTTTCCCAGGCCGTAGCACAGAGCTGGATCAGAAAAAGAGCAGCTGGGACTAGAACTGGTGCCCATATGGGATGCCGGTACATCAGGCTAGGGCTTTAACCTGCTACACCACAGCACCAGCCCCCAACAAAATAAACTTTAAAAGAAGAATGACTTCACATTTTCCTCTAGTACATTTTAAATTCCTGTTTATTGCTTTTGTGAGTTTGCTTTTGTGAGTTTGAATATATCATGATGAGAGTGTTTTTTAATCATGTATATTTGAGGTCCTCTGAGCCTTCTGTAATTGAATGTCCACATATTTTTCCCAATTTAGGAAGTTTCAGCTCTTTTCAAAAAATTTACTCTTCCCATTTCCCTCATATGTTTCTAAAATTCTAATGTTTGTTTGTTTCATGATGTCCAAAAGGTCTCAGAGACTGTTAGTCTGACTGGAGTATTCCAAAAGACTGGTCCTCAATTTCAGAAATCTTTCCTTTGCTTAATTTATTCTGTTGTTGAGACTTTTGCTTTTATTTTGTATTTGACTTATTGACACCTTTATTTCTAAGATTTCTGTTCAATTTCCTTTCAAAATCTCAGTTTATTATATTTTCAATGACATAATACATTGATTTCCTAGTCCCTTTTAAAAATCTATCTGAATTCTCATGTATCTCTTTGAGTGTCCTTATAATCATTGTTTTAAATTCATTAGGAAGAATTCATTAATCATCTTTTCTTTGGAATCTGATGCTAAATTGTATTATCTCCTTTTGAACCACAATATGGCCTTGATTTTTCATCTTTCTTGTATTCTACTTTACTATTAATATATTTAACAGATCCATTGTCTCTATTATCTTAAAGGGTGGCTTCTGTGGATTATATCTTTTGCCTTAAAAATATGCCTCTAGGTATCAGTTTGGTAGACTACTTTATCCTTAGCTTCATTTGGAACTGCTAGAGGGTGGTTTCCCTATACTTTATTCCACCATAATTGATGTTAGCAGTAGCAGGCATATCCAGGTGCTCCCCTCAGTCCTGGTGGAGTGGCTGGGCCCAAATCCAAGTGAGTGTGCATCGTTTCCTTTGTCCACCATAGCCAGGGTAGGTTTTGGAAGTGTACCACTGTAGAGGCAGCTCAAGTCCCACATAGGTGTGCATGACTGCCCATATCCACCAAAACTAGGGTAGACTTGGGAAGGGGGGCACTGTGGAGCTGGGTGACAAATGTGTGTGGTTGCCGGTGCCCACAAAAGCAGAGAAACAGCAGATGGCAGTGCAGGCCTGAAGTCAGGGGAGGGTGCATGGTTTTCTGTGGCAGCATATGCTGTCCTGCGAGGAAGTTTGGAGTGTACAGTGATGCCATCAACCTGTGAGACGAGGACTCTCGCTTCTAAGGTTCCTAGGACAGGATGTGCCCAATTGTGCTCATCATCCTTTCCTGCATAGTGCAGGATGATGGGATCACTATTGCTGTTGGTTCTAATAAGATTTGTGAGGTTACAATCCTTACTACTGCTGCTGCGAAGTCTCTGGGGACCCAGGTATGGGGATGTGCAGGGCCTTCCATTCCCCAGAGGAATATGGATGCAAACAACTCCTTTCTCAAGATGGTATCATATTGGCTCATCTTGGGTTCTGGATGTTAGAGAAGAAAATGTGTGTTACTTCTCTAAATCAAATCTACTGTGCATACCTCAGTTATCTCCCCTTGCTGGGTTTCAAGCATGTGCTGACTGTACATCTGTTGTGTAGCTAAGATTCCAGTAACTACAATCCCTGGAGGTGGGATCTACGGGGGTTCTCCTGGTTACACTTTCCCCACTTTCCAGTGGGGGTCTCCCTAGCCATGGGGACAGAGTTGCAGTTTTTGGTGTACTTTGTTCCTTTCTTTATGCTACTATCTCAGTTTCTGTGTCTTATCAAGTTTCTGTATCTACTTTGCTGATTTTCAGTGTTCTCTCTCAAGTACTCATCTCATTTTACAATTATTGTTATTCTGATTCTCGTTGGAAGGGGAGACAAACACTGGAAACCTCTATTTAGCCATCTTGAGAATCCATATTTTCTGTAACCAAATTATCCAAAATGTTATTTCATGAATAGATTTCTTTGTTGTTATTGTTATGCTCAGTCTTTTTTTAAAGATTGATTTATTTATTTGAAAGGCAGAATTACAGAGGCAGAGAGAGAGAGAGGTGTCTTCCATCCACTGGCTCACTTCCCAAATGACTACCACAACCAGAGCTTGGCCAATCTGAAGCCAGGAGCCAGGAGCTTCTTCCAGGTCTCCCATGCGAGTACAGAGGCCCAAGCACTTGGACCATCTTACACTGCTTACCCAAGCCATAGCAGAGAGCTGGATCAGACGTGGAGCAGCAAAGACATAAACTGGTACCCATTTGGTATGCTGGCACTTCAGGCTGAGGCTTTATTTGCTACTCCACAGCACAGGCCCCTGTTGTTCTAAGTCTTGAAAACAAGTCCATCATGTAATTACATCCACAGAACGTCTCAATTCAGACTAGCCACATTACATTCTCAATAGACACCTGTGACTATTGGCTACAGTATTATATTCCATGAATTTAGAGCTTTCTGCTTAAAACTGCTGCCACTTGCCAGCTATGGTTTACAGGCTTTTCCAATGTTCAGTTTCCAAGTATATAAAATGAGAATAGTAAAATGTTAATTTATCAGATTGGCATCATAATTAAAGAACTTTGTAGGTAAAGCCATCATTGCACTACTTGGCAAATAGCAAGCTTTCAAAAAATGTTGACTTTTGTTATTTTCATATTACTAAAGAAGGGCTAATGCTAAAACTAAATGTGCTATGAGGAGGTTGGAAATGATTTTTTTTTAACAAATGAGCGAATCAATTTTTGATCAAAGTTTGATTCATCAAAGAATGTGAGAGCTCATATTTCTTTTTAATAAGGCACATATAATTGTATAAAAATTTGGAATAAACATAAAAAATTATCTGCCTCCAGTAGAAAACTGTATTATTTAGAGCATATTGTTTTTGCCAGCTTGATCTGCTAATGAATGGCAGGAAATTCATTTTTTATAATTCTATAGCCTGGAAGATCAAGATCAGGGTGTCAATGGGTTGGGTTCTAATGAGGCTCTTTTCCAAGTTGTAGATGTCTTACTTTTCCTTGTGTCCTCATGAGGTGGAAAGATAGCTCTCTGTGGTCACATTCATAAGGGCATTAATCCCATTCCTGAGGGCTCCACCCTTATGAATCCATCCAAATACAATCACATTGTGATTAAGGCTTCAACACGCATATTCTGGAGGCATACAAACTTCAATTTCAGCACCTTTCCACATTGTTTAAGTCTAGCCTTCATATGCTTTAAGCTATTTTACAGCTTTGCAAATTGTAGGTAACTGAGAGCAATGCAAAATAATCCTTATTCTTAGACATGCAAATGTATTCTGTGTGTGGAGATTCAGTTGATTTTTCTTCTCTTTCCTCCCATGGAAAAAATTTCAGTTTTGAATCTATTTGTAAGGTAATTTCAACATTTCTTTACTAAAATGGTTTATTTTTTATAAATTTGGGTTTGTCTCCCTTCACGTTCAAATCAACTATAACATGTGTCTGATTCTCAAACTAATAATTCAATAAAATATTTAATAGTGCTCATTTTGTATCTCTACAAGAATCATAATCTATTCCTTTTGGAATTCTCCCTTTTATACATTTTTTTATTTTTTATTTTTGATAGGCAGAGTGGGCAGTGAGAGAGAGAGAGAGACAGAGAGAAAGGTCTTCCTTTGCCATTGGTTCACCCTCCAATAGCCACCATGGTCGGTGTGCTGCGGCCGGTGCACCGCGCTGATCTGAAGCCAGGAGCCAGGTGCTTCTCCTGGTCTCCCAAGGGGTGCAGGGCCCAAGCACTTGGGCCATCCTCCACTGCACTTTCTGGCCACAGCAGAGAGCTGGACTGGAAGAGGAGCAACTGGGACAGAATCCAGTGCCCCGACTGGGACTAGAACCCGTTGTGCTGGCAGTGCAAGGTGGAGGATTAGCCTGTTGAGCCACACGCCGGCCCTTTTATACATTTTTAAACAGTTTTTTCTTTTTTTTTTTTTTACAGGCAGATTGGACTCTATAAATTATGAGTGATCAGGGATACATATAGTATTTGTTCTCTTGGGCCTGGCTTATTTCACTAAGTAAAATGGTTTCCAGTTGCATACATTTTGTTTTAATAGACAGGATTTCATTCATTTTTATGGCTTAATAATATTCCAACGTATAAATTTAAACATTTTCTTTACACAGTCATTGGTTTATGGGCTTCTGGGTTGATTTCATATTTTAGCTATTGTGAATTGAGTTGCAATAAACATAGGGGCACAGAACACTCTCATATACTGATTTCATATTGTTTGGGTAAATTCCAGGGAGAGACATGGCGAGATCATATAGTAGATCTATTTTCAGATTTCTGAAGTATCTCTGTACTGTCCTTCATAATGGCTGTACTAGTGTACATTTTCACCACCAGTGTATTATGGTACCTTTTCCCCCATGTTCTCGACAACATTTATTGTTTGTTGATTTCTGTATGACAGCAGTTCTAACTGGGTTGAGATGAAAGCTCATTGTGGTTTTGACTTGCATTTCCCTGATTGCTCAATGATCTTGAGCATTTTTCCTTCTGTCAGCCATTTGAATTTCATCTTTGGTCTTCTGTATATAAAGATAATTAAAAATGAAACAATGAAGAATATGATGGGAGAGGGAGTAGGTGGGATGGGAGTTGGGGTGGGCTGGTGGGTATTGGAGGAAGAATTGCTATATTCCAAAAGCTGTACCTATGAAATTTATATTTATTAAATAAAAGCTTTCTAACAACAAAAAAAGAAAAATGTTCAAATCCTTTGTCCATTTCATAACTGGATTATTTGTTTTGTTGTTGAATTTCATGAATTCCTTATAGATTCTGGCTGTTAATCCTTTATCAGTTTCATAAGTTGCAAACGTTCTCTCCTATTCTTTCAGTTACCTCTTCACTTTGTTCATTGTTTCCTTTGCAGTGCAGAAGCTTCTTAGATTGGTGTAATCCAATTTGACAATTTTGGCTTGGGCTTCCTGTGTTTCTGGGGTCTTTTCCTATAAGTCTTTGCCTACGTCAATGTATTGCAGAGTTTCCAAATGTTCTCCTCGAGTAATTTGATGGTGTCATGTTATAGATTTAGATCACTGATCCATTTGGTTTTTGTGTAAGATGTAATATTGGAATCTTTTCTCATATTTTTGCATACGGAGATCCAATTTTCCCAGCACCATTTGTTGAAGAGACTGTCCTTTCTTCAGACATTGATTTTTAGCCCCTTTGTCCAAGATAAGTTGGTTGTAGATTTCTGGATTAATTTCCGATGATTCTATTCTGTTCCACTGGTAGACATATATATGTCTGTGGCAGTACTAAGTTGTCTTGATTATAGCTTCCCTTTAGTATGTCTTGAAATCTAGTTTTTGTGATGCCTCTAGCTTTGTTTTTGTTGTTTAAATTGCTTTAGCTATTCAGGGTCTCTTGTGTTTCCATATGAATTTTAGCATCATTTTTTTCTAGATCTGAGAAGAATGTCATTTTGTTGGAGATTTTTGCATCTATGTTCATCAGTGATATTGATTGGCATCATGTTGAATCTGTAAATTGCTTTCAGTAGCATGGACATTTTGATGTTATTCTTCCAATCCAGCATAAGGAATAACTTTTCCATTTTTTGTGTTTTCTCCTATTTTTTCTTTAATATTTTGTAATTTTCTTTAGAGATCTTTAAACTTCTTGGTTAAATTTATTACAAGGTATTTAAATATTTTGTAGCTATGTGAATGAGACTAATCCTCGAAGTCTTTTTTCAGCTATGGCATTGTCTGTGTGTACAAAAACTATTGATTCTTGTCTGTTACTTTTATATCCTGCAACTTTACCAACTCTCTTATTAGTTCCAACAGTCTCTTAGTGTAGTCATTTGGTTCCCCTATGTATAGAATCATGTCATCTACAAATAAGGATAGCTTGACTTCCTCCTTTCCAATTTGTATCCCTTTAATCTTTTTCTTGCCAAATGCACTGGCTAAGACTTTCAAAGCAATATTGAGTAGCAGTGGTGAAAGCAGGCATTATTGTCTGGTTCTGGATCTTAGTGGAAATGCTTCCAAGTTTTCCTTCATTCAACATTATACTGGATGTAGTTTTATCTATATTGTCTTGATTGTGTTGAGGAATGTTCCTCTATACCCAATTGCTTAGGAATTTTATCAAGAAAGGATGTTGTATTTTATCAAAATCTTTCTCTATATATACTGAGATAATCATATTTTTATTCAATTTGTTAAAATGATATATCACATTTACTTATTTGCATATGTTGAACAATTCCCTGTATACCCGGGATAAATCCCACTTAGGCTGGGTGACTGATCTTTCTGTAGTATTATTGGAATTGACAGCAATATTTTGTTGGGGATTTTTGCATCTATGTTCATCAGTGATATTGATCTATAGTTTTCTTTCTTTATCACATTTTTTTCTGATTTTGGAATTAAGGTGATGCTGGCCTAATAGAATGAATTTCAGAGGATTCCCTCTCTTCTACTTGTTTAGAGTAGTTTGAGAAGAATTGGAATTAGTTCTTTAAAAGTCTGGTAGAGTTCAGCTGTCAATCAATCCAGTCCTGGGCTTTTCTTTGTTAGGAGGGTTTTTATTACAGCTATCAATCATTTCAGTTCTGGGCTTTTCTTTGTTGGGAGGGTCTTTATTACTGATTCAATCTTTGTCATGGTTGTTGGTCTTTTTAGGTTTTCAATGACTTCATGACAGTTTCTGCTAGATTGTATGTGTCCAGTAACCTATCCATTTCTTTTTTTTTTTTTTTTTTTGACAGGCAGAGTGGACAGTGTGAGAGAGAGACAGAGAGAAAGGTCTTCCTTTGCCGTTGGTTCACCCTCCAATGGCCACCGCGGATGGCGTGCTGCGGCCGGCGCACCGCGTTCGTCCGATGGCAGGAGCCAGGTGCCAGGTGCTTTTCCTGGTCTCCCCATGGGGTGCAGGGCCCAAGCACCTGGGCCATCCTCCACTGCACTCTCGGGCCACAGCAGAGGGCTGGCCTGGAAGAGGGGCAACCGGGACAGAATCCGGTGCCCCGACCGGGACTAGAACCCGGTGTGCCGGCGCCGCAAGGCGGAGGATTAGCCTGTTGAGCCACGGCGCCGGCCTTTAAACAGTTTTTTTTTTTTTTTGGCAATTAGTCATTGATAATTTCTTCAAATGAAATAAAACAAAAGACAATGTAATAAGTAAATATTTCCCATGTGATTATTAGATAATTAAATTCACTTAGGCTTTAAGCCATTTCCTCTCAACAGGTTATGCAGAGGAATAATTTTATGCCTATTGCAATAAAAATAAACCTATCCATTTCTACTCGGTTTTCTAATTTGTGGTATGTATCTGTTTGTAGTAATTCCTGGTTATTCTTTTTTATTTCTGTGTTATCCATTGTTACATCTCCTTTTCATTTCTGATTTTATTGATTTGGGTCTTCTCCCTCTTTTTAAGTTAGTTTGGCCAATGTTGTATCAAGTTTGTTTATTTTTCAAAAATCCAGCTCTTCATTTCACTGAACTTTTGTATTATTTTGGCTTCAGTCTGTTTAGATATTCTCTAATTTTAATTATCTCTCTACCTCTCATTTTGGCTTTGGTCCGTTGTTGTTTTTGTAGGTCCTTGAGGTGCATTGATTGTTCATTTATTTGATGCCTTTCCAATTTTTTGATGTAGGCACTAATTGCTATAAATTTTCCTCTTAACATTGCTTTTGCATGTCCCGTAAGTTTTAAAGTTTTATATTGTCATCTTCACTCATTTCTAGGAATTTTTTTATTTCCCTTTTGACTTCTTCTATGGCCCACTGTTTACTCAGGAGAAGGTTTTTCAGTCTCCATGTGTTTGCATATGTTCTGGAGATTTTTATTGTTAATTTCTAGCTTCGTTCCATGTGGTAAGAAAAGTTGCACATATTAAAGGACAAAATGGCACCTTTCCCCTCCTCCCTTTCTTCTTCCTTCCCCCTTCTCATTCCACATCCTCCCTTTTGTCAAGATCCTTGGTACCTAAACAGATCCTTCTCAACTCCTTGCAATGCAAGTGGCAAAACAGATAAGCTGCACAGGGCAGCTATGAAACAGATAAGAGGGAAATTCTCTGAGACTTCAGAGCGCCTACTCTTTGGCCAGCTGCCTTCTTAGCCCCTCTTAGTGGCAAATTCCCCCCTCCTAACCCAGATAAAAACCTTAGTCCCAAATGCGCCAAGTACACAGTCTCTTCGCAAGAACAGAGTGTTGCCAACCTCTTTGCTTCCAATAAAGCAACCTGTCTCTGTTGAGGTCGGTCACTGTCTCCATTTTTCATCTCCTTTCTGAGGGTTGAAAGACCAGAATCCCGAGCTATTCTAGACCTAACACATATGATTTCAAATTTTTTGAATTTTCTGAGCCTTGCTTTATGGCCTAGTCTGTCCTTGATTAAGTTCCGTGCACTGATGAACAGAATGTGTATTCCAGAGCTGTGGGATGAAATTTTCTGTAGATATCAGTTAGATCCATTTGCTCCATAGGGTAGATTAGCTCTGTTGTTTTTTTGTTAGTTTTCTGTCTAGTTGATGTGTCCATTGAGGAAAATGGGGGTGTTGATGTCCCCTCATTACTATTGTATTAGAGTTTATGTCTCCCTTTAGATCAGTTTACATTTGTGTTATAGAGGCACCCCAACCTTGGGTTTCTATATATTTATTATTGTCAAATCTCCCTGTTGAATTGATACCCTAATTACATAATATCCATTTTTCATCTCTTTTGATAGTTTTTGTGTTAAAATCTATTTTTTCTCATTAGGGTGGCTACAACAACTCTTTTTTTTTTTTTTCTTTCCTTTAGCATGGAACATCTTTTTCCATCCTTTCACTGTCAATCTGTATGTATCTTTGTTGTTGAGGTATATTTCTTTTAATTGGTGAATAGATGAGTCTTAACTTTTTTTTTTTTTTTTTTTTTTACTGCATTAAGGCAGTCTGTATTTTTTAAATGGAGAATTTAGATAATTACAATCAAGGTTGCTATTGATAAGTAATGACTCGGCCCAGCCATTTTTCTTTAAATATTCTTATTGTTTGCTTTGTATTTCATTTATAGTTTTACTAGGATATTTTCTGCTTTCACATTCTTTAATAGTTATGACTATCTTTCTGTGTTTCTCTGTGTAGCACATTCTTAAGCATTCTTTGTAAGGCTAATTGAGTGGTGACAAATTCAATTTCTGTTTTTTTTTTTTTTTAATGGAAGTTCTGTATTTCATGTTAATTCATTGATGAGACCTTTGCAAGGTACAGTGTTCTGGATTGAAAATTTTTCTTTTAAGACTTGTACTATATGGGTCTGTCACTGTGGCTCACTTGGTTAATTCCTCCACCTGTGGCGCCAGCATCCCGTATGGGCACTGGTTCTAGTCCCGGTTGCTCCTCTTCCAGTGCAGCTCTCTGCTGTGACCTGGGAAGGCAGTGGAGGATGGCACAAGTGCTTGGCCCCTGCATTTACATGGGAGACCAGGAAGAATCACCTGGCTCCTGGCTTTGGATCAGCACAGCACCAGCCATCGTGGCCATTTGGGGAGTGAACCAATGGAAGGAAGACCTTTCTCTCTGTCTCTCTCTCTCACTGTCTATAACTCTACCTGTCAAATAAATTAAAAAAAAGACTTAGACTATGTTTTTCCATTCTCTGCTAGCCTATAGGGTTTCTGATGAGAAATCAGTTGTCAGTCTAACTGGAGTAGTTGTAAGGTATTTCTCTTGTGTGCACTTTAGATTGTTTTCATTATGTTTTACTGTTGAAAGTTTGAGTACAATGTTTAATGGTGAATATACTTCCTAATCATCTCTATCAGGAGTTCTATGTGCTTCTTGTATTTGCATGTCCTTTTGTTTCTCCAAATTACAGAAGTTTTCTGTTATTATTTCACTCAATCCATATTCTCTCTCCACACCTTCAGGAACTCCCAAGAATTGTATGTTGGATCTTTTTATAGTATCCCATATATTTTGAACACTTTTTAAATTTTTTAAAATTTCTTTTTTCTTCTTTTCCTCTTCCTTCTCTTTCTTTTTTCTTTTTGACTTGACTGAGATATTCCAAAGATTTATCTTCTATCTCTGATATTCTTTCTTCTGCCTCACCAAGTCTGCTGTTAAAGCTTTCTATTGTATTTTTTATTTGACATATAGAATTTTTCATTTCTAATATTTCAGTTTAATTTATCTTCAGGCTCTCTATAACACAGGGAAATTTTTCATTCATGTCATGTATAGACTTCTTTAACTCATGAATTTGCTTTTCATTGCTTGTTAGTAATCCTGTGATCATGCTTTGAATTCCTTTTCAGGCATTTCATCAATTTCTTCATCTTTACATTATAATAGTATTGTTGTGTTCCTTTAGGGGAGTCATGCCATGTTTCTTGTTCTTATTTCTTGTAATTCTGTGTTTATGTTTAGGCACTTGTGGAAACACTTGCTGGTTTTCTGTACTGATGTGGTTTATCTTTATGCATCTGTGGCTTAGTTGATTGTCTGCTCCTTCAGGAATATCTAGAAGCATGCGCTAGATGGGGCCAGGGAGCTCTTTTCAGTGCTCAAGTGAGAGACGGATTTCTAGCGTGACACTCAAGTTGGATATGATAGATCTCCTATATTGTGAGCAAGCATAAAGTATGTTCATGCCTCTTGGCATAATCACGACCTCACCTCCTTTCTTCGAATGTAATCAATGCCCAGCTTAGACAACAGTGGATACAACTCATCCATGTTGGTTCATGAACCACACAAAGGATCTGTACAGTCCTCAGTGTGAGCACAGAACCCTTGGTGATGACCCACCCTAGTCAGTTAGGGAAATCTGATGCCAGACACAGTAATAGCTTAGAAACCCAGCTAACCCCTGTGATACGTTGAGAGAATGGGGCACCTTATAAGCCTAAGTGGGTGCCCAGCCCCCTGTCAACGCTTCTTGCCAGACTCAAAGTCAGTGAATAATGTGGATTTTTCCTTCTGGCAAAACTTCCTGGTCAAACACAAAAGAGCTGTTGTAGCCTCTACTAGTGTCAAGATGACACCTTCTCTCCACTGGTTGCCAGACATCCTTTTTGGGGGATAGAGAGGAAGAAATGTGCTTTTCATTCACTGGATCAATTAGTCACCTTGTCCTCCACTAGGGCTCCAGGCTGAACTCAAAGTCAGTGTGGTCTGCAGGGTTCTCATGCAGAATCACCATGGTATAGGCTGAGATAGTCGCCTTTACCTTATTCTCAGAACCTGGTGTCTCCTCCAGTCCCTAGCTATGGGATTTGAGTTTGGTGTCCCTGTTTGCTACTGCAGATCTGATATTTCCACCCTGCTCTATGGTGTTCCTCTTCTTTCTGTAGAATTTCAACTTGAAACTTTTCTGCAACTGGGAATTCTCCCCTTGGAATAAGAGAGGAAAAGCACTTCCTCTGCTTTTCCCCTCTACCTTCCCTTGTTCAGAATCAGAACATCTTTTCCCTATTCAGCCATCTTGGAAGTCAAAAATCCCCTTAGTATACTTAGCATGATATCTTCAGATTTATAGGAATCAACACAGACCTGATAAGAACTAAACATATTTCAAATGGTTTGGGATTGTCTCTTTTCTGTTCTGTATTTTGGTTGTGAATATTCATGGTTAGAATCTTTTATTTGAATGTCAGTGAGGTTTGGAGACACAAATAGCATATAATCTTTGCCTACAAAGACATCACAGAAAACTGGAAGTAAATCACTAATTATAAGACAATACAGTGTCCCAACAGAGTTATGTATAAGTTGCTGAAAGTCATTATCTGGCAGAAGTTATGGTGGAATGATTTGGGGGACATTTTGCTTGAGGCAGAAATCTTTGAACTAGTTCAAAATCTGATGAGGAAATCTTAGGATGGAAAAGTGAGCAAAGGTCATTTTGGGCACATGCTGTGGTGTATATGAAAGTTACATTTCTTCTCCATCACTCAATTTATACTTGAATTGCTTAATTAAGGAAATGGTTCTTTAGACTGCTGTTATGGCCTCCATGCATTTATCTGACAAGTGCCTACAACCTTTTACAGCAATTCAAAACTATTAGGGCTATTTCCTCTGACTTGCATCAAGCTGAATAAACACACTCTGTTCAAGTGGTAACTTGTTATGCTGCCTTTCTCAGCCTTTCAAAGTAATCAAAGCAGGGTTCTTGAAGCCTGAGTGTCTCACCTGTACTTCCTAATGGCTCATTTATTTTGTTTATCCTGCTTTTGGGAGAATCAGAGGTAGTTTGACATTTGCATTGCTAATAAATTGCTTTCAAATTGCATTGCCACTTCATTTGTCTTAGATTGGCAACTTGCATTTGAATAAGGCTATCTGGTCATTGCTGTTAGGAATAGCTGTGTATCAAAAGACACTTTTAACATAGGGAATGCAGACTGTGACAAATCTTTGCACCCATTTTTATGAGTTTCTTATCCATTCAAAGTCTTAATGGCATCAGGTCTACAAGATGATTTGTTTGCATTTCTCAGTGTAAATGTAAAGTTAGTGATTCTAGTTGGCATTCTGATTTAATTTCCTGATAATGCTATTGGGCATTATCATGTAATTAATATCATAGCTAAGAAATTCTCTACTTTCTTATTCAACAAGTTACCAAATTCAATTGATTCTAACTTTGATGAATTGCCTGAATTTTATCTCTTTATCTCTTTTCTTCTACCTCAAAGTCTATGCCTTATCCCTTCATCATCATTCAATAAGTATTAATATATTATAATATATATTATATATTATATGTTATATAATATATATAATATATTATCTTCAGTCATTTCCTTCTCTAACATTCATGCAAATCCATGTCTCTCAATTAATTTTACTTAATGATCTGTGTAGATAATAAATTCATGCAGCACAATGGGATAAACAGTGAAGTGTGCTCATATTTGTAGGCTACTGGCCCAAGAACATTTATTTATTTTGGTGTCATGTATAAAACAACCACCAAATTGGAGATGTTATAGAGCCCCCCAACTGGGTCTGCTCACCCAACACACAGAAACAGAATCACTGACATTAGGAAGGTGGAAGAAAACAGGCATTTATTACAATGCTCAGAGCAAGGAGCCATAATGATGATGTTTCTTGAGCTTCACTAGGGGTTAGGGATGAATAGTACCATGAACGGAAGTTGGGGCAGGGCAGTGCATGTTCAGCTTATGCCCAACTTCCTGGTTGGTCTGAAGTTCTTGTGGCCTTCTGTAGTTGATTGGTAATACTATATTTTTTATGATGGAAAAGTGGACTTCAATCAATCTAGGAACTACCTGCCAGTGGTGGTTACTGCAGGGTCTTAGTCCACCTGTATGAGGATGGACTAGGCAGGGTAACTTTTACTTTTGTTTTTGCTTCCTGATTACTCTTAGCCCATTCTCTTTCCCCGCCATCTTCCTCTGAGTCTTGGGCTCTCCCAAGTCCTGTAAAGCTTTTAAAGCCGAGTCCACATTGGATGAAATTGCATTACCCACACTAGGATTTCACTTACCCTGAGAGACCTCTTAGCCTTGGCCGAAAAGTAACTGCTCGTGCCCCACATTGGGCGCCAGATGCAGGGTCTTAGTCCACCCGTACAAAGATGGACTGGGCCCGAGGAAAGGTAAGTGCACCACTCGCCTGTTCCCCAGCCTCCCTTGTTCCCGGAGACAGTCAGATGCAGAGGGGAGTCAAGTCAAGCAAGAACCCATTTATTTCATGTGTAACAAAGCCTTTTAAAGCACAAAACTGCAGAGTCATTGGGGGCAGGGCATAAGGACCAACCAATCACTTAAAAGATCATTTTAACGGGCGATTTTCATAGGACTAGCCATATGTCTATACCCTCGTTATCAGTTGTTGCCACTTCCCCTGATGTTGCGTAGCCAATTAGTTTTAGTGGTAAGCAACTTTGAGTTCCACCCACCTTACTTCCTTTGGGCACCATCTTTGAAGTACCTCATGTACCTAATTTCCCTTCAGTTACTTTTTCCCCTGGGCCTGGAATTCCCCTGAAAAAGAACCCCTTTGAGACAATGAGAACCATCAAGATGCCAATTATTTGGAGAAACAAGCACCTTCATGAGTTCTATGATAGTTGCACCAATCCCTCAATTTTTTGACTTAATTTTAGCAATAGGCTATTTGCAATCAATAAACAGAACAAAGACAAGTAAAGTGATGGATGCTGATGTTGCAGATCAAAATCCAAAAACTACTTGGAGTTATTGCTATATAGCCTCCAAACCTGAGTCTGCTCACGCAATAAACCGAAAGTCAATCATGGATATTGGGGTGGTAGAAGAAAGGAAGTATTTATTGGCGAAGTGCAGAGTATGGAGATGGGCAACCATTGCTTAATACCTGGGCTCCCCGAGGGATTAGGGATAAAGGTTCTTATGGATTAAACTTGGTACTGAGAGATGCATGTTCAGCTAGTATCAAAATACTTGGTCAGTCAGTGATTCCTGTTTGCCTTTCTTTGATTAGTCGGTGATGTCACATTCTTCAGGAAATGTTAAAGATGGCCAGGTGGACTTCAATTGGTCTGGGGGGTGTACATGCAGTTTGTAACTATGTTCTGCCCTAGATCTGGAATTCCACTAAACAAAATCCTCTGGGTAATACTGGTAATCAAGGTTTTTATCTATTGGAGAAGCAAATGACTCCTTGAGTTGGGTCATTATAAGCTTCTGGGCCAGTTGTACCACTCCCTCAATTCAGTGAATTCCTATTGATAAGTTCTTAGTCCTACAGAATGGTCAAGGACATCTTATGCTAAGGAAGGCAGATGAGAGAATGGATCTTGTTTCTACATTGGAGACATTTTGTACAGGAGTTCCATCCCACTGGGAGTCTGGGATCCAGTGGCTTCCAGCATCTCTCTTTAAGGCATTGTGTAGGGCTGTGGAACTGCATGCTACTTTATACTAATTGGAAAGCTTTTCTTTAAACACTTAGTTAATTATTCAATTATATTTCTACTGTATAATTTTTAAGTTCTAGATCTCCATGCCAACAGGAAGAAATTAAGAGTTGTTTTGAATTTAATTCTTCTTCCAATCCATTGTGATATATTTTCCATTTATCTTCTAAAGATGCCTTGATCTAGTTACCTTGGTCTACTCTCTTTCCCATTAAACCTTTTACTGTTTCTTCTGTATTCTGAATGGTCTCTGAACTTCTGGTTGATTCTGAGCATCAGAAAAGGATTTTAGGTGCCAGTGCTGTGGCTTAGCAGTTAAAACCAATACCTGTGGCACCAGCATTCCTTATGAGCACTGGTTCCTGTCCTGGCTACTCCACTTCCAATCCAGCTCCCTGCTAAAGCACCTGGGAAAGCAGCAGAGGAGATACCAAGTCCTTGGGCCCCTGCACCCGTGTGGGATACCTGGATAAAGCCCCTGGCTCCTGAGTTCAGCTTAACTCAGCCCTGGCTGTTGTAGCCAACTGAATCGAAAACCAGCAGATGCAAAACTCCTCTCTCTGTCTCTTCCTCTCTCTCTCTCTCTCTCTCTCTCTCTCTCTCTCTGTAACCCTGCCTTTCAAGTAAACGAGTTAATCTTAAAAGAAGGGGGGTGGGGAGATTTTTAGTTAACATCTCCATAACCTAAAATTGAGAAAATTTCTAAATCCCTAAACAGATACATACAAGATTATTAAGTGAAAAAAACATTCAGATAAGAAAAGTGAGAAAAGAGGGACCAACATTGTGGCATAACAGGTTAAGCTGCCAACTGCAAAGCCAGCATCCCATATGAGCCCAGGTTCAAGTCTTGACTAATCTACTTGGCATCCAGCTCCCTGTTAATGCACCTAGGAAAGCAGCAGAGGATGGCACCCAAGTGCTTGGACCATGCTACCCATGTGGGAGATTGGATCTATTTCCCTTTCTCTCTGTCAATATATATGTCAATAAATTATAAAAATTTCCTCATATAAATTCAGTCTTGCCATTCAGTGAAATTACGAATAATATTTTTGGTAGAGGATCAGTGTATTTTTTTGTAGTTTTTTTTTTTTTTTTTTTGAGAGTCGGAATTACAGAGAGAGAAGGAGAGACAGAAAGAGACACCTTCCAGCTGGTTCACTCCTCAGATGACAGCAACAGCTAGGGCTGGGCCAGGCCAAAGGCAGGAGCCAGGAGTTTCTTCCAGGTCTCCCATATGGGTAGCAGGGGGCCAAGCACTTGGACCATCTTCTGCTGCTTTTCACAGATCCTTAGCAAGGAGTTAGATCAGAAGCAGAGCAGCTGGGACACGAACTGGTGCCCATGGGATGCTGGCATAGCAGGTGGCAGATTACCTACTATACAACAACACTGGCCTCATGTACAGTTCTTATTAAATTAATTTTCATTTATTTAACCATGTTTAGTGTTAAAAAGTATATATTCCTCACTTATATTTTCTATGAGATTATGTATAAAAAGGAAAACTCTTAATTTTTGTATCCCATTTTATTTTTGAGTTTTCCTAGGGTTCGTAAATAAATGTTACAGAACTCTTTTATGAATATATAGAATTTTGCATGCAAATAAGGATACTTTTGGTAGTTTAAATATTTTTCATACTTTATAATTTCCATAAAATTATTTTGCCTTCAGTTTATCAACTTAATTTAAGATTAGGCTAATTATTTTCTCATAATTCTTTTAGTTTCATTGCTTTAAGAGGTTAGTAAGAAATTCATATTGTAGTTCTGTATATTGATTTGTTTTTTCTGAATAGGTTAGTTTGTGATTGCTTGGTTTATTGTTGCTTCATTTTATCTTTTTAGAATGCAGATTTTTTCACTATTTTTTTTCTAATTTATTTACTTTTGCTTTAATCCTTCCTTTCACTTTTCTTTTGATATATGTTCTTTTTTTAATTTTCTGAGGTAACTAGTAATTGAATTATTTCTATTTTCTATTAGTAGTATGTGTGTTAAAAATTTTTAACTGAGCAAAGATTTTGTGATGTACCTCTAACTGGGCTATCTAGTGTTTTCATTACCATTTTTTAAGATATTTCTAAATCTTGGCTCATCCAAAATTTGTTGAACAGAGACATTTTTCATTTATTTGTGTTTCTTATTTTCCATGAGGTTTGGAATTTTAGGTTCTTATTTTTATGCTTATTTATATTTCTATTCAGTTGTAGTCTATACTAGTTTTACTATTGGAATTTATTGACTTTATCTTGAGGTTTAATACATGATCACATTTTTCAAATTTTGTTTCCATGATGCTTTACTTTTTGGATTCAGAGCACAAACTGTAGTATGTTTATTAGAGTTACCTTATTCCCCTCCCTAATTGTATGATTTTTGCATAAGTGCTTTTGTCTACTTCATGTGTCATATTTTTGAATTTCTTTCAAAGTTCTTTTGCTTTATGGACATTGTTCTATGCTGCAAAGCAAGATTCATGATAGAGCTTACTTGTGACCCCTGTTTACCTTCCTGTATATGTTTTGTCTTAAATTCAACCTTGTCTTAGTTTATCTTTGTTTGACTGGTGTATTACTTTGCTTGACTTTTTTTCAACTCACCATTACTTACTCTGCTCTACTTTACCACCTCCAAACCACAGAAAAAAATTTCAGTTAAACTACAAATCTAAGAGGCTGTGTACAATACCTTTTTTTCCACCATTGTCTCATTATTTTGCAGTGAATTTATCACCTCATGCTTATAATCAACACTGCTGAAGACTTTGGAGGCACTTTATTCAAATACAGCTCTGTATAAAGCACATAGTTGGTCTCATTTAAATTCAATCTTATGATCTCTTTGTCTAGTAAGCAGTCAGCTTTCTGTTTTCTATTTATTGATATGATATATATGTTTGATCTATATTTGTTTACATCATTTCATGTTACTTTTTCTGTCTTTAATGGCTTCTTTGTTTTCTAGATCTTACTCAATGCTTTCAATTTTACTGGGATGTGTTAGGGAGAATTTTCCCTCTATAAGTTAATTTGTAGCCTATATTCATTATTTTAGTGGCTATTATTTCTGTGACTTTCAATATTGAACTCTATTAATTTATTAACTTATTAATAACACTAATAATAACCTATTACTTTGGCATTTTCCTCCTTCCCAGGCAGCATTAGCAGGAGGCTGGGATGGAAGATCAACTAGGACTTGAACTAGTACTCTGATATGGTATAATTGTGTAGAAAGTGGAGCTTAAGCTGCTGCTTCCCAGTGCTGGTCCCAGTGAAAAATATTTCTTATCCCCAGCAGACAGGATTCTACATTCTATAATATGTCAGTACTTTCCAGTTAACCTGTGAATTCAATTTTTCTTAAAAACAATAAAGATGAAGGGAGATACTGAAATTTTACATTAGAGTCTTCTGTTTTGCCTTGAGTATTTTCAAAATTAATGAATCACTATTATCACCCCAGGTAAAAGAATAAAAATTAAAACTAACCGTAGAATCTTGAAGCACTTTTTATGTGTTTACAAATGTCATAGCTAATAACGAATATTTACATAGTATTCACCATTTTCAAATTGTAAGTATTGTAAATGAATGAATTTATTTATTGCAAAGGCATTATGAGTTAGTATATCGCAAATCAAAATTTTAAAAATTTTATTTTGGAAACTTTTAACTTTTCTTAAAAACTATATTCCTTATCTTTTCTTCGAGAGGAATAAACTTCAGGACAAGACATTTAATGCAGGACTTGAGAATGCTGATGCCTCATTCTAAAGCAGATACTAAGATGGACCGTAAAGATAAATTGTTTGTGATTAATGAGGTCTGTGAAATGAAAAACTGCAATAAATGCATCTATTTTGAAGCTAAGAAAAAACAGGATCTCTATATGTGGCTTTCAAATTCACCTCATGGGCCATCTGCTAAATTCCTTGTTCAAAATGTTCATACCCTAGCTGAATTAAAGATGACCGGAAACTGCTTGAGAGGTTCTCGACCCCTTTTGTCCTTTGATCCTGCTTTTGATGAATTACCACATTATGCTTTGTTAAAAGAACTCTTAATTCAGATCTTTAGTACACCACGGTATCATCCCAAAAGCCAACCATTTGTGGACCACGTGTTTACATTCTCCATTTTGGATAATAGGATATGGTTTCGGAACTTCCAGATCATAGAAGAAGATGCTGCTCTTGTAGAAATAGGACCTCGTTTTGTCTTAAATCTCATAAAGATTTTCCAGGGGAGTTTTGGAGGACCAACTTTGTATGAAAATCCTCACTACCAGTCTCCAAACATGCATCGGCGCATTGTGAGATCCATGACAGCTGCAAAGTACAGAGAGAAACAGCAAGTGAAGGACGTGCAGAAGCTGAGAAAGAAAGAGCCGAAGACTGTGCTTCCCCATGATCCCACTGCGGATGTTTTTGTTACTCCAGCTGAAGAGAAACCCATAGAAATACAGTGGGAGAAACCGGAACCAAAAGTTGATTTGAAAGCAAGAAAGAAAAGGATTTACAAGAGGCAAAGGAAAATGAAACAGAAGCTGAGCAAAGGGAATGCAAAGTGAATCAGTGGATGACTAGATTTTCAGTTATCATGTATTTATTCTGTACTCAATATGTAAATACTTTATTTTCTGGGTTCTGACTTGGGTCTATTTAGGGTGACATTGAAAGAAGGAAAATTTAAAATCTTGATGATCTTTTTCTAAATAAAATAACACCAGAACTGAAAAAAAAAACTATATTTTAATTATTTTTATGAGTGAGAAGTATAGGATATAACACTACATCCAAGATATGCTCACAGACTAAAAATTGCACCATTTCATGTTGCCTTACCTGGGTTTTAGTAGCATTCGTTTTAGAGTTTAGTATGAAATACACCACAGAAACATTTTTAGCTGGTAAAAATGGGAACTTATGGACAGTAAATGTCCAGAATGAGAGTAAGAGCCATTGGAAAGAGTTATGAGAGAATATCTATGGTGATGAAGGGGAAGAGAATGCGAGTACTTATGGGAGCCCTTACAAATGAGAAGAGAAGCAAACAAAGCAGTATGTTGCCACTTCAATCTTAGTATTGTAGTCCAACTCTCATAGGTAATTAGAATAAATAATCATTTGATTAGACATAACTTCTCAAAATTTGTTGAAGAGATTGGTTGAAAATAGTTTCCTATTTCTTCCCAGAAATCACTTTAATCAATGGAAAGAGCCAGGGACTGGTAGTTCATTACAGAACTAACTGATTTTGAATAATGGCTCGATATCTCAGGACCCACAGACAAATTATTCTGTATATGCCTGCTTCTTAATGTAAAACATGTCAGATTTACCTGTGGATAGGTGGAGTCATCAGAATTTACATACAGAATAGTTTTGTCATATTTGAATGAATAAGACCTAATTCATTTCCTGCATAGAACCTAATTGTAATGATAATATTTAGCTAGCAGTATATAGTTTCATATTAAAAAACAAGTATGATCATTTGAATAAGACCAACCATTTTATAGTTTCATTTGAGAGAAGAAAATTGATTATATGGTTATTTAAAACAAGTTATTTGAGGTAAAATTTTATCCTTTGTTATAGCATACTAACATGTCAGAGTCCAACCTTAATTTTCTATAATTGGAAATACCTCTTTGTATCCTCTCCTTTTTGTTAAAATATTTGCTGGGATTCTTAGAAATGAATCAATGACCTTCTTTAAGGTTGGAAGATGTTCATGAACTAGTTTCTGTGATTCCAGTTGAATTGCATAAGTGAGAGACCATTCAAGAATTTATACATAAGTTAGAATGTGTATCTTATAGCTCTTTTCTTATGATCTTGATGATATTATTGCAATAAGTTGACAGATTTGGATTTTGAAATACAGTTCTTTCTCTTTGAGTCTTTTCTGATTTGGCATTTTGGATAATATAAGTAGGTTCTTTTAGTTCCCTGAAGCAGCTAGATACTACATATAACAAGCTATAATTGTGATATGAATACAGGCTGTTATGACCTTACCCATATTAAATGTGTGAATTTTGAATGGACAAACTAAGTCTTTGCTAAACTAGCTGTATCTATACAGTAATGAAAAGGTAATGTTTTGTTATTAAGTGATTATCTTTTGCCAACAAGATTTTATTAAGTAGATTAAATATTTTTCTATCTTTAAAAGAAGAATCATATGCATATTTGTATTATTTTGAGGATTTCCTTGATTTTGGAAACTTTCATGTATAATTGCTTCTGATAAAATCTCTAAAAAAAGTATGGGCTCAATTTTGATGAAATTCAAATCTTTAATCAAATAGTTAATGTATTTGCAATGCCTTGCTGACATCAAATATAATATAGCTCTGGCTCTCTGTTAAGTTTTTCCAAAAATATAAGAGAAAGTTGAAAACTCCCCTTTTATATCAATTTGCAGTTTCAACTTGCACTGTATTCTTCTGGTTCTCAACTTGGTTGTCATTATCTCTCATGTTTATTTCTGACATTTTTAATGAATAAATATTTTTCCTATTTGGTTATTACATATGGTTTTCAGTAACCAAAACCATTCTCTATAAGTACTGGAAGTCAGTTTTTCTTGCACAATGAAAAGTACATGGCCACTGAGTTGAAAATAGAAAGGTTTAAGCCCTTTCACTGGCTGCCCCTGACATTGAGTCTAAAGTAGCACTCCTGAACTAACTGTAGCTCCTGTGTCTACTGCCATTTTATCTTTTCTGTCATTATCACTCTACTGCCCTCTATATGATTATTCAACCAAAACCCCAGAAATATCTATAGCAGCGTAAATTGACAACAGGTAACAGCTCTTATTCATTTTGTCATTGCAAATATGATTTATCTTTCATTCATTCAATACAAATATGCATATGATTTATTGATTGCTTCTTACAGTCAACATATACTAAATAGAAAAATGGACTTAAAGTGCAATGGGAAAGAGGAGGCAAACATAACATATACTATAAAACAAAAAAAATTATTTTGTTTTAAAAACCTGGCTATAATATCATATGTACTTAACAGAGGGATGCTAATTTAGTTGTGTCATAACGGGAATATACTGAATGATTAATTCTGATAGGGACAGAAAGGAAAGACTCTATGCTGGAATACAAAATTTTTTTTTTTTTTTTTTTTTTTTTGCCGTTGGTTCACTCTCCAATGGCTGCTGCGGATGGCGCGCTTCGGCCGGTGCACCGCGCTCATCCGATGGTAGGAGCCAGGTGCTAGGTGCTTTTTCCTGGTCTCCCATGGGGTGCAGGGCCCAAGCACTTGGGCCATCATCCACTGCACTCCTGGGCCACAGCAGAGGGCTGGCCTGGAAGAGGGGCAACCGGGACAGAATCCGGCGCCCCGACTGGGACTAGAACCTGGTGTGCCGGCGCCGCAAGGCGGAGGATTAGCCTGTTGAACCACGGTGCCGGCCTGGAATACAAATTTTAATAACATTCCAGACTTAGGTACAACTATGAAAGACCCCTGATTCTGAGTATACTAGAAAATTTATAAATAGTTGGTCATGATGTTATAAACAAGGAATAGATAACTATGATTGATAAGGATACTGGAAAAATAGTGTCTATCCAGTTGAGGGAGTGTCTTGAGTGAGGTATACAGAAATTTAGGGCCAAAAGAAAAACACCTGGCAATCCTAAGGGAAAAATTGACAGCAGTGTTCCATACAGGTTACTACTGAAGCCAGTATAGTTGTGGGCATAACTACAGGAAAGGAATATGTCGTCAGGCTTGATGTCTTTATTATAAAACTATATAATGTGGAAGTTTTCAGTCCAATAGATTGCTGTTGATACATATCCCATTTTCACACACATGTACTGACTTTAATGGTCTTTGTACTTTTATTCAGTGCTACAAGAATTTAGTATTACATATACAGAGAAGCCTGGAAATGAGAAATTTAATGCACAGAGGCAAATTTCAACAATATGAGAAAGGAACTAGCAGATAAATACTCCAGGCTCCCAATCAAAAAAGGGAAGATTCTAAAGTAAATTCTAAATAATTATTCAGACATTCCCCAGTATAATAAAAACACAGTTGCGCATGATAACAATCCACTCATAAATGAATACTTGATCAGGTTTTCTCCCTTCTCTCTTTTCTCTTCCCATATCTTCGCTGCTTCCTGAGAGCCTTCCCAAATAAACCGTCTGTACTCTAGTCCCTTGAATGCTTACCTTTAGGGTAACTCAAATTAAGTTTGTGACAAAGTTAACCCAAGGAGCACACCCTTATAATGTAATTCTGAAAATGGATCAAGTGCCTGTTAGATGGCAACAAGGGACCTTTTGCTGGTGTTTGGTGTGGCTTAATGAGACTTTCCTCTCTTGATGTATTGCATTGATGCTCAAGTAGAAAGGGACTCACTTGTTTAGGCAACATCTAGAATATTAGAAAACATAAGAATCATGTTCATTTTTGCAGATAATGAAATTGTATGCCTTTAACTAAAAATTCTAGAAAATGTAAAAAACAGAATACCTTCCTCAGATTGGTCAACTACGAACTCCATGTAGACCATGGTATTCAGAATGTACACTTACTAGTACATAAAGTATTTATAACTTGAAATAAGCTGCCAAATTGTAAAAATTCTTGTTTTTCTCCTAATGTTCCTCTCATGGATACCTTGTAAGATGCATAGTGCCATAGGGTGGGTTATATTTTCTAAATGATTCAAATTGAATCAAACAAGTGAAAATCTTAGGGGCCAAGAGCTGGTGAAATGTTAGGAGAGTTCCCAAAGGAAAAGGAGACTATTTCACTTTATACTTCCTACTACAAAAAAAATTGTGCATTTATTTGCTCGATTCTTCATTTTTTGAGGACTATTTAGCAAGTGACTTTTTTTTTTTTTACTTTGAATGTGGATAGTTTTGAGAGTGAGTCAGATGTTAAGAGGGCTCATTAACACACTATGGAGCAAAACCATATCTTAATGCAGAAGAGAAATACCTCTGTACATAAAAAGCAACTTCTTTTTATGATCTTGGAAGCTAGTAGCAACTTGGAACTGGATCCGTGGTCGTGAAACTGCCATGCCTCTATGCATGTCATGGATCTCTTAGATCCATGATGCTCATAAGCTGGTTGAACACAATAAACACCATCATGTATTTTATCATAGTGTATTTGGAGTTGTCTCTTAATAGACTCATAGCACATGATTCCAATACATGAAAAAGAGGAAGGCACATGAAAAAAGTAGGTTAGTCCTTTATGTCACTTAACTCTGTTAATGCCAATCAGCTGAAAATTATTTATCCTTGAATGTGTTCTATAACCAGCCAACAGTAGAAAAAACCCAACTGTCATCCTTGGATGTTCTACTCAATATTCTTATGTGAGCTAAAAAATTAGGCTACTGTTGTAATAAAGATTTCTTTGTCATAAGACTAGATTTCACATGGATAACTTTCCTGTGGAGCAAAGCTTCCAAGGGAGTCAGTCATCATCAACTTTGTGTAAAAGGAGAATTTGTCTGAGAATATCCATGTACAATTGGGCAGAAGTGAAGGACTTAGCTGTTGGTCAGGGAATGCAAAGAATGATTAGAAGGTTGCTGACAAGATAATGTAGGTAAAAGATGATAGCTGGACCTTTAGGAGTTGCCCAAATTATTTAGAAGCCCTCCACAAGCCTGCACTGCAGAAGAGGCACTCAACAACCAGGTTGAGAGTATGACTTATCAGAACTTATTCACCCCATATTTTTGCACTATGGGTCTTTGAAAAGAGATAACTTTGTAGACTCAGTATACCAACCCAACTACGTAGGCTTCCTAGCATGGACTTCTTAGCTGCTACTATAACTTAAATCTACAGCTTTACTAATTTCTGTAGTAACTACAGAATTTATTTGTGTAAGAGTTTGATGCATTTTTTTGAAAAAAAATTTAAATTATAGAAATTTCATATATTTCAAATATATAGATTTAGGAACATAGTGGGACTCCCCCCTACCATACCTCCCACCCATTTTCCAACCCTTTCTCCCCCTCCCTCTCACATTCCCATTCATAATTTGTACAATGATCTGTTATCAGTATACTCAGTGATCATATACTTAACTCTAAGTAAAAGAGTTTAGAAAATAGTATGAAGAGGAAGAAAACGAAACAAAACAAAAGATTGTTCCTCAATGGAAGAGACAAGGGCTATAAAGAATCATCTACTCTCAGAATGTCTATTTCATTCTAATACATTACATTTCAGGTATTCTATTAGTTATATGTGGTCAGGGAAATATATCTGTCTTTTTGGGACTGGCTTTTTTCACTAAATATAATAGTTTCTTCTTATTTTCAGATTTAGCAGAGAAGAGGAAACAGAAAAATGTTCTTCTGACTTAATACCTAACAGTCTTGTCTACTGGAAAAATTCCTTTTTCCTTTTTTTTTTTTGAAATATTTATTTTTTTTGACATACAGAGTAACACATGCACACACACACACACAACGAGAGAGAGAGAGAGAGAGAGAGAGAGAGACTTTCACCTGCTGGTTCACTACACAAATGGCTGTAATGACTGGGGCTGGGCCAGACCAAAACCAGGAACCAGGAACTCCATCCACATCTCTCAGGAAGATTTCAGGCACCCAAGCATTTGAGTCATCCTCTGCCGTTTTTCAAGCACATTGTCAGGAAGTTGGATTAGAAGCGGAGCAGCCACTTATGGGATGCCGGTATCACAGGAGGTGGCTTGACCCACTGTTCCCAAATGACAGCCCTAACAATTCCTTCTCTATATGCAAACTTTTTGCCTCAGCTGAGCCTTCATATTGAGATTTGTACTCTGTATTTTTTAAGGCTTTATTTTAGTAATCTCTGCCCATTTAAAGTAGGCACTCACCTTTGGGCAAAGATGAACAAACAAAATCAAAATCTTACATTGTTCATGCTCACAAAATCAAAAGCTGAAGTTGATAAAAGCAATTTGTGGGGCCAGCGCCATGGCTCACTAGGCTAATCCTCCATCTGCGGTGCTGGTACACCCAGGTTCTAGTCACAGTTGGGGCATCGGGTTCTGTCCCAGTTGCTCCTCTTCCAGTCCAGCTCTCTGCTGTGGCCCAGGAGGGCAGTGGAGGATGGCCCAAGTCCTTGGGCCCTGCACCCCATGGGAGACCAGGAGGAAGCACCTGGCTCCTGGCTTTGGATCAGCGCAGCACGCTGGCTGTGGCGGCCATTTGGGGGATTAACTAACGGAAAAGGAAGATCTTTATGTGTCTCTCTCTCACTGTCTATAACTCTACCTGTCAAATAAATAAATAAAGCAATTTGTGTAAAACAGTTGTGGAATGTGATATGCTATGCTGAAAACAACTAAGTAAAAAATTTATGAATGTACCTGCTAAAACCCATAGGTAAAAGTCATGCACCCTAGTTACATCGATCAGTTTTCACAGATGATGATTTGTTTTGTTTTGCACATGTAAGTGCTTTTATATCATTAGCAAAGTTCTTGACTCAAATAATTAGATACAGAATTTTAGGAGACTCATCAGTTGTACCTTTTTTTTTTTTTTAAGATGGGCAGGATGTATGAAAATGTGACTGTTAAGTTAGGTGTCCTGATTTAATTTTAGGAGGTTTATCAATACTTCACTACTGAATTCGGTAGACATCATAGGAGCAGGAGATTTTTGCAAGAATAAGAAAAGAGATCTTAGAGTACCTTTTCCATAAGTGACCACTGCCAAAGGAGGGCTCAGAAGTGGCTTATCTGCAAGGTCATCTAGGTAAGCCTTTCTTCTCCCAGTGGCAATTGGCTGAAGGGTGAGGATTTGTCCAAAGTGCTATTCTGGAGAAGTACCTTCATGCAGTGATAGGAAGGCTGGAGGTCCATCCTAATACAGACTATGTTTTTTTTAACCAAAACAATTTATAAAGTGAGTATTGCACCTGCACTCTTTTTCCAGTGATAAGTCATTGACTAGAAGAAGAATTGTTTATTTAGGTTGTCATCTACTCAATCAAAGACTGAAGATACTGGGTAAGATGTGAAATGATTAGATGACTAGCCTTTGCTTTATTTAATTAATTCATTTTTTTAAATATTTATTTATTTGAAAGGCAAGAGTTACAGAGAGGCAGAAGTAGAAAGAGAGAGAGAGAGAGAAAGAGAGAGAGAGAGAGGTCTTTTATCCACTGGTTCACTCTCCAGATGGATGTAATGCTTAGAGCTGCGCAGATCCAAAGCCAGAAGCCAGGAGCTTCTTCCAGGTCTCCCATGTGGGTGAAAGGGCCCAAGGACTTGGGCCATCTTCCATTGCTTTCCCAGGCCATAGCAGAGAGCTGAATGGGAAGTGGAGCAGCTGGACTCAAACCTTTGCCCATATGAGATGCTGACACTGTAAGCAGTGGCTTTAACCTCTTAGCCACAGTGCCGGCCCCACCTTTGCTTTATTTTATAACCCATGCTTATAACTTCAACTGGCCTGTAAAATTAATGTGAAAGTATTAGAAACTAAATGATCTAGGGCTTCCACACATACATCATTCAATCCTTCTCTTCTTTATGTCTTAAATGAGAATAAAAATACATTTCTACTTGTCAGCTATCTATTTTGAGAACTCAATTAAATAACACATGTAAGATAACATTGTGACTTATAAAAGGTTAGGGAGCAGACCTTTCACCTAGCGGTAAAAATGCTGGTGAAGAACTTTGTGTCCTGTACTGGAATATTTGAGTTTGCTATCCAGTTCCAGCTGCTGAATCCAGGTTCCTGCCATTGCCGATCTTGAGAAGCAGCAGGTGATGGCTCCCTGGGTTTCTACAACCCGTAAGGGAAACCTAGATTGAATTTCTGACTTCATTCTAGTCTACTCCAACCACTGTCAACATTTGGGGAGTGAACCAGAAGGTGGGAACTCTCTGTCTCTCTGTGTCTTTTCTGTCTCTCTGGCTCTAAAATAAATTCTAAAAAAATGAGGGTTAAAAATACATGTATCTGGCAATGGTTCATGTTTGACAGTACTCATTTGATCTAAATATATATGACTGAATAAATAAAGCAAAATTCCTCATTAATATCATTCACCTTTTACAATATATACTTGATATGTATTTCAATACTTTTTACTCCTAAATTTAAGAAAAATAAAAATCACTGGAAGTCTCATAATACAGAGATAAGCATCAGGATACCTGTCCTTCTATATACTATGTATAGAACAGATTGTATAAGCTTCTTTGTGCTTTGCTTTTCCCACTTAACATATTATAGAAATTCTTCCAAGTCAAATGGTATAGATTTAAAACATTTTTAAGGTTTGCTATAGTTTATTCAATTATTTCCTACTGAATTGGTGTTCATATTTAACTTTTAAAAAATCATATAATATCACAACAAACTTCATTGAGTTGTATGAGTTCGTGTGTGTGTGTGTGTGTGTGTGTGCATTCTGTATGTTCTCCTTATGAGCTATGTTCCTAGTTCTGGAATAGCTGTGACAAAAGTTAAGTCTATTTTAAATGTTATTAGATAATACTAGCTTATTCTTCAAGGTATTTCCAATTATGAATCCAAATCACATTTTTTTTCATTGCACTTTGAGATTCTTTGTTGTTATATCCCCAGATTCTAGAAAAGTCACAGTAGTCTCTCATTAAATAGTAAGTGATTGAATAGTTGATTAAATGAGTGTAAAAGTTTAATATACCTGGAATTTTAAAGCACATATATAAATTTGTATACTTTTTTAATATAAACACTAGGGTCTATTTCTGAACTTTTTATGTGCTCCACTGCTCATTTATTCATGTTCCCATGTCACTAGTGGATTTTTCCTGTGCCACTATTATGGCTGTATAGAGTTCAGTAATGCGAGGGTTTTCTACTTCTGAAAGTATCTTGACAAATTTCCACAGCCTAGAACCGGATTGGTATTTCCATTTATTTAAATCATTTTATACTCTAAATATATGCTTTAGTTTTATTTGCATAGGCCTGTGACTTTACATATTTCTCGATGTTTTACATTCTTAAAGCAATCTATAGTTATTTTTTATATCCTGTCTGTCAAGTTGTTTAAAATGCCTCTAGTTTATTGATAAAGAAATTAGTACAAGTAGAAGGAAGATCCTGGCCAGGTATGTGAGTCACCTATTAAATTGGATTCTTCGTTTCTTTTTTTCCCCATTTTTATAAAAATTTATTTATTTGTTTATTACCTAGAAACTTTTTATTTAAAGTATACAAATCCATGCATTTCATATATGTAAATTTAGGAACATAGTGATTCTTCCCATCCTGCCCTCCCTCCCACCCACATTTTCATCTTTCTTCCTCATTCCTCTCCTATCCTCATTCTTATTTTTACTAACATCTATTTGCATTTAACTTCATACACAAAAGATTGACCCTGCAATAAGTAAAGAGTAAAACAAATAGTATGAAAAAAAAATCTGTTCCTCAACTGTCGAAACAAGGACATTCAAATTCATCACATCTCAAGATGTCAATTTCACTTTTATTAATTACCTTTTTGGTATTCTGTTAGTTACTACAGATGAGGGAGAATGTATGGTATTTGTCTTTTAGGGGCTGGCTTATTTTGCTATATATATTTCCATCGATTTTGTTGCAGATGGCAGTATTTCATTTGTTTTTACTGCTGTGTAGTATTCCATGGTATGTATATATCATAATTTCTTTATCGAGTCTTCAGTTGATGGACATCTGGGTTGATTCCATATCTTAGCTATTGTGAATTGTGCTGCAATAAACATGGGTGTACAGGTAACTCTTTCATATGGTGATTTCATTTCCCTTGGATAAATTTCCAGGAGTGGGATGTCTGGGTCACATGGTAGGTCTATATTCAACTTTCTGAGATACCGCCACACTGCCCTCCCCAGTGGCTGTAACAATTTACAATCCCAACAACAGCAGATTAGGGTACATTTTCCCCTACATTTTCACCAACATTTGTTGTTCATTGACTCTCTATGAGAGCTATTCTAACTCATTGTAGTTTTGATTTGTGTTTCCTTGATGGCTGGTGATCCTGAGCATTGTTTCAAGTGTCTGTTGACCGTCTGAGTTTCCTCTCTTGAAAAATGCCTGTTTAAGTCCTTTGCCCATTTCTTTTTTTTTTTTTTTTTGGACAGGCAGAGTGGACAGTGAGAGAGAGAGACAGAGAGAAAGGTCTTCCTTTTGCCGTTGGTTCACCCTCCAATGGCCGCCACAGCCGGCACGCTGCGGCCGGCGCACCACGCTCATCCGATGGCAGGAGCCAGGTTCTAGGTGCTTTTCCTGGTCTCCCTTGGGGTGCAGGGCCCAAGCACTTGGGCCATCCTCCACTGCACTCCCGGACCACAGCAGAGGGCTGGCCTGGAAGAGGGGCAACCGGGACAGAATCCGGTGCCCCGACCGGGACTAGAACCCGGTGTGCCGGCGCCGCAAGGTGGAGGATTAGCCTGTTGAGCCATGGCGCCGGCCATTTGCCCATTTCTTAACTGGATTGCTTGTTGTTCAGTTTCTTGAGCTGTTTATAGATTCTGGCTATTAATCCTTTATAGGTTGCATAGTTTGCAAATAATTTCTCCCATTCTGTCAGTTGCCTCTTCACTTTGCTGAATGTTTCTTTTTCAGGTGAGAGCTTCTCAATTTGATGTAATCCCATTTGTCCGCTTTGACTTTGATTGCCTTTGCTTCTGGGATCTTTTCTAAGATATCTGACTATGCCAATGTATTTTAGGGTTTATCCAATGTTCTTTTATAATTTGATGGTATTGGGTTATAGATTTAAGTCTTTGATCAATTTTGAGTGGATTTTTTGTGTAAGGTGTAAGGTAGGGGTCCTGCTTCATACTTCTGCATGCAGAGATCCAGTTTCCCCAGCACCACTTATTAAAGAGACTGTCCTTGCTCCAGGGATTGCATTTAGCTCCTTTGTCAAACCTAAATTTGTTGTAGATGTCTGGATTGATTTCTGGAGCTTCGATTCTGTTCCAGTGGTCTGTGCATCTGTTTTTGTGCCAGTACCAATCTGTGTTGATTGTAACTGCCCTATAGTATGTCTTGAAATCTGGTATTGTGATGCCTCTGGCTTTGCCTCCTCTGTTCTTGTTGACTGGCTAATCACTCTGCATCTGACCTATCTCTAAAGCATTCCCAGGAAGATGCTTCTAGTTTTGTCTCATCCATTAACACCTGTCCTTCTTATGTCCTCTATCTACCTAGAAACTCTTCCTTCAGTGTTTGCCTGGTTAATGTTCTTTAAATCTCTGTCACTTCCTGAGGGAAACGTTCCTTATCTTCTCTGATAAAGCCAGATCCTATTATTACGCATGCTCTGAGGCTGATGGTCCTCTCTTTCCCAGCAGTTTTCAGAGTTCCCATCTTACCTTTTCTGAGACTAGTTGACAGATGCTGCCACCTGACCGCAAGTCTACTAGCAGTGGTGAGTGTGAATAGTTTTACTGGATAGTATATCTAAGCAAATAGCATAGCAACTAGATCATCAAAAAGGTTCAATAAATATTCATTAACCAGAAGATGGGTTCCCCAACTTTAGATAAACCACATTAAAATAAATCATGAATCCAGCATGGAAACATTTCTGTGTTTCAAACTGATACTTTCCGTTTCTTTAGCAACCTCAAGCCTAGTTTGTTCCCTCCATGATTTATATGAACAAGGATTCAAGTGAAAGAGAACTACATAGAATTTTCAGAAAATTGGCAGCCACAAAACTACTTAACATAATGTAAACTCTTATCTGATGCTACCTAATGGGAAACCAATGCTTCTCAAAACACAGTGCTGAATAGCTCTTAAGAGTGGTAAATTCAGCAATACTCTTTAGTGCTTCAGGAAATTATTAGCAATAAACATTCTTTGGGCTGGTTTGACCCACAGACATTAAGCTTGTTGTTCATTTTATTGTTTCCTATTTGAAAAGCTGTAATAATTTAATGAGTAATCTGATCACATGGTACATAAGGATCAGCTCATTTAAAACTGCTAGTTGCTTGTTATTCATTCAGAGAAAATTATTTGAATAAAGTATTGATGATAGTATACTAATTTTAAAGAAGTGCCAATGTCTTCTAGTTACAATATTTAATTCAGTTAATAATCTTTAGCTAGAAAAAAATCTCTTGACTGGCAGCAAGGTCTACCAATCTTTTTCAAATCTGTGTTGTTCATGTACATTTTTTTTTCTCTCAAGAGCAGAGAGCTCTTAGTGAGATTATATAATGTGTTTCTGGAATAGCTGTCTAATGGAAATTGACTTTGGAAAAATGCTTAGGTTTATTTTCCTCAAGCCTTTACATTTTAATAGTATTACATTGCAATAGAGCTTTGGCATTATGGTAGATTTGAAGAAGTATCTTTAGAGTAGTTGATATTGTTGCCTGTCAAATGAATATCTGTTAGCATTGTCATAGCAAGCATCTATCTTAGACAATGTAGGAACTTCGAAGTTATTGAGTTCTTACATGCATTCGTGTTTCTAAATTGTAAAAGTTTTATTCCAGAATAACTATACGTATCTGAGTGTTTAGTGACAATGTGAACTTTGAACTTTTTTTTTTCTCTCTCACTTAAACTTAAAATACCAGGTATTCAGAATATACGTATCCATAAAAGTTTATATGACAGATCAAGATCAAAAAGGGATGAATCACCTCAACCATAATTTAACCTAAAACTCTGTCTCTATAACAATAAAAAACTTCTTTGTCTCTTAAATTTTTTAAATGTCTCAAAGGAAAGGTAATACCATAGGCTGACTACTTGCCAGTAGTTCTGTTAGACATTCTATTAAATTGTTTACATGATAGTCAGATAATATGAACACAAACTGTTTAGATGGTAGTAAAAACAAAAATTGATTTTCAGTTAAAATTTTTAGTACTAGAAGTACTAAACCCTATGTATTTTCAATAGTTTAGATATTTTGTTAAGGACAGTATGGTTTCATATTTGTTGATTGATTGGAAAAATGATAATTAATTTTGATTTTAGAAACAAAAAGTAGTAACAAAATAATCATGTTAATCTCCAGTACATAAATTTTACTCTTAGAACACTAAAAAAATTGTGCACATATAAGTAGCATATTTAAGGTAAGGACTATGATGAGTAGGGTTTGTTTCACGTTTTAGAAAAGTAGTTTCATAGGGGTTGAGTTGTGCTCCCTACAGTGTTATGTTGAAGTCTAACCCCTGGTATATATGAATGAGACCTTGTTTGAAAATTGAGGCTTGTCAAGTTAGGACAACATTATATTCAATTAAATTGGACCCTAATCCAATATAACTGTTGTCCTTGTAAGAAGATAAGACCCATGAGGGGAGATGGGTGATGGAGGCAGACACTAATGTGCTGTGGTTTCAAGCCAAATATTTCTGCTAACTCTGAAGAATCAGAGAAGAGGCGAGGAAGGATTCTCTCCTACAGATTTCAGAGGGTTCACGGCTTTCCTCGTAACCTGATTTCTAACTTCCAGCCTCTAGAACTATGACATGATAATTGTCTGTTACATGAAGGCAGCCAGTGGATGGCATTTTGTGTAGCAGCACTAGGAAACAGTACATGGTTAAAAGGCAGAAGATCTTTTGAAATATTAAACCCTAGAATAATTTGATTTTGTAGTGTTATTCTCTTAATTAAGAAAACTGCAACTTTTATTATTGTCTTGAATAGTAGTAATATAATCCTTCTTCAATTTTTTAACAAAGATATCTTGAAATATCTTTAGGCATGGTACTCATAATATGCACTCCTGAACTTCTCACAGTTCTTGAATTCACCATTACACCACATTCTTCACAGGTTATTCTGAAAAATTTTTACCATTCTTTGAAAATTATTAATCTGGAGCCAGTGCTGCGGTGTAATAGGTTAAGCCTGCACCTGCAGTGCTGGCATCCCAGATAGGCGCTGATTCTCATCCCACTGTTCCACTTTGGATCCAGCTCTCTGCTTGTGGCCTGGGAAAGCAGTGGAAGATGGTCCAAGTGCCTGGGGCTGTGCACCCATATGGGAAATCCAGAAGAAACTCCTGGATCCTGGCTTCTGCCTGGCCCAGCTCCAGCCATTGTGGCCATTTGGGGAGTAAACCAATGGATGGAAGATTCATTTTCTTTCTCTCTCTCCCTCTCTGTCTGTCTGTCTGTCTCTCCCTTTCTTTCTCTCTCGTATTTCTGCCTTTCAAATAAATAAATCTTTTAAAAAACAAAAAGAAATTTATCTTTTTATGTCAATCCGTAATTTTCACAATAGTGTAATCAGATGAACAATGATAAAACCTGCGTGGCACATAGCAATAAACATTTATTTGGATGATGAGCTCTTGGGTTCTTCTGTTTTGGGCTGAGTTTGATTGAATTGATTTCGACTGGGCTACATGTGCATTTGTGGGCAGCAGCTGTGTAGGTGTCTTGGCTTATCTTGGTTAGGGTTATTCACATGTGTAGGGATCAGCAATTTTTCAACTGACCCAGATGACCTCAGTTGGCATTAACTGGTGACTTGGCTCTTTGCCCTACATTTCTCCTCTTACAGTACACCAAGCTGAGTATTCTCCTGGCATCCACAGAGCTCTTGAGCTAGAAAGTATAAACATGTTTCAAGTCTTTGCTTGTATCATATCTGATAATAATCTATTGATGAAATCAGACCACACAGCTTAACTCAAAATTAAGGTGCAGGAAAATATATTCAGTGTCTTCAAGGGAGGAGCAGCAAAGTCATATGTAGGCCCAGGGAATTAAAAAAAAAAATGTGACCATTAATGTAATCAATGTACCATAATTCTATTCTCTGTATTTGTTCCTTTGGGAACTTTTGGAGGAATATTTCGCCTCATTTTAATGATGCTATCATATTCTCTAGATCATTATCTTTCTCTAGTGCATTCTAACTAATTTCCATACTCTTTTACTCTTCAGAGATGTTTAATCTACAATTTAATCTACTTACTAAGTTTTGTTTAAAATGACTGTTTTCTATTTCTAGAAGTTAAATTGGTCTGCTTTACAGATATGACATTTATTTTAAGAAAATTTATGTGTGACTGCAGTTAGATAGATATGTTATTGTTTTTTAACTTTTATTTAATGAATATAAATTTCCAAAGTATAGCTTATGGATTACAGTGGCTCCCCCCCCCCAAACTTCCCTCCTGCCCACAATCCTCCCCTTTCCCGCTCCCTCTCCCCTTCCATTCACATCAAGATTCATTTTCAATTCTCTTTTTATACAGAAGATCAGTTTAGTATATATTAAGTAAACATTTCAACAGTTTGCACCCATATAGAAACACAAAGTGAAAAATACTGTTTCAGTACTAGTTATAGCATTAATTCACATTGGATAACACATTAAGGACAGGTCCCACATGAGACGTAAGTACACAGTGACTCCTGATGTTGATTTAACAATTTGACACTCTTGTTTATGGCATCAGTAATCTCCCTAGGCGTTAGTCATGAGTTGCCGAGGCTATGGAAGCCTTTAGGGTTCGCTGACTTCAATCTTATTCCGACAGGGTCATAGTCAAAGTGGATGTTCTCTCTTCCCTTCAGAGAAAGGTACCTCTTTCTTTGATGGCCCATTCTTTCCACTGGGATCTCACTCAAAGAGATCTTCCATTTAGGTCTCTTTTAAAATACATGCTGGTAGATAGATTCTTGTAGTTCTAATTTGCAATTTTTTGATGACTAATGTTGTTGAGCATCTTATGTCATACACACAAGTATTTTAATCATATAGTACTATGACAATCTAATACTCATATGGAAAACAAGAAAAAAAAAGACATCTTACTTTGACCTCTAGCTCATACCATAGATACAAATTTACTCAAAATTCCTCATAAACTGTACATTTTTATGTGAAACTACAAATTTTTAGAAGAAAATGTAGCAGAAATTTTTTATGACCTTAGGTAAGCAAAGATTGTTCTTTTCTTTAGGTAGAAATCAAAAATAAAACTGCAAAGCTTAATACAAATAATCTTTAATAAACTTTAGCAAAATTAATAACTTCTTTGCTTTAAAAGATTCTTGTATTCTGTCATTGAATTTCTTGGTACTTTTTGTCAAAAAGTCAATTTAAAATATGTATTACGTTATATATATTGAATATATAACTATTTGGTATACAACATATATTTAACACAATAACATATATGAGTGTGTATGTATATATATGTATCATGTATATATATATACACATGTGTATATGTGTGTGTGTGTGTGTGTGTACATCGCAGAGATGCAAGTACATAAGTCATTACCTGCTCCATCCCAGGTTCTGTATTGGCAGGAAACTAGAATTGGGAGCAGAGAGAGGTGAGGATCTCAGGCTGTCCAAATTGAGATGGATGTCCTAAGTGATGTCTTAACTGCTACACGAAATGGCTGTCCCTAAAAATATTTTGATTTCCTTTATGACCATTCATCTATCAATGAGTTACTTACAGTTATAGGGTATAATTTTCAAATATTTTGTGTTTTATTTTTTATTTCATTTTTTAAATAGTACTACAGTTACCCAAAAAATATTATCAATTTTGTTTAATCTTTTTATTGGTACTTGTTTTATGGCCCTAAATATGTTCTATTTACATGAAAATTTTATGAACACTGAAAATGATGTACACACTTACACATACACAAAATTCACACACATAATACCCTGATGAGCATTTGACAACAATTCTGATATTGTTAGTTACAATAAAAACATAACCTTTCAGCATTATACCAATAGGTAGTATCTTCTTCTGAAGATTCTAAATTAAACTCCAATTTAGAAATTTAGTTTCCAAGAAAGAGTTAGTCTTAGGGACTCATGGCATAGTTTCTCTTTACTACTGATACCCACAGAAATAAACTACACACACACACACACACACACACACACACACATCCAATTATATATATAAATATATATATACATATATTCTATTTCTATGATATAGATATGTTGCCAAATTTATATGAAAACAACTGTTAAAACCCTTTTATCATTTTTTATCATTCAGGATCATGAAAAATCATTGAGCATATTTCATACCCAAGATCAAGTAAGATAAAACGTAGTTACATAGGGCTGAAAAAAATTTTAGTGATTTAATTGTGATTATTTGTCTTGGAAAGGTTTTGCTATTGTATTTAATTTTATATTTCCAAAATGGACATGTGAATAAAACCTTTTCTTCTGGATCTGACTCCACTCTTCAAGTCAGTGGGCTATCTTTTTGTTATGAAATGTTCGCTACATGGTTTCTTTTTCTTACTGATCCCTCAGAATTTTGAAAGAAATACTTTTCCTGAATTCTTTACTTTTAGTGACAATATAGTTATCTTGCATTTATTAAGTAAGAATCATTCTTTCTTTTTATGATGACATAAATGAGCAAATTGTTTTTGCTCTTGAAACTGTATCTGAAGTGTCACATTTGAGAGCAATTTCTTTAATGACATCTAAGCCTATCTACCGTAAAAAAAAAAAAAAAAGTTGTATTTCACCTTGGAACCTGTGTTCTTAAAGCCCTTCCAAGAGACTTGTCTGATAAAACTATGTGCCTTGAAGAGCCTCCCTCTTACTGGTAGTTAGGAAAGTCACTTCTTGGCAGGCCAGAAAGTAGGTGAGAGGTGGACCTTGAAAAGAAAAGGATACTCACATTCACAGATGATACACAGGCCAAGTTGTTGGATATGAATTTCTTGAGTTTTGTTTTTTAGACTTGTATGACAAGAGACAAGTAGGTAGGTAGAACAGATAAGTAGGTAGATAGCACAACTGGAATTGTGGAGACTAGATTCTTTTTAAATCCTCCATGTAGTTCATCACCATAACTCTAGATTTACTGAGTGTTCTTCAGGGGATCTTACGCATGCTAATAGGTTTTGGAATACCTATGTCAATAAGGCAAGCCAAGACCCAATGAGGCTAGCATCATTATTATCATACATCAACACTTATGTTCAAAGATCATCTTGTAATCATAAGTGGGATTGCTAAGGGAAAACATTTCCAAAATTTGAAAATAGGCACAAGATAATCAATATCTTTTCCATATTTTATTGAAGTATGATCTAATGGGTCCACCTGAGGATTATTTAATTATTTAGAATTATGCACATTTATATACCTACTATTAGCTGTTCATTGAGGCACTGTGGTATTTTAAACTTCTGTAAGGATGCTTAACTTACAGATAATATAATAATGCAATTAATTTTTGTCCAACAAATAATAATGCAAATGAATTTTTCTGGTAGGAATGAAAATGTTGTTTCTATGGAGAAAAATTTGCAATATCATTTGCAGTTTATTGCCCCAATTGGCATTAAAAACTTTCTAGGTAAGTTCACAATTTTATCCCAGTCTTCTTTCTTTTAGTGACACAACACTTTGACATGTTCAATCAGTCAGTTCCAACATGCAATTGGAGTGATGCCTTTCACCAGTGTGTGATGGTTACTATCATGTGATGGCTTTACTCTGGTGTCAACACTTTTGTTAGTAACTGGTTGACACATCTTGTTCTAAGCAAAGAAGTTCTTGTAGGAAAAAAAAGAATCTGAACTTGTTGTATGGTCTCCAGGCAAAAATATTCAGTCAGTAGTGCTTTGACATCATATTTTTAAGCAACCCAATTCTGGGCAAGAGTTCAAAGAAAATGCTTGTTACAGTGTTAGACACTTTCTAGCAGAGGAAAAAAAAATCATTCCAATCACAATCTTACATTTGATCAGTTGCTATATCAAGAATGGTCTATTTCAGCTTTAATCTGAATTTTTTTTGGAAGAATGAGTTTTAGAAATTAGTGGGAATGATATAGCTGAGTTTCTCAGTGGATGAAAATTTACTTGGAAAATGTGGTCTTGTATGGAATAAGGATGCCTAGTTTTGAGGGGTAGACTCAAAAGTTTCTAAATAAATGTTAGGAGAAGCTGTCAACAAATAATTTTTTCTTTCCTTCCAGAAAAGAAATACAGAAACTATATATTTCTCATTAGGATACATTTTAAGGTCTTAAAACCACTTTAGTTTGATGATGCAGCAGCAGTTTTATAAAATCAACCCTTTATGATTGGCTCATGTGCATAGCTAAATCAAACATCTTACCTTTTTCTTTGTAAGCAATCTTACTTCTACTTTGTTCAAGATATGTTTCTTAGAAAAGCTGAAAATTAAACTAATCAAACTATTCATATATACATATGAAACCCAAGAGGAAATAAACATGACTCCATAAAATACAGATTATCATTTGTCTAAAATATCATTGGTTTTAGATAGTTATACTTTAAGAACTATGTTATATATGCATCAGAATGTTTATTTCTTTTTATAAGAGCTTAGGTAGATTGACAAACTAGAAAAATCATTTATAAAGCCATGTATTACACTTGTTTTTAAAACATGATGAATGTGTATTTTAAATAAGAGTGGGAAATTATGTGTAATTATAAGGAAAAGTAGTTAGACAAGAAGAGAAAAGCTTAAAAAAAGAAGATTGGCTTTAGTTACTATAGTTGTTTCTTTATACTTCCTCATGAAATACATAGACTTTGTAATAGGTATAATCTGTTTACAAAATTTAGGCTATGATCTTGGATTACAAATACCATAGGTCTTTATTAAATATTTTTGAAGATTTATAGACTTATTTATTTATTTTGAAAGGCAGAGTTACTGAAAGGCTGAAACAGAAAGAGAGAGAGAGAGAGGACTTCCATATTCTGGTTCACTCCCCAACTGGTTGCAACAGCCAGAGCTGAGTCAATTCAAAGCCAGGAGCCAGGAGTTTCTTCCAGATCTCCCATGTGGGTGCAGGGGCCCAAGGACTTGGGCCATCCTCTAGTGCTTTACCAGGCCATAATGGAGAGCTGGATCAGAAGCAGAGCAGCCAGGACTTGAACTGGCACCCATATGGGATGCCGGCACTGCAGGCAGCAGCCTTACCTGCCTTGCCACAGTGCCAGACCCAATCTTCATTAAATTTAATCTTTTCAAGTATTTGTTGCTCATTCAATGTTTATCCTGATATTTGGAATCCAATTGTTTTTTCTCAGACTAATTTCTAACCAAGTTATAAAAAGGACACATTGTCATGGGAAAACTATAATTTAAACAATGAAAGAATTTCTGTATAAATCCTAACAGTAATAGTTTATGCCAATGTATCCTATGACAAAGATTTGCTTTGACTTGTAGGAAAAGTGTAAAGGTTTAGTTCTGAATGTAAAATTCTAAAATGTGACATTCATATGATAACTTCTGAATATCAATAGTACTAAATGTGGTGCCTGATGATGGAATTCAGATGTGATTTCACCTGGAAATCATTGTGGCCTTTTAAGTGAGTAGATGGCTGAGGATATTGGAGTATGACAATCTTGATATGTATGGAAAACATGGTATTTTTAAAATTTCTTTTTCTATGCATTTTTACCTTTTCACATCTCTTCTTCCTTCTGAATTCAAACAAAAATACATGCTTGTGGTAAAAGTTCTATTTATTAAATGTGAAAGCCTGCTTCCTCCACCCCACTTTTCCAAATTCTGTGAAGTCGTCTTAAAAAATTGCACATCACGTCATGTACCTCACACTGCTTGAAAACATTTTCCCTAGTCTGTGCTTTGTATTTTGGCTCTGTTGTGATACAAGCTTTTTGTTTTTAGTAAAAACTACCATTTTTTTTTTATAGTTTCTGGGTTGGTGCTATTATTTAGGGCAGCCTTCATTACCTCAAAATATAAGATAATGTGACTTTTTCCCATTATTTATGGTCTTATTTTCTTCAAAATATATCTGTAATCCAGTTTGAATTTTATTTGATTCTCCTCCCTTCCTCACTTTGCCACTCCCTCATTTTCCTCCTCTTCCTCTTCGTTTTGATTTTGTTTTGAAAGGCCTGTGAAAATGACCTTATTATCTTTTGCTTTAAATAATTGACTAGCCAGTTGTCCTATTTCCTTTATTTTACTTTTTAAATATCACAACCTTCTCTCCTTTAAGTTCAAACAAAGGAGTACAAAGCTTTATATGGTCACTGAATCAACTCTTGTGTTTTTTGATCTTACAACAAAAGTTTGCAGTATCTCAGTGGTATTGATAAACACAGCTCCAGGGAAAATTGTCATAAAAGAAGGAATTCATTTCATATTCAATCTGCTTTTCATTTGAAGTAGAATGCTCTTCTGATTTATTTAGAAGTGCAATAGGATTGTTGAGGACAGCTTTTGATGGAGAATTTGTTGACAACTGAATTTTTATAAAGCCATAAAATGGCAGATCCTTGGTTATAGGAAAGCTATTTATCTATTTTGGTCTGTTTAGAAGACAAAGTTAAGCAGTTTTTGAATTCACAAATTTTAAACAGACCATGACATTGAAGCAACACAAGAACTACAGTGTTTTCAGCTACTCCCTTAGTTCTAGACTCTTGCCCAGACTGATAATGGGAAGGCAGTCTTCTGTCTTGCCTCAGTGCAGTGTGTCGTGCAGAAGCCAATCAGCATCATTTGTCTCCAAACTCAGAGAAAGAACTAACTGCTGCAATCATCTGAAAATAGTTGCTAAACTAGCTAATAATAATAGAAACATTCCCTTTCTGGTCTCACTCCCTGCAACCCCCAGCTGTGGCATACACACTATCTCATTGTAAACTTTTAATGAACGTGGTGTAGGCTAAAAGCCTGTCTCATGGAAGAGGTAATCTGTAGTTCTGATGAATTTTATCATGAGGAAATAAGTAGGCTGAAAATAAATCACTGCTCAGTACAACTAATGGGTACACTAAAAATTAAGTACTAATAAATTAGAAGTGTCAAGGGGCTTGATGCTGTCAGAAATGGGGGATAGTTTAATGGTTATAATTACATGCTCTGAATTCTAACCACCTGAGTTCTGATTTTTATTTTACTATAGCTTGATAGCTATGTGGTATTTAATATTTGTTGAATCATGTGTTTTTTAGCCTCTTTCAATTTTCTCATCTGCATTCAGTTGCCTTATCTGCAAAATAGGATCATAAAACTGAACTAATACAGGTACAACACTTAATAGTCAATCTATGCCAATTAATACTCTTTTGAGATTTCATTACCTAAGAGAGAAACTGTCTTTCATAATCCATGTATCCAATATTTAAAACTATAAGATATTGATAGAATCTTGGTGGACTGAGCGGCATGATGGCGGAATAGGAAGGGAGCACACCGATAGTCTGGGGAGAGACAGTTTAATAAAAGTGGAGATACTGCAGGTTCAAGGAAGAGTAGGGGAAGAAACAGCAGAGGAAACCCTTTCGGAACTGGTGATTCACAGTGGACCTGCGTGGAGAGCGTGGGAGCCTGCAGTTTGGGACACCAGCAGCAGATTCAACACACCAGCACTGGAACGCGAGGTGAGCTGAACCTCAATAGCCCGAGATACCAGAAGGGAAGCGGAAAGAGGAGACTAGAGCGAACAAGGCTTGAAACCCTGCGGGGAAAAGTTCACCAGGCTAACTAGAAGAGAGAGAGAGAGAGAGGGAAAAAAAAAAGTGACCCATACGGACACGAGTTTCTCTCTCTCCACTCACCTCACAAAGGTGAGCAAGACAAAGAGCAGGCGCCATTTTGGAATACGTCATAAGCAGGGCAACCTCAGGTCTGCACCGGCCCTGAGCCTATCAGAAAAACCTGACTCTGGGTGGGAGGGGTGAAATAACAGGAGATTAGAACCTAATGAATGTGTGGTGCTAATGAACTGAGACTGTGAAAAAAGAGACGGTGGGAGAGAGAACTCACGGAAATCACGAATGCATGTGAGTACTCTCCAGAGACAGTTCGGTAGCCTTTGTAGCCCAGTGGTGAGACTACAGGAGAATTTGAGCCCACACTAAGGGCCGCAAAGATTCCCTCTCTGGTCCTTGGGAAAGAGCTTCCGATCTCTGGCTCCTGTGGGTATATCATTTGCCTGCTAACCACCCCCAATTCCATTCAGCTGTGTGGAATTACTTCCCTTTTGAACCAAAAATAAAGAAAGAAACAGAGAGAGAGTTACCACGCCTAACCTGGGAGTGTCTCCTTTGACACATCCTCAACCCTGAGGAACCAAACAGAGCTCTCAGGCCACACCCATCTCCAGCCTCTAAAGCTCCATCAAAAGCAGACAGTCCACTTAATCTAGAGTCATAGTATAACAAGAAAAAAACACCACAGTGAAGAAACCAATATGCCAAACAACAAGTGCAAAAACCGAGGTAATAAGAACAAGGAAGACACTATGGCGTCCCCAAATGAAAAAGATACCCCAATTCAAGATTACAAAGATGATGGGATAGAAGAAATGCAAGAAGCAGATCTCAAAAAATTGATACGAACACAAAGAAGTACTCAAAAACAAATTCTTGAACTACAGAAATCCTTAACGGACAAGGTAGAAAATCTCTCTCGTGAAAATGAAATATTAAGGAGGAATCAAGCTGAAATGAAACAACTAGTAGAACATGAAACTGTGATAGTGACGAGAAAACATAATGAAGTGAAGAATTCAATAGATCAGATGAAAAACACATTAGAGAGCCTTACAAACAGAATGGATGAGGCAGAAGAGAGAATATCAGACTTAGAAGACAGAGCACAGGAAAATATACAGTCAAACCAAAGAAAAGAAGAGGAAATTAGAAATCTAAAAAATATTGTTGGGAATCTACAGGATACTATTAAAAAACCCAACATTCGAGTTCTAGGAGTTCCTGAAGGCATGGAGAGGGAGAAAGGATTAGAAGGCCTTTTTAGTGAGATAATAGCAGAAAATTTCCCAGGTTTGGAGAAGGACAGAGACATCCTAGTACAGGAAGCTCATAGAACCCCTAGGAAACATGACCAAAAGAGATCCTCATCACGACACATTGTAATTAAACTCACCACAGTGAAACAGAAAGAAGAGATCCTAAAATGTGCAAGAGAGAAATGTCAAATTACTCTCAGAGGATCTCCAATTAGACTCACAGCAGACTTCTCATCAGAAACCCTACAAGCTAGAAGGGAATGGCGAGATATAGCCCAGGTACTTAGAGAGAAAAACTGCCAGCCCAGAATATTATATCCTGCAAAGCTCTCATTTGTGAATGAAGGTGAAATAAAGACCTTCCATTGCAAACAGAAATTGAAAGAATTTGTTGCCACTGGTCCAGCCCGGCAAAAGATGCTTAAAGATGTGTTACACACAGAAACACAGAAACACGGCCATCTACATGAAAGAAGGTAAATGAAGGGAACCTCACAGCAAAAGATCACAGGGAATTCAAAGCATACATTTGGATAAAGAAATTATGGGACATGTACTCTATAGAATACTGACAGCAGTCAAAAAAAATGAAATCCGGTCATTAGCAACAAGATGGAGGAATCTGGAAAACATCATGCTGAGTGAATTAAGCCAGTCCCAAAGGGACAAATATCATATGTTCTCCCTGATCAGTGACAACTAATTGAGCACCAAAGGGGAAACCTGTTGAAGTGAAATGGACACTATGAGTAACAGTAACTTGATCAGCTCTTGTGCTGACTGTTGTTGTACAATGTAATACTTTATCCATTTTAGTATTTTTTTATTCTAGTACTATTGGATGAACTCTGTAATTAACAAACAATTATTCTTAGGTGTTTAAATTTTAACTGAAAAGTGATCCCTGTGAAATATAAGAGTGGGAATAAGAGAGAGAGGAGATGTACAATTTGGGACATGCTCAATCAGTAGTGCCCGAAATGATGGAGTTAGAAATGTGCCAGGGGATTCCAATACAATCCCATCAAGGTGGCATGTACCAAGGCCATCTCACTAGTCCAAGTGATCAATTTCAGTTCACAATTGATCACACTGATAGGTCTAAGAGTCAAAGGGATGACACAAACAAGACTAATGTCTGCTAATACTGATAGAATCATAAAAGGAGAGAATGATCCAACATGGGAAGCGAGATACACAGCAGACTCATAGAATGGCTGATGTCCTAAATAGCACTCTGGCCTCAGAATCAGCCCTTAAGGCATTCAGATATGGCTGAAGAGCCCATGAGAATATTCTAGGCATGGAAAGCCAAGACACTCTCGAAAAACAAGAAGACCTAAATGAAAGATCTCTGTGAGTGAGATCCCAGTGGAACGAATGGGGCCATCAAAGAAGGAGGTACCTTTCTCTGAGGGGAGGAGAGATCCTCCACTTTGACTATGACCCTGTCAGAAAAAGATTGAAGTCAGCGAACCCTAAAGAATTCCATAGCCTCGGCAACTCATGACTAGAGCCTAGGGAGATTACTGACGCCATAAACAAGAGTGTCAAATTGTTAAATCAACTTCAGGAGTCACTGTGTACTTACGTCTCATGGGGGATCTGTCCTTAATGTGTTGTCCAATGTGAAGTAATTCTATAACTAGCACTGAAACAGTATTTTACACTTTGTGTTTCTGTGTGGGTGCAAACTGATGAAATCTTTACTTAGTATATACTGAATCAATCTTCTGTATATAGATAATTAAAAATGAAAAAAAATCTTGGTGTTAAATTGGAAATTGCATAGAAAATTAATCAATTTAAAAAAATATATCATGTAGGATCTCTGTCCTTAATGTGCTATACATTGTGAATTAATACTATAACTAGTACTCCAACAGTATTTTTCACTTTGTGTTGCTATGTGAGGGCAAACTGTTGAAATCTTTACTTAATATATAGTAAACTGATCTTCTGTATATAAAGAGAATTGAAAATGAATCTTGATGTGAAGCAAGGGGAGAGGGAGTGGGAAAGGGGAGGGTTGCGGGTGGGAGGGAAGTTATGGGGGGGGAGCCATTGTAATCTATAAGCTGTATTTTGGAAATTTATATTCTTTAAATAAAAGCGTTATTAAAAAAGAAAAAAAGAAAAAAGCTATAAGATATTATAAAATTCAGTAATTTGAATAATTGTGCTTCTGATGACTTAGAGACTTTGGAGAAAATTTGTACACTGAAGCTTAGAAGCACTTTTGATTATTAGTAAGGTCTAAAAAGTCCACCTTTACAGTTTTGTTGAAAAATGTGTTATTGCATCTCCAGATACTTAAGGAACATTGTAATTTTGTAGAAAATGCAGAAATATATAGATGAAGAATCAAAAGTCAAGCATAATTCTATCACACAGAGAAAAATCCCATGTAAGATTTAATATTTACTTCTATATTTTCTTCATAAGTGATTTCTTTTTCGTGTGTTTATTTGAAAGTCAGAGTTACTCACAGAAAATAAGAGGAAGAGAGAGAGAGGTCTTCCATCTGATGGTTCATTCGAATCTGGGGAAGGCCTTCAGCTTCATTGGTAATCTGTGCCAAATTCTTTGTCACTGCCATCCAGTCACTTCATACATACAGGTTCAAATCATGCACCTGTAGATTAAGTCAAAAGAATAAAAATAGGATGTGAGTTCCTAGCTTTTTACTATTTACAGTTGACATCTCATTTGTTTGTTTTTCCCCACTCACTTTAAAGCGAAAATCTGCAAGAATTCCTTTTAATATGTTTCCTTAATTGTGCATCTCACATACACCTGATGGCCTCAACTCCAACCATAATTTAATCATTCTGACATTTCTGTGTAACTATATCAATTTTTAAAAACTTTTCCTAGCTGCAGATAGCACTGGTAGCAAATTGTTTTTTCTTCTTTGGTTATTTCCCAAAGAGAGACTTCTGAAAATAGACTCTACTCCAAGAGTTTATTACTTTGGACTTTGCTAAAAATTACCTAAGTATTTCCCAAAAAGGTGTTGCCAATTTATATTTCTACCAGTAGGATTGCTGTAGCATTTAGGACTACATTTTTAGAATATTTGCCAGGTTCCAAGATGGCGGAATAGCTACAGGGCAGTCTGATTTAAGCTGGGTGAAATTAATTTAAAAAGGCAGAGAAAGCACACTCTTAGGGTAAAACTGCCAGGGAATCTGCAGTGGGAGAACCTATGCAAGCAGTAGAAACAGCCCAGACCCATGTGGAAGGTGCAGACAATCAGCAAGGTGCAACGAGACAACAAAAGGCCCAGCAGCTTGAATCTGAGGAGGAAAGTGCCCGCCCTAGCAAACCACATGAGATTGGACTGTGTGAGCCCACACTGAGGTTGATACAGTGTGAGAGAGAGCTTAGTGAACTGCACCTTTTTGATTCTGGACCAAATCCCTCAGGACAGCAGGGCGACTGCTCACCCAGATTAGGGAAAAAATGGTTTCTCTTTCTCCCCTTCTCCCTGCTACAATAATGACCTGCAGCCAGTGGTGGGAGGCTGGCACCATTTTTGGACACAGGCAGGTAGCAGCTGCTCCAGCTTGGGTGTGCACATTCTTCAATTATTGGGGTCACCCTCAACCCTGTCGGCAGGGTCAACCGAAGCAATTGAAGAGCAAATGACCAGGACAGTCTCCGCTTCACCAGCTGCACCTACTTGGAAATGGGAGGGAAATGGGAGCCATTCCTATGGAAGGGAAGTGCTGCCTGTGGGATTCTCTTACACACCCAAGATAATTGTGAAGTGAGTGGGGCTATGGCTGGTGGCTATTTTGCAGACCTGTAATTCATACATTTTACCAGAAAGAAAAACCCGCTTTCCTCACTGACACAGAATCTGATTGGGAAGGCAAGACTCGATCCAGCGGGCTGGAACACACACAGACAGTGGCTCTGGGAACACCTCCACTGGTGGGGGGTGAACCGACAGAAAAAGGATCTTTCTCTCTGTCTCTGTCTCTCTCTCTCTCTCTCTCTCACTGTCTAACTCTGCCTGTCCAAAAAAAAAAAAAAAAAAAAAAAAAAAAAAAAAAAAAACCAAAAATAAAAACAAACAAACAAAAAAAAACAAAAGGCAGGGCCAACTACTTACTTATCAATAGTTATCTTGAATGTAAATGGCCTCTTTGTGGACAGAATAGACTAGCAGGGCAGACTGGCCCAACTGGCACTCCTTGACTGTGAAAGCCCTGAGAGCTAAGATTGAGAAAACACTATGACTGCACGAGAGGAGGCAGGGTACATCTGGGTTCTGGGCAGTCACCGAGGGCTGCTGCACACTCTCAGAGCTCTTTGGTTACCTAGAGCAGCTCATAGCCGAGAGCACCATGCTCATAGGAAAGACTGCCCGGATCATATGTGCGGTTCATATGGCAGTGCAGATGAGTGTTGAACACACTGGGGGCTAACACCTGGGCACTCCTCAGCCTGGAGGAGAAACAGTGGTTACACCAACAGAGCTGATCACTCCTCTCCATCCAGTTAACCAGAGGACAGTTACCACGCCAAACCTGGGTACTACCCTGGATACTCACACCATCCTGGAGCCCTGACCAGAAATCCCTGGCCATACTCACCACACACCTCTTGGTATTCGAAAGTGTAGACACTTTACTAAGCCGCAGATGCATAGCTCAAAGATAAAAGCCCTTAGAGTGAAAAAAATCTAAAAATGCCTAGAAATAAATGCAAAAATTCAAGAAACAAGAATAAGGAAGACACTATATCTCCACCTCCAAAGGAACACAACGTTTCAATATTAGAATATGCAGATGAAGAGATTGAGGAAATGCTGGAAACAGAATTCAAAAAATTAAGCATAGGATTACTGTAAAGTAATCAGAATGAAATCCACAAACTAAAAATCTATATATGATATGAATGAAAATTTTTCTCATGAAATTGAGACTTTAAAAAATCAAAATGAAATACTAGAAATGAATAATTCAATAGATCAAATAAAAAATGCAGTGGAAAGCCTTATCAAGAGAGTTGGTGAGGTAGAAGAAAGAATATCTGAGCTAGAAGACAGATCTCTGGAAATTTTACAGTCAGACCAAAAACAAGAAGAAGGAATTAGAAAACTTAAAAACTGTTGTAGATATATGGGATACTAGCAAATAAGCTGACATATGGGTATTAGGAGTGCCTGAAGGTGTGGAAAGAGAGAAGGGAGTAGAAGTCTTGCTTAGTGAAATAATTACAAAAAACCTTCCTAATATGGAGAAAGAAAGGAATGTCCAAGTTTAGGAAGCACATAGAACTCTTAGCAGATATGAGCAGAATAGATCTTCAGCACAACACATTGTAGTCAAACTTTTCAAAGTAAAGCATAAAGAAAGATTACCAAATGTGCACGAGAGAAATGCCAGATTACTTTCAGAGGATCTCCAATTAGATTTACAGTTGACTTCTCATCAGAAGCCCTACAAGCTAGAGGACAATGACAAGTTATAGTGCAAATATTGATGAAAAAAACTGTTAACCCAGAATACTGTACCCTGAAAAGCTCTCATTTATGAATGAAAGTTAAATAAAAACATTCCATAACAAATAGAAATTGAATGAATTTGTCACTCATGTGTCCAGTCTTATAGAAGGTGTGAAAGGATGGGCTACACACAGAAAGAAAGCCATCATCATGAAAGAATGAGAGAACAGAAAGTTCTCCAATAAAAGTACAAAAGAACTCTGAAGTAATTGATAGGAATATTCATAGAAAAATGGCAGGGTAGTCCAGTGCCATGGCTCACTAAGCTAATCCTCTGCCTGCAGCGCCAGCACCCTGGGTTCTAGTCCCGGTTGGGGTGCCGGATTCTGTCCTGGTTGCTCCTCTTCCAGTCCAGCTCTCCACTGTGGCCCGGGAATCAGTAGAGGATGGCCCAGGTCCTTGGGCCCTGCACCCACATGGGAGACCAGGAGGAGGCACCTGGTTCCTGGCTTCAGATTGGCACAGTGCGCCAGCAGCAATGCACCGGCCGTAGTGACCACTGGTGGAGGTTGAACTGACAGAAAAAGGAAGATCTTTCTCTCTCTCTCTCTCTCTCTCTCTCACTGTCTAACTCTGCCTGTCAAAAAAAAAAAAAAAAAAAGGCAGGGCCAACTACTTACTTATCAATAGTTACCTTGAATGTAAATGGCCTCAACTCTCCAGTTAAAAGATACAGACTGTCTGAATGGGCTAAAAAATAAGACTCATCTATTTGCTGCCTGCAAGAAACATACCTCATCAACAAAGATACATGTAGACTGAAAGTGAAAGAATGGAAAAAGATATTCCATGGTAATGGGATAAAAAGGGTAGGTGTAGTCATCCTAATATCAGACAAAATAAACTTTAACACAAAAACTGTTAAAAGAGTCACAGAAGGACACTATGTAATGATTAAGGGCTCAATATAACAGAAGATGTGAATATAATAAATGTATGTGCACCCAATTCCAGGGTGCCTGGCTATTTAAAAGAACTATTAATGGTTCTAAAGGGAGACATAGAATCCAAAACAATATCAACAGGGTACATCAACACCCAACTTTAATCAATGGATAGATCAACCAGATAGAAAATCAACAAAGAAACATCATAGCTAACTGACACTATGGACCAAAATGGACCTAAATGATATCTGCAGAATTTTTCACCCCACAGTGGCCTTGCATGGAACTTTCTCTAGGATTAACCATATACTAGGCCATACAGCAAGTCTCAGCAAATTCAAAAAAATCAACATCATATTATGCATCTTCTCTGATCATAATAGATTGAAGCTTGAAACCAACAATTCAAGAATCTTAAGAACATATGCAATCACATGGAGATTGAACAACATACTCCTAAATGGACAGTGAGTCATAAAATAAATCAAAAGAGAAATAAAAAAATCTGGAAATGAATGAAGATGACAGTACCTCATATCAAAACTTAGGGGATATAGCAAAAGCAGTGTTAAGAGGGAAGTTTATAGCAATTAGTGACTACATCCAGAAACTTGAAAGTCACCAAATAAATTAGCTTTTAGTGCATCTCAAAGACCTAGAAAAACAACAAAAAACCAAACCCCAAAATATTAGGAGGAAAATTAAGGAAGAAATAAACTAAATTGAAATAAAAAATACAAAAGATCAGCAAAGTGAAGAGCTGGTTTTTTAAAAAAATAAGCAAAATTGACACCTTTGCCCTCCAAAAGAGGGAGAAGACCCAACTCAACAAAATCAGAGATAAAAAAGAAAATATAAAAAACAGATACCGTAGAGATAAAAAGAATCATCAGGAATTGCTACAAAGAACTGTATAGCAAAAAGATCAGGACTAAATTTAGTCATGAAGACACAGGACACCTAAACACACAAATACCATGACAGAGATTGAGTCAGTAACAAAGACCATTCTGACTAATCCGATCCTCTGTTAAAGCAATGTGTTAAAGTAATCTCTTATGTTCTCTTGATGTATCTGTTAAATTCTAATTGTTTGAAAACAGCTGAGTTTTTATTAAGAGCTGTGGGTCATTTAAATATGTACTATTTCCAGACATTTGAATAATCACTTTGTAACAATGATCAAATTTGGTCTATATTATGTCATGATGTTAAGGAATCTTATTTAAACCAGATATTTTGGATTTTGAGCCTTCTTAGCATACTTAACAGGCATTCAAAAAATCAAAAATCAAAGTTTCAAAGAATTTAAACTCTGAAATTTGCAGTAAATTTTGAACTTCGTTTTTTTCCAGTTTGGGCCCAACTGAAAAAAATCGAAGGACATGTATGTCTCTCGTTTTGTAGATACCAACTAATTAGGCTATTTGGACTATATTAGAAGTACTGTCAAGATGTAAAGTGGTGCTAAATTTTAAGTTTCTATACTATAAAATGATGTTGGTACAGATGTCTGAGAATTAAAAAGTCTAATGATCTTCTGTTACTAGACATGATGGTTATCTTAATGAAAGCCCCAGAGGCCTAAAAGAGTTAAATGTTTGTAAAATCCTACAGGTGCTTTCAAAAATGCTATATGAAGTAAGAAAGTGCCTCTTGTGGAACTTATAATAAGTTTATAATTTTAAACATGGCAACTTAAAGTCTTTTGTCATCCACAATTTTATATATCAGATTTGCTGCTCATAAAACTAAAACATTGTTGATTCTGTGTTTAGCTGTCCTCCTATAGTTTATGATGGATTTTTTCCAGCCACATCTATTATATTCAGTATTTTGGGATGACTCTGTAAACAGATGAAGCCAATAATGTATTACAGGTACCAACCGAGAGAAAGTATGGTTACCTAAGTTTACTAAGAACAGAAAGTAATTTGAATCAATTGGTAATTTACAAAAAGGAGGTAGATTTTTAAAAAGCTATTATTGAAACTGACTGCTATATTGTTCTATTATGTTATATGTGTATACATATTGTATGTCTACATGGGAAAATTTATTAAGAGTTTTATTTTAATTAGCTTATAGATAATAGATTGCTTATCAATTTAAACTGCTAAAATTATTCAAAGATACATTTTGATTCATGAGACCTGAATCTCTGTATCAGATGTTTTAAATTTTTTGGTGGAAAGAAACTAAAAACATTCTGTATGCTTGTGCTTGAATTTGCTGGTCAAACAAGCTACACATGGTAGATATTTAAGAGATGTTTCCAAATACATGTATTCTTAAAGTTTATAGAAGTCATTGGACCTTCTGGTAAATGTTTTCTTAAGTTGTTATCTAATGGTTGAATCTGCTTGCTAAGTTTTTATTTGATATTGCTATTGTCAGTAAGTGATCTGGGACTGGCACCCTCATTTCTCTATTCTACACCCGACTTGATCTTTCATTTCTCTATTCTCTTTAAGGTAGGAAACTAATTCTATTATGAAGGAATCTCCAAGATGCAACATTTGATCTTTATATCTTATAAAAGGGATAGCTAACATTTTCTGTAATAGCATAGCCGAAATAAAAGCTTAAATTAAAATTCACAGTTAGATCTACTTCGCCATCAGCACAGTAAACAGGGAAGCCTCCCTTTCAGACGAAAAGGAGAGAAAGGTTTAAAGAAAGGACATAGCTTTCCTCATGGGCATGTCTACCTCAGAAAAACCACTACCAGAACATGCCTGTGACTATAGACTTTTAGTTTAGGCCACAAAGATTAGAAATGGACTTGAGTATCCCCTTGACTTGCATCCTCTGGTCTGCTTTAACAGAAACCAGGAGGAAAGGAAAGCTAGGCATCAGAAGAAATGTAAAGATAGGTGGCAGCCTATTAAATGTAGCTCTGTACAGTGATCTGCCCTCAAGGAGACCCAACAGGCCAGTCCACTGCAGTGGATTTCAGTGTGGTAGCCTGGGCTTCAGCAGAAGTCAGCTTGTGAAGAGCCCTGGCAGCTCTGCCAGCCAAGAGTTGGATCACTGGAAATGGAACTGCCCTGGAGCAAAGGACACCCAGGTCAGAGCCACAGACCTCGCTAGCTCTAAGCTGAAAAGCCCTTCACTTGGCCCAGCTTCCGAGGTGACCACCACTGCTGAGAGGAGATGGCCAAATAGGGTCAGTAACGTTACAGGCATTTTTTTAAAGTATCAACATGTTAACAATCTTAATTCCAAATTGTGGGGATCAACTGGGTTCGACAGAGTTAAAAAGAACAGTAATGAACACACTAAAAGATCCAGAGAATTCATAGAAAAGGAAATTTAAATCATCAAGGATGTTGTGATTCTTAAACTCTGCAAGATGATGAACTAGAAATACTGAACTACAGTCTAGAACGTCAAGTGCTGATGGATGAGCAAGATCAAAGTTCATGTTACTGCAGACAATTGTAAGGGATTAATGGGATTTTTAAAGAGCATTAGAATATGGGGCATCTATCAAATTCACAATGCAGAATTCTAAAGAATTATGAAGAAAACTGTGTAGCACATTATAGCTAATAACATTAGAGGCTAGAGATAAAACTGATAAGAGGCTAAGAATGGTCAGGGAATGGGTGAGACCTTCCTCCAGGCTTTATTTAATGATGGTTTCACGGAAGGTTATTCTCTTTCCCCATATACCCCATAGAATGTTGTCATTGTATGAGGGTTTTTTAGGTTGAATATGATACCCTTTATCATTTATGTTAAATTTAGTGGGCCCCATTAATATGTATCAATCATGAATTCATCACAAATGGTTGTAAAATTTGATAGCCTATGATAATTCAGGAAACTACTTATTTCTAAAGAGCAGTAATTTTACAGAATTTGAAGGTGCTTAGGTGTTGTTTTTTTTTTTAAGAAAGCTAGCATGCTGTATGTAATTTTCTGCAATTTTACCACTTAAACTAGATGTAACTGAAAATGGCTCCTGTATTCAATAGGCTATGAAATAAATTGCCTTTTTGGGGTAGTACTACAGGATAATGTAAAGGTCATGTCATGTTGAAGACTTTTAACAGCTTTCATTTTGCTCTAAATAACTGTGGCTAGAAATTTTGTTTCATGAAGCCTCAGTTATATAAATTGGATTTTAAGATGTAAAGTATGTGGTAGGTGACCTTTATTGAAAACACGTGTACATAGCGTATAGCTACAGGTCCCTTTAATTAAAGTCCTTTTTTGAGGTTTCTGCTAAAGCTAAACTAGTATCTCTTAGCATCTCCATTATTAAAATTTGAGTTTAGTGTTTATAGGAAAAGAAAATCATGTGGAAGTGGTCAGAGAATTCAAACAATATTATCTATCATAAGCTGTTCCCAAATATTATAGGGACATCTCTTAAGAGTAGCTGTTTCATGTTATTCTTGATGTAGTATTTTTCCCCATATTATATTTGGTTTTGTTTTGGCAGGTATACTGAGTGTCCTTGTTGACAGGTGTCACAGAAATACCAGCATCTTGCTGACTAGCCCAGCTGGGCTTTGACAGCTTTACTGAGAAAGGACATAATGTGATAATGATAACTACATTAAGAATGAATACAAAATAGTAAGAAGTGAGACAGAATTCATTTAAAACATGCAATAAAAGCTTCCAGAGTCTTATCTAGTTTCCATCCTTAAATTATACAACCAAAATCATCTCTTTTTAATTAGTTCAAAAATATATTATTAATATTAATAGTTTCTCTCATCAGCTTTACAAAATTGTCACTGTAAATGAACACAACCTGGTCCTTTCATAGATACATGGTAGCTTGGCATGGTTCCTGGCTTAAGGAACTTACAATCTAGTGAAGGAGATAAGACAAATAAACAAAAGCATAATTCCTGCATTAGGCTTCAGAGAAGCAAAACTCCTTGTGCATCTTCGTAGGAAGGAACAATAAATCTTGGAGAAATTAGAGGAGCATTCATGACATGAGAGGGCTTGTGTGATGGCCCCAGCCATCACAGGGTTAGTGACTGGGTATGGGGCGTTTTGAGATGTAAGGCTATGACTAAAATCAGTCAAAAAACAGTGAGTGGTTTTGGTTAGCTAAATCACAAAGTGCCCATATAATCCACTCATGAAACAAACACTTAATGCATACTTAGTTTTGAGACTATAGTCTAGGGGCTGGCACTGTGGCGCAGTGGGTTATTGCCCTGGCCTGAGGCACCGGCATCCAATATAGGCTCCGGTTAGAGAACCGGCTGCTCCACTTCTGATCCAGCTCGCTGCTATGGCCTGGGAGAGCAGTGGAGAATGGGCCAGGCCCTTGGGTCCCTGTGCCCATGTGGGAGACCTGGAGGAGGTTCCTGGATCCTGGTTTGGGATCAGTGTGGCTCGGATTTTTGCGGTCAATTGGGGAGTGAACCATCAGATGGAAGACCTCTCTTTCTCACTCTGCCTCTCCTCTCTCTGTGTAACTCTGACTTTTAAATAAAATCTTTAAAAAAAAGAGAGAGAGACTGTAGTCTACTAGGGGTTGTGAACACAATAAACAAGCACAGTCTGATCCTATGTGTAGCAAGTTATAGCCAATGGAAGAAACAGGCAGTAAACATAAACAAGCTATCAACAATCTGTTTTGACCTGTAACATGTGCTGCAAGGATACGAACAAGGAATGGAGATGAAACATAAGTTACAAGGTAGACCTAATTCAGATCATCAGAAATCTCTGGAGATATTTCACCGCAGACATGTAAGGAGCCAGCCAAGAAAAAAAGATGCAGAGGAGGAAGAATGTTCCAGTCAAAGAAGATAACAAGCGGGAAAACCATGAAGGGGTACAGAACTGTGTTTGAGAAACCAAAAGAAAGTTCATGGGATTTGGAGGTTAGTGAGGGAGGTAAGAGGAAGGATGTCAGGATGGAGGCAGACAGGTCTCCAGACCAGGCCAGAATGTTTTGGCTGCATCAAGATGTTTGGCCGCTATTTCAAATGTGATGGGAAGGCATGAAAGACTGAATAAAGAAGGATGTAACATGATTGGATGTATTACTCTGAATGTCACAGATGTACAAAAATAAAGAACGGTAGTGGGGAAGTTGGAAGGAGGCTCTTAGAGTAGTCGAGATGAGAAATGCTGAGTGCCGGCACTTGTGATAGAAGCTTTTGAAGTCAAGACGTTTTTACCAGGATTTGCTAATGGCCATACCTGTTAAAGTAGCTTATGGACTGAGCATATAGGAATCATGTAATTCAACATCACATCAAACACTTCTTGAAGTTTTCTCTGACCTTTGTAGGTGGGTGCACTTGTCCCCTATGCTCTGCTTGCATAATACAAGTGGGTACCTAGCCTAGCCTTTCACAGTATAGGATGGTCATCTGTGTGCTTGCTTCCCTGACACAGTAGTGACTACCTTGTGTACACAAGACCAAATTCATCACTGTCATCTCTCACTCAAGGCCCCAGAATGATCATTTGTGGAACGAGTGACTTTAGTCTGATTTGATTTTCTGAGAATATTAAAAAGAAAAGATACAAGTGCAACAAATATATTCAAGCTATATTTAAAAAGGAACATTTAAAGAATATGTCAGTAAATTTATATGTTAGTCTACAAATAATTTTAAATGTTGAGTTCATAATTTTTAAATTATTTAGTATGTCAAAACTCACAAAATTGTTTATTTATAGATATATCAGAACGTTTGAATCAAATAACACTTATCAAAATCTGTTTATCCTCTAATTTACAAGTATTTTATGATTTAATCAAAACCCTCAAAGGTTGGGGTTTAACCCAAAATCAGTTTTAAGTTCTATCAGTAACTTGGAGTAGAAGGGTGTTGGAGATATAGAAGATCTGGTTTATATTCACCCTTCAATGTTAACCAGTGGGTCACTCATCTCCATGGGCCTCCTTTGTATTTTCTAATATTCTTTCAGCATGTCTTGCGTGTGTTCATAGCTCTCCCAAGCCTGGTAGGTATATGTTTAGGGAAAATGGTAGAGGAAACTGGATTCCAATGCTTTACAATCTTTCTGATTGTATGCTTCACACAGCCAGGTAAATTTGAATTGCTTAAGTGTAGTCTGTTGAATGGGAAAATATTAAGTCCTTATAGAAACATCTCTCACTGTACTAGCAGGAAGGATGCATATAGAGTGAAGTAAGTCTGAAGAATGTCCAGGGAAAAAATAAATAGGATTCAGTCTTCAAATATTTATGAAGATATAGCAGAGAAAATATTTCCAGTTCTCTACATAAAAAAAGAAAACAACATAAGACATCATAGGTATTTGTACTATGTCTTCTCTACTCCACCACTCATTTCCCTTGCAAATGAAAATTGGCTGTTTCCAGTCTGTTTATAGGGGCCATGCTTCATAGCATGCACTCCTTCATGTCTACCCGTCTCTCCTACAGAGAGAAGCAGGGATGCCTCGAGAGAGCCATCTTGTGTGGTTGCTTCCCAGAGCTGCTTTTGATTTAGTTCTTTAGTGTTATCTAGTTCCAGGTCTGGTCCACATAGGTTCCTAAAATAAACTCTCATCTTGAAGCAGATTGAATGTGTCTCTGTTTCTTGCCACCAAAAGAGCAAAACTAAAAATAGTGTTGATCAGTTATGTATGAGAAAATGAAAACCTATTGTGAAAGAAGAACTAGAAAGAAAGCAAGCTATTTCCATTTAGGATCCAGGATGACTCTGACTTATTTTTCATTTGGGAGTAGGCTTACTCTAGAGACAGAAGTTTTCTTAGAGCTCTGCTGCAGCCTCCAAATGCTGCATGTGGTTTCAGGCCTTGCCCTAATTTTCCGGATACTGAAGTTGATAGTGCATCAGAACTGCTCTGGGAAGCTTGTAAGTATTGATTTTTAGGACTAACCTCCAGAGATTCTGTGGGAAGTTAGGAGTATACCTGGGCACCTATAACTTTAACGAGCAGCATAGATAATCTTCCACATAGCTAGATGTCAAAACTATGCCCAATGACCTCAAGCAGTTTCTACTCAGACAAATTTGTATCTTGAAATATATACCTCTCTGCTAATATGTCTCTCTGCTCTCAGCTCCTGAGTTAAAATCAAAGGAAGAAGTATTTTTCTTCCCCTATTTACTCTGCTGTTTGTCACATGATAGTATTTGAGTCTTCAAAACTATCCTTGTGTTGTAGCTTCTCACTGAATAAAAAATAAATGATTTACCCTTAATTTTATGTTCTAGGAAATGCATGGCATCAGAGAGCACCACATGAGCTTTTCCCTTCAGAAAAGGTTGAATACAAGGACATTTTGTTATTAATGTTATTTTGACTGACAATAATTTAAAACATTTGTGGGTTCCAATGTGATGTTTTGATATTTTTATACAATGCGGAGTGATTTTAAAAATCTAGGTAACATATCTGTTACCTTGTTTACCTAGAATTCTATGGTGAGACATTTGAAATGTACTCTCTTAGCTATTTTCAAATAAACAATGCATTATTATCGGTTATTCCTCCAGTCTATTTGACACTTAGTAGCATTTGATCAATAATTTTCCATTCCTTCCCTTCCAATTCTTCAATCCCTTGACACTATTCTGTGTGCTCCTACGAATTCAACTTTTGTAGATTCCACATGTAAATGAGATCATATGGCCTTTGTCTTCTGTGTGTAGATTAGAACAATATCCTCTAGATTCATCAATATAGTTGTATATGGCAGGATTTCCTTATTTTTTATAGGCTGAATAGTATTTCCATATATTTCCACATTATTTTTTATATTTATTGGTTTCTGGACACAGGTTGATTCCACGGCTTACCTATTGTACAATAACGCGGGAATGTAGATGTCTCTTTGACCTGATTTCAGTTCTTTTGGATATATATACCCAGATCATATAGTTCGGTTTTTAGCATTTTGAGAACCATCCATATTGCTTTTCACAATGGCTCTGCTAATTTACATTCCCATGAAAAATATGCAAATGGACCTTTTCTCTTCATCCTTAATAACACTTTTAAAAAAATCCTTTTGATAAAGGTGTTTCTAACAGATAAAATGTTTTACTTTGTGGTTTTAATTGTGTGATTTTAATCTGCATTTTCCTAGTGATTAATGATATTGAGGATTTTTCCCTACATCTGTTGGCCACTAAACAAAAAAAGTTCTAAATCTATTTTCTTTCCTTCTGACTACCCCAGCTTATTCTATCCCTTTTCTAAGAAGGACAAATATTAAAAAAATATAGATGTGTAGTGATTGCCATTCTTAGCTTAGAAGTATTTTCCTTTCCAGCCAACTATTTTGGATATGTTAAACATATCTGAACAAAGAAAATTGTTAAACCACAAGACCACATAATTTGGAGTCCTTTACAGATCCCTAGTCTACAGCTTTGTTTGTTCTTCTTATTTATTTCTTCATTTTCCTGAACTATAATTAACCACACTATCATCTAGGCTGACCAATAACCTAGTTGCTCAAGACTGAGGGAGATTGCAGGATGTGGATTTTCAGTACAAAAGCTGAGCTAATTCCAGGCACGCTGGGATGTGTTGGTCACCCTAATCTCATCGGATGTTCTCTTGGAGTGTACTTTTTTTACTTCCAGTGTAAGTTCTAATGTCTTATTTTGTAGAAAACATTTGGGATATCAGGTGGAAAAGTTCTCAAGTTTCTTTCCAACCCATTAAAAAAGTATCTGGTTGGGAAGTAGCTCGTGAGTTATCTCCTCTTTCTACTCTGTCTTCTGCCCCTTCATATCTAAATCATAAGAATATGTCCCTGCATGAATCAAGCTTGCTAGGAATTTTTTTCAAGCACACACTTTTGTAAAATATGATAGAGCATGACAAAATCCAAAGTTTTCTTTGTTCTTTGAAGTCCTCCTAATATGGAATAAACTTCCCTTCTACCCTTACATCCTGTCATTCTACTTCCAGCCCCAGAAGAGTCATTGAAATAGACTTCTTGAGTGATGTTGCTCTTCCTTGACTGGCAAAAAGTTGGACTGAACTTGGTTTTTTTATAAATAGAAGCCTTGGTTTTATTAGTATTATAAATTTTCTTGCCAGGGGAGATTATCTATGTTTACTTACTTGCTAATTTTTTAAAATTTCCTTGTTTATTTGAGTGGTGGAGTGATAGAGAGAAAAGGTAGACAGAGAGGGGAAGAGATTTTTTCATCCACTGGTTCATACCCCAGTTGCCCACAATTTTAGGGTTGAGTCAGGCTGAAGTCAGGGCCCAGGGACTCCAGCTAGGTCTCCCACGTGGATGGCAGAGACCCTAATACTTGACCTGTCATCTTCCGCTTCCCAGGATGCACACTGGCCAGGACGCTGTATTGGAAACAGAGGTAAAAATTGAATCCAGGCTCTCCCATATGGTTTGTAGGCATGCCAAACAGAAGCTTAACCCACTGTGCCACAACACCCACCCCTAAATAGAACTTTTAGAAGTGAAAAATATAGTTACTGATATTAACACACTCAATGGACAGATAAAAAGTAGCTTTTATATGGTTGGGAATGGCACAGATACATGGGAAGACAGGTCTGTTGGAGACTGAGATGAAGTTGCCCTCATTTTCCTTTGAACGTCATACTTTAAATCATAAAATATTCAAGTAAGAGGGTACTTCAAAAAGTTTGTAAAAATGGGAAAAAAGGATTATTTGGGGAGCAGAAAAGCTTGAAATCCATGCATACAAGGGATCTTCAAGCAATTCATAGGGAAGTGCATATTACCAAAAAAACCTGTGCATTGATATCTAAAGTTTTTGCACCAAAATATATACTTTTTAAAATTCCATTTCCACAAACTTTTTGAAGTCCCACATATTTCTCCATCTTGAATACAAAACCCACTCTTCCTATACATTGTCAACTCCCTTCTAGTTATTCAATTTGAAAAATAAAAGGAAAATGCCTTTTCTCTCTTCACTTTCTTCACGAATCCTGTAGTCTGTCTCTTTAATGCACTCCACTGAACCTGCTCTTGATGAACACCAGTGATTACCTTGTTGCTAAATGTTATAGAAAATGTTTACCTCTGATCTGTGATTTAAATATAAGTTATTTTATTTATTTATATTTATATTTATTTATATTAATATTTATATTTACATGAAAACACAGAAAGTGGGAGTGAGAGACACACAGAGAAAATTGATAGACAGAGATCTTCCATTTGCTGGTTCACTCCCCAAATACAATAGCCTGTGTGGAGTTAATTCAAAGCCAGGACCCTAAAACTCAATCCAGGTGCCCCATGTGAATGGAGGAGACCCAGGATCTTGAGTTATCATCTGCTTCCACACTGGGTATGCATTAGCAGGAGGCTAGAATCAAAAATGGACCTGGTACTTCAACCCAGGTATTCCAATATGAGATATGGGCATCTCACGTGATGTCTCTAACAATTGTTACAAATGTCTGTCCCTAAATATATTCTTTATTTTATTTATTTATTTATTTATTTATTTTTTTTACAGGCAGAGTAGACAGTGAGAGAGAGAGACAGAGAGAAAGGTCTTCCTTTGCCGTTGGTTCACCCTCCAATGGCCGCCGCGGTCGGCGCGCTGCGGCCGGCGCACCGCGCTCATCCGATGGCAGGAGCCAGGAGCTTTTCCTGGTCTCCCCATGGGGTGCAGGGCCCAAGCACCTGGGCCATCCTCCACTGCACTCCCGGGCCACAGCAGAGGGCTGGCCTGGAAGAGGGGCAACCGGGACAGAATCCGGTGCCCCGACCGGGACTAGAACCCGGTGTGCCGGCGCCGCAAGGCGGAGGATTAGCCTGTTGAGCCACGGCGCCGGCCCCTAAATATATTCTTTAAAAAAATTATAGTAACAGAAATAATAATATAAAAATCATCCATAATTCTCCCATACAGAACTAAATAGTTATTTTCTGTGCTTTTGTCATCATTTACAACTCTAGATTTTAGTTACAATGCTTCCCCTCCACTTTAAAATGATTATGGCCATATTCATAAATCTATAGGAATTCCTTCTCAGGTTTTTGCTAAACCCACATCCAGTACCCAAAATAAATTCAAGCATTGATTTTCCCAACTTTACATTCTCTTCTTACTGTTGGATTTATTCTATAGATTTTCCCAGGCCAAGTTATTTATTTTATAGCATGATAGATTTTATCTTCAACTTGTATTATGTGACTTGCCACTTCTCTTTCTAAATACCAAGTTCCATTAAATTTGTTGCAGTGACACAATCTCAAAATTCCACTATCATCATTTCCTCATCTGCACTTACCCCATTCCAAATATTGTATATTGATGCCACCATTCTCAACCCAGTTACTTTGTATTACTTTTGACTTGTCCTCTCCTACCCCACATCCAGCCAGTTACCAACTCTTACCAATCGAATCTCCTTCACACTTCTTAGATCCAAGACTTTCTTACTCCTGGGTGTGAGTTCTTAACCTTTTAAAACTTCATCTCCTGTAAAAAAGAATGAAATCCTGTCCTTAGCAACAAAAGTGATACAACTGGAAAACATTATACTTAGTGAAATAAGCCAGTCCCAAGAAGACTAATACCATATGTTTTCCCTGATCTGTGGTAACTTATGGAATACAAAATAATGTAATGTATATAAGCAAAATTGACATTTTGAGAATTAGTTTTTACAGCCCTTGTCTCTACTGTTGAGGAACAGTTTTTTTTTTCTTCCTATTTGTTGAATACTTAGTGGAGGGTTAATGTTATGATTATGAAACAAACTGAAAGTATGTCATTGTAAAAAATACAAGAAAGAATATGAAAAGGAGGTGGGAGGGTGAAGGTGTGGGTAGGAGAGAAGGTAAGGTGGGAAGTATCACTATACATGAAATTTTTTCACCTTATATAAATAAAAAATGAAAAAAATTCATATGTGCAATTGTCTTCTAAATGGAGATTTTACCTCTAGGCTTGGTCCTCTTTAATCAGTTCTCCACATTGCTGCCTACATGATGTTTTGAAAATATAAATCTGAGTATTGAAGTATGGTTCTAGGCTCTTAAATAAAGCAGATGCATATTTGTAAGTAATTGCAGTACTTGTTTTAGTCTTTTTTTCTTTTTTTTCCTTTTTTTTAAGATTTACTTATTTATTCTAAGGGCAGAGAGAGAGATCTTCCATCTGCTGGTTCACTTCCTAAATGGCTGCAATGGCCAGAGCTGGACTTATCTGGAGCCAGGAACTAGGAGTTTCTTCCGAGTCTCCCTCGTAGGTACAGGGGTCCAAGTTCTTGGGCCATCCTCAGCTTCTTTCCCAGACACATTAGCAGGGAGCTGGATTGGAAGTGGAGCAGCTGGGGCTCCAATAGGAGCCCGTATGGGATGCTGGCATAGCATGTGGCAGCTTTACTTGCTACACCATAGTGCCAGCCTCTTGTTTAGCCTTTCTAAGCTTCAATTTCCTCATCAGTAAATTGGGATTATAATCAGAGCTTTGTTGTGATGATTAAATGAATGATCTGTTTGGTAGAGTGACTTGTATATAAGAATATTTGATTGCTGCTATTATCATGTTTTTTTTTTATTGTGCTTGAATTTGTTACAATTCTTACTGTCTGAGTTCCTTCAATGCTTCTCTGTTTTGTTTGAGATAAATTCTATAAGGGCTTTTGTCATGATGACTTGTCTAGTTTTTCTAAACTCCTTCTACTTTCCTTTCTCCCTCTCCTCCTGTCTTAGTGAATTATTTACAGCTTTTTCTTTAAGAATTATATATTTATTTGAAAGGCAGAGTTGCTGAGAGACAAAGAGAAAGGGATTTATAGAGAGACAGAGATCTTCCATCTGCTGGTTCACTCTTCAAATAATCACAATGGCTTGGGATGGGCTAGGCTGAAGTGAGTAGCAAGGAGCTTCTTCCAGGTCTCCCGCATGATTGCAGGGGCCCAAGCACTTAGGCCATCTTCTGCTGCTTTCCTAGGCACGTTAGCAGTGAGTTGGATCAAAACTGGAGCAGCCAGAACTTGAACCAGCATCCCATATAGGGTGCTGCTAGATTTTCCTGCTAGGCTATGGCTACACTACAGAGCTGTCTATATGTACGGTTTTTTCGATAGCATTCATTCTTTTTTGTACAGTTTTCAATATTTCTTGATTTCAACTATTTTCCTTACTAAATCTAATGCCTTGTTCACAGTTCTGTTCTCGTTTAGTATTTCTTAAAGAACTTTTTCTCTCAACAGTGTTGACATAATCTGGATCAAGTATACTGTTTGTTCTCTTAATTTCCTGAGAATACTATTTCTATCATAAAATATTATTCAGCATATTATGATTATTTTCCCCAGGAGGCTGTGCCTATTTTGGAGGCACTAATAACATCTTATAAAACATCGTTTCATGAATTTTGGAAAAATAATAGTTGTCACTCAAATGTTGAATGGCGTGCAAGTTTTAGATATTCATAAGGGTAGTAGTATCCTAACATAGAAATGACATAACCCATAAAATAAATAGTATTAAATTTAAAAATAAATAATTAATTGCTCAAGTGACTCATAAAACCAAGAAATTATATATTTCCTTGAAAATTTTATGTTTTGGAGTGATTTGAAGAAGAGGATAATGTTGGAACTATTTCTTTAAGGTACAAGGCTTGATTAGGTAAAAGTAACAGAGGAAAACTGTTAGGAAAAGGGAACTATAGAAACAAAGTTAGAATAACTGTACTGGGTCCAGAATTGTGGTGTGGCAAGTTAAGCCTCCACCTGTGACATCAACATCCTATCCACCTCCTTGCTATTGTGCCTGGGAAAGTAATAGAGGATGGCCCGAATGCTTGGGCACCTGCACCCATGTGGGAGACCAGAAGAAGCTCTGGGCTCCTGGCTTAGTCCTGATCATTGTGTCCATTTGGAGAGTGAACAGGGGATGGAAGATATCTCTCTACCTCTGCCTTTCAAATGAATAAAAACTATATCTTAAAAAAAAAACAAAAAACATAGTCATACAAAATGTTCCCTCTGCATTAAGCATCAAGTTGGCTCTGAGATTAGAATATTGTAGGTTTTTTTTTTTTCTCTCACTAATTCCATGAGCTAGACAGATGAGGAAACTGATGGTCAGAAAAGGTTATACAATGTTACTATTTAACTACAGGATTCAAATCTAGTTCTGTCTGATCCTTATAGATTGGTTTCTCCACAGTAGGCTCTTATCTGACTCATAGAATGAATATTTGAGATGAAAACAATGAATCTAAACCTGATTCTGGAATCAGTTTTTCTAAGTCAGGTGGAGGAAAAATTTTTGTCTTTTCTGTCAGCCATAACAGTCTCTCAACTGATCTACACAGTGGAATTAAAGGGACTCAGGCCAGTGCCGTGGCTCTCTAGGCTAATCCTCCGCCTGCAGCACCAGCACCCAGGGTTCTATTCCCAGTCGGGGCGACGGATTCTGTCCTGGTTGCTACTCTTCCAGTCCAGCTCTCTGCTGTGGCCCGGAAAGGCAGTGGAGGATGGCCCAAGTGCTTGGGCCCTGCACTTGCATGGGAGACCAGGAGGAAGCACCTGGCTCCTGGCTTCGGATTGGCGCAGTACGCTGGCCTTAGCAGCCATTTGGCGGGTGAACCAACAGAAGGAAGATCTTTTTTATTTTTTTATTTTATTTTTGACAGGCAGAGTGGACAGTGAGAGAGAGAGACAGAGAGAAAGGTCTTCCTTTGCCATTGGTTCACCCTCCAATGTCCGCCACGGCCGGCACGCTATGGCCGGCGCACCGCGCTCATCTGATGGCAGGAGCCAGGTGCCAGGTGCTTTTCCTGGTCTTCCATGGGGTGCAGGGCCCAAGCACTTGGGCCATCCTCCACTGCACTCCTGGGCCACAGCAGAGAGCTGGCCTGGAAGAGGGGCAACCAGGACAGAATCCGGAGCCCCAACCAGGACTAGAACCCGGTGTGCCGGCGCCGCAAGGCGGAGGATTAGCCTGTTGAGCCACGGCGCCGGCCAAGAAAGAAGATCTTTCTCTCTTTCTCTCTCACTGTCTAACTATGCCTGTAAAAACAAACAAACAAACAAACAAAAAACAAAAACAACAAAACCATTAAAGGGACTGGTCAGAATCACAGTTTGGCAAAAATATTCAGTAAGCTTGCTACCATATACTTTTCTGCATGTATGGTGGACAATGTTAATAGATGAAATGGTACTTTTTAATTGGGCCTGGTATAGAGCCTCCACATCTTATTTACGGAATATTCGTTACAAGGTTTTGGTTCATTTATATCCATTTCTTCTACTTGATAGCACTCTAATTTCCTTATAAGGAATTACCTTGCCATTATTGGGAGCAAGCTGGATAGAACTGGAAAACAAGGTAAATCATCCTCTCACTATGAGGGAGGAATGGTGACCTACTGTGTGGGATGAGCTCCTTCTGCCAGACCTGTCTCAGTAGGACCAACAAGTAAGATGTGACCTAAGCATGGTTAGAGGAAAGCCTTAGTTCCTATTAGAATGATGAGCAAATTGTTCAGGCTGGACAATAGAAAAAAAACAAAATAAAACAATGAAATTTCACTTATTCCAGAAACCCTGATGATGCAGTGGAATGTGACCTACTGACTTTTGGGTGTCTTTTATTTCTAGTCATCTTCTGTAACATTCTCATCTAATCTGTGAGCTTACCCCAAATATTATTTGATTAAGCTTTTTTTTTTCCCTTGGCAAACATCAGTGGCTAGCAACCAAAACAAAATTATAATCCATACCATTCTTGTTCAGAGTTGGCACATGATTTAAAACCCAGCAGGCCTATGATTTAATAACAATGGCACATTTAAATATAATAGGATTCAAATGTGGAAAATAGGCTGTGGTATTTTTATGTCAACTTGGCTAAGCTGAACTGTTTCCCACAACCCCCTTTACCATATGTTTCAGCTAGATTTTGTCAGAAGATAGAATGTTGTGAGATTTGGAAGGTAGAAGTTAAATAGGAGCCTTCATGAGATGACAGTCTCCATGGTCACTAATAGTGATGGACAACTGCAGAAGTGTCCTCATTCTCGTATGTCCAGATCTTCCCAGATGCTGTCTTTAGTGAATAAATGTGGAATGAAGAGTCTTCTATGTTCTAACCCACCCACTTTTTCTTTTTGCTCCTATTCTGGAAGTGGGATATATATCTGGTTTTCTGAATTCCGTGGAAAATTCCAATTTTTCCATTCTCTCCAGTTCTTCAAAGGGCACTTTTCCTGTATTCTCCAGTTCTGTTTTTTATTTCTCCAACCTCTGCAAGAATGGTTTAAGGACTTAATCCAATAATAAATCTCTTATTACCCTACAAGTTCTGTTTTGATGATTGAATCCTGATTGCAATATGTTTATTAATACCAGAATTTATTCTAGAAGAATGGAAAACTAGATATTAATCTATAATTGGTTCTTTGATTTGATTAAAAAAATTTTGACAGGCATAGTTAGACAGTGAGAGAAACAGAGAGAAAGGTCTTCCTTCCATTGGTTCACCCCCCAAATGGTACATTGCACCAATCCAAAGCCAGGAGCCAAGTGCTTCCTCCTGGTCTCCCATGCAGGTGCAGGGCCCAAGCACTTGGGCCATCCTCCGCTGCCTTTCCGGGCCACAGCAGAGAGCTGGACTGGAAGAGGAGCAGGCGGGACAGAATCTGGCGCCCTGACCGGGACTAGAACCATGGGTGATGGCGCCACAGGTGGAGGACTAGCCAAGTGAGCCCCGGCGCCGGCCCAATTTGATTAAATTTAAAGGCATTGATGTCTTTGCTGCCAGTTATAGACAGTGGTAAGTCATGGAATATAGTAGCAAAATAGTTTCTTAAATTTATATCTGTGGTTTACTGATAACCAAATGCCTATAGAAAGCAAAGCTTTGGGTCACCTCTAGTTGCTGCTATAGAACACTTTAATGAATATGCATATAATGTTATTATTGGTCAGTTGCATCGGAATATATGGAGAAAGAAAATAATCTCAGGGTTTTAAATTCCAGATCTAGGTGTGGATACTAGACTGAAAAGCTTCTATGACTGCTGTGTTTCATACAAAATTTCTTTAAACCAAACCTAAAAACTAATCTGTAGGGTGGCTAAATTCAATTCAAGCATAAGGTTTTCTTATATCAGAATTAAGGCATTAATTGGAAAGAGTAAGGCCATGAAAATTGGGGTTGAGAAATATGGGCTAAATCAGATGATGCAAAGGAACTTAGTACCTTTACATTTTATTGGAACTCATTTGCCAGTAGAAGTGACCATTCCCAGGTTTGTAGAATTTAGTCTCCACTTGCCTAGAATATAATTTTCAGGGCTGGCACTGTGGCATAGCTAGTAAAGCTGCTGCCTGCAGTTCTGGCACCCCATATGGTTCAAGAACCAGCTGCTCCACTTGCGATCCAGCTCTCTGCTATGGCCTGGGAAAGCAGTGGAAATTGGCCCAGGTGCTTGGGCCTCTGCACCCACATGGGAGACCCAGAGGAAGCTACTGGCTCTGGTTTCAGATCAGTCCGGCCCCAGCTGTTGTGGCCATTTGGGCAGTGACCAGCAGATAGAAGATCTCTCTCTTTCTCTGCCTCTGGCTCTTTGTAACCCTGTCTTTCAAATAAATAAATAAATAAATTTTAAAAATGTGATTTTCCTGATATGAAAACCTGACTTACAATAGTGTTGGTCTACCTCTACATATACTCTATCACCTCTTTTTCTCCAAGTTAAGACCCAGGTTCTGGTAAGCTTCCAGGGATCAGATAACAATCATGACCAGAATAGAGATTTAGCATACAGCAAAATAATTAGATTTACACAATTTATATTAACAATATGGAAATGGCTTGAAAAGATGTTGGTCAGTGTTGAATATAAGTTGGATTACATTAAATTTATCAAAATTGGTTCACTAAGCAAAGGTTCCTTATTAAATGTGTTCTGATTAGTTGCCAAATGTTTCTAAATTTTGGCATACTGTAGAAGACAGTATCAGGGCCGGCACCGGGGATCACTTGGTTAATCCTTTACCTGTGGCACCGGTATCCCATATGAGCGCCAGGTTCTAGTCCCAGTTGCCCCTCTTCCAGTCCAGCTCTCTGCTGTGGCCCAGGAGGACAGTGGAGGATGGCACAAGTGCTTGGGTGCCTGCACTCACATGGGAGACCAAGAGGAAGCACCTGGCTCCTGGCTTTGGATCTGCACAGGACCAGCCGTGGCGGCTATTTGGGGAATGAACCAACAGAGGGAAGATCTTTCTCTCTCTCTCTCTCTCTCTCTCTCTCTCTCTCTAACTCTACCTGTCAAAAAATGTTTTAAAAATATCAAAGACCTAGGAATATGACAAGATAGAGACAGATTATGTCAAAAGGCTTACTCAGCAAGGGCATGCAGGTTAAGTACTCCCTCAGGACACATGCATATCCTATTGGGATGCCTGTTGGAGTATTGGCTACTCTGCTTCTGATCCAGTTTCCTGTGAATGCATCCTGTGAAACAGCAGATGCTAGCTGAAGTGCTTGGTCCCCTACCACACACATGGGAGACCCAGATGGAGTTCTGGGCTCCTGGCTTCAGCCTCTTTTGGTTCTGGCTGTTGCAGGAATTTGATGGATGAAACAGTAGACAGGAGACTCTCTCTCTCTCTCTCTGGACATAGCAATACTGTACTTTGAAGATTCTTCCTTTTACTGCATGCACTCTGTTCTGCTTAATGATCAATATACTTAGATTTAAAAATTGGCAATACCAGGGCAAGGCATAGACAATTTCATTGTCATGACCCTCAAAATTTGCTATCATTTAATCCAAGGGGCTCTGCTTTTCCTCCCCCTACAAAACTACTAATACTTTAGTACTTTGAATTTGAAATGCTGTTATTTCATTTAGTTTGAACTTGTGTCTTCCTTTTCTAGGTTGAGAGAGAGAAAAAATAATACCTCCTTTTCTTCCTTTTCTTAATTTTCTCAAGACAGCTGGCTCATTGCCCAGTCATATTGGCAATTCACACTCCTAATTTATGCTGGAGATGATAAAGCCCCATCCTTGTGGATGCCACCTTGCATATGCACAGAAGCATATGGAATCAAAAAGTGCCAGACCCAGCTTTGCACTCCAGGAATGTGTGGGAGGGCTCACCAGCACGTATAGGGTGAAGAAAAAGGAGACATGAGTAAAACTCATGAAGCAAACTAAGTCTTCTTCACTCCTCTCTCTTGGATATTTTAATACACATAAATATATGTATATATAATGGATATAATTCTGAAAAATATATATTGCTTAACAGGTACTAAATATTTTTTCTATTTAAAGGAATTTTATTTTTTTTTTATTTTGGAGGGAATCTTTGTGTAAGCCCCCCAGTTTTAAGGAAAATGTATATCTTCTTCAATGTTTTTTATTGTCATTGTCTCTGTATAACCACAAGTTTCATGAGGATGGAAGATGGTTTTGTACTAATAAATTCAATGATAATTTTTTATTTAATTTGGAAAATTATGTAAGACTGTAAATGAAGTGAGATTTTTATTTTCCACTTTAAATACAATGCTAATTTCATTAATGCTCTAATTGTAGCCTGGTGAAATACATACCACAGAGGAAGTCTTGAATTTCCCTGGACACATTTTTACATTATTGTGTTTTGTATTTGTATAAACATTGAACTCTGCCCAGTTCTTTCAAGACCTATTAACATTCATCCTCAGAACATCAACTCTCTCCATTTTGTAGTCAATGAGTGCTCTAGTTAATGGGGCAAACCTATTCCCTGGAGGTTGTACTTAGTCTTGTCCTAGAAATAAATGTAAATATGTTGCCATAGTTCCAAGTATTAAGCAAGTTTTTATTAAAACAAATGCCTTTATCCATTCAAGCAGACAAAGGCGCTGAGCCTGAGCAAGGAAACAAAGATGTCCCAATCAATCAAGATGAGAGAAATTTCCAGATGAAAATGATCCTTTTATTAGACTTGTTTATGCATATTTTGGTTAAAGTAGTATCAACCTAAATACTAACATGATACTTATTTGCAAAAATTACAGTGAAATTCTATAGAATTAAATATATTACCACGCATCAATTATTCATTGCAATGAAACATCTATTAGCTGCTTTCTAGCATAGTTTCTTCACTTCTGCTAATAATTCTGATATTACTTTAGGAGATATTACTCTCTCTCTAGGTCCAGAGTGAGGCAGATGACCCAGCACTCAACCCACTGGCCACATTGCATTCCCTGAGCACCAATGCTTGTTTCAGGGTGGTCATGTGATTCTCCTGAGAGTTATTGAGAGGCAGCAATACTTCTTCAGTGTTCAGTGAAAGGTGAAAAGCTCTTTGTTTTTCCTAGTGGGTATGAACTTTGGAGGTTTAGCACTAGGGCTGCTGCAGTCATTTTGCAATCACATGGGAAGTAGGGCCAGCATCAAGGTAGCAGATCCACAGCAACAGAGGTGGAGAAAATGATTTTTGGTACCATCCTGATTGTTTAGTATTAGATACAGAAGTTCTCAGACTCACTATTCCCCTCTTTTTTGTCTTAATACTGTTACTAATGGCAAAAATAACTCCAACTTGTACTTTTATAAATATTTTTTTTTTATTTTTATTTATTTATTTATTTTTTTTGACAGGCAGAGTGGACAGTGAGAGAGAGAGAGACAGAGAGAAAGGTCTTCCTTTGCTGTTGGTTCACCCTCCAATGGCTGCCGCGGATGGCGCGCTGCGGCCGGCGCACCGCACTCATCCGATGGCAGGAGCCAGGTGCTAGGTGCTTTTACCTGGTCTCCCATGGGGTGCAGGGCCCAAGCACTTGAGCCATCCTCCACTGCACTCCTGGGCCACAGCAGAGAGCTGGCCTGGAAGAGGGGCAACCGGGACAGAATCCGGCGCCCCGACCGGGACTAGAACCCGGTGTGCCGGCGCCGCAAGGCGGAGGATTAGCCTGTTGAGCCACGGCGCCGGCCCAACTTGTACTTTTATTAAAACTAACATCATTACTTGGTAATGGGGATGTTAAGAGATAGAAAACACTGATTTCTAACTTCAAAACACTCATAGTCCATGAGAAAACACAGACACACACACACACACACACACACACACACATTTTTCTAATATATGAAAGTAATGCATGGAATTTTAAAGCATAGGTTAGGGTGGCACTGGGCCCAAGAATTCTTACTGGAGAGGTGACATTTGTATTAAACCTTTGAAGAAATGCATATTTAAATAAAATTAGCATAATTACTACATAGAATTTGATTCTTTCAAAATCAGACCCTAATATAAGATCTAGGTGCAAGTGATTTTCTTGGGAGTGAATTCAAGGAACCAAGAGTGAGATAACGGGAAAAATGAGAATCAATTGGGAGAAAAGCCATTAAGGGCACTGAATGAATGAATTACTATGTGCACATCAGACTCAGTTCTACTGATGATCCTTTGAGAATCCATCATGCTAGGGATGCCACTGAATTTGTCCATGACCCTCACCCCTAACTGATTGAGTTCTGTTCCTAGAATTGCATCTCCCTGCACTTTTTGGCTGCATATGTGCTGTGGCAGGTTCTCTTTTGCAGTATTGGATGAGGCTCTCAGGGAGAGCTGTCAGCATGCTGGGACTCTGTCTGCATGCTGGGAACCACTTGTGGGTACACTGAAGGGTGTGGAGCAGCATCAACCTCATCTGATACAGGTCCCATTTTCTGTGAGAAGTTTTATCATTCCTGTTCTTTCCACAAATTCCTAGAGACTCATACTCCAGTGCTTTTCATTGGTTCTGAATCCTGAACTCCAGTGAATTATCTATCTCAGCTACTTTCCTCCTTCTGCTTTGTGCCAACTCCCAGTGAAGGTCAGTCATTTGTCTTTGATTTCTTCTGAATACTTTCAGGAAACTTGTTTTGATGGAAATGTGTGTGCAGCTAAATCTTCAGAGATGAGGCCAAGACTAGAGTTATCATCTCCACATACAAATGCCTTACAGCTTAATGTAACACATTCTTGGTCTTGAGAATTCCTAGGTTGCTATCCTGAGTTAGGTTCCTTAGAGCCTGAGATACTGACTTGGGCAATGCTTTACTGAGTGGCTCCAATTAAACTTATGGAGAAGGAAAGATGGGACAAGAGGGAAAGCTAGGCAAAAATGTGAATCCAACTGATCCTATCGTGAACTCTGGAACAACAATAGCAACAGAATATTATCTTTGATAAAGAGAAATGGGCAATCATTTTGTAATTTGTACTAGTTAGTGATTGGCTGCAGGCTCACTTGGGGAAAGGATGCAACCTCTCCGGCTTATCTAGTCTAGAATGATTCTATACATAGGTGATTCGCACAAGGGTGCAGCTGTGAGCTGATAGCAAGCAATGCTTGCAGAAGATGGGAATGTGGTGTGTGCACCTAGGCATTCTCTGGAAGGGATACTAATGTCCTTTATCTACTTGGCCACGCTACCATGCTAATTTCCCACTGGATGAGTTCCTCTCTCCTGACCTTCTACAAAAGTGTTATCTGCATTTTTCTCATGACTTCCCTTTTTTCTCTACATTCAGTCCACCTTTATTGTTTTAATACAAATAGAATTTGACATACTATTTAGCTTTCAATCATCTCACATAAGGCCTCCGTTGCTTGCCAAAAGCCTCACAAATGTTTAGTTAACCAATGAGTTACTTGCTTGGTTCCTCTGGTTCTTTTAAGCTTTTGGAAAAACTGATGGAGACCTTGAAATTTCAGCCTTCCACTATCCCTTTTCCGTTACTGAATGAGGTGCTATAATGTATTACTAAAGTGATTGCCTATGTTAATATTAGATTTGGTATTAAATAAAAAATTAGGTTTTTATTTTGAACAGCAATGGTTTTGCCTTTATAAAAGATGAATTACAACTATATGGTGAGATGTTTGTTTTTGTAGGGGCAAAGATGGCAGATGTATAGCACAGAGGTTAAGATGCTACTTGGTGTGCCTGCATCCTATATCGGAGTTCATGGATTTGATTCCCAGCTCCACTTCCAATTCAAACATCTTGTGAATGCACGGTCAGGGAGGCAAATGGGGCATACTTTTAATGGTCCAACATGTGATGCTAAGAACTTTAGGCTTTATCCTGAAAACCATGCCATTTTCAGACTGGCATTTAAATGAAAAGACGTTTCTCTCTCTAGATTCTCTGTGGAGTGGCTGCCAAGAATGGTAATATTGGGGCAAGGACATCAGTTATGTCGCTTTTTCACAAAATCATGAAAAATGATGTTTCCAAATGCAGATTATAACAGTAGTGATAAAGATAACTGTAAGCTTAAATGACATTTAAATAGTAAATAGGGCGGGATCAGATGATTTATAGCATATAGATAGGAGGGAATGAATACTCAAGAATATTGGCTTTTGTGCTTGTAGACTATCATTCTGCTAATTCACCCTCTCTTCTTCTTTTAGCTTTTTTCTATTCCATAAAATAAAAATGATATTATATTGTATATACTTTATAGTATATCATGAACATTCATTGTAATAAACATGGTATAAAGGAAAAATTCATATCAATTTTAATAGCTGCCCAGTGCTTTAATATAAAAATGTAGAATAATTTATTTAGATTATATCTTATTGTAGGCATTTAGATTGTTACTGTTTTCAAATATTACAAACCATGCTATTAATAATCTTTAAATCTAAATATTAGTTCATAGTTTTAATATTTTATTAATTATTTGAGAGGTAGAGTTACAGACAGTGAGAAGGAGAGACAGAGAAAGGTCTTCTGTCTGTTGGTTCACTCCCCAAATTGCCACAGCAGCTGGAGCTATGCCGATCCGAAGCCAGGAGCCAGGAGCCAGGAGCCAGGAGCTTCTTCCTGTCTCCCATGCGGGTGCAGGGGCCCAAGGACTTGGCCCATCTTCTACTGCTTTTCCAGGCAACAGCAGAGAGCTGGATAGGAAGAGAAACAGCCGGGACTAGAACCGGCACACATATGGAATGCCTGCACTGCAGGTGAAGGATTAACCTATTGCGCTATGGTGCCGGCCCCATTTAAATCCAAGCATTAGTTTATAGTTTGAATCATTATTTCAGGATATTTCTTGGAAAGGAAAACCTGAATATTTAAAACTTTTGATAAATATTGCCAAATTTTTCTCTGGAAATTTATGTCTCAAGATATTCAGGAAGCTGATTCTATCCCTAATCTCTTTGATAAACTTTATCACACCCCAGTATCTCTTCCTTAGCTTGCAGTTCCTCTGTAGAATCCTTCATTAAATTAAGAGAGTGCCACAAAGATAAACTAAGAGACAAGACCTTGAATCGCAAAGACTCAATTTGCTCCTTTAGGTAACATCTCAGTGCTAGCCTGCATGATGAGAGATTTGCAGCACCTTACAGTCCAGGAGGTGCAATACCCAATCTACCCTTAGATCCAGATAGACCAGAGCCCACCTTTGCCATCTCAGAGGGACACACACTGGTCCCTATCATTGACCAAAGGAAGTCCAGAAGCACTGTAGACCAATCAGAGGCCCACACGTGAGCTGGTAACACACTGCTCACCTCCAACTTTGAAGTATAAGATTCATCGTCTTTAATCCCTCAGAAGTCTGAGGACTGAGCCTTAGCTGCCTGGCCCCTTGTTACCACCGCCTTGGTGTCTGTAATTTGTTTCGTGTGCATGGGGTAGCAGACCTAGTTTTGGGGGTTTTATAGCAAATACTCCACCCAGTTTTAGGGGTGTTTATAACATTTATAAAATCACCTACCCTTTTATTCGATGTGTCCTGGATATGCTACTTTGTGAATGAAGCTTTTTCAGCATTAGATAAATGTAATTGTTTTGATGATCATTTTTACTTTAACCTAGATTTTAAGTAGATTTTTGGGCTCTGAGGAATTTTTATGATTCTTGTGAGAAATATTGTTTTGAATGTGGACACTAGCTTTCCTTTTGAATAAAAAAGAATCAACGTAAACATTTATTTGCATTTATTAATCAACTGATACTTAGACATTATGCTTATCCGTCTAAGTAAGTATTAATTCAATAAATATTTATTGAAAGTTCATACTTATTCTCAGTAATGTAGATAAAGCCTCTTTCCTACTCTTGGAATTTAGACTCATCCAGTAATCATGATGACAATAATGGTAACAGAATCTTGCATTTATGTGGTGTTCCATATGTTATGAGTGTGTTTTCATAACAGCCTATGAAGCAATTAATATTATTATCTTCAAGAAGCATACAAAAAAGAAAATAAGATAGGTCAGTGTATTTGATGTCACTGTATGTGATGTCACTGTTCCAAGTCACAGACTGCAGTAGAAGCCCGGGGAAGAGGCTCCCAGTCAGTCTTGCAAGGGTGGACCTCAGCAAAGTCTTCCTGGAGAAGCCAGTATCTGAATTGAGGCATCAGGACTGAAGAGGAGTTATCTTGATGTGCCCTCAAAGCATTTATTTTTATAAATATGTCATGAAGCGGGCCTTGCTGTGCACTTGATTAAACTACTGAGAGCTTGGGACTTCCGCATCCCATATCAGAGTGCTGGCTCCAGTCCCAGCTGTTCTGCTTTAGTTCCAGCTTCCTGCCAGTGTGTTTGGAAAGGCAGAAAGTGATAGTTCAAGTACTGGGATTCCTTCCACCCTTGTGAGAGGCCTGGATGGAGTTACTGGCTGCTGGTTTGGTCTGGCCCATGTCTATCGTGTACATCTAGGGAGTGAATCAGTGAATGGAATATGTGTCTCTCTCTGTCTTTCAGTCCCTCTGGCTCTCTTTTTGCCTTTCAAATAATTAAATAAATACATCTTTTAAAAAAACATACTTCAGGGACCTTGTTTGTTTTATAAAGCAATGTCCACTTTGAGGAAGGATTCCCTGTCCTCTTGCAGAGAGTATGCCAAGTGATTCTTGAAATTTCTTTTTGGGAGTATTGTCTTTCACTATTTTCAGTCTCATTCAATATTCAGTCCTATGACTTTTAGATTGTGGCTCTACTGCTGTATACTACAGTAGTGTAAGTCAAGGTTACTGGTGACTTTCTAATTGGAAAAATCAAATTAAACTTTTAGTCCTTCAATTATTTGACAACTTTTGCAAATTTAGAATTATTGAAATTTTCTATTACAATCTAACTATCTACATCAGAAATCTGGAAGCTATTCTATGTAACTTTCCCTCACTTGTCTCATCCATAAACTCTTGTCTCTTGTCTCATCCCCTTGCCTTTACATATTCACCTTTCCCATGGATAAACATATGAGACCCATTGGGAGTAATTTCTAAGCCATTATCAATGGACTATCATCTGCTTCAGGATTCCTTACCAATAGAATTTAGAATTTAGATTCATATTCAGAATTTGAAGCAAATCCCACAATTGATGTGCTTTTGCATTGTTCTAAAACACTTAAGTTTAGCTATTTTTGAAACTGTTGTATCAGAGATAAACCACATATTCAGTTCTCTTTAACTGCTCCTGTATTCTCTTATCTGGTTGATTCCACTGGTTTATAGGAACACTAGGTGGGGATCATTTCTAGTACAACAAAACTATTTAATTTTTAGATATTAAAAGCTGTAGATATATTGATGCCCTCATATGTAAATTTGGGGGTAATAATAGTAATGCCTAGGACTATTTTGAGGATTAAATGACCTAATGCATATAAAACATCTGAGTTAATGCTAAGCTTGTTATAATTTTTCAAGGATATTATTTATGTATTGCTATTTCTGTTGTTTTTGTAGGTGACAGAGAGAGACTCTTGGTGAAAATGATGTTCAGTATGGTTCTTTAAAAAGTGGAGGAATGGAGCAAGCATGTTATGGTGCAATGCGTTAAACTACCTCTTGGGATATCTCCCATAATAGAATGCCTGGGATTGAGTTCCACCTCTTCCTCCAATCCAACCTCCTGCTAATGCACCTAGGGGGCAGCTGAGGATGGCTCAGGAACTTGGGTCCCTGTCACCCATGTGGGAGACCCAAATGGAGTTCCTGGCTCCTGGCTTTGGCCTGGCCCAGCCTGGCTGTTGGTTGCATCTGAGGAGTGAACCAGTGGTTAGAAGATCACTGACTCCCTGTGGCCTCCATTCCCCCAGCTCTCTGTTACTCTTCCTTTCAAATAAGTGCACATAAACACTTTAAATCAGTGAACATTATTTTTTTAAAAAAAATGTAGGGAATCAGAATTTGAACTGATTGAAGTATAGGGAAGACTCCAGGGATGGATGGCAGTATAAGTCAACTTTTAGTGGAACAAAAATACAGATAATCAGTAATGTCCCTGAATTTCTGTAGTTTGCACTTTTACTCTTTCTCACTAAATATGACTATCCATGCTGAAATCCATGGTACTGGAGCAGGATTTATCCCTGTGTACTCCATATATGAGTGTGGATGAAAAATAAAAGATTAAAACCACACAGTTTCACTCAGCTATTGTAATTATGAGACTACCCAATCAGAAGTAAGCTGCTACTTGGATATGCACTATTTGTTCTTACAGTGTTGTAAGTGTCTTAACAGCCTTTCTCTCTATTTCCTCATGGTTTGTTCTCAAATCACTGTTTACATCTCTCATATTAGGAATTCTTGGTAAGGAGCTATTGGACAGAATAGGTAGGACTGTTGAATTGGAATGAAGAGATAACGGGCTTGTTCTGGCTCTGATTGGGCAAGTGATTTATCTCTTAGATCACGTTGCAAACAGTGGGCCAAATCCAGCCTGCCTGCTGTTTTCATTCAACCTGTGAGCTAAGCATCATTCTCACATTTTAAAAAAATATTTTATTTGGGGCGCGGAGCCAAGATGGCGGAATAGTGAAGACGCGCACTAGCAGTCCGCAAAAAGATAGTTTAATAAAAACAGAGTTACTGTAGCCTCAGGAAAAATCTCACGGAAAAAAATGCAGTGGAAATTCTTCCGGACCCAGTGAATGAGATGCAGAGGACCTAGGGGAAAGTAAGTTTGTGAACGGCAAATTGTGCCTTAGTGGCACGGGAGCTGCCGGGAGGGACGGGAACCGGACGGAACACAGTCGCCATTGGAATCGAGCGCTTAAACGGGAGCCGATACAGGGATCCCGAGACACTGGCGGGGGGAAGCAGACGCCACGGGGGAAACAGCACAATTGAGGCGAGCCCACACGGACACTAGCCTCTTTCGTTGCCCACCCTGCTAATTCTAGCTAGACTGAACACAGTGGGACGGCGCGCGCCCGCCGGCTGAACCGGAAGCCGGGCGGAACACAGTCGCCATTGGAACTGAGCGCTTGAACGGGGGCCGATACAGGGATCCCGAGACACTGGCAGGGGAAGGAAACCCCCCACGGGGGAAACAGCACAATTGAGGCGAGCCTGCACGGACACTAGCCTCTCTCGTCACCCACCCTGCTAATTCGAGCTAGATTAAACGCAGTGGGACAAGGCGCGCCCGCCCATCACTGAGGCAGATGGAACCAAAAACCCGAGGCTGTAGAAACCTGAAGGGGATCCAAAAACTGGGAACACACCGCGCACACAAACTCCGTTACCTTGACAACCCAGAGAAAGAGTGTGGGGAAAAAAAAAAATGCCAAATAAAAACAGATTCCGAGGCAGCAAGATCAAGGAAGACGCTATGATGACCCCAAACGGAAAAGACACCCCAAGTCAGGATTATGAAGATAATGAGATAGAAGAAATGCAAGAAGCAGATCTCAAAGAATTGATAAGAACATTAAGAAGTTCTCAAAAACAAATTCTTGAACTACAGAAATCCTTAATGGATAAGATAGAAAATCTCTCTCGCGAGAATGAAGTACTACGGAGAAATCAAAACGAAATGAAACAACTAGTAGAACAAGAAGCTACGATAGTGACAAAAAATCTTAATGAATTGAAGAATTCAATAGATCAAGTGACAAGCAATCTTGAGGGCCTTAAAACCAGAATGGGTGAAGCAGAAGAGAGAATATCGGACCTAGAAGACAGAGAAGAGGAGAGGAAACAGTCAAACCAAAGACAAGAAGAGGAAATTAGAAAACTAAAAGATATTGTCGGGAATTTACAGGATACTATTAAAAGACCCAACATTCGGGTTCTAGGTGTTCCTGAAGGTATGGAGAGGGAGAAAGGATTAGAAGGCCTTTTTAGGGAGATACTAGCAGAAAACTTTCCAGGCTTGGAGAAAGACAGAGAAATCCTAATCCAGGAAGCTCATAGAACCCCTAATAAACATGACCAAAAGAGATCCTCTGCATGACATATTGTAATTAAACTCACCACAGTGAAGCAAAAAGAAAAGATCCTAAAATGTGCAAGAGAGAAACGTCAGATTACTCTCAGAGGATCTCCAATTAGACTTACAGCTGACTTCTCAACAGAAACCCTACAAGCTAGAAGGGAATGGCGAGACATAGCCCAGGTACTTAGAGAGAAAAACTGCCAGCCCAGAATATTATACCCTGCAAAGCTCTCATTTGTGAATGAAGGTGAAATAAAGACCTTTCATAACAAACAAAAATTGAAAGAATTTGTTGCCACTCGTCTAGCCCTGCAAAAGATACTTAAAGACGTGTTACACACAGAAACACAGAAACACGACCATCAACATGAAAGAAGGTAAACGAAGGGAACCTCACAGCAAAAGATCACAGGGAATTCAAAGCATACATTAGAAAATATCTGGCAAATGGCAGGGCAAACTTACCACTTATCAATAGTCACATTGAACGTTAAAGGTCTAAACTGTCCTGTTAAAAGACAGAGATTGGCTGATTGGGTTAAGGAACAAAAACCATCTATTTGCTGCCTACAAGAAACACATCTTTCCAACGAAGATCCATGCAGACTGAAAATAAAAGGATGGAACAAGATATACCACGCCAACAGAAATGAAAAAAGAGTGGGTGTAACCATCTTAATATCGGACTACATAAACTTTAACACAAAAACTGTTAAGAGAGACAAAGAGGGGCACTATATAATGATTAAGGGATCAATACTACAGGAAGATATAACAATTCTCAATGTATATGCACCTAATTACAGGCCACAGGTTTATTTAAAAAATTTGTTAAGAAACTTAAAGGGAGACTTAGACCCCAACACAATAGTACTGGGGGACTTCAATACTTCACTCACAGATATTGACAGATCGACAGGACAGAAGATCAACAAGGAGACAGTAGATTTAAACAACACTATAGCCCAAATGGATCTAACAGATATCTACAGAACTTTTCATCCTACACGTAATGAATTCACATTCTTCTCAGCAGTACATGGAACCTACTCTAGGATTGATCACATATTAGGCCATAAAGCAAGTCTCAGCAAATTCAAAAGAATTAGAATCATACCATGCAACTTCTCAGACCATGAGGGAGTGAAGTTGGAAATTAGCAACTCAGGAATCTCTAGAGCATATGCAAACACATGGAGATTGAACAACATGCTCCTGAATGAACAATGGGTCACTGAAGAAATCAAAAGAGAAATCAAAAATTTTCTGGAAGTAAATGAGGATAACAGCACAACATACCAAAACTTATGGGATACAGCAAAAGCAGTGTTAAGAGGAAAGTTTATATCAATAGGTGCCTACATCAAGAAACTGGAAAGGCACCAAATAGATGAGCTTTCAATGCATCTCAAGGATCTAGAAAATTTGCAGCAAACTAGACCCAAATCTAGTAGAAAAAGAGAAATAATCAAAATCAGAGAAGAAATCAACAGGATTGAATCCAAAAAAACATTACAAAAAATCAGCCAAACGAGGAGCTGGTTTTTTGAAAAAATAAACAAGATTGACACCCCATTGGCCCAACTAACTAAAAAAAGAAGAGAAAAGACCCAAATCAGTAAAATCAGAGATGAAAAAGGAAATATAACAACAGACACCACAGAAATCAAAAGAATCATCAGAAATTACTACAAGGACTTGTATGCCAGCAAACAGGGAAACCTATCAGAAATGGATAGATTCCTGGACACATGCAACCTACCTAAATTGAACCAGGAAGACATAGAAAACCTAAACAGACCCATAAGTGAGTCAGAAATTGAATCAGTAATAAAGGCCCTCCCAACAAAGAAAAGCCCAGGACCAGATGGATTCACTGCTGAATTCTACCAGACATTTAAAGAAGAACTAACCCCAATTCTTCTCAAACTATTCAGAACAATCGAAAAAGAGGGAATTCTCCCAAATTCCTTCTATGAAGCCAGCATCACCTTAATTCCTAAGCCAGAAAAAGATGCAGCATTGAAAGAGAATTACAGACCAATATCCCTCATGAACATAGATGCAAAAATCCTCAACAAAATTCTGGCCAATAGACTGCAACAACACATCAGAAAGATCATCCACCCAGACCAAGTGGGATTCATCCCTGGTATGCAGGGATGGTTCAATATTCGCAAAACAATCAACGTGATACACCACATTAACAGACTGCAGAAGAAAAACCATATGATTATCTCACTAGACGCAGAGAAAGCATTCGATAAAATTCAACACCCTTTCATGATGAAAACCCTAAGCAAACTGGGTATAGAAGGCACATTCCTCAATACAATCAAAGCAATTTATGAAAAACCCACGGCCAATATCCTATTGAATGGGGAAAAGTTGGAAGCATTTCCACTGAGATCTGGTACCAGACAGGGATGCCCACTCTCACCACTGCTATTCAATATAGTGCTGGAAGTCTTAGCCAGAGCTATTAGGCAAGAAAAAGAAATTAAAGGGATACAAGTTGGGAAGGAAGAACTCAAACTATCCCTCTTTGCAGACGACATGATTCTTTATTTAGGGGACCCAAAGAACTCTACTAAGAGACTATTGGAACTCATAGAAGAGTTTGGCAAAGTAGCAGGATATAAAATCAATGCACAAAAATCAACAGCCTTTGTATACACAGGGAATGCCACGGCTGAGGAAGAACTGCTAAGATCAATCCCATTCACAATAGCTACAAAAACAATCAAATACCTTGGAATAAATTTAACTAAGGACATTAAAGATCTCTACAGTGAAAATTACAAAACCTTAAAGAAAGAAATAGAAGAGGATACCAAAAAATGGAGAAATCTCCCATGCTCATGGATTGGAAGAATCAATATCATCAAAATGTCCATTCTCCCAAAAGCAATTTACAGATTCAACGCAATACCAATCAAGATACCGAGGACATTCTTCTCAGATCTGGAAAAAATGATGCTGAAATTCATATGGAGACACAGGAGACCTCGAATAGCTAAAGCAATCTTGTACAACAAAAACAAAGCCGGAGGCATCACAATACCAGATTTCAGGACATACTACAGGGCAGTAGTTATCAAAACAGCATGGTACTGGTACAGAAACAGATGGATAGACCAATGGAACAGAATAGAAACTCCAGAAATCAATCCAAACACCTACAGCCAACTTATATTTGATCAACGATCCAAAACTTATCGCTGGAGTAAGGTCAGTCTGTTTAATAAATGGTGCTAGGAAAACTGGATTTCCACGTGCAGAACCATGAAGCAAGACCCCTACCTTTCACCTTACACAAAAATCCATTCAACATGGATTAAAAATTTAAACCTATGACCCGACACCATCAAATTACTAGAGAGCATAGGAGAAACCCTGCAAGACATAGGTACTGGCAAAGACTTCTTGGAAAAGACCCCAGACGCACAGGCACTGAAAACCAAAATTAACTACTGGGATTGCATCAAATTGAAAATTTTCTGTACTGCAAAAGAAACAGTCAGGAAAGTGAATAGGAAACCGACAGAATGGGAAAATATATTTGCAAACTATGCAACAGATAAAGGGTTGATAACCAGAATCTACAAAGAAATTAAGAAACTCCACAACATCAAAACAAACAACCCACTTAAGAGATGGGCCAAGGACCTCAATAGACATTTTTCCAAAGAGGAAATCCAAGTGGCCAACAGACACATGAAAAAATGTTCAAGATCCCTAGCAATCAGGGAAATGCAAATCAAAACCACAATGAGGTTTCACCTCACCCCGGTGAGAATGGCTCACATTCAGAAATCCACCAACAATAGATGCTGGAGAGGATGTGGGGAAAAAGGGACACTAATCCACTGTTGGTGGGAATGCAAACTGGTGAAGCCACTATGGAAGTCAGTCTGGAGATTCCTCAGAAACATGAATATAACCCTACCATTCAACCCAGCCATCCCACTCCTTGGAATTTACCCAAAGGAAATTAAATGGGCAAACAAAAAAGCCGTCTGCACAGCAATGTTTATTGCGGCTCAATTCACAATAGCTAAGACTTGGAACCAACCCAAATGCCCATCAACAGTAGACTGGATTAGGAAATTATGGGACATGTACTCTACAGAATACTATACAGCAGTCAAAAACAATGAAATCCGGTCACTTGCAACAAAATGGAGGAATCTGGAAAACATCATGCTGAGTGAATTAAGTCAGTCCCAAAGAGACAAATATCATTTGTTTCCCTTGATTGGCGATGACTAACTGAGCACCAAAGGGGAAACCTGTAGAAGTGAAATGGACACTATGAGAAACAGTGACTCGATCAGCTCTTGTGCTGACTGTTGTTGTACAATGTAATACTTTATCCATGGTAGTATTTTTTTTTTTCTTTATCCTAGTACTAGTGGTTGAACTCTGTAATTAACACACAATTATTCTTAGGTGTTTAAATTTTAACTGAAAAGTGATCTCTGTGAAATATAAGAGTGGGAATAAGAGAGGGAGGAGATGTAAAACTTGGGACATGCTCAATCGGAATGGCCCCAAATGATGGAGTTAGAATTGTGCCAGGGAATTCCAATACAATCCCATCAAGGTGGCATGTACCAAGGCCATCTCATTAGTCCAAGTGATCAATTTCAGCTCACAATTGATCACACTGATAGGTCTAAGAGTCAAAGGGATCACACAAACAAGACTAGTGTCTGCTAATACTAACTGATAGAATGAAAAAGGGAGAGATGATCCAACATGGGAAGCAGGATACACAGCAGACTCATAGAATGGCAGATGTCCTAAATAGCACTCTGGCCTCAGAATCAGCCCTTAAGGCATTCGGATCTGGCTCAAGAGCCCATGAGAATATTTTAGGCATGGAAAGCTAAGACACTCTGGAAAAAACAGAAGACCTAAATGAAAGATCTCTGCGAGTGAGATCCCAGTGGAAAGAACGGGGCCATCAAAGAAGGAGGTACCTTTCTCTGAAGGGAGGAGAGAACTTCCACTTTGACTATGGCCCTGTGGGAATAAGATCGAAGTCGGCTAACCCTAAAGGCTTCCATAGCCTCGGCAACTCATGACCAGAGCCTAGGGAGATTACTGACGCCATAAACAAGAGTGTCAAATTGTTAAATCAACATCAGGAGTCACTGTGTACTTACGTCTCATGAGGGATCTGTCCTTAATGTGTTATCCAATGTGAAGTGATGCTATTACTAGTACTGAAACAGTATTTTTACACTTTGTGTTTCTGAGTGGGTGCAAACTGATGAAATCCTTACATAGTATATATTGAATCAATCTTCTTTATATAAAGATAATTGCAAATGATTAAAAAATCTTGGTGTTAAACTGGAAATTGCATAGACAATTAATCAATTTTTTTAAAAAAAAAATCATGTAGGATCTCTGTCCTTAATGTGCTGTACATTGTGAATTAATACTATAACTAGTACTCCAACAGTATTATCATTTTGTGTCTCTATGCGAGGGCAAACCGTTGAAATCTTTACGTAATATGTACTAAATTGATCTTCTGTGTATAAAGAGAATTGAAAATGAATCTTGATGTGAACAGAAGGGGAGAGGGAGCGGGAAAGGGGAGGGTGGGGGGAGGGAGGGAAGTTGTGGGGGGGGGAGCCATTGTGGTCCATGAGCTGTTCTTTGGAAATTTATATTCTTTAAATAAAAGCTTTATATAAAAAAAATATTTTATTTATTTACTTGAGAGGAAGAGTTACAGAGAAGGAGAGACAGAGGGAAAGATTTTCCATCTGCTTGTTCACAATGTCTACAGTGGCCAGAGCTGGGCCAATCTGAAGCCAGGGGCTAGGAGCTAGGATCTTCTTTAGGGTCTTCCATGAGGGTGCAGGGGCTCAAGCACTAAGCCCATCTTCTACTGCTTTCCTAGGCCATTTAGCAAGGAGCTGGATACGAAGAGAAGCAGCCGGGACACAAACTTGCACCCATACAGGATGCCGGCACCACAGGTGGAGGTTTAGCCTACTATACCATAGTGCCGGGCCCAATAACGTTTTCACATTTTTAAGTGGTCAAAAAAGATCAAAACAGGAATTGTGTGAAATCATTTAAATCATGTAAAATTCAATAAGTTTTTAATGAAACACAACCTAGTCATCTGTTTATATATTGCCTATGGCAGCTTTCATACTATGATGGAAAAGTGGCTTAGTTGTAACAGAGATCAGTTGGCCTGCAAAGCCTAAAATATTCTCTCTCTGGCCATAAATTTACAGAAAAAGTTGGCTCATTATCGTCTTAGGTCTTCAGGATTTTTTTTTTAACTAGATATATTAAACCTGGTGAAGCATTCCAAAAACACTTTCTTCTTTCTCTTGTATAACTTTATTTTAAAACTATATAGAAAGCCAGTTTCAAATACTCCTGTGCATACAAACCAGGATGTACCAAATTACAAAACAAGCTCAATTCTGTAATTTTTTCAAAGCCTCTTTCCCATGTACTAAACAGCCATAAGTATTTGTTCTAATGAAAGTAAGGCGTGTTAGGATGGTACAAGGGTCCTCACACACTGCTGTTAGGAGGTGCTCGGGATGTGGGATGGTTGCTCAGCGTGGAGATGGTGTCATTCACAGTCACAACTTAATGGTTGTTCCACAGCATCTGAAAAGGAAGTTTTTGTTTTTGTTTTTGTTTTTTAAGTTGTAAGCTTTGTCCTTATAGCCTCAGTCAATTTTCATCTTTGAGCACTAGGATGGTAATCCCTGGATAATTGAACAAGTCACTTTGGGTCGCTTCCCTCATTCAAACACAATTGAATCAAATTTGTTTTTCAAAATAGATTTTAGAAACAAAGGAAAATAATTAGAAATTAGAACCAAGGCACAATGTAGGACACAACGTTGTATGTTCTCATTAAGAAACTAGGTTTGATATCTGTCTGCTTTATTGTATTCACATCACCTCTGGGAATCTTCATAATGTACTTGTGGTTCTCCTGTACTGTGTATAGCAATAATGGGTCACTAAAAAAAGAAACTGAAAAAATAGTACAAAATATAGAAAGAATAAAATGATCACTTCTCTACCCAAAGTGCAGGGAAATTAAATATATGAAGAAATCTCAAAAGCTTACTTTGGTGCAAAACATCCATGCATGTTTTTTTCCATAAAATACAATTTTTATGAGCCTTTTATTTGAAGTCTTGTTTTTACCTCAATTTCAAAAAAAAAATTTGTACCCAAATAAACATATCATTTAATTCTGTTTCCACAATTTCTTTGTAGTTTCCATATTCAAATAATCATGTGAGCAATAATAGTGATATTGTTTTAGATTTTAAAATAATGATGTGGGCCAGAGTTGTTCACACAGTATATAAAGTTGCAGACTACAATACTTCCAGTATGGTTGTGTCCTGTAGGCTCCACTTCCAGTCCAGCTTCCTGATAATGGTTTTGGAAAAGCAGCAGAAGATGGCCCACATACTTGGGCCCCTGCTACCCAGATGGGAGACCTGGAAGAAGCTCCTATTTCCTGGCTTGAGTGTAGCCCAGAATTGGTTATTTTAGCCATCTGGGAATTGAACCAGTGGATAGAAAATCCCTCTCACTCTGTCTCTCCCCCGCCACCTCTCTCTGTAACTCTTTCAAACAGATAAATAAAATTTTAAATAATGATAAAAAACGTAGTGTAAAATTTTTTTCTCTTTTGATGTGGTTCATCACACGTATTGAGAATATTGGTGCACACCCTATTCTATATATCTTTTCTTCTACATTTTATTCTCTTTTGACTCTTCCATTGCATTTCTCTAAATGAGCTTAAGACATGCCTGCCATTTTTAAAAAGATTTATTTATTTATTTGAAAGGCAGAATTACTGAGGAGCAGAGCAAGAAAAAGAGAGAGGTCTTCCATTTTCTGGTTCACTCTCCAAATGTGAACCGGAGCTGAGCCGATCGGAGACATGGGTGCAGGGGCCCAAGGACTTGGGCCATCTTCTACTGCCTTCCCAGGCAGAGAGCTGGATTGGAAGTGCAGCAACCCATATGGTTTGCAGGCACTGCAGGCGGCAGTTTTACCCATTATGCCACAGTGTGGACCCCAGACAAACCTGTCATTTTTACTAAATATCTAATTACCCTACTCTAAGAACTTTCGGAAAACGAATGTTGCTGTTACAATAGTTATTGGAGCTGTTGTGTTTTTGTTTGTTTGTTTGTTCACATTTGAGAACTACGCAAAGACAAAATAGCAATGTAATTGAAGAAACTGTTGTTTCTGAGATCTCTTGTGAGCTGGACACTTCCAAAGTCTCACTATATTTTATCCTCATGGCAACTCCAAATCCTAAAGAAGAGGCCTAAAGAATTCTAAAGACAGCAAAGAATGGGGTGTGTCTAACTCACATAACAGATGTCCAGTTGAGCAACATCTTAATGGGTGGGGTTCTTAGCATTTGTGTGTGCATGCATGTTAGATGATAGACCTTCAGGAGGATAATTCAAAGACTAAAACCCCAGGCCATGGGGACAAAGTGTCTTGAATGACATCTCTCTCTTCTCTGGCACTGTCAGCCTGCAGTAGTGATGAGCCTGCTGCTCTGACTGATGTCCCACACCTAGAAGCATTTGCTGTTGCCCTGCAAATGTAGGAAGGGCTCTGGAGTAATCAGCTCTGCCTTAGCAATCAAGGAAGGTTCCCTTCAGGATCTTTGTGATCTCCTGGCCAGAGGCACTGGAGAACTATTGTGCTGATAATTTAAAGGAGACTGCTTGATATGAAAACCCCAAAAATTAGTATTTCAAGAAAGAAGAGAACTCAAATTTCAATGTCTTCTTTGATGAATTATACCACTAATATAAGTATTACTCAAAATGTGCAAAATCCACTTTAAAGATTAGTGAACCTTCTAATATGTATAAAAATAAATCAGGCTGGGTGGTTTGAAAGTAACAGAGCTATTTGTACCAAGAATTTTTTTCTTTTCTATCCTTTCCTGTGGAGATAATCTAAGTGCAACATTTCTGTAAAAGACAAAATCTTATTGACTTCAGTGGGCTTTTGGATCAATGCAACCATCAAGGAAAACAGCACTGATTTAAGTGCACTTCTTGGCTCTCACAGGGGCACCAACAGCCTGCAGAAAAACACAAAAAATATTAATTGGCATGCTGCTATGTAATGACTTTTTCCAAGACTAAGAAAAAGACAATTTTATTTCATTGCAAGTATATATTTTATGATACTAATATTATGAAGTAGCTTACTAATTTTCTAGTAATAGCATCTCACTTGGTAGAACATTTATTCTGCAGATTTTTAATAAGCATAGAACTAATTTGGTTCATCAGATAAAAAATAAGCATAAAATTTATCTTTCATTTTATAAATTAGGTAACTTTTATAACATTAATAGTGTACATGTATATGTTATATACATATGAGTATGTGTATGTTATTTATATGTGTATGTATGTTTGCATGTCTGTCATAGTTTATCTGATTTTCTGTTGTAGAAAGTAAACATTGCTTCTTTTTTATTAATTTGTTTGAAAGAGCTATAGAGAGAGGGAGAGACAGAGAAAGATCTTTCATCTGCTGGTTCCATCCCTGGATGGCCACAGTGGCCAGGACCAGGCCAGCTCAAGCCAGGATCCAAGAGATTCTTCGAAGTCTCCCACATGGGTAGCAGAGGCCCAGGCATTAAAGTCATCCTCCACTGTCCCTCCCAGGCCACCAGCAGAGAGCTGACTCTGAATTGGAGCAGCCGGGACATGGACCTGGTGCCCATATGGGATGTTGGCACCATAGGCAGCAGCTTTACTCACCATGCCACAATACTGGCCCCACATGACTGTTCCTATTACAGAGAAAGCAAAGTGTATTTTTCAGGTGAAGAAGAAGCCTTCACATATACAGGGAGAAAGTTGTATTTCACAAATACAGCTTGGTATTAACAAAGGAGATGTTCTTACTGGCAATATAATGACCAACTATTATGATCAGCCATTATGAGAATATCGCTTGGGGGGCGTTTGTGTTGCATTCCATGTCAGCCAATGCCAGTCCATGCCTCAGTGTATTTACATCTGGAGAAGATGTTTATGTGTGTGATCTTTCTGTTACTGGAGGTGAATGGTGGAATGGACTGTTTCTTGGCCATGCCCTGTAGTCATTTTAACAATTATGGTTGAGTTGGAAAATCAGCTCAAATATATTTTAATTTGAAGATTTACACAATCATTGGCTTAAATAGATAAGAAAAAAAAGGTAGAAAACAGAAGAATTCATCATTTCACAGTCTGATTAGAAGTGTAAAAATTCTATTCAACCTCTAAAACTGTATGACACCTCAACATCTCCATGTCCGGGCTGAATGCTTCGCATTACTTTCTGAAGACTGTTGTGTCCCTATCAGTCTAAATTTAAGAAGAAACCCTATGAGTCTGAGCGCCTATTCCCTTCTCTGCTAAATTCTGTTCATTCTCTTAAAGAATTGAAGGCAAAGTTTTACGTATTCTTTAGTGACTTTGCGCTATGAAGTAGAAATCGTCTTGGCCTCGGAGGAGCTAATTTTCCCAGCTGTTGCATGACTGGCTCATTAAATTTTAGTGCTTAGGCCCCAGCTTTCTACCTCTGGGGCTTAGCCTGGGAGAATATTGGGGTTCATTGAAAAGCAAGGCCAGTTCCTAGCTATGGAAGCTCTTTGAAGCTGTATGAGGGCAACATCTAATTCTTGAGGCTTTCAGAGCACAAATTATTGTCAGGCCATCTGTTTTTTACCAACCTGCTACCATACTAAAGCATCAATAATGATATCTACAGGGAAATATTAAAGAAAGTTCTTGATGGTTGAATAAAAATGAAAAAAGTAGAAAATACAAATTCCCTCCTCGAAGTAAATATATGTAGACTTCTTTCTCCAAGAATCCAAAGAAATATAATTGTACACTTTAAAAGAATGAATTTCATAGTATCTGATTTATGTCTCAATAAGCAGAAGAAAAAATAAAAGATCTTTTTGCAAGAGATAAGCTGTTACAGGCTGAATTATGTCTACAAAATTCACAAGCTATAGCTTACAATGTGAATGTATTTGAATATAAGGTCTTTCAAAAGGTATAGTAGGGGAGGGTGCTTGGCAAATGGTTGATGTACCTGCATCCCACATAAAGGGGATTGGGTTCAGTATCTACCTCCAGCTCCTGACTCTAGCTTCCTGCTAATGTGAGCTGTCTGAGTCAGCAAGTAATATGTCAAGTAGTTAGGTCATTCCCACCCATGTGGGAGACCTAGATTGTATTCCTAGATTCTGTCTTTGGGCTGACCCATCCCTGGTTGTTGTGGGCATTTGGAGAGTAAATCGATAGACAGGCAATCTTGGTCTGTTTGTCTCTCTGCCTTTCAAATAAATGAAAATAGATCCTGTCTCCTGTTATACTTAGGGTATGTTCCAAGAGCTCAGTGGATTCCTGAACCTGCAGATATTATCAAATGCTGTGGATAATGTTTATTCCAATACTACAAATGTATGATAAGGTCTAGTTTATTAGTTAGGCAATGTAAGAAATGAACAAAAATAGCTGAAAATAAAATAGAATGATTATAACTATGTGAATGTCATCTTTCACTCTCAAAGTATAGTTCCGCACTCACCCTTCCTGTGATGAGAGATGATGAAATCCCTACATGATGCTATGAAGTGAGGTAAATCACTTTGCTATATAGTGTCAGGGTAATACATAAGGATCACTTGAACTAAAGTACTGTGATATTGTTAGGCTAATCTGATAAGAAGGATAGCTGAGTGACTAATGAGCTGGTAGCATGTACAGCATGGCCATGCTGAAGTAAAGGATGATTCACACTGAATGGAACCAAGTGGAAAGTGGAACAGAGCAGAAAGGTTTTAGAATTCATCACACAGTTGAGAATAGTGTGCAAGTTAAAACTTATGAATTGTTTATTTCTGGAATCTTCCATTTAATATTTTTGGACAATTATTCAATGGTTAAATACAGATAACTAAAACTCAGAACATGAAATTGTAGGAAAGGAGGACAGGTGTTGTAATTAAGGTAAAATGGGGTCATATAAGTGAACCCTAATCCATTATGACTGGTGACTCTATAGGAAGAGGTTAGAACAGAGGCACAGAAAGATGACCCTGTGTGCACAAAGTCCATCTTCAAGCTTGAGGAGAGACCCTCATGGGCTTCTCTTGCATGCAAAGATTAACCCATTGTGCTTTGGTGCAGGCATCTCATATCCAAATACCAGTTCAAGTCCTCGGTCCTCGATTCTCCATTTCTAATCCATTCTTTGTTCTTGGTTTTATGCTGGCCCAGCACTGGCCACTGTGGCCACTTGAGGGAGTAAACCAGTGGATAGAAGCGCTCTCTCTTTCTCTCTCTCTCTTTCTCTCTCTGTTACAGCCTCCACACCCCTCCCCCATATTGATCTGCCTTCCAAACAAAGGAATAAAACTTTAAAAGAAAAAGTTAAACAAAAGAAGAGGAGAGACCCTCATAGTAAACCAACCATGCCAATACCTTGATCTTGGATTTACAGTCTTCAGAAAAAATTCCTTTTGTCTCATGCATCTTGTCTGTAGCATCCTTGAAAATGAATACAAATATTATCATACTATTAGTAGTTTCAACCGATTTATTGTTATTTCAGTTAATATATATTTTTGCCAGACAACCTAATATGTCAGAAATCACTGTCCTGCATTTTTTGGTGTTTCATTTGTTTACATCTCTCCAAATAGTGCCATTAAGGTGGCAATCACTTGTTTATCTGTTAATATATTATTGTATCAATCTTAATGTACTTGAAATAATTTCTTTTGTGGTTTCCTTTTCTTTGTAATTAGACATAGTGATTAGACTCTGCTGTAAGCTTGAGTGATCTACTTAAATGCTCCTCTTTCCAATTGCCCTGATTAGCAGTAACACCACGGAAACTGGGAGTTAAGTGTTGGCATTTGAACATAGCATAGTGCTTCTTTGTCCATTGCACACAAACTCCATTTTTTGAAGTGATTCTCAGGGTCCACCAACTGAAATACCTTTTCAACAGCCTCTGTTTTGACTTGGTCATGAACACTGGAAACTTAACTGAGGCCTCCCAGAAGCATCTAACATTTACCTTAAGAGATGTCCTAGAATCTGTTGTGTGCTAGTTTCTTTCAAACAAACTCAATTCAACTCAAAGGGTTACTCAGGCTCTTTTCTTTGAGAAAATGATAAACTGGCCTGATCTTTATGACTTTTCTTATTTCCTATATAAGTAAAAAAAAAGCAAGAAATATGCTAGCCAGCTGTTCTCAGAATTTTCTTGGTGTGTGACTTTGAAACATGTTGGCAGGAGAAGAAAGTGTGAATATTCAAATGAATTTTCCTAGAAAGGATATAAAATCTACTTAAACATTAAAAAATCTATTTTTTACAGTTCTTTCCTTGCTAGAAGAGTGCAGTGCAAATACATTGGGTGGGAGCAAATATTCACTTTAATAGCTAATTTTGAGGGATTCACAAATATTTATACATTTTATCTTTTATTATATTATAAATTCTTCTATGTATGTGTATTACTGCACAGAGTGGAGGTGAAGAAATACTCATAAAGACTAAGTTTATGAACAGCTTACAATTTGGTAGGGAATATAGACTTTAAAATGGCAAATAATTGCATACATTATGACAAAATTATTAGTTATTAGTTTGATGTGGTCATAAGAGAGAGAAATAAATTACTGAGACAATAAAAAATAATAGGATTTATCCTTGTCTATGTGGCTAGTAAGTCTTCCCCAAGACTGACAAGAAAGGCCCAGCCTAAGTCACAGAGAGCCAGGTTAAAAATTTGTATTTTTATCATAAGGAGAATAAGAAACTATAAAAGCTTTTTATGTAAGGGAGGGTCATAATCAGAATTGCATTTTTAAAAGATTACTGAGCAACAGCACTGAACAAAAAGGATTGATTGGAAGCAGGAGGCAATGAATGGAAAAAAGTACGCTTTCAGAACAACACATGTTCCAGAGGATGGGGACTCAATATGGAGTTTGCTAATGGGGATGGAGAAAAGGAACAGATTCTGACACACTTAAAAACTAGAGTTGATAGGACTTAGGATGATGTGAGAGGTGGGGAACATAGAGGAATCAAAGTCGCAACCATGATTCTGCATTGGAATAACTGGATGATTGGAGGTGCCATTTTCTGAAATGGTGTTTGTTGGTCATATCGGCTGACATTAAAACAGTGTATGTGTTATGTTGAATGTTGCAGGCTTCATCAGTTCAAGAACATAAATAGAAGTTAAACAAACAAGCCAAGCACAGAAAGAGAAGTATTGAATGAGCTCCCAGTCCTATGTGGAGTGCACAATAAAAGGTGATCTCATACAAGTTCAAGGTATCATGGTGGTTGCTAAAGGCTAGGGAGGAAGTGGAGTGGAAAGGATGGGGAAATGTCAGTGAATGAGTACTAAGTTATTCTAAGACAGGAGTAAATAGTTATGGAGTATATTGGACAGTAGGTTGATTATAGGTACTGTTAATTGTACCATATATGTAGCTATTAAGAAAGATAGCTTGAGGATAGGAACTTGAATTTTTTCACCATAAATAAATGCTAAATGTTGGAGGAGATAGGTATTTTTTACCTCCATTGGACATTACACAAGATATACATGTATCAAAATATCACATGGTATTCAATCAATAACCATGTACAATTTTTGTGTGTCAAAAACATTTTTAGAAATTTTAAAAAGTAAGAAAAAGAAGTTATAGTAACACTGATATTCAAATGTATGTCGTTTCAAAAAGAGATTATATTCATTTACTTTTTTTGCAGGGCAGAGTGGCGCATGCACACATACATACACATACAGAGATCTTCTATCTATTGGTTCATTCTTCCAGTGGCCTCAACAGCCAGGACTGGGCCAGGCTGCATTCAGGGGCCAGGAACTCTACTCAGGCCTCCCACATGGATGACAGGATCTTAAGTACTTAAGCCATGATCTGCTACTTCACCAGCACATTATCACGGAGCTAGATCAGAAACAGAGTGGCCAAGACTCAAATCAATACTCTGATATGGGATATGCCATTCCAAGTAGTGGCTTAATCTGCTGTACACAAAACCCACCCTAATATCTGTAGCTTTAAGTCCTACCTGTTCAATTAGAAATATCAGTTCTTTGTGGTAATTTCTAGGAATTCTGTAGGAAGTGCCTGTGTGTATGGTTTGTGTGTGTTGGGGGGCTGTCAATGTCTGTGTATACGTGAAACAATCTAAGACCTTGTTGATTCCAGGATGTGATTCTTTGTGATTCCACAGGTGGAGGTCTGAGCATCTTGCTCCTGTTGCCCTCTGCTTCCAGGGTTCCCTGGTATCCTTTATTCTGACCTATGGACTTGGCAACCTATTGACATGGTTGCCAACTGTTTTGGGGCATTGGCTGATGGAATTAACTACTGTGAGCAGTTATCTGAATTCCTGTTACTGGAGAAGACTTTCACTATCAAAAATTGTCCCACAAATTAAGAAATGATTGCCTCCTTTCTTCTTACATTTTTCTTATCTATTTCTTTTTTTTTTATTTTTTTCTTTTTTTTTGACAGGCAGAGTGGACAGTGAGAGAGAGAGAGACAGAGAGAAAGGTCTTCCGTTGCCGTTGGTTCACCCTCCAATGGCCGCCGCAGACGGCGCGCTGCGGCTGACGCACCGTACCGCACTGATCCGATGGCAGGAGCCAGGTGCTTCTCCTGGTCTCCCCATGGGGTGCAGGGCCCAAGCACCTGGGCCATCCTCCACTGCACTCCCGGGCCACAGCAGAGGGCTGGCCTGGAAGAGGGGCAACCGGGATAGAATCCGGCGCCCCGACCGGGACTAGAACCCGGTGTGCCGGCGCCGCAAGGCGGAGGATTAGCCTGTTGAGCCACGGCGCCGGCCTATCTATTTCTTATATATTCTATGATGGGGTATCTCAACAGAAGCACTCAGGCCACAAAATAGTCCTAAATTCCTTCCCTTCATATACTGAGGCTTGGGAGCACACTATGGTAGGGTGCTAAGTTTGCAAAGCTACACATGTGTCCATCCTGATTGCTTCTCTTTCAGACTCTACTACTGGTGATAGTATTTTTAAACTTAATTATCAGCTCACACTAAGAAATTAAGAATTAAAAATATTTTGATGTTACAAAGGTTTCTTATACTTCAGTATACATAGTTTTAAGTAACTATTTTTGGGTATTGGTTTTCTTTGATAATTCAGAGTGGTTAGGGTGAAAATTATCTTCTCATATCTTAAAATAGAAGAGGTACTCTAAGAAACATTCAACTATTTTGTGATTATTAAAATATTTTTCTTTACATTTTAAAAGTGGATAAATAGGTATAGTTGTGGACATTTGGCATAACAGTTAAGATGTTGCTTGGCACAACCACATTCCATATTCCAGGGTATGAGTTGGAGTCCTAGGTCCACTTTAAAGATTTATTTATTTAAAGAAAAGTCAGAGTTACAGAGAAGTAGAGGCGCAGGTAGAGAGAGAGACAGAGAGAGAGAGAGAGAGAGAGAGAGAGATTCCATCTGCTAGTTCACTCCCCAAATGGCTGCAAAGGTCAGAACTGAGCCAAGCTGAAGCCAGGAACCAGGAACTTCACCCAGGTCTCCCACATGGGTGCAGGAGCCCAAGGAATTGGACCATCCTCCACTGCTTTCCCAGGTGCATTTGTAGGGAGCTGAGACTTGAATCAGCTCCCATATGGATGCCAACGCTACAAGAGGCAGCTTAACCCACTATGCCACAGCACTGTCCCCCTGGCTCCACTTTTGATTTCAGACTTCTGTCAATGCACACTCTGATAGGCAAGATGTAATGGCCCAACTACTTTATCTCTGCCACCTGGCAGATACTGTGGAGAATAGAACTATGCACATTAAATTTTTGCTCTCAGGTCGTTTATATTACTTGGGTAGTAGGAAATATCATTAACCATAATGAAGTATAAGATGGAATGCATTTCAGAATAGAAGGAATCATGTGTCCTGTGGATGGAAGTGGAGTGTATAAATCAACCATGGTTGAGATAGGGATGTACGTCCCACATAGATGGCAGTGGTCCAGGTACTTGGGCCTTCTTCTGTTGCCTTCCCAGGCACATTAGTAGTGAGTTGAATTGGAAGTGAAGCAGCTGGGACTCAAACCTAGTACTCTGATATAGGATGCATCTATCGCTGGTAGCAGCTTATGTTGCTACAGTATAATGCTAGCCTTAATATTTTCCTTATTTTAAATCTTTTTATCCAGTTTGGAACTGAGCAGTATTTAAATTTTAGTGCATTTTTTTTTTGAGAGAGGGAGAGAGAAATGTACAATAGTTTTGGACTGATAATTTGGTTCTGTATTCAATGACTGAATTATATGGCTATAATTTCTAGTGATTTCTAGTGATTCCTAGCAATAACTGAATTTCGACATAATTACACAGTAATAACTAAGTTTCAGGATATTATTGAGGAAAAACAAATAAAAGAGTAAAGGGGATATCCATGTGCATGTTGAATAAATTACAATTGAAATATTAACTGAAATTATGTTCTAGACACTACATGGGAATACTATAGTAGCAACTCTTTGTTCTTTATTGAAACTAAAATTTAACTGTACTTTTTAGTTTCTAAGCTAAACAATCTAACTAAAATGTATGCTTAGAATGCCCATGCATTTAAGTGATTATATTTTTTTAATTAAAAAGGTGATAATTTTTTCATTGAGAGAGTTCCTCAATTGCCCACATTTTCCAAGTGGCAAAATAACATTTTTAGAAATAAATATCTTTGCTGATAAGAGATATCAGTAGTTTTCTAAGCCAAATAGCAAGGTGTATTATTGGCTTTCCTTGAAGCATAATTCTAAGCTTCAAAAGAGGATCTAGAGAATATAAACTTTTCCAAAACACTTTCTGTGATCATACATAACAGAATCGTTTAGATTCTATGTTGTCCAGAACATTGAAAAAACAAGTTTTTCCTTTTAAAATAATAGACTACCAAAATCTATATATTTGCTTCTAAAAGAGCAGCATTGTTAAATCTTGGTGATATTTTCAGTGCTTGTTGAAATTTTTCTTCATATTCCCTTTGATCAGCAATAGACATAGATAAAAATTGTTTTAAATGTGGTAGTAAATGTGATTTCCTTGGGTGAAATTAATTGTTTCCTGAACAATTGGTGCAGGAAAATTCAAGCCATACTGTCCAGGATCATATCCTGAGCCTACAATTTGTGAGTTTTGGAAACCTGGATTAGTTTCCTAAACTTGTTGAGCTTTATAGTTCTTAACCCAAAAGATCTGTGTAAAAGTTAAATAATTCTCTTTTTCTTTCTCTCTCTCCACATACACACACATCCACACACACACGCAGAGTCTTTAGAAAGTTAATTGAAAAATGCATATTATATAAAAACTATACATGGTGTTCAATTTTTGTCACCAAAATGAGGTCATATTTTAATTCATTTTTTCACAAATGTTTTAGAGTATCCTCATGCATGTGTGAGATATGCATATATTAGAGCCTGAAATCAACAAGCTGTAAACACATATTCACATGTTAACTTAATTTTATTTGTTTTGTCATAAGAAAATATGGCTAGCATAGTTTCTGCTTTTTAGGCTTTATTTATAGACTAGTTTTAATTATATTAGTGTAGATCCATAACCTGATCAAATATTGTGCTTACTCTGCAGGTAAAAGCCAGCATTTCATTTGCTTGGCATTGTCAAAGATAAAACCATTGACTATTTTCATGTTTTCTGATTTATAATATTTAACAAAGTAAATTTTAAAATTTGGTCATTTTGAAAAAGAAACATTTGGAAACGTAGGAGCCGATGTTCCCTGCTACAACAAATAAAATACAAATAAAATCTGGCTGCTATAGTTCACTATTATTTAGCTTTCAAACTCATGCATACTGAAATCCCAAAGTCATAAGTAAATGATACTAAGAAAGTGGAGACTTAATATAATTATGCTGTTGAGGAGGTGGCGTTGGTGGGAGGTCCTAAGGTCACTGGGGGCACTGTGGAAAAGCAGTTCCCATGAGCAGGTTAGTTGTACAAGCCTGAGGAAAGCTCAGGTGCTCTGGCTGTTTCCTTGATTGCTGTGCCATCCTTCTGCACGTGCTCCAATATTGCCAAACACAGTGTTCATCAGAAGCTACACCAATAACATTGCCCTATCTTGGACCCTCAGTGCAACTGTGAATTAAATAAGCCATTCTTTCCTTCATAACTAGCTTATTTTGGGTATTTCTTTATAATATCAAACACAAGAAATACAGTGATTTGGGGCAGTTATTTTTTTAATTACTTAATTTCTATGGCTCTTAAGAAACTTACTGAGTCAAGCCCAATGTTATTTTGTTATATAACTTAATGATCACTAAAGCACTCAATGATGTTGCTATAAATTTTTCAAATTAAATTTCTTGCTTTGTATTATTTGTTATTAGTACAATACTTAGAAGAGAAAATCTATAGAAATCTACCTTGAATCCCTGTATTTTGAATGTTGACAATGATAGTTTATATTGAGAAAGATGAAACTGAATTATCTTAATCCTTATAAGTGATACAAAGATTCGGAAAAGAAAAAGGATAAGTAAAAGAAAATCTCAGTAAAGGAAAAATCTCTGTTGACGTATTTTCTAGTCAATGAAAAATGAAAGGTTATTGCTTATGCTTGAAGGAAGTAAAAGTAAGTCATTCTGTCAGAGGTGACTCTATAAAATCTCCATCTGTCTTCTTTCTCCTCTCTGCTGCTATCTGTCTCTCCATGCATTTCGTATAAGGCACACACATTTATCCCCTTAGCCACCATAAAAAATATCCTCACACAATCAATACTAAGCAGCATTTTTAAAAGCAATAGTAAGGCTTTCTGCTATTTCTCCCTCTTTTTTAATGCAAAATTTCAAGTAGTTTATCAATGTCAGACAGACTGCGTCAGACACCCTGTTTAACAAATGTATCACATAGAAAAGCTGTCTGGCTCAGTCTCCTAAGAAACCAAGGAGGAAAGAGCTAATAATTTTCTGGAAATCGTGGTTGGTTTCGGTAACAGGCTATATTTTTTGTCTGTGTTCAAAAATTCATCATACATGTACAGTCTTTATTTGCTGTCATTTAATTGCCAGTTAGTTATATTTTTTAGGAGAGATAACTTTAAACAAAATTTAATGAGTGCAGAGGATTGGGAAGACAGCACTTTTCTGATACTGTGGAGAATAGAAGTATGCACATTAAATTTTTGCTCTCAGGTCGTTTATATTACTTGGGTAGTAGGAAATATAATTAACCATAATGAAGTATAAGATGGAATGCATTTCAGAATAGAAGGAATCACGTGTCCTGTGGATGGAAGTGGAGTGGATAAATCAACCATGGCTGAGATAGGGATGTAGGGAGTTTTCTTGGGAGGAAATGGGACTGGACAGAGCCTTTCTGAGTATAGATGGAGATTGATGAGGAAACTTCCTAGGCAGGATACACAATGTGTGAAAAACATGCAGAGGTAGGGGAAAGATGAGTTTGGGAAAGTGAGCACTTTAGTGTGTCTGAACCTTCATGTGAAGCATGAGTTAATACTAGATCAGAGAGTAGAAGAGTACTTGTACAGATCCTTACTATCAAGAATTTGGACTTCATCTGTTAACCAGACTCTGCTGGGTTTTGAGTAAGAAAGTCACACGAGAGAAAGGAACAAGGACAGCAGTGCAGAAGACTCAGTGGGAGAACAGGCCATCTTAAAACATGTCAGGTATTTCTGATTTTACATGTTGCTTTTTATTCTTCTAAATCCACGATGGGAAAGTCGATTTAAAAGTTGTGCCAAGTTGAGTCACGACATGACCTGTGTCAATTCAGTCTCTGTGTCTTTTAAGTGGAGTTAAGAAGGACAAAAGAACAGCACAGTCAGGTTTGCTGCTGTGCACATGCCCCACACATTCTGATTCTCCTTCCACTGTTGATCTTCTCTTTTGATCTTGTACCTGGAGAGACCAGCCCCATTAGTGTATGATGTCTCTCCTTGTCGCAGTATTTATTTATTTGAACAAACACAAATCTTTCTAGAATATATTGCCCTATCACATTTTCTGGCCAGGCACTGAAAAGCATCCTTGGTAAAACACAACTTGATATGTAGTCAATAGAATGAATAAAGAATTAAGAATTGATATTTACTTTGTATAAATTATGCAGTCAAATGTATTGCAGAAAAATTCTTAAGGGGCAATTGACAGATTTAGTTTCCTTAATTCCTGCACTAATCTTATGGGGTAATTGTTATGTATTATTTACTATTTTTCTGCTCTAACAGGTGTTTGTAAAGACTGTGAGAAGAGAATCAGAAGTTGCAGTTTATTAAAATTCCTCACAGTTGTGAGAAGCTGAGTTTTGATTAAGAATTTGTCAGGATTTTATTACTAGGAGTTGGGATTGGCCCTTAAAAATCATACTAGATAAAAACTGGAAAAATATGTTTTAAGGTCAGAAGTGCTTCATGGGAAAAAGCAGTTATTTAAAGTCATTATTTTGCTATAAATTTTCAAAGTGGTGCCTCTAATAGGATTATTGAGCAGGGAATTTAGTGCTTTTTCATTTTTAAACAAGTGCCATTAAAAGTTGTGGTTTTTTCAGGTGGCTGTTTATTTCCTCTGCATCAGAATTGATGCTTTCTGTGAAATGCTTTGTGGCTCAGCATTCACTTTGTAGATTATTAATAAGCTTTGACAGTTTGGCATGAAAATAAAACCATATTTCCTGGAAAGACAGAATTGAATTACCATTTTATTTTGAAAGATATTTAAGATGGTAAAGGCACAGGATAAATTATAACGGCCTCATGATGAAATCGTGATTGGCCCCCTGAAATACAATACCAGAATTTGGCTCCCCTAAAGTTCCCCAAAAGTCCAATCTGGGGTGCCACATGAAACCGGAATTTGGGGTGCCATACCATATCACCATATGCTTATTGATAAATTCCCGATATTAATAAGCCCGTGTGGTTCTTGCCTAATATTTAGAGAAGAATTGTGAATATAGGCATAAGTGAGCGAGGCAGCATAGGAGAGCGAGGGCCCTATCAAAAGGAGTGAGGTAAGTTTGGATTCATACCAAGTACCAGGAACCAGCCACATGGAGGAGCATCTAAGCCAGGAAGCATGGGGCTGGTGGCCTGACGACCATGCACCCTGGAGGCGCAGGGCCACAGCAAGCCCTTTAATGGCAAAAGGCCAAGGAAAAGAAAAGGCGGGCACATTCGTGTCCCAGGTTTTTAATCTGCTTTCAAAGGGGAGTGGTTAATTAACCTGATTGGCCAGTGGGTGCTCAGGTGTGGCCAGGTAGGGCATGAGGTCACACAGGGGTGTGGTGAAGGCGTGGTCTTCCAGCTCACAAACCTAATCAGTTTTAACCTGTATGCCTGTCTACATCAATGATAGTAACTAAAGTATCTCTGATAAAGATGAGCAATTGAGCATGATAATGTAAAAGGTATTTCTGTTACACACTGTCTTTGTTTCTGTTCTAAATATAGTCCTAAATTTTATTTGAGCATATTTAATGTGAAATTTCAATGCATCTTTATTAATACAAATTTATCTACTTTTTTTTAGCTAAAATATTAGAACAAGTAAATCCTTCATGTTAAGAAAATATAGAAAAGAGATTTTTAGATGATTCATTACAAATATTTGCTATTTACCTTTTTTAAAATAATATTTGTTTATATGAAAGTGAAAGTTACAGGCACAGAGAGAGAACGAGAACAAGAGCAAGAGTGAGAGTGGGCCAGAGAGAGAGGATATTTACCTTCCATCTGCTGGTTCATTCCCCAAATGGTCCCAATGCCTAGGATAGATCCAGGTTGAAGTCAAAAGCCTGAAACTTCATGTGGGTTTTAGGGGCCCAAGCACTTGGACTATTTGCCACTGCTTTTCCAGCTATATTAGCAGAGAGCTGGATAAACAATAGTATAGCTGGGATTTGAACCAGCACTCCTATGGGATGTCTTTGTCACAGATGGCCTCTTAACATGCTCTGTCATCTTTTTTCATTTTAAGAATAAAATAAAATTAAAAGTCTCATCATTTATTTAAAATTTAAGAATAAAATTACTATATAATGTCTAGTTTTATTTTTTAATTATTTAAAAGGCTGTGAGAGAGAGAGAGAGAGATCTTCCTTCCTCTGGTTCAATCCCCAAATGCCTGTCACAGCCAGTACTGGGCCAAGATGAAGCCAGAATTCAGGAACTCTTTCTGGGTCTCCCATGTAGATGGCAGGAACCCAAGTACTTGAGCCAGCATCTGCTGCCTTTTCCAGGGTACATATTAGTAGGAAGCTGGATCAGAAGTTGAGGCAGGACTCAGTCCTAGGTGTTGTGCTGTGGGATGCAGACATTCCAAGCAGAGGCTTAACCTGCTACACTAAAATGCCTGTTCCAATTTTTAAAATTTTTAATTATCATAAGAAGTGTTATTTTTGTACTTTACAGATCAGGAGACCAAAACTCCCCAAATTAGGTGATTATATCAACACCAAACTGGAATAAATGAATGAGTTTAGAAGTAAATCTTTAATTTGTTTTAAGATAAATGCTTGGGGCTGGCACTGTGGCACGGTGGGTTAACACCCTGGCCTGAAGTGCCAACATCCCATATGGGCACTTGCGAGATCCAGCTGCTCCACTTCCAATCCAGCTTCCTGCTATGGCTTGGGAGAGCAGTAGAAGATGGCCTAAGTCTTTGGGCCTCTGTACACACATGGGAGACCCGGAAGAAGCTCCTGGCTCCTGGCCTTGGATTGGCACAGCTTTGGCCGTTGCAGCCAACTGGGGAGTGAACCATTGGATGGAAGACCTCTCTCTCTCTCTCTCTCTCTCTCTCTCTCTCTCTCTCTCTGCCTTTCCTCTCTCTGTGTAAATCTGACTTTCAAATAAATAAATAAATCTTTAAATAAAAAGATAAATGCTGCTTCTTGCCACTGAATCTAATTTACCGTATAATTTGGGATCATATATTGGAGAGTTTTTGGGAAAATTCAAAACATCATAATAGGTAATTTTGAGTTAAAAGCACATTCTAATGACATAGACCCTTAGAGTTTTTATAGTAAAGATTATTGCTGGTAAGAACAAAGTGTATTGATGAACTTAAATAAGCCACATTTATTGGAGTTCTAGAATATAATTGGAGCCAAGATACGTATGTGTATTAATTTGAAGACATTTAATAATGTCATAAATTTTGCTATTATTTATCTATTGGCTATTTTTATTTTATTTGTAAGAGTGAGAAACAGATAGAGATATTCCACCTGCTGATTCACTGCCCAGATGATCACGAGAGCCAATGCTGGCCAGGTCAAAGCCAGGAGTTTGGAATTCAATGCAGATCTCCCATGTGGGTGGCAGGGACTCAAGCAAATTAACCCACCACTGATACCTCCCATGATGTGCATTGGCAGGAAACTGGAATTGGAAGCTGAGCCTGAACTCCAACCAGGCATTTTCTAAAAGGACACAGGTGTCCCAAGCCACATTTTAGCTACTGTGCCAAATGGTTACCAAATGGTATTTGTTTTTGAAATATCATTCCCTACATAAACAGTGAGCTACTCGATGTGGGGAGGGGACATTGATTCCTCATTGCTTCTTGCTAGTGTTTTTGTAGGGTCATTGTCAATAGGCCTTCAACAGATATCTGTTGAATCAACTGTATTATTCAGAGTGGAGAGAGCAGTTTGATTTCCGTATCAATATCAATAATAATGGTAGCTTTGAGGAGACTTCCATAGAGTAACTCAACTTCCTTTGAAATGATATGCCCTACCACTTCCTAACTGGAAATCTAAAATTAGAGGAAGGATCATTTCCTTACAGTCTGAGGCCTGTGCCAGATCTTCTCTGCCATTTCTTCTAATGCATGTTAAATAATCCAGAGCTCTTTTTTTTTTGTTGCTTTTTGCAGTGGGTTTAATATTTTACAATCCTCACCAGTTCACATTCATGTTCATATTCTGAACGATTCCCAGTACCACCCAGACATACACATAAAAGTGTTTCAGTCCCATATGTTCACTCTTCGCTGGGTATGTATTCCATTATTTTCAATAAAAAGTAAAAAAAAAAAATTGCAAATCCCTTGTATAAAGCCCTTAGCCAGAAACAATTCTATCTCTATGGAATTTCATCAATCTTTTCCAGTTTATAAGCAAGAAGTATATAGCAATGTAATGTTGTTTCCACAGAAATCCCTTATCTCTTTTCAGTGCTTTCTTTCTCAGTTCTACCCAATATTTCTGGGAGTCTCAATGTTCCCAATCACTAAGCTTTAGGGAAATTACAATTAAATTTAAAAGTGTAATAAATGCCTTTCTGTTAAAGTACATAAAGGTAGTATCGTTAATATATAGAGAAAATAAGGGTGTGTATAACTTGATTTTGTTCCTTGAAGCCTAAATAAACATTATATATTCTCTTAGCCATGAGAAGAGATTCTGCAAGAGTGGTGTAGGTGATACCTCTAGGTTTATTATAAAGGGGAAGGAAAAAAAAACAAAATTTCCAGTTTGGCTTTGAGCCCATCCTAACAAGTATTCTTATAAAAAGTAAAGTTAGAACAGCAGAACTAAATGGAATATATGAGTATATACACAAGGATTGCAAAGGATGAAAATGCAATAAATATTCCAGAATAGAAAGAAAGATAAAACAAATATAGTTTATAAATGTACATCTCACTTTGACATTTGCATTTCTTCTTTGCCGCCTCCTCAAATGTTGTTCCAATTTAATTGTAATTGAATTTTTGAGAACATGTTAATTATCTCTTTGAAAAGCTCATTAGAGTTAAATTTTTTAAAAAAATTTTAGCACAAATGTGTTTGTTCCTTTACGTAAAAAAGACTGTGTTTACTGTTGCTAAGTGCAACATCAACTTGTAAGAGCAGTGTGACTATTTCAAGTAATGCCTCCACAGCATAGTTAAGCTCTCGAGTTTTCATTTACAAGGAAAAGTTCTCTACATTTAAGAAAGAGAAATAACTCTTTCATGATTATGAAATAAATGATAGTAATCATGATCTTAATATATTAAAAGAAAAGTTTATTTGAACTAAAAGTTAAAAGCAGAGACTGGAAAGAAGGAAGTATGTGTCTTCTGTTTTAGTTCAATGTTTCTGTTGACTGAGAGAATGGGAGAGTAGATTTAGGATTCTGATAAAATATGCTGAACAATATGTCCATTGCAGTCATGCTGTCATTAACAGGGGATTAAACTTAACCCATTCAAGGGTGACTTCTCACTGAATAACTTGAAAATTGAGGAAGATTGAGAAAAGGAGCTTATGATGCCAAACTTATCAGCACTCTTAATAAGCTACAGAAAAGACATGTGGAAAAATTAACCTAAGCAAAATTATAAAAATATTAAATCTAAGTGTTAGTTTTGAAATTATTTCTTATATATTTTAATATTTTAAATTAAATGGGATATAATTTTAACTATATAATTGTGTATGTAATGTTTTTATATTTTATGTTTATCTTTTTATAGCTATCTAACACACTTGATTCTCACTTGTCACAATAACTATATTTTACAAAGTCATCATGAATGCAAAATAAGTGAATATGAAGAGTTCTCTTTGGAGCAATTCTTTGAGTCTCTGGTCACAATATTTTTTGTTCATTGATCCATATATAACTGTGTTAGTCCATTTTTTGTTACTGTAATGAAATTCTGAGGCTGAATATCCATAAAGAGGTTTATTTAGTGTACAATTTTAGAGGTAAAAGACGAAATGGCATAGAGCTGTCTTTAGAGAAGATCCTGTTGACTGCATCACCTCATGGTGATTGGCACCGCAATAACAGGAATGTCTCACACGGGCAGAGTGGAAGCCAGGGATGGAGGAGGAGCCAATCTTGCAGCTTCCCATAAGGCTTTACCACTTCAAGGTCACACCACCACGTTGGGACCCAAGCTCCCATTGCATAACCTTTAGGGGACACACTTAAACTTCATCCAAACCATTACCATAACTTTGTTTCATGCATGTCTCTGAAAATGCATGCTATTCAATATATATTGTTGGTTCATTAACATTGAACTTATGGCCAACAGCATGACAACTCCAGGTTTAACAAAGCTCATTTAGCAGACATATTTTCTTCAAAAGCCACTACATAACCTTCTTGTTTTTAGGGACATGTAAGTGCCATGTGTGGTGGTGGGGGACTTTTTTGTTGTTATTTTAATTTTTTTGTTTTTTTGTTTTGAATTTTTTGTTTATATAAGGTGAACAAATTTCATGTATTTCATACATACAGATTTAGGAGTATGGCGATACTGTCCACCCTACCCTCACTCCCACTCTACCTCCTCCTTCCTTTCTTATTATTTTAAACACAGAAATCACCAATTAGAAATGTGAAGGAGATGACATGAAATATTCAGCAAGGAGGACATTGTTTCTAGCACGAGAGTTGAAACGAGAAAGGCAATGTCGCTTTGTTTTGCCTCAGCTGGGAAGGTGAATGTCTGTCACACACTCTGTCCTCACACAGCTGTGTGTCCACAAGTCCCCGTAAAAATCTCTCAAGTGATGATTCTGCAGTCTCAGACACATTTTAGATAGTAGGCAGTTTCACAAATGGAAGTCATGAATAATGAGGATGGATTTGTGGGCTTCTGCATGTGGGTGGACGCTTTTGCTTAAGGGATTATTCACTCATCAGTCTAACCCTTTCTGTCAAAAATCATTTTGTTCAGGGATGGGCATTTGGAAGAGTGGTTCAAAGGAAAGGAAAGCAGACTTTAAATACAGAATTTTCTATGGGTGTTTAGAAAACTCTGTGTGTCTTATGTCTTCCTCCACAGTTGCATTGAGACCAATTCCATTCCTCAAAAGTTCTGCCCTTGTTCCCCTTTATAGACAGCCCCTCTTCCTACTTCACAACCCCTAGCAACCACTGATCCTCTTTCTGTGCCTAAGGTTTTGCCTTTCCTCAATGTCATCTACATGGAATCATTTCGTACTCAGCCTTTTGATTATTTGCTTCTTTCATTTAGCTCAATGCAGTTAATATTTTGTTATGCACTTCACTAATTTTTTTCTCATTATTACTGAGAAGTAGTCCGTCAAATGGATGTACTGCAGTTTGTTTATTCATGTATTTGTGAAAGAACACAAGTTCCTTCCAATTTTTGGTAATTATGATAAAGCTGCTTTAAAAAACAATACACAAGTTTGTCTATGACCTAAATTCATTTATCTTGGATATGTACCCAGAAGTGAGATTGCTGCTCTATTTTACATTCCTGCTAGCAACATACAAGATTTCCACTGCTACAGGTTCTAACTGGTATTTGATGTCAGTTTTATTCTATCATTATTATTTCAATTTTAACCATTTTAATGGGCCTTTAGTAGAATCTTACTGTGATTTAATTTGCACATTTCTAATAGTAGCATTGAACATTTTTAATAAAACATCATCTTCATTCCTTTCTCCTTTATTCAAATTTATTTATTTGAAAGGCAGAGTGACAGACAGAAGGGGATGCAAGCACACACACACAGAAAGGGAGATAGCACGGGGGAGAGAAGAGAGAGAGAGAGAGAGAGAGAGAGAGAGAGAGAGAGAGAGAGAGATCTTCTATTCACTGATTTACTCCCCAAATGCATGCAACAGCTAGCTCTGGGCGAGGCTGAAGCCGGGAGCCTGAGATTCCATGTGGGTGGCAGGGACTCAAATACATAGGTCATCATTTGCTGCCTTCCTAGGCACATTATCAGAAATCTGCATTGGAAGCAGAATGGTTGGTTACTCTCATATTGGATGATGGCAGTGCAAGTGGTGGCTTAACCTGCTATACCATAATGCCTGCCCCTAGACATCTCATCATAGACTTCAATGCTAGTCTCTTATCTTTTTTGGTGGAGTAACTGTTCAAATCTTCCTCCTATTTTAAAAATAGAGTTGTCTCTTTATTGTTGTTTTGAGGGCTCTGGATATGGTTTTTCTATCAGACACGTGGCTCCTCTTCCCTTTCTCTTTAAGAGAATGAAAGTCTTTGATTTTTCTTATTTTTAAAGTGACACCAAATTATACATATTTATAAGATACGTTGTGATATTTCACTACATTTATACAAACTGTAAAGATCATATCAGGATGACTGGCAAAAGTTTTTAGTTTTTATGAAATCCAATTTATAATTTTTTATAGATTGTGCTTTTTGCTGTCATATCTAGTAACATTTTTGACTAATGCAAGGTCACAAAACTTAGCTTCCGGAAGTTTTATTATTTGAAATTGAAGATTATTATTCACATCTAGTGAATTTTTGTGTGAAGGTGTGAGGTCTGAGTTATTTACTTATTTCATTACATATTTGTTGCTATGGATGGAAATCCAGTGCTGCTAACACCACTCAAAGAACTTACACTTTCTCTATTAATTTGCCTTTGTCACCAATCAGCTATTCATATGTGTGTGGAGGGCATGTAATTGTGCCAGTACTGGACCACTGATCAAATTGTCCATTGTTACAGCAATACCATCTTGTCTTTATTCTAGCTGCTTTATAGTCTTTCTTGAAATATGCATAAAAATTGACATGCAGACCAATGGAATATAATGGAAACCTCAGAAATAAGTCCATACATCTAAAACTAATCTTGACAATGATGCTAAAACTATTCCCTGGGGAAAGGACAGTCTCTTTAACAAACGGTATTGGGAAAAGTGGATTTCCAAATGCAGAAGTTTTAAACAAAACCCCTATCTTAAAATTCAACTCAAAATAGATCCAGTAGCTAAACTTAAGACCTGATATTGTCAAACTAAAATTGGAAAGCATGGTGGGGTACTGTGAGACATGGCCCATGCAAAGGCTTTTTTCAGTAATATCACAAAAGCACAAGCAATAAAAGCAAAAGTAGGTAAGTGGGATTATATCAAGCTCAGGAGTTTTTGCACAGCAAGGGAAACAAATAAGATGAAGAGACAAAGGTCAGAATGGGAAAAAATTGCAAACTATGTATATGATAGTTAATATCCAGCATAAATAAGGAGTTCAAGAAACTCCTTAATAGCAAAAACAATCAATTGAGTTAAGAAATGGGTAAAGAATTTGGGCATTTTTCATAGGAAGCAATACAAATGGCCAACAAACACATGAAAAATTGCTCAAGATCACTAGACATTAGGGAAATGCAGGTAAAAAATGCAGTAGGTATCGTCTCATTCCAGTTAGCATAAGTATTATCCAAAAATCAAAAACAGCAAATATTGGTGAGGTTTATGGAGGAAGAGTTTCCTAATTTACTCCTGATGTGAATACAAATTAATACCATCATTACAGAAAACAATATGGGAATTCCTCAAAAATTAAAAATGGATCTACCATATGAACCAACTATCCCACTTCTGGGAATATATCCAAGGAAAAATTAAATCAGCATATGAAAGTGATGCCTGTACTCTCATGTTTATAGCAGCCCAATTCACATTAGCAAAAATATGGAATCAACCTTGATGTCCATTACCTGATGAATGAATAAAGAAATTGTCATATATATATATATATATATACACACACACAACATATATATATATATATATGATGAAACATTAGCGATAAAAAAATAAAAGCCCTTGTTTTTACTGTTGATTTCTTTTTCTTCATGCTATTTCTTGAACTCATTACTTAGTATAGGAGTAATCTTATGTGTATAAAGTTAACTGAAAATGGCTCTTTGTAAAAAATAAGAATTACAGTAAAGAGGGAGGAGGAAGAAGGGTGGGAGTGTGAGCAGGCAGGAGGGTAGGCTGTAAAATGTCACTATGTTCCTGAATTTGTATATATGAGATACATGAAATTTGTATATCTTAAGTAAACTTTTAATAAAAATTGAAAAAAATCCTGACATCTGCAACAAAATGGTGCAACTAGACACCATTATGCCAAGTAAAATAAACTGAACTCAGAAAGACAAATATCACATTTTTCTCTTATTTGTGAAAGGTAACAATATAGAAAAAGATTATGTGGATGTCATATTATTTGGTATATAATCATAAATATTGCTTTATGCATTGCATTACAGTATACCTTTCTTTCCCCACTTTCTGATTATTGTTGTGATTCCCACATTTTGTGATATTAATATTCATGTTTTTAAGAAAATACAGTAAATATGTGTATGTATATAAAGTCTGCATATGAGATAAATATGGCAAAAGTTAAAAATTGTTATATATTAGTATCTAAAAATGAGTTAGGTGCTGGCACTGTGGCGCAGCATGTTAACGCCCTAGCCTAAATCACTGGCATCCCATATGGGCACTGGTTCGAGACCTGGCTGCTCCACTTCCTCTCCAGCTCTCAGCTACGGCCCGGAAAAGCAGTAGAAGATGGCCCAAGTCCTTGGACCCCTGAACCCGTGTGGGAAGACGGGTTTGGAAAGCTCCTGGCTCCCAGCTTCAGACTGGCACAGGCTCTGGCCATTGCGGCCAACTGAGGAGTGAACCAGCAGATGGAAGACCTATCTCTCTCTCTGCCTCTCCTCTCTCTCTGTAACTCTGACTTTCAAATAAATAAATAAATCTTTAAAAAATGAGTTAAAGAAAAATCATTCAAAGCTCTTGCATACTAGTTTTAAGGTTTTTAACTATAATGTCTTATATCATTTCTCTATCTTAGAAAATTTGTCCATCTTGAATATGCCGATCACAGCATGTTTCAGGAATATAACCCATAACAATCAAGTAATATTGCTTTACCCCGTATATTGATATTTTTCTACTTTGTAATTGCTTAATTATTCAATCTTCTTTGCCTTTATTCATTCACTTCACAAAAATTATGTGAGCATGATTTGTACAAATCATGTGTTAGATACCATGAGAGACAGAAAGCATGGCATGGTTCTGACTCCGAAGTACTCTACAGTATTGCAGGAGAGATCCAGATGTTAACAAATAGTCTTAACAACGAGGCAGAATTGAATCCATGCCACATGAGAATACAGAAGTGATTAATCGTGCTAGGAAAGATAGCAGGGGAAAGGAAGCACTTAAGTTGGACACTCAGAATGTAATGTGTTTAAAACTGCAGGGAATAGGGGGAGAAGAGCTATTTAAATGTTACCACCTCTTATAATTCAACAGTTCATTAAATTTATTTTACATCACTTTATTATTGACAACAGTTCTCAAGAACTTAATATTTTCAAAGGCAAAATAAAACATCATAAATCACATTTTGTTTTCCCATGTCTTGTGAATGCCTGATGAATTACTTGTTTATATACACAAATGACATACAAATATCCACTCAGAGTTAGTCACTTTTTTGATCAACACAGGGTGCAGTTAGGCCAAGGATTAAGAGAGGACACCTGAATAAACAAAATATTTATGACTTAAGTTATATGAAGTCGGGGGCATAGTGGTTAAAGCTGCTGCCTGCAGTGCTAGTATCTCATATGGGCACCAGTTCGAGTCCTGGCTGCTCTACTCCTGATCCAGCTCTGCTATGGCCTGGAAAAGCAGTAGAAGATGACCCAAGTACTTGGGCCCCTGCACCCATGTGGGAGACCAGGAGGAAGCTCCTGGCTCCTGGCTTTAGATTGGCACAGCTCCAGCCATTGTGGCTATCTGGGGAGTGAAATAGTGAATGGGAGACCTCTCTTTCTATTTCTCTCTCTCTCTCTCTAACTCTAACTCTGTTTTTCAAATAAATAAATAAATCTTTTAAAAATTTATATGAAGTCAACAGGGAGGATGATAATTATAATAAACTAGTTTGGATAGGAAAGGAACAGTCTTCTAAATAAGTTAATACCTCAAATCTTCTCTGAAGAGATAATATTTGAACTAAGATAAAAAAATGAAAGAGAGCCATGTTAAGAGAAAATAATTGTCTAAGTAGGTACAATAGCAAGTGCATAAACTGTGAAGGGGCAATGTTTCTTGTACTAGGACAAGAAGACAGGCCAGTCTTGTTGTACCGTGAATAATACTTATAGAAGACAGTGAGTATTTGAACTGAGCTTATACAAATAGTTCAAGATCTGGTTCTATAAGGACTGAGAAACAATGGTAGAGAATTAGGAATTTATTCAGAACATAATAAACTGTGGAGTTCAGTTATAAGTAATTAATTCAAATCCTATATTAGCTTAGATTAAGTACATTTGGAGTTAAGACTTAATAGTATGTAGTATGTTAAGATTAAATGATATGAAATATGGGGCAACATATTAAAGTCGAGCTAAATTTTGGTCTTAGGAGCTTTTAAGACCTGTCGCGAGAACCTCCATTCCTCCATGACAAGCCTTATTTTAAGCCAGAAAAGACAGGCCTAATGGTACAGGAGTGAAGCTATTCCTGGAATTTAGATTCTTCTGCCTTCCTGTGTGATGCCTAGCCCTTAAGTTGCTCAAATGCACCAATAAAATGCATAAATTTAGGTAATTGCCATATAAGGAATAAAGAACTCACCTACGTGTGTAGTGATGAATGTACTTGTTTACTTGAGTGCATAAAAATGCTAGGAGGGGAGGGACGGGGCTTCTTGCCTCAGCACTGTGCTATGTTGTATGTGTTGGTAAGAGCCATAGCTAGCAGGAAATAAATTCCTCTTGCTGTTGCATCCAGCCTGCCTTTTGTGAGTTGTTTTGGGGAGGGTCTCATAGCGGACACAACAAAACTGTACAAGAATCAGAACAAAACATTAATGAAAACTCATATCTATTTTAAAAAGATTACTCTGGGGGCCGGCACTATGGCACAGTGGGTTAACGCCCTGCCCTGAAGCGCCAGCATCCCAAATGGGTGCCGGTTTGAGGCCTGGCTGCTCCACTACCCACCCAGCACTCTGCTATGGCCTGGGAAAGCAGTAGAGGATGGCCCAAGTCCTCAGGCCCCTGCACCCACATGAGTGACCCAGAGGAAGCTCCTGGCTCCTGGTTTTGGACTGGCACAGCTCTGGCTGTTGTGGCCAATTGGGGAATGAACCATCGGATGGAAGACCTCTCTCTCTCTGCCTCTCCTCTCTGTGTAACTCTGACTTTCAAATAAATAATCTTTTTTTAAAAAAAAAAAAGATTACTTTGTGTTGCTATGTAGAGAATAGATTGTAGATGTGATGAAGGAGAAAATAGAGATGCCAGTATCATGATCAATCAACCTATTGTATCAGTTATGGGAATGATGCCTGTTCATGTGTGTATGAGTAATATATGGGAACACTGATGTAAGCACAAGGCCAACTGAGAACCTTTTGTATTTATCCAAAGAAGGCAGCAGAGATGGGTTAAAACTCCATGTCCCAGATCTCACTGGAAAAGGAGAGAAGCAGAATGATCCAACACATGTTTGGAAATAAAACTGCAGAGCTAATGATAATTGGAATTAGGATATGAGGAAAATGAGAATCCAAGATTATATTTAGGTTATAGCTTTGAGTCATTGATATAGATAATGTTTTTGATTTTTTATGTTGCTGTTGTTGTTGGTAGTGGTTGTGGTGAAGGGGGAGGAGTTAACCAAGAACATTTTTGGATCTATGATTTTTGGAGGTTTGGTATTTGCAAGACAACAAGTTAATTTACCATATAATTCAGGATATTGAACAATGACAGTACAGGAATAAAATAATGTCAGATTGATCAAGGATCTTGACCTTGCAAGTATTCTAAGAGAAGGTTAGATGTATAACAAATCATTCCTTTTTTATTACTTATTTGACAGATAGAGTTAGACAGTGAGGGAGAGAGATAGAGAGAAAGGTCTTCCTTCTGTTGGTTCACCCCTCAAATGGCTACTATGGCTGGAGCAATGCCAATCCAAAGCCAGGAGCCAGGTTCTTCTTTCTGGTCGCACCCAGGTGCAGGTGCCCAAGCACTTGGGCCATCCTCCACTGCCTTCCTGGGCCACAGCAGAGCTGGACTGGAAGAGGAGCAACCAGGACTAGAACCCAACGCCCATATGGGATGCTGGCGCTGCAGGCGGAGGATTAACCAAGTGAGCCACGGCTCTGGCCCCAACAAATCATTCTTTATAAATCACAAGATATTTGTAAAAAGAGAAATGGAAAATAATGTTTTCATTCACATCTTTAACAATCTGAGTTTTGACTGTCTGAAAGCAAGTAAAACTTATCATTTGTTTGAAGGACAAGTTGAAGAGGCAGGTGTGGTGGGGCTGATGGAGAGATGCCTATCAAGTTGCCCAGCAGTGTCTTTCTGCTGCCTAGAAATTTTAGCTGTGCTTTGTTGTTGTGCATGCAAGTATGACCTAAGGAAATTCTCAGGGGAAATGTGAGAAACAAGTGTTGCTATTTTTCTTTAACAGACAAGGAAATTGAAGCCATTGTTTGCTATTATGTTAGACACAAATTGTGTTGATGTTCAATCTTTGGACAAAAATCCTTGCTAATTACAAGGATTTGCTATCCAAGATATTTGGTGCCCCCTGAGAAAGAGACAGTATAACCTGCACTTCTAAATAGTTTGCCAAGGAGTTGACACTGAAAGTAGGCCATTTCTGTTACCATGTGAAAAAATTGGTGTGCATTGTAGGAAATAATTTGCTATCCCCCTGAGATTCCATCAGGGTCAGATTTCCTACAGGGAAAGAACTGACAAAATCTCCAGACCCTTGCAAGGATGTTTCTAGGTACACTGGGGCTTGGTTGTGGTTAGTATGTGAAAGAACTCTAACACACCTTTGGGAAATGTTTTTCACAGAGAGCAAGAGTTTAGATGATCAAATAAGTAGCTTATAGAATATATCACATGTTTAGAAATTGTCAAAACAAACCTAATTTTTACTAGGAATGGAGTCACTCTTACCTGAAATTTCCTAAAAGGGATTGCTTACAAGTTTATAATAAGATACTATAGTTGTCTGCAAAGTTAATGTATAATGAAAGACTTTGGGGGTATGATGGTTTGTTGAAATAGATGTAAGATTAAGAACATTCTTCTCAGCATTAAATACCTTATTAAACTCTCTGGATATATGTTTAAAGACTCAATGAAGGCAAGATGAAGTTCACATTAAAAGAAGCTGTCTCTTCCATTTTCCTTGTCTTGAAATATGGAGAGAATTTGAAAAATGTCAATAAAATACTTGACTTTTATATGCATTCATATCCACATGAGCACTTTAGTTTGAATGCTTTATTTAAGGTTATGACTTTAAGGTATATTATACTTACAGAAATGGAAAAAGAAATCTGCCTTTGTGAGGGTCATGTTGAGTCTTCAAGTCATATGACCTGTATATGCAGGTCATATGCCTGTTTTTAAAATCCAGTCTTGTGTTTACTTGTTGTTGAGTTGTTTGATTTCCATATTATCATTTGGGTATTAAAACCTTATCAACTGTATATATTATTTGCAGATATTGTCTCCCAGTCTGTAGGTTGTGCTTCACTCTGTTTCATGGTCAGTGTAGAATCTTTTAAAGTTGATGTAATCTCCTAGTACAGGAAACTCATAGAACCCCTAATAAACATGACCAAAAGAGACCCTCACCACGACACATTGTAATCAAACTCACCACATTGAAACAGAAAGAAAAGATTCTAAAATGTGCAAGAGAGAAATGTCAGATTACTTTCACAGGATTTCCAACTAGACTCACAGCAGACTTCTCTTCAGAAAACCCTACAGGCTAGGAGGGAATGGCGAGACATAGCCTAGGTACTAAGAGAGAAAAACTGCCAGCCCAGAATATTATATCCTGCAAAGCTCTCAATAGTGAATGAAGATGAAACAAAGACCTTTCATAGCAAGCAGAAATTGAAAGAATTTGTTGCCACTCATCCAGCCCTGCAAAAGATGCTTAAAGATGTGTTACACACAGAAACACGGCCATCAATATGAAAGAAGGTAAAGGATGAAAACCTCACAGTAAAAGATCACAGGAAGTTCAAAGCATATATTAGAAAATATTTTTGGGAAAAAGGCAGGGCAAGGTTACTACTTATCAATAGTCACATTGAACGTTAATGGTCTCAACTCTCCAGTTAAAAAATACAGAATGAATTAAGGAACAAAACCCATCTATTTGCTGCTTACAAGAAACAAATCTTTCCAACAAAGATAAATGCAGACTGAAAGTGAAAGGCTAGAAAAAGATATTCCATGCCAACAGAAACCAAAAAAAAAAAGCTGGCATAGCAATATTAATATCAGACAAAATAAACTTTAACACAAAAACTGTTAAGAGAGACAAAGACGGGTGCTATATAATAAAAAAGGGATCAATTCAACAGAAAGATGTAACTTTTATAAATGTATATGCACCTAATTACAGGGCACCAGTTTATTTTAAAGATATGTTAAGGGATTTAAAGGGAGACTTACACTCCAATACAATAGTACTGGGGGACTTCAATCAATAATCCACTCTCAGAAATAGATCAACTGGACAGATGATCAACAAGGAAACAGAAGATTTAATTGACACTATAGCCCAAATGGTTCTAACAGATATCTACAGAACGTTCAATCCCATATTTAAAGAATTCACATTCTTCTTAGCAGTGCATGGAACCTACTCTAGGATTGACCAAATACTAGGACATAAAGCAAGTCTCAGCAAATTCAAAAGAATTAGAATCATACTATGCAGCTTCTCAGACCACAGTGGAATGAAGCTGGAAGTTAGCAACTCAGGAATCCCGAGAGCATATGAAAACACATGGAGATTGAACAACATACTCCTGAATGAACAATGGGTCATAGAAGAAATCAAAAGAGAAATCAAAAACTTTCTGGAAGCAAATGAGGATAACAACACAACATATCAAAACTTATGGGATGCAGCAAAAGCAGTGTTAAGAGGAAAGTTTATATCAATAGGTGCCTACATCAAGAAATTGGAAAGGCACCAAATAGATGAGCTTTCAATGCATCTCAAGGATCTAAGAAACTGCAGCTAACCAGACCCAAATCTAGCAGAAAACAAATAATAAAATCAGAGAAGAAATAAACAGGATTGAATCCAAAAAAAATTACAAAAAATCAGGCAATTGAAGAGCTGTTGTATTAAATAAACAAATTTGACATGCCATTGACCCAAATATCTAAAAACAAAGAAGAGAAAAGACCCAAATCAATAAAATCAGAGATGAAAAAGGAAATGTAATAATGGACACCACAGAAATAAAAAGAATCATCAGAAATTACAACAAAGACTTGTATGCCAGCAAACAGGAAAATCTATCAGAAAAGGTTAGATTCCTGGACACATGCAACCTACATAAATTGAACTAGGAAGACATAGAAAACCTAAACAGACCCATTACTGAGACAGAAGTTGAAACAGTAATAAAGGCCCTCCCAACAAAGAAAAGCCCAGGACCAGATGGATTCACTGCTGAATTCTACCAGACATTAAAAGAAGAACTAACTCCAAATCTTTTCAAACTATTCAGAATAATCAAAAAAGAGGGAATGCTCCCAAATTTTTTCTATGAAGTCAGCATCACCTTAATACCTAAGATGGAAAAAGATGCAGCACTGAAGGAAAATTACAGACCAATATCCCTGATGAACATAGATGCAAAAATCGTCAATAAAATTCTGGTCATACACACGAGGCTAATCCTCCACCAGCGGCGCCAGCACACTGGGTTCTAGTCCTGGGAGGGGCACTGGATCTGTCCTGGTTGCCCCTCTTCCAGGCTAGCTCTCTGCTGTGGCCCGGGAAGGCAGTGGAGAATGGCCCTAATGCTTGAGCCCTGCACCCAGGTGCAGGAAAAGAACCTGGTTCCTGCCTTCGGATCAGCATGGTGTGCCGACCACAGCATGCTGGCCGCGGCGGCCACTGAAGGGTGAACCAACGGCAAAGAAAGGCCTTTCTCTCTCTCTCTTTCTCTCTCACTGTCCACTCTGCCTGTCAAAAAAAATTCTGGTCATAGTATGAAACAAAACATCAGAAAGTTCATCCACCTAGATCAAGTGGGATTTATCCCTGGTATGCAGGGATGGTTCAGTGTTCGCAAATCATTCGATGTGATACACCACATTTACAAACTGCAGAAGAAAAGCCATATGGTTATCTCAATACATGCAGAGAAAGCATTTGACAAAATACAACACCCTTTCATGATGAAAACTCTAAGCAAACTGGGTATAGAAGGAGAATTCCTCAATACAATCAAAGCAATTTATGAAAAACACACGGCCAGCATATTATTGAATGAGGATCTCCACTGAGATCTGGTACCAGACAGGGATGCCCATTCTCACCACTGCTATTCAATATAGTTTTGGAAGTTTTAGCCAGAGCCATTAGGCAAGAAAAAGAAATTAAAGGGATACAAATTGGAAAGGAAGAAGTCAAATTATCTCTTTGCAGATGATATGATTCTTTATTTAAGGGATCCAAAGAACTCTACTAAGAGACTATTGGAACTCATAGAAGAGTTTGGAAAAGTAGGAGGATATAAAATCAGTGCACAAAAATCAACAGCCTTTGTATACACAGGGAATGCCACAGCTGAGAAAGAACTTCTAAGATCAATCCCATTCAGAATAGCCACAAAAACAATCAAATACCTTGGAATAAACTTAACCAAGGATGTTAAAGATCTCTACGATGAGAATTACAAAACCTTAAAGAAAGAAATAGAAGAGGATACCAAAAAATTGAAAAATCTTCCATGCTCATGGATTGGAAGACTCATTATCATAAAAATATCCATTCTCCCAAAAGCAATTTACAGATTCAATGCTATACCAATCAAAATACCGAAGACATTCTTCTCAAATCTGGAAAAAAATGATGCTGAAGTTCATATGGAGACACAGGAGACAACGAATAGCTAAAGCAATCTTGTACAACAAAAGCAAAGCCAGAGGCATCACAATACCAGATTTCAGGACATACTACAGGGCAGTTGTAATCAAAACAGCATGGTACTAGTACAGAAACAGATGGATAGACCAATGGAACAGATTAGGAACACCAGAAATCAATCCAAACATCTACAGCCAACAAATATTTGATCAAGGATCTAAAACCAATTCCTGGAGTAAGGGCAGTCTATTCAATAAATGGTGCTGGGAAAACTGGATTTCTACATGCAGAAGCATGAAGAAAGACCCCTACCATACACCTTACACAAAAATCCATTCGACATGGATTAAAGATCTAAGCCTATGACCAGAAACCATCAAATTATTAGAGAACATTAGAGAAACCCTGCAAGATATAGGCACCAGAAAGGCTTATTAGAAAAGACCCCAGAAGAATAGGCAATCAAAGCCAAAATTAACAATTGAGCTTATATCATATTGAGAAGTTTCTGTACTTCAAAAGAAACAGTCAGGAAAGTGAATAGACAACCGACAGAATGGGAAAAATATTTGCAAATTGCGCAACCGATAAAAGATTAATAACCAGAATCTACAAAGAGATCAAGAAACTCCACAACATCGAAACAAACAACCCACTTAAGAGATGGACCAAGGACCTCAATAGACACTTTTCAAAAGAGAAAATCCAAATGGCCAACAGACACATGAAAAAATGTTCAGAATCACTAGTAATCAGGGAAATGCAAATCAAAACTACAATGAGGTTTCACCTCACCCAGGTTAGAATGGCTCACATTCAGAAATCTACCAACAACAGATGCTGGCGAGAATGTGGGGAAAAGGGGCACTAACCAACTGTAGGTGAAAATCCAAACAGGTAAAGCCACTATGGAAGTCAGTCTGGAGATTCCTCAGAAACGTGAATATAACTCTCCCATACAACCAAGCCATCCAACTCCTTGGAATTTACCCAAAGGAAATTAAATTGGAAAACTAAAAAGCTGTCTGAACATTAATGTTTATTACAGCTCAATTCACAATAGCTAAGACCTGGAATCAACCCAAATGTCCATCAACAGTAGACTGGATAAAGATATTATGGGATATGTACTCGATAGAATACTATACAGCAGTAAAAAAAAATGAAATCTGGTAATTTGCAACAAAATGGAGGAATCTGGAAACCATCATGCTGAGTGAAATAAGCCAGTCCCAAAGGGACAAATATCATTTGTTCTCCCTGATTGGTGACAACTAACCAAGTACCAAAAAGTAAAACTGTTGAAGTGAAATGGACACTATGAGAAACAGTGACTTGATTATACCTTGTTCTGACTGTTGATGAACAACTTAATACTTTATCCCTTTTAGTATGTTTTTTTGTCCTACTTATTACTATTGGGTGAACTCTGTAATTAACACACAGTTATTCTTAGGTGTTTAAATTTAGCTGTGCAGTAATCTCTGTTAAATATAAGAGTGGGAATAAGAGAGGGAGGAGATGTACAATTTGGGACATGCTCAATTGGACTTGTCCCAAATGGTAGTGTTAGAAACGTGCCAGGAGATTCCAATACAATCCCATCAAGGTGGCATGTATCAATGCCATCTCACTAGTCCAAGTGATCAATTTCAGTTCAGAATTGATCACACTGATAGGTCTAAGAGTCAAAGGGATCACATAAACAAGACTAGTGTCTGCGAATACTAACTGATAGAATTAAAAAGGGGGAGAATGATTCAACATGGTAAGCAGGATACACAGCAGACTCATAGAATGGCAGATGTCCTAAATAGCACTCTGGCCTCAGAATCAGCCAATCAGCCCTTAAGGCATTAGGATCTGGCTGAAGAGCCCATGAGAATACTTTAGGTATGGAAAGCCAAGACATTCTGGCAAAAAAATTAAATAAATAAATAAAAATAAAAAAATAAAAAACCAAAACCCTAAATGAAAGATCCCTGCAATTGAGATCTGAGTGGAAGAAATGGGGCCATCAAAGAAGGAGGTACCTTTCTCTGAAGGGAGGAGAGAACTTCCTTTGATTATTCTTGTCTGAATAAGATCGAAGTTGGCAAACTCAAAATGCTTCCATAGGCTTGGCAACTCATGACAACAGCCTAGGGAGATTACTGATGCCATAAACAAGAGTGTCAATTTGTTAAGTCAACAGGAGTCATTGTGTATGTACTCCTCATCTCTGTCCTTAATGTGTTGTTCAATGTAAATCAATACTATAACTAGTACTGAAACAGTATTTTACACTTTGTGTTTCTGTGTGGGTGCAAACAGATGAAATCTTCACTTAATATATACTAGATTGATCCTCTGTCTATAAAGATAATTGAAAATGAATCTTGATGTGAACGGAATGGGAGAGGGAGCGGGAGATTGGAGGGGTGCGAGTGGGAGGGAAGTTATGGCAGGGGAAAGCCATTGCAATCCACAAACTGTACTTTGGAAATTTATATTTACTAAATAAAAGTTAAAAAAAAAAGAAAAAGAAATGTGCCAGGAGATTCCAATTCAATCCCATCAAGGTGGCATATACCAATGCCATCTCACTAGTCAAAGTGATCAATTTCAGTTCACAATTGGTTATAATGATAGGATTAAGTGCCAGAGATCACATAAACAAGACTAGTGTCTGCTAATACTAACTGATAGAATTAAGGAGAGAACCTTCCAACTTGGGAAGCAAGATACACAGCAGACTCATAGAATGGCAGAATATCCTAAACAGCACTCTGGCCTCAGAATCAGCCCTTAAGGCATTCGGATCTGGCTAAAAAGCCCATGAGAGTATTTCAGGCATGGAAAGCCAAGACACTCTGGAAAAAAAAAATGACCTAAATGAAAGATCTCTGCTTGTGAGATCCCAGCAGAAAGAATGGGCCATCAAAGAAGGAGGTACTTTTCTCTGAAGGGAGGAGAGAACTTCCACTCTGACTATGACCTTTTCTAAATAAGATCGAAGTTGGCAAACTCAAAATGTTTCCATAGCTTTGGCAGCTCATGACAAGATCCTATGGTGATTATTGATGCCATAAACAAGAATACCAATTTTTTAAGTCAACAACAGGAGTCACTGTGCACTTACTCCTCATGTAGAATCTCTGTCTCATGTAGAATGTCTCATGTAGAAACTTTTTACAATGTGAATTAATGCTATAACTAGTACTCAAACAGTATTTTACACTTTATGTTCTGTGTGGGTGCAAACTGTTGAAATCTTTACTTAATATATACTAAATTGATTGAGAATTGAAAATGAATCTTGATGAGAATGGAATGGGAGAGGGAGCAGAAGATGGGAGGGTTGTGGGTGGGAGGGAAGTTATGGGGCAGAAAAGCCATTGTAATCCATAAGCTGTACTTTGGAAATTTATATTTATTAAATAAAAGTTAAAAAAAAAATTCTGTAGTTGGGAATCTCCTGGGGCTATGCAGAATTCCTAGTAGTATGAAATGTCCTTTGATACTATGCAAGAAAAATAAAATAAAATAAAATAAAATAAAATAAAATAAATGCTTGTTAAAAATAATAAAGATAATGTAATCCTATTTCTCTATTTTTATTTTTGTTTCCCGTGACTTTGGGCCTTTTCTAAATAGCTTGTTGTCTTAAAAACAAAATCCTAACACCAATGTTATGAACTTAACCCATATGTTGTTTTCTAGTATTTATACAGTTTCAGCTTTTATGTTTAAGTTTTAATGCATTTTGATTTGGTTTTTGTATATCATGAGACATAAGGCTCTAATTTCATTCTTCTGCATGTAGATATCCAGTTAACCCAATACCATTAATTTTTCCCCATTTTGTGTTCTTGGAGTTTTTATCGAAAATCATTTTCCTGTGACTATATAGATTTCTTTCTGAAATTTTGATGGAGACTTCATTGACTCTAGATTGCTTTAAATAATATGGACATCTTAGTAATACTTCTACTCCATGAACATGGGATACCTTTATATTTACTTATGTTTTCTTAAATTTTTCTAAAATCAATGTTTCATACTTCTCTCTGTATAGATCTTTTAACATTGTGGTTAAATTTATTACAAATATTTTCATTTTGAGTAGCTATTTTAAATGGGATTTTTCTTGATTTCCCTTTTGGGTAATTCATTGTTATTACATGGAAATGCTATTGCTGTCTGTATGTTGATTTTGTATACTGCACTTCATGAAATGCAGCTAATTTTATTTTAGATGGAGTCTTGCATTTTGTAAAAAACGAGTTTTCTGCAGTTAGGGACAATTTTTCTTTCATCTAATTTGGATGCTTATTTGGAAGCCTTTATTTCTTTGCCTTTCCTACTTGCTCTAGTTTGAACTTCTTAACTCTGTAGAATAGAAATGGTGAGAGTGGAAATTTTTATCTTGTTTCTGATATAAGACATTTTTCAACTTTTTTTAAGATTGATTTATTTATTTGAAAGTCAGAGTTACACAGAGAGAGAGGAGAGGCAGAGAGAAAGAGAGAGAGGTCTTCTATCCAATGGTTCCCTCTTTAATTGGCCACAACAGCTGGAGCTGCACCAATCCGAAGCCAGGAGCCAGGAGCTTCTTCCGCATCTCTCATGTGGGTGCAGGGGCCCAAGCACTTTGGCCATCTTCTACTGCTTTCCCAGGCCATAGCAGAAAACTGGATTAGAAGTGGAGCAACCGGGACTAGAACCAGTGCCCATATGGGATGCCAGCGCCTCAGACTGGGGTATTAGCCTGCTGCACCACAGCACCAGCCCCCAAATTTTTTAACTTTTAACCACTGAATATCATGTTAGCTCTGCATTTGTTGTGTATGGCCTGTATTGTTAGGTACATTCCTTCTATATGTGATTTATTTTTTAAAATTATTTAATAAATAATATTTAATTTTGTAAAAATGCTTTTACCGCACCTTTTGAGATGACTCTATGATTTTATCTTTTTTTCTTTAAATTTATTGTGTTCTTACTTATAGATTTGTACTCATTGAACCATCCTTTCATCCCTGAGATTAGCCACTCTTAATATTGGCTGGTGATCCTTTTAATGTGATGTTGAATTCAGTTTTCTAGGATTTTTTTTTTTGAGGATTTTTGCATATGTGTACAGGATATTGACTTGTAACTTTTTCCTTGTAGTTTCCTTGTCTGGTTTTGGCATCAGGGTAATGCAGGCTTAGTAAAATAAATTTGGAAGTGTTCCCTCTTCAACTTTTTGTGAGAGTTTGAAAAGGATTTGTATTAGTTTACCTTTAAAATATTTGGCAGAAGTTAGCAGTGAAGCTAACAGATCCTGGGCTTTTCTTTGATGGGAATTTTCCATTACTGATTCAATCTCCTTCCCATTATTGATCTCTTCATATTTTCCATTTCTTCATATTCAGTCTTGATAAGCTGTATATGTATATGATTTTACCCATTTCTTTTAGGATATTGAACTTTTTGGCACATCTCTTATGAACCTTCATATTTGTATCAGCTGTAATATTCTTCTTTCCTTTCTGATTTCTTTTATTTCTTTCCTTTCTCTTATTTTATTACTTATTCTAGGTAAACTATTGGAAATTTTGCTCAGTTTTTTTTTTAAAGAATCAACTCAGTTTAATTGAACTTTACTCGTTTAATTTCATTTGTTTCTGCTCTAATTTTTATTGGATCTGTCCTTCTGTTAATTTTGGGTTTAGTTGGTTCTTTTTCTAGCTTTTTGAGATGTAATGATAGGTTATTTATTTGAGACCTTTCTTCTTTTCTGATGTCAGCAATGTTGCTGTAATCTCTCTGTTAAGATGGCTTTTCCTGCATGCATGTCTTGTAATATGTTGTTAACATTTTCATTTGTCTCAACATATTTTTAAACTTTCCTTTTAATTTCTTCTATGAATTTAGTTCAGTAATATTTCACTTAATTTTCACCTATTTGTGAGTTCTCTGAAATTCCTTGTTTTTAATTTCTAGTTGCATATCAGTGTGGTTGAACATATGCTTACTATCAATTAAGTCTGCTGAAGTTTATGATGACTGTTTTCTGGGCTATGAAATAATCTATCTTAGTGAATGTTCTGTATGAGCTTGAGAAAAATTTTCCTTTCAGATTGACTTGGGATAGTGACAAAGGCCCTGCAGATGTGGGGCTTATGTATTTAGAAGGTCATTTTAATTGCTTTGAGTCCCAATTGTGTATAAAATTGAAGTTTTTGAAAAAGGAATATTAACTCAGCTATGTTTTATGTGTGCCAGGATGCTTCACTCTAATGAGATTCACCTGAGATCACTTAACAAAGTACCAATGGGACTGTGCGTGTGAAGTGCTGAAGACAGAATAAGCATGATCACTGGGTTATTTTGGAACAAATGATAAATACATGAATGAATATCTATGTATTTTTATAATCAAGTGTTATATATTAATTGATAGGTAATAATAACTGATAGAACATACCCACTCAGTGTGATATTTGTAAATTATGAAGTATCTACTGTATTAGAGAACAACTTTTAGTGTAACTGAGCTGTACAAACAACCTCAACACCAAGAATTTTTAAGGGAATATGTTACTTTACTATAATTGCATTTATGTGCTCTGTGACTGAAAACTAGCCCGTATGAAAGTGTGGAATTGCTGCTCTAACCTTAGATAAGCTCTCTGTTCTAATCCAGTGAGGTACAAACCAAGGAATACCAAATGGATATAGGTTTTAGCCACGAGAAAACTCAATTACCCATCATAGTTAACTAAGGGGTTGAACAAATTTTATGCCTCTGATTTTCATAAATGAACACATTGCAAATTGATCACAATGAAATTATACATTTGGCTGTTAGTTTAAAAATAGTAGATTCAGTTATGAGTTAATTGTACATGATGTCTATGTTAGAACAAATATATGGCCGGTACTGTGGCTCACTAGGCTAATCCTCCACCTGCGGGGCCGGCACTCCAGGTTCCAGTCCCAGTTGGGGCGCCGAATTCTGTCCCAGTTGCTCCTATTCCAGTCCAGCTCTCTGCTGTGGCCCGGGAGTGTAGAGGAGGATGGCCCAAGTGTTTGTGCCCTGTGCCTGCATGGGAGACCAGGAGGAAGCACCTGGCTCCTGGCTTCAGATCGGCTCAGTATGCCGGCCTTAGCGGCCATTTGGCGGGTGAACCAACAGAAGGAAGATCTTTCTGTCTCTTTGTCTCTCACTGCCTAACTCTGCCTGTTCAAAAAAAAAAAAAAAAAGCAAATATATGAATTGGGCAAATAGAACTGAAAAAAATTGCATTAGAAAAGGAAATTTACTTCTCTACTCACATGTCTATTTCGGAACAAAAAGTAACACAGAGGGAATTTTGCTTTACAATACACTGTCTCTTGCAGATAGATAGCAAGACCTGGAGCTGTGTACACATGGAAATAATAGCAGTATTATTGGGCTATCTCTCAGAAAGCTATTTTTCCTACTTCTTTTAATTAAACCATCTTATCAGTTTCTTTGTGCTTATTCTAAATAATAAGAAATAAAAAGGCAGAAACCCCAGCCATTTATCAGAGTGCTAGTGGGTATGCATTTCTTCTCCAGTTACCATAGATAGCTTTTATGTCTGTAATAGTATTTTTGTACCTTAAAATGTAATTTAATAACATTTCCTTTTGATAGATTTAGGAAAAAATGTTTACTTAAAATTTTTATCCCCTTCTGCTTCCTACTTGATTCTTTCAAAATTCAAATAATTTGCAATGAGTTGTTTGTTAGAGTTTGACCTTAAATGTCCTTGATATTTCTATAGGCTTTAATAGTAGTTCTGAAATAATAAAAAGCACTTTATTTTAATATATGTGTTAAAATATATGAGTAGTTTATTAACACAATACCTTACAATATTATATTTGTAGTTAAAACTAACCATCTACTTATCAACATCTCTTTGTTTTTAAGATTTATTTTATTTTATTAGAAATGTGGGGTCACAGAGAGAGAAAATGAGATACAGAGAGTGAGAAACAGAGATAGAGAGACCTTCTACCCCACTGGTCCACTCCCCAAATGAATGAAACAGTGAAGGATGGGCCAGGCTGAAGCTAGGAGCTTCTTCTGGGTCTCCCACCTGGGTTCATGGGCCCATGCACTTGAGCCATCCTCCGATGTTTTCTCAGGTGTATTATAGGGGAACTAGATTGGAAGTAGACCAGCCTGGACTTGAACCACTGCCCCTATGGGATGCTGACAATGCAGACAGTGGCTTTACCTACTATGCCACATCAGCCTCTCAACCTCTTTTCTTTTCATATATCATTTAATAATTCCCTAATCAATTAATAACTGTTTTTTTACTAAAATATGATTTTTAGATTTATCTGTGTTGAACTGGCTTATCTCTGTTTTTTAAGGTTTTATTTATGTATTTGAAAGAGTTAAAGGGAGCAAGAGAATTGTCTTTCACGTTCTGATTCACCCCCCAAAAGCCTGCAATGGCTCAGGTGGGACCAGGCTGAATCCCAGAGCCTGGTAATATACCTAGGTCTTCCAGGTGGGTGGCAGGAACCCAAGTACTTGGGTCATCTGCTGCTGCTTCCCCAGGAGCATTATCAGAGAGCTGGATTAGAAGTGGAGCAGCTGGGACTCAAACCTGTGCCCACCTGGGATGCTGGCATTATAGTCTGGAGTTTAACCTGCTGTGCCCAATGCCACCCCTAGATCATTTCTTTCACTCATATATTTTGCAACAAATATATACCACCATTTATTTATCCAGTTTTCATTGGATAGATAGTTAGATTGTTTTCAACGGTACTGTATAATAATGTGACAGTACGTATGTATATGTGCATTTCATTATTTTTGTGTTCATGATCTCTCAAGAAGGTAAACTGCTGTGTCACTTTTTTTTTTCTTACAATAGTCACAACTACCACCTTTCTACATATTGCCTGATTGTTTTCCAAATTGTCCAATCAATTTTCATTCTTCAAGGAAATACTTGGCAATATTTGACATTGCACCGACTTAATTTTTTTCAGTCCTATGGGCAAAAAAATGTTATCTCCTTGTTTTTCCATTTGCCTGGTTACCAGTGAGATTGAATGCCTTTTCATTTACTTATTAGGTATTTGAATTTGGTTTCCTAAAACTATAGTTTCTTAGGCTATGCCTACTTTTGATATGGTGATTTATCTTTTCATTATTTATATGTATGGTTAGAATGAAGTTCTTAAGATTTAAATATTTATTTGAAAGAGCCAAAAAGAGTGATAGATTGTCCATCCACTGATTTACTTCCCAAATGGCTGCAATGGACAGGGTGAGGCCAAGCTGAAACCAGAAGCCAGGCACTCCATCAGGTGTCCTATGTGGGTGCAGGAGCCCAAGCACTTGAATTCTGCTGCTTTTTCAGGCATGTTAGCAGGGAACTGAATCAGAAATGAAGCAGCTGGGATGTGAATGGGTGTCCGTAAGGAATACCAGCATTGCAGGTGGGGGTTTAACTTGCTAGGCTGGACCCAGAAAATGATATGCCAGTTATTTGCGCAGCAAGTATTTTGTCCAAGTTTGTGATATTATTTTGTTTTCTTTTATTTTCTAAGATTTATTTATTTATTTGAAAGAGTTACAGAGGCAGAAGCAGAGGTAGAAGTAGAGAGAGATCTTCCATCTGTGGGATTACTCCCCAGGTGGCTGCAATAGCCGGAGCTAGGCCAATCTGAAGCCAGGAGTCAGGAGCTTCTTCTGGGTCTCCTATGTGAGTGCAGGGGCCCAAGGACTTGGGCCATCTTCTACTGCTTTCCCAGGCCATAGCAGAGAGCTGGATCAGAAGTGGAGCAGCTGTGTCATATCGGTACCCATAAGGGATGCTGGCACTGCAGGCAGCGGCTTTATCCACTATGCCACAGCGCTGGTCCCTGTGGTTTGTTTTAAAATATGAAATTGATATTATTATAAAAAGTATTCAGAATTTTATCTATTTTTTCTGCATTATTTTTGCATTTCAGGGTTATTTTTCTTTTTATTTTTTTTTAAAGAAAGCCTTTCCTCTGTCATGGTCTGCAGAATGCCTGAGAGCTAGACAGAGGCAAACGTGCTTGAGTTTGTATTCTAATTCTGTCCCTTATTAACTATGACCTTTCTATAAATTTATTAACCTTTATCCCATCATTAGCTTTTCTGTAAATGGAATGATAATAAAAAATCATAATTGCATTTACCATCCTCTTAGGGTAATAAGGTTACTGATAGGATTAATGTCTACACAGCACTTGGATTTTGTCTGAGATAAGACAGCACTACATAAGTATTAGCAAGGTATATTATCTTCTAATCATTTAAAAATATTGTCTTTTTTAGAGCACTCATTCATCTGGAATATGGTTTTGGATATGTTGTGTCACAGTCATAAATTTTTATTTTTCTCATATGGATGACCACTTTTACTATTAACTAGATTATTCTTTAACCATTACTTAGTAAATCATATTTTGTTATTAATTCCATTGCATGTGTATATCAGTTAGGGCTCTCTGTTCAGGTTAAGCAATCAATTTCTGTGGTAATAGAATGCTACTTAAATGATTGTAACTTTATAAAATATTTTGCCATCAGGTCAAATTTGTGCCACTCTCAACAAATTTTGTTTTTATTTTCCAGAAATGCTATTCTCTCTATCCGTATGTCTGTCTGTCTTACTCACCCCTCCCTCTCCTTCACTTCTGGTTTCTTTTTCTCTATGTGTATTTAAATATACAGTCTTCAAAAAATTGATGGAAAGTGCATATTATGAAAAAATTATGCAATGATTTCAAAAATATCATTGCACCAAAATCAACTCTTTGAAGTCTCCTCATATTATAAACTCGCAAAGTAAATTTAATAATCCATGCGATTTCATAAATTCTATAATTTTTTGGTGAATTTTGTATAAATTTTAAAATCTTTTTACGATTGATATCATATTAAATTTTATAGGTTAATTTGAATGTAGTTGACTCTACAGTATGATCTTCAATGAATGAACATGGCTATAGTATATATAATTTTTAAAATTTAGGCATAGGTGCCAGCACTGTGGTATAGCAGGTCAAAGCCCCAGCCTGCAGTGCTGGTATCCCATATGGGTGCCAGAACGAGTCCTGGCTGCTCCACTTCAGATCCAGCTCTCTGCTATGGCCTGGGAAAGCAGTAGAAGATAGCCCAAGTATTTGGGCCCCTGTACCCACATGGGAAACCTGGAAGAAGCTCCTGGTTCTTGGCTTCAGATCATTCAGCTTTGGCTGTTGCGGTCATTTGGGGAATGAACCAGCAGATGTAAGACCTCTCTCTCTCTCTCTCTCTCTCTCTCTCTCTCTCTCCCTATCTCTCTCTCTCTCTCCCTTTATCTCTCTCTCTGCCTCTCCTCTCTCTGTGTAATTCTGACTTTCAAATAAATAAAATAATTCTTTAAAAAAATTAGGCATAAAACTTCAACTCTGAATCATTAATTTATGTATGTAGAAGGTAAAAATATGAGAGAAACCTTAGGAAGCTTCTACTCCAACCCCCTCTTCTGAAAAATGGAGAAGTCAAGGTTGAGTAAAGCATGGGCATTATTCTTTTAGAATCTACAAGGTGTTTAATGACATTGTAAAAAGACTTACGTTATCTGATATACTTTGGAATTTTTGGAGAGAAGGGACTGAAGTTGGAGAGATAAGTTAGGTGGTAGGGGATTGTGTCTTTAAGACATTTGTAGCAGAAATGGAGAAAAATGTATTTTGATTTGGCAAGATATACTATTTATGGATATGAGAATGGACAGAATACCTAAGTAGGAAGACCATGCTTGGCTTAATACATTTGGGACTATAAAGCAAGGAAGGAGGAGCATGAGATCTGAATAAGGTAGAATATGAAGCACACTGAGTGTTTTAAAGTTGTGGTTTCGATAGGCAAACAGTGAAATGGCTGTGGAAGACTCATCTGGGAGGTGGATTTGAAATCCTGCATGAGTTGATATTGCCTGAGGGAAAAAAAATGGAATTCCACAAAATCCCTTAGCATGTAAGGGCCAGGCAAAGGAAGAGAAGCTATTAGAAGGCCCATTAGAGGAGTAATAGAACAAAGGGCAATTGCAGAAGACAGACAGGAGACAACCATTGTGTTATTAGCTCCTTCTTTTAAAAGACCTCACATTTCAAGCAGTGAATATACTGGGAATGATGAATTCATTGACTCAAGACAGCATGCATAGTAAGCTCCCTTTAGAGTTCAGGCATATGAATTTTGAGACATTTTAATTCAAGGCTTATTCATAAGAAGACCATAATTTATCTTCCAAGTTCCTTTCTCTTCTAGCAGTAGAATGTTTCATTTCTTTTAATAATCTTGCTTCATACTTTCATTCCTATCTCAAGTTACCAGTAGCATCTATTTTTTCTTTTCAGTTTTCCTATTAGATATAGTCATATGGGGTCACTATAAATAATGAATATGCATATATCAATATTATTTATCTATATTCGGTGTATGACTTTACTATTGTCATTATGTTACCAGTAATTTATGCCTTCCTACAGATGGAAGAACTCTGGCACAGCAGGTGGAGTAATTTCCTCTTATAGCAGGGGAGGGAGGTGGAAACTTGTGGGCTTTTAATCCAATAGACCGTGTTGTCTCTATTACTCTTTTCTTGGTCACTGGGTATGTGGCACCATCACTTCAAGAGCTCAGTCTTTAAAGACGCAATTAGGAACACACTAATAGACACAAAAGCCTTCATTACCCAAAAGTGCTTAAATCATTTCCCTAATAGCTCCTCTGCAGTACAGTCAGATGCCTGTGAATAAACATCTTAAAGTTTCTGAAAATTCCCATTAAAAAACAAATCCAGACTATTTTATTTCTCTCTAATGAACATGTGTTTCTGCACATTCAGAATCACATTACCCTATTTCTTCAGGCAAACTTTGCAACAAAAAGCCCCCACAGGCAGACCCACTGAGAAACTAGGCTTAGAGCCTTGGGAGGTAAACAGCCCATTTTCCATAGCCTGCTGGACTGTTGCTTGAGATATTCACTAATGGGGATGCCTCAGGGTTACCAGGTTGGATGATTTACCTAGACAATGTAATTTTGATATTTTCTTCAAGAATATCCCTGCTATTTCCTTGCTGGTAGAACAGCTGATTTAGTCAGCTAGAACCCATGTTGATTGGCTGATATGCTAAGTCATTTTCAGATGTTTTTGTTTGTTTGTTTAATTGTTTGTTTAGATTTTTATAAAATTCCTAGGACTGTGGTCACAAATGTCTCACTTGGACTATTTACTTCCATGATAGTATTATAAACAGTTCATGGAAAACGGTATGAAAACATGAGATTAGTTTGCTACCAAAACCTAAATTCTCTGGAAAGTATTTTTCGTAATATACATTATTTATGAGCTTTAAAAATTATTTGAGAGAGAGAGAGACTTCCAATAGTTGGTTCATACTCCAATTTGCCTATGATGGCCAGGGATGGGTAGAGGCATGAGCCAGGAGCCCAGAGCCATAAACACAATCAAAATCTCCAAAGAACCCAATTGCTTGAGCTATCATCAGGTCTGTATTGAAAGGAAACTGGATTATAATCAAAACAGCATGGTACTGGTACAGAAACAGATGTATAGACCAGTGGAACAGATTAGAAACTCCAGAAATCAATCCAAACATCTACAGCCAACATATATTTGATCAAGGATCTAAAACCAATTCCTGGAGTAAGGGCAGTCTGTTTAATAAATGGTGATGGGAAAACTGGATTTCCACATGCAGAATCATGAAGAAATACCCCTGCCGTACACCTTACACAAAAATCCATTGGACATGGATTAAAGATCTAAGCTATGACCAGAAACCATCAAATTATTAGAGAACATTAGAGAAACTCTGCAAGATATAGGCACAGGAAAAGATTTCTTAGAAAAGACCATAGAGGTACAGGCAGATAAAGCCAGATATCAATTGGGCTTACATCAAATTGAGAAGTTTCTGTACTTCAAAAGAAACAGTAAGGAAAGTCAAGAAGCAACCAACATAATGTGAAAATATTTGCAAATTATGAAATCGATAAAGGATTACTAACCAGAATCTAAAAAGAAATCAAGAAACTCCACAACAACGAAACAAATAACCCACTTAAGAGATGGACCAAGGACCTCAATAGACACTTTTCAAAAGAGAAAATCCAAATGGCCAACAGACACATGAAAAAATGTTCAGAATCACTAGCCCTCAGGGAAATGTGAATCAAAACCACAGTGAGGTTTCACCTCACCCCAGTTAGAATGGCTCACATACAGAAACCAACTAACAACAGATGCTGGCGAGAATGTGGGGAAAAAGGGACACTAACCCACTGTTGGTTGGAATACAAACAGGTAAAGCCATTATGGAAGTCAGTCTGGAAACTGCTCAGAAACCTGAATATAACTCTACCATACAACCCAGCCATACCACTCCTTGGAATTTACCCAAAGGAAATTAAATTGGCAAATAAAAGAGCTTGTCTGCACCTCAATGTTTATTGCAGCTCAATCAACAATAGCTAAGACATGGAATCAACCCAAATGTCCATCAACAGTAGACTGGTTAAAGAAATTATGGGATATGTAATGGATAGATTACTATACAGCAGTAAAAAAAAAAAATGAAATCTGGTCTTTGCAACAAAATGGAGGAATCTGGAAAACATTATGCTGAGTGAATTAAGCCAGTCCCAAAGGGACAAATATCATATGTTCTCCCTGATAAGTGAGAAATAACTGAGCTCCTAAAAGGAAACCTGTTGAAATGAAATGAACAATATGAGAAGCAGTGACTTGATCAGCGCTTGTCCTGACTTTTGAGGAACAACTTAATAGTTTATTCCTTTTAGTATTTTTTGTTCTATTTAATACCATTGGTTGAACTCTTTAATTAACATACAGTTATTCTTAGGTGTTTAAATTTAGCTGAACAGTGATCCCTGTTAAATATAAGAGTGGGTATAAGAGAGGGAGAAGATGTACAGTTTGGCACATGCTCACTTGGACTTACCTATAATGGTAGAGCTAGAAAAGTGCCAGGGGATTCCAATTCAATCGCATCAAGGTGGCATATACCAATGCCATCTCACTAGTCAAAGTGATCAGTTTCAGTTCATAATTGATCATAATAAGATCACATAAACAAGACTAGTGTCTGCTAATACGGATAGAATTAAAAAGGAGAGAACGATCCAACATGAGAAGCAGGATATACAGCAGACTCATAGAATGGCAGATGCCCTAAACAGCACTCTGGCCTCAGATTCAGCCCTTAAGCATTTGGATCTGGCTAAATAGCCCATGAGAGTTTGCAGGCATGGAAAGCCAAGACATAGTGGCATAAAAAATGACCTAAATGAAAGATCTCTGCTTGTGAAATCCTAGCAGAAAGAATGGGCCATCAAAGAAGAAGGTACCTTTCTCTGAAAGGAGGAGAGAACTTCCACCTTGACTATGGCCTTGTCTAAATAATTTTGGAGTTTGTTAACTCAAAGAGGCATTCATAGCCTTGGCAGCTCATGATAAAAGCCTCAGGGGATTACTGATGTCATAAATAAGAGTGTCAATTGTTAAATCAACAATGGGAGTCACTGTATGCTTGCTCCCCATGTAGGACCTCTGTCTTTAATGTGTTGTACTGTGTGAATTAACAGTAAAAGTACTACTCAAACAGTATTTTATACTTTATGTTCTGTGTGGGTGCAAACTGTTGAAATCTTTACTTAGTATATACTAAATTGATTTTCTGTATATAAAGATAATTGAAAATGAATCATGATGAAGGATGGGAGAGGGAGTGGAAGATGGGATGGTTGTGGGTGGGAGGGAGGTTATGGGGGGAAATGCTGCTATAATGCAAAAGTTGTACTTTCGAAATTTATATTTATTAAATAAAAGTTAAAAAAAACTCTCTCTGACTCTCCTCTCTGTGTAACTCTGACTTTCAAATAAATAAATACATTTAAAAGGAGGGGAATGGTGCTGTGGCACAGTGGGTTAACGCACTGGCCAGAAGTGCTGGCATCTCATCCCATATGGACACTGGTTTGAGGCCCGGCTGCTCCACTTCTGATCCAGCTCTCTGCTATGGCCTGGGATAGCAGTACAAGATGGCCCAAGTTCTTGGGCCCCTGCACCCGCGTGGGAGACCTAGAAGAAGCTCCTGGATTCTAGCTTTGTATCAGCACAGCTTTGGCCATTTCAGCAATTGGGGAGTGAACCAGCGGATGGAAGACCCTTCTCTCTCTCTGCCTCTCCTCTCTCTGTGTAACTATGACTTTCAAATAAATAAATATTTTTTTGAAAAAAGGAAAGTGGAGTCAGGAGCTGGAGCCAGGAATGGAAACTAGGTACTCTGATGTGGAATATGGCAGTTTTGACTGCTAGACTAAACACCTGCTCCCTTTGTGAATGTTTGAATTCTCCTTGAGTGCATGAATTTCAAATATTTTCCCACCAGAGTAAACTTATCTTTATTATATTTTTCATGAAGTTTTTGAAGTATCTTATCATTTCAAAATGGAACTTCCCCAAATTAAAGAGCTTTGGCACAGCAAAAGGAACAATCAACAAAGTGAAGAGACCACTTACAGATTGAGAGAAAATATTTGCAATCCATGCATCTAACAAGCAGTTAGTATCCAGAATACATAAAGAACTCAAATAACCTAACAGAAAAAAACTGAAATAATCCAATTAAAATAAGCAATAGTTCTAAAGAGACATCTCCTCAGAAGAAGAGATGCAAATAACCAACAGGTCCATGAAAAAATGCTCAACATTTCCAATCATCAGGGAAATAGAAATGAAAACTACAAGCAGGTATCATCCCGCTTAAGTTAGATCACCTATTATCAGAAGGACAAAACAGAGGAGATGAAGAAAAGGGAACCAGTAGAGACATTGTGGTAAACAGTATGGAGAGTCCTCAGAAACCTAAAAATGGAGCTATTATATGATTGAGCCAAACCATGACCAAGTATACCTCCAAGGGAAGTGAAATCACTCTTTTGAGGAGACATCTGCACTCTCCTGTTTATTTCAGGACTAATTACAATAGGCAATAAATGGAAATAGTATAAATATAGATCCACTGATGCATGGATCTGAAGAAATTGTGATGTGTATACACAATTCGCTTCTAGCCAGTCAAAAAAAGGACACAGCCTTTTCATTTTCAACAACATGGATGGAAATGAAGGTCATTAAGTTAAATAGAATAAGCAAAGTGAAGAAAGACAAATATCACATGATCTCATTCATATGTGGAGTCTAGAAAGAGATGACCTCATAGGACTTAAACATGTAATGATGGTTACCAGAGGCTGGTGAGGGAAAGATGTAGGGAGGAATGGGTACTAAGTTAGAGCCAGATAAGAAGTTTTGGGGTTCTATTGCAAAGGAGGGTGACTATAGATAACATTAATGTACTGTGAATTCCTCTATTAAATAAACTCTGTCAAAAATACTAGAAGACAGAGGTGGTGCTGCAACGCAGTAGGTTAATCCTCCGCCTACAGTGCCGGCATCCTATATGGGTACCAGTTCTAGTCCAGGCCGCTCCTCTTCCAGTCCAGCTCTCTGCTGTGGCCTGGGAAGGCAGTGGAGGATGGCCCAAGTGCTTGGGCTCTGTACCCGCGTGGGAGACCCGGAGGAAGCTCCTGGCTCCTGGCTTCGGATTGGTGTAGCTCTGGCCATTGTGGCCATTTGGAGAGTGAACCAATGGAAGGAAGACCTTTCTCTCTGTCTCTCTCTCACTGTCTGTAACTCTACCTCTCAAGTAAATAAATAAAATCTAAAAAAAAATATACTAGCAGACAAGATTTTGGATATTTTCACCATAAAGAAATGTTAATATTTGAGGAGATACATATATTTAATCTGGACATTACAAAATGTATACAAGTATTATCATATAAATATGTGTGATTTTTATTTGTCTCTTAAAAGTTTTTAAACAAAAAAATACATGAAAACTCAAAGCAAAGTAGTCCTATTTTCCCAGGCCAAGAAATCCCAGCAATTCAAACAAAGCCGGCACAGCGTAGAGTATCACAGTAAGGGAGTTTCTGCTGACATTTTCCAAGCTGGCTGGATGAGACAGCTCCTGCCAGAACTCCATTCTCAATTTTTCTGATATCAACTTCTGTATGTTTTTCTTTTTGGGCAAATGTCCCGCTTCCTTTTTGAGTGTATGAGATTTATGTGAGATGAAATCTCCAGGATGAGCAAAGGACCAGGCCCTAAGTAGCACAGCAGGGGACTAGCTGAAGTCTGATGAGTCTGATAAGCCTGTTGGTAACCCTACATAAATGACTGAAAAAAATATATAAGAGGAATAATGCCTAAGTTTTAAAATCATTTCACACCCTGAACAGACATTACAAAATGTAATTCAAATGAAAGCATTTAAAGTGCTCATCAAGAGAAGAAACATGTTGACCAAATTTAAACTCTAGTTAAGTCAACATATATGTTACATTTCCTTGCACAACATTAAATGTAGGCATAAATTTATAAATGAATGTAAAGGAAAAATAGAATGAAGTGAAATAAATAAAAATTTCAAATGAAGGTAATAAGGAAAAAGCAGTATATATAGTACAAAACTGAATGATAGAAATTAAATATAATAAATTAAATATATTAGCGATCACAATAAATATAAGTGGTAAACTCTCTAGAATTTATATATCTCTAGAAGTATAAATAGATGGAAATACTAATTAATTAGAATAATGGTGAATTTAATGTGCCTAACATGATATTTCATAAATATTTACTATATTTTCATCTTTCTCTTTTCTTTGCATTTATTATATCACTTGTTTTCATATGTCTTGTGACTATAAAAACCATTTTTTCTCTCTACCATCTTCAGGAGTATTATTCCTACTGTATGCCAGTACATGTTTCCAAAGCTTTCCTAAAATTCATAAAATCTTGTATCTAGCATCCTTCAATCTCTCCATTCACTCTCTAGTTCTTTATAAGGTCCAGCTACACTTTACTCAGAGAATATAGGCTAGAAAACTTTGGGGGTAAGGCATGTGAAAATATATATATATATATATATATATATATATATATATATATATTAAAGAGAGAGAAATATCAAAGAAAAAAGTATATAAATAATCAGCAGAAAAATAATAGGATAGGATGGGGGTATTGGAGATTGAAAATGAATTTCCCCTCTTATTTTGTATTTAAATTAAATTTTGTGGACTATATAGGCAGTTAAAATCAAATATGTTTGTGGTGGGTTTAGACAAAGGTTCACAGATCGTACCTTTCAAATTTGAGTAGTTTCTTCCAAATGCAAGCCCCCCCTTTTATTTAGGTTAACAGACTATAATTTATAAAGGAGAAGAAAAATGGGCAGACTCTCAAACACGTGGAACAATTTAGAAAGCAGTATAACAAACCTAAGTTCTTCAAAAGGACTGCAAAAAGTGGAATAAAAAGCCAGGTTCACTTCAGTTAAAAAAAATTGAAATCTATGAATTGTCTTTATATTTTATTAATTATTATATATTGTATTAATTATTTATATTATATTTATATTATTTATATTATATATATGAATTGTCTTCATGACCTTTATATACAGGATTTTTATTTTTTTAAATTTATATAAGGTGAACAAATTCCATGTATTTCATATGTACTGATTTAAGGGCATAAAGATACTTCCCACCCTACACTCTCTTCTACCCATGCTCCCACCCTCTCTCTTCCCTTTTATTTTTAATATTTACAATGACATACTTTCAGTTTATTTTATAATCATAAGCTAAACCCTCCATTAAATAAAGAATTCAACAAGAAGTCAATAAGAAAACTACTCCTCCTTCTAAAGAGTACAGACAAGAGCTATAAAAATAATCAGTTATCAAATGAAAACTGCTGATTTCATTCATATGTTACTTTAAAAATTTCTTTGAAAGGCAGAGTTAGAGAGACAGAGAGAGAGGGGGATCTTCCATCCACTGGTTCACTCCCCAAATGGCCACAAAGGCCAGGCTGGGCCAGGCTGAAGCCAGGAACCAGAAGCTCAAAGCAGTACCCACATGTGAAGCCAGCAACCCAGGCAGCAGCTTAACATGCTATGCCACAATGCTGGCCCCAGATAACCTTTTTTTGTACTCTGTTTATTAATTACCACAAATCAGGGAAAACATGATATTTGTCTTAGTGGACTGACTTATTTCAATAAGCATTGCAGTTTCTAGTTGTATCTGTTTTGTTGCAAAAGTCAGGATTTCATTTTTTTTCTTACAGCTGAGTAGTATTCTGTAGCATATATATATATATATATATATATACACCACATTTTCTTTGTCCAGTCATTCATTGAGTCATTAACAACAATGACTTTTTGTTTCCTTCATTATTGTTCATATTTCAACTGGCTTCTCTCATAAACAAAGTAAAGAAAGCGGTGGCACATTTTTTCTTTACTTTAGTTGTTCAAGATCCCTGCTCATCCTACTAACTACCCATTCTTGGTGCTTTTCCTAACTTCATTTTCCCTAGATAGCAGTTTGAGTTTAGAACACAATTGTTTTTACATAAAAAAAAAAAGTTATTGGCTTGGGTACTTTTGTGTCACTCACAAATTTGATTGTCCTCGGTAACTCATTTACATTGACAATCATGACTTCTATCTTTTCTGGGCCTCTGTTCAAATCTACATCATTAACAGTCAGTGGTCTCTCAGGACACTTCAACTGAGAAATTCTGCCATGCAGAGGCAACAAGACCAGTTTTACCTATGATATCTAAGTCTGCATTTAGCAGTCATTGATGGTAATTGAAGTTATAAATTGTTTGCAAAACCCATGAACAGCTTTATTTCTCAAATAGTAAATAAATAATATAATAATGAATCAGATGAGAATACTCCAGCACATAGTAGGTATTCAGTAAGTCAAAACAAATGGTTGGACTTCCATTCACTCATGAGTTCTAGGCTGACAGTCAATTGCTTCACAATCCTGGTGTGGTTATTGAACTACCATGAGTCTAAAATTTTAATCTGAATACATTTATTGTTTTCAATATTTTCCTTAAGAAAAGAATGCAAGTAGACGATTTGAAAACCATATATTGCTTTGTGAATTAAAATATTATTATATGCCTAAATGCTTTGCAGCTAGATGTTTTGAAATTCAAATACCTTTGTATTTTAGAAAAGTAGCATAGTCCATGTATTGTCTGTTATGTAACACCAACAGAATGGACTCACGGAATTTGATATCCAAACAATTAATAAAGTTATATCTCCTGGAAAATTTGTGAATATTCTTGTTAAGCAGCAGAAATAAATATTATTAATAATTTTCTGTCAGCATGGATAGGTGTTGCCTCAAAATTTATCCCACATATTTTTTCAGTGTTCTGAGATTTTGGTGTCAGATTTCCTCATAGAATTAGGCAAGCTTAATTGAAATTGAAACAAGGAGCTGGAATCTGGGAAGACCATTGAATGTTTCATAAAATATTATCTCTAAATTTGAATAAAGATTGGATTAACATTTTTCAGCTCTCCTGTGTGTGTGTGTGTGTGTGTGTGTGTGTGTGTCTACCTTGATCACATTTCAGGAAGTCAACTGTATGACTGCTTTCCTTCTCTTATAAATATGTTTTCTTTTTCAAGGCCTTTAAAAAATCTGACACAGATAGTTCAAATTCTCCTATCCTTTCCATTTTTTCCTAAACTGTTTTTTAAAGCCTTATTTATCTTATCTGAAAGAGTTACAGGGAGAAGTGGAGAGTAATAAGGGGGAAGGAGGGAGGATAAACCCAAAATACCAATCTCCAAGGTTGATATAAAGAAATTATGAAAAATATGAAATCGTACCAGAACTGAAAGAAGAGCTTGCAAATTTATGAGATGTGGATATTGAATGCTGATTAAAGAACATCTGAGTCCAGAAAAGAAACAAATGGAAACAAAAAACTGGAAAAGAGCACATAGTCAGGATGTGGCTCTCTTCCTCAGAATGCAACATCAGCAATGACATGGAGTATGAGAGAAAGTTGCAAACCAGCACTCTGAATTTTCTCTGATTGAGGGAGGAAGCACGTACTGGTTTCTGAACAGTTGGAATTATACATTTCCACTAGAAGGGATTTTAGAACATCTATGATCCAGTCTGACTTGCCACTCACTACTGTGTAACTTGGGAAAAGTCATCTTTTATCTCTAGACATTTCTTTCTTCTTTTGTAGAATAAAGTGGTTGGACTGGATTACTTCTGAGGTCTGTTAACTTTAAAAATACTAGCTTAAAACACCAAGTTGGAAAATTTTCTGAAGCCCCTTAGAAGTACCGGTTATCAAGAGAAGGGGGCTGGGATTGTCATGGGGTTGAAGCAAACCATCAAGGGATGCAGGATTAGAAAATATTTGATTTCTAGGATGGGACTAAAGAAAATTTAAGGAGCTTGAAGAGTAAGGCAAACACGGATCTTTGTTTTTTTGACTTTTACTTGCCTGGAATATGTTCACCTCTATTTCAGCTTACCTAGATCTTAGTAGTTTTTCAAGGTCTTGCCTTTGTTTTATTTCTTTGATTAAGACTTTCATGATCTTGTGCTACCTTTTTTATATTGTTGCTTGATATTTTATATTGGTGTTTAACATTCTTTGATTGCTTATGTACCCTCTGTTCAATTAGAACTGGATGTTTTACGAATGTAGTGCTATTGATGTCAGGAAGGTTTTCAAAGAAGATAGATCTGAATATTAACAAAGATTCACTCTGGTATCCAGATGCGAAGAACACATCATATTCCACAGTCATAGAGACAGAAAAGAAGGCAGACAAACAGAGCTCCTTTCTGATGGTTCACTTTCAAATGCTCACTAACTGTCAGAACTGGGCTACATAAAAGCAGGCGGGATGGGGGAGGAGAAGGAGTTGGAAAATCAGTGTGAGTCTCCCAGGTGGTGGCAGGAATTTAAGTACTTGAGCCAGCCCTGCTGCCTCCCCAGGTGCACATTACTAGGGAGCTGGAAAGAGGAGCCAGGGCTGGGACTTGAACTCATGAACTCTGATATGAGATGTGGGCCCCCAAAGAGGTGTCTTACCACTATACACCGACTGCCCACTGCTGAGTTTCATAAAAAGTTTATTTGAAATAGAACCACCAGTGAAACTTTCACTTCATTAGAGTCTTAAACAAAACAAAACAAAACAAAAACAAACAGACAAAAAAAAAACCTCCCCTGAACATTCCTAGTCAGGATGTGGGTATGTAATTCTGAGTATTTCAATGGCTATAACTTGAAGCTGAGCCATTTGGTCTGATAGGCAGTTGTTCTAAAGGTCCTCTTAAAAGCTGACCTGTGTTCACTTTTTTTATCATTGGGACAGAGAGGGAGATTGTTTTTGATGATTAATACAATCCCCTTCTCTCACTTTATTTAAATCACACAAAATATTATTTAGGCCAGAAAATTCATTTGTCATTCATCAGGCAGCATCTCTCTGTGTGTGTATGCGTGTGTGTGTAACACTGTATTAGGTATTTAGGAAATGCTCAGTTACACTCACCAGGATGCCCACTTCAAGAATTTTCCTCCTGGTTGAAGAGTTGTCGTCCAGAGGAGGGACTTGTTCTTTTCTGTAACATTTTCCACTAGAGAAGTTTCTGATGAACATGGATTATTATATGTGGCATTCCAGGTGGGTTACAAAATGCTTCTGGCTTACAGAAAGAACAAAGCATTTGGGTGCACTTAGCAGTTTCTCCAACTACAGTTGCAGATTTAACTTAAGTGGTAAGGAGAGAAACTTTCTGGACAGCTAATTGGGTCTCTAGTTGCAGTGATCACTTACATAGCAAAATAAAATATGCAGAATGCTTCCAATTCAAAGCATTTCACCAATCAAATCCAATTACCACGTATATGTGATATGGCTATTTTCTCTCCGGGCTAGTTTGCATCATCTCTTTAGGTTTATACTTTCACTTGCTGCATTAAAACCCTGGCCCTGTAAAGTAACTATGGATTCTTTCCATTTCAAGTCTGTTACTTTAAGATTTTCTTGTAGTTTCGAAACCCTTTTAAGATTATTTTGGTTTAGCAGGACAGGCAATGTATCTTGTGTTCTGCGGCCTTCAATACACAGTCTGTGTAATAGGAAAGCTTTTTTCTTATCATACTCATCAAAAGCAAACACAATTTTCAAGGTTATGAGAATACTTTGTAATAGCATAGTAACACCAATAGGGCACAGACATTCAACAACTGATAAAGCACACTCCAAGCTCATGAGAAAGAAATCACTGAAATAGCACAGTGCAAAAGCAGTATCCAAGTCAAAGAAATATAACAATAGGTGAGGCTGCCTCATTCATTTGACCCGTTATTTTCTGCTATACATGTGGTAACCTCATCCCAAATTTTGTCTCATTCACAATATCCTACCTCTCTTTACAATTCCACATTATACTTGAAACTCCCACTAAATCCTATGGGCAAGATGTAGGAATGCTTCTATCCCATGCACAGCATTATAGCTCTAAGCAATCTCAAGTGTCAATACTACCAACAAAAGAAAAGATTGTCTTTCTTAGTTAATTTTGAGTATTTCCATCTATCTGTCTTTTCTTGATGATGTCTGGATATTTGATCATTCTTACTTGTGAATCCAATCCAGTGAGACAGACTTGGATAGTCTTCTGTGATATTTCAAGCAGATGTGTTCATGTCTGGAATGTTTTACGCCAGTGTTACTTTTTATAGGAATGCAAACCTTTGATTGAAAATTCAAAAGAATTGTGTAATGTTATTTCTTATTCAGCAGGTTTTAAAGGTGGTATTACCTATAGTGAAAGAAGGAAGCTTATATTGAAATGATTTATTCCATTTCCATTTTGAAATTATTTTTGAATCTTAAGTATAATAGCTTATCTTATATATTATAAAATATTTTGCTAGTTGATTTAAAAGTACATTAAGCTAATTATTTCTTTTTTGTAACTTATTCAGTTTATGTAATATCCTAAGAGAAAAGATAGCATTTAGTTAATTAATATTGTTACTCTATTACTGGATTTCAATTTCCTGATAGCCCTTTATTGAACAGATTCACTTTTTGTCATTTTCAGAGACAGAGGCAAAACTAACAATCATAAACAATGCCAAGTTCCAGGAACCCACTAGGGACTCATATATTTAAAGAACATTTCCAAAATCATCTTGATCTGGGACATCGCTAATGTTGCCTAGCTGAATAGCTTGTCAAGTGTAATAAATAATACCCAATTTACTTTTGATTAAAAAAAATCAGAGTTCATTTTTCAAAGATGAAACTTATCTTGATATTAATTCATAGTTAAGTATATGATAGGGTGATTCCAATGTAGCATAAAGGCATTTTGCTCAATATGTAGTCAGCATGAAAAAATCTGGGAAATTTCACATTTGATGGAAGTAGCAGAGTTGAAAGAGGCAAGTCATTTGTGTATATACCTTTAATACATAATATATAAAATCAGATGTTTTGATACATTGAAAAACCAAGCAGAAAATATGACACGAATCTTTCCACAAAAGCTGAATTACAGACATACCTTAAATTCAACATTTATGTATAATTCCCAGGCCCAATCTTTATACCTCTGGACCTAACAACTTATTTTATGTACAAAAATTAAGTTCAATGAAGTATGTAAACTTCATAGGAAAAAAAAAAAACAGTGACAGCTCTGAGAATATAATTTTTTAAAATTTTTATTTTATTTTATTTTATTTTTTGACAGGCAGAGTGGACAGTGAGAGAGAGAGAGACAGAGAGAAAGGTCTTCCTTTTTGCCATTGGTTCACCGTCCTGGTCTCCCATGGGGTGTAGGGCCCAAGCACTTGGGCCATCCTCCACTGCACTCCCTGGCCACAGCAGAGAGCTGCAGAGGGCCAACCGGGACAGAATCCGGCGCCCTGACCGGGACTAGAACCCAGTGTGCTGGCACCGCAAGGCGGAGGATTAGCCTGTTGAGCCATGGCACTGAGAATGTAATTTTAATGCTTAAAATATATTTTTGTTCCCTCCCATTTTTCCTTTCTTTCATTAGTTCATGGAAACCGGGTACTCTGACAAAGAGTTCTTACTATTTTTGCTAGGTAGTTATCTTGACAAGTTTGTGTATACTTTATAGTTCAATGAAATAACAAGTTTTTTTTTTTTTTAAAGTAAAAAAAAATCATAGCACTCAACATTCATGTGTTTGGTAGAAATGTGTAGAGGGAGATGAGAATCTCGTGTTTAGTGAACATCCCTCTGGATTGGGTTGAGATAAACAACCCATCACATTGGAAACCATTTTTCTATTTCTTCATAGAGGTTACTCTTTAGAAAAATAAATGTTCATGTATGTATGACTACAAAGCAAAGGGAATTCTTGAAATGATAATAATAAAATAATTTGATAAAACTAGTACTATCCATTCCTTTTTTTTTTTTTTTTTTGACAGGCAGAGTGGATAGTGAGAGAGATAGACAGTGAGAAAGGTCTTCCTTTTGCCATTGGTTCACCCTCCAATGGCCGCTGCGGCCAGCATGCTGCGGCCGACACACCACACTGCTCTGAAGCCAAGAGCCAGGTGCTTCTCCTGGTCTCCCATGGGTGCAGGGCCCAAGCACTTGGGCCATCCTCCACTGCACTCCCGGGCCACAGCAGAGAGCTGGCCTGGAAGAGGGGCAACCGGGACAGAATCAGGCGCCCTGACAGGGACTAGAACCCGGTGTGCTGGCGCCGCAGGCGGAGGATTAGCCTAGTGAGCTGCGGTGCTGACCATACCATCCATTCTAAAACCACATCAAAATTTGTACATGGTAAAGGACATATTTAACTTAAGGATTTATTTCAATAACTTTTTTCAATGAAAGACCTCTGCATACTCTCTTCCCAACTCAAAAGTTTAAATTGTCCATTTTGTAAGACAAATATTAGAAGCAATAAAAAAGACAAATGATTGTATGTCTGAAGAATAAAGAGGAATGCTATTGAGCTACATTTTAGTAATTTGCCTTTAACATATATATATATATATATATATATATATATATATAGTGTTAAGAGCTTTTTACTTGCAAATAGATCTGTTCAGATGTTTTTGTTTTAAATTAGTCATAATAGATTTAAATCAACAGAGAAATGGAAGAAATGGGCAAGTAAAACTTACAAAAAACAAGGAACAGACATTACAATTCAAATTAATAAATTTTAAGAAATTGTTAATTTGTTGATTATTCATCTACACGTTAGATTGAAGGACTGTATTTGCTATTATCATCCATTTCCATTTGCCTTATTGGTATTTTAAATGTTTTCTGAAAATAGCCAAAGCCCCCAGGCAAAATGTGGGGTCCATAACTCTTTCACATTTAATGTTTAAAGACAGTAGGAAAGAAAGATATAGTATTCTCTTTGTATCTCATAAACATCTATCATGTTATGTGATATATCAGTAGTGGAGAGGTTGGCTGGAAAAAATCTTAGCAACAGATTTGTTGGCAAAAATCTTTGCATTCCCTCATGCAACACACACAGGAACACTACCATATACCCTGATCCTGTCCTGCCTTTGCTCTATTATATAATTTCTGGTAAAAACGTCTCATGCCTTACTGAAAAATATTTAGGGACTCTCTTTATAAAGCTTCCTGGGTAAAGCATCCTGTAAGGTAGCAGTTGGTGGCTGGGGTCCTTGAATCCCTGCCATCCACTTGGGAACCCAGATGGAGTTCTGGTCTCATGGCTTTGGCTTGACCCAGGCTTGGGTTGTAGGCACTTGGGAAGTAAACAAGTAGATGGAAGATTCTCTCTCTCTCTCGCTCTCTCTCTCTCTCTCTCTCTCTCTCCCACCATTACATGTAGATGAAAATAACATTTTCAAAAAAGTTTTTCATAGTTCATTACCTTAAACCCAAATTTCGCTTATCAGATGGCATTTTGGCACAGTGGGTAAAGCTTCTACCTGTGGTGCCTGATCCCCCTTGAGCACTATTTCAAGTCTTGGCTATTCCATTTCTGATTTAGTTCCCTGCTAATGTGCCTGGGAAAGCAATGTAAGATGACCCACATCCTTGGACCCCTACCACCCACATGTGAGACTTGGATAGAGTTCTTGGCTCTTGGCTTTGGCCTGGCCAGCCATTTGGGGAGTCATTCAGTAGACTGAAGATTTCTTTCTGTCTCTCCCTCTTTCTCTGTAACTCTGCCTTGCAAATAAATCCGTATATATCTTTTAAAAAACCATAAATAAAGTGAATTATAGTTTAAAACAACAACAAATTGTCATTATCTTGAATTTTTTTAGTTATTCCTAATATAACCTAATTTCAATTTCCTTTTGTATCACTTATGTGAGCTTTATCATGATAGAAATTTTTCTGCAAGTATTCTTAAATCTCTATTTTCCTCTGTGGCTTTATTGTTAAACCATCCATTCTTTCTCTCATTGCCTGTTTCCGCAATGTCTCATGGGTTCGGTTCTATTGCTTTTTCTTTTATTGTTTAAGAGTTATTGGCCAGTGCCATGGCTCAATAGGCTAATCCTCCACCTGCAGCACCAGCACACCGGGTTCTAGTCCCAGTCTGGGCCCCAGATTCTGTCCTGGTTGCTCCTCTTCCAGTCCAGCTCTCTGCTATGGTCTGGGAATTCAGTGGAGCTTGGCCCAAATGCTTGGGCCCTGCACCTGCAAGGGAGACCAGAAGAAACACCTGGCTTCTGGCTAAGGATCAGCGAGGTGCGCCGGCTGCAGTGCGCCGGCCACAGCGGCCATTGAGGGGTGAACCAACGGAAAAAGGAAGACCTTTCTCTCTGTCTCTCTCTCTCACTGTCCACTCTGCCTATCAAAAAATTTTAAAAAAGAGTTATTTATTTATTTGAAAGTCAGAGATACATACACACACAGAAAGAGAGAGAGAGAGAGAGAGAGATTCCATCTGCTTGTTCATCCTCCAGATGGCCACAATGTCTTGAGCAGTGCTAGGCTGAAGCTAGGAGCTTCATCTGGGACTCCCACATGGATGGCAGGGGCCCAGGTACTTGAGATATCTTCATCTGTTTTTCCCAAGCCACCAGCAGGGAGCTGGGTGGGAAGTGGAGAAGCTGGGACACAAACCCGTGCCCATATGGATGCCAACATTGCAGGTGGTAGCTCTACCTGCTACTCCACAGACCAAACTGGGCCCTATTGCTTCTTCCATGTGTATATTTTTAATTGCTTTATTTGCTCCCCTCCTTCATTCATCCTTATCCCATAACTGAAAATTTATTAATGAATTTATCTTTTGAGTCAGTCATTAATCTGGAGACAGTCTCCCTGGTGAAATTTTTGAAATGCCTTCCAGACGTTGTGTACTCTCATTCTTCCTCCAAAAATTATGAGAATTTAAAAATAATATCAAACTATTTTTTAAAATATCACAGTTATTCTTTTTTGTTGTTGTTTTAAAGTTAGAAAAAGAGATAGAGAGACTCCATCCAGTGGTTCACTCCCAAAATGTCCACAATGGTCAGGGCTGAACCAGGGCTGGAGCCGAGAGGAGGCAACTGAGACTACAATACAGGTCATTCATGTGGATGGCAGGAATCCTATCACTTGAGCCATGACCTTGGCCTCTAGAGTCTGGAGACAGGTATTAAACATAGTCCACTACTATCTAGGGCACAAGCACCTTAACTACTAGGCTATATGCCCACTTCTCTCATAACTAATTCTGTGTTGTACTCAATATGCTGATATTATTACCACTTCTTCTTATGAAGTTAGTATCTATTTCTACAAACACGGAGTGCCTTCTATGTTCCTTTTACAAAATTCAATACAAAATGGCTTCAAAATTATCTCTTCCTAATAATTAAATTCTTAATTGAAGAAATCTGAGATTAATACTATTCCTCTCTTCCCTGAATATAATAGCTCTTTCTTCCTAAATGTTTTCTGCTTTGCTTACAACTAGATGTGGCTGTCAAAAACATTACCCTGACATCTACTTGTTTAACGTACAGTTAGTTCTAGGAATTTCAGAAGGAGTTGAATTAGCACTAACTTATCTTCTCAGGCAATGGCTACTAACAAGTAAGTCTCAGTGAGTATCTGACAGTGCATTGAGCTAGGCAGTAAGAGCATGAGCTCTAGAACCAGGCTGTTTAATTCAAATTGTGATTCTAATATTAAAGGTGTTTACCTTCTCTATGCTACAATTTCTTCCACAGTGTCTCAATACTATCTACTTCAATGGGATGTTGTAAAGATTGAGTTAATATAGTATTTAGCATGGCACTAGGTGCATAGTTAAAATGCAATTAATATTAAGTATTATCATTGTCTTTGACTGCATGTTCTTTGAGTGGGCTCATTTCTGGTGTCAGTGACAAAAACATGTTTCAATTTTAATTATTTTATTTTAATGTTAGGAATAAATATAGTAAGGATCTGAAGAACACCTTAAGAAGTCATAGCTCATTATTCACAAGGCAGAATTCAAGACGTTTTTCTTTTTCCTGGTTCTTTTTAACTCTGTGGCTGCCTGATTCTTGAAAGCATCCTGAAAAATATATAGCGTCTGTTAGTTGGAAACACACAGGCCAACTGAGATCTGAGCAATTGGATCTTTATATGGCCTAATTTTGTAATTTCTGAAAGTGTGGCTATCTTACCATTGATTCATTTAAATGAATTCAATTAAATGAATCACTATAACTTGTATGTTATTCAACAAGAGCATATAATTGATTGTCTCTTAATAAGCAAGCGGTTAAGTAGACAACCCCTTTATTGGATTGACATCCTTGGACAAAGTCATAGTTGGTGAGAGATGGGGAGATATATGCGCACATGAAGGTGACTAATAATAGGTAAGGAAGAGTGTCACAAGACAGATATCACTCCCTCTCCTGGTCTAAAACCACGGGAGAGGTACATGATCAACAAATAGTACGAAGAAAAAACTATTCCTCAGCAGAAGAGACAAGGGCTTTAAGCAATCATCGAATCTCAAAATGTCCATTTTTCTCCAATACAGTTGTTTACAGGTACTCTATTTGTTGCTGCAGATCAGGGAAAGCATGTGGTATTGGTCTTTTTGGGACTGGAGTATTTCACTAAGTATAATGGTTTCCAGTTTCATACATTTTGTTGCAAAAGACAGTATTTCATTTTCTTTTTTAGATTTATTTATTTGTTTATTTAACAGTTCGAGTTACAGACAGAGAGAGAGACAGAGAGAAAGGTCTTCTTTCTGTTGGTTCACCCCCTCAAATGGCTGCTACGGCCAGAGCTATGCCAATCCGAAGCCAGGAGCCAGGTGCTTCTTCCTGGTCACCCATGCCAGGCACCCAAGTACTTGGACCATCCTTCACTGCCTTCCCGAGCCATAGCAGAGAGCTGGACTGCAAGAGGAGCAACCAGGACTAGAAACCAGTGCCCATATGGGATTCTGGCAACGAAGGTGGAAGATTAGCCAAGTAAGCCATGGTGCCGGCCCCTTCATTTTCTCAGCAGCTGGGTAGTACTCATAGTATATATATATATATATATATATATATACACACACACACAATAACTTCTTCATCCAGTCTACAATTGATGGGCATCTGGATTGATTCTGTATCTTAGTTACAAATTGAGACCTCATTGTCTCTAATGTGTTCTGGTCAAGGTCACACATCTCTTGTACTGATTCAAGCTAATGATTGAGAGCAGGAAGGTACCAGAGCTGGCTCAATCCAGCCTAATGAGGAATTCCTCAAAAAAGCATTACTTTCTTGTCTTCTCCCCATATCCCTGATTGAAACCGTCTCAGGGCCACTGACTCAATTGGGGTTGTTGATGAACAATTTAATACTTTATCCCTTTTAATATTTTTTTTTGTTCTACTTAATACTATTGGTTGAACTCTATCATTAACACACAGTTAATTATTCTTAGGTGTTTAAATTTAACTGAAAAATGATCACTGTTAAATATAAAAGTGGGAATAAGAGGGGGAGGAGATGTACAATATTCGACATGCTCAAGCTGACTGCCTCAAATGGTGGAGTTAGAAATGTGCCAGGGGATTCCCATACAACCCCATCAAGGTGGCATGTACCAATAACATCTCACTAGTCCAAGTGATGAATTTGTTTTATTTATGATTTTTTTAAAAAAGATTATTTATTTATTTGAAAGAGCTTTGGAGAGATGGAGAGAGACAGAAATGTCTTTAATTCTCTGGTCCATCCCGCTATTGTCCACAGTTTGGCTGGGACAGGCTGAAACATGGGCCAGGGACTCCTGGATTGGATGTGGAGCACCTGGGACTCAATTCAGGGCTCAGAAGGGATGCTGGAATAACAGGTGGTAGCTTTATCCACTGTGCCACAATGTCAACCCTTTACTTTTTATCATGACCAAATATTTGTTTAAGTCTACGCTTAATATTGGGAATGTAGCATCTTTGAAATTCGCAACTTTGCTTTCCCTCTTTAAGAGTGTTAAGTACTGGTGTGGCAAATTTATTAGCCAATTCCTCTATATCCTATGCATTTTTGTAACCAACTTCATAAAAGGTTCACTGTATTTTCTTTGAAAAATTTTTTAAAGATTTATTTATTTATTTGAAAGGCAGAGAGAGAGAGAGACAGAGAGAGAGAGAGATCTTCCATCTGCTGATTCACTCTGCAGATGGCTGGCTGCATTGGCCAGAGCTGTACCGATCTGAAGCCAGGAGCTAGGAGCTTCATCAGAGTCTCTCATGCAGATGCAGGGGCCAAGGACTTAGCCATCTTCTATTGCTTTCCCAGGCCATAGCAGAGAGCTGGATTGGAAGTGGAGCAGCCAGGACTTAAACTGGCACCCATATGGGATGCCTGCACTGCAGGCAGCGACTTTACCCACTATGCCACTGCATGGGCCCCGTGTTTTCTTCAAGTTTTGAATCTTTTCCCTCCACATTTCATGTAAATTTTGTTAGGTTTCCATTGTGAGGTAAGAAATTAAATTTATGTTTATAAGCAAAATCATTTACCTCAGCAGAATGTATTGTATATAAGCATTTAAAAATCAATCCAAAGACTGTGAGAAGATACATGTAGAGCAGATAAAAACAAGCTTTACTGCATAATGAAGGCCTCAAAACAATATAAAAATTTCCAATAATTCACAATGGAATAGCATGAAACAACTATATAAATGTTAGATTATGTTGGATGTGACTTGATACCAAATTTATAAGCTCTCTAATAATCTGGAAAATATAAAACAATAAAGAACTATTGTTATATAATTGGTTGACTGGCATTAATATAAAGCTGATAATCCTTGATAAGAACGGAAAGCATTTGAAAAATATTTTGTTCACTATGTAATAAATTTGGAAGTATGAAGTACGCATGTATAAAAAACATTTTTAGTTGAGAGAAACAAATGTTGGATGAAATCATAATGTGCATAGCTAAAGAATAAGATATGGTCTATTTGGTGATACAAAATGAAAGAAGAGATAAAATAAATTAACTCATGCTTTATATATTGTCATAATTTTAACAATAATGAATTTGCTGAGATTTGTGTATTCTTTGGTACTATTGGAGTATATATGTATGTGTGAGTATTTAAGTATGCAAAGCATCTGGTTTTCTAAGTATATATGTAGTAAAAATACAAAAATATACTAGGGAATGAAAGACTTCCAAATGAGAATAGTGGTTATTTCTAGGGAAGTAGAAGCAAAGAAAATAGGAACTGGTGATGGCGCACATTGACACTTGATTTTCTCTGTAATAAATTATTTCTTAAAACATGACGTTCAGAAGCAAACATAATAGTTTATAGTTTAAGGCCTGATTAATCTTGTAAGTGAGGAAAAATTGATATAATGCTTCTTATAATTTTTATTTGCAAATATTTATTAATTTTAAAGTACATGAAAAAAGACAAATCATTCCACCACTGTAAGGGAATTATCTTTGGTGGCCAGCCTTCATTTACTCATGTCCTTGGAAGTTTTTTGTAGTAGAACTCTGGGTGAACCCAATCTTGGTTAAATGATTTTTTAATGAGATTTGAGGGATATCTGGAAGATGTCGATTCCAAACTATTTTCCTCTTTGTACTGCATCTAGAAGCCCTCTGCTGGTTTTTTTTCCTCAGGAAATCCTGGGAAAGCTATGGATTTTAAACATGTAACCGATATTTTGATATGAAAAATAATGGCTGGCATGAATGAGATCAAGAGATTAAATTTCATTTCTCCCTAACAATAATTTGTGCAACAGGGTATTTGAGCAAGGGATTTCTGTACTTTAAGAGGGCTTAAAGGAATAGTCAGAGTTAATCTGTGCTCCCATAGCAGGAAAGTAAGACAGAAAATTATTGTCAAAAGTTGTCTCCGAGGACTCTATGAGGAATCTTAGTCTGTCAAAGGAAAATCCTATTTCCCAGGCACCTTACTTCAGGTCAATCGCTTAAATGAGGATGAACTCATAAAAAACTCACACAGGGTAATTTAGATCCTGTATGAAGGTCTGGGCCAATGACATTCTCCATGGCTCTTCTGTTCCAGTGCGAGAGAGAATTGGGTCCAATATGTGGTTAGCAGAGATGCAATTTCATATGTCACTTTCCACTTCTATAATTCCTCAATCATCCTGTAGTTGGAGATAAAAATGATTTTACATTTAAAAGTTTGACTTTCCAGTTTTGTTTTTTTTCACTTGCTGTCTACGACTGGAATTGAGCAAAAGAGTCCTGTTAGAGGAATATGCAATGGTCATAGGCTTTTACTTTTCACAAGATGATTCAGGTTTCTGGAAGTAACCTTTGTCCCACAAACAGTGGGGAGGAAGCGGGGTAGGGTGAGAAGTATCATTATGTTCTTAAAACTGTATATATTAAATATATGAAATTTGTTCCCTTTATATAAATTTAAAAAGTAAAAGCAACACTTTTTCATTTTAATTGTTAATTAGCTTTTAGCAAATGCAATGTGATTTGTAGATAGTATTCTAAGAACATAAGCATATTCCCTTCCCCCCTCACTTCCTGTCTCCCCAGGTCTGCTTCTCCCTTTCTGCCTTTTTACAAAAATTTTTTGAGTGAAAAATTCAAAAAAAATCAAAGATAAAAACAACAACAAAAGAAATGCTTGTGTGTATAAATTTTGGTGGAAATACATTGTTCTGCCAATATTTGTCAAATAAAATGTTAAGAATATAAAGCTTTAATGATTTTGTGGGTATTAATAACTCACTTTATATGAAGGAAGTTGAATATTTTTCCTTTGATTATTTTTATAGCTCTTGACTATTTTCCTGCTGAACTATAGTCCTTTTAATTTTTATTTGTTGAACATTTTATTTATTGGATCAGTAAGCCTTTTTATTATAATGCAAATTAAAATATGTTATCTTAAAAATAATTAAAATATTAAGTCAGAAATTTAATCACAAGCAAGAATTTATAAAGCATTAGAAAAAGTGAGTATATAATATTATTTTCTATTTTAATGGTTTCCAAATAAAATGTAGCTTAGATTTCAAATGTAGCCTACATTTTGTTTACTTTAGTGGGCAGGGCTAAGATGGGCAATTATGGGTTAAACATTGTTCTAGGAACAATTCTCACAAGAAAATAAAATTCATTTATATTCAGTATTTTCAGGAACAGTGATCAACTTTAAAGTGATCTACTGATTTTTTTTTTTAAGATTTTATTTATTTACTTGAGAGGTAGAGTTACAGATAGTGAGAGGAAGAGACAGAGAGAAAGGTGTCCTTCCATTCACTCTCCAAATGGCCACAGTGGCCAGAGCTGTGCTGATCCAAAGCCAGGAGCTCCCTCTGGGTCTCCCATGCAGGTGCAGGGGCCCAAGCACTTGGGCCATCTTCCACTGCTTTCCCAGGCCACAGCAGAGAGCTGGATTGGAAGAGGAGCAGCTGGGACAAGAACCAGTGCCCATACGGGATTCCTCAGGCAGAGGATTAAAGTACTGTGTAATGGCACCGGCCCGATCAACTGCTTCTTAATAGGGATCAGCATTCCTTACTGTAGTTTGTTCTCCCATGCCATTATCTGGGATTCAATTTGGAGCACTAAGCACCCACAAGAATATAAACCTATGCATTAAGAACTAAATGCATTTAGGAACTTAAGGGGAAAGTAGTCCTGATATTGGGATTCCCAGCTTTGGCTGTAATTGAAGAGAAATCATCTGTTAGATCTTTGTTCCAAAAAGATGGTAGACAAATGGCTTGAGTGGTATCAGGAAAGAATGCCCTAGAGGCACATTTCAATATGCTCACTAGCAAATACACACAAATAGTGATAGGCATGGGGATGACACACTGGCCTGAAGCACCTGCATCCCATATGGGCACCAGTTCTGGTCCCAGCTGCTCTTCTTCTGATCCAGCTCTGTGCTGTGCCTGGGAAAGCAGTGGAGGATGGCCCAAGTCCTTGGGCCCCTGCATCTACATGGGAGACCCGGAAGAGGGTCTTGGCTCCTGCCTTTGATTGGCGCGGCTCCAGCCATTGCAGCCAGTTGGGGAGTGAACCAGCATATGGAAGACCTCTCTCTATCTCAGCCTCTCTCTGTAATTCTGTATTAATAAAAAGTAAAAAAATTAAGCATTTTGGGCAGATAGTGGTTTCTTAACTATTAAACGTTTTAACATCAGTAGTGGGGATCAAGTTCACTGTGAAGACCTGGGCTGGGAGCATGAGAGAACAGTATATGCAAATCAGATGTGATGCTTTTCTTGTAGACTATTTTTGGGGAATCTAGATGAAGATGGAGGTCTTTAATTTCAGGGAAGGGTGCAAATGGAAAAATATTAGTTCCAGTTTGAGTACTATTTTCACCTACAGTTTGCTGTGATCCTAAAAACAAGGATTGCCCAAGGGACCAGCGCTGTGACATAGAGGGTAAAGCTGCTGCCTGCAGTGCTGGCATCTCTTATGGGACTGGTTCGAGTCCCAGCTGCTCTACTTCCGATCCAACTCTCTGCTATGGCCTGGTAAAGCAGTAGAAGATGGCCCAAGTCCTTGGGTCTCTGCACCTGTGTGGGAGACCCAGAGGAAGCTCCTGGCTCCTGGCTTCAGATTGGCACAGCCCAGACCATTGTGGCCAACTGGGGAGTGAACAGGGGGATGGATGACCTCTCTCTCTCTCTCTCTCTCTCTCTCTCTCTCTCTCTCTGCCTCTCCTCTGTGTAACTCTGATTTTCAAATAAATAAATAAATCTTGAAAAAAAAGGATTTCCCAAGTATAATATAATACAGCAGTATAGGGCCTTGGAAATGATTCAGTGTAGAGGAAAACCTTGCTCATCTTACTCATCATTATATCCTCAAGGCCAAGCCGTTTATATAAATCCTCAATAACTTGTATTACTCTCAGATGTTGATATAGTGATTCCAGTGTCCTATGATAGATAATATTAAAGAAAGGCACTACAGATTTAGTATTGTAGACTGAAATTACAAGGAAGGTACTGTCACTGCCTTTTACTGCCTTTTGCTCTTATAGTTATTATTAACTATAATTTTTCTATTAAATGTGTTCCTGTGAGACATGCTGATGCTTTCAAGGAATGCATGTATCATACAGGATTATTTCATATATATATATGTATATATATGTATACATTTATGAATAAAAAGTATTGAGTGATAAGAACTGTAACTCCCTTAGGCTAATGAACTGAAATAGCAACTGAGAGGGAATGAAAGGATCATTTGGATACTTTGGTGAATGAATTTATCATTCACCAAATCATCCAACCAGAAATTCCACAGTTGTTTGCACATTTTTTTACAACACCCCACACCACTTAATGGGAAGCAAACCTTGTCAATCCTAGATCCTTAAATTTCCATTTTCTTTGTTATTTTCTGCCAACAGTGTTACCCCTAGTCCAAGCATCATGTCTTTCACCCTAATTATGACCCTACCTTCTTTGCTTCTCCTCTTTCTCCCATTCCTGTGCTTCTCAGTCTATCTTCATCATGAAGTTCATGTTAACATATAAATCTTACTCTTTTCTCAAACTCCTTCATAGATACTTAATCAGCTGAGTCTTTGTCTCCCTTCACTTCCTCATCATCTTTAACTTTCCAGGAATAAACATATATTTGCAGTTTAGTTCCATGTGTTTGATCATGAACTTCGTAAAACTTCAAATTTCTTTCCCTGTTCTCTCAAAACTATATCTGCTTCCAATTTACTATTTGCATATCACCTTTTTAACTATATTTTACTCATTGTTGGTTCACATGTTTTGTTTTCTATGTACCCAAAAGCCCCTGGAGAAATAAGACATAATCTCCATCTTCATGTTGCCCAAGTGAGACAAGTTCATGTTTTCAATTCTAAATGGGGAGAAGATAGTATTTACCTCTTGTTTATAAATGAATACAAAGGATCTGTATTGTAAAATTATAGATTTTTCTCAGCAAAAATTAGAGAAAGTATGATCGAAACTCCAGAATAGTTTTAATATAAATAATAAACTGAACCTAAAATTCAAATGAGCAATGAAGTTCTAAGAATTGTCTTTATAAATTTATGTACATAAAGAGAATAGATTTTATGTGTTTCATGTGTACACTTTTTTTTAAAGGTTTATTTTATTTACTTGAAATACAGAGTTACAGATAGAAGTAGAACCAGAGAGAGGTCGGTATTCCATCTGCTGGTTCTCTCCCAAAATGGCCGCAAAGGCCAGAGCTGAGCTGATCTGAAGCCAGGAGCCAGGAGCTTCTTCTGCATCTCCCACGTAGGTACAGGGGCCCAAAGACTTGGGCCATCTTCTACTGCTTTCCCAGCCCATAGCAGAGAGCTGAATCCCAAGAGGAACAGCTGGGACTCGAACAGCTGTCCATAGGGGATGCCAGCACTGCAAGCCGGGGCTTTAACCCACTGCGCCGCAGCGCTGACCCCTATATGTACAGTTTAAGAACATGTACTTCCTACCCTCTCTCCTTCCCTTGGTTCCATCCTCACTTCTTCCTTTCTTATTTTTCTTATAGTTTTTGTGATGACACACTTTCAGTTCAACAAGTAGTAGGTAGAAACATCGTGTTCTGGGGCTGGCTCTGTGGCTCACTTGGTTAATCCTTCTCCTGCGGCGCTGGCATCCCATGTGGGCGCTGGGTTCTAGTCCCAGTTGCTCTTCTTCCAGTCCAGCTCTCTGCTGTGGCCAGGGAGCACAGTGGAGGATGGACCAAGTGCTTGGGCTCCAGTACCCGCATGGGAGACCAGGAGGAAGCACCTGGGGGATGAACCAACGGAAGGAAGACCTTTCTTTCTGTCTCTCTCTCTCTCTCTCTCTCTCTCTCACTGTCTAACTCTGTCAAATAAATTTAAAAAAAAAATCTGCATAGAAAATAACAGGTGAACTTCACCTGTCAGTAACACCAACAAAAAAGGAACCATCATGTTCTTCAGGAGTATAGACAAGGCTTATAAACAATAATGAATTCTCAAACTGTCAATTTATCTCAAATACATTACATTTTTGTGCTCTATATATTAGTCACCACAAATTGGAGAAAAATATGACATATGTCTTTCTGGGAATAGCTCATTTTTCAAGGCTTAATGGTCTCAAGCTACATCCATCTTATTGCAAAAGACAGGATTTCATTCTTTTTTATGGCTGAGTTGCAGTCCATCATGTATATATACCACATTTTCTGTATCCACTTATCAGTTGATGAACATCTGGGTTGATTCTGTATCTCAGTTATTGCAAACTGGGCTGCTATAGACATGGAAGTACAGATAACTCTTTCATATGATGATTTAATTTCCTTTGAGTAAATTTACAGGAGTTAGATGGCTGGGTTATATGCTAGGTCTTTTTTCAGATGTCCGAGGAACCTCCAAATCGTCTTCCAGTATGGTTGTGTGAGTTCACATTCCCACTAACAGGTATTAGGATACCTTTTCCCCAACATCCTTGCCAGCATTTGTTATGTTTTTGATTTTGGATGTTGTTATTTTAAAGATTTATTAGAAAAACAGAGTAACAAGGGGAGAGAGAGAGAAAGACAGAGACAGAGAGAGAGAAAGAAATATGAGTCCTGGGTCAGGCTAATGCCAGGATCCAGGAACTCCATCCAGGTCTCCCTGGGTGGTAGGAACTCAAATGCTTAAGCCATCATCCATGCTTTCTAGGCCCATTAGTAAGGCACTGGATCCAAAGTGGAGTAGCTAGAATCCAAACCAAGCATCCCAAGTGGCAGCTTAACTCATAGTGCTACAATGTCCACCCCATAATCAAACATTTAAAAATAACAAAGGAGATTCTCTATAGGTAATGATTACTAAAATAAAAAGATGTAGTAATTAAATATAGGTGATATTTGCACAGATATTCAGACTACTAGAAGTGAATAATTAATAAATAGATTTGACACCATGACATATAACAGAGGTATTATTTTCATTCAATGAGAACTGATGAAAATTTAATAGATGGTCCTGGCTGTTATAACTCAAGAAAATCCTGAATTAAGTTTCTAAATAGGAAAAGCAAAATTGAATTTATAAAAAAAAGTGGGAAATTATAATTAATATATGTTTATTTGGTTGTAAAACTTTGAATTCCATATGTAACTTTTTATAATGTGTATTTCCATAAACTTTTTGAAGCATTCTTGTATAGACAATTTTCTTCAGGTATTTAGAATGAGGATGCATTTCTTCAATGATAATAGTATTTACTAATACTATTACTATTACTATTCATAACAATAACAGAAACTTGAAACTTGTTCTTAATATTTCAGTCCTTACAACAAACTTAAAGGTAAATTGTTTTGCCATCCCAGTTTTCAGAGGGGTATTTTAACTTGCAAAAATCATACATGTTGTATTTGACAAGGTGGATGTTTTAATTCTTGTAGACTACTTTTTCACAAATAAAAAATTTGAATGACAGCCATTATAACGAGTCATGAATTGAAAATATATATGAAACATCATATTAGTAAATAAAACTCTTACATATATTAATAAAATAAGCATAAAATATGCATATGCAAATCACACAAAAGAAAATCCAACTTTCCAATAAGCGTGCTATTGGCTTCCTTAATGGTGAGAACATGTAAAATACAATCATAATGAGATATCATTTTGTGTTAAAGTTAGTTCCATGTTTGGCAAAGATGGTGGTGGCTGAAGTGGACAATTAATATGCAGTGCTGATGAGAGTGTAACTTGATGGAACCACTTTGGGGGAGCATCTGTCAAAACCTAGTGAAATCAAAGCTATGTATAATATACAACCTGAAAATTTTATTTCTAAATGTGAATATAAAGGGATGTATTCTTACTCATTTAATACAGTTTGTATATATGTTTATTAAATAAGTATTTATAAGAGTCTTAAAATATAGACAATCCAACTATGTCTTAGTTGAACAAATATGTAAACTGTGACTTATTGCTATTAGGATACATACTAATCAATGTAAATTAGCTACATCTTGCATAAATACATGGCTTTATGTATGAACATGATAAAAAAGCTGACTACAAAAATGTTAACTACAAAAAAGAGAAATACAGTGTGATAAGATTTATGTACATTTTAAATCATTTATATGTCTTCAAATACAAAATAGCAAATAAGCAAGAGGAATACAGCTCCTAATGTTGTTTTCTTTTGTTGAGGAAGAGAGTGAAAATGGTTACATGATTAGGATTTTAAATATCTGTTATATTTACACAAAAAGTTCTGAAGCAAGTACTGCAAAATTCAATTAACTATAAAATATAAATGTTAAAATCTGAGTATACTGAAGTCTATTACATTATTTTGTGACTTTTGTAAATCATATTATTTAAAGTCTTTTCATGTGTCTTTAATGTACTTTTGATATTCATTACTAAAAATTTAAAAACAATACAAAAAACAGCAACCACAAAAGGTATGTCAGTGACAGAAGAATGCATTCTTTGAGTCATCTGGGCAGAGGCAGTCAGTATGTTTTTATTATTGCTATTTCCTTCCTCCAGTCAAAGGCTAAGTGGTCCATTAAATAAAAAGTTCAACAAGTAAAAAGACCATAGTTCAACAAGAATACAGGTAAGGGCTGTAAATACTAATCAAATGAAAAGATGTGAATTTTACTCATATATGTTAAATGTTTTAGTCACAGTTAACTTGAACAATAGTGATATATCACTTAACTTTTTTCACAAAGAAATAAAACGAAGTTAGTTGAAACAATATTTATAGCAATACTGATACACACAGGCATCTCCCACATATAGGGGAGAACATGTGGTATTTGTTTTTCCATGTCTTATTTCACTCAACATGTTGTCCGAAGATTTGTTCTTAAGACTTCATCAGAATATCCATTCCCAACACTACTACATCAAAGCAACTGCTTCAATTGTCACTCTCAAATGTCATATGTTCACACACAGATACTTCACAAGAGATTAGTCCCCAATGGCAAGCATGAAGGCGGGCTGGAAATGACACGATGATGACTATAGATGTTCAATTTAAGTAAGTTTATATACTTGAAATGAATAGATCTCTGTTCAACTTCCTGATAAAATTCTTCCATCTTTTAATTACCAGAGGGAATTTTAGGGGATGTTTGCAAAGAATTTAACATTATTTCTAGTTCTTTCTGAAATGAATAAAACATTCTTGGAATGAATAGATGAGTTTCAAAACCAAGTCCTTTCTTTTCTTTTTTTTAAACTTTATTTAAGGTATACAATTATACACACAAATTAGAAACATAGTAATTCTCCACACCCTACCCTCCCACCTGCCTGCACTCCCACCCTTCTTCTTCCTCTCTCTCCTATTCCCACTCTTAATTTTTACAAGGATCTATTTTCAGTGTCCTTTATATTCATAAGATTAATCCTACAGTAAGTGAAGAATTTAACAAATCATATTAAAAAAAAAAAAAAGCTATTCCACAACAGTTGATAGAAAGGCTGTAAACAATCATTGAATCTAAAAATTTCAATTTCGCTCCTATACATTGCATATTAGATACCTCTTACTAGTTACTACAGATGTTTGTCTTTTGGGGACTGGCTAAACCAGCCCCAAGTCTTTATATACCATATCTTTGATTCAGGCGTTAGACACCAGCAGGTGCTGCTCTCCCATGGTTCTCTAGTCTCCTTCCAACTTGAAAGTTTCCTAGCCCTATTGTTAGGATTACAAATCCACCCCTAACTAAAATTATTTCACTGAATTGAGGGAGTGCTGCAGTCGGCCCTACAGAGTTCCTGACCACGATTCAGGAGATCATGTATCTCTCCTCTAGAAAACATTTTGATACTCAGTCTTCTCTTGAAGTATTTCTTTTCCAAGAGCCCTGGGTTCTGAGCAAGGGTTAACTACCAACTGACTGACTGGAGAACACTTTGCCATCATCAAAACTCTTAAAAGACATAACATTCCTAAATAATCATAGAAATCCAGAAGTACTACAGACCTGTGAGATTTTTAAGTACTGTGGTAAGACAGAGAAGACAGCCATCTAGAAGCCAGGAAGCGGTTCCTCACAAGATCCTGAATCTGATGATATTTAGATGCTGGATTTCCTAACATCCAGAAATGTGAGAAAAAGAATTCTGTTGTTTGTAAGACATCTTGTCTGTGGTACTTTGTTATAAACTACAGTCTATTCTATTTTGTTTTAGTAACTTATTGGACTAAGACACTATGTAACCATAGAAAATGGGCTTGGTTTGTGTTTTATATTCTGATCCATTGGTCAGAGTTTATTATTTCATCACTGTCACATTGTCCTACTATTGCTTTATAATGATTCTCTTTACCTGTTAGTATAGTTTTCCTACTTTTGTTTTTCTTTAAGCTTGACTCATCTACTCATGTTTGGTCCTTTTGCATTCCCATATAGTTTTAGAATGAGCTTGTCATTTTCTGGTGAAAATACTGGAGTTTTTATTAAAGTTATGTGGAATCTAAAGATTAATAGTGGGAGAATCTATTTGTAAAATATCGAGTTTACAAATCTGTGATTAGTTTATGTATGTGTGTCTTTAATTTTTACTGTAATATTTTATTGTTTTCAATGTTATAAGATTGAATCAATTTTTTGTGGATGCTTAATATTTTCTTTAATTAAAAACTGTTTATAAGTATAGATATAGGCTTGTAATAAAATTAGGGAGAATATACAGAGATACCCCATATACTTACATTGCATAGCCTCTTTAGTATGAATATCCTCTACAGAGTGGTAGATTTTTTATATTTGATGTGCCTATATTGATACATCATCAACTACCCAAAGTCCATAATTTCCATTAGAGTTTACTTTTGGTTGTACATTTGGTTTGGACAAATGTATAATATCTTATATCCATTTATAATGTCACACAGATTGTTTAGTAAATACTTAATAATTTAGCAAATATTAAACTTGTTAAATACAATATCTTAATCACAATATCAGTAAGAATTATGTTCATTAAGATTTATTGGCAATACAAAGAGTCTCCTAATAGTTAAGGGAAAGTGTGTATTCAGAAAAACTGTGCATGGCTTTCAAAATTTTCACACCAAGCTTATTATCTCATAAAACTATAAACATATATTTAATCCAATTTCCCTTGAAGTGTTTGAAATACCTCCGTTATCTCTGTTATTTGCCCATTGACCCCTCCCTTCCCCCAATCCCTGACAAGCACTGAACTTTTTAAAACATGAAGTATTTATTTATTTAATTATTTAATACATTTCCTATAAGGGTTGGGGAGAAAAAGAGAGAGAATGAGAATCTCATCCACTAGTCACTCCCCAAATGCCTTCATCAGGTGGGGCTGGGCCAGGCCATGGTTGTAGGAGATGGGAACTATTTCAACTCATCTCAGGTTTCTCATACCTGTGCCAGAGACCCAAGTACTTGAGCCATAACTGCTGCCTACAAGGATGTACTTTAGTAAGAACCTGGAATCGAGATTTGGAGCTGGGACTTGGATACATGCACTCTGATATGAGACCAAGGCCACCTAAACAGTGCCTTAACAGATGTCAAATGCGTATGTGCCATGGATTTTACTGTCACCATAATTCGGTAATGTATTAAAATATGATTTGGGTGTCCATTGCTTATACTTTGACATGCCATTGACTTTTATTTTTTGACCTTGAATGTTGTGATATTAGAATGTACACTTACTAGTTCTAATAATTTTTGGATCCTTTTCACATCTCCTATTTAAATATACCATAATATCAACAAAGAATTGTCACAGTTTCATTTCTTCCTTTTCTAAACTCTGTACCTTTTTTCCCCCTCTTCTAGCATTACCTGGGAAACTTAATCATTTAAAATGTCATTATTTTAATCATAATACTAGGAAAAAAGATTTAAATAATTCTAAATTAAATATGTTTTCTGAGGCTTCTGGTGAATATTTCTCTTCAGATAGAAGAATTTCTTGCCTATTTCTAATGTTTTAATTTTGGTAGGGTTTATATTTTATTAAATATTCTCTGGCATAAATTTCTTGGTCAGATATTAAAATCAAGATTATATTGTCTTCATAGAGGCATTATCCCTTGTTTCTTTTTCCTTCTTTTTTGGGGGAAGGTTTTTTGTTAAGTTTAGTGTTATTTCTTCTCTGTTTAAGAAATTCACCAATGAAGCAATTTAGCCAAGAATTTTCTTTTAAGGAAGGTTTCTTATTAAGTGGAAGCCTGCCCTAAAAAGAAGATATCAAATTACTCAGTTTTCTATTTATCTATTCATTTTGGTAGGTTTCAGTTTTGAGGGTTTTGTGTATTCTATTCAAATGATCAAATTTACTGGCCATTTACAGTTTGTGACAATTAATAATGTCTTTTATTCTACATTTGTAAAACATGGAATGCTTATTATTATTTTAATAATTTGATTAAAATGTTGGAGATTTAAACATATATGTGACCTTCAGTATTTATTCATATATATTTGATCATCAGTAGCACCTATGTATTTACTCTTTTTTTCCTTTTCAAATTCTTTATTATACATCATGGTCGCAAAATTTGTGTCTGATTAAATACAGTTGGTTTTCAGAATCTCTTCTAATGTTTTCTAGATTTACTACATGCAAGTAACCATGAAAATATTTGAAAAATTTTTAAGTTGAAACTCTGAACAGGCATTTGCATGAAGGAAAATATGACCATTAATGGATACTCCCACATTTAGAAATGATGCTCCCACACATGGTGCATGAATCCTTTGCCAATAAAGAAATTGGTTACTGACAATTCATCAAAGTGCTGTAGTAGTATAACACAGGTTTAAAGAATGTAATTTGGGATTCTTAGCTTACTTATAATTACCTACTTTCTTTTTGCAATTTTGAGAGCTATATTGTGTTCTTTTGTATTACTATATTGGTCCTTATGTTCTTTTCAATGTTTTGTTAAAATGATTAGCACATTTAAGATATCTCTGCACAAATAACATGTGGAAATGTTGTGAAAGCCAGTAAGTGCTGGAAAAACCAATAAGATGACATCATCATTATCTTCCAGTTGAATTATTCTGTTGGAATCATTTTCCCAAAGTGAATTTACAACATCAACAGACATGAAAATTTTTCCAGCTCTTATTACATATGGACAGGATGATTTCCTGACAAATTGAATCATTTTGCAATGCCAGTAACAATATGTGGAACATGTAAAAAATATTGAACAGTTTAGCCCAGACATTTGTCCTACTACTCAAGATGTTAGTTAAGACACTCATACACTCTCAGAGTACCTAAGCTTGATATGTGGCTCTGCCTCCTGACTCCAGTGTCCTGCCAATGTAGACACTAGGAGGGGGAAGGCAATAGTGATGACCCAGTATAGACCCTGGGTTACTGACACCCAGGTGGGCAATCTGGAAATGAGTTCTGGGCTACTGGATTCAGGTGGGTGCAACACTGCCTATTGCCAGCTTTAGAGAGTGAAAGAGCAGATAGGATTTCCTTCTCTTTCTCTTTGTTTCTGTCTCTGTTTCTCTTTTTCTTTTTGTGTTTCAAATTAATTAATTAATTAAAAGTAATTCAGCCAGTATTTATTTTTAATATCCAATGAGTAGGTGTAGGTTGAGTTGAAACCTGTAGTATTAACCACAAACAGAATATTAAGCCTCAGAGAGGAGCTATGAACCCAAATTCCTTATCTTTCCCACACTTACATTTTGTTCTACAAAGTAGATTATTTTTATATTGCCATTTGTAAAGTGATTTTTGTTATTTTTCAGGTACTTGCAGGTGAAGAAGAGAACCTTATCTGGTCTGTAATAAACTTGAAAGTGATGTATATAAGGGTTAAGGTGCTGACCTGTAATCTGATTTTGAACCAGTATGTGAAAAATTTGAATTTTCTCTCCTAGGCCTCAATCTTCTTTATTTTGAATTCTGTGTTTACCTGTAGCTCCTTGTACCCAGTGTCCTTTGGTATTTAACTCTTTCATTTTTATCAATGGGAACCAACATGTGGAAGATCTCTCTCTTTTTCTCTTCCTTCCTCTGTGTTACTCTGATTTTAAATGAATAAATTCAAAAGAAATATAAAAAACTCTTTCAAATTTTCTTTATTGTATGTTTGCTTTGCATTAATTTTTATTTATTTATTTTAAGATTTATTTGAAAGGCAGTTACAGAGAGGGGAAGAGAGAAAGAGAGAGATCTTCTATCCATTGGTTCACTCCATAGCTGGGCCAACATGAGGCCAGGAGTTTCATCCAGGTCTCCCACATTGGTGCAGGGCCCAAGGTCTTGGGCTATCTTCCACTGCTTTTCCAGGAGCATTAACAGGGATCTGAATCAGTTGTGGATCGACTTGGATTTTAACCAGCTGTACACGTGGGGTGCTGGCTTTGCAGTTGGTAGCTTAGCATGTTACGCCACAATCTGCCCTCTATTTCTTTTAATTTGATAAATATTTTCCCCATTTTTCTAGTTTCTTTTCATGGACAGTTAAATGATTTAATTTCAATCTTCTTTTCAATATGTGCATTTTAATGCTGTAAATTTCCTCTAAGTACTGTATTAATTGTACTCTAGTGAATGTCAAATATTCAGTGTGATTCACTTATAAATGTTTTCTATTTTGGTTTCTTCATTGACTCATGGTATTATTTAGAAGTATGTTGCTTAATTTCCAGGTCATATTTTTTTTTTTATCTTAGACATTCGTTTGATACAGATCTCCAAACAATTGTGGTCAGAAAATATATTTGCAATAACTTAACCATTCGACATTTGTTGAGGCTTCTTTTATGGCCTAGCGTAGAGTCTGACAGGAAATGTCCCCTGTGCTCTTGAAAAGAGACTGTGAGTTCTCCCTTTGGATGTAACATTCTCTTCAGCTTGAATTTGGTAAAGTAGTTTAGATCTTCCACATCTCTACCTGTTTATCAATTACTGGTTGAAATGTATTGAAGTCCCTAACTCTGTGGATTCTCTGTTCATTCTGGTGCCTTTCATTGGTCATTAGGAAATCTTTCTCTTCATCTCACGTGCTGCTCCTTGCCTTGATTCTGATTTGTTGGTTGTGCACCTAAGCCAACTTTATTTTGGTTGAGAATTGCAAGATCTGCCTTTTCTCATTTTATTTTGGTGTTCTTAAAGTATGTCTCTTCAAGGCATGTATGGTAGTGACACGTATATTAAGCTGATACACATTGTATCACTATTTTTCCTAACTGTAGAGACTACAACATAATTCTTGGATCATTACAGTTTAGTATGCAGTATACTTTAATGATGTTTCCAACACTGTCAGATCTTTAAAATTTTTGGGTTCCATTTGTTTCCCTCCAATTCCTTGTGACTGCTTAAAACATCGTTGCTATCTTTTTCCCTATTGGGAATGTTCTGCCTAGGATATGCTGAAGCCTGGACATGTATAATCATGTTATACATAGGATTCACTGATGCCCACTGAGTAAGAAATATCAGCTTAGCTTGCAAATGTTATACTCCTTTGGAATTTCAGTGCATCAGATAGTCCTCCTTGCTTGTGGAGATCACTGGTATCTTAATACATGACTTCCATTATTTAGTCGCCCTCTCTTTAACCTGGCAGTGAAAGAGTTAACCTCACTATGCCATATTGCATATCATTGGGAGATGGAGGTCCTTTGTTCACACCATAAAACAAATAAGTTAATATCCCAAATAGATTTCTCTAATTTTAGTGTCCTGTTTTTTCATGTGATTTGATGATTGAGGATTTATAGAGACTTGCACAGAAATTTTTTTATAAACTGGAATCTGATTACTAATGTCTTTAGGGTAGATATTGGAAAGAACAATAGTTGCTTTAAATTTCTTACCGTGTTATATAACTGCTTTTATTTTTTTATTTATTTATTTTTGACAGGCAGAGTGGACAGTGAGAGAGAGAGAGAGAGAAAGGTCTTCCTTTGCCGTTGGTTCACCCTCCAATGGCCGCTGCAGCTGGCGCGCTGCGGCCGGCGCACCGCACTGATCCGATGGCAAGAGCCATATATATAACTGCTTTTAAAGCATTTCACTTCTGCTATTATTGAATAAATCTAATCCAGTGAAAATGAGTGTATAATATGTTTGATTTTTCACTTTAGAAAATTGCATCTGAGAAATGAATGCAAAGTGACTAAAATGAAATACTATTACCTGACCACCAAATTTTGAGCAGATTCTAGTAGTCAGTGATGTGAACTATAGACTATAAGATAAAGAGAACTAGCAAGCTAGTTTATTTTCAAGTCATCCCATTTTAGAGTTTTTACATAAGGATCAGTTGTGATGAAATTTCCATAATTGAGATATCATTTGGAGTTACTAGGGGTAATTGTATTCTAGACAGATGGAACATATAACTTTTGTTGAGGAAAAACTTGGAATTAGTAGAAAATAAATCTTTAGACACTCAACTAGTATAATATACATTATAAAATCTGAACATGTGAATTTTTTTCTTTTTCTGACATGACAGGTACTGTAGTACCTGCTACTAGGTACTACAGGTGCTAGGTACTACTTGCTAGGGAGAGATTCATATCACCTTGCTTTCTTGTTGCACAGCTAAAAGTCAGTTCACCAGTACTGACAGATAAAATAGTGATGCTACAGGAAACACCCATAGAAAGAAACAAGAAATCATTTCTGGTCATTATGATTCTTTTTCCCCCATCTAAATTCAAGAGTCTTCTAGGATGATATTCCATGGTAGAGGATTGTTTGGAGTACTAAGCTCTTCTCAGATAGTAATATATTCTTAATTTTTTCAGCATCTGTGGACCTTAGGATTAAATTTAAAAAAAAAAAATCTGTGTCTTCATGTGGGTGTGAATGCATATTGAAGAGATTTTGCAGAGGTTAACCTTTCTCTGCAGGGAATTTTGGGAAACCGCACTGTGCACGGCATCTTTACTTGTAAGTAGATCTCCGAGTTCTCCGAGGTACTGAATTCTGGCACAGAAAGCAGTACATCAACTTGTTCTTCTGAAACATGCACCAACTGAGAAACACTGACAGCCCTAGTAGGAGGGCTTCCTATTCCTATAGCACGCTTTCCTGCCAAACTCAAACCGGCGAGCACATTATTGCAGAGCCTACTTTTCTCACATCTGATTTTTGGACAATGATTTTTGACTGAGGAGTTATCAAATACATGAGACAGAAGTGTGAATTCACTACTCACAGCTTAAACATTCATGCATGAGCACTGAAACGCTCCCAAGTAGTGAAAATGGTGACATGGCTAACTTTAACCCAGGGCTTATCATGTGCCAAGCTATGAGTCAAGCATTTCACGTATTCCGCCTCGTTTAATCTTGGTCACCAATGCTATCTGAAAGGTTTTAGTTATGGTTCACTTCAATCATGTGGAGTAGTAAACACAAGGTAGCACTTGCTTGAATAAGTAGCATTATTTTCCTTAGGTCCCTATCTCATGGTAGAAGGTTTTGGTAATGATTGGAGAGCTTCTTCTTAATTTTTATGATTCTTCTCCTTCCCGCTCTGGGTAAAATAGTAATCCTATCCTTCTAGACAGTTAAATGTTCTGGAAAGAAGCCTTCATGACCTGGTGCACACATCACTCTGTTTAACTCTGATGATGGTACTCTAATGTGGTGGAGGCTCCATCAGCCTTGACTCCTGATAAGGACTTCCACATGCCCTACAATTCAGATAACATGAATCAAAGATGCCTGCTTTCCCAGAGGGCACATTGCGACTGTAGAAAATGAGGCTTTCTTATTTTAAGCCAGTACATTTGTCCTCTCAGATACAGATATCAGGGGCTGGGATAGTGTTTCATAATGTTAGGGACCAAGGCCCCCTGTACCCTACCACTTTATCAAGAGTTACTAGTATTTCCAAGCATACCTCACAGTCCCTGATGTGCTTGGTCCAAGCCATAACATCCACATTCCAGCCAATGGGAGGAGGTAGGAAAAGAATTGACAGAGGCATTCCCTTTCCTTTTATGAATGCTCCTGGAAGATTTCATGCGTCACATCCACCCACATCTCATTTTCCATAACTTTCTGACATGACCATGCCTGGGGAAAGAAGACTCTGGTTGGCTCTTTGCTGTTGTTTATTCCAGAATTGACCACACTCCTGGCTAAATATGAAGTCTATTACTCTAAGACAGGGTGGGAATCATGTTGACAGACAATTAGGCCATCTACAAAGGTGGTTCCAGTAGTCTCCGTTTGATAGATGAGAAAACAGAGACTGGAATGGGTCAGTGTCGTTGATATTGTACAGTAGTTGATGGTACCTGATTAAGAACACAATGTGACTTGCAATGCTGGAGTGCTAGCTACAATGCTGTACAACTTCCACGGTTTACCTGTAGAAGACATTTTTAAACATTTTAATATTGCAAAAAAAAGTTCTGTGGAATCAGATTGATTCGACTTTTCTGTTTTCTTTTGTTCCCGTCACACTTGGAGACAGATGTGACTGTAGCTGCCAGTCCTGTTATTAACCCGTCAGATTTTTTAAATTCACAGGTTAGGCACATAATCAGCTTTGTCAGGTCAATCTATCTTCCTCCTTTGTTATGTCTATTTTGAAATGTTAATTCTAGTGCCATCCTGTTAGTAATGGCTTGGCATAATTGTCATGTAAGAATATCAGCATTACAATGCAATTTTCAGTCTTAAAAATTGTATTTAAGTAACAATTTAAAATGCAGACTCCATTTAGAAATTGATACGTGTTAACTAAAAATAAGACTGTTTAATATTTTTCAAGCAGTCTTAATAGAACGTGGCTGATATGCATAATTCTTTATAACAATCTCCCAACATTCCTTATACTAATTTGATTTCTTCTCCATTGATAAGCCTTATTTGTCAGTGTTTTCCAGACATAGCAAAATATTCAGCAAAATAATTGGGAAAACTTTAGTTAAATATATTAATCGCATGAGATTATTCACTACACAATTTTATTGATATTTAAATTCTTCTGGCTAAAATGCATTACTTGGCATGAAAATTCTGTTGCTGGATTTGAAACTTGAATTTTATATATTTAAACATAAAATAATGAAAACCTTTGATACCATATAAATACAACTCATTATTGAAGAGCCTGGCTCTATTATATTGCTGTACATGAAAATACATTTAGTATACTACAGAGAGAAGACACGAAATATATGCAAAGAGAAAAACTACCTTTTTTTTTGCCTCTGCAAAGTGTCTGATGCTGTCTCAGTAATTATTTACATTAGCATGGCAATATTTTGATTCTAAGAGTAATATGGAGGTTGGTCGAAATTTTGCACCTTTTATATCTTGTCCTCGGTGACCCTCTGTCAACTGGCAGAACATAAAGCTGTTAATTAAATAGTCAGTGACTGTAAGTGTGAGTTGATTCATGGCATTAGGAAGTACATGAATTCCTTAGCTCAGCCAATTGCAGAGTAGTTTCCTTTAATCTTCATTTACAGTAATTTCACTACAGCTTGGGCTAATATTTGTGGCACATTGCCTGGTGCAGCAGGCATGACAAGGCGTTCAGTAGTGGGAATACAGAGTTGGCCGTCTAGAATTCCAGAGCAGATGCCAATGGGAAAGGCATTTAGGAAGTGGCAATGGACTAAATAGCTGTCACACTGAGATTTCTCCTGTGAGCAAAGTTCGATGTTGAGCCTGATCCTGGAACTATAAAGTCTATCAAGAAACAAGAGGAGTACATGAATCATTTGTATGTTTGTTGAATATTTCTAACGAGTGTCCCCAGGATTTTTGTTCTTGAGATGTGTGGTGCCTAATCCAAAATTGTCATCTTTGAGTTTGAACTTATTAATTTGCATTAAGCATCCGATGTGATTTATTTTTTAACTAAAGATCAAAGGAATTTAAAATAAAAGTGTAAATTCAAAAGTGAAGTGGACCACTTCTTTTTTAATATTGTTGTTATAAATATAACAGATTTAATGTATTTCACAAATATGGTTCTGATAAGAACTTAATCTTAGCCAATAGGCCGAGAAGCAATGATTAATATAGTTCTAAGAAGATAATTGTACTTGCCTCTCTTCTTCTCTAAACCCCCGCTTGCCTTTCTTCTTTTCTTTAGCTTTTTCAATAACATTTTTGTATTTCATATACACTGGTTTGAGGGCAAAATGATACTTCTCTCCATACTATTTTAAATTTCTTTTAATTTTTACAATGACATAATTTAAATTTTCTTTATATTCAAAAACTTAACCCTCTACTCAATAAAGAATTCAATAAGCAGTAGGTAGAAAAAACACTGTTTATTTGGCAAGTTGTAATGGTCTTGTGTATCTGTGTGGTGTTGAATGAAATCATAGCTAGAGGAACCAAAGCTCTGTTCCATTGTTCTTTCTTTACTGTCCATAGTACCTTATACATCTCATGCATATATACTAAATATATATCTCTATCCGTTTGTCTTCCTGTTCTCAGCCCCAACTCCACTCTCATCTCTATCTCTGCTGTATCTCTAGACCTAGAAAATTTCCTTGAAACTAATGAATTCTTATGAAAGAGAAAAAATTGTTTGAACAAAAAGAACTCTTAACGAATACTGTAAGTAATTTGTAATTTGTCTTTTATAGCTTTTCAAGATAAGTCATTCTTTCCTCAAATAAGCATGCTTCAGTTGCTAAGATCATAGCTCCTACTGTTTCTATGACTTAAGAATTGATCTTTCTGTTCCATTTCTCATAACATTATAGTTTCATGAATCTTGGCAGAAGAATGAGGATAGAAGATTTTTCATAATAACTGAAAGAATTCAAATTTCTATTATTTGTTAGAAAGGTTTTAGAGGAGTTGTGCTTGGTCTAGCAGTTAAGATACCACTTGGGACATCTACATACTGGGGGCCACATTCCCCTTTGGGAGGAATATCACTGTATTGAAATCATAGGAGATCTTTTCGTTATCTTATACCTTCACTTGGGAAATGTCTGTTTAATTCTATTACCCATTTTAAAATGAGAATATTTGATTTTTGCTTATTGAGTTTGAGTTCTTTACATATTATGGAGTTAATCCCTTGTAAGATGTATAATTTTCAAATATTCTCTTCCATTTATTTCCTCTTTTTTGCACAAAATCTTTTTAGTTTGATGAATCCCATTTGACTAATTTTGCTTTTGTTTTCCATACATTTAGGGTCTTATTTAAAAAAAAAAATCAGCCTAATGTGATGTCCTGATGCATTTCATCTGTATTTTCTTCCAGTAGTTTTACAGTTATATGTAATAATTCTCCCATTTTGTTGTCTTGCTGTATAAAGAATGCACTAAAACTAACTCTTATTGTACAACTTTTATGGCTCCATACACTTCCCCAGCATTCTGATGAGATGTACTTAAACTTGTACACACACTTCCAACAGTGTAGTCTGAAGAGCATACAGAAAGGTAAGTTCCAAAATCAGGATCTCATAGAGCTACATTTGCCTCTTCTACCCAGATGTTTTTTGGTGGTCCATGTAGAGCTTCATTTCGGAAATAGACCCCATCTTTCACAATGGTTCGATCCTTTCCACATAACACTAGATTTTTTGTAGTTCACTCTCAATTTCTGTTTCCAAAGTGGGGTGTATAGATTTGTACTGATGACATAGAACCTGACTTTTTACCTCTCAGAGACACCATCAAAGTCAGAAACAGGATCTAGGTTTGGGAAGTCTTCTGTCATTATCTCTACGCTTTCTACCTGTTGCATTCTCAAGTTCCTCTTGAACTTCAGTAACTTCAATATTTGCTCTTTTCATGCCATCCCACACAGAGCTCTTCATTCCCTAAGATTTCCTTATTCTTCTTGATTCTTTTTTTTTTTCTTTTTTCTCCTCCAACTGTGTATTTTCAAATAGCCAGTCTTTTAGGCTCACTGATTCTTTGTTTTGTTTGATCTATTATACCACTGGTGCCTTCTTTTTCATTTTAATTTCACTCAGTTCACTTTTCAGTTGACAAATTTCTGCTTGCTTTTCTTTAATTACTTCTATCTCGTTTTAAAATCTCACTGTTAAAATATTGAATCACTTTTCTGTTTAGTTTTGAATTTTGTTGAATTTCCTTAAAACATTTATTTTTTAAGATTTTATTTATTTATTTGAGAGGTAGTGTTACAGAGACAGACAGAAAGAGAGATCTTTCATCTGATGATTACTCCCCAAATGGCCACAATAGCCAGAGATGGGCTGAGCCGAAACCAGGAGCCAGGAGCTTCTTCTAAGTCTGGCATGTGGATCCAGGGGCTCAAGCACTTGGGCCATCTTCCACTATTTTCCCAGGCCATAGCAGAGAGCTGGATGGGAAGTGGAGCAGCTGGGACATGAACTGGCACCCATATGGAATGCTGGTGCCACAGCCAGAGGCTTGGCCTACTATGCCACAGCGCTGGCCCTTAAAACATTTATTTTTAAGTCTCCAACTGAGTATTTGGAAATTTCAATTCCTAGAGGTTGATTTCTAGCGTGTTACTTTGCTCTTTGGGTGCGAACATGGTTCCCTGGAAGATTTTTAGGCTTGTAGGTATACAATGATGATGTCTATGCATTGAAGGATTAATTATATCAATATGGCTTTATTTGTAGCTTTTCTTCTAGAAATTCTAAACAGTCTCTTATTTTCTCTGACCCTGCAGGTTCTCTGCTATTTCAGCACTAAATAGCATCCTAAATTGTGGTATGTCCCTGGTTTACTGTCAACGTGTTTTACTGCTTCAGTATCACAATATTTCCCAAACTTTTAATTTGCCCTAAATCTGCAGTTGATCCAGTATGAACAGGGTAAGTAACTTAAAACAGGAAGTCACTCCCTGCAAGCTCCTGGTGGGCAAGCAGCAATGTGTGTCATTATGAGTCTGGCTCCCTAGCGTGCAGATATCCACCTGACGCTGGGCAAATATAGCAGCTCAGGGAGCAGTGACTAGTGGCTGGAGGGCTTTGGGCTTTATCCAGAGCTGGATATCTGTGTGGTAAAACCAGTTCTGGGAGGTGTAGTCCCAAGCTTTCTCCATTGGCCTTCTGAAAAGCTGCAGTTTCATTTTTTGCTAGTAGCTGGTGGAGGGGTGGCAGAGGCCTCCTGACTGTGGAGGCTCCAAATATTCCACTGGTATGGGCCTGGAGGCGGGGACCAGGGACTCAGTATTATTATATGGTTTTGCAGTAGGCCTGGCACTGGGGTTTAGTTCACAGACTCTCTCCTAAGAGGGAGGTGTCTCCCCACACTATGCTTCTTGATGCTGGGGGAAGAGTGACACAGGCAACTCTTCCCTTCTTTCTTCAATGTGACTTTTCTGATAATCATAACAAGATAAGCTTCCATCATGCATGTGAAGGTAACTTGGTATGTATATAGCTATTTACACTGATGTCTCTTTGGTGAGCTAGTAACTAGAATAACCTACTCAGCTACCATCCTCCAAGGGCTATTTTATTCTTTTGCTCCCCATAATAACAGTTAGAAAGGACCTGGGATGTCTGGACATTCCTTAGAATATTATGTTGGAACTAGATGAAAAGAAGCAAGAAAAATGTTGGAGTGTATATATCTGAGCCAAGTCTGAGATAAGGCCTATGAAAATTTATGGGCCTGACATAAGTGAAATTTTTAGGGATCCAGTGATCCAAAGCATACTGAGACATTCCTTCCAATGTCCAGTTCATATGATTGAATCTCACACCTCCCAGTTCTAAGAAGGAAGTAACATGATTGGTAGGCTTTCTGAATACTTGCTGTATAGTCACAGTGGCTGGCCTGATAGAATGATGGAATGGCCTTTTGCCAGGAGAACTGAGAGGCTAGCTTGAAGAAACACAGCAGGAATGAGACATCATCTTGCATGTCATGTTCTTTTCAAAAGATTTATTTATGTGTGTGAAAGAATGATAGAGAAAGAGATGCTGGCACACTTCTCAAGTGGCCACAGCAGTCAGGGCTGGTCCAGGCCAAAACCAGGAGCCTAGAACTCCACCAGGGTCTCCCACATGGGAGGCAGGGGCCTAAGCACTTGGTTCACCTTCTGGTGCTTTGCTAGGCACATTAGCAGGGGATATTGGCATTGCTGGTAGAATGACAGCCCCCATGGTATACATTTTAAATCAACAATCATGGAAAGTTCTGTCACAAAGAGGTAAAATATATTGGCTCAGGAAGCAAGGGGTTAAAGTATTTGTGGCTATGTGTTTCATAATCCCTTTGCAAATCATGACTCTAGAGTTTTATTGGGATTCTCATAAGGAGTACCCCCTAATAGGAGACCCAGAGGGATCTATCATTATCTATCTGTCTATCTATCTATCTATCTATCTATCTTTTTTTAATAAAGCTTTTATTTAAAGAATATAAATTTCCAAAGTACATGCTTATGGATTACAATGGCTTCCCTCCCACCCACAACCCTCTCCTTTCCCGCTCCCTCTCCCCTTCCATTCACATCAAGATTCCTTTTCAATTCTCTTTATATACAGAAGATCAGTTTAGTACATATTACGTAAAGACTATGGCTATATTTTATAAAAATATATAACATTTATATATTTATATATAACATATTAATATAATATAACAATATTATATATATAATATATTTACCATTAATTCTGTTGGGGTTGAGATAATACTTTTTTCCTTATAACCTTGTAGCTATGTGATTCAGTGGCTAAGGCACTAAGATAACTGAATGGACTAGACAGTGTGTTTATTTTTTTAAATATTCTTATTTATTTGAAAGTCAGAGTTACACAGAGAGAGGAGAGGCAGAGAGAGAGAGAAGTCTTCCATCCGATGGTTCACTCCCCAATTGGCCACAATGGCCGGAGCTGCACCAATCCAAAGCCAGGAGCCAGGAGCTTCTGGGTGTCCCACGAGGGTGCAGGGGCCCAAGGGCTAGGGTCATCTTCCACTGCTTTCCCAGGCCACAGCAGAGAGCTGGATGGGAAGTGGAGCAGCCAGGACTAGAACCTGCGCCCATATGGGATGCTGGTGCTTCGGGCCAAGGCGTTAACCCGCTGCGCCACAGTGCCAGCCCCAAGACAATGTGTTTATTTACTCATATAAATAAATGAAACCAATATTTGTCAGTCAAGTTAATGTGGTTATTCAAGCAGTCAAATTAGTAGATATTTCTACCACACTTTGAGCTGCATAAGCACAATCATAGTCTAGTTTATGTGGGGAGCTACCAGTAATGTGCTTACATTACAACAATGGGGTACTAACGCTGATGGTAATCTCAAATAAAGTTCAATCTTCAGACGTCAAGGAAAAGCATATGGTAGGCCATTGGGTTATAGGATTTAATGGATTATTTTCTTATCTTACCTTTCATTTGATTTGAGAGCCAGTAATCTTGGGTAATTGATGCATCAGGTGTAGCATTTTGAAGGAAGTATCTTATCAAGGTCGGTGATAATTACTGTGACTGATGTTGATTCGGAATAAGCACTGAGAAAATTAAAATTAAAAAGAAGGTAAGTAGATCTAATTATAGTGATTGTCAATGGCAAATCGTTTGATTTCTGTCACAGTAATGTCTTTCTTTTGTTCATGGTAAATACATGGAGTGGGGCAATATGAATGAATTTATTTCCTTTGAAGTGCTAGGTGAAGTGCACTATTGATGTATCATACCGATAAAGGGCTATCAGAATTTATTTACTAATTTAACAAATTTGAAACATTGAGGATTTGAAGATCACTGGGATGGGAAAACTGTAATCTTTACTTGCTGACACAGTAACTATCACAAAGGCAGGGACCTTGACCCCCTTGTTCACCTCTCTATCTGAAACAACTAGCACCAGGTCTTGCAATGACAGGTCTTTACTTGATTTGTTAAATAAATGTGAAGTACAGGTGAGTGGATTTCCATTTGTATCTCTTCTGACTTTTCTGCTTTCATTTCTTACCACCTGAGAAGAATGAGGAATCAGGATGAAATGGAGAAAAATCAAATAAAATGCAAATTATTTAAACAATATTATTCTATTTTGGTGAGACAAGAATTAGGAAATCCTGATGTATCTCTAATTGTAGCATGATAAATTAGTCCTGATATTTAGGTCCTGGAAGTAGTTTTTAGTGACTCACTAGCATTTATACTGTGGTCCAAGTTAAACACAGAATCTTTTGGAAGTTTGTCCTTCTGGTCTCTGCAACCTTCTCTTCTGAACACTGATCACCTCCCTTTCTTAACTCCTGTTGTGTGTCTATGTATTTCCCTTCAGTCAATGTATGTGTCCCTCTAACAGATCAAAGTTTCTCCCCTTTCTTTCTACTCAGATTTTCTCTTTAATCCTATATATATATTCTCTTCTGTAACTTGAGAGCTAAAGCAGATTATAATATTATTTGATAAAATGGATGGCATTTCAACAAAACCTGGAGAGGGATGGTTTTTAAACATTTATATATTTATTACAAAGGCAGAGTTACAGAGTAAGGGAGAGACAGAAATCTTTCATCTGCAGGTTTACTCCCTCAAACCTGACTCCTCTGACCATAATGGTCAGGACTAGGCCAGCTGAAGCCAGGAGCTCCTGGTTTCCCATGCGATACAGGAGCCTAAGTGCTTGGGACACCTTCCACTACTTTCCCAGGCATGTTATCAGGGAGCTGTATTGGAAGTGGAACAGCTAGGACTCGGTGCCCGTAATAGATTCCAGCATCAAAGGTGGTGGCTTGGCCAGCTACACCAAAACGCTGTCTCCCTTCTGGGAAGGAATTTAACTGTTGTGGTTATAGTGTGGGGCTAGGTTAGGCTGCTGTGTGATATTATAGTCAGAGAAACAATATATTCTGAGTTGCATATTACTGAAGAGTAGGAGTGAGGAATAGAAACAAATTAAAACTATTTTTAATCTAGATTAAGATGCCTATGATGACTCCTAAATTGCTACCTTGAAAATTAAGGGGATGGTTATAATATCACTGATCAAAAGTAGAAAGAAGAGAATAAAGGATTTAAGTGACAGACTGGAATTCTCCAGAAACAAAATCTAAGCAAAGATTGGAACGCAAGCGGATGATCAAGGAAAGGTTGCCAGAGGAGGCTGATGAGCTAGTAAGAAAAGCAGGTGCCACAGTTTACACTCCCTGACCCATGAAGATACTTAAGCCTCAGAGTCATAAATTGGTGGTCCTGGGAGGGTGGAGACTTCATCCAACTGTGGTATCTAGGAGGTGGGGCTAGTGGGAGGGTCTTAGGTCATTAGGGGTGTGCCCTTGGAAGGCGGATTTCACAAGAGGGTTGGTTACAAAAGCCACCTTGGGCCCTGCCTTTCTCTCTGCTTCCTGGCCTGCCCTGTGATCCTCCGGTTGCCATCCTCTAGCCTCACCACATGACTGAACCCATGGGGCTCTCCAGTCTGCGAACCTCCAAAAACAGTAAGTGAAAATAATCCTCCTTCCTTCATATGTATACCTATCAGGTATTTTACTGGTAGTAATGAAAAGTTGACTAATAGCAGGTCAGGTTCAGGGTGGGAGTGGGGGAGGAAGCCTCACAAGGATGAAATTGCAGGTAATGTTCTTGAAGAGGATTTCTGGAATATGAAAACTCAGTTATCCTTGCTATTAGCAAAGCAGCTGGGTCTTTCTATATGCATGCATATAGTAATTGATAACAGCTGTGCAGGTAAACCGGCTCTATTTCAGGCAGGTCTGTTTTACCAGTGGGCAAAGATGTGGGAGAATCTGTAAGGCCTGCCTCTAAGAAGAGCCATGAGTACTGATCATGAAGAACCCGTGTTTGTGTGAATGTTGCATGGGATCCGTAAAGGAGAATTGGTCAAAAGTACTGAAGAGATCTAGGGTCGTACTCATATCGTTTGCAGTAGGGGATAAAGGGTTTATTTTGAAGCAAACCTTGGAAATAAATGTCCATGTGCCCAGGAGACAGATAGGTGTGAGGGTCAGGGTGTTCGGGAGTTAGGTATCTAGAATTTTGAGTTTTTTCACATGAACTTGTATAGGGTACACAATGAGGATGTTACTATTGAGACAAAAGGCAAAAGGAATAATTATGGAACTGGTATTCAAAAAGGCATGAGCATAAAAACAGAATCTTTAAGGAGAAGAAAATGGAAGAACCCAAATTAGTAGAAGGAAACCCAGGAGAAGGCAATTTTTCTGTAGTCAAAAGGGCAGGAGCTCCATGGCAGTGTCTGCAAACGTGAATTGCTTCTTAGAGTTTGAACCAGGTGATAGCAATTAAGGTGGATTCTTGAAGCAAATAAGCAGATTTTGGGGAATGGGGGGGGCACGGAAACTTAAAGAATATTAGTTTCAGTAGTGGCTGTGATGGGAAAGGTTAAAAATTAAGCTTTCTGTAGCTAAGGGAATGCATACGTTCAATAGAAGCCACTATTTAAATGGGAAAGGCAGGATACTTTTAGCATTCATGGAAAGAGCCACCATGGAGAAGAAAGCTAAAGACAACAGAGAGCAGAGGGCATGGTGTACCAGGCAATTGGCTGTTCAGAGCACAGAGAGCACTAAGCCATGGCCTGTGGTGGAAGGAAGGGCATCACCCTTGGAATGGAAGAACGGACAGGAGCGGTAGCCAATTCATCCACAGCTGTGCAGCCGGAAATTGAGAGAATTATTGTCCAATGCTATTTTCTTTGTGAAGCAGGTGGTGGGGGTTTAATGCTGCTTTACCTTTAAATAATCTTTCTTCTGTGAAGTTAGAATACAGATTTTTATAACTAGCATAAAAATTTTGATAATCTAATTACAATTTTAAAAATCAAAGCCACTTGCTAGCAAGTTGATAGTTTGTCGTAGTAGGCTGCTTTCCTGAAACGACTGTATTTTTTGTGACTGCTGTGGTTTAGAATTTCATGAACTGTCTCAGCACCTGACTTTGAATCCAGTGACTTCTGTGAGAACTCAAGTGGAGAAATTTGGGAGCATTTGATTTGCAGAGTGGTTGTGAGTTGCTTGTCCTTTTACCTCTTCAGTTTGAAAGCAATGTGATCACTCTTTGAGCTGCTTTTTGTAGTTTTGTATTAGCTTTGAATGTGTTGTCTTTTGAAGTTGTTGTACTGAGTAGCCAGGTGAGTTAGACAGGCAAGGAGGTGAATTATGATAAAGAAACAAAGGTCCAGCAATGAAAGAAGGGTGTGGAAACAGAGCCTTTTAGTATTAGGGAAGAAATAAAATGCCTTTGTAAAAACTGGGCGGGGATCCTCCTGAAGAGGACTTTATGGACAACTTTTAAGTTTGTAGCTTAGGGAAGTGGTAATCAGAATCAGAATGGGGATACATTGTTTAAATTAACCAGGAAGTACCTTAACATATATTGAATAGTCAAATATGATTTTGCAGATGAAAAAGTAGCTATGATGTGGTAATTATTCAACAAACATTTGTGGTGAGGAATTAATACTGCAATAGATGAAACTGAACCCCAAAGAGTTAAAAGATTTTCCTAAGCTGGTATTGTTAGAAGGATTAGAAACTATATTTTGTTAATGCCTAGGTCAATCATCTTTCCATTAAATTGGAAATTGTTTCAAAGGTAATTATGAAAGAAAATAAAAATTATAAATTGAGAATGAGCCAGTGCAGTAAACTACAAAAGAAATAACTGTATTATCAGGAGTTTATAATGCAGTACTAATGAATTAGCTAGAAGCATCCACAACTGAGTCCTTAGAGCCTTGAATGTTTGGACTCCTGATGTTTCACTCTTGCCCATCTCACTGGTTAAACTAAGAATTGGGGTCCACTTTGTAGAGCAAGGCAGAGCCTACGTTCATTCTCCTCACAGGGTTTCACAGTTGTAGAATCTGACTGCAATGGATATTATTTTTCTCATAACAGCTAAAATATTTAATGTTAAATGTTGAGTTTATATCCAGATGACTGACTTTTCAAATAACTTCTTCCCAAGATTTCACTCTTATAAAAATGTATTTTATATTACCGGGAATTAGTTCCTTAATAATTGTTGAGTGAAACATGGCATAAATTTTGATGTACCATTAAAAGTAGTTTTGTTACACAAACATCTATACCTCTGTCCCACAAGACTTTTATTGTAGTAAATTCCATTCGTGTAAGTCATGCTCTGTAACATATTCTTGACTCAGAAGGAGGAGGAAGTTGATCTTTTCCATAGTCACACTATTGCACAATCAAAACTATTTTTGTCTATCTCATTATTTTACTTACACTTCCTATTCTTTTAAACCTCTATACAACTGAATAATTCTTTCATAAACATTGTGTAACTATTGCTACAATCAAGATAATATAGTAAACACTTCCAGAAGTTCTTTTCTTTTTATAACCTGTTTTTCCCACCCTTCCCAGATGCTATTGCCATACACACATCTGAAGAAGAGCAAAGATACATTATCACTATATATTATCTTGTATTTTTTAAAATTTATTTTTAGAAAGGGAACAAATTTCATTTATTTCATGTATACAGTGTTTTTTTTTTTTTTTTTTTGGACAAGTAGAGTTAGACAGTGAGAGAAGAGACAGAGAAAAAGGTCTTCCTTCTGTTCGTTCACCCCCTAAATGGCTGCTACTGCTGGCGCGCTGTAGCCGGCATGATGCACCAATCCAAAGCCAGGAGCCAGGTGCTTCCTCTTGGTCTCCCAAGTGGGTGCAGGGCCCAAGCACTTGGGCCATCCTCCACTGCCTCCCCAGGCCACAGCAGAGAGCTGGCCTGGGAGAGGAGCAACCAGGACAGCATCCGGCACCCCAACTGGGACTAGAACCCCCGGGTGCTAGTGCCGCAGGCAGAGGATTAGCCTAGTGAGCTGTGGTGCCGGCCTCATATATACAGTTTTAAAAGCATATTGATACTTCCCACCCTTCCGCCCTCCTTCCATTGCTTCCATTCTTAGTCTCCTTCCTTTGTTACTTTTCTTTTGATATTTGTGATGACATACTTTCAATTTACCTTATAATTACAGCCTTAACCCTCCACTAGATAATGGATTAAATATGTAGTTAATTAAAAAGCCACTGTTCTTCAAGAGTATAGATAAGGGCTGTAAATAATAACCAAATCCAATGTCAATTTTGCTCATATACATTATAATTTTTTTGTATTCTGTATATTGGTTACCACAAATCAAGAAAAACATGTGGTATTTGTCTTTTTGGGAAGTGTCTCATTTAACTAAGCATAATTATCTCCAATTGCATTCATTTTATTGTGAAAGACAGGATTTCATTCTTATGTCTGAGTAGTATCCATAGTGTATATGTACCACAGTTTCTCCATCTAGTCATCAGTTTATAGATATCTGAGCTCATTCCATATCTTAGCTATTTGGGGGGAGATGAACTTTTATAACATGGGAAAATAGATAACTTTCATATGCCAATTTCATTGCCTTTAGATAAATTCCTAGGAGTAGAACAACTAGGTTATTTGTAGATCTAATTTCAGATGTAGGGAATTTCCATACTGTCTTCCATAATGGCTGTAACTAATCTACATCCCCTCCAACAGTAGATTGGGTTAACTTTTTTTTCACACATTATTTCCAGCACTTGTTAATTTCTGATTTTTGAATGCCAGTCATTCTAACTGGGATGAGGTGAAACCTCATTGTGGTTTTTATTTGCATTTCCCTGATAGCTAGTGATCCCAAGCATCCTTTCATTTATCTGTAGGACATTTGAATTTCATCCCTTTAAAAATACTAGTTAATTTCCTTAGCCCATTTCTTAACTAGATTGTTTTTGTTGTTGAGTTTCTTGAGCTCCTTCTATGTCCTGGATATTAATCCTTTATCAGATGTGTAGTCTGTAAATATTTTCTCTCATCCTGTCAATTGCCTTTTTGTTGAGTATATCCTTAACTGTGCAGAAGTTTCTTAGTTTGATGTAATCCCATTTGTCTATTTTTGCCTTTATTGCTGGTGCTTCTTGGGTCATTTATAAGAAGTCGTTGTCTCTACCAGTGTCTTGTATAGTTTCTCAGATGTTTTCCTTTAGTAATTATTTCAGACCTGATCAATTGTATATGTTGATCTTCCAGGCTAGATACCAGGTTCAATGGTGTTATTTCCAAAGTTTCCTAGGGAGTTAGCAGTGCATATCCAACCCTTGAATTTTCTGGTCCATGAAACTCTTTCCATTCATCAGTGTTTTAGATCTGTAGACTCAATGTTAGTCAGATCCAACCTGTTAAGACACACCTATTGATAACCTGTAATCAGTCATGTAGATTCATCAGAGGGTGTAGTGGCTAGATGGCTGGATTAAAAGATGGTACTGTTTTATAATAACATTTCAGTTATCGATTAATATGGCTTAGGCTCTCACACATAGTGGAATTGAGCCAATAATCTCCCTTTTGCTTCAGAATTGGCAGTACACAGTAAGTTATATGCACTGTAGTGGATTACTTAAAAATGAAGTACTCAGGCTGACGCCATGGCTCACTAGGCTAATCCTCCACCTGCGGTGCTGGCACCCCAGGTTCTAGTCCCGGTTGGGGTGCCCGATTCTGTCCCCGTTGTTCTTCCAGTCCAGCTCTTTGTTGTGGCCTGGGAAGGCAGTGGAGGATGAACCCAAGTGCTTGGGCCCTTCACCCACATGGGAGACGAACCAGGAAGCACCTGGCTTCTAGCTTCAGATTGGCGCAGCACACCAGCCTTAGCAGCCATTTGGGGGGTAAACTAACGGAAGGAAGACCTTTCTGTCTCTAACTCTGCCAGTCAAAAAAATCTAAAAAAATGAAGTACTCTATTTTCTGCAGTACATCAAAAGCATTTATTCTCAGGTATATCAGCCTGCCTTGGGTGGAAATGTTCAGATCTTATACCATCATTTATTTTTTTGTCCAAATTTTGGGTAATTACTCCTAGACTAAACCCCGCACTTCTTGGGTAAAAAGAGATTAAAGAAGGGCCAGTTGTATGGCATAGAGAGTAAAGAAACCTCCTGGGAAGCCTTCATCCCATATGGGTGCTAGTTTGAGTCCCGACTGTTCCAGTTCTGATCCGACTCTCTTGCTAATGGCCTGCAAAAGCAGCAGAAGATGGCCCAAGTGCTTGGGCCCCTGCTACCCATGTGGGGGACCTGGAGGAAACTCCTGGCCTCTGGCTCCAGTCTGGCCCAGTCCCAGCTGTTGTGGCCTTTTGTGGAATGAATCAGCAGCTGGAAAATCTTTCCCTCTTTGTCTGTAACTGACTTTCATATAAATAAAATCTTAAAAGATCAAAGAACTTTCTGTGGATGCGATAGGTTCTATCATTGTGTGAGAGAACATCAAGTATCCTATCTAGTTAACATCTCTTTTGAAATGGGGCACTCTCTAGATAGAGCAGAGTCTTTTGTGACGGTTACTATCAAGCAATCACACATAAGAACAAATTCTCTATAACCTTTTGGCTTTAAATAGTTTGGTTTGGTGTTGATACCAGTGACTCCATCTTGACTTCTTTATGCCCTCCTTGCAATCGGATTCCATTTCCAGAATCACAGCTGATCAGTCATTTTCCATTTGTGTCTCATTTGCTGGTTGGATTTGACCTGGTTGTTGATCTGGTCCCAAATCTGGAGGAAATAGCTTATGACAAGGAACCAGTGTCAAAAACTCCTGGAAGCCACATTTTAGCAACAAATAGGTTTTAGAAGGAATGGTCCTTATGCTAACTTCACCTGGAGTTTATTGTCAAACTTAGGTTTATCTGTTCTGCAGGCATGGATCATCATCTGAAAGTGTCAGGCCAGTGTTATCTTAGTAAGAGTTGGACTTCTGTAAAATTCTGATAGGCAATAGGCACAAAGCCAAATAGAAAGAAAAATTACAAATCCAACAAAAACATAACAAATCAAGTTTGCATCTTAAAAAAGGAACAGGATTACAGCATAATAGAAACATTGTTGACATTCATGGAAGTACAACATGGAAGGTTGACTAACTGTATAGAAATCAGATCCAGAAAACTATCAAGGTTAGCAAGCCTAAAAACTATGAACAGATTTACAGTCTAAAAACAGTTTTACTATACTTGGTTGATTGTCTATTTGCTTTAAGTACACAAGATAATCTTCAGTTTATAAACTCTCAAAGTTAAAAAATCAATCCAAGGTAGAATTAGACTTTTTTTAACCATAGTACCTAATATTTTGAAATTTTAGGTCCTAATAAAAATTATATCTCCTTTCACTTCCTGCAAGGCTGGGAACCTGTGAAGCCAGGTATTGTGTTAATTTTATATATGCTAATGTTTCCAATTCTAACCTGTTATGGCAAGGACAGGTTCTAGCTGATCTCACATTGCCATAAGGAAAGCAAAAATCTCCAGAAAAGTTTTTTTTGAATTTTAGAGGAATTAGGGGAAAATATGAACACTATCATCCATCTAAACTATCTCAAAGCACTGAAAATGACAGACGTCACAGGAAACATTGTCCAGAACCTAGAAAGCATTCAAATACAGAACCAGCAATGTTTTAAATAAAAAATAGAAATACAAAAATTTCATTAATTCAATCTCATGTAACTTTTTTCCATTAGCAGCCTTATGAATTTCATAGTTTTTTTTCTTAAAGTTCTGGAACTTCTCATCTACTCCATTGACTTTAAAGCAGTCAGAAGTCCCTATTAAATTACATTTGTTAAAAGTCTTCTCTAAATCTGATTGCAAGTGTTTTCAGAGAAGAGTGTACAAAACTGTGGAAGACACAAAATATTTTAAATAGACTGGTTAAAATTATAGAACTCATTAATTGATAAAAGTCATCCATGTTCATTTCATAGAAAGCACCTGAAACTTCACAAGCATTTGTCATTTTTAGACCCTGGACTTCCTTTTTATCAAGATAACCATCATGACTGATAACACAACAAGAACATCAAACTTTTTTAACTTTTTTATAATTTCTAGGACATTTGTGTCTATTTCTCTTTAACAAAGTTTAATATCAGTTCACATCTTGACAACACTTTTGATATACTCCAAATATCCAAATTATTACCTCCACAAGATGAGAAATACAGCATTTGACATTTACAGGTGGCAAAATGTGTGTTTCCTTGGTCATTCACCAAAAAGGAAAATAAAAACCTTGACTAAAAGAATTAGCATATAAAATCATCCCATAACTTGAAATAATTTAATAGAATCAGAACTAGGGAAGGGGAGAGAGCTTACAGGAGCACCTTAGAAAACTGAGTCATCAACTAAAACTTTTTTTTTAATTTTTTATTTAGTAAATATAAATTTTCAAAATACAGTTTGTGGATTACAATGGCTTCCCCCCCCATAATTTCCCTCCCACTCACACCTCTCCCATCTCCCACTCTCTCTCCCATTCCATTCACATCAAGATTCATTTTCAATTATCTTTATATACAGAAGATTGATTCAGTATATACTAAGTAAAGATTTCATCCGTTTGCACCCACACAGAAACACAAAGTGTAAAAATATTGTTTCAGTACTAGTTATAGCATTACTTCACATTGGACAACACATTAAGGACAGATCCCACATGAGACATCAGTACACAGTGACTCCTGTTGTTGACTTAACAATTTGACACTCTTGTTTATGGCATCAGTAATCTCCCTAGGTTCTAGTCATGAGTTGCCAAGGCTATGGAAGCCTTTAGGGTTCGCGGACTTTATTCTTATTCCGACAGGGTCATAGTCAAAGTGGAGGTTCTCTCCTCCTTTCAGAGAAAGGTACCTCCCTCTTTGATGGCCCCATTCGTTCCACTGGGATCTCACTCGCAGAGATCTTTCATTTAGGTCTTCTGTTTTTTTTTTTTTTTTTTTTTCAGAGTGTCTTGGCTTTCCGTGCCTAAAATATTCTCATGGGCTCTTCAGCCATATCTGAATACCTTAAGGGCTGATTCTGAGGCCAGAGTGCTATTTAGGACATCTGCCATTCTATGAGTCTGCTGTGTATCTCACTTCCCATGTTGGATCATAAGAGTTGGAATAAGAGAGGGAGGAGATGTACATTTTGGGACATGCTCAATCGGACCTGCCCAAATGATGGAGTTAGAATCGTGCTAGGGGATTCCAATACAATCCCATCAAGGTGGCATATACCAAGGCCATCTCACTAGTCCAAGTGATCAATTTCAGTTCACAATTGATCACACTGATAGGCCTAAGAGTCAAAGGGATCACACAAACAAGACTAGTGTCTGCTAATACTAACTGATAGGAAAAAAAAAAAGGAGAGAATGATCCAAGTTTTAATTTTTTAAAAAATTTTAGTTGACAGTGTTAGCAGAGAGAAATTGACAGGCAGGTAGATTTCCCATCTGAGTTCTCATCTGCTGTATGCCTGCAATAGTCAGAGCTAGAACAGGTGGAAACCAGGAGACAAAATCTCAAGCTAGATGCCCTATGTTGATTTCAGAGACCCAAGCACTTAAAATTACCTGGTACCTCTCTGGGTACCAGATTCCACATTGTAGGAGCCTGGAACTGGGAATCAAGCTAGGGCTTGAACCCAGAGACTCTAAGATAGGGTTCAGAAATCCCAAGCAGCATCTGAACTGCTGTATCAAATGCCTATCCTGGATAAAATAGTCAAGCAACTGAATAAATCTAATGTGTGAGAAAGAGGAGATATTTTTAAAATGGTGAAATATACTTTGATATATTCTGATTTGTTGCAATGGGGATGTTTAACAGGTGATGTGGAACCAAAAATTAATAATTAAACTCTACAGCAAGATCTTAATCTAATGCTTAAGCATATTTTAAAATTTGTAACACACAAGACGCTGTTAGGTAACTTAATGTAGAGAGTTTTGTAATTTATAAATTGGAGGCAACTTTCTTAGATTCTAACTAGTAATGCAGAGAGGAGCCACATTGGTTCAGGAGAGCCAATGGGGCCTCTTTTCAATTTCCTGTTCAGTGATACCAATTTGGGAATGTTAATATTATGAAAATTAACAAAGACTACAAAGTAACTTTTTTCAAAAAAATCCTGAGAGGTGGTTGTAAAACTTTCACTAGCATAATATTGGTTTTAATCCTGAGAAAGCAAGTACTCCAAATCCATACTCATTTCTGTTCGGAAGGAATGACACTTAAATAGCATTTTGAAGTAGAAACAAAAACTCTTGTCGATAGAAAAGCACACAGGGTACCACGCAAGGGTATAAATAGTCAAGTCATTTCAGAGAAGCAAGGTAGTTTCTCACAGAACTTTAGGATTTTTGCTTAATTTTTTTTAAGATTGATTTATTTGAAAGAGTTACAGAGAGAGGAAGAGATAGAGAGGTCTTCCATCCACTGGTTCATTCCCCAGATGGCCTAAACTGCCGGAGCTGCCCCAATCCAGAGCCAGGAGCTTCCTCCGGGTCTCCCATGTGGGTGCAGGGGCCCAGGGACTTGGGCCATCTTCCACTGCTTTCTCAGGCCATAGCAGAGAGCTGGATTGGAAGAGGAGCAGCTGGGACTAGAACCAGCATGCATATAGGATGCCAGCATTTCAGGCCACCGCGCCGGCCCCTCAACTGTTCTTAAATATTGAATCTGGAAGTTGCAGTAGTGAGATGGTCAGCAGCCAACTCATCAAGTGCTTTGTATGCCATCCCAAGAACATGGATTTTATGATATGGAATTGTAAGCTTTTAAGCTAACATAGTAGCATACGATTTGAATTTTAGGAACACTTTTCTATAAACAGCACAAAGAGTTGGGCTGCACTAAGGAAAGAAAGACTAACATGCAGATTATTGGATACATCCAGGGAATTGATAATATAACAGTATATGAAAATATGTTGTGAATTGCTCTAAGTTCTTCAGTTTTACTCTAATCTTACTCGAGCTGATTAAATACAAATTCTATGTTATATTTTATACTTTCAAATTTCTACTGCGGCAAGTTCTATACTGAATATTCAGTAAGTATTCTTACACATGTTATTTACATGTAAAACATATAAAACAAACATGCCCTCTCTATCCTTAAATATTTGTCAGCTCTTTGAATTCATGTTGGTAAAGTTTGGAAAGCCATTTCCACATGAGTTTCCTTTAGCTTCTTTTAAAGTAGCTAGGAGTGAGTCATTTTCATTTCTAGCTAGAGAACAAGAAATAAACCACAAGATTGTTAATTAGCCAAATCACCCTTCTTCTAAAAACAGAAGAAAAACTTACAAGCCAATTAAAAAAAGAATCACTGAGCTGTACTCTGGCAGACTGTGGCAGTTGGGACCTTGGTTTGGGTTGACAGGAGATACATTTTGCAGTTCTGTCATAGCATTTCAATGGCACACAGTCCTTGTTAAGAATATGCAGTATGTAGTCAAATTCAAGCCTGTGGAATTGCACATGCTACTATGTCAATTTAGAAAAAAAAAATTGCTTACTTGCCATGTAGATTTTTTCCAAAGGAGATTTTAGAAATTTCTGTTCTTAAATATCTTCATATAATGATACTGCATCTAGTTTAAATAACTGGGTAAGTAAAGTTAATAAAAGTTTATACAGAAAAGGAGAATATCACACTCTGATTTATTTGAAATTGCATATTTCTGCATGGTGACAACCTCACATTTGTCTTACAAATCACCCGTGTCTTAACTGGGAATGTAGACACATTTTATAATTCTTAAAGCATCTTTAGATATAGACAAATTTATATTATTAATGGTAGTATATTGCAACCTGGTGCTGTGCCATGGGTACACAGAAACTCTGTGTATACATTTTTGTTAGAACATAGGGAAGTGGGTGAGTTTTATCAAAGTGAATGATTAGTTCTCTGAAGTTATGCTGAAGATTTACATCTGTATAGCTGGAATACTTTCTTTTTAAATACTTGAATTCTGGATTTTGCCCTGACCAACATGACTCTCTTGATAATAGTAAAATAAATTTCCAAAAATATTATTTGAAAAGGAGAGAGGGGGAGAGAAAGGGGGAGGGGGAGGGGGGGTCTTCTATTAGCTAATTAATTCCCTGAATATCCTCAGTAGTCCAGGATGAGCTTGGCAGAAGTCAGGAGCCTGGAATTCCATGTAGGTTGCGTGGGCCCTAATACACAGCTCATCTCGCACCACTTTCCCAGGTCCATTAGCAGGGAGCTGGATCAGAAGCAGTGCAGCTGAGACTTCAATTGATGCTCTGTTAGGGGATGCTGGCATCTCAAGTGGTAGCTTAACCAGCTGTGCCACGATGCTGACCCCAAAATTATTTAATGACATACTCATCTGTGTTTGTTATCTTTTTTGCTTTATAAAAGATTTAATTATTTGATAGAGTTCCAGACAGATGGAGAGACAGAAAGGGTCCATTTGCTGGTTCACTCCTCAGTAGGCCATTAAACCAGGAACCAGGAGCTTCCTGTACATCTCCCACACAGGTGCAAGGGCCCAAGCTCTTGGGCTATCTTCCCCTACTTTGCCAGACCATAACAGAGAGCTGGATTGGAAGAGGAGCAGCCAGGACATGAACTGGCGCCCACGTGGAATGTGGATGCTGCAGGCAGAATCTAACCCTACCACGCCACAGTGCAGGTCCTCTTTTTTTGGCATGACACTGTTAAACATCACATTCTTTGTGAATCTCCCTTTGTTTTCACTTACCAGTTTTTGACCCTTTATATGTTTTATCATCAATGAAATTATAATAAGAAAAGCATATGCTATGTGCCAGGTACTGTTCTAAAATTTTTACTTTGTCTAACTCACTTAATTTTAAGTCTCATGAGTTTTATATTCCCAATTTGCAAATGAGTTAATCAAGTCACAGAAATATTAAGCCTTAGACTATATTGCTCAAACAGAACTTGATATAGTTCAGAGTATTACTTGAATTAAAACATGAACTTGCAGTAAAAAGTTAGATTTTTTTTTAAAGATTTATTTGTTGAAAGGCAGAGTTACAGAGTCAGGGGCAGAGAGATCTTCCATCCACCAGTTCACTCACCAAATGGCTGCATCAGCCAGAGCTGGGCTAATTTGAATCCAGAAGCTTCCTCCAGGTCTGCCTTGCTGGGAGCAGGGGCCCAAGCACTTTTGCCATCTCTTACTGCTTTTCCAGGCCTTAGCAGAGAGCTGGATGGGAAGAGGAGCAGCCAGGTCTTGAACCATAGCCCGTATGGGATGTTGGCATTGCAGGCGGCAGCTTTACCTGCCATACCACTGCACCAGCCCTCAAAATGTTAGATTTTTATGCCTCCTTGTCTCTCTACTTATACTGTGTGTTCCTGAATTTAGTTCTGTTTATCTCTGTGGATGCTTGATTATTAGTTTTTCCAACCTCTATCCCTTAAATAGATACAAATATTCCCAAATTTCCTGTGCCTTTTGAAATTTCTAGACCCTTTCTTTTTTGTCATTTTCACAGCTTCCATTGTTGTCTCTGTGTGGCTGTACCCCAGATCTTCAGCTTAGATAGATTTCTCCAGGTCTATTTTACTATCTTTTAAGTGAACTCATGAATTTTCTCAAGTTCTCAAACTCAGTTGTCAGAAATTTACTTTTCCTCACCAAACCAACTCGCTTAACTGACTTCACCATGATTTTTGGTTAAAGCATCAACATTATTCCCATTGTCCAAATCCCAGTTGCTACAGGTGTCTTTCCTTACAGCTTCAGATTTATTGGTTCTGTCAATTCAGTTACTAGGTTTAAGGACTTGTCAATCTCCATGAGTGCTTATTTGTATGGAGTTGGTTATTTGTACCACAGTTAAGTATTGTTTACATTCCTCCAATCCGTTGTTCTAACTCCTATCCACATAGACCAGATGACGCTCTTACTGCATGCTTCTCATCATGCCTTCAGATAACAGACCCTCAGTGACTACTGACACAAACCCCAAGGGCTCTGCATTCCTGTTTACATCTCTGCAGGTGCCTTGCATTCTTTCTTCAGCCTGGATACCTTTTTTTTTTTTTTTTTTTTTTTTTTTTTGACAGGCAGAGTGAACAGTAAGAGACAGAGAGAGAGAGAAAGGTCTTCCTTTGCCATTGGTTCACCCTCCAATGGCCTCCGCAGATGGCGTGCTGCGGCTGGTGCACCGCGCTGATCAGATGGCAGGAGCCAGGTGGTAGGTGCTTTTCCTGGTCTCCCATGGGGTGCAGGGCCCAAGCACTTGGGCCATCCTCCACTGCACTCCCGGGCCACAGCAGAGGGCTGGCCTGGAAGAGGAGCAACCGGGACAGAATCCGGTGCCCCAACCGGGACTAGAACCCGGTGTACCGGCGCCGCAAGGCGGAGGATTAGCCTGTTGAGCCACTGCGCCGGCCCAGCCTGGATACCTTTCAACCTCTCCCCAAACTGATCTTCGTACTACACATTGCACTTATCCTGCAGTGTTGCTGTGAAATTACCCTTCATTCTAGTTCTTTTTGTCTCTGATAACGCTTTATACTTGGGTGTTTTCTATTTCTATAGTACTAGAAACCATTTGAGGGCAGAGGCTGTGACTAATCTACCTTTGAACTACTGTAGTAAATAGGCTAGCACTGAGAATATATTTTGTAGCTTCTGCTCAAATTTTGAAGAATTACTGAAAGAATGGATTAGAATGCCACTTTTGGGGAATAAGGTTCAAGATGCATATCATGGAGTCAGTGAATACTTTTCCTATTCTTTCAAAAAATAACCTCCTTTCCATTGAAAGTGTGACTGTTTCACAGCAGAATGAAAAGTGTTTCCTGGAGTGGAGTCTTAGTTCAGGACTAGATTTGTACAGGTATGGTGTTAAACTTCAGTGTATTTGTGTAACACTTTTTTTCTCTATTTCCTGGCTGTTTCTGAAATGCAGTACTTTCTCCAGCATCTCACACTTAAAACTTCCTAGAAAATTGTTCAGTCATTGTCTTAGTCTCATTGAGCTGCTAAAACATAATCCTTGAGACTGAGTAACTTGTAAAGAAGAGTTTTTTTTTTTAATTATTTTACTAGGGATAAAAATTTCATATGTATTACTTTAGGAATATAGTTACTCTTCCCATCATACCCCCCCTTTCACCTACACTCCCACTTCTCTTCCTCCTCCCTCTCACCTTCCCAGTCTCATTCTCCATTAAGATTCCTTTTCAGTTAACTTTGTACACAGAAGATCAACTCTATATTAAGTAAAGATTTCAACAATTTGCATACACATGCACAAAACTGAGAACAAGTATCACGTTTAACTCTCATAACTCATTGAGGACAGAGATCCTGCAGAGGGAGTTAGTGCACAGTGATTCCAGTTTTTTTCTATTGTTTTACTTGACAGAGTTAGACAGAGAAAGGTCTTCCTTTCATTGATTCACCCCCTCAAATGGCCACTATGGCCGGAGCTACACTGATCCAAAGCCAGGAGCCAGGTGCTTCTTCTGGTCTCCCATGCGGGTGCAGGGGCCCAAGCGCTTGGGCCATCCTCCACTGCCCTCCCGAGCCACAGCAGAGAGCTAGACTGGAAGAGGAGCAACCGGGACTAGAACCTGGTGCCCATAGTGGATTCTGGCACTGCAGGCGGAGGAATAAGCAAGTGAGCCACGGTGCTGGCCCCTCCTGTTGTTAATTTAACAATTAACACTCTTAGGTATGACATCAGTGACCACCTGATGCTCTTGACATGAGCTGCCTAGGCTATGGAAGCATTTTAAATCCACAGTCTCCATCAGTATTTAGACAAGGCCAATAGCAAAGTGGAAGTTCTCTTCTCCCTTCATAGAAAAGTACATCCTTCTTTGGCCACTTTTTATTAGGCTTTCACTCACAGAGATCTTTCATGTAGAATATTTTATTGCCACGATGTCTTGGCTTTTCACGCCTAAAATGCTCTTGTGGGCTTTTCAGCCAGACCAGGAAGACTTAAGGGCTGATTCTGAGGTCAGAGTGTTATATAAAGCAATTGTCATTCTATGAGTCTGTTGTGTGGACTGCTTCCCGTGTTGGAACATTCTCTCCTTTTTCATTTTATCTACTATAATAACCCCACAGTTGATCCTATTTATACGATCACTTTAAGACTTAATCCTATCTATATGTTCACTTTAACACTTAATATGATCACTTAAGATGACACTTTTATCACCTAACTTAATGGGGTTTGTGGTCTCATGACAAGTTTTCCTTATGAATGTATGCAGAGCTATAAAGCTTGACAATTATAAACTTTCTTCTCCCCCTCTTATTCCCACTCTTATTTCTTACTGAGATCCATCCGTAATTGACTTTATACACATATAATTAACTCTGTTAAGTAAAGAAGCTGGAGTTACAGAAAGGCAGAGGCAAAGACAGACAGAGATGTTCCATCTGCTTGTTCATTCTCCAAATGGCTGTAATGGGCAGAGCTGGGCTTATTCAAAGCCAGGAGCTAGGAGGTTCTTCTGGGTCTCCCACATGGGTGCAGGGGCCCAAGACATCCTATACTGTCTTTCCAGGCCATAGCAGAGAGCTGGATCGGAAGTGCACCAGTGAGGGCTTGAATGGGTGCTGAAATGGGATGTGGGTACTTCAGGCAACAGCTTTACCTGCTGTGCCATAGTGCTGGCCCCAGAGTTTTATAGTTCCAGAAGCTAACAAGTCCTAGGTGGAGAGGGTGGGGGAAGAGGGGGGGAGAGAGGGAGCTAATGAGAGGGGGAGAGGATGGGAGGACGGCAGAGGGGGAGAGGATGGGAGGACGGCAGAGGGGGAGAGGATGGGAGGACGGCAGAGGGGGAGAGGATGGGAGGACGGCAGAGGGGGAGAGGATGGGAGGACGGCAGAGGGGGAGAGGATGGGAGGACGGCAGAGGGGGAGAGGATGGGAGGACGGCAGAGGGGGAGAGGATGGGAGGACGGCAGAGGGGGAGAGGATGGGAGGACGGCAGAGGGGGAGAGGATGGGAGGACGGCAGAGGGGGAGAGGATGGGAGGACGGCAGAGGGGGAGAGGATGGGAGGACGGCAGAGGGGGAGAGGATGGGAGGACGGCAGAGGGGGAGAGGATGGGAGGACGGCAGAGGGGGAGAGGATGGGAGGACGGCAGAGGGGGAGAGGATGGGAGGACGGCAGAGGGGGAGAGGATGGGAGGACGGCAGAGGGGGAGAGGATGGGAGGACGGCAGAGGGGGAGAGGATGGGAGGACGGCAGAGGGGGAGAGGATGGGAGGACGGCAGAGGGGGAGAGGATGGGAGGACGGCAGAGGGGGAGAGGATGGGAGGACGGCAGAGGGGGAGAGGATGGGAGGACGGCAGAGGGGGAGAGGATGGGAGGACGGCAGAGGGGGAGAGGATGGGAGGACGGCAGAGGGGGAGAGGATGGGAGGACGGCAGAGGGGGAGAGGATGGGAGGACGGCAGAGGGGGAGAGGATGGGAGGACGGCAGAGGGGGAGAGGATGGGAGGACGGCAGAGGGGGAGAGGATGGGAGGACGGCAGAGGGGGAGAGGATGGGAGGACGGCAGAGGGGGAGAGGATGGGAGGACGGCAGAGGGGGAGAGGATGGGAGGACGGCAGAGGGGGAGAGGATGGGAGGACGGCAGAGGGGGAGAGGATGGGAGGACGGCAGAGGGGGAGAGGATGGGAGGACGGCAGAGGGGGAGAGGATGGGAGGACGGCAGAGGGGGAGAGGATGGGAGGACGGCAGAGGGGGAGAGGATGGGAGGACGGCAGAGGGGGAGAGGATGGGAGGACGGCAGAGGGGGAGAGGATGGGAGGACGGCAGAGGGGGAGAGGATGGGAGGACGGCAGAGGGGGAGAGGATGGGAGGACGGCAGAGGGGGAGAGGATGGGAGGACGGCAGAGGGGGAGAGGATGGGAGGACGGCAGAGGGGGAGAGGATGGGAGGACGGCAGAGGGGGAGAGGATGGGAGGACGGCAGAGGGGGAGAGGATGGGAGGACGGCAGAGGGGGAGAGGATGGGAGGACGGCAGAGGGGGAGAGGATGGGAGGACGGCAGAGGGGGAGAGGATGGGAGGACGGCAGAGGGGGAGAGGATGGGAGGACGGCAGAGGGGGAGAGGATGGGAGGACGGCAGAGGGGGAGAGGATGGGAGGACGGCAGAGGGGGAGAGGATGGGAGGACGGCAGAGGGGGAGAGGATGGGAGGACGGCAGAGGGGGAGAGGATGGGAGGACGGCAGAGGGGGAGAGGATGGGAGGACGGCAGAGGGGGAGAGGATGGGAGGACGGCAGAGGGGGAGAGGATGGGAGGACGGCAGAGGGGGAGAGGATGGGAGGACGGCAGAGGGGGAGAGGATGGGAGGACGGCAGAGGGGGAGAGGATGGGAGGACGGCAGAGGGGGAGAGGATGGGAGGACGGCAGAGGGGGAGAGGATGGGAGGACGGCAGAGGGGGAGAGGATGGGAGGACGGCAGAGGGGGAGAGGATGGGAGGACGGCAGAGGGGGAGAGGATGGGAGGACGGCAGAGGGGGAGAGGATGGGAGGACGGCAGAGGGGGAGAGGATGGGAGGACGGCAGAGGGGGAGAGGATGGGAGAGTATGTGAGGGGTGAAAGGTTCACTCCCCAAATAGCTGCAACACCCAGGTCTGGACCAGGCCAAAGCCAGGAATCACGAGCTTGTTCTGGTTCCCCTTCTCGGGTACAAAGACTCAATCACTTGGACAATCCTCTGCGGCCTTCCTGGTGCATTAGCAGGGAGCTGGATGTGAAGTGGAGCAGCCAGGAAATGAACCAGAGCCCATACGAAATGTCAGAGTTGCAGGTGGTGACTTTACCTGATACACCACAATGCTGGCTCCTCAGTCCACTCTTAATCTATCAGTTAAATCATGCAATTATGGTGCAACTGAACTTAAACAACTGAAGCAAAGTAATATAACTAAAACTATAATTCTATCCCTGGTTAAAATTTTGGCTCTACTGTTTAATAACAAAGCAACTTCATACTGGCAACGTATACCTCAGTTCCCTTTTATATTGAATGAAGATAATAGTCTTTCTTCGGTTTTCATAAGGAAAAAATAAGCATTTGGACAGTACTTAATTCTGAATGTGACATCGTTTAGCAACTAAGTAGTGATCTTATCCTTGTATTGCTATTTTAAATGATATACCGTTTATTTGAAGTTACAATTTTAATTCTGATAATACCTGATAGTAATTATGTACTAATGTTTAATTATTTCTTTTTTACTGATGGCACATAGCATTTGAATTATTTAAAACATATCTGTTACTTGTCTCTCCCTGTCTCCCATAAAATTGTTCAAAATTAATCATTTCTGGTGTTCCATCATCAAGCAAAATCCCTGGTTCATAGCAGATGTTCTATAATGTTTTATGAATAAATAGAAAACAGATTCAAGCCTGTTAGAAAGACATGCTATATTCAATTAATTAGTGATTGTCATAGACCAGTGTTAAAATCCAAACATTTAATAATTCATGTATGATATGTGGTATATCGGGGTTCTCAGGGATTGAAAAAAGAGGATGTGAGTATATATTTATATGCAATGGATGTATTTTGTATGTGTATGTGGCTGTATAATTGGCTTACAGGCTCATGCAATTATAGAGGCTAAATCCTGCAATCTGCCTGCTGTCTGCCAGCTGGAGACCCAGGAGAGCCAACTTTCAGTCTGATTCCCAAGTCCAGAGACCCAAGACAGCTGATGGTGTGAGTTTCAGTCCAAGAGCCAGAAAAGACTAATCAAAACAAGCAGCCAGAGAGCAATTTCTAACTTAGCCAGACTTTTGTTCTTTTTAGGCTTCCAGGTTTTGGGTGAGGCTCACCCCAGAAGGGAGAGCATTCTTTCCTAAATCTACTAATTCATATGTTAATCTCATTCAGAAGTTGTTGTTACAGCTAAATTGAGAACAGTATTTAATCATATATAGGTACTCTGTGAGCTAGCCAAATTACCAAATATCATATGTGATTAGGTCAGTTTGCTGTTATTGCTATTTTTTTCTTATGGGTTTAAATTCTGGTGAATCGTATTTATGATTGGGTGTATTTGAAATAATTGGAATCTTCAGGTTGGAGGCTTGTAAGCTGCATTTGCAGAATTTTGGATCTTGTAATTATTTTAACTTGAAACATCTGACTCATTCCTTTATGGCTGAGTTTTACATATTATAAGATCTCTTATTTTACTACCTCAGTTCTTGGATGAGAGATACGATATTAAAGTCAATGGGTTATGTTTCAAAATTCAATTCTATCTGGTGTTTTATACCTAGAAGGAATAGATTTTATTGGTGTTTCAACCACAAGTTTAATTTATTATGAAGAAATAGACATACTTCTCAATTCAGAGTGAGATATTTCTCCATCTCAGATCCATGATATGTATAAAATAAGAACTCAAAAGCATCACTGAGAATTTTCCCAATTCTTTAAATCTTTAGACCAACAATATATGTAGGATGGGGCTAAAACATCTATGGCTACCTTCAACAAAATATATACACTAAGCAAAACAGGAATAAAACAAGATGTTAAGGAAGATCTTTAATATTACATCCAGATTGATTTATTTGGACCTGTGTGATTGGGTATTCCTTGCTGTACATCTGGAGTCTAATCCCTTTTGTGTATATTGATCTTTCCTTTATGTCCACAGTATATGAACATTTTATTCTTGTGAATGATTGAATCAAATATAAAAATACTCAATACTTAACAAATAATAGTTCTTAAAGGGGTACCAGGCTTAAAATAATTATGCTTGGGTTAGAGGCATATATTTTCACAAATCAAATTGAGATTACTACAGAGTACCCAAAAGTTTTGCATTAGTTTAGGTCACAGTAACTCTTCATAACTTTTAAGTGAAATATTAATTTCTTGCTATTTCTTTCACATGTAGACAACAGATGCACATAAACAAATCTCAAAAGCTTGTTCCTTAAAAGAATACTCTTTATTGCTATTCTCTAATGCAAATGTTAAAATATTTTTTCTTTCTTTAATGCCATGCATTTGAAATGGCAGATCTATAAAATGAATAAAAACTTGAAAGATGAAATGATTTATATGAAACATACTTTATATTAGCAGTTTTCTGAGACTGGCCTATGCTATTAAGCATCAATGCTAAGGTCTGACAAGCCTAGCTTTTACATTATAATAGATTCATCAAATGTTTGGCATGCCAAAGAAAATACATAATTCAATTTTCCTTTCAAAACAGACTTTCTGAGCCATCACAAGACACAGCAATATTGTGACTATATTAAAAGCTCTGTGGTGGTGGTAAATTATTTTGAAGTACTGATTGTATTGCTGTGCCAATTTCATTTTCCAAATCTGTCTGTGTTTGAGAGATCATTAAATTTCTGCTCCATGACCCATGGAAATTCTGCAGTGCTTTCTAAATATGCAGGCTGTTCCATGTATACTCATCCTCGCCCCATGCACTCCACTCCATTAGTGTACTACTGGTATATTTAGCCAAGAATATGGTGCAGAATGGAGCAGCAAGCTGTTAATAAAAGGCATTTCTTACATTTAGAGAAACTCGGATACATCTAAAGCTAAAAGACTTGAATATTTCCTCAAACATTTTTAGAAGGAGAAGCTCAAACGATTTATATTACTATGCAACATAATATTTGGAGTTTAAATGAAGAATTATAAACTTGGTAAATGATCACTAAATTATGTAGTAATCTCACTTGTAGGGTAATTCATGATGTGAAGACAAAATATTCTTGGAGATTCACATCACAATAGAGGCAAGATGCTTAAACATCTTGATTTATTGGCTGGTGGAAAACAGCATGCAAAATTTAGTCAATTTTTAGGGTTTTTTTCCTGCTTGTTACAGTGTGTAGTATTTTGTGTTTCTTCTCTGTTCTGCATATTTCACTGTGGTCTTCTAATTTACAAATAATAGAATTAACTATTTGTTGTATAGAGATCATAAATGCAGATCAATGAGTCTACGCCCATATTAATGCAGCTCCATCATTCCCCAAATTCCTTTGTAAAGAGCTTATTCCTTTGTCATAACCCTTTTCTAGCAACCATTGCTGTGTTTTTGCTCCTATAATTTTGGCATTTAGAAAATCCCATATAAATGAATTCATAAAATATTTGCCTTTTGTATATAACTTAGCCAAATCCACTTAAGGTTCATATACATTACTGTATAAATCAATGGTTTGTTTCTTTTATAGATCAGTATTCCACTGTATGGATATACTGTATTAGTTGAATAACTGACAGGCATCTAGGTCAGTTCTGATTTTGGACAACTAGGAATAAAGCTCATTTATCATTCATGCCTGCATTTTTGTGTGAACATACATTTTCTTATTTCTCTTTTATAAATACCTAGGAATGTGTGTGTGGGGGGGTGATATGATCAGTATATATCTAAGTTTGTATTCTCCTTATGAATGTATGAGAATTTCAGTTCTAAACCTATATGTGTACTTAGTATTGCTAATATATACTAATTTTAGGTCTTGTAATAGATATATTTTCTTTTTTAAAAAATATTTATTTATTGAAAGGCAGAGTTAGAGGCAGAGGCACAGAGAGGGAGAGAAGTCTTCCATCTGCTGGTTCACTCCCCAGATGGCCGCAGTGGCTGGAGCTGAGCCAATCTGAAGCCAGGAGACAGGAGATGCTTCTGGGTCTCCCATGCCTGTGCAGGGACCTAAGGACTTGAGCTATCTTCTATTGCTTTCTCAGGCCACAGCAGAGAGCTGGATGTGAAGTGGAGCAACTGGGATTAGAACTGGCACCCATACGGGATGCTAGCTTTGCAGGCAGCGGCTTTATCTGCTACACGACAGCGCTGGCCCCTAGATATATATTGAATAGCATTTTGGTTTCATTGCATTCTGCTGAAGACTAAGGTGATGAGCAGGTTTTCATTTACTTGTTTGCCATACATACCTATGGAAATATCTGTTTAGAACTTTTGTTCAATTTTGTGCACTTTAGATTTTAGAATAGATGAAATTATAAAGCGATTTTTAAAAATGCTATAATTGTCATAAAATTGTTCATATTTATGGAATAGATGACTGCTGATATCTACTTTTCTTTTATATAAAGGGAACAAATTTTGTCTTCCATATATACAGTTTTAACAGCATAATGATACTTCCCACCCTTTCTACCTTCCCTCCACTTGTTTTCCTTTGCTGGGTACCCAGTAGTGGAAAGGCTGGTAGTTCTTTTTTCAGTACTTTGAGGATTTTCATGTTGTCTTCCTTAATGACTATATACCACCAGTAGTGTATACGAGTTCTCCTGTGCGCCATCCTTTCTAGCATTTTTTATTTTGATAATAACCATTTTATTTGGGGTGTGATATCTCCTTGTGGGTTAAATTTGCATTTACTTGGTTAGTGATGTTACATATTTTTCTTATACTTGCTGGCCTTTTAAATATTGTTTGTGAGAAATGTCTATTCAGATCATTTGCCCCTTGTGACTTCTTTATTGAAAAAGTTCACTGATAACATTATTCAGTAAATTTAAGTTTCATTTCAAGTATATATTTTAATTGTTCAAATATCTTTTTCCTCAAACATTTCCTTCTTTATTAAACATTCAAAACACTTTTAGCTTTTTAAAAAGACATTATCTATAATGATTCTATTGTACAATAGTACACTAAAACTTCTTTCTCTTCACTATAACTTAGTACATATTAATCTTTCCTCCATATCCTCTACTCTCCCTGCCTCTGGTTACTTCCATCCTACTTGCTGGACATCACTTTTCATAGATAACACACATGAATGAGATCATGTAGTACTTGTCTTTGTGTGTCTGGCTTATTTCACTTGACATTTGCCCAATTTAATTAGATTGGATTATTTTTGTTGAATTTTTAAAAATTCTTCATTTTATTTGAAACAGAACACACACACAGAGAAGGACAAGCACAAACTCGCAAAAGACACACGGACACACGGAGGGGAGACACACGGACACACGGAGGGGAGACACACGGACACACGGAGGGGAGACACACGGACACACGGACACACGGAGGGGGGACACACGGACACACGGAGGGGGGACACACGGAGGGGGGACACACGGAGGGGGGACACACGGAGGGGGGACACACGGAGGGGGGACACACGGACACACGGAGGGGGGACACACGGAGGGGAGACACACGGACACACGGAGGGGAGACACACGGACACACGGACACACGGAGGGGGGACACACGGACACACGGAGGGGAGACACACGGACACACGGAGGGGGGACACACGGAGGGGGGACACACGGACACACGGAGGGGGGACACACGGAGGGGAGACACACGGACACACGGAGGGGAGACACACGGACACACGGAGGGGAGACACACGGACACACGGAGGGGAGACAATGGACACACACACACAGAGCAGAGACACGGGGACACACACACACAGAGCAGAGACACGGGGACACACGGACACAGAGCAGAGACACGGGGACACACACACACAGAGCAGAGACACGGGGACACATACACACGGGAGACAAAGGGGGAGAGGCACACAGAGGAGGGTGACATACAAAGAGGGGTGACACACAAAGAGGGGAGATGAACACACACGGGAGAGATGAACACAGGGGAGACGCACAGGGGAGACACACAGGAGACGCATGCACACACAGACGGTGGACACGCACACAGACACACAGAAAAAGAAACAGTTCTTCTATCTGCTGTTTCAGTCTGCAAAAGTCTGCACTAGCCATGGCTGGGCTAGGCTTAGACCCGGAGACAGGAACTTGATCAGGATCTCTCTGTGAGTGATATGGACGTGAATCCTTCAGCTATCACCACTGCCTCCCAAGATGCACATTAAGTGGAACCTGAAATCACCAGTGGAGACAGAAGTCAAACTCAGGCAGGATGATGAGGAATGTGGGTGCCTCAAACAGTGTTTTAACCACTGTGACATTTGCTCGTGTATATTGTCAAATTTTTGAGTTCCTTATATATTATGGACACTAATTTACTGTAAGAGGAGTACTTTGCACATGTCTTACCTTATTCTTTGGGTTATCTCCACCTTTTAGATCCCACATACCAGTGAGAAAATATGATATGTTATTATTTTAAACAATTTGTGAAAGTCAGTACTTTAGCTGGGTGATTCTGGCCCATCTTGTAAGAGGTTCAGTCACTATAAGACAGGACTGAGATCCTCTAGTGGCTTATCCTGGACTATTGTGTGCACTTACAAGATGATCAGCTCACATGACTGTTGGCTGCAGTGCCAATCATTTCCGCATGGACCTATCCTAGAGTTTTGGTGACATGGTCAATGGTTTCTTCCAAAGAGATGGAGAGGTGGCAAGTATGAGGTTGCTGACATTGCATATACTGTGTTCAATGACCTGTGAGTGAGAGGGGGAGATTTTACCAGTCCTGTTACACAGAAGAGGAAATGTAGCAATCTCAGTCCCAACAGCATGACGGAGCTAAAAGTCTTTCAGGTTTATTTAATAAAGACTTGAAGTTGCCGTGCTGGGAGATCACTGATATGCCATTCCAAACTTCCGTAAGTACTGAAAACACTTCTATCTTCTGAGCATTTGCTTTTATTTTGTCTTCCCTGCTGTATTAACACTTAGTAATAATCGTTTGCTTTGTTTCCTCTTGTTGAAAAGAGGAGGATGGCCCTTGGGTAAATGCGTGATTTTTCTGTCACGTCTTGACTTTGTACAACTTTATCACATGCAGCCTTCTTACTCATTGATGATGAGAGTGGTGATATTCTCTGTTGCTTGCTAGTTGGCTTTTGGTCCAGGAATCCATGTTTAAAATTTATGTACTTTACATTAAATAGTAACAGCATGATTGTTAGAGTAGAAATAAAAATTAAATAGGGTACAAAAATTTAAAGCTATGTAATTCTGAATTCTATCAATGTAAACACATAAAACTAATTTAAATCTTGTATATACTCATTTATGTTTATATAAACACTGAAATTATGTTCACAATTCTCAGTATTAGTTACCTTGGTCTATGACTAGGCCAAAACTGAATCCACAAATCCAAAACTTTTAGGTATGATATATACATTATGCATATGATATATTTATTATTAAAGAATGGAAATGGGGCTTTGTGGTACAGCTGGTCAAGTCGCCACTTACCATGCTAGGAACCCATATTGGAGCATCAGCCTGGGTCCTAGTTGCTCTGCTTGCAATCTAGCTTCCTGCTATGTGACTTTCTAGGAAGTCAATGCGCGATGGCCAAAATACTTGAGCCCCTGCTCACCACGTGACAGACCAGGATAGAGTTCATGGCCCCTGGCTTTAGCTTGGCCCTGAGTTGGCTGTTGTGGTCACTTGGGGAGTGAACCAGCAGATGGAAGATCTTTCTCTCTCATCTCTCTTGCTTTCTTACTGTCACTCTGCCTTTCATATAAATAAGTACTTGTTAAAAACCTGAAGCGAATTTCAAGATATATAATATATTCTTGATAAATTACTGAAATGAATTTCAGTAAAATTTTACAAATGCAATTGCTAACTTAATGATAATTTGTTAAATTGTCTTCCAGATTTTCTCTACAAGTTTATGTTCCTGCCAACATGGTATCTTAACATTTACTCTAAGTTTTTTATCAAAAAGCAAATTACATCTTTGTAATGTTAAGTTATTTGATACAAAATCTTCTACATATTTAAATATTTACATATTCTGTATTTTGTGAGTTTATGATTTTAGCCGCCTTCCTCTTAAAAATTAATTTGAAAGGCAGAGTTTACAGAGAGAGAGGGGCAGAGACAAAGAGAGGTATTCCATTCCTGGTTCACTCCCCAGACAGTAACAAACTATTTTTCTTTAAATGATATACCAGTTTATACAGCTAATAGAAATGTATATGAGATCCATATCTTCTCTAATTCTTAATATTGTCACATTTTTTAATATCTACTTATCACATGGTTATAGAAGTACATCTATTCTTCATTTGCATCATGTTTGGTATTAACTGTGTACATTTTCTCCTTTGTGAAGTGCCTTTTTTATATCTTTTAGTTTCCTTTGGATTGTTAATCTTTTATTTTCTTGATATAGACATGATTCCAGATTACTGGTTTCTGTGCATGCCAACTACTTTCTCCCAGTTTGAGGATCCTCTTTTTGCATTTGAGGAAGTTAATTTTATAAATAAAAGCTATAGTATGCAGCATGATCGCATGATATTCTTTCTTGTGGAGTGGTTAAATAAAGTTAATCATATATCCATTACTATACTTTCTTTGGTAGTGAGAACACAATTTTCAGTTATATAATACCATGCTATTTATAGTAGTCATTGTGTTATACAATAGATGTGTTTTAATTAATCATTCTATTGTATTTTTCACTGAAATTTTGTTCTCTTTGACCAACATTTCCCCAATCATACTCATTTGCCCCACCTCTAGCCCCTGGGCTCTGGTGACTACCATTCTACATTCTGCTTCTATTGGACTTTTATCCGCCTTTGTGTGCATAATTGAAAAGATGGTATTTGTATTTTTGTGCCTGTCTCATTTAGTTGAATACAGTGTCCTCCAGGTTCATACATATTGTCACAAATAATAGAACTTGCTTCTATGAACAGACTGAAGAGTTTTATGTTAGGTGTGTATATATACTATATGTTCCTTCCTTGTTCATCAATTGGTGGGTACCGTAATTGATTCCATAACTTGGCAATTTAAATACTGCAATGATCATGGACGTACATATTTTTATTTGGTATAATGGTTTTGTTTCCTCCGGATATATACCTGGTAATAAGACTTCCAGATTATATGACAGTTCTATTAATGTTTTGCAGAAACTTGATTCTCTTTTCTACAGGTCTGTACTAATTTATAGTCCCTCCAAGGGGTTTCTTTTTTCTATATCCTTGCCATCATTATCATTCATATTTTTGATAATACCACTTCTAACAGATGTTTGGTGATATTTCAGTGTACTTTGAGTTATTTTCCCTAATGATAAGTCCTATGAATTCTTTTTTTGTGTGTGTTTCTTAGAATTGTTTAATTTGCCGTTTTGCTCATTTTCTTTTTTTTTTTTTTAACTTTTATTTAGAATATAAATTTCCAAGGTACGACTTATGGATTACAATGGCTTTCCCCCCATACTTCCTCTCTCCCCCCGCAACCCTCCCCCCCCCTTGCCCGCTCCCTCCACCCTTTCGTTCACATCCAGATTCACTTTCAATTCTCTTTGTATACAGGAGATCAATTTAGCATGTGTTAAGTAAAGAATTCGTCCATTTGCCCTCATAGTAACACAAAGTGAAATATACTATTTGAGTACTCGTTATAGCATTGAATCACATTGTATAGCACATTAAGGACAGAGATCCTACATGAAATATATATATATTTTTGGAACTGATTAATTTTTTTGATGCAATTTCCAACGTAACACTGAGGTTTTTTTTTTTCCTCGATTATCTTAATACATACTGAACTGATCTTCTGTATATAAAGTAAAAATTTTTATCAGTTTGCATCTACACAGAAACACAGAGTGTAAAAATACTATTTCAGGACTAGTTACAGCGTTACTTCACATTAGATAACATATTAAGGACAGATCCCACATGGGATATAAGTACACAGTGACTCCTGGTGTTGATTTAACAATTTGACACTCTTATTTATGGCGTCAGGAATCTCCCTAGGCTCTAGTCATGAGTTGCTGAGGCTATGGAAGCCTTTAGGGTTTGCCGACTTTGATCCTATTCCGACAGGGTCACAGTCAAAGTGGAGGTCCTTTCCTCCCTTCGGAGAAAGGTACCTTCTTCTTTGGTAGCCCCGTTCCTTCCACTGGGATCTCACTCACAGAAGTCTTCCATTTAGGTCTTTTTTTCCTTTTCCAGAGTGTCTTGGCTTTCCATGCCTAAAATACTCTCATGGGCTCTTGAGCCAGATCTGAATGCCTTATGGGATGATTCTGAGGCCAGAGTGTTATTTAGGACATCTGTCATGCTATGAGTCTTCTGTGACTCTGCTTCCCATGTTGGATCATTCTCTCCCTTTCTGGTCCTATCTGTTTGTATTGGTAGAAACTAGTCTTGTTTGTGTGTTCCCTTTGACTCATACCTATCAGTGTGATCAATTGTGAACTAAGATTGTTCACTTGGGCTGTTGAGATGGCATTGGTGTATGCCATCTTGATGGGGTTGTATTGGGATCCCCTGGCATGTTTCTAACTCCATCATTTGGTGCAAGTCCAATTGAGTTTGTCTCAAATTATACATATCCTCCTTTTCTTTTTCCCTCTCTCAAAGTTAACCGGGATCACTTTTCAGTTAAAATTTAAATACCTAAGGCTAATTGTGTGTTAGTTGCAGAGTTCAACCATTAGTACTAGAACAAAAACAAACAACAAAGAGAGATACTAAGATGGGTAAAGATTTACATTGTACATCAACAGTCCAGATCAGAGCTGATCAATCTTATTTTCTCATAGTGTTCATTTCATTTCAACAGGTTTCCCTTTTGGTGTTCAGTTAGTCTTCGCCAATCAGGGAAAACAGATGATATTTGTCTCTTTGGGACTGGCTTAGTTCACTCAGCATGATGTTTTCCAGATTCCTCCATTTTGTCGCAAATGACCGGATTTCATTGTTTTTGACTACTGTATAGTACTTTATTTAGGGGATCCAAAGAACTCTACTAAGAGACTATTGGAACTCATAGAAGAGTTTGGAAAAGTAGCAGGATATAAAATCAATGCACAAAAATCAACAGCCTTTGTATACACAAGCAATGTCACGGCTGAGGAAGAACTTCTAAGATCAACCCCATTCACAATAGCTTCAAAAACAATCAAATACCTTGGAATAAACTTAACCAAGGACATTAAAGATCTCTACAATGAAAATTACAAAACCTTAAAGAAAGAAATAGAACAGGATACCAAAAAATGGAAAAATCGTCAATGCTCATGGATTGGAAGAATCAATATCATCAAAATGTCCATTCTCCCAAAAGCAATTTACAGGTTCAATGCAATACCAATCAAAATACCAAAGGCATTCTTCTCAGATCTGGAAAATATGATGCTGAAATTCATATGGAGGAATAAGAGACCTCGAATAGCTAAAGCAATCTTGTACAACAAAAACAAAGCCGGAGGCATCACAATACCAGATTTCAGGACATACTACAGGGCAGTTGTTATCAAAACAGCATGGTACTGGTATAGAAACAGATGGATAGACCAATGGAACAGAATAGAAACACCTGAAATCAATCCAAACATCTACAGCCAACTTATATTCGATCAAGGATCCAAAACCAATCCCTGGAGTAAAGACAGTTTATTTAATAAATGGTGCTGGGAAAACTGAATTTCCACATGCAGAAACATGAAGCAAGATCCCTACCTTTCACCTTACACAAAAATTCACTCAACATGGATTAAAAACCTAAACCTATGACCCGACACCATCAAATTATTGGAGAGCATAGGAGAAACCCTGCAAGATATAGGTACTGGCAAAGACTTTTTAGAAAATACCCCAGAAGCACAGGCAGTCAAAACCAAAATTAACTACTGGGATTGCCTCAAATTGAGAAGTTTCTGTACTGCAAAAGAAACAGTCAGGAAAGTGAATAGGAAACCAACAGAATGGGAAAAAATATTTGCAAACTATGCAACAGATAAAGGGCTGATAACTAGAATTTACAAAGAAATCAAGAAAAGCCACAACATCAAAACAAACAATCCACTTAAGAGATGGGCCAAGGACCTCAATAGACATTTTTCCAATGAGGAAATCCAAATGGCCAAAAGACACATGAGAAAATGTTCAAGATCACTAGCAATCACGGAAATGCAAATCAAAACCACAATGAGGTTTCACCTCACCCCGGTGAGAATGGCTCACATTCAGAAATCTACCAACAATAGATGCTGGAGAGGATGTGGGGAAAAAGGGACACTAACCCACTGTTGGTGGGAATGCAAACTGGTGAAGCCACTATGGAAGTCAGTCTGGAGATTCCTCAGAAGCATGAATATAACCCTACCATACAACCCAGCCATCCCACTCCTTGGAATTTACCCAAAAGAAATTAAATTGGCAAACAAAAAAGCTGTCTGCACACTAATGTTTATTGCAGCCCAATTCACAATAGCTAAGACCTGGAACCAACCCAAAGGCCCATCAACAGTAGACTGGATTAGGAAATTATGGGATATGTACTCTACAGAATACTATACAGCTGTCAAAAACAATGAAATCCGTTTTGCTCATTTTAAACAGGCTTATTTTCTTGCTATTGAGTAGCAAAAGTTCTTTATATTTTTTGGATATTAATGCCCTATCAGACATGGTTTGCCAATATTTTCATCTACTCCATAAGTTGACTCTTTATTCTGTTTTCTTGGCAATGGAGAAGCTTGTTAAATTTCACTTGTCTCTTTTCACTTGTTTCCTGTGCTTCTGTGGTTTTATGCAAAAAATCTTTACCAACTGTCAAGAAGTGTTCATGCTAAATTTTCTTGTTTTAGTTTCAGGGATTATGTTTAAATCTTTTTTTTTTTTCCTTTTAGACAGGCAGTGTGGACAGTGATAGAGAGACAGAGAGAAAGTTCTTCCTTTGCCGTTGATTCATCCTCCAATGGCCGCCGCGGCCGGCACGCTGTGGCCGGTGCACTGCGGTGATCTGAAGCCAGGAGCCAGCTACTTCTCCTGGTCTCCCATGGGGTTCAGGGCACAAGCATTTGGACCATCCTCCACTGCACTCCCTGGCCACAGCAGAGAGCTGCCCTGGAAGAGGGGCAACCGGGACAGAATCTGGTGCCCCCACTGGGACTATTGGTGTGCCAGTGCCGCAGGGGGAGGATTAACCTTTTGTGTCGCGGCGAGCTGCTGCGCCGGCCTTGTTTAAATCTTTAATCTACTTTAGTTGATTTTTGTATATGGCATAAGAATGAGTTTTATTTTTTCACCTGTGGACATCCTGTTTTACTAACCCCATTTGTTAAGCATGCCACTTTTCGTCCTTGGTGTGTTCTTGACAGCCTTGTCAAAATGTCAAATGAAAAATAACTACTTGTATCTATTTCAGTGTTTGATTTTATTTCGTGCCTTCAGTGATGAAGAGATGTTCTTAAATGAAAAATAGCTTATTTATTTGATAGTTTTGTTGATAATTTTGTGCATTACTGAAGAGATTCTTTTCTACTTCATGACAGATAAACTGCATCTATATTGTGTTTCCCTAGTTTTAAAATCCCATGCTCCAAGGGGTTGGTGCTGCTAGGATCCTGATTCTGAAGTAACAGTCCTCTTTCTGGCATGTTTGTTTTGCGGTTCCCTCCCCTGATGCTCACTTCTTTTCATCTCTTGCCCTGGCTATTGGGCATGCCTGCTCCATCTCAGTGTGACAGAAGCCCAGGACTGGCTTTGCTTTGTGCTCAGCTTAGTATGCTGCTATTCTGCAGTCACCCCCAAAGACTTCCCTTTGCTGTGAGATCAGTGAGGTCTCAAACTGTGAAGCACGTGATGGGTATGGACTTTGTCAAGTAAGAGACTCCTTTAGGATTCCAGGCCCCTCATCTGGAAGTCAAAGGCCACTGCTTGTATTTCTTTATCGTGCTGTTTTTTGAGAGTGCCCTAATTTATTGAGATTCTTAGCTTTTATTTTGCAAAAACTAATTTTGAAAAGTTCTATTTCTTTTTGAGATTTCATATCACTATACAATATTGTTATATTTTAATCTGTCATCCAGAAAGCTTTCTTTTGATTTTTCTTTCCTTTTGAATTTCATAAGTTCTCTGTAAACTAATATGATGTAAATTCTTAGACACTTTAACTCACATCCACTCTTGAGTTATTCACATAGTTACATTTGCATTAGTGTAATGAAAGAGGGATTTACCTTTATTTTCTTGTCAAATGTATAGACTGATTTGCGAATGTGTTAATATAAAAAAATTCTACTTAGAAGTGGCAGCTTTATAACATACAGGATCTTTTCTAGATTTTTGTTTTACTCTGAACATTTGTTTATTCTTTACATAACTACCTTCATATCTGATATAAGTCTACTCTAAATATTCAATTCTTAAATTTTTGTCTTCACATAGCATTTTATCTCCTAGAGGAACTTTAAAATTACTTTGTCAAGTTCCATAAATGACACTAGGGTCTTGATTAGATTTGCAATAAATTTATTGAATTAATTTTAAAAATGGTAACTTTACAGCCTTGTACTCTTGTCCAAGAACATCATAGGACTGTTCATTAATTTATAGTTTTAATTTCTGTTTCATTTTTCCTCATAAAATTCCTCCAAATGTCATAAAATTTATCCTCGGACATTTGACAAGTGCATTAAGTCTTAAAATTGCAATCAGCTATTCATTTACCCGTTAATTCATGGACATTGCAAATCACTAAATAACACAAACATAGATGAGATGGACCCCCTCCACACAAATAATTTAGGATGACATTCTCATATTCCTAGACCTTCCTGTATAGATGCATAAACTTCATTTATATAATTTGGATATTTGTCATTCTTATTGTTTGAACAGTAATGGAATTATATCTTCTTGTTGAATTTACCATTTTTTTAGCTGGATTGTATATCTTGCAAATATTCTATATGTATTCATCTGACTTCATCCCATTTTTAAAATCATTGAACAATTTTCTAATATATGGCCATAACAAAATTAAACCGATTTACTAAAGTCCTTGCTGGTCATTTAGTTAGAATAAACCTGAATACTAGTTTATTTGTACATATCTCTAAGATTTTTTTTCTAAATTACACTTTGAGGGAAGTCATTATTAGATCAAATGATGTAGTACTAAGTTGATAGTTAACTGTTAATGTTCACCACTTTGCAATCCTACCAAGAGTACATTTTATTTCACATCATTCCTAAGAGTAGGCTTAGATTGAACTCAATAATTATCTTGTATTCTATTTACTGATTGTCAGTGAGGTTGAGAATGTTTCTATCTTTGCTGTGCATCTAATTTCTATTCATAATACCTTCATATCATTTATCATTCTTTCCCAATAGTACTTTCCTGTAATTTTTTTAGAATTTGTTTTGTTATTCATGTGAATCTTCTTCAAATTAAATGGACAGTTTCTCCTACTCTTATTTCTATGTTTATAGTATCTTCTGTTTCTCAGAAGTTCTTTTTTTGTAGTGACAATTTTTTTTTTTATTTAGTAAATATAAATTTCCAAAGTACAGTTTATGGATTACAATGGATTCCCCCCTCCCCATAATTTCCCTCCCACTCACACCCCTCCCATCTCCCACTCCCTCTCCGATTCCATTCACATCAAGATTCATTTTCAATTATCTTTATATACAGAAGATCAATTCAGTATATACGATGTAAAGATTTCATCAGTTTGCACCCACACAGAAATACAAAGTGTAAAAATATTGTTTCAGTACTAGTTATAGCATCATTTCACATTGGACAACACATTAAGGACAGATCCACATGAGACGTCCGTACACAGTGACTCCTGTTGTTGAATTAACAATGTGACACTCTTGTTTGTGGCGTCAGTAATCTCCCTAGGCTCTAGTCATGAGTTGCCAAGGCTATGGAAGCCTTTTGAGTTCGCTGACTTTGATCTCATTTCGACAGGGTCATAGTCAAAGTGGAAGTTCTCTCCTCCCTTCAGAGAAGGGTACCTCCTTCTTTGATGGCCCCGTTCTTTTCACTGGGATCTCACTCATAGAGATCTTTCTTTAAGGTCTTTTTTTATTTCCAGATTGTCTTGGCTTTCCATGCCTAAAATACTCCCATGGGCTTTTTAGCTGGAGCTAAATGCCTTAAGAGCTGATTCTGAGGCCAGAGTGCTATTTAGGACATCTGCCATTCTGTGAGTCTGCTGTGTCTCCCACTTCCCATGTTGGATCATTCTTTCCCTTTTTGATTCTATCAGTCAGTATTCGCAGACACTAGTCTTGTTTGTGTGATCCCTTTGACTCTTAGACCTATCAGTGTGATCAATTGTGAACTGAAATTGATCACTTGGACTAGTGAGATGGCCTTGGTATATGCCACCTTGATGGGATTGTATTGGAATCCCCTGGCACGTTTCTAACTCCACCATTTGTAGCAAGTCTTATTGAGCATGCCCTATGTTGTACATATCCTCCCTCTCTTATTCCCACTCTGATATTTAACAGGGATCATTTTTCAGTTAAAATTTAAACACGTAATAATAATTGTGTGTCAATTACAGAGTTCAACCAATAGTACTAGAACAAAAAAAAATACTAAAATGTATAAAGTATTACATTGTACATCAACAGTCAGCACAAGAGCTGATCAAGTCACTGTTTCTCATAGTGTCCATTTCACTTCAACAGGTTTCCCCTTTGGTGCTCAGTAAGCTGTCGCTGATCAGGGAGAACATATGATATTTGTCCCTTTGGGACGGGCTTAATTCACTCAGCATGATGTTTTCCAGATTCCTCCATCTTGTTGCAAATGACTGGATTTCATTATTTTTGACAGCTGTATAGTATTCTATAGAGTACATTTCCCATAATTTCTTTATCCAGTCAACTGTTGATGGGCATTTGGGTTGGTTCCAGGTCTTAGCTATTGTTGATTGAGCTGCAATAAACATTAGTGTGCAGACAGCTTTTTTGTTTGCCAATTTAATTTCTTTTGGGTAAATTCCAAGGAGTGGGATGGCTGGGTTGTATGGTAGGGTTATATTCATGCTTCTGAGGAATCTCCAGACTGACTTCCATAGTGGCTTCACCAGTTTGTATTCCCACCAACAGTGGGTGAGTGTCCCTTTTTCCCCACATCCTCTCCAGCACCTATAGTTGGTAGATTTCTAAATGTGAGCCATTCTCACCGGGGTGAGGTGAAACCTCATTGTGGTTTTGATTTGCATTTCCCTGATTGCTAGTGATCTTGAACATTTTCTCATGTGTCTGTTGGCCCTTTGGATTTCCTTTTTTGAAAAATGTCTGTTGATGTCCTTGGCCCTTCTCTTAAGTGGGTTGTTTGTTTTGTTGTTGTGGAGTTTCTTGATTTCTTTGTAGATTCTGGTTATCAGCCCTTTATCTGTTGCATAGTTTGCAAATATTTTTTCCCATTCTGTCGATTGCCTCTTCACTCTCCTCACTGTTTCTTTTGCAGTACAGAAACTTCTCAATTTGATGCAATCCCAGTAGTTAATTTTGGCTTTGACTGCCTGCACCTCCAGGGTCTTTTCTAAAAAGTCTTTGCCAGTATCTATATCTTGCAGGGTTTCTCCTATGCTCTCTAATAATTTGATGGTGTCGGGTCGTAGATTTAAGTCTTTAATCCATGTTGAGTGAATTTTTGTGTAAGGTGAAAGGTAGCGGTCTTGCTTCATGATTCTGCATGTGGAAATCCAATTTTCCCAGCACCATTTATTGAATAGACTGTCCTTACTCAAGGGATTGGTTTTAGATTCTTGATCAAATATAAATTGGCTGTAGATGTTTAGATTGATTTGTGGTGTTTCTATTCTGTTCCATTGGACTATCCATCTGTTTCTATACCAGTACCATGCTGTTTTGATGACAACTGCCCTGTAGTATGTCCTGAAATCTGGTATTGTGATGCCTCCGGCTTTGCTTTGTTGTACAAGATTGCTTTAGCTATTCGAGGTCTCTTATTCCTCCATATGAATTTCAGCATCTTTTTTTCCAGATCTGAGAAGTATGTCTTCGGGTATCTTAATTGGTATTGCACTGAACCTGTAAATTGCTTTTGGGAGAATGGACATTTTGATGATATTGATTCTTCCAATCCATGAGCATTGACGATTTTTCCATTTTTTGGTATCCTGTTCTATTTCTTTCTTTAAGGTTTTGTAATTTTCATTGTAGAGATCTTTAATGTCCTTGGTTAAGTTTATTCCAAGGTATTTGATTGTTTTTGAAGCTATTGTGAATGGGGTTGATCTTAGAAGTTCTTCCTCAGCCGTGACATTGCTTGTGCATACAAAGGCTGTTGATGTTTGTGCATTGATTTTATATCCTGCTACTTTGCCAAACTCTTCTTTGAGTTCCAATAGTCTCTTAGTAGAGTTCTTTGGGTCCCCTAAATAAAGAATCATATCATCTGCAAAGAGGGATAATTTGACTTCTTCCTTCCCAATTTGTATCCTTTGAATTTCTTTTTCTTTCCTAATAGCTCTGGCTAAAACTTCCAGCACTATATTGAATAGCAGTGGTGAGAGTGGGCATCCCTGTCTGGTACCAGATCTCAGTGGAAATGCTTCCAACTTTTCCCCATTCAATAGGATGTTGGCCATGGGTTTGTCATAAATTGCTTTGATTATATTGAGGAATGTTCCTTCCGTACCCAGTTTGTTAGAGTTTTCATCATGAAAGAATGTTGTATTTTGTCAAATGCTTTCTCTGCATCTATTGAGATAATCATATGGTTTTTCTTCTGCAGTCTGTTAATGTGGGTGTATCACATTGATTGATTTTTGAACATTGAACCGTCCCTGCATACCAGGGATAAATCCCACTTGTTTTGGGTTTTCAGAAGCTTAAAAGTTATTTTGTAAAATGTATATTCATAAGAAAGACTGGTACATAGTTTGGATTCTATAGCAGGGATTTTTGTACTTGCTTACAAATTGGTAGCCTTCACCTACCTTTTTGGGGTGGGTGCTCTGGTGCAGTGTTTTTTGTTTTGTTTTGTTTTTTTTGTTTTTGTTTTTTGACAGGCAGAGTGGACAGTGAGAGAGAAAGGTCTTCCTTTTCCATTGGTTCACCCTCCAATGGAACCAGGAGCCAGGTGCCTCTCCTGGTCTCCCATGCAGGCGCGGGGCCCAAGAACTTGGGCTATCCTCCACTGCACTCCCAGGCCACAGCAGAGAGCTGGACTGGGACAGAATCCGGCACCCCGACTGGGACTAGAACCTGGTGTGCCGGCACCGCAGGCAGAGCATTAGCCAATTGAGCCACAGTGCCTGCTAAGGTGCAGTGTGTTAAGCTGCCCCTTAGAATGTCCGCATCCCACATCTCAGTGCCTGAGACCCAGCTCCCCTGCTTCCAGTCCAGCTTCCAGTTAATGTGCCTTGGAAGGCAGCAGAGGACGGCCTTAGTACTTAGGTCCCTGTCACCCATGTCGGGGACTTAGATGAGATTCTTGGTTCTGGACCTTGAACTTGGGGAGTGAACCAGTGGATGAAAGAGATACCTATCTCTCCCCTGCCAACCCCACCCTGCTCTAATGATTAGCTATTGAATGTGTCATTTGCACATAATGTTTCACATTTAGCAATCACATCTAAATTTGTCATATGCAAAAGTATTAACAGATTTCATAAAGTAGAAGAATCATCATGTCAAAAGTTTATCTATTTTCCAAAACTGTACAACTGTTCAAGTTGCTTTTAAATATAGTTTTGTGGAGTGCAAGTTTTCATTTAGATTAACAATTAACTTGATCTAAATTTACTACTTTCATTTTGGATGATCTTGACACACAAAGCTGGTTTCCCTTTGCCTCTTACACTGGCAAAATTATCCACGATATTTCCAAAGTTTTTTGACATTCAATTACTGAGTTGAGTCCAAATTTCCTCCATTTTGTCAGGTTTTTGAGTGAATTGTATAAAATTCAGTTTGTAAAATCCCATGTTTTCCATAACAGGAACTCGATAATTCAAAATTCTTTAAGTTTTGAATTTCAGTTTTATAACCAAGACAATTTTTGGGTTTTTGCTTTCTCTGTCATAAACTTAGAACTTAACAATATGTTTAATTTTAACATAAGACTGATGAATGATAGTGAATAATTTTCCTGTGCCAAATAATTTTCCCTGGATTGTTAGAACTGACATACTGCATTTTCTCTGTCAGATCTGGTGTTGCCATAACTAGTTGCATCTGCACTTTCACTGTGATGATTTGTTCTTTGATTAATGATGTCATTTTTCTCTTCCATAGTTTGAGCACTGATAATACCCAGCTCATGTGCCATTTGGTTTTCCTTACTCAGGACCTGGAATTTGGTAATCAGATAAATTTCTTTGGAAAGATTATTCTTACTCATCAGCTTTAGATTAACTCATATTTTCATTCTGAAGTTTCTGCCTATTTTGCTCAAACTTCCCTGACTTTCTCTATATAAAATTTACCCTTGGTGCCAGTGCTGTGGCGCAGTAGGTGAATCCTCTGCCTGCAGCACCAGCATCCCATGTGGGCGCGGATCTAGTCCTGGCCGCTCTTCTAGTCCAGCTCTTTGCTGTGGCCTGGGAAGGCAGTGGAGGATAAGCCAAGTTTGCTTGGGCTCCTGCACCCGCGTGGGAGACCAGGAAGAGGATCCTGGCTCCTGGCTGTTGTGGCCATTTGGGGAGTGAACCAATGGAAGGAAGACCTTTCCCTCCCTCCCTCCCTCCTCTCTCTCTCTCTCTCTCTCTCTCTCTCTCACTGTAACAGTACCTCTCGATTAAATAAATCTTTCAAAAAATTTACCTTTATACTCTTATCAAATGTATGAAATTTCTAGGCACATTAAGAATAAACTGATATGCTCTTATGATCAGGAAGAGAGTAAAGACAAAAAACACTATTCTTTGTGGCTTAAAAAAAGTTGGATATAATTGCATTACTACTAGCCTAGCTATATTATGTTCATGCAATAGTAATTGGTAATGTGAATGGAAGAATTGAATACTTATCCTTGTACACCCTGATTTTCTATAATAAAATTTAGAGCAATAATTTATTTATTGTACTTCATTTTTTAAAAGATTTTATTTATGTGCAAAAGTTACAGAGGGAGAGACAGAGAAGTCTTCCATCCGCTGGGTCACTCCCCAACTGGCCACAACTGCCTGAGCTGGGCAGATCTGAAGCCAGGAGCTAGGAGCTTCTTCTGGGTGTCTCACGCAGGTGTAGAGGCCTAAGTGCTTGTGAGTCCTAGTGGGTAATCTTCCACTGCTTTGTGAGGCCGTAACAGAGAGCTGGATTGAAAAAGGAGCAGCTGGGACCAGAACAGCCATCCATATTGGATTATTGGATTAACCTACTGAGCCACAGTGCTGGCCTTTAATGTACTTTAAATGGTTGACTTATAAAATATTACCTAGCAAAGCCTTGCCTAGTGCTGAACTGTAATTGCTACTTATTTCAAATTCAACAGGAATTTGTTCACCATATTCCAGATTCAATGATAACAAGACCTTGCTTTGTGACTAACCAACTCACACTCTGTCTTAGCATCTGCTTCCCGAGAGATGGATAATTTAAAGATATCCCTGTTATTAGTGGTCTTCTGTGCTTATGCCAAACTTCTTTTTCATTAAGCATTTTTATTTCTATGCCTAAGACTGACAAGTATTAAAGTTTGTTTTAATCGATGTCAGCCTAACCACACTATAAATTTTATTCTGAAGTGCGCCGCCTTTCTGATGTGTCAGTTTTTCAATATAAATTTGTGCGAAGCCTGGTCCAGCCAGTTAGATCACATGCAGGACAAGGTCAGAGAAACTCAGCGCGTTGTATCAAATCAATAGTAATCTTTATTTCCACTGCATATCTATTTTCAGAAAGTATGTTTGGAGATAATGATAAATTCTATCATTAAATAAGTACTTTAATATTTAAAAAATAACAAGTGGTAGACTTAGAGAAGTGATCAGTATAAACAAGAAAACTTTGAAATATATCAAGAACAGGTTTTCAAGGACATGACTAATATTAGATGTAGTAACCATTAAATAGCCTATTATTAGCTTATGTATCTCAAGCAGAAATCATGCTTACACATCTACAAAAGAAATGATTCAGTAATCATGTCTGCAGAATCTTTACAAAAATTGTCATGCTTTATAATTATCTGTAGAAAGCCATACTAACACCCAACATGTCAATGAATTTCGTTCCTTAAACACCATTCTTTCATATCTTTTGGATTGGAACCAATGAGAAAGCTTTCTAGTTCTTGCCACAAATACTGATTTCAATTTGTTATTGCATATCCAACCTCTGTTGTTCCAGGAAACAAACATCAGGTGTGCACTGTGCATTTATTTGCAAAGTAGAGATGAAATGAGTACCATCTACTCTGGGTACACTGCTAAACCTCACAGGATGCAGGGGTGAGCTTAGATGATTTTAGATGTGTCAAGGGTTACATAAGCAACTCCGAGTGGAAATGTTAAAGGTAAACTTGCATGGAGGGAGGCTCCTTTCTCTTTCCAACCAGTCTTTCAGAAACCTCTCTAATGTTGGCTTTTTGGCCCTTGGCGAGCAAGTACAAGAATGTATAGCATTGCTGGACAGAACAAAGAACATAAGAGTGGTGATATAGTATTTTTTTCTACTATGCTAAATTTATTCATTTAAAAACACTTAATGACTTGCAGTTTAACGAGCCAGTTGCTAAATCAGTAAATTGGATTTTATCCCAAAACCCCAATTTCCCTGCTCAGGAGCATAACCTGTCTTCATTGACTGATCTCTCTTTCCTGGGCCCTTTCTCTGGTGTATGGAGATGCTGAAATAGCTGCTACCTTATAAGTTCATCTTTGTAAGTAGTAGCTTTGGGTTCGTTGGTGGTAGGTGGTATGTTTAGATGTCAATGCAGAAGCCCAGTGAAATAGCACCATGTTGCAACAGGATCCAAAACTCTATCTGAAATTCAAAATAAGAATTCAGGGGGAATACAGACAGTAAGCATCCCAACATCAAAGTGTTGTGAAAGGAACATTTGTTTATTTGATATCTAGCATATATTCTTGTATTCTTTAATCAAGTGTTATTATGAGTCTACTATTCAATGAAAGGGACATGGGATACAGAGATGAATAAAAGGTAATATGTCTGCTGGAAACACTGGAAATGTAGTTAATGGTTCTGTATTTAAACTCATGTAATATAGACTGTTCCAAGTGCTGGGTGAGATTATTGTGTACAACGTCTTCTGTGAAGTAGGTATTCATCAACAACCATGTTGACTATCCCTTTAGGATCTTGGAAGGGGAACAAGTCCTGTCAATAGGAAAAACAGGTCTAAAACTCGGGTTTAAGAGCTGAGTTTTGGGATGAGGTGGGGGCTCAACCCACCCACTTCCCATCTGAGGGGTACAGACAGCATCTGATTAAACAAAGTGGAAGTTAAGCCCATGAGCATGGAATTGTAACTACTCAGTTCCAATCTCTACCATCACAAAACAAGAATGATTTAGAGGAAAGAAATCAGAAAAACTGACGGTGGGATTAAGTGATTTCAGCAGTTGAAGAAAAGAATTCACAGGCGTATTCAGAATATATTTGATATTAGTGTCTTGGATTGGGTTTCTTTCCAGTCTGAAAATGTCCATGATGAGGAAACAGTGTGGTTACAACCTCACTACTGTAATTTTCCACAATATATATTTTAAAGTTTATTACATTTTATCTCCTAAAGAAATTATTTTCCATCTATATGTTTATATATATATATATATATACATATTTACTATTATCTGGGATATTTGGGAAATTAAAAATTGGAAATGGGGAAAGATATTAATAGCAACTCATCTCAGATAATTGCCACTTTTAGCTTCTCAAGACTTGTCTTGAATTAAAATTTAAAAATATATATTTATATTTAGGGGTAGTATATACTTATACAACTGTATATACATATTCATTAAAGACTGCTATTACATTCCCATCATCCCCTCTTTACACTACAGAGTGGTTCTTTTATGTATCATAACCACATATTTAATTGAGGTTATAATTACGATTTGAAAAATAAAATACTCGGCTCTAACGAAGTCACTTCAGTACCTCATGTGTCTAGCTCCAATAATTAAACGTAAAACTTTTCATAGGAGTTTGAAGTTTTAACTTTGAAAACACTTTTATAATGTGAAGCTATAATTAACCTATGTGCTCTTTCCTTCTAAAAATCAATTAGATGTGCAACCATTTTTATAATTTTTTGAAGTTAGTGCCTCAATTCTGTGTAGGCTTTCACTTCAGAAAATATGGATAATACTTTGCATAATTAATATTTTCCCACATAGCCAAAGAGAAGTTCCTGCTGTGGTTCTATTTGTTCAGAAAGCAAATGTCTAGTACAAGACAATGTCATAAAATGACCTCTATTTTGTGGGTTAAGTTTTCTCTCCAAGGAAATTTTCTCAAAGTATGGAATGCAGCTACTCTATATTTAAATTTTTGAAACTTTTAACCCACAAACAGTTGTGGCTTCGCTGTGTGTGTTCACAGACATGAACATACATGTGCCTGTTCACACCAAAATGTACCAATTAACACACACAAGACACTCCCATCACTGTATACTTTCTGGCTTCTGTTTTATTGCTTTGAAATTGCTTTTCAGTTAACTTGTGGTTACCATTTTCAATATTTTGTTGCTTTGCTGTTCTGCTCTTTATAGAATGTCCAGATCTTTAAAAATGTGGTCTTTATTAGTTCAAGTCTTCTATAAATTTTAATATTTCTCAACTGTTTTTTTTTTTCTCTGCCCTGTTCTTCCTGGCATCTCCTTCAGGAATGCCTCAGCATATCTAGTGATTTTTATCTTTCTAAAAGCCTCTGATTTTCCTTCCTATCTCTTCTCTAAGTGTTATATTTTTGGCAATTCCTTCACATCTATTTCTGATTCACCACTTCTCTCTAGATGTGTCTAATCTGCCTTCAACTACTGAGTTTTTCTAAGTGTAACTTTTATGATTTTTATTTCTACATGTACCAATAGTGTGTTTTTCTTCCTAAAAATGCTTTTATATAACTTCAGTTGTAAATGACTCTAATTTATCAGTCTAGTTTAAGAAATTCCTAGGATATGTCTGATAATATCACTCAAAGGGTTGTTTATTCTTGTATTTGTAGCTTGGGCTTGAATAAATCTTCAATTTTTTTAAAAGATCAATTTATTTGAAAGGCAGGGTTACAGAGAGGCAGAGGTAGAGACAGAGAGGTCTTCCATCTGTTGGTTCACTCCTCAAATGTCCACAATGGCCGGAGCTTCTCCCATCTGAAGCCAGGAGTGAGAACCTTCTTCCAAGTCTCCTACGCATGTGCAAGGGCCCAAGGACTTGGACCATCTTCTACTGCTTTCCCAAGCCAGAGCAGAGAGCTGGATTGGAAGTGGAGCAACTGGGACTTGAACCGGTGCCAAAATGGGATGCCAACACTGCAGGCAGCGGCTTTGCCTGTTACGCCATTGCACCGACCCCTCAATATTTTTATTTTTTTATTTTTATTTTTTTATTTTTTAATAACACTTTTATTTAAAGAATATAAATTTCCAAAATACAGCTTATAGATTACAATGGCTTCCCCCCCCCATAACTTCCCTCCCACCTGCAACCCTCCCCTTTCCCACTCCCTCTCCCCTTGCTTCACATCAAGATGCATTTTCAATTCTCTTTATATACAAAAGGTCAGTTTTTAAAAAATTCAAATCCAAACTGGTTTTGGGAGAGATTCTCCATAATAGCCTGGGCATTAAACATTATTAGTTTTCCTCCAGGAATTTACAGGTGTGTGCATCCATTACCCAACTTCTATGTGCTTTGATCTGTTCCACATATGGTTTCTTGAAGGTGCTCTTTGGACTCCTAGAGCCCTATTTAGAATTTTTTTTTCCAGACTCAAAAACTGTTCTGAAGTTTCTGTGGTTTATCACAATAGAAATTAAACTCACTTGTTTTGTGGCAGGAAAAGCTCAGAAGTGGACTTGATATTCCAGGGCACATGAACACAGGAGCAGGAGGAAGCCAGTCTTTACATAACATTGCAGGGTGAGGAAGTTTTTATCTTGTCATACTTCCTCATACTAGATTAACTTTCTCTGGGGAAGCATTTCCTTAATATTTGATACAAATTTCCCATCTCTCATCTCTTCATCTTCTAAGGAACATGATTAAACCAGCTTTATTGGGGTAGAAGTTCCCTCAAGTGCTCTAGTGTTACATCTATGCAGGTTAATAAAGTTCAAATGCCTCACTTATATTGGGTGAGACAATAAGACTACAATTTAGGAAGAATGAGTATTTCTTACTTCAATATAAACTAAGAATGATGGAGACGAGTTTTTTATTATCTTGGTAGTTGACAGATTATTCATAGTTCTTTCTTTCATAAAAATATAGATATTACAAGGTCCTGCTTTTCTATAAGCCTCATTTTTAACCCCCATCTTGTGTTAATCCAATACAGACAGCAAAACCCCAATTGCTAAAATTGATGAATACTCAAAATTGTTACTGCTTTAGCTTATGTGATATCCATCTAAGACTCCTTCATAAAGTTTGTGGCAAATAGAAATAAAAAGGTAAGTTTATTTTTTCACAAATTTTGAAATCCAGGTTTTTTTCATAATAAACATTTTCCTTAAGCATTTTAAAGAGTAATTTATTAATATATAATCAACCTCACAGCAAATGCACAATAATTACAAAATAATTTATCTTAATATATTAATACAAAGAGAATAGAATCAATGTAATTCATAGATACAATTCAACTGTAATACTCCTTCACCCTCTCCCACTCCTCTTCCCCTTCTTCTTTTTCTCTTCCTCTTTCACCTCCCCTTTCTTTCCTTCTTCCCTTTCTTCCTTCCTTTTCCAGATAACATCTTTGATTTATATTGTAGTCAAAGGCTTAATGCTGCACCAAATCGTGAGTTCAACATGCTCAAAGACCATAGTTTGGCAGGAATATTGGAAAGGGCTACAAACAATAATCAAATGAAAACATATTCATTTTAGTCACAGTAAGTTTATTTTTCTTTTTTTTAAGATTTATTTTATTTATTTGAAAGATAGAGTTACAGAAACAGGTAGAGACAGAGAGAAGTCTTCCATCTGTTGGTTCACTCCCCAGATGGCTGCAATGGCTGGAGATGTGCTGATCTGAAGCCAGGAGTCAGAAGCTTTTTCCAGGTCTCCCACATGGGTACAGGGGCCCAAGGACTTGGGCCATCTTCTACTGCTTTCCCAGGCCATAGCAGAGAGCTGGATCAGAAGAGGACCTACCAGGACTAGAACCAGAGCCCTTATGGGATGCTGGCACTTCAGGTCAGGGCTTTAACCCACTACGCTACAGTGCCGGCCCTTGTAAACAACCATTACAGTAAACAAATACAGTAAACAATACAATAAACCAATAAAGCTTTTTTTTGAGACCATTCAATCTTATATACATACATATAAATGTATATATATCTACACACACATACTTGTATATATATGTGTGTGTTATGTAATGACTTGAATTTTCAGGTTTTCTTGACATAATAAGACATAAAAATGACTTGTTAGTTGTTACCAATCAGGGAGAACATCTATTTGTCCCTTTTGGACTGGCTTATTTCACTCAGCATGATGTTTTCCAGATTCCTCCATCTTGTTGCAAATGACCAGATTTAATTTTTTTGACTGCTGTATAGTATTCTGTAGAGTACATGTCCCATAATTTCTTTATCCAGTCAACTGTTGATGGGCATTTAGGTTGATTCCATGTCTTAGCTATTGTGAATTGAGCTACAGTAATTAATGAGGTGCAGACAGCTCTTTTATTTGCCAATTTAATTTCCTTTGGGTAAATTCCAAGGAGTGGAATGGCTGGGTTGTATGGTAGGGTTATATTAAAGTTTCTGAGGAATCTCCAGACTGACTTCAAAAGTGGCTTTACCAGTTTGCATTCCCACCAACAGTCAGTTAGTGCCCCTTTTCCCCCCACATCCTCTCCAGCATCTGTTGTTGGTAGATTTCTGAATGTGAGCCATTCTAACTGGGGTGAAATGAAACCTCATTGTGGTTTTGATTTGCATTTCCCTGATTGCTAGTGATCCTGAACATTTTTTCATGTGTCTGTTGGCCCTTTGGATTTCTTCTTTTGAAAAATGTCTTTTGAGGTCCCAAGTTGCTAATTTCTAACTTCATTCCACTGTGGTCTGAGAAAATGTATGGTATGATCTCAATTCTTTTGAATATGCCGAGACTTGCTTTATGGCCTAGTATGTGGTCAGTCCTAGAGTAGGTTCCATGTACTGCTAAGAAGAAGTGAAATGGACACTATGAGAAACAATGACTTGATCAGCCCCTGTCTTGTCAAGGAACAACTTACTACTTTATTCCTTTTAGTACTTTTTTATTTTACTTAATACCATTGGTTGAACTCTTTAATTAACACACAATTATTTGTAGTAGTTTAAATTTAACTGAAAAGTGATCCCTGTTATATGTAAGAATGGGAATAAGAGGGAGGAGATATACAGTTTGGGACATGCTCAACCGGACTTGCCCCTAAGGGTAGAGTTAGAAACCTGCCAGGGGATTCCAATTCAATCCCATCAAGGTGGCATGTACCAATGCCATCTTGTTAAAGTGATCAGTTTAAGTTGATAATTGATAAAAAAAGATAGGATTAAGTGTCAAAGAGATCACATAAATAAGACCAGTTTCTGCAAAGGAGAGAACGATCCTACATAAAGAGCAGGACACAAAGCAGACTCATAGAATAGCAGATGTCCTAAACAGCACTCTGGCCTCAGAATCAGCACTTAAGGCATTCAGATCTGGCTAAAAAGCCCATGAGAGTTTCACAGGCATGGAAAGCCAAGACACTCTGACAAAAAAAAAAAATACCTAAATGAAAGATCTCTGAGTGAGAGCCCAGTGGGAAGAACAAGCCATCAAAGAAGGTAGTGCCTTTCTCTGAAGGGAGGAGAGAACTTCCACTTGGAATATGGCATTGTCTAAATAAGGTCAGAGTTTGTGAACTCAAGAGGCTTCCATAGCTTTGGCAGCTCATGACAAGAGCCTTGGGTGATTACTGACATCATAAATATGAGTGTCAAAAAAAAAGTTTCAATTGTTAAATCAACAACAGTAGTCACTGCACCTGCTCCCCATGTAGGATCTTGGCCCTTAATGTGTTTTAAAATGAGAATTAATGGTAAAACTACTCAAACAGTACTCTATACTTTTTGTGTTTTTGTGGTGCAGTCTGTTGAAATCTTTACTTAGTATGTACTAAGTTGATCTTCTGTATATAAAGATAATTGAAAATTATCATGATCAAGAACGGGATGGGAGTAGGGTAGGAGATGTGATGGTTGCAGGTGGGAGGGAGGTTATGAGGGGAAAAAGTTGCTATAATTCAAAAGTTGTACTTTTCAAATTTTATTTAATAAATATAAATTTCCAAAGGGAAAAAAAACTTGTAACTTTATTGTTTAAACTATGATATGAGATGGCTTAAGAATTCAAGAAAATAGAAATAAAAGAAATGTGAATTTTTCATATGCTTTTGAAATCCCTTGTTTTCAATCCCTTATTTTTTGTTTAATTTTCCTTTATTTGAAATGGGGGGTAAGGGAGGAAGGGAGGTAGGGAGGGAGGGAAGTGAGGAGGTATCTCCTATTTGCTGGTTCACTTCTCAAATGCTCTCATCATCTGAGGTTGGGCCAGATCAAAACTAAGGGCCTGGAATACAATCCACATTCCCCATGTGATTGGCAGGATCCTGATACTGGAGCCGTCACCTGCTGCGTCCTAGGTTGTACATAGCCAGAAATTTGAATCGGGAGCAGAATCTGTCCCAACTGACAGCACAACTGTGATATCAAATGCTCACTTCCTTGTACTGACTGACATGGGGCTAGTAGGTTCTGGGAGGAGATGAAGCGTGTGCTGCAAAAGACATTGTATCAGATACATTTGGCAAGCTCACTTCTTTATTACAGAATTTTGACTCCTATCATTCTTGAAATTATATTTTCAATCTACTAGCTTTGAATAGTGAAATGTGATCATTAAAATGGCTATTCCATCTCCACATTTCCGTGCTGTCTTATTCTAATAAGTCCTAATTGTATTTTCCTTACATATAAGCACATTTAGTATACTAAATCATATCTTTGGAACATAATCACAGAAGATATATCCCTAATGCCATAATCTGGGATGTTGAAACCTTGATTAAAATCCCTAAAGTCTACAACCCATATTATCCACAATTTTGAAAGATCTAAATGCTAAAAATATAATTTTGGAAAAATAAAATTCAGTAAAGGACATATATTTAATCTTATAGAAAATATTTATATTCGTGTAATTTCAGATTAGATGCCTAGTTCTTTTTTTGATGAGATTTTTTTAAAATCTTAAGAAATATAAATTTCATGTATTTCCTATAAAGAGATTCAGGAACATAGTGATACTTTCATCTCTGCTATTTCAACAAAGACAGGTTCTTAAAAGATTTTGAATTGTTAAAACAAGTGGTCAATTTTTAAGTCCTCATTGAACTTACTGTATTTAACTATTTTCTTTTTGTAAGTATGTTCTTCCTAGGGAATCAAGAATACCAATCTTTTCATCTCCTGTGTTTATCTTTCTAACCTATCATTTTTTTCCCTTTTTCGGAAAGACAGCTTTGTCACTAGAGATAGCAAAAATACACAAAGAAAAATAAAAGCATTATCTATAAAGGAAAGAAATACAAAGTTAAATTAACAAGGTATTTAGAAATGATGGGGGCTAGGGAAAAACGTGAGGACACATGAAAGTTAATTTTAACAGAAAGCTTAGCAAATTCTTTTGTGTCAAATCGCATTTGTTTGAGATCCAGCTGTACTCATTTTAGAAACTTGTGAAAACTACTTAGTAATTCCACTTTGAAATTCTACTTTATGACTAAAATATTTTGAATATAAGCCTATCTGTATGCCAGACAATCTCCATAATTTCTTTTTTTAAAATATTTATTTGAAAGACAGTTACAGAAAGAGAGAGAGAGAGAGAAAGGTCTTCCTTCTGCAGATTCACTCCCCAAATGGCTGCAATGGCCAGAGCTGCACTGATCCCAAGCCAGGAGCCAGGAGCCCCCTCCAGGTCCACATGGGTGCAGGGCCAGTTTTCTGTCTGGGAAGGAGATTGTTGTGTTCCGGATCGCCCAGATAGAAAGAACCAGCAAGACTCACCAAAATGCAAAGAACAAAGGGACTTTATTATGGGTCCAGCATGCTAGGGCCTGGACTCCCGTGCAACACAAGGCTGGGAGACCAAGACCCCCTTCGGTTTGTTTCGGGGTTTTTATAGTCCCTGGGCAAACAAGTATTATGTCTCCATTCTTTCTTTCCCCTGACTCTGCTGGACCAAGGATGGCTGACCTTATTGGTTGCCCCCACCTGGCCCTGTGGGACCAAGGACTATCTGGTGTCAGGTTTCCTCACAGCAGAAGTGTCCTGGGCCTAGCCAGTTCCTTTGTCTTGTGAGAAACTTGTCATGGCTTGGCTCTGGCCTCTCAAGATTAGGGCTAAAAAATCCCTATTCCACTATCTTGCTGATATCACTCTCCTTGCATTATAATCTTCATTATTTGCAAAGATAAACCTGAATTAAATAAATAAAGCCTTTCCTAAAAACAGTTCTGTGGAATAGAGAAATATGACACATGTTTCTAGAAGGTAAGAAATTTAGTAGAAATAATTTTCATGATTAGTATTAGATAGATAATATTGACTATAACTTTCTACAAAAATTAAGATACATTCAAAATGGGAACAAAAGATTTCAACAACATCCAGGAACAGACACCCAGTTTGCCTCCGGAATTTGGCTTTTCAACATGTTCTTTTTGTGTGGCTGGAGGTTTTGTGAGGCTTTGAGCCATGAAGCTTTCCTGCTAGGATCTCTGTAACTATTTCCCTATGGTCTTCAGCTGTACAGTACAGAATAGAGTTTGTGAGATGTAAGAAATCTATTGGTTAATAGAAGGAAAACTGTGGTGACCTAGTTAAAATATGAACACTATCAAGATTAACATGGGTATTTATACTAATAACTTCTATTTTAGTGTTCTCTTTGTAACTAACATTTTCAGAATGAGAAATGTAGCAGTCATCTCTTGTCTTACTTGTCATTGCTTTGTTCCACTGCCAGAGAGAGCAAAACACAAAACAGGGTCCTATATCCATTCCATTCCATTCCATTCCATTCCATTCCATTCCATTCCATTCCTTAATGTTTGACTTTCAGAGGTTGTAGCAGTAGGAAAGAGCTCAAGGTCATCAATGGCAGCATTATTGGAAGTTTCCAGATTCTGATGTGAAGTTTGTATTCATCTCAGGACACCAAGTTTGAACACAAAGTAAGAGTGGAAAGGTATGTGAGAAGACACAATCTAAAAAAGGTTTTGTGTTCTACAGAGGTAAATATAGGTCCTGAGATTGATTTTATTGGTACAAATAAAATATACTAAAATGAATTTTAAATGGAAAATCACAATAAGAATACAGCAATCTACACAAAAAGTGATACAGAAGTTTGCCAAGGCCAGAATATGTAAGTACAGAGATAGACGAGGTTTTATTGGACACATTCACTTTTTTATATTTAATTTTTTAAAATTTCTCAAACACAACATTATGTACATAGTAATTCTTTCAACGGTGCCTGCCCTCCCACCCATTCTGCGCCCCCACCTCTTGTTTTATCCAAGATAGTGAAGAAGGGAGGGAAATAGAGATGGAGGGAGGGAGGGAGGAGGGAAGGATAAATGGAGTTAAAGAAAAAAACTAAGTGTTCCTGAATCGTCTATACAAGGGCTGATCTATGTTATTGCTTCGCCAAGGTGATTTCACTCCCCCCCTTCCCCTTTTCCTCTTCTTCCTCCCCCTTTTCTTTTAGAAACTTAATTGTCTTTAAAGAAGAACCCAAGGATAGTACTACTTTTGTGAGCTCTTAGACATAACCATAACTTACAAGACATATTAATATCCCCCTTTTAATATAGTAAAAGGAAGTGATTCTTGAGAAAAGTTTTACTATTAAGTTTCATGGTACAACTCTTTGGGGACAGAGTTTCTGATTGGGAAGTTAGTGTACAGTGGCTCTTGTTGTGTATTTAACAAATAACACTCTTATGTATGACATTAGTAATTGCCCAAGGCTCTTGACATGATCTGCCTTGGCTATGGGAAGCCTTGTAGATCCACTAGCTTGAAAGAGCCATAAGCAAAGTGGAGGTTCTCTCCTCCCTTCAGGGAAAACTACATCCTTCTTTGGCCTCTGCTTTCCTCTGGTGTCTCACCCATAGTGGTCTTTTGTGTAGGATATCTTTTGCCAGAGAGACACACTCATTTTATCATTACTTCCCTTCCTTGGTGCTTACTGCCACTGTCATAGTGAATTTTAATGGGAGTGTACTCGCTTTGTTATCTTTCTTCCTTTCTCAGCATCTCAGCCCTCAAGTTATAAAACAGCCATATAACAGCACCAGTTATTACCATTTTCACATGATTCTCTTACATTCAAAACAACAAACCAACAGAATGTGAGTTGTAGGATAGACATACTATTCTGTTCTTTTTTCAACCCACAAAGTTTAGTGCAGAGCTTGGTAAACGATAAGAGTTTAATAAATGTTAAATGAATGTTATTTACTTGTGCAATGGTGTGTTGTTTTCATCTAGAATGAGCCACAGTGGCATAGATTGCAATATGTCTCCAAATCTTATTGGTGTAGTTGTTTTGCTGTCATCTGTGGCAGTGTTTCAAAGATTCAGATGTGTTTTCACACTTCATTTCACCCTATGAACAAGCTATCCTTTATTAGCTCACCATAAAGAAATAACTTTGGAATGCAGCTGTTCTCTATTAGTCTGCCATGCCCAACTCACTGAAGCTGAATCTCTGAATGTTGTCCTTCCTTCAAAGGCAGACAAATCTCTGGAGCTTGGTTAATGATAGGGAAAGGAGTGGGCAGCAGCGGCACTGAGTGGGAGGTGTGAAGCCGGAGAATCTCGCCCTGATTCTGGGGAGATTTCGAAGCCTCATAATTCCTGGCTTAACTCAGAAAGGCAGGTGATTTCATTAGGAACACACTGTGCCACCGGAATCTGTGCTGCTTAGAACCATGGTGCAGTTGAGGGAGGGAGGAGATGCTCACCTCTCTAGATTGTTTAAGTAAAGTAACACATATAAACTTTCTGTGAAACAGGAAGCGGTATATCATGCAATGTGGTGCTAGTTGTACCAACCTCACTACATACTGGCACCAGTATACTCCTGAAGGAAGTGTTGCCACAGGCAACTTTTAAAATCTTACCTCCCAGTATTTGCAAGTTCCTCGGGATTTATGTTGCCAGTTTGCTTACCCAGTATCTGTGACATTCTGCAGGGTAGAGAGATTAGCCCATGGTCTTGATGGTAGAAATAGGATTTCTCTCCATGCTGCCCCAGGTACTATGGACTCACCTGCTGCTCAGAAGATGAGTGGGTGATTCGGGACACAGTGGTTTGTATGTAGTGAGACTGCAGAAATAGACGCTAATTTTCAAGTTCCCCTCCTAGTTACAGGGATTAAGAAGTTTGTCTTAACGCATGCTAGTTTCCAGAAGTACTCAGAGTGGAGAGCGATGTCCTGGGACGTCTTCAGTAGAAAAGGACCTACCTAATTCTGAGTTCCACCTCCCCACTTCTGTTCTTCAGATGAGCTATTTATGTCCGGACCCTTCTCGTTTCAGCAGCCCTCCTATCTCATACCTCATCTTCATCCCCTGAATAGTGGAGAGTGACTTTGCTTTGGTAGTTCTGGGTAGTAATACATTGCTTGTGTCCAACTATGAACCATTATGTTAGCATATTTCTTGTGGGATCCCATCAGACTGTGCCATCTTTTTTCTAAATTTACTTATCTGAAAGGCAGAGTGATGAGAGGGAAAGGGGAAGGGAAGAAAAGAGAGGAAGAGGGAGATGAGGAAGAAAAGGCGGCTTCCATCTGCTGGTTCAGTACCCAAATGCTTACAACAGCCAGTGCAGTGCTGTCCCAAAGCCAGAAACTCCATCCAGGTCTCCCATTTGGGCTGTAGGGAACCAAATACGTGAGCAATTATCTGCTGCTACCCCCTAGGATGTACATTAGTGGGTAGCTGGGTTGTCAACAGAAGTGGGACTTGATCTCTGGCACTCTCATAAGCCATGCAGGTTTCCTAAATAGCAGCTTAAACGCCTGTGCCACAATGTCTCTTTCTGTGCAGGCTTTTGAAAAGGCTATTTTGCCAGTCCACCAAACACACCCTAAACTTTTATTTTTTATTGTCTTAAAATTTATTGATTTCTCTGGAAGGCAAAATGAGAGAGAATGAGAGAGAGAGAGGAAGAAATATCTTCCATCCTCTTACATCCATCCACCCCCCAAATTGGCTCAGTGATCTGGGCTGGGCTAGGCCAGGCTGAAGCTAGAAGCCAGGAGCTTCCTCCAGGTCTTCCAAATGCATGCAGGGGCCCATGGATCTGGGTCATCCTCTGCTGCTTTCCCCGGCACATTGACTGGAAGTGGAACAGCCAGCAGAGACTTGAACTGGTGCCCTTATGGTATACTGATGCCTAAACTGCTGCACCACAGTGCCAGTTCCACATACTCTGAACTGTAATACAGAACTTTTTGAAGCTATGGCTACTGAGACTTCTAGAAAAAATTATAAAAGTTAATATTTTTAAAAATAGTATGCAAATGATAAGCAGAAAAGTCTGAACTGAAGATGTTGGCCATCCAATCGTAGGGGAAGGAGTTGTGGCACAGTGGGTTAAGGTACAGCGTGGGATGCCCACCTCCCTTTTGGAATGCCTAGGATTAAGTCCTGCCTCCCCTTCCAACCCAGCTTCCTGTTAAGGCACACCCTGGGAGGCAGTAGGTAATGTCTCAATTACTTGGGTCCCTACCAGTTGTGTGGGAGAACCAGATGGAGTTCTGGGCTCCTGGCTTTGGCTGTTCTGTGCATTTGTGCATTTGAGGAGTGAATCTGTGGATTTGTGGATGGAAGATTTCTTTTTTTTCTATCTTCCTTTAAATAAAAACAAAATTAAGAAAACTTTAAAAAATGCTAATTAATATGAAGTCAGATCTCAGGACTTACTAAAGCTTACATCCAAGTAACCTCTTTTAAATGAGCCCTTTTTTCACTAAGGATTTGATAATATTGGTTTTATATTAATAATGCTTAACTCCGTTTTATACACATGTGTGGCTCTCATATACTTTCCTCAAATACAAAATGAAAAATTTTATTTCCTAAGTCTGCCAAATGCAAAATGCATTATAGTCTTTTGCTGATTGGGGCATGAAAGTGGAAAAGTACTTGTTGATATCTTGCCATTGATGGTATCTTGAATTCATTAAATATTTCTTAAAAGAGCTAAATCTTTAGATCTGTTCGGAAAAATTATTTTTTGGAACTACATCATCTCACTCAATGTGGAAAAGCTGTTGGTATTCCAATTTGTGTTGCTATGTAGAAGAGCTGTGTCGGCAAATTTGCTATCTTGGTGACATTGGACATTTTGATTAATCTGCAGAAAATCATGCCAAAAGTACAATTTTGTACATAAGATATACTTCATAGCTATTGGTTTGACTTTGCAATCTGTTTATGGAAGAAAGCAAAACCAAAAATGAAAAGGTATACACCTAAATGTTTTAATGACATGTCAACTCACTGTAAAAGTTGTATAAAACAACACTAGAGTATTCAAAGTAATGTGTGTTTAATCCTTAAAACATTAATATCTAGTCTTGAATGTATTGGAGTATTTACATCTTTGAAACAGTCTTCATCATTGAAAAATGATCTCAGCTAGGAACTGCTAGTTTGTTGCGCTGAGGGATGGTGATGAGAACATGTGCAATGGTTGTCTCAGCAATAAAATATTATGCCCATGTGGGTAAGTGGTTTGTTGTACGCATTAAAGTCATTCTATGAGTATAACTTGCATATTCTCACCACAATCTTTCCAAAAGACTGAAAGTAGACTCTGAAATCAAGTTATGGGGACTTCAAAAGAGCTTTCTAGAGAAAAATTATTTTAAAGAGCAGCTTTTCTTATTTTGATAGTTTATGGGACAAAAGACATCTCTCACATTAGTAAAGTACTTTTAAATATCATTAAGATATATAGAGCACCACTTAAAATTTTTAATTTGGTTCATGAGTGCTATATAGTAAAAGCAAATTGTTTAAGATGCTTCAATATTTGTACATTCAACCTCATTAGCTTTCAAGAAGGATAATATAGCTTCATGCATTTAAATTATGCATTTTATCATACAAACTGGGAACATTTTGAAGAGATAGATTTTAGCCTCAGTTCTTTGATAAGGTCATTGAATACGGAAGAGAAATTGAACAAACCATATGAGATTTGAAGTATGCATATTTTTAAATATGTGATTTATTTAAATTTCAGTCTTTTTAGGCTTAACAGAAAGTTTGTATCAAGACATTTCTGAAAACCCATCTACTAATTGTGGTGATATACTGTATGAATCTGAGGCTGTGTTTGTATGTACTCATTTAATATGTTAAAACAACCAGTTTTTGATGTTATTGCCCCCCCATAAAGATCACAGGTACTATTTACCATATAAGCTTATAGATGTTAATGGTATTTAGTGTGGTCAGTGCTATAGGAACATTGAACAAACAATCCATTAAGTTATTGATAGAGTATGCTGCAAGAAACACGGCACTGTGCTTGCAGGTAGGAAGGACATGTGGGAACACCCGCATGAACCAAGTATTCTAGTCCTAAGAAATGTGCAATCTTAAGTATAGCATCTATAGCACATTGGAAAACAAGTCAAATGTGCTACATAATACATGTGCTTCCCAGAGGATAGGGGAGTCTACTTGAATTATTCAGAATATTTTTATCTGCCATGTGAATTTGGGTTTTTCAGGGTCATCTTTTGGGAGCCATTTCCATGTCCTTTGATATAATCCTTAGAGCCTTTTGTCGGGAAAGGGAGTGCCCTCAATAGTTTTCATCTATAATATTCATTGCAAGCTTTATTGACGGTTTTATTAATCGAGCTACCACTTAAGTTTTCCATTTTATTTGCCAGTGTAATCAGGTGAGCTATGTGTTTGCTGGAAGCACTGCTTTATAAGTTACTTCACGCACCAGCCACAACTGTGGCTTCTTAGTATTCTTAAATACTTGGTTATCAAAACTAGTTTAAATACTCCTCTCTCAATTTCGCCTATTCTCCAAATTTTATTTTTTTCCACCTTTAGCCTTCAAAAGTTTAGTAAAACCAGTCTTAAAACCCATGTGGTTTTGTTTGCCTCTTATTTTTTTTTCCTGTAGTTTGGCAGCTCCTGGCCAAATGCTCAGGTCTGTCACAGCTGGGCTGGATTCCTGGCAGGTGGTAATCATAAGCTGATGCAGAATTTTCCCTGAAGTGCTTGAGTTGTTAGAATATGGGCCAAATGGACCTCACAAACCACTGTGTGGTACGCTTCCAAGCCCTGCATTTGATCTCACTTTGCTATGAAGAATGTTTGTAGAGAAACATGCACAAAAAGGCTAACCTGAGAAACAGCACACATAGCCAACTCAAGCTGATACAATACTAACAACTGTGGTTTACTTTTGGTATTTCAGTATCAACCCTGGTTTCATTATCTTGCAATGTTCTCATGAGGCCTGAGCTGTTTTTCCATGTTGTATAATGGACCTGGTCCTTAATAACTCATTGAATGCTACCTGTTGTGCCAGCACAAAAGGTTTATCTGATCTTTCACTTGTATTTTGTCATCATTTTCTATACTTCTATGAACTATACTTTTCTTCTGAATATGTCCTTTGTTGTGGTACTTAGAATACAGTTTTTACATTTATAATCGTGAAGGCTAGACCTGACACAGATCAGAATCGGGAATATTTGCCAACATTTGAAATTTTTTTGAGTACCATACTTTAAATATTTCTCTTGTAAAACTTACATCTGTTATGTGTTTATGACCTTTAAATTGACAAGAAACACCTACGAGGTAAATAAACACATGTCCATTTTAGGCAGAAAAAGGACAGTAGGCAGAAATAGAAATTTATATAAATAAATCATTAGGCCAGGAATGGTGAAAATTAAGTAACTATAATAGAAAATTTTCTCATTTTTAAAAAAAGGTTTATTTGAGAGGCAGAGTTATAAACAGAGAGAGGGAGAGACAGAGTATCTTCCATCTGTTAGTCAACTCCCTGAATGTCTGCAGCGGCCAGAGCTGGGCTGCTCTGAAGCCAGGATCCAGGAGCTTCTTCCGGCTCTCCCATGTGGATGCAGGGGGAGATGCAAGCGTTTTCCACTGATTTCGCAGGCCCATAAGCAGAGATCTGGATCAGAAGAGGAACATCCAGGACAGGAACCTGCATCCCTATGGGATGCAGGCGCTGCAGTTGGAGGCTTAACCTACTGCTCCACAGGGCTGGTCCTCCCATTTTTATAGAATTATAAAAGTTTGGTCTTCTAAAGTAAAATATAACAATATATTGCATTTAAAACATACAGTAACATGTCTGACATCAATAGAGCAGAAAATGAGAGGGAGGAACTCAGGTAAAACATTGCAAAATTTTATTCTATAAGTCTGTCTGAAAGGAGGCTTAAGTTTTAGGGATCCCTAAGATGGCCACTAAAACAGATGATTAAATAATGACAATGTGGTAGTTAAATGGATCATTTAAAAAAGATACTGAATTCAAAACAAGGAAAAATAGAGTATATTGGATATTAGAAACAACAGCAAAATAATAGTTTTAAATCCAATCATCAGTAATTATATTGTATTAAATGTGAATGACTTTGGGCTGGCATTGTGGCATAGTGGGTTAAACTGATGACATCCACATCCTATGTTGCAGTGCTAGTTTGATTCCTGGCTACTCTGCTTCCAGTCCTGGTCCTGATAATGCATCCTTGGAGGCAGCAGATGATAACTGGAGTTCTTGAATTATGCTGCCCACGTAGGAGATGCAGAAGGAGCTCTGAGCTCCTGGTTTTAGCCTGACCAGCCCAGGCTGTTGTGGGCTTTTGGGGGAGTGAACCAAAAGATGGAAGATTTCTCTCTGACACTCAGCCTTTCAAATAAATAAATCTTAAAAACATAAAGCTACATGTATTAGGGCCAGCGCCGTGGCTCAATAGGCTAATCCTCCGTCTTGCGGCGCCAGCACACCAGTTCTAGTCTTGGTCGGGGTGCCGGATTCTGTCCCGGTTGCCCCTCTTCCAGGCCAGCTGTCTGCTGTGGCCCGGGAGTGCAGTGGAGAATGGCCCAAGTGCTTGGGCCCTGCACCCCATGGGAGACCAGGAGAAGCACTTGGCTCCTGCCTTCGGATCAACGCGATGTGCCAGCCGCAGCGTGCCAGCCGCAGTGGCCATTGGAGGGTGAACCAACAGTAAAGGAAGACCTTTCTCTGTCTGTCTGTCTCTCTCTCTGTCTCTCTCTCACTGTCCACTCTGCCTATCAAAAAAAAAAGTACATGTATTAAAACATCCACTCAATAAAACACAGATGTCACACTCATATAACAACATCCACCTTTGTGCAGTCTACTAGAAAGCCATAGTAAATATTAAGAAATAGATAATTTAATGACAAGATGGATAAAGTTAGAGCATGCAAATACAGGTCAAAATGAGACATAACTAGCTAAATTATATAACAAAATGACTTCCTGTGAACAATACCAGAAATAATGAGAAACATTAATGATAAATGAGTAGAACTGATCAAAGAAGACATAACAATCATGTGTGCAATTAACTATTTCAGAATACATAAAAATATATTGTGGCCAGTGTTGTGCCACAGCCACCTGCCACACCATTAAATCAGTCTGGGACACCAGCATCCCATATGAACGCCAGTTCAAATTCTGGCTGTTGCACTTCTGATTCAGCTCCCTGCTGATGCACCTGGGAAGTCAATAGAAGATGTACCTTGTGAGAGACCTGGATGGAGCTGCCGACTTCTGTCTTTGATCTGGTCAGCTCTGGCTATTGCTACAATTTGGGGAGTGATCCAGTAAATGGAAGATTGATTCTCTCTCTTTCTCTTTGTGTGTGTGTGTGTGTGTCTGTGTCTGCTTGCCTCTCTGCTGCGTCCAGCATGGCAGGGTGTCAGTTTAACCCAAAAGAGGGACAATACCACTTAGATTAAGGAAGCAGACTCTAGAGATTTTAATGTGAGGAAACCAGCGATACTCTGTGTACTGCCAAAGCTGGAGGCAGAAGCAGAGGTCCAGATGTCTGATTACTCCAAGTATTTATTATCAATGGTGACATGATCCATTAATCATAAAAAATGTGCAGTTTCATGACAAGATTTCATGATGGAGGAATTTAAACATAATGAAACTGGGAACAGTGGGCTGTTTCAGTGTTTACTGTCAGATATTGTTTGCTTGGAAGTAAAGGAACAGTCAAATGTTAAGGGGTCTTGAAGAGACTAAATAATGAACTGGGGCGAGCATCCCACTTGCTGTTTACTGGATCCCACACATTGCCTTAGTTGCTTCAGCTTCCTGTCAAATGACCTTTGCCGTTGACCTAACTCGACCTTTGCAATCTGGCCAAGCAAGCCTTCAGCAGCATTCAGGCCATGCTGTGGTCTCCGAAATCTAGGCCTTCAACAGAATTCATGTGGAAGTTCTAACATCCTCTCACTCCATATCTCTGACTTTCAAATAAATCTTTTAAAAACTATTGATGGAAGAGAAAAAAAATGAAAAAGCCCATAATTATAACAGGAGACTTCGATATTCCATTCTCTGTAATTGCTTGAAAGAAGATAGAGGGCGTGATAGTGGGCAATGTTCTGAGCTATAATACAACATACTGAATGATTATATATTCGTGTATATTTATAAAACATACATATAAACAAGTACTATATATAATCTATAATATATATACACATACACAAAGTACTTTCTTTCGTAAAAACAGAAATAAACAAAAAATAACGTTATCTAGAATGCATCCTAATATTTATAAATTTAAAAAACAATTTAGACAGAAAAATAAAACATCTCAAAACTTACAAGATGCATCTACACTAGAGCTAGGAGGCTAGGCACATGAATAGGGCTAGCACCTGTACCCCTTGGCAAACAAAGCAGCCAGGGGTGAATGCCCCGGTACTCTATATATATTAGGGGCAAAACATGACTGCAAACAAAAATCTGCTTCCTTTAAAAACTGGAAATGGAGAAACATATTAAGCCAAAACAAAGAAGGAAGAGACTTAAATTGCCAATTTTCTCAATGAAAGGAGATTATCAGATACTCTCCATACACAGATTATAAACAACCTTATGTTAAAATATTTGATAACTTAGATTAATTGTGTGATTCTTTAAGAAACCTACATACCAACCTAACATTCATAGAAATTCCGGTAAGTCCTGACTGTTTAACTGGTTGCACTGAAGTCAACTTTTCATAAAAAAGGCACTTCAGTCCCAATGCAATCATGGGCAAATTTTGAGACAAATAAGGCAGTGATAATGTCAGTTTATACAATCTTTCCCAGAAAATAAGTCTATCTCAAGTCTAAGTCACAATTACCCTGACAGGCAAACTAAACCAAACTTTAGAATAAAACTTACACTGATACCTCTCATAGTAGACAAAATACTCTTAACAAAAATATGACAATATATAAAAATGGCCATACATCATTACCCAGTGGATGATATGTCAAGAACATATGATTGATTCAATATTCAAAAATCTATATAATGCTCCAAACCAGACTAAAAATGGAAAAAAAACAAGCATCTCAAAAGATACAGGAAAATATTTTTGAAGAAAGTCAATATGCATTCATAATAAAAAGTAGTTCTCAAGAAACTATAAATGGAAGGAAATTTAATTAACTTGAAAAGGTCACATTGAAAACAATATTGAACATCATACTTGTTGACTGAATAGCTGAGTATTTTCTCACTACTAGAGAAATCAGGGAAGATTGTACAGTCTCCCAACTTGATACCACAAAATTTAGTTCAATATTGGGGGGAGTAGCTTGGGAAAAGTGAGAGGGTATTTGGGCACCCAGATTGACTAGGAAGAAATAAAACTGTTAACAACTTGATTGTCCACATAAAAAATCCTAAAGTATCTATAAAACAAATCTTCACAGGACAAAATATTTGGTAAGTTAATTATATTGCTATAATTGTAATTTTTGTATTTATGACAAGCAACACTTTTAAATAGATGAATTCAGTGTTGAAAGCAAATATATGCTTTTTTGAAAAATGTTTTAATTATTTGAAAGAGTTAGAAATAGGTCAGAGCTTTAACCCGCTGCGCCACGGTACTGGCTCCTATAGAAAATATATTTCTACTTTTATGAGTACAAAAGATGCCCAATGTGTAATAACAATTTCATATATTTGTCATGGCAAGAAAGTGTCAGAACTATAGGCAAATTTTCTGTTGTAATCATCACACTGTGCATATTCATGTTTTAAAACATGAGAGGCGAGAGAGAGAGAGGGAGGTGGAGAGGGGTAGGTCTTCCATCTGCTGGTTCACTTCCCAAATGGACTTAACAGCTGGAGGTGAGCTGATCTGAAGCCAGAAGCCTGGAGCTGTCTCTCACATGGGTGCAGGGGTCCAAGCACTTGGGCCATCTTCCATTGCCTTCCTAGGCCATAGGCAGAGAGCTATATCAGAAGAGGAGCAGCCAGGACACAAATCAGTTCCCATGTGGGATGCCGGCGCCACAGGTGGAGAATTAGCCTACTTTGTCACAGCACCAGACCAGAACTATGTATATTCTAAGATATAATAGGCGACATAGTGCTTTGATTCATTTAAAAATGCAGACAATTATAAGCCAAGAAACTATCATATCACATTTACAGATAAATAAAATGAGACTTTAGAAAACTAAATAGCGGTTGAGATTCTGGTGTAAAATTTCTGCCTGTGACATCGGCATCCCATATGGGCAGCCAATTTGTGTCCTGGCTGCTCCACTTCTGATATAGCTCCCTGCTAATGGGCTGAGAAAAGCAGCAGAAGATGGCTTAAGTCTTTGCGTCCCTACCACCACTGTAAGAGACCCGGATGAAACTCATGGCTTTGGCTTTTCCAAGTTGCTGATATGTTTATACATTAAACCACGACTTTCCATTAAATTCAATGTTTCTATTTCTAGAACTGTTTTCTGTTTTTAATTTTTTAAAATGTATTTAAAAGAAAGATAGGGGCTGGCGCCTTTGCTCACTTGGCTAATCCTCTGCCTGCAGCGCTGGCATCCCATGTGGGCGCTGGTTCTAATCCCAGTTCCTCTTCCAGTCCAGCTCTCTGCTGTGGCCTGGAAGGGCAATGGAGGATAGCCCAAGTGCTTGGGCCCCTGAACCTACATGGGAGACCAGGAAGAAGCACCTGGCTCCTGGCTTCGGGCTGGCACAGTGCCGGCTGTGGTGGCCATTTTGGGGGTGAACCAATGGAAGGAAGACCTTTCTGTCTCTCTCACTGTCTATAACTCTACCTGTCAAAATAAAGGCAGAAAGATAGAGCTCTTAGTCTCTAGTTCATTCCTCAAATGCCTGTAATATTTGGGGTTGGGCCAGGTGGAAACCAGGAGCCAGGAATTCAGTTTGGGTTTGCCATATAGATGACAGGAACCCAATTCCTTGAGGTACCACCTGTTATCTCTTAGGGTATGCATTAATAGGCAGCTGGAATGTAGATCCAAGAGCCAAGATTCAAACTCAGACACTCTAATAGAGAATGCTGGTATCCTAGGTGGCATTGTAACAACTGTGCCGAATGCTCACCCCTAGGATTATTTTCAAACTTTTGTTCTGATTTTCTTGAGGAATGGGAGGATAATTTATCTTTCAATTTCCCTTTTATTATTTTCTTTCAAGTTGCAACTGTATTTCCTGTTTGTTCTCTCTACTTGGATTTTGTTTCTTCCTTTGGCTCCTCCTGCCATGAATTTATCTTTGTCATTTATGTCTTGTTAAATTTCATCCCCATGAGGCCTACTGTAATATTCCAACTGGGTACTTAGCCCTCTTTAATGACTACATCACCATTCTTTTCTTTGTTGTCTTTCAGTTCTGTACCTCTTATATATATGCAATGATACACATCTTAAAATATAGCATGCATTTGTATCTCAGAAAGCATCAATAAATTGATGAATAAAGGCATGCATGATTAAAATTGCTTAATGTAAGCCAGGGTACCATGAAATAGTGATGTGTCAGAATTAGGGTACAAGAACATTGTGGTTACCCTGGAAAACAAGGGTAAAACAAAACACTATGATTTACAATATGAGTGTGAAAATGACTGTTTTTTTTTTCTCAAGAAAAATACATTTTCAATTCTCTAAACAAAATATGTACTCTTTTTTGCTGCCCACAATTTAACATTTTACATTTCTTAGAACTTACTGAAGTCTTCAAATCCATTTCTGGCAAGACTATATAAAATAAATTGAAGGAGGTTTGAGAATTAGTTAAGTATTAAATATGGTCATTGCTGCTTGCATGGGGGAGAATTTTTTTTTTTTGCTTCGAGATTGGATTCTTTTAGATTTAACTTCAGCAAATATTTCTTTAAGTTCCTCTTTGGTAGCTTCTTCTAAACCCTCTTGAAAATTAGCAAATATTTCAATGATGCAGTCAGGGAATTCATCACATAATTTTTTGCATATTTTATTGCACTATTAACATATTGACAATTTAGTTTTTGCTTAGCCATTGAACTCTTTGTTAGTTTTAACTGAATGCTGAGCAGCTTGATTGAAAGTCGGTGTAGTGAGTCCCACTAGCAATGAATTGAGTGATTTGTAAACTTATCCCACTGCAATTTGGGAGCTATGAGGAAAGGAACCTTTGTAGAAACTTATTAAAGGCATCAAAAAGGAACTTTTGGGTTCATTAAGCAAATTTATTGAAATATAGCATAAATACAAAAATGTGCATAGATAACACATGTATAATTTAATGAATTTTTACTAAATAAATATATCTGTGTGATTACCATAGGGTTTTATAAATTAAACATTGCTACAAAACTTCTTTATAACCTCTACTAATCATTTCTCTTTCCCTACAGAGGCATCTATTTTGATTACTATTAAAATAGTATAACTTTACCTTTTTTTGAAGTTTTTGCAAAAGGGAAGACAAATAAGTACTTTTCTGTTTGCTTCATCCAGTAAACCTCATGTTATTGTGCATAGCAATAGTTCATTAATTTTCATTGCTGTGTACTATTTTATTAGATGAAGCTAACACTATTTGAAATAGATTTGGGGAGATTATAAATACTACTACGAATTTTTTCACACATGTCTTTTGTGTCTCCAATGAGTCACTTATTTAGAAGAGGGATTATTTCATAACAGGTTTTACATATTCAGCTTTATGATATTCTGTCACACAATACTTGTATTTTTTTAATTTTTTAAAATTTATTAGAGAGGTAGAGGTCTTTCCTTCATTGATTCACCCCCCAAATGGCTGCTACAGCCGGTGCTGCGCTGATCTGAAGCCAGGAGCCAGGAGCTTCTTCCTGGTCTCCCAGGTGGGTGCAGGGCCCAGGTACTTGGGCCATCCTCCACTCTCCTCCCAGGCCACAGCAGAGAGCTGGACTGGAAGAGGAGCCACTGGGACTAGAACCTGGTGCCCACATGGGATGCCAGCGCCACAGGCAGAGGATTAACCAAGTGAGCCACAGTGCCAGCCCCAATACTTGTATTTCTAAAGTTCCGTAATTTATATTCCTGCCAGGAGGCCATGAGAGTCCCATGCTTTGTGATTATTGACTCTTTGTGCCCTGCTAAAAATTTGCCCCCAAACATAAAAATAATTTGCCATTCAATCTTCAAGAAGCTTTGTTTAACTTTTTCATATTTATATCCATAACCTACCTGGGATAGAGCTATTTTTTTAAAAAAATTTATTTATTGTTATTTGAGAGGCAGAAAGAGATATGGAATCGGAGAGCTCCCTTCACTCCTCAAAAATTTCAGTGGCCTTGGGCTGGGCCAGGCTGAAGCAGGGTACTGGAAGTTCAGTGGAGGTTTCCTGCATGGATGACAGAGACCCAACTCCCTGAGCCACCACCTCTACCTCCCAGGGTTTACATTTAGCAGGATGCTGGAATGAGCAGTGGAGCCAGGACCTGAACCCAGGCACTGTAATTTTAGATATGGGTAACTCAAGTGGCATCCTAGCCACCCGGTCAAATGTGTGTTCCAATATTTTTGTATTTGTGTTAGATATCTAAATTGTGTTCTTTTCATTATTGTTTTCTGTTTGTAAAGATGCCTACAATGCCATTGCCTAGCTATATGATAATTGAAAGTTTAGGGGTTTAGGGTTTTTTTTTCTAAGATAACAGCTCAATTGTTTCTAGACTGACCATATCATTTGACCTTCTCAACAGCAGTGTTTGAATCCAGTTTCTGTGCATGGTCACCAGCATTTAGTATTACTTTTTTTTTGGGGGGGGGGCGGTTATTTCAGTGATTTCTATGCATGTGATTTTTGATTGGTGTGATTTTAATTTGCATTTCCTTAATGGTTAATGATATTAAGTCTTTTCACATAATTCTTCGTAATCTTTGGATCCTCTAATGAAATATCTGTACATGTCTTTTCTAATTTTCTATTCTATTTACTGTTGATTTTTGGGAATTATTTGTTACAGATACTTGTTTCATGATTCTCTAGAGAAACAAAGCGTGTGTGTGTGTGTGTGTGAGAGAGAGAGAGAGAGAGAGAAAGAAGGAGAGAGAGAGAGAGAGAGGTGGGAAGGGAGGGATAAGTGGAGGAGGGAGAGAATGAATGCATGAGCAAAGAGTTCATGTGATTATGGGGGCTCATAAATCCTAAGAGCTGCAGGGTGGCAAAGTAAATTGGGGACTCAGGAAAGCCAACGGTGTGGTGCCATTCCAAAGGCCAGAGGCTCATGCCCCAGGGAAAGCTGCTGTTTCAACTCAAGTCAGAACACAGGAGTAATAAGGAGGTCCTAGTGCAAAGATAATCAGACAGAAGTGAAAAGTGTTTTATTTTCTAGATGAGATTATGTAAAATGAGTCTTAATTCTTTGAACATCTGGTAGATTTCTCCAATGAACACATCTGGGACTAGACATTTCTTGGGTGTATTTTAAGTTCTATTAAATTTCCTTAATGATTATAGGCTATTCAAATTGTATTAAGTAACTTCTAATAGTGTGTGTTTGTCAAAGACTCAGTCCTTTTAATCTGAGTAGGCAAATATATGTGTGTATAATAATCCCTTATTGGGGATTATATATATATATATGTGTGTGTATAATAATAATGTGTGTATAATAGTCCCTTATTGGGGATTTTATATATATATATATGTATAATAATAATATGTGTGTATAATAATCCCTTATTGGAATAATCCCTTATTATAATAATAATACTATGTGTGTATAATAATCCCTTATTGGAATAATCCCTTATTGTCTCTTTGAAAACTAATGAGCCTGTAGTTACATCCTTTTTTTCATTACTGATATTGCTAATTTATGTCTTCTTTTTCCTTTGTCAGTCTTGCTATTGGTTTACCAATTTTATTATCTTTTCAGTGAATTAGTTCATTGTTTCATTGGTTTTCTGCAATACTTTCTGTTTCTAAGTTCATTGGTATTCACTCTTATATTATTTAATTCCTTCTTTCTGCTTTGTGATTATTTTACTCTTTTTCTAGGATCCCTCAAGTGAGAGTAGAGCTTAGAATATTGGCTTGATTTGCCTTTTCATGTATGTATTTAATGCTATAAAATTCTCTCAGTACTGTTTTTGTAGCATTTTTCATTTTTATTCAGTAAAATTTATTTTTAAAAATTTCCCTTCAAACTTACTTTTAGATTGATGGGTTATGTGATAGTGTATAGTTTCCAAGTGTTTAAACATTTTCTTGGGGCCAGTGTTAGAGCTTACCCAGATATGCCCCACCTGTGTCACTGGCATTTCCTCTGAGTGCTGGTCCAAGTCCTGGCTGCTTTATTTCTGATGCAATTCCCTGCTGATGCTCCAGGGAAAGCAGCAGAGGATAGACCAAGAATCTGAGCCTCCGCCACCCATGAAGGAGACCTAGATAGAGTTCTAGGCTCCTGGCTTTGGCTTAATTCAGCCCCAGTTGCTGCAGCAACTGGGGAGTAAACTAGCAGATGGAAGATTCTCTTTCTCTCTCTCTCTCTCTCTCTCCCTCCCTCCCTCCCCCTGGCCCCCTCTGTCCCTCTAGCCCTCTGTAACTCGGCCTTTCAAATAAATAAGTGAATCTCTTAGAAAATTTAAAAGAATAGAGATTTTTTTAACTGTTTTTCTTTGTTGATTGCTAGTTTGATTCTATTGTGGTTGGAGAATTTGCTGTATCATTTCAAATCTTCTATTTCTTTTTGAGATTCGTTTTAAAGTATAGGATATGGTATATTTTAACACAAAAACAGTGGGTACATGAAAAAGTATGGTAGATTGTAACATAAATTTTGGTTAGATATTGTGATAATTAACTTGTAATATTTGAACTGACATAATTGGATTGTATTTTTATTCAAACTTGCAAATTATTTTAAAAATGGTTTTATTTATTTGAATGTCTGATAGGAAGAGGGAGACAGAGAGACAGAAAATGAGATCTTCACCCACTGGTTCACTCCTCAAATGGCCCCAAATGTCCCTGTGAAACCTTGGAACTGAAAACCTCATTCATTACCACGTGGTTGCAGGAGCCCAGGGACTTGGGCCATCTTCTACTGCTTTCCCAGGCCATATCAGAGAGCTGGATCAGAAGTGGAGCAGCCGGGACTCAAACCGGCACCCATATGGGATGCCAGCACTCAGGCCAGGGCATTAACACACTGCACCACAGCGCCGGTCCCTGTCCATACTTTTCTTTTATATAGCCTTTTGCACTCTTTATTTTGAATATTCCAATTTTAGATGTAAAAATAGCGTTTTTGTATTCTTTTGCCACATCATTTAATAATATCAATAAAAATAAGGCATCATATAAACTCTAGTATATAGGAAATCAGTTGCAAATCCAGAGATTCTCATTAGTAGGATTATAAATATCGATGGACAATAATTGATGTTAATCATATAGCGAATCCATGACTTACTATGGCTTTGACATTTGTAACTATTGAATAATTTATGGGCTGAGAGACACTGAAAAATATGACAGTTTCTGATTGCATTGTAAAGTAAATGAACGAAAGAGGAATTGACAGCTCTAACTTTCATTAGCCAGATGATTTTTAGTTCAGTATTAGGATAATGTATTTTGCTTATGTAATATGACAATGATTGCATTTCTAAATGTCTTGGAGGTAAATTTGTGTTTCAAATATAGATAAACTAGAAGAGGAATGAAAATCCAAAAAGGATTGTTGCATGTGGTTGCAATCAAAGGATAAGTCTATCTCATGGACTATTTTCCCTGGGTCTTCAAACCTTCCTCCTGCTATGTGACCAGTTCTCATTGTTTGCCCAATGATACCGCAAGTCTCATCCCCTTGTGGAATCTCCAGGGATTACAGTTCTTCTATCAACACCCATAGCTGCTGCTTTATTAAATTTTAAATCTTGATATTATTCTATCTAGGGTCTTCTTGTGTTTTTTTTTTTCCAAACTTCTTATCAGGTGAAGTATTAAACCTTTTTATTTAATGTACATTTAAAATGTTATCTCAGAAATAAAAAGGGATGGAAGGAGGAATGGATATCACTATGTTCTTGTCTCTACAAATCATATTGAAGCTGTTAAAAATTAAAATAAAAATTCAATTAAAATGGAGAATTCATTAAATAAATAAAACAAACTATATTCCAAAATTATTCATCTTCTGATAATCAAGATTTTAAGTTTCTTGAAGGAACAAGGAAAGAGAGCTGATATTTTCAGTGAATACCTCTGTCAGGCAACTTTTGTAAATTATTACATTTAGTTGCATTTTTACAAAAACTGTATGAGGTGGAGCAAAGATAAATGGAAAGTTAGGAGCGTCTCCAGCACAGAGAATCATGAAGAACAATGCAGCTTATAATAAATCCAATGTTGTGTGGCGTAGAAGTTCGAGTAGGAACTTTGGAGCAGGAAGAAGCTGAGTCCATCTTTTACCTGTTAGATTATGCTCCTTGGGATGGCATTTAAACTCTGCACATCTCCTTTTCTCCATGTTTCAGAAGAGGATAGTATTATGTTTATCTCTTGAAAACTGTAGGAAGTAAAGATATATGCATGCAGAATTCTCATTTATGTAGTCACTAAACATTAATAGCTATTATTAATAACTTTTCCCTCAGCACTCAGATTATTTTGAGGCAGGCATCATGCCAAAAAATTTTGTATTCTATGCCACCTAGAGACATGCTGAGCTCACAATGGATACTTAATTCTACTTTCATACACAGATGTTGATCATATTATGTGTTACTTAGGTCTGTTCTGTAGTTCCTATTTTAGTTTACTACCTGTGAATTGATCAGAACTATCATCATCCTCAACTTTTTGAGTAAAAGGTCTGTTCCTAATTTTTTTTAAATATTTATTTTGTAAGAGTGACAGCAAAAAACAGAACTTCCATCCACTGGTTTACTCCTGAGATGGCTGCAATGGCTGAGGCTGGGCCAGGCTAGGATGATGCCAGGATCCAGGAGCTCCATCTGGGTCTCTGATGCGGGTGGCAGATGACACTTTGGCCACCTTCTGCTTTTTTCAAGCCATTAGCAAGCTGGACCAGAAGTGGAGCAGTCAGAACATGAATTGGTTGCTCATAGGGGATGCCAGCATTGCAAATGGCGTCTTTACCTGCTACGTCACTACAACAGTCCTGAGTTTTTCAATTTTTAGTGGCCTATTACTCTTTGTCATCCTTGCCAGTTTAAGGGGTTAGCAAACAGGTGACCTCTGAAGGTATATGTAACCAAGACCTCAGAGATTGCTATTGTGTATTCTTTGTACATCTTTACTGATGTCCATCCCCACTGTCATAGAGGACTAGGAATCCTTTACTCATGTTGAATGTTGATAACTTTAAGATAATGCATTAAAAAAGAACCAAAGAACCATACAGAACTACTCTGTCTGCATGCAATTTCTGACTAACCACAGAGCAGGAGAATAACCAGGAATATATGTGTTTGACATCATTTAGGTGTCTGGGACCACATTATGAGCATTAAGTTTGGTTTCAGACTTCAATACTCTTGAAGTCAATTTGAGAGATGAAGCAATCAAATGTGCAAACATAATATGGACAACCATAATCTGTGTCCAGCTCCTTGGTACCATGACCTTCAGCAATTCATGATTTAAGTAAAAACACACACACAAATTGAAAAAAATCAAAGCAAAACGGCACATGAAACTATGCTACTGTGGTTAATAAGTGTGAAGTTTTAGCTAAATGTTCCACAAGTTGTGATTTAAAATAAATATTTCAAGTGTGACTTTTGAGCTTTTTTTAAAGATTTATGTATTTGAAAGAGGAAAGGCAGAGAGAGAGAGGGAGGAGAAGAGAGGCAGAGAGAGAGAGAGAGAGGGAGAGAGGGAGGGAGGGAGAAAGGGAGGGAGGGAGAGAGATAGGTAGAGAGGTAGAGAGAGGGAGGGACAGAGAAGGAGGGAGAGAGAGAGAGAAACAGGTCTTCATCCGATGGTTCACTCCCCAGCTGGCCGCAATGACCCGAGCTGTGCCAATCTGAAGCCAGGAATTTCTTCTGGGTCTCCCACACAGGTGCAGGGGCCCAAAGACTTGGGCCATCTTCTACTTTCCCAGGCCATAGCAGAGATTTGGATTGGAAGTGGAGCAGCTGGGTCTCGAACTGGCACCCATATGGGATGCTGGCACTTCAGGCAAGGATGTTAACCCACTGTGCCAAAGTGACGGCCCCTTGAACCTTTTAGTGGTTTTTTTTTTTTTTTTACAGACAGAGTTAGACAATGAGAGAGAGAGAGAGAGAGAGAGAGAGAGAGAGAAAGGTCTTTTCCATTGGTTCACCCCCAAAATGGCTGCTACAGCTGGTGCACTGCGGCGATCCGAAGCCAGGAACCAGGTGCTTCCTCCTGGTCTCCCGTGCGGGTGCAGGGCCCAAGCACTTGGGCCATCCTCCACTGCCTTCCCGGGTCACAGCAGAGAGCTGGACTGGAAGAGGAGGAACCGGGACAGAATCCAGCACACCAACTGGGACTAGAACCTGGGGTGCTGGTGCCACAGGTGGAGGATTAGCCAAGTGAGCTGTGGCAGCGGCCAAACTTTTTCCACAATTTGCAACTATCTGACCTGAAATCACTTGTGCACCAGTAAACTTAGAATTTTATTGTATTTTGTCTTATAATTTTATTTAATATTATCTATAGCAGGCATATCCTATCAGTTCTCTCATAAATGATTATATTTTGTCATCTTTCCTTGTAATTCATGTCCTGTCCACAAATCAGTTTAAAATTTGGTAAGTCTAGTCTACTACTGGATACTGTGTTTTTGTGAATCTTGGCATTCTTGTCAACTTTACATATCACAACAAACATAGTTAAAGCCAAAAGTTCTAATGAAGCAAGTTTCGGGAGGCAGATATGAAATAGGGAAGATATGCATTATTTACACTTAGAAAAGACCTTTCTTTGCTAATGGTCTGTTAAATTTTTTATTTGTTAAGATCTTTTTTACACTTCCCTCCTCTCATTCTGTTTATTGGCTCGCTAATTTATCATTCAAAAATGTGTCTTAATCCCCTATTTTATACCAGTTGCTAGAGCATGCAACAAAACAAATAGCTTTCGCAGCCATGGACAATTCTGTCATAAATTTGCTTAACATACTTGTTGCAGCAGTATCCATTTTCAGACCAGACATAAATTGTTTGAAATCCAACTGAATCCTGTTAAACTGGACTGCTTGAAATTTCCCTTTCCCACGTGGGTGTTTGTGATATAGCCCATTTGTTCCTCATCTAACTGACCTGACACTCAGCTGCTAACCACAATGAATCTTAATAACCAAACCCAGAGTCATATCAATAAGTTCCTCCCATCATGCATGTTCTTTTTAAACCAGCCAGCACACAAGCCTATGAAAAAGTGTAAGCAGTAATGGTCATGTATCCTTTTCTTATTTCCTACGCTCTTGTTGAACTACCTGCTGCCTCTAGGCTTCATGCCAGTATCCATAGCCTGTAGGGGAACTGTAAATAATACATTTCTTCTGTTTTGTGCATTTTAGTTTTACTTCCTCATGTTGCACCTGATTCAGATGCCTAAATCTTTTTTTCCAGTCCGGGACCTCCAAGAGAATGACTACTTTGGTTTACAGCTGCTCTTGACAGGAGAGACTGTCAAGTTGGAAAGAAACTATAGCAAACTAAAATCACAGCACCCACTACTAGGGGTGGAAGGCAGACAAGTGAAAGTCAAACAAAAAATAAATGTCAGAAAACATATGATGTAAAGGATGGAGAGGGCATAGAAAATACAAGGACTGTCTTAGGTATCTAAACAGGGCAGTATCTGAGCCTGTACCTTTCTAAGTTGGGAATGAGATCTGAGGTTAACAGGAAGAGGTAACAGTAGAGCAGTCTCTGGGGGAGGAGCTGCAAGATGCCCAATGTGGCTGAAAAGTGGTGGGGTTAAGGTCAGAGATTTAACTGAGGTCAGACCACGTAGGAATGACCATGGACTGAGAACCATTGGAAACTTTGAATGTAAATGGTGATGTTAACGGACTTAATTTTTTTTATAACGCTTTTATTTAAAGAATATAAATTTCCAAAATACAGCTTATAGATTACAATGGCTTCCCCCCCATAACTTCCCCCCCACCCGCAACCCTCTGACTTAATTTTTTTTAAGGTTTTTTTTTTTTTTTGACAGGTAGAGTTATAGACAGAGACAGAGAGAGAGAGAAAGACAGAGACAGAGAAAAAAAGATTTTTATTTGAAAGGCAGAGTTACAGAGAGAGGTAGAGACTGATAGGTCTCCCATCCACTGGTTCACTCCCTAAATAGCCGCAGTGGCTGGAGCTGAGCCTATCTGAAGCCAGGGCCAGGAGTTTCTTCAGGGTCTCCCATGTGGATGCAGGGGCCCAAGCGCTTGGGCCATCTTCTGCTGTTTTCCCAGGTGCATTAGCAGGCAACTGGATCAGAAGTGGAGCAGCTGGGACTGGAACAGAGGCCATATGGGATGATGGTCACTGCAGGTCAGGGCCTCCACCTGCTGCACCACAGTGCTGCCCTAGACTTAAAATTTTCTAAATGGTCATTCTGGTTGCAGTGGATAGAATAGGTTCTATGAGGGTACACATGGAATTAGAGAAGTCAGATTGAGACTGTACTAGGTTCTAGGCAGTATTTATGATAGTTTAGATGGAGTTGGAGGTTTGTACATAGATGGGTTAGCACTCTGGATGTAGTTTGAAGAGCCTATCGTTTTCAGAAAGCATGCTTGTTGATTTCCCATTAATAACCATCTAGGTATTAAGAACACTTCGAATACACATTTGATATACTAGTGCAGTTACCTAGAATGAGAGACCAACTAGAGAGGTATAGCCAAATGTTTATAGTTGCCATTTTCAAATGGTGTTGCTTGAAACAATAGAAGAGATACTTCAGGAATAGCTGTGATGATTAAATAAATGTTGTGCATAAGGAAAATGCATTCTTATGATGGTTAAATCTCTTAGATACTATGAGATAAAGTAACTTTTTTATTACTTCAGCCTCTTCTAACATGATTTATTTTTTTAAATACTGAGTTGTCAAATTTACTTAGTTTTATTTGAAAAAGAGAGGGAGATCTTGCAACCATTGATTACTTCCCAGAATGACCACAACACCTAGGGCTGGGTCAGGCAGAAGCCAGGAGTCTGGAACCCAATATGAGTCTCCCATTTGGGTCGCAGGGTCCCAAGCACTCAAGTCATTACCTGCAGACTCCCCCACCTCACATTAGCTGGAAGCTGGAATCAGAAGCAGAACCAAGTCTTCAGTACATTTCTGGGATGAAGGCATCCAAGTAGCCTCTTAATTTCTAAGTCAAATGACTACCCTTTATTTAACCTGGGAATTCTTTATCATTCAGCATTTTAAGAAATGATATCTTAAATAGTGTATTAGATAGCAATGTCATATATATATTGTAATTCCAAGAGCAAAAATCAGTTCATCAAAAATTCAAAGATTCAAGCCTCTTGGTTCTAGAAATATTCTCTTCAAAATGTTGTTTTAGAGCCCTTAAACTTTTTATGGCATCAGTACCATTTTTGATTGCTGCTAAGTGAACACAATTGTTATACTAACTTGAATCATACCATATTGCTGTTTTTATAGGTTGAAATGCTTGGATATCTGCAATCACTTTTATGATCCGAACTGTACTTTTAAGACTCATAGAAATGAGTATTTTCTATTTTTCATGCACTGTGCTTCATACTTTTTATACATCACCCAATTTAATACTAAAATGATTCTTTCAGGAAACATTTTCAGAGAATGTGTTGTGGGAAAAATTAGATGGTTCAATGACCAGTGGATTTCACTCATGTGTTTGTACCTTTAATTTGCTCTGACAATTTTTAGAAAATGGATCATAATGAAAATTTTTCTTGCCTACAGATATGCAAAGTAGCTATATGTGGTAGACTGCAATTAATTGAATAGGCTAATTTTCACCTATTTGTAAATTTGTGTGTGTGTGTATATCTGGTTTTTTAATTCTTTGACAAAGTTAAAGCATCTAACTGGTTCTTTAATTACTAGGTTGCTAAATAAAATAGTTGACATGTTTTAAAGTGATATGTTTGAAAATCATTTTAATCTCTTTTAAAAAGTATCATTTAACTTCCTTTTTAGATATTATTTATTTTTATTTTAAAAATCGGGACACTGGCCTGCGCCCTGGCTCAACAGACTAATCCTCCGCCTTGTGGCGCCAGCACACCGGGTTCTAGTCCCGGTCGGGGCGCCGGATTCTGTCCTGGTTTCCCCTCTTCCAGGCCAGCTCTCTGCTGTGGCCAGGGAGTGCAGTGGAGGATGGCCCAGGTGCTTGGGCCCTGCACCCCATGGGGGACCAGGAAAAGCACCTGGCACCTGGCTCCTGCCATCAGATGAGCGCGGTGCGCTGGCCGCAGCACGCCAGCCGCGGTGGCCATTGGAGGGTGAACCAAAGGCAAAGGAAGACCTTTCTCTCTGTCTCTCTCTCTCTCACTGTCCACTCTGCCTGTCAAAAAAAAAAAAAAAAAAATCGGGACACTGAACTTCAAAGGTTTCAGTGATTTCCTTAGAGTATGTAAATGGTAACCTCATGATTTTAGCCAGTCCTTGAAAAACATTAAAATCCATACTATAAAGCAGTTGAGGATGCCAATATTCCATTAGATTACTTAACTCGAATAATTAATAAAAGCAAATATGCATATTGATCTGAAAGAGAAATCCTCTAGTCATTAAAAAGCATTTTCCTCTCTCAATTTTGAGATGGCAAGGTGGGAAAAAAGAGGCAAAGAGCAATTTCAGAGCTGAGCTCCCAGCTTCCTTTGCAGCAGTAGTGGTGGGTCTCCCCCTCTTTGTTCCTGGGGAAATTTTCTTACTGGTTTTATTCATGTCTGAATTTTAATTTTATTTGAAAAGCAGTCAGGGAAAGCTACAAGTAGAGATCTCCCCTTCTTTTTTTTTTGACAGGCAGAGTGGACAGTGAGAGAGAGAGAGAGAGACAGAGAGAAAGGTCTTCCTTTACCATTGGTTCACCCTCCAATGGCTGCTGTGGCCGGTGCACTGCGCTGATCCGAAGGCAGGAGCCAGGTGCTTCTCCTGGTCTCCCATGCGGGTGCAGGGCCCAAGCACTTGGGCCATACTCCACTGCACTCCTGGACCACAGCAGAGAGCTGGCCTGGAAGAGGGGCAACCGGGACTGGAACCTGGTGTGCTGGCACCGCAGGTGGTAGATTAGCCTATCGAGCCATGGCACCGGCCGAGATCTCCCGTCTGCTGGTTCACTCCCTGAATTCCCACAATAGCAGGAGCTGAGCCATGCTGAAGCCAGGAGCCTGGAACTCAATCCAGTTATCCCATGTGGCTAAAAGGGACTCAATTACTTGAGCCATCATTTGCTTCCTTCCAGGGTACACATTAGCAGGAAGCTGGAATTGGGAGCAGAGCTGGGACTCAAACCTAGCACTTTGATATAAGGGTGGGAGTCCCAAGTAGTGTCTTAAAGGCCATGTCAAAGGCTTCCCACTTTGGTCATTTCTGTTAATTCCAACATCTGGTGTGCAAATCCTATCTTTGGTTCAGTAAGCTTACAAATAGTCAGCACTGCTCAAAGGCAGTGAATGAATATAGAAGTGAGTTAATAATGAATTCCATACCCTTCTCAGGGTGCCTTCCACTCTGACTTCTGGTTCAAACTTTGGTTTCAGAGTATTTTCTTCATTCAGTTTGAATCTTCTTTGTGCCTCCACACTGTCCTCCTTGGCCTATGGAGGGTTCTTCTCTGCATTTGACCCAAAGCATCACAGGTCAGTTTTTTTTTTTTTTTAATCTCGTTTAATTTTCTTCCTGGGTTTATACCTTCTTCCTAGGTATAAAAGTGTGTCAGGTACATCTAGGCACTAACATTATATAGTTCTGTTAGTGAGAAAGTTGTCTTCTTTGCTGTTCTCCTGAGCCTTGCCTTACTTAGTCTCTTGTAGGTAGAATACAAGATAGACAATTTATAGGCACTAAAAACATGTTTCCAAGAATGAATCTTTTTTAAACAAATTGAAGTCCACTTTTTAAAGATTTATATATTTGAAAGTTAGAGTTAGGGAGAAAGAATCTTCCATTCACTAGTTCACTCCCCAAATGGCTGCAATGGCCAGGGCAGGGTTATGCCAAAACCAGGAGTTTCATTCAGGTCTCCCACATGGGCAGCAGAGGCCCTAACACTTGGGTCATCCTCTGCTGCTTTTCCTAGGCCATGAGCAGGGAGTTGGATTGCAGGTGGAAGAGCTGGGTCACAAACCAGTAAGTGCATGGGATGCTAGCATCCTGGCAGCAGCTTTACCCTCTACCCCACAGTGCCAGCCCTGAAACTGTTTCTCCTTAATTTTTACTTTCTGCTTTCATATAGACTTTGAGTTAGAGGGCAAACTCCCCCTTTCTCCTCTCTGGTATAACTGTGATAAAAACAGACTTTTGGAAAAATGCGATAGCATTATTTTTACAACTTGTACATTTGAGAGCTTTTCATAGAGTTCTTAGAAAATGCATATTATTGGGGCAGGTGTTGGGGTACAGTGGGTTAAGCTAACACTTGGGATGCCCATTTGCCACAGTGGGTTTGAGTCCTGCACACTGGGTAGCATCTGATGATGTCTCAAGTATGTGGATCTCTGCCATCCACTTGAGAGACCTTGATGGAGTTCCTGGCTCCTGGTTTGTCCTGGCCCAGCCTTGGCTGTTGTGGGCATTTGGGAAGTGAACCAGCAGATGGGAGATATATTCCCTTCTCTGCATTCTGCCTTTCATAAATAAAACTAATCTTTTATAAGTAAAGTTCAGGGCCGGCACCTTGGCTCAACAGGCTAATCCTCCGCCTTGCGGTGCCAGCACCCCGGGTTCTAGTCCCGGTCGGGGCACCGGATTCTGTCCCAGTTGCCCCTCTTCCAGGCCAGCTCTCTGCTGTGGCCAGGGAGTGCAGTGGAGGATGGCCCAAGTGCTTGGGCCCTGCACCCCATGGGAGACCAGGAGAAGCACCTGGCTCCTGGCTTCGGATCATTGCAGTGCGCCGGCTGCAACGCACCAGCCGTGGTGGCCATTGGAGGGTGAACCAAAGGCAAAGGAAGACCTCTCTCTCTCTCTCTCTCTCTCTCTCTCTCTCTCTCTCTCTCTTTCTCACTGTCTACTCTGCCTGTCAAAAAAAAATTAAAAATTAAAAAAATAAACAAAGTTCATATTAAATAAAGAGTATGCATAGATTTCAAAAAATATTTTACACCAAAATAAGCACATCAATGAATTCCAATTTTCCACAAAATTTTGAAGTGTTCTCATATAAACTAGCCACTTATTTATTCATTGATTTGCCTAACACATATTGAACACTAAAACTACAGGGAAAGAAGTCATAAAAAGAAAAGCTAAACCAAGGAACAGCTTTGGCCTTATAAGCTAAACAATAATAATTACATTTTAATGAAAGCTTGATGTATTCCTTGAAGCTGTGTTATGTATGATAGGCACCCAACTTGTAGTGTTTATAGTTTCCTTTGAGGGTAATTGGTATCATTTTTACTCTATGGAAGAAGAGGCTGAGGAACAGAAAGAGACTTGTCAAAGTTCACAAAAGGAAGTTAAAGAGTTGAAAATTAAATTCAAGTTTTCCTGATTCTAATTCCTGTACTTTTAGTATTTATGAGATTCTTGAACTTGTAGTTGGCTTTTAATAAGTACTGGACACAGTTTTAAAAGTAAAAATATATACTAATAAAGGTATTGTTATGACAATTCGTTTTATCAGTGAGTGGTAGGACCTTTTATCTCCAAAGAATTTACTTTAGTTTCACTAATGGGTAAGGAATTGTAGATAGCTTTACATCTAATTGATTTCTGTTCCAATGTTTTCTTTCCACTAAGTTAGAAATTCCTTCACTCACCTTGTTCGCTAGTAGGTAGCAATTGCCTAAAGATTTTTTTCCCAGTAGCTTTGGTATTCATATAAGATGGTCAGAAACTGAGGCATTTTTTTATGGCACTTTGTTCATCAATTCATCAAGTGGCAATTAGCCAGCAAATCACCCTCCAAAGCCAGAGAGTTGAATTTTTCAACAAGGAAGCTAAATATGAATTGTTCTAAATCTACTCTTTGATGATAGTCAAGGTTGTATTTGTACATATTCTGTTCCAGAAATTGGATTTGGTTTTAACTAGGATGTATAGCAGTACTTTATTGATTCCTTTTTTAATAAGTGAAGAAATTTATTTAGGGCAATGAGGAAAACATTTGACAATTGAGCCACTTGACTTAAGATTCTGAATGTCACTGAGATACACTACTTGAATAAGCACTTGAAATTATAGGTGTGAGTTTGAAGCATTGCTTTTTTAAAAAAAATTATTTCACAGTTTATAAGGTCACCTTTCCCTTTGATAACCAGCATGTTTGATGTTTAAAAAGGAGTCATTTACTCATTACTCATTTGTCTGCCTAGAATGCTGAACACTAGAAAAACTCTGAATAAGCATGTTCAGATAATTTTCATTATTTTCTTCAATACTGAATCAGTTCACTTGGGCTATTGTGACAGATGACTGCTCTTACAATGAATGAATGAGTAGGTGAACCTGCCTGTAGGAATGATTTCCCTTATTTGTATATCATCACTATTCCTTGCTCCTGTATAACGGATGTTCTCTCAGAATTGACCTAATTCTTTTCTAATGTGAGTTCTATCTTTCAGTGTTCAGCTGACAAAAATATAACATAGCGGATACATTTTCAATGATAACCAGAACAAAACAATCCATTTCTCATTCCCCCTTCCTTGTTCACTCACCAACCACTCAATTCCAGCCTGCTATGTGATAGGACCTAGGAGTACAGAATATAGGCTTCACATCCTCATCAATTACACACGGGCCTGTGTCTCATCACTCTCTGCACATTAGTCCTCCTACATTAAGGGAAATACTTCGTTTCTTTACACTGATATTGGATGGTCATCCAGCTGTTACATAGTAAAGAAAATCTGACAGTGGCTCATTCTGTTTTCTCTCCCTGGATCTGTTTGACCAATACTGTGTGGCTTGTTTTATAGGCTACTTCACTATAGCACGAATCATCCCTGTTTTTGCCATGAGTAATATGACTGCAAATGACGTCTGTAGTTTTTTCATCTCTTCTCTACTTTGAGTGCTTTGATGTAGTGTGGTCCAGGCCCTCTGCTAAGTGCTGAGGAAACAATAGTAAACAAGATCAAAGTGTTCCCTGGGCAGCACATTTTTTAGCATTTCTAGTTGTTTTTTTACCTCTAAGATATGTGATGGATTTGTTGATTTTTATCTATTTATAAAATTACCATCTTAGGTCACATGGACTATGATAAACTTTATAATTTTTGTTTCTACTTTTAATCCAATATTTTATTATAAACTGAAAAGACAGTAATTTTTAAAAATATATTAGCTTATATAACTTCTCTCTGTTTCTAACCATATAATAGTTTCTCATTTTAATTAGATGTCAACCAAAGATTTTTCTGATGGAATTTAAGGTTCTATGTACTCTGTCTTCTGTCTCCCTATCTAACCTAATCTCTGATAAATTTCTTTTATTCAGAATAAAATAGATATACTGGCTGTCTCACTGCATGACAAAACCATTACATCTGACTTTCATCTCTCTGGAGTGGTCTTCCCTCCAGGTTTCCACCTGACTCTTTCTGCCATTCTTCAGCTGCCAATTCAAATTGCAATCTCTGGGGCTGGCACCGTAGCGCAGTAGGCTAGGCCTCCACCTGTGATACCGACATCCCAAAGGGGAGCTGGTTCATGTCCCGATTGCTCCTCTTCCAATCCAGCTCTCTGCTTATGGCCTGGGAAAGCAGTGGAGGATGGCCCAGTTACTTGGGCCTTGCACCTACATAGGGGACTCGGAGGAGGCTCCTGGCTCTTGGTTTGGATTGGCCCAACTCTGGCTGTTGCAGCCATTTGGGAAGTGAACCGGGAGATGGAAGACCTTTTTCTCTTTCTCTGCCTCTCTCTGTCTGGAACTCTGCCTTTCAAATAGATTAAAAAATCATTTTTTTTTTTAAACTGCAAAACTGCAATCATTGCATTGGTCTTCTCCTCAACAATTCTCTTAGAGACTCGATCTGTTTTAATAGTGCTAGATGCACACTAGAGGCTCAGTCATTGAATTATACCTCATAAATGAAGTAAAGGAATAATGTTAAATTATTATAAGAAGGTAGCAAACAAAATTCTTGTACTTTCACAACAATAGCTATGCCACACTTTCAGGAGATTTGACAAATCATTTGAAATTCACTCAGCTAGAATTGAAAGATGAGCCAGAGAAGAGTATTCCAGTTGAAGAAAACAAGGAATAACAAGGCCTTGAATTTGTAACTTAATTGTCTGTCTCTAAGAATATTCTGAGGTCCAGTGTGGCAGGAGAGCATAAACTGAAGCAGTTGCAATATCAGGTGAGTTTAGAAATGTGTAGAGTCTAGGAGATACTTACAGACCATAGAAAGGTGTTGAATTTTATTCTAACAGAAATGACAAAGGCAATAAAAGATTTATAAATAGAAGAACAATATGGTAAGATTCTTAAAAAGCAAATCACTCTTAAACTGTAAAAATAATTGATCATTCAAGGCAGAAAAAAGTTGTGGTTCCAATTAGGATATTATAAGTTAGATCAGTGAGAAATAGTGCTGACTTGTTTTTTCTATTCACAACTTTTTAACTGCTTTGCTAAGCCATAAACCTGAGGAATTTGCTTCTCCAGACTTACAGATTCTAAAATTATATAAACATATTTATGCATATATACATACATAGTCTAACACAATAGTAACATAACTGCTAAATTTAAAGAGATTCAATATGCATTAGCAACTTTGCATGTATACACACACACACACACATACACAAATAAGCATCATGTGATGTTATACAGATACCATGGGAACCTAGACACAAGCTAGAGAATGTTCATCAAGGCTCTGCGATGCTTGAAGAGGTGTGATGAACTTGTTCCTAGTTGTGAAGCATCCACATGAAGATTTGTCTCTAAAGTGAAATTTAGACTTTGTGTGATAACGAAAATAAGAACACAGTTTCCCTCAGTACTATCCACCACTCTACCACAACCAAAATAACCGTAAATCCAGATAAGCCAGGTACAGAATATTGCTTGTCTGTTGCCCTCTCCTCTCTTGGTTGTAAGGCTTCAATAACTGCCCATCACTTCCCTCTGGGGCCAACAAAATCCTCAGTATCCTTCTGTTAATGATATTCTCAGCACTCAATACCAATTCACACATCCTCTCAATCTGCTCTGTACTTTCCCTTATGGCCATTCACGAGAAATGAAGACCGGGATCTTGCATAAATTTCAACTTACTATGTTGTCTTTATTGTGACAATGTCAACCTTAGCATGGGCTACTCCACATTACAAAATATTTATGTCAGTTAATGTTATATACATAAGAGTTAAATGTTGACTTCAAAAGGAGCAGATGTAGAGAGGAATTGTAACTGTTTTCTATTTAATTATAAAGTAGGCTAGTGGTACTGATTACTTAAGAGGATTTTGAGGATTCTTAATCTAAGATCTTTAATGCTTTGCAAATTTTTCTAGAACTGTTCCTTCATGGTTTCCTCTCCCATTAAAAATACAAGGAAAATAAGAATGACATACTACTTTTGACAATTTCCAGGTGTTTTCTTCTTGATCTATGTGGCCTGTTTCAGTAATGTTTTAGAAAGATTTTTCAAGAGAATGTCAGAGGACTTTTGTGGAAAACTGATTGTTGCCCATAGAAAATCTAGAAGGAAAAGAGAAAAATGATATTTCCCCTGGGTACAATATGACAAAACCTAGGCATAGAAAGTCTCTGATTTGCTGCCAAGGGTTACTTGTGGGTTGCCTAGAAGTGGGAAACTATAACTTACAAAAGCTTTCTTATGTATATTCTTCCTTTTTTGCTATAGCAGTTGTTGGTTTTTCCCTTTAGGGTGCTTGACACTTCATACCACATAACCTACCATATGCATTGTTATAGAGGACAGGGTATTTACATCCAATCTGTAAAGAAATAGATGATTCTGAAGCTGCTGTTATTTTATGCTCTCTGCAATTTATATTCAGAATTGTAGATCAGTTAAACTAAAAAGCATATTTGTACTCTGCCTAAAATTCTTTCTAAAAGAATTGTTATTGGTGTTTCTTTGTGGGGGAAAAAAAGAAATATTTTTGTTCTCACCTGAAATTCCTTGCAAAAACAAACACTTGGGAATAATTCTCAATTTTCTTTCCACTGCTCTGAAAGAAAATGTTCTCCTACTGATATAGCTTGGGGAAAATGCTGAGATATTCACCATTTTTTATTTCAGCTTTCATGTTCTAATTGGAGATTAGCCCACAAGAAACAGACAGGTCTTAGCTTCAATAAATGGAACAGAAGAGTTAGTCATTATGTGGAATAGACCATCTAAGAAAATATGTGACTTTGTTACCTAAAAACCAAGAATGCTTTTCCCTGTTATCTTAGCTACTATGTTCCAAAGGTTACCCAGGAACACTTGTCAAGTCAGGGAGATACAGGGTGACCTAAAGGAGAAAGGGGAGCTAGTATGAGAGGAGACTTGCAGGAAGAATGGCCATGCAAACAAGCAGAAGCTTTGAATCCACTTGACCAGGTCTCCCTGTGTTTTTGTTACAATATGATGTCAGTAAAAGTAACTCCTTCTATTTATCTTTATATAAATACTTTGAGACAAATGAAAATAAGGCAAATGCTGTATGTGTAGAATAGTCATAGCATGGTGTTGGTGCTTAATATTAGATAAGCCTTGCAGATATGGATAATTTGTTATTGAATCTGACAGGTTAACTGCTATAAAATCCTTGGTATGATCAAGCACAGACCAGCAAGAAAGCTCTGTTTGAGGAATCTAAAACTGTTCATACTATACTGTTTGTATTTTTGGCTTCATGGAGAGCTGAAGAGAAGAATGACATGGGTGAATCTCCAAAGAAGATTTAGGAACTATAGAGAAGCCCTCGCCAGCAAGGGTCCAACCCACGGATTCACGCACGACACGACCGCTGTTGATCGGTTCTCAAGGAACTTTTATTTTTAGTGATAGCAGAAGGAAAGGAGAGAAAGAAAGAGAAGAGAAGCAGCTGAGAGAAAGAAAGAGAGAAAGACAGAAGAGGCTGCCCCGCGTTCCCGCCCCTAACATGGTCTTTTATCCATTCCCAGTCCCCCAGGGCTAGGGCGAGTAGTCCATTGATCAGATCAAAGGGCATGCATATCCTCAGGTTGAAGGTGTATCTCTTGCATGTCTTGCGGTCAGTACTTCCTTGACTTTGTTATGCTCTGCAGGATGAGGCAGTGCAATGAGGAGGTCCCCACAGGTGGCCAGCCTGTGGTTCCCCACAAGGAACCAGGGTTGGCAACTGGCACTTCTACCTACATTTTACTTGCAGAACTCAATCACATGGCTCCTCCTAAATCTGGGAAACAGGAAAGTGTCATTTAGTTCCATGCCCAGAAAAAGTAGGGGCCAATACTGGTCTGCCATAACTATTGATACAACATTAAGTACTGAGCATTAAGTTGTTATATGACCCTGTACTGGATTCAAGTTATCACAGAAATCTCAGCATTTAGACATCTGTGTATTTTAGTAAGCAGTGTAATGTTTCTATTTAGTCATCATTCACCTGGATTTGCATGATTGGAAAATTATGTTTATCAATGTGTATCTTTGTCTATAGCTCACATCTTTTTCCCGCAGTCTGATGAGTTAGCCTTTGCAGGGGCCTGAATTCATGAATAGCATTGCTTTGGTGATTCAAAGATTTAACTGTATATGCCCTTGCTACTGTACTCTGAAAGTGGTGTTCACGTAATTGCTATACTGGGAAGAGAAGTTGTCAAAGTTTGTGATTCATTCCTAGATTCACCACTTTTCTCTTTCAGCAATATTCTTACCTTGCAGACCACATATAGAAAATGTTTGAGAACAACAGCTTCTCGAAGGATCAGTTCCTTTTATAAAGAGTTGTATAGGCTCATGTGTGATGCTGATTTTCTGTTTGCTGATGCTATCTTACCTTATGCCTTTTCTTAGTACTAACCTGACTTAATACCAACTCTATCTCATATAACTAGAGCGTGAGCAAAAATGGATACAGATGAAAATGCTTCATAGTAATTCCAATGTAATTTGCATTGAAATAGACTTAGACTCCTGAGTCCCAGGTTTTTCAATTTGAATGTTTTTTGGAATGTCATTGACAACTTCTATGGGATGGCACATTAAATCAAAAGAAAATAAACTCCTAAGATACGGGTCCTTTGTACCAGGTTATCTTAAGGAATAGTCTTTTTGTTGTTGCTGCTGTTTTTGAGATGAAGTATCTTTCCGTTTTATTTTTCCTTTTTAAAATTTATTTGAAATACAGAGACAGAGATACTCCATCCATTTTTTTTCTCAAATGATTGCAATGGCTAGAACTGGACAAGGCCAAAGCTGGGATCCTGGAATTCCATCCAGGTCTCCCAGGTGGGTTCAGGGCTCAACTATTGTCCATTGCTTTCCTAGGTGTATTACCAGGGAGCTGGATTGGAAGTGGAACAGCTGACACTGCCTCTTGGCTCTTGTAAGTTACATTGCAATGGATATAGACACACAGATAACAATAGAATACAGTGACTTTGTTTTCTTGGGATTAGACCAATAAATGAAGTTACTGGATCACAAGGTAGTTCTCCTTTCAATTTTTTAAAGATTATCTATATATTTAGATATCCTTAATGACTATAATAATTTATGTTGGCAACAACTGTGTACAGTATTTCTTTCTTTTTTTCTTTGACATCCTCTCCAACACTTCTTGTCTTTAATATTTTTGGTTAAAAACAATCCTAAAGGATGTGAGGTGACATCCTATTTTGGTTTTACTTTGCATTTCCTTGAATTATTGTTGCTGAGCACCTTTTAAAATACATGTTGGCCACTTGTACATTCTCTTTTGAGAAATTGCAATTCAGATCATTTGCCCATTTTAATTGCATTATTGGTTTTGCAATAATTTGCAAGGGTTCCTTGTATATTTTAGATATTAGCCCTTTATTGGAATATGGTAAATGTTGTCTCCCTTTCTGTAAGTGGTCTTTCAATTTTGTTGATATATTCCCCCATTGATAGAAACATTTTCTTTTGGTGTAATCCCATTTGTTTGTTTTTGTTTTGTTTCTTGTGCATCTAATATCATATTAAAAAATCATAACCAAGACCAATGTCATAAAGATTTTCTTTTTTTTTTTCTAGGAATTTTAGAAAGTTTCAGATTTAAATTCTTAAACTCACCTTAGTTGATGTTTGTACATATAAGTATCCAAATATCTAATTTTCTCAGTACCACTTTTTAAAGACACATTCCTTTCCCCTTTTGTATTCTTGATGTCTTTGTTGAAAACCAACTAATCATAAGTACCTGGATTGCTTTCTGGGCCCTCTTTCCAGTTCCATTGTTCTGTGTGTCTGTTTATAGGCCAGTGTGATACTGTTTTGATTCACATAGCTTTCTGAAGCCATAGTGTGACACCTCCAGTTTTGCTTTAATTTGCTCTACTTGCTTTGGCTATTTGATAATTTCCATTCCACACAAATTTTAGGTTTATTTTTTTTCTATTTCTGTGGAAATGCCAATGGAATTTTGATAGAAATTTCATTTAATCTGTAGATTGTTTTGAGTAAGATGGGCATTTTGATTATATGAATTCTTTCAGTCAATGAACTTCGGATGTATTTTCATTTATTTGTGGGTACATTTACATTTTTGTTGTCTCAACATTTCATAGTTTTTGGTGTATAGGTCTCTCATCTTTGTTTATTCCCATGTATTGTTTTTCATTTCTATGTATAAGATCATATAATCTTCAAACAGAGACTATTTTACTTCTTTCTTTTTGATTTGGATGTCTTTAATTTTTTTTTCTCCTAGCTTTTGCTAGGATTTTCAGTATTATGTTAAATAAAAGTGTTAAGAGTGGAAGTCCTTATTTTTTTTTTCCTTAGGAAACATAGAAAATCTTTGGATAAGGAAATAGCACAAAAGGATACTCAGGGGAGCCTTTCTTCTGTTACTAAAATCTTCAGAGAATCATGAATAGAGAAAAGACAAGACAGGGAGAATGAAACCTATGTGTAGTACAGCTATAAACCTGTGGTGGTAAAGACTCAGATTTGATGGTGATAGTATGGTTTCCAGGAGAAATGGGAATGTTTAAAAGGCTTTTAAAAAAAATAAAGATTTGTTTATTTGAAAGGCAGAGCTATAGAGAGATAGAGAAAGTCTTCCATCTGCTTGTTCACTCCCTAAATGGCCACAGTGGCCAGAGCTGGGCTGATCCAAATCCAGGAGCCAGGAGCTTCCTCTGGGTTTCCCATGTGAGTGCAAGGGCCCAAACACTTTGGCCGTATTCTAGTGCTTTTCCAGGCCATAACAGAGAGCTGGATCAGAAGTGGAGCAGCTGGGACTCAAACCAGCATCTATATGGGATGCCAACCGTGCACACAGTGGCTTTACCCACCAAGCCACAGTGCTGACCCTTTAAAAACCTTTTTTAACCAGCAAAGAAACACTTGATATATCTGCGTAACTCTTATTTTTCTTCCATTTTAATTTCTTATGGCAGTCATCCATGACAGAATATTTAGGTGTATGGTAATAACCATGGCAGTAACACCAAAAGGAACAATAGAGAAGGGGAGCTGGTCTTTTCAGGAGGAGAATGTGTGCAATCTGGAACAGGTAGAATTTCAGAGGATGAGAAAGCAAGGAGGGACTGTCCTGGAGGGAATTAGAAATACATTGTAATCCATAAGTCGTACCTTGGAAATTTATATTCTAAATAAAAGTTTAAAAAAAAAAGATCAAGTAAAATAAATGAAAAAAAAAAAGAAATACAACTACTCTGAGGTATGTGATCTTACTATATAGAATATGCAAAAATCTAGGAAAGCAAAATTAAAGTTATGGGAATAATGAAAAACAGCCTGATCTGTGTTTGGCTAACACCTATTCTCTTTCCCAACCATATATACACCAACATTCACCAACAGATAACAACCCTCACCTGGCTCATGGCAAAAATCTCATTTCTTTGCATTGTTTCCTTCCTATTGTCTATTTTAAATGGACAGTGATATTTTGATATTCATGCCCTCTCTTCAGTACTAATCTTCAGTTTTTGTAAGGTAATATTTTTGATTCTTTTAGTTAACTCCTCAATATTCCTTCTTACATAGGGATGTATGGTCGCCCTTTACTTCATCTGCTTTCTGATGTAGTACGTACATATTTTTCCTGAAACCTTGTGATTCTCCATATCAGTGAGTCAGTTACTTTTTTTCCATTCCCATGCCTCTTCATCAGAAAGTCATACAGATTTTTACCTCTGAATGGTCTATTTCCCCTTCATAATTATCTTTTCTTCTGTAAGATTCTCTTATAGAGAGCCCAATTATTTTTCTTTGGGTCACTGGTAAAGGCTCTCTCAACTCTTTTGAATACTGTCATCTTGTGTAATTCTGCCAACACTCACTTAATCTTGTGTGACAAAGTTACTCCTATTAAAGCTCTTTAATGTTTTCCTGTTACCTCCGGGATAAAATCAAGTTCATGTTCATGGCATGTGCACATTCGTTAGTGCTCTTGATTTTGTGTTCTTAGCTTCCAATCTTGCATCTCTGTGACATAAAACCTGCCCTAGTATTGTCAAAATACTGATAAAGTCTTGTGAATGCAATGCTTTTTTCTTGTCTATGGCCTAACCTTTTGCCTTTCTGCCTAAATGTTCATATGTTACCCCTTTTGCAAACTTTTACGTATTCAAAACTTATTCAAATAAAGTATTCCTATTCACTATTTTTATCAAGTGTTAATTATTTGACTCAAAATAATATTTATCTCCTTTTTTAAAAAAACTTTTATTGCTTCACATGTTTTTGTATCTATTTAATTTACTCAGAATAACCTGAGTTAGATCAGGAAATGCATATAGATCGTCTTTTTATTTTTGGTGTCCTTTTGGTTTGCTATAAACTGGATAGATTATAAGCGACACAATTTATTTCTCATTGTCTGCAAGCTATGAAGCACAAAAGCAAGATGTTAGCAGATTCCTGGGTGATGGTGGGACTCCTCTCTGTGCCCTGATGTGGAGGAAGGGTTCTTTAGCAGGGCTCATTCAAAAAAGCACTAATTCCATCTGTGGACATTTTGTCCCAATGATATTTTCTCCTGTTTGCCTCACCTCAAACACCTTGGGATTTCAGCATATGAATTTTGAGAGGCCACAGTCAGACCATAGTAATTACCTTGCCCAAAACTGGATGCAGAGCAGGTAGTCAATATTTTTCTTAGTAAATGAAACGGGACCTATATGGGCGCCAGTTCTAGTATTGGATGCTCCTCTTCCAATCCAGCTCTCTGTTGTGTCCCGGGAGGGCAGTGTAGGATGGCTCAGGTGCTTGGGTCCCTGCACCCACATGAGAGACCAGGAAGAAACACCTGGCTCCTGGCTTCGGATTGGTGCAGCTCTGGCCATTGCAGTCATCTGGGGAGTGAACCAATGGAAGGAAGACCTTTCTCTCTGTCTCTCCCCCTCACTGTCTGTAACTCTACCACTCAAATAAATAAAATCTTTTAAAAAATCAGAGAGCTTCAAAAATTATCAGCATACCATAGACCAATTGAAACAGACTATCTTAAGTTAGGGCCCAGGGACTGTTGTGTTTTTAAATTTGCCTCTCATAATATGCAGCTAGGATTGAGAACCAATATGATTAAAGCAAGCCTGTAATACTGAGCCAATTTTTAAACTAAGTGAGCAACATATCAGGAATCAAAGAGAAAATTAATTCTAAGAATAAAGTAGATTTCCTTTAGAAGATAGTCTTTTATTAAATATGCTGAATATCTGTGCTATAGAGGAATCAGTGCATGAGACAGATGAAGTCACTGACCAAGTTCCTTCCTCTGGCTATTTGCGAAGTTGAGACTAATCATATGGATGAGAAACCAGCCAGGAAAGGTAGGCTAGAGAGAAGTTAAGTCCCTACTTGATAAATTTTTTCAGATGTTCTGGGTCCTGCCCTCTATTCTGGGAAACTGTATGAACATGAGACTGTTTCCTACAATCTAATCCCAAGAATGTAATTGACCTACTTGCCTAGGTTCCAGGATCCTGCATGTTCTCCAGGTAGAATAATCACGTGGTGAAGCCCTAATGTTGTAACCTTGGTGCTAGACTGAGTACAAGGGGAAGGACACTGTGACCGGGAAGCTCTTGCTTTTACCTGGGATTGTGCTCTCCTTCCCGGATGTTACACCCTTTCTTTAGATGAGGTTCTTGATACTGTGGCAAAGAAACTGCTGAAACCTGAGTCTGCCATACCCCTTTAACTCCAGCATTCTGGATGGTCTACCTTTATTCTGGTTTTGGGAATCGGGATAGTGAGAGGCAGTACCCGTGCTGTGCATACGCCATAGTCTTTCCTGATGTCTGTTCCAAGTTAGTTCAGTTTTACCCCATCATCCCAATGGAGGCTTATCAAAATGTGATAAATTGAAAGTAGAAAGTAAATACGAAGTGCGGCTTAACAGCAGTTCACAGAATGCATGAACACGGGAGCACCTAGGTTTAGTGAGCAATAATGAACCATATAATACAGGCCAAATATTTTAGCCACCAGCAGATCCCACCAATATGGGACTAAAATAGGGATGAAACTTGGACAGAAGGTTGAATTTTGGTGACTATCTACCAACATAAAATGACTGTGTTACTGGAGAAATTGCAGGGTTCTTGTCTTCGCGCAAGAAAGAATTCAGGCATGAGACAGAGTAGTGGAAAGTAAAAGTAGCAAAGTTTATTAGGGAAGGGACATCCATAAGAACAGATGGGCACCTCTCCAGACAGGACCCGGGAGAGAGTGCAGTTGCTCAGACTGGGGTGGGGGACGAGCAAGGTTACCTGGTTGAGTGGCAAGATTACACCTGGCCAGACCAGGCAGGCAACTCAGCATAGAGGCAGAGGGCTGAGCACGCAGTCCGCAGTCTCGTTGAGGCTGGGGATTTTTAAGGTGATGGGTCTTGCTTCCCCACCTCTGCTCCTCTTGGAACAAAGGGCTTTTTGGATGTAAATAGAAAAACTTCTCTCTTGAAGGTCTGAAACAAAGGACTTTATGGATGCAAATATTATCAGACAGGAGGAAGGGTGGGCAGAACCCCCTAGAGAATTGGGATCCAGAGCAGGGTGTTTGAAATGCAGATACTGGGCTATACCTGGGAGATTGTGGAAGATTTGTCAGGCAGAAGGGGTGGGGACCCCCACCTGGCAGGTTATCAGGTAGAAGAGGGCAGGGCAGGATGTGGATATTGGGCTGCCTCTGAAACACCATCAGGATGACCTTGAGATGCAGCATATGCTGGACAAATATGTCTTCTCTTTAGGCCTGTATGTCACACACACATAAGCTCATAACTGACTTCCTACCTAACAACTGAAGCAATAGAGTTGGAAATTTGTATAAGGGTGCTTCTATCGAAGGAACATTATCAGAGAACATGAAAAAGAACAATGAGACCAAATCCTCCAAAAGATGCAAGAATTATGGGAATTAAAAAAGGAAAATAATATGTTCATTTCTAAAAGAAGTTAATGTTGCAAGAGGAGGAGCAGTGAGAGGAGTCAGATAAAAACATTGGAGAGGCAGAGTAGTGGAGTGAGCATCTGCAGAGTGTGGACCTGAATGAAGTCCAGAGTCCTTAGGAGGTGAGAGGAGTACTGGAAGGAAAATGAAAACAGAGATGTAAGGATGGTGAGACACTGTCATGCAGAAACCAGCGTTCCCATTGGATGTTTTAAGGCTGTGAAAGTGGAAGGCAGGCCCACATGTGGGAAGGTTTTGGAACTAAGATGTAAAGAATGATGCTAAGGTTTGTAGATCAACGTCACATGTCCATAGAAGCTTGTGAAATGGAGAACCCACCAGTGTACCTTTCAGGTCAAAAAAGTCTTGAAGTTATGAATTATCTTGTGTACCTTTTAATAGCCAATTTCAATCTTAAAATTAACTTTCAAAACTCTCAGTGTATGTTGAGATTTCACTCCTCATGCACAGCCAGTATTTGGGTCATATTTTTAACTTTAAGATACATAGTTCTTCATTAAATCCTTAACCTAAACTTGAAAAGAAGTCACATTTTTGTTGTCTTCCCTGCTAGTAAGTAATGAGGCAGTTTGTTATAAATCTAGTACTGATGACATTATTCATCTCAGCACTATAATAATTAAATGTGTCTTGTGCTACATCTGAATTGGAATAGAATTGCAAAAAGCCACAGTTGAATTAGAAGCAAGACAGATTCCTGTCTCTTCATTATGTAAATGTAGCTGTTGAGAAGATGTCAGATCAGCAGGAACTGTCAGGCCATTTCTATCGCCTGCCATAAAGTCTCTCCTGCCTGAGCCTCTTCTGTGGGTGCGATGATTTCTTCAAGAGGAAATCTATTACCAAGTATGATCATTGATCCTTATTTTCTCACCCAGATATTTCCAGAATGATTTAAAAATAAAATTGTCTCTTTTAGCCCTCTTTGTTGAAGGGCAGACTTAGAGGATGAGACATACACAAACACACAGAAAGCTTCCATCTGCTGATTTGCTCCCCAAATGACTGCAGCTGTCAGAACTGGGCCGGGCTGAAGCCAGGAGACTGGAACTCCATCTGGGTGTCCCACATGGTTGAGGGGCCTAGGCACTTAGGGATCAACTTTTCTCGTGTTCATTAGAAGAAAGCTAGGTCAGAAGTAGAGCAGCAGCAGTATTCGAACCAGTGCTCATATGGGATGCTGGCATCACAGGTGGTAGCTTAACTTGTTAGACCACATTGCCAGTTCCTAGAGTTGTATATACATTTTTCTCTTTACTCATAGATTCTGTAAACCTTAAACAAGCACCTTCTATATGAAAGGCAAGGTAGAAAATGGTATAAGAAACTTGCTTTAGTAAGGTTCTTTAGAGACTTATGAGAACTCTCACTGATAGCGTCTCCTTTTGGTTTCAGACAACTTTATAAGAAACACATTCCATCCCTCAAATTTGAGTGTTTATGTGTGTGGGTGTTTTGTACAAAAACATGAGATCTACCCCCTTACCATACTTTAAAATCAGAATAAGTTTAGTCACTATGTTATAGATCATATCCCGAGAAATATCCATTGAGCAACAATGTTGTTGTCTTCTGTTTCTGTGAATTTGACCATCTAAGGTACCTCATATAAGTGGAATCATGCTGTATTTATGTGACTAGTTTAGTGTAAAGTCTTCTGAGTTCATCCATGTTGTCAGATTCTGCAAGATTTCCTTATTTTTGAAACTGAATAATACTCTGAAGTATGTGTATACCACATTTTCTTAATTAACTCATCTGTTGATGAACACTAGCGTTATTTTCATATCCTATGAATATGCTGCAATGAATATGGGGTCAGATATATTTGCAATATCCTGATTTAAATTGTTTTGCATATATACATATGAGATTTCGAACATGTATACTATTTCTGTTAATTTTCTGAGGAACTTCTTGCTCTTTTTGAAAGGAGTTTCATCATCTACATTTTCACCACTGTTGTGTAGGGGTTTCAGTTTCCTCATGTTTTCATAAATATTTTTTATCTTTTAAAAACAAATAGTCACCCTAAAAGGGGTTATATAACATTTTATCAAAGTGTTGAACTGAGTTTCTGATAGTTATTTTGAGACACTTTTTCATGTCATCTGATGGCCATTTGTGTGTATTTCTTAGAGACATGCCCATCAAGTCCTTTGCCTAGTCAAGTCAAAGAATTCCTTTTAGAATCTTTTAGTTGTTATTTAGTTGCATGGTTTATATGATTAACATATTTATAACATTAACCCCTTATTATACAGATGATTTGAAAATGCTTTCTCTAATTCTCCAGGTCAATTTTTTATTTTGTTGATTGTTCCCTTTGGTATGTAGCACTTTTTCCGTTTGTTCGATTTCTATGCATCTGTTTGTGGCTTTATTTTCTATGCTTAAGACATCCAGGCTGCTCTGGTTCCCATCCACCTCCCTGCTAATGTTCTAGAAAAAGCATTGGTGGATAGCCCAAGTGTTTGGGCCCCTGCTACCCTCATGGAAGACTTGGAAGAAGCTCCTGTCTCCTAGCTTCAGCCTGGCCCAGCTCTGTACATCTGGAGACTAAACCAGTGGATGTGAGATCTCTGTCTGTGTCTCCTTCTCAGCCTATAACTCTTTCAAATAAATAAAGTAAATCTTCAAACAAACAAAAAAACCACAGCTCTTTGGGAAGGAAATTGTCAGTCAGGGGAACAAAGACTGATATACAATTATTGATAATGTCCATTCTGTAAATATTTCTGCCATGACTACCTTAAAGCTAAAACGTGATGTCATTGAACCTGAAGTTGAGAAGACATGCCTGTAATGAACTTTGACAAGATATCTCTCTCATTTGGCCTACCTCTGAAATAACAAGCATGGAAGACTAGGCTAATGTGATGTGTCAGAGCGTGGGGAAGAATCACACAGAATTGTGAAAGTCTTTTCAATATAATTTACTGTTCACTATCACTCCACATATATATTCAGTGAACATATTTAAAGGCTAATACCACTCAATATATCATTAGTCCAAAGGTCATAACACACATCTAGGAGTAAGGCAATCTCTAAAGACATCCAGCAATAGTAATAAGCGTAAAGCATATAAAAGCATAATCAACTAAGCACTCATGGCTAAGGGTGTAATATGATGCTGCATTCTCCAGGTTCCTATCATGGTCACACAAGTCAAAGTCCAAAGCCCAGAGTCTAAATTCTATATCACCACTAGGAGAAATGGATCTCAGAACAGTCACTTATGGGCACTAGGCTCGAAGGTGAAGGGCTAGAGAAGTCACGGTTGAGAAGTCTGGTCCAGCTCTAATGTCAGCTCTGGCATGGCTGGGACGTTCAGGTGAGGTTGGATCCAGCAGAGTGAGTTGCAGAGTTTTGGTCAGTGAAGACTCAGGCAGAGTTTCAGCAAGATGAGGTGGATCTACTCGACCATCACTGGCAGTGAGCCACGGTCCCTGAGGGGATGAGGAGCAGCTGTGAGGCATGCCTTTTTATCCCTGCTCTGGGGTAGGTGGGCGGTGAGTGTGTCCTAGGGTGTCACCAACTGGATGTTGGTGTTTGGGTGTGACCAATGGTGTGTTAGGGGTCTTCTAGGTGTGGCTAATCGTGGTGCAGTTGTGTGGGTGAAGTAATGTAGTAGCCAGCTGGTTGGCTGCTTCTTATTATGTAGTGTCCCCCAATCCTTATCAGGCCTCACCTCCTGTGCCTGTTCTGACAGTTCCTGGTGCTTAGTGGCCTTCGCTTAAATAAATCCATTTTGGTTTTACTTTTTCTTTTTGGGTTACACTTCTGTGGGATTCCCCATACTTTGCCAGCCACAAATGACTCTCTGGTGTCAATCTCAGATTATATTTGATCTTCCTACATCAGATTCTTTTTTTTTTTGACAGGCAGAGTGGACAGTGAGAGAGAGACAGAGAGAAAGGTTTTCCTTTTGCCGTTGGTTTACCCACCAATGGCCGCCGCGGCCAGCGCTCTGCAGCCGGTGCATCGCACTGATCAGAAGCCAGGAGCCAGGTGCTTCTCCTGGTCTCCCATGCTGGTTCAGGGCCCAAGCACTTGGGCCATCCTCCACTGCCTTCCCGGGCCACAGCAGAGAGCTGGCCTGGAAGAGGGGCAACCGGGACAGAATCCGGCGCCCTGACCGGGACTAGAACCCAGTGTGCTGGCGCCGCAAGGTGGAAGATTAGACTATTGAGCCATGGCGCTGGCCCCTACATCAGATTTTTTAAAAAAGATTTATTCATTTATTTGAAAGGTGGAGTTACATAGAGGCAGAGGTCTTCTATCTGCTGGTTCACTCCCAAATGGTTGTAATGGCTGGAGTTGTACGGATCAAAGCCAGGAGCCAGGAGCATCCCCCTGCACATGGGTGCAGGGGCCCAGGGATTTTCGCAGGAGCCCAAGGGTGCTTTCCCAGCCCACAGCAGAGACTTGGATTGGAAGTGGAGCAGCCAGGACTCGAACCGGCATGCATATAGAATGGCAGCATTGCAGGCAGTGGCCCTACCTGCTATGCCACAGCGCTGGCCTCCTATATTGTATTTAAATAAATTATTAAACTTGTGTTCTCAATTAGAGGTACTAACCACTTTTCTAAAGGCCTTTTTTCTTACCTGTGTTGATTCCCAATCTGCCTAGTGCAGAAGTCAATCCTGAATTCTTGTCACACCTGTACTAATAATGGCAGTCAGAGAAAGTGGAATGCACAGCAACTTTTCATTCTAGCGAACTTTATATGTTTATAGTATCTACAATATTGGGGATTCATGTTCTTTTCAAATATCATTTTGGTTTGATAATAGAGGAATAAACCAAATCAAAATAAATAGTTGCAACTCCTCTATCACACCTGTTATCCAGATTTAAGGTTTCAAGCCATTTTTACTTTCTAGTATGTCAAGAAAATATGCCTAGGTTCACCTATGGACTCTTTATATTCTGTTCTATTGGTCTATTCCAGTTCTATACTGCTTTAATTTACATGTATATATAAATTTATATACACACATAAATAAATATAAATCATTCCCACATAAATCAGGATGGGTGATGCCCCCAACTTCTTGCTAACATTGCTTTTGGGTATTTGGAAGTATGGATTTTAAATTTCCTTTTTTAATTTCTGTGAAAAGAAGTATTTACCTGTAAGTCATTTGGGATAGCATGGACATTTAAGCAATAGTAATTTTCCCAATCTATAAACAGAATCCCTGCCCATTAACTGGTGTCTTCTTTTGTAAGAAATATTTATTTATTTGAAAGTCAGTGTTACAAAGAGAAGGGGGTGGGAAGAGAAAGAGAGATCATCTATCCATTGGTCCATTCCCCAGATGGCCATGGCCAAGTTGGGCCAGGCTGAAGCCAGGAACTTTTTCTGGATCCCATATGTGGGTAGCAGGAGTCCAAGCACTTGGGCCACCCTCCACTGCTTTTCTTAGACCACCAGCAGGGAATCAGAGCAGTCAGAAAACAAACCAGCACCAGTATAGATTTTGAGCAATGCAGGCAAGACTTTTACCTATTATGCACAGCACTGGCCCTGAGCTGATTTCTTAAATGTGTGGTATCATACTACTATTTCAATTCAAGGGCTGTGTGATGTGCAAAGCTGTTCACAGCCAATATAATACAGACCCGAGTTTGGTCTATGTACTTAGCTTAGAGAATGGGGTAAGATTGTAAGAGGTAGAGATGACAACTGCTAAAAAGGCCTTATCCAAACTGGTAGTTTGGACAGAAAGGTCTGCATACATGACAGCTGCTTTAGGAGTTAATTCATGAGGAAGAATCTTAGTATACAGTTGTTCAGTGGAAATGATTATATTTCCCATAGTCTGTGGAATGCAATCCTAATCTAAAATCAATTCCTCAGTTTAGAAACAGTTTCTAATATCCTTCCATCATTGTCAAGATTGGTTTAGGAAAGATGGAACTGAAGTTGCTATCTATATAAATCTATATATTTAGAAATTAATTTTATATAAAATGAATTCATAATATATAAATTTATTAATATATATATTTATATATATTTTATATATCTATATTTATAAATTCATTTATATTTTCCTCTTGGGTCCCTAAAGAAAATTATATATATTTTAAGTAATTATATGAAGCTTCAACCATTATATTAACAGCATTTTCATATTTTTGCTTCATGGAATTATCTTCAGAACTTTAGAACTTTAGAACTCTTTTATCTTTTCGATTAATAACAATGTTATGCTAGAATTATTTTAAAAATTGACCCATGAAGAGAATAATTCAGGAGTCACAAGTCTGTTTTTACACCATCATTTTCATATAAGCATCAGAGACCATCTGTTCTGTGTACATTGCTGGTTCTCATCAATTTTGCTTTTTAATTTATGATCTTTATATATGAATCATTTTGGGCAATGTCCTGTGAAGGGTAGGTTTCTTGAGAATTGGCAGAGAAAGTCAAGGTGATAAATTTTACAGAACAAAACCACAAAATAGGGTATGGTTGTTCAGCATGTGTACGTGGAGTGATTATTTTGTTTTTCTTATGGTCAAATCTCTAACATAGTAGCAATTTTATTCTTAGTAACCACAAAGTTATAAAAAATCAAAAGCCACTTAAATATAAATGCTTGTTGCTAGAAAGTTAAGTGAAGGTAAGAAAATACTTGGAATGCTATCTATGGTGAAGTTATGTAAGGTCTTAAAAAATGCAAGATTCATTGATGGTGACATTATTTTTCTCCATGAAAATATTATGGCCATTAAATTTGGGAGTAGCAGGCATTTCAATTAAATTGATTCCTTTCCTGTATGCAAAGTAATCTTGGGTTTCTCTTCTGACAAGATATTTATATGTAGGAAAAGAGAATATTCAATTTCAATTATTATCTGGCTAAGCAACAATAGCAGAGAGCTGCCTATTGCAGACCAGTGCTGAATTGAGCAACGAAGTTTAGGCTGGTTCTCTTGGCAGAGTGGGTATCATGAGAAAGACTTCTGCTTTGTGTATTACTTAAAACTTGGAGCTCTGAATCTGGGAGTAGCTTCTCTTGCATTTGATGTCATCACTGGTTTTTTAAATCATTAATTAAAGGAAATAGAGATTGACCCATAGACACCATTGTAGTTTTTTCTGTATTTCTTTAAAATTTCAATATCTAAGATTATAAAGTTGAAACTTCAAATGTTATAAAATATCAGAAACTCTTGAGAATAACTCAGCCTACTTAATTTTGTAGTCTGCAGATTTTTATGCCCAGAAACCTTGCTACTCTAAAGAAAGAGTATCATCTTTCATAGTTAATGCATATACAGTACTGTGAATAGTTTCAATATACTATAATGGTTTTAATTCATATCTTAAAGTGCTAGTTATATTTCCGTGAGTACCCTTTTGGTTCATTTCCTATTCTAACCTGTTAGGAGAGATTGGTAGTTACCAGAATTTTCACCAAGCATCAGAGTGTTATCATTTGTCTCTTAGGGTAACAATCTTTCTTCTATTTAATATATTGCTAAGACATTTCATGTGCACACCCAAATAGTTACAGTTCAGAACAGTGTTAGGATTCCATTATATAATTGCCCAAGCCAGAACTGGGTAAATTCTTTGCTGCATGCTAAATAATTAGACTGTTGGGGCAAAGCTATCTTAATGACGAAATCCCTTATTTGCAAAAGAATTAGCAATTTACGCTAAATTCTGTCTTGAAATTCAAAGATTGATAATAAAATATTTTATTCAGTTCCACTATAATAGATGTAATGAATGAATTGGCAGTATACTTAAGCCTTCAACTAACTTTATTTAGCCACAAATGGCATAAAAGGTTTCATAATTTAAATAAAATTAGAAATATAGCATGACTAAACTCAGAAATATGTTAATCGCATAAGAAAGGGAATGCTTGAAATGCCAGGGATTGTTAATGTCAATTTTATCTTATGTGAAATTTCTCTTTTGAATCTGTTTTTAAATTTTTATTAATACACAGAGAACAGATTTCATGTATTTCATGGGTACAATTCTAAGAAGATAATAATACTTCCCTCTCTGACCCTTTCACTCTCTCAATCTCCCTTCTCCCTTACTTTGTTTTTTCTTTAATTTTTATAAAAATATAAATTCAATCCACTCTATGATCACAGGCTTAATGCACCACTAACTATAATATTCAACAATATTCAACTGTGGAAAGACCACAGGTCCACAAGAGTGTACGCAAATGCTAAAAACAACAATCAAATGTCTGTTACATTTCTTTATTTTTTGTATTCTACATTAACTACTGTGTATCAGAGAAAACATATTTCTCTTTGGGACTCACATTTCATTAAGCATAATAGATTCCAGTTGCATCCACTTTGTTGTAAAAAGAATTTCATTCATTTGTCATGGCTGAGTGGTACTCCATAGTATATATATACAACATTTTCTTTACCATTCAGTTGATGGAAATCTGGGTTGTTTCTATATGTTAGCTATTGTGCATTAAGCTGCAATAAGCATGTGGATACAGATAACCCTTCAATATGCTGATTTAATTTCATTTGGGTAAATTCCCAGAAGTGAGATGGCTGGGTCATTTGGTAGATCTATTTTAGACTTCTAATGAATCTCAATTTTGTTTTCCATACTGGTTGTACAAACTTACGTTCCTACCAACAGTATATTAGGGTACTTTCTCCTCACATCTTTGGCAGCATTTATTATTTTTAAAATTTTTGCTTGATAGTCATTCTAAATGAGATGAAGTCAAACCTCACTGTGGCTTTTCTTTACATTTCCCTGATAGCTAGTGATCCTGAATATCTTTTCATGTAACTGTTGGCCATTTGTATTTTATCCTTTGAAAAATGCCTGTCCATGACCTTTGCCCATTTCTTAACTGGATTATTTGTTTTATTGATGTTGAGTTTCTTTATAGATCCTGGATAATAATCCTGTATCAGTTGCATGGTGTGCAAATAATTTCTTCCATTCTGTAAGTTGCCTCTTTGTTGAATGTCTCCTTTGCAATACAAAAGCTTCTAGCTTGATGGAATCCCATTTATGTGTTTTTCTTTTATAGCCTGGACTCACAGGGTCTTTTCCAAGAAGTCTTTGCCTAGGCAAACATCTTGCACTGTTTTCGCAATGTTTTCCTCTAGTAATTTGATGGTTATCAGGTCATAGATTTTTATTCTTAACCCATTGTTAGTTGATTTTTGTATAAGGTGTGATGTAGTGGTTTTGTTTTATACTTCTGCATGAAAAGATATGATTTTCCCAACATGAATTGTTGAAGAGGCTATCCTTTCTCCAGGGATTGATATTTTGATTAGGATCACACTGAATCTGTAGATGGTTTTCTACAGAATTGACATTTTGATGATATTCTTCCATTTCACGAACATGGAGGATTCTTCCATTTTTTGTATGTATCTTTTATTTCTTTAACATTTTATAATTTTTCAGTGTAGAGCTCTTTCAAATCCTTGATTTAATTTATTCCAAGGTATTTAACTTTTTTGTAGATGTTGTGAATGGTGCTAATCTTATAAGTTCTTTCTCAGCTGTAGCTTTTTCCTATATACAAAAAGTATTGATTTTAAATGCTGCAACTTTACCAAAGTCTCCTGTGAGTCCTGATAGACTCTGAGTGGAGTCTTTTGGTTTCCCTTTTTATAGGATCATATCATCTGAAAACAGAGATAATTTAATTTCCTCCTTTCCAATTGTATTTTTTGATTTATTTTTCTTGCCTACTGGTTGTGGCCAAAATTTCCAGAACTATATTGACTAGCAATGGTGAAAGTGGGCATCCTTGTCAGGTCATGGATGTTAGTGGAAATGCATTCAGCTTTTCCCCATTCAATAGGATGCTGGCTATAGTTTTGTGATATATTGCTTTGATTGTGTTGAGAAATATTCCTTCTCTACCCAATTTGCTTTAAGGTTTGTATCATGAAAGGATGTTGTATGTAATCAATGGTTTATCCGCATTTGTTGAGATGATCATTTGATTTTCATTTCGCTAATTTGTTAATGTGATGTATCACATTTACTGGTTTGTATATGTTGAACCACCTTGCATTCACCTGTAACTGTAATCTGTGATCAATGAGTGGGTGCTTAAGGAAAATTGCCATAGAAAAATGTGAAAAATAAAAATGTGTATAATATTTTAATATGGAGGCATGGCACATTAGGTAAGAAATTGCTACCCTAAGCTACTTGGGAAAATATATACACAGTATCAATGTCCATAAAGATGTTAGGTCTGAAGATGAGTTACTTCTGATTTGTTTCTATCTGTTAAAAATAATTTGCTTCTGATCTACTGTTAATACTGATAAAGCATTTCAATTTATAGTATGTATTTCATTAGTATTTCAGATTATGTGATTTTTTTCTATAAATAGCCTTTCCACCTTGAAAAAATAAAATCACTCATTCACATATAAGAGTAATGAAATTAGCTGGCGCCGTGGCTCAACAGGCTAATCCTCCGCCTTGCGGCGCCGGCACACCGGGTTCTAGTCCCGGTCGGGGCGCCGGATTCTGTCCCAGTTGCCCCTCTTCCAGGCCAGCTCTCTGCTGTGGCCCAGGAGTGCAGTGGAGGATGGCCCAAGTGCTTGGGCCCTGCACCCCATGGGAGACCAGGAAAAAGCACCTAGCACCTGGCTCCTGCCATCGGATGAGCGCGGTGCGCCGGCCGCGGCAGCCATTGGAGGGTGAACCAAAGGCAAAGGAAGACCTTTCTCTTTGTCTCTCTCTCATTGTCCACTCTGCCTGTCAAAAAAAAAAAAAAAGTAATGAAATTAGATAGACCCTCTACTCTTTGCAGTCTCTCTCTATTTTTGTACCTTACATATAATAATCATTGGGAAATATTGCTTGAATAATATAATAAGGGAATAAGTGAATGAATGAAGTTTCCCTACACGGGAAAAGCTTTATATTTCTTGAATGAAATGTGAGAACAAATAACTACAATTAAATTTAAGAACAAGATTACTGTTAAGACACAAAGTAATATGATTGAGGAGAGTCAGTACAGGGAGTAAATATGCTATCCCTGGTCTTAAGATTGAATTGTCTTTTTTATAGTCTCATTATCTCAGTTACTGTATAGGTATATATAGTATGTACTTTTCATATAATCTGATGGTCTTTGTCAAATAGAGCCCCCAATTTTCCTCAGGAAAAATGATATGGTTGTCAGTAAAATGCAATAAAATTCTCTTCATCCTAATATAGAAAATTAAATTGTAGGCCCCACAATTTACCTAGGGAATAAAGCCTACCTCCCAAAGTATAAAAGTCTTCAAAAAGTTGATGAAAATATGTCAGATGTAAAACTAGGCATGAATTTCAAATTCTGGCACCAGAATAACCTTTGAATTCAATTTTTCCCAAATTTTTTGAAGTCCTCTCCCATCCATATTGCCCATTGAATTGATTCTTTCTAGATACTAGTGTGTTTCCTACAGACACTTGCTGAATAAGGCCTGGCACTGCTATTTATAGTTCTAGACTTCTCCTCCCCCTGTAGAGGCCGCAGTACCTGGACTAAGCTGAAGAAGCCATATTTTAGGTGACTATAGTTTTCACAAGAGTTTCTGAAGTTTTCATTTACTCTGTATTCAGTAGCTGTTCAAAGATAGGCCTGTTACACCCTTCTCTAAGTTGCATATCCATTAACAAAATGGAGATAACTTGTATATTTCTCAGAGCTTTTATATTATTTCTTAATAACTTTAATATAATTGTAAAGATTATGATATAATTTTATTTATAATTTAATTAATACAATTTCTCAATAAACATCCTTGATTTATTGATAGCTTTATATTCCAATTCAGGGTATTTCTTTCTTGGTGGAACATCAGCCCTTTAAAATGACACGTGTTCCTTTTTCACTCTTTTTTAAGTAATGCAATCAGAGAAATACAGCAAAAGTGAAACAGAAATGTTAGTGGCATATTTATTCAATGTAGAGGTTCCATAATGGGCTTTGGAATCTGAAGAACTGGCCTTGAAATTTGGTTTTGTTATTTAACATAGATGAATGCTATGCTAATCCCATACATGAATGCTAGTCTGAATGTTGGAGTTCTCCCAAAATTCCTGTATTGATATCTAATAATCACTGTGATGTTGTTAAGAGGTGACTGGGGCTCTGGTCTCATAAATAGGATTATTGACATGATAAAAATGGCTCTAGAAAGCTGTAAGCTGCCTTGACGTTCTCAATTTGTAGGAACATGGCAAAGATGACATCTATGAAGCAGGCCCCCAGTACACAGCAAGTTTGCTGTCGACCTCTGTTTAGATCCCTAGCCTCAAAAATGATGGGACATAAATTTATCGTTTATGAGCTACCTAGTTTATGATATTGTGTTGTACAGACCAAATGAACTATGACATTATATTATAGGATATACTTACATAATCTCTGAGAGATAATTTATACCTGTTTTCTTAATACTTTTGCAACTTAGAGAAAGCAAATTTGAACAGCTATTAAATACTAAATTTGAACAGCTATTAAATACACAAAAAATGTCTTGTGAAGCTTTGTCATTAACATAGCTTATCACCATTCTTTCATAAAAAATTATAAAGTCATGGTGTTGATCAAATACAACCTCTTTTATTCAGAGTATTGGTTGCAATACTTAAGACATCCATTTTTACCACTTGTACATGAAAAACCCACAACATTTAGTTGTTAATGTGATGATAAATAATTTAAGATAATGTGTTATTCAATGTTTATATCTACTTATCTTGTAAACTATAATAAATATTATATTACCTAAATAATTGGTACTACATAATTCCCTTTGTATTGGAATATTTTAACAAAGTGAATTCCTCTTACAAGTTACATGCTTAGTAATATTTATATTCAGACTGTTTATAATATAATCCACATGTTATGTGATAGTTTATATTATATGACAATGACCTTTTCCTGTTGAGATATGACAAGATTACTGATAGTGATAGTGCAGTTATTCCATTAGTATAAATCAAATATAGATTATATATATATATATGTATATATATATTCACATCTATAATTACATGTAGCACCTACATTTTGTTTTGTTTTCATGGAGACAATAGAAGTGCAATTTCAAATCCAGTGACATTAGAGATGTTATTCAGGTATTTCAGAGGTTAAATAAAAACCTGTATAATAGTCTTAACACATGTAAGGGAGACAATTCTTCTGGAAGCATTTAAAGATGATATTTGATAAGTTAGTTCAAATTCATATTAAATAAATACATATATGTATAGAAGGGCCTGTGATAGTTAAAGTGTCATCCTGGAACCTCATGTGGCAAGTGACTATAGAGAACACTGTCTCCAAAGCAGTCCCCAAATCTGAGCCTGGGATACCTAATGTTGTGACTTTGGTTACGTGACAACATTTTCAATATTCCTTCTTTAAAATTATTTTATAATGAGTTTTGCAGTACTTTGTGAACTATAGGTAACTCCTATCTAAGAGACTGATGTGTGATGGACATTTAGGAAATGGTACATGTTTGTAAAGTTCAAACACTTTGATCTACCACTTAGGCTTGAACTAAAGAGAAAAAGTTCCATTATTTTAATGTAATGCAGTTTAACTTAGTTCATGCTTTAGAATATCATCATGCCTTCATGCAGTCTACTCAATAAAAATTAAGCAAAGATGTATGTGACATTAGTTTCTAAGTTCAACTCATTTAAAAGGGTCTTTTTTTATACTCTGACTTTTCATTATTTTATTTAAAAAGCGGAGCGGCAAGATGGCGGAATAGGAAGGGAGCACACCGATAGTCTGGGGAGAGACAGTTTAATAAAAGTGGAGATACTGCAGGTTCAAGGAAGAGTAGGGGAAGATACAGCAGAGAAAACCCTTCCGGAACTGGAGATTCACAGTGGACCTGTGTGGAGAGCGTGGGAGGCCGCAGTTTGGGACACCAGCAGCAGATTCAACACACCAGCGCTGGAACGCGAGGTGAGCAGAACTTCAATAGCCCGAGATACCAGGAGGGAAGTGGAAAAGGGAGCCTAGAGCGAACAAGGCTTGAAACCCTGCAGGGAAAAGTTCACCAGGCTAACTAGAAGAGAGAGAGAGAGAGGGAAAAAAAAAAAAGTGACCCGTACGGACACGAGCTTCTCTCTCTCCGCCCACCTCTCAAAGGTGAGCAAGACAAAGAGCAGGCGCCATTTTGGAATACGTCATAAGCAGGGCGACCTCGGGTCTGCACCGGCCCCAAGCCTAGCAGAAAAACCTGACTCTGGGTGGGAGGGGTGAAATAACAGGAGATTAGAACCTAATGAATGTGTGGTGCTAATGAACTGAGACTGTGAAAAAAGAGATGGTGGGGGAGAGAACTCACGGAAATCACGAATTCATGTGAGTACTCTCCAGAGACGCTACAGTTCAGTAGCCTTGGCAGCCCAGTGGGAGACTACAGGAGAATCTCAGCCCACACAAAGGGCCGCAAAGATTCCCTCTCTGGTCCTTGGGAAAGAGCTTCCAATCTCTGGCTCCTGTGGGTATATCATTCACCTGCTAACCACCCCCAATTCCATTCAGCTGTGTGGAATTACTTCCCTTTTGAACCAAAAAAAAAAAAAAAAAAGTAACAGAGAGAGATTTACCACGCCTAACCTGGGAGTGTCTCCTTTGACACACCCTCAACCCTGAGGAACCAAACAGAGCTCTCAGGCCACACCCATCTCAAGCCTCTAAGGCTCCATCAAAAGCAGACAGTCCACTTAATCTAGAGTCATAGTATAACAAGAAAAAAACACCACAGTGAAGAAACCAATATGCCAAACAACAAACGCAAAAACCGAGGTAATAAGAACAAGGAAGACACTATGGCATCCCCAAATGAAAAAGACACCCCAATTCAAGATTATGAAGATGATGAGATAGAAGAGATGCAAGAAGCAGATCTCAAAAAATTGATAAGAACACTAAGAAGTACTCAAAAACAAATTCTTGAACTACAGAAATCCTTAATGGACAAGGTAGAAAATCTCTCTCATGAAATTGAAATATTAAGGAGAAATCAAGCTGAAATGAAACAACTAGTAGAACATGAAACTGTGATAGTGACGAGAAATCATAATGAAGTGAAGAATTCAATAGATCAAATGAAAAACACATTAGCATTACAAACAGAATGGGTGAGGCAGAAGAGAGAATATCGGACTTAGAAGACAGAGCACAGGAAACTATACAGTCAAACCAAAGAAAAGAAGAGGAAATTAGAAATCTAAAAAATATTGTTGGGAATCTACAGGATACTATTAAAAAACCCAACATTCGAGTTCTAGGAGTTCCTGAAGGCATGGAGAGGGAGAAAGGATTAGAAGGCCTTTTTAGGGAGATACTAGCAGAAAATTTCCCAGTTTTGGAGAAGGACAGAGACATCCTAGTACAGGAAGCTCATAGAACCCCTAGTAAACATGACCAAAAGAGGTCTTCACCACGACATGTTGTAATTAAACTCACCACAGTGAAACAGAAAGAAAAGATCCTAAAATGCGCAAGAGAGAAACGTCAAATTACACTCAGAGGATCTCCAATTAGACTCACAGCAGACTTCTCATCAGAAACCCTACAAGCTAGAAGGGAATGGCAAGACATAGCCCAGGTACTTAGAGAGAAAAACTGCCAGCCCAGAATATTATATCCTGCCAAGCTCTCATTTGTGAATGAAGGTGAAATAAAGACCTTTCATAACAAACAAAAATTGAAAGAATTTGTTGCCACTCATTCAGCTCTGCAAAAGATACTTAAAGATGTGTTACACACAGAAACACAGAAACACGGCCATCAACATGAAAGAAGGTAAACGAAGGGAACCTCACGGCAAAAGATCACAGGGAATTCAAAGCATACATTTGGATAAAGAAATTATGGGACATGTACTCTATAGAATACTATACAGCAGTCAAAAACAATGAAATCCGGTCATTTGCAATAAGATGGAGGAATCTGGAAAACATCATTCTGAGTGAATTAAACCAGTCCCAAAGGGACATATATCATATGTTCTCCCGATCGGTGACAACTAATTGAGCACCAAAGGTGAAACCTATTGAAGTGAAATGGATACTATGAGAAACAGTAACTTGATCAGCTCTTGTGCTGACTGTTGTTGTACAATGTAATACTTTATCCATTTTAGTAATTTTTTTATTCTAGTACTATTGGTTGAACTCTGTAATTAACAAACAATTATTCTTAGGTGTTTAAATTTTAACAGAAAAGTGATCCCTGTGAAATATAAGAGTGGGAATAAGAGAGGGAGGAGATGTACAATTTGGGACATGCTCAATCAGAACTGCCCCAAATGATGGAGTTAGAATTGTGCCAGGGAATTCCAATACAATCCCATCAAGGTGGCATGTACCAAGGCCATCTCACTAGTCCAAGTGATCAATTTCAGTTCACAATGGATCACACTGATAGGTGTAAGAGTCAAAGGGATCACACAAACAAGACTAGTGTCTGCTAATACTAACTGATAGAATCAAAAAGGGAGAGAATGATCCAACATGGGAAGCGAGATACACAGCAGACTCATAGAATGGCAGATGTCCTAAATAGCACTCTGGCCTCAGAATCAGCCCTTAAGGCATTCAGATCTGGCTCAAGAGCCCATGAGAATATTCTAGGCATGGAAAGCCAAGACACTCTGGGAAAAAAAGAAGACCTAAATGAAAGTTCTCTGCGAGTGAGATCCCAGTGGAACGAATGGGGCCATCAAAGAAGGAGGTACCTTTCTCTGAAGGTAGGAGAGAACTTCCACTTTGACTATGACCCTTTCAGAATAAGATTGAAGTCAGCGAACCCTAAAGGCTTCCATAGCCTTGGCAACTCATGACTAGACCCTAGGGAGATTACTGATGCCATAAACAAGAGTGTCAAATTGTTAAATCAACTTCAGGAGTCACTGTGTACTTACGTCTCATGTGGGATCTGTCCTTAATGTGTTGTCCAATGTGAAGTAATGCTATAACTAGCACTGAAACAGTATTTTACACTTTGTGTTTCTGTGTGGGTACAAACTGATTAAATCTTTACTTAGTATATACTGAATCTATCTTCTGTATATAGATAATTAAAAATGAAAAAAAATCTTGGTGTTAAATTGGAAATTGCCTAGAAAATTAATCAATTTTTTAAAAAAATATATCATGTAGGATCTCTGTCCTTAATGTGCTATACATTGTGAATTAATACTATAACTAGTACTCCAACAGTATTTTTCACTTTGTGTTGCTATGTGAGGGCAAACTGTTGAAATCTTTACTTAATATATAGTAAACTGATCTTCTGTATATAAAGAGAATTGAAAATGAATCTTGATGTGAAGCAAGGGGAGAGGGAGTGGGAAAGGGGAGGGTTGCGGGTGGGGGGGAAGTTATAGGGGGGAAGCCATTGTAATCTATAAGCTGTATTTTGGAAATTTATATTCTTTAAATAAAAGTGTTATAAAAAAAATACTTCAAATGATACTGAAATGTATAAAGAAGAGTTCAGTAAACACAGATTGAATAATTTTTAATACTCTCATACTTGCTTCATATGCAAATGTACATATTTATGTATATACATGCATTATGTTTGAAAGCAGTCATGCATATATTAATATATAATGTGGAGGCTGGCACCATGGCTCACTTGGTTAATCCTCCGCCTGCGGCACCAGAATCCCATATGGGTGCCGGGTTCTAGTCCTGATTGCTCCTCTTTCAATTCAGCTCTCTGCTGTGGCCTGGGAAGACAGTGGAAGATGGTCCAAGTGCTTGGGCCCTGCACCTGCATGGGAGACCAGGAGGAGGCACCTGGCTCCTGGCTTCGGATCAGTGCAGCACTGGCCGTAGCGGCCATTTAGGGGTGAACCAATGGAAGGAAGACCTTTCTGTCTGTCTATCTATATCTCTACCTGTCAAATAAGATATATATATATATATATATGGAATATATGACAAAGATCCTAAAATAAGGAAATAGTGATAATATTTTATAACGGGTATAATTCCATGAAGACTATGTATAAATATTTATAAACCAAATAACATGCCATCCACAAATTTTTCTCATCTATATACACTTTATATAGAGAAAGGTACACAGATACACACACACACACACACACACATTTTTACATCTCAGGTATTAGAGAAAATGTGTGGCATTTTTCTATGGTTCATTTCACTTTGAAAAATTACCTCTAATACTGTTCATTTTGTTACAAATGTCAGAATTTGATTTTAATACCTTAATAACAAAATGTTTTTATATATTCACCCATTAAAGGATATCTTGTAGGTTCCATTTCTTCATTGTTATGGGTTGTGTTGCAATAACATGTAGATACATCTGTCATAAGCTGACTTCATTTCCTTTGGATATGTTCCCAGAAGTGAGATGCTGTGTCATATGGAAGATCTAATTTTAGTGTTTTGAGAAATCTCCATATTGCTTTTTATAATGGCTGTACTAATTTTCATTACTGCGAACAGTGTATTAGTGTTCCCAGTTCCCTATATCCTCATCAGCATTTGCTATTTCTTGACATTTAGATAACAGTCAACCTAACTGGAGAGAGATGATGCCTCACTGTGGATTATATTTGCATTTTCCTGATGGCTTGTGATACTGAGTATTTAAAAATGATTTATTTACTGATGCATTTGAAAGAGTAACAGAGGTCTTCCATCAGCTGATTCACTTCCCAGCTGTCCACAACAGCCAGGGATGAGGAGGGCCAAAGACAGTAGCCAGGAACCCTATCCTGGTATCCCATGTGGTTTGCATGGCTCCGAGTATTTGGATCAACTTTTGTCTTTCCAGGTGTGCTAGCAGGAAACTGGGTCAGAAACAGGGCAGCTGGGACTTGAATCAGCACTCTGGTATGGGATGCTGACATTGCAAATGACAACATAACCTGCTATACCCCAATGTAGGCCTATTGAGCATTTTTTCATGTTTTTCACTTTTTTTGTGACTGCATTTCTTCTTTAGATAATACACTTGATCTAAGCCAAAAGGCTAAGGAGCATTGTGTATTCTCCTTTAGAAAAGTGTCAGTTTAGATACTTTCTCATTTCATAACTGGCTTGTTTTGTTGTTGAAATTCTTTAGATCCTTATAGTTTCTGGATATTATTCCTTTACCAGATTCAGTTTGCAAATATTTTCTCCCATTCAGTGGGTTGTACTGATTGATTCCTTTACTGTGAAGAAACTTTTATTTTGATATGATCTCTTTTGTCTAATTTTGCTTTTATTGCCTGTGCTTGGGATTTCAGAAAAAAAAAAAGTTGCCTATGCCAATGTCTTAAAGTGTGTCTCCTCTTTTCCTCTAATAGTGGCATACATTCAGGTCTTAAATTTAGATCTTTGATCCAATTTAAGTTAATTTTTGTGTAGGGTTGATGGGACCAGGCTTCATTTTAAACTTCTGCATATGGACACCTAGTTTCCCCTTTGCCATTTATGAAAGAGACTGTCCTTTCTCTAGTGACTGACTTTAGCATATTTGTCAAATCTAAGTTGATTAGAGATGCATAGATTTACTTCTGGGATTTCTAGTCTGTTCCAAACAAGTTTGTGTCTATATTTGTGACACTGCGACTATCAGACTGTCCTACTACAATGGTTCCATAGTATGCCTTAGAATCTCTTATTGTGATGCCTCTGGCTATATTTTTATTGTTCAAGATTCCTTTGTTTATTTGAGGTCTTTTTGTATTCACATGAATTTTCAGATTGTTTATACTAATTCTCTGAATACTATCCATGGTATTTTTATGGGGATTGCATTGAATTTATAAATCCCTTTGGGTACTAAGGACTTTTTGATAATATTAATTCTTCCAATCCATGAACATAAAGATCTTTCCTTTCATTGTATATCGTTCAGTTTCTTTTATTGTTTTGTAATTTTATTGTAGGGGTCTTTCACATCTTTGGTTAAATTTGTCCCAAGGTACTTCATTTTTTTTTCATAATTAGTGTAAATAGTATTGCTCTTGTAAATTCTTTCTCAGCAAGAACATTTTGGTGTTTAAAAATGCAACTGAGTTTTGTGTGTTGATTTTGTATCCTGCAACTTGGTTGAATTCACTTATTAGTTCTAGTAGTTTGTTCATGTAGTCTGAAAACAGGGATAATTTGACTTTTTTATTTTTAAAGATTTATTTATTTGAAAATCAGTGTTACACACATGGTGGGGGGGGGTTCCATCCAATGGTTCACTCCCTAATTGGATGCAACGGCCGGAGCTGTGCCGATCCGAAGCCAGGAGTCAGCAGCTTCTTCCAGGTCTCCCACACAGGTGAAAGGGCCCAAGAACTTGGGCCATCTTCTTAGAGTGTAACATAGGGGTCTTGTTTCTTCCTTCTGTGTGCAGAAATCGATTTTCCCAATATCATTTTTTGAAGAGGATGTTCTGTCTTTAGGGAGGGATTTGAGCTCATTTGACAAAGATTACTTGGTTGTAGATGTGTGGATTAATTTTAGGGTTTCTATTTCTGTTCCGTTGATCCATTGATCTATTTCTGTACCAGTATGAGGCTGTTTAATCAAAACAACCCTGTGGTGTGTCTTGAAATCTGCAATTGTGATGCCTTTGAATTTGTATTTATTGTTTAATGTTGCTATGTCTACTCAGTGTCTCCTTTGTTTCCATGTGAAGTTTAGGACTGTGTTTTCTACATCTGAGAAGAATGCCCTCAGTATTTTGATTGGGATTGCATTGCGTCTGTATGTTGCTCTAGTTAATGTGGTCATTTTGATATTAATTCTCCAATGCATGTGCATGGAAGATTCTTCATGTTTTGTGTCTTTTATTTCTTTATTGTTTTGTAACTTCTCATTGTAGAGATCTCTCAAATCCTTTGTTAAATTTATTCCAAGTGATTTAAATTTTTGCAGTTATTGTGCATGTTACTGGTCTCACAAATTCTTTCTTAGCCATAGCATTGCTAGTGAATATGAATACTATTGATTTTAGTGTGTTGATTTTTATGTCCTGTAACTTTACCAAATTATCCTATGCGTTCTTATAGTCTTAGTGGAGTCTTTTTGTTCCCCTTCCTATAGGATCATATCATTGCAAAATAGGGATAATTTGACTTTTTATTTCCAATTTGTATCTCTTTTCTTGCCTAATGTTTCTGGCTAAAATTTCCAGAACTATACTGAATAGTGCTGTTGAGAGTAGGCCTGCTTTTCTGATTCAGATCTTAGTAGAAATGCTTCCAGGTTTTCCCCATTCAATATGATGCTGGCTATGGGTTTGTCATATATTGTCTTGATTGTGTCAAGGTATGATCCTTCCATATTCAATTTTGTAAAGTTTTTTATTCATAAAAGAATGTTGTATTTTATCAATTGCTTACTTTGTTACTATTGAGATAATCATATGGTTTTAACCTTCAGTTGGTTAATTCTATTTATCATGTTTATTGTTTTAAGTATGTGGACCACCCCTGCATCACACTTGATCCACTTGGATGATTTTTGATGTGTTGTTGGATTTAATATTTTGTTGAGGATATTTGCATTTGTGTTCATCAGGAATATTGGTCTATAGGTCTTTTTCTTGCTGGTATCTTTTTCTGATTTTGGAATGAAGGTGATGTTGACCTCATAGAAAGTCTGGGAAGATTCCCTGCTTTTGAAAGTTTTGAATAGTTTAAGAATCATTGGAATTAGGTCTTCTTTAAAAGATTAATAAAATTCAGCAAAGAGGTCATCCAGTCCTGGGCTTGTTTTTGTGGCAATTTATTATTAATTTAATCTTTATCTTGGTTATTGATCAATTCAGCTTTTCTATGCCTTCATGCCTCAACTTTGGTAAATTTTTTGTGTCCAGATATCCTCTTCAAGATTTTTGAATTTGTTGGCATTTAGGCATTTGTAACAATTGCTGACAGTTCTTTTTATTTCTCTGGTATCAGTTATAACATCCTTTCATCTCTGATTTTACTAATTTGAATCTTCTCCCCTATTTTTGTGTAGTTGGACCAATGGCTTATCCATTTTGTTCCCTTTTTCAAAAAAAAGTTTCTCACTTCCCTGATCTTTTGTATGGCTTTTTAGTATTCCACATTTGTTTCTTCTCTAATTTTTATCGTTTCTTTCTTCCGACTAATTTTGTTTTTGCTTTGCACTTGTTTTTCTAGGTCATTAAGAGACATTGTTAGATCATTTAATTGATACCTTTCCAATTTCCTAATGAAGGCACTATTTGCTGTAAACTCTCCTCTTAACATTGTTTTTGTTATATCAAGTAAGTTTTGATGTTGTCATTTTCATTTGTTCTAAAAATTTTTATTTCCCTTTTGATTTAATGTATGGCCTCCTATTTACTCATTGGCATTGTCTTCAGTGTCCATGTGTTTATTTTCTAACGTTTCTAACGTTGTTAATTTTCAGCTTCACTGCATTTTGGGCAGAAAACTGCATGCATGGTATGATTTCAATTTTTCTGAATTTGTTGAGACTTGTTTTATCGCTTAGTATATCATCTATCCTAGAGAATGTTCCATGCACTGATGAAAAGAATGTGTATTCTGTCACTCTGAGATGAAGTGTTCTGTTGGTTGATACAGTTGGTTAGCTGTGTTGTTCCTGTGTTGTTGTTTTTTGTCTGATTTGTCCATTGATGAAAGTTGGATGTTGAAGTTCCATATTATTATTGTACTGAAGCCTTTTCTCTTTATAGATCTATTAATATTTGTTTTAAATAGCTGGGTGCCTTAGAGTTGGGTGAATAAACATTTAGTATGTTTGCATTTTCTTGTTGAATTGACCCCTTAATCTTGCATAACAGCCTTCTTTGTGAAAAGGTTTTGTCTGGAAGTCTTTTGTCTGATATGACAATAGTTATCCCTGCTCATTTGTCCTCCATTTTCATGGATTATCTTTTTCTATCTTTTAACTTTCAATCCTGTGTCTTTGTTGATGAGCTTTGTTCTTGTATGCGGCATATAGGTGGGTTTTGTTTTATAATCCATTTAGCCATTTTTTAGAGAATTTTGTCCATTTACATTCAAGGTTATTATCAATAAGAATGACTCGACCCTGCCATTTTCCTATAAACATTCCCGTTTGTTTTGGATTTCTTTTTTTTTGTCACTAGTAAATTTTCTGCCTCACATTCTTTCATAATACTACTTATCTTTCTCTGTTTTTGTGTGAAGTACGTCCTTAAGTATTATTTGTAAGGCTGGCTGAGTGGTGACATTCTTTCGATTTTGCTTGTCTTCAAAGTTCTTTATTTCATCTTCATTTGTAATGACAGCACTGCTGGGTAAAGTATTCTGGGTTGACAATTTTTTTTTTTTTTTGCTTTTTTTCTTTTAGGACTTGGACTCTCTCTCATTCTCATCTACCTTGTACAGTTTCTGATGCAAAATTTGCTGGTAAACTAATTGGAAATCTCTAAAGGTAGTCTGGCATTTCTCTCTTGCACATTTTAGGGTATTTTCTTTATGTTTTACTTTTAAAAGTTTGTAGTATGTTATCAGAAAATTTTTTTCTGATCATGTTTTTTGGGAATCTATTTGCTTCCTTTACTTAGATGTCTGTCTTTTACAAATGGGGATGTTTTCTGCTATGACTTCATTGAATAAGTTTCCTAAGCTATTTTTCCTCATTCCTTTGGAAACTCGTAAGGCATGTATATTTGGTTGTTTCGTGGTATTCCATAGATGCCAAACATTGTTTACAGTTTTCTTTTTCATTTTTTTTTCTTTTCTGCTTGACTGAGATATTTCAAATCATTTATCTTCTATCTTGGATATTCTTTCTTCTGCCTCACCAAGTCTGTTAAAGCTTTCCACTATATTTTTTTAACTTGGCATGCTGAATTCTTCATTTCTAATATTTTGACTGACTTTTCTTTTATATTTCTATCTCCCTACAGAATTTCTTGTGACACACAGATTTCCTTATTTCATGTAACTGCTTCTCTGTGTTTTTGAGTAATTCTACACTCATTCTTTTGAATTTATTTTCAAGCATTTCTTAAATATCCTGATCTTCTCAGTCCTTAGAGTTTCATCGTGTTCCTTTGGGGGAGTCAAGTTTCTTGCCTTCCACATTAATTTTTATCTGTTGGGGAATCAGTTGTTAGTATTCTCTTCTGAATATTGTACCTTTGTGTCTTGGTGGAATGCCTGCAGGTTACAGCAGATATCCAGACACGTACGCTCTGGCCACCATTTTTGGGTGGGATGAGTATTCAGTGACACCCAAATTAGACATGGTTGTCAGTGGGGGGAGGGGACAATCATGATAGCTGGCTTGTTCACAGCCCTGCCCTTCTCTGTGCCATGGTGAACCAACATTCACTGCCTAGAGTAAGCTCACAGTGCCTACACACCCCACCTGCTCAGCTGCATGAATTGCATATAGTACCTAAGCATTCTTTTGTGAGAGTGTGGAGTCCTCCATGAGATCCCTCTCCAGCACTCAGGGAGTTCCGAGCATCCAGAGTTTAAACAGGGATGTCCTTCTCTGTTTCACGGCCTAGGCAGAATTTATATAGTGATAGGATTCCAACAGTCACAGGATGTAGGTGTTCCATTCTCTGCCCTGAAGTCTTCCATTATGTTGGGTGAGCTGCCTGGCAGAGGTTGGTTGGAGCCTCACTTTAGCAAGTAAGTCTGGTACTATGTTGGGGGAGGGGAGGAAAGCAATATTGCTTCCTGGACCTAAGAGGATACCCTGCCCTCCACCAGATCTCCTGGCTGGACTCAAAGTCAGTGAGGACTGCGGTTTTCCCTCAGACAAAATCATCAGTGGCATGTGGGCCCCTGCAGCCTCCTCTCACCTTGCTCTGGGAAGATGACATTTTCCCTGCTGGCCACTGGCCGTGGAGTCACTGGTAGTACATAGACAATGGCTGCTTGTTTGTACACTGTCCTAGCTGCTCCACAGAGTCTATTTTATGTACATTTTCCCCTGGAAATGAGCCCTTTGATTTTCTGGTATCTACCTGTGGCTATAATCAGTGTGTCTTCTCCATATTGGCCCACCTTAGATCCTCTTTAAAGTCAGCTTTGTCTGACATAAATATATCTATATCTACTTGTTTTAGGTATCCCTTTGCACGGAATATATTTTTCCATATTTTATTGCTGTGTCTTACATTTTTATTCATTCAGCAAAACTGTATCTTTTAATTAGGAAATTTAGAACATTTATATTCAAAGCTGATATCGATAAGCAATGACTTTGCTTAGGCACTCACCTTGAGAGTCTTCTCAGTGGCAGAACAGGTGAATGGTGGGCTTTTCTATTAAGCAGATTTTGAAAACTCCCTGACTTTTTAAAAAAAATATTTACATATCGGGAGGCATAAGAGACAGAGAAAGGGATAGACAGTAACAGAGAGAGAAAGAAAAGTCATTCCCTGTTTGTTGTTGATTTACTCCTCAAATGCTTACAGTGGCTGGGGTTGGGCCAGGCTCAAGCTATCAGCTGGGACCTTAATCTAGGTCTCCCACAAGGGTGGCAGGAACTCAATCACTTGGACATCACCTAATGACTTCCGGGTTTGCAATAGTGGAAACTACTCTACTCTCAGGACCTGGGAATGGAAATCAGGTATTCCGAGATAGAATATTTGTGTCTTAACTGCTAGGGCAAATGCCTTTTTTTTTTTTTTAAGTGCTCTTTTATGTTTGGCTTATTTCATTTAAAGTGATGTTGTTGGGGCCAGCGTTCCAGCATTGTGGTATAGCAGGTAAACCTGCTGGTGACGCCGAAATCACACATGGACACTAGTTCAACTTCCAGCTACTCCACTTCAGATTCAGCTCCCTGAAAATGGCCTGGAAAAAGCAGTGGAAGGAGGCCTAAGTGCTTGGGGCCCTGCTATGCAGTGGGAGACCTGGAGGAAGCTCCTGGTTCCTTTCTTTGGTCTGGCCCAGACCTGGCCAATGCAGCCATCTGGGGAGTAACTCAGGGGATAGTACATCTCTGTCTCTCTTCATCTCTGTAACTCTGACTTTCAAATACATAAACAAGTGACTTTTAAAAAGATAATGTTGTTTATTTTGTAATATATCCTTGCAATGTTAATAGTTTTTATTCTTTCTTGTGTGCTGATATAAATATTTAAAATGATAAAATTTCCTATTATTTTTATTTTTATTACATCCAATCAATCCAGGTAGGTAATTATTTTATGATACTTGTGTTAAGAAAATTTGCATGCAATATTATAGTTGCATGACTACATAAGGGATGTTAAAAGTGTACTTCAAGGGGCCTGCGCTGTGGTACAGCGGGTTAATGCCCTGGCCTGAAGGGCCAGCATCCCATATGGGCGCTGGTTCGAGACTCAGCTGCTCCATTTCTGATCCAGCTCTCTGCTATGGCCTGGGAAAGCAGTAGAAGATGGCCCAAGTCCTTGGGCCCCTGCACCTACATGGGAGACCCAGAAGAAGCTCCTGGCTTCAGATCGGCACAGCTCTGGTCGTTGCAGCCAACTGGGGAGTGAACCATCGGGTGGAAGACCTCTCTCTCTATCTCTCTTTCCCTCTTTCTCCTCTTTCGGTGTAACTTTGACTTTCTCTTTTTTATTTTTATTTTTTGACAGAGTGGACAGAGAGAGAGAGACAGAGAGAAAGGTCTTCCTTTGCCATTGGTTCACCCTCCAATGGCTGCAGTGGCCTGCGCACCGCACTGATCTGAAGGCAGGAGCCAGGTGCTTCCTCCTGGTCTCCCATGCGGGTGCAGGGCCCAAGCACTTGGGCCATCCTCCACTGCCTTCCTGTGGCACAGCAGAGAGCTGGCCTGGAAGAGGGGCAACCGGGACAGAATCCGGCGCCCTGACCGGGACTAGAACCCGGTGTGCTGGTGCCGCAATGCGGAGGATTAGCCTATTCTGCCGAGGCGCCAGCAACTTTAACTTTCAAATAAATAAACCTTTAAAAAATAAGTGTACTTTGAGATAGATATACACCCCTTCTCCATTAGGTGTTGGAGCTCTTGAAACGTTTTAGCTTTCTGATTTGCTATTAATTTCAGTCTCTTTTAAGTTCAAGTTTCTAAAATTAATTTTATATTTTAAAATATATTAGACTTTGTAACTTCCTTTATTACATTTATTATTAGTATTTGAGAAGTAGAAGCACACATCAACTTATTCACTACATAATATATATATCAATATAATCTAAAGTGCTTTACAAAATGTATCTATATATATCAATTATAGCTTCATCCTCAAATGTGATAGCTATGTTTTTCAGGGCTTCTGCATTCCTTGCACAATTTTTGTTCATAAGACCTATCCTGAACATAGAAAGGTTAAGTGAAATATTCACCCTTTGTGGTTTCTATCTTAATTTGATTATATTTCCTACAATTTTTATTTTCATGGGAGTTGCTACTTTGTAATTTACTGGATAGATTTTCTCTTATATGGGAAGGTATACTATTTTCTGTTGCGATGTCAAATAATCGACTTATTTTTCAATTCCTTGTTTGTATTCTAGGCAACAATGTTATGTACACATTCCCTCTTTTTCCCTGTGTCCTGCTTTCTGTTGTATGACTTCTTGTTTGGTCAATAACTTCCTTTGCATGTCTTTGTGCCGTAGCTTCCTGAAATTCATGTTTTGCAAGAGTCTTGGACAGTTTCTGGTGATTATTTAATTGCTCTTAATGTCATAAAAACTGGTAAATGTGAAATTATAATTCTCCTTTAAAGACAAAAAAGCCTTCAAAATTTCCATTTGATCATTTTCTTAACATCTAAATTGTAAAAAAAGATAGACTCAGGATGTTGAATTAATTGTGTTTCTGATTTATGAGATCCTTGTTTCCTATGATAGCTCATTGTGCCTCTAACATAAAGCATTTTTTATGATTTTTAAATTTTATTTTTTTTTTAAGGCAGAGTACAGAGAGAGAAGGAGTGATAGAAATACATATCTTCCATCCATGGGTTCACTCCCCAATGGACGCTATGGCTAGGGCTAAATGCAGGAGCATGGAACTCCATCCAGGTCTTCCAAATGAGTGGAAGGGCCCAAGCATTTGTACCATCTTCTGCTTTCCCAGGCACATTAGTAGGGAGCTGGATTGGAAGCAGTGTGGTTGGAACTCTAAGTGGCATTCTGATGGGGGAATGTCAGCATTTCAGGTGGTGGCTTAGCTGGGTGCACCAAAACACCAGCCCTAGCTTCTTTTTTATTTAATTATGCAACACATTAATGGAAAAAGCATCTTTGCCTCCATGTTAGATAATCAGAGAATTAGGAATGCTTTACTTCTGTAGTTCTTCATTCTTGACTTTCCAGTTTTTAACATTATTGACTAGGGATGTTAGACCCAGATATCACATGAAATACATCTATAAATTTGTATATGGTAATTAATGAATTAGTTGGACTAGTTAATTCAGGTTTCAAATAAATTTTAGAGCTAATTTTCCATGTAACCACTACTAAATCACTATATTGCTAACTAAGATTGCTTCAGGTATGAATTTCATCTTTTGACACCTGATTAAATTACATGGGCTTGTTTTGATGCATTTTGGTGTATTTGTAAATGAATGACAAAATCCTAACTCATACAAAAATTACTAATTGACTCAGGTAAGTAAAAAATATGGCTGTAGAGCTGGCTTATTTTATGAAGATTTATCTTTTGCATTTGAAAAGCAGAATTACAGAGAGAAGGAAAGAGAAGTGGGGGAGGGGGAGGGGGGAGGGGAAAGGGGAGAAGAGAGGGAGAGAGAGAGATATTTTTCATCTGCTTGCTTTTTCAGTCCCCAAATGGTCATAATAGCCAAACTTGGGCCAGGATAAAGCCAAAAGTTAAGAACTGCATCTGAGTCTCCCACATGGATGGCAGAGGTCTGAGTACTTGGGCCGTCTTCTGCTGCTTTGCCAGGCCATTAGCAGGGAGCTAGATTGAATGTAGAGTAGCCAGGCCTCCACCTGCTGCTCATAAGGGATGCTGGCCTTGCAAGCTGCAGCTGTGCTGCAGTGCTGGCCCCTCGTGTTATGATTTGATCTAAGGACCCAGCTTCCAAACTCCAGACTCAGTGTGCAGTTCCATGCCTAAGTCCAGCTTTCTCTGGATCAAGGTTTCCGTAATGACTACTGGTAGTTTATGCTGTTTCTGCTCAGCCACCTGGACTCCCTGCAATCTTGCTTCTCTGAACTGTTACCCATTGACACAGAGAAGTTGGTAAAATTCATTACTGGTAAGAGCGCAGGCAGCATTAAATTCTGATGGAATATTTCCAGAAATGTGTCACTGGCAAGAATAAATGGGGAAAAGTCTAATTTTTTAAATTCTGGAGTCCTCTCCCTAGTTTGTCATTGATATTAATGATTAGGTTTTCTGCAGTGCTTGTAGGCAGGCTTTAATTCTATAATCATACTTTCCTCACAAGCTTTCTTTAGCATGCATGGATTTTTTCCTTCCTTGGCTATATTTTCATTTCCATTTCTGTTATGCATTTTGTTTATTTCATCAGTTTATTTTTTAATTGCCTTCAAATTATAAAGAAATGATGTTTAAAATTTTTATCTATTTGGGTAGAGAATAGCTGTTGTTATGCTTTTCCTTTGCATCTTCAGAAGATTTTTTTCTTATTCCTTATGCTACAGAATCTTTTTATGAACCCCCTTGATGTTGTTTTTCCCCTCAGTTTATTGATCTTTAAGTGGTGCATAAAATACCATTGCCCTTATTCTTGTCTCTGGTATTCACAGAGCACACTTTCCTCATATTACCTGGCTGACAATGACCTTAGTCAACATATGCTATTATTTAACAGGCATCTAAGAAATAAAAATGCTGCTACTTAGCTATGATGATATTCTGCTATTGCTTAGCTATAGTATTGAAATTGTTGTAGAGTTTAAAATGATCTTTTTTAAAAAATTGGGTGACACTGTTTGCATCCCCTAAAACAGTAATTTGGTTAAAACTAATTGGTTAAGGAATTCCTAAAATTTATTCACACAGTGCTCCTTAATCAGTCTCATCAATGCCTACTTTCCAATATGTGTTCCAAAGAGATTTGATAGTGCAGCACTTATTTTTTAAAAGTATTCACTACTATCTCAGGGAATGTTTTTCCAAACATCTGACCTTTGTCCTGCAAGTTTTTCTGCCCTGATATTACTGAAGGTGTTAATAGAAAGCATTTAGGTTGTTGCCTGATAATGCATTCATGCGCATTCCCTCATCAAATGCCTTCACACAGTTGAAAGGCTGATGTGTCAAGGAGCTTCAAGAATGGCTCCTCCCAGTTCACGCATGGACAAGCAATTTACAGCTGCCCAGGAGTGTCTCTGTACAGGCAGAGATTGTAAAGCTCCATAGGTTATAGAATGAATTGTAGGAATAACTTCTAAAAACCTGAGCATCTTGAAATTAGTGAAATGTGGTACATATATGTGTGTATGTATATATATACGTGTGTGTGTGTGTAATCACATTTGTATATAGGTAACCATATTTATAATATTTATAGCTTTATAGTTACATATATATATATATATATACACACACATATATATTATTTTGGGAGTAGGGTGAGGTATATCTATGAATCTTAGACCTGGCTTGCTTAAAGTAGCGTGGTTCTCTATTTTTTCTTTGATTTTTCTATTGGTTATCATCATTTGTACAACACTTAACAGATAGTTATCCAAATGTAAAGATATATTACTCCTAATTATAAGTAGAGTTTTCATTTCAACATCTTCAGAATTGAGATTCTCTAATTTTATACTCACAATCAGAAAGCGTAGGCTGATACTAAGTCTATGGTCACTTTGATACTTGATCTATTGATGACTGTGTCAAATTCATGAAGTCTACACTCAGAGAATACTTCCTTCTCTTAGTAAGTTATCCTAAGTGAATCTGGAGCTTAAACTCTCTTCAGTAGTCATATTTTTATTTAACTATTATCAAAAGTAATATTTAATTCTGCTGATGGTACAGCCTACACTCTTTAGAGAATACTTCCACAGAAGGGTCCAAGCAGTATATATCTTCTGTAAAAGGTAATAGATCAACTTCTAAGGTATTTTAGAGTTTTAGGCTTTACATTTAAGTTTTAGTCAATTTTGATTTGGATTTTATGTATGGTGAGAGAAGGGTTCAACATCATTTTTTTCATGTAGTCTCCAACCAATGATTTCATGGAGGCAATGATTTCATGGATTTGATGTCAAAAGCACATGGGGACAAAATAAAAAAAAAAATAGGACCAGGTGCAGAAAGACAGGCACTCTATGATATCCCTCCATTTTAGGTCTGAAAAACTGATCTATATAAGTTGAGAAAATAATGGTAGTCACCACAGGCTGGAGATAGTAGCAGGGGTGGGAAGGAAGAAGGAATGAGGAATGGTTGATTAATGGTTTCTAAGTTATAGCTGCACAGGACTAAGAAGTTCTAGTGGTATACAGTAAGGTGACTACACATAAAATCCTGTATTTTTTCTTTTTTAAAAAATATTTGAAAGATTTGTAGAGAGGCAGAGACAGAGAAAGAGAGAAGTCTGTATCTGTTAGTTCACTCACCAAATGGCTGCAATGGCTAGAGCTGGGCTGATCCAAAACCAGGAGCCAAAATTTTCTGTATCTCCCACTTGGGTGCAGGGGCCCAAGGATTTGGGCCATCTCTGATGCTTTCCCAAGTCATAGCAGAGAGCTGGATTGGAAGTAGAGTAGCCAGACTTGAACTGGCACTTACATGGGGTGCTGGCACTTCATGTGGCAGCTTTACCTATTATGCCATAGTGATGACCCCTATTGTATATTTTTCTAAAAAGCAATTAGAAGAAAAGACTTTTACCACAAGAAAATACACATTTCAGGATATAGGTGTGTTTACCCTGATTTGAATATTATACAATATATGCAAATATTGAAACATAGCATAGTACACCATAAATATGTACAATTTTTATATGCCAGTTAAAAATAAACTAAAGGGACTCTATCATATTAAAATGTACCTGAATAGTCAACAGAATTTTAAAAAAATAGTCTATACCATGAGAGAAATATTTGTATAGGGCATATCTGCTAAAAGATTAATTTCTAAAATATATTTGAGGGGCTGGTGCCGTGGTGCAGAAGGTTAATCCTCCACCTGTGGCGCTGGCATCCCAGATGGGCGCCAGTTCAAAACCTGGCTGCTCGACTTCGGATCCAGATCTCTGCTATGACCTGGGAGAGCAGTGGAAGATGATCCGAGACCTGGGGCCCCTGTGCCCATGTGGGAGACCTAAAAGATGCTCCTGGCTCCAGCTTCGGATCTGCACAGCTCTGGAGGATCTCTCTCTCTCTGCCTCTACTTTCTGTGTAACTCTGACTTTCAAATAAATAAAAAGCATATTTGAAATATCTACATCTCAATAGATAAAAAATCTAATAACCTAATTTTAATAATGGACAAAGGATTTGGATAAATGCTTCTCCAAAGAAGACATACAAATAGTCATTAAGTATAGGGAAAAAGGTGTTATATATCACTAATCATCAGGAACATGCACATCAAGCAATACTGTTGTTTCACAACTATTTGGATGGCTATTTATGAAAAGAATAAATGATAAGTATTGGTGAGGAAGTAGAGTACCATTGCCTGGTACAATGTGGACGGGAATGTAAAATGGTGCAGCCATGGGAAAAATAAGAAACTTCTTATGCACTCCCTGATTTGTGGTAACTAATACACAGAGTACAAAAACATATATGATTGACACTGACATTTTGACATTTTATTATTGTTTGTGGGCCTTGTCTATATTTTTGAGCAATAGTGGTTTTTCTACTTACTGCTTGTTGAATTCTTTATGTAGTGGAGGGTTGAATTTCTGTTTATAAAGAAATTGAAAATATGTCATTGTAAAAGTAAGAGGAGTGAGGGTAGCAGTGGGCGATGGTATGATGGAAAGTAGCATTCATTATGTTCTAAAAATGTATATATGAAATATATGAAATTTATCTTCATGTAAAAATAGCAAAAAGTTTGTTTAAAAAATAGAATTAACATATTCAGCAAATAAGTGTGGAAATCAGTATCCTTAAGAGATATCAGCAGTACCATGTTCATTATATCATTATTAATAATAGCCAGGGTATGGAAACAACTCAAGTGACCATGGACAGACAAATTGAAATCTATATAAAAATACACATAATGAAACATTATTCAATCTTAGAAAAGAAGGAACTCCTATATGGCAACATGGGTTCACCTGCAGGCCAATATCCTGAGTGAAATAAGTCAACATGGTAGACAAATACTGCATGATTCTACTTACAGGATATATCTAAATTAGTCAAACTCATAGGCGCAAAAACTGTGGGACAAGTTGACAAGAACTGAGGAGTGGAGGAAATGGGTAGTTGAGAACTGTGGGTATAAAATTTCAGTTATTTAATCAAGATGATAAAGTTCAAGAGATCTATTGTAAAACATTGTATATATAATACTTAAAAATTTATTGTATATATAATACTTAAATATTATACTTAAGTATGTTAATACTTAAGTATATACTTAATACTTTTTATGTATTAATATATTAATACTTAAGTATATAATACCTGAAAATTTAAAAATTAGCTACTTAAAAATTTGTTATAAGTATGATCTTATTTATTACAATAAAAGAAGAAAAGAAAATATCTTAAGAAAGTGAGTCAGCACAGAGGAGAAAAGAGCTCTCATTTGACATTAAATTGGCATGGGTCTGATACTTACTGGTAAGAGGGCATTCAGCAATACTTCTCTGTGAATAAAATCCACCCCCACTGCAAAATTGAAGCAATCATACTATTGCTAATTTCACTCTAGATGGAAAATTTCGTGAAAGCAGAATCTTCGTGTGATTTGATTAACACCTAGAATCCATTTTTGATATTCAAGAATTATTCAATGAAGATGAACTTTGAGAGAAAGAGTGTGGATAAAATATCTTGCAAATAGTAAATATTTAACTAGTTGATCAACTATCCCAATTTGCTTGATACTCTACTGATACTGAAAGTCATGGATCCCAGGAAACTTTTCAGGTTTGTGCAGTTTGGAGGTGTTCACCTTACTAACTCAAACCAAGCTTGGTGCCAAATAAAATGCAGGATTGATTAAGATATTATTAAAGAATCTCATTGCTTTACCCTCTAGTCAAGACCACAGATATGAAAACAGATAAATTGCAATAAAATAAGGAGGTGTTATTATAGACCAGAGAAAGGTACAGCTAATGTGGCCCAAGGTTGTTGAAGACAGTTTTATTGGGAGAGTGCCACTAGGTGGCATCATGAAGACTGAGCAACTAAGAACTCTGGTGTTGACAGGTGCTTAGTTTTATTTTTCCAGGTACAAGTATGTTGGAGATTTATTGCTTCAGATCAAAGAACCTATAATGTCCATCTCTCAAGGAGTGAAAAATTATCTAAAAAATTCAGAAAAATATAGGAGAGTTAGCTGTTATTTCTATTTTCAGTAATGTTCAGAAACACTTTATTTCTAGAGAAAGTTAGCCCACAATATTACCTCTTAATAATAGACTGAGTGGAAGCAGTGGTGGAATTCCACTAATTTTGTAAAAATTATTACCACTAAATTTAAAAGGATGCTTTTTGATCACAGACTCTTTTGTATTGGCTAAGATCAGCAACACTAGTAAGTGATTAAAACATTGCTAATTTGCATATAAAATGTTGCAAATGAGATTTGGGTTTTAAATTATGAAGATGGAAAGGAAGAAGGAATGGTGAAATTGATATCTACATTGTCAGCCGACTAAATTGAGAATCTAGAGAGTTCAATGGCATATTCAAACATAGACGCACAGTGAATCACTGTAATTTTCTTAAATGACATCTTAGCTCCAATCACTTTCAGGTTATTTCTCAATTAAAGGTATGAGGGATCTACATGGTGATCCATTCTATTAAAAAGGTTTACTGATATCTATTCCTTATATCCTAGATGTTTAATAGCAGACTACATTAGGAACAGAAGGTAGACTCTGCGACCCAGAAAATTTCCAAGTTAAGGTAGTTGAGAAATGTTAGGCTGCAATACCAGATCTCTTTGCCCAGAATTTCTGAGGGGGTGAGGGGTAAACCTGAGACTCTTGCAGAGTTTCCTGAAGGTGTCATCAGCAAATTGGACGTAAGGATGTCCCTTCTATTCTAAATAAGCTAAAACATTTGTGAAGGCATTTCAGCAAGAGAGAACTGTGGGTCCAATCTGACTGTTGTTGACTCTGACTTTTTTTTTTCTTTAAGACTGTTGGTTTATCTGAAGTGTATGCATGAGTATTGAGGTAATGTTGAGCTTGTCAATTATATGTAGCTTCTTGAAGACTCATGACTGTTTATTTTGTGATTAAATGACAATACGTAAATTTGAGCAAAACAAAAATCCTAACAGAGGAGCTTGATTTTCTTTGAATTATGAAGACAGGATGTGTATTTTGGCTCATATTTCTGGAGGTACAAAGGCGATGAGCTACACTGGGTAATGAGTGATGGCCTTATTGCTAGCAGAATCCTTTTCACATCATAATGTAGGGGCTGCCCATGTATCTGTGTCTCCTCAGTGTCTCTCTATTCCTTTTTAAAATTATTTTTAATCATCAGTTTTTTTTGTTACACTTTCTGTGGAATACAGTGTCATACTTTATGCTTATCCAATGAATGGCTAATAATAAGTGATTAATATGTTTGTTGAATAGGTAAACATACTTCAAAAAGGATTATGAACATATAATTCCAACAGCTACAACATTATTCCCCTTGGCATTCTGCATATCAACCCACCACAGACTTTTCAGACAATCATTGTGTTAAATGTCAAGATATAGCTCATGTCACAAGTTAAACGTTGAGTGAAAAATGGAGAATCAGGCCACTTCAAGTGCAGGTTATAGACTAAAGCAGGTTGAAGGAAGTTTGTCTTTTTCATATTTCCGTATCCATAGCCCAGAATCAATAGCAAATGCATGTTTTTGTTTATAGAAAACTTCCAGAACAGCTAAATTCATAGAATTAGAAAACAGATTAATGCTTGCCCAAGGCTGGGAGTAGGGGAAGGGGGATGAACAATGAGTGCTTAATGGGTGCAGAGTTTTCTTTGGAGGTGAGGAAAATCCTCTAAATTTGATACTGTGGCAATAGGTGCACAGTATTTCAAATAATAGTGCAAGTGAATAATGCCACTGAATACATTTAAAATTAATGGCTAATTTCATGTTATATGTATATGTATGCTCAGTTAGGAACTGTAGAGCATAAAGTTGGAATGGTGTTGGGTGTGCTTTTTTCTTTTTTTTGTTGAAAGTTCTTTTTAAAAAAATGTAACATTTGTTTATTATGGATGGATGAAGGGAGTGAGGGAAGGAGGGAGGTTGGCTGTTTCACCCCTCAAATGCCCAGAAGAGTTAGGGCTGGGCCAGGCCACAGCCAGCAGCCTTAATCTCAGTCTTGGTCTGTCACATGAGTGAGTATCAGGGACCCAGTTGCTTGAGCCATCGTTTGTGTGTTAGGAGGCAGCTGGATCACAAGAAGAATGGGACTCAACTCATGCTTTCCAAGTGGGAATTTGACCACTGTGCCAAATGCCAACCCCTAGGGAGTGTTTTATTGTGAAGCCAAATGAGGGTTCAAGTCTGTGATGGTTGAGAAGCACTCATGTAATACAATTTCTGCCTCATTGCTTCCTTTATTGACCAAATATAAATGGGTAATGTGACCTAACTAGTGTGCTAGTTTCTTAGAAGAATGACATGAACCAACCTGATATGCTTACATTCATGTTTTTTTTTTACCATAGTCAGAAAATTACTTTAATGTCATCATTATTATTACTGCTTTAAACATTTTCATCATTATCTTTACATTATATCATAGAGACTACTTTAAAAATAAAGATGTTAGTTTTGGAGAAGGTACTCTGATAATGATTTGAATAGAAATTAATGCTTAGTACTACATTTCTCAAAAAGAATAAAATATAGTTTCCTTTTCTAAGTATAAAATTGTCCTTAATCTTGGCTTACACCAGGGAGCCTAAAGCAACATACCTCAAATGTTATATTCTACCTCATTTTTTGTTATTGATGAACTTGTTTAATGCATACATTTAAACAAATCACTGTAATAGTTTTTGCCTTTTGAAGTCTGCAGAATCAATGAGTTATATCACTTCAGCAATCAAAAATCTGTAGCTATAAATGTAACTCCACCTGTTCTCTTTTTATAAACTGCCCAGTAACAGAGAGCTGAAGTTTTAAGGAATGAAATTCAATATAGATTTATTAAGCACACATGAAGCTGTAGGGAAAGCCATAGGTTGTATTGCAGAGCTTCAGAGACTAGGATTTTGTTCCCGTCCTGGATGACTTTAAAATCTTATCATCAAGTAGGGGAAATTTGATAACCACATGAATAAAGAGAAATAGGAAATACAAGAAACAAAGCATGTTAAGAAATACACATGCCTAAAATATAGTCTGAAAAGAGAGAGATACTCTTTCAGTGCATAATAACAGATTTCATGAAGGATGATGTTTGGTGGCTCGTAATAGAATTTTGAGAGGAGATTTAGTACAGGAGAGAGACTATTACAGCAACACCAACACAAGGAGCAGAAGCAGTGAGAAGAAGCATCAAAATGTATTTAGGGGATAGGGAGCTATTTGAGGGTGAGTCATACATATACTGCCTTAATGATTTTACCATATTTTTACCATATTTGTACATAAGATTTACTGTGTTTTCGTCACTTCTACTTTAAAAATTTTAACATATTTTCTATAACACTGTTTTCTTGTTTAATTGTATTTACTTTTTAAAAAACTTATCCTAACAACAGACAATTTTTGTAATCCTGGAAGATGGAAAAATCCAAGATCAGAGTGTATGGTGAGGGCTATCTTCCTGGCTTGAAGATTGTGAACTTCTCTGTACCCTCATATGGCAGGGACAGGAAGATTTGGTATATGTGTGTGTGTGTGTGTGTGTGTGTATACATATATAAATAAAGACTTTTATTTATTTGAAAGACAGAGTTAGAGAGGTGGAGCCTGAGAGAGAGGTCTTCCATCTGCTGGTTCACTCCACAAATGGCCACAGCTGCTGGAGCTGAACCAGTCCGAAGCCAGGAGCTTCTTCCAGTCCCCTACATGGGTGTGGAGGCCAAACAACATGGGCCATCCTCAGCTTCTTTTCTACGAACATTAGCAGGGAGTTGCCTGGACTCAAACTGGCACCCTTACAGGCTGCCGGCAGTGTAGGCAGGGGCCTTAACCTGCTGTGCCACAGCACTAGCCCCATGTTTGTTGCTTTTTATAAGGCCACTAATCCCACAGTGGGGGCTCTACTATCATGATTTAATCTAAACCTAATTACTTCCTAAGGACTTCACTCCAGATACCATGATACTGAGTGTTAGGACTATATCATATGAATTTTGTGAGGTTACAAATATTCATTCCATAACAAAGTTATTCATTAAATATCTGCCGAATGAGTAATTGAATGTATGAGGGTATATTTTCTATCAGCAAGTCTGGATACGCTTGAATTGGTGTATAGACACATATTTGATCTATAAAATGTTTAATGTTTATTTAGCTCTTATAGAAGATAACAGTCTATGTACATCATTAAAGTGCATTTGTGTTTTACTTGAGCAGTTATTTTTGTTTCCCCTTTTTCTCTTTGGACATTGTAATACTTTTAAAATTGACAGACAAAATTGTATGTACTTACAACATAATGTATTAAAACTCATATAACATGTGTGTTTATATCTATATAATTAAATTACTATATCTAGCTAATTAACATATTCATTCCCTCACAAAATTTTCATGTTTTTGGTGAGAACATTTTACACTCTTAAGAATTTTTAAAAACAAGTGTCATCATCACTGTCATATAACAGCTCTCTTGAACTTACTTCTTCTAAATGAAATTCTGCATCCTTTGGTGAGGATCTGCCAAATCCATCTTCTTACCATCATCACCCCCACCTCTGGTAACTACCATTCTACTCTATACTTCTTAGATGTAAGCTTTAAAAAAACTTATACATAAGAAATTATACATATTTTGGATATATCATGTAATGTGTTGATGTGTTTTGTATAATATTCTAATTGGGGTAAAAATATTCACACCCCTCAACCCCTCAACACTTATCATTTCTTAATGATGAAAAAATTTTAAAATGTTTCCCCTATGTTTAAAAGATGTGCAGGACATAATTTTCATCTGTGGTCACCTAAAATGTGCAATTGTATACTAGATCAGTGACTTTTTTTTTCTGTACAATCTGTATAAAGTTTTTCCACTTTCTTGTTTTATTGCATAAGGTAGAACCTGAGTTTACATGTTGAAAGTCAATGGTGACAAAGATAATTATTTCTTTGTTCCAGATATTATCAGGAAGGCTTCACGTGTCTTACTATTAAAGTTAGCTGCATTTTATTTCTCATCTATTTACCCTTATTCTGCTTAGATTACATTTGCTTTTGAGAATCACTTTATATCATGACTTGAATCACCCATGATAGAATATAATTATAAAAATTGACATAAATTTAAAAAGTATTCAATTTGAATCAGTAATTATAATAGTTTCAGGTAACTATAAAACCTAAATTTATTTATTTATTTTTATTTGAAAGAGTTACAGACTGTGAGACAGAGAGAAAGGTCTTCCTTCCATTGGTGCACTCCCTAGATGGCTGCTACGGCTGGCACTGTGCCAATCCGGAGCCAGGAGCTTCTTCCTGGTCTCCCATGAGGGTGCAAGGTAAGTTGCCCTCCTGGGCCACAGCAGAGAGCTGGACTGGAAGAAGGAGCAACTGGGACTAGAACCGGTGCCCGTGTGGGATGCCGGTGCTGCAGATGGAAGATTAACCAAGTGAGCCATGGTGCTGACCTCTAAATTATTTATTAAGGTGAATATATGAACCAAGTACTCATGTGATGAATATTTTATGATCAGTTAGAAATAAATAAATATTTTATAATACTTAGATAAAGGAATGTTACATATCAATAAAATGACTCAGAATATTGACATGAAAGATTATTTTGATTACCTTTCTTAAAAGCCTGGGATTCTGAGTATGGATTCTCCATCAAAATAATTTATTAGGCATATATAAAAAATAGCATATTTTCAAAAACATTGTGCCACTATGTTGAAATAAGAAAGGTATTGGAGGAGTAGGTATTTGGGATGCCTGCACGGCTTGTTAAGAGCACCTGATTCAATCAACTTCCGGCTGATGTGCACCTGTGAGGCAGCAGGTGCTGGCTCAGGTACTTGGGTCCCTGTTGCACATGCAGGAGAACCAGACTGAGTTCTGACTGAGCTCCCAGCTTCAGCTGTGCCCACCCACAACTGTTATAAACATCTGTGGGGTAAACCAGTGGATGGAAGATCTCTCTGTATCTGTCTCCATCTCTATCTTTCAAAGTAAAATGAAAAGAAAAATGTGTTCGAGTATACTAAATAAAGTATGGCTGAAATAAATCTAAAAAGTCTTCAGGAGTATAACCTTTTTTTTTCGTTTTGGGCTAGTAACAAATAAAGCATCAGTACCAGCTTGGCCCTGCTTCTCAAAGCTCTTACTTTGAGATGAGAAACCAGGTAACTCTGTGATAAAACCAGGAGGGAAAATAGAAGCCAATTCTTTAGTTTAGCATATATATGAGATTGTCATTCATAGAAATATTTGAGCCAGAATTCTTGACCCTTTGATGGAGAGCGTAAGAGGACAAAACCAAGCCATAACAGTGCAACAAGTGCCAAAACAGGATCAGCGTGGAGTATATGGAGTTAAAGCACTAAATGTATGTTGACGTTGACCAATTTCTTATATTTATTTCCCACATTCTTCATGTTTACATGATTTTTTCTTTTAACTTGGAAACACTGACGCCTAATTCTCAATAAATATTCCATCACTTTCATAATTGACCTATTAAATTGGAATTCAATAGTAATCCTCTGTGACAGTGATGGGGTTAAGACAGTGGTAGTTGTGTGCTATCTACTATCCACCCAGAGGAGAATATTCAGGTCGTGTGAATCAGCACAATTGTTCTTTAGCAGGCCTCTCTTTATCTAACTGCTCATTTCCTTATCTTACTCATCCTCCCACCTGGATTTTATATTGAAAGCAATAGTTGTCTAGCGGAAAGCTTATTGGTTCCTATAAAAGACTAGACAACCAGAAAAGAGGCCAGTATTTACATAGGTAGAAATCAGATGAGGAAGGCTGGGAACATGGGCAGGGGCAAGGGTAGAGTGGAAAACATCACTGTTCCTAAATCTGTATATGTGAATTACATGAAATCTGTTTACTTTAAATAAAAAATTAAAATGAAAAATTCAAAGGAGAAAGAAAATAAGAGAAGAATGTCAAGATTTAGCTGGTATCACATTAAGCATTTTGTGAGAAGTATACCATTTTGTGAGGGGTGTACAGCACAAAGCACACCACACCAAGCTACTTTTCCCCTGCACACATATCCTTTGTTTAAGATTTATTTACTTATTTATTTTTGAAAATCAGAGTAACAGAGACAGAGGTCTTCCATCTGCTAGTTCACTTACCAAGTATCCACAACAACCTGGGCTGAGTCAGCTCAAAGTCAGGAGTTTCATCTGGATCTCCCACGTGGGTAGCAGGGACCCAAGCACTTGGGTCATCTTACGCTGCTTTCCCAGGGGCCATTGGCAGGGAGCTGGATCAGAAGTGGAGCAGATTGGACATGCAGTGGCATCTATATATGATGGCAGCTGCTTCACTTGCTATGCCACAATGCTGGCCCCATGAATCTCTTTCAAAGTTGGAATTGAATTGGGAACTATATGCTTTATTCTCCCATCCCCTTGGAATTAGTTGGTATCCAGTTTTGAACTTGAAACTTTAACTGTTGGATCATATTTTAAGGTTTATTTTCTAAGTTTGTTTTTGCTTCTTCATCACAGTTATTTCCCAAAGATGCAGGAACTGATATTTACTGCAACTGCCGACTAGTTGGCGTGTGTGTGTGTGTGTGTGTACTGAATAAATATTAGCTAATGGATTAAGGTCAGGATGCAGAGTAGAAATTATCCAGTTAGCAGCTGATACATTTTGCCACGCATTTTCAGCAAGAGAGCTGATTTCATCAGATTTATCTATTTTAATTCCATATATAAATATTTTCTTTATAGGAAAAGGTGGTATTATCATAAAAAATAAAGCTGGTATTGCCTATAAAGATACCAACTTGAAAGCTGATTTTGCATCATAAGATCAACACATACCAAGACAAAATCTTAATTAATAAGCTTCTTTTGTACTTCCAACCATGACCATCACATACAAGTAAAGGAAAAGTCGACAAATTTGGGGTTTGAGAAAAAATATGGATAATCCATGGCCCAGACTTTTTATTCCTTTTTCTTTTTTTGTCTGAATTCACAAAACTGCTAGGGTGACAATATTTTGACTGACTGCATGTTTAATTTTATAGCAGTTTTACTTGGGGAAGGAGACAAAAATGGTACCACGTTTCAATGATGATGCTTCGTTCCTAATAACCTTTGGGCACACCACCTGCTGTTTCTTGTCTTACTTTTATTGTGCTCATTTTTCCCCCTATAAACTTTCCAGTCCCTCCTCATCTTCTTCCTTCTTTAGTCCCTATGTAAGGTGACCTACAGAGTAATGAGAAAACCAGCAAAGAACAGGAGGCATCTAAGGTAGCAGCAGGAGGTGGCTGACAAAATCACAAAGGCTTTTTTGGAAAGTATTTTTCCCCTTGTTTGATTTTCTTAATAATATATTGTTGGCATGTAATCTTGTACTTAACTGCAGAGGAGAGGGAAGAGTATGCAAAACTGGTTCAGAATTGGAGGTTTTGGAAATGTCATACCCTCCAGCTCCAGTAGTTATCTCTGCAAAATGTGGAACATCAGGGGTTCTTTGACTGTGAGGCTAATTCCCCTTAATAATGTTATTAATGGAGGCACTGCAATAATATTCCTGTAGGGTCATTTATTTTTCCTTCTTTAGAAATCTGTCTAAAAGATCACTAGAATCAGGCTAAAGGATACAGGCAAAAACTCAAACTAAAATATGACTAGTTCAGAGAAAAGGATGCTGTAATATTCTTCTATAAATGCTTATAAAGAGGGAAACGCTTAAAGTTTTTAATAGAAATAAAATGGAATTGGTAGCTGTTTCCTCTTCTCTCCTCTCTCCTTCTTTCTCTCTTTTCCTGTAAATGGAAGAGCGGTTACAGATTAGGAAAAATTGATTAAATGGCTTGATTCACAGGTTCACATTCCTCTTTTGAAATATAGCTTTTCTTTCCCTAAGAGAACCATCTCTGTATCCATGTGTATCATAGGGCAATGCCACTGAACTGACATTTTTACACAGGGCTGCGCCATGTAAGGAGTCTTAGCTCTCACCTAACAAATGCAACTCCACTTTCATCAACAGCTTTAGTAAAAGGTAAAAAACAAAGAAATTGAAAATCTTTCATTATTCTGTAACCATGTCATCTTTAACCCTTGGGTACCCACAAGTCAATGCTTAATGCCGTAACCAACTCACTGTTTTTCTTCTCTCCTTCACCCCAATTGATCAATTACACATTTCATTTATGATTCTCTGAAACTAATGACAAAAGCAAGCCTCATATGGTAAAATCGATTTGAAGTCAGGAGCTTCTTCCAGGTCTCCTATGTAGGTGTAGGGGCCCAAGGCCTTCAGCCATCCACTGCTGCTTTCCCAGGTGCATTAGCAGGGAGTTGGATCAGAAGTGGAGCAACCAGGAATAGGACCAGTGCCTGTATGGGATGCCTGCACTGCAGTTCCAGGCTCTGTGCCACAGTGCTGGACCTAACTTTTTGTTTTTGATTGATGAATCATATTCATTTGTAGGGTGTAAGGTGGTATTTTGATATATACACACACACTGGGATGATTAAATCAGATTAATTTACATGTTTGTGAGCTGTCTTATTTACCTTTCGGATGGTGAAATAGATAATCATTAATTGTTCTTTCGCTGCTTTCGTGATTATGTACCTCAAATTTGCAGGAAAATGGACACAAAAGATAAGTTTATTTTGCTGCAAAATTTGGAATTCATGCACATGATAAGTCTTAGAAAAGGTTGTGGAAAATGCTTTCTGAATAAACTACATGGAAATTTTGGAAACAAAATAGGCATCTTTTAATTCCATTTTGGACAAATTTTTTGAATTACCCTTGTATAATACATCATTCTAATCTTTGTCTACATATTTTATCTTAATATTTTGTTTATTCTTTACAAAGCATGCTGCTTTTCATGTGGTTATTTTGAATTATTAGTTTCTTTGGGCTAAATTTTATTTTTTATTCTACTTTTTAATAAATATTAGTTACTCCTAATTTTTTGTTTTAAACCTACACTAATAGTTTTTTAAAATTTAATGATGTAATGATTTCCAATTTTTCATCAACTCAATTTTAACTTAAAAAATTTCCTTTGGGGGTGGGCATTGTGGTGTAGCAGGTTAAACTGCCCCTTGCAATGATCACATCTCATATTGAAGTGCCTGGTTCAAGCTTTGAGTATTTTTCTTTCCATGAAGTTTCTTGCTAATTCATCCTTGAAGGCAATATGTTGCCCCAGGCACTTAGGGCACTGACACCCACTTGAGAGACATAGATGGAGTTGTGGACTACAGCTCGGTCTACCCCTGACTAGCATACACATTTGGGGCGTGAGTTAGCATATGGAAGATCTTTCATTCACTCTCACTCTCTTTCTCTCTGTTACTCTGCCTTTCAAATAGATTAAAATAAATTTATATATTTAAAACCCTTTGATTTGTTTTATTCTATTTAAAATTATAATTGTTACAGTTTTAAATTTTAAAAAAATTAGGAATATGTTTTTCTTGCTTTCTTAATGACCAGCAGGAACAAGAGATTCTTGAAAATGAATGAATGAATGAAATGAAACGAAATGAAATGAAAACCAGCATTGCTGATTGGTATAATTTCACATCAAACAAAGGACATGATTTGGAGACCTTTCCTCCCTCAGCTACTGCTATGATTGTTCTAATTCCCTCAAGAGTTTCTATTATTTTAAAACATGGCAACACTAAAATTTTATTATATTCCAGTTCAACTCATAGATTCCTAATTAATAGTTCTTCCCTGGGCAAATGACTGTTTATGTAGGTGACACATTGCATTATTTTGAGTGTGAGGAAATCCTAAACTTCCTAAATTTTAAACCACATGATAAAAGTCCTGTAAATGAAGTGTCATAGTGCATGGGGAAATGTATATGAGAGTTAAATTCAGAGCCAGCATTCTTCTAATAGTTGTTCCTGCTCTGACCTGTGGAGTATAGGTGTTGTCTATCTTCAAATACCTACTGGCCTTGTGAAGGGCATTCAAAGATACAGGCAAGTATTTGTCACTGATAGTTCCCACTCATACATGAGTGATGGCTATTTGTCTTCCACCACTGCTCTACTGAATGCCAAGACTCTAGCATATGTTTTTTGGTGTTCTTGAAATTAAGCTAGCATGCCCACAAAGGGCAGTTCTGATATGACTTATCATGTTCTCACAGGAAGTGTGAGGGTCCCTTCTACTGTACTGAGCAATCAACAGACAACCACAGGAAGTACTCATCAGGTAATAAAAACCAGTGGACCAGCCGGCGCCATGGCTCACTAGGCTAATCCTCTGCTTGTGGCGCCAGCAACCTGGGTTCTAGTCCCGGTCGGGATGCTGGATTCTGTCCTGCTTGCTCCTCTTCCAGTCCAGCTCTCTGCTGTGCCCCAGGAAGGCAGTGGAGGATGGCCCAAGTGCTTGGGCCCTGCACCTGCCTAGGAGACCAGGAGGAAGTACCTGGCTGCTGGCTTTGGATTGGCGCAATACCATAGCAGCCATTAGAGGGGTGAAGCAACGAAAGGAAGACCTTTCTCTCTGTCTCTCTCTCTCTCACTGCCTAACTCTGCCTGTCAAAAAAAAAAAAAAATAGTGGACCAAAATCTTGGGCCCAAGTCTTCAGCCTTGGTTTGCCACCGATATATTCTGCAATGCTGCACTGGCGGGCTCTGTTTTGTTGGGACTGTGATACTGGCCTGGATCTCTGTGGAACTGATTCGCTAAGGTGATAGCTTTGCACTTATTGGCTTCACATCAGCCTCAGACAACATCTCTAAAACTCCTCTATCCTAATCTCATCCCACAACCCAGATAGCAACATTGAGATTGAGCTGATTCTGTTCTGTGTCTAGCTTGGAAAGTAGCTCTGACAGGTTGTTTGCTGACTTTCCTAACTTCATGCAGTTTTATTCCATTGTCTTTTAGAACCTGAAAATTATCAAATATGATCAATTCACTTGCTAGTTAGTTTTCTGACGTGAGAACATGATTTTCTCTTGAATGAACCATTATAGTTATACAAATTATTTATCTTCAAATACCCTTATGTGATAATAATTCGTAACCCTATACTTGAAAAGAAACACTCATTTGAACATCCTCCAAAAAATAGCCAGATAAATAACTGTAATATCTTGGGCTAGTGAAATTATTCTGCTGAATTCTTCTGATAGATATCAGAATACTTCCAAAAGCTTATGAAAAATGAAATTAAAAGATCATTTTGGTACAATTGTTTTTTTTAAATTCACCTATAATTTTATACACATTTTTGGGAATGTTTTGAAGACCCCTCATATTATGCCACATACTGAAGCGTTATCTAAAGCTAGTAGATTTCTTGTCATGTGCTCTGCAATGAAAATGATTCCTTTTTAAAAAACACACCCCTCACAAGAGAGATCTTGATTGCTGTTTGAAAAATGATGTTATGTGTTTAGAAGTAGCAATAACACATGTAGAATGTGGAAGGAAAATATGTCCATGTATATATACAGCTGTTAAGGTAAGGTCTCTCCATACTGCAGTAAATGACCAGAGCCCCAGATATGTGACTGCACTCTGGTCTGTTGGTAATAGTGCAGTCAACTGCTCTGATGGATATGGTTTAGTTAAATATCGTTTCCTTCTACCTTTTTCAGTTAGCCAGTGGAAGTATAGTGGTGAAGATTGCTTGAATAGGGCCCTTTCACCTTGCAGGTTTGTAACTTGAGTGTTTTTAATCTGTTAAATGGTAGGGAAAATAGGGCTGTTTAAAATATCAAGTAAGATTTTTTTATGTAAACATCTTAGTGTCTGGTACACAATAAATGCCTATTAAATGTTAGCTATCATTTTTCTATGTTTCTTAACAAATATAAACATTTCTAGAGTATTGAACAACAAGATATTCAGTGAACCTGAAAGAATTTTTCTTAAATTATTAAACATTAGGAGATCTGCCTTCTCAGAGACATCTTTTTTGTTTACAGGGAGCAAATATGTACATCAAAGGACATTTTTTACAACTTGTGAATAGCACTCAAAAGTACAGAAGTTTTAGCCTACAGGATGTGAGATAATCCCTGTGTGTATATAATAGTTACGAATGTCATAGACTCCATCATATTTATACACCTATGTTCATCCTAGGTTAGGATACTGTGGGTCCTTTAGAATAGAGCTACTTTTGTCTCTCTAACTTTGTCAGTGTTCATTCAGCATCTGGTTTCTTCTGTTGTTAGAATGTGACTTTGAAGGGCTTAGAAACAAGAAAATAGAGTGAATGGCAAGAAATATGTTCTTCAGTTGAACTTCTTTTTTTGTACAGGCAGAGTTAGAGACAGGTCTTCCTTTTTGTTGGTTCACCCCCCTACACCCCCAAATAGCCGCTGAGGCGGTGCATGCGCTGATCCGAAGCCAGGAGCCAGGTGCTTCCTCTTGGTCTCCCATGCGGGTGCAGGGCCCAAGGACCTGGGCCATCCTCCACTGCACTCCTGGGCCACAGCAGAGAGCTGGACTGGAAGAGGAGCAACTGGGACAGAATCCGGTGCCCCAATTGGAACTAGAACTCAGGGTGCCAGCGCTGCAGGCATAGGATTAGCCTATTGAACCACAGCGCCAGCCTGAACTTCTTTTTAAAGTACACTTATTTGAAGGGCAGAATTATGGGGAAAGAAGATCTTTCACCTGCTGGTTCAAAAGGCCAATCTGACTTAGGCTGGTCTACGCAGAAGCCAGGAGCCTGGAACTCCATTCAGGGATCCCTCATGGATGGTATGAGTGCAAGTACTTGGGCCATCTTCTGTTGTTTTCTCAGGTGCATTAGCAGGGAGATGAATTTGAGGTAGAGCAGCCAGGACTCAAACGGGTGCCCACGTGGGATGCTGGCATCTCAGGCAGTAGCTTAAACTGCTGCGCTATAATGTTGGCCCTATTGGTAAACTTTTATTGTTTGGGTATTTACTGAAATTTACAGGATATTTTTAGAGGAAAATATTCATTTTATTTCTTATTAATTGTTTTTTATCAATTTTATATTAGGGAAAATAAGGGTATAACCTTTGAAACCATTTTGGTGAGGTGATTATATATAAAATAAGTCAAACAGAGATACATAATTGAGTTAGCAGACTATCAGAGACCTTACTAAATTCAAGTTCTGTAAATATTTTGCTGCCTTTGAGAACCTCAAGAATCATAAATCTTTTGTCTGAGAAATAGAACAAAAAATAGAAGCAGATAGTAGGCTACATATCTCGCACTTATTTGTTGTTGGTCATAGTTCGAAAATCTTTGCTCATAATTTCATAATCTTTATCATAGAGATCACTTTTATCCCCATTTTTCATGTAAGAGACTGAGATATTTAAGCTAATTAATGGTCACATATTTTTAAACTAAGTCTGGCTCACATTCTTTACATTGTGCTTCTATTAACCCATAAAGCAGATGTCTTTCACTCGATCACTGAATCCAATTTGTTGAGCAGAGACTGCTCCCTGGGCACATGCAGTCTCCCTCTCCATTCTCGTTCATTCATTCTCCTTTGAAGTACATATTAATTGATTACCTACTTTACTTCAGGCATTGACTTAATCCTAGGGATGCAGATGACAGTCAAATAAGACCTTTTCCTTTAGCAAGCTACTTTGCTTGTTTACATTCTGTCTTTCCTTCAATTTATTCCTTTTCTTTATTAAAATATTAAATATTGGCCGGTGCTGTGGCTCACCAGGCTAATCCTCCGCCTTGCGGCGCCGGCACACCGGGTTCTAGTCCCGGTCGGGGCGCCGGATTCTGTCCCGGTTGCCCCTCTTCCAGGACAGCCCTCTGCTGTGGCCCAGGAGTGCAGTGGAGGATGGCCCAAGTGCTTGGGCCCTGCACCCCCTGGGAGACCAGGAGAAGCACCTAGCACCTGGCTCCTGCCATCGGATGAGCGCAGTGCGCCGGCCGCAGCGCGCCGACCGCGGCAGCCATTGGAGGGTGAACCAACGGCAAAGGAAGACCTTTCTCTCTGTCTCTCTCTCTCACTGTCCACTCTGCCTGTCAAAAAAAAATATTAAATATTTACATATATTTATATACATATAATTTAAAGAGTAAAATTTAAATGAACACCCATGTACCTAGTACCAAAATTGATAAGTATCAAAGTTATAAATTTTAGAATGACCTCTAGATTCAGGAGATAACTATTTCACTGTTAATAATTCCAGGGTTATCTCTAAAGATATACTGTATTTGTACGTTTTCTTAATGTATTTTTAGGGTTACATTTCATAAACATGATTTCATACTTGTTTTTTAACTTTGGGAATTCTTGTTTTTTGTTCAACACATTTTTGTTGCTGCATATAACATTAGTCCACTTTCACTTTTGTATGGCACTCTAATTTAATAGTAAATAATTTACTTACCTATCCTATTTTGGTTGATGTTTGAGTTGTTTCCAGGTTTTTTTATGCAATAAAATTTGCTGCACATGGACATTTTTATAGTTTCTCTAGAGGTAATTCCAGAAGTAGGATGACTGTGTTGTAAATTATGCATATATTTCATTTTATGTCCCAAAGGATTTTATCAGTTTACACTCACATGAATGGATACAGATACGATAGTTCCTATTCGTCTCTCAGGGTTCAGTGAAGAAATGAATTCAATTTTCAAACTGGGTAATTTGAGTTTACTGAAGAGATTATTTACACTGGGTAGAACCACTGAGAAACCAACAGATGATGCTGAACTAGACTAAGATTAGAAGCAGTGGGGAAACATAATCATCCATGTATCAGACTGAGAAAGGAATGTTTCCCAGAATGCAGAGAGATGCTATAGTGAAAAGAACAGGTGTGTTAGTGATGGCTTTGAGCAAAAATAGGGGGGGGGGGTACATCCTGTGAAGACAAGGAAGCAACCATAGGAAGTTCTCTGATGTAAGACTTTCGCCCTCCGGTCTACTACTTGGCAATTCCTAATGACTGACACCACTAGAAAGTAAAAGGGCATGGAAGCGTGCCAATGTCTGTATGCTGCCTGGTTGGGTTGAGAAATGAATACGTTTGATATTCTCACCTTGAGAGATTCAGACATTTTAATTTGTAACAGCTTTGTGTGTGACATGGTCTCTGATCATGACTTTGAATGCATTTTCATGTTTATCAAGCATATGTGATTCTTCTTATTCTGACTTTTATTCATTTTAAAATTAATTGGATTTTCTTTTATTAGTTTATAGTTCTTTATATAGGATGCAACAAATCTGATATTATGAGTAGGAAATAACTTCTTTCAGTGTGTAGCTTCTTTTTATTTGGAGTTTTTTTGTTTTTGAAGAAAATAAATTTTTATGTTTAAAGAATTAGAATTTATTTTTTCTTATGGTTGTTTGTTCATGAAGTCTTTTTAAAGCATCCTACTTCAGCATGATAAATAAATTTACTTGTATTTGGTTTAAAAATTGTAAAATAATGACTTTCACATTTAACACTTTAACATATTCAGAATAAATATTTTTTGTAGAATGAGATATATGATCCAATTTCATTTTTTTCCTCATAAATAACAAATTGCCTACTACTACTTGTGGAATAGTCCTATTTCTATGTCTTCATAGCTTTATATGCCTTCCTAGCATTTCTATACATTAAGTTTAGTTCTGCACATCCATCTGGTCTGAGTTTCTCTTTTACTCATCTACTTGTTCTTTCCTGAATGAGTAACATATTTTTGTAATTACTACAATTTTATTGTAAGGCAACCATATTTGAAAGAAAAATGATCCCTTTTTATTCTTCTTAGAAATACATTAACTTTTTTAAAAAGGCCTACATGAAGGATCTTGGTGAGTGAAACCCCAGTAGAAAGAAGGGACCATCCCCATGACAGTCTCACAGGCATAGAAAGCCAAGACACTATGGCAAAAACAACCTGAATGAAAGATCTTGGTGAATAAGAGCCCAGCAGAAAGAACAGGCCATCAAAGAAGGAGGCACCTTGCTCTGAAGGGAGGAAGGAACCTCCACTGTGATATGGCCTTGACTAAAGTTCAGAGTTGGTGAACTCAAGGGGCTTCCATAGCCTCAATAGCTCATGGCAAGAGCCTCGGGTGATTACTGACGTCATAAATAAGTGTCAATTGTTAAATCAATAACGGGAGTCACTGTGTACATGCTCCCCATGTAGGATCTCTGTTCTTAATGTGTTTTACTATGAGAATTTACAATAACACTACTAGTCAAACAGTACTCTATATCTTGTGCGGGTGCAATCTGTTAAAATCTTTGCTTAGCAATGAGGGCAAGATGGCGGAATAGGAAGGGAGCACACCGATAGTCTGGGGAGAGACAGTTTAATAAAAGTGGAGATACTGCAGGTTCAAGGAAGAGTAGGGGAAGATACAGCAGAGAAAACCCTTCCGGAACTGGAGATTCACAGTGGACCTGCGTGGAGAGCATGGGAGCCCGCAGTTTGGGACACCAGCAGCAGATTCAACACACCAGCGCTGGAACGCGAGGTGAGCAGAACATCAATAGCCCGAATTACCAGCAGGAAAGCTGAAAAGGGAGCCTAGAGCAAACAAGGCTTGAAACCCTGTAGGGAAAAGTTCACCAGGCTAACTAGAAGAGAGAGAGAGGGAAAAAAAAAAAAAAGTGACCCATACGGACACGAGCTTCTCTCTCTCCGCTCACCTCTCAAAGGTGAGCAAGACAAAGAGCAGGCGCCATTTTGGAATACGTCATAAGCAGGGCGACCTCGGGTCTGCACCGGCCACAAGCCTAGCAGAAAAACCTGACTCTGGGTGGGAGGGGTGAAATAACAGGAGATTAGAACCTAATGAATGTGTGGTGCTAATGAACTGAGACTGTGAAAAAAGAGACTGTGGGGGAGAGAACTCACGGAAATCACGAATTCATGTGAGTACTCTCCAGAGACACTACAGTTCAGTAGCCTTGGCAGCCCAGTGGGAGACTACAGGAGAATCTCAGCCCACACAAAGGGCCGCAAAGATTCCCTCTCTGGTCCTTGGAAAAGAGCTTCCGATCTCTGGCTCCTGTGGGTATATCATTCACCTGCTAACCAGCCCCAATTCCATTCAGCTGTGTGGAATTACTTCCCTTTTGAACCAAAAAAAAAAAACTAACAGAGAGAGATTTACCATGCCTAACCTGGGAGTGTCTCCTTTGACACACCCTCAACCCTGAGGAACCAAACAGAGCTCTCAGGCCACACCCATCTCAAGCCTCTAAGGCTCCAGCAAAAGCAGACAGTCCACTTAATCTAGAGTCATAGTATAACAAGAAAAAAACACCACAGTGAAGAAACCAATATGCCAAACAACAAACGCAAAAACCGAGGTAATAAGAACAAGGAAGACACTATGGCATCCCCAAATGAAAAAGACACCCCAATTCAAGATTACAAAGATGATGAGATAGAAGAGATGCAAGAAGCAGATCTCAAAAAATTGATAAGAACACTAAGAAGTACTCAAAAACAAATTCTTGAACTACAGAAATCCTTAATGGACAAGGTAGAAAATCTCTCTCGTGAAAATGAAATATTAAGGAGAAATCAAGCTGAAATGAAACAGCTAGTAGAACATGAAACTGTGATAGTGACGAGAAATCATAATGAAGTGAAGAATTCAATAGATCAAATGAAAAACACAATAGAGAGCCTAACAAACAGAATGGGTGAGGCAGAAGAGAGAATATCAGACTTAGAAGACAGAGCACAGGAAACTATACAGTCAAACCAAAGAAAAGAAGAGGAAATTAGAAATCTAAAAAATATTGTTGGGAATCTACAGGATACTATTAAAAAACCCAACATTCAAGTTCTAGGAGTTCCTGAAGGCATGGAGAGGGAGAAAGGATTAGAAGGCCTTTTTAGTGAGATAATAGCAGAAAATTTCCCAGGTTTGGAGAAGGACAGAGACATCCTAGTACAGGAAGCACATAGAACCCCTAGTAAACATGACCAAAAGAGGTCCTCACCATGACACGTTGTAATTAAACTCACCACAGTGAAACAGAAAGAAAAGATCCTAAAATGCGCAAGAGAGAAACGTCAAATTACACTCAGAGGATCTCCAATTAGACTCACGGCAGACTTCTCATCAGAAACCCTACAAGCTAGAAGGGAATGGCGAGACATAGCCCAGGTACTTAGACAGAAAAACTGCCAGCCCAGAATATTATATCCTGCCAAGCTCTCATTTGTGAATGAAGGTGAAATAAAGACCTTTCATAACAAACAAAAATTGAAAGAATTTGTTGCCACTCGTCCAGCCCTGCAAAAGATACTTAAAGATGTGTTACACACAGAAACACAGAAACACGGCCATCAACATGAAAGAAGGTAAACGAAGGGAACCTCACAGCAAAAGATCACAGGGAATTCAAAGCATACATTTGGATAAAGAAATTATGGGACATGTACTCTATAGAATACTATACAGCAGTCAAAAACAATGAAATCCAGTCATTTGCAATAAGATGGAGGAATCTGGAAAACATCATTCTGAGTGAATTAAGCCAGTCCCAAAGGGACAAATATTATATGTTCTCCTGATTGGTGACAACTAATTGAGCACCAAAGGTGAAACCTATTGAAGTGAAATGGACACTATGAGAAACAGTAACTTGATCAGCTCTTGTGCTGACTGTTGTTGTACAATGTAATACTTTATCCATTTTAGTAATTTTTTTATTCTAGTACTATTGGTTGAACTCTGTAATTAACAAACAATTATTCTTAGGTGTTTAAATTTTAACTGAAAAGTGATCCCTGTGAAATATAAGAGTGGGAATAAGAGAGGGAGGAGATGTACAATTTGGGACATGCTCAATCGGAACTGCCCCAAATGATGGAGTTAGAATTGTGCCAGGGAATTCCAATACAATCCCATCAAGGTGGCATGTACCAAGGCCATCTCACTAGTCCAAGTGATCAATTTCAGTTCACAATTGATCACACTGATAGGTCTAAGAGTCAAAGGGATCACACAAACAAGACTAGTGTCTGCTAATACTAACTGATAGAATCAAAAAGGGAGAGAATGATCCAACATGGGAAGCGAGATACACAGCAGACTCATAGAATGGCAGATGTCCTAAATAACACTCTGGCCTCAGAATCAGCCCTTAAGGCATTCAGATCTGACTCAAGAGCCCATGAGAATATTATAGGCATGGAAAGCCAAGACACTCTGGGAAAAAAAGAAGACCTAAATGAAAGACCTCTGTGAGTGAGCTCCCAGTGGAACGAATGGGGCCATCAAAGAAGGAGGTACCTTTCTCTGAAGGGAGGAGAGAACCTCCACTTTGACTATGACCCTGTCGGAATAAGATTGAAGTCAGCGAACCCTAAAGGCTTCCATAGCCTTGGCAACTCATGACTAGAGCCTAGGGAGATTACTGATGCCATAAACAAGAGTGTCAAATTGTTAAATCAACTTCAGGAGTCACTGTGTACTTACGTCTCATGTGGGATCTGTCCTTAATGTGTTGTCCAATGTGAAGTAATGCTATAACTAGCACTGAAACAGTATTTTACACTTTGTGTTTCTGTGTGGGTGCAAACTGATGAAATCTTTACTTAGTATATACTGAATCAATCTTCTGTATATAGATAATTAAAAATGAAAAAAAAATCTTGGTGTTAAATTGGAAATTGCCTAGAAAATTAATCAATTTTTTAAAAAAATATATCATGTAGGATCTCTGTCCTTAATGTGCTATCCATTGTGAATTAATACTATAACTAGTACTCCAACAGTATTTTTCACTTTGTGTTGCTATGTGAGGGCAAACTGTTGAAATCTTTACTTAATATATAGTAAACTGATCTTCTGTATATAAAGAGAATTGAAAATGAATCTTCATGTGAAGCAAGGGGAGAGGGAGTGGGAAAGGGGAGGGTTGCGGGTGGGGGGGAAGTTATGGGGGGGGAAGCCATTGTAATCTATAAGCTGTATTTTGGAAATTTATATTCTTTAAATAAAAGCGTTATAAAAAAAAAGAAATACATTAACTTTTCTGGTTGTTCATTTTATCACTTTAGAATTAATTTGTTAGGTTTTCTGAAAAGCCCTACTATTATGTAACTCACAACTTAAAAATAAGAACCCTATAAATCCATTTAGAAAGTTTCAGTGTTATACCTATGATGCCTTTCAATTAATTTAGATATTCTTTACCAGTTTTCATTAAGATTTTATGAATTACTGCAAAAGTATTTCTCATACTATTGGTACGCTTATTATATAACTTATTTTGTGGTTATTATATATATTTTATTGCAATTTCTATTAGTGCCTGGGTAAAAAATTAAATGAACTTATAAAAATTAATTTTGCTGGGGCCGGCATTGTGGACAAGCGGATAAATCCACTACCTGCAATGTGGCGGTGGATCCCATGTGGGCACCAGTCCCTGTCCTAACTGCTACACCTCATTTTATTCACTCCTCTAAATTTGAAAAATTCAGTATTGATCCCCCTGGCCTTTCAATGTATATAATCCATTATTTTTTAAATATCTATATCTTCTCTGATATCTTCCATATATTTTCTTAAATTATTGTACTTGCTAGTAAAGTGTTCAATAACAATAATAATGGGTATAATGATTTGTTTTTAAGGGGAATCATAAAATGTTACTATTAAGAAAAAGTTTGGTATAGCTACCCTTTTGCAAATTAAGGAAGTTCACTTTTTCTTACTAGTTTGTTAATGTTTGAGAAACTTTGTACTGTGTAAGTTTCTATAAATATCCTATTCAGATTTCTGGAAGAAAACAATTAAAATTTAAAAGTGCTTTGCTACTAGTGTTACTGAAAACTTGCAAAGTAAAAATTCTAGTTAATTTCTGTCCTGAATGATGGTGTTGGTAATTTTGAGTTTTTATTCCTATGTTTTCTACAAATACTTTTCCAAGTATGGGAATTCAAGTTCAATAATCTTATTTTAAAATAGCTAATTCCTTGATTCTCCCCACATATGAAATTATTATACAGGAGTGTTCAATACTAAGAAGGATGTCCTTTAGCCAAATTGTTCATCTGACTATTCTGTGGTATACCTTGAGTGTTGAATGCACTTTGTTTCATCACCATTTTAATCTCTCTTAAGGAAAGACATTAATAGAGCAATATAGGGTGGTTTGTATTGTGCTACATTACTTCTTTTTTAAAAGATTTTCTTATGTATGTGAAAGCCAGGATCATAGAGAAAAGACAGAGAAAGAAATCTTGTGCTGGTTTAATCCCCAAATGGCTGCAATGGCCTGTGCTGGGCCAGACCAAAGCCAGGAATTAGGAATTCCACCCAAGTCTCCCAAATGAGTGGCAGAAGCTCAAGGACTTGGATCATATTCCACTACCTTCCCAGGCATATTAGCAGGGAGCTGGACTGGAAGAGTGGCAGTCCGGACTCTAGCTGGATTCCAAAATCTGTTGGAGTTCCTGGCTAGAGTCCTGGCTACTCTGCTTCTGATCAAGAATCCTGCTAACGCACACCCTAGCTGGCAGCAATGACTCAGGTACTTGTGTCTCTGCTACCCATGTGGGAGACACAAATTGATTTCTGGGTTCCTGTTTGGCCTTGCCCAGCCCTGAATGCTGAAGGTTTTTAGGGAGTGAATCACTGGATGGAAGGTCTGTCAGTTTCTTTTTCTCTTTCTGCCTTTCAAATGAAATGAAAAAAAAATTAATTTAAAAAGAATTAGAAATCAGGGCCAGCATTGTGGCACAACAGGTTGCCACCTGTGACATCAGCATCCCATAGGAGCACTGATTGGATTCTCGACTGCTGCTCTTCCAGTCCACTTCCCTGCTAATGTGACTGAGAAAGCAGTGGAAGATGACCCATATACTTGAGTCCCTGCCTCCCATATGAGAAACATGAAAGAAATTCTTGACTCCTGACTTTCCTCTGGCCCAGCCCCAACCATGGCTGTCATTTAGAAACTGAACCAGTGATGGAATATTCTGTCTCTTTATATCTCTGTCACTCTGCCTTTAAAATAATCTTTTTAAAAGATTATGGGCTGTATGACACCCATAGGTTGGAATAATCAACATTTAACAATGTCAGTGTTGCTAATTTTACTCCAAATTATCAATTCATTAAATGCAACACACAACAAGATGCCTGATGACTTTTTAAAAAGATACATTTATTTGTTTGAAAGAGTTACAGAGAGGGAAAGATAAGAAGTCTTTCATCCACTGGTACTTTTCCAAAGTGGCCACAATGGCCAGAGCTGTGCCATGTCGAAGCCAAAAGCTTCTGCCAGGTTTCCCATGTGAGTAGCAGGAGCCCAAGTATTTGGATCATCGTCTGCTTTTCCCAGTGGAACAGTCAGGACTCAAACCAGAGCCCAGCTACAACGCCAGCCCTGCCAGATGAGTGTTTAAAACTTTTTAAAGAAATTTACACAGTGACTCTGAAATTCTCTGAAAACAGAAAAAGCCTTGGGTTGCTAAGGGAGTTTTGTACAAGAGAATGAAGATAGAAAACTTACATTACCACATTCTAGGATCTCTTTAAATTATAGTAATTAAGAAAGCATGATGCATGTGCAAGGATAAATAAACTGACCCATGGAACATAATAAATTCTAGAAACTGTCCTGTGTGTTACCATTACCTAATTTAGGGAAAGTGTGACACTAAAATACTGTGTGGAAAAGGTTTACTTTTCAAAAAATGGAATTAAGTCAGTTGAATATCCTACCATAAGCCATACAAAATATTAACTTTAGGGGTGGGCTTTTGGTACAAGACTTAAGCCACCAAACACCTGCAGTCAATACTGGAGTGCCTGGCTTCAAATCCTGGCTCTGTTCCCAATTCTAGCTTACTGCTAATATGTACCCTGCAAGGCAGAGTGTGATAGCTGAAACATTTGGGCCTTGCCACCAAGTGGGAGAATCAGATTGAATTCCCAGTTCCTGGTTTGTGTTCAGATCAGCCTGGCTATTGTATGCATTTGAGGATGGAACCAGAAAGATGGGAACTCTAGATTTTTTCTTCTCAAATAAATACAAATACAATTTTATAATAACTTTAAATATATTACAGGTCTAACATGAAAGATTGTATGGTAAACGTTTAGAGAAAAACATAAGAAGGGCTGTTAGTGTGGCACGGTGGGTTAAGCTGCTGCTTGCATACTGGTATCCCATATTAGAGTGCTGGTTCCAGTCCTGGTTACTCTGATTGCAATCTATCTTCCTCCTATTGAGTGAGGGAAGGCAGTGAAATATTGCCCAAGTACTTGGGCATCTACCACACTCGTGAGGGCCTTCTTGGAATTCCTGGCTCCTGGCTTCAGCCAGGCTCAGACCCAGATGTTGCAGCCATTTGAGCAATGAACCATTGAATGGAAGATCTCTCCTCTCTCTGTTTCCCCTGCTGATCCCGTTTCTCTCCTTCCCCCATCCCTCTCTCTTGCTCTGCTTTTCAAACAAAAATAAAGCTTAAATGCATGAATAAAACTTTTGATATTAGAATAGGCAGAGGTGGCTTAAACAGTACAAAAATGTTCATAAAAATGAAAAATGGGGGCTAGTATTGTGGCATAGAAGGTTAAGCCTCCGTCTACAGTGCTGGCAACGCATATGGGTACCAATTTGAGTCCTGGCTGCTCCAATTAAAAGTCCACCTACCTGCTAATGAGCCTAAGAAAGCAGCAGAAGATGTGGCCCAAGTTCTCTATCTGCTGGTTCACTCTAAAAGTCCACAACAGGCAGGACTGGCCCAGGCCAAATCCAGGAGCTCTCAGTTCAGTTAGTTTCCTAGGTGAATGGAACCACCCCAACTTCTTGAGCCAGGATACATGGCTTCCCAGGGCAGTAAACTGGAAGAGGTTGCTCCTCTTCCAGTCCAGCTCTCTGCTGTGGCCCAGGAGTGCAGTGGAGGATGGCCCAAGTACTTGGGCGCCTGCACCCACATGGGAGACCAGGAGGAAGCACTTGGTTCCTGGTTTCAGATTGGGGAGTGAACCAATGGAAGGAAGACTTTTCTCTGTCTCTCTCTCTCACTGTCTGTCAAACAAATTAAAAACAAAACAAAAAAAATCCATAAACTATAAGTAAATCAGATAATTTAGTTTTGTTGTGCTATGTTTTATACCTAAAAGTACCACAAACATTCTTGAAATTTGAGTTTCTAAGGGTGCTTTTGGGGGATTTATTTATCATCATGCTGATCATTTTGTTTGATATGCATTGAGGATTATTTATATTAAAATTATTTTGGCCATGGTTTATAATATAAAATTTGGTGCCTTTGATGTTTTAATTATTTTGAAGATCCACTAACTTTTTTCTGATGGTATTATGGACTTCATTTGCAGTAAGCCCCTTGAAAAAAGAGGCTGTACCTTACTGTCTTATCACTTGTCAAAGTCCACCTGCAATAAATTTTGAATAAAGAAAATCTTGGACCCTATGTTTAGATTTTTTTCTTGGCTGGATTCTTTAATTTTTTGAAAAAAAAAAAAAAGACCTATCTATCTGTCTGTCTATTATCTATTATCTGTTATTTCTTTGAATGTCATAGTGACCAGCAGAGAATGAGAGACATGGAGAGAGATCTTCCATCCATTGATTTACTCCCTAAATGGCCACAATAGCCTGATCTGGGCCAAGCTAAAGTCAGGAACTAGAAGCTTCTGGCTGGTGGAGCCCAAGGATGTGGTATAGCATCTGCTGCCTTCCTGGGAGCATTAGTTGGAAACTGTATCTTCAGCAAAGCAGCTGAGACTCCAACCAGAACTCTGATATAGGATGTCAATATCCCACGTAGATGCTTAGCCTGCTGTATCACAAATATATATATCATGTAGGATCTCTGTCCTTAACGTGCTATATATTGTGAATTAATACTATAACTGGTACTCCAACAGTATTTTTCACTTTGTGTTGCTATGTGAGGGCAAACTGTTGAAACCTTTACTTAATATATACTAAACTGACCTTCTGTATATAAAGAGAATTGAAAATGAATCTTGATGTGAACGGAAGGGGAGAGGGAGTGGGAAAGGGGAGGGTTGTGGGTGGGAGGGAAGTTATAGGGGGGAAGCCATTGTAATCTATAAGCTGTATTTTAGAAATTTATATTCTTTAAATAAAAGCGTTATTAAAAAATCTTAAAAATCTTAAAAATCAAAAAAAAAGATTCTTTCATTTTGAAAGCAAATCTTTGTTCTTCTATTGTCTGGCCATTTTCTTCCATGAATTTCATAGTCTCACTATATGAGTAAATGTAGAACTAGCTTCTCTAACAAATTAGTCCCACATACCTGCAATGCCTCAAACATAATAGAAGTTTGTTTCTTGCTTCAGTCCCTGTTGTAATACACTCATCTACATCTCAGTCAATGAAAAGGTAAATAAAAGAACCAGTTGGAACTTTGCTCTCACCCCACTCCATTGTTTGTAACTCAAACGGCTCATGCTAGAGAAGCTGCTGTGCAGTTAGGCTGTGTCCCCAAGAAGTTGAAGAAGATAGAAATCTCAGGACATATCTACCAGTTCTTGCCTCACAATTGATCCTCAGTGTATTCTAAATATTGGTGTTGTGTAAATCTAGATATTCCCAAACCTACATGCTTGTGCAATGTCCTAAACTGTTCTATTTTATAGAATTAGGGCTTGTTATTTTGTCAACCTTTCTGCTTGAGGTTTGTTGTAAGAAATCGTTGAAGACAATCTGCTATTTTAGCTACTGAAGTAGTGTTGGGTAGGAGGTTTTGGACCTTCTCTTTGACTCTCCATCATCACTTGGGCAACAGGGACAGTTAACTTGCTCCTGAATGTGGTTCAGCTTTACCTCATCCATTTTGTAGGTCTTAGGACTGGATTTTTCTGACATTTAGCCATGACTTTAAAGAATTTTATATTAAAGCTTTGATGGAAGAAATGTCTCTGTGTCTCTGCCTTTCAAATAAATAAAAATTAAAAGATACTACAGTATTCAAAAAGAGACTATAGTGTCTCCAAACTGAGTATTGGAAGTAGAATAGAAAGAAGAGAATGCATTTTATGTATTGTTAAGAAGCTGAATGTCACATAAAGAACATGAAACAGAAGCCAAAGGTAACCAAAATAATGATTGCATTTGAACGAATAAGTGAACAGAGCAGCTATTTGTATTCCTGGAGCAGCAGTACTAAGAAATCACTTTATTTGCTATATTTATCTGTTTGATAAAACAAAAATAACAGTGATTCTTAAACTAGGTTCAATTTTAGATTCAAAGAAACAGTATAGTAGTATAAGTCTCACAACAGAAGTACAGTTCAAGCCAGAGGTTGGATAGCAATAAATTGTACTTTTTTTAGTAGGTAATATCCTTTAGAGGAAACAGAGGACTTTTAATGGAATCTTGAGGTACAAATACATTACAGGAATAGATAAGAAAAATAAAAACTAATGACATCCACACAGCCACAGAGAGGAAGGAGAGAGAGGATTCATCAACAATACCAAGACGTTCCTGAAATTTGAGAGGATTAAGGATAAAGTAAAATTGGTTGGAATAATACTGAAATAAAGATCATTTAACATGAGAATAATAAAAAGAATGAAGTATTGGATAGATCATGAACTCGGGCATCACGGTCACCCAGGATTATGATGGGGTTTAAGGTGGAGACAATGATTGTGAGTTATACATGACTAGCTTGAGAATTGATAAAGATGATTATAGCCCAATGGAGGTGATTACAAGAGAGTTAAGTGAAAGTTGGGAAGTCATTGATCCCAACTTTAGAATCTGGGTGTGTGTATTCTTTAAGAATTTATCCTGCAATTTTATGTATGGCGTAATTTATTGTGCTCACATGTGTGTTGCATATGTAGAAAAAAGTGCTCCAGGCTTTGTGATAGCCAGTCCTTTTTATAAAAAATATTAAGTGGCTTCTAAGAACTTTTTTTCCTTTCCCAATACATCATGATGGCAAGAAATTAAATGACCAAAATTAGAAATATTTACCATTAGTTGGAAATGTAGAAAACTTAGAGTACATCATTTTCCTTCTTTCATATATTCCATAAAACAGCTTTCTAAAAATTACATAAATTAAGGTTGTTTTTAAGTTGAATTCCTTTATTATATGAGAATTGACATATGGGAATGAAAATTCATTCCTATTTATATTTGTTATTTACAACAGCTTTATAACTTGTGACAGAATATGTATATGTGTGTGCACAGTAGTATATTTGTATGTAATTCCATATGTCAAAATCCCCAACCCTCAAATTATATACCGTCATTTGTGGTTTGGGTCATCCATACATTATTTTCCTCTACTGGTATGGATTATGGTGAGCTGAATTTACTTAGAGTTCTCATTTCTTTGAGAATTCAATATTCAAATAGTTGCCTGTTGACTAAGTTTTACTATTAACTCTTATAATACAACCCTGTGAGGACAGAGGTCCTGCAATGGGAAGTCAGTGCATAGTGATGCCTGTTGTTAATTTAACAATTGCATACATAAAATAAGATTTTTTTGGCCTATTTTACATACATATATGTTATTTCAACAACTTTGGGAAAGATTTGCCCAGCTGAAGTTTAAATATCAGGGTAGTGGAGGGGTAACAATACTTTGTCTTTGGACAGTCTTGTTGATTTTTCTGTCCACACTTTAAAATTACCCACAGAAAAGCCATCATCTTGCTTGAAAATACTTGATAAGGCTTCCTGTATATCAATAGAATAAATGCTACTCTAGCCGAACTGTCAACACATTTTACTGTGACATTTGTGAATGTCTTAGTCAAGCAGTTCTCTCAGTGACTTTAATGGGAATGAAATCACCTGGAGGATAACTCCATGCCCATAACTTATTGCCCCTCTCCTCGAGTCCTGCAAAAAGTCTGACATGCATTTTGTACCCTTCCAAAAATTGTTTTGCATTCTGTAACTGCAGACAGGTGGTAGTAAGAGATTCTTCAGTCGCCCTGTCTAACCCATTATTATAGCTAGCTGTTTCTTCATTTCTCCATTTCTCCATTTCTCTCTTGTCAGGTTGCATTATAGAGGCTGGTGTCCAGACAGGAAAGATAAAATGTGACAATACATGGAGCTGAGGTGGTAGACTAGAAATCAAATTTTGTTGATTACTCTTACTGCATAGGAAAACTGAACCTCCATAGTTGCAGACAAGTGACTCGTACTGACCTCGTGTTCAAAGAAATTGGCAATGGACTTAGGTGGGTGTGTGTTGATGTGTGGTGTTAGTTTAGGGCTGCTGTCTTATCATTTTCCTTATTTGGCACAGTGTAGAAACTTGGGAATTCTGCTCGTACAGTCCATGTGATTTGGGTGCACCTAGGGCAATGTTAATATTGAATGCTTTCTTTTTAAATCTGTAATTTGACTAAGTCTTTTCAAACTTTGAACATTTTTAGTTTTGCAGTTCTATTTTAAAATAATCAGTATCTTCTATTTATATTTCTGAGAGCAGAGATACATAGTATATCAAATACATAGTATATAATCAAATACATAACATATACAAATGCATTGTCATGGTTTCTGATCTTACCCTTTAACAAATATGTAGCAGTCACTTCTTCATGTTGCATTAGGTGAATTCATCTGTATTAAAAACAACTGTCTGTATTCTGCTTTTATTGCATAAAATATCTTATGTTAATAGCTCCAGCTAACTGTATAGTCATAAATGATCCAGGATATGAAGTTATCCAATTTATTAAACTATTGCTCTTTGATACCTTTCAATTTATTTACAGGTTTCTCATTGCTTTGTATTGCATCTAAAATCTTGTTCCTATTTAGTATTATTTCAAATACATGTGCTGAGTCGACAGCTATGTGTATTTTTAAATTTTACTATGTGTTACTTTTTTTCTTAAAGCAATAACTAATCTTGTTTTCATCAGCAATATAGAGGAGTACATTTCCCATCATATTCTATTCTATTAGCAATATATATCAGTATTTTAACACTTTATAAATCTCAAAGGTAAAGCAATATCCTAATGACTTCCATTTGTTTTATTAGTTATTATTGAAGCTGAGCAATTTCCTAAATGTTTCTTTGTATATTGTGGATACAAGCATATCTGTTAGATAGACTTAAATAATTTTACCCATGATAACTCTTCTAATGTTTTTAATGGTGTCTTTGTCATATAAAATGCTATTATTTGAATATTTATAGATGTATTCAATGAGTAGTGAATAGAAGCAGATAAAAAGGCAAATAAGAATGACGCCAAATCTTCAGAGACTGTAGAATTAATAAAGTACAACAGAATATAAAATAAGACCAAAAATGACAAGTAACATGAAGAGAAAGTGATAAATCCTCTCTCAGAAGGGACTACTCGCACTTCTATTTCATAGAACTGGTTTGTATGGCGGGAATAATCAGTTGTAATTTGTTATGAGACATTCCCTCAATTCTTAGCAAGTTACATTATCATCTAACTCTAGTATTATACACATATTGCATTTTTATTGACTCATTATTATCAGGAGTATTTATAATATGTCTATTTTTTAAAGATTCATTTATTTGTTTTCTTTAAAGATTTATTTCTTTATTTGAAAGTCAGAATTACACAGAGAGAGCAAAGAGAGAGAGTTCTTCCCCAATTGGCTGCAACGGCTGGCACTGTGCCAATCAGAAGCCAGGAGCCAGGAGCTTCTTCCGGGTCTCCCATGCGGGTACAGGGGACCAAGGACTTGGGCCATCTTCCACTGCTTTCCCAGGTCTTAGCAGAGAGCTGTATTGGAAGTGGAGCAGCCAGGACTGGAACTGGCGCCCATATGGGATGCCAGCACTTCAGGCCAGGATGTTAACCAGCTACACCACAGCGCCGGCCCCAAGATTTATTTATTAGAAAGTCATAATTACACACAGAGAGAGAAGGGGATGCAAAGAGAGAGAGAGAGAGAGAGGTCTTTCATCAGCTGGTTCACTCACCAGTTGACCACAACAGCTGGAGCTACACCAGGAGCCAGGAGGCAGGAACGTCTGGGTCTCCCACACGAGTGCAGGGGCTCAAGGACTTGGGCCATCTTCTACTGCTTGCCCAGGGCATAGCAGCTGGCACTGGAACCAGCGCCCAGATGGAATGCCGGCACTGCAGGTGGTGTCTTTACCCGCTAAACCACAGTGGCATCCCCACTTGTATATATTATGATTCTCTCTCTCACTCCACACACATTAATGTCTTAATCCAACTAGACATAAAAATGCACACAGATATTAGGGCCAAGAAACCATAGAAAACTGCAGAGGCATATAATTATGATAATTGAAATCTCTTTTCTTTAAATTTACCACACACCAAATTCTCTGTATATTATCTCACTCATTCCTCAAAGGAATTCTGTGATAGCTTTTGTCACCACCTTTTAGTACTATCAGCTAAGGCTTAAATTAATTTATCTGCATGTGCATAGCACATCAATGGGCAACTAGACCTGGGATTCTTATCCAATCTGTTTGAAGGTGTGTCTTGTGCTGTCACCATCTCAGAATACATCTGGACAGGATTTGCCAAAACCATGGGGGTATTCAGAGAGATGCTGAGTTTGTTTAGAAAATCCTATATTTCTGCTTATTATTTCCCTTTAGAAAATGCTATGTTTCTGCCTTCTGTCACAAGTAGTGGCAATAGTGCACTAGGAATATTCCAAAATTTAATCCAGAAAGCAAAATTGATTTTGGAATAAAAAGTAAGTTTTAATAATTTTTATGTGCTGAACAGCTAGAATTCATAAGGTAAACTAAAATGTAACTAATATCAAGTGCCTGCCTCCTATATTTTGGAGACAATGATAATAGGAGATAGATAAAAGCATAGAACAGCAAACATTTCCAAAAAATGCTTCTTCACAATTCTACCAGTGAAGGGGTTGCTGTTATAGTCAATAGCCATGCTAAAAATATTGCTTTGCAGATATGCGTAATTGACAAAAAATTTAATTTTACTTTCAGCCAAAAGCTGTGCTTATTCTGAGACTTCCAGAATCCCTATTGCCATGGAGTTGAGAGATTGAAGAAACAGTTCTTGAATGACATTTTGCTGAAGTTTTTCTAAAGGGATTTTAATCCTCAGTGAATTTTCTGCCAGGTGTTATGCACATTTATTTTGAACAGATGTTCCGTGGCCTGCTGCCTCTCAAATGTCACAGTGACGCTGGGCAACTTTCCCTAACAGCACTTTTCCCTGGCCTGGGCCCCCAGGTGGGAAGTAGTAGAAACAGGGGGAAACCATGTTTGGGAAAACTCTGAAGTCTTTCCACTTGAGCCTAGTGAATTTTCCAGATGACATCAGTTGCCTCTTTCCTGGCTCTTGGTTAAGTTAATTCCAGGTTGTTTCTGTCCTTGGTAGCATGGGGTAATGCATTATTTCCAAAGTCATTTTAAGTATAAAGTGAGGGGAAAATATGAATACATACACACACACACACATACGCACTAATTTACAGCCTAACATATAGCACACAATGCATAACTGGATTTTCTACTGTCTTCCAGGAAACACTTTGGGTTATCAGTCAGTGTTTTCATCCAAGGAGACTGGAAGGAATTTCAGGAGTGGGTGGATTTATTCTTTCCCGTTCCTCACTGTCATGAGAGTACCATCACCTCAAGACACACAAGAGGCCCACAGATAAAATCTGGGCTGTTTCAGTAAAGATTTGTTCTGGGGGTTTGCCAGTATCATCAGAGACTGTCAGTCTCTAAGAGGCAGAGCAATCGTTTATGTGATCAAAATAGAGGAAACTGTTAAATGAGAGGAATATTAAAAATGAATTTTGTCATCCGTATCACATCCCTTTACCATGGTCCGAGTTTCTTAAAATTTTCTGACTTGCTAATACTTCTCTGAAAACTTGCTTTATTGAGCAATCCTCAGATACCATAAAATACTTGATAATAAATTGTTAAGGTGGTCATCACATAAACTTGCTTATAAATAAGCTCCTGTAACTACCGAACTTGATATTGGGAAATGGCACTGCTGAAGTACCAATTAAGAGCACGTTTTCACTTGGGATGCATTGAGAGTCAAAAGATGGAACAAATTTGTCAGGATTATTAAAGCTTGTATTACATTTGATTAACATCACCTAAGTATTGCTTTCACTTCAATCAGCATGGGGTGAAGTTGGCTCTATTGTTAGGATATTCGTGGCTCCATGACTCAGTCTACAGAATGACTGAGGCAACAGTATCAGTTGATTGCAGTCTTATGTAGATGTAATTTTATGTGTAACAAAATCAATCTTAACTTGTTAAAGCCAGCTCATCCTCAAAGCAGAGAGGCTAAGACTTGGTACCAAGGGCTCCCATTTATGACTGAGAATTATGAAATCCCAATAAATGAATTAAATATCCGGTGTATTCATGATCCTCATGTGTGAAATAAAAACCATTTACTTGTTGGCTGTGGATTACCTCCAGAAAGTACAGTTTGTCTTGTTAAGAGCAAATATTGAATCTGTCACTTAACAACTGTCTGAAATTGATAGTTAAGAGAAACAGTCTCTTTATTTGTAAAATGAGAGGAATAGAAAGACCTACTATGTAGAACTGGTGTGAAGAATAATGGAGATCACTCACATTTGACACTTAGAAAAATGTTTGATAAGAAAGAATTCTCGATAAATATCTGAAATACTGTGAAATTTATTTTTTACTCATTAAAGCATCGTGAGATATTTTTACTTGCTATATATAAAGAATATTAATAATTGTTACCTAAAACTAAAACATCTATACCTGCAGTGAGGATACAAGTTGGTAGAAAAGCTCATCTGTGTGTCCAGTGAATCCATGGTGTTTTAGAATATTCCAACTTTAGAGAAAATTTCTTTAAAGCTTTTTAAAAACTTGACATCCAGGTAACTTGCTATAATCAGGAATCCAAAACAGTTTTCTACACTTATAAAGGATGAGTTAACACCAGCTAATGAGATAGTTATGTTACAGATTGTTTTGCCCAAGTTCATAGTTCTATTTAGTATTGAAATCTCTAGAAGTTACCTTGATTTTAAAACCTTCATGACCACAGATATTTGTGATACCATAGGAAGCTTAGTGTGCTGCTTTACTTAGCCTTGAACTGAAGAGAGTTCAGAGCTGAGCCATTCTTCTTTCCTACTATTTCCCAACCACTGAGTTCCAAGTGGTTCTTCTGAAAGTCCATTGAATAAATAAAGTTTAAGGTGAACCATTATTGCAAGTAGAGGGAGTGAAACAAGAAAAACAGGGAAAGTACTTAATCTGTCTTATCACAGCAGATAAATTCTGCAAGGGATTGGGTGGTTAAACTAATGTTTCCTTCTCTCTTCATTGCTTGTGCAGTAAAATACTATTGCATACTCTATCTTGCTATAGCTTTTAGCACTCAATATATTAAAGAGACTCACTAACCTGTCTCTTTGAGTGAACAAAATGCATCTACTCTGTGTTTACATATCTCTCAGCACTACAGAGTATAGACCATCAGCTCTTGGAATTTGTCAAACAGTGCAAAGATACAGTTGATCTTTCAAGGAAACCATCCCTTGAAGTGAGACTCTCCAGCATATTTTATCCATACATCCCTCCTTCCTTCTCTCTCCCTCTCTCTCTCTCATTAAAATTCTCAATCTTACTTACAGAAGAAAATCAATTAGATCTTATCAGCAAACTGAAAAAGGACGTTAAAAATAGGTAAAGGATAATTGTCTTTGGATTTTTGAAATTCTTGTTTTTCAACCAAAATGTCTAGCAGTTTGCCATGGAAATCTGAGATTTTGCTTAGAAATCAATGAGAGTCAAATGATATTCTGTATTGAAACACTCTTTTCTTTGAACAGTTTGGCCAAATACACTACCTCAATATAAGGAGATTTTTTGGCATTTGTGGAATATGAGGGATGCAGAAAATAGTTTCCTCCTTCATTTGGGAGGAGGTGACTGCCCTCGTATCTCTCCTTGCTGCCACACTTACAGCATGCAGAGAGGGTCAGCAGGACATTCCACCAATGAAAAATGATTATTTATTAAAAGAAGTGTCCTTTAAATCTCTTGACTTATTTGCTTCCTTTTTTGACAGTTGTGCATTCGGTTTGTCTTTGGAAATGGCTTGCTACACATTGAAATAAAAGCAAACACTGCTTTGAGCACTACTAAAATGCTAACCAGTTTACAATGTTCTTCCACAGGAGTGAGGGCACCTGTTAATTAATTGTCTTTCCCTACCTGTCCTAATTCATGTGACATGGTATCCTCCAAGCTCATCTATGTGCTGCAAATGACTAGATTTTATTTTATTATAACTGAATAATGTTTTATTATCTGCATATGCTACATTTTTTATCCATTTCTCTATTGATTGACACCTGGTTTGGTTCCATAGTTTAGCTGTTGTTCAAAGGGTAGGAAGCTAAAAAATGTTGATCTCATAGAGATAGACAGTACAATAATAGTATGCCAATTACGCTGATATGATTATTATACACTGAATACTTGAATTAATACAGCATACTCTATAAATATGTATAATTGCTGTGTGCCAGTAAAATTTTTTGAAAGCTAACAGAAAGTTTACATATTCTATTCATATCACTAAAATAGCCATGTCTAACAATTTTCAATCTGTGGTCAGAATTTTCCTACTTCAACTCATGAATGAAAGGGCTTACCTTAAGTGTTTCACTATTCCAGTTAAATTGAACATCACAGACATGCAGGGTTGGGGAGGAGACTGAGACAAAAGGCTTACATGTCAGAGACAGCTTAGAAATTTTTATTAGAAATAATGTAGGGCCAAGAAAATTTTGTAAGTGGGATAGTAAGAGTGTCAAGTTCACCTTTAGGTCTCATTCAAATGTTGATAAAGAAAATGGAGAGTTGGAGCCAGCTTCAAGGCACGAGGGATTCAAATGCTGCCTGCAAAGCTGGCATCCCATATGGGTGCTGATTGGAGCCCCAGTTGCTCCTCTTCAGTCGAACTCCTTGCTAATGTGTTTGGGAAAGCAGTGGAAGGTAGCCCAAACACTAGGGCCCTTGTCACCCACATGGGAGATCCAAATGGAGTCTCTGGCTCCTGGCTTCAGTCTGGCCCATCCTTGGCCACTATTGAGGCCTTTAGGGGACTGAAGAAGTAAGAGTCTTCCCCTCCCCTTCCTCCCTTCCCCCCCTTCTCTGCCTCTCCTCCCTTTCCCCCCCTTTCTCTGCCTCTCCTCCCTTCCCCCCCCTTTCTCTGCCTCTCCTCCCTCTCCCTTTCCCCTCTCTCTTCCCTTCCCCTCCCCTTCAGTCTGTCTCCATTTCCATCTCCCTCACTTCACTCTGCATTTCAAATAAATCAATTCATCTTTTAACAATTTTATAAGAGACAAGGGGAGCAAGCGAGCAGGAACCTACATATCTGCTGGTTCCCTCCCTGAATGCCTGTATCAGCTTGGGCTAGGCAGGCTGAAATTGGGAGCTAGAATATAATCCAGATGTCCCACAATGGTAAGTGGAATCCAATTACTTGCGTCATCACTACTGATGTCCATGGTCTGTCTACATTAGTAGGAAACTGGAGTCAGAAAACAGAACTGGGAATAGAACCCAGGGAATCCAGTTTGGGAGGCAGATATCCTAACTGTGAGGCTAAGCACTTTTTTTTTCTTCGAATTTTACTCATTTGAGGGAGAGGGGGAGGAAGAAAGAAGAGACTCATTTTAATAGGGTATGGTGTCAACATGTGTATACAACATAAACTGACTAAATCAGGCAATTTTTATTTTCGTTTCCTTCCTTCCTTACATGTGGGGCGTCTTTGAGTTATTCATACAGCATAAAATAGCTTATTGTGAACTACAGTCTTCATACTGTGCTGTGGCTGTACTGTCATGGATTGTTCTAGGGTCTGTTACCATTTCTTTTCAATAGCTGTGGCGGCTGCAGCTGTGGCTGTAAAACCAGCTCCTTCTTTCTTTTCCAAATAATATTTTAAAGGAAACTCCTTTCCATAAACTTAGATGCACGTTGAATATCTCTGTGTAAAACAAGAATGGGGACTTCTGACTTCCTTTAGTTTTTACAGTAGCTGTGTGGAAGCTTGGGCTCCAAGACATATCATTAACAAACCTCCTCTTTAATGTTTATGATTCTATTAACGAGTTTTATGAGAGCAGTGTTAAGCACAGATGAAGCCAAGTGTGAGGGCGCTGGTGAGTGAGAGATGATCATTGGCAGTATGGAAAAGCACAGTGGCTGCAAGTGAAAAAAAAAAAAAAAGGCTGTCTTTCAGTGATGCTTATTTCAGTACTTCTCAGTTTTGCAGTGGTTGACTCTGGGCTTGTGCTTAGTTAGAAGCAGACACTTACTGAATGTCTCCTGCAGACAGGACAATGGGCTAGCATCATCATCAGATGGAAAGAAAGCACCTTATCCTTTTCTCCTTTCTTTCTAAGAAACTGCCCCCCCCCACACACACTATCTGATGATACAGATAAGACTCCTGGAGACCGGAGCAAACCACATGATTGTCCTTAAATCGATAAGCAATCTTTTATGCCTCTGTTCAGTTACAAGTTGATACATATCAGGACGCCTATTTAGGTAATTTATGGGGATTTTTTTCAAAGTCATCAGTGGATTTTCTCTTAGAGTAAACACGTTCTTTTGATGGTGAGCCAGAGCAGCAAACAACTAAGGCAGCATGATAGAGTTTTGATTTTTCTCTTTTGTTGTTTTTCATCTTTTATTTAACAAAATCACATGCTGACATTGAATGTCAAATTCATTTTTAACTGGTTTGTTCTTCTAGGAGTTTTATTTCTTTTTTTTTCTTTTTCTGATTTTGTTTCCTGAAATGATAGCTGTCTTGGTTTATTTGACTTCTGTATCCTATGGTATGTTTTAGGGGAACTCAAATTCTTATTGATAGGTTATTGAATTACCATCCAACTTTGTACTGATAGAGAAGTGTGATTCATCTGGTGTCGGAAACACTAACATATTTCTGAAGCCTAAGTCACTTCCTATTATTAAGTGCAGAGAAAAAAGGAAGATTTTTGTCTGAAGAGTTTTAGTTGCCAGTGACAGAAATTCAAATCAGATATGGTGACAGACAAAGTTGGGAGGGAGGGAATGAAGAGAGTACCCACTGATTTGTGAAACAGAAAAACACAGTCATCGACCTTGCTCAATTGAATAAAAAAAAATTTCTTAACACTTTCATTTATATCCAAGTGTGAAACATAGTATGCTTCAACAGGAGCTTATAACATAAAAATTCATGCAATAAAATGGATCTTTATAGCAGAGAGCAAAATAAGGACAGTAATGCAGGAAGATATGAAAGTACCATTTAAATAAGACCCTTTAAATGTATTTCCCTATTTTCACATACTACATATATTTCATGAATCAAAACCCCATGTTAGTGTTCTCAGGTCAGTGTCCATTACTGTATTTTTATGAACCAAAAAATGTTATTTAAAAAGATTATCTAAAAATTTGTGGAGAGGATTTGATTGCAAGCCAAGTGATTGATTTTAAAATTATAGTCCTTGTAGGCACAAAATTATAGCTATTTAATATAACTGATTTTTAAGTCTTCAAAATTCTCAGAATGTGTGGGAAAATAAATGACATATTAAATACAGAAAATGTATTTATGATTACCTTAAAAAGAAGAAATAATGCTCTTTGTATTTCACTTGAATTTTGACACATTATTAGAAAATATATCAACTATAAAGATTATATTACTAAATTGCAAGCTGGCTTATTTTATTTATTGATTGGGAAAAGGTTTCATGTATTTCATACATAGAATTTTTTTTTTTTTGACAGGCAGAGTGGACAGTGAGAGAGAGACAGAGAGAAAGGTCTTCCTTTGCCGTTGGTTCACCTTTTGCCGTTGGTTCACCCTCCAATGGTCGCCATGATCGGCATGCTGAGGCTGGTGCATTGCGCTGATCTGAAGCCAGGAGCCAGGTGCTTCTCCTGGTCTCCCACGTGGGTGCAGGGCCCAAGCACTTGGGCCATCCTCCACTGCACTCCCGGGCCATAGCAGAAAGCTGGCCTGGAAGAGGGTCGACCAGGACAGAATCCGGTGCCCCGACCGGGACTAGAACCCAGTGTGCCAGCACCGCAGGTGGAAAATTAGCCTATTGAGCGGTGGCACCGGCCCATACATAGAATTTGAAGTACCATAATGATACTTCCCACCCTTTTTCCTCTTTCTTATTCTTTTAATTTTTGCAATGAAGTACTTTCAATTGATTTCATAATCACAAGCTTAATCCTCCACTAAATAACGAATTCAACAAGTAGCAAGTATTGTTTTCTTTGGTAAAATAAATATGAGTTGTCATTACATTTTTGGAATCACTTTATCAACCCAAGCAAAAAAATTGCTAAATACATTAAAAACAAACTCTGGGAAGCTTGACAGTTCAAAGTTTCAAAATATTCGCATCTCTTAAGAGAATACTCCAGATTTCACAGAAAGACTATTACAGGAAGCACTCAGGTTGAGTGAAAGTAGAGATCTCAAAGGCATCCATAATGCCATGTTTATGTTTACTATCCATCTCAGCAAAATCTTCTCAAGTTCTCAGAGAAATCTACTTCTTACTTATTTAAAACGATTTACTTGTCTAAACAGTTCTTATTTAAAATCTGGTTTCTCTGATTAAGTCATAAGAAAACATATCTTAACTTTCAAGTTGTTTTTTTATGTGCTTAGAATATGTTATAAACTCACAGAGGTATTGTTAGTCGTTAAGGTGCAATAGCTACAAGGAATTTGTACTACAGGTGACACAGTCCACCTTTTAAAGCACTGTGGTTTATAAGCCCCTCTGCACTGCACATTCTCCCCATAATTAGGTGAACTCTTCATGTAATTAGCGCTGCTATTCTGCCTGTTGTACTCTGCAATATTGTTGCTCTGTGCATGGTGCCTGCTTCTCTATGCTAATATTTTATATATCAAATTATGAAGCAATCTATGCTAAACAGGGAGGTATTTGCAACAGGGAAGTTGCTTTGCATGTGATCGGTATGTACTGTGTCTAACTTCAGTCCTGTCTTTTGGAAGTATTTCCATGCAATGTGAGGATTAATTATAATCTACGCATGTGCTAGGGAACATTGCAATAAATAATCTTACTGTGATTTAAAATCTTTTCATAAGTGGATGTAAGAATGTTGCAATCTCTCTACAACAGCTGCAGAATGGCCAGCCTAGTTGCAGGCTTTCCTTATTGCTTTCTTGAGAGCGGTAAGAGGTCTCCAACTTTCTATAGTCAAGCTCAGCATGTCGCAAATCAAGTCTATTGTGAAGAGAGGACAATTATATTTGCAAAAGCAACATTCGCATAAATGAATGATGGACTTGTGTAAACATTCACTGGGACCACTGATTCTTATTTCATAGGAAAAAGTCCTCACTACTATTTGGGTGGTAAGCAAAAATATTTTGTAAAGCATGAAAATCTGTGTTTAAGAATTCTGTCAATAATTTATTTGCACATATCAAAAAGCTTTCCTTAAAAGAGAAAATCCCAGGTGGTGTTTGTTGTATTACGACTCTGCTTAAGAGTCCTGTGCTCCATATTGAAATTCATGGATTGAATTCCAGTTCTTTCACTGATTGCAGTTTTCTACTAATGTGCACACTAATGTGCAGCACATGATGGCTCAGTTAACTTGATCAAGTGCTTGAGGTCAACTCAGGTCAAGTAGTTGAGTCTCCATCACTCAAGTGGGAGACCCAGATTGAGTTCTTTATCTGTTCCAGGTATTTAGAGAATGAACCAGCAAATGGAAAATCTCTGTCTCTGCATTTCAAATAAAACATAAATGAAAATTTAAAGAACAGTTATTAAGAACATATATCGATATCAACTATATTTATGCTAACAAATATGATTATATATAAAATACAATTATAGACAGATTATGCATATATAAAGTTTATAAAATATAGAAATGTGTGAATATATGATATAAATATATGGATAATACATGTTTTTAATACATATATATATATGAAATTTCAAGTTAGAATAAACACAGATGACAAGTTTCCTTTTCCCAGGATGTAGGATAAGGGGATAGGAACAAGTATCATATCCTATATGTGATAATTCTAAAAATGTAATGTGGAGTAGAGAAAAGGGGTTTCTAATCTGGAAAGGAAGTAAAAGAGTCAGAGTCCCTACTTACATACTAATCATTCTATTAATTAATCACTTCTTTTATATACATTTATTAATTCTCAACCAAATCCTCTTAGTTAAGCCAGTTTTAGTCTCTTTTTATAGTTTTCTATAGTGCCTTTATATAATATACAAATAAATAAAATTATCATTTTTCCTTTAAAACTATGTGAGTCTAGATGGAAGATATATTTTCTTTTTTTTTAAGATTTATTTAGTTATTTGAAGGTAAGAGTTACACAGATGGAGAAGGAGAGGAGGACAGAGAGGTCTTCCATCTGCTGGTTCACTCCCTAATTGGCTGCAATGGCCGGAGCTGCGCTGATCTGAAGCCAGGAGCCAGGAGCTTCTTCCAGGTCTCCCACTTGGTGCAGGGGCCCAAGGACTTGGGTCTTCTTCTGCTTTCCCAGGCCATAGCAGATAGCTGGAAGGAAGAGGAGCAGCCAGGTCTTGAACTGGCACCCATATGGGATGCAGGTACAGTAGGTGGTGGCTTTACCTGCTGCACCACAGCGCTGGCCCCTGTGATATATTTTCACGTGATTCCCCTGAATACTAACTTGAATGGTCTGTCCACAAAAATATAATGACAGAGCTGGAGAGCAATGCATTCTGTCTGGGGAGAAGTGCATATTTTCTTATACTCTCTAGGAAGCATCCCAGCTGCTGCTGCACACTTCAAATAACGCCAACAACAGGCAGCTTTAACAGGGGCCTGGATGTTACTCAACACCAAATCAACATGCAAAGAGGCTAATAGACTCCTGGCTTGTTCAACTCATCTTTTATTTATCTCAGTTTTCAAATAAATTCACAGCAAATAGGATTCATGTTAATTTGTCTACTCTAAATCAGCTCTTCCATCTATGCTGTGAAAGGAAACTAAAACCAAAACAAAAGCCATCCAAAAAGCAGCAACAAAACAAAGGAGGAGTGGGTAACAATGTGCTTTGTCTGCTTTTGTAAGAATTTCTTCCTCTCTAAAGATTCACAGGACAAGCAATTAAGGCAGGAGCTCTGTGGTAGATTAGAACTGTTTGGGGCTTTGCACTGAAGAAAATTTAAAAAATTTTTTTTAACCCAATGAGTGAGTTTTGGAAAAATACAATTTTACTCAAGTATGAATAAATCTTCCCATGCGTCATTTAACTAACATGAAGACATTAGTTGGAAGAGTTGGTGCTCAACTATTAATTTACTGAAAATATTTTTTTCAATTCATTTAGCTCATTTGAAGGTCAATGAAGATAAGAAGAATGTCCTTGGTAGTAATATTGAAACTTTTCTACAATCATCCCAAAATTGTGTACGCATTTTGTTAGCTCTTCCAGAAATTGCACCAGCTAGCTTAGTTGGTCATTGCAGAGGATCGCTCTTTTCCATGAATAGAAGATGCTTCATAAATCAGTACAGGGATCGTTACGCCAGGGAAAAGAGGGAATCAAGGACAATTTTTCCCCCTGTGAAGTGAACTTACAAATAATGTTGAGTCTGTGCATACTAAAGTGGTCTGCAAAGGTTGAATTTGAGTTTTCCATTATTAATGAAAATAAAAGTGATGGTAGTTTACTCTGCAGTGATTGCTGCTAAATGCACTTCTCTAAGGAATTCATCTCCCAGAACTACCTTTTATCACTGTCCTTGACTTCCACCTGACTTTCGTTTTCCCCTAAAACCTGAATTGAGTTGCTCAGTGCCTTAAATTAGTTTGGAAAATTTTCCTGTGAGTCATTTCCTTTACTTTTTTGATAAAATGTTATGTGTTCAGGGTCACTAAATGAGCATATAATGAATGGACAGCAAACTGAGGGAAACAGTGTATAAATTAGCAATAACTATGTCAAATATGGAAATATTGCTACTGTCATTTATTTTTAAGATTGATTAATTTATTTGATAGAGCCACAGAGAGAGGGGAGAGACAGAGAAAGAGAGAGATCTTCCGTCTGCTAGTTCATTCTCCAGATGGCCGCAACAGCAAGCACTGGACCAGGCAGAAGCCAGGAGCTAGGAGCTTCTTCCTGGTCTCCCTCATGGGTGGCAGTGGCCCAAGCACTTAGGGCATCTTGCATTGCTTTCACAGTCATTAGAAAGAAGCTGGATCAGAAGTGAAGCAGCTGGGACATGAACTGACTGACTTCCATAAGGGATGCCAGTGTCATAGCTGGTTTACTATGCCATAACACTAGCCTCCAAATTTCTTTTTGCTATTGGTATATAACTTGTCATGTTCTCTGGTACATGGCGATCGACTGGAAACCTTTTACACTTGTTGTGGTTTTTTTTTTTTTAATTTCTTTTATTCCTTTGAAAGGCAGAGTTAAAAGGAGAGAAAGAGAGAGATCCTCCATCCACTGGTTTATTGCCCAAATGGCTGCAATGGCCAGGAATAGGCCAGGCAGGAGCCAGGAGCTTCATTCAGGTCTCACACACGGGTGTCAGGGGTCCGATAACGTGGCTATAATCTGTTGCTTTCTCAGACACATTTGAAGTAAGTGGGATTGGAAGTGGAGCAGCTGGGACTTGAACCAGCTCCCATGTAGGATGCCAGCATTGCAGGTTGTGACTTGTGATGCTGTAACACTGCTCACAGACTAAGTGAATTTTAAAGGTAGTATACTACAGCTGCATATTAATTGATAATCTGACATTAAAGTATGTAGAAAAGGATACAGTCTAATAAAAAAATCCTGCTACACTTAAGAGGTCCTGACTGCTCAGTGTCATTTGCTATTTGATGTGATGCTGCCAATGACAATAAATTTGTGTGTATTATCTTTTCTGCAAATTATGCATTGAAATTCAGTCTATATTAAAAGATGATTTTCATTTCCTGATCACTGAAGGATTACACTTTTTTTTTATTTGACGGGTAGAGTTATAGACAGAGACAGAGAGAAAGGTCTTCCTTCCGTTGGTTTACTCCCCTAATGGCTGCTACGGCCAGCGCTGCACTGATCCAAAACCAGGAGCCAGGTGTTTCCTCCTGGTCTCCCATGAGGGTGCAGGCACCCAAGCACTTAGACCATCCTCCACTGCCCTGCCAGGCCACAGCAGAGAGCTGGACTGGAAGAGGAGCAACCAGGACAGAATCCGGCGCCCTGACCAGGACTAGAACCCGGTGTGCCAGTGCTGGAGGCGGAGGATTAGCCAAGTGAGCTATGGCACCGGCCTAAAGGATTATAGTTTGGTTGCCTTTAACAACAGCAATGCACTGCCTGAATGCTTAGGGAAATTATATATAGAATAGAAATATGCATATATATGTGATATGCAAGTATAAACATGCATGCATATATCCATACACACATGGACATTATTTATGGGTTTTTATCATCTTTCATAGGTTCTGAATGCCAAGGAGAATTAAAATATTAGGTATTATAGTTTTTTTTTAACACTTGCTATTACAGTTTTATGGCAGATGCTAATGTCCTTCTGACTTCTAAATGTACATAGCTCATGAAAAGTATAGGTGTGGTGCAACATTTCTGGTTACACAAAGAACACCAGAAACATGCCTTTTGTTTAGTTTCCATAACTATTTTAATTTTTTGCCATAGAGTTGCAAATGGTGACTATATAAAAACTATGATACATGATTTATAAGACTGCTTATGTTTATTGATGCTTATGTGAATATTATGGAACAAATTCTCTTAAATGAGTAGTCAGAAAAATTTGGTTTGCTTAAGGAACATGCATATTTCTTCTGAATAGATAATGACAAAAATCATCAGTTTGCCTTCTTGCATTTGTTGCCAGAAAATCCCAATTTAAATGTATGATTGTATTCATTTAGCCTGGAGTTGATAGAACAATGTTTCCTTCCTGAACTTTTTAAGGAATTTTATTTTTATTTATTTGAAGGACAGAAGTAGAGAGGGAGGGGAGGTGGAAGGGTGGAAGAGAGAGAAAGGAGAGGAGAGATTCCCCATCTGTTGACTTACTCCCCAAATGTCCACAACAGCAGAACCCAAAACTCCATTTAGGTTTCCAGATAGGGTGGCAACGACCCTGTCACTTGAGCCATCACCTGTTGCCAGCTAGGGTTCACCTTAGGAGGAAGCCGGAATCTGTGATGGAGGTGGAACTTGGGATCAGGCATTCAGATAGGGATGCAGCAACCCACACAGTGTCTTAATGTTGCTCCAAATGCTTTTCCCATCTCCTTTCTGAACTTCTTAATTATCCTCATATATCTCCCCCTCTAGAAATTTCTTACTGGACTCCTATTTTTTCTTTACTTTAATGTTTCACTTGACTTTGACTCTCTACTATAAGTTATTCAAAGACATTTTAGAAGTAGGAAGAGTATAAATAATTGATCAATGAAGGGCTGCATAAAAGCTTTGTTAAAAGAATGCCCAATACTCTATCAGTTGCCAGTTCCCAGCACAGCATGGCAGTGTTGTATTGCTTAGGGTCATGGATTAGTGTGACTCCATAATTTTATTCCATTCCCATGATCTCTTTGATAATTTACCTTAAGTACAGTTGTACACAAGAATTCATGGATGTCATAATTCAGAGTGACATTGTGTCAGCATTCCCTTCATAGGCAAGCCTATTTAATTGAAATATTTTAAGGTATTTTAATGGAAATATCAGAATTGCATTTGAGATATACATTATACAGCACATATTGATGCATATATGCACTGTGTACTGATTACCAGTTAATATCAATACATTGTTATGTTTTTAAAAAATGTTTTATTTTTTATTTTTTATATATATAAAGCTTTTATTTAAAGAATATAAATTTCCAAAGTACAGCTTATGGATTACAATGGCTTCCCCCCCCATAACTTCCCTCCCACCCACAACCCTCCCCTTTCCCACTCCCTCTCCACTTCCATTCACATCAAGATTCATTTTCAATTCTCATTATACACAGAAGATCAGTTTAGTACATATTACGTAAAGATTTCAACAGTTTGCCCTCACATAGAGACACAAATGAAAATACTGTTGGAGTACTAGTTAAAGTATTAATTCACAATGTATAGCACATTAAGGACAGAGATCCTACATGATTTTTTTAAGAAAATTGATTAATTATGCAATTTCCAATTTAACACCAAGATTTTTTAATCATTTGCAATTATCTTTATATACAGAAGATCGATTCAGTATATACTAAGTAAAGATTTCATCAGTTTGCACCCACACAGAAACACAAGGTGTAAAAATACTGTTTTAGTACTAGTTATAGCATTACTTCACATTGCATAACACATTAAGGACAGATCCCTCATGAGACATAAGTACACAGTGACTCCTGATGTTGATTTAACAATTTGACACTCTTGTTTATGGTGTCAGTAATCTCCCTAGGCTCTGGTCATGAGTTGCCGAGGCTATGGAAGCCTTTAGGGTTCGCCGACTTCGATCTTATTCCGACAGGGTCATAGACAAAGTGGATGTTCTCTCCTCCCTTCAGAGAAAGGTACCTCCTACTTTGATGGCCCCGTTCTTTCCACTGGGATCTCACTCACAGAGATCTTTCATTTAGGTCTTCTTTTTTTTTTTTTCAGAGTGTCTTGGCTTTCCATGCCTAAAAAAATGTTTTGTTTATTTATAATACTTGAAAGGCAGCGTGACAGAGAAAGATAGAGGGAGTTGTTTGATCTGCTGGTTCACTCCCCAAAGGCCTGCAACAGCCAGATCTGGGCCAGCCTAAAAGGAGGACCTAGAAATGACATCTGGGTCATTCATGTAGGAGGCAGAAACAAAACACTTTGGGCATCATTTGGTGCTTCCCGGGCACATTGACAGGAAGCTGGAGCAGAAGCCGTTTTACCCAAGGCACTCTGCTCTCGGGTGCCAGTGTCCCTAATGTTGGCCTAACCTGTGCCACAACTCCCATCCCCATTATTAGATATCTTTGTATGTGTTTGGTGAGGACACTTTAAATCTTTTCTCTCCTAATTTTGTGTAAGGAACCCAGTATTATTAACTGGAGTCACTATGGGATACATTAAATTTTCAAAACTTAATCATCCTCTAACTAAAGTCTGCACATTTGACTGCCTTCTTCCCATTTTCCCCATGTGAACGACACATAATGAAGAACTGCAAATATCCTATTCACCTACTTCATCTGTATTCAGTACTCTATACCACAGCAAATAACATTTTACGAAAGCAAATTTTTGTGAATTGACATTATTTATCTCATCAACAGTGTCCAGGGTAGACCTATAATTTGGTTTTGAGAAAGCATACAGAATTTAAAGAGTAAAAGAGCATTTATAGGAGAGTAAAAATAAAAATAGAAAACAAATTTTGAGCTATTTTACATCAGTAAGAATTATCGAGCTACTGACTAGCCTGAGTTCTCCAAACTAAAACTGGAGTAGATATGGGAAAACCATTTCAGTTCTGACTGCAAGGGCACCTTCTGAATCAGCTGTGAAAACAGCACAGGCTTATATTTTAAGCCCCAAGTAAGATGATTTTTAGCTCATAACAGCCTGATAATAGGCCCAAAGAAAGTCAGGTAATAGGCCTTGAAATATATGGAAGTTATATTGCTCTATTATTTTGCTCTTTTCTTTTCTGCAAATTTAGCAGGAAGCTTTGCAGGGGAACCAAAGTCCAGTGCACACGAGGTAGAATAAACATTTTTAAGTGATAAATTATTGAAAATATTCTTAGAAATAAGCATCTTAGCATATGAATGGTAAAAAGCTTTATGGCGCCCTGTCTTGTTTCCAAGCTCAAATTTAATAGCTACATGCATGGTTTCTGCTCATGGTGTGTCACCCAGTTGTTCTGAGACCCACTTCAAACTAGCAGTTACAGCCTTCAGGTTCAAGGTTTCATCTAGGTGAAGTACTATTGCCCTTTGCAACTGCAGAAATTTGCTGCCTTACTAAAGATATAGTGGCAATGAGATTTTCATAATTTATATGGTAGAAGGATGTTACCAGAAGACATTAGAGGAAAACGTAAGGCGTATATTTACTGTAACAACCATTATTAGTCTTGCTACAATGATGATACCAAACAAATTCCATCTCTCTTTGGCACCTCAAATATTTGTCTTATTATATATTCAACTCTAGTGTTCATCAATGTCTTACATTCTCCATCATGGCTTCAAATCACCTCTCATATGTGGAATTCAGAGTTTCTTACATCTGCTAACGGGTGATTTCAATTTATTGTAGGAGACCGTTGCTTGCCGACCGTACTATAAAGGTAAAATGTTCTTTGCACCTGCCAAATTGCCACGAGCTGAATGATCCAGATTCTGTCAAACCCACAATTAGGATTTTATAGTTTGCTCAGCTCTCTGACAACTGTTTCCTAAGCTTCAGTCTATGGCTCTTTCAATTTCAGTTGTGTTTACATAGCTTTTGAAATGCACAATATAGGAAATTATATCAGTATTTAAACGTTTTAGTGTTTACTTTGAATGAAATAAGTCTGCCGGTGCCGTGACTCACTAGGCTAATCCTCCGCCTTGCGGCGCGCTCACACTGAGTTCTAGTCCCGGTCTGGGCACCGGATTCTGTCCCAGTTGCCCCTCTTCCAGGCCAGCTCTCTGCTGTGGCCAGGGAGTGCAGTGGAGGATGGCCCAAGTGCTTGGGCCTTGCACCTGCATGGGAGACCAGGAGAAGCACCTGGCTCCTGGCTTCGGATCATCGCAGTGCTCTGGCTGTAACGCACCAGCCATGGTGGCCATTGGAGGGTGAACCAACGGCAAAGGAAGACCTTTCTCTGTGTCTCTCTCTGTCTCACTGTCCACTCTGGCTGTCAAAAAATAAAAAATAAATAAATAAATAAATAAAAAGAAATAAGTCTAAGAGAAAATTCAAAGGGTTCATCTTTGAGGAGAGTTGGATGCTTCTTTTCTGACATATGAAGAACATAGTTGGAAATTTTTCAGCACCCAAAGCAATAGATAAACCGGAAGTGTTGCTATTAATGTTGAGTAGCAAAGACAGGGGATTGTGGGTAGAATTAAGAAGTGAGTCACTTATTGGAATAGTTAATATAGGATTTTAAAAATAAAATTACCAAGGGTATAGGAACCTTTGTTTTTATGCGTATGATTAAGCTGCCCCCTGCAATGTTGGCTTCTGATTATCAGAGTGTGGGTTTGAGTCCTGGCTTCTCTTCAGATCCAGCTCCTCACTAGGGAATCTGGGAAACTAAAATCTGGCCCAGTCTGAAAGATGTCCAGGTCCCTGGCTTCGGCCTGGCCCAGTCCTAGTTGTTGTGACCATTCAGAGAATGAACCAGCCCCGTCTCCAATCTGTCACTATGCCTTTCAAATAAACTAATTAATTAATAAAATATTTACCAAGGCAGTAGCCCCAGTCACTGTGGTCGGTGCTGTGGCATAGCGAGTAAAGCTGCTGCCTGCAGTGCCAACATCCCATATGGGCACCGATTCCCAGCCTGGCTGCTCCACTTCCAATCTAGCTCTCAGCTATGGCCTAAGAAGGCAGTGGAAGGCAGGCCAAATCCTTGAGCTCCTGCACCCATGCAGGAGACTGGAAGAAGCTCCTGGCTTCGGATCAGCTCAGCTCCAGCCTTTGAGGCCATCTGGGTAGTGTACCAGGGAATGGAGGACTTCCTCTCCCTCTCTCTCTGCCTCTGCCTCTCTGTAATTCTTTCAAGTAGATAAATAAAAGCTTTAAAAAAAAAAAAGAATGTCAATCATGTAACTGAGGGTAACCAATTGATATAGTTATGGTGACTTCTAGTAAGGTTCATAAATACCTGGCTGCAAAAACAGAGAAAAAAAAAAGAATATAAATGGATGTGATGTCCCTGGAGACTCATGAAAGGGCAATGTAAACCAAATATAAAGCTAAGAAGATAAGACTGCCCTCTCTACATTGTCACTATGTTTATAGACTTTGATTTTTTCATTTATTTTTGTTTAATTTTAAAAAGAAAATGATCATATGAGAAAAGGTAGATAAAATCTGGGGGTAGAGAGACCAGTGTGTGCACAGCAAGTTGAATAGGCATCTCGTGTTGAGGCAGTTTGAGTTCCAGCTGCACTGCCTCCAACCTAGCTTCCCGATAATGTTCCTGCAAAGGCAGGCATTGATGGCCCAAGAACTTGGGCTCCTACCAGCTTTGTAGGAAACCCAGTTTCCCGACTCCTGGCCTTGGACTGGCTCAGCCCCAGGCATTGTGGCCATTTGAGTAGTGAATCAATAAATGGAAGATCTCCTCTCTGTCCTTCTACCTTTCAAATAAATAAATAAATAAATAAATTCTGATAGAACCTTAGCTTTATGTAATAAATGGCATTGGAAAAATTGGATTTACAAAATAACATTTAAATTGTTTACCAGTATTTTGCATGTACACATTTCAAAAATCAAGTAGTTCTATTATGCCGTTTCTGCTGAACAATGATCCTTTGGTCATTGCATCCCAAAATGTTGTCCATTCAAAGTGATAATCGTTTCCAAATCTCTTACCTCATCTTTAGTGTTTACTTTCATTTAAAAAATTAAATTATTCTCCATCATATTTGCATAGCATCCATCAGCTTTCTCTTCCTAACTGTAGAAATACTTTTAAAAAAAATTTATTTGCAAGTCAGAGTTACACAGAGAGAGGAGAGGCAGAGAGAGAGAGAGAGAGAGGTGTCTTCCATCCAATGGTTCACTCCCCAGTTGGCTGCAACGGCTGGAGCTGCACCGATCCGAAGCCAGGAGTTTCCAGGTCTCCCACATGGGTGTAGGGGCCCAAGGACTTGGGCCATCTTCTACTGATTTCCCAGGCCATAGCAGAGAGCTGGATAGGAAGTGGAACAGCCGGGTCTTAAACCGGCATCCTTATGGGATGCCGGTGCTTCAGGCTAGGACATGAACCCACCGCGCCACAGCCTCAGCCCCTAGAAATACTTTCTTACAACCTCCCCTGCCTAACTGTAAACTACCCTCTCATACCTCTTCTGTTTTCCCAACATCACTGTTCATATTCATTACTTAGATGACTTATTACATGAACATGGTAACATAAATAATATCCATAACAAAGTCGTTTCATGTTCTTTCTTTTACAACTTATTGATTCACCTCAAGTTAAGAACTAACATTATTTCTAAAAAAATATTTATTTATTTATTTGAAAGGCAGAGTAAGAGAGAGAGGGAGAGACAGAGAAAGAAAGAGATCTTTTATCCTCTGGTTTACACCCCAAAGCCTGCAATAGCCAGGTCTGAGCCAGGCTGAAGCCAAGAACTCCACGCTGGCCTACTACTTTGGTGGCAAGGCCCAGGTACATGGGCTATCATCCGCTTCCTTCCCAGGTTTGTTAGCTGGAAGCTTCATTTGAAGCAGAGTAGCCTGGACTCAAACCCACACTGATACAGGATGCTGGCATCTCATGCAGCAGGTTAACCTGATGTACCTGATGTACTGTTGTTTTAATTTTCTTCATTTTTAAATTAACCTATTAATAATTCTATAATCTCTTCACTTAGTGCAAAATCTTCTCAGTACAGTCAAATCTACCAAATAGTCTATAAATGTCTGCCACTGTTTCCTCCAGTGTGACTGTTTTTGCTCTGGATCTGCTCTGCCTGTCACCCTGGGCTCTCCTCACTATCATGTGTGTGAAATGGTTCATTTCTATGTCATGTGTCATCATTTACTTCCCCATCTCACAACTTTCTCATTGTTGGTTTACTTCTCTTTCTAATGGAATGTCTCCGATAATTTGCAGATAAGGATGTGTAAAAGATGGATTTACTGAGGTCTTGCACGTTTACAAATGTATGTATTGTGCCATTATTCATAGTGGATAACCTGCATTGATATGAAGTTCTAATTTAAATATCATCATCTCAGACTTGAAAGGTCTTTCTTGATTGTCTTCATGCCCCGGCATTGCTGTTTACAAATCTGATGAATTTCTCATGCTAAACTGGTCATTTACATGTGCTTGCACTTTTCTTGGATTAGTCTTTTGGTTCTCCTTTTATACATTACACTTAGTTCCCTGTGATGAATTTCCTTATTTCTTTTTCTCTCCCTTCCTGCTTTACTTTTGGGTTTATCCGTGATGTTGGCATATTGATGAATTTTTTTTTAACTTGGCTATTGGTATCTTTGAGAGATGGGAGAATTTTCTGAGCTATTTGTATTTGTTTGACAGTAGTGTCATAGCAGAATTACACTGGGAGGCTTAAGCAACACTGGGAAATTTAGAAATGGTGGCAGGAACTAGTGGCAAGCAATGATAAAAGCAGAGGCAGAGATATAAACCAAGATTCAAGGTTAAAAATTCTATTTACTAAATAATTAGAATCTCTGATATCTTCTTTGACTGTTCATCTCCTTGTCACAGTCATTCTTTCTCAGGTAAGCGTGTTTCACAAGAACCTGAACTGGGGCCACTAGGAGAGTTAGTGCCAGATCTTCTGTTCATGCAAATGACAGGGCTAAAGAGCCTATAAGGAAATAGAACCAGGAGTGGTTGTGTGCATTACATGTGTGTGGGAGTGGTGTTGGAGAGAGAGAGAGAGAGAGAGTATAAGGAATTGGCCGCACAGTTATGGAAGCTAAGAAATACAAGATCTACTTGAGTCAATAAGATGGAGATCCAAGAGACAATGGCAGATGCCCAAGGTCAGGGAGTGCAGGGTTGGTTTCTTCTAAATCCTTGACTTGTGGATTTCCAACTTCTCCCTGTGTCTTCACATCCATTCTTCCTCTGTATTTGTCTGCATTTTGATCTCCTCTCATAAGGGTAGCAGTTTTATTGGATTAGGCCTCACCCATGTGACCCCATTTTAATCTTATATACCTCTTTTAAAATCCTATTTCCAAAATACAATCATATTCTGAGGTACTAGGGGTTAGTACTTAAAATTTGGAAGAATGCAATTCAGCTTATCCCACATACTTTTTTGACATTTTATTTTCCCTCTTTTTCTGCTTGCTGTTTTGGAGCTCCTTTTACTTAACTAATGTAACTTCTAGATTGGTTGTCTGATACTCTTGTCTTTTCCATTTTCTACCAATGTATCTCTTACTTTCAATGTTGAAGAGATTTTCTGATGTCTATTTTTCTTCTTTATGCTTAATTTTTCTAATCTTTGAACTATCATGTTTTCAGTTTCCAACATTCGGTCACTCTTTTCCCCTGCAAAGGAAAGCACTAACTTCTCTTTTGATAGATGTTACCAATAATGAATATTTAAAATGAACTTTGCATTATGTATGTTCATTTAAAATTCTTTCATTATGTTTCCTTTCTAAATCTAGACATTTTCCTTTTAATGCCTCCTGGTACTTGAGTGTAGCTGTATAGTTCAGAATGAATCACTGAGAGCTCTGTCCAGGGGGTAACTCATGTCCACAGTGGTGCTCCTTGTAGGATCATCTGGCACGCTAGTTCAGTTGGGGGAGTCCTAAGGTTTAGGTCTTCATTTCCTAAGCTGTTTAGATTTGCTGCTGGGAGCGGGGTAGGGTGAGGGGAGTGGCGGTGAGAAGAGAGGATCTGGCTTCCTGCAATCTGGAGAAGTGGGCCAGGGTCTCACCATTCATGTGTAGAAAACCCCTTAACCCATGCAATGATTAATTTTATGTGTAAAGTTGTCTGGGTCACAAGGTTCCCAGGTGTTTACCTCAACATTATTCAGGGAGTGTCTGTGAGGGTGTACCTGGACATGATTACTATTTGAATCAGCAGATTGCCCTCCAAGAATGCATGGGTCTCATCTATTCCATTGAAAGCCTGAATAGACCCATAGATTGAACCCTAATTGAGGCATATTTTCTCTTGCCTTCAGATGCTGATTGGAACTCTGCCATTGTCTCTTGGATCTCCATCTTATTGACTCAAGTAGATCTTGTATTTCTTAGCTTCCATAACTGTGCGGCCAATTCCTTATACTCTCTCTCTCTCTCTCTCCAACACCACTCCCACACACATGTAATGCACACAACCACTCCTGGTTCTATTTCCTTATAGGCTCTTTAGCCCTGTCATTTGCATGAACAGAAGATCTGGCACTAACTCTCCTAGTGGCCCCAGTTCAGGTTCTTGTGAAACACGCTTACCTGAGAAAGAATGACTGTGACAAGATGAACAGTCAAAGAAGATATCAGAAATTCTAATTATTTAGTAAATAGAATTTTTAACCTTGAATCTTGGTTTATATCTCCGCCTCCGCTTTTATCATTGCTTGCCACTGGTTCCTGCCACCATTTCTAAATTTCCCAGTGTTTTAAAGAATAAAGTGATTAGTATATAATGTTCCCCAATTGTGTGAGTTTCAGTTTTCTGTCTTTGCTATTTAGGGCTGCTATAATCATGGACAGGCAGGTATCTGTTTCTTGTGCTGATTTCATTTCCTTTGGAAATAATCCCAGGAGTAGGATGACTGGGTCATATGGTAGATCGATTTTAAGTTTTCTGAGGAATCTCCAAAGTGTTTTCCATAACAGTTGTATCAATTTCCTTTCAAAACAACACTGGATTAGGGTAACTTTTTCTTCACATTCTTGCCAGCATTTGTTATGTTTTGATTTTTTGGGTAACAGCCATTCTAATTGGGGTGAGGTGATACCTCCTTGTGATTTTTATTTATATGTCTCTGATGGGTTTATGTTAAATGCGTCTTATTTGAAAATCTTCTAAAATAAAAATCAAAGAAATTTTTAAAAATAGCAAGATATAGGTTTTAATAAAGGTTTACAAAAATTGTGAATACTCACACCTAAATAAATAAAAGAATAAAGCCAAAGATCAGGCTATTGACAGATATTGAATTATAACCAATTATATCTTTATGATTATAATGAACTTATTTATACTCAGTATATCATTTTATAATTGGTAAATATCGAGTCTGAGATATTAAAAGTAAAATATAATTTTAAACCTATCAAATTATCAAAGTTTTTAGAGGTTAAATGATGTCAAAGATAGGGCAAACTACGGTTTTCCCTAATAGCAGAAAACTAAATTGCTATTCCTTTCTTAGAAAGTTGACTAGAAATAGATATCAAAAGCTGTAACATTTTGTATACATCTTGGAAATTTCTTTCTAAAGAAAATTTTAAGAGTTTTATAGATAAGATTTAATATATATTTAACAAACATATGAAGAAATATCCAAAGACCCAGAAGTGCTAAATCAAATTTCCAAAGATTACTAAGCAGCTATGAAAAATCTCTTCTAGAGGTATATATTGTTCTTTTGATGGTTAACCCAGTGTGGGAGAGAAAAGTTAATAAGATAGCTATAAAACTAACTGCAAAATAAACACTGTGATCCATATTATGAAGGGGCATGCAAGTCATGATGGGAGTTGAGTGGAAAGGGGTCCTACCAGGAATATTTTGTGAACGAAGGAATGTGTTACGATGGGTTTATCAACAGAACATTAATGACCTGACAAAATAGGGAGGTGACAGAGCACTGGAGATCATGAGGAATGAAGGGAGCAGATGAAGGCAAGCAATTTGAGAGAAGAACTGAGGGAACAAGTTATTATCCAAAGGAAGGCACTGGAACAATAGGAATGTGAAGGCTACAAATACATGGTATCTATTAAATAACCAGAGTCATCACTGCTGAGCGCTGACACGTGCCCACACTCTGTAGTGACTGAAAAACATTAATAGCAAGAACGTAAGAATGAGCTTAAAAAAACCCTCATCCTGGGGTGAGAGTGAGGAGAATTGGGCAGTATCTGATTTTCACCCTAAATATGTCTTCTGGAAGTCCCCATTGGCACTGAATAGCAGTGACCATGGTGTTTGAAAGTGTCTAGATGGTTTCTTTGTAGCACTAGTGATTTTTATGTCATGTTGAGTTATCAAAATATATTATAATTTAGCTATTTATTCAAATGCTGATTAAGGGCCAGGTTTGCAGCATAGTAGATAAAGTTGCCACCTGTGATGCAGGCACATCCCACATGGGTTTCATGTCCCAGCTTCTCTGCTTGCACTCCAGATCCCTGCTGATGGCCTTGGAAAAGCATCAGAAAATGGCCCAAGTGTTTGGGTCCCTACCACCCATGTGGGAGGCCTGGCTGAAGCTCCGCTCCTGGTTTCAGCTTGGCCCAGTCTCTGCTGTTGGAGCCATCTGGGAAGTAAACTAGTAGACGGAAGATCTCTCTCCCTCTCTTTCTTTCACTCACTTTCTCTCACTCTGTCTCTCTCTCACCCTCCCTTCCTATACACCCCCTCCCTCCTTCCATTCCTTCTCCCTCTATTTCTTCCTCCTCTCTCTGTAACTCTTTCAAAATAAATAAACCTTTAAAAACTAGTGATTAAAAATTGAGATCTATGAAGTCTATGCAGGTTTTCATCTGGAACATTTTGTCTTCCCTTTGTTGAGCATTTATCTTGCCATATATGGAAGAGATAAAATATTATATTCTCTGATCCTATAATAGAGAAAATTGGAATGATCCTTTTAAATCAGTTATCACAACTTGGTTTGATAGTGAAAAAATATTCAAATGTCAAGCATTTAACCTTATATCTTCAATCTCTAAGATCTCCATTTATTGTAAGCTGCCTACACCTTTATTTTCTTTCACAGTAAGGTAAAATTTGATAAGCTCTGTCAATTATATTATGGCATATTGTCAATTTTTCTATGAATTTCTAGTTCAGAATATTAAAATTTGAATAGTACACTTTGAATTGATGAAAAATGACAAACATTATTGCTGGGATATCCATAAAGAGGGTCCGATTTTGAGGTGAACATGTATGCATTGTTAAGTATTTAGAGTTTAAGAGGCCATGGTATATTTCCTTTCTGAGCAGTATTTAGAATCCTTCAAAAAGTAATAGGATTTTTCTTGACTTTATTTAATAAGTTTATCACTTTCTCCATTTTTAGCTTTGGTGTACTGATTTGACAGTATGGATAAAAATTCACAACTACACCTTCAATCTCCTCCTTTGTATCTTGACTACTTACAGGATTATTTTTGCAGTTTCATGCAGGCTTATTTTAAACCTTATATGCAATGTTTTATTTGGATATTGTTTTGAAACTGTGTTTAAACTAAAGTTTTCTTGTTCATCCAGTAGCAACTCAGATGACAATCATAATTTTCTTTGGAGTGAAAGGATAGAGACCTTGCAACTTTATAAGAGTTTTACAGATATAAGCTTGAATCTATTTTAAAAATTTTATGTCAATTTTCCCTGACTGATTTCCACTCCAGAGGAAAATTCTAGCTCATCTATTCTCATAGCCTTTATGCTATAAAGGACTGTATCTTTATTTTAAACACTTATTTTTAACATTTATTTGACAGTTAGAGTTAGGCAGTGAGAGAGAGAGACAGAGAGAAAGATCTTGCTTCCATTGGTTCACCCCCCAAATGGCCACGTTGGATGGGGCTATGCCATTCTGAAGCCAGGTGCTTCCTCCTGGTCTCCCATGCGGGTGCAGGGGCCCAAGCACCTGGGCCATCCTCCGCTGCCCTCCTGGGCCACAGCAGATAGCTGTACTGGAAGAGGAGCAACCGGGACTAGAACCCGGTGCCCATATGGGGTGCCAGTGCCGCAGGCAGAGGATTAACCAAGTGAGTCACAGCGTCTACCCCCTTAAACACTTATTTATCACATTTGTATCAGAGTTATTTTGAGACTGAGCCATACGTGCACACACAGACACACGGATAGATCTTCCTTCTCTTGATATATTTACCAAATGCCCACATGCCAGGGATGGGCCAGGCCAAAGCCAGGAGCAAGAACACAACCCAATCCTGGAACCAAATCTTTCACATGGGTGACAGGGTCCCAACTTCTTTAGTCATCACCTGCTGCTTTTCAGAGTGCACATTAGCAGGAAGTTGGGCTAGGGAGTGGAGCTGGGAATCAAACCAGGGCACTCTGTGTTAACCAATATGCCAAATGCCTGACCTTGAAGGATTGTAGTTTTTCTTTTTAAGATTTATTTATTATTTGAAAGACAAAGTAAGAAAGGGAGGGATGGAAGGGGGAGAGAGAGGGATTGGGGAAGAGAGAGGGGGAGAGGGAGAAAGGGAGAGAGGGAGAGAAATCTTCCATCCACTGGTTCGCATCCCAAATGGCTGCAAAGGCCCAATCTTGGGTGATTTGAAGCCAGGAGTCAGGAGCTTCTTCTTGGTCTCCCAGTGGGTGTAAGGGCCTAAGGGCTTGAGCCATCCTCCACTGCTTTACAGAGAGCTGGATTGGAATTGGAGCAGCCTGAGTCTCAAACTGACACCCATGTGGGATGCTGGCACGACAGAGACTTTACCTGCTATAGCACAGTGCTGACCTCGAAGGGCTGTATCTTGATTGTTTTTTTTTATGTGAAAGCTTTGTTTGTCATAATAGTACTCTCTGATCATTTTTTCTAATTATCTAGCTTGTTATGAATTTCAGTGTATCATAATCATATTTATTACCTTCTTTATAAAGTCAAAATGCGCTTATCCTGCTGTTTTGTCAGAGTAATGGTTAAAATTATTTATATCTCCGTGGCAGAATTCACCCTAGAGGTCTTCATCTGTTCATTCTCCTCCTGAATCTAAAATTTTTGGTTAGGTACCAATCATCTTGAGGCAGTAGGGATAGGAATAACAACACACACACACACCCTCATGAATGTAGGAAAGCAGATAAGCTTGAGGATTAACAGTTAATAAAATGTACTATCTGTAACAGTAGTCATGTTCTTAAAACATGGCCACAAGACCATACTGTAAGCATACAGTAATCAGCCATTGCTAGGTAGAGAGCATAAGGATGACGTAGAGCATTTAAAGAAGAGTAGAAGCTCACTAGAAAGGTAACTGGTTTCTGATTAAAAAAAAAAAGATACTGAACAGCGTTAAAACATCTGAACATAGAGAGGAGAATAGGATGTAAAATAGTTGAGTATTCCAAATGTTAAACATCTTGGGATATGATGTTACAGGTGGGTACTCTTTTCAAAAAAAAATTACAAATAAGGGTCACAGATAACTTTTAATTGAATTGGAGATTATTCTATAAGTGATAATGATTGTGTGGTTTTATAGATATTTTGATTTAGTTGATAGAAAGAATTGCAAAGAAGAATTTTAGAGTAGTACCAGTATGAAAGTCATTTAAGTGAGACTGAATGGTAGCTGAAGTGGTTCAGACCTACAGAGATAATGTTGAAGGTATACAAGAAGTGATGGGAGGGCCGGCGCCGTGGCTCAATAGGCTAATCCTCCACCTTGCAGTGCCAGCACACATGGTTCTAGTCCCAGTCAGGGTGCCGGATTCTGTCCCGGTTGCCCCTCTTCCAGTCCAGCTCTCTGCTGTGGCCAGGGAGTGCAGTGGAGGATGGCCCAAGTGCCCCGGCCGCGGTGGCCATTGGAGGGTGAACCAACGGCAAAGGAAGACCTTTCTCTCTGTCTCTCTCTCTCACTGTCCACTCTGCCTGTCAAAAAAAAAAAAAAAGAAGAAGTAGTAGTAGTGAGGGATTGAGGGCCCTGCACCCACATGGGAGACCAGGAGGAAGCCCCTGGCTCCTGGCTTTGGATTGATGCAGTGCCGGCTGTAGCAGCCATTTGGAAAGTGAACCAACGGAAGGAAGACCTTTCTCCCTGTCTCTCTCTCTCACTGTCTATAACTCTACATGTCAAATAAAAAAAAAATCCTTAATATCGCTCTATGTGTTAGATTAGATATAAATGTTCATGGAAAATGTGTATTATAAAAAACTGCATGAATTTCCATTTTTTTCCTCTAAATGTTTATTCTTAAATCTCATTTTCCATGAGCATGTTGAAGTATGCCGATACACAGACTTTGACACTTTATAGAATTATGTCATTCTTGAAATTGGATCAGAACACCCCTGGAAGACCTTCAGGTGGTAGTGAAAAGGAAGAGTGATGATGGTACAGATTACAAAGGCTCAAGATCATAAACTATACTAGAGTGTCCAGAACAGAATGTGCCACCACGTCCTTGGCCTTGCTTAAAAGCTTTATCCAGATGCTAGAAGAAAAGTTTCTAAATGCAGGTTCAATAACAATTTACTTGTAGAAGCTTAAATTAGCTGGATATTTAGATTACTGAATACTATAATGTAGTATATCTTTGACTATACAGGGTAGCAGCTAATCACTATACTAATGGTTGCAAAGTCACCATGATCGTGGTTAAACACTATGGAGTAAAACTGAATTTTATAATCACAGATCCCCCCAAAATAACAACTCAATAATACATTGTGTCCTTTTAGTTGAAAACCATACTTATAACACTTCATTTCTGTTATTGCATTTAATCTGTAATACTTTAACAAATAATCTTATTGAAAATCAGGGACTATTGCATGAGAAGGCTGTATTATTTGGTTCTGATATGCATTTTGAGAGCTGATAAACTCTAAAAAAATAATACAGAAAATGGCCGAGGATAATTTGTGTTTGGGATAATCTGCCCCAAAGCTTTAATCCATTGATTTGGATAATTAACAATTGACTGAATTTGGAAATAAAAAGAATATATCTGGTGAGTATTTAGCCTTGCCATTTGGAAACCCCCATCCTACATCAGAGTGCATGATTCCATACCTGACTCCAGCTTCCCAACAGTTCATACCATAGGAGCAGAGTGATGGCCCAAGTAATTTGATTCCTGCTATACACATAGGGGACATGGATCATTGTTCCTGGCTAAGGGCTATCCTCCCATTCCCTCCCTATGCCAGTTCCAGTCACTATCTGGGTAGTGATATCTCCTCTCCCCCTCTCGCTTTTTCTCTTCCTCCTCTCTCTCCTTCTCTCTGTCTCTCACCTTCTCCGTTTCTCTTCCTTCCACCCTTACTCCTCTAACCAATAATAAAAATTATCTATATAGAACTGTTTAAAAAACAAAACATCTGTGAGAATCATTATTACTAAAAATAATTGTGGAAAAAATAAACCACTTAAAAGTGGAACACAGTTTATTATTGAAGCTGTACTTCTGGGCAAAAGGCTTTAAAAAGGCAGAGAAAATCATCTTTTCGCCATTATGCAAATCATTTCTGAATTCATCATGTAGCAAATCTTATAGCTCAATTTTCTATCTAGAAAAAAAAAGGAAATGCTGAAAAAATTGTCATAAAAATTTCTTCTTATAATTATAAAAAGTTGATGAGGTACAATTTCCAGGACTTATACAATTTTCAAATATTGAGAGTCCCTAGAATATTGGCTAATTAATATCTTTAGTAAAGATAGAGCTGAAATTTTAGCCTTTCAATTATTCCCATGTGGGCGCTGGTTCTAGTCCCGGTTGCTGCTCTTCTGGTCCAGCTCTCTGCTGTGGCCCGGGAGTGCAGTAGAAGATGGCCCAGGTGCTTGGGCCCCTGCACCCGCATGGGAGACCAGGAAGAGGCACCTGGCTTCTGGCTTCGGATCGGTGCAGCTCCAGCCGTTGTGGCCATTTGGGGAGTGAGCCAGCGGATGGAAGACCTCTGTCTCTCTCTCTCTCTCTCTGTGGCTGTACCTGTCAAATAAATAAATAAATTTTTTTAAAAAATTAAGAAAAATAAATTATCTCTAAGAAATAAGTTTAATGTAAAATCTTTTAACTCAAGTGTGAAAGCCTCAAAAGTATTTATTCTTAGCATTAGGATATTTTATTCAGACTGTTTACCCCAAGTTTCTATATTGTCACTGAAATGAATGTCAGAATCTTGCATTAAGAAGTAAGACAAATAAATTCCTAATGTTTTCCAAGAGGAGACTTAGTAGCTAACAGCAGCTCCTTTATCCCATTCCAAGCTCCAGGTAGAACCCTTGGAATCTCCCTTGCTTTCCCCCATTCCTATCACACTCATTCTGTGAAAAATATACACAGATTGCTATCATTGGTCAAACATTTCCTCTGTCATTAGCAAGTTCAAACATCTTCTCTGGTCCAAAATTATCAAGCTCCTGATCATGAAACAAAAACACAAAAAACCCTTCAGGGGTTGGCCTTTTGGCTCAGTGGGCTTAGTAGACACCTAGGTTGCCGGTGTTCTACATGAATGCCTGTCTGAGTCCCAGCTGCTCCATTTCCAATCCAGCCGGCTGCTAATGAACACAGGGAAGCAAAAGATGGTCTGAATCCTTGGGACCCTGCCACCCACATGGGAGACCTGGTTGGAACTCTGAGCTCCTGACTTACAATTGGCCCAGTTCCAGCTGTTGCAGCCATTTAGGAAGTAATTAGCGGATGAAAGATATCTCTCTCTTGCTCTGCCTTTCAAATAAATAAGTAAATCTTTTAAAGAACAAATGAGGGGCTGGTGCCATGGCTCATTTGGTTAATCCTCCACCTGGCGCTGGCATCCCATATGGGCGTCAGTTCTAGTAATCGTTGCTCTTCTTCCAGTACAGCTCTCTGCTGTGGCCCAGGAGGGCAGTGGAGGATGGCCCAAGTGCTTGGGCCCCTGCACCCACATGGGAGACCAGGAGGAAGCACCTGGCTCCTGGCTTTGGATCAGCGCAGTGCCAGCCATGGCGGCCAGTTGGGGAGTGAACCAACAGAAGGAAGACCTTTTTCTCAGTCTCTCTCTCTCACTGTCTATAACTCTACCTGTCAAATAAAAAAAATGAAGCCATTCAGGTTTAAATATAAACTTAGACAACTGGACCTCTGCGAATTCATTCTTCGTATCATTGAGATCTTAATTTGGGGAAGTTAGCATTTCTGGGTGTCATATTTGATGCAAGTCAAGTGAAAAAGCTAATAGTCCTGGTCGTATAAGATTTTTGTGAAGAGTAATTTAAAAAATGGTTATTCCATGGTAAATGTATATACACCTTCATGTTAGTTATTAATGTTTAGATTTTAGGTGCTGTAAAAGCACTGTTATAAAACATTTAAACAGATAAATCTGACAGTGTTATATCACTAAAAATTACCAGTGACTGAACTCGGCCTTCAGGATACTCTGAATTTCTTGCTTGGCCACCCCAAGTCTCATGATTCCATACTTGGTGGTCAAGCGTTGTAGGGCAGTGGGTTAGTTAGCTGCTGGTTGTGACTGTGCAATGACTTAAGCTGCTGGTAGTGACAAAGGCATCCCATATTCCAGGGCCCATCAGAGTCCACTTCCAGTGGCAGGAATCAGGTTAGTTGGGCGATCACCTCTGCCTCTTTGGTATGATCTGTTGGGAAGCTGGAGCCCGGTATGAAGAGTATGGAAGCAGCTGCTCACTTCTAGTCCAGATTCCTGCTAATATTCCTGACGGAAAAATAAACCAAACTGAGGGGGCCCCCTGACACCTCTGTGGGAGACCCAGATGGAGTTCCAGGCTCCTGGATTCAACCAGGCCCAGCCCAGCCGTTGTGGCTAACTGGGGAGTAAACCAGCAGATGAAACATTTCTCTCTGTTTCTCCCTCTGTCACTCTGCCTTTCAAAAAAAGAAAATAAATCAGTTTTAAAAGATACTAATAGTTTCACACTTAAACTCTTAGCTTCAGTCATAGTGACCATTTGAGCATCTCCAAATAGGTCAGACTGTCCATGTTCTCTCTCTGAAGGCTTTTTAGCAGTCCTTTCATCTGGAGTTCTTTTACCCTTCTAATTTCTTCCCCATGATCGCTTTTATTTCAATAACTCTTCTCATCAAAAAGAATAAACCTAAAACATTTTCTCTACAGGAGTGATTTAGGGATTTCCTAGCTGGATTATTTGCCTTTTACTCCCATAACAACTAATGACTACCTCTCTCTATACATACACATATCACATGCTACTGTAATTACTTGCTCAGTTGTCTCTCTTTCTAATTAAATTCATGATGGTTTTTGAGGACCAGAACACTATCTGTCTCAGCATTTTATTTTCCCCCTCAGCCAAGGGATAGGTACACAGTAAATATTTGATCAATGTTTTCTGAACAATATAACTATAGAAACCAGCTTCAAGGTTTACCAGAGATTCAATGATTCAGAACAACATAAGCAGATTTGTATTGTAGGCAATATACATTAGCTTTTCCAAATAGATGAGGCTTGAGTTTAGCTCTTTAGAAACGTAAGACTGGCTACACTAAATCAAATAGAGAAACTCTTTCCTTGAGCAAGAGTTCCCAGAATGGTATACTTTTTTCTACTTCCTTCCCAAAGTCCTATATCTAATTTAATACTCATCAGCATGTGCCCACACATTTTAGCTGTTGTGCCGAAACAATTAAGGTAATATCTGCATCAGTGCACAGTACAGAATTGGCCTATGTCTTCCCAGGTGATTTCAGTGAGACCAGTAGCCCCAGGCATGATTGTGTAGAGAACAAAAAAGGGTGAGCTAGCTAAGCTTGGATTCTGTTACCATTACAGGGGCTCAGGAAGATAGAGATGATGCCCATGTATGAAAACATCATGGGCTCTCCATTTCAGTTCTGGTGAGAGCCATAGAATTTAAGAAATACTTGTGGTCTTTGGCTTTCTTTTTTTGAGTTAACTTTGAGATGATACAAGCAGGAATGGAGTAGAGAGGCTCTTTGAATAAGCTATCTTAAACCCAACAATTTACTTCTGTAGATCATAAAATAAATCAGCCTAGTTAAAAGTCAGCTCAAAATCTCACAAGTATGGATCCTATTTCCACCAAGTTCAGTAATTTCAGTCACTGTATTACTTTTGCTCTACCACACTGGAACCTCCATAATGGCCGGATGTGGTAGATTCCTTTCAGGACTGAGAAGACTCATTCCCCTAGCTGCAATAGCATTGCCCAGGAATAGGTCACAGTCCTCTCTTTGAGTAAATTTTCTACTGGAAGGCAGTTACTGTGCCCTTTGACGGCTGGTTTGGCACAGCCTACATGGAGAAAAGCTTGGCCTCTTCTTTCTCTTTGGGACAACTGTGAGTGAACATATATCAGTTTAGAGCTTCCAATGTGATTGGCTGAAACTTTGGCTGCTAAAGGAGCAAGGTAAACTTTCTTCTACATAACAATGTTTCTCTCACTTCCCTACAGCTGCTGCTTCCAATAGTACACTGTTGTCACACTGACCAAAGTTAGATTATTTTTACTTAAAGTTTTTCTTGCTATAATATAGCATCATTTATGCCTAAATTCCATAGAGAACACTAAAGAAGATAATGGAATAAGGATTTCTGCAATAGATTTTGATAGCTATTCCATACTTATCTAGTAAACCAGATAATAGAGATAAGTAATTGAACCAAAATGACTTGCACTTTGGAAAGGATAATAATGGAAAAACAACTAAATCTTTTGTGAATAAAATACATGTAATAATATCAAGAAAAGAAATAAATCAAAACTGATTTGTTTAAGCTGCTAATATATAATGCATTGCCTTTTCTATTACATTTTTGCTTTATGATTAAACCTAGTTTTTGATGACAATTATTGAACATCACAGCCATAACTGAATTTTTATTCTCCCTCTCAGCCACTCTAATAATATCTGTGTTTTCCTTGGTTCATCTTCTCTTCTTCCTGTGTATTCATGAAATTTTATCTTCACACCAGAGTAGAGATGTTTAGAACTGTGAGTTCTTGAAATTTATTTGCCCCCAAAACCTGACTTTGTGAATGAGAAAAGATAGTTCTGGAGAGGTAGGAAGTCTGATATGATCTGGCTCCTACCTACCATTTTCCCTCTTTCCCATGATAATCCAATTACATTTCCGGTTGGAATTTTGACCCTCTCCCTACCTGGAATGATGAGCTCACAGAAGCACTAAGTGGCCATTTAATCACCTGCTAGTTTGTTAACATGTGTTTGGTTTCTTATTGCCTGTGTTGCTCATACCCATACCCTTTTAGTATGAATGCCAAGAGAATCCCCATAACCTAGATGTGTGATTATCAAAGAGAAACAGTAAGTATTTGTCAAATAATGAATGAATGTAATTGAGTGATTAACACAAAACCACATACCTGGTTACAGACACATCTGGATACTACCATTCAAACCTCTCAACTCCATTTCAATGTTTTGATTCCCACAACATGTTATGTTGAGACAAGTCACTTGTATACATGGAACACAGCTATGGACAAGACATGTTGGTGGTCATTGTTGGGGATATTAAGATATTGTCTATGCTGTTTCTTTAGACTTTTACTCATTGAGATTCTTTTTTTTTTTTTACCTAATTTGAATCTGATCTATATATTTCTTTATTTCATGATATTTATCCATTTCTTTTTATTCTTTATTAGGTGGTTACTTTATCTTTATATAAGGTAAGCTTACCTTATCATTTTAACAAATACCTGAGGGACTAAAACTCCAGATACTTCATTGAGAGCATTTAAGAATAGAAAATTGAGTTTAGTTGTAGAAGGTCCTAATTGCTGCTTGTATTATTTAGATTCTTAGTTCAGCTAAGCACTTTCATGGAAAATTCTGTATTTAAACTGATAATCTACAAGGGGCAACTGACTATAACAAAGCTTCTATATGTCACAAAACCCTAAAACTATAAGGCAAAAAATTTAATCAGTTCTCAGCCCAGGTTCAGAAATGACAAACATGAATGTTAAATACAGAGCTCTCCATCTCTCTAGTTCATTGTTCTCACTCTACAAATCAACCCTACCAATGTGAAAATGCCAGCTACCCATTGAACCGGTTCCAAGTTAATAACATTTCTGTAAAAATCCATTTGGAGTTTTTCCTCAATCTGGCACATTTAATATCATTTCAAACCCAGTCACTTTGATTGTAAATGAAATGCAGTAGCATTTCCAGGGTGCAAACTCAGAAAACTGGATCCAATTACCAAATTTGCAAAAGATGTTTTAGCATGAAATAACTTGTCTTTGCTCACCATAATATTGCAAATGGATTTAAAATTGGGGGAGGGGGGCTGTTTTTGTGTGACTATCCTAATCCACCTTTCATTTAATTTTCACAAGATATTGGCTTTAGGTTATTGCAGCTGGAATATGTTGAATGGCATTGGGGATGAAAGTATAAAAACTGGTTCATAACATGTTATTTATGATGTGTTTATATGTAATTCACATATATAAATTATAGACAATAGTTTATTTTGATCAGAATTTTCAAATTGTTTTATTTTGTAACACTACTTTCTGAGGCATTTGTGGATATCTCATGAAGAAAACAAACCAACAAGCAAAAATAGCTCTTCAGAGTAAGTTAGGTACATGCTGCACCCATAACTGGTTATGAATCCATCCTGTATTTTAGTATGCTAAGGACTTTGGGACTATCCATAGGCAAGGACCTTCTGCTAAGATATTTCTTTTCTAAAAGTTACTTGTAGGCCATCAATTCATTTTTTATTCTTCCTGGAATAAACATCATTTAATAACTTTTGGGTCTAATATATCAAGATCCAATCAAATATATAAGAAACACCATGGTCATTTCAAGTGAAGGGATTTGATTACAAAGAAGTTTTTGCATAAGTGATAGAAAAGGTAATAAGCATAATATGGAATTGTAAGGCAGCTTAAAAGTCAGCAATGCCAGAAAGCTACTAACACCTCTGGGAAGGGAGGCATCATGGAAACTTGGATCTGGAATTATTGGACCAAGCAGAGAAGCAAGGTAGATTGGCCTGGAGTGTTTGGACCAAGTTGGGAATATTGTGCTATGAAAGTATACAAATATGGGACGTGTGGTACTAGAGATGCCACTCTAGGTATGTAGGTAGGTAGGTAGGTAGGTAGAGAGAAGAAGGGAGAGAGGAGAGAGAATGAACACTAGAAGTACTTTGACCTCTCCCTTCCTGTGTCTTCTAATCTTTCCAATCCTTACTGCATCTCCCATTGGTAGATCAGAGGCAGAAGCCTCTTGGCATAAATATCAGGGAAATGCAATGCTTCATGTTATAGAGAACACAGGAGAAGGACAGGGGGTGAGTTTAAGGGGAAACATGTCAAGGACCAGCATATGGTTATTATTTTATTAAATATTAATTTATGTTGCTTTAATGACCAGTTGGTATTACAGCCTATTTTCCAACAATACGTGTAGTAATTAGGAAGTTATTGAATACATTTTGTGAACAAAATATATCTTTTCTTATGTTATAGGTATATAAATATGGTACTAGTTAGAATATATTGTAATCAAGCTACTAGTTACACCTAGAGTTAGGACAGTTCCTTCTCAAATCCACAGGCAAAGAACTGTATTTATGTGTCATTTGAAAAATCCTCTTTCTAACAAAAGCAGGAAGTTTTTTGGGTGCTGTATTATGCACAGAAAGTAATATTTGTTTGGATAATGGTTGTTTGGGCAATAATGTGCCTTTTCTATCTCATTGTCCAGCCTGTGCAGTCCCTGTCTTGGCTCCAAATCATAGCCAGATGGACAGTTAGAGCTACCTGCTTCAAGTATGCCTGATTTACAATACCTCAAATTGTATGATAATTTAGACTAATGGTAGTAACAAAAAGAATTAGATGAGGGGGCCTGAACAATATTATTGATAAATTGCATACAAGTTTACTTAACAAGCAACTAAGACACCTGGAGCCATTAGCAATATGTAGGCCATCTGTGTGATCTTATTTGTATTCCTATCTCCTCACCAGAGATTTGTAAACACCTCTTAAGCTTCTTAGACTTAGATATTATTTTCTCTAGTTCCGCCTATCTGCTGATATTTATTTAAATTTTATTCTAGACCTATACATCCCCAAACATTCATACATTTCATTTTTATTAATACCCTTAGGGTAAGAATTATTATCCCATTTTTACAGATAAACAAAGGCTCAAAGGAATTGTGTGATCACACAATAATAACTGTTAGCCCTCATTTCTTAACCAATTTCCTTTGATACAGTATAAAATGTTGAATCACTAGAGGGGCTCTTAAAGTTTGCCTTCATATTACTGATGTGTTATTACTTTTTGTTCATTTACTCATTGTAGAGGTAATTATTAAGTGCTCACTTGCTGTGCCAGGCTTACTGACCTTACAAGGACTTCAATTTTTGCAATTACAGTCATGCATCACTTAACCATGGGGAAATGTTCTGAGAGATGCATTGTTAGGCAATTTTGTCATTATGTGAACATTGGCATATACTTATACAAACGTATGTAATATAGGTCACTCATCTGTCATGGCATCTTTGATATATTCTAGAGATACAGTAAACATAAAATGTAGGAGGCCACTGCTGACATAGACTACTGTTTTATGGTAAACATTTTTTATATTTAGGAAGGAATAGACTCTAAAGTAATGATGAAAAAGTACACTTTATAAAGCAGTAACATTGTTGTTTAGTTATTTCTATTAAGTATTATGCATTGTACATAATTATGCTCTTATGTGCTAGAGTTTTACGTGGCTGATAATGCATTAGGTTTGTTTACAACAGTAGCATTGCAAACATGAGTAATCAGTTGTTTTGAATGAAAATTGCTATGAAGTCACTAGGTAATAGGATTTTTTCATTCTTTAAGAATTTAAAGTATAAGTAAATAGGACCACCATCTTAAATGTAGTTGATCATTGACTGAATCATTATTATGTGATCCATTTCTGCTATGCCAAGATCTGGATTCTGTTCTATCTGCTTTGCATTTCTGAACATACACATGATATGAAACTTAATTGTGAGTTTATTTTCTTTGTAAACAAACTTCTTTGAAGCAGTTTGCATGTTATCTGTAAATATTTACTTCATTTAATAGTCTGTACTACTCCCATTCCAAAGTCAAGCAACCAGCTTAGTCTCCAATCACCAAATTTACAGAGCTTAGATTTGATATTCCTCTATGGAAATCTCTTTAATTTTGAAGCTGGAAGATAAACACTAACACTAGTCACATCTTACTTTTAAAAAGATATTTTAACATAGCTAAATTAGAAATATAATTCAAGTGGCACACAGCGATCACTCATATCTCATTCTCAGTAGATACTTCAGCTGATGAATTAATGCTCAAATTTAACTCATTTCCAATGTCTGCACTGACTGAGTCCCGCCATGGTAGCTACCAGTGATTGAATACACATGTGATAAGCTGTATTCCAGGCAATTTTCATATATTAGCTAATCTAATACTAAAAGCAATACTCTAATGTGAGCATTAGTTTTATTTCCATCTTATACTGAGGAAAGGTGGTAATCATTTGGCTCATATAGAATGAGTTCTTTTCATTAGCTCAGTATAGAACCTTCGAGTCAAGTGTGCGTCCTCTCTTTCTCTATCATGTCTAATCCAATAGCAGACCCCACTGAAGCTATTGTAATTATATATCCACAATTTAAGTATTTCTCACCACATTCACTATGACTTTGTTCCAAATCAGTATTCCATTATCCCTGGATTATTAATATGATCTCCTAATCAATATTATTGCTTCTGGTGGCTACTTTATTCTTTCCTTTAATCCATACCAACATGCCCTAGTGTAAAAAAAGTAATATTTTAAAAATCTAAGTCAGATGATGCCATTTATTTGCATTACTCCAATGGCTTTCAACCTCTCAATCTCACACACAATAAAATCTAAAGCCTGATAATGACTTACATTTTAGTACATCATCTGCTGCTGTTGCTGTACTGCTTCCAATTCTTCCCCATCATTTTTTCCTTTGCTTTCTCCTCTGTAGTCACCCTGGCCTCCTAGCTTTGCCTCAACTCACTGAGCATTATCAGTCTTTGAACTTATTTTTCCTCCTGCCTCTTACAAAGTTATCTGAAATACCACAATGATTTGTTGAAGTGGCAAATCTTGGTGATTATGGGTAGTACAGATTTGAAATTGGCAGAGAAATTTGAAATTAATTTAAAACAAAGATTTTTTTGGACATTCAAATTTTATGAGATATGGTTTATGCTCATATTACATAGTATAGTGAAATAGAAAATAATTTTACTGCTGGTATCCATAAATATGTAAACATTTATATAACATACAAACATCACAAAATTAATGTGTGTATTATTAAATTATTTTATTAACTGTGTAGGTAATGAATAACTGACTAGCAGAGTTATTTGGGAATTATTTAAAAATTTCAGACATGCCCCAGACAAATTAAGTTTGCATATAATATATAGGGAAGAATTGTTAGTACCAATATTATTTTAAAGGTCAAGTATTCAGTGAAGGTTGGGAACCACTATTATAAGAGGAATAAGCTAGCAATACAGAAGCATGGATGGAGAAGAAAGGACCTACCAAGGACATAAATGATGACTAGGATATCGTGTTGAGAATTATAAAAACATTGGGGAAAGAAGTTATGGAGCAAAAAGCCAAAGATTTTTTTTTTCCAAATCTCACAGGATGACCCATTTGCCTACACTGCAGAACTTGTATAAGACAGACCCCGTGCTCTTTACTGTGACATGCTGACTGGCAGGGAGTCTGAATTCAAACAAACGAGGGAATAACCTGTTTATACTGACTCCTGGTGGCTAGTGCAGGATGATGTGAGAGTAGATGAAATACATTTGTAACTTGTTTTACATTAGTCTAATGGATTGCTTCAGGCAAGCTAACTTCATAAAGAAAAGAAGCTTGTTTCTTGGTTCTCATAGTGAAGTTTAGGGGTAATATCCGATCATAGCCTACTTGATGCCAGGGAGTGTGAATGTTGGTCTATGTCTCTCTGTTCTCTTCCCACCAAGGTTCAACCATGGGAACCCTTAATGACCTAATCCAGTCTACTCGTATTTCAAAGGCCCCAAATCTAAACACCATGTTGAATTAGGTTTCCACCCTCTAACTGTCATTAACATAAACTTGGAGATCAAACTCCTTCATGAATTTGGGAGTATAAATAATTCAAACTATTTGAACATCCAAGGGATGAGAAATAAGAATTTATTGCAGTTGTCCTGAAATGAGGTAAATGTCTGAATGCATAAGGGAGCTAAGAAAATCGAAGTGAATGATTGTGCTGTTACTAAACTAAGGAGAAAATGTCAAATACCTACCTTGCTCCCAGCGAGGTGTACCATTTAAGAACAACTTGCTGATAAATACCTCCTTTGCAAAGCAAGCTCTTTGCATCTCAGCCCGAAAGCCTATCTGGGCCCACTTAGAGTAGACAACACAGAGCAACACCTAGGGAAATGAAGATTTTGCAATTAAACAGTGGGTGCTCTAACCAGTTAATTCAGGACAAGAACTCCACCAAGAAAGAACCCTGTATACTGAGCTTGCTAAGTACTTGTAACTTCTTGGAACTTTATTAACTCAACTATCAATACACAAACATATACACAAATGAATGCATATGTGATTGAAAAGTAAAATTGTCAGCTGAGGAAGTCAGGGCCACTTGGGACTAGAAGTATGAAAACTAGGGCCTCTGGGCTCCTGTGAGATATACTTGCTATCTGACCTTCAGCACTAATTTACCTCTGTATGCCTCAGTTTTCTAATCTGAAAACTCAGAGGTGTGTACATTATGATCCTTATGTTTCTACCCAGGTTTATAAATCTGTGCAATTTTCCCTCATGGCATGAATATTGGCCCTCTTTCTAAGACCTGAACAGCATTATGTAAGCTGGTGTTCCAGCTGGCTGGCACAGGGACTTGGGCATTTAATGGAAAGAATCATAAAAGAGGATTAATTTTCAAGGCTGGATTTTCATCATGGCATTCACTCTTGACATGCTTATGTGAATAGAATGAAGCTACAGGGTTTGAATATGACCTAAGAAGTTTGGATTACAGCCATTGACCAAGTTTAAAAAGTACTTAGACATTTAAAATTCTGCTTATAAAAAATGACTAAACCCAAAGGGAATTTTAAAGTTAAATTTAATTAGGCTTAATAGTCAAACAATGTTAAATTAACAATTAATGATATAAAAATAGGTAAACTCAACTTTTCATATGTATTTCCCATAATATGCAGCCATAGAAACTTCTTAATCAAATGACATGCATAATTACTTCCAATGGGAAGTTCCTCAACTATTCCTACTTCATATTTTGCCAAACAAATCGTTGGACTGTGATTAATGAAGACTTCAGTTACAGGACCCGTGTTGTGGCATAGCAGTTAGTCTACCACCTGTGATGCCGGCATCCCATATGGGCACTGGTCCAGGTCCTGGCTGTTCCACTTCCAATCCAGTTCCATACTAATGTACCCAGGCAAACAGCAGAAGATGGCCCAGGTGCTTGAGCCTTTGCACCCATATGAGAGACCTGGAAGAAGCTCTGGGCTCTTGGCTTCATCCTGGTACAGGCCTGCCCGTCGCAGCCATTTGGAAAGTGAACCAGCAAATGGAAGATCTTTTTTTCTCCCTCCCTCCCTCTCTGTAACTTTTTCAAACAAATAAAAAGTTTAAAGCCCTCAGTTACTACAACCTTTATCTGTTTATGCAGTGCTTTCAACTGATAGCTAGAGAGATAAATTGAGCAGTTGACACAGATAATTTTTATGAACATGGTACCTTGAAAAGTTGTTCATCAAAATGCATTACTCTTGAAATTGTGTTCCACTTGGTAATTATTTCATTTAGCTATGTATTCTAATATACACAGAATAAATGTAAAAAGGAAGGCAAGATCAAGTAAGCATGTCTGGGTAAATAGCTCAAAATTTAAAGATAGGTTTTCTTCTTTGTATATAAGTGTGGTAAAAATTAAAAAACCTGAACATACCATCTGTTGGTAAGGCTGCAGGGAAAACAACATTCTTATTAATTGCTGGTGAGACTTCCAAACCTTATTCCATTAGCAGAGATGGATTTAGAAATATCATACAATTACCCATGGGTTTCCTTTCTGACTCATCAGTCTAATTATAAGTGTCTACCCTAAAGATAATTCTCCATAAAATTAAATTATACCTCACTAAAATTCTTCCCTGTGATTTTGTTGTGGAAACAATTATAACATAAATGCCTGTCAAAGAGAGGTTGATAATCTATAGAATATTGCCAAGGATAGTTGGGAAAAAAGGAAGAACAGGGAAGAGCTGCCAGTAAGAGCAATTGCTTGTGGTTAGTAGAAGAAAAATAATTATAGGAGTTGGGGCAGATATTTGGTACAATGTGTAAGTCATGCTTGGAGTGTTTACATCCCAAATCTGAGTTCCTAATTGAACTCCATGGCCTCTGCTTTCAATCCAGCATACTGTTAGGTGTTACTGGGGAGAAAACAGATGATGGTTCAATCACTTTCATCCCTGCCAATCATATTGGCTTTTGGCTATGATCTGGCCCAGCCCTGGCTATTGATTACTAAATAATTAAATTATTTAGTATGATAGTGGGCCTTTTGGGAGTGCACCAACAGTTGGAAGATCTTAGTGTCTCTGCCTCTCTGTCTTTCAAATAAAATGAAAATAAACGACTAAAAAATTAAGAATACTATATAATTATTACATTTAATATAAGAAAGCCATTTCATTTATATATCTGACAATCTATTAGCTACTTATATCATTTTTGCTTATTTTTTAAAGGTGAAATACAGAATATGTTAGCCATAAAGGAAGAGATCAACTAGAAATAATGAGAATATATACTTCTGGGGGATGGTAAAAGTAAAGGGAAGAGATATGGATGGAAACCACAATTTGCTATTGAGTTTATTTTTTGAAATAGATATAAAATAGAATGTTAAAAACAAAGTTAAAAAATCAGAAGTATATAGACTTATTTATTAACAATTCCTAAATATATGCACTCTGAGAAATAACTTGTGAGGGGAGGGCAGAGACAAGATGGTGGAATAGTGAGGGCGTGCACCAATAGTCTGGGAAAAATAGTTTAATAAAAGTGGAGTTACTGCAGCCTCAGGAAAAGACTCAGGAAAAAACTGCAGAGGAAACTCTTCTGGAACTAGTGGATGTGACACAGAGGACCTATGGGGAGAGCAAGGTCGCCCACCGCATGGAAGCCGAGGCACAGGAGCGGAGCTATGGGAGCTCAGCAGCAGAAACCCAGCTGCAGAATCTGTGCACCAGTGCTGGAAGGGGAGGTGAGAGAAAAACCTCAGTAACCAGAGATATTGGCAGGGAAAGGCAGAAAGAGGCCTGAGGCCCCACTGGGGAAGCTCACCAGGCTGACTGGAGGAGAGAAAAAAATGAATAAATAAGGGGAACCGGCATGGACACTAGCCTCTCTCTCCACTCACCTTACAAAGCCAAGCAAGACAAAGAGCAGGCGCAATTTTACATATGTAAAACGGTGCCCGCAATTAGCCAAGCAGAAAAACCTGACTCTAGTGGGGAGAAATAACGGGAGGTTAGGATCTAGTGAGAGTGTGTGTGGAGCTAACAAACTGAGACTGTGAAAATCTGAGGGGGGGGGTGAGAGAACTCACTGAGTACACAAACTCAATAACCTTGGCGACCCGGTGAGAGACTGCTGAGAAATTTGAGACCACACTGAGGGCTACATAAATTCTTTGTGTGGTCCCAGCGGTAAGCAGAGGAATATCCACAGAGGCCAGATATCATACATCAACTACCCTCAGTTCCACTCAGCTGTGGAGAATTACTTCCCAACTGAGTCAAAAAAATGAGCAAAAGAGAGAACAATCAGGGTGAGTCACATTTGGCACACCCTTAACCCTGAAGAACCAAACAGAGCTCTCTGGTCACACAAATCACAGCCCCTAAGGATCTATCAAAAACAGACAGTCCATTTAATCTAGAGTCATAGTATTATGAGAAAAAGCACCTCAGCAAAGGAATCAAAGAATATCTGCAATATACCAAAAAAACGTAGAAACTGAGGCAACAAAAACAAGGAAGACACTATGATGCCCCCAAATGAAAAAGACACCCCAATTCATGATTATGAAGATGAGATAGAAAAAATGCAAGAAGTGGATCTCAAAAAATTAATAAGAATATTAAGTTCTCAAAAACAAATTCTTGAACTACAGAAATCCTTAATGGACAAGATAGAAAATCTCTCTTGTGAAAATGAAATATTAAGGAGGAATCAAAATGAAATGAAACAACTAGTAGAACCTGAAACTGTGATAGGGACAAGAAACCATAATGAAATGAAGAATTCAATAGATCAAATGACAAACACATTAGAGAGCCTTAAAAACAGAATGGGTGAAGCAGAAGAGAAAATATCAGACTTAGAAGAAAGAGAACAGGAAAGGAAATAGTCAAACCAAAGAAAAGAAGAAGAAATTAGAAATCAAAAAAATATTGTCGGGAATCTACAGGATACTATTAAAAAACCCAACATTCGGGTTCTAGGAGTTCCTGAAGGCATGGAGAGGGAGAAAGGATTAGAAGGCCTTTTTAGTTAGATAATAGCAGAAAATTTCCCAGGTTTGGAGAAGGACAGAGACATCCTAGTACAAGAAGCTCATAGAACCCCTAATAAACATGATCAAAAGAAAAACTCACCATGACACATTGTAATTAAACTCAACGCAGTTAAACATAAAAGATCTTAAAATGTGCAAGAGAGAAACGTCAGATTACTCTCAAAGGATCTCCAATTAGACTCACAGCTGACTTCTCATCAGAAACCCTACAAGCTAGGAGGGAATGGCGAGACATAGCCCAGGTACTTAGAAAAACAGCCAGCCCAGAATACTATATTCTGCAAAGCTCTCATTTGTAAATGAAGGTGAAATAAAGACCTTTCACAGCAAACAGAAATTGAAAGAATTTGTTGTCCTTCGTCCAGCCCTGCAAAAGATGCTTAAAGATGTGTTACACACAGAAACACAGCAATGCGGTCATGAATATGAAAGAAGGTAAAGGCAAGAAACCTCACAGCAAAAGATCACAGGGAATTCAATGCATACATTAGAAAATATCTTTGGCAAATATCAGGGCAAAGATACCACTTATCAATAATCACATTGAACGTTAATGGCTTAAACTGTGCAGTTAAAAGACACCGGTTGGCTGATTGGGTTAAGGAACAAAACCCATCTATTTGCTGCTTACAAGAAACACATCTTTCTAACAAAGATGCATACAGACTGAAAGTAAAAGGCTGGAAAAAGATATACCATGCCAACAGAAATGAAAAAAGAGCGGGCGTAGCCATCTTAATATTGGATAACATAAACTTTACCACAAAAACTAATAGGAGAGACAAGGGGGCACTATGTAATGATTAAGGGATCCATTCAACAGGAAGATATAACGATTATCAATGTATATGCATCTAATTACAGGGCACCGGTTTATTTAAAATACTTTTTAAGGGACTTAAAGGGAGACTTAGACCCCAATACAATAGTACTGGGGGACCTCAATACTCCAATATCAGAGATAGACAGATCAACAGGACAGAAGATCAACAAGGAGACAGTAGATTTAAACAACACTATAGCCCAAATGGATTTAACAGATATCTACAGAATTTTTCATCCTAAATAAAAAGTATTTGCATTCTTCTCAGCAGTACATGGAACCTACTCTAGGATTGACCACATAGTAGGCCATAAAGCAAGTCTCTTCAAATTCAAAAGAATTAGAATCACACCATTCAGCTTCTCAGACCATAAAGGAATGATGTTGGAAATTAGCAACTCAGGAATCCCTAGAGCATATGCAAACACATGGAGACTGAACAACATGCTCCTGAATGAACAATGGGTCATAGAATAAATTAAAAGAGGCCGGCGCCGTGGCTCAACAGGCTAATCCTCCGCCTTGCGGCGCCGGCACACCGGGTTCTAGTCCTGGTCGGGGTACCGGATTCTGTCCCGGTTGCCCCTCTTCCAGGCCAGCCCTCTGCTGTGGCCCAGGAGTGCAGTGGAGGATGGCCCAGGTGCTTGGGCCCTGCACCCCATGGGGAGACCAGGAAAAGCACCTGGCTCCTGCCATCGGACGAGCGCAGTGCGCCGGCCGCAGCGCGCCGACCGCGGCGGCCATTGGAGGGTGAACCAACGGCAAAGGAAGACCTTTCTCTCTGTCTCTCTCTCTCTCACTGTCCACTCTGCCTGTAAAAAAAAAAAAAGAATAAATTAAAAGAGAAACCAAAAATTTTCTGGAAGTAAATGAGGATAACAGCACAACATACCAAAACTTATGGGATACAGCAAGAGCAGTGTTAAGAGGAAAGTTTATAGCAATAGATGACTACATCAAGAAATTGGAAAAGCACCAAATAGATGAGCTTTCAGTTCATCTCAAGGATCTAGAAAATCATCAGCAAACCAGACCCAAAGCTAGTAGGAGAAGAGAAATAATCAAAATCAGAGAAGAAATCAACAGAATTGAATCCAAAAAAAATTACAAAAAATCAGCCAAACGAGGAGCTGATTTTTGAAAAAATAAACAAAATTGACACCCCATTGGCCCAACTAACTAAAAAAGAAAAGACGCAAATCAATAAAATCAGAGATGAAAAAGGAAATGTAATAACAGACACTACAGAAATAAAAAGAATCAGCAGAAATTATTACAAGGACTTGTATGCCAGCAAACAGGAAAACCTATCAGAAATGGATATATTCCTGGACACATGCAACCTACCTAAACTGAACCAGGAAGACATAGAAAACCAGATGGATTCACTACTGAATTCTACCAGACATTTAAAGAAGAACTAACTCCAATTATTCTCAAACTATTCAGAATAATCAAAAAAGAGGGAATCCTCCCAAATTCTTTTTATGAAGCCAGCATCACCTTAATTCCTAAGCCAGAAAAAGATGCAGCATTAAAGGGAATTACAGACCAATATCCCTGATGAACATAGATGCAAAAATCCTCAATAAAATTCTGGCCAATAGAATGCAACAAAACATCAGAAAGATCATCCACTCAGACCAAATGGGATTTATCCCTGGTATGCAGGGATTGTTCACTGTTCACAAATTAATCAATGTGATACACCACATTAACAGACTGCAGAAGAAAAACCATATGATTATCTCACTAGATGCAGAGAAAGCATTCGATAAAATACAACACACTTTCATGATGAAAACTCTAAGCAAACTTGGTTTGGAAGGAACATTCCTCAATACAATCAAAGCAATCTATGAAAAACCTATGGCCAACATCCTATTGAATGGGGAAAAGTTGGAAGCATTTCCACTGAGCTCTAGTACCAGACAAGGATGCCCACTCTCACCACTGATATTCAATATAGTTCTCGAAGTCTTACCCAGAGCTATTAGGCAAGAAAAAGAAAGGCATACAAATAGGGAAGGAAGAACTCAAACTTTCCCTCTTTGCAGATGACATGATTATTTAGGGGATCCAAAGAACTCTACTAAGAGACTATTGGAACTCATAGAAGAGTTTGGCAAAGTAGCAGGATATAAAATCAATGCACAAAAATCAACAGCCTTTGTATACACAGGCAATGCCACGGCTGAGGAAGAACTGCTAAGATCAATCCCATTCACAATAGCTACAAAAACAATCAAATACCTTGGAATAAACTTAACCAAGGACGTTAAAGATCTCTACAAATAAAATTACAAAACCTTAAAGAAACAAAGAGAAGATGATACCAAAAAATGGAGAAATATTCCATGCTCATGGATTGGAAGAATCAGTATCATCAAAATGTCCATTCTCCCAAAAGCAATTTATACATTCAATGCAATACCAATTAAGATACCCGAAGACATACTTCTCAGATCTGGAAAAAAAGATGCTGAAGTTCATATGATGACACAGGAGACCTCGAATAGCTAAAGCAATCTTGTACAACAAAAACAAAGCTGGAGGCATCACAATACTAGATTTCAGGACATACTACAGGGCAGTTGTTATCAAAACAGCATGGTACTGGTACAGAAACAGATGGATAGACCAATGGAACAGAATAGAAACACCAGAAATCAACCCAAACATCTATAGCCAACTTATATTTGATCAAGGATCCAAAACCAATCTCTGGAGTAAGGACAGTCTATTCAATGAATGGTGCTGGGAAAATTGGATTTCCACTTGCAGAATCATGAAGCAAGACTGCTACCTTTCACCTTACACAAAAATTCACTCAACATGGATTAAAGACTTATATCTACGACCAGTCACCATCAAATTATTAGAGAGCATTGGAGAAACCCTGCGAAATATAGGTACGGGCAAACACTTCTTGGAAAATACCCCAGAAGCATAGGCAGTCAATGCCAAAATTAACTATTGGGATTGCATCAAATTGAGAAGTTTCTGTACTTCAAAAAGATATAGTCAGGAAAGTGAAGAGGCAACCGACAGAATGGGAAAAAATGTTTGCAAACTATGCAACAGATAAAGGGTTGATAAACAGAATCTACAAAGAAATCAAGAAACTCCACAACATGAAAACAAATAACTCACTTAAGAAATGGGCCAAGGACCTCAATAGACATTTTTCAAAAGAGGAAATACAAATGGCCAACAAACACATGAAAAAATGTTCAAGATCACTAGCAATTAGGGAAATGCAAATCAAAACCACAATGAGGTTTCACCTCACCCCCATTAGAATGGCTCACATTCAGAAATCTACCAACAATAGATGCTGGAGAGGATGTGGGGAGAAAGAGACACTAACTCACTGTCGGTGGTGGTGTCGGCAAACCCTAAAGACTTCCATAGCCTCTGCAACTCATGACTAGAGCCTATGGAGATTACCGACGCCATAAACAAGAGTGTCAATATTGTTAAGTCAACAACAGGAGTCACTGTGTACTTCCTTCTCATGTGGGATCTGTCCTTAATGTGTTGTCCAATGTGGAGTAATGCTATAACTATTTCTGAAACAGTATTTTACACTTTGTGTTTCTGTGTGGGTGCAAACTGATGAAATATTTACTTAGTATAAACTGAATCAATCTTCGTTATATAAAGATAATTGAAAATGAAAAAAAAACTTTGTGTTAAATTGGAAATTGCATAGAAATTTAATCAATTAAAAAAAATGCTGTACATTGTGATTTAATGCTATAACTAATACTCAAACAGTATTTTTCACTTTGTGTTGCTGTTTGAGGGCAAACTGGTGAAATCTTTACTTAATGTTTACTAAACTGATCTTCTGTATATAAAGAGAATTGAAAATGAATCTTGATGTGAATGGAAGGGGAGATGGAGCGGGAAAGGGGAGGGTTGCGGGTGGGAGGGAAGTTATGGGGGGGAGCTATTGTAATCCATAAGCTGTACTTTTGAAATTTATATTCATTAAATAAAAGTTTTTTAAAAAAAGAAATAACTTGTGAGTAAAATTCTATCCTTATATGTGCATAGAAAATATATTTTAAGGTTAAAAAGAAGTAAAAAAAAATTTCTCTTCAGAAGGTTTGTTTACTATGAAAAATTGTATTACTAGCCTAAAATAATTTTTTCATATTGGAAAATAAAATAAGTAAAAATATTAATGGTGTAGGAACTGAGTTTTTTTTCAATTTATTATAAAAGCATTGTAGTATGTGTATAGTAGTAGAATATCTCAATAGATAAGTTCCTTGTAAATTATTCTTAAAAATATATTAATTAAAAATCTAGAAATGATTGGTTTAAATGTAAAGCAGATAAGTTTCATTATATTTTCAATTTTATTTATATTTGAAACTTTTTATAATAAAAGGTTGGTATAAATAAAAACCAAGATATCTGGAATGGTAACTTTCTTGGTTTGTACATATCCTAACTTGGCCACAATTTGGCATAAATCTGGTCTCTAAGGTAAATAAATTTCTTAAATAATGAGCTATTCTGTTATAATTTGTGTTTTTGTAAAAGGAAGATAACAGGAGCTTTAAGAACTTATCACAACAAAGTCCTCAAAAATTGTGTGGTTACATCAATATAGATTATTAAAACAAGACAAGCATTTCTAGATATATCTAGTTAAAAACACATAATTTGAGTAATGTGTTTTTCATTGTCCACTCAAATGATTTAGAATTCATAGATTTTACTGTTAAATGGTATCAACACTATATATATGTGTGTGTATATATATATATATATATCTTAAACCACTGTATTATATAGATAAATTATTCTTTTGTAAATTAATGTTTATTGAGTTTTGTTATGTTAAATGACATAAATGAACCTTTAATTTGGGTGTGACATAAATAGGAAATGCCAATCAGATATCAGAAATTTAGAACATTATTTTCTCATTTTTAATATAAATCAAGCTATTTTTTAGAAATACATTCATTGGCTGTCGCCGTGGCTCACTAGGCTAATCCTCCGCCTTGCGGCGCCGGCACACTGGATTCTAGTCCCAGTCGGGGCACCGGATTCTGTCCCGGTTGCCCCTCTTCCAGGCCAGCCCTCTGCTGTGGCCCGGGAGTGCAGTGGAGGATGGCCCAAGTGCTTGGGCCCTGCACCCCATGGGAGACTAGCAGAAGCACCTGGCTCCTGCCGGCTGCAGCGCGCCAGCCACGGTGGGCATTGTGGGGTGAACCAATGGCAAAGGAAGACCTTTCTCTCTGTCTCTCTCTCTCTCACTATCCACTCTGCCTGTCAAAAAAATAAAAAAAAATAATGAAATAGAAATATATTCATTGGGGCCATCACTGTGGTGCAATGGGTTAAAGCCCTGGCCTGCAGTACTGGCATCCAATAAGGGCACTGGTTTGAATCCTGGCTGCTCAACTTCTAATCCAGATCCCTGTTAATGTGCCTGGGGAAGCAGCAGGGAATGGCCCAAGGACTTGGGCCCCTGTACTCATGAGGAAGACCCGGAAGAAACTCCTGGCTTTGGATTGGCTAGCTCCTGTCTTTATGGCCATTTGGGGAGTGAACCAGCAGATGAAATATCTTTCTTTCTCTGTCTCTACCTCTCTTTGTGACTTTCTTTCAAATAAATAAAATGCATTATATATGTATATATTTGAAAGGCAGACACATACAGAGACATCTCCTGTCTGTTGGTCTACTCCTCAAATGAGCAAAACACCTAGAGCAGGGACAGACCGATAGCCAGGAATCTGGAACACAGTCTGGGTCTCCCATATGTGTGCAGGAGTGAGACCAAGTGCTTGGATCATCAACTGATGCCTTTTGGGGTGCAATTCCAGGAAGCTGGATCAGAAGTGGTGGAGTTGGAACTCATTTGGTGTTTAGATATGGAATGTGGATGTCCCAAGCAGTGGCTCAACCCATTGCGTCACAGCAGCTATCCCTGAATTCTGTTTTAAGCTGGTGACTGCTATCATCAATGGGGATTCTGTGTTCTATCACTGAACAATCAGGGTATAGCAGTGTGATAAGGAGCTTCTGTTTTTCTCATGCTTGTTGAGAGACAGTTTTCTATAGGTCTCTCAGAGTTCTGGCTGTTCTGCCAGTAAGTAATTAACTTCACTTTGTTAAAGCCTATTTTGGTATAGCAAACAGCCCTGATAGATTTATTCAGTGTTTTCCTCCAAAGCAAGTGTGGGAATGCTTAATGTGCAATAATACAAAGATGATGTGTTCCCTAAGAGCAAGATCAGCTGTATTATTGCCCTTTTAAAAATAGTGGAGTTCCCTAAACTCGAAGATCTTCTTCTGGCCTGAAGCTATTGCTATTGCAGAGGTAGGCATTCTTCTGAACTCATTCCCATTGTCCCCATGGGACTTGGGAGTAAGGGGATATTGCACAAATATGCTACTCATGCTGCTTGTTTACCAATGAGGAGTAAAGTCTTTTATCTCTGATTCAGGTGTCTTGCATTTGTTGTAGTATTCAGAAAACCAGCAATATCTATGAAACTTGTTAAGTTACTAGTATACAAAATCTCATATACTTTGTGTTTCCTGCCAGTGTTCTGAAAAGCTCTCTTTAATAGGAGTCTCTAATTGAAAATTATTAAAATATATATATATATGCATATATATACACATGTGTGTGCTTATATTTTTGTATATTATGTATTTATATCCATTATGTAAACACAAAGGTATTGATAATTTGCTACATATATCTTTAAAAATAAAAAATAACTTGTTTTCAGAAAACACTTCCAAGACAAAATTTTTATTTGTTTATTGAAGAGGATTTCCCTTATTTTTTTTCAAAAAATTGAGTAGAGACATAAAAATTGCACATAATCATAGGGTATCATGTCATGTTTTGCTAGATATACATATTGTATAATGGCCAGTCAAAATAAATACAATGGTCTCTTTAAACATCTAACAATTCTTGAGATGAAAACATTCAACATCCTTTTGTTGTGGTGGGCTTCATTCAGATTCCTGTCTGTTATGCAAGAAGGAATTCAAGGACTAGAATAAGTGAAGGTGAGAGGAGAAGCAACGTTTATTTGCATGCAAAGTAAAAGTCCATAGGAAGAAGTAATGCAGTGACACTCAAGAGAGCTGCCCTCAAGTGCTCAGTGCCATGCCTTTATATGTCCTGGAAGCACACGGGTGATATCTGTGGCAGAGGTTAACTGAATATTTATAAGTAGTGGAGTTTCTGATGAGGCTTGACTGCCACACATTTTTCTGCCCTTTTTTGAAAACTCAAAAATATCATGGTGTCAGTAAATGCTGGGAGTGGGTATGGCAGCCATGATAGTTTTATTTTATTATTTAAAGGAATTTATTAATGCATTAGATTCCCAGAGTTACAGCAAATACATAGTAATTGTTGCAACACAATTTCCATCTATTCTCATGTTAATGAGATAGTAATGCAAAGAAAATAGACTTCATATAGTTTCTAGATAGGATTCTAAGAATGCAATGGTAATTTTATTGTAATTGTATTATAATGAGCTAGATTTCATCATGGCGGTGCAGCTGGCAGGCCTGGTAGTTACTTTTGCCTTGCACTAGTTCTAAAGGAGAAATTATGGCCACTGAGAATTTCTACATGGAAAGGGGAGAGGCAGTCTTGGTGGTTCGGTTGGTGTTGTATGGAGAGTCTGGTCATCTCAGCTCCTCCTTGATGGCTACATCGTTACCTATGTCAGCTTGAAACACTCAGAGTATTTTGTCTGTTAACCTTTATGGAAGGTCAAGATAGAAGGTCCATCTTTGGTAATCTTCATGCTGTGCCAGGGCATTGTCACTGCGTAGCTGAGAATGAAAATCCCTTGCTAACTGATCTAGTTTCCCCTGGAGAACCGAGAGGTTTACCACCTGTCACTGGTAATGACTGGGATCTCTGCATGACCATAACTTTTATATGGAATTGTTGAATTGTGGAATAAAAAAATTAACATAGAATGAGGACACATGTGCCAGGAAGGAACAAGCATAAGGGCCATGTCAGAGAAAAGAGTACATTTCACTGCTTCATCTTAGTATATTTTCCATGAGCCTAACTTAATGTATATCCAGCAGCTTTATTTTTTTTAAAGATTTTTATTTATTTATTTGACAGGCAGAGTCTTAAATAGTGAGAGGGAGAGAGAAAGTTCTTCCTTTTGTTGGTTCACTCCCCAAGTTGCTGCAATGGCCAGAGCTGCACCCATCCAAAGCCAGGAGCCAGGTGCCTTCTCCCAGTCTCCCAGGCGGGTGCAGGACCCAAGCACTTGGGCCATCCTCCACTGCTTTCCCAGGCCACAACAGAGAGCTGGAGTAGAATTAGAGCCACCGGGACTAGCACCGGCTCATGTGGGATGCTGGTGCTGCAGGTGGAGGATTAACCTAGTGTGCCAGCCCCCAGCAACTTTTATTTTTTAAAGATTTATCCATTTATGTAAAAGGAAGAGTAACAGAGAGAGAGAGAAAGGTCCTCCATCTGCTGGTTCACTTCCCAGATGGCTGCAATGGCCGGAGTTGCGCTGATCTGAAGCCAGGAACAGAAGCCTCCCCCAGGACTCCCACATGGATGCAGGGGCCCCAGCACCTGGGCCTTCTTCCACTGCTTTCCCAGACTGTTAGCAGAGAGCTGGATTGGAAGTGGAGCATCTGGGACTTGAACCAGCGCCCATATGGGATGCCGGCACTGCAGATGGCAGCCCCACCTGCTACGCCACTGCACATAATCTTCCCTTCTCTGCCTTTAGTAATAGAAGGCTGGTCAGTCGTACTTGACCACTTAAGGGAAGATAATGAATATTTTGTTTGCAGCAAGACCTGGCAAATTGTTTGGGTTAAGTCATTGAATGCAGCCTCAATTTTCTCAAAGCAATTTTATGGTATGTAGTAAGACTTTCTCCTATGCTAATATGGTAGACAAATTACCAGAATATTTTCATAACAATTGCAATTTTTTGAGAAAGTAGAAGAAGAAGGAAAAAATACATCAGCTTAGAAATAAAACAGGCTTAATTTCTCTAACAATAAGTTTATGGCAAAAGTAAAAAAAAAGTTAATTTTTTTAAAGATAAACTCAAGGTCCTTAATTAGTTCATGGGGTAGAAATTATCATCTCTGGATGTGCCTGTGACGACTCCAGGAAGAAATTTAATTTTTGACAAATGTACCGAAATAGAAGTTACATATAATTTACCTGTGTTTGGACTCCTGAGTAGCATCTGATAAGGTCCTTTCAATTTGGCATATAATTGGTCAGGGAGTAGTGTCTCCAAGTTTTAACCAAACTTGATCTCCTGGGAAGGTAAAGTGTTCATGAATCTAGCACTGGGGGGATGAAGTTGCCGTATTCTGTAAGAACCTTCTGCACCTGACCTAAATTGATAATATATATTATTTGATCTTGGATATTTGAATGGGAGATGTTAGAGGTGAGGAAGGGCCTCCCACATAAAATCTCAATAGGGCTAAAAATAAGAGATAGCTTTGATGCCATCCTCATCTTCAGAATGACAATGAACAATACTTTGATCAGGATTCTGAGGTCTCTTGGCATAGTTTGGATAGTTAACTTTAAAGATAATGATTGATCATTTCAATCTTGCATGATAATTGAGGCTAATAAAAGCATGGAAGTTGGGGGATATTCCTTGAATTTTTGGTATCTTCTGAGTTACTTTAAAGACAAAGGAGGAGCCATTGTAACTCTGCAAGGATCCTGGAACCCAGAATGTAGGTCTATTTCTTTTATTAGGATTTTCGATACTTCTTGTGCTTTTTCTGTTCAGGTCAAAAACATTTCTATCAGTCCAGTAAAAGTATCAGTGAAGACCATGTTAGTGCAGTCTGTTGGCCCATCCTTACCAGGAAAGATTCTTTTGCTTTGGGAGTGAGTAGGGGAGGTGGTTTCGTTGCCTGTTGATTATTTTGTAGACTGCTGGCACAGGGTTAGACCACTTCCTTTATAAGTAATGAGAGATTATCCGAATTAAGGCATCCCTTCTCAGATTGGTTGAGTCATGCATTTCTTTATAATTTTCCGTTGAGAGGTCATTGGAGGCTGGTTTCATGATCTTAAGTCCACATCCAATTGGAATCTTTAGTCATTACTTTCCTGGTCCCATTGTATCTTAGGTGTGCTAAAGCAGAGACTTACACAGCTCTATCTAGAGAGTGGGAAGTTAGAGTTGTTTATGGAACCTCTTGAATATTAGCTTTCTTTGCTGTCCTATGTGCCAATGCATTTCTTCTCATTATATGGTTGGTTCCTTATGGTGTCTCTTGTAATAGCAACAAACTTCAGAGTTTCTAAAATTGCCTGGAAGAGAGCAAAAATCTCTTGACCATGTTTAATGGATGAGTTTTTACAGTGAGTAGGCCTCTTTCTCTCCAAATTGCTGTTTTTGTGTGTAGCACAAGGAAAACACATTTAAACTCTGGAAAACCATTGATTCTCTCTCCTTTTCCCAGTTTTAAGGCACTAATCAAGGTAATAAGCTTGGCTTTTTGAGCTGAGGTGTTGGGTTGTAATTCCTGGGCCTCTACAACTTGGATAAGATCTATTGCGCAGCCCACCTTTCTAACTCCTTCCTTCAAGAAACTGCTGGCATTGTTAAACCCTGGAACATCTGGATTCTTCAAAGGTTTATGTTATGTATCATGCCTGCTGGGGTAGTTCTGCTCATTATCTGTACACCGAATGGATTGGCTTTTCAGTATCTTTAGTTGGCCAAAGAAAGCTACATTAAGAACCTGACATATTTTGAGAGTGCTCACTGATGAATCTAAAATGGCAACCTAGTATTTAGTAGGGCATCCTTCTGCTAGCCACTGGTGTCCTTTATTCTCAGAACCCCTGGTGCTTTGTGTGGAGTTTGAGATACAGGACGCTAGCCTACAATGACTTTGATGGTTTCCTCTACTAAAATGCAGTAGCAACAATCTCTCTCTCTGTCTCTCTAAAGATCAATTTGTTTTTATTTGAAAGGCAGAGTTATAGATAGACATAGTCAGAGAGAAAGAGAGAGGCTTCCATCTGGTTTACTCCCCACACACCGCAAAGGCTGGAGCTGCGCCAATCCTGAGCCAGGAGCACCATCCTCATCTCCCACGCAGGTGCTGGGGCCCACGGACTTGGGCAATCTTTTCCACTGCTTTCCCAGGCCACAGCAGAGAGCTGGATCAGAAGTGAAGTAGCCAGGACTTTAACTGGTGTCCATATGGGATGCTGGGACCGCAGGTAGTGGCCTTTCCCGCTGTGCCACAGCACCATTCCCAGCAACTTCTCTTAGGCACCCAGGTCATCCTGGGATCTCTGAGTTCAGCTGTATATAAAATTAGGCCATTGGACATGAAATGGAACCAATTTTTGGGTGAGTTTGCCCAGGCCTATTTCCTGTCTTTTGGCTAGCTGGTTAAGGACTTGTCTAAATTATGAATCCCCATTGCAGATGCCATTGTCACTAGAAAGAGCCTGTGCTGTTTTCTTGTTCATTCAAGAGAATCAGGACTTGAAGGCCTCAAACAGGTGTATTGCTAACAACCTGGATCTTGGAATCCAGATTCTACCAAAACCTGCTGTTCCCAGGAATATCCTTACCTGTTTGTCTGTAGTTGCCATATACAGAGTATGGCTTCAATTTGTTTAAGTAAAATGGCACACTTTCCTGGGGTCAGGACATATCCCAGGCAGACAGCTTGCTGTTTAGAAAACTGGACTTTGGTTAGAGAAACTTTTCAGTCCTTGTTTCCCTAAAAAATTTCAGACCTGGATGGTGTGTTCATCCAAGCATTCCTTAGAAGAACGTCAGATGAAAAGAGCAGACGAGATCGGGCGTGTTCAGCGTGGTATGGCCGTAGACTAAGATATCATCTACATATTACAAAGTGGATGTTAAATGGTTGATGCCCTTAGATTTTTGAGGAAAGACTTTCTAGGTGTCCAGCTGAAAACAGATCAGTTTGTTCAAAGGTAAGCAGACACTGGGATTCTGATGTAGGTCTATACAGAAAAAGGCAGTTAACCTGAGGGAAATTCTCAGAAGGATGGCAAATCCTTGCTGAGTAAAGGAGGGGGTATTCCAGCATCATCAAAAGATGGTAGTAGATGAGGACATCTTCTGCATGGTATAGCAGAGGCAAAGTAAATTGTGGGCAGAGGGACTTGCCATCAACTCCCATGCTGACACACATGTTTGAAGACAGGTTCCCATTTGGGGACCTAGAATAGGTTAAGAGGATTTTGAGCACATCATTTGATACCCTAGACATCACCCATGGAAGGAGGCTCTTGTGGACCAATTCAGTTGTGATGTCCCGGATCTCAAATACAATCTGTGCTGCAGTTGTGTCCCCTGACTCCTTTATTTTGCCAAGGAGTTCACAGGGCCTAGGGAGGACTTATACTGCATTTGTCATCAGAGATTTTAGGTCTTTCTTTTAACATTTTAGCAGACTAGTAGTATGATTTGCACTTCAAGTACTGGTTTGATATGACTTAAAATAAATTGGCATTAAATTACAGAATCAAGGGAGGATAAAGAGTTCTGTGTTCAAATAATGTGGAGGAGTGGGCTTTGTGGTATAGAGTAAACCACCACTTGGGATGCATCCGATGTCAGAGTAGGTTGTTTAAGTCGCAGCTACACTGTGTTCTGATTAAACTTTGTCCTGATATACTTGGGAGGCAACAGAAGAAATGTTTGAGTACTTTGTTTTCCTGATACCCATAAGGGAACAATTTGAAGTTCTTGACTCCTGGCTTTGGCCTGGTTTAACCCTAATTATTTTAAGCATTTAGGAGTGAACCAGTGGGTGGAAAAAAAAAAGGTCATTCATTCTCTCCCTCCTTCTCTCCCTCTTCCTCTCTCCTCTATCTCATCTCTCTCCTTTCTCCTCTCTCCTCTCTCTCCTTTCTCCTCTCCCCTCTCCCCTCTCTCACCTCTATCTCCTCTCTCCTTTCTCCTCTCTCCTCTATTCCTATTTTTTTATAACGCTTTTATTTAAAGAATATAAATTTCCAAAATACAGCTTATAGATTACAATGGCTCCCCCCCCATAACTTCCCCCCCACCCGCAACCCTCCCCTTTCCCACTCACTCTCCCCTTGCTTCACATCAAGATTCATTTTCAATTCTCTTTATATACAGAAGATCAGTTTACTATATATTAAGTAAAGATTTCAACAGTTTGCCCTCACATAGCAACACAAAGTGAAAAATACTGTTGGAGTACTAGTTATAGTATTAATTCACAATGTATAGCACATTAAGGACAGAGATCCTACATGATATTTTTTTAAAAAAATTGATTAATTTTCTAGGCAATTTCCAATTTAACACCAAGATTTTTTTTCATTTTTAATTATCTATATACAGAAGATTGATTCAGTATATACTAAGTAAAGATTTCATCAGTTTGCACCCACACAGAAACACAAAGTGTAAAATACTGTTTCAGTGCTAGTTATAGCATTACTTCACATTAGACAACACATTAAGGACAGATCCCACATGAGACGTAAGTACACAGTGACTCCTGATGAGGATTTAACAATTTGACACTCTTGTTTATGGCCTCAGTAATCTCCCTAGGCTCTAGTCATGAGTTGCCAAGGCTATGGAAGCCTTTAGGGTTCGCCGACTTCAATCTTATTCGGACAGGGTCATAGTCAAAGTGGAGGTTCTCTCCTCCCTTCAGAGAAAGGTACCTCCTTCTTTGATGGCCCCATTTGTTCCACTGGGATCTCACTCACAGAGATCTTTCATTTAGGTCTTCTTTTTTTCCCAGAGTGTCTTGGCTTTCCATGCCTAGAATATTCTCATGGGCTCTTGAGGCAGATCTGAATGCTTTAAGGGCTGAATCTGAGGCCAGAGTGCTATTAAGGACATCTGCCATTCTATGAGTCTGCTGTGTATCCCGCTTCCCATGTTGGATCATTCTCTCCCTTTTTGATTCTATCAGTTAGTATTAGCAGACACTAGTCTTGTTTGTGTGATCCCTTTGACTCTTAGACCTATCAGTGTGATCAATTGTGAGCTGAAATTGATCACTTGGACTAGTGAGATGGCCTTGGTACATGCCACCTTGATGGGATTGTATTGGAATTCCCTGGCCTGTTTCTAACTCCATCATTTGGGGCAGTTCCGATTGAGCATGTACCAAATTGTACATCTCCTCCCTCTCTTATTCCCACTCTTATATTTCACAGGGATCACTTTTCAGTTAAAATTTAAACACCTAAGAATAATTGTTTGTTAATTACAGAGTTCAACCAATAGTACTAGAATAAAAAAATTACTAAAATGGATAAAGTATTACATTGTACAACAACAGTCAGCACAAGAGCTGATCAAGTTACTGTTTCTCATAGTGTCCATTTCACTTCAATAGGTTTCCCCTTTGGTGCTCAATTAGTTGTCACCGATCAGGGAAAATATATGATATTTGTCCCTTTGGGACTGGCTTAATTCACGCAGAATGATGTTTTCCAGATTCCTCCATCTTATTGCAAATGACCGGATTTCATTGTTTTTGACTGCTGTATAGTATTCTATAGAGTACATGTCCCATAATTTCTTTATCCAAATGTATGCTTTGAATTCCCTGTGATCTTTTGCTGTGAGGTTCCCTTCGTTTATCTTCTTTCATGTTGATGGCCGTGTTTCTGTGTTTCTGTGTCTAACACATCTTTAAGTATCTTTTGCAGGGCTGGACGAGTGGCAACAAATTCTTTCAATTTTTGTTTGTTATGAAAGGTCTTTATTTCACCTTCATTCACAAATGAGAGCTTGGCAGGATATAATATTCTGGGCTGGCAGTTTTTCTCTCTAAGTACCTGGGCTATGTCTCGCCATTCCCTTCTAGCTTGTAGGGTTTCTGATGAGAAGTCTGCCGTGAGTCTAATTGGAGATCCTCTGAGTGTAATTTGACGTTTATCTCTTGCTCATTTTAGGATCTTTTCTTTCTGTTTCACTGTGGTGAGTTTAATTACAACGTGTCGTGGTGAGGTTCTCTTTTGGTCACGTTTACTAGGGGTTCTATGAGCTTCCTGTACTAGGATGTCTCTGTCCTTCTCCAAAACTGGGAAATTTTCTGCTATTATCTCACTAAAAAGGCCTTCTAATCCTTTCTCCCTCTCCATGCCTTCAGGAACTCCTAGAACTCGAATGTTGGGTTTTTTAATAGTATCCTGTAGATTCCCAACAGTATGTTTTAGATTTCTAATTTCCTCTTCTTGTCTTTGGTTTGACTGTATAGTTTCCTGTGCTCTGTCTTCTAAGTCCGATATTCTCTCTTCTGCCTCACCCATTCTGTTTGTAAGGCTCTCTAATGTGTTTTTCATTTGATCTATTGAATTCTTCACTTCATTATGATTTCTCATCACTATCAGTTTCATGTTCTACTAGTTGTTTCATTTCAGCTTGATTTCTCCTTAATATTTCATTTTCACGAGAGAGATTTTCTACCTTGTCCATTAAGGATTTCTGTAGTTCAAGAATTTGTTTTTGAGTACTTCTTAGTGTTCTTATCAATTTTTTGAGATCTGCTTCTTGCATCTCTTCTATCTCATCATCTTCGTAATCTTGAATTGGGGTGTCTTTTTCATTTGGGGATGCCATAGTGTCTTCCTTGTTCTTATTACCTCGGTTTTTACGTTTGTTGTTTGGCATATTGGTTTCTTCACTGTGGTGTTTTTTTCTTGTTATACTATGACTCTAGATTAAGTGGACTGTCTGCTTTTGATGGAGCCTTAGAGGCTTGAGATGGGTGTGGCCAGAGAGCTCTGTTTGGTTCCTCAGGGTTGAGGGTGTGTCAAAGGAGACACTCCCAGGTTAGGCGTGGTAAATCTCTCTCTGTTAGTTTTTTTTTTTTTTTGGTTCCAAAGGGAAGTAATTCCATACAGCTGAATGGAATTGGGGGTGGTTAGCAGGCGAATGATATACCCACAGGAGCCAGAGATCAGAAGCTCTTTCCCAAGGACCAGAGAAGGAATCTTTGCGGCCCTTTGTGTGGGCTGAGATTCTCCTGTAGTCTCCCACTGGGCTGCCAAGGCTACTGAACTGTAGCGTCTCTGGAGAGTACTCACATGAATTCGTGATTTCCGTGAGTTCTCTCCCCCACCATCTCTTTTTTCACAGTCTCAGTTCATTAGCACCACACATTCATTAGGTTCTAATCTCCTGTTATTTCACCCCTCCCACCCAGAGTCAGGTTTTTCTGCTAGGCTTAGGGCCGGTGACGACCCGAGGTTGCCCTGCTTATGACGTATTCCAAAATGGCGCCTGCTCTTTGTCTTGCTCACCTTTGAGAGGTGAGCGGAGAGAGAGAAGCTCGTGTCCGTACGGGTCACTTTTTTTTTTTTTCCCTCTCTCTGTCTCTCTCTCTTCTAGTTAGCCTGGTGAACTTTTCCCTGCAGGGTTTCAAGCCTTGTTCGCTCTAGGCTCCCTTTTCCACTTCCCTCCTGGTATCTCGGTCTATTGAGGTTCTGCTCACCTCGCGTTCCAGCGTTGGTGTGTTGAATCTGCTGCTGGTGTCCCAAACTGCGGGCTCCCACGCTCTCCACGCAGGTCCACTGTGAATCTCCAGTTCCGGAAGGGTTTTCTCTGCTGTTTCTTCCCCTACTCTTCCTTGAACCTGCAGTATCTCCACTTTTATTAAACTGTCTCTCCCCAGACTATCGGTGTGCTCCCTTCCTATTCCGCCATCTTGCCGCCAAGATTCCTCTCTCCTCTATTCCTTTGTATTTCAAATAAAATAAATTAAATAAGAATATGAGAAACTTTCAAATGCATTATTTCTAGAATATCCATCAATCATGTCCAAGGGTGACATCCAGACCCCTCATTCTGGGTCCTGTAGTAGAAGTGAGGAATGGCAATACTGTAGCAAATGACAAAACATAGCCCGTGAACATGGAGGATGATAGGGTCTTATAGGTGTTAGAGCTAGGAATGTGAGGGTGGTCAAAGGGCTTTCCACAGTGATAACAAGTTTTCTTAGGGACCTGAGGATGACAGAATTCATTTATTATACACAGCAGGCATAGGCTTACTGCATTGAGAACAAACACCTCATTGGTATGGGTGGTACAATATATAGTAGAATGCTTATCCCCAAGGAGCAAAAAGGCTAGAGCTTCAGAAGTTATGAATGAAATGTTAAAAAATACAGAAAATTCATTGCTAAGTGGTAGTAACAACAAAGAATTATTTGGGGCACTGTATGACTTGAGAGTGAGTCTCAAACACTCAAATCAACCTTCATCATGAAACACCTAATATTATACTATTAGCCTGCTGTCAGCTCTTGGGCTTTCCACACCCAACAGTCACTGGAGTAAGCAGGCATGGTTGGATTAGGATATGTTATTCCATAGATTGTAGCAGTGCCAAGAAAGAAAAACAGAATAAAATGAAGATTCTCCAGCTCAAAGAATGTGAGTTGAGAGGACGACTCAATGACTTATGTCTGGATGAGTTTCCTAATCCTACTCCAGGCTCCTAATTACCTTTGTCCTGGTCCTTGTCCATAATACAAGAAGAAATTTGAGGACAAGATTAAGTAAAGGTCAACAGAGAAGCAAGATTTATTTGCATGCAAATGGAAGTACACTCTCAAGAAGTATGGGCATTCTCAGGAATGCTGGTCTTAAGATTCAAGGCTATCCACATATATGAATTGTATGCATAGGGGGTGATATCTGGGGCAGAATTAAACTGAATATTTAAAAAGGGTACAGTTTGGGGCTGGGCTTGAACCTTGCCCATTTCCTTGTCATTATCTCTTTGAATACACATTCTACCCCTTTGATATTCTCAAGTTCTTGAATTCCAATAATATGGATATTTGTTCTTCATATGTTGTCCTATAGATCCCATAAGCTCTCTTCATTACTCTTGAATCTGTTCCTTTCTCCACTATGTGTTTTAAAATAACCTGATATTTGAGTTCTCGGATTCTTTTCTTTGATCTATTGTGATGTCTTCCATCATGTTTTCAATTACACATAGTGTATTTTCTTTTTCTTTTTTTTATATATAAAGCTTTTATTTAAAGAATATAAATTTCCAAAGTATAGCTTATGGATTACAATGGCTCCCCCCCCCCACAACTTCCCTCCCTCCCGGTACCTTCCCCTTTCCTGCTCCCTCTGCCCTTCCATTCACATCAAAATTCATTTTCAATTCTCTTTATACACAGAAGATCAGTTTAGTACATATTACGTAAAAATTTCAACAGTTTGCCCTCACATAGAGACACAAAGTGAAAAATACTGTTGGAGTACTAGTTATAGTATTAATTCACAATGTACAGCACATTAAGGACAGAGATCCTACATGATTTTTTTACAAGAATTGATTAATTATCTATGCAATTTCCAATTTAACACCAAGATTTTTTAATCATTTGCATTTATCTTTATATACAGAAGATCGATTCAATATATACTATGTAAAAATTTCATCAGTTTGTACCCACACAGAAACACAAAGTGCAAAAATACTGTTTCAGTACTAGTAATAGCATTATTTCACATTGGATAACACATTAAGGACAGATCCCTCATGAGACGTTAAGTACACAGTGACTCCTGAAGTTGATTTAACAATTTGACACTCTTGTTTATGGCCTCAGTAATCTCCCTAGGCTCTAGTCATGAGTTGCCGAGGCTATGGAAGCCTTTAGGGTTCGCCGACTTCAATCTTATTCAGACAGGGTCATAGTCAAAGTGGAGGTTCTCTCCTCCCTTCAGAGAAAGGTACCTCCTTCTTTGATGGCCCCGTTCTTTCCACTGGGATCTCACTCACAGAGATCTTTCATTTAGGTCTTCTATTTTTGTTTTTCAGAGTGTCTTAGCTTTCCATGCCTAAACTATTCTCATGGGCTCTTGAGCCAGATCCGAATGCCTTAAGGGCTGATTCTGAGGCCAGAGTGCTATTTAGGACATCTGCCATTCTATGAGTCTGCTGTGTATCCCGCTTCCCATGCTGGATCATTCTCTCCCTTTTTCATTCTATCAGTTAGTATTAGCAGACACTAGTCTTGTTTGTGTGATCCCTTTGACTCTTAGACCTATCAGTGTGATCAATTGTGAGCTGAAATTGATCACTTGGACTAGTGAGATGGCCTTGGTACATGCCACCTTGATGGGATTGTATTGGAATTCCCTGGCCTGTTTCTAACTCCATCATTTGGGGCAGTTCCGATTGAGCATGTCCCAAATTGTACATCTCCTCCCTCTCTTATTCCCACTCTTATATTTCACAGGGATCACTTTTCAGTTAAAATTTAAACACCTAAGAATAATTGTGTGTCAATTACAGAGTTCAACCAATAGTACTAGAATAAAAAAATTACTAAAATGGATAAAGTATTACATTGTACAACAACAGTCAGCACAAGAGCTGATCAAGTCACTGTTTCTCATAGTGTCCATTTCACTTCAACAGGTTTCCCCTTTGGTGCTCAGTTAGTCATTGCCAATCAAGGGAAACAAATGATATTTGTCTCTTTGGGACTGGCTTAATTCACTCAGCATGATGTTTTCCAGATTCCTCCATTTTGTTGCAAATGACCAGATTTAATTATTTTTGACTGCTGTATAGTATTCTGTAGAGTACATGTCCCATAATTTCTTAATCCAGTCTACTGTTGATGGGCATTTGGGTGGTTCCAAGTCTTAGCTATTGTGATTTGAGCTGCAATAAACATTACTGTGCAGACGGCTTTTTTGTTTGCCAATTTAATTTCCTTTGGGTAAATTCCAAGTAGTGGGATTTTCAGTGCAACTCTTTGTGTGTGATTTATTTTCATTGCTTCTATCTCTGTGTCAGGTCTTTCTGTTAGAGTATGGAATCATTTCCATGTATTATTTTAAAGTTCACTGTCTCTTCCTAAAATAGTTCTTTTGAAATTTTTGTCTGAGCTTTGAATATTTCAATACTTACCTGGTTGTGTTTTGATATCTTGTTTTGCTTGTTAGCTGAGGTCATGGTTTCCTGGAAGTTCCTGATGCTTACTGGTGTGCAATGTCAACTACATATTGATAGATTAGTTATAGTAACAGAGCTTCATCTGTTCCTGGATTTCTAGAAATTCTAATCTGTCTATTTTCTATGGGTCTCTGAACACTTCTATTTCAGTATAAGTTGTAAACTGAAACTTCCGTTTCTTCTGTTTTCTGTCTCCCTCCCTCTCTCCCTCCCTCCCTCCCTCCCTTCCTTCCTTCCTTCCTTCCTCTTTTTTTTTTCTCTCTGTCTCTTTTATTTCTCTCTTTCTTTCTTTTTCTTTTGCTGCTTTAGTCCTAAAATACACACACCAAGCTTAGATCTGTCCCAAATACACAGTTGGTGTGTGGTTCATATTGAAATACACAAGTTTGTAAAAAGGGATTGTCCATGTGGACAATCCTCTTGCTGAAGCTAACGTAGACCCAGATGCCTAGTTCTTTGGCCACCAACATTATAATGGCAGATGACACTTGGAGCCCACGGACCATTGACTCCAGCACAGCCTGGAAATAGTACTGAAATCTACCCTACTATGATTTGTCTTTTGCTTATGTAGACTCAGCACCCTCTGATAATGCTAGCTGGGATACAGAGGCCTCAGAATTTCAGTTGGCATCAGTGCAGGTCACAAAGCTTCATCTGTAGGAACTGACCTGTAGACAGGTACCATTAGGATCTACTCAGTATTGGATTTGATCAGCCTGCCACTGAGTCCATTAGAGTCCTCTGGTTTCCTGTTGTGTTCCTAGTATTAGAAGATGGGTAGTAGATGAAAGATGATGGCACTAGGTGAGTTTACTGGAATCTTGCAGTCAATAGATTCAGGCAAATCTTTAGGGTTCATGTCAGGAGCACATGAGGATGAAGGTGATACATACCAAAGCAAGACCATACCACCTTATACAGAGGTAAGTCTTGAAGCTCTACCCAAAGGCACTGGTCTGTTAACAAGAGGGACAAGTAAGATCTGCCTCATGTTGGGCTTTAACAGTCTGACAGTGGCTCCCTAGATGTAGTCCTCTGGTTCCTTGTTTTCAGTTTGGTTTGTAAAAACTAATCCCCAGGTCCAGCTCACACTTAAAGGAAAAGGAAGTAGAATATACATAGATGTGGATAATTAGGAGACACTTCAGAAACTCACTTGAACAATTTGAATGATATTTAGAATGAGGTGGAGATATGTTTCTATTTATTTTAAACAAAGAGTGAGTCAGTTTAAAAAAATTTATTAAATAATTGCATATCCATGGCCTTGTGTTTAAATACATAATGGTAGCATTTTCTTCTATTATTTAAAAATAAATACTTTATGTCCCAAGTTCCTAAAATTATTGAAGTTATAAAATAACAGATAAGAATGAAGCTTATTATTCATTATCCTAAACAATAAAAAGAAAAACATATACTGTTTAATCCAGCATGCCTCAAAAAGTCTGGACTTTTATTTATTTATTTTTATTTTTTATATAAAGCTTTTATTTAAAGAATATAAATTTCCAAAGTACAGCTTATATATTACAATGGCTTCCCTCCCACATAACTTCCCTCCCACCCGCAACCCTCCCTTTCCCTCTCCCTCTCCCCTTCCATTCACATCAAGATTCATTTTCAGTTCTCTTTATATACAGAAGATCAGTTTAGTACATATTACATATAGATTTCAACAGTTTGCCCTCACATAGAGACACAAAGTGAAAATACTGTTGGAGTACTAGTTATAGAATTAATTCACAATGTATAGAACATTAAGGACAGAAATCCTACATGATATATATTTTTAATTGATTAATTATCTATGCAATTTCCAATTTAACACCAAGTTTTTTTTTTCATTTTTAATTATCTTTATATACAGAAGATCGATTCAGTATATACTAAGATTTCATCAGTTTGCATCCACACAGAAAAACAAAGTGTAAAAATACTGTTTCAGTACTAGTTATAACATTACTTCACATTGGACAACACATTAAGGACAGATCCCTCATGAGACGTTAAGTACACAGTGACTCCTGATGTTGATTTAACAATTTGACACTCCTATTTATGGCGTCAGTAATCTCCCTAGGCTCTAGTCATGAGTTGCCGAGGCTATGGAAGCCTTTAGGGTTCGCCGACTTCAATCTTATTCGGACAGGGTCATAGTCAAAGTGGAAGTTCTCTCCTCCCTTCAGAGAAAGGTACCTCCTTCATTGATGGCCCCGTTCTTTCCACTGGGATCTCACTCGCAGAGATCTTTCATTTAGGTCTTCTGTTTTTTCCAGAGTGTCTTGGCTTTCCATGCCTAAAATACTCTCATGGACTCTTCAGCCAGATCTGAATGCCTTAAGGGCTGATTCTGAGGCCAGAGTGCTATTTAGGACATCTGCCATTCTATGAGTCTGCTGTGTATCTCGCTTCCCATGCTGGATCATTCTCTCCCTTTTTGATTCTATCAGTTAGTATTAGCAGACACTAGTCTTGTTTGTGTGATTCTTTTGACTCTTAGACCTATCAGTGTGATCAATTGTGAGCTGAAATTGATCACTTGGACTAATGAGATGGCCTTGGTACATGCCACCTTGATGGGATTGTATTGGAATCCCCTGGCACGATTCTAACTCCATCATTTGGGGCAAGTCCAATTGAGCATGTACCAAATTGTACATCTCCTCCCTCTTATTCCCACTCTTATATTTCACAGGGATCACTTTTCAGTTAAAATTTAAACACCTAAGAATCATTGTGTGTTAATTTCAGAGTTCAACCGCTAGTACTAGAATAACTAACTGAGCACCAAAAAGCCTGGACTTTTAAGAAATTTACCCTGTGTTTAAAAACTTTCTCTCTATTGAATGCAGAGGTGTTTTCAAAATGTCATCTCTTGTCACTATGAAGAAATAGTTCCTGGTCAAAATTAGGAATGAATGTTGTCTTATAAAATAAAATTCTTTATGTAGCAGATTCTTACCTCTACTCATCAAGATGTAGGGCTGTTGTGAGATGATCAATTAGGCTCTTTCGACAGTTATGAGTTGTCTATTATTTTTCATTGGTAATCTAATTACTTTTTTTTTCAAATCCCTGCTATACCAACCTCTTTTCTAACTGAAAACTTTCTATTCGATAAGCTAGTTTCCAAAAACATTCTGGACTACTGAGGGAATAATAGTTCATAACTTCTTGCCATGTTTTGCTGAGGTGATCTATTGCACTTCTCAGAATAGAAGTATCTATTGTGTCCCAATCTGTTTTGTACTGCTATTACAGAATTCTTGAGAATAGATAAGATTTTTTGATGACTTTTTTTAAAAGATTATTTATTTAAAGGTGGAGTAAGAGAGAGGCCTGGAGAGGGAGAGGGAGAGAAAGAGAAATAGAGAGAGAGGTCTTCCATCTGCTGGTTCACTCTGCAACAATGACTGCAACAATCTGAAGCCAGGAGCCAGAAGTCTCTTCTGGGTCTCACACACGGGTGCAGGGGCCCCAGGACCTGGGCCAACTTCCATTGCTTTCCCAGGCCATAGCAGAGAGCTGCATCTGAAGTGGAGCAACCGGGACTCAAATTGGTGCCCATATGGGATGCTGGCACTGCAGGCAGCAGCCTCACCCTCTACACCACAGCGCTGGCCCCATGACTTATTTTCTCATAGGTCTGAATGCTAGGAAGTTTAAAATCAGGATAATTCTTGCCACAGCATCACATAGTCGAAGGTAGAGGGCAAGGAAGGGGCAAATATTCAAGGTAACAATATGACCAATGAAGGTAGATCCTTTATGGCTTAATCACCTCTTCTTACTACTGTTAAAATGGAAATTAAATTTCAATGTGTGTTTTGTAGGAGACAGCCATTCAAATTGTGCCTTGGTTCCTGAAACTCAGGTGTGTTGCGTATACAGAATACGTTCAGCCCATTCTCATGATTCCAAAAGTCTCAACTCAATCCAGCATCAACTTTACCTACATAATGGCATGTTGCATTTATTGCAATGCAAGCTTTTTCCAACATTCACTTCAAAACTGTCACAGCCACTACGCATTACCCAGTTCCAAAGCCACAACTGCATTTTAATGCATTTGTTATAGCAATATTCCACAACAGGTGTCAATACCCTGTGTTAGTGAAATACAATGGCTCAAAGACCAGCTGATTTATAATTAAAGGCCATTTATAATTAACAGGTAATTTTTAAAGAATAAAAATATGCTTGGTCACAGTTCTGGGAACTAAGACCCAGATCAAGGCACTAGCATCTGTTGAGACTTTCTTATCATGTAATCCCAGAGAGAGAGAGAAGGTGCCGAACTTGCCTTTTAGCAAGGCACCAATTCTACCCATGAGTGTGGAAACTTCATCCCAATTACTCCTTAAATATTTCAACTCTTAATCCTTTAACCATGATAATTGCTTTTCCACATGAGATCTGGAGGAGTCAGACATTCAAACCATAGTGTATTAAACTGTTACCAGCTTCTTCTGAAAATTTGAAATCAAATGAGTTCTTTTTGTGGAACAATTGAAGTAATTTGTATCTCATACAGAGATATATTTACTTGGCCTTCGAGATATCAAGGCTTATGATTTTCATCCATTTGTTACTTCCTTGATTTCAGGGTGCGTTATTACCATTTTCTATGCTCTGCAGAGATTAATACTGGGCTCATACATAGTGACCAACAAAAATGTTTGAAGAATAAGCTAAATGATAATGTGAAGATGCCTGTTGTCTCTGGTTAAAAATTATTATAATTATTATGTATTTTCTATACCTAGCATACACGTTATTGGGATGACGTCACACATTCCTTGTTTAATTTGTAGTCAATTTTAGCTTGTAATATTCTGTTAGATTGTAAGGAAGTTTAAACTTTTATTTGGAAAAACACTCATTTTTGTGGCAGAAAATTTGAATGATTTTCTGGTTATAGACATTCCTTGCCCAATTTAATTAAGCCAGATAGCTAGAGGCTATATTATAATAAGTCACATATATAAGCTCCTTGACTGTAATACTGTCATCTTTCTTCACACATTTCCTATCTAACAAAGTGGGGTTACAATACACATCAAGTTAATGTTTGAGGCATAACTACATTGTGGAGCTTCATTGGCGGTGAATGTGGCCAACCACATGAAATTTATTAGGCACCAAATGAAGTCAAGGTCATCAAATTCTAGTTAAATCTAACACTAACTTCCAAAATTATGCCTGCTTCTCAAATTTCATGACCACATCCATACCACAGTGTTATAATCTTTTATCATGTGGGCAATTTCAGAAATTATACATACAATATTCACTCTCTGTGAAAATTTAGAAAATGCAGCTAAATAGAAAGAATAAAATGTACTGATAACATTTTGTTGTTTTCTTCTAGATATGTTTATTTGCATATCAGATGAATATATCATCTACTTGCACTTACTTATATATACACAAGCGTATTATAGCATAGTAATATGCACAATATTCCTGTAATGTTTAGTTACTTCAATGTTTTCTTTTGTTAAACTTATCATCTTTCCTTGACTGTTACAGTCCTTCTTCATAGCACCATCAGAATGATCTTTTTACAATGCTATTTGTATAAATTCACTTTTCAATTTAAAAGTATTTAGTGACCCATTGTTGTCCACTTTCCTGTTTAAAAGACCAAGCGAGCACCATTCTTGCCTTTACATTCTGCCTCTTCCCAATTAGGGTCTTTATTTTTATCTGCAGGCTCATCTTTTCCCCAAACTCCCAGAGCAAATCCTTGAGATTTTTATGCATGCATGCATCCATTTCACAATAAATGATATTAAAATTCAGAACTGAGTTCCAATGACAAAAACAAAAAGATGTAAATAACTTTATAACGAAGCAGAATTTGAGTTTCACTTAGCCATTAAGTTCAAACTGATTCATTTGAAATCAACATGATTTGGCTGATGTGAGCAATTCGCAAAATAAGTGGGAAGAAACAGTTTTGATAAAGTAGTACTCAGAGGAAGCATTTATATTATCTTTTAGATGTAGAAGCAGAAAGTAAGGTACAGAACAATAAACTCACTTTTCATACTGCTTAGCTCTGCAGTCTCTTTCTATGGAAAGTAGTAAATATTGATTATAGGTTAAAGGCAATTAAAATAATGGACCTGTAGCTGGCAGCCATGCCAGACAGTTCTTGGCACTGACAACATTTACCACATAAGCAATGACTGTCAAATTTAATGAGCAAACACATTTTCCAGGAAAAAGCATTTAATATTCATTTGCCAAGCACAGGCTGTATTCAATTTGTGGGTTAACACTTAAAAATAAAGGAACAATGTGGAAATTTTTGATTTTAAAAGAAAAAGGAGGACATTTAAAATCCATTTAAAATTAAACATTTATCTTCATAGACTCTATAAAGTTGATAAAATACGGTCTCAGTATAAAAAGCAAGCTTCTTAATGCTGTCAGAGTATGATGCAGGCTCTCTGTTTACGTTGTGGTAGTTTTCCAATCTGGTGCAGAATGAAGAGGGAATAGTTCCTTGTTTACAGCGCTTAAGTTTGTAGGATACAGATTGCTGTTATTTCTTCATAAAATTTCTATTTTCTTTAAAATTCATATTGTATTTTTGTAGTCTACTATGCAAAGGGTTCAAACCTGCACCATTCTCTCTCTCTCTCTCTCTCTCTCTCTCTTCCCCCCCCTCTCCTACCACCTCCTTGCCCCAGGTGAATAACTATCATTGTAAAACAGAGTTGACTGTAATTTGGAAAAGGAAGGGCCTGGCCTGAGTTTGGATACAATTGGGATAAAATCTTCTCCTCACCTGGGAAATAAGATAATTAGAGACTCTGGGCCTATACACGATAAAGAAAAGCTATTGCGAGACAAGTAATACCTAGATAAAGGCAATTAATAAAAATTATTGTTGGAATCCAGCTAACTATAAATATAGTACAAATTCTTCTCAAAATATATAGCAATTCATATTAAGAGGAATATGATTTTATATAATTATAAAAATTGTACCCCTATAATGAAGAATAGACCTTCATGATATATATAGAAATATAATAATAATGGGGCTTATATTGTGACACAGTGGGTTATGTTGGTGGTTGGGATACCCTCATTCCATATTGTAGTGCCTAAAATTGAATCCCACCAGCTTCTGCTGAATCTGATCCAGCTTCCTGCCAATGTGCCTGAGAGGCAATCAATGATTGCTCAAGTACTTAGTTTCTTGCAACCCACGTGTCAAACCCAGATGGAGATCCAGGCTTCTGTCCTGGCACATCCCTGGCTATTGTGGGCATTTGGGGAGTGAACCAGCAGATGAAACATTTCTCTGTGTCTTTCAAATAAATAAAATAGACAATTTTTAAGAGCTGAATTTTCAGTAATTTCATGGAAATGATTTTATGTAGTTACTTAATACACAGAGTAGATTTATTTATTTTTGCTTATTATTTATATCCAATAAAGCAAAAAAGATAATTCTCTTGATTTTATTCCCATAACATCAGAAGAATCTTTTACTATACACCATTGCTGTGTTTCTAGTTTAGACTTCCATTATCTCTCAGAATATTAAAAATGAGAGAGGTTTTCAGGAGGTTTATGGAAAATGCTTATTATGAAAAAATATGTATGAATTTAAAAAATTGTTGCATCAAAATAACTTTTAATTCCATTTTGCACTAAGTTTTTTTTAAATATTCTCATATCTTCTTAGCTCAACTACTTAGGCCTAGTTTTGAGAATTCCTAATCTAGTCTCTGCACAGTAGCTTGAAAAATACTAGAATTCTTTACCTCTTTATGAAATGTTTAAGCTTTTCATCAGTGGCATTGCTTTACCTTCAGAATGGATAAAATCAATGAGGAGACTCCTAAGACCATTCCTGGTGCAAGCCCCAATTATCCTCCCTGACTCACCTACCCACTGCCCTTATGTCATGTGTGCCAGGTCATCTGCAGTTCCTTCAAAGACCCAAATTATTTCTCCTCTGAACACTTGCCTATTCCTTGCTTTCTGGGAGCATTTATTTACCTCCACATTTTGCCTAGAGCTCTTTTGATTATTATTTTGACTCATTTTCGGTTTCTTCTATTCCTTGGGAGCCTCCTATAATGATTTCCAGTTTCAGTGTGCTGTTGCTTTTAGGAACCTTGTTATTATCCTTGTCCATCACTCATGATACGTGTTACAAGTATTCTATGGTCACATGTGAAGTCATAGACATAACTGAATGTTCAAGAATAAAGCACAGGGCCGGTGCTGTGGCGTCACAGCACCTAAGGCTGCCTCTCTGTAACTCTTTCAAATAAATAAATAAATCTTTATAAAGAAAAGTAAGGTAATGACTTTCCAAAGACTTGAAAGGTACAAGAGAAAAATTTTCAGTGAAAGAAATCTGTCTGCATTATAACCCACTCTAAGCATTATCTGTAGGAACAGATTTTGTGGCTTCAGGCTCTACATCAAGATAGGAAGGAATTTTGAGCAATGAAAAACAAGGAGAATAGCAAAAAGATTGTATCAACCAGTGCATTAAAGAATGAAGTATGGACTACAAGGAAGATCCATAGTATCTAGCTTTGGTGGAAACGGTTTGGAAAATAGGAGCTCTGTAATAGACATCTTGCTTATCCCAGTTAATGAAAGCAACATGAGGAATGAAATGTGGCCAAATGATAAATCCCATTAAACTATTGATGGCAAGATTCACAGTAAATAACAAAAGAGTTCTGGTATGTGGGGTATGTGGTGCAAGGCTCTCAGTGGTATTATGACAATCAGATTTCATGGGTGTGCTGTGCTCTACACAACTTAGTACAAACTGTCATCCTAATTTTCTTTGATTCCTCTGAATTTTTCCCAAAAAGTATCTATTCTCTTTTGCAGGAACACAGTTTGTATTGGCCCACACTTGATCGTTTGATTTTTATAGTTTTTCCAGAATAGGGTACTGTCTGCTTCACAACACATCTCTGACCTCTCTTCCTATGTATGACTCAGTTTACATTTTACCTTTTTTGCAAGTCATTTGTTGGTCAGTCCCAGGTCTGAGCTATAATAGGACCACTTTTTTGTTTAGTGAGCTGCATGAACTATGTCAAATGAAATCAGTGATTCATATTACTTGTAAACACAGGCTGAAAGCAGTGCCAACTAAAGAGTTCACAAGTATTTTGCAAATCATAGTATCATTTCATGGGGTAGTTTGTGAGAGAAATAACCCATGGATGGACATATCCTATGAACATTTTTGTAATCAGCACATTTTTGAAGATATTCCCTAAATATTTTAAGGCATTTCCACAGTGCTTATATGCTCCCTTAAAGCACTTAGCAGTTCGCTGTGCAGAGTGCGTGTGCCCTGTGATTCCTTGTCTTCCTACTCTAAAATACTATAAATTGAGGAATCTCTTCTTTTAATGTCCTGTGTTAGCTACAACTGAGTATGAGATGGAGTCTTTCATGACTTGTAAATTGAATAATTCCAAATTTACAATTTAAAAATATCTTAACAAATAGTAGTAATATTATAAGTTTCACTTTTTTATTCTATGAAGGAAATCGCTCATAGATGTACTCGTTCCATGAACATCCATGTAATTAGCTGATGATTTTAAAGGAATTCCCCTTAAGCACTGAACAGATTGTTATGCATACAGCAGATGCCCTCCCTCTAAATATTAGTCAATTGACTGGTGCAGTGAATTGGGATAAGTGCTGAATTGAAATATAAAAAGGCCACTTATGGCTCATCATGATGGAAGGGATTTGAGTGTGAATATTATTAGAACAAAAATATCCTTAGAACTCTTAGTGCTTCAGTGAGTCCTATTCCTGAAATCAGTTGTTATTCTCTACTGTGTGTCAAATGTCCCAGTTGGCTGTTGTCCTAAGAAAGCTGAGAAATTACAGACCTGAGTTTCCTCTTAGGAATGTCAAGAAGAGGCCACTGTTGATGGCTGGAGACCTTCCAAATTTTTCTTGCAGTCAAAAATCAAATAAGTCTGATCTATCCACAGGAACAAGAAAATATGGGAAGTAAAATGCCAGATGACTCCATCAGTATACTCACGGAGTTGGATGAGTGTTGAAGGCTAAATAAAAATTGTTATTTCTGAGGGCAAATCGCACAGAACTTTCACTCAGAAAGAACTGATGGAAAATAGTAAGAATGGCTGGAAAAAATGAATCATTTTTTACCTGCCAAGAAATAGGAGAGATCTCTCTTACTAAAAAAGCATGTTGTATTGTTGTTTGCATTCTCTTATCTTATATTTAGCTTGTCCCTGAGGATTCCATCTTTTTAAACATATTCTAAAAGAATAACATTTAAAAGGCTGGTATTCTACTAGGTCTCACCCTTCCAAGATTTTGAATCATCACACATGATAAGTGTGTAGCCAAACCTACTGATATCTTAGAATGACAGATGTCCTCTCACAGACATAGTCATATGCACTCAAACCTTTAAGTCCTTAACAACTAGAACCATGATCATGGATTCCTTTGGGTTCATCTCAGAGGTTGATAACTTGGTTTTCAAAGACAGACCCAGGAGAAGGTAATGCAAAGTTGAAATATACTATAACTATGTGATTCTGTATCCCTTCCTCCCAAAATGCCACATGGTGCTCTATGCCAATGTGTTTCAGTTTTATTTTTAATGACATCATAACATCAATGCAGACAGAAAGGATGTAATCTAACCACTATTAAATATGAGAATTTTGCTTGTTTTTAAAATGTGTCTTGGGCTAAGGAAATGTTTTCCATTTTGTAATAGCAATCAGAAACTATGCACTTTTAAAAGCTTATTTATTTGAAAGGCAGAGTGACAGACAAAACAAGAAAGAGAGGAAGAGGTCTATCTGTTGGTTCACTCCCCACCTGGCCACAATGCCAGGGCCAGGCTGAGGCTAGGAGCAAAGAACTCCATCTTGGTCTCCCAGATGGATAACAGGGATCCAAGTACTTGAATTGTCCTCCATTGATTTCCAAGATGCATTAGCACAGAACTGGATTGAAAGCAAAGCAGTTGGATTTGAACTGGTATTCCAATATAGATGCTAGCATTGAATGCAGTAGCTTATCTTGCTGCATCTCAACATTGAGAAATTATGAATTCTGTAGTCTCCATTATGAGAAATAACACCTCCATTACTATCTCATGGTCCCTGTGAAGTCTTGCAGAAAAGTTTCCTTTATTTATTTTGATATTTCCCAAATTTACTTGCTTATAGAACTATTTTGTTGCACATAAAAATGATTACCTTCTTACTGAGCTAATATTACTTGGAACACAGTTTGAGAAACATTGTTCTAATTTATCTTCCATTCTACAGATAGCCATTTGCCTAAAATGCAAATTTAATTACAGTGTTACTCTGAAATATGTCACTAACTAGTTATTATTTTGAGGGAATTAAAGTCTTCTTGGCTTACCAGATGAAGTTCTTTATATAGTGATCACCATGCACCCATCACCTTCATTCCCTCATTTCCTGCCATCACACATCTGATATTATAGTTTTGCTAAAATGTCAGTTTTCTGACAATTCTGTTTACTTTTATTTTGTGACAATTCAATTTTTTTTTAAAAAAGAGATTTATGTATTTGCAAGAGAGAATGAGTGAGTGATGAGTGAAGGAGAGAGAAAGAGATATTTTCTATCTACTTGCTCACTCCCCAAATGGCTGCAGTAGTGAATTTGGGCCAGTCCATAGCCAGGAGTCTGGGTCTCCATCTGCATGTAAGTGCAGTGGCCCAAGTACCGGGGCCATATTCCACTGCTTTCCCATTAGCAGGGAACTGGACCAGAAGTGGAGCAGCCAGGACTGTAACTGATGTTCATATACGATGCAGCACATAGGTGGCAACTTAACCCACTGCACCACAATGTCGGCCCCACCAATTGATTTATTTACTCTTTCCCTGGAATTATATTTCCCTCCTCATACATAAGAAAAAAACTTCTGTTTATCCTTCAAAACTCACTTGAATCATCATATCTTCTAGAAATCCTTCCCTGATCATTCTAGGCAAACTCATACCTTATCTTTTGAAGTATTTTTTATAGAAATAAACTTTCTCAAAGTTTTCCTACTGTAAACCCCTCCATGTGATATCTTTTGCTTCATCTGCTATTAGCTGGGATACCACATTTTGGTTTATATCTACTGATGTCTCAACCTTGGGCATTTTTAATGAAGATCATCATTTTATTTCCCTAGTGTAGCCCTCAGCTAGCATCTCCAGTTTCAGTGAATATGGCATCATATTCCAAGACACGAAGGCAAACATTTGGAAGTCCTGTTCCACACTTCCCTTCCCCTGCGCTCCCCACCCTGCCCCTGCAAGGTGTCAGGTCTCTTGGCTAACAGGGCCATAATCTTGAGCCTAAATCACCTTAGAAGCATACTAAGTGTCCCTCTTACTTTCATTTTTACTTTTATCTACTCCATTTTTCAAATAAGAACAGGAGTAATCATTTTAAAATGTTCTCAGTTTGCAACTACTGCAATGGTTTGTACTTTCTCAAAAAATAAAATGTAAATTTCTGACATAGCCTAAAAGGATAGCAGATTTTTCTCCTGCCCACCTTCCAGCATCATCTCCCATCACTGTGCCAATTTCCAACTCTATTATGGTTTTACTGCAATTTCCTCGTATTTTGAGCCATGGACTCTTCTAGCATCAGAACTCGGAACATCCTAATACTCTTTCTTGTTATACCTTTCATTCATCAAAAAATTCTCCAAATTAAATGTCTTCATCAGTTTATATAAAATATGCTTTCTCATATAACATTGTTCAACACCTGTTCTTGCCCTTGCTGTAGGATCTAAACAAGTGGCCATTATATCCAATACTTCTTTCAGTTTAGTTTGGTTACTAAACAAAATATATGATTAAATCTTAATACATAGTAACTGACAATTTTTTCTGATTTTCAATCATTATGCTACAATTATGTTCCTTTTCAAAAAATATTGATTTTGCAAGAAAGTGTATGTCCTTTCTCATGTTAGCTGCCTAAGTGATATTGCCAGTCCAATGGTACTTCCTAAGTTAACATCCTGATGTAACAGTTTGCTGAACACAGATATATAACTGAAGTCTATGTGTATTTGACAGACAAGAGGGTGGTCCAGGGATTGTACACTTTCAGGGGACATTTTTTCTTTCAGAGTCCATGCTAAGGTAGTGACTCATCTCAGCAGTGAACCTATGAAGACCAAGTTTTTGGAGGGAATTTGGTTCTAAGTCCCCTTCATTTCCTATTTCAGAATGGCTGTTAAGAGTCCAAGACTATTGCCATTTATTTGAGCTAATCAAACTTGCTATTATGGCCCCAGTGTCAATTAGTGTTCTGGTTTGATGGCCACAATGTTGGAACTTCAGATAAAAGGAAAGACTTTCTAAAAAATAAAATATAGCAAAATGTTTACAAAAATTTCCCCCAAATGGCTGCAAGGGGGAATATTGGCCCAGGCAGAAGCCAAGAGCCTGGAACTCCTTTATAGTCTTCCACCAGGGTGACAGGAACCAAAGTACTTGAGCCATGATCTGCTGCTTCTTAGGCACATTAGTAAGCTGGATGGGAAATGGAGCAGCTGGGACTTAAACCGGCATGCATATGGGATGCCAGCAGTGCAAATGGTGGTTTAGCCTACTATGTCATGTCACCAGGTATGATTGTTGTCAATATATATTTTTTTAAAAAATATTTATTTATTTGAGAGGTAGAGCTACAAAGGGAGGGAGAGGCAGAGAGAAAGATCTTCCATCGTTGGTTCACTCTGCAAATGGCCACAACTGCCAGAGCCAGGCCGATCTGAAGCCAGTAACCAAGAGATTCCTCCAGGTCTCCCATGTAGGTACAGGGGCCCAAGCACTTGGGCCATCTTCCACTGTTCTCCCAGGCCAGAGGTAGAGAGCTGGTTTGGAAGAGAAGCAGCTAGGACTAAAACTGGCACCCATATGGAATGCTGGTGCCGCAGGTGGAGGATTAACCTACTGAGCCACAGCACCGGCCCCAACCCTATCTTAATGTTATCATTACTAACATATTTAGAATGAAAACTTCAGATAAAACATCACTCTTTTTCTTTGTTACAAATACTAGTTAAAATGGGTTAAAAATGTAATGAGATATACATTATCCTTACTCACATGTTAGTTCTGAAATGTCCAAATTCTGTCTGATTAATTTCAGAAATTTTGGATATCACCTAAAGCTACTTGATTTACATCTTTTAGAAGTTTTAATTTTGTATTTATAAGAAATGGAATAGGGTAGAGGAAATAAATAAGAGAATCTTGTTGGTCTTCAATCTCATATCTCAGTTCATTCTAAACCTATCACCCATGAGGCCAAGTGAGTAGTTTTAAAATCTAAGAGCCATAACCTTTCCCAGGTTCAAATTTTAAAATCAGTTCTTTATAAACGATTAACTCTCTTTTTAAGGAGGTTGAGTTCTGCTTATTTTCTCTTAATGAAAATAAAAGTAAAGAAAGTAGTTCCGGAATGTTTATTTGTTGTACAAGTGTAAAGTGTAATCAATTGACTGCTGAAATATTTTCCTAGCCATTAGTTATTTGTTCAATTACTTAAGATGTCTATTCTAGAGGTAACTAGAAAGAGGAGTGCTGAATGAGACCAAGAGCAGTGAAGGCATCTTAATTCTTTCTCTTTGAGTGGTGTCATGACTAATGAATGGCAGTTGACACCAGCCCCTGGACACTGGACATTCAATATTTGGTGCCATCTGTATCAACATTTCCCAGTGTCCTGAAGATAGCTATTTAAGACTTAGCAAAGATCACTGAGTATTTCGCTCAATGGAAAAACTTACTAGCATGGAATTTCTATCTCTGTTTGAATTTGCTGTAATAAAAGGTTATGATGTTTCAGTGTAGAACAGCTCTCCATTGGCTGATTTTCTCAACACTCAAATATCCTGGAGTAGAAATATGACATGATAATAAGTTTATTGTTTGATCAACTTGATTTCTTAAATCTGCTCAGGATATATTTTCTTTAGGAGTGAGTGTTTTATAAATTAATCCATGGGAATACTGATGTGGAATCATTAATTTTAATAAAACACATCTCAAATTCTGAGTAATATATTCAAAATAATAATGTTGAAAGTACTTTAGACCTCTGTACTTCATGGTACACTCTTATGTTTGCTGATCTTAAGTGGATTTTTAAATTCTTATCTTTTCAGTTGCACAAATCCCATCATTTTACTCAAATCAAATTACTGTTTCCTGTAATCCCTAAATCAATTTCATGATAATTCTATTGACAATAACAATTAATATTTGAATAGCTGTTATAGATGTTTAGCAGTTGTACATATACCACCTCGTTTGAACCCAATGTCAGTGACATGTGGTAAAAACGTTAAGTATTCTAGTATGAAGGTTTGGGACATTAAGGTTCATTATATTAAAGTCACATTTTCAAGGTCCCACAGCTAATGGGTAGCAGAGTTGACCCGTGTAATTTTACTGTACATTATCTGTGTTCCCCACACTCACATTTTTTCTAGACTGTTATTACTTATGATGGTATAAAAATAAATTTAGCAAGTCTTGAGACCATATTCTATTTTACATTTTAGTAAAAGCATCTCTAAATTGTAAAAAGTAATACTTAAATTTTTCCAGAGTATAGAAGGTTATTAATTGAATATTAGAAGACTATTTAAAGAGCCATTATTCCATATTTCTTATTTTATCCATCCCTGACACCATCCCACAAATGACATTGGGAATTTTACAAAGATTATTGAGCAATAGCTCATGTTAATAAGATATCCTCTTGCAGATCTTTGCAAATCTATTGTCTATGTCCCATAAATAATGCTATGTTAACTTTATAAATAAAGACTCAGCAAATATTATTTTGAATATTTGTTCTTTTTAAAATATTTATTTATTTACTTGAAAGAGTTACAGAGAGTAGAAGAGGCAGAGAGAGAGAGGTCTTCCATCCTCTGGTTCATTCCCCAGTAGGCTGCAATGGCCGGAACTGTGCCGATCCAAAGACAGGAGCCAAGAGCCTCCTCCGTGTCTCCCATGTTGGTGCAGGGGCCCAGAACTTGGGCCATCTTCTACAGCTTTCCCAGGTCATAACAGGCAGCTGAATTGGAAGTGGAGCAGCCGGCACTCAAACCGGTGCTCATATGGGATGCTGGCACAGCAGGGAGTGGCTTTACCCACTATGGCACTGTGCTGGCCCCTTATTTTGGATATTTGTTTCAATTTGCTAGTTATTTTACGTAAGCCTAATCACTTAGCAAATTATAATATTCAGAGAAGTTATAGAAAATTCTGTGTTAATACCTTTTTTTCTAACAGCATTTTTATAAAATTAAGATTTTCTCATACCTAATAAAAATAATAATCATAGATTTTAAATGACATATTATTGGCATTATGGAGTATGGTGCTGTATTTCAGCACATGTATACAATGTCTAATGACCAGATCCAAATTATTGGCAGATCCATCACCTCAACCATAAAATCAATAATTATTGATCTACAAAAGGCTGAATTGGATGGATATGATATCATACTCCACCCAGTTTATGGTCCATAGTAAATAAGCCAAGAGCCAGGTATCTTGTGCAAAATTTAAAGAGTAGCAGGAATCTCCATAGTAACTTGGTAACAGCAACACTGACTGGAACACTGGAACACTGAGAGGCACACTGCCATCCCTCCGTGACAGTGGACTTTCTCATCACAGATCAATCCAGAATCCAGACTAAATGTTCGCTATGTGGGGTAAACAGTTACAGAGCCATTGCCTGTAAAGTGCCTACTGTCCAGGTGAGAAGAAAGAAAATGTTCCAGTTAACATATCTTACTAGTAATGTGATAATGAAAAGCTTGGGAAAAGTTCACATTTATCATGCATGGAGAGAAGAATGAATTAAAATGCACTGAAACACAATAAAATAATTAACTTTCCTTCCTTCTCCAGAAACATAAACAGACACATAAACAGAATGTGTCTGTTTATGTTTCTGGAAAAAGAAGAAAAGTTAATGTGGCATCCCACATTCTGAAAGACAGAGTGTGCATTTCAAAGTTGCAGCTGTTTGAATAGTTAATATAAACACAAGGTACAAAATTCAAAATGGAAAAAATATGAAAATTCAATGTTTCACTCTATTAAAAATTGAGGCTATCCTTTCCTTTTATGGAAAACTAAAATGGACAATTTTTGTAATATTTTTCATAAGTATCCTTAATATCCTTAACATATTATAGCATATGCATTTTAAGAAGTAATAAATGATAATTTTTGGAAAATTCTTGACTTGCTGAAACTGTGTTCTGAATTTCTAATATACTTGTGGACTTTACTATGTTTTGGTAGTTAAACTTGGAGTGCAGTGTGCTTCAATTACAAGTCACTCTTATTAGAAATTATTGAGAATGGAGACTTTGCAACAGCATTAGAAAGGTAGGAATTATAATACCATGGATTTAGCTGCTTCCTGGAACACCGAATCCCATATTGGACTGCCTGGGTCCTGTGCTATCTTCAGCTTCTGATTCCAACTTCCGGATGCTCATTCTGAGAGGCAGCTAGTGGGGACTCAAGTACTTGGGTTCCTACCAGCCACGTGGGAGACTCCGATACAATTCTGGGCTCCTGACTTCAGACTGGCCCAGCCCTTGTTTTTTTTTTTTTTTTTTTTTTTTTTTTTTTTTTTTTTTTTTTTGACAGGCAGAGTTAGACAGTGAGAGAGAGAGACAGAGAGAAAGGTCTTCCTTCCACTGGTTCACTCCCCAAGTGGCCGCTACGGCTGGTGTGCTGCAGCCAGCGCACTGCTCTGATCCAAAGCCAGGAGCCAGGTTCTTCTCCTGGTCTCCCATGCGGGTGCAGGGCCCAAGCACTTGGGCTATCCTCCACTTCCCTCCCGGGCTACAGCAGAGAGCTGGACTGGAAAAGGAACAACCGGGACTAGTACCCGGCGCCCCATCCAGGACTAGAACCCGGGGTGCCGGCGCTGCAGGCGGAGGACTAGCCAAGTAAGCCGCAGCACAGGCCCAGCTCTGGCTTTTGAGAGCTCTTGGGGGAGTAAATAAACAGACAGAAAACACATTTTTCTTTCTTTCTCTCTCTAATGTCCTCCCCTCTGATATTCAAATACAATAAACATAAATGACATTAGAAAAGATAAAGGAAGAAATAATGGAGGAGTGGAAGTTTTGTTTGTTTTGAATGGAAATTGTGGATAAATACAATAAAATGAGGAAAACTAAGCCCAGTCACTAAAACTGCATTGCTACATCCGGAAGAAAATTAGTTGAAATACATAAATTGTGACAGCTTTCATTGCCTTCCAAAGGCAGTGGAACCAGTGGCATTGAGTAGAGGACTGTAAAACATATTATTATTTCAGATAATTTCCATACAGATAATTTATGGCATTTTCCATCACAGGATGCCTTATTCTGAAATTTGGGAATTACTTCTGTGTTATACGATCATACAGATATCTAACATAAGAAAGTGATAAAGGCTGAATGTTATGACTTCCCCCTCAAATTCACATTTCCAATGGTGACCCCTAAGGTGGCAGAAGTAGCAGGTAAGGGCCTTTGGAAGGTGATTAGGGCATGAAGGTAGGGCCCTCGTGAGTGTGATCTGTTCCTTTAGAGAAGAGGTATCAGAGAACCCCTTTTCTCACCCACTGTTGTGTAGCTTGGTTTAAAGACACACGTCCATCTATGAACTGGGGAGTGAGCAATCACCAAATTCCAAATGTGTCTGTGTCTGAACCATGGAATTTCTAGCCCCAGGAATGTGAGAAATGAATTTTTATTGTTTAAAAGCAATCCAGTTTATGGTGTTCTGTTCAGTCGGAGTTGAGAAAAATGCAGGCCAATAAAAAAAAAAAAACTTACTAACTTAAATTTGAAAAGAAACAATGTGCAAGCACATTTTGTCTGTTGAAGCCATAAAGGTCATGGCTCATAGAATTTTTAACAAGGAAAGAGTGGGTCTGACTGGAATATTCCCTTTTATTCATTCATAGATTTCCAAAATAAACTGTAAAAACGTGATTTTTGTCTTGAATTTGTTAAAATCTATAAGCAATAAAATAAAAGTGGCCAATATATTTTCCTAGATTATAGCTTTTTCTAAGTGGTGACCATATTTCTGTTGTTTTATATTTTGAGGTAACATATTTAATTTATATTAAACTCAAAGTTTTAGTACTTGTTTAAATTAGGAGTTCAACAAGTAAAAAGACCATAGTTCAGTGGGAATACAGTGAAGATCTGTAAGCAATAATCAGATGTCAAGATGTCCACTTTACTCATACACAGTCAATTTTACACTATTCATAGCTAATTGGAAACTAGTAGTATATCATTCTTAATTTGGATGACAAAGATTGAAAACAAAGTTTAAAAATTATTATATTTGCAGGAAAACTTATACAGACATTTCTTTGTTTTAATTTTTTAAAAAATTTTAGCTTCCACATATAGCAGAGAAAATGTGGTATTTGTCTTTTATATCTGGCTTATTTATTTTAACATGCCATTCTGCAATTGCAACCATTTTGATACAGATGGAAGAATTCCATTCTTTGTAGTAGCTAAGTAATATTGTGTGTCTATACATACACACACATTTTGTTTATCCATTCATCTGTTGATAGAGACATTGTTTGATACCGAATTTGGCCATTGTGAACACTACAAACATGATGGTGCAAGTATCTCTTTGGCAGGTCTATTTCTAGTTTTTTTATCTTTTTTTTTTGACAGGTAGATTTATAGACAGTAAGAGAGAAAGAGAGAAAGGTCTTCCTTCAGTTGGTTCACTCACCAAATGGCCGCTGTGGCCGGTGTGCTGCGCCGATCTGAAGCCAGGAGCCAGATGCTTCTTCCTGGTTTCCCATGCGGGTACAGGCACCCAAGCACTTGGGCCATCCTCCACTTCCCTCCCGGGCTACAGCAGAGAGCTGGACTGGAAGAGGAGCAACTGGGATTAGACCTGGTGCCCATATGGGAGGCCGGTGCTGCAGGTAGAGGATTAACCAAGTGAGCCATGGTGCCGGCCCCTCTAGTTTTTTTTAAGATTGATTTATTTATTTGAAGTCAGAGTGACATAGAGAGAAGGAGAGGCAGAGAGAGAGGTCTTCAATCTAGTGGTTCACTCCTCAGTGGGCCACAACAGCCAGAGCTGGGCCTATCTGAAGTCAGGAGCCAAGAGCTTCTTCCAGGTTGCCCACATGGATGGAGGGGTCCAAGGACTCAAGCCATCATCTACTGTTTTCCCGAGCCATAGCAGAGAGCTGGATCAGAAGTAGGGCAGCTGGGACTCAAAACAGTGCCCATATGGGATGCCAGCACTGCAGGCAATGGCTTTATCGGCTATGCCACTGCCACCGTGCCAGCTGCATATTTCTAGGCTTTTTTTTTTTTTTGACAGGCAGAGTGGACAGTGAGAGAGAGAGACAGAGAGAAAGGTCTTCATTTTGCCGTTGGCTCATCTTCTAATGGCCGCCGCGGCCAGCACATTGCGGCCGGCGCACCACACTGATCTGATGGCAGGAGCCAGGTGCTTCTCCTGGGCTCCCATGGGGTGCAGGGCCCAAGCACTTGGGCCATCCTCCACTGCACTCCCTGGCCACAGCAGAGAGCTTGTCAGGAAGAGGGGCAACTGGGACAGAATCCGGCGCCCTGACTGGGACTAGAACCCCATGTGCCGATGCCACAAGGCAGAGGATTAGCCTATTGAGCCGTGGCGCCGGCCATATTTCTAGTTTTTTAAATTTCATGCTTTATTCCATAGTGGCTGCATTAACTTACATTTCTATCAACAATGTATAAGAGTTCCCCTTTCTCCGTGTTTTGTCAATGGCCATTATGACAGGATTGAGGTGATTTTTTGTGTATGGTGACACACAGGCATCTAATTTCATTCTTCTACAGATATACATCTCATTTCCCCAGCAACACTTAATAAAGAGATAATCCTTTCTTTGCTATATGGTCTAGGCACTTTTGTCAAAAATCTGTTGGCTGTACATCTACAAATTATTTTCTGGACTCTCTGTTCTGCTCCATTGATCTATATATTGATTTTTATGCCACTCACATGTTGTTTTAATTCCTATAGCTTTGTTTCATGCTTTGAAGTCAGGTGATGCCTCAAGTTTGAGTTTTTTCTCCTAGGATTCAAGTGTTAGTTCTGGGTCTTTTGGTATTCCGTATGAATTTTAGGATTCTTTCTCTCAGTTTTGTCGAGAATGTCATTGGTATTTTATAGGGATTGCACTGAATCTGCAGGTAGTAGAGGCATGTTTACTATGTTAATTCTTCATTTGGTGAGAAAAGGAAAATATTGTCATTGTGTCCTTGATGATTTCCTTCATGAGTATTTGATAATTGTGATTGCAGAGATTGGTTACTTATTTCATAAATGAATTGCTAAATATTGTTTGTTGGCTATTGTGAATAGGATTTCTTTTTTGATTTCCATTTCAGTGAGTTCAAAGTTATCATTAAAAATTTAAAAAGTTTTTATATATTTATTTTGTAATATAAAATTTCACTAAACTGGTTGTTTCATTTTTAAAAGCTATTTTAGCGGAATGTTTGTTTTTCCATGGACAATATCTTATCATCTGCAAACACGGATATTTTAAATTTCTCCTTTCCAATTTTGATGCCCTTTATTTCTTTCTCCTAACTGATTGCTTGTGCTGATAATTCTAATATTATATTGAATAAGAAAGATGAAAGTGGACATCATTGCCTTATTCCAGATCCGAGACGAAATGCTTTCTGTTTTTCCACATTCAATTTGATATTGGTTGTTCATTTGTCAAATATAACCTTGTAGTTTTTAGAACTTTTTGTTCTGTAGAAGGTTTTTATTGAATCTTGTCACCTGTTGTCTTAGCATCTAATGAGATAGCATTTTTTAATTTTTCATTCTTTATGATGTTTATTGATTTGTGAATGTTAAAAATTCTTTCATTTCTGAGAAAAATTTCCATTTAATCATGATGTATGGTCTTTTTCATATTCTAGTGGATTCTGTTTGCTAGTATTTTGTTAAGGATTTTTACATCTATGTTCTTCAAGGATATATTTCTGAAGTTGTGTATGTTTTAAGGTAGGGATCTTGCTTCATACTTCTGCATGAGGAGATCCAGTTTTCGCAGCGCCACTTGTTGGTCTATCCATCTTTTCTTGTACCAGTACCAGATTGTTTTGATTATAACTGCCCTGTACTATGTCTTGAAATCTGGTATTGTGATGCCTCTGGCTTTGTTTTTGTTGTATAAGATAGCTTTAGCTATTCGACGTCTCCTGTTCCTCCATATAAATTTCAGCATCATGTTTTTCTAGTTCTGAGAAGAATGTCTTTGATATTTTGCCTGGTATAGCATTGAATCTGTAAATTAATTTCAGAAGAATGGACATTTTGATGATATGAATTGTTTGAATCCATGAACATGGCAGATTTTTCCATTTTTTTGTATCTTCTATTTGTTTCTTTAATGTTTTGTAATTCTCATCATAGAGATCTTTGACATCCTTGGTTACATTTATTCCAAGGGACTTGATTTTTTTTTTAAATTTTGACATAATGGGAGAAAGAGACAGAGAGAAAGGTCTTCCTTCTGTTGGTTCACCCCCCAAATGGCTGCTACAGCCAGAACTATGCCGATCCAAAGCCAGGAGCCAGGTGCTTCTTCCTGGTCTCCCATGCGGATGCAGGTGCCCAACCACTTGGGCCATCCTCCACTGTCTTCCCAGGCCAGAGCAGAGAGCTGGACTGGAAGGGGAGCAACCAGGACCAGAACCTGGTGCCCATATGGGATGCCAGCACTGCAGGTGGAGGATTAGCCAAGTGAGCCATGGCACTGGCCCCATTACTTGTTTGTTTTTGTGACTATTGTGGATATGATTGATCTTAGAAGTTCTTTCTTAGCGATGGCATTGTCTGTGTATACAAAGCCTGTTAATTTCTGTGTATTAACTTTGTATCCTGCTACTTTACCAAACTCTTCTATGAGTTCCATAGTCTCTTAATGGAGTCTTTTGGATCCCCTATTTATAGAATCATATCACCTGCAAATAGTGATAGTTTGACTTCCTCCTTTGCAATTTGTATCTCTTTGACATTTACTTTTTTTTTATTTGACAGGTAGAGATATAGATAGAGAGACAGAGAGAAAGGTCTTCCTTCCATTGGTTCACCCCCCCAAATGGCCATTACAGCCGGAGCTGCACCGAGCCGAAGCAAGGAGCCAGGTGCCTCTTCCTGGTCTCCCATGTGGGTACAGGGGCCCAAGAAGCTGGGCCATCTTCCCCTGCCCTCCTGGGCCACAGCAGAGAGCTGGAATGGAAGAGAAGCAGCTGGGACTAGAACCCAGCACCCATATGGGATGCTGGCACCACAGGCAGAGGATTAACCAAGTGAGCCATGGCACCAGCCCTGATGTTTGCTTTTAAAGCAGGACCTCCATCAGGACTTCTTGTAAGGGTAGTCTATTGGTGGTGAATTCTCTGTTTTTGTTTATCTTGGAAATACATTTTTCTCCCTAAACTCTAAATCATATTCATTGGATATAATATTCTTAATTGGAAGGTTTTTTTTTTTTTTCTTAAAAGACCTTGAATGCAACATCCCGCTCTCTTCTGGCTTGCAGGATTTATGCTGAGAAGTTGGCAATTTGTCTGTTTGGTATTCCTTTATATGTAACTTCTTGCTTTAATTTTGCTGTCTTAGATTTTCTCCTTGTTCTTAGCTTCTGACAATTGGACTACAGTAAGGCTTGGAGAATATCATTTTTTGGTTGAGTCTCCCTGAAGTCCCTTGAGTTTCTTCTCTGGATGTCCATTTGTCTTTCAAGATGTGAGCAGTTTTTTAATTATTTCATTTTAAGTTCTCGACACTTGTTGTCATCTTTTCTCCTTTGATAATTATTATAATATGAATATGCAGTCACTTAATTCAATCTTACCTTTCTTGGGTATTTTCAATTCATTTCTCTTTGTTTTTACCTCATGGAGTTATTTCCTAATTCTTATCTTCCAGATCAGAGATTCTTTCATACATGTGGTCTAATCTTCTGTTGAAACTCTCAATCATGTTTTTTATTTCATTAGTTGAAATTTTCATCTCCAAAATTTCTTCTTAAATATTTCTATGTCCTTAGTGAATTTGTCATACCTGTCACTCATTGGCTCTTAATTTCGTTAAGCTATCTGCATTTTCTTGTATAACATATACTTTCATTACAATTATTATTTTGAATACTCTGGCATTTCATAAATTTTCTAAAGATCAAGATCTATTTCTGGAATTTTTCTTTCTTTTGGAGAAATGTCGTGTTACCTTACCTGTTTGTATTTCTTGTGTTCCTTTGATGATGTCTGCACATCTGATGAAATAGTCCTTTTTTTCTATATGAAGTAGGTTTTGTTGGGGAAGATTTTATTGTTTAGATGGAATCAGGGTATCATTTAGCTTTGGCTTGGATTCTAGGTGAGCTGAAAAGTGCAACTTCCATTGATGCCATTTGTCAATGTCAGCTGTGTTTCTGGGTAACCCAGTGGTCTAGTATGCAGCAGTGCAGCAGTTAATGGGGTTAGAAGTGTGACTTTGAGTTGAATGTTAGCTTCCTAGGTGGTATATCTTTAGTCCTCTTAGAGTTGACTGTCAGTTACCCTAGGAATTATGATAGTCCAGTAGCAAACTCATTTTTGTTACTGAGTGACACAAAGGGAATTGTTTCCTTGTCCTGATGGGTAGCCTTAGTGATTATGGGGTTTACGGCACCAGTAGCTGTGGCTCTAGGATTCTGTGATGTGGCTGGGAACTTTTTCATTTCCTGCTGGAAGACTGCAACTAGTTCTGGGGTCTTGAGCATCAAAATCCCTCATCCCAGGACTATGGTTTATAAACTGAACTCTGCTCCATTTCTGTAGGATGATTACAAGGTATACAGAAGATTTTGCACTGGCAGTTACTGGTCTGGAGAGGTGATTGCAGGAAGGTTATTCTGCAGCTTCCCTCAGGTAGTGGTTTGAGGAAATCAGTGTTGGTTGTTAGTCTTGTTGCAGTATACAGTAGGGTCATTACCCAAGACTCTCAGGGTGGGAATCATTTATGGAGGCAGTGGTATCACCTGCTTGAAGCAGAGTAATACACATGGAACATTCTAGATACCATGAGACACTACACATTTTCCCAAAGATTGTAATACCAACATCAACAATCCCTGGTGTTCAAGGCACTAAAAGCAGTACATTCAGTTCTCAAGCAGCATGCAAGGGTGAGGGTGATGCTTGAGCATGTTCCCAGGGTTTCCAGTGTTGTGAGCTACAAAGTGCAGAGGGAACATCTTCAGGCCAGGTTCATATTTTTTTATGGACTGCTGCTGGTGCTAGCCCCAAGAAGCTGAGAAGAAAACCTCCACTGGATTGAAGGCATTGCGTTCAGCTCCAGGGCTTATGCCCAGAACTACCACAATTTCAGTATGCAGAGGGTCTGTACTCTACTATAAGTTGCACTAAAGCTGGCTCTGGCCACTACTGGAAAAAGTGTGACTTCTTGCTGTCTCCTGCATCAGAACAAATGTTGACCACGAGTCTACCACAGCAAATTGAGACATTGAGTTTTGTAGAGGGTGGGAGAAGGGAGGAGGGCAATGTGGCTTCCCTTTCAGAACGAAATAGCTGCTGAGACCCAATTCCTCCCTACAGGCTGGACTTGAGGTCAGTGGGAGAGTGTGGAATTCTCCCACAGTTAAGTGGCGAGAGGCAGCTCCAACTTCTTACTACCTTGCCTGTGGAAGATGGCATTCCCCAGCCAGGAACTGGCTGCATAGAATCAGAGGTGGCTGGTGACATGGCCAGTCATGGCTGCTTGTATGTCTTCTTTCCTCACTGTCCCACAGAGTCTGTTCTGTCACTTTTTCTCTGAAAATTTGCATCATCAGTCTCCCGAGAATGTGATCTTTCCTTCATTCTTCTGGTCTATTTCTGTGACTGAGGTCAGTGTAACTTCTCAATCTTCAATCACATTGGATCTCTTATAGCTATGTTTGGTAAAAAAGTGTGCATTTAGCTATTGGTTACATGGTTATCCTTCCCAGAGAGGCTTATATTAGAAGTTTCAGGGCTGGCGCCGCGGCTCAATAGGCTAATTCTCTGCCTGTGGCGCCAACACACTGAGTTCTAATCCTGGTCGGGGCACTGGATTCTGTCCCGGTTGCTCCTCTTTCTGTCCAGCTCTCTGCTCTGGCCTGGGAGTGCAGTGGAGGATGGCCCAAGTGCTTGGGCCCTGCACCTGCATGGGAGACCAGGAGAATCACCTGGCTCCTGCATTCGGATCAGCACAGTACGCTGGCCGCAGCGGCCACTGGGAGGTGAACCAACGGAAAAGGAAGACCTTTCTCTCTGCCTCTCTCTCTCTCACTGTCCACTCTGCCTGTCCAAAAAAAAAAGTTTCAGATATGATTAAGGCTTCACAATTCATACCTTTTTAGTTACCCCTCTACTCCCTAGCTCGTTTGATTTCATTCTGACTTGTGTTCACCTGGCCACTACCATTAAGCTTCAAACAGTTTGTTCTAGAAGTAACTGCCAGGGTCTGGATTCTCTCATCAACAACATGAGTTCACACTAAATGCATCATTACCATACTCTCCATGGACCTGATGGAAGGGGTTGTGGTAAGATGGCAGGTTCCATTCTTGTCTCCATTGCAGGAAAGAATTTGAAGATGGTGATCAGGAGAGGAATAGCCCTTATGAAAACAGAGGTACACACAAACTATATCATAGACATAAAAAAGCAGGAGTTAGATATTTCAGTTTGATATTCCATGAAGAATTAGAGCATATAAATAAGATGGGATATGTTGGACAGGCTTAAGAGATGAAGCATGGTGAATTCATGGAGGATTTTGTATTACACAATAAGTTCTTTAGTTTTTTTTTTTTTAATTTATTTTGTCTACTGAGAGAATAAAAAAAAACATTCTGAGACTATTTGTGAGCTGGCAGGAGAAGGGACTGAGGTTTAGGAAGAAATTGGAAGTGCTAATACAAACCTGTGAGCTGGGCTTTGCCAACATCCACTTTGAGTGATAAGGTAATTTTGTGTGTGTGTGTGTGACAGGCAGAGTTAGACAGTGAGAGAGAGAGAGACAGACAGAAAGGTCTTCCTTCCATTGGTTCACTCCCCAAATGGCCACTATGGCCAGCGTTGCACCGATCCGAAGCCAAGAGCCAGGTGCTTCTCCTGGTCTCCCATGCAGGTGCAGGACCCAAGCACTTGGGCCATCCTCCACTGCATTCCCGGGCCAGAGCAGAGTGCTGGACTGGAAGAGGAGCAACCAGGACAGAATCCAGCACCTTAACTGGGACTAGAACCCTGGGTACCAGCACCACTGGTGGAGGATTAGCCTAGTGAGGCGCTGAGCTGGCGTGATGAGGTGACCTTAAACTAGATGCAACCATTAGTAAAATCATATATCATCACTTTAAAAGATTCCCATTTTCTAGAATATACAGCAAGAGTTAATTTCACAATTGTCAACAAAAAGATTAACCAAATAATGTCTTTGAATACAGTTTATACTGTCCTTAAGGGATAAATTTTAATGTAAAATATTGGTTTGAGTGTTCAATATGTAATATAAATAAAATGCCTTTTAAATGAAAGAAAAATAAGCCACTATAAATTAAGAATAATACCAATTATTATCCTAAGCTCAACTTATAGAAAACTTCATAGAATAAAATCATGGGGCCGGCGCCACAGCTCAATAGGCTAATCCTCTGCCTTGCGGTGCCCGCACTCCGGCTTCTAGTCCAGGTTGGGGCGCCGGATTCTGTCCCAGTTGCCCCTCTTCCAGGCCAGCCCTCTGCTGTGGCCCGGGAGTGCAGTGGAGGATGGCCCAAGTGCTTGGGCCCTGCACCCCATGGGAGAGCAGGATAAGCACCTGGCTGCTGCCATCGGATCAGTGTGGTGCGCTGGCCACAGTGTGCCGGCCACGGCAGCCATTGGAGGGTGAACCAACGGCAAAAGGAAGACCTTACTCTCTGTCTCTCTCTATCACTGTCCACTCTGCCTGTTAAAAAAAAAAAAGAATAAAATCATGGAGGAGCTTATCTAAGGAGGACAGACAATTTATCTATCTAGGGGTTATCATTGTGGCCTAGCAGGTTAAGCCACTGCCTGAAATGCTGGCATCGCTTATTAGTATGTCTAGTTCCCATCCAGCTCTCAGCTAATGGCCTAGGAAAGGCAGCAGTTTATGGGCCAAGTACTTGGGCCCCTCCATCCATGTGGGAAACCTGAATGAAGCTTCTAGTTCCTGGTTTCATGGTGGTCATTTAGAGAGTGAACCAGTGGATAGAAGATCTCTCTCTCTCGCTCTTTTCCTTTCTCTAACTGGCTTTTCAAGACAAGTAAGTCTTTATAATTTTCCAGTAAAAATTATATATATATATATATATGTGTGTGTGTGTGTGTGTGTGTATTAAACATAGGCAAACATGTTTAAACTGATTTATGTATATTTCCATCTAATTTAGTAGGCGCTGATAAAAATGACCCTTTCTATTTTCTCCCTTTTCTACTGTTTCATTATTATGACATTAAACTCATTTTCTTTGCTCAAGACTTTTGAATATGAATTTAAAAAGGATTAATGTGTTAAGAAGGCAGCGGTATAACTGATGCTGAGTCTTTCCTTGACACATTCCTATCTTTTAATTCCACAATGAACAAATATTTCAGTAATGCATTTCTGTGGAAAGGAAATGCTTACATCAATATGTGTACACAAGACTCTGCAGTCTTGTCTTTACTCTTATTCAATCTTTTAGTCTGCAGCAATTTTACATGAAAATAAGGTACATATGGTTTAATTCTTAAGTATTTCTTGGTCATTCTAATGATAAGTTGCTGTCTTTTAACAGAAACTGAGTAAGGAAAGAAAAATACTGGTAATTCCAATTTCAATACTATAGGCAGTTTCTAATGACCTTTGAAAGCTCTGTAGGATTAGCAATGTTGAGCCCAATGTACAGAAGGATGAGCTGTGTAGAGGCGGGGGTGTGGTGGAGGACTGCATCCACACTACACAATGTGTCCTTGATGGATGAGAGGCAATGAAAGGTCTGGGATATAACAGTGATATACTGACAGGCCAAAATACAACCAAGGGTACTCTACATCTACAATATAGTCAGAAAAGTCAAGGTAACATGGGGACAATAATTAGATGTTGCTCACTTGAGGATGTACCAATTTATAGGTAAAGCAATTCTGCCCAAACCGTCTTTGCTCCAGTGTTTGATTTATTAGCTGTTACCATTTCATGGTATCTTAAAAATACTATTTGATCTTTGAGTATTATTTACTAACATGTAAATATTCCATTTCCTTATATAAAAATCTAGATCTTGACATGATTCTAATGATTTACCTCCAGTAAAATTTTCATATTATAGTGCATAACTCACTTCCTAAAGGCATTTTACCAAATGATGTCCCCATATTATCTACTTTATTTTTCACAATAAGCTTTTCAAAGATATATTAATGTAGGAAAGAATTTATTTCTCTGGCCGGCGCCGTGGCTCAACAGGCTAATCCTCCGCCTTGCGGCGCCGGCACACCGGGTTCTAGTCCCGGTTGGGGCACCGATTCTGTCCCGGTTGCCCCTCTTCCAGGCCAGCCCTCTGCTGTGGCCCGGGAGTGCAGTGGAGGATGGCCCAGGTGCTTGGGCCCTGCACCCCATGGGGAGACCAGGAAAAGCACCTGGCTCCTGGCTCCTGCCATCGGATGAGCGCGGTGCGCCGGCCGCAGTGCGCCGATCGCGGCGGCCATTGGAGGGTGAACCAACGGCAAAGGAAGACCTTTCTCTCTGTCTCTCTCTCTCACTGTCCACTCTGCCTGTCCAAAAAAAAAAAAAAAAGAATTTATTTCTCTAAGATTAATGGCTCAATGTTCAAATAAGGTCTATGGGAACTTGAGTAGGAATATTTAAAAAGATTTAACTACTCTGCTAAATTGCTGTTAGGAAACAGTATCCTGAAACAATTTCAACTTGTTCATTTATTTATAAGTTTTAGGGACACTAAATAAGGGATAGTAAGAAATAGAAAGCTTCAAGGAAACAAGCAATCCAATTTTAATAAAACATTTATTTATGCTTCATTAGTAATCATATTACCTACAATATGGTAAGTGGGAATGAATAGTTAATATTTGCTATTTTACTAGGAATTTAAAGGTTGATACTTTCTGGACCAATATAATAACAGAATTGTTTAAATTTATTGCTCTTCATTCTTAAAATGACATCAAGATATAATAAAAATAATAAGAAAGCTATAACAGTGCTAGAAAATAGAGGGTTTATTCATAATAAAACAACATTTAAATTTTTTTCTGTGGTTTCAAATAGATATTATAGGAGTAACGTTGAAAACAGAAGCACTGAATAAGCGTAACAACCTTTGTATAGGATCAGGTGATTGCCAGATGGAAAGTGGAGTCGGGTAGCTTGTGGAAATTCAGCCTCAGAGTCAGTACTAGTTGGGATCAGAGTAAGCTGTGAGAAAAGTACCTATCTAATTGATTGAAAGGCAGCTAGATCTGGCCCAGTACAACCTCAGTGCACACAGTAGAACTGCTGGGGTATTTATTGCAGGAAAAGCTTAGTAAACATTGCTGCATAATTATGTGTTTGAATGTTCTACTTTTAACATCTTTGAATATGGGATACATGGAAAAGGGATGAATTGAGCACTGGACATTTGACACAAACACAAGGACACACATACACTCATAGAGAAGCAGAGAGAGAGAGAGAGAGAGAGGGAGGAAGAGAGAGTTAGTGAGGGTAAAAACTGTTTCACTCAACAGCAACAGCAAAATACACTAAAATTATCTTGCAGTGAAGAACTTTACTAATTAGGACAAGTGAAGGTGTTGGGATAAGCACAGTCCATTTGTCCTGAAAGAAAACCGAAGCCAACTCTTAGGATAGGTTTGTTTGTATAGTTAAGTTATACTATCTATACAAACCTAACCTATCTATACAAACAAACAAACAGAAAACCATTCAGAGGAGACCTGAAGAAAATCCAGGCTTTTGGCTTCAGATCAGCTCAGTGCCAGCTTTTGTGGCCATTTGGGGAGTGAACCAGCAGGTGGAAGATTCATTCTTTCTCTCTCTCTCTCTCTCTCGCTCTCGCTCTTGCTCTCGCTCTTTCTCTTTAACTCTGCTTCTAAGTAAATATATGTTTTTAAAAAAGAAAAGACATAGATGGAAAAAAAGTCACTAGGAGACCTTGTTGAACAACAAACCAGGAAAATCTATAAACGTTTCCCAATTATTGATAATGTAGTTATTATTATTTAGACAAGTATTAAGAAAAGATCCCTAAAATGAAAGAGAGTATGTACATAAAATCAAAGAAAATCTTATAGATAGCCTTTTTAAAAAGATTTATTTATTTTATTTGAAAGGCAGAGTTACACAGAGAGAAGGAGAGGCAGAGAGAGAGAGAGAGAGAGAGAGAGAGAGAGAGAGAGATCTTTGATCTGTTGGTTCACTTCCCAGATGGTCGCAAAAGCTGGAGCTGTGCTGATCCGAAGCCAGGAGCCAAGAGATTCTTCCAGGTCTTCCACACAATTGCAGGGGCCCAAGGGATTGGGCCATCTTCTACTGCTTTTCCAGGCCATAGAAAAAAGCTGGATTGTAAGTGGAGCAGCCAAGACTTGAGCTGGTGCCCATATGGGATGCTGGCACTTCAGGCAGTGGCTTTACATGCTATGCCACAGTGCTGGCCCCAGATAGCTTTTATGATTCACAATTTCAGACTTTCCTGTGAATAAAGTAGATTTTGATGAAAATTTTATATACAAAAAACCCTTTATATGGAAAAAGTAGAAAATTTAGTTTTGGCAGGAGTAGGATTGTTTTTTAATCTTTCTTCATTGTGACAAAACTGACAGTATATTTGTTATACTAAATAAATTATAAAGAAAACAAAAATACCCTCTAATAACATAAGATGCAATTTTCCCAGGGATTGTATGTCACCCGTGAAGTGTTCTAGATATTGTTTTTTTTTAAAGATTTGTTTATTTATTTGAACTTCAGTGATACACAGAGAGAAGGTGAGACAGAGACAGAGACAGAGACAGAGAGAGAGAGAGAGAGAGAGAGAGAGAGGGAGAGAGGTCTTCCAACTGCTGGCTCATTTTCCAATTGGCTGCTATGGCTAGAGCTACACAGATCTGAAGCCAGGAACCAGGAGTTTCATCCAGGTCTCCCACTTAGGTGCAGGGCCCCAAGGACTTGAGGCATCTTCTGCTGCTTTCCCAGGCCATAGCAGAGAGCTAGATTGGAAGTGGAGAAGCCAAGACTCAAACTGGTGCCTGTATGGGATGCCAGCACTGCAGGTGGGGGCTTTACCCACTATGCCACAGCACCAGCCCCATTATATTCTATTAAGTATGACACAGAAGCAGGATTATGATGATCCTGGGAACCATGCATCATTGACAAGCACACAGTACTCACATATTGAAGTTTAGCAGGTGGAAGCCATGTCAGCCAAATCAGCAATGCTCAGTGCAAGAGGATCAAATAGTTTTGGGAACTGAAGGGAGCCTTGATCAAAACTCTGTAAGTATGATCAGCCCAATTTTCCTTCTTACAAAACTCACCATGAAATGTCTGTAGAGCACAAATTGCATATAGAAAAAGGTGAATAAATGTTCACTTAAAGTGAAAAAGAGAATAGGAACAGGAGGTTCTCAGTATTGAAAACCATTTTAAAAATTTTGCTTTTTAGTAACAAGGAAAGAGAAAGCCTTCAAGCTACAAAGGTAAAAAAGCTTTTTTTTTTCCAGTGGGTCATCAGTGTGGCATGGCCAGTTAAGCTTCCTGCAGTGTTGACATCCTATATGGGTGCAGGTTTGAATCCCATGTTGGTGCCAGTTCAAGTCTTAGCTGCTCTACTTCCATTCTGGCCTGGAATACACTGGAGGATGTCCCAAGCACTTGGGCCCCTGCACCCATATGAGAAACCTGGATAAAGCTCCTGGCTTCTGGCTTTGGTCTGGCCCAGTCCTGGCAGTTGGCAGCTACTTAAGAAGTGAACCAGCTAATGTAAGATCTCTCTCTTCTCTCTCCACCTCTCCCTCCCACCCTCTTTCTCTCTGTGTAGTTCTGACTTTAAAAATAAATAAATCTTTTTTTTTTAAAAAAAAGCTAATGTTCTTGCTAGCAAATTGAACAGGTACCTTTTGTGAAAACAGAAGCTGTTCACCTTAACTAGCATGAATGCCAGAAATAGGAACACAGTCAAATGTTGTTTGAGATATTATTAGAAGCGACATCTATACTCCCATTTTTATTGCACCACTATTCACAGCAGGTTAAAAAATGGAAATAATGTGTGTGTCTATCACTTGACATTTATGGATAAAGAAAATATGATATGTATAAGGGTATTTCCAAGTGTCTGTGGAGAATAGGATTAAAAGATAAATTTATGGGTGTGTATGTGGTACAGTGGATATGTTGCCATTTAGGACACCCCCAACCCATATTGGGGTTCATGGTTTTAAGCATGGCTGCATTGCTTTGAATCCATCTTCATGATAAGGTATAACTGAGAAGGTAGTAGATGATGGCTCAGTAACTTGTGTCCCTGCCATTCTAGTGGGAATCCTGGTTTGAGGTCTGGGATCTTGGCTTCAGCCTGACTCAGTTTTAACTGTTGTAGTGTTTAGGGAGCCCCACAATGCTGACCACCACATTTTGCATTTTGCTGACTGAATCCTCATGGAGTTGTTTAAAATGTTCCTGTATCACCTGTATTTCTTATAAGCTGAGAGTTAAACTAGAGGCTTTATTTTTTATAATAATACTTTATAGGAAAATGATGTATCCAAAATTGCACAGATCAGGCATCAGTCGATTGACAATAGGTCACAGTTGTAATTTTATGAAATTAGTTGAATGGCAAACCCAGTTATAATTATTCCATATTGTAAAATGACAATGCAGCTTTCTATGTGATGATTTTAACCATTATCACTGACTCATTATGTCATTATGATATTCAAAGTAGATTTTATTTTTATTACTTCATTTATCAGTTAGAATTTTACTATATATAGAAATGTTGATTATCAAGTCACTTGTTGACTTTGAGGTAATTTGCAACTTGCAGGGTAAATATATGATTGTTTCCCTTTGTTTAGCAGTGCTCAGAATGTCAGTTGCTTTCACAATATCCTCCACAGGGATGTTTGAGTTTTTAAAAAATATATATGAGAGTATTTCAAAAAGCTTGTGGAAAAATAAAATTAAAGGGTATGTTTATTTTAGTGATGCGGGCCTGCCACACCTGTGGAACAGAACCTGAAGGAGGGAGTGGGAATGAAAAGAGGGACAAGGGTGCAGAGAATGGAGCCAAGACAACAAGGCTGATCAAGGCTCATTTATTCCAGCATCTCAGTGATATTTTATACATAACCAGCTGCAGTTCAAGGCAATACAGAAATTAACAACACAGGCAAGCAACTTGTCAGGCTTTCTGCAACACAATCATAACAGAGTTAATTTTAACGGAGTGTTCTTGTTTGATCATTCTCCTAGAGCATGGGAATAGGTGACTTTTTTTCATCCCAGGAATTCCACAAGCTAAGACTGACCTTGACTTGTCTATGACTTGTTTATGAGCTGCCTACATTTTGGTACAAAAATTTTGAAATTAATGTGTTTTTTCTATTATACATTGTCCATGAACTTTTTAAAAACCTCCAATTAGCAGTATTAACTCATGCATTTTCATATTTTGTATAAATCATTATCTGCTTTGCTGATACACTGAGCATATATTAATCATATCAGGTTATCTTAACCATTTTCTTGTAATAATTATTTTAACTGATTCATTACAACTATTAACGACTATGCATGTTTATAGGGTATTATATATATATAGGGCATATATATAGAGAGATAAATACATCGTGGTTATGCAATTCAGGATGAACATATTAACTCTACAAAGTTATTTCTTTTTGCTAAAAATGTTCTGAATACATTCTCCTAAATTTTTAAAAATTGCAGCCTTATCATTATCTATTGTCACTTCCTATGAAATAGAACACCAGAAATTCTTCCTCCTATCTAAACATAATGTGGTAACCATTAATTGCTCTTTCTCCATCCTTCCCTCACCCAATTCCCTGCTGTCACATGAACCACCATTATACTTTCAACTTTTATGAGATTAACTGTTTATATTCGGCATATGAGTGAGATCAAGCAGTATTTGTCTTTTTCCTCCTGGCTCTTTTCACATACCATAATGACCTCAACTTACATCAATGTTGCTGCAAATGGGAAGAAGATTTCATCTATTTTATTGTTAAAATTTGTCTTTCAAGAATTTAGAAATATTTAACAGTATTAAAATAGGCATTGCTTTAAAGAATAAAATAAATTGATTTAAGTTGTATATATCAAATATAGAAAGGAATTGCAAATATAGGTAAAAATGACTGGAGATTATGCCAAACAAAGTATTTGTAAATGAAACAATCAATATAAATCTAGTTTTCCATTATTCTGAGAAATAATGAAACTATATAATAACTGAAATGACTAATTGGTAGGAAAAATAAATATCCAACTGTCAAAATGTCAAGAAGTACAAGAAGTAGACATTATTCGTAGAAAGAGAAATTGGAAAATGGTCGAGTACTACAAATGTCATTGTAAGAATTTATAAATTTGTGAGACATTATCTTAAAATCCTTAGGGTAATTGTTTATTTTACAAATCTATTCCTATGCTGAGGAAAGATGAATTGTCTTCCAAATAAAGCACTGATCCTAATGCCTGATGATAAAAACAGTAAAAATTAAATGAAAAATGTAAAACTCTGAAAGTCTGAATACTTAAAGCCAGGAATATTTGAATAAAAACTTTACCTGAGGAACATGCAAGTGGCCTAACATAAAAATAAAAAATCTTAGGATCAGGAGTTTGGTTTAGCAGTTAAGATGTTGTTTGGATACCCCTCATCCCATATCAAAGTCCCAGGATTCCAGACTTGACTTGCTTCCAACTCTAGCATTCCTGCAATGTACTTTTTTTTTTTTTTTTTTGCCAGGCAGAGTGGACAGTGAGAGAGAGAGAGAGACAGAGAGAAAGGTCTTCCTTTTCTGTTGGTTCACCCCCCAAAGGCCGCTGCAGTTGGTGCACCACGCTGATCTGAAGCCAGGAGCCAGGTGCTTCCTCCTGGTCTCCCATGCAGGTGCAGGGCCCAAGCACTTTAGCCATCCTCCACTGCCCTCCTGGGCCACAGCAGAGAGCTGGACAGGAAGAGGAGCAACTGGGACAGAATTCGGCGCCCTGACCAGGACTGGAACCCGGGGTTGTCGGCACCGCAGGCAGAGGATTAGCCTAGTGAGCCGGGGTGCTGGCCACAATGTACATTCTTGAAGGCAGGAAGTGATAGCTCAAGTATTTGAGTCCCTATCCATGTGTGAGACCTGGATGGATTTCTACGCCCTTGGCTTCTACCCTGCCCAGCACCAGCTATTGTGGGCATTTGGGAAGCAAAGTAGTGGATGTAAGATCTCTTTCTTTCTCTTTCTCAAATAAAATAAAAAGAAGTAAATAAAAATTTTAAGAAGTGAGTGTTAAACATGATGTTATATATCTAAATGACTCTTTGAAGTAAGCATATAATTTTAGCAACACCATTTAATAACTACTTATTTAATTGATTTTCATGTTTTTATATTAGAAAACAAACCAAAAGGGGCGAATACATATAATATATACATCCATACTATCTGTAGATAAGCATCATTAATTATGCTTCCAGCCCTTTATATATACACCATTTATATACATATATAATATATAATACTATTCATAGCATGTTATTATTAATTGCTTCTACTTTCCTCTCCAGTTGCTTTCTGTTCTGAATCCTGTCTCCACCACTACCTGTCAGCTGGAGGGAGGAGAATGAGGTGAAGATATTTGGTCTCTGATTTTCTCCCTGGGTGGGCTTGATTGTGTCTCTCTACAGTGAGTCACTGCTCCTCTCAAGTTGACCCACTCTGTGTGACTCTCAATTTTATGTCACAGATGAACTCTTGTATCAGTTACCTATTACTGCAAAATGAATTAAGCAGTTAGCATCTAAAAAGTAAATACCCATGTATCAACTCACAATTTCTGTGAGTTGGGAGTCCAGCACTGGTTTAGTTTTATGTCCTTGGCTGACAGTCTCTCATGAAGTGGCAGTCAAGCTGGTGAGCAGAGCTTCAGTCCTCAGATTCACTGAAGATTAAACAATCCCCTGCCAAGTTCATCCCATTGCTTATTGGTGGGATTGAATCTCTTGTAGGCTATAGGAATGAAGTTTCTGTTCTCCTTGGGTGGCTCACAAGCATAACATGTTTCTAGCAACTCAAATAATGAGAAAGAGTGACAGTGAGAGACCTGAAATCAAAGAACCTATCTCTCTTTTTAAAAGATGTATTTATTTATTTGAATATTAGAGTTGTACAGAGCGATAAGGAGAGGTGGAGAGGGAGAGGCAGAGAGTAGGAGGGGGAGGGAGAGGCAGAGATGGGGTGGGGGGTGGAGGGAGAGAGGAGGGATAAAGGGGGAGCGGGAGGGGGAGGACTTCCATCTGCTGGTTTACTCCCCAGTTGTTCTCAACTACCAGAGCTGTGCTGATCTAAAGCCAGGAGCCAGGAGCTTCCTCTGTGTCTTTTGACGCAGAGGGTGAAGATGCCCAAGGACTTGGGCCATCTTCTACTGCTTTCCCAGGCCATAGCAGAGAGCTGGATCAGAAGTGGAGCAGCCAGGACTTGAACAGGCATTCATATGGTATGCTGGCCCTGCAGGTGGCAGCTTTCACTGCTATGCCACAGCATTGGCTCCAAGGACCCTATCTATTTAAGCAGTCTTGGCTGCAATGTCTCAGCATTTTGGCTGTATTCACTAGTTAGGAGGGAGTCATAATGTACAGCCCACACACAAAGGAGTTACACAGGGGCACGAAGACCAGGAGGTGGGGAATATTGGCATTAACTTAGAGTCTTGGGGAGCTGGCATTGTGGAATAACGAATTAAGTCGCTCTTTGCAAGGTCTTCTGGTTTATGAGTTGGCTACTCTACTTCTCATCCAGCTCCCGGCAAGTACTCCTGGCAAAGCAGCAGCAGATTGAGTCCCTGCCATTTAGGGGAGATCCGGATGAGGCTCCTGGCCATGTGTCATTTGGGGAATGGACCAATTGCTGCAATCTCTCTTTCTCGCTCTGTCTCTCTCCTTCTCTCCCTCTCTCTAACTCACTTTCAAGTAAATAACTCTTTACAAAATTAGAAGCCATCCAACACTCCAATTTCCTCCACCAGCACAGTGCAAGGTGATTGCCAGGTGACACCGTCCCTGGTCTCCCATGAAACTCTTCATGCTTCGGCTTCATGTTTTAGTTTAAAAATTAAATGCTTTTTAGTTATCCAAGAAAGATAATCCCTTCTATTTCCTAGTAAACAATGAATGAAAGTGAAAAATATTAAGGAACAGGAATTTCATGAAGATCTTATATTTTATTAAATATTGGTAGAGTTTTATGAAAATGAGCCCATAAAGTCATACTATTTATAGATGAAGTTTATAAGATAATTTCACTTAAATAGAAAATTCAGGAACCTGTGTAGATTTTGCTTTTTTCTTATTACACTTGGCCAGTTTTTCACCAATTTTAGGGCCTAGTAAGTTTATGGAAACAATTATTAATATAACCTTCAGCCATAAATCCATATACATTCACCATTTTTTGATTTTTTGTATGTCAATTAAATTCACTTCATATTATTTAATACTGGATGATATTTCCAATGATGTTAAGGAATCTATTGGACATCTAATTTGTGTCCAGATCTTTGCTGTATATTAAATCAAACAATTCTGTGGTAAACATGGCATGAAATTGCTAGATCAGAAAATGCACACATATTTAAAGCTTATGGTGTCTAGGGCCAATTCCTTTGAAGAAAGGCTTTTGTAATAGATCTTTCCACAGGCAAGTGTAAGAATCATTATTTATGAATATCCTTGATGGTATTTCATATTCTCTCTATTTAATATTCATTACTTTAGCATGTCTTTCAAATATTTTATCTGATACTTGTGATTATTACAAGGCTGAATATGTTTTCATAAAGGCAATTTGTGCTTTAGACATTTAGTAAATTGCCTATTACTTATTTTTCCAATTTGTGAAAATACTACTAAAGGATTTAATTGTCACAATTTTGAAGGTGTGATTTTACCTTTCCTTTTGATTTTATAATACATCTGTCAAAATATTTTTGAAATTTTACTTCAATATGTTAATCTGTCATATATACTTTATATTTTTGTATTTCGACTTTAAGCTTACATTTTACCTTCCCCAAATTATACCAATATTCATTTATATGTTCTTCTAGTATTTTTACAATTAAATACATGAAATTTATACATTTTCTCCTTTATCCAGTTAAAGCTATAACCAACTGCCCTGTTACTGATACCAGAAATTTGCAAGTTTTATAAACATGTCATTCTCCTTTATGCTTATTTACTATATCCGATAAAGCTCAAATCTTTGATCTTTCTTTATACCACTGAGGAGAGGTAATATGAATATGCGAATTTGATGTGAAGATTTTTGTCAAGTGTGTACTTTTGGCACCAGGGATAAACTTCCATTGAGCTAAGATGGAAACGTCTGTGTTGTTACTCAGAATGACATATTCTGTTGTTCTAATATGTGCAGCAATGTAATCATACGATGATTTAATGCAAGTTTCCTTAAATGTTTTCATAAGAACAAGGGAATTGATTTCCTAAATTTTTTAGGAGAGCAAAACATATGGTTGACTAATAAAAATGGTGCAGGCAAGTAATACATCAAAATAAATGTCACATCATCCAGTGATGTAAACTGTGGTGTGGAAACCTTAAGGAACTTTAAGATTGATTTTTAAAATGTGTCAATCAACCCTACATATAGTGAAATGAAGAAATCAGCACAATCAGCTATTTTTGGCACTCTACTGGTCTTGAAATGGCCACAGTCTGTATGTTTTCCTGTTACAGGTATGACAGCACACACCACTCTTCTGAGAGACTGAGGGTATGGACTTTCCGATCTATGACCTATTCAGAATGATAGAAAGATATCTTCAATTATTGCAGGCAAATATGAAAATGGACTTCAAGTTTGCCATATGGAACAAGAACAGGTTTAGAAGATGGGGTAGGGTTTTCTGAGGAATGGCTCTAAGGTCAGTTAAGTATGGCTGTTAGGTAGGTGGGGTGTCCTGTGTGTCTAATTGTTGCTGATTTAAATGTCTGTAACAGATTGTGATGGAGTGCAAAGCACTGTTAAGTTAGGAATGCAGATTTGTTAAATCTCAGAAATATCTGGGCTTGGCCTGGCAATCAAAATAATAGCTAAGATTAAGGATAGCAAATTTAATTTTTATATTTTTTGTATTCATAGAGCTATGGGATGTTCTTAGAATTTTTTTTCTCACAAGCCTTTTGAAGTACTTTCATACATGTTTATACCTCCAACACACACATACACACTATATGATACATTAATCTTTTTGTTTATTGAGTTGATTATCTTTTTGGTAAGATTTAAATATTAAAAATAGCATTGGGGCTGGCGCCGTGGCTCACTTGGTTAATCCTCCGCCTGCAGTGCCGGCATCCCATATAGGTGCTGGGTTCTAGTCTCAGTTGCTTCTCTTCCAGTCCAGCTCTCTGCTGTGACCTGGGAGGGCAGTGGAGGATGGCCCAAGTGCTTGGGCCCCTCCACCCGCATGGGAGACCAGGAGGAAGCACCTGGCTCCTGGCTTCGGATTGGCGCAGTACGCCGGCCGTAGGGCCATTTAGGGGGTAAACTAATGCAAGAAAAGTCTTTCTCTCTGTCACTCTCTCTCACTGTCTAACTCTGTCAAAAATAGCATTTTATATGTTAGCCTACATCTTATCATATGTTGCACAAACCTTTGATTTCATTTAATATCACTAAACTCTTTCTTGGTGGAGTTTTTCAATATTTCCAAAGTTCTGATCTGCTGTTCATGATTTTTTTCAGCATTTGGTATTTCTGAACATACATTTATTTTTCCTTTTTTTTGACAGATATGAATGTAGAATTCTAGGTTGACTTTTTAAAAAAATTCAACGCTTCAGTAATTGTCTTCCAGTTTCACCTTGCCTGTCTTGTTTCTGACAGAATCTGCCAATATCTTTATCTTTGTTATAATGTATAGACATGTCTATTTTCCCTGGTGGTTGTTAACATTTTTCTCCTTATACTTGAGTTTGAAAAAATTAATTATGATATACTTTGATGTAGTTCTCTTCATATTTCTTGTGGTTAAGATTTGTTAAATTTCTCAAACCTGTGGATTTAAAATTTTTATTTCATTTGGAATGGTTTGATCATTTTGTCTTCAAATGTTTATTTTCATGCATTAATATACTAAGTGCCTTTCCCAAATCCTCAAGAAAGAGATTTTGACCAGATTTATTTCTCTTAGGATACTAAGTTGTTGGGATGCATATTGCAGGAGGGTGGAACAATTGTAGGAAAGTTTAGTTAAGCGATCTCATTCTCTCTATGTATTTATTTCTTTTGTGCAATACGGTGCTCTTATTCATTGGTGCCCAGTTAGTTGGTGATATGGAGACTTTGAATTAGAAAATTTGCTTGTCCTTCACCTCCAACAAGCTTCACTAGTGTGTTTTTGTTTTAAGAGTTACTGCTATCATATATTTTGACAGTAATGTGGTGGTTTGATTGCCTGTTTACCATTGTCCCTAAAGTGTGGAACCTATCTGGGAATATGGTATGTAACACATGAGCTGCATTTCAGAAGTCTTGCTTTCCATTAGCATGGGATGTCTTTTTTCATTCTTTCACTTTCAGTCTGCATGTATCTTTGTTGGTGAGGTGTGTTTCTTGTAGGCACCAAATAGATGGGTCTTGATTTTTAAATTTTTTTTTAACTTTTGCTTAATTAATATAAATTTCCAAAGTACAACTTTTGGATTATAGTGGCTTTTTCCCCCTATAACCTCCCTCCCACCCGTAACCATCCCATCTCCCACCCCCTCTCCCATCCCATTCACATCAAGATTCATTTTCAATTATCTTTATATACAGAAGATCAATTTAGCATATACCAAGTAGGGTCTTGTTTTTTAATCCATTTGGCCAGTCTATATCTTTTAACTGTAGAGTTGAGGCCATTTATATTCAAAGTGAGTATTGATAAGTAACAACTTGGTCCTGACATTTTTCCATCTATATTGCTATTGTTTCCTTTAGATTTCTTTTGCACTTTTACTGGGAGATTTTCTGCCTTCTCATTCTTTCATTATGATGACTATCTTTCTGTGTTTCTATTGTAGCACATCTTTAAGCATGTTTTGTAAGGCTGGATGAATGATGAGAAATTCTTTCTTTTTAAAGATTTATTAATTTACTTGAAAGTCACAGTTACACAGAGAGAGGAGAGGCAGAGAGAGAGAGAGAGAAAAGCCTTCCAACTGCTGGTTCACTCCCCAATTGGCCGCAATGGCCAGAGCTACTCCAAACTGAAGCCAGGAGCCAGGAGCTCCCTCCAGGTCTTCCCTTAGTAGGTGCAGGGGCCCAAGGACTTGGGCCATTTTCTACTGATTTCCCAGGTCATAGCAGAGAGCTGGATCATAAGTGGAGCAGCCAGGACTTGAATTGGTACCCATATGGGATGCCAGCATTGCAGGTGGCGGCTTTACCTGCTATGCCACAGTGCTGGCACTGAGTAATTATTTCATTTTCTGTTTGTTATAGAAAGTATTTATTTCACCTTCATTCACAGATGAAGGCTTTGCATGGTACAATGTTCTGGGTTGGCAGTTTTGTTGTTGTTGTTGTTGCTTAAGAGTTGGAATACATCTTGCCATTCTCTCCTAGCCTAAAGAGTTTCTGATGAGAAGTCAGCTGTGAGTCTAATTGGAGATCCTCTGAAAGTAATCTTGCATCTCTCTCTCTCTCTCTCTCTCTCTCTTTTTGACAGGCAGAGTGGACAGAGAGAGAGACAGAGAGAAAGGTCTTCCTTTTGCCGTTGGTTCACTCTCCAATGGCCGCCACGACCGGTATGCTGTGGCCAGCGCACTGTGCTGATCCGATAGCAGGAGCCAGGTGCTTCTCTTGGTCTCCCATGGGGTGCAGGGCCCAAGCACTTGGGCCATCCTCCACTGCCCTCCTGGGCCACAGCAGAGAGCTGGCCTGGAAGAGGGGCAACTGGGACAGAATCCGGCGCCCCGACCGGGACTAGAACCAGTGTGCCAGCACCGCAAGGCGGAGGATTAGCCTATTGAGCCGCGGCGCCGGCTGCATTTCTTTTAATACATTTTAAAATATTTTCTTTATGTTTTACTGTTGAAAATTTGAATACATTGTGTTGTGATAAGATCTTTTCTGTTCATTTCTATTAGGAGTTCTATGTGCTTCCTGTACTTGGATGTCCCTTTTTTCACCAAATAGCAGAAGTTTTCTGTAATTATTTCACTAAATAGACCTTCTGGTCTATTCTCTTTCCATATCTCCAGGAACTCCTAAGACCCATATGTTGGGTTGTTTGATAGTATCTCACAAATCTTAAACACTGTTTTTAATTTTCTAATTTCTTATTCCTTTTTTGGTCTGAAAAATTTCCAATGATTTGTCTTCTAGCTCATAAAATCTTCTTTCTTCTGCCTCATAAAATCTGTTGTTAAGTATTTCCGCATTTTTAAAAATTTTATCTGTTGTATTATTCATTTCTGATATTACATTTTGGTTTCTCTTTAAAAATCTCAGTTTCTTGAGAAATAATTTCATTCATGTCATGTATGGATTTCTTTATTTTGTAAATTTGTTTATGATTGATTTTAAGTAATCCTGTAATTTTCTGAATTCCTTTTCCGGCTTTTCATCAATCTCTTCATCTTTATATTCTAATATTGTAGTGGTGTTCCATTGGAGGGTGGGGGTTGAGTATTATGTCTTCTATTTTCTTGGTTTTTAGAATTTATGTATTTGTTTTTAGGCTTTTGGAGATACTTGTTAGTTTTTTCCACTGATGGCTTCTATCTTTGAAGTATATCTCTGTGGCTTAGTGGAATTTCTGTACTTTCAGTGAATATCAATAGCTGTATGGTGGGTGTCTCCAGGGAGCTCTGGTCAGTGCTTCAGGATCGGGCAAGTAACCAGGATATTCCAGAAATATGCCAGTGAAATTCCATCAATATCCTAAGTAAAAGGTAAAGTGAAGGCAGAACATAAAGGAGCGTAAGAGAGCATATTAACACTGATGGGTTGCTTTAGCCTTTTATCTATGTGAAAGAGAAATCTCTGGGAGCTCATCTCAAGCAAATGCATTCATTCATAATATCAGGAAATATTTAAGACTCTATCACAAGGATGTTACACATGAGAAATTGTCAGAAGATTAAAAAGTGTATTAGTGAGCAAAGCACAAGGGTAATACATCAGAATCTTCATATAAAAGATATTAATAATGCAACTTTTACAATATTGATTGGGATGAATAGTGAGAGAGAAAAGAGGTCTGGATTAATACTGAACTAACTGGCTTGGACATATAGGTGTATGTTGATGACACTAATAGTCAAGATTGAAAAATATTTGGCAACATGTGGGCATAGTCAGGGTTATATGGATGTATATAGGATCAAGTAAATTTCTGGTATGTTAGCATTAATAACAGCCATTTTCTCACTCTACAGAGAATATAATGTAAGCTAAGATGACATTTTATCATAGGGATATACTTGAATCTTCTGTAAATTGCCAATTTTACTTTATTGGGAACAAATTATTTGTGACATTTCCTGCAGTATATAGAAACATACCAGCATATTACTTCACCATCATGTTAGAAACTGCAGTCTCATTTGTTTTCTGACCTCCAGCTTAGTCATATTCAGGAACATCATCTGTTGTGTGGCCAACCTTATTATCTCAACATTTCTGATGACTATGTATCTTTGGTTGTCCTTTTAGACTCACAGGTTAAAATAAAAACTTTGTATCTTACTCTACAAATACTTTCAAAATCATGCTCAATCTAATAGTACATCCTCATTTTGGATTATCTCCCTCTTGTGTGACATTTATAAGAAATTATAATTCATTTTGCAACTCCATACCTTTGAAGATATTTTTCTTTTTTTTTTTCTGGAGTACCCCATCCTAACCTTTCTGGTGATTTTGGGCTTAAAAATGTCTAACAATCTCTCAGCTTTCAACTTTCAGCTCACATATCATCTCAACAATAAAATCTCCAATTCCTATAATGAGAATAAACTACTCTGCAATAAATTCCAGTCACATCTCTGCAACAGCACCTATTAAAATGTGACTATTAAAATATACAATAGAACAGTTTATTGCGTTTTTTTTCTGTTTCCTTCTGTGTCTTGTTATTTGAAAGCATGAGCTTTTATAAGAGATTTTGTCATTCTTCATTGCAATTTAGTTCAGTTTTTAAAGATTTGTTTATTTGAAAGGCAGATTTTCAGAGAGGCAGAGAGAGAAAGAGAGAGAGGTCTTCCATCTGCTGATTCATTCCCCAAATGGCTGTAATGTCTGGAGCTGGGCTGTCTGAAGTCAGGGTCTGGAGCTTCATCCTGGTCTCCCACACAGATGCAGGGGCCCAAGGACTTGAGCCATCTTCTGCTGCTTTCCCGGACCATAGCAGAAATCTGGATTGGAAGTGGAGCAGCCTAGTCTTGGACTGGTACCCAAATGGGATGCTGGCACTTCAGGCAGCAGCTTTACCTGCTATGCCACAATGCTGGCCCCCATGATTCAGTTCTTAACAAATTATCAAGTTCAACATAAGCCCAATGAATTATTGAATGAATGAATTAAAACAAGTGACAATGTTTTCTCCAGTCTGTATATGTTTTATTTATTTATTTTTTTGGACAGAGTGGACAGTGAGAGAGACAGAACGGTCTTCCTTTTACCTTTTACAGCTGCCTTTTACCTTTTACGGTCTTCCTCCAATGGCCGCTGCTGCTGGTGCGCTGCGGCCAGCGCACCACACTGATCCTAAGCCAGGAGCCAGGTGCTTCCTCCTGGTCTCCCATGGGGTGCAGGGCCCAAGCACTTGGGCCATCCTCCACTGCATTCCCAGGCCACAGCAGAGAGCTGGCCTGGAAGAGGGGCAACCGGGACAGAATCCGGCGCCCCTACCGGGACTGGAACCTGGTGTGCTGGTGTCGCAGGCGGAGGATTAGCTTATTGAGCCACGGCGCCGGCTGTATATGTTTTATAACTTTTGATTGCATTTTCTATGAATTACTGAGTGATTAGTTTTAAAGTCCTCAATAATAATTATCGACTCATTCTATTTCTCTTTAGTTCTGTTAACGTTTTTAAAGATTTCTTTATATATTTGAAAGAGTTACAGGCAGAGAGAAATCACAGACCTGTTTCACACCAAAAGTAGCTACAATGGCCAGCGCTGAATCAGACCAAAATCAGGAGCTTGATCCAGATATTCCAAGTGGATGGCAGGGTCTCAAGTACTTGTGACACCTTCACCTGCTTTTCCTATGTCATTAGCAGGGGGCTGGATCAGAACTGAAGCAATCAGGACACAAACAGGTACCCATATATGATTCCAGTGTCATTGTTGGCTGCGTTACTTGCTACTCACAATGCTAGGCACACTTCTGTCAATTTTTGATTTTAAGAACATAAATATTTTCAGTTGCCATGTCCTTGACACACTTCTATATTTTTGATGTATGCTTCCTGTCTTGTGTGTACTTCATCTGACAGAAACAACAAATTTCTCATGATTGTTTGTATGGTGTGATCTTTTTGTGATTTCATTTTCCGTACATTTACTTTCTATTTAATGTGCTTCTCTTGTGAACTTCATATACCTAAGATTAATTTTTATCCAGGTTGACATTTTCTGCCTTTTAATTCAAGTGGTTTATCCTTTTCTATTTAATATAACTAATAAGTTTGATTTTGTGTATCATCTTGCTGTTTGCAGTCTAACACTCTTATTTTTCTTGATCCTGAGTCCCAAATAACTAACCTTTTTTTATTAAGCTATTTACTTTAATATACAATATTATCTCTTACATTGGCCATTTGAATACATTTTGGTGATGTATGAAATGAGTTTATGTAAACTACTTCATCCTTCCTTGTTAAGTCTAAACAAATATCTTTGTTGTACTTGACAGCATATATGATTTCCTGCCCAAAATGTTCATTTGCTTGTAAACATCTTTTCCCAAGTTGCCCAGAACCCTATCCTTCTTCAGAGAGTTAAAAATTACATATTTTTAGAAACCTGAAAGATTGTGAACATGTAAACCCATTTCCTAATACTCCTAATCTCTGTAAGAAATAGTTTGCTGATGTAGTGGTAAATAAGTGGCTACCTTTTTCAAAAGAGCTAGCCAACTGCTGGCTCCTCATGTAACAAACAATTTGCATAGCCCATGGTGTAATGTATGATATCACTTTGAGACTAACTAGGCAGAACTGATGATACAGTTGTGAGCCAATAGAATGGAAGACATTTTTGATGCCCTAGTGCCCCAGTCTGCATGTAAACCTGTAATCCAGAATACGGTGAGAGCATCACTTGGGCATGGGCTTCCAAGTATTGCCTGACTGTAGCTCATTGGTGAGTCTGTGCACACATGGCATAAAACAGCTTCAACTCCTGCTGCAGATAAAGGACACCAATTTGCAAGGAAAGGTCGCAAGACATACCATGGTAAGCCAGTGACAGACCACAAAGGTGGCAAGAGTGACATGCAGGAAAGGCAGAACCAGCCTTGTTACTTTTTTTTTCTCTTGTTTGCATTTGTCATTGATAGTTTTGAAGAATGTATTGAAGCTAAGTGATGTCTGGTGCAACCTTTTTCCTTCAGTAATGCTTTCTCACAGACATCTTGAAACCCAGGTTCAGCTTTGATCTTCAGGTGACAATACTCAATATAAAGCAAAGTTATTTATTTTTAAAATTTATGGGATTGGCATTGTGGTGCAGCAAGTTGGCCCACTGCCTGAAACACTGGTATCTCATAAATGTTCCAGTTCAAGGGTTGGCTGCTTCACTTCTGATCCAGTTCCCTGTTGATATGCATGGAAAGGCAGTGGAAGATTTGGCCCCAGCCTCCTGTGTGGGAGACCTGGATGGAGTTCCAGGTTCCTGGCTTCTGCCTGGCTCAGCTCTGGCTGTTGTAGTCATTTGGAGAGTGAATCAAAAATAGAAGATGGATCTCTCTCCTTTAAAAAATGTATAAGCCTGTTGAGCCACGGAGGGTTGCGGGTGGGGGGGAAGTTATGGGGGGGGAAGCCATTGTAATCTATAAGCTGTATTTTGGAAATTTATATTCTTTAAATAAAAGCGTTATAAAAAAATGTATAAGCAGTCATATCAGCAATTGCAATTTGTATCCTGGAAATATTGCATTTACACTGGAACTAGAATTTTACTATTTCATATATGAAATATTTCTATTTCTCTTACCAATCTTTTTGGTGCTATGCTAAACATTTTTCTAATAGTTTATGAATATTAAAATGCATTTTTATCATTGTTGCTTTAATTATTCTTCTTTAACAACCCAAGTTTGTTGAAGTGTAATGTACATAGCATAAAAGTCACCATCAATTTTCTCTTAAAGGTATTAAGAACAGAGAAAAAGTGGTCCTTTATTTTTGTTCACAAATATATATGTTCTGGTATTTTTTCTTTCATTTCTGTAGACTTAAATTTCCATGTAGTATCATTCCCTTCAAACTTAAGAACTCCCCTAGTATTTTTTTCTCATACAGATCTGACAGCAAAAAGATCTTTCAGCTTTCATGTGCCTGAAATTTTGTATATATTACTTTCATCTGAAAACATAAGTTCACTGAATACAGAATTCTAGTGTTCAGTTTTTTAAAAGAATTGCTTTATTTTTAAAATTTTATTCAAGGTTTACAAATTTCATGTATTTCATATATACATATTTAGGAACATATTGATACTTCCCACTCTATCCTTCCTCCCTCCCACAATCCCACCCTTCATCCTCCTCCCTTTCCTACTCCCTCTCTTAATTTTTATAATAATCTACTTCTGGTTTACTTCATACTCAACAGATTAACACTACACTAAGTAAAGAGTTCAACAAATAGTATGAAAGAAAAAAAAAACAGTATTCCTCAATAGTCGAGATAAGGTCTATAAATAATTATTGGCTCTAAATGTAAATTTCACTCCTATACATTACATTTTTGGTACTCTATTAGTTACCACAGATCAGAGACTAATGACTGGATAAAGAAATTATGGAATATATACACTATAGATTAGTACTCAGCCATAAAAAAGAATGAAAGCCTGTCTTTTGCAACAAAATGTATGCAACTGGAAACCATTATGATTAGTGAAATAATCCAGTACCAAAAAAACAGATACCATACGTTTTCCGTGATCTGTGTTTAGTCTTTTATAAAAGGAACTTTAAAAATATAACTCCACTATCTATTGGTTTGCATTGTGTTTGATAAGAAAGCAAAACTTACTTTTCCTCATTCATTGTATTGTCATTTGTCTTCCTCTGACTTCCTGAAGTCCTTGTTTTTCCTTTGTCTTTTAGGAATTTGACTCTGATGTACCTAATTATGGTTTTCTTTTTATCAGTACTGCTTGGACTTCATGATTCTGTGGTTACTTCTTCTGATCAAATGTGGAACATATTTGCCAACTTATGGCAATATATTCTTACACCATTCAAATAGAAAATAAGCAAGATCACTTGATATTATCCTATAGGTCAGGACATTCTGCCACCAGCCAGTGTGGCCTTGGGACTCTTACACCTAACTAGTCTGTATCTTTTTTTGTGTGTGGTATATACATTTGGTCTTCTGTTTTTTTAAAAGATATATATTTATTGAAATGCACAGAGAGAGATAATTTGCAAGTTTACTCTCCAATTGACTGCCGCAGCCTGAGATGAACTAAGCCAAAGCTAGGAAACCAGTCTAGTTCTCCCACCGTGTGGCAGGGACCCAGCTCCCTGGGCAGTCACCTGCCTCTTCCCAGGATGGACCTTAGCAGGAAGGTAGAATCAAGATCAGAACTGGGACTTAAACCCAATCACGTGGATATGGAATGTAGCAGTTCCAAGTGATATCTGAACCACTGCACCAAACACTCAAACCCATTTTATCTTTTAATGTACTTATTACATATTTTTTATTTCCACTTATATCTAAATTTATTAATGGTGAAATATTTCATATATATGCTAGTACTTATTTTATTCACAGTTATATTTGTCAGTATTTCATACTTTTGAATGAAAGAATATATGGATTTTGAGGCTGAAAAATCCAGTAAAATTCTGACAGAATTATTTCTATTTTATAATAAAATGAAGCAGCAAAAATGTAGTTATCACATTATACATCTAAAAAAATCAAAATTATTTTCTTCTGAATTTATCCACAAATGAAAATGGAAGCTAGTAATATATTATTTTCTAACCTGTATATAATAAATGCTTAGTGGAGAGATATTCCCTTAAGGGAGACTATAAATAAGGGGAGTTTTCTCAAAGTAATCATATTTGCCACAGTAATCTACAGTTTATAGTCTCATGTCAGATCAACTCTCCATAGGATTAAAAGGTTTACTGAAAATAAAGTCATTTATTGCCCACCAGTCATGGGCCTCAGAATTCACCACCTGGAATTTGTTCAAAGTTACACAACTTGACATTAACCTCAAGATGTATTAAAGTGCTTGTCAGAGATTCGCCACAGTGAGTAAGTGCACTCTTAGGGTGTAAAGACAATGACAGTGATTTATTGGTAGGGAATCATCCTGGGAAATATTCCTTTCCTGACTTCTTGTCTTTGATTCTTGAGTTTCTTGGTGACATCAAAGACAGTTTCTTTAAACATAGAATCAACACATATAGTACAAAAATGGCACATCTTAATATAAAACCTAAAATGTTTCTATATTTATCTGCAATGCAATAAATTCATCATAGCATTGGCAGGTAATTATTCCATAAATGACAGTATTATTAAATTCAAATATTACAAAAATCGTTTTTTGACAAATTATACCACTCTTTGGGGAAATCACAGATTTTGCAGTGTAACCTATTTATCTGATGCACTTGAGAACATAAAAAGAAAATTAAAGTTGTGTTTATAAATAACTTGAGAATGGGCCAGAGGAATGGTTTTGTTATTTTATTCCTCATGTAAAAGCTAATAGAGGCTTCTAATGTATAAGTCCTCCAAAACGGCTTCTTTTTGTCCCTCCTCTGATGGAAACTTTCGTTCTTATTGCAAACTGAGAGCTTTTCCACCTGGTATTTTGAGATTTCACTCACCCTAACCTATTTTTTATCTTTTTGAATTATCAGATCAGTGTAATATAACTATATGAGAACTACTATAAAATGCTAATGCATTTCCTTTGTAGTACTTATCCTTCTCAAATTAGCTTATTTATTTTATGTATATTCTTAATGCCAACCGAAATATAAACACCATGATACAAATGCATCTTAACATTTGTTTCTTAAAATATTCCTTGCATGTGCAGTGGTTATCTGCATTCAAAATTTTTACATAATGAATGAATATAATAACTGACATTTATTTATTTATTTTGATAGGCAGAGTTAGAGACAGAGAGAAAATTCTTCCTTCTGTTGGTTCACCCCTCAAATGCCAGCTACGGCCAGCATGCAGGGCCGATCCAATGCCAAGAGCCAGGTGCTTCCTCCTGGTCTCCCATGCAGGTGCAGGGCCCAAGCACCTGGGCCATCCTCCACTGCACTCCCAGGGCACAGCAGAGAGCTGGCCTGCAAGAGGAGCAACCGGGGCAGAATCCAGCGCCCTGACCGGGACTAGAACCCTGTGTGCCGGCACCGCAGGCAGAGGATTAGCCTAGTGAGCCGCAGTGCCGGCCAGGGACTGACTTTTTAAGTTATTGTTAGAATTTTACCAACATTAGTGCCTAGAAAAATCATTTCAACTCATTTGGAGTTTTTTAACTAGAATTTATGATGATATATTTGAATTTGATTTTGATTGTGGAGGTCTTGAAAAGATGTGGGAGAATGAAAATAATTAAGTCATGTTTTCTGCAAGTAGTAAAACAACTTAATTTTTATGATAGTTTTTATTGTTCTTATTTACATTGCTTTTACTGCTAATATCTTATATGTCTTTCTAAAAGATTTGTTTATTTATTTGAAAGGCAGAGTAACAGAGAGAGACAGAAGGAAAGGGAGAGAGAGATCGATTTTCCACCCATTTGTTCACTTTCCAAATGACCAAAGCCAGGATCCAGGGACTCTGTCCTGGTCTCCTAAATGAGTGGTGGGTGTCCAAGTATTGGGCCATCCTCAGCTAACTTGCCAGGCACATCAGCAGGAAGCTGAATCAGAACTGAAGCAGCTGGAACATAAGCAGTCACGTTCACATGTGTGTTTACTCTAAAAGCAATGGCTTAAACTGTTGTGCCATAATGCTGGCCCATCTTGTATCTTTTATAAGTACATATTAACCCATAAGTCAATAAGATAGCATTTCAAAAATTTCTACTAGAGTATATTTATTGTATTGAATAGTATGGATTCTTACCTGTACAAATTGCTATAATGTTAATAATATATGTGTATGTTTATAATGTATCTCTACATGAAATTAAAATTATAAATTGTTAATAAACACCTTATTGGTGATCTTTTAGAATCTAGAGCTTGAGATTAATGTGAAAAAGGAATCTTTATGTACTATATAAAAATGTTAAAATGATGCTGAAATTATCTTTTCTGTTTTTTTCTTCTAAATTTGAAGATAATTGGGGAGTAATCAAATGAATGCAAGCCATATCCTTGGATCCTGCATTTTCTACATTTACTTAATAGTGAAAGGGGTATTTAAGGAAATATGTGAAAATTGTCTAATCAAAGTAAGAATGGCTTTGGGTTTGAATCCCAGGATAACTATCCATTAACTCCTTGGTTTGGGGAAAGCTTCATGGCCTCTTTAAGTTTCTTTTTAAAAATGGTTTAATTAATTTTAATAGATTCAATGTGCTTTGTAGATACAACTCTAAGGACATAATAATATTCCCAAATTTCCTCCCTCCCTCCTCCTCTCTCCATCACACTTTCCTTCTTTCTCCATCTCGATTTTTTTTTAGTTTTGAGATAATATTTTTAAATTTCCAAACCAACTACCAAAGGATTAACAACTTAAAAAGCTCAACTACAAAACAACCAATCTAGTTGATAAATGGGCAGAGGACTTTAATAGTTCTCAAAAGAAGAAAAAGAATGACTAACATATATATGAAAAAATGCTCAACTTCAGTAGCCATCAGGGAGATGCAAATCAAAACCATAATGAGATATCACCTCACCTCCTTGTCAGAACAAGGAACATCCAAATCATAGAGAGTAACAAATACTGATAAGGATGTGGACAGAGGGGAACATTTATACACTGTTGGTGGGAATGTAAATTAGACCTCTTTCAATTTCAATTTATTCAGTTTGTAAAGTGAATTTTATAACTTTTGACTCAATGAGTTTTAATGTGATCAGATGGTCTTATGCATATGAAATAAAACTATACATAGACGATAAATATTACAGAGTGTATATTAATACAGTAATAACACAGACAAGTAGCTAGTGATCAGATAAGCAAAAATCAATAGACAATAGTGGATAATAGAACAATAGCAGTTTTAGAGATTAAGCTATTTTGTATGGCCTTTGGACCATGTCAATACTGGGAGGTAGAATCTATAGAATAAATTATGTTGTCCTTGCAAAGCTTAACAGGTTACTGATTACTTATGAACATGTAGCTTGTCAGCAATGATGTTTTGCTTCAAATGACTTGAATCAATTCTCTAAAGTTATATCACTTATTATATTCTACAGTCATCAGGTAACACATACCCTCAGGAAGTATCATATACTGGAACTAGAAACTTTGAGATAAAAGATTGCATATCTCGTTACTAATCCCTATAGCTATTTCATCTTCAGGTAAATCATGAATAATATGTATCTCCCTAGGAGAAACAAAAGGCAAAGATACTGTGGTAAAATATAGCTGCTACCATAAATCTGTTATATAATCATACCATACTTGTTACTGTAAAACTGAATACATTGGACCTATTCATATTATAATTTCCTTGCCATTTAGCTCAATGTAACATCACAAAGGGAATACATGTAATTATATATTTCAGGTACTGATGTATTATTTCAGGTACTGATGTTATAATATGATGCAATACAACTTTCAGGATTTCAATGCTATAAAACAATTTAGACAAAATTAAATCCAGACTTCAAATCCAAAAATTAAAAGAAAAGAATAGGTGAAGTTTTTCAACCATGTTCTCCCACTGACATATAATCGACTGATTAGGTTATAGAATATTGTATGGTATGATTACACTGTAATGTCAGAAATATATTTTTAAGAACATGCCATATAGTATGTAACCTCTAATATCATTTCATTGCCAAAAATATTTAGACTTAAAATTATTCACAAATGAAAACTGTTATATTTTTAGGCTTGACTGAAAGGAATTTAAATTGCATTCATGTGTATCCATTCCTTCTAAGTATTTCATGTTTCCATAATGTGAAAAAATATAAAGGAGAAAGCAATTTGTAAATGATAAATGCAGACATGTGTCTCATGCTATTGATCTTGCCTATGTCTAGACTAGAAATTAGAAAGGAAAACTTAATACCTAAAAGCTCTCAAATGAACTCTGGAAGAGCTTGTAGTACATTATCCAAGGAAGCTTGAACTCACAGAGACCAGATAAAACAAGACACCACCCTATAGTAAAATTAGCCTGTGTTCTAAAATATTTCTTAATAAATATTTAGGAGATGTAAGTCTCTCTTTATAGTAGCCATTACCTTAACCTCATTTTCATGCCTAATAGTCCGTGTAAACGTGGGAACCTCACTGAGTAACCTAAACAAAGATGTTATTTTTACCACCAATTTCACTACCTGAAATAGGCAAGATTTTGCTGTTTTGCTTCTTTAAACCCTGGAATGTCTTTAAGGACAAAATACTGCATTCTAAACAGATGATTGTTGTGACCCCAATATGTAACAATTTATTAAATAAACTTTTATAGAAACATATACAAGATTCTGAAATCAAACTAGGATTCTGAATACTTGGAATAACTGTAGAGACTTATCCACATAGGGTTCCAATAGAATAATTCCCACTTCCTAATTTATTTTCCATTTCAATATTTCTGGATGATCACCTAGGTACTAAAGTTGATAGGTACCATAAAATGCATGAATAGATTTATTATCAGAAATAGTATCCTAAATTTGGCACAACTCAAAGCAATTCAAAATCTAACTGAAATGTTCCAGCCATTTTGAAGTGCTATTAAAAGAAGATTGCCAGTGCCAGGAAAGTCGCACCAGGGGGTACAGTGTCAGTTCACTGGGCAGAATGATACTGAGTTGATTCTTAATGAGAAAATGAGCTCCTATTACATTGTAGCCTGGAAATGTGGAAATGGACGGTAGACTGGTAGATTTTGTATAACCTCTGACAATGGCATGAACAGAATTCTTGCTGACGAGGAAGGAACCAGAAACATTACATTTCTGTTGACATTCACACTGGCAACTTTGGAATGGAGGGTGTTCTCTTATCAGGGAGGATTATATATTTTAACAATTTAGGTCTCACTGCAATCGATTTAATTTCTGTAGTCTGGTTTCTCTCATTTGCTTTTATCTCAATTTGTATATGATAACATGCCTTGGGACAGACAGGAGGGTCAGTTTAAGGGGTGTCTGTTTTGAGTGTGATCTGAGCTCTCCATTTGCAAATACATCCCTCAAGTTGTGTTCCATGAATATGATCCACTAAGCTTTGCCAGTCTGCTACATGAAGCTTTCAGCTATCTATTGGCAGATTATTAATGACAAATTTGCTACTTTTCTTTTCTCTGGTTCAAAGAAAGCAGAACTCAAGGTCTCAGTCAGCTGGGCTTTCACTTGCAGGTTGTAGGGAAGAATTCACATCCAGGGTCATTCAGGTTGTTGGCAAAAATCACCTAAATGCTTATGTGAGGCTAATGTATCCATTTCATTGCTGGCTGGCTATAAGAAGTCATTCTTAGCTTCTCAACTCCATCCATATTTCCTGGCTCATGGCCTTCTTCATCTTCAAAGCTAGCAATGGTGAATCACATAATCTTCATAAACCTCTCTGACAATTCCATCTACCTCATCTTTCCATATTCTCTGCCTGCCTTTTGCTCCCACCATTTCTATGAAGCTGAAGAAAGTTCTGCCTTCTGTATTATGTACAGTTAAAGGAGGATTTTCATTGGGATGGAAGCTTGGAGTATATCATCATCCTTCATAGCTTTCAAAAGTCTGTTAGAGGTCTGAATACTAATAAACTCAGTGTCCACAAAGCTATGAGAGTGTGGTGCCGTTCACACCCTGAAGCTGGAGTGTTTCCTGACATGCAGTCAAAGCAGGGTCCACACACAGACCAAGGGAGTGGAATTGGTTCTTGAGTAGGAAGAAGTAACTCTCTCAAAATTTTTGGTGTAATCACAGCACAGACACAGACACTTATCTGTGGTATTAATATTTCATGGAGTGGGGACAATTAACTAAACAATGTCTGAAAATTCTCCTTAGAATGTTGATAATAGGAGAAAAAAGGATGAAAACCCTATTTCAAGAGAATTAGAGGATAATTTTATTCTTAAGATATTGGGAGCTTATTTCTTTTTTATCTCAGAGTGTTAGATATGCCATGGTATGTACTTTCAATGTTTCTGATCATCCAAAAAGATTCTGCAGGATATCCTAGATCATTGCTTTCTGTATAGAGCAATCCTAATTTCAACAAGTCAGGTCCAGAAATCTGTTACCTTACTGAGGACTCGGAAGGTTTGATAATCAGTCCAGGTTTAACAAATTCCAGGTTTTAACAAATTCTCACTGTAATGTACCAATTCCCCATGCTTCCATGGGTTAAAAAAAATGACAGTGAACTTGACTATTCCTTTTGATGGTTGTATGTAACTCTATGTTCATTTTTATGTTTAAAAATCATGATTTCTTTGACATTTAATTTGATTTTTTGTAATTCGAGTCCTACTTAATATTCTTGGCCTTTTGTTCTAAATGTTTATTTTTCATTATGAAAATTGATAACAGTATGTATGATTTCCAGAGTATTCAATTTGCATTGTTTTCATTTTTTACTATTTCTTATCCTATATACTGATATCATGTTTAAATAAACTATATGCTTATGCGATAATTAGATGCAGGTAATTAACTCTTGAAAAGAGCTCTTAAACAGAGATATGTGTCAGTCCCTAAAGAGAATTATACTACTGCTATGGTAAAGCTTTTATTAATAAGTGTACATATCATATATTTAAAATGAGTAATGTTTCTTGTTGAGAACTCTCACTAAACAGGAATTGCTCTATTGATTTTCACTCTTCTATGGCAGTATATACTGAATATGGAAACATTTTCACTGTGAGAAATGAATCATTTTTGGTTTGTAAGAATTCTGTAGAGGAAGAAAAAGAAATCAATAGAAATCAAATACCAAAAACTGTTTAAATAACATGAGAAACAAACAGGGAATATATAAATAAATGATATGGATTATACATTGTATTTTTTTGCTGAATAAATTGATGAGGACTAGTAGATTCTATTTTAAGGTGTACACAAAAGTCTAAAATCAAAGTGAAATCATTAACCAAAGTAGAAGAAAGCTTTTATCGTGTTCTGCAAACACAATTTTTTGCTCAGTATCTGTCTGAACATTGACTGTACATTGAATTAATCTTTTAAAAACAGAAATGTACTTTGTAACTACAATTATTATATTTTTTTTAGAGAGCATCTAGGGAATCCGCATCTTCCTTCCTCGTTCATTCTGTTAAAAATCATGTGATGTTTTGAATGCAACTCCTTACTATAGTCAATGTTTTTTATCTTAGACTTTTCTACATTTTACTGCACAGGATTTGGTAGCACGGGGAGGGCCTTGCAGTTGATTTGTGGTGGCTGCCCAAATGACGTGTTGATTGAGCAACAGTCAGTGTGATAGACTCCACGATGCATGGCCATGTCAATAAGGACTTTCTAAAGTATCCTCCCTCGGCCCGTTCTCTCAATCACTTTCTATTCCCTTGCCTTGCTTAATTTATCTTCCTAGAAGTTCCCATTATATGAAATTACATGCCCTTACTGTGTATTGGTTCTTCTACACCAATTTATCTTGCCCATTATTGTTTCTGTAGGACTTATTGAGGCATTGCCATTTAGGAACACATAATAAATACATGTAGAATAATACAAATAATTGACTACAATCCACATGTTCTATATATGTCTCTAAACTATTATTCAGAACTCAATTTTTAAAAATTTAATCTTTTTAACTTTCATTGGAAATTTAGTCTCTTAAAATTCTTATTATCAAAAGACATTTTAGCAATCATATCTTAATTCATATGATATCTGGGACAGGTTAAGTTTTCTAAAAGTAGGACCTGTCTTTATACATATAAATACATTTGTATACTTGAATAGGACTTAGCTATGCCTTCTTGTTCGTTCATTTATCATTTCAGAGGCAGTGAGCTGCTACTTAGGAGATAAAGACAGGCAGAGGATCCAGTGTGTAGACTTTAGTCCTTTTTTTTTTTTTCTGAAGTCCTTAGAAGTAGAGTCTGAACTCTGACTGTGAGAAAAAGCAAATTTCATCATCTACAGGAGGGCTTTCAAGTAAATTACATGCTGAAGAAATGAAAGCAGTTATTGTAAGCCAAATATGACTATTGTATATTCAGGAGGAATCTTTTTAGATGAACATCAGTAGCAAAATTCACTATTTTCATGGTAAAATTGAATTGTTTCTACCTATAAAATTAAATATTTTAGAGACTGTAGTTCATTACTACTTTATTCTGTATTCATTATCTTAATCACATTGCATGTACTGAGTATTTCAGACTCTATATTAGCCACTCCAAATAAATTGATGACTAATTCATTGTCCCTTACTTTAAAGATGGTTAACAGTGTTATCAATAAAAACAGGGTCAGGCTGGCGCCATGGCTCACTGGGCTAATCCTCTGCCTGTGGCACTGGCACCCCGGGTTCTAGTCCTAGTTGGGGCACCAGATTCTGTCCTGGTTGCTCCTCTTCCAGTCCAGCTCTCTGCTGTGCCCTGGGAGGGCAGTGGAGGATGGCCCAAGTGGTTGGCCCCTGCACCCGCATGGGAGACCAGGAAGAAGCACCTGGCTCCTGGCTTCGGATTGGGACAGCACGCTGGCCTCAGTGCACTAGCCATAGCAGCCATTTGGGGGGTGAACCAACAGAAGGAAGACCTTTCTCTCTCTCTCTCTCTCTCTCTCTCTCTGTATAAATCTGCCTGTCAAAAAAAAAAAAAACAAACAAACAAAAAAACAAGGTCATTTATCAGATCTTAGAAGACCAGAATTCTGGTCCTTGCTTCTCAGTAAAATGAGGAGAAAAAAATTATTGGCTTTAATTTTGTTATTTGTAAAGTTAAGGATAAAAAAAATGCCATATAAATTCACAGAATTGTTGTAACAACTGGCATAGAAGATATAGGAAAAAAGACTCTCTTTTTATCAGCTTCTACCCCATGTTCAAACTATCAAAGTGGAGCATTTTGCACATGAGCCAGTTTACTCACCATGTTGCACACTGAGGGTGATATTTGTGTCTCAGTTTCATTTGTAATCCTTTGGTAAACAGTTAGGGCCAAATGTGCGACAGTGCTTTAGAGCACTCCAGTGGTTGACTTAGGAGTGATTTGACCTGAACTCCTTTCGTTCTCTTAGACCTTTACAGAACTCTGCTTGCCAGGTTATGCAATGATGGAAAGACGACAGTTGTGAGGAACAAACCCCTGAAAGAACAAACAGCAAGAGACTGTCCAGTTTTGGATACTGAGAATTTCCACAATTTCCTGTCATCCTTTTCCCTCCTGTGTCTTTCTTCTTGTTCTAAACAAAGTTTTCCTGTTTTTACCAAAGGCCAAATGTTGCCCTTGACCTATGTGTACCTTCCCCTTTCCTTCACTCTTTACTCTGAACTTTTGCTGTTGGCTGTTATTTACTGTGTGATTTATTTTTTATAGTTTGATGTTTTTATTTCACTTTTATTTTAGTTGTAAATAATTTTAAACAGATTCAATATAATTTGTAGACACATAAGAACATAAAGATGCTGCCTTCCTCCCTCCCTCTCACCTTCCTAGCCTCCTTCCTTCTATCTTTTTTTTTTTAGTTTTTGAGATAACATATTTTAAATATGCATAGCAATAAAAAGGCTCAAGACTTCACTGAAGAAGAAGTTCAACAAGTAAAAAGCAAAAAAACCCTAGTTTAGTGGAAACACAGATAATGGCTATAAACAATAATTGAAATTATAAATGACCATCCACATACAGTTTTTTGGCAATTAGTCATTCATGATTTGTTTCAATGAAGTAGAACCAATGAAAATGTAATATCTAAATATTTCCTGTGTGGTCACAAAATAATAATTAACTTCATTTTGAATTTAAGCCATTTCCTCTCAACAGTTTATGCACAGGAATATAATTATACAGGATTGTTCCCATCAGTCCATAAGGGCACAGCATGTCCTTGCTTCATTGATTTTACAGAAAAAGAATGAAATCAACAATCTACATGCACTGCTGTGATCAAGTCCTCTGCTTTGTCATTAAAGTTTCTACAAGAAGTATCTGTGATTGTTAGATATTCTTTCTCCCCTCACAATCTTTCCTCAAAATCTCCTTCAGTCAGACTTTATTTTGTTCCTACCACTGAAAAAATGCTCCTCTCAAGCCACCAATGACATGCACATTATTCCAAATGAATGGTGAATTCTTTTTTTTTTAAGATTTATTCTTTTGATAGAGAGTTACAGAGAAAAGGAGAGACAGAAAGAAAGGTTTTCCATCCACTGGTTCACTCCTCAATTGGCTGCAACAGCTGGAGCTGCGCCTCTCCAAAGCCAGGAGCCAGGAGCTTCTTTCAGGTCTCCCATATGGGTACAGGGGCCCAAGCACTTGGGCCATCTTCCACTGCTTTCCCAACCATACCAGAGAGCTGGATCAGAAAAGGAGCAGCCAGGCCGAGAACCGACACCCATATGCTGGCACTGCAGGTGAAGATTTAACCCACTACAGCACAGCACCGGCCCCAAACGGTGAATTCTTTACTTCTTTCAAATTCTTACTAGGCTTCTCAGAAGCATATGACATATTTGAGGATTATTTTCTTGAGGAATGATCCTCTCTTGGCTTCTGAGAATCCTCACTAATCAAGTTTCCTTCCTAATTCTTGAGCTCCGTAGGTTTCATTTGCTAATGACTTCAATGCTTTAGAGTGGCTCTGAATTCTGTCTTGTACCACATTCTCTATTGAAAACACAAATGCCAAGTGCAAATGAATGACTTCCAAATATGATTCTCCAATCCAAGAATGCCCTTGAGTTCCAGATTCCTTCATAAAGTTGCTGATCTCTCAGCATCACTTCGATGTTCATATCTTATAGATGAAGTTTGGCCATATAGCAATCTTCTCCAATTCTTGATCTTTCTCTATCTCCGTACATGGCATTGCCACCTCTCTGGTTATTCAAACTGATAATAGCTTATGCTTTAATACTGTAGGTCACCCTTTCATGTCTACCACCATTGGTTTTTTGTTCCTACCTACAGAAATGAATCTCAAATCCACTACTCTTCTCATTGTCTACTCTTGTCTCCACTGTTGTCTTCATCGTGAATGACTACAGTAACCTGATGGCATGTCTCTGCTCTCACATTTGCCTCGTTACAGTCTGTTCACAAGTCAGTAAATGTAGTACTTTAAAATTTAAACAAAACCAAAATTATCAGTGAATCTTGTTTATTTCCATTAGAATATATATTCAAGGAGAGTAGATATTCTTTTTTCATGTTCATTGTTATCTTCTGTTTCTAGATCAATAGATAAGACATCATTGATGCTCAAAAATATCCGTTGATGAAATGACTGATGAATATATTTTATTTTTTAAAATATTTATTGATTGATTGATTATACAGAGAAAGAAGCAGAGGTGGTGGCAGGGGCGGCAGCAGAGGCAAAAGCAGAGGGAGAGGGACAGGGAGAGGGAGAGGGGTTGGTCTTCCATCTGCTGGTTCCCTCCCCAGTTGGCCACAATGGCCGGAGCTGCGCTGATTGAAGCCAGGAGCCTGGAGCTTCCTCCAGGTCTTCCACTTGGGTGCAGGGGCCATCTTCTAGTGCTTTCCCAGGCCTTAGCCGAGAGCTGGATTGGAAATAGAGCAGCTGGGATTCTAACCAGCACCCATATGGAATGCCAGCACTACAAGTGGCGACTTTTACCTGCTACACTGCAGCGCCGGCCCCGAATATATTTTCTAAGAGAGTTTTGCTATGCAAGAACTGAAAGTATTGTCACTAGGAAGATGGGTAGGAGACCAGGATTTCCTCCCTTGTCAGCAGTTCTCTTACTGTCTCCTCTGGCATCTTTCTTCCTCTGTCTCAATGCCTCTGCATCACCATCTCCTGCTGTCTGCCTCTTTGTTTGCTTTTTCTTAGCTGGTTACTGCTCTGTCGGTGCTTTAATTAAGTTTTCACTCCATATGCTTCTTGTCTCGAAGGAAATAACTTGTCTGTAATGTTCATCAGTAGGATGGGCCCTAGGGAGAGAGGAGTTTGTCCCGTTAAATGATTTTTAAAACAAAGGACATTTGCTAGGGGATTCAGCATATGCCCTGTCCTACCAACCATTTCCTGCTTTTCACATGGCCTGGAATTGAATTCCCACATCACCCTAGTCACCCAAAAGCTTTTGAAAGTAGGATGTGCAGAATTTGAATTGCTGCCATAGCTTCATTCTGAATTACATTTTCTTCTGGCTAGCCCATCACATATTTGACTTCTGTGAACTGAAGTCTCTTTTTCATTCATGCTGCCATTATGTCAGGTGATACACATATAGAAAATATTATATGGAGGCTGGCATTGTGGTGTAATGGTTTAAGTTGCTGCCTCTCTGCAATGCAGGCATCCCATGTGGGTGCTGGTAGCTATCCCTGCTGCTCCACGTCTGATCCAACTGTCTTGTAATGTACTTGGGAAAGCAGCAGATGTCCCAAGTACTCGGGCCCCTGATACCCATATAAGAGAACTGGATGAAGCTTCTAGCTCCTGGCTTCAGCCTGGCACAGCCTCAACTGTTACAGCCACTTGGAGAGTGAACCAGTGGACTGGAGACATCTCTCGCTCTCTCTCTCACTCACTCCTCTCTCTATAAATATATATTTTAAATAACTTTTTAAAAATCTTTAGAAAACACTATATGGCACGTAGGAAACACTTAAAATGTGATGTAATAATAATTATTAATTTATTGCTAACATAATAAAGAATTATCTTAGGACACTTTCATTCTATATACTGCAGACATAGTGAACTCTGTTGCTACCCAGTCTATATTTATTCATTTTACTCATAAGGATAAGTGATGTTAAAAGCCTTTTTGAAATCCAGACATACTATATTTACTCTAATCCCCTGACTAGGATGTTAATGGAAAGAGATACTCTGGGTCTCCTGAATATGTTGTCTCGTGGGAACTAGCTACAGTTCCTAGTATAGGAAATATTTTTAACTATGGAGCATACAGATTTGGGTAGCATTTGAAGTTGCATGTCATTTCAAGTGATCAGAAGATTAGGTTCTTAAGAAGGAAAAATGCTCTTTCTTTTGCAGACTGAAATAATTCCTTTCCAAGTCTATTAAATTTCCAGAAATGTCACAATGTTATACCATGGTGGACACTAGGAAGTACATGAGGACTTCAAATAGTTCATAGAAAATAGAAGTTAAAAATACAAAATTTAAGCTTTATTTCTTTTTTTAAAAAAAAGATTATTTATTTGAAAGGCAGAGTTACAGAGGGGCAGAGAGAGAGAGAGAGGTCCTCCATTCGCTGTTCACTCCCCAGATTGCCACAATGGCCAGAGCTGTACCAGTCCAAAGCCAGGAGCCAGAGGGTCTCCCACATAGGTATAGGGGCCCAAGGACTTGGACCATCTTCTGCTTTCCCAGGCAATAGCAGATCGCTGGCCAGGAAGTGGAGCAGCTGGGACTAGAACAGGCAGCCATATGGGATGCCAGCACCGCAGGGGTCAGCTTTACCTACTAAGCCACAGTGCTGACCTCTAAGCGTTTTTTCTTAACATGAACTCATAAAGTACTAGACTCCTTTGCAAGCAATGATATCAACTAGTCAACCCCAATAGAGCGGAGAGACCTGGAAATTTAACCATGCTGACACAGACTTGTTCTTATCACTAACTGAAGAAAAATAGCTTCCTTTTGAAAATAGTTTAAATATAAGAAATGGGGTGCAGCACTGTGGCATAGTGGACTAAGACTCCACCCGCAGTGCCTGCATCCCATATGGGCACTGGTTTGTGTACTGCCTGCTCCTTTTCCCATCCAGCTCTTGGGTATGGCCTAAGAAAGCAGGAGATGGTCCAAGTGCCTGGGCCCCTGCACCCACATAGGAGACCCAGAGGAAGCTCCTGGCTTTGGTTTAGCTCAGCTCCAGCCATTGCAGCCATTTGGGGAGTGAACCAGCAAATGGAAGGCCTTTTTCTCGTCTCTCCCTCTCTCTGTCTGTAATTCTACTTCTCAAATAAGTAAATAAAATCATTTAAAAATATTATGAAACAAAACGAAGGTTCTAGCTTTGCAGTGCAATAGGTTAACCCAGTGCTTATGCTGGCCTCCCATATGAGTACCAGTTTCCATCCTGGCTCCTCCATTTCTGACCCAGGTCCCGGCTCATATACCTGGGAGATCAGTGGGAGATAGGTCCAAGTGCTTGGGCCCCTGCACCCTTGTGATAATCCTGGATGGAGTTCCCAGCTGCTGGCTTCACCGTGGCTCAGCCCTGGCCGTTTAGGCTGTTTGTTGAGTGAACCAGTGGATGAAAGACCTCTCTCACTGTCTCTCTGAATTTCATATAGAAGAAATATTTAAAAAAATAAACAAAAGTCAAAAGAAGCCAATTAGAACTATAAGGTGGTTGCCTAATGTCTTCTCATTTGAATATTCACAAACTTCCCGGATAGATGAATGACCAGGAAGAATGTCCTGTGTAGAAAAGGCTTATCAGCTGATGCTTTCCTACCATTTTTCTGCAGAAACTTTGGCTACTTTTCTGAAAGTACTCTTCTAAGAAACAGATGATAATATTCCTTGGCCCTCCTAAAAGTAAATGAGCAAAATGCCTCGAACATTGCACAAACCTGTTGTCATGACCTTTGGTCTTTTAGTCCTCATTTTCTTGGACTGTACAACTTCTGCTTTTTGTTGGTGTTGTTTGTGTGGTGCTTTGTCTTTAGGATCATACTAATAAAGCCATATTTCATTGTCTCCTGGTACAATTCTTCAGAAAAATGTTTCAGGATCTTAATCCTTCTTGCTTAAAATTTCCCTTGAAATCTGTGATATTTTCTGTAGCTGATTGAGTGAAACAAGTTTGGTATTCATTGAGTAAAAAGTTCTATTTTTTTATTTTATTTAAGTTATACAAGTTTCATGTATTTCATATACACAGATTTAGGAACATAGTGATACTTCCCATCCTACCATTCCTCTAGCTCACACCCCAGCACTTCTTTCTCCTCCCTCAACGATTCCCACTCTCAATTTTTACAAAGATCAACTTTTACCTTACTTTATACTCATAAGGTTAACCCTATGCTAAATAAAGAGTTCAACAAGAGTGTGAAAAAAAAAAAAAAAACACTGTTCCTCTGCAGAAGAGACAAGGGCTTTAAACAATCATCGAATCTCAAAATGTCCATTTCACTCCAATACATTACATTTTAGGTACTCTATTAGTTACTCCAGATCAGGGAAAATATGATTACCTGTCTTCTTGGGGCTGGCTTAGTTGCATCCACTTTGCTGCAAAAGACAGGATTTCCTTTTTTTTTTTTTTTTACTTCCTTCTTTCTAATTTGTATCCTTTTGATTTCTTTTTCTTGCCTAATAGCTCTGACTAAAACTTCTAGGACTATATTGAATAGCAATGGTCAGAGGTGGCATCCTTGTCTGGTTCTAGGTCCTAGGGGAAATGCTTCCAATTTTTCCTCATTCAATAAGATGCTGGCCATGGTTTATCATAAATTTTCTTGATTGTATTGAGAAATGTTTCTTCTATACCTGATTTGCTTAAGGTTTTCATTATGAAAGGGTGTTTTATCAAATGCTTTCTCTGCAACTTCTGAGATAATCATCTGGATTTCATTCTTCAGTTTGTTACTGAGATGTATCACATTGATTTGCAAATGTGGAACCATCCCTGCATACCAGGGCTAAATCTCACTTAGTCTAGGTGAATGATCATTCTGATGTATTAGTTGGATTAGAGTAGCTAAATTTTGTTGAGGATGTTTGCATATATGTTCATTAGAATTTTTTAAAATTTATTTTTTTTATTTTTGATAGGCAGAGTGGATAGTGAGAGTAGTGAGAGAGAGAGAGAGAAAGAGAGAGGTCTTCCTTTTGCCATTGGTTCACCCTCCAATGGCCACCGTGGCCAGTGCATAGCCCTGATCCGAAGCCAAGGGCCAGGTGCTTCTCCTGGTCTCCCATGCAGGTACAGGGCCCAAGCACTTGGACCATCCTCCACTGCACTCCCTGGCCACAGCAGAGGGCTGGCCTGGAAGAGGGGCAACCGGGACAGAATCCGGTGCCCGGACCAGGACTAGAACCCGGTGTGCCGGTGCCGCAAGGATCTATAGCTCTTTCTCTGTTGTATCTTTTTTGGTTTGGGAATTACGATGATGCAGCCTTCTCAAAAGGAGTTTGGGAGGATTCCCTCCCTTTCAGTTATTTTGAATAGCTTGAGAGAAGTATTGGCGTTAATTTGTCCTGAAATGCATGGTAGAATTCAGCAGCGAAACTGTTCCTGGCCTTTCCTTTGTTGAGAGGGTTTTTATTACTGATTTAATTTCTGTCTTATTTATTGGTCTGTTTAGGTTTTCTATGTCTTCATGACTCAATTTAGGTAGGTTGTATATGTCCAGAAATCAATCCATTCCTTCTAGGTTTCTCAATTTGTTGGCATATAGCACTTTGTAGTAATTCCTGATGATTATTTTTTATTTCTGTCATATTTGTTGTTACATTTCCACTTTCATGACTGATTTTGTTGATTTGAGTCTTCTGCTTCTTTTTTGTTTTGCTTGTTTGGTTTTGGTCAATGGTATATCAATTTTATTGTTTTTTTTTTCCTTTTTAATCATAGGTGAGTAAGTTGTACAAATTGAAATGTCTATGGTGCTGGCTATTGTTTTGTCTGTTAATTCTTGCTCCTCTTCAATTAGGACATGAACAAGAATGGTCTTTTCCTTGCATATTGCTTTGTATGGTGTGCTCCTGCAGGCTTCATCTTCAGTATCATCCTGTTCGTTCTTAAAATTAGTATCTATCTCTAAACTGGTGATATCTTTGGGACAATGTCCCTGAAAACTTTTCATTAAGCATCAGTAACACCATTCTTTCACCCAAGCTTCACTAGTAATTATATATATATATATATATTCTGGTTCAATTTTAACAGAATTCATGATGCTCTGTTTAGGGTTCTTTTCATACTGATGAATTAGTCTTCCTAGTGTCTATATCCTATTTAGACATGATATAACAAATTGACATATTTTGTTACAAAAAAGTTGAAGCCCATGAAGTTTTGTTCTTTATACACACTTTCTATAATTTTAAAAGGTTAAGTAATTTATTTTTAAGTCAGAGTTACAGAGAGAGATGGATACTCGAGGATTTATGCAAAGACCAAGAGAGACGGATTCCATTGGTGGTTCATTTGCCAGATGATGACAGCAGCCGGTGCTGGGCCAGACCGAAACCTGGACACAGAATTTCATTTTGGCGTCTCACATGGGTGCAGGGGCCCAAGTATTTTAGCCATTTCTGATGTTCTCCCAGGCCATTAGCATGGAGCTGGATCAGAAGTAGAAGAGCCAGGCAATGAACCAGTACCCATATGGGTTTCCCCCATCACAGATGGCAGCTTAACCAGCTATGCCTCATGGGTCCCTTCCATAAACTGAAGACATACTCATAGTACTTGATGTTTCTCTCTTTATAAAATGACTTTTTAAAACTTTATTATACATGCTTCTTTATTAAAATCAGGCAATGGTCTGATAATAATACATCTGCCTATTAAATACCTTTATGTTAGACTTTACTGACAGGACCTTAACTATTTGGAAGTAAACTTTTCCACAGAAGAGGATGAATGGAAATGTCATTTGCTTCTCAGACTTGATAGTTGCTATATCAAGTGGATTTTTACATGAATACTAAATTAAAAAATATTTTAGTACACAGTGACTTGCTTTTGTTTTATTATCTTAGCATTATTGATCCTGAAGGGACAGTGGAAAAATGCAGCAGCTTGCCAGGAACCAAGCCTGGCAATATTGAGTATCTGCCCTGCACAGGGAGTTCTTTTTCAATCCCTGCAGCCAACCATGAGGGGCAGCAGCAGAAAAACCAAAGAGCGAGGGGTTCTGGCATTGTGGAGTGGCAGTGGACATGCCACCTGTGTTGCTGGCATCCCATGTGAGCAGTGCTTCATATCAAAGGTGCTAGACTTCTGATCCAGCTCCCAGCTGGTGCCCTGGGAAAAGCAACAGAAGATGGCTCAGTGCTTGGGCCCCTGCACTCACGTGGGAAACCGGGGTGAAGTTCCTGCTTCCCAGCTTCAGCCTGGCCCCGCCCTGGGGAATTGCAGCCACGTGGGAGTGAACCAGCAGATGGAACACCTCTCTTTTTTATCTCTCCTTTCTCTGTAGCTCCGATTTTCAAACAAATTAAAGTGTGTGGATCTAAAGTTCTTTTTGTCCCTGTTGTCAGATACCAAGTTAGACCCAGTGTATTGCAAGATGACCGTGTGAGAGCTCTGTTTAAAGCTTCTTCAGTGTGTAAAATCTAAAGCAACTACAGGAAAAGAGAACAATTCCGAGGGATAGTGTATGCATACAAGTGTCTCCGTGTGGCCTCTTCCCAGGCTTAACAATCAAGGACTTTAGAACGTGGAAGTCTGAGGAAACCCAGTGTAATTCTTTCCACCTCCTCAAAATCTGAGCTGAAGGAGCGCATCAGTGGACGATGAGAGTAGAGGGTGACAAGACTGAGGACCCAATGTTCACTTCCCGGGCTGGTGGAGAGTGAACAACTGGTTCCCAAAGCAAACAAGGGGCTCTTTCCAATTTACCTGATGACTTCTGGCCAAAGCAAGGCACTGCCACAGAAAGAGTGAGGTGGTGATGGTGCTCAAAGGGACCTGAGGAGGAAAGAAAAAGCAGTTGGGAGTCAATTTAAATTTCCTTTCTGGATTTCAGAAGTTCAACTGTGTGAACAGTGATTACACTTGGCAGGATGATTTGTTATAGCACAGCTTGTATATTATGAATGGGGAAAATATTAGCATCATTTACAGTAATATTGCCTGTGAATGACAGTGTCCTTTAGTACTTTGAGGCCTATAAGATGCATCTAAAAAGTGCTACTGTGGAAAATGAAAACTGCTCAAAGAAGTGGAGGAGGATGGGGGGAGAGCATGTGGTTTTCCTTTTTGATTGATTGTTGTAATCCCTTTGGGGTAGCTGAGGGGCTGCCATGTTTTCTCTCGACTTTATTAAGCATGGCAGTGCGTGCTGGACAACTTTAATCCTACAAGAGTCCTACTGTGTTGCTAGCACTTTCACAGAGCTTTTGGGTCCTGCTTTCCATTAGAATAATTAATTACATTCATGTTCTTTTTTGTTACAAGTCGAATGTTTCTGGATATTTATATCTGCATTGTATTTTAAGCCTGTGTATTTGTTTTTTGTAATTTTTTCTTGGAGTTCTAATTATCATCCTTGTCCATCTTGTAAGTGTCATGTCTACATCATCTTCAAGACCCCAGCAAACTATGCCATCTTCTACTCCTTTCTGACCTTCTTCGAGTATTTCCAACACTCAGAAATCACAAGGGACTTTATTCATCTTGGGCCAGTAGTGGCTGTCATGTTGTGTCAATGGAACTTGAAAGGCATATAAATAATATATTTTTTTTAATGGCTGCTACAGCCAGTGTGCTGCACCAATCCGAAGCCAGGAGCCAGGTACTTCCTCCTGGTCTCCCATGTGGGTGCAGGGGCCAACCACTTGGGCCATCATCCACTGCCCTCCCGGGCCACAGCAGAGAGCTAGACTGGAAGAGGAGCAACCAGGACAGAATCAGGTGCCCCCCTGGGACTAGAAGCCGGGTGCAGGTGCCACAGGTGGAGGATTAGCCTAGTGAGCTGTGGCGCTGGCCCATATGAACTATTTTAATATAAAGTTATTCTCTTTTTGGAATACCATTAGATTAATTTATAAAGGTGATTGATCCATATGGGAAATTAGGGTATATTTTCATTGGATGATCAAGCAAAAATTGACAGCAGCAATGATGGTAATTTTTATCAAATACATCATTCTATAGTTGAAAACTTTATGAAATAGACTTCTTCATTTTCACTAATTCTATGGTTTAACCTTTATCTATAGTCTGAAACAAGGATAGGAAAAATGCTAAGAAAGTTTATTAAAAACAGCTTTGGTACACTGTTAATATATTCCTTATGAAAGATAAGTTTCATACTTAAATATCCAAAATAAACACTCAGGAAATAACTGGAGTGAAACTATAGGCAGAGAAAATAAAAATAAAACATAACAAAAATAAATAATATTATGAATGAAAATATAGGTAAGAAGGGAGATCTGAGAAAAGGGCATTTAAGAATGGAATGCAAGTATGAATAAAAACTAAATACAATATTTTGTGCACTTAATATCTGTTCATTAATTGTTATTTTTCTATAGGAACTGTTTGAAATATGTATTTTCTTAACCTTCTCAGTTCTCTTACATACTTTGACATATCAGTTATGATTATATGCTATTGACATTTAAATTGTTATGACACAAACAGCAGTTATTAATAAGGGGTTTCCTGGTTCTAAATCCAGATATCTCGTGGCCATCTTCTTTTTTTTAAATTTTTCCTTATTTACTTGAGAGTTAGAGTAACAGACAGTGGGAAGGAGAGACAGAAAGAAAGGTCTTCCTTCCACTGGTTCACTCCCCAAATGGCCGCAACAGCCAGAACTGCGCCGATCAGAAGCGAGGAGCCAGGAGCTTCTTCTGGTCTCCCATGCGGGTGCAGGGGCCCAAGCACTTGGGCCATCATCTACTGCTTCCAATCTAGAGAGCTGGATTGGAAGAGGAGCAGCTGGGACAAAACTGGCACCCATAAGGGATGCCGGCGCTGCAGGTAGAGGATTAATCTACTGCGCTATAGCACTGGTCCAGGCCATCTTCTTATGTTTTCTTCCCAACACCACAAACACACATCCCCTAACGAATTTGTGCTTCCCTAAATAAACTTCCTCCACTATGACAAATTAACTGTGTTTGCTCCTCAGTTGCAGGTTTCTATATTTCCTTTCTTCAAAAGACACTCGTATGTTTTTTTCTAATTCCTGATTGTCTTTAGATCCCATCCTGGACAAAATTTCAAAAACATCATTTCCTAATTAAGTTATTACTATATTCTCCTTCTCTGCTTCCAGTCACAAGGAACTTCTATAGAAATTTCCTGTATACTTGTCTACATTCCTTGGTGGCCTAGCACCTTGTGTATCATGTTTATAGACACATATAAATAAATGAATACTGTCTGTGGAGTCAAAATTAAGTAAATCCATTTATTGTATGTTTTCTGAGCACCCAATATAGAGTAGGCACTATTGTGCATCAAAGATTGTCAGTAACCCATTTTCTTATCCTCAATGCAACTGGCAGAGAGTTTGAGTATGCAGGCAATTATACTAAAATGTGAACTGTAAGATTCATGATAGAGTGGCAAAATAATAGATGGGACAGAAAGCAAAGTTATATTATATTAGAGGTCAGGATTCCAAACAATCAAGATAGTAGGTGCTTGATAAAAAGGAGTAATTTTTTTGATTCTGTAAGAGAAGTATTTTTTTAGCTTTTATTTAATAAATATAAATTTCCAAAGTACAACTTTTGGATTATAGTGACTTCCCCCCCATAACTTCCCTCCCACCCACAACCATCCCATCTCCCATTCCCTCTCCCATCCCATTCACATCAAGATTCATTTTCAATTATCTTTATATACAGAAGATCAATTTAGTATATACTAAGTAAAGATTTCAACAGTTTGCACCCACACAGAAATACAAAGTATAAAGTACTGTTTGAGTACTAGTTATCCTGTTAATTTGCATAGTACAAGACATTAAGGACAGAGATCCTACATGGGGAGTAAGTGCACAGTGACTCCTGTTGTTGATTTAATTGACATTCTTATTTATGACGTCAGTAATCGCCTGAGGCTCTTGTCATGAGCTGCCAAGGCCATGGAAGCCTTTTGATTTCTCCAACTCCAATCTTATTTAGAAAAGGCCATAGTCAAAGTGGAAGTTTTCTCCTCCCTTCAGAGAAAGGTACCTTCTTCCTTGATGGCCTGTTCTATCTACTGGGGTCTCACTCATAGAGATCTTTCATTTAGGTGCTTTTTTTTTTTTTTTTTTTTTTTGCAACAGTGTCTTTGCTTTCCATGCCTGAAATACTCTGAAGGGCTCAGAACTGATTCTGAGGCCGGAGTGCTGTTAAGGACATCTGCTATTCTAGAGGCCGGAGTGCTGTTAAGGACATCTGCCATTCTATGAGTCTACTGTGTATTCCTCTTCCCATGTTGGATTGTTCTCTCCTTTTTAATTCTATCAGTATTAGCAGACACTAGTCTTGTTTATGTGACCCCTTTGACTCTTAATCCTATCATTATGAACAATTATGAATTGAATCTGATCACATTGACTAGTGAGATGGCATTGGTGCATGCCACCTTGATGGGAATGAATTGGAATCCCCTGACATATTGCTAACTCTACCATTAGGGGACTTTTATATTTATATTCCCACTCTTATATTTAATGGGGTTCTCTTTTAAGTTAAATTTAAACACCTAAGAATAATTGTGTGTTAATTAAAGAGTTCAACCAATAGTATTAAGTGGAACAAAAAGAAGACTAAAAGAATTAAGTAGTAAGTTGTTCCTCGACAGTCAGGACAAGGGCTGATCATGTCATTGTTTCTTGTGGTGTCTATTTCACTTCAACAGGTTTCCTTTTAGGTGTTCAGTTAGTTCTGACCAATAAGAGAGAGTATATGAAATTTGTCCCTTTGGGACTGGCTTATCTCACTCAGCATATTTTCCAGATTCCTCCATTTTGTTGCAAATGACCTGATTTCATTTTTTAGTGCTGTATAGTACTCTATAGAGTACAGATCCCATAATTTCTGTTGATGGGATTTAGGTTGATTCCAGGTCTTAGCTATTGTGAATTGAGCTGCAATAAACATCGAGGTGCAGGCAGCTCTTTTATTTGCCAATTTAATTTCCTTTGGGTAAATTCCAAGGAGTGGGATGGCTAGGTTGTATGGTAGGGATATATTCAGGTTTCTGAGCAATCTCCAAACTGACTTCCATAGTGGCTTCACTTTCCTGACTTTTTCTTTTGCAGTACAGAAACTTCTCAATTTGATGTAATCCCAATTGTTATTTTTGGCTTTGATTGCTTGTGTCTCTGGAGCCTTTTCCAAGAAGTCTTCTGGAGGTAAATGAGGATAACAACACAACATATCAAATCTTACGGGATATAGCAAAAGCAGTGTTAAGAGGAAAGACTATAGCAATAGGTGCCTATATTAAGAAATTGGAAAGGCACCAAATAAATGAGCTATCAACACATCTTAAGGATCTAGAAAAACTGCAGCAAGTCAGACCCAAAAGTAGTAGAAGAAAAATAATTAAAATTAGAGAAGAAATAAACAGAATTGAATAAAAAATTACAAAAATCAGCAAGATGAAGAGCTGGTTTTTTGAAAAAATAAACAAAATTGACACACCATTGGCCCAAGTAACTAAAAAAAGATGAGAAAAGACCCAAATCAATAAAATCAGAAATGTAAAAGGGAATGTAACAACAGACACCACAGAAATAAAAAGAGTCATGAGACATTACTATAAAGATATAGTAAGTATATGAGGATATAGTAAGTAAATGAGGCTATAAAGAGTTGTATGCCAGCAAACAGGGAAACAGGGAAATCTATCAGAAATGGATAGATTCCTGGGTACATACAACCTACCTAAATGAAACCATGAAGACATAGAAAACCTAAACAGACAAATAAATGAGACAGAAATTGAATCAGTAATAAGTCCCTCCCAACAAAGAAAAGCCCAGGACTAGATGGATTCACTGCTGAATTATAGCAGACGTTTAAAGAAGAACTAACTCCAGTTCTTCTCAATGTATTCAAAACAATCATAAAAGAGGGAATCCTCCCAAATTCTTTCTAAGAAACCAGCATCACCTTAATTCCGAAACCTGAAAACGATGTAGCATTGAAAGAGAATTACAGCCTGGCACTGTGACTCTCTTTGCTAATCCCCTGCCTATGGCGCCAGCACCCTGGGTTCTAGTCCTGGTTGGGGCACCGGATTCCGTCCTGTTTGCTCCTCTCCCAGTCCAGCTCTCTGCTGTGCCCTGGGAAGGCAGTGGTATAGTGCTTTTCCCTGCACCCACTTGGGAAACCAGGAGGAAGCACCTGGCTCCTGGCTTGGGATTGGCTAAGCCTTGGCTGTGGCAAACATTTGGGGAGTGAACCGAGGGACAGAAGACCTTCCTCTCTCTGTCTCTCTCAATCTCACTGTCTGTAGCTCTACCTGTCAAATAAAAAAAGAGAGAATTACAGACCAATTCCCTTGCTGAACATATACGCAAAAATCCTCAATAAAATTCTGGCCAATACAATGCAACAACACATCAGAAAGATCATCTACCCAGACCAAGTGGGATTTATCCCTGGTATGCAGGGATGGTTCAGTGTTCACAAATCCATCAATGTCATACACCACATTTACAAACTGCAGAAGAAAAACCATATGATTATCTCAATAGATGCAGAGAAAGCATTTGATAAAATACAACATCCTTTCATGATGAAAACTCTAAGCAAATTGGGTATAGAAGGAACATTCCTCAATATAATCAAAGCAATTTATGAAAAACCCACAGCCAGCATCCTTTTGAGTGGGGAAAAGTCGGAAGCATTTCCATTGCTATTCAGTATTGTTCTGGAAGTTTTAGCCAGAGCCATTTGACAAGAATGTGGTTTTACACAAAATTTTTCTAAGTTTCTGAAGTTTTTCAAGAATTGCTTTATTTGGTTGGGGTATATTAGTGAATAAAATAGACCTAAACCCCTGAATTTACAGTACTTTTAGTTTAAGTTTTTCATTTTATATTCCTGTTCCTTTGATACCTGCAAATCCCAGAAGAAAGACAGTTTTCAGTAGCTGGATTCATCAAATGAAGCTCATAAAATCCAAGTGTACTTTAAAAAGTTCATGAAAAAAATAGATTGAAAAGATTTATTTTGGTGCAAAAAATGTTTTGAAATTCATACTTTTTTTCTTTTTTTTTTTTTTTTTTTTTTTTTTTTTTTTATTTTATAAAGCTTTTATTTAATGAATATAAATTTCCAAAGAACAGCTCATGGACCACAATGGCTCCCCCCCCACACAACTTCCCTCCCTCCCCCCACCCTCCCCTTTCCCGCTCCCTCTCCCCTTCTGTTCACATCAAGATTCATTTTCAATTCTCTTTATACACAGAAGATCAATTTAGTACATATTACGTAAAGATTTCAACGGTTTGCCCTCGCATAGAGACATACTTTTTTTCTAATAAGAATCTCCCCTGAGCTTTTTTTGACTCACCAAATAAAAAGATTTCATATTTTTGCAACAAAGTAAATTATATTTTTATTTTATACATTTAGCAATATTTTCATATTGGCTGCTTATTTGGATTATGCCCCACATTCAACCAAAATAATCTGACTTGCATCAAACAAAAGCAGCAATAACAGCATTTTCAAGGGCAGAATATAGCCTGCCTTTTGTATTAATAACATCTGCATTGAATAAGTGATCTCCTTAGCAATATATATCATAAAATTTCAGCTGAAACCCTTGTTCTGATAAATTCTTCAACACATTCCAAAGCACTTCCTAAGTCTAGTAATAAAAATTATATTTTTTAAAATAAGTGTTATCTTTTGATATCATTTTTCAATGAACTTTTTTTTAGAAAATATTCAAAAGGCAGACAGAGTGAGGGAGAGAGGGAGACACACACACACACACACACACACACACATACAGAGAAACACATGTTCTCATACGTTGGTTCATTCTCAATTGATCACAGCAGAAGGGGCTGGGCCAGGACAAAGCTAGGAACTGGGAATTCAATCCAAGTCTCCCACAAGAATGAACTCAATCACTAGAGCCATCACCAGGGTCTGCCTTAGCAAGGAGATAGAGTTAGGAGGTGCATTTGGGTATTGAACACAGGCACTCTGATATAGGGCATGAGTATCGTAATGGCTAAGCCAAATGCCAACCAGCAACTTCTCACATTCAAAGATAGAAACTGGACTTAAGCACAAATGATGTTTAATTATTTCATAAAATATTTATATATCTTACATTTCTTATTCTTTGATGGTTTAGAAAATTAGTACATCTGAAATAAAGACGGTTTTATAATTATGTTGGCAAATTTGCCTCCATGCATCAAAAGGGTACTTTGTAGCATTGTTTGCTTTTAAAAATCTCAGTGTTTAATCATTGCATTTTGTAATGCACCAGAATATAAAGAAACCTATCTGTTGTTTCATTTGAAAATAAAATGGGGTGGTGAATGAAAATTACTAGTGAAGAAAATATAGACTCCTTGGGAAGAATAAAACAGAATAGTTCTAGCATTTAGTAAAGAAAAAAATCTCACTTCTAAATAATTTCTAAGTTAGGCTCTATATTACCATTGTAACTTTGTAACTGTGGTAAGTTAAGCCCACTACTATTGTGTGGTTTTTTGTTTTGTTTTGTTTTGTTTTTTACTTTTGGTTGTATATTTATCACCGCAGTTTTCTAACAGTCTCAGAAATCAAATAATATTGTTTAGTCTATTGCTGCTGGTGACTTGACACGTAGAAATTACTCATCTCCGTCTGAAGAAGCGAGTTATTTGCCTTTGCATCCAGAAGATCTGGATTTGAAGGTTTTTTCTTGTATTAGAAGTTTCGTTTCTTTTCACAGTTTATTTGAATATAGGAATGCTGAAGACCAAACAACAATGCTATTCTATCATTTTAAGGAATTTTAACTTCCATATCCACAAATATGGGTAAGATTTTAGTAGGAAATCATGTCCAATAATCTTTTCCCCTAAAAACTGGTAACTTTAGAATTGATCACTACAAATATTCTAAAATGTCTATAACATCTGATTTGGTATTTTCAAAGATTATGATGTGGTAAGGTGAAGGACTTAGGAGATCTGAAAAGCAGCCTAATGTTTGGCGATAGGAACCTTGAAAAGTTCAATAATTAATACCACTATTCTTAATAATCATCATGGAAGACTGACACAGCATGTTCACTTTTAAATGCCAAAGAAATAAAGTAGCAAATAAATGCAATACATATGTCCACACCGGTTCACACGAAAATTCAAAAAATACTGATTTAATTCCTAAGATATTTAATTCCTCAGTAGACACCTACAAACATGATCTACCTTACTATCCTGGCTTCATCCTTTCTGTGTTTTAACTGGCATGAATGCAAAAAGAAAATAGTACTCTGAAGATTCAGACCAACGGTTTCTGTATTAGAGACAAAGTGTACATTATAAAGTCAAATAATTTTCTTCCTGAATTGACTGAATCCTTCAAAAGGGAATTGATACTGGAAAGGAAATAGAAGAAAAGAATTTTGATATCTTAGCAATGTATTATATCTTTAGTCGTTCAAGGGAAAAATTAAATATAATGTTTTCTAAGATCTGAATTTCTCTAAATTCATGTCATTTGAAAATATTAAAACATTAATGTTTTAATAATTTGTATATGAAATCTGAAAGTATAAATTAAATCTCCTTTTTTGACTTTCTTTCTAGAGACAAAGGGAGACAGAGGTCTTCCATCTTCTTGTTCCCTTCTCAAATGGTCTCAGTGGCCAGGGCTGAGCCAGATTGAAGCAAGAAGCCCAGAACTCCATATGGGTCTCCCACGTGGGTTGCAATGGCCCAAGTCATTTTCCTCTGCTTTCCCAGGCACATTAGCAGGGAGTTGATTTGAAAGTAGAGCAGCCAGATCTTAAAGCAGTTCTTTGATATGGGATCCTGTCATTGCAGGCTGTGGTTAACCTACTGTATAACTTTTAATAATGTATAATTTGTATCTGAAATTCTGAAAGTATAAAGGAAATCTGTTTTTTTTATTTTAAAAGTCAAATGGATCAAATGAAAAGATCAGGTTTTAGTGCACAGTAGATTATTATTTTTCTAGGTGTTTTCTTATTTTAAAGAGAGAAATCATAAATATGGCATCAAATATTAAGATAAAGATGCTAGATTTTTGCTATATTTGATGATTAACTTTTCAAGAACAATATAAAATACGGAAATGAGTATTCAAATTAGAGATATGTATATTTCATTGGAGTTTAGATTTTCAAAAATAGCAGAAATCTGTTTTCCTGATGGTCATATAGAAGAACAGGTCTATGGGGGAAAGGATTATAGAAAGACTAAGGATTTTCTGAATAATAATGAGTTTTTAGGAATTTCCCTTTGGAAGGGAAAGTTCACTTTGCTTTGTTAATAATTCTTTCCTATATAAGTAAATGATTTTTCATGATGATATTCCTTATGCTGCTTTCTAGCAAACATCGTTATGACCAAGTGAGGAAGTAGAGAGGATTGGGAAACAGGTCTTTGTGGAACTGTACCTATGGAATGCATGAAATCTATCCTCTTTATACTAATGAAAAATAGGGAAAGGGTTTAAAAAAAGAACTCTGATGAAAAGTTTTCCATTCACAAAAGGCAAGTGTGAAGTTGAGGTAGGAAGATTCTAAGTATGCTTTGAGGAACAGAAAGAAGTTAGGAGAATCAGAGGACTGTGAGGGAGTCTAGATTGTCTCCTCTGTTGACTTGACTACCTTTCTTGGTTTGGTTTGGTTTGGATTCATTGAGTTCATTATGGTGCTTGGCTGGTGTTATGGTAGTAATGGAACTGATTTATATTTGAAAAAGACTACTCTGGCTGTTCAACAAAGGCGTGAGGAAATAGAAGCTGCGTATTTTTAAGGAAACTCTTTGGGTACTCTCAGTTAAAAAATAATAATGATGGGGCCAGCATTGTGGCGTATCAGGTAAAGTCCCTGCCTGCAGCGCCAGCATCTATATGTGTACCAGTTTGTGTCCCAGCTGCTCCAGTTGCAATCCAAAGCTCCCTGCTGGTGGTCTGGGAAAGCAGCAAAATGTGGCGCAAGTGTTTGGGTCCCTGATACCCAAGGGGGAGACCTAGTTGGAGCTCCTGGTTCCTGGCGTTGGCCTGGTCCAGCCCTGGCCATTGTAGCCATCTAAGGAGTGAATTAGTAGATGAACGATCAATCAATCAATCAATCACTTTCTCCCCCCCACCCGTGTGTGTGTGTGTGTGTGTGTGTGTGTGTGTGTAAAACTCTAAAAATATAATGCTGGCTTTAGTGTTGGAAATTTATAAACGTGAATAAGAGTGAGCATTATGATAGAGTGGGGTAAGCTGTTACTTGGGATGCCCACATCCCATATTGGAGTGCCCAGGATCAATGTCTTCCTGCACTTTTGTACAGCTTCCTGACCCAAACATTTGGTTTCATGTCATACGTGTAGGAGTGTAGGAGACCCAGTTGGAGTTCCTGACTCCTGGCTTCAGCCTACCCCAGCCCCAGCTGTTGAGGCATCTGGGGAGTAAACTAGCAAATTGAAGATTTCTCTCGCTCTCTTGCTCTTGCTCTCGCTCTCGCTCTCTAGTTCTCTCTCCCTTTCCCCCTCCTTCTCCTCTTCCTCTCCTCCCCCACCATATCCCTCCCTCCTCTTTCTTGTGTGTGTCCTCCTTTCTGTCACTCTGGTTTTTAGATAAATGAACAAATAAATCTTTTACTAGTGGATATAATTTTGGTATCTACAGGTGGTTAAAAAAAAGCTAAGATTTGCTTATGGATTTGATAATTCGGATACAATTGAAAGACAATACAAGTGTTACTCCCCATTTTTCCTTTGTGTCCTTTCACAATGGTTCTCTTCACCAAGATGTGCTGTGTCAGAACGCCAATGATTTAGAATAGTAAGGAGTAAGAATTTTTTTGTTTGCTTTAAGCTTGGTTCCCGCAGACTGTTCCTATTTGAATTATCAATATGGCATGCTTTTAGCAGAGAACCATTCCTTTCCCCAAATTTTGCTCTAGTAAGAGGCATACAGATCCACTCTATCTTATATCTGTGCAATCAAAACTTTTGTTAACTCATCTGTTGCCAACATCTATGAGGCTTCAGTCTATCATCAGGTGGTTGGAAATAGTGTTAATTTACTTCAAATATCTGTTTGCTTGGATGTTCTTTATGGGAGGTTTTTGAGCTCTCCTGTACATCAGCTTGTATTAAGCAGCCTTACAAGTCCTTTAGATTTACGTGAATTTAACAGTATCCAATGAAAACACAGTTGGGCCTACACGAGCTCACTTGACAATTCTTACCCAAAAGATTATTATTGATGAAACAGGAATCTTTACAATTTATCAGTGATGAATGCTTATATAATTCCTCTACCTAACACACCAGTGACTGCATGATGCCATAAACAAGAGTGTCAAATTGTTAAGTCAACAACAGGAGTCACTGTGTACTTACTTCTCATGTGGGATCTGTCCTTAATGTGTTGTCCAATGTGAAGTAATACTATAACTAGTACTGAAACAGTATTTTACACTTTGTGTTTCTGTGTGGGTGCGAACTGATGAAAGATACTTTAGTTGATTCAGAACAGTAAAATTTAGCCCAAACCAATTGATTGATGACTTTAATTTTATGTATTAATTTTTGAACAATAATTTTATAGTAATTTTCTTTAATTTTTAAAAGAATTAGATATTATAATATAGTCCACTACTAAGGATTAATATTTAATTGAATCCTCAAAGAGAAAATGATTTATAACAGAAAGAGATAAATAAAATAAGATTAAAAGATGGCTTGTCAAGACGAAAATTTTCTATACGGCATGGTAGTAGAGCATGGGTGAATATGCAGCAAATAAATTGCAAAGAATTTTGCATGTTGTATTAGAAGACTCAAATATACCCTGAGACACACATACTCACACAAACCACAAACTGTCATATAAAAACATACATTTATTTCATTGGATGAAAATCTCACTCTTCTAAACATTTCTGCTAACTTTCTGTTTCTGCACTCTGACCAATCCAACAGAACAATTTAGCAAGTGGTGAAGAATACCCCCATAGATTTTGAAATTCCTGAGTAAGGTTTTGAGAACTCACTCCTTTCAGGAGCACTTGCCACTGTACATAGAGATATATTCTAGGAGAGCATAATCTGAATTTAAACTGAATGTCTATTCTAATTGTAACACATATTAGCAAATTTCACTTTGGTTAAGATCCTCAAAATAATAAAGATTTCTAATGTATAGTTGTTGAGAGTACTGAAATGTCTTTCCTTCCTCTTTCTCTCTCTCTCTCTCTCTCAACCAAATCTGTAGGAAGCTTGAATAAATGGGCCGTGAGTCAGGCTATAAAGAAATCACTTGTGTGCATCTGTTGACTAGCAAACTGCATAGGAGGAAATGAAGTAACCCTTCTAAGCCAATCTCTGAAAACTCATACTTGTGATGGAAAATGTCTACTTTAGGTTATCAGAGTTCATCAGCAAGCAGACATGGTTTTATTAAAAATTAGGAGACCAAATGATATATTTTCTTATCATATCTAAACATCCTGGCTGCTACTTGGTATCAGATTCCCATAAAAGTACAGAAACTAAATGATAGATAACTATTGGAGCTTATTTTATTTCCACAGAAAATTTAATTTCTGAGAATTACATTTCAGGAAGTTGGTCCTGACAAATATATGAATTAAAGATAGAAAATAAGTAATACATGTGGTAATTTAATTTATTGCTTTGCAAGCTACTTCTGATACATCTCAAGGAAAGGAAATTATTTTAATGTGTGTAGTGTGATGTCACTCAGATTATATCTGATTTTAGTGAAGCAAGAGAAACCAAGAGGAGGCAGGGAAGCTAGATTTACAGGAATCAGGAAGAGGAGTTCATGAAGTATTAGAGGGCAGGTTGAATATCTGATTAGCTTAAATGTCTTATTTATGGTTATTTATATTATTAAAAATAAGTTGGGCCAGCGCCATGGCTCACTAGGCTAATCCTCCGCCTTGCAGTGCCGGCACACCGGGTTCTAGTCCCGGTCGGGGCACCGGATTCTGTCCTGGTTGCCCCTCTTCCAGGCCAGTTCTCTGCTGTGGCCTGGGAGTGCAGTGGAGGATGGCCCAGGTCCTTGGGCCCTGCACCCCATGGGAGACCAGGAGAAGCACCTGGCTCCTGCCATCGGATCAGCGTGGTGCGCCGGCCACAGCGCGCCAGCCACGGCGGCCATTGGAGGGTGAACCAACAGCAAAAGGAAGACCTTTCTCTCTGTCTCTCTCTCTCACTGTCCACTCTGCCTGTCCAAAAAAAAAGTTGATATAGCCTTGTAGGGCTGATATCCTATTAGCTAGGAATATATGTGTGTGTGTGTGTGTGTGTGTGTATGGAACAACTAGTGAGGATTGCACATTATTACCTTATTCTCCAGTAACCTCTGGCTACCTGTATTCATTTTGGCTATTTTTCTAATTTGAGTTACCTAAATTTTATTTCCGAGAAGTAATGAGCTGTCATTATTTTTGCTTCTATGTAACAGTTTTTCCTTTTCTGTTAAGCAACTTTAATAAAACCATTTAAGTTTATAAAGTAAGTTTTAACTCACCAGGATATGTTGACATGGATTTTTGTCTCTCTGGACACTGAAGCTGATTGAGTGTCCTGATCTCTGGCCATGAAGAAGTGATCTTGTAAAAACTGAAACCTGTGAAACGTTTTGTCTCGAAAAAGTGATCACTTCTCATCACAGCATACATGCAGTATCCCTGTGTGACTAGGCACGTGGATTCACTGGTTACTACACCAAATCTGAGGCTGGAACTACACACCCAAAATGGGGAGAAGAAAGGTCTGGAGTACGTGGACAAAATCACAAAAGTACAGGATCTTTATTTTTTTTAAGAGTGAGAACTCGTGTGGCTCAGGTTTTGAATTATTTCAGGAGACGAAGGAACTGCTGACTAAAACCAGCCTCGTGATTTTAAATTTTTAATTCTTAGAACAACGTGTGGCACATCTAAATCAAGTAGTAAATATTTCATAAGTGAATGAGTTTGTGATTAATTGAACAGTGAATTAATTTATGAAGCTATCAATGCCAAAAATCACAATGAAGAAAATTTCTTCTCAGTCTATGCTTTTCTATTGGCATTTTGATTTAATTTTTAGCTTCCTTGCTTGATCCTTTCAAAATTTCATGGGTTGATTTTACTTATTGCTATACACTTTTTGCACATGATAAAAGTGAAGCTAAAGGACAAATAATGATGTGGCCATGCAGAGACAACCAGTGAACAATGGAACTCAGATTACAGGGTTTTATGCCTTCAGAATATAATCTTTCCCTTTCTTCTTACTACTAAGAAACTTTCTATCTATAAAATGATCATATAGCTGAGGGAAATAAAAAATACATTGGAAATTATGAAAAAGTTTTCATTTTTTTACCAAAATAAACTTGTGTATCCATTCCATTTCTCCATAAACCTTTTGAAGTACCTCTGTATATATGCATGCAGGCAGATACATGTGTGAATTCAAATATTAATATTACTATGAATATATTGGTAGATTCCTACCAATATATTTATCTACTGATATATACATACATTTGTCCTCTCCTAAGTGAAAGCCAAAAGTATCAATAAATATAGACATATTTTATATTTAAAACCCTATAAAAGGATACTATATTATAATTAGTCTCCCCTGTACATTCTGCTATGTGAGGTTACTCACATGGATTCTTTTTTTCTTTTAGTCTAATATAATATTTGATATTCTATAAGAAAATACCATGTATTAAGTAATCTGTAACTTCTATATAAATGAACTCTGAACACAGAAAACTAGCTCTGGTCTTCTCCCATATAATCTTCCATAATTACATACACTACTAATTCCTTTTTGTCATATGGTTCTTTTTAAGTCTGTGAAGTCTTTAAAGACATGGAAAATACTTCTCATAGGCCCGTGCCCCTCACCAAGCCTAACCTAGTCTTGCATAATAAATGTTCTCAAGTAAGTATTGGTCAAGGTAGTTGTAAAAGGCTCAGTAACATAGCTTTTCACATTTTTGTTAAAAAGCTGTACAATTTCTTTCTTTCTGGTTTATTTTGAAACAAAGACAAAGGCAGCTGCAACAGCCTTGGAGCTATTGCCCTTTAGAATAAATTGCAAATGTAACCCAGTATTGTATGTTTTATACTGAGTAAAAATCCATAAGCCTTAGAAATTTCTTAGATAAATATAATAGGTACATTCACAGAAATACACTGCTGCTTTGGACTCTCTTACATGTTTTCACAATTGTTTTTCTAAGCCCTAATTATATAGGATTCTACACTATATCATGTCTCAAAGAATGATACAGATCCAGCCCCAGCATTGCCAGCACTGGGCAATTTTGAGACTGGTACTCACCAAAGAAAGCCGATTCTGTAACTTGTTAATTTTTATAAATTTTATGTATAGAAAGCAATAGAGTATTTTCTATTTTCATTCTAATATTTTCTAGGAAATTTTTTCTTCCTTTTAAATTTTGAGACATCTAATTTCTTATTTCATGTACAAATGTATCAAGGCACATCTGCCCCCAGCGTCCTCTATTCCACCATTAATCTAATTAGCAATAAAATCCTGGAAGATGCTTTTGTACAATGGAAAACAATATAGTGTTACTTCCTGGGGAGAAGTGGCAAGGGGGCTATGTTGTGTTTAGTACTTCGATAGCCTATAAAGAATCTACTAGGCCAAGGGGATGAATCTTGCCTGAGGAGAAGCAGTATCCCACAGATATCCATAGCCCTGGTTTGGTTGCTAAGGAAAATGCCACCATAAAAACAACTCTGCAGGGCTCTCAAATTAGAGATGCCATCAGCCATTACATTAATACCAGCACACTTTAACTTAATGAAATGCATTTCATGCTGTTATCACAAAATGCCCTTGAGAGAAGTGATACGGCATTAATGCAAATGATACAATAAGCAGAATTGTATTGTTCATTGATTTAAAAACTAACCATATTCTTTGTGTAAATAAACAAGTATCAGTACCAAATTAAATTTAGAACAAATTTAAATTTGGAACTCATACCTGTACCCTCCTTTCCTCTGCTTTCGTGTATTGTTGGATGCAGTGAATTATGTATAGCTTATGTTCTGGATGAAGCATGCGTTGTGCCTGTGAGTTTGGGGGATAAACATTTGTTGATGGATCCCTGAGTAGAACCAGGTGATAAGACAACAGGATCAAAATCGCAACACAAAACTGGCAGGTAGTATGTTGTTTCTAAAGTAGGTTCATGTATATTTATATTTGTTAAGGATTTAATATTGATTCTCACAATACATTTGCAATGCAAGGTCCTTAATATCGAGGAATCTTGTCATTTGTGGGAAAATGGAGCACCAGCACAAATGCCATCACACATGATAGGTGTTGTCACATGCATATGAAGTAGGTGACTCAGGCTTGTTAGATTCTCTGCATCATCGAAAGATGCCATTCATGACTGCATTACTGAAGCACAAATGTGAGAAAGTTTTAACAGATGGTGGTGAGCAGAACCTGGGAAATATCCAGCTTTTACAGGCTGGCACTTAGCTCAAATGACAGGTAACGGATCTGCTATTAGATTAAAAAATAATTAGGGCTCACCTTGAAGTGTCATGAGACTCTCCAGGTTCTTACATGACGAAGCGATGGATATGAACCCCGCAGGAAGATAGGCTGTGTGTTTGTGTATTGTTTAATAACATCTCACATGTCTTTGCACTGTTTGAAGTATTTCTTGAGGAAGTGCTTGCCAATCTAGAAAAATCTGAGAAGTCTTCCTGAATAACCCATAACCAATAGAAGTAAAACATTGCTTATATGCAACTTGGAGTTGCTTCGATGATGGTGTGCCAGATGAAGACATATATTTGAGGCTTCATTAGATGAATTGACATGACATCAGAGGAAAGAGTGACCTTTCAGAAAACTGCTGATCCACTCCATCAGCCTTCCATGCTGGAACACCAGTTACTAGTAAGGTCTCTAAGGGGATCTTTACAGTGTGGAGATACACTGCATGTCAGGTTCAGCCCAAGTAAGAGATACCCAAATTTAATTGGCTGTGTAGCAGAACTGGCTATACAAGTGGATCTTAATGGCAAAAATGTAGTGGTGGTTAGCCATGAATAATTAATAATAATCCCCTTGTTTCTGTAATTGCCAATCTACTTATTGGTTACATATTTTGAATTAAAAAAAAATATCTGGTTGGGGGCTTGATTCTAGAGTCATGCATTTGACAGTGATAATGTAGCACAGTTTTCTATGAAAATATAACCACAGTCTTGGTCTCATAGACACACCTCACTATGCTTTGTAAAACAGAATTGATAGATTCATCGGCAGCTTCCTAATTCCTAGCTGATAAGTGAACTGAATCCTTTGAAAGGTGCTGCCAGATAGTGCTATTTAGTGACAGGCCTCAAATGTATACTTCCACTAAGATTTTTCCTGGATGATTCAAGTTTTTCTGTAGCAGACTAATGGATGTCTTTAATCCTTTTTAAGCTGGCTATAAACTGTAACACATTGCTGACTCTGCAAAAGGATCCATAATAGAGTCGTATATCTTTTCTTATGTGTATGGTTCCAGGATTCGTTCATCAGCATGATGCCTGATTTTTCTAGGTCTTACTGGGGCTTGCAGCCAATTTTAATGGAAGCTTTTGGGAGAAGAAAACGTTCACTGTCAATGCCATATGTATCTCAACAAATGAGATCCATAACTTGATGTTGTTTTGTGTGTTTGGCAAGCATTATATCAATTTGACTTAGTGGTCATTTCAGGTCTTCTGTAGTGGGGAGAGACCTAAGAAAATCTTGAAATTAACTCACATTTGTTGCTGGCACAGTATATCCAACTGAATCCAGAATCAAAGTAGCATTTGGCAAATTGTAAAGTTCCCGGTAGCGTGTTGGCTACAACTCTTTTCTCCTCAGCACAACTGACCTGACTCCACAATTCCTAGTCTTTTAAAAACCTGTTCTTTGCTTTTCAGAGAAAAGGAATCCTGACAGATCAAAGAGGGTCAAGATGATAAATAGCTCCAGACATTAGCCTTCCAGTGGTGATTTCATGTTAATAACAAATCCCTAGAATAAATGCCTCAAATTAATGCCATGAATTATTAATGAAAGCACATCATAAGCTGTGTCTAAACACTCGCATAGCACTTTTGAAGATGGAATTGCTCTCTATGTCTTTCAAATATTTCCAGCGACAGGACTGCCTACACTAACTACTTGTAAGGACATGTTCACATATTTAAGAGTATCAATGAAGGTGTTAATATTTTTTCTGATAGTAATATTTTTATATACTAGTGAATAAACATTAATACTGACTCAGGATACCCTGGGAGTATTAGGATTTAAATATTGCTCCTTCTAATCTTAAAAATGAAACTATTTAGATGAACTGATTATAAGTACAATGCAAACAAGAATGAGTGTGGAAAGATGTTTATAAAGGATATCCCTTAAATTTTTTATTGTTTGTGAGCATGTATATATGCATACATAGACACACATATATGCACATATATGTTATGCAAATATGCATGTATTTATAACTGAATATATATGCAAATATAAATACATAGACATATTCAGAGAAAGAATAAAATTATCAAGAATTGTACAGAAATCTAAATATCAAGGAAATATACATAAATTTCTAAAATATTTACATAGTCTTATGTAAATGAGAATATGATCAGAAAGTTATCTGGTGTTTCTCTTTCTCACACATATACCCAGCTCCATTGTTCTTTTTATTTATTTTTTTAACAAATATAAATTTCCAAAGTACAGCTTTGGGGGGAAAAAGCCAGTGTAATCCATTGTTCTTATAACAACAAGTATAAGAAGAAAAATTTTGGTTTATCTGAAAAACCCTAATTTTAGTAAAAGCATATGAATTGATAATTCCAACTTATTTTTCCTGTGGACAGATTCATGGAAGTTCCCTTGGAATTTCCTATGATGTGTTAGTTGCCATTTTTAAAGAGATTGTTATTTCAAAATATGATGCACTAGGGACCCACGTTGTGCATAGCGGCTGAAGTTGCTGAAGTTGCTGCATATGGTCCCAGCATCCCATCTGGGTACTGGTTCATGTCCCAGCTGTTCCACTTCTGATCCAGCTCCCTGTGAATGGCCTGGGAAAAGAAGTGGAAGATAGTATAGTTATTTGGATCCCTGCCAGTAATGCAGAAGATCCAGATAATGTTCCTGCCTCGTGGCTTTGCCTGGTGCAGTGCTGGCTGTTGAGGCCATGTGGGGAATGAACTACCAGGTGGAAGATAGATTCATTCATTCATAGTCTCCCTCTCCCTCTCCCTCACCCTCTCCCCCTGTTCCTGTCTCTGCCACTCCCTCTCTTTGTACTTCTGACTTTCAAAATAAATAAATAAATCTTAACAAATGGAAAAGAATAATGCATCATTTTGACATGTCTTTAAATATCAATCTACCTTAGAGAATAATTTAAAACTGTGATTAGAACCACAGAAAAATAAATAGAATACCTCGAAAACTTGGACTCTGAGAACTTCTGCATATTTTATGACCTTTTCATACGTCTTGCTCAAATGGCCCCTTTAAATGAACGCTAAATAGGTTTGTGGTTAGCATTTTTCTCTCAGACTCATTTGTTCCTGGCAGCTCTCGGTACTTAATAGAGGTGTGTACATTTTCAGCGGTGCACTGGCAGCATTTTGAGCACATCAATACCTGTCAGAGCCCTCCTGGGAGTGTATTCTGGTCGTCATGTGAGATGCACATTGTTAACACTGAGTTTGGTAACTCTTGTCAACAATCCAAGAAATGTAAAATCTTAGATGTTTCCTTGGAGAAAAGAAGACACAAGTTTGTATTGACAAATTAAGCAGAAAGAACTCCGATACATCCTCATTCCTTTTCTTCAGTCAAGGTGATAAGTACAATATGTGACATTTGAATCAGTGTGGCAGAAAGTGAGACTGCTCTATTATTTGCCTATTTTTTTTCTGCCATTGCCTCACTCAGTTATGAACATTGTGTTTAAATCTTACGTGACATTGATGCTACATTGTAAAAATGAGGTCCACCAGATGGAATACACCAAAATTATTGTATTCCTGGGCTACAGTTACATTAAATTAAGATGTGCATTGCAGAATTGCTTTAATATCTTGAGTTACAATTTAATGGTTTCAGCTCTATAACCTAGGTCAATTTTATTTAAGTAATATGCAGTAAACACCTACTATATGCAGGACATTCCATGAGACAATATTAAATCTAATATTTTTTTAAAAATCATGGGAATTTTTTTGAGCACAATAAAGTGAGCACTCTTTGTCCTATTATTTTATCAAATATTAATATAAAACCTTGACAAAAGCACTAGATAAATATTAGAAGACTACAAAAATTAAATACTACCTGATGGATTGGGAGGGGTCATATTATGAAGTGCCACTGAAATAACAGTTAATTTGCCATTTAAATTTACCTTCATAGTATTTTCCAACCTGGTCTCCCAGCAACTTGAAATGGTGGGTGCATATCAACGCAGAAAGAGAAAGCTTCAAGAGAACTCCACTATATCGAATTTATGGAGTGGGAAAGAGGATTTCAGATAGTAACAGTTGCTAAAATAAGAACTTTTAGTCAGCTAAAATTCTAAAGAAAGGAGAATATTCTTGATTAGAACAGTTAGGTTTTTTTTTTTTTCCTTTTTTATATTTAGGCCCTCTTGCCAATGGGCCAAAGCTATAGTCACAGTGGTATTAAGAGTTCTTCAGAGAGGCTTAAATAAAGCCCAACTCTCAAGAGTAATAAACATACTGGGATGAACACAGACACATAGACTAATAAATAGAATAGAAATGCTGCAAATAAATCCTTGCATTTGTGATTTTTAAGATGCCAGGAATATTCAGAGGGGAAAGGATGGTGTCTTCAACAAATTGTCTTAATAAAACTGGATATACACATACAAAATAATGAAATTAGGCCATTTTCTCACATTATATAAAAAATACAACTCAACACATATTAAAGATTTAAAGGTAAGACCCCGAATTTTGAAACTATGAAAATCAAACTGGGAAAAAATACACATGGCATTACTCTGGACAAGGATTTTTTCCCCATATGACTTTCAACGTACAAGTATCAGAAGTAAAAATAGACAAGTGAATGGAATCAAAATGAAAGGCTCCTGCACACAGCAAAATAAGCAATCAACAGAGTGCAGAGATAATGGTGTGATTGAGAGAAAGCTTTAAAAACCAAACATCTGATAAGGGTTTGCTATCCAAAATATGTGATGACCTATTAAACTCAGACTAAGAAATTAAGTAACCTGATAAAAAATGGGCAAAGAGGGGAGGGTGTTGTGGTGCAGGGGCTTAAGCTGTTGTCCAGCATGCTGGTTGGAATCGCAAGTACTCTGCTTTCCATCAGGCTGCCTGCTAATGCATCCTGGGAGGCTGCACTGATGGTTCAGATGCCTGGGCCCATGCCACTCACATGCAAGACTCAGATGGAGATTCAGACTTCTATTTTCTGCCTGATCCATCCCTGGTTGTTGTGAGCATTTGGGGAGTGAATCAGTGGGTAGAAGATTCTGTCTGTCTGTCTCTCTCCCTCTCTCATGTACTTGAAATTACATGAAAAATAAACAAGTAAAGGTTTAAAATTTTTAAAAATTGGCTGAAATGTAGGCATATGTAGTACTCATCAATAATACAAAGCAATAAGTAGTTTGGTTAAATGAATATCAAGTTTATGCTAATTTAATGAAATCAACTTCAAAAGTTTACAGGATTCCATTTATATAGAAGTCTCTAAAGGACAAAACTATTATGACAAAGATTAGATTAGTGGCTTACACTTGTACTTGACTAAAACGTCCCAGTACTGGCCGGCGCCGTGGCTCAACAGGCTAATCCTCCGCCTTGCGGCGCCGGTACTCCGGGTTCTAGTCCCGGTCAGGGCGCCGGATTCTGTCCCGGTTGCCCCTCTTCCTTCCAGGCCAGCCCTCTGCTGTGGCCCAGGAGTGCAGTGGAGGATGTCCCAAGTGCTTGGGCCCTGCACCCCATGGGAGACCAGGAAAAAGCACCTGGCTCCTGCCATCGGATGAGTGTGGTGCACTGGCCGCAGCGTGCCATCCGCGGCAGCCATTGGAGGGTGAACCAACGACAAAAGGAAGACTTTTCTCTCTGTCTCTCTCTCTCTCTCACTGTCCACTCTGCCTGTCAAAAAAAGAAAAAAAAGTCCCAGCACAGGGAATATTTTTGGGGTAATGGAACTACTTTTTAACCAAGTTGTAATGATTGTTTGTGTATATCTGTGTGTATACATATTTTAACAATCATAGAATTCTACAGGCCGGCGCCGTGGCTCAACAGGCTAATCCTCCGCCTTGCGGCGCCGGCACACCGGGTTCTAGTCCCGGTTGGGGCGCCGGATTCTGTCCCGGTTGCCTCTCTTCCAGGCCAGCCCTCTGCTGTGGCCCAGGAGTGCAGTGGAGGATGGCCCAGGTGCTTGGGCCCTGTACCCCATGGGGAGACCAGGAAAAGCACCTGGCTCCTGGCTCCTGCCATCGGAGGAGCGCGGTGCGCCGGCCGCAGCGCGCCAACCGCGGCGGCCATTGGAGGGTGAACCAACGGCAAAAAGGAAGACCTTTCTCTCTGTCTCTCTCTCTCACTGTCCACTCTGCCTGTCAAAAAAAAAAAAAAGAATTCTACAATGAAAAATAATTTATATTATACCAAAATATTAAAACATTAAATTCATTAAACAAAATGAACAAGAATTATATATTTTCATGATCTTGTTATTTCTTAATGTATATAGAGATATATTAAATGTCCTTGGATGTATATTCAGAGTTCAGGATGTTGGATACAGGCTACGGCACTACTTTCCAGTAATTTGAATTATGATTTAATAGAATAGTTCAGTGACTGCAGGATTGAGGAAAATTATACCTATAGTTAGATACCTACATATGATATATATTTATTATATGAAATTATATATAAATATTATGTATGCTATAGACATAAGTTTATAATATATTTGTTACATATAAGACTTTGCTTAAAATTAATAGATTAAACATTCATTACATAGATTATTACCCTGTATTTTAATATATAATATAAATTACATAGTTATATACATGCATATCACATATATGAGGGTCTTCAAAAGATCATAGAAAATGTTCATTATTTAAAAACTATGCAAATATTTCAAAATGCTTTTACACCAAAATAAACTTACCTTTTCATTATTCTAAGTTCTCATGTACTTTTTGAAGTACACTCATGTATACTCATGATGTGGTATATCCCAGATAGTATATAAGGTCTCTTGACTAAAATGAAGTACATATAATAAAGATTTCCTCATATATAAATTTGTAGGTGATTGAAGAAAATATATTAAAAATAGAGTGACTTCAAGTGCAAGCAAATCTAATAACCTGTAGCTGGTATTACAAACTATTAGCATGACTCATAAAGAAAACTGGAAAACTAAATCTTCTCCTATAGATATAAACCCCTGTAAATTCAGGAAATATTTAGTTCAGGTTCCTTTAACCAGACCTGCTGAGACATGTTCAGTGTGAAAAATTCTTGGGTATGAGTATACAGTACTTTAGTAACCTCTTTGGTCAGAATGCACATGACAATACGAAGAATGATGACACTTCTGGTTAGATATATTTGTTTCCAGCCTTTGTGTGGAACTTATTTCAACATGGGAACACTGTAGTTAACTTTTCTTTTTTTAACCTGTTTTACATAAAATGATAATCCATATTTGGGAGAAGTAAATACACCTCTATATTCTTGGAGAGTGTTGCCAATGTTTCAATTGTATATCCTGACGATTTTGATTTTCTTTGTAACTTTTTGAATAAGAAAAATTTCCATGTGTCTTTTCTTTCTATCATTTTGGAAGGTGTTCTTTATATGCTATTATATAAGGCGATGATGAGTCTCTCATCTTATTTCATCAGCCCAGCTTGCTCAGAAACAAAGACTTGAAGTTACCATAGAGAAAACTATCCTAAAGAGTCTCATTCTATTGGGCAAGAACCAATAGGGGTAAAATAAGGGAAAATGGAGATTGAAAAGAAAAGGATATAGTTAATCTTGAGGAGAAAAAGGGCTGATATCACCTTCCATTTCCGTATCCCAGGGCATCGGAAGATTTGAGCAGTGAGAGCAATCAAAGACTAGAGATAATATAACCTAAGAGCTAGAAAATGTGGCCAGGTTTTCTTTTCATGTCCATTTTCCTCCAAAATTTTGCATTATTTTTTTCCTTTTCCGGAGAAAATATTATCTTTAAAGAACTAAGGGTAGGAACATCCAAGGGAAGATAGGAATGGCTAATTTCTTGTCACCACACCTGGCTTTAAGCAAAATAGATTTCTACAGATTTCTCTAAGACAAAATCATCAGGTTAAAGGGGGAGACAAGCCTTAAACTCAAAGCTATACATAAGAATTGCTTTTTTTTTTTTTTTTTTTTTTACAGGCAGAGTGGACAGTGAGAGAGAGAGACAGAGAGAAAGGTCTTCCTTTGCCGTTGGTTCACCCTCCAATGGCCGCCGCGGTTGGCGCGCTGCGGCCGGCGCACCGCGCTCCTCCGATGGCAGGAGCCAGGAGCCAGGTGCTTTTCCTGGTCTCCCCATGGGGTGCAGGGCCCAAGCACCTGGGCCATCCTCCACTGCACTCCCGGGCCACAGCAGAGGGCTGGCCTGGAAGAGGGGCAACCAGGACAGAATCCGGCGCCCCAACCGGGACTAGAACCCGGTGTGCCGGCGCCGCAAGGCGGAGGATTAGCCTGTTGAGCCACGGCGCTGGCATTATGGAGTATGTTTTGCAGCATTCTCTTGAATATCTGTTCAAGTTGGGGATAAAAAGTAGTATCATCCACCAGTTAAATTGGAAATGGATGGATTCTCTTCATTTTCACACACTTACAGGAAATATTTATCTCAGGCATTTGTTGCCTCCATTTTTGGAAGCTACCAGTTTTTATCAAGAACATTTTGGAGAAGTTAAACTTGTTCTTGTCCACATGTATCTTGATATCAAAGGCCATGACCTTCCCCTTGACAGCTCAGTTGAGAGGACATAGGTCATTTGAGACATATTTCTAATGGATACTTCAGTTGTAATTATGCAAGAACTTTATACATATTCACCAGTAATGGTCTGTCCTTCATTTTTAAATATTGTCATTTAGGTCTCTTGAGTGTCTCAGGGCAAGGCTATTTGAGCTGTTAGTAGAAATCACACGATAAAATCTCTGCAGTTAATGTATACATAAATATTCCATATAAAATTATGGAATAACTTGTAGTTTTTTAGCTGAAACACTACAATACATTTAGATCTTTATATCTACATATTTACCTCGAGTGACAAATATGATAACACATATTTCATGTGGGAAAATGACTTGGGTATATTTTATTTGAAATACCAAGATAAGTTTTGAAGCTTATGTAAAGTCATATAATTTCAAATTCAGTTAGTTGAGGATTAGATGTATCATTTATTGATAGATTAAGACATGGAAAAGTTTAAATGTGATGAAATGAGGAATGTGTTTCTTTGATGCTAACTGTGCTAATGCAACTGTCTACATCTCAGAATCCATGTTAGCATCTCAGGGAATGAATCATCAGATGTTTGCTTATCCATTTCCCTGAACACATTTTGGTAATTTTCATATTGGAAACCTCAGTCTTTTTAATGCTTCCCAGATCAAATAACTTTGTGTATGGCAACATCATTAAATTCTGTAGCTTAAGATTAAAATGTGCTAAAATAATAACTTTCTAGGACATCTAAATAATACTAAAGACAAGGTTCAAGTGGGCTCCTATGAAACCGAATTTGGTAGTTGAATTCCAGAATGCACCTGGAAAATATATATTTATCTTTGAAAACCCGATTGGATAATTGTACACTGCTTTCTATAGCATCTAGATTGCAGGCAGACAAAATCTGTTTTGTACATCATTTATAAATTTCAAATTCCTTATTCAGCCCTCCATAAAAATGGTATTTTATGCTGTTTGAAAGCTTATGACATTATGTCCATTTAAATTTTGATACTGCACTGAGGTAAAATAAGTCATAGTGTTCCATAGTACAATGAAAATGGACAGCAGCAAAGAAGCAGAGATGGGATGAAGGGACAGGACTGACCAGTGACTAAGTAATGCTCCATTTCAGAAACTTGAGCTGAAAACCTTTTAGGAAACTGGTGAACATTATAGTAACTGAAATGTTTTAGGAAATCTAAAATGTGAGTTGTCACATCTTGAATTCATGCAAAAAAATCTGAAATATCTGTCCCTGTCCAGCTTGACATTCATTGGTCCATTCAAGCTGAAAAGAATAGATAGCCCTCCTAATGACAAAGGCATCCACACCCTCTCCACTACAGACGTTATCAAGACTCTCTCCCAGATTGAAATATACGTAGAGATGCTTTTCCTACTTTTTACATAACATTCACCCTCAATCACTATTAGCATATTTCAAATGAATGAGGTGAAGTTCTAAAAATTTAACAATCTTTCATTGTGTTGAAGGTCCTTGACAAAGTCAAAAACAGAATTAAAGTAATTAGTTTGCATCATTTAAACTTTTTTATCAGTTTGCAAATCAAAGGTTATAATATTTAAGTCAATTGCAGCAATATAAGTGAAATTTATCAAATATTGCTGACTACTTTTTTCAATCATTAACTATGTACACAAGTGTTATATAAGTACTTACAAATAATGAACTTTAGAAATAAACATTATCTCATATTGTATATCCCCTTTATGAAGTTGAGAAGTGGTATTCAAAATTTGGAGTCGTTTGAAGAAGTGACATGGAGGGAGAATCCAACAATAGAGAAAATATGTGCTGATTTGACCATGGAAAATAACAGAATAAGAGCAGATTAACTCCATTCCCAGGAGAGAGTTGGAGATTAGTTTGTAGTGGAAATTCTGCAGAATTGAGAGAGATGCCGTGGAGCAGCGTGGACAGTTCAAACATGCAAGAGTGAGCAAGGACAACACAGGTGATGCCCACAAGGGGCTGGAGGAGATGCCATCTTCTTGAAGCTAGATGAGAGATGAGAGAAGACTGTGGCATCCCATGTCACAGATGGTATTGCCTGAGGGAGAATCTTGCCGACCACACTGACTTGTAGTCCAGCCTGGAGCACTAATCCTGTGAAGGGAGAACACATGTCTTTCTCTCCATCCCCCAACAAGGGCATCAGACATTAGCAGGGAGAAAACAACATCTTAATGTGAGTACTGGCTGCAGCAGCTCACACAAGTGTGCAACTAGGGGGGCTTTATCGGAAGGATGAATCCATGTCCCAACTGACTTTGAGTATGGCCTGGAGTGTTGGCAGAGTTAGGGTACCCACTTAGACCCATGAGATTTCCTCTATCCTACTCTATCACTGATGCCTAGAGTCAAACTGCCAAGGTAGAGTACCAATAAGAGGCTAGCTCCAGGAATGCTCATGGTATCCGTGTGGATGGGGCAGGCTCGTATGGCTGAGAGTGAATCTTCTGCTCCTTATGACTGTGGGAGTCCTGTGCTATGACTGTTTGGTTTCTGTGACTGTGTGATAGGGCATATGGTATACCCTTGTCTCTGGGAAATTAATGTCTTTCTCCAAATGCTGAGTTCCCCGAGTGCCTGGTATGGTTCCATGCTCACATGGAGGACTGCACACAGACTCTGTGGTTTATGCTCCACTGTACATGAGGTGTGTAGCCATTGTGGGCTAACTCTGGGCATTGATCACCTCGGGCAGATAGAAGGTTAGGTTGTGATCACACCCTCAGTATGATTATATCCTCTCCACTGCTGTCAATAGGAGAAATGTACCATGACCAATTTGGGTGTCACTCTGGACTCTTGCCCCACCCTTGAGCACTGACAATATTAAGCTTTTTCTTTTTTCACATATATATATTTATAATTATATATAATTTATAATTATATATAATTATATATAATATAAAAATATATTTATAATTATATATAATATATATTATATATAATATATTATGTATATATAATATATGTAATATATATAATATATATATTTTTCATGTTCCTATTGCCAGATCTGGGGCACTCAGGGGGAATAAAAATTAGGTGATAATCAGCTTCATTAAGCATCCTAATGAATCAAAATTCACCATTCAAGTTTATTCTTGCATGTAACTCTACCTATCAGATAAGTAAGGGGTCTTCCCTCTTCAGAAAAAAAAAATGTAGCAACTATTTCTTATTCGGAACTCAATTCAACTTTTATATGTTAGGTGCATAACAACAGTCATTACAAAAAAATGATGACCTGATTTCTGTAGGACTTATATTCCACAGGAAAAAGAATTAGCCTCACATGTAATAAAAGATGTGGTCATCACTGAAGTGTATAATATTGAGATATATTAGAGCCAAATGAATTTTTGTCTGCTTAGACAGTGAAACCAAATCCAATGCTGTCTCTTTATCTTGTGATTCACTTTCCCTTAGGCACAAAGGCCAAACACGCATTACTAAAAATGTGAGTGTAGCCAATACTGTCTATTCAAGACCTAGCTTAATGTTTTTTTTGCAAAAGTATAAGAAAATGTTATATTAATACTAATATTGCCAAGAAAGCTTTTCATTAGATTGATATTAGGTGAGTTGCTTGAGGTTTGACAACTTTAAAAATGCTTCCTAAATTGATGCAAATCATACAGTAAGGGGAGAAGCCACGTATTTTACTCATTTTCTTTTTGGAACTTTGATTTTTGAATGAGTAAGTGATTCAACAAATATATGGGTAATACAACTTTGTAGTGAACCCCAGAACTTACCCTTCTCTTAGGTAACTAAAGGACAGGTTCTGGTGGTACTTTTTTTCTTGATACTTTATGACCCCTTTCATTTAGCGTACTTCTGAGATTCTCTACTGTTTCTTGTATACCATTAGCTTTTAGTTTGTTTACTAATAGATTTTTTCATTATAAGTATTTTGTACTTCACAATGAAAATATTTGTTTAGAAAATGCAGATAGCTTTTTTTCTTTAACACAACATTGCAATTGGAAATATCTGAGTTTCAATCTTGATTCTGTGACTTTTTTTTTTTTTTTTTTTTTTTTTTTACAGGCAGAGTGGACAGTGAGAGAGAGAGACAGAGAGAAAGGTCTTCCTTTGCCGTTGGTTCACCCTCCAATGGCTGCCGCGGCTGGCGCGCTGCGCTTGTCCGATGGCAGGAGCCAGGAGCCAGGTGCTTTTCCTGGTCTCCCCATGGGGTGCAGGGCCCAAGCACCTGGGCCATCCTCCACTGCACTCCCGGGCCACAGCAGAGGGCTGGCCTGGAAGAGGGGCAACCGGGACAGAATCCGGTGCCCCAACCGGGACTAGAACCCGGTGTGCCGGCGCCGCAAGGCGGAGGATTAGCCTGTTGAGCCACGGCGCCGGCCGATTCTGTGACTTTTAAACCAAATGGATATTTGCAAGTCACTAAGCCAGTCCAAAGTCTTCATTTCCTACATAAATGGAAAAACTACTTCTTTTCTTTCAACCTAAGTTTTCTTTTTCCATAAGATTAATTAACAAAATGCATAAGATACCTGGCACAATGCACATAGTAAACACTAAATGGGTGTAACTTTTTTTAAATAATTATTTTAATAAAGCCCATAAACTGCTCAACAACCTTCTATTTTATTTTGCCTCAGTACACCAACAAATGTGTCAAGTCACCTAGGAGTTTAATAAACTAAAATATTGATTCACAATAAAATAAAATTCTAATATAGGTTTCTATTTACAGTTGACATTAAACCTACAACTACTGCTGTTTGCGATCTTGTATTTATCTGCAGTCATATTCATTCATTCATCATTCATTAATTTCCAGCATTTATCAAGAACCTACTGCATGTGAATGCTGTTTTGAATCCTCAGATTATTCAGATCTCTGGCAGGTTTCATTCAATTAGAAAGGCTTTTCTGAGCAACAAATCTGATGATATTCCTCCTCTTTGGCCCGTTGGTCTATTTTAATAGATCAAGTGTATCTCATGAGGGAAAATATTCTGTTTTGCTTACTGCTGTTTTCTTAACACCTACAAAAATGGTGGGTGCAAAGAAGAAGCTCAGTGAGTACTTATTAATAAAATCAATGAGGATATAATTCTGAAGAAAGTGAGCACTTTTTCTCATGGCCTAGTGTTCTGGGACAGGGTAGTCCTTCACCTTGACCTCAAGACAGACTCTAACAGCCCTCTCTGGGATAAAACTGCTCTCTATTCATGGAGTATTGAATGCATTGGAGTAACTGTGGCTTCTTTTCCTTCCTCTTCTCCCTGAAGCACTAAAAACTATGTTAAACTCACTATTCAGTTCTAACCCTCCTTTTGTACATATAAGATCCAAGCACTTGCATCTGAAAGGCAATGAATCATATCCTTCCTTTTGTACTTACCAATTACCCTAGGGACAACTTAGTCCATGGAAAATACATAACTATATGTAAACAAAGCTTCTGATTTTTGATGCAACGCTAGGACCTGACTTATTGAACATGCTAATGAAGATCTTAGACAAAGTCACTTTACAAGTTTTTCCTTCTCTTCAAAAACTATTACTCCCCCAAAAATCTTAATATTCTAGAAATATTAATTGAAAATATAAATTTTCATGCCAAAGGGAAGCTTTTGCAGCATCACTTTTTCTAAAACAGATTTTCAAAATATTTCTTTTTCAGGTAGAAGGAAGGAGATACTAATCAATGTCAGTGTATCTTAAAGTATCATGGCCAATGATTTTTAATAGATATTATTTTTTAAAAAAATCCAATATGCTTATATCGAATTTATTAGAATAATTTTTCAATTGTTTGGCACAGTGGTAGTAGATTATATTGTCACCTTGTCTAGACTGAAGGTGGAACAATAATATTAAGAAAAATTCTGTTTCACTCTATAAAAAGTCATTTTGTATTCATGGTATTGAAATTTATAGTCTTTACAAAAAGGAAATATCACTCATAGTTTGTATGATTTTTTGTCATATCTCTTGTACTTGAAATGTAATGACTTCTGGACCCAGAAGTTAACAGATTTTTATCTCTGTTTTCTCAGGGTTTGAAAGGAAAAAGAAAGAGAACAACCAAATGCTTTTTCTTGTATTAAGCTTAAAAAACAGTTTTACTCTGGATTTTATCATTTGTCAGAAGGCTTAGATCAAAGACAACAAATAATTCTACTTTTCCTCCATGAATCATTTGCAATTTTTTTGAAAAGCTGAGTGCATGGAGTTTGTCTTCCTGTGGATGCTATTATGACTGATGTTAATTCATAGTGGTCCTCTCTAAGCCTAGAACTATGTATTCTTTTGTTTTCAGATTGAAGATGAGATTTTTAGTCTGTTCTCTGACAGTCAGTTCTTGGTCTGTATTTAATTGAGGGGAATTATCTTGTGTGTGATAAATTCTATCACTAAGATTAAGAGAGGTGCTGGAGGAGCATCTAAGAAGTAAACAAAAGGACATTTAGGGGAGACTTCAAAGAGAAGAGATTATGCAGTTGGTATATGAAGGCTCAATTTTAATGTTTTCCAGTTAAATAAATAGAAATAGAGTAAGAAATTTGGGGTTGAGGGGATATCTTGTATTGACATGGGGAAATGAGATTATTCTTTGAATAATAAGTTTTGTATGGCTATCATACAGGATTTATAAAGGAGATTTAAGGATGCAGCTAGAAGCTATATCAAGGTCACACAGAGAAAGTTCAGTAAATAATATACAATAAGGCTAAAAATGTGAACTTTTTTAGAGTCAACTTAGGTAGCATTAATATGAAATTCATATTTTATTTGTTTTTAATATTTTTAAAGATTGATTTACTTATTTGAAATTCAGAGTTACGCAGAGAAGGAGAGGCAGAGAAAGAGAAAGAGAGATTTCTTCAATCTGCTGGTTCACTCCCCAGATGACCACAACAGCCAGCACTCTGCTGATCCAAAGCCAAGAGCCAGGAGCTTCTTCCAGGTCTTCCATGCAGGTGCAATGGCCCAAGGACTTGGACCATCTTCTACTGCTTTCCCAGCCCATAGCAGAGAGCTGGACTGGAAGTGGAGCAGCCAGGTCTCAAACCAGCACCCGTATTGGATACTGGCACAGCAGGTGGCGGCTTTACCTGCTATGCCACAGTGCTGGCCCCTATTTTTAATTTTTTTTAAAAAAAATTATTTTACAGGCTGAGCTTCTATCTGTTGGTTCACTCCCCAAATGCCCACAACAGCTGGATCTGAACCAGCCTTAATTCAGAAATCAGAAACTCAATCCAAGTCTCCCACATGGGTGGCAGGAACCTATCTACCTAAGACATCACCTTGCCAACTAAGGTGAGTAGAATAAGGAAGCTGAAATTAGGGAGCAGAGCTGGACTTGCGCCCAGTTACTCTGATATGGGATGCAGTATCCCAAACAGCATCTTTACTGATGGGCAAATATCTTTCCCTCAATTTGTATTTCAGAAAAATTACTAAACAAAAATGTGAAGAACAGAATTAATTTTACCTACTAATGCATAACAAATTACCCCAAATAATCCACTAGTACAGTTTCCTCTCTGGTTTCTCATGATGGATATTCCTTCCACATGTAAAATATACTCACCTGCTCTTAAGATCCCCAGTCTCATCCTATTAGAGCATTAGCCCAAAATCCAAAATCCTGTTACCTGAATCAGGATCAGTTGCAGAAAAGATGCCTAGGGTGTAGTTTCTGAAGAAAAGCTCATAGACTATTTGGCCTTGGAAATAAAGAGATAATTTATCTGCATCTCCTTGTAATACAAAACAATGCAATTGATACAAAATGGTGGAGCAAGCTGGGATAATACAGACTTCTGTGTTCAAAAATGAGGAAAATTGTATCGGAAGTACAAAGAATCATTGATCCATAGCAGTTATCAAATTCAACTGGGATGTTTATTGATTAAGACTTAAGTGCTGGGAAAAATTCTTCTTGTCTCTTTAGCTTTGCCCTCTGGGATCTTGATTCCAATCTATTTTTTTTTCATAAATGAAAACATGTGGTTAAGGATGTGTTTATATTTTTAGCAGCCGTTTTTCTACCATTAAAATGTAGAGGGCCAAAGGCCTAATTTTTGTTTGTTTGTTTTTCAGATTTATCAGGGGTGGCATAGCAGGTTCATCTGCCAACTGTGGCTCCAGCATACCATGTGAGTGCCAGTTCGAGTTCTTGCTGCTCCACTTCAGATCTAGGCCCCTGCTGATGTGCCCAGGAAAACAGCAGAGGATAGCCCAAATCCTTTAGCCCCTGCACCTACATAAAGACTTGGAAGAAGCTTCTGCCTCTGCGGTCATTTGGGGGAGTGAACCAGTGAATGAAAGAACTCTCTCCCTCTCTCTTTCTGTCTCTCCCTCTCTTGATTCTGACTTTCAAATAAATGTTGAAAGTAAGATTTATGAGAGAGAGAGAAAGAGAGACAGAGAGAAAGACTGTTCAATCTTCCATCTGCTTTTTGACTATCCAGAGGGCTACAATGGCCAGGGCTGGACCAGGCCAAAGTCAAGAGTCAGGAGATCCATCCATGTCTCCCACGAGGGTGCAAGGGCCCAAAAACTTGGGTCATCTTCCATTGCTTTTCTAGGCCATTAACAGGGAACTGGATCAGAAGTGGAGCAGCTGAAACATGAAACAGCACCCTTGGGAATGCTGGCATTGTAGGCAGTGACTTTATTTCTACACAACACTGGCCGCTGCTTTTCTTGTTAATTGTTAATATTTACTCATGCTTTTCAGTCCAAGCTGGTAATAATCCTCACAAGCCTTAAAAAAAAAAAAAAACATCGTTTTGGATCTTCTCTGAATCTTACTAGGGCATAATCCATCAGACAGAAGCAACAGGCACAAAACACTGAGATAAGCCTGTCTTTCTCTTGGGCTTCTGCTAAAATGTCTGGGTGGCAATGCACTTAAGCTTCCTGGAAGCCCCATCATTAAGCTGGGAGAATTTTAGAGGCATATCAAGAAAATCATTCTGAGTGAATTTTGTCTTTTTGAGGTAGTAGCAAGACATTTTATAGTTACACCCTTTACCTCATCTTTGAACCATATTTTTCTGGCAGTGACCTGGACTGGAGATTTGCTGAGAAGTCATTTCTAAATTTTTCTATCCTTTCTCACCTGCAGAGGCTGAACATTTTCAAGACCATAAGTCCTGGCTTACTTTAATTTTATAGGGCTTTCCTTTAGTTTATCTCTAGTTTCTCATATTTTAGTTTTAGCTCATGAAGAAAACAGATGGCACATTTTAAAAGTCGAGTTGAAACTGCCCTTAGTAATACTAACTAGTTAATGTGGAATATTTCCTACTTTTGATGGTATATTTTCTGCTTTACAGAGCTGCAAATAAGAAGCTTGATAAATTTCTGTCATTACACGACAAAGCTCCCCTTTCTTTCAGGTTTCCTTAACTCTTTCTTCAATTTCCTGTAAGTCCTTCCTAATAACTTACTTAAGCCTAAAAACAGGCAGTAAAGCTACTTCAAGGCATTCCAGGCTGTCACTAACGCTCTTCTCAGTCTATTGCCTGATTCCAGAGTCATTCTCACATTTTAGATATTTATTACAGACTCCCACTTCCAGGTATCAAAATCTGTATGAGTTTTCTATTACTTTTATAATAAATTACCTGTAATATATTGCATCTTACCAAAACAAAACAAAACAAAACACCTTTAGCAAACCCCTGTATTATCTCACCAAGTCTCTGAATTAAGAATTTAGAAGTAGCTTAGCTATGGCTGTAGCTCAGGGTGTCTCAGGAGATTTTAAACAAGTTGTTCAGGACTTATCTGATGTGAAAGGCAAAGTATATAAAGTTGATTATAACAAAAGGCTCAGTGTTTTACTAACATGGACCTGATTCATTGAGCTAGTCAACTGATATGGTAGTTTTATGTGACGGAAATGAGTAATTCAAGAGTGTCAGAGTTACCACCAAAGACAGCATCTTCAGTCTCAGATAAGATATATGAAGTGAGCTACCATTGCTAGCATTATACATATAATCCAGCCTTGATGTTCTGGGCTGAACACTGTGCCTTCTAAAATTTTTAGTTCTAATAGGCAGTATCTTAATATAAATCTATTTGGAAATTTGAACTTTTAAGGGGTAATTGAGATAAAATGTGGTCACTAGTGGTCCTAATCCATTATGACTGGTGTCTGCAAGTTAAGGAAAGGGGAAAATAGACATTGAAGATGGAGGAAAGACCATGCAATCCTGAAGGAAAAGATGACCACGTACTGGAGATAGGGTCAGAGAAGAATTTAAACCTGCTGACACTTTTGGTTAGGAGAGAAGGTACAACCTATTCTTAAGAGTGTGGAGAAAAAGAATGTTTGTGAAAAAGAGGGTGAAAATGTAAATTAATATTTCAATTATATAAAAATGTGTTTTAGACAGAATGGAATGTGAACACAAAGCAAAGAATTCTAGGTATTGACAATGGGAGGACAAAATGAAGCAGAACATATAAGAGAATATAGGAGGGAAGATTCTGTGTTTTCAGTGTTGGCCATAAAAAAGACAGGAATGGGGACCTTGTGGTAGCTGTACTGCCACCATCCATATTTGTGCTGCCAGTGTCAACTCTCTAAGGGCCACCTGCTTCTGTTCTGGTCCCCCTCAATCTATTTTCCATCTTAACTGTTCTATCCCCCAAAACACGCTGTGTCTCTCCTCCCTCACAACCTCTCTATCTCTCACACATTTGCAAACTATTTTCTTAATCATTATTTTAAGGGAAAACAATCCCAAGTTCATCACATAGTAAATGAAGACCATGATGAATTGGTTATCATTTCTTCTGCACCCTTATTTTTAATGTAAACACAAGATTCCTGGACCTTCGTCAAGTCTCTGTTCAGTCCACGGTTCTTCAGATGGTATTTGCTGATAAGTCGTAATATATTAGATTCTTATATCTTCTCAGGAAACCACCTTTTTGCCCTTGAGAATATATATCTGAGTTTGCAACTACATATTGAATATCATAATTATTGAATTCTCATTCATCCCCTGACTGTCCTATAGAACAGTAAGCTCTTTGAAAGAATAATCTCTACCTGGTTTCAACTACTATTTTACATAGCTAGCACAGTGCCAAAGATGAGATTTCAAGTACTTGTTGAAATAATGATTGAATAGATTCACAGAATCCTAAGTAATGTGTTGGAGTAGCACTGTTTTGTTATAACATTTTTTTTTCATTTTTAAACTATTATTTTGAAAAGCAGAATGAGAGAGGAAGGTACAGGGAGGGAGTGGCAGAGGGAGACAGACACAAAGATTGTACACCCACTGTTTCACTCTCCAAATAGCTGCAACAACCAGGAATGGAACAGGTTGAAGTTAGAAGCCAGGAACTCATGTTGGTATCCCATGTCGGTGGCAGGAGTCTGGGTATTTGGGCCTTTTCCCACTGCCTTTCCAGGCACATTATTTAAGAACTGGATCAGAAGCATAATAGCTGGGTCATGAACTGGCACCCTGAAATGGGGTGTCATTCTGGAGAGCATCGGGTTAACCCACTGTGTAAAAATGTTGACTCCTGATATTTTCTTATTGGTTCAGGCAGAGAATAGTGGAAGGGTGCAATTCTCATAGCAGTGGTTCTCTGCAGCTGTATTTTTCACGTTAAACTCTTGACTGTAATGTTAATTAAATGCATGTTAACTCAAAAAAAAAAAAGGGAGAGAAGAAGAAAAGAAAGGAGAAGAAGAGCAAGACAGGAGGGGAAGTGGGTGGGAGGAGAAAGGGAATATTGTTATATTCTTAATTGTATCTGTGGAATACATCAAATCTGTTTTCTTTGTATTAATATTACATTGACATGAAAAAGTAAAGTTTATTATAAAAAATAAATATTACTTCCATCATTCTGAAAAAAAAATTGAGTTAAGAAGTTTTAGTGACTCTACAAAGGCTCCCCTCTGTGGGACCATTATTTTTATGCAAGTAATCAGTACTTCCACCCTTAGCTACAGCTCTTAAAAAAGCTTGACCCCTGGCCTTGTCAGATATATTTAACTTTCTTCTAGCCAAAAACTGACCATTTAGTTTCTGACTCTTGTTAAGGGAACAACTCTTGAAAACATCCTCTATTAACCAGTAATAATTAAAATAGCAATGTACAGTTAACTACCACTGTATGAACAGTTTTAGTGTTCCTGCTATCTCTTCTTTTTTAACCCGTGCTGAATGCTAGAGAAAATTGTTAGGTTAACATATAAATCTATTCTAAGAAATTTTTCAATTAAAATTCTTAAAAATTCATCATTTACACAGCATAAGACATGCATTAATTATCATGTAATTGAGGATACTTCAAAAGGTTACCTTAATTCACATTTCCAGTTTCTATTGCACTACTGTTATCATATGTCCTAGAATACCAAATAGTTAAAGTTCAGCTAAAGATATTTGTTAAAGCCTGTGGCAGTCTCATAGTTTCGAGACCATCTAATGTGTCTTTTTTAAAATTTATAGTTTAATGGATTAGTATATTAAAAAACAAGTATAACCATTCCATTATCTTATTCCAAAATGTTTTATTACCTTATGAAGAAACTCCATGTCCCTATCTCATTTTCTACAACTTTCATCTCCTGGGAGCCATATCTCTACTTTCTGTCCGTATGGACATTTGTTTACCTATCCTGAGATCTTACAACATGTAATCCTGTGAATTTGCCTTGTTTCATGCATTATGATGCTTTCAAAATGTATTTTTGTTGTTGCACATTTCAGTATAGCATTTCTTTCTTTCAATAGTAATTCATGGCATAGACAATTCATATCTTCACACATTCATCAACTGATGTACATTTGGATTGTTTGCACTTTTTGCTTATTGTGAATAAAGCTGTTATGAACATTTGTGAATATGAATTTGTCTGGATATGTTTTCAGTACTCCTGTGTAGAGAATGAAAGTAGAATTGCTGGGTCAAATGGTAAAACAATTTTTAGCTTTTTGAGAAACCATCAAATTGTTTTCCAAAATGCCTGCCCAATTTTACATTCCAATTTTACTTGTGAGAGATTTCCTATTTCCACATCCTTTCCACTCTTATTTTCTATATTTTTCAGTATATTCATTTATTTTTATCTTCTTAACAGAAATTAAAATTATTCATAGTTATGGGTATCATGATATTTCCATGTGTATGTACACTTTTTAATGTCAGATTTGGTAAACCATATCTCAACCATGTAGTATTTCTTTATGGTAAAAACATTCAAAGTCTTATATTACAAGGTTTTGAATTTTTAAAAATACAGTTTATTAACATTATCTGTATTCACCATACTGTTGAATAGAACCCTAGAACTTCTTACTCCTATCTTACCATAACTTACTCCCTGTTAATTAATATTTCCTCATCTTTCCCTCTATCCTTCCCTCCACAGCCTCTGGTAACCATCATCTTAGTGGGTATGAAGTAGTATCTCATTATGACTTTGATTTGCATTCCCCTGAAAGTAATGATTTTGAGCAGCTTTCCATGGAATACTGGCAAAGAAATGTCTTTGCTCATTTCGTAACTTACTTATTTGTATTTTTACTGTTAAAATGTTCTTTATGTAGGAGGGATATAAATCTTTTATCAGATATTTAATAGAAAATACTTCCTCCATTCTTTCTGATGTCTTCACTTTTTATAGCATCAGTGCAGAACTGGTTTAATTTTGATGATATCTAATTTATATTACCTTGGTTACTTTTACTTTCATTGACATTCCTAAGAAACCATTTCCAAATACCTTCCTTCAAAGATTTATCTCTAGATTTGTCTCTAAATTTTCTTCTAAGAATTTTTTAAAAAATTTATTTATTTACTTGAAAGTCGGAGTTACACTAGAGAGGACTTCTAACGGCTGGTTCACTTCCCAATTGGCCGCAAATGTCCAGACCTGCGCAGATCTGAAGCTAGGAGCTTCTTCGGGGTCTCCACATGGGTGCCGGGGCCCAAGGACTTGGGCCATCTGCACTGATTTCCCAGGCCACAGCAGAGAGCTGGATCTGAAGTGGAGCATCTGGGACTTGCACTGGCACCCATTTGGGAGGCCGGCACTGCAGGCAGTGGCTTTACCCACTATTCCACAGCGCTGGCTTCCTAAAAATTTTATAGTTTCAGAATTTGCAGTTAGATATTTGGTCTGTTTGAGTTAATTTTGGGTACAGTGTGAGGTAGAGGTCCTACTTTGTTCTTCTGCATGAAGCTATCTAATTATCCAAATACTATTTCTGTTCTTTCTCATTAAGATTTATTGACAGTATTGTAGAAAATTATTTGATTAATCTGTCAGCCCATTTGCTTTGGTATCAACAAAATATCACAGATTGAATAAGTTATAAATAATAGAAGTTTATTTTCTCACAACTCTACAGGTTATGAATTTCAACATCAGGTTGACACTAGGTTTCGTGACTGGTGAGGCCTATTTTCTGCTTTTAAGGTTCTGTCTTACAGCTGCATCCTCAGGTGAAAAGGAATAGTAGGTCCTCATGTGGTGGAGGTAGACAGAGACAAGCTGAATATTCATGAAGTGGGTTTGACACCTTTTTAAGGGGAAACTCCTTTTCCTCATTTTCCACCAGGACCAACCTGACTGCCTATTGACTTGCCTGATCCCTCACATTCCATTCGGGATCATGACTGCTCTAGCTTCTTAGAGAGAGGAGGGAACAGCCCTCAAGACAGGGGTCCAAAAAGAGGTGGCCGCTCAAGGGTGCTGCAGAAACTGCTTCCGTCTGAGGTTTCGTATGCTTAGCTGTCTAGAATTTCATTGTTCAAGTCTGGATAAATGTACCAAGCACATTAAATATATAGGGTCTAAAATTAAGGACAGAATCATTCATTAGAGGACCTAAGAAAGGTGCTATTGAAATCAGGTGGATGTTTTCCCATTGAGAGGCAAATAGAAATGGACAGGAGTGGCTTGATAATAATCAGGTGGGCATTAAAGCCTGGTCAGGTATATGGGGGATCCAAATCTATCATTCTCTGCACAGGGCTCACTGGAAGAGACAAGATAAAGGAAGTGTGACTCTCCTTAGGGAAGACATCCCATTGATTTCCATTACCTGGTTGGCCTGAGAAGAGAACTGGCCTGAGTAGGTTAGTATCAAAAAGATGGCATCTCAAAAAGTAAATTCACAGTTTTGCTTGCAGTGTTCCAATGCTAGGCCATCCCCTCAACAGCAGTGGTTACTTTGGAAACTGGGCAGAGTGAAGGGCTTTTTCAGCTTAGGGCCAACAAGGTCTGTGGCTCTGACCTGGGAGTCCTTCAACTCCAGGGCTATACTGTTTCCAGTGGCCTGGCTCGTGGCAGAGCCAACAGGGATCTTCAGAAGCTGGCTTCTGTCATGACTTGTCCATCCAAAGTCCTGCCATTTCACATAGAAAACTGATGCCCTTTGGTGGTAAACCAACCTTGTTGTGTCACCTTGATGGCAGATCACTGTGTAAACCTGTTAATTTACCTGCTACCTATCCATACATTGCTCATGCTACCTACCTCAGTCCTCTTCCTCCTGGTTTCTGGTAAAGTAGGCCACAGAGATAGCCCATAGGATGTCTGCCAGGAGGGTCCTCAGTCCCATTCCTAATCATTTGTGGCCTGAGCTGGAAATCTATAGTCACAGGCATGTTGTGATAGTAGTTTTTTCTGTGAGGTAGATACTTCCCATAAGAAAAGCTATGTCCTCTCTTTAAAATCAAGCATTATGACCACCTTATCCAACCTGTCCCTAAATTTTGAAGTTATTGGTAAAACATTTGATCTCTCATTTAGTTTGGTTTGAAAAGGGATTTTTTGGGGCTGGTGCCGTGGCTCACTTGGCTAATCCTCCACCTGCGGCGCCAGCATCCCATATGGGTGCCAGGTTCTAGTCCCGTTTGCTCTTCTTCTAGTCCAGCTCTCTGCTGTGTCCAGCTCTCTGCTGTGTCCAGGGAAGTCAGTGGATGATGGCCCAAGTGCTTGGGCCCTGTACCCAAATGGGAGACCAGGAAGAAGCACCTGGCTCCTGGCTTCGGATCGGTGCAGCGCCGGCCCTATGGACATTTGGGGAGTGAACCAACGGAAGGAAGATCTTTCTTTCTCTCTCTCACTGTCTGTAACTCTACCTGTCAAATAAAAAAAAAAAAGGGATGTTTTGCCTGTTTGGTGTGCCCATGGCAAAATCAAACAAGCTGTGTAATCATAACTTAAATTCTTGTCTAGTCTATGCTATTTGGTCTTCCCTATGTGGCCAGGCTATTGTTACAGAAAAAATGTTAGCCATCCCTTTTATAAGGTTTAAAGAAAAACTGTACATGCTGATGGAGAGTCCTACAGAATAGAAGTTTCCCATCTTGATAGCAGTAGAGGAGAAAGAAAGGAATAGGTTGGGTCTCCCAGATTTTTATTATTTAAACGTTGAGTAGAGTTCATCAGGAATGTCATCTCAACCTGTTTTTCATTTATGTGTGTGGGGAGCAGGGGGTTAGTTACTAATTTAATCTTTTCACTTGTAACATTTCTTTTTATTCTTGAGTCACTTTTAATACTTTGTGTCTTCTGTGAATTTTTAAAAATTTCATCCAAGTTATTTAAATTATGGGCAAAAATCTGCTCATTATATTCCCCTTTTTTGTTAGGGTAGCTAAAGGTTTGTCGGTTTTGTTGGACGTTCCATAGAATATGCTTCTGCTTTCATTGATTTTTCTCTACAATTTTTCTATAGTATATTTTTATTCAGTATAATATTGAACAGTTTATCAGTGTCTCAATGATTTAATTGAAGTACAGATTTTTAGACATCCTTACTTTGCCATTTATACCATCCCACAGTCCAATGCTCATTGAGATGATAAGATTATTTTCGCCCACTTTGGCTGCATTTGGTTATAAACCACCCACTTGTGAGAATATTCTGTCTCTGATAGTCATGTTCTGTTTTTCAGTGTTCAAGCTGATTGTTGTATGTGGGTAGACATCATACTTTTTCCTAAATTTCTCTATGTGAATCCACTATGAATTCACTATGAGAATCCACTGGGACACTTAGTAAAAAGTTACCTTCCCATATAAGATGAAGTAACCTTCAAAAATGATTTATTTTCTGCTGAATTAAGTCTCAAGCTAAGTAGAAATTCTTTCCTTTGCCTACTCTGTATTTAGGAAATAAGTAGAAATGATTATTTTCTCTCAACTTAGATGCAACTGCAACTAAGTGTGTGAAATTGCTAAATATATATGAATATCAAGGAATTATTATATATTTTTAGTAAAACATACATGATTTTAAACACTTTGACATGCATTATCTCATTCATCACTTGAATGCAGTGTGTGTTTGTGATGTTTGTGATAGCTAAGACTCTCTGTGCCTTTAAGTACACAGGTTGCTTTCAAATTATCTCACATGTTTGTGTAATATACTGTAAGGTCAGTATCTTATCTGGAGAAGATCATATGTCATATAGTACAAATTTATGCCCAGTGTCCATCTTTCAAATACAATCCCAGACCTCTTTACACTAATATGAATTACCTAGTTTATTAATCAATGCAATTCTGATTAATAAAAACATTGTCAAGTCATATTTGAATTTGAATATTACATGATATTTTTTAACAAACTTAAATATATTGATGAAGTATTTGAAGCTTAAATGTGACTAAAACACACAGATTTTGGGAGAAAAAAAGTGAATTACTACAGGATCAGTGTTTGCTTTGCCCTATGCATGACATTTGAATTCAGAAAAGAACAGTTGTAATATCTTCTTACTTCAGTATGCATCAAGAGCTTGGTATTCTATGTGCTGGATTATAATGAGATACACATCATTAAAGACCAACATAGGGGATCACTTAACTTAGACTCAAATCCAGCACCAGGAGTTGGCAGTCCTAGTGGATAGAACCATAGTACTTAAACATATCTCTAATGCTACTTCCTAGCTGAAAAGTTATATTTTCCTTTGCAGTGGATTTTCTTGATACTAGGGCTAGTGTGTTCTGCATATGATTTGGGGTATTCTCAAAAACATGTTTGCTGTTTTAATGAGTTCTCAAGAGACAGGAAAGAAAGGAGGGCTTCTCATTTATAGGGCTCAAAGTGATTTAAAACATTCATTATAAAGCTACCTCATATGAATTCATCTTTCGTATACAGCTGCTTTGGTCTGAAATTGCACACAACATTCAAAGCCTATGCCCTAAGTCTTATCTCATAAAGAAAAATAAATAAATTCAGAATGTGCATAGCAATTGAACCATGATGCAGTATCCCTAGTTTAATATAGGTCATTTTAAATGCATTACTATTTGGAGATAACTTTTCAATAGGTTGTGGCTTTGACTTTTTATTTGCATAAATATGAATACAATGTTCAATTGGTTAGTTGGAGCAAATGTTCTCTTTGGAGACAAGATTGCTGACACAAAGTGTCAATTCTCAGAATATATGGGTCAATCTATAAGTTTAAATAGAATATAAAGAATGATGTCAAAATGAATGTGAAATATTTCATTTGTAAACTGATTTTTATATATATATATATAAAGCTTTTATTTAAAGAATATAAATTTCCAAAGTACAGCTTATGGATTACAATGGCTCCCCCCCAATAACTTCCCTCCCACCCGCTACCCTCCCCTTTCCCGCTCCCTCTCCCCTTGCATTCACATCAAGATTCATTTTCAATTCCCTTTATACACAGAAGAACAGTTTAGTACATATTACGTATAGATTTCAACAGTTTGCCCTCACATAGAGACACAAAGTAAAAATACTGTTGGAGTACTAGTTATAGTATTAATTCACAATGTATAGCACATTAAGGACAGAGATCCTACATGATTTTTTTTTAAAGAATTGATTAATTATCTATGCAATTTCCAATTTAACACCAAGTTTTTTTTTTTCATTTTCAATTATCTTTATATACAGAAGATCGATTCGGTATATACTATGTAAAGATTTCATCAGTTTGCACCCACTCAGAAACACAAAGTGTAAAAATACTGTTTCAGTACTAGTAATAGCATTATTTCACATTGGATAACACATTAAGGACAGATCCCTCATGAGACGTAAGTACACAGTGACTCCTGATGTTGATTTAACAATTTGACACTCTTGTTTATGGCGTCAGTAATCTCCCTAGGGTCTAGTCATGAGTTGCCGAGGCTATGGAAGCCTTTAGGGTTCGCCGACTTCAATCTTATTCCGACAGGGTCATAGTCAAAGTGGAAGTTCTCTCCTCCCTTCAGAGAAAGGTACCTCCTTCTTTGATGGCCCCGTTCTTTCCATTGGGATCTCACTCGCAGAGATCTTTCATTTAGGTCTTCTTTTTTTGTTTTTCAGAGTGTCTTAGCTTTCCATGCCTAAAATATTCTCATGGGCTCTTGAGCCAGATCCGAATGCCTTAAGGGCTGATTTTGAGGCCAGAGTGCTATTTAGGACATCTGCCATTCTATGAGTCTGCTGTGTATCCCACTTCCCATGTTGGATCATTCTCTCCCTTTTTCATTCTATCAGTTAGTATTAGCAGACACTAGTCTTGTTTGTGTGATCCCTTTGACTCTTAGACCTATCAGTGTGATCAGTTGTGAGCTGAAATTGATCACTTGGACTAATGAGATGGCATTGGTACATGCCACCTTGATGGGATTATATTGGAATCCCCTGGCACAATTCTAACTCCATTTTTTTAAAATTTATTTTGAGAATCAAAGTTACAAAGAAGGAAAGACAGAGAGAAAGAACTTCCATCTGCTGGTCCACTCCTCAGATGGCTTCAATGGCCAGCTCCGAACAAAGACAAACCAGAAGTGAGGAGCTCTATCTGGGGTTCCCACGTCGATAACAGGAGCCCAACCACTTGGGCTGTCTTCTGCTTATTTTCCCAGGCCATTAGCATGCAACTTGTTCAGAGGTGGAACAGCCAGGGCATGAAATAGGATGTCGGCCTCACAAGGGGCAGCTTTACATGCTGTGCCATGATATCAGCCCCTATAAACTGATTTTAAGACAAAGGTGATAAACACGTAATATTAGGTGATATCTTTAATGAGAAAAATTCAACACAATCTGGTAGTTGTTTAGTTGAGTATAAATGTCATGATATTTCTACAAAATAAATCTTATTTTTGGTAGTATCTTATTTTGAAGATTTTTTCTTTATAGCTCACAGTCTGATATTTTATTTATTCATGTTAACAACCATATTAAGTTACACATTACACCAAAAATTTATTTCATGGATGTTATTCAAAGAATTTTTTTTTTTTTTTTTTTTTTTTTACAGGCAGAGTGGACAGTGAGAGAGAGAGATACAGAGAGAAAGGTCTTCCGTTGCCGTTGGTTCACCCTCCAATGGCCGCCGCAGTCGGCGCGCTGCGGCCGGCGCACTGCGCTCGTCCGATGGCAGGAGCCAGGTGCTTTTCCTGGTCTCCCATGGGGTGCAGGGCCCAAGCACTTGGGCCATCCTCCACTGCACTCCTGGGCCACAGCAGAGGGCTGGCCTGGAAGAGGGGCAACCGGGACAGAATCCGGTGCCCTGACCGGGACTAGAACCCGGTGTGCCGGCACTGCAAGGCGGAGGATTAGCCTGTTGAGCCACGGCACCGGCCCAAAGAATTTTTTTAATTTATCCTACTGGATTTTGTTTAAAGTCTTTTCTCTGTGTGTGTGTGTGTGGTGTGTGTGTGTGTTCTTGATCGCATTTACAGTTGTCCCCAAATTATAATGTTTCAACCTAGCTCTTTTCTGAGTTCACAATAGGATGAGAGTAACATACATTCAGTAGAAATAGTATTTCAAACTTTGAGTTTTAAGCTTTTCCTGGACTTGTAACATGTGGTGCTACACTGTTTTGTAGTGAGGGGTAGCAGCAGCTGCCACACAATCCAGTGAGCCCCACCGTCAGGAGTAGAAACAGCTGGTATCATAGTGGATACATAGTGGGTAGCTATACCAAGTGTATTTACAACTGCAGTATGTTTAATTTATTATGGGTTTATCATGTTGTAGCCCCAGCATAAATCCAGGATCATCTGTTTTTTGTTCAAACAGATTAGAAATGGTAACATGCTGTCTGGGTTGTGTTGACACTGTGATAGGTTAAATAATAAAGATTAAAGATATTTGTGAGTGACTTTTTTTTCAGGGCCTGCAACACAGTTTGTCTTTTTAAAATTCTTTAAGTTTAAAACTATTTTATTTTATCAAATGAAATACTAAATACTAAAATACAAAATACTACCGATTTTCTGATTTTCTGATTAAACATCTCCATGTTACCTATGCAGTAGCAGCAAAAAAAAAAAAAAAAAAAAAAAGAGAGGGGGAAATGTTCAAATTACTTCAGTTCTTTGATCGTTTCATGTCTACCTTATTAAAAATTTAAATACATTACTACCCAGCATAGTAGATATTTGATATTTTTAGCCTTTCAGAATCCATTTACTTTGACGTAGCAGGACTGTGTTAAATCCTTGCTTTCTAGCTGCTAGGCAATGCCAATTCTTTGGCTCGGAAACACTAATTAATCTCTTGGGCCCTTGACCACATCAACTTCCCCTACGACTGTATCAGGCCCAGCATATTGATGACATCATTGTGATAGAACTTGGAAAGAAGGACACAGTAGATATTATTGATGCCTTCAAAAGTACACTGAATGTGTGAAAACAGAAAAAAAAAAGATTTTGAAAATAAAGAAGACTGGCAGTTACAAATGATTAGACTTCAGGTATCTGAAACAATTCCAGACATCTCCTGCAATTTGAAGGGTGAATTGCTCCATAGTGAACTCACGCACTGAGAATGAAGTGTAATTCTCTGTAACTCTCTTTGGATATAGGGGTTTGTATGTGACATGTGTATATCCCTGACTCATTTACCAGGTGAGATGAAAAGCTGCTCCCTTTGAATGAGACCAAGTAAGAAGACATTCTACAGTAGCCTAGTTTCTGTGCAATCAAGTTCTTCTGCCCATGTGATCCAAGAGCTCCCATGCTGCTAGCAATATGAGCACTCCTACCAATCGAGGCAGCTAGGTTATGCCTAAGGTAAGCACAAGTTAAAAACAAAAGCTATAGTAAAAGACCAAACTTTTGATTTCCGGTTTGATGTGATGCAAGTACTTTATGAGAAAAAGATCTTGACTTTTTACTGGCCTGGTAGTTACAGAATATCTGACCATGATATATTTCATGATTAGATAGCTTAAACTATCCATTGTGAATTATGAATTCTGTAATATCCAGCAGTTATCTATTATGAAATGGAATTGAACTTAATGGAACTGCACTTTGGCAGGGTCTGTTGAACAAACAAGATTCCTGCTGTATTAGATTTTCATTGCTACAACAAAATATTTGAGACATGCTAGTTATGAAGGAGAGAGGTTTATTTAGTGCATCCTTCCAGGGGCTCAAAGTCCAGATAAAATCCTGCAAGATTTGGCAGAGGCTTTGAGGTGTATGGTCGAACACTTGCAGAAGAAGGAATATATGACAAGATAGGAAGCGGGAAAGGTTGGATTCAATCTCGAGAGTTAACGACTCTCTAACAAAAATTATATTCTGAGAGGATGGCCCCAGTAACCTACGGACTTCCCACCTGGTCACATCTACTGAACACCATGGTTGAATTAAATTTTTACCCTCCTCAGACTATAAATTTATGACCTTGTGATGTTGGCATGACGTTGGGGCCAAATCATGTTCAGACCACAGCCAAGGGTACAGATTACTTTCCATCCTTGTGGGACTACCCACGTTACAAAGGGGAGTGCATTTGTGGTCTCATTGGACTTACCTACACCTAGTTAACTGAAGAAAAGAACATGTAAGCCTGGATTTTGAATACATCTGCATGAAACAGTAGCATCAACCAGAAATAGACTGGTACCACATTGCTTCCCATTCAGGGGTTGTTCAAAAGGAACAAATAGCAGATGAATCCTCTTATGTCAGCAAAACTTCAAAAGGCATGTATATTTTCAGATCTCCTGATTGGTAAGAAACATTTATAAAAGCTATTAAGAAAAAAACAGAAGTTGACGTTTCTGATCCATTTTTATCATAACATGCCCCCATTGAAACTGCCACTTTTCTTAAAATGTGATTTCCTCTTCATATTCAGGATAGCTCACCCCATATTGTGTCTGACAGAAAACTCACTTTACAGTTACAACAGAAAAAATGACAATAGGCTACCGCACAAGGAATTCACTGACAATGCTGTAAGCCACACTATCCAGAAGAAGCTGGCTTTACAGAATGTTAATACGCCTTATTCATGATTACATTATAATGCCACAAGGGAGAGAACATCTCTGGGGTTGGTTTGCTATGTGTGTATGTATGTGTGTGCGTGTATATCAGTTTCTCCCATACCAAAAATCTTTAGTTTTCAGAATCAATGGAAGGATAGATATGGGAATATCACTTCTAATTTTTTCCATAATGACCTAACCACATAAATTTTGCTTTCCAGCGATGCTGGTTGCAATGTATTAAAATACTGCAAGGAAATGCTTCCACTAGGAAATATAAAAATATTTCCACTTAGTTGAAAATGAGACTAGGCCTGACACCTGGCAATTTTGAAATTTCATTTTACTGTGAAAGCAAGTAGTAGGAAGTTTACTAAATGAAAATCATGGTAAAAGAAAAATCAGACAAAATTTAAATGGATGTTAATATCACCTATAATGCCTATAATGGTATGAAACCTAAAATTAGTTATGAATAGAAAGGCTTATAAGATGAGAACTATGCGATTTTACTGAATATATAAAACCTTAAGTGGAGAGAACTGGTACTCTTGTATGAAATGACAGCATATCGAAATTATAAATATATTTAAAATTCATTAACTTCTATTTCCCCTCAATTGTTAGTTTTACTTCAGTTTCAATAAAACCTCAAATTTGGGGGTCTTAATCTTTTTGTGAAAGCATGAGTCTATAAAATAGGAATTTATAGTTTGAATATTCATGACAATCCTCTCAATTTAATAGATAATGCAGTATGTTATAAAGTTTCTGTGGTTAAAATATATATTACGTTAAATGAATAGCACATTGTAATTAAAATCAATGCATGTGGATGAATTTATTAGTTATTTTATATTCTTGCATTTTAAAATCAAAATCAGCAAGAAGAAGGTCCCTTTACCATATAGTTTTATAGAGATACATGATGGATTAAACACTGTTCTTTATTGCTTGATTTTAAACTTAAGAAAAACCATAATATTTTATATAATTAAGATTTCTCTTTATTTTTGGGGATATAAGCATTTTTCAAATTATACTTCAATTATATAAATGTCTATATTTTTTCTATCTAGTACTTATTGATGTTGAATCATTTTATACTTATATATTGCCATTTTTGATACATGGTCTTGGTGTACATGTGGAAGAATATTTCTGGGATGTGTAACTTGGAAGGAATTGATAAATTATCGGGAATGTAAATGTTAATATTTCTAGTCACTACAATAATTCAAGTACTCTAGCCATTTATAAATAGTCCATCTCTTCACATTTTTTCAACATTTAGTATTTCTTAAATTTTGCTAACTGAATGGGTATAGACCCATATCATGTGGTCTTTAGTTTTCCTTTCCCTATTCTTCATATGCTTATTTGCTATTAATTATTTCCTCCTTTTTATCATTTTGTCAGTGTGTATTTATGCTGTTTTTTTTTAAGTAACATCTGCTTGATCTTTTAGATCTAAGTTGTGCAATAGAATAATTTAATTTTAATATTATATGGTTATAAAACATACCCTGAATAGTTTCTATTGTTTTTCTAACTTGTTGATTTCACTTTATGGCTTACAGTATAGTCTTCTTTGGTTGATGTTCTACAGTCAGTTGTAAAGAATGTAAATTCTCCCTTGTTGGGTAGTATGCTTTAAAAATATTCCTCATGTGGCATTATTTGATAATATTTTAAATTGTTTATACATTCTCATTTTCACCTAGTTCTATCACTTATTGAAAATAATTTATAAACTCTTAAATCTAGATTTAAACTTTCATTCAAAGTTAATGTACTTATCGCACCCTTTTACAGACATATATAATGTAATTGAATAATTCAATAACTAATAGTATGGGAAAATTACATATATCTCTCAGTGGGTAGATTTCCCTTATAAGGAATAAGCTTTTGACTTTAATTATCATGTATAGAATTTCCTGATAATTTTCTGAATATAAATTTGCATAAAAGTTGTTATTTTCAAATTACAACAATCTGTGATACTTGGAAGTTGGCTTATTTGAGGCCATTCTTGGAGAAAAACAATTTTTCAGCTGAAGCTAGACTTTTTCTCTGATAGCTTATTCCAAGCTTTGTTCTAAAGCAACGCATGTGACCTCCTTCCTGTTTGTCATGTGCAATAGGTCAGAGTCAGCAACAAAAGAAACGGAAAGAGATTTTTGCTGACTCATCTAAAGCAGAAAAAGAAAATCAGAAGCTGAATTAGAATAATTTATCCTGGAATAAACATTCCAGATCATCTAATTCAGAGTTGTCAGATACATAGGGTTGTATCGATAATTTCTAGTTTCTATCTAGGGCAGTAAATAATCTCAGCAATTTCTAACTGAGCTCAAATATACATAAGAATTCTTTAAAACATAACTCTGGAACTCTTAGAAGGAGAGAGAGTATAATGGTATTTACAGAGTGTAGGGAAGGGATGGATAATGAAAGGGGAGAAGTTGATCAAACAGCCAAAGTTTCAGATGGGAGGAATAAATTCTGGGGTTCAGTTGTACATCAGGGTTGTTATAGTTAATAATGATGTATTGTGAATTTCAAACTAGCTAAAAGAGAGTTTTAAATGTTCTCATCACAAAGAAATGATAAATATCTGAGATGATGGATATGCTAATTAGCCAAATTGGATCATTCCACAATGTAGACATGTATTGAAACATCACGTTTTACTCTATAAATATATGTGAATACTATTAGTACTTGTAAATTTAAGATTAAATTAAATTTTATAAAAAATTATTCTTTCATTATAACTGAGTTTTTTCTCTTCTTTCTTTCTATCAGCAGTTTTGAAGTCATGATATTTAGTGGTTACATATGAAGGATTATTTTCTCTTATAGGAGAATTGATCATATTACTAATATAGTATTCCTTTTTATTTCTGATCATATTCTTTGGCCTCATACTTTCGGTGTCTAATATTAGTAAAGCTTCCTTAATTATTGTTTTGTTAATATTTGTAGGATTTATGTTCTCCCATCCTTTGCTTTTAAACTACACATATTACTATAAAATGGGTTTTTATTTTCAATATTTAGCTCTGTATTACTTTTAATTTCTAAAAATATTTTATGTAATTTTATTTTAATTTTAAAGGCAAAGACACATATAGAGAGGGTAACAGAAAGATTTTCCATCCATAAATTTACTCTCCAATTTCCCTTAACAGCTGGGGGGGGGGGGTCAGTCTGAATACAAAAGCTGATTCTTCCATGTGCATGGCAGGGACCCAAGTACTTCAGCCATCACCTCAGGTCTCCCAGGATCTATGTTGCTAATATTAATTGGATTGGAAGCAAAGGAGCTGATTCTGGAACCAAGGCACTCGATTATGAGATGTGGTTGTTCAATGCAGTGACTCAAATGCTGCAGAAAACACTTACTCCTAATTTCAATTTTTCAAAGCAATCTGACAGTTTCTGTATTTTACCTATAGTGTTAAAGTCATTCAAATGTAAAGTGATCATTGAGATGGATAAAATAAAATCTGCTGTCTTGCTAGATTGTTCCCATTTGCTCCATCTGGTCTTTTCCTTGTTTTCTCTTTAATTTTATTTCCTCTTAGATTAGTTGATTATTTTGTCTTTATTTATATTTTTAGAAAATATAATGTCATCATTTTTGTCAACTCTGTTACTTGTATCTTTAAAAAATTAAGCTTTTTCTAAGATTTGTGAAATATGTGCTTAATTACTTAGAAGTTACCCTAAAATAATATTATTCTATATCACACTCAATAAAAAGCATTTAAAACTATACAAATGCTCCTCCACTTATGATGGGGTAAGATTCTAATAAGACCATTATAAGTTGAAGATATTGTGATTTGAAAATTCATTTAATATACCAAGTTTCTGAATACGATAGCTACCTACATTATATTCAGAACACATATCTTAGTCCACATTTGGGCAAAATCATCTCAAGCAAAGCCTATTTTATAACAAAACATTAAACATCTCACATAACTGAGTACTTGTATCCAAAAAAACACTGATAACATGGTACACTGTAGAGTGTTGATAGTTTGTTTTTGGGTTGATATGACTAATTGGGGTCTATGGCTCACTGCTGATGCTCAGCATCACCAGAGTATTGGACCACATAACACTTGCTCTAGAAACAATTAAACTTCAAAATTATGATTTGTACTGAACGCATAACTCTTTTGAACTATCATAGAGTCTAACAATCACAAATGGAATCATCATGAGTTGGGGACCACCTGCATTCTCAATTCCTGCCTACACTCTCTTGAGATATCCCTCTAATTTATAAGAGCTTTGAAAATATTGCTAGTTTTTTTTCTTTATGCACTCATTATTCTTTTGAGCAGATGGGATTCTTTATTTTACCATAATTTATTTCATTTCCAGTGTTTATTTCTTTATTTCAGTTTGTTTCTTCCTGGTATCATATCCCTTCTGCCTGAGGAAATTATTTTAACATTTCTTGTAGATTATTGTGCTGTCAGTTAATTCTACTTTTTTAGATATGAAAAGTCAGTCTTTTTTCTTATTAAGTAAATATACTTTAACTGTAGGGAAGTTTTAAGCTTAGAAGTTTTAGAGAAGTTTAATTTATGTTTTAGGAAAAGGGAGCAGAGAGTACAGAAAGTTACCATAAATCTTCTATCCTCATGTAAGCCTAACATCCACCACTGTCAACATCTTGTACCTGAATGGCACATTTCTTACAATAGATGGAGTTACATAAATATATTATTAGTATCAAATAAATTATTTAAATTAGTGTTTACTCTTGATATTAATCATTCCAGGACATTACAAAATAACATTACGACATGTTTGCACCAGGGTAGTTTCATTGCCTTAAACTTCCTTCATGCTGTATCTGTTCATCCTCAATCCCACCTAACCACTGGACACTATTGATTTTTATGGCCTCCACAATTTTGACGTTTCCAGGATATCATATAGTTGGAATCATATAGTATATTGCAGTTTCCAATTGGCTTCTTTCACTTAGTACTTTAGTTTTTCCCAAGAGTGGCTTGATAATTCATTTTTCTATCAAGACAATGATCCATTGTCTAGCTGTACCACAGTTATTTACTAATGTAGTCAATGAATTTTTGTGTCTCTTCCTCTGAGATGGTATTGTCAATAGTCACATTCATATACAATAAAGTTACATGTTAATGATTTACAACTCACACCAGTATTTTTTCTTCCTAAAAATAAGTGATTGTGAAGTAAATTGAAGGTATGTTCTTCTAACAAAGGAGAATAACAAAGGAAGGAAGACTGAGGGCGGGAGTGAGGTAGGGAGGGAGCCGGGGGGGGGGGATATCATTAATAAACATATCCCAATCAAAGCGAACCACAGAGTATTGCCATTTGGGATTTATTCTATGTCAAGATTACAGAGCAGTCTGAAGAGAGAGGCTCTGCCACAGAGAGGCCTCCACCACAAAGATAAACCAGAATGATGAAAGACAGTGTTGCCAGGAGATTGTCTCAGGGAAAACATCAGAATAGACGTGGTTGGAACTGTAAAGAGCACAGATACAGAGAAAGCCGTCAGAGAGAGAGGAGCAAAAGAGCCCCAACTCCTACCCAGGCTCCTGGGCCAGGGGGACTCTGTCTTCCCCGGAAAAGTAAACAGAAAGCTCCTGCATCCCACCATCAACACAGACTGGCAGCTTGAATTAGAAGAGAATCCCATAGTCTCCCTGGTTTTAAATTCAGTCTAGAAAGCTGACGTGGGTTAGGGCCAACGCTTACTCCAGAAGAAAAATCCACCTTGCCTACCCTGCCCACAGGTTGCCAGTCCTAGGCTGCAGCACTACAGCCATGCTGTATTACGTTCTGTCTTAGGGAGCAGTAAGCAAGCCCTTTGCTACCTGAAGCCCCCACAACCAGAGTCAGGGCACATCACAGGGAGAGAGCCAGGGCACTGCAGAATACAGTGTGGGACTATTGGACACAAGCCCCAGACTGTGCTAATTTGATCTAGGGAAGCACTCCTCTGCTTTTTGGAACTCTGTGCCAGCAGCAACTAATACACAAGCTCAGAAAAACAGACCTAGAGAAGCCCCCTCCAGCATCTCTTAGCACAGGGTGCTGAGTGGCCTGAGCACATGCCCCAGTGTTGCCCTTGAATATACTGTGGGAACTAGGGTCAGACCCTTTTGTATCCTGTAGCTGGCACTCTGGCTGATGGTGTACAATGCCTACAGTAATGCACTCATCAGTGGAACCTGGAGGTTTCTACATCATGTCTTCTACAAGCTGGTGACTGCCAGTCTATAATCCCCAGCATAACCAACAGTCAGCCTGTGAGACTTGAGTAAGGACCACACAACATCCTGAAGCTCTAAGACTGTTATTGTTGGATCTATGAGTACTAGAGAAATCTATGCTCCTATATGGGGCCAGGAGAAAACCCTACTTGCATTTGTCTACTCCAGGCCTGAATCTGCTAGTGCACAATCCCCAGTATTTCAGTCACCATGTGGGACCTGAGTACAGTAACCTCTAAGTCCAATAGCTTTGGAAATGGGACTGTTGGAGCTGTATTCCACAGAGGCACCAGAGTTAATTCCAAGAAGCCTGACTTAAGGCACGACAGCATCCTTTAGCTCTGTATATTATTCTATGAGTCCAAGGGACACCTGTGCTCACCCATGGCGACTGGAAGGGCTCTATATGAGCCCAGCTGATCCAGATTTGTACCATTTAATGCACAACTGTTAGCATAACCTGTGAGTGAACTGTGGGATGTGGATAAGGTACTCTGAATCCTACAGTTCTGAAACTTAGATTGTTGTAGCTATACTCCACAGTCACCTGTGGGGCCTGGAGAGGCCCCTATCTGGATCCCATTATTCCACATACATTCTGACCAGTGCACAATCCCCAGGATAACTTGTGTAAGATATGTGAGACCTGGGTGAGGTCTCCACTGCATCCTACAGCTCTGGGACATGACTGCTGCATCTATAATTTCCAATAACACCTTCACTTTTCCTATGAGACACAGGGAAGGCTCTATCTCTATGTAAATGGTATGCACGAACAATTGCCAATACACATTCACCAACATAACTCACACTTTTCCTAGAAGCAATACAAGGTTCTCTTACTGTTTTGCAACTCCATGACTGTGACAAATAGTACTGGATTCCTCAATGGAATCCAGCCTGAGGGATTAGATTATAAGTATCTTGCACACATTGTATTTCACAGTAAAATGACAGTCTAGTTAGAAAGCATCTTTTGTAAAGAAATACTTGTCAGTGATACTCATAATGTTGAGCATTTTTAAAAGTTGATTTATTCATTTTTATTAGAAAGAACTATGATTGGAGTCAGGGGGAAGATTGTCCATTTGGTTGTTCACTCTCCAAATATCTGAGATATCCAGGATTGGACCAGGTCTAAGCCAGAAACCAGGTGCTCCATCTGGGTCTTCCACACAGGTGGCAGGGAACCAAGCACTTGAGCCATAAGCTATTCCCTCCCAGTGTACACATTAACAGGAAGCTGGATCAGAATTGATTAATCTCAGGCATTCTGATATGAACTTAGAGTCACAAGGAGTAGCATAACCTGCTGTGGCACAATACCCTTCTCATGTTGAGTATGTAACATGATGTGATCAATATAACTCTGAGCATTGTTTTTTAAATTTGGAATATCAGAAAATATTATCAAACAATCATTTAATTTTATGTATTAGCTCTTAAATGAAATTCAATATATACTCCAAATCCATCTTTATCCATTATGTTTGGGCTAGACATTAATAGATTGCATCATTTCAACAATTATCTTTATGAAAAATTTAGTTTCTTTGTACTTGAGGATTGACATTGATATATAATAAAGAAGAGGAGATTAAAGATTAACATATTGTATTTATTTCCACATTTTATTGCTATATACCTAAACAGAGTTAATAACAGGAGTCTTATTCAAATTGTGTAACTGAAGCCTCAGATATGAATAGTGTTGAAGTTCCAAGGGGAAATTAAAGTTCTTCCGTCTGCATTTCAGTGCTGAGAATAATTATGTCAGCAAGGCAACTTGACTGTCTTCCAAAAACCTCACATGATAGAATTAGCCTAGAAATTTTGTCATTTGTTGACAATTGCCTTAAATTTTACTGTCTCATAAACTTTAATTTGCTCACATATTGAGATTTTTCTAATCAAATCAAATAATTAATTTCAAATAAACAAAACTGATTTAAAAATACCAGAATATACTTCTTTTTGGTATTCTAAGATATAGGTACTTCTCTCTAGATTTTCTGTAGTGTGGGTATTTCTAATGTTTCTATGTATGTTTCTAGGAGGAATCTTTTTTATTAGATTTGACATAGTCTTCCTATTATTGTATTAGCACCCTTAGATTATAAATTAATGTGATATAGTAGGCACACAATTCACTGCATACAAATAAGAGTTTTGGATATCACTCTTTTTAATCCTACTTTGTTGATTTCAATTTATTTCTTAGGCAATAATCTTAATGAAAAATTTATTGTAGAGTGGGAAACAAATACCAACGCCAAAGAATATCCCCCAAATTTATCTATTCCTTTGTGTGATTTAGCTCTACATTGCAACTTGATTTTCTAGTTGATACATCGTATATTTTAGACACAGCTGGAGTTGACGAAATTTTAGAGTATACAAGCCCATCAAGGTGGCAGGTATCAATGCCATCTCACTAGTCCAAGTGATCAGCTTCAGTCCACAATTGATCATACTGATAGGTCTAAGAGTCAAGTTGATCACACAAACTAGACTAGTGTTTGCTAATACTAACTGATAGAGTGAAAAAAGGAGAGAACGATCCAACATGGGAAGTGGGAAACACAGCAGACTCATAGAATGACAGATGTCCTAAATAATACTTGGGCCTCAGAATCAGCCCTTAAGGCATTTGGATCTGGCTCAAGAGCACATGAGAGTATTTTAGGCATGGAAAGCCAAGGCACTCTGGGGAAAAAAAAAAAAAAAGACCAAAATGAAAGATCTCTGTGAGTGAGATCCCAGTGGAAAGAACGGGGCCACCAGAGAAGGAGGTACCTTTCTCTGAAGGGAGGAGAGAACTTCCACTTTGACTATGACCCTGTCGGAATAAGATTGAAGTCAGCGAACCCTAAAGGCTTCCATAGCCTCGGCAACTCATGACTAGAGCCTAGGGAGATTACTGACGCCATAAACAAGAGTGTCAAATTGTTAAATCAACAAGAGGAGTCACTGTGCACTTGCGTCTCATGTGGGATCTTTCCTTAATGTGTTGTCCAATTTGCCAATGTGCAGTAATGCTATAACTAGTACTGAAACAGTATTTTTACACTTTGTGTTTCTGTGTGGGTGCATACTGATGAAATCTTTACTTAGTATATACTGAATCGATCTTCTGTATACAAAGAGAATTGAAAATAAAAAAAAACTTGGTGTTAAACTGGAAATTGCATAGAAAATTAATTAATTTTTTAAAAAAAACTATCCTGTAGGACCTCTGTCCTTAATGTGTTGTACATTGTAGCTTAATGCTATAGATGTTGCTGTTTAGTTTCTCAACAATGTTGCAGTGGATTCGTTTCTGAGAGGAGCAGCGTGGTGGGGGCAAGAGGCGCGGAGTCAACACACAGACCCCGGGAGTCGGGTGAAAGCAGGCTCGAGGCCAGCAGCCCGCAGACTCGTTTATTACAGTTGGTACAACATCTTATATAGCCAAGACCAGCCAATCTGGTCAAGGGGCGGTCTATGCCCCAACCAATCACAGCCTATTGTCAGGCAGTTTCCAAAGCCATCCAATCACAGCCTTTTACCAGGCAGTTTCAAATCCATCCAATCATAGCCTGTTGCCAGGCAGTTTCCAAAGCCATCCAATCATAGCCTGTTGCCAGGCAGTTTCAAATCCATCCAATCACAGCCTGTCCCCAGGCAGTTTCCAATCCATCCAATCACAGCCTGTTGCCAGGCAGGCTCCATTGCCAGGTGGGTTTCAAAGCCATTCCTGAGTAACTGACGCTCGCTTGCCAGTGGCCACCTTGGCATGGCCTTCTCATTCCACCACGCGCCAACGTGACTGAGAAAGAGACAGCGTGTCGGACTCGGCGAGGTCCCCCCAGGATTTCGGCAAGCAGGCCCCTCGGTGTTTTGTGTGCTGTTCGGTTCTGTGAGGGTGAGCACAGAACCCCCTCCTACGCCCCTTTCCTTGTCCTTGTCCTCGGTCTAAGTGACCCCAGGTTAGCACACACCGCCCAGAAGCGTACGTCGCTTCTCGGCTCCTCCTTTTACTTTCGGTTCGCCCGGCGAATTCACATAAGGGACTGATCATCCCAGAATTCGGAACCAAGTCATCTTCCCTCACTCGAGAGAGGTGACGCTCCGGAGACACTGTGTGGGCATACGGCCTTGACCTAACGAATCAAGGAAGTCCCCCACTAAGCACAGGACATACCTACGAACTGATACACCACTATCTGTTTGTCTAACGTAGGGAAACCTCCTGCAAAATGCCATCAACAGCTGAGGTGCTAGGAATTTGCTTTGTTATGGCAGCAGTGCTGTGCGTGTCTTTACTTTGGCTACAGTTGGCATGCTGTATTGCTCTTAAGAATCCTGTGCAGGTTATCAAAGATAGTGAATCTGTGAGTGATAAGAGCCTGACACTCCAGGTCCCTGTCTCACAGACAATAGTTGGTGATTTAGGGAGAGAAAGCTCCGACAGTGAAAATAACAATGTAGCATACAAGGTAGCAAACGATGTAGTAAACAAGGTAGCAATGCCTAGTCAGCCACCCCTCACATACCCGTGGGATGAACTTAGAGGACCTCCAGACAATAACTCATTCGAGGTCATCCCATCCGCACCCAGTGATGATCCCCACATTTGTGGCAGTACTTGGACACCACAAGCTCTCAGGGCAGCCACTAGACCCTATGCCATCAGCATGTTTGCTGTTAATGTCGAAGTGTATGCAAAATTCAGGCCCTGGATTCTAACGCCTGTAAAAAGGCTTCTATTAACCAAAGGTCGAGGATATGCTTGTGTCTTTCCAGAGAATGCAGAACAGCCCATTTGGGTTCCAGCCCGAAACATCAAGCCTGCAACGGACAGCCAACCAGGACCAGCTGAACAAGACGGAGACTCTGCCTTGTTAGCAGACACACCTGCCCTGTCATCCTACCCTGAGAAACTGCCCATAGCCACATCTGTTACTGTTTTGTACCCCACTAGCTCTGGTCAGCCACTCAAATGGCCCACAGCCTGTGTGCGGTCATGCTGTTCCTGATAACAATTATTCCTCATTCCTACCCCTATCTGAGCAAGCAATCCTGTGGTCTCTTGATTTGAGCGCTGGTTAGTCAACGACGGGTAAGATCCCCTGGGGGACAACCTAAGACAGGCACAGCTGCGTACGGAGACCACATGGAAACGGGGTCAACAATGGTATGGCCAAGAATCATGCCTCCCGTTGCTCAAAAATAAACGAAAAGGGGGAAATGTGGTGGAATGAGAAGGCCATGCCAAGGTGGCCACTGGCAAGCAAGCGTCAGTTACTCAGGAATGGCTTTGAAACCCACCTGGCAATGGAGCCTGCCTGGCAACAGGCTGTGATTGGATGGCTTTGGAAACTGCCTGGCAACAGGCTATGATTGGATGGATTTGAAACTGCCTGGTAAAAGGCTGTGATTGGATGGCTTTGGAAACTGCCTGACAATAGGCTGTGATTGGTTGGGGCATAGACCACCCCTTGACCAGATTGGCTGGTCTTGGCTATATAAGAAGTTGTACCAACTGTAATAAACGAGTCTGCGGGCTGCTCGCCTCGAGCCTGCTTTCACCCGACTCCCGGGGTCTGTGTGTTGACTCCGCGCCTCTTGCCCCCACCACGCTGCTCCTCTCAGAAACGAATCCACTGCAACATTGTTGAGAAACTCAACTGCAACATATAACTAGTACTCAAACAGTATTTTTCACTTTGTGTTGCTATGTGGGTGCAAACTGTTGAAATCTTTACTTAACAGATACTAAATTAATCTTCTGTATACAAAGAGAATTGAAAATGAATCTTGATGTGAATGAAAGGGGAGAGGGAGCCGGTAAAGGGGGAGGGTTACGGGCGGGAGGGAAGTAATGATGGGGGGAATCATTGTAATCCATAAGATGTACCTTGGAAATTTATATTCTAAATAAAAGTTAAAAAAGAAATTTTAGAGTAGAACCAGATATTTTAATACTCTCTGAAAGAGTTCACAGTGTTGACAAACTGAATGATAGAGCCAGGATTAGAAACCAGTACTCTTACATCAAATGGTCAAGTCTGCATGTATGAGTTGCTAGAGGTCCCTCAATTAGTTGTAATGTTAACACAATAACTAATTCAAATTTCTACCTTGCTAATGATGCCTATGTATTATTCTCATTAATTGTTATAAACTCTATAAAATAGTATACTTAAAATGAGAAATGTTAACAATGGGAGTAGCTTTTGTATCTATATTGTTTTTATTTCTATCTCAGGAAGTCCATCAAGTGGTTGTTTTGTTAGGACTAAGTGAGATATTGTGTGGATTTTACTCTCCACTCACTTTTTTTTTTACCTTATCTCAAGGAGAAATGAAAATTCTGAAAACAGAGGCAATAATTATCTTCCAAGTAGTTATGTCATTGCAAGGGAACATGGTAGAAATGCTTCTGAAAATATGAAACAAAAACGTGTACTGCATATTCAATGAGAGAAGTGGAGCTATACTTTGAAGAAGGATGAAGATGGATTTTATTCCACACTCAACCCTGATCTATGTTGAACTATTAGAGCAGTGAGCTCATAATTCTACAGGTTAGTAGGGAAGAATCATGTCAGGAAATATGTTTAGAAGAGCAAGTTAGATTCTACTATTAATACTGCATTTGCATAATAGATTTTTAGTAAGTGTATCAATTATTTGAGATGATTTTGAGGATGTAGAAATCCATATGTCTCAACCTCCCGCTTCCCCAATCATTTCCTTGGTATAATCATTGGAAAGTTTCTACAAGGGCATATGACACACAGATTTGTCATTTAACTTTAGGTACATAGTAGTTTTGTATTATTCACCTTTCATCTATTGACTATATACTGGAAGTTATTTCTGTAAAAATGATGGATCATGTAGCTACCATAGCAAACAATGAAAACTCTAAATTCACAGGATGACATTGAAGTATCCTCACTATATGATTCCAGTATGTGAATGTATATATGTAGTATATACACACACATGCCATTGAAATACCCTAATGTATGTATTCTAGCATATCCACCTTCCATTCACACTTATAATATTTCATGGAGGACCAGTCTTCATTTTCTGAAATAATGTATTTTTATTTTAATCTTCCTTGCTTTATGTGTATGCTTTTTCCTGATATCAAAGTCCTAACTCCACTTGTTATTCTCACTCAGTTATCTACAGGAGAATTTCCTGATGATTTTACACCTCAGAAAGACTGAGCCATTCTATGTTATGTGGTCAAATGTGACCCATGCAGCATCATACATCATCTTTTCAGTACTTTTGTCTTCAGATATTTGACCATTTCTTCTTCCATCAAAAATATTATGTTTTAGGGCATAGAATGTAACATATCATTTTTCTCTTTTCACTTCCTTTAACTAAACATCTATGCTATAATCCGACATAAATTAGTGACTTAAATATTTTCTGTACCTTAATTCAAATTTTAAAAAGATATAGCTAGTAATGAGAGACATAATCATATTACAATAGAAGATAGAAAGAGTGAAGAAAGAAAAGAAGGTAAAGAAGGAGAAATATAAAAAAAAAAAGAAAGCAGACTAACCACGGAAAGTAGGAATTCCAAAATGTCTATATGAGGAATTTTGCAAAATCTGTTTAAAAATAATAATAAAACTGTAACACTATTTACAAATAAGTATTCATAGTGATTATAAATTAGAGAGGCCAATACTATAGTGTAGTGGGTAAAGCAGCCCCTGTGACACTGGCATCCCATTTGAGCGCTGGTTCAAGTCTTAGCTGTTCCTCTTCTGATCCAGCTCCCTGATAATGCTCCTGGAAAACAGTAGAAGATGGCCAAAGTGTTTGTGCTCCTGATACCCAAGTGGGAGACTTGGAAGAAGCACCTGGCTTCTGGCTTCAGATTGTCCCAGCTCTGGCTGTTGCAACCATTTTGGACATGAAGCAGTGGATAGAAACGCTCAATTTGATCACTCTCTCTCTGTCTCTCTCCACCTCTCCACCTCTCTCCCTCTCCCTCTCTCTCTCTTCCTTTCCCTCCCTCTCCTTTTCCCTTTCTCTGTAACTCTGCCCTTCAAATAAATAAATAAATTAGAAAATGACATATAACACATTTAGAAACATTTATTTAAAAAAAAGTCTCCTGAATCTCAGTTGGGTGAGACTTGACATCTTATCCAGGCTTGCCACCGTCTCTCCACCCACTTACCAAACATTTAGATTCTTCCCTGGCCTAAGGGGCAGGCCCTGTACTTGGCATATCTGTCATTCTGCTGAAGGAGAATTACTTTATTTGGAGATAAATGCTGAGAAAACACTATACATGATAGCCTGCAAGTGGAAATGACCCAGATGTCCATCAAGTAGTGACTGCAAAACAAAATGTGTCATATCTGTACAATACATTTAGCAATAAAAGGAATGGAGTCAGATACATCTCATAGCATGGCTTAACCTCAAAAAAAATGTGCCATGTGTAAGAAGCAGACCCAAAACTCCACTACAAAATGAATGATTTCATTTATAAGAAATGCCATTTAAGGTACGTGTGTTCATTGTTTCATTTTCATGTTATTAAGTAAATGAAAACGCCAAGCAGCAGGTTTGTATTTTGTTGGAAATTATTGACCCTATATTGTTTTCAAAACAAAAATTCAGCAAAAATCAGAAGCATTTGTGAGAACTAGTTTCTTATATAACATTTATAATTCAGGATAATTTGTAAATGATGTTCCATCATTCCTTATATCAGTATAACTTAGAATAAGTGAATGTACAGATATATATGCATACATTTTTATATCTGTGAGTTAAACATTAATGTGACCACGGCTAGATTGAGAGGGATCAATACTTATCTGAGACACAGAGTAAATGAATAGGTGAGCAGTTTGACTACAATGAGTGGCATGAACACATATGTATTAATAAGTACATATAAATAATGCATTTTATTATATTTAAATTAATTATAGAAATATTTGAATCACATTTAAAGGCTAAAAGTTTAAATAGAATATTACCAACATTACCAGAGAGGTTTATTTATCTGCTCAACTGAAATCCAATCTTCAAAGAAGGCCAGCACTTGTCATTTAAGGAACTTCAGACAATGTAGGTACTCTATTGGCCCTCGGCCTTGATCTGTACAGTTCTATCCCAAAGTAAAGCGATTATTTTCTTCAACATTATTTTGTTTGCCATCTTCAAGCTTGCTTTCCTGATTAGAATCTGGTATCCTGGGGTTTCATTGGTAGAAAAGCTGTCTGGAAAAAAAGAAGAGAAAATTTATTTGTGACTCAAGACATAATGCACTTTCTCCTTCCCTGATTTCAAATTACTTGCTGCTTATTAATGTAGTGCTTCAAGCAAGATGTTGAAAATAATGCTAAATAATATACTGCATTTTTAAAGTAAGTCATCTACATTCATGATTTCCAATAGGAAAATAATGCCTTTGTGTTTTTCAAATATTCAAAGATAGCATATTGCTTGTCTATGACTATATAACAGATAATTTGGTATAAATTGTATGCCCCTTAAATTTCTTTATGCAAGTCTTTTACTTAAGAAATAAGTTATCTTAGGGTAGAAAAGCAATGATAAATTTCTAAACTATATAAAATAAGCAATGAATTATGTAACCCTAAAACATATATTCCTAAATTTCTCCCTAAATCTGGATTTCACCTTGTTTTGTATTTTATCTGCATAACTATTATAATTGAAATGATTTAAAGGAATCTTTTTGTTTATTGGGATTGATTGTGTCAAGTTCTTCCTGTTTTTCTATTCCTCTAAAACATGCAGATTAAAATAATACATGACAGATCATTGTATTTCCACATCCTTCTTTACTAATTCAAGTCAGAAAAATAAGAAAAATAATTCAAGCCTCACTGGGCACTTTTCCTATTAATTAAACATGACTAAACACTAGAATATTAGAACTATAATTTGTTGGGGGCTCTTTTGGACTTAATTCAACAGTCCAACATTATCAGACACATGGTTTTGATATCGGGATTGACCCCCTAAAATCTATACAAAAATGTGGCCCCTTAGACTTCCCCAGAAGCATCACCTGGGATGCCACATGTTACTGGAATTTGGAGTGCCATACGATATCACTGTACTCTTATTAATAAATCCCCAAAATTAATAAGCCCAAGAGGGTTCTTGCCTAATATTTAGAGAAGAATTCTAAATAATGGCATAAATAAATGAGGCAGCATGGTACATTTTAAGTTTTTATTTAGTGAGAAAGATGCATAGGAGCGTGAGAGCTTTATTAAGAGAGAGAGGTAAATCAGGCTTCATACAGAGCACCAGGAACCAGCCACGTGGAGGAGCATCTAGGCCAGGAAGCCTAGGGTGGGTGGCCCAAAGGCCAAGTACCCTGGGGGCACAGGGCTACAGCCAGCCCCCTCCTAGTTTGAGGCCAGGGGAAAGAGAGGATGGGACACACAGTGTCCCAGGCTTTTAACCCACTTCCAAAGGGGAGTGGCTAATTAACCTGATTGGCTGCTCGGTACCCAGGTGTGGTCAGGTAGGGGCATGAGGTCACACAGGGGTGTGGTGAAGGTGTGGTCTTCCAGCTCACAAACCTAATCAGTTTTAGCCTGTATGCCTGCCTACTTCAGTTTATATCAGTGTAACACATCACAATCTGGCCTTGGTATTCCTGCTTATTGGCTTACCCCAGTATACAGACAAAGGGGAAAAACGTTCAAAATAAATTTTTGGTAAAAGATCCTTGAATGTAAATTTAGAGTCTAATTTCCCAATAACCTAAGAAAATATGTAACTATGAAGCAGGGATATGAGACATAAAAAGTTACTTCTTACCCTTTCCCTTCTCCCTCGTATCAAAGCTTTACCACCACAATTCAGTGGAAACAATTCATAAATATTACTGTCATCACCTTTGTTTGCAAATCATTTGGGCCACCTAAATCCAATAACTCAATGCAATATAGACCCTATTAACACTGTTTTTTTTTTTGGGGGGGGGGTGGTACTCTGGTTAATTTCTCCATTTGTAAAGAATAGAGAAGGTTATTTAATAAAACTGTTTTCTCAGTGCCTTTGCCAAATCCTCTCACTATAATTACACAAAATTGTAAGCATGGTTGTTACTATATACACCTCATCTCTTATTCAACACTATTCCCTAGGTAATACCATTCGTCTTCCTGATTTCAATATTTTCCTATCATAAGTCCTTGACTCCTAATATCTATGAATCTTCAAAACATTCATCAAAAACCATATTAAGAAAAAAAATGCACATGGATTTCTAAAATTTTCTTCATCAAAATAACAGCTAACCTATTATAAATATCTGAACAGAATTTAGTTTGCTATACTAAGGAGAGTAACACATCACTTTAAAAAAAAAAACTCATACAGCAAAATGAATTCTACTAAAGCAAAGAAAAAATCAGACAACAAATTGATGGAGAAGGTTGGATGAAAACATAAGAAAACTATGGGTGCTTTATAAAAATTTCATGGGGACAGCATTCTGAGTATATCATAAGTTTACTGTGGCTACTAATTTCAAGAACAAATGAGAGGCCAGCGCTGTGGCATAGAGGGTAAAGCCGTCACCTGCAGTCCCAGCATCCCATATGGGCGTGGGTTCAAGTCTTCACTGCTGCACTTCTGATCTAGTTCTCTGCTTTGGCCTGGAAGAGCAGTAGAGGATGGCACTAGTTTGGGCCCCTGCACCTGCATAGGAAGACCTGGAGGAATCTCTTGGCTCCTGGCTTTGGGTCAGTGCAGCGCTGTTCATTGCAGCCAATTGGGGAGTGAAGCAGTGAATGGAAGACTTTTTTCTTTGCCTCTCTTTCTCTCTCTGTGTAACACAGACTTTCAATAAATAAATAGGGGCCGACGCTGTGGTGCAGCGGGTTAATACCTTGGCCTGAAGCGCAGGCATCCCATATGATTAAATCGAACTATCGTAGAATCTGGATCTGTGCAATGAATCCTTGCAAATATGAACTGCATTGGTTCCTTATAATGTACATCTGTTCATGTTGATGTCCTGTTTTGAATCCTGTTTTGAATGTCTTATTTGAATCCACTGTAGATAATAGAAATATCCATATCCACTGAAAAGCAAAATATCCTTAGATTCAACTACTGAGGCAACCTCTTGCATTGCCTGTGTTTCTGTGATTTCTCATGCTGCAGATTTTTCCATCCAATATTACAGAATTATACACGTGATCAAACCTTGTCTCCAAACCCCAAATCCTCCTTCTATTACCTCTTCAATTAATCTTCATTTGAACTTCCTTTTTCACTTGCCCTGGTGGAATTTACCATATTGAAATATCCTTTTCCATATTCTTAGGGATATCTCCTCTTTAGTGTGTTTAATAATGCATTAAAGGTTTTGTGTATTATGTTCCTGTGTATTTCAAAACTGCTGCAAGAAAGAATGGCGTCCTAAGAAAATATGTAACTATGAAGCAGGTGACATGCATGACATTCCATAGTGCTGAGCAGGGGTCAAACATGTATTTGTTGGATGAATGAGTAAGTAAACAAATGCACACAATGCATGAATATAACTGTACTACCTTATAATGTTGGACAAAAAAAAAAAAGAGAGAGAGAGAGTAAGAGTTAAGATGTTTCCAGTGTACCTTAGTGAGTCATTTTCAAACTTAATGTATGTGCAATATGCGTTTCTTTATCCTCTTCCAGAAAAAAATTAAAAACTTAGTATAGTTAAGTCACTATCCGAGGTCTTAGCCAGTGAGTTGCTTTTAACCTCTTGACATTCAGGGTATGCATAATACTGTAGTTCCTGTGAGAATCAGAGCAGACAATTGCTACACTGAATAGGATAGTTTATTATTTCATATAAGTAAAGAGACATAATTTACAGTTTCCCTCAGACCTTCCAAGGACGCAAAGTGAACACATCACTAATATATTATGCTACATGGAAAAATCTCAATAATAAAGTAATATAAAAGACCACTTTAGTTAATATTTTAATCCCATTTCTCTATGAACTTTCTAAATATTTATTTATTTGAAAAGCAGGGAGAGAAATACAGACATACAAAGATTTCCAATTTGCTGGTTCATTCCCCATGTCTCCAACAACCATGATATCAGGTGTCAAGAATAGAGAACTCAGTTCAGGTCTCTCATGTGTATGGTAGGAACCCAATCACTTGACTCATCACCACTGTCTCCAGGGTTTATATTATAAGGAAACTGGAGTCAGGCATCGGAGTCAGAAATTAAACCCGGGAATTTCATTGTGTGGTGCATGCCCTTCAGTGTGTGTCTAAACAGGTGTCTTAATCACTAGGCTAAAGGCCAGGACTATTGTATGTGTGTGTGCATGTGTACATATTTTAATTAAAATAGGCTAAACAAATGAATAAGTTTGAAATAGTGTCAGCTGGTGTGGAAAATTGACATTTGATCTATATGGAATGCTTCCATTATCTATTTTTTCATGAGAAATATCAGCTTTATTTATTTAAACATAGTTGATATAAAGTTAAATTGAATTACAATTGCTATTTAACAAAACATCATTTTACCAAAAGATATAATACTAGGTTTCCTTCATGTAGTAAGTGAAAGAACTGAGAAAATCTCTTCCAAATCAATTCCTAGTCTCACTCTTTTTTTTCATTTTTCATTTTCATTTTAATCAGTTTTAATAGTTTCAATATGATTTGTAGATGCAAGTCTAAGATATTCCCTTTTGCCCTTCCTCCCTCTCACCATCCTTCCTTCTACCTTTTTTCTTTTTCTTTCATTTTTGAGACAACATTTTAAATTCATTACTAATGTAAGTCTAAATACTTCACTGAATAATAAATTTACTAATTAAAAAGCAAAAAGACCCTACTCTAATGAGATTATAGACAATGGCTATAGACTATAACTGAAGGTATAAATGACTGTTTCACTTATGTACAGTTTTTTTGGTCAAATAGTCATTGATAATTTCTTTCATGAAATAGAGCCAATGACAATGTAACATCTAATTATTTCCAGTGTGTTTACAAGATATGAAGTAAGTTCATTTAGACATTAAGCCATTTCCTCTCAACAGTTTATGCATATGCATAGGAATAATTTTGTATGGATTACAATGCAAATAATTACATATTTTTTGTATTCTATTAGATCAGGGAAAAATAAAGTATTTGTATTTTTGTGACTGGCTTATTTCACTAAGTATAACACATTCCAATTGCATCCATTTCATTGCAAAAGACAGGATTTCATTTTTTTTTTATATCCACAGTGTATATATACCACATTTTCTTTATCCAGTCATTGGTTAATTGACATCTGGGTTGATTCTATATCTTAGCTACTGAAAATTGAGCTATAATAAACATGGGGATACAGATAATTCTTACGCTGATTTCATTCTTAGATAAATTTCTAGGAGTGGGATTGTAGGGTCATATGGTATATCTTTTTCAGCTTTCTGGGGTATCTCCATGCATTCTACAATGTCTATACTTGTTGGCATTCCTACCAACAGTGGAATAGGCTACCTTTCCCCACATATCCTCACCAGCATTTACCATGTATTTATTTCTGTACAAGAGCCATTCTAACTAGAGTGAGGGGAAACCTCATGGTTTTGATTTGCAATTCCCTGATGGCTAATGATCCTGAGCATTTTTTTCATGTGTCTGTTGGTCTTGTGAATTTCCACTTTTGAAAGCTGCCAGTTCAATTACTTTGCCCATTTTTTAATTGGATTGTTTGTTTTGTTGTTGAGTTTCTTGAGCTCTTTATGGAATCTGTGTATTAACCCTTTATCAGTTGCATAGTTTACAAATATTTTCTCCCATTCTGTCAGTTCCCTGTTCACTTTGTTAAGTGTTTCCTTTGCAATGCAAATGCTTATTAGCTTGATCCAATCCCGTTTGTCCATTTTTACTTGATTGCCTGTGCTTCTTGGGCCCTTTCAAATAAGTCTTTGCCTATGACAATGTCTTGCAGAGTTTTCCCAATGTTCACATCTAGTAATTTGATTGTATCAGGTCTTATATTTAGATCCTGGATCTGCTTTGAGTTGATTTTTGAATAACTGTAAGCTAGAGGTCTTATTTCCCACTTCTGCATGCAGAAATCCAATTTTCCCAGCACCATTTGTTGAAGAGATTGTCCTTGCTACAGGGTTTGATTTTAGCCTCTTTGTCAAAGATAAGTAGGTTGTAGATGTATGTATAGATTTCTGGAGTTTCTATTCTGTTCCGTTGGTCTAAATGTCTATTTCTGTGGTAGTAGCAGGCTGTTTGCTTAATAATACCCTGCAGTATATCTTAAAATCTGGTGTTGTGGTTCCTCTTGCTTCTTTGTGTTGTTTAAGGTCAGTTTAGCTATTCAGGGTTTCTTTTGTTTCCATATGAATTTTAGCATTGATTTTTTTCTAGATCAGAGTAGTATGTCTTTTGTACTTTGGGACCACAATGAATCTGTAAATTGCTTTGGCATTAGAATTAATTTTAAATCATTAGCTAGATTTGTTGCTCTACACTTTTCCATTAAGTACATTTTAAAATAATTCATTTTACATAATCATGTCGGCAATTATTTAGAGCTTAGTTAATATTTGCTCCTTGAAGATAGGATGTTTTCTTGATATTGTTGACTTTAGTATTTGTTTCTTCTCTAGTGCAGAATCATACATGGGTTGTGGTTTCCATTTAGATTTACCCCAAATGAGAAATATCATGTTAGTTATATATTCAATATAGTAATATATTAAGTAATGGTTGATAAACAATTTTTATTTTTGTATTTTAGACTATTAATTATTAAGTAAATAGGTTTTTCATATAATTGAATGATGATTTGTTCAGAAAATATTTATATTCATACTTAAGACTTGTCTTTCCAAACTGGACATTGCAGATAGAGAGGTGGAAACACTTACCTTTGAACGTGCACTTGCCATAAATGAGTCAATTGCCTAAAGTTCCTCCATTCATGCATGCATTCATTCATTTATGAAAACTGCTAAAATGTCTCCTAGGTCTTTAGAATTTGCAATAGTAATGTGCATTTGGCAATAGAAAATGAAATCCTGCTCATGACCTAGAGCTTACAGTGGAAGAAACTGTTATGAAAAGAATTTAATATTTCCTATGAAAGATTAGTGAAACAAATAAATAACTACATTATTCTGAGGATAATGGTTAATAGAAAAGGACATGAGAAAAAAGTTGAAATGCAAAATCCAACAAAGAAATCTTTTTGAACTTTAAAGGATGATGCATATTTGAACACCCTCCAGTATATTTTCATATATGGAGGCTTTTTGAATAAAATTGATCTGACTTAAAGAACAATTCATATTCTCTAGTAAATTTATTGTTTGTTCAAAACTCAGGATCCTAGTTCTAACTTGTTCGATATGTAAGTTTATTTTAATTAAGTCATTCATTTCTTATGCTTTATAGTAATGGTGACAACAGCCTTCACTTATGGGTATTTTTCTATAAATAATAATGTAATTGTATCTTAAAATCCTGTCAAGAGTTCATATAATGTACTTTGAGAATAACATTGATAGGAAAATAAACAAATATATCATTTGCAATCACCTACTACTTTGAGACTTTAAGAAAATTACTAGAAGTGGTAAATGAATTTAACAAATGTCTTCACTAGTTTGTATTCAGTGGTTTGTATAATACTTACAACTGTTTCTCAATTACCTTAGAATGTTTGACAGTTTTAAAAATGTACACATTGTGTGGGGTAAGCAGTTAGCCTTGTGCTGAAGACATACAGACACTGGTATATTCAGACATTGCAGATAACTGCAACTGACATCAGGAGTACCCGGACTTGGTACCCATGTCTGGCTCCTGAATTTGACTTTCTGGGAAGCTGCCATGATGGTTCAAATACTTGTGTCTGTACTACCCATGGAGGAAACCTACACTGGATTCCTGTCTTCTACAGCAGCAACTGAGGACATTTGAGGATTGACCCAGCAGTGTCTCCCTGTGTGTATGTGTCTCTCTGTCTCTTTGCCTCTCAAACATATACTTTCACTTAAATTTTTTAGTGAAAAAATATACCTGAACAATTTAGTTCTAATACTAATACATTTAATATATTAATATATTTTCATTTTTAATACATTCTATGTTTATTTAATACATTTAAATAATACATTATTTTAAAACATTCTACATTATTAACTTTATATGCTTTTGTGTCATATATAATATCACTATTATTATATTGAACTTTTATTGAGACTTTTGGCTACTTTTAATTCTTTACCATCTTTAATGGCTGCTTAAACCCTGATTAAAGATAATTATAACATTTTAAGACAAGAATCTAAATAAATTCAAAAGTCCTTCACAAAAATGATAGTATGTTCACTTGTTGTTGTGCACCCTGTTAATTTTCATCTCTTTCCTTGCGACGTGTTTTAATCTATTTTCATGGTAAGCTTGAGAGTACCAAAAATCAATTGATGTTTCATTTCTTCCACAGCATTTCTACAATGATCAATGACTTGTTGGATCTCACACCATATGCTATCTCCCTACGCAATCACTCTGCTAGAGAGGCTAGTGCTCAGCCTTCTAAAGCTTCCGGTTAGAATATTTCATATTGTTAAAAATACCTTGTTATAATACCTTATGACTCTGTTTTCTCAGTTCAAGGTCATATACCACACCTCTTTTCTAATATTTGGGAGAATTTGTTCAGGTAATGTAAGTCACACTATCAACTTTCTGTAAAATCTTGGTTAAAATATAATTCTTTCTTGTACAACAACAGTCAGCACAAGAGCTGATCAAGTCACTGTTTCTCATAGTGTCCATTTCACTTCAACAGGTTTCCACTTTGGTGCTCAGTTAGTCGTCGCCAATCAAGGGAAACAAATGATATTTGTCTCTTTGGGACTGGCTTAATTCACTCAGCATGATGTTTTCCAGATTCCTCCATTTTGTTGCAAATGACCGGATTTCATTGTTTTTGACTGCTATATAGTATTCTGTAGAGTACATGTCCCATAATTTCCTAATCCAGTCTATTGTTGATGGGCATTTGGGTTGGTTCCAAGTCTTAGGTGGCATGTACCAAGGCCATCTCACTAGTCCAAGTGATCAATTTCAGCTCACAATTGATCACACTGATAGGTCTAAGAGTCAAAGGGATCACACAAACAAGACTAGTGTCTGATAATACTAACTGATAGAATCAAAAAGGGAGAGAATGATCCAACATGGGAAGCAAGACACACAGCAGACTCATAGAATGGCAGATGTCCTAAATAGCACTCTGGCCTCAGAATCAGCCCTTAAGGCATTCAAATCTGCCTCAAGAGCCCATGAGAATATTTTAGGCATGGAAAGCTAAGACACTCTGAAAAACAAAAAAAAGAAGACCTAAATGAAAGATCTCTGTGAGTGAGATCCCAGTGGAAAGAACGGGGCCATCAAAGAAGGAGGTACCTTTCTCTGAAGGGAGGAGAGAACTTCCACTTTGACTATGACCCTGTTGGAATAATATCGAAGTCGGCGAACCCTAAAGACTTCCATAGCCTCAGCAACTCATGACTAGAGCCTAGGGAGATTACTGACGCCATAAACAAGAGTGTCAAATTGTTAAATCAACATCAGGAGTCACTGTGTACTTACGTCTCATGAGGGATCTGTCCTTAATGTGTTATCCAATGTGAAATAATGCTATTACTAGTACTGAAACAGTATTTTTACACTTTGTGTTTCTGAGTGGGTGCAAACTGATGAAATCTTTACATAGTATATATTGAATCGATCTTCTGTATATAAAGATAATTGAAAATGATTAAAAAATCTTGGTGTTAAATTTGAAATTGCATAGAAAATTAATCAATTTAAAAATATATATATCATGTAGGATCTCTGTCCTTAACGTGCTATACATTGTGAATTAATACTATAACTAGTACTCCAACAGTATTTTTCACTTTGTGTTGCTATGTGAGGGCAAACTGTTGAAATCTTTACTTAATATATAGTAAACTGACCTTCTGTATATAAAGAAAATTGAAAATGAATCTTGATGTGAACGGAAGGGGAGAAGGAGTTGAAAGGGGATGGTAGCGGGTGGGAGGGAAGTTATGGGGGCGAAGCCATTGTAATCCATAAGCTGTATTTTGGAAATTTATATTCTTTAAATAAAAGCGTTATAAAAAATATAATTCTTTCTTCTGAATCTCTCTTTTGTCTTAAAGATTTATTTATATATTTGAAAAACAGAGTTACAGAGGAGAGGCAGAGGCAGAGAGAGAGAAGTCTTTCATTTGCTGGTTCACTCCCCAAATGGCTGCAATGGCCAAGGCCAGGACAGACCAAAACCAGGAGCCAGGAGCTTCTTCTGGGTCTCCCCTATGGGTGCAGGGGTCCAAGGACTTTGGCTGTTTTCTGCTGCTTTCCCATGAGCATTATCAAGGAGCTGGTTCAGAAATGGAGCAGCAGGGACTTGAACCAGTATCCAAATGGGATGCTAGAGCTACCTGTGGCAGCTTAACCCACTAAGCCACCACACTGGCCCTTCTAATGAATCTCCCTAACCTGTCTTTTATTGAGAGCATTGTGCGAGCATTCATGGCAGTTTCTACAAACTTTTGGATAACAATTTTGTGAGTCATCATTTCCTTTGAAGAAAATGATCAGCAAACTAGCATTCTGGAGAAAATTTTAAGATAGTTGATGAGAAGATGTCAAATTCATTCATATACAGTAAATTTGGAACACCCCTTATCTCGAATGCTAGGCAACAGTTTTTTAAATACTATTTGTTGAATTTTTTACTTAATATAGAATTATCTTATGTGTATAAAGTTAATTGAAAATAGATCTTAGTAAAAAATATAATGGAAATAGGAGAGGGAGGAAGAAGAAGGGTGGGGATGTGGGTGGGAGGTTGACTAGGATGGGAAGAACCACTGTGTTCCTAAAGTTGTATTTATGAAATGCATGAAGTTTGCATACCTTAAAGAAAAAGTTTTTAGGTAAAAAAAGTCACAGATCATTAAAACTCTGGTAGGATATCAGTTTATTAATATTTATTTATTTATTGGAAATTTCTGAACTGGAGAGACAGAGGGAGAGACAAAGGGAAAGAGATATCGTCCATCCACTGCTTCACTCCATAGATGGCCATAATGTCCAGGGCTGAGCCAGTCCAAAGCTAGGAGACAGAAGTTTCCTCTGGGTCTCTCACATGAGTGCAGGATCCAACATCTTGAGCTATCTTCCACTGCTTCCCCAGGTCATTAGCAGGGAGCTGCGTTAGAAGTGGAGCAATGGTGACACAAAGCTGGCATGGCAAGAGGCAGTGTTACCTGCTACTATGTCAAGATGATCGCCCCAGTATACCATTTTTAAAAGTTGGGTTGACAAAGGTAGAAAAAAAATTGACAAAAATATATTTGTAGAATATTGATATACACAGATGTTTCTTTCTTTTTGTTTTTTTGTTTTCTTTTTAAAATTTTAGCTACCACATGTAGGGAACAACTTGTGGTATTCATCTTTCTGTGTTCAGCTTATTTCACTCAACATATTCTCTAGTTGTACCCATTTTGACGCAAATAGAGGAATTGCATTCTTCTTTATATCTGAATAATATTCTAATATATGCACCTACAAACATTTACACCATAATTTATCTAATTACCTTGGGTGATTCCATATTTTGGCTGTTGTGAACAGTGCTACTATAAACTAGTTACTATTTTTATCAACAAGTAACAAATAAAAAAATCAAGACTTAAGGATACTGTCCAATGAGTAATGATCCTGGAATTTAAATCTAGATCTGTATTACTATTATCTTGAGTACTTTATAAGGTATTTAAATTACAAAGTATAATTTATTTTACACCATTCATTGAATAGTCAAACCTAGTATATACCATAATGTAAAATTACAGAGAATCTCAAGTTTGGTGTTGGTATAAGCTTAGTCTCATAAAATAAAACAAATAAAATATTTTAACTCAAGATTTTAATCAGTGTGCTCTGTTTCTCTTTGGTTAGACCCCACAGGGAGAAAGTTCTCATATATAATAGAAATGGTAAATCAATGTATACTAAGTAAATAACCACCTTAAACTTTAATTTGTAGAAAATGTGGTTGTGGTGTTTTTTGGAGTAGTGAAGAGAGAAAATATTTCATGGAAACTTGGACTGTATTTTACAAAGCAAAGTATTAGCTAATAAAATAATCTCACAATACAATTAGAGTCATCTAGAAACCATGAAAATAGTAATTTATAAAACAGGATATTCTAACAATACTGTTGTGGGATGATAGGAGAACGATTATGGTGAGTGTTGGCAGAATGGATGAATCAACATTTATTTCTAAGTAGAAAAGCAGTGCCAGTGTTGTAGTGAATCTGGTTTAAGCCGCTGCCTGTAACACCAGTTTCAGATAAGAGCACCTGTTTGAGTCCTGGTTGCTTCACTTCTGATCTAGCTGCGTGCTAGTGTGCCTGGGAAAGCAGGGGAAGATATCCAAGTATTTGGGTTCCTGCCACCCGAATAGGAGATAGAACTACCAGGCTCTTGGCTTTAGCCAGAGCCATTGCAGCCTTTTGGGGAGTGAACCATCAGATGGAAGATATATCCCCCCCACCCCATAGCTCTTTCAAATAAATGATAAATATTTTAAAAAGTAGAAAACCAAGGCTTGGTGGCAGAGAGAATATCATACTTGGATTTAAAGCTCTTGGTTTGGAGGTAGTCATTGATCAGCGTGCTTGGGTTTGTGTCTCTGCTCTGCTCCCAGTTTCAGTTCCCTGATAATGTACACCATGGGAAGCAGGAGGTGATGGTTCTAGTAGCTGGGCCCCTGCCGCTCCCATGTGAGACATGGATTGAGTTCCAGGCTCCTGGATTTGGCTTGGCCCAGCCCTTGGATGTTGTGGGCATTGGGAAGTGAAATAGCTGATGGAAGATCCCTCTCCCCTTCCCTCTCCTGCTCCCTACCCTTTCCCTCTCCACCTCCCCCTCTCACACTCTGCCTCTCAATAAATAAATATTTAAATGTATGGTTTGTTAAACTTTTAGAAAATAAAAGGCAAAAAATGAAGTGCTTTTAAAAAATATTTTGAGTTTATTTGAAGAATTTGATGTAGCCTGGAGCTGCCCTGCCCTGTGTATATGTGAGATGGGTGATTTAGGATGGAGGTCGGACTAAAAATGTGTATTTGTTGAACATCACAATAGTCATGTTATTTAATGTCTTAAGGATAGATAGGTAGAAGTGTGGGTGTTTGGTGCAGTGATTAAGAGGCCACTTGTAACATTTGCACTTCATATACAATGTGCCGGGGTGGGGTTTGAGTTATAGCTCTGCTTCTGATCCAGTTTCTTGTTTCTTGTTAATGTGCTCGCACCCTGGGACAGAAGGCCATGGCTCAGATACTTGAGTCTCCGCCATCTACTTGGGACACCACAGTTGAATTCCAGGCCCCTGGCTTTGGTCTGGCTCTCCCCAGCTGTTACAAATATTTAGAGTGAAACAGCAGATGGGACATTTTTGTCTGTGTTATGCTATGTCTGTCTCTGTCTCTCTGACTTTAAAATAATGAATAAATAAATAAATAAATTAGACTAAGAAAAAATAGAAAATTTCCTTTATCACACTGCTATATCCTCTAGAAATATGTACATGCTACATTAAAATATATATTTCTATCTCCATACACATAAGTAATGACAGCAAAATGAAGAATCCTAGAAGAAATAGATATAGTCCACATTTTCCTCATGCCTACTAGAAAGTGCATGTATGAAGGAAACCTCTCCAGTATTATCAGATTAGTGCCAACAGGAGATCCTAAGAGACTTCCGAATCCATCTACATGCAAACCTAAACTTGAGTTTATCGTTTTCAAGTTTGATTTAAAACCTCTCCCTGTTTAACTCTGATATACCATGCTATGGCTTAAATATATAAGTAGAGACTCTTTCTAAAACTGAGGGGAAAACACACACACATCAAAAGTGTCTAATGTTTAATTCAGTGAGGAAAGCTTTCTCAAACTCTAACTTTTATGTAGTGGTTTAGAATTTTTTTCAAAGGGCTTTTATCTGTAAATCAGAATAGAAATTTCAAAAAAAATCCAGTATTTCTTCATATCATAAATAATTCCTGTCAGAGTTCTTTGATTTCTACCTGAAAAAAAAGCAAAAACAATGATCATTGTTTATTTATTTCAACATGAACTTAATATGTTGTATTACAAAATAATTAGACAGATGTGCGTAAGCCTTATATAAAGACTTTGTGGACATATTATTCTTGCCAGAAAAATAAGGAAAAAAAGTTTATTTTAAAATTGCAGAATGCACTCTGTAGATTCTGACACTTATTCAATAAGAGATAAATAAAAAAAAAACTATTGTAAACAATAGGGTTTGCTATTTGATTTTGCAAAAAAAAAAAAAAATCTTCCCTGAGAAACGAAAAACACTTCAGTTTACAAAATTTTCTAGCTTCTGAATTTTCTTTTTCATATTAGTTACTAAAGAAAGACCCTTTTGGGTCCTTATTAAGCCCCCAGTTTTTGTTCTGAAGCAAAATTTGAAGCACTGAAAGAATCTCCATTGGAAGATTCAAGAAGTTACTGAAACACAGGGATTGTCACAAACAGGCAGAGAGAAATCCCCCAGTTAATAGGAATAACACAATGGCAACCGCTGTGATGAGATTCTGCAATGATTAGGATGATGTGTCACTGCCAGTTTGCCATCCCAGATGCATCACTTAAACTGCCTTTGTGGCTTTTAACGAATTGGCAAACCTCTGTAGTACTCACTTACCTAGTCTTTAAAATACGATTACCTCCATAATGTGGATATGTTTAAAAAAACTCACATAAATAGTGTAAAATTATGCTTAGCACTTATTAAGCACACAGAAAAACATTGCCACAATACTGCGAGTGCCACCCTCCTGTCCTTTATACCCTGAACTCTTCATCAAAAAATGATATCAGATATCATCAAGGATTGTGATTACACATTTATGGATAACATACTTCTTAGTCAGTCTATATTCTGAATTAGCTAAGTTATATGCCTGTGATAACACCTTTTAACACCTTTTTTAGTTTTTTTTACTTAAATTATTAGGTTAAGGTGTATTCATTTTAAAGGTAGTTATCCCCCATAGTATCAATGTAGCCATATTCCCCAATCCTTAAAGAAACATATTGTAAATTGTAAGTTAATGATGTATATCTCAGTACACTTGAGGGCCATGCTGCAGTACCAGAGACTTTTATTATATATAATAGATATACTGATTAAACTGATTTTTATTTCTTCTTACATTTTTTGAAGATTTTTATTTTATTTATTTGAGAGGTAGAGTTACAGGGAGAGAGTGAAAGACAGACAGAAAGCTCTTCCATCCGCTGGTTCACTCCCCAAATGGCCACAGCGGTCAGAGCTGGACCAATCCAAAGCCCAGAGCTTCCTCCTGTCCTCTTATGTGGGCTCAGGGGCCCAAGAACTTTGGCCATTTTACACAGCTTTGCTGCTACTTTCTACTATGAGAAATGATAAGCAAACTTTTAGAAATAGTACTTATTGTCTATACATTTGTATAGAAATATTCTGATATTAAAGCATTTGAATGTATCAGTGTGATATTGAGCATGAAATTAGTACATAGCTATTGAAGTTTTCCAAAAATATTATTTGAGGAAATACATAAGCAACCTTTGAAAACAAAGATATGACTAAAATAGATTCATTTCTGAACAGTATGGGAAAATAAAAATGTTATTGTACTAACTTAATGGCCTCTTAACAACTCTTCAATATGAATATATGGGACATAATATTAACAACTCAGCAGCCGGACACATTTATTGATGTAATTCTTTCATATACTGGATCCAACCAAAGAAATCTATGTTATAATCCTACTATTTTGAATGCATTGTATGAATAGAGAACATAACATTTTTTTATTTTAGTTCTGTTTAGCTAGCACTTAGATAAAACTGCTATAATACAGCATTGCATTCTGAGTTCTAAACTTCTGCTGTTTAGTTTCTAGGAAAATATGAATAATGATATAAATAGATAAATGTACTTTCTTTTTTATTATAAAGCTTTTATATAAGAATATAAATTTCTAAAATACAGCTTATGGATTACAATGGTTTCCCCCCCATAACTTCCCTCCCACCCACAACCATCCCTTTTTCTGCTCCCTCTCCCCTTCCATTCACATCAAGATTCATTTTCAATTCTCTTTATATACAGAAGATCAGTTTAGTACATATTACATAAAGATTTCAACAGTTTGCCCTCACATGGCAACACAAAGTGAAAAATACTGTTGGAGTACTAGTTATAGTATTAATTTACAATGTATAGCACATTAAGGACAGAGATCCTACATGATATATTTTTTTAAATTGATTAATTTTCTATGCAATTTCAAATTTAACACCAAGGGTTTTATTTTTTTTTCATTTACAATTATCTTTATATACAGAAGATCAATTCAGTATATACTAAGTAAAGATTTCATCAGTTTGCACCCACACAGAAACACACAGTATAAAATACTGTTTCAGTACAAGTTATAGCATTACTTCACATTGGACAACACATTAAGGACAGATCCCACATGAGACGTAAGTACACAGTGACTCCTGATGTTGATTTAACAATTTGACACTCTTGTTTATGGCGTCAGTAATCTCCCTAGGCTCTAGTCATGAATTGCTGAGGCTATGGAAGCCTTTAGGGTTTGTCAACTTCAATCTTATTCCAACAGGGTCATCGTTAAAGTGGAGGTTCTCTCCTCCCTTCAGAGAAAGGTACCTCCTTCTTTGATGGCCCCGTTCTTTCCACTGGGATCTCACTCGCAGAGATCTTTCATTTAGGTCTTCTTTTTTTTGTTTTTCAGAGTGTCTTAGCTTTCCATGCCTAAAATATTCTCATGGGCTCTTGAGCCAGATCCGAATGCCTTAAGGGCTGATTCTGAGGCCAGAGTGATTTATTAGGACATCTGCCATTCTATGAGTCTGCTATGTGTCTTGCTTCCCATGTTGGATCATTCTCTCCCTTTTATTGATTCTATCAGTTAGTATTATCAGACACTAGTATTGTTTGTGTGATCCCTTTGACTCTTAGACCTATCAGTGTGATCAATTGTGAACTGAAATTGATCACTTGGACTAGCGAGATGGCATTGGTACATACCACCTTGATGGGATTGTATTGGAATCCCCTGGCATGTTTCTAACTCCATCATTTGGGGCACGTCTGATTGAGTATGTCCCAAATTGTACATCTCCTCCCTCTCTTATTCCCACTCTTATATTTCACAGGGATCACTTTTCAGTGAAAATGTAAACACCTAAGAATAATTGTGTGTTAATTACAGAGTTCAACCACTAGTACTAGAATAAAAAAAATACTAAATGTATTTTCTTTTTAATCTAGCTTTTAAAATTTTATTTAAGGTATGCGAATTTTATGTATTTCATAAATATATATTTTAGGAAGATAATGATACCCTGTGCTCTCCCCCTTTCTCCTCTCCCTCTTATTCTCATCTTAATTTTTACAAAGACCTACTTTCAGTTTATTTTCTACATATAAGATAAACCCTGCACTAAGTAAAGAGTTCAACAATTAGTATGATATATGAATAAAAAAACAAAAAAAAAAGTGTTTTTCGGCCGGCGCCGTGGCTCAACAGGCTAATCCTCCGCCTTGCGGTGCTGGCACACCGGGTTCTAGTCCCAGTTGGGGCTCTGGATTCTGTCCCGGTTGCCCCTCTTCCAGGCCAGCCCTCTGCTGTGGCCCGGGAGTGCAGTGGAGGATGGCCCAAGTGCTTGGGCCCTGCACCCCATGGGAGACCAGGAAAAAGCACCTAGCACCTGGCTCCTGCCATTGGATGAGCGCGGTGCACCGGCCGTAACGTGCCGACCGTGGCAGCCATTGGAGGGTGAACCAACGGCAAAGGAAGACCTTTCTCTCTGTCTCTCTCTCTCACTGTCCACTCTGCCTGTCAAAAAAAAAAAAAAAAAAAGTGTTCCTCAATAGCAGAGATAAGGCATATAAATGATCATCAAATCTCAAAATGTCAATTTCACTCCAGTACATTAAATTTTAGGTACTCTATTAGTTGCTGCAAATCAAGGAAAGTATATGGTGTCTGTCTTTTGGAGACTGGCTTGTTTCACTAAGTATAATGGTTTCCAGTTGCATCCAGTTTGTTGTGAAAGATAGAATTTCATTTTTTATCACTGAGTAATAATCCATAATTTATACAATATTCCATAATTTACCAAAATTTCTTTATCTGATCAACAGTTGATAGACATCTGGGTTGTTTCCATATCTTAGCTATTGTGAATGGAGCTACAATAAACATTAAGATACAGATAACTCTTCCATATGCTGATTTCAATTTGTTTGGATAAATTCCCAGGAATGGGATTGCTGGGTCATATGGTAGATCAATTTTCAGTTTTCTGAAGTATCTCTGTACTGTCTTCCACAATGGCTGCCCCAGTTTACATTCCTACCAAGAGTGGATTAAAGTGCCTTTTTCATCACATCTTCACCAGTATTTGTCTATTTTTTTTTTATTTCTATATGAAAGCCATACTAACTTAGGTGTAGTGTACCTCATTGTGGTTTTAATTGCATTTCTCTCATGGCTAGCAATCCTGAGCATTTTTTTCAAGTGTTGGTTGGCCTTTTGAATTTCTTCTCTTGAAAAGTGCCTGTTCAGGTCCTTTGCCCATTTCTTAACTGGATCGTTTTGTTCTTGTTGAGTTTCTTTGGATAAAGAAATTATGGGACATGTACTCTATAGAATACTATACAGCAGTCAAAAACAATGAAATCTGGTCATTTGCAACAAGATGGAGGAATCTGGAAAAAATCATTCTGAGTGAATTAAGCCAGTCCCAAAGGCACAAATATCATATATTCTCCCTGATCGGTGACAACTAATTGAGCACCAAAGGTGAAACCTATTGAACTGAAATGGACACTATGAGAAACAGTAACTTGATCAGCTCTTGTGCTGACTATTGTTGTACAATGTAATACTTCATCCATTTTAGTATTTTTTTTTATTCTAGTACTAGTGGTTGAACTCTGTAATTAACAAACAATTATTCTTAGGTGTTTAAATTTTAACTGAAAAGTGATCCCTGTGAATTATAAGAGTGGGAATAAGAGAGGGAGGAGATGTACAATTTGGGACATGCTCAATCAGTCGTGCCCCAAATGATGGAGTTAGAAACAGGCCAGGGAATTCCAATACAATCCCATCAAGGTGGCATGTACCAAGGCCATCTCACTAGTCCAAGTGATCAATTTCAGTTCACAATTGATCACACTGATAGGTCTAAGAGTCAAAGGGATCACACAAACAATACTAGTGTCTGATAATACTAACTGATAGAATCAAAAAAAGGGAGAGAATGATCCAACATGGGAAGTGAGATACACAGCAGACTCATAGAATGGCAGATGTCCTAAATAGCACTCTGGCCTCAGAATCAGCCCTTAAGGCATTCAGATCTGACTCAAGAGCCCATGAGAATATTCTAGGCATGGAAAGCCAAGACACTCTGGAAAAAAAAAAGAAGACCTAAATGAAAGATCTCTGCGAGTGAGATCCCAGTGGAACAAATGGGGCCATCAAAGAAGGAGGTACCTTTCTCTGAAGGGAGGAGAGAACCTCCACTTTGACTATGACCCTGTCCGAATAAGATTGAAGTCGGCGAACCCTAAAGGCTTCCATAGCCTCGGCAACTCATGACTAGAGCCTAGGGAGATTACTGACGCCATAAACAAGAGTGTCAAATTGTTAAATCAACAAGAGGAGTCACTGTGTACTTACGTCTCATGAGGGATCTGTCCTTAATGTGTTGTCCAATGTGAAGTAATGCTATAACTAGCACTGAAACAGTATTTTATACTGTGTGTTTCTGTGTGGGTGCAAACTGATGAAATCTTTACTTAGTATATACTGAATCAATCTTCTGTATATAGATAATTAAAAATGAAAAAAAAATCTTGGTGTTAAATTTGAAATTGCATAGAAAATTAATCAATTTAAAAAAATATATCATGTAGGATCTCTGTCCTTAATGTGCTGTACATTGTGTATTAATACTATAACTAGTACTCCAACAGTATTTTTCACTTTGTGTCTCTATGTGAGGGCAAACTGTTGAAATCTTTACTTAATATATAGTAAACTGATCTTCTGTATATATAAAAAAAAATCTTTAGATTCTGGATATTAATCCTTTCTCACTTGCATAGTTTGTAAATATTTTCTCCCATTCTTTCGGTTGCCTCTTCACTTTACTGTGGTGTGTATGTGTGTGTGTGTGTGTGTGTGTGCGTGTGTGTGTGTGTGTTACATAAGCGTTTCAATTTGATGAGATCCCATTTGTCAATTTTGGCTTTCATTGCCTGTGCTTCTGGGTCTTTTCCAAAAAGTCTTGGCCTATTCCAATGTACTGAAGATTGTCCTCAATGTTCCCTAGTAATTTGATGGTAATCTGTCTTTGATCATGTCTTTGATCAATTTTGAGTCAATTTTTATGTAAGATGTAAGGTAGTGGTCTTGTTTCATACTTCTGCATAGAGACATCCTATTTTCCCAGCACCATTTGTTGAAGAGGCTGTCCTTGCTCCAAGGATTGATTTTAGCTCCTTTGTCTAAGATAAGTTGGTTGTAAATGTATAGATTGATTTCTAGAGTTTCTGTTCCGTTTGGTCTACATGTCTATTTTATAGCCAGTACCAGGCTGTTTTGATGATTACTGACCTGTACTTTGTCTTGAAATCTGGAATTGTGGTACTTCTGGATTTGTTTTTGTTGTATAAGATTGCTTAGGCTATTCATAGTTTCCTTTGATTCTGTATGGATTTTAGCATTTTTTTCTAGTTCTGAGAAAAATGTCATTGGTATTTTGATTTATGTTGCATTGAATTTGGAAATTATGGACATTTTTAAGATATTAATTCTTCCAATCCATGAACATGGATGATTTTTCCATTGTGTTCTGTGTTCTAATCTTCTATTTCTTTCTTTAATATTTTGTAATTTTCATCATAGACATCTTTGACATCTTTGATTAAATCTATCACAAGGTATTTATTTTTTTGTAGATATTATGAATGGGATTGATCTCACAAGTTATTTCTCAGCCATGACATTTCCTGTGTATATAAAGGCTGTTGATTTTTTTATGTTAATTTTATATCCTGCTACTTTACCAGATCCTTTTATGACTTTCAAAACTCTCTTAGTGGAGTTTTTGGTCTCCCTCTATATAGAAACACGTGGGTGCAGGGGCACTTGGGTCATGCTCCGCTGCTTTCCCTAGTGCATTTGCTGGGAAGTGAATCAGAAGCAGAATGGCCAGGACTCTAACTAGTGGCCATATTGGATTCAGGCACTGTAGTCAGTGGCCTTACCTGCTACGCCACAGTGCTGGCCCCTCTATCTCCCTTTTGAACATGAGAGAATTAAGAGGGGAGAAGTTCATATTCTATTTCATGTAATACTTTTGGGAAAAATAGAAGTTGAGAAAAATGAAAATACGTTATAAAGTCCATATACCTAGTTTTCCATAAAGTTAACATCTTATACAAATCAATAAATTAACACTGGTAGAATATAATTAACTTCTTACCTTATTTGTATTTTACCAGCTTTTTTTTTCCCACTACTGACTTTTCTATGTTCTAAGATCCAATTCAGGACACCACATAGAATTTAGTCATTTTTTCTCCTTAGCCTCCCCTGATCTGTTATAGTTTCTCAGTCTTTGTCAGTTTTTCATTCCTAACAGTTCTCAAGATTATTGATCAGTTTGGCTTTTGTAAATAGAATCCTCAGTTTGAAACTGATGTTATTCTAATGATTAGACTGGATCTATGGGTTTGGGGTAAGAATGCCCAAGATTAAAGTATTCTTATTATGTAATACCATGATATAGATGAAATTGATATACCTTTTCACTGGTAATGTTAATTTAATCACCAACTTGATGTGGAATCTTCCAGTTCCTCTCATTCTAAGTTATTCCTTTTCCTTTCCATGGTCTGCATTTTGGAAGTAAGTGATGATAATCATTTATAAATGTGGAGCTAAGAGAGAGGCGAGGGAGACAGAAAGGGGAGAGAGAGAGAGAGAAAGAGAGAACAAATATTCCATCCATTGTTTGTTACTCCCCAAATGGTCACTGCAGCCAGTACTGAGCCAGGCCAAAGAAAGGACCATCCGCCATGGCTAACAAGTGGCTAACAGGGGCTGGGGCACCTTGGACATATTCTGCTACTTTTCTCAGGCATGTATGCAAGGAGCAGAATCAGAAATGGAGTAGCCAAGACATGAATCAGCACACATATGGGATGCCAGCATTGTGGGCAGAGTCTTTTTTTTTTTAATATTTATTTTATTTACTTGAATGATAGAGTTACAGAGAGAGGCATAGACAGAGAGAGAGGCCTTCCATCCATTGGTTCACTCCCCAGATGGCCACAACGGCTGGAGCTGCACCACAGAGATCTTTATTTAGATGATTTTTTTTTTTGACACAGTGTCATGGTTTCCCATGCCTACGAAAACTCTCATGGGCTTTTTAGCCCGATCTGAATGACTTAAGGGCTGATTCCAAGGCCAGAGTGCTGTTTAGAGCATCTGCCATTCTAACATCATACTTTTTAAATACAAGGAAACCAGTACTTAGACATGTTATAGCCTTAAATACAAATAATAAAAAATAAATGAAAGTTGTAACATAAATGGTCTATGTTTCCAATTTAAAAGCTAGGAGGAAAAAAAGATAGTGGATTACATGTAAATTAGACAAAATAGAAGAAATAATAAAGATAAGAGCAGAAAAATCAATGAAACAGAATATTAAAAATTAAATTATATAAACATTCTTGGAGAAGATTCTTAGGACAATAATAGAAAATACATTAATTATGATTATCAGAAATGTGAGAAAGTATACCAGCAGAACTACTATGTTATTAAAATGAAACTGAAGGAATAGTACAACTTTTTGCCAATATATTTGACAATTTTGATGAACTGGACAAGGTCCATGAAAGGCACAAATTGTCAGTTCACACCATCAGAAATGGATAACTTGAAGAGCCCCATGGCTTAAAACAAGTTATTTGTAAGTCAACAACTTCGCATATAAAAAAAGCAGAGACCCTTGGCCGTCACTGTGGCTCACTAAGCTAATCCTCCACCTGTGGCGCTGGCACTCCAGGTTCTAGTCCTGGTTGGGGTGCTGCTTCTGTCCTGGTAGCTCCTCTTTCACTCCAGCTCTCTGCTGTGGCCTGGTGAAGGCAGTGGAGGATGGCCCAAGTGCTTGGGCCCTGCATCCACATGGGAGACCAAAAGGAAGTACCAGGCTCCTAGCTTCGGATCTGTGCAGCACACCGGCCACGGTGGCCATTTGCGGAGTAATCAATGGAAGGAAGAACTTTCTCTCTGTCTCTCTCTCTCTAACTGCATAACTCTGCCTGTCAAAAAAAAAAAAAAAAAAAAAAAAAAAAAAAAAAAAAAAAAAAAAAAAAAAAAGCAGAGACCCAGGTAACTTCATCGGTAAACTCTACCCAGCATGTCAGAAAAATATGCTATCAACTCCACCTAAAACCATCATAAACTATTTGAAGAGAACAGTGTGCTTCAAGTACAAAATCTGAAAATGATACTATAGGAATATGAAATTCCAAATAATTAGCCTCCCTAAATAATCATGAAATATTAAAATACTTAGGAAAATATTAATATATTGAAACTATTAACATAAGATAGGTTATCACATCATGAGCAGGTATGATTTATCTGCAGAATGCAAGGTTGATTTAACATTTAAATTCAATATTTGTTTTTACTACATGAGCAAAGTAAAAAAAATGGTGATAATCATCACAATAAATGCAGAAGAGACCAATTTTAGAACACATTTAGTTTTAAACTCTCAGCAAATTAAGAATATATCAGAATTTTTTCAAGGAAATCTATAAAACAATAAAGTAAAAATGCCAGTGCTGCAGCTCACTAGGCTAATCCTCTGCCTGCGGTACCAGCACCCCGGGTTCTAGTTCCGGTTGGGGCGCCGGATTCTGTCCCTGTTGCTCCTCTGCCAGTCCAGCTCTCTGCTGTGGCCTGGGAGTGCAGTGGAGGATGGCCCAAGTGCATGGGGCCTGCACCGGCATGGGATACCAGGAGGAAGTACCTGGCTCCTGGCTCGGGATTAGTGCAGCATGCCGGCCACAGTGCGCCAGCTGTGGCAGCCACTTGGGGGGTGAACCAATGGAAAAAGGAAGACCTTTCTCTCTCTCTCTCTCTCACTGTCTAACTCTGCCTGTCAAAAAATAACAATAAAAAAATAAAGTAAAACTAAGGAGGTAGCTGTCTGGCACAGTGGATTAAGTTACCATTTTCAATACCACATTCTATATGAGCACCAGTTCCAGTTCTGCTACTCCATTTCAGATCAGCTCCCTGCTAACATGTATGGCAAAGCAGTAGAAGATGGCCAAAGTTCTTGTGTCCCTGACACCAATATAGGAGACCCTGATAAAGTTCCAGGCTCCTGACTATGGCCTGGCCCAGACACAGTAGTTGTGGCCATTTGGAGAGTGAATCAGGAGATGAAAGATTTCTCTCTCTCTCTCTCTCCCTCTCTCTCTTTCTCTGTCTTTGTCTCTCTCTGTCTGTCCTTCCCTTTCTCCCTGTAACTCTGGCTTTCAAATAGATAAATAAAACTTTTTAAAAAATCTACTAAACAATAAAATACCAAAAAGCTATAGCTAGGATTATACTTAGAAGTAAGAAATGGAATGTTTTCCTTCCAGTATTGGAGCCAAAGCATGTATATTTGATTTCACTTACTTTCCTCAATATTTTATTGGAAGACTTGGTCAAGTTAAGTAGGGAAAGTATGTATATATATATATATATATATATATATATATATATATACACATATACATATATATGAAAAAAGCAAAATTTTATTCACATTTAGCATTATTTTCTCTGTAGAAACTGCTAAGGAATTTATAAATAGTCTTTAGTGAGTATTGAATGAGTAATATTTCAGGACAATAGATCAATAAACAACAACAATCAACTTCACTTCTATTTTTAAGAATAAACAAGGAGGTATTTTTCAAGGAATTTATTGATCCATTAGATATTCAGGGTCACAGCAAATGCATGATAATTACTACAATAAAATTCTCATCAATTCTCATGTTAATGTGTTATTAATACAAACAGAACAGATTCAATGTAGTTAACAGATAATTCTAGGAATATAATTTTAAATGTTATTTACAAAGCACAAAATATGAAATAATTTAATGTTAGTTAAAGAATAATAAGTTTTATTCTTTTACATATATTGTTTGCATGATGCTATTGTATTCATACATGTATTGATATAAGATTTCTAGCAATGGAATTGGAAATTCACTGTATTTTAAACTTTCAATAGATTAAGGTAAAATTCTTTTAAATTTAATTTGCTAATGTGGAATTCTACCAGCACATAAGAAAATGACACCATTCTCCATAATCTTTCCTACATTGGATATTAACAATGTATATTTGAGTGACAGAGAGAATGTCTATGTGTGTGTTCCTGTCCACTGAATTATTCCTCACATTCCATTGGCTGGGACTGTGTCAGGACAAACCCGGAGACTGGAACTTAAGCTGGGTCTCTCACATGAATAGAAGGGACCTAGTTACTAGTACCAATGCCCCACAGTGTCTATATTAGCAGGAATCTGGAGTCCTGTGCTAGGGATGGGAGCTGGAACTGAGTATTAAATGTCCTGCTCAGATATAGCACATTGAACTCTTTTTTATATATTTACTTGACAGATAGAGTTAGACAGTGAGAGAGAGAGAGAGAGAGACAGAGAAAAGTCTTCCTTCCATTGGTTCACCCCCTAAATGGCTGCTACGGCCAGAACTACGCCAATCCAAAGCCAGGAGCCAGGTGCTTCCTCCTGGTCTCCCATGCAGACACAGGAGCCCAAGCACCTGGGCCATCCTCCACTGACCTCCCAGGCCACAGGAGAGAGCTGGATTAGAAGAGGAGCAACTGGGACTAGAACCTGGCGCCCATCTGGGATGCTAGCACCGCAGGCAGAGGATTAACCAAGTGAACCATGGCACCACATTGAATGCTTAACTTCTCAGCTAAATCTCTGCCCCAACAGTGCCATATTTTTAATACTGTTTGAAAATATGATGAATGTTATACATAGGATTGTGTCTCCTCAATATTCATTTGTTGATGTCTTAATTCCCAGTATCTCATAATGTATTCCTATTTGGGAATAGATTTGTTGTAGATATGATTAATTAATTTTGATGAAGCCATACTGTTATCACTTTGATAATTGTCCTTGCATTTCAATGAACTCTATTGTTAGTTTTAATAATCACTTGATTGTCTTGCTTTTGATATGGTGTTATTCAAATTTATGAGAAAAAATTATTCCATTTACTTTTTGAGAAAAAATATTTATTTATTATAAAGATAGAGTTACAGAGAGAGGAACAGACAGATAAAGAGATCTTCCATTTGTTGATTCTCTCCCCAAATGGCTGCAATAGCCATGACTGAATCAGACTGAAAGCTAGGAGCCGGGAAATGCATTAATGTATCCCACATAGATTCAGGGGCCCAAGAATTTGGGCCTTCTTCTCTTGCCTTCCCAGGCATATTAGCAGGGAACTGGGTCATTAGTGCAGCAGTTGGGATTCCAACCAGCACCCATATGAGATGCCTGCATTATAGGAGCTTTTTTACCTCACTGCTCCACGACACCAGTCCCTCTATTTACTCTTTTTGCCTCCTTTCAAACTCTGATAACCTGAACCCTTAGGTAACACTTGCCACATAACAGCCAAGGTGGGAAGATATTTGTTGAATGTAGTAACTTATCAAAGAAGCTCTCTAGTCCAGAAGCACCAAAAAACTGCGGAAAGAAGAGTTACGTGAGACTTGCAGAGTTATGGAATTCAGGTTTTATATCACTTATCCTGTGGCTTATAGAATCAAAAGAAACTCTATTATATATCAAATACCTCAATAAGTATATAACCCCCAAATTCCTGTTAATAATATTCCGTGCTTATTGAGTAAATGTAAAAGGAAATTAATCCCCATCCTTATTTTATAGAATACTAAACTTATACAGTATAATCAAATTTTTCCAAATAAAGATAAAATAAAAAAACACCTACCTTTTTCTTTTTAATTAAATGGCACCTGTTTGTCCTCTGCATTTACTTCTGTTACTATGTTCTAAGGCATATAATGAAAGGATATCTTAAAACAGTCCTATTAGCACATATTTCCCTTTGGATCAATAACAAGACTTTTGGGATGAGAGTTAGCTCATTCCCCAGTGTTGAGTGCCATGCCATGCCTACCACAGTATTCAATGTCGTGAACAAGAGGCAAAAGGCTCTTGGGAAGTAACATGAAGATCAGATGAGATCACCTAGGAGTGTGACAAAGCATACCATATGTTACAGTTTCCGTTACCTCATGAAAATAACAGGAACTTGATGCCAAAATGAGATTGCCAGGCCTTTATTTTTGCCAATTCTTGGAATCTAAATTAAGGGTGGGGTGCAGATGAGGAGGAGGAGTTGTCCATCAAAATAATTACTTCAGAATGACTGCAAAAGCATCATTAGGGAAACAGCAGCACTAATGACTCCACCATCTAATGCTTCTCAAAGCAAAGCAAAGAAATAATGCTTTCTGCACTTACGGGAGGCTTCACTACCCGTTTCACTGCAGTCATCGAGCTGAAGGACTTTTTTCTTGGGTGTAGAATAGTTTCTAGGACTCTCCATGAACAGTATTGTTTTTTTTTTAAAGGAAATGATACGCTGTTTATCTAATGTCTATTTTTCACATTTATATTTTGTTATAAAAAGAATACTCCTGGAATGATTTGGTGACAAAATAACAGACACTACCAGACAAAAGATCCCTAGGTCTGAGTTTCAGTGGATAATTGAAGGGCTGCTTATTCAGGAAGATAGGTAATGGTTATTACCTACAGATGGCTTGATGCAGTGCGTTTTACAATGTGTTCATCTGTGATTGTGGCAGGATTTGTCCTGCTGTGTATCTGTCAAATGATTTAAAGTAATGCCAGGGAGGATTTTTGTTTGTCTCAGCCAAGTGATCAAAAACAAAAAAACAAAAAACAAAAAAAGAAAGAAAAAGAAACAAAAACAAAAATCCACAACCTTAAAATGCTTTGAGAGAATTATAATTTGGATCCAACTCAGTATATTCCAATTGTATTAGAACAAATAATGGAATATACAAAATTTCTGTGACTATTCAACTGGTCAAAGAAATGTAGTGTATATATATATATATATATATATATATACTACCTTTACTATATACTACCTATACTATATACCTTTATACTATATATAGAAAGGTAGTATATATATATATATATATATGTATATATATATATATATATATATATATATGTTTTTCTAAGTATCTGGTACATATATATATATATATATATACTCATATATACACATATGTAAGCAATACTTCTTTGTGGTGATATTATTTTGTTTGGCCAGATGTAAAACAAATTCTAATTTTGCAATCCGATTGTTTATAATATTATGGAGAGCAACTCTTGTTACAATGATGATTTTCTAAGTAACCCTGTTTGCCTTTGGTTCCTTGTTCTGCCCCTGGTTTTGCATTTACCTTGGGATAAGTGAGTGGAATGCTTAACAGTAACCTGGCTTTGGGCCATATGCAATAATGATTAAAACTGCAGGCTGGAGACGTTGCGGAAATTGTAGCATGAGTTTTATTGGAACCCGAAAGATGTGGGACTGGTGATTTCCCTTACTACCATTGGGCTTGCTATCATTAAGAGCTTCCCAGAAACATAGTGGAATAATAACGATAAGTATGCCATTAGGAGTAGGACTATGGAAAGAGGTGAAGGAAAGGAGAAGATACAGCATAGAGAAAAATGACAGTTTATTTTTATCTGATATCATGATGTGTAAAATCTAGCCTATTATTTACATTTCATATTACCTTAACTAAATATATTTGTGAAACATTTAAAAAGGATGACTGGAAAAAATTCTCATTTTCTCTACCATAATGATGAATGCTGACTCTGCAGAGCTGATGTTTATGAATAATTGTAGTATTTTATTGAATAGTTTACTTTGCAAACTGTTTTAAAATGAGAAAATAAACAGTGTCAGTGTCAATCATTTTCCAAATTCAAGACGGTAGTTTATTTGCTTTCTATGTTTCTATAAATTAGTAAAGTTAAGACGTCTTTGTCCAATACTGTTAAGTGTGTTATATGGTAGGGTTTTATTTTATTGAAAAGGGAATTTTTGATTGAAAATTAAATTCATGGAAAAAGTCAAGACAATTTGGTATAATTCAGCAAATGACTTACATGTCGTTCAAGCACCTATCCTCCTCTTTAGACCTCTGCCTCCTTTCCTCTGTGACTATGTTGTCATTTTGATAGATGTGGTCTGTAGCCATGCATTTAGTGAGGTCCTAACTAACGCTCTGACTAGAATGTTCATGTTTTCTGAGAACTCACTGGGGTTCTGGGAGAATACTCATTGAGAATGAATTGCTTCTTTGGTGAGCATAAACATGGTGAATATGATCTGGTGCAAGATTGAGACCAAATAGAAAGTACTAGTTAAGGTCAAGGAGACCTGTCTGAAGGTATGGGTCAAGATAATTCTGCTGAAAATCAATCATTGCCAACCCTGTGAGAAGGTGACAGCCAATGCCTACTGATAGAGCTTTACAGCTTTATCTCTTCAATGGTTTCAGATTTCTTTCAAGGTTGAAGGAATTATTGTTATTTATCAAATGCTCAGAAGAGGAAATGTTTGTCTGAGTGTGAATGGAAAGATGGCATCAATGAATATTTTTTCTTGCAGAAAATACCATATTTAATTTTTTAAGTTAGATAGAATGACTTGTTCATGATATATGAGCATATGCTAGTGTTTTTTTTTAAGTGTAGCTTACTTAGTTATTACTGAGGTGTGATGAATATTGCTGTTATTTTTATTTATGGTACATTTGGTCTCAGAATATAGCAGTTTTAAAGTACAGACCAATCACAACCTTTATTTTAAGACAAATCTTTCGTTCAATAACCATTTCTTTATCTTTCCTATTTTATTACATGGTAAAAACCTGATTTTTTTAATGGTAGTGACAACACTAGAATCTTAGCAAATCACAATAATATTTTCTAAGTTTTACTCATTCCACTTTTTCTATTTTTAATCATAAAACTCCAAAAATAAGCAGAATGTTACTTTTTACGCAAATTGAAAACCTCCATCTGGAATATGGCCTTTCAGAAATATCATTTTAATCAATTAGTGTAGAAAACTTTTAATTCGTATGATTATTATTTTATCCTAAGATGACAATTACTGCTTTAAATAAAATTATGAGTTGTATGAAATCATGGTAACAACCTTAAAAAGTTAGTCATAATTAACTCTGTGGCTTGTTAAGAAAATGAGAACCTGATTCTGATTTATTTAGTCAAGATATTGGAAATTCTATTAATATGAGGTTAAAGGTTTATGAAGGATAGACCTTTATAACATTTGAAAACACTGAAATTCAGACAATTTAGTAATCAACACGGTATAAAGGAAAAAGACAAATAGCAAACAAACAAACAAAGAACATTAAGCAGTTTCTTCTTTTTTTCTCCTGAATGGAGCTCCTGGCTCTGTGCTCAGAATACATTCTCCAGAATCCCTAAAATCATATTTGTGCCCCTTAAATAGCTATGTAGTTATCATCTTCATTCCTATATGTAACAGTAGATATTATTTATATTTGTCATACTCTTATGAGTTAAAATGTTATTTTATTCATCTTATGATAAAAATAAAAATAAAAAATAGAGACATAATGGTACAAGAAACTCTTGTGTCCTTATTTTCTCCCAGAAAATATATCTATTGTATTTTAATTTCTCATTAAACATTTTATTTATTTATTTATTTATTTTTTGACAGAGTTAGACAGTGAGAGACAGACACACACACAGAGAAATAGACAGGTCTTCCATTCACTGATTCACTCCCCAAACGGCCTCAGTGGCCAGGACTGGGTGAGATGGAAGCCAGGAGCCAGGAGCTTCTTCTGGTCTCCCACACGGTGCAAGGGCCCAATCATTCAGAGCCTCTTCCACTGCTTTCCCAAGTACATTATCAGGGAGCTGGATCAGAAGTGGAGCAGCTGGGACTTGAACTGGTGCCCATATGGGCTTTACTTCCTATGCTACAACAGGGGCCCTCCAGTCTTTTTAAGTTACAAATTGTGAAACTATGTTAAACAGGATTAGAATTTTATCACTGTTTGTTGTTTGATACAATTCATTTTTTGAAACCCAATGAGTTTTCAGAGGTAACCACAAGTCCAAATAAAATTAATAGAAGTAAAATATGGTAATGGTTTATTTCTTTTTTTTTTTTTTTTTTTTTTTTTTTTTTACAGGCAGAGTGGACAGTGAGAGAGAGAGACAGACAGAAAGGTCTTCCGTTGCCGTTGGTTCACCCTCTAATGGCCGCCGCGGTCGGCGTGCTGCGGCCGGCGCACCGCGCTCGTCCGATGGCAGGAGCCAGGAGCCAGGTGCTTTTCCTGGTCTCCCCATGGGGTGCAGGGCCCAAGCACCTGGGCCATCCTCCACTGCACTCCTGGGCCACAGCAGAGGGCTGGCCTGGAAGAGGGGCAACCAGGACAGAATCCGGTGCCCCGACCGGGACTAGAACCCGGTGTGCCGGCGCCGCAAGGCGGAGGATTAGCCTGTTGAGCCACGGCGCCGGCCGGTAATGGTTTATTTCTACAATCAAGCAGGTTTAGCAGATTAGTGAGAGAACCATGCACATCAATGCTAAGAACATCTACCATATTTTCTACTCCTATTTATAAAGATTTGTATCTGTTAGTGTTTTGTGTCTTTTCAAGGTGTCACATTCACTTGGAATATTTGAATGTACTTTTCTCTGGAATGGTCTGCATTTCACTTCTGTCCTTTATTTTTGTGTGTCAAAGAGACATTACCAAAGTATTTAACTTCTCATTGATTTACCAAGTATTCTTCAGTTTGATAAGTCATCCTTAGTTTGGAGGACTCCTGCATATTTCCCTTTATTTGCATTTCCTTGATAGTAGCATGACTACTTTATTGAGAATAGGGTTTGCTGTTACAATTGATAAAGTTGTATTCCTTTGAGTTAACTTCAAGGCTCCAGCATATTTTGGTAGCTGATTAAACACCTGATTACCTTACTTCTTTATGCATTATGTTCTTTATCTGCACAATAGGATTATTATTAATAGCTATAGCATGATGGTAATATGAGTGATTATCTTCAAATACAAAACACAGTATCTAGCAAAATGTAAGTACTTTATACATACTTACTCTTGTTATGATTATCACCAACTATAAAGCATAGCAAAATACAAAGAGCCTTTAAAATAGATTGGGGCATATTTGATGCTATCATTCAAATAAGAAACACAGAAAAATTCTCACACTACACAGATTACAGAAGAGTGATGGTTGGTGATGGAACAGCTCTAACAGGGAAATCAAAGATATGATCATTGTTATTAAAACTTAGGTCCCCTATGAATAATTAGGTGTCTGATAATTTTCAGTGAATATTTTAAAATGAATTTATATTTTATTTTAATGATTACAGAGAATATCAAATGTTTACAGAGAATATTAAAATGTTTAATAAGAAATTAAGGCTAGTGCATTGGCTCACTTGCTAATCCTCCGCCTGCAGCGTCAGCACCCTGGGTTCTAGTCCCAGTGGGGCGCCGGGTACTAGTCCTGATTGCTCTTCTTCCAGTCCAGCTCTCTACTGTGGCCCCGGAGGGCATGGGAAGATGGCCCAAGTGCTTGGGTCCCTGCACTAGCATGGGATAACGGGAGGAGGCACCCGGTTCCTGGCTTCGGATCGGCGCATCTCCAGCTGTAGTGGCCATTTGGGGAGTGAACCAACAGAATGAAGACCTTTCTTAGAGATATGAGGAGAAACTGATGAAAACACAAATCAGGAAGCTTTAACAAATGTTAATAAGTGAATTATAAATCAATTATATCAATAATAATAATAATAATAGGAACCAAGAAGATGAAAAATACAATTTGTAATTCAGTCAAGACCTCCATAAAAATATAAAATAAACATATTTTCCACTCTAAGAGCTAGTATAAACTTGATTGATAAACTCTGCTTATAATAAGATTGCAAATACATAAAACAGTTACTGGATTACCATCTTAATATTATATAAAATATTTTATTCAAAATCTAACCAACATGGAAAACAGGAGATATTTATGGATGAAAATTACAAGCATGTTATTAAATATACTATGCATTGAGAAAAGTAGAAATATTTAGATTTAAGGTCAAGAATTAGTAAAAACAAATGCTGGATTTACTCTTCTCCTACAGGCAACCAAGAAACCAGACGAAGCATATGAAGCAATGGCTTTAGGGAGCTAAGCTATTAGGCACGAAGAGACAGTGATCCCTGAAAGGAAGGGAAAAAATATCCCCAGCTTACCTATGAGATTTCTCCAGAAATGAATGCTGATGGACTTGCTTGAGTGGAGAAGTTGGTGCTGACAGTTCCAGACACCAGAATGACTGAAGTTCACAGGACAGAATACTGGAGAGGAGGATGCTTCGTCTAGTGACATCTTTGGTGAAGTTCAGATTCTCTCCTAAGTATCTGGAAAAATACTCAGAAGTATATGATTTTGAAAAAAAATATCTGATGTCAAGGGAAAAGTCCTCTGAAAGAATTATAGAAAACAATTTCAACACTTACACATGATAAAGGATATTGATTGTTCCCATCAGCCAGTTGGAAAAAAACTCAAAATTCACAAATAAGCAATGGATAGAACAAAGAGGAAATTTTCCCAGTGATGGAGAAGAAACAGCCATGGACTTATAAAAATTCTTAAAGGCAAGGCCATAGATAATCTAAGCTTTTCAGGTAACTCAGTTGATTCCCATGGCAAAGGTTAGGAATATTTGTAGCAACACCAAAATTTCAAATACTCTAAAAGCCATAATTCATAATATCAATCATACAATCAGAATATCAGCTGTCTTAGTTCATTTTCAATTGCTATAATGAAATATCCGAGATTGATTAATTTATACAGAATAGATTTTATTCAGTTTATGATTCTGGAAGCTGAGGAATCTATGGGCATGGTAAAGCATCAGATAAGAGCACTTGTGGTACATTATCTCATTGAACTAGAAAGGCATGAGTGTGTGCAAAAGGGCTTTTTTTTAAAATGTTCTAAGTTGTTTATTATTTATTTTTGTAAGTCACATAAATCATGTGCTAAGAATTACACTATTAAATTTTAGGAAAGTTGAATTATAAACATGACACTACTTTAATTTTCACTTAGTATGATTCTAGATTATATAGAAATATTTAAAAATATACATAGTTAAGATTCCCAATACTTGTTATCTTTTATTTATTTGAAAGAGAAGAGGTGTAAACTTTCAAGTAACAAAGTGTTTTCAAGACTTTTAGACATTAGGGAACACAAGTGATAGGGTTACTGTATATTTTCACTGATTTAATAACTTTTGGGGCTAAAAATCTTGGGATAGTTTTGAGAACTGCAAATTGAAGCATGGGTTATCCAGTAATGCTGATGAATATTATACATTGACAGATTTTAAAATTCCATTAAACTCTCAGTTAGGTATTTCAATACTATGTTGGTCAGAGGGTTAGCTTTCCAATGATAATGTTTGTTTTGTTTTTTGCCAATCTTTTTTTTTTTACTTTTTAAATTTTTTAAGGTGAACAAATTACATATACAGAATTAGGATCATAGTAATACTTTCCAACCTACCCTCCCTCCAGCCCATCTTCCTACCCTCACACCTCCTTCCTTTCTTATTCTTTTAACTTTTACAATGATCTACTTCTAGTTTATTTTATACTCATAATATTAACCCTCCACAAAGTAATAAAGCAAATCCCCATGAGAGGTAACACAGTCTTGAGATAATGTCATTTAAGGCACTCATGATGGTGCAACCTCATGACTTAAGCAGCTCCCTTTTGGCCCCAGTCCTTACACTGCTGAATATGATATTAACATCTCAACACAAGAACTTTTGAGACATTCCATCTATAGATAAGGCTTGCAAAGAAACATAAAATTACATTTTATAATAGGCAAATAGTTAACATAACACACAGACTGTATTTTATCTATTGAAAGTGTTAAAGACAGAGAAGATATAAAGTGATTGGAGTATGAAATGATAGTCTTAGAAGAAAATACACTTGATGATGATAATGTGAGTTTAATGTTGCAAATGAAAATCTTAGTGAACTAGAAGCCATAACATTTTGAAAAATATTCAAAATGAAGCTGAGGGAGGAAACAAGGAAAAACAATGGTGTCTAGCACAACATGAAGAAGACAAGTACAGGAATAATTTGAGTTCCCCAATGAGAGAAGGAGCAACAGAAAATATATGACTACAATGATGAAATAATGAACAACACTGCCAAATGTGAAAAAGATATAAATTGACAGATCCAAGAAACTTAATGCATACCATAAAAGTAAAATTGAAAAGAAATTCCACAAGAGTACATTATCCCTAATTTATGGAATTATTGAGCTAATCACAGTTAAATCAATGAAATCTGAAAAAGGAGCCAGGGATAAGAAAAAAATTATAATCAAAGATTAAACATAAGAATAGCAACAGATAATCTCTGGAAATGATCCTCAGAAGTCAATAGTGAAGAAGTATCATTGCTATCTAGGGGAGTAAAGTAAAATGTAAAATTCTTAAGCAATAAAATTTCTTTCAACACTTTGTTTTCACTACGATTTTTAACAGCATGAAGCCAGGAAAAAAAACAAACATGCAACCCACCTTCCAAGAAATATGGAAGGAAATCCTTCTGGCTGAGGAAAATGATCTTGGTGAAAAGTTGTAAGATTTTTTTCAAGTGCTTTTTCAATAGCTTCTCAGATCATGCGGCTTTCATGTTAAGCCAACCTTGCATTCCTTAGATAAAACCCTCTTGGTTATGGTATATTAGTATAATCCATTTTAAATATTGCTTGATATTATTTGATAGTATTTCATGAGAAATATTTGTGACTCTATTCATCAAAGATACTAATTTATAGTTTTCTTTTCCTGTAATGATTTTGTTTGCTTTTATTATCAAGGACATAGTGACCCAGTAAAAACTAATGAAAAATACTTCCTTTTTCTATTAAATTATTTGGAAGAGTTTGTAACAGATTGGTGCTATTTCTTCTTTAAACATTTTGTAGAATTTAGTAGTTGTAACATAGATCAGCTCTTGTGCTGACTGTTGTTGCACAATGTAATACTTTATCCATTTTAGTATTTTTTGTATTCTAGTACTATTGGTTGAACTCTGTAATTAACAATTATTCTTAGGTGTTTAAATTTTAACTGAAAATTGATCCCTGTGAAATATAAGAGTGGGAATAAGAGAGGGAGGAGATGTACAATTTGGGACATGCTCAATCGGACTTGCCCCAAATGGTGGCATTAGAAACATGCCAGGGGATTCCAATACAATCCCATCAAGGTGGCATGTACCAAGGCCATCTCACTAGTCCAAGTGATCAATTTCAGTTCACAATTGATCACACTGATAGGTCTAAGAGTCAAAGGGATCACACAAACAAGACTAGTGTCCCCTAATACCAACTGATAGAATGAAAAAGGGAGAGAATGATCCAACATGGGAAGCGAGATACACAGCAGACTCATAGAATGTCAGATGTCCTAAATAGCACTCTGGCCTCAGAATCAGCCCTTAAGGCATTCAGATCTGGCTCAAGAGCCCATGAGAATATTCTAGGCATGGAAAGCCAAGACACTCTGGAAAAAAAGAAGACCTAAATGTTTTTTTTTTTTAAATATTTAAACTTGTCAGGTGAACAAATTTCATGTTTACAGATTTAGGAGCACAGTGATACTTCCTACCCTGCCTTCTCTCCTGCTCAAGCACCCACCTTCCCTTCATTTCTTTTTCTCACTTTTGATTTTTACAATACATACTTTCAGTTTATTTTATAATCATAAGCTTAACACTCCATTAATAAAGAATTCAACAAATAGAAGAAAAAAACACTATTCCTCAACATTAGAGACAAGAGCTATAAACAATAACCAATTCTCAGAATGTCAATTTCACTCATGAACATTATATTTTTGATACTCTATTAGTACTACAAATCAGGTAAAACATATGATGATTGCCTTTTGGGCACTGGCTCATCTCATTAAATTTTCTGGTGTCTGGCTCCATCTGTTTTGATGTGAATGAAAGTATTTCCGTCATTTTTATTACTGAATATATTTATACGCACACACACACACACACACACACATATATATATATATATATATCCCACATTTTATTTATCTAGTCATTGGTTGATAGATACTGTGGTTGATTCCATATCTTAGCTATTATGAATTGAGTGGCAATAAACATGGGGGTAGATAACTCTTTCATATGCTGATTTCATTTTGTTTGGGTAAATTCCCAGAAGTTGGGATGGCTGGGTCATATGGTAGATCTTTTTTCAGCTTTCGGAGGTATCTCCATTCTGTCTTCCACAATGGCTGTTCTAGTTTGTATTCCCACCAACAGTAGATTAGGGTACATTTTTCCCCACATCCTCTCCAGCATTTATTGTTTTTTGATTTCTATATGAGAGCCATTTTAATTGAGGTGAGGTCAAACCTCATTGCAGTTTTGATTTGAATCTCCCTGATGGCTAGTGGTTCTGAGGATTTTTCCATGTGTCTCTTAGCCGTTTGACCCTTGTTTGGAAAAAAAAAATCTTTGTTCAAGTCCTTTGCCCATATATTTTGTTGTTGTTGAGTTTCTTGAGCTCATTATAAAGCCTGGATATTAACCAATTGTCAGTTGCATGGTTTGCAAGTTTTTTGCTTTCATTCTGTCAGTTGCGTCTTCACTTTATTGATTGTGTCTTTGTAGTTCAGAAGATTTTCAACTTGATGCAATCCCATTTGTCTATTGTTGTTTGATTGCCTGTGCTTATGGGGCCTTTTCCATAAAATTTTTGCCAGTGTTTTCAAGAGTGTCCCCAATGCTCTCCTCTAGTAAATAGATGGTATTAGGTCATATATTTTGTTCTCTGATCCATTTTGATTTGATTTTTATATAAGGCATAAGGTGGGGATCTTGTTTCATACTCTAGCAAGCAGGGATCCAATTTTCCTAGCATCGTTTTTTTGAGTGATTATCCTTTCTACAGGGACTGATTTTTGCTCCTTTATTCAAGATTAGTTAGTTGTAGATGTGTGGCTTGACTTCTGGGGTTTCTATTCTGTTCCATTGGTCTACATGTCTACCTTTTTTATTTTGGCAGGCAGAGTTAGACAGTGAGAGAGAGAGAGACAGAGAGAAAGATCTTCCTTCCATTGGTTCACTCCCCAAATGGCCACTATGGCAGGCGTGCTGCGCCAATCTGAAGCCAGGAGCCAGGTGTTTCCTCCTGGTCTCCCATGCAGGTGCAGGGCCCAAGCACTTGGGCCATCCTCCACTGCCTTCCCGGGCCACAGCAGAGAGCTCAACTGGAAGAGGAGCAACTAGGACAGAATCCAGCGCCCCAACTGGGACTAGAACCCGGGGTGCCAGCGCTGCAGACGGAGGATTAGCAAAGTGAGCTGAGGCACTGGCCCAAATAATTGTCCTGCAGAATGTCTTCAAATCTGGTATTATGATGCCTCCATCTTTGTTTTTGTAGTTTAAGATTGTTTTAGCTTTTAGAGTTTCTTGTATTTCCATATGAATTTTATCATCTTCTTTTTTCTAGATCTGAAAAAAATGTTGTCAGTATTTTGGGAACACATTAAATCTGGAAATTGGTTTTGGTAGTATGGACATTTGGATGACAGTAATTCTATTTTTACTTTTTTAAAATTTTAGTTAAGGTATACAAATTCCATGCATTTCATATATGCATATTTAGGAACATAGTGATACTTCTCACTGCACCCTCCTTTCTGCCAACACTCCTACCATTATACTTCTTTCCTCTCCTATTCCCTCTTTTAATTTTTACAATGATCTACTAATTTTAGTTTACTTTATACTCATAAGATTAGCCCTATGAATATGGAAGATTTTTCCATTTTTGTGTTTTATTCTTTCTTTAATGTTTTGCAATTTTCATTATTATAGAGATCTTTTACCTCCTTTGTTAAATTTATTCCAAGGTATTTAAAATTTTTATAGCTTTTGAATCAGACTATTCTTACAAATTCTTTCTCAGGCATAGGATTGTGTATTCATAGGCTATTGATTTTTGTGTGTTAATTTTATATCCTGAAACTATCAAATTCTGATGAGTTCCACTAGCCTCTTGGTGGAGTCTTTTGGTTCTCCTATATATCAGATCACCTGTAAGTAGGGATAATTTGACTTTTTCCTTTCCAATTTGTGTCCCTTTAATTTCTTTTTTCTTGCCTAACGGCTCTGGTAGAACTTCCAGAAATCTTAATGAATAATAATAATGAAAGTGGTCGTCCTTGTCTGGTTCCAGATCTTAGTGGAAATGGTTTTAACTTTTCCCCATTCCATATGATTCTGGCTTTAGGGTTGTCATATTGTTGTGTTGAGGAATGTTTCTTCTGTACTCAATTTGCTTAAGGTTTTCTTCATGAAAGGATGTTGTATTTTTTTCAAATTCTTTCTCTGCATCTATTGAGATAATCATATGATTTTCATTATTTTATTTGTTAATGTGATATATCACATTTATTTATTTCTGTATATTGAACCATCATTGCACACGTTGATTTTTGTAGATTGCATGTGTCCAGGAATCTATCCATTTCATTTAGATTTTTTAAATTTGTTTGCATATTACTGTTTGTAATATTTTTATTTCTGTGGTATCTGTTTTTACGTTTCCTTTTCATCTCATTTTATTGATTTGGGTATTCTTCCTCATGCTTTATTATCAGCTTGGCCTATAGAATATCAATTTTGTTTATTTTTTTCAAAAAAACAGCTTTACATTTCACTGATCTTTTGTATTTTTTATTTCAGTTTTGTTTATTCTCTAAGTTTTATTATCTCTTTCCTCCTACCAGTTTTGGGTATGTTTTTTTGTTGTTTTTCTAGATCCTTGAGATACGTTGATAACTCATTTATTTGGTTCCTTTCCAATGTCATTATGTAGGCATTAATTACTATAAAAATCCCTGTTAGCAGTTCTTTTGCTGTATCCCATTAGTATTGTAATCTTTATTTGTTTCTAGGATTTTTTTTATCCCTTTTGATTTCTTCTATGACTGACTGTTCATTCAGGTGCATGTTTTTCAGTTTATATATGTTTGCATATTTTCTATTAATTTTTAAATTGTTAATTTCCAGTTTTATTCCATTGTGTTCAGAAATTATATATTTTATGATTTCATTTTTTTTGATTAACTGAGACTTGCTATATGGCCTAGCATATGGTCTATCCTAGAGAAAGTCTTATGCACTGATGAATAAAATGTGTGTTTTTCAACAGTGGGATGAAAAGTTTAGGAGATACCAGTTAGGTCCATTTGGTTCATACTATAGGTTAGTTCAGCTGTTTATTTGCTGATTTTCTATCTAGTTGATCTGCCCATTGATGAAAGTGAGATTTTGAAATCCCCCATTACTGTTGAATTGAAGTCTGTGTCTCTCTTTATATCCATTAATATTTGTTTTCAATAACTAATGGTCTTGGCATTAGGTACATATATATTGATTATAATCAATTCTTTTTGTGGAATTGGTTCCTTAATCATTACATAATGCTCTTCTTTATCTCTTTTAAGTTTTTGTGAAATTTTTGTTATTTCCTTCTGCTTTGTGTTGTTTGTTCTTCTGTGTCTGGTTTTTTAAAGTAGAAATGTAACTGACTGATTCAGGAGCTACCATACTTTGTAGATATTTACACCTATAGATTTCCCTTTAAGCACTGTCTAAGTCATATTCTATTTCATTTGTTTTTGTCTTATGTAATTTTTTAAAATTTATTTATCTGACAAGTAGAGTTACAGACAGTGAGAGAGACAGAGATTCCTTCCACTGGCTCACTTCCCAAATGGCCACTATGGCAGGCTTGCTGCGCTGATCCGAAGCCAGGAGCCAGGTGCTTCCTCCTGGTCTCCCATGCAGGTGCAGGGCCCAAGCACTTGGGCCATCCTCAACTGCCTTTCCGGGCCACAGCAGAGAGCTGGCCTGGAAGAGGAGCAACCAGGACAAGAACCTGGCGCCCATATGGGATGCCAGTGCCTGCAGGCGGAGAATTAACCAAGTGAGCCATGCCACTGCCCCTGTCTTATGTAATTTCTAATTTCCATTTTGACTTGTTCCCTTACTCATCGCATATTTAGGGGTATGATGTTTAATTACCACATATTTAGCAATGTAATTTTCTTATTGATTTTTATCACTATATTTTACTGTGGTCACAGTATACATTTTGTTTGCTACCAATTTATTCCCTCTACTTTGCTTTAAATTTTTTAACTCTTTTGGTCAGCTTCCTGTTTGTCCCCTTTTTATCATTGCCCTTGGTAGATATGATGTCAAATGCATTGTTTTGTACACTAGTTTTCAGTATTGCCACTTATTATTTTTTATATCCACCTCCTCATTTGAGAAAAGGTTGTTTTCACAAAGCAAACTCTCGGTCAGATCAAGTAAGAAAAGCTCTGTGAGTGGGGATCTCTAGGGAACTGCTAGTTAGTTCAAATAATGACTGTTCTCTAGGAATGAATATTTGGAAGATCTCTGAGAATATTTGGTACTCTTCAGAGTTCCTAGACTCATGGTTTCATAGTAATTGCTAATCAAAAAATAGAAAGAAAAATTTACAGTGCTTAACCTCCCTTATCTGCAATGGTCCAGGACCCCAGTGAATTCTTGATTACTTAATCCTCAGCCTTTTTTTATTTTTTATTAAGTCAAGTATTTTCTGTTTCCTACTTAAAGGAAGAACTTTATGGCTTCTTTGTGGCATGTCAGAGTTTGCAGCATCACTATTGTCATTTTAGAGCCATTATTGAGTAAAATAAAGGCAACTGAACACACGCACTGCAATAGTCTACTTGTCTACCTTGTCTACCTAACCAATGAGATGTGTTGGAAAAAGGAAGGATTCACAGCCCAGGAAGGACAGAGGTGGATGGCATGAGATTTCATTGTGTTGCTCAGAATGATGTACAATTTAAAACTTATAAATTAAGTTGATTTCTATAATTTTTCATTTAATATTTTTGGATCATCATTGACCACAAGTTACTGAAATCTCAGAAAATAAAATCATGGGCAAATGGGAACTACTGTAAATGAAATATTCTTAATTAATCAAAAAAAGAACAGAGATATAAGAAAAGGGTAATAAAGAATAAATAATTCCATCAAAAACCAACAACATGGTAATCAGCTTAACCCTAGCCACATAATGTCAGTGCACAAAGTCTGAGCATCCCAAAGAAAAGGCAAAGCTTCTTAGACATGAACAAAAGAGAAAAAACTCACCTTTATGCTGCCAACAGGAATTATTTCTAATTAGAAAGCACAAATAATTTAAATATAAACTGAGGTAGAAAGCCATAGTAAAAGTAATAGAATGAGAATATATCCAAGCTTAAGGTTGGAGATTTGAATACCAATGCCTCAATAATTAATATAATGAGTAGGAAAAGAAGCAACACAGTACACATCAATTTCCCTTAGATTCCATTGACTAGAAATCAATGTTACAGCAACATATAAATTCAAGAGAAACTGGGAATATTTTCTGTGTCCTCATATTTGAGGAATACCTAGGAGCTCTGTCACAGAGATGTATAGCCTACCATCCTGTGCCATATCAGCACAAACACGTTCTTATTAGCATTACTAGTAATTTATGAAAATGCCAGACATCTGAATCCTCATCAATACATGAAATGAAAAATAAAATGCAGATATTTTCAGTATTTTCCTTTAAGCCAACTATAAAAAATCAACTGTATTTTTCTTATTAAGTGAACAAAAAATAAGATTGTAATACAAATAATTTGAATGTGGTTTTCTATATACACATTATGACTCTACGTTTGAAAGTTTCTAAAAGATCAGCAGGCTCAGGGTGGACATGTGGTATAGCAGTTGAAACAATGCTTAGGATGCCCTCAGCCCCTCTAACATGGCCTGAGGTAGATCCCAACTCTGAATCCCAACTTCCCACTGATGTGGTCCCTCACAGGCTGCAAATGCTGAGTTACGGACGTAGGTCTTTGTTACTCATATGGGAGTCCCATATTGAGTTTGACATCCTGATTGTTGGAGGCATTTGGGGAGTAAACCAGCAGATGGGAGCTCGCTTGCTCGCTCTCTCTCTCCCAACCAGCTTTTAAAACAAAATACAAAATACAAAAAAATTTATTACAATATCATTTCATATGATCCCCCCCAAGAGAGTGATTACTTTGGGAATTAAAGATGAAGAATAGGATTAAAGGGGTATACCAACATGGCTATAAAGATGCCTGAACTATATCATACATTAAAATAAAAGTAACGAAGTGAAAATATTATAAATCATATTTATTTATGTTTTAGGGAAGATAATTAACCATTCACCAAAAGTTAGACCTTCTGTTCCTATGCAATTGCGATTGGGGATCACATCCTTATTCAACAAAGGTTACTAGTCCTCCCTTTAATGAAGATGTGCTCACAGGGTGCAAGGAGTTCTACACAATGGAATGCAAACAACAGTGCTGGGCACACTTTCTGAAACTGGCTGCATGTTCTTTTAACCTCTGGATAGATAAAACAGAGGTAATTGCAGTGAGACTGGATACACCACATGAAGATGGCTGCAGATTCTTCATCAACTCATATTCCTAAAAGATGAGAGTTCTGATCTAAGGACACTTTGACTCTTACTGTAAGAGAAGCAGGAAACTCTGTACTCTTCTGTCATGATCTAGACACTGTGGATTTTAAATTTTATTCATCATCACTGCTTTATCATTGTGAAGTTTTAACTTTATTATTGAAATTATCTTAAATTTCAAAAGCTATATCATTTGATATGCTTTAACCTTTTCTGGATAATGAATGAATGAATAATTATGAGGACGTTGTCTTAAAACTAACAATTAGAGAATACATTCTTTACAAATGATGTGAAAATATGCAGGCAAATATCTGGGATATTTAAATAGCTATTTTAAATAGGAGCAAAAGCTAAAATCTGGAATACTATCAACTATGATATACAAAGGAAGAAATAATATTTCAGTAATTTAAATCTATTACAAAACATTGTCAAATTGATAGTTTTGTTCATTATTGTTCCTTCTTTCATGTCTATAATTATGCTATCAATTAAATTATTAAAATTACTATTAATATTTAGGTGATAGAGAGTAGCATTTTGCATTTGTGATGCTTATATTCATTTCCACATTTAAAAATTACATAGAGTACATTCCTTAGCCATCATATTTCCAAGGTATTAGTTCCCAAGCTTTTCACATATTTTAGTCTTTTAACTTACATGTGCTATGTTTTGGAAGCTTTGATCTATCCCACCAATATATATCAATAAATTACTTTTAATGTATAATTTATGAACACAAAATGATTCCCTAGAAACATTTTCTTGTTCACTCTAATCTAACCAAAATAGCCTTGCTAAATTTTTCATAATCTTAGCCAAAAGTCAAGAAGCTTTTTGTTTAAATCAGCCTATTACACCTCATCAAACCTTCTTAAAATGTTAAAATGGACTAAAAGTTTACATTATCTTCTTATTAATAGCTTGAAATACAAAGTCCCTGGTTGGCAAATACTCCTAGATATTTGACATCTTGATGGCTAGCAATATCCACAAGAACCAGCATCTCCATGGTAACCAATTATTTTCCCATTTTCTCTGAAATATTTTTCTATTCAGCCTTGGATAATGGAATTAATGGAAGAACCACCTGAGGTATACAAGTAAGTAGAAAGTTTATTGATGCACCATGTGGCTACTCTCCCTATCCATAAAGAAAAATGCATCAGTTGCTACAAAATTAGTTTTCTAAATTATATTCTCTAACAACTTACCCCATGTAAAAATTTTAACTCAAGCTAGTCTCATTAAAGCAATTATCTGTGCTGCATTAAAACAGTATGCCTTCTGTTGTGGTTTTTCTCTGCACATATCTGTAGTTAAGACAATTAATTCAACCCACACCTAACTCATTGTAGATGATAATATTTAATGGCTATCACACACACACAATTATTTTTCATCGTCGTAAATCAGCTTGCCCTTGTTCAACCAAGGTAGCAACAAGGATGTCAAAATACCAAAATACTTATAATTATTACTGTTAAATAGTTATAAGAAAATTAAAATGTAAATTATTAAAATATTGGTTATATCAGAACATTCTGTTTCCAATAAACCTGTCTTTAGGGAATTCTACATAATAGTAAAAACTACTGATCTTCTCCTATAATTCATGTATTACCAATTGCTTTAGTGCAGTTGCTGCCTTGGCATTCATTTTTAGACTTGATATACGTTATTTGAAACCCAGTCATATCCTTTTACCTGTGCCTAAATTAAAAACGCCCCTTCATGCATGAATACTTGTGATGGGGTCTGAATATTTCTCATCCCACTAATCCCAAACTAAACACATCCCACAGTAGCTGACCATGATGAAACCTAAGGGGCAACACCAGAGTCATGTAAATAAGTGCCGCCAACATGCATACTTCACATGTTTTCTTTTTATGTTTTATGTTTTTATTCTTCATGTTTATATCAAAAATGTTCTCAAAATGTTTTCAGCCAATAAGCAATCACTGCTGGGAAACCTAAGGGCTAATGTCCATTGACCTTAATATAGGCTTAGTCCTACAGGTTCACTTTCTACTCCCTGGTTGAGGGAGTAGATCCCTGTGACCTCCTCATGACCTATAGAGAGCACCAACAAGCACTCTTGGACCTTTGAGTAATAATGTATTTTCTGTTTTATACATGTTGATTTCATTTCTTCATGTATCTCTCCTGACACACACATAGGAAGTTAACTTTTCCTTGGTTAGGCCAAATTAGACAGTGTCCATTCTGGTTTACAGCCACTTTTATTTTATTTTTAACTTTTATTTAATACATATAAATTTCCAAAGCACAGCTTTTGGATTACAGTGGCTCCCCCCCCCACCATAACCTCCCTCCCACCCGCCACCCTTCCATCCCATGCTCTCTCTCCCATCCCATTCACATCAAGATTCATTTTCAATTATCTTTATATACAGAAGATCAATTTAGTATGTACTAAGTAAAGATTTCAACAGTTTACACCCACACTGAAACACAAAGTGTAAAGTACTGTTTGAGTACTAGATATACCGTTAATTCACATTGGACAACACATTAAGGACAGAGATCCTACATGGGGAGTAAGTGCACAGTGACTCCTGTTGTTGACTTAACAACTGACACTTTTGTTCATGGCGTCAATAATCACCCCAGACTCTTGTCATGAGTTGCCAAAGCTATGGAAGCGTTTTGAGTTCACCAACTCTGATCTTATTTAGACAAGGTCATAGTCAAAGTGGAAGTTCTCTCCTCCCTTCAGAGAAAGGTACCTCCTTCTTTGATAGCCTGTTACAGCCACTTTTAAGGGAGATAACTCAAGTCTAAATGAAAAAGAAACCATAACAGTAAAAATATATTAAAAAAAGATGAACTTCATTAAACATATCTAACATTTTAATAATATTTATTTAACAGAGTATTACTGCTTACAAATTATAGGTATCCTATTTAGGGTAGTGTAATTTTTATATTGTCTTGTATTAAATATTTATTGGAACATCTCAGATGTTTCTCAGCTTGTCTTTCATGGATGAAAGTAATGTGACTTTTAAGATTTGAGTCCTCAAAGTCTTTTAAATATAAAGTTTGTGTTTTTATGTCATTTAAATAGTACATAAGGATCGAGAGAGCAAACGAGAGAGAGAGAGAAGATCTATATCTATACCTATATCTATATATCTATATATATCTTCATTCTACCAACTGGTTCATTCCTCTAATATTCACAACCCTTGGGCTGGATCAGGCCAAAGTGAAAACACCATCTGAGTCTCCCAACGTTTCTTCTGTTATATTTTCCATTGCTTTCTAATCGGTGCCCTCTCTACCTTCTGGTGCTGCTTTATTTACCTACAGCTCTGCAGATTATCTTTTGTCATCCACTTTAACCCAGGATGTGAACTAAAAGGAGACCTCGGATGCAGTAAGCAGCATTTCTAGAGATGTTTTTAGATTCCAATATATAATTCCTTTCCTCAATCATGTTGCCATTTCTCTTCATTTATGTTCTAATGCTATTCTGGAAATCTAGGAAGCAACATAAAAATTTCCTTGCTTTATTCTTTGTCTCTTTGTATCTGCTTAGGACCCAAAGCTGAATTACTTTTACAGTGGCTCTTGGAAAATCCTGTGTACAAACTCTTAAACTGCTGCCTGCAGCTTCACTCTGTATGGCTCAGACAGTGTTAAATCAAACATAAATAGACACAAACAGTCCCTTTCACAAGAATCCATATGTAAACTACTTCTTCAAAGACTCTTCACATTCATGCCAGAGGTTAGGGAGTAGCTGAACTCAGCAGTCCATCAAACATACCTAATTTATGAATTTTACAGCTCTGAAAATATGGCACGTGAAAGACTGCTCCCCTTTTTCTAAGTACAGATATTTAAAAATTGATATGTGTATAGTAAGAGGAAAATGAAATAATGAGTATATATATGTAAATATCTTTTAAATATTCTCCAGCTTTACTTTTGATGTTGCAAAAGGAGGGATTTTAGTTCGTGATGAGATGGATATAAGCTCAATAGTAGTGATGGGAAAATGATTAAAAATAGCGCCTAATACTCCATAAATATTTATTGAATCAATAAATGAATAATTAAATAACAGATGGAGTTCTATGTTGATTGACCAGACAAGTCCATCTGAAATAGTATTAAAAGGGCAAGGGTAATTGCTATTGGCTCAGTAGCATGACTTTGGATATTAAAATAATAAAATAAGCCCAAGTTATTTCCTGAAGCAACAAGATATAATTGAAGCATACATTCATTAAATTGCTGTGGTCTCCTATTTTCCATATGTACCTTTACATCTAAGTTACATGTAATTCATCCCGTGAATAAATAAATTCATTTCTTAAGGCTTGTCAACCTCAGCTAGATCAGTTTAATAATTTTTGTTGTATACCAAAAATACTTTTTTCTTTTTACTTTTTATGCTGAAATATATTAATCTTTGGTCGCTTAAAGCTTTAACATTACTGGAAATACTATATTTCAGATCATTTCAATCTCACTTTGACGTATTAAAGTCAACTTAGAATTTATAATATTATTATTTTGTAGACCCCCATGTCTGTCTATTCATGTTATATCCACTTTTAAGTGTGTTTATTCACAATGAAGATAATTTATGTAAAATGTCTAAAACATTACTTGATTTATTCACTAAAATGTATTTTTATTTAGAAAATAGGTACGCTCTTCTTCATTAAAGTTCATCTCTATTCTCATTAATTCTATTTCTTCTTTTATATGTTGATACATTTTTGCCCTTTTTATTCTAAAGCTCCATTTAAATTACCTTAATATCTAGAATTCATGAGGCTGTCCTGTCTCTTTTTTTAAAAATTTAACCAATTCTGACAAAGTTTTCTTTTGTCTCTTTAGTAAACGAAGACTGCCTCTTTCTGGTATTCACATCCTTGTGTAACCACATCCCCTTTTGTGTGGGTAGGATCTAGTGATTTGTTGTGACCAACAGAATATAGAAATATGAAGGGATTTTATTTGCAAAATGTGTTTATGAAAGATAAGCTTTTTATCATGTGTGCCCACTCCCTCTCTTGCTAACTGATGAAACCAGCAATGTTAGAACAGGTCATGTGGTAAGGAACCGAGGGCTGCTCTGGCCATCAGGTGGCGAGTAACTGAGTCTTTCAGTCAGCAGCACCGGAAAATTGAAAACGACTGACATCTGGCTGAGTGGTTTTGAAGCAGAGCATTCCTTAGCGAAGCTTTAAATGGAGACAGTATCCTGTAAGGGACACTGAATCAGAGAACCCAGCTAAATGTGACCGAATTTTTGACCCACATTAACTGATAAATTTTTTTTTAAATCTGTGTTGTTTTAAGCTGCTAAGTTTGGGGGTAATTTGCTATGCAACAATGGATAATGAATAGACATTGTCTTTGTACATTTGTTTTGTTCCTTGCTGAATATAGAATTCTAAGTTGACAGTCACCCCATTGCATAACTTTAAAAATGATTTTCCATTATCTTGGATTCTGTAGTTTGTATTGTTCCTTAAATATTGATGATATTTTTCCTCTGGCTGTTTTTAAGATTTTCTCTTTACCTTTATTTTGGAGTACAGAGTTTATAAGTGTCTAGGCATGCTTTTGCTTTTATGTAACCAGTGTTGAAGAGGAAGTTAGGCAGTGACCAGAGACAAGAGAGAGACAAGACCCCTGAGGAGGGCAGATGTCCTAATTCTGTTTATTGTAACCCCTGTTCCAGTGCCCCATAGATATTGGGAAGTTTGGGCAGTCATCCAAATCTCTGTTCCCACAGGTGTAGACATGTTTGGGTAGGTGTCCTCACCTCTGTTCTCTGCAACCCTTCCGCCCCCAGGTAATGTTCATCATGAGTGGTCTCAAGTTCCTCATGGGTGGTCCTGAGTCTGCAGGCAACAACCAAGCCCACCATTGCTATAACTGTTAGGGCATGATGTGCTGAACTTTTAAATATTGCAATGTACCTAGACTGGACGCCCAGTCTTGGGAAGTGATTCCCCTGGCCCCATCGACATTAATAAACTGCTTCTGCCAAGCCTCCCCCCAGCTTCTGGTGTCTGTTTGAAATAAGGGAATTTCTCCAGTCCAGCTCTCTGCAACAGTATGAAGTCACTGATCTTAATGGAATTGTAAATTGATGTTTTCCTTCATGTTTGGAAAACTAAGCCTTTTTTAATTCCGCTATTTCTCTATCCCATTCTTCTCTCCTCTAGGAAGCTATTATTTTTACATGTTGCAAAAGTATTCCATAGATCTGGTGTCATTCTATATTGTTTTATATTTTTAATTTTTTAAAAACAGACATAAAAATGTTGTATATTTATGGAATAGTGTGCGATGTTTCAATACATGATACAATTATAGTATCCTATCAGAGTAAATACATGTATTTTATCAGCTATTTAAACATTTGTGGTTTAATCATTTAAAATACTTATAGTTTTTGAAATAAATATACAGGAGCCAATGCTGTGCTATAGCAGGTTAAGCCACCACCTCTTACGCCAGCATCTTATATGGACACCAGTTCACATATGGACACCTGCTTCACATCCAATGCAGTTCCCTGCTCATGGCCAGAAAAGCAGGGGAAGATGGCCCAGACGTTTCAGCCTTCACCACCCACATGGGAGACCAGGAAGTAGCACCTGGCTCCTAGCTTCAGCTTAGCCCAGCCCTGGCCATTGCTACCACATGGGGCGTGAACCAGTGAATGGAAGATCTTTCTCTCTCAGTGTCTCTACCTCTCTCTATAATTCTCTCCAAATAAATAAATTAATTAATCAATATTTAAATATGTATTTGCGTGTATGTGTGTGTATATATATGTGCATATATATAAAACACAGTACATTATATAGTCGTTTTTCTGTGCACTAGAATCCTAGAATTCCTTACTTCTATTTAATTATAATTTAATACCCGTTAGCCAACCTTTCCCAACCCTTCCCCTGCCACCTTCACGCTTCCTCCTCAGGCTGTGGCAATCACCATTATACATTGAATTACTGAGAGAACACCTTTTTAAAAAGTCCACATGTGGGAGTGAGTTCACGTGATCCTTGTTGTTCTGTGCTGTTTCCCTTAACATAATGACCTCTGCTTACATCCATGTTGTTGACAAAATGCCATCCTTTTGTGGTTTAGTGATATTCCATCTGTACCACCTTTCCTTTATCCATGAATGCTTTATCCATATCCATGAATGCTTAGGTTGTTTCCATTTCCAGACTAATGTGAATAATGCTTCAATGAACATGGGCACGAAGATGTTTATCCGACAATCTGATTTCATTTCCCTCCGACATGTACTCAGTACCAGGGTTGCTGGATCTTATGATAGTTTTATTTTTAGCTTTTTTGGAAAAAGATGTATTTATTTATTTGAAAGGCAGAGTTACAGAGAGAGAGAGAGAGAGAGAGAGAGAGAGAGAGAGAAAGGTCTTACATCTGCTGGTTCACTCCCTAGATGGCTGCAATGGACGGAGCTGTGCCGATCCTAAGCCAGCAGCCAGGAGCTTCTTCTAGGTCTTCCATATAGGTGCAAGGGCCCAAAAACTTGGGCCATCTTCTAGTGCCCTCCCAGGTCATAGCAGAAAGCTATATTGGAAATAGACCAGCCGGAACTTGAAACAGCACCCATATGGGATGCCAGCACTGCAGGCAGTGGCTTTACTTGCTATGCCACAGCACTGGCTTCTATTTTTAGCTTCTTAAAGAAACTCCATACTGCTTTCCACCATAGCTAAATAGTATAAACCTTTTTTTCCCCCTACATCTTTGCCAACACTTGCTATCTTTTGTCTTTCTAGCAGTAGCTAATCTAACTGCATTTAAGTGATATCTAGTGGAGGTTTTTGCTTTTATTTCCCTGATGATTGGTGGTATTGAAAATTGTTTTCATGTGCCTTTTGGCCATTTGGGTGTCTTCCTTTGAGAAGTGACTATTTAGATGTAATACCAATTTTTAATTGTTTTGCTATTGACTGAGTTACGTTCCTTGCAAATATTTTCTCCCATTTTGCAGGTTGTCTTTTCACTCTGTTGATTGCCTATTGCTACGCTAAAGCACCCAAGTTTGATGAAATTCTAATCATCTATTTTTGCTTTAGTTCTTTCTGCATTTTGGGTCATATTTGAGGTATGCCTTGCTCATGCCAATGCCCTATAGCACTTCCACAATGTTTTCTTCTAATAGTTTAAAAGTTTCAGGTCTTATGTTTGGTATTTAATCCATTTTAAGTTGATTTTTGTACATAATAAGACATGGGGGTCTAGTTTTGTTCTTTTGGATGTAGATATCCAGTTTCCCCAGAATATTTTACTAAACAAACTATTTTTAAATGCATGTTTTTAGCCCTTCTGTCAAGGATTAGTTGGTTATAGATGAATGGATTTACTTTTTAAAAAAAAGATTTATTTTATTTATTTGAAAGAGTTACAGAGAGATGCAGAGAGAGATCTTTATCTGGTGGTTCACTCCTCAAGTGACCGCAACGACTGGAGCTGAGCCAATCCAAAGCCAGGAACCAGGAGATTCTTTTGGGCCTCCCACATGGGTGCAGTGGCCCAAGGAACTAGGCCATATTCTACTGCTTTTCCAGGCCATAGCAGAGCGCTGGATTGGAAGTGGAGCAGCTGCAACTTGAACCAGCACCTTTATGGGATGGCGGAGCTGCAGGCCTGGGCTTTAACCAGCTGCACCACAGCACTGGCCCCGTGGATTTACTTCTGAGATTGCTGGTCTATTCCATTGGCCTATTTTTATACTGCTGTCATGATATTTAACTTACTGTATCTTTATAATATTTTTTAAACTTAGGAAATAAAATGCTCCATGGTTGTTATTTTGTTCAATATTGCTTTAGCTATTTGGGTTCATTTTTAGTTCTATACAAGTTTTGGTAATGTATTTTCCTACTTCTGTGATATTAGTCATTATAAATGTTTATGTAGAATCTATAAATTTCTTCGGGTAGTATGAACATTTTAATTGTATTGATTCTTCCAACTTATAAACACAGTATATATAATAGTATATATTTCTATTTCTAACCTCTTCAATTTCTTTCATAGATGATTTATGGTTTTCATTCTAGAGATCTTTTAATTCTGTTTAAATGCATTCCTAAGCATTTTATTTTAATTTTAAATAGCTATTGAATAGAAGATTGCCTTGTTGATTTTTGTTTAACAAATAAATCACTATTGGGGTATAACTACACTACTGTTTTTTTTTTCATATTTACTTCATATCTTGCAACTTTGCTGATTTGTTTCATAGTTATAAGAGAGTTTTGATGGCGTCTGGAGTTTTCTAGATATAAGGTCATATTGTAAGTGGCTATTTGACTTCCTTCATTCAACTTGGATGGCCTTTGTTTCATTCTCATGCCCAGCGCTCTGGTTAGGACTTTCAATTCCATGTTGAAAGTGGGCATGCTTATCTTACTCCAGACCTTAGGAAGACAGCCTCTATGTCCCCATTTGGTCTGATGGAATTATTGGCCTGTTAAATAAGGTGGGTCTTACATTGCAGCACATTCCTCCCATTTTAAATTGTCCAGAGGTGTTAATCATGAATGGATGTTGATATATAAGTGCCTTTTCTGCATCTATGGATACCTGGTGATTTTTATTTTTTCAAATGTGTTGCAATTGTCTTGTGACCTGCCATATGAGCTATCCTGGAGAATGTTCCATATGCTGTTAAAAATGTGTATTCTGCAATTGTTGCATGGATTATTCTTTTTTAAAAAAAATATTTATTCATTTGAAAGACAGAATTAGGGAGATGTAGAGACAGAGAGAGAGGTCTTCCATCCTCTGGTTACTCCCCAGATGGCTGCAACGACTAGAACTGCACTGATCCGAAGCCAGGAGCCAGGAGCTTCCTCCAGGTCTCTGACATGGGTGCAGGGGCCCAAGGACTTGGGCCATTTCCACTGCTATCCCAGGCCATAGCAGAGAGCTGGATCAGAAGAGGAGCTCCCGGGACTATTACCAGTGTCCATATGGGATGCTGGTGCTTCAGGCCAGAGTGTTAACCTGCTGTGCCACAGTGCTGGCCCCACATAGATTATTCTCTAGTGCCTTTTAGGTCCAATTGATCTTATGTGCAGTTTAACACTACTGTTGACTTTCTAATGGATGATCTGTCCAAATCTGAAAGCAGGGTGTTAAGGGAAACTACTATTATTGTATTGGGATTTATTTTCCATTTTAGATTCATTAATGTTTGCCTTATGCATTTGGTTGCTCTGGTATTGAGTGCACATTTAAGTTCATAATGGTTATCTCCACTTTCTGAGTTGAGTCCTTTATCATTATATAATGACACTCTCACCCTCCTTTTACAGCTTTCTTTTAGATTCTGTTTGCCTGAAATATATTATACCATCATTTTGCTTTCAGTTTATGTGTATATTTAGAGGCTGAGTTTCTTATATGTGACATATAATTAGGCTATTGTGTTATTATATCACTCTTAAGTTTTTTGGTTGGAGAATTTAATCCATTAGCAATTAAGGTAGTTATTGATAGGTACGGTCTTACTACTGCTGTTTTTATTCTTGCTTAATAGTTTTATTGCATTTTCTTCCTTTATTTCCCTTTCTTGCAATCTTTGTGGTGAAGTGATTTTTCTCTAGTAGCATGCTTTGATTCTGTCCTTATTATTTTGGTAATTCTATTATAGTTTTTAGCTTTGTACTTACTGTGAGTCTTAGAAAAGTCTCCCTGTAGTCATAATAAATTATTTTAAATATATATTTATTATTGATTATAAATGTAAAAAAGGTAGCAAATAAAAGTAGCAAGAAATGAAAAATACTGATAAAGAAATCTACATGTACATCTATTCCTCCTCATATTTGGAACCATTTTATTTTGCCATCACTTAACATTTTATTATTTCTAACTTTTTTAGACTACACTCAAGGATATGTGATTTACACACAATGTTTATGATATTATGACATTCTGAATTTTGCTGGACAGACAGTATTACCAGAATGCTGTCGTCATCTCAAAGAACTTCCTTCAACATTTATTGAAAGGCAAGTCTGGTGGTGATAAACTTTAATCTTGTGTTTGAGAATATTTTTCTCTTTCCTCATATCTGAAGGTTATCTTTGTAGGGTACAGTATTCATGACTGACTTTTTTTTTTCTTGGCTCCAGTGTTGTGAAAGTCATATCCCACTCCCTACTAGCCTTCAAGATTTCTACCAAATTATCTTTAGTAAGCTCGATTGGGGCCCCTTTATATATGAATTCTTTGTTTTCTCTTGAAACTTTGAGAATTCATTCTTTAAACTTGAAGACATTGTTTACAATATGTCCTAGTGTCGACTCTGTTGGGCCGAATCACAGTGGAGATATTTGACTTTCCTCCGGGTTCGGGAAGTTTTCTGTTAGTACCTTCTTGAATATGCTCTACTCCTTTGATCTCCAGTCCCTCTTAAAAGTCATTGAATTTATGTTGGCTCTTTTCATATTGCACCAAATTCCCTGTAGCTCTCTTTATTCCTCATTCCTTTTGAATATTTTTTTTTTATTTTTCCCCTTCCAACTTTGTACTTTCTTTTTTAAAAATATACTTATTTATTTTCTTGAAAGAGTTAAAGACAGAGAGAGAAAGAGAGAGAGAGAGAGAGAGAGAGAGAGAGAGAGATCAATTGTCTATCTGCTGCTTCACTCGTCAGATGGCTGCATGGCCAGGGCTGACCCATGCCAAAGCTATAAGCTGTGATTTTCTTCTAGGTTTCCCAAGTGAGTGGCAGGGGCACAAGCCATCCTCTGCTGATTTCGCAGGCTCATTATCAGGGCACTGGTTTGGAAGTGGAACACCTGGGACTTGAACTGGTACCCATATGGGATGCCAGCATCCAGGCTGTAGCTTTACCTGCTATGCCACAACACTGGCCCTCCATCTGTATATTTTCCAGTCTATATATCTGCTCATTGATTTCTTTCTTCCTTTTGATTTACACTGCTATTGATACCTTTATCAAATTTTTAATTTTGCTCAATGTACTTTTAAGTTGAAAGATTTCTATCGTTTGTTTTAATTAATCATATATTTGCATGAAGTCTCTATGTTTGAGTATTAAAGCATTTCTCTCTCTGTTCTCTTTAATTTAGTTGAGTTTCCTTAACCATGCTTTTTTGAAATCTTCTTCTGAAGCTATTTGGTTTCTGACCCCTGAATTCGTTCATTAGGTGATGTCATGTTTCCGTGGAAGTTCTTGATGCTTGCTGATATATGATGTTAACTTGAAAGATGTGTTAGAGTAACACAGCTTCATTTGTGGCTAAAAAATCTGTTTATTTTTTTTCTGATGCCATGGAATCTTTTGCTACTTAAGCAACAGGTGCCTCAGCGAAGATCTGCCATTTTTTTTCCACTGTTTCAGTCCTACAGTATTCTCGAATCTCAGATTTGACCCAAATCTGCTGTTTGTTTCTTGTTCAGAATGAACTGGTAAAGTACCTAAGAAATGCTACTCTGTCTCTGCCTCTTCCTGGAGTCAGGGTGGGATCAGATACCTAGTACTATACAAACGAAGACCATGAAGCTAGATGACCCCAGAGCCCATAGTTAACCAAGAAGAGTGCTGCCTGGACATAGAACCAAAGCCTCCCTGTTAGAGTCTGTCTCCTGCTTAGGCATTAAGGACTGCCAAGTGTTTGCCCTTACCAGCCAAACACTGTAAGCATTGGCCTAGAAGTATAAGCTTTTGGGTTTTGTCAGATGTTGAATCGCATTGCCCTGGGCTGGCTCTTAGTTCCATAGCAAAGTCCTATGCTCCCTCTCCTGACTCTCCAGAAAGAAAAGTTTTGCTCTCCTTTGGGTTTGAAGTTGGGGAAGTGGTGGCAGAGTCAGTACCCTGACTACCTGGCTAGGGAGGGTCTAAATACTCAATCTGCAGGTACAGGGTTGGGGGCAGAGGCCATGAGACCTGGACTGACTCTGAATTTTATCACAGGGGGGCTTGCTGCTGGGATTCAAGTCTATAATTTGATTTGACTCCTCCTTTCCTCAGGCAGGTGGTGTGGTATTTTCCTCCATGGAATACTCCTATTAGGAGCTGGAGTGTGGATGACAAGAGCATCTCTGTCCTTCCTGCTTTCCTTATTTTTATACTAACACTGGCAGCCTCTGGCCTGGCTTCTGGAGCTCTTATGGCTGTGACTTGGTCTGCTTCACTGTGAAGTGTTCACCTCCATTGTTGCTGAACAATGGAGGTTCATTCAACCAACTGCCATTCAACCAACTGCTATCTTGGTCCACTGGGTCTTTTATCTTTTGATTATTTAAATTTTGTGTTTCACTTCATATATTTTTAATAAATTCCTCAGTTTAAACCTAGTATTTTACAATTTCATGCCTCTTATTTTTTTTCTTAAGGCTTTATTTATCTATTGAAATACCATTAGTCTTTATGGCTTTTATCTATGGCTCCTTTTATTTTCTTGTTAATATTCATATCAGTATTTAAGATTCTTTGCGTCATAACTCTAAAATCTAACTCATTTCTGAATCTACATCTGTTCATTGTATTTATTACTGAAGTATCAGTTACTTTTTCTTGCTCATTATTGAATATAGTTTTTTTTTTATATAAAGCTTTTATTTAAAGAATATAAATTTCCAAAGAACAGCTTATGGATCACAATGGCTCCCCCCCCCACAACTTCTCTCCCTCCCCCTACCCTCCCCTTTCCCGCTCCCTTTCCCCTTCCATTCACATCAAGATTCATTTTCAATTATCTTTATACACAGAAGATCAATTTAGTACATATTACGTAAAGATTTCAACGATTTGCCCTCGCATAGAGACACAAAATGATAATACTTTTGGAGTGCTAGTTATAGTATTAATTCACAATGTACAGCACATTAAGGACAGAGATCCTACATGATTTTTTTTTAAAATTGATTAATTGTCTATGCAATTTCCAGTTTAACACCAAGATTTTTTAATCATTTGCAATTATCTTTATATAAAGAAGATCGATTCAATATATACTATGTAAAGATTTCATCAGTTTGCACCCACTCAGAAACACAAAGTGTAAAAATACTGTTTCAGTACTAGTAATAGCATCACTTCACATTGGATAACACATTAAGGACAGATCCCTCATGAGACGTAAGTACATAATGACTCCTGATGTTGATTTAACAATTTGACACTCTTGTTTATGGCGTCAGTAATCTCCCTAGGCTCCGGTCATGAGTTGCCGAGGCTATGGAAGCCTTTAGGGTTAGCCGACTTCGATCTTATTCCCACAGGGCCATAGTCAAAGTGGAAGTTCTCTCCTCCCTTCAGAGAAAGGTACCTCCTTCTTTGATGGCCCCGTTCTTTCCACTGGGATCTCACTCGCAGAGATCTTTCATTTAGGTCTTCTGTTTTTTCCAGAATGTCTTGGCTTTCCATGCCTAGAATATTCTCATGGGCTATTCAGCCAGATCCGAATGCCTTAAGTGCTGATTCTGAGGCCAGAGTGCTATTTAGGACATCTGCCATTCTATGAGTCTGCTGTGTATCCTGCTTCCCATGTTGGATCATTCTCTCCCTTTTTCATTCTATCAGTTAGTATTAGCAGACACTAGTCTTGCTTGTGCGATCCCTTTGACTCTTAGACCTATCAGTGTGATCAATTGTGAGCTGAAATTGATCACTTGGACTAGTGAGATGGCCTTGGTACATGCCACCTTGATGGGATTGTATTGGAATCCCCTGGCACAATTCTAACTCCATCATTTGGGGCCGTTCCGATTGAGCATGTCCCAAATTTTACATCTCCTCCCTCTCTTATTCCCACTCTTATATTTCACAGAGATCACTTTTCAGTTAAAATTTAAACACCTAAGAATAATTGTGTGTTAATTACAGAGTTCAACCACTAGTACTAGGATAAAAAAAAAATACTACCATGGATAAAGTATTACATTGTACAACAACAGTCAGCACAAGAGCTGATCGAGTCACTGTTTCTCATAGTGTCCATTTCACTTCTACAGGTTTCCCCTTTGGTGCTCAGTTAGTCATTGCCAATCAAGGGAAACAAATGATATTTGTCTCTTTGGGACTGACTTAATTCACTCAGCATGATGTTTTCCAGATTCCTCCATTTTGTTGCAAGTGACCGGATTTCATTGTTTTTGACTGCTGTATAGTATTCTGTAGAGTACATGTCCCATAATTTCCTAATCCAGTCTACTGTTGATGGGCATTTGGGTTGGTTCCAAGTCTTAGCTATTGTGAATTGAGCCGCAATAAACATTGCTGTGCAGACGGCTTTTTTGTTTGCCCATTTAATTTCCTTTGGGTAAATTCCAAGGAGTGGGATGGCTGGGTTGAATGGTAGGGTTAGATTCAGGTTTCTGAGGAATCTCCAGACTGACTTCCATAGTGGCTTCACCAGTTTGCATTCCCACCAACAGTGGATTAGTGTCCCGTGTTCCCCCCATCCTCTCTAGCATCTATTGTTGGTGGATTTCTGAATGTGAGCCATTCTCACCGGGGTGAGGTGAAACCTCATTGTGGTTTTGATTTGCATTTCCCTGAGTGCTAGGGATCTTGAACATTTTTTCATGTGTCTGTTGGCCATTTGGATTTCCTCTTTGGAAAAATGTCTATTGAGGTCCTTGGCCCATCTCTTAAGTGGGTTGTTTGTTTTGATGTTGTGGAGTTTCTTAATTTCTTTGTAGATTCTGGTTATCAACCCTTTATCTGTTGCATAGTTTGCAAATATATTTTCCCATTCTGTCGGTTTCCTATTCACTTTCCTGACTGTTTCTTTTGCAGTACAGAAACTTTTCAATTTGATGCAATCCCAGTAGTTAATTTTGGTTTTCAGTGCCTGTGCTTCTGGGGTCTTTTCCAAGAAGTCTTTGCCAGTACCTATGTCTTGCAGGGTTTCTCCTATGCTCTCTAGTAATTTGATGGTGTCGGGTCGTAGGTTTAAATTTTTAATCCATTTTGAATGAATTTTTGTGTAAGGTGAAAGGTAGGGGTCTTGCTTCATGGTTCTGCACGTGGAAATCCAGTTTTCCCTGCACCATTTATTAAACAGACTGACCTTACTCCAGGGACTGGTTTTGGATCGTTGATCAAATATAAGTTGGCTGTAGGTGTTTGGATTGATTTCTGGAGTTTCTATTCTGTTCCATTGGTCTATCCATCTGTTTCTGTACCAGTACCATGCTGTTTTGATAACAACTGCCCTGTAGTATGTCCTGAAATCTGGTATTGTGATGACTCCGGCTTTGTTTTTGTTGTACAAGATTGCTTTAGCTATTCGAGGTCTCCTGTGTCTCCATATGAATTTCAGCATCATTTTTTCCAGATCTGAGAAGAATGTCCTCGGTATCTTGATTGGTATTGCATTGAATCTGTAAATTGCTTTTGGGAGAATGGACATTTTGATGATATTGATTCTTCCAATCCATGAGCATGGGAGATTTCTCCATTTTTTGGTATCCTCTTATATTTCTTTCTTTAAGGTTTTGTAATTTTCATTGTAGAGATCTTTAATGTCCTTGGTTAAGTTTATTCCAAGGTATTTGATTGTTTTTGTAGCTATTGTGAATGGGATTGATCTTAGAATTTCTTCCTCAGCTGTGGCATTGTCTGTGTATACAAAGGCTGTTGATTTTTGTGCATTGATTTTATATCCTGCTACTTTGCCAAACTCTTCTATGAGTTCCATTAGTCTCTTAGTAGAGTTCTTTGGGTCCCCTAAATAAAGAATCATGTCGTCTGCAAAGAGGGATAGTTTGAGTTCTTCCTTCCCAACTTGTATCCCTTTAATTTCTTTTTCTTGCCTAATAGCTCTGGCTAAGACTTCCAGCACTATATTGAATAGCAGTGGTGAGAGTGGGCATCCCTGTCTGGTACCAGATCTCAGTGGAAATGCTTCCAACTTTTCCCCATTCAATAGGATATTGGCCATGGGTTTTTCATAAATTGCTTTGATTATATTGAGGAATGTGCCTTCTATACCCAGTTTGCTTAGGGTTTTCATCATGAAAGGGTGTTGAATTTTATCGAATGCTTTCTCTGCGTCTAGTGAGATAATCATATGGTTTTTCTTCTGCAGTCTGTTAATGTGGTGTATCACGTTGATTGTTTTGCGAATATTGAACCATCCCTGCATACCAGGGATGAATCCCACTTGGTCTGGGTGGATGATCTTTCTGATGTGTTGTTGCAGTCTATTGGCCAGAATTTTGTTGAGGATTTTTGCATCTATGTTCATGAGGGATATTGGTCTGTAATTCTCTTTCAATGCTGCATCTTTTTCTGGCTTAGGAATTAAGGTTATGCTGGCTTCATAGAAAGAATTTGGGAGAATTCCCTCTTTTTCGATTGTACTGAAAAGTTTGAGAAGAATTGGGGTTAGTTCTTCTTTAAATGTCTGGTAGAATTCAGCAGTGAATCCATCTGGTCCTGGGCTTTTCTTTGTTGGGAGGGCCTTTATTACTGATTCAATTTCTGACTCACTTATGGGTCTGTTTAGGTTTTCTATGTCTTCCTGGTTCAATTTAGGTAGGTTGCATGTGTCCAGGAATCTATCTATTTCTGATAGGTTTCCCTGTTTACTGGCATACAAGTCCTTGTAGTAATGTCTGATGATTCTTTTGATTTCTGTGGTGTCTGTTGTTATATTTCCTTTTTCATCTCTGATTTTACGGATTTGGGTCATTTCTCTTCTTTTTTTAGTTAGTTTGGCCAATGGGGTTTCAATCTTGTTTATTTTTTCAAAAAACCAGCTCCTCGTTTGGCTGATTTTTTGTAATGTTTTTTTGGATTCAATCCTGTTGATTCCTTCTCTGATTTTGATTATTTCTCTTTTTCTACTAGATTTGGGTCTAGTTTGCTGCAAATTTTCTAGATCCTTGAGATGCATTGAAAGCTCATCTATTTGGTGCCTTTCCAGTTTCTTGATGTAGGCACCTATTGATATAAACTTTCCTCTTAACACTGCTTTTGCTGTATCCCATAAGTTTTGGTATGTTGTGCTGTTATCCTCATTTACTTCCAAAAAATTTTTGATTTCTCTTTTGATTTCTTCAGTGACCCATTGTTCATTCAGGAGCATGTTGTTCAATCTCCATGTGTTTGCATATGCTCTAGGGATTCCTGAGTTGCTAATTTCCAACTTCAATCCCTTATGGTCTGAGAAGTTGCATCGTATGATTCTAATTCTTTTGAATTTGCTGAGACTTGCTTTATGGCCTAATATGTGATCAATCCTAGAGTAGGTTCCATGTACTGCTGAGAAGAATGTGAATGCTTTACGTGTAGGATGAAAAGTTCTGTAGATATCTGTTAGATCCATTTGGGCTATAGTGTTGTTTAAATCTACTGTCTCCTTGTTGATCTTCTGTCCTGTCGATCTGTCAATATCTGTGAGTGGAGTATTGAAGTCCCCCAGTACTATTGTGTTGGGGTCTAAGTCTCCCTTTAAGTTTCTTAACAAATTTTTTAAATAAGCCTGTGGCCTGTAATTAGGTGCATATGCATTGAGAATTGTTATATCTTCCTGTAGTATTGATCCCTTAATCATTATATAGTGCCCCTCTTTGTCTCTCTTAACAGTTTTTGTGTTAAAGTTTATGTAGTCCGATATTAAGATGGTTACACCCGCTCTTTTTTCATTTCTGTTGGCATGGTATATCTTGTTCCATCCTTTTATTTTCAGTCTGTATGGATCTTCGTTGGAAAGATGTGTTTCTTGTAGGCAGCAAATAGATGGTTTTTGTTCCTTAACCCAATCAGCCAATCTCTGTCTTTTAACAGGACAGTTTAGACCTTTAAAGTTCAATGTGACTATTGATAAGTGGTAAGTTTGCCCTGCCATTTGCCAGATATTTTCTAATGTATGCTTTGAATTCCCTGTGATCTTTTGCCGTGAGGTTCCCTTCGTTTACCTTCTTTCATGTTGATGGTCGTGTTTCTCTGTTTCTGTGTGTAACACATCTTTAAGTATCTTTTGCAGGGTTGGACGAGTGGCAACAAATTCTTTCAATTTTTTTTGTTATGAAAGGTCTTTATTTCACCTTCATTCACAAATGAGAACTTTGCAGGGTATAATATTCTGGGCTGGCAGTTTTTCTCTCTAAGTACCTGGGCTATGTCTCGCCATTCCCTTCTAGCTTGTAGGGTTTCTGTTGAGAAGTCAGCTGTGAGTCTAATTGGAGATCCTCTGAGAGTAATCTGACGTTTCTCTCTTGAACATTTTAGGATCTTTTCTTTTTGCTTCACTGTGGTGAGTTTAATTACAATATGTCGTGCAGAGGATCTCTTTTGGTCATGTTTATTAGGGGTTCTATGAGCTTCCTGGATTAGAATTTCTCTGTCTTTCTCCAAGCCTGGAAAATTTTCTGCTAGTATCTCCCTAAAAAGGCCTTCTAATCCTTTCTCCCTCTCCATACCTTCAGGAACACCTAGAACCCGAATGTTGGGTTTTTTAATAGTATCCTGTAAATTCCAGACGATATCTTTTAATTTTCTAATTTCCTCTTCTTGTCTTTGGTTTGACTGTTTCCTCTCCTGTTCACTGTCTTCTAGGTCCGATATTCTCTCTTCTGCTTCACCCATTCTGGTTTTAAGGCCCTCAAGATTGCTTGTCACTTGATCTATTGAATTCTTCAATTCATTAATATTTTTTGTCACTATCGTAGCTTCTTGTTCTACTAGTTGTTTCATTTCATTTTGATTTCTCCGTAGTACTTCATTCTCGCGAGAGAGATTTTCTATCTTATCCATTAAATATTTCTGTAGTTCAAGAATTTGTTTTTGAGAACTTCTTAATGTTCTTATCAATTCTTTGAGATCTGCTTCTTGCATTTCTTCTATCTCATTATCTTCATAATCCTGACTTGGTGTGTCTTTTCCGTTTGGGGTCATCATAGCGTCTTCCTTGATCTTGCTCCCTCGGAATCTGTTTTTGTTTGGCATTTTTTTTTTTTCCCCACACTCTTTCTCTGGGTTGTCAAGGTAACGGAGTTTGTGTGCACGGTGTGTTCCCAGTTTTTGGATCCCCTTCAGGTTTCTACAGCCTCGGGTTTTTGGTTCCGTCTGCCTCAGTGATGGGCGGGCACACCTTGTCCCACTGCGTTTAATCAAATTCGACTTCGCAAGGTGGGCGGCGAGAGGGGCTAGTGTCCGTGCGGGCTCGCCTCAACTGTGCTGTTTCCCCCGTGGGGGTCTGCTTCCCCCCGCCAGTGTCTCGGGATCCCTGTATCGGCACCCGTTCAAGCGCGCAGATCCTGCGGCGATTGTGTTCCGCCCGGCTCCCGTCGCAGCCGGCGGGCGCGCGCCGTGCCACTGTGTTCAGTCTTGCTCGAGTTAGCAGGGCGGGCGACTAAAGAGGCTAGTGTCCGTGTGGGCTCACCTCAATTGTGCTGTTTCCCCCGTGGGGTCTGCTTCCCCCCGCCAGTGTCTCGGGATCCCTGTATCGGCTCCCGTTTAAGCGCTCAATTCCAATGGCGACTGTGTTCCGTCCGGCTCCCGTCCCTCCCGGCAGCTCCCATGCCACTATGGCACGATTTGCCGTTTGCAAACTTACTTTCCCCTAGGTCCTCTGCGTCTCATTCACTGGGTCCGGAAGAATTTCCACTGCATTTTTTTCCCTGAGATTTTTCCTGAGGCTACAGTAACTCTGTTTTTATTAAACTATCTTTTTGCGGACTGCTAGTGCGCGTCCTCACTATTCCGCCATCTTGGCTCCGCCCCAAGGTGATTTAAATTCTAAGGTTCCTAGAAAGAAGAAAAAGGAGTGTCCCAGACAAAAAAGTGACTGCAGTAAAGGGACTGTCTAAGCCCAGGTATCCTCAAGAGTAGCAGCTGCGAAAGCTGAATATAGTTTTTAAAGTTTATTTATTTATTAGAAAGAAAGTTATAGAGAAGGAAGGAAAAGGAAAAACACAGAGAGATCTTTCATTTCTGAGTTCACTCCCTAAATGGTTGCAGCATCCAAGACTGGGCCCAGCCAAAGCCAGAAGCAAGGACTTCCATTAGATGAGCCCAGGAACTGGGGCGGTATGTCCAGCAAGGCAGGCTGTCAGGTGGATCTGAAAGAGCAACGACATGGCATAGGATAACAAAGCAAACTCAAATGAATGACTTCAGTGTGGGGAAACCAGGGGGCTCTCCGACAAAGACCAAAGGTGATGACAGAGGCCCTGATGCTTGGTTATTCCCAGTTTTTATTATCAGCAGTGATGTAACTGATTAATCATAAACAATATGCAGAATTGCAAAACCAGGGTCTTGTAACAAGGAAGTTTAAACACACAGAAACAAGGAATAATTAGTTTCAGTGTTTACAGGAAAGTATCAGAAACCACAGGTTATACATGATTACTTAATGCTAACAACTATAGTGACAATCACAGTATCAGGAATCTTCAAAGAAACACATTCTTGCCCACTACACCCTAACCAACACAGAATAGCTCAATTGTTTCCCAGAGCTCACAGCATTTCCTCATCTGTCTCATCATCATGCAATGACCTTTGCCAGTCATACGGCCTGACTGGTCATCTTTGCAACTTGGCCAAGCTTGCTTTCAGCAGAGTTCAGGCCATGTGGTGGTCTCTGACACTTGGGCCATCTTAGACGGCTCTTCCTGGTGCATTAGCAGAGAGCTGCATCAGTAGTGCAGCAGCCAGGACTTGAACCCGCGCTCATATGGGATACTGGTGTCACAGGGAGCAGCCTAACATGCTGTTCCACAATGCTGGCCCCTGAATACATGTTTTTAGTTAAATGCTGGATGTTATTTAAAGTGTAAATGTGTTGCATTATGAAAACTCTTCTCTAATGAATACTTCATTTTGATCTATGAAATTGCTTTTCCATGATTTTTACATCATGTTGTAGTTCACAGTTAACTTTTCTTGGGAAGCCATTTTTTATTGTTATCTTTGTCATGAACAGGAGGGTGATCCTTAGGGATGCCTTTTCCTGTTTTGAGGATAACTGAATACATGGCTGGACTTTGAGATCTTCCACTCATGTTAGTCCATCATTCTAGTTATTTGCTATCTCTGTATATCTTGTTTTGTTTTGTTTCCCATGATCCTGTGCTGCATACATGCATCCATGGGGTTCAGCTCAAATTATAAGAGGACTTTCTATAGATTTTGTTCTTAGTTTTTTGTGATCTACTTCTATAAAATCACCTCCCCAAATCTGAGTTGCCTTAGAATCCACAAAACTCTGTGTCTGTTTCATCTGTCCTGTAAGACTCCTCCTCTCTACTTTGATATTTTTTCTCTGTACCACGATTTAAAATGCTCTCTGAAGGAAATTTCTTTAATGTTTGGTTCATAGATATATTTTTCTTCTCTCAAGTAGTTGTATTCAGACTTACCCAGATTTTGTAGTATCATGTAGAATAGGAGCTCTGAGGACCCTGGGATCCAGTGTCCTGGGAAGGAATGAGATTTCTTTTTAAGGATGTGGCAATAGATGCAGAGGCATGAAATTACCTCCAAGTGGCTGGATAGACAATTGAAATCACCAGGAAGACTATATTTATCTTGAACAGTCCTCCTGAGACAGCTTTAAGAATTCCTAGAGTTGCAATAAAAGACTTTGTGAGAGAATTGTGATACTATGATATAAAGAGCAGGGCAATGATCCAATGCATGGTGAGACGCTGCTGTTAAAGTGAATTTCTCTTTAAAACAAGCCTCACAATTGCTTAAGAAGAGTCAGATTATTTACATATTTGATATTATGAATAATTGATTATGATTATTTAAATCTCAAAAGTTATACCAGTCCAGTGTGTAATTGGGCAAGACTCTCATTTCATTGTCAATAGAGCTGCTTCAGATCTAGCCTTGGAGAACAAAGTGCTTAAGAAATAGCTCTTTTCTCCTTTTAGTATAATCATATCTGTAGCTGCAAAACTTTGGAGTTTAGTTTGTGTGATGCTGTAGCTTAAATTATAATAATAAGAATAGGCATTTACCACATCCCATATTGGAATACCTTGGTTCAATTCCCAGCTCCACCCCTGAATCCAGCTCTGGCCTTACCCTGGGGAGGCAATGGTGATGGTTCAGCTAATTGGGTTCCTTCCATCCACGTGGAAGATCTGGATTCAGATCCTAGCTCATAGTCTGAGCCTGTTCCAACCCTGGCTGCTGTGGGCTTTTGGAGAGTGAATATTGAATGAGATCCCTCATTCTGTCCCACCTCCTTTTCAAATTAAATAAGTATATCATTTAAAAATATTAATAATCAAAGATGTCAGATATAAAACTGCAAATATGGATCCAGAAGTTGTTTTGTTTTATTTCTTGGAGAGTGCTAAATAGCAACAAAAACAAAACCCCAAAAACACAGCCACTACTATAAAACCAAAGAGGCAACAGATAACCATGAGTTGAAAGGAAAAGGGGATAATTTTACTTTTGGCTACTTTCCTGCACTAAGATGGTCAGTCCTTTCAAACGTGATAGAGACAGCCGAGTGGTTAGCAAAGGCTTTCATTAAAAGGTAGAGATAGTTTCTTCAGAAATCACATTCATCTTCAAAAAAGTGACTGTGGCATCCACTGTAAACATTCACTGCACAGGGACTGAGGAGAAATTCTGAACTTGGCAGAACATCACTCACAAAAGGCTGGGAATCATCCACTTGGAAGCAAAGGGAACTCGTTTTCTGGGAACTCAACTGATGGTGGCCTGACCATGGGAAATGCAAACAAGAAAAATAAAAAAAAAAAACAGATATTATTTAAGTATATTTGGTGCCATACTCCTATGACTTTATCTTTAGGCCTTGATTTTGTTCTGTGTCATTGGAGTCCATGTTTGGTTTGTAATGAGCCACTTTTGCACATACTTGAGTTCATGCTAATGAAGTGACTTAAGTTAGGGTCCTATGTGGCCTCAGAATGAGGCTGGTTGCCTGAAAGACCAAGATAAACCGGAGGAGTGGTGTTGCAGATTAAATTATTTGAAAACTCTCAACTAATGTGATTTGATGAGCTTTTGGGTTGTTGAATGCATCCATGTACTGGGAGAATGGTAAACTCCTACCCCATGAGGACACATACTCCTGCTCTTTGGCTCTTTGCATCCTTTCTAATAGCATGTATAATAAACTGGTAAACATAAGTAAAGTATATCCCTTAAAATGGGAGAAATTCTAACAAGTTTTCCAACCTGAGGAGTTGGGAAATCCCTGCTAATAACCAATAAGTTGGAGTAGGAGTAGAAACATGTGATTGACAGCTAGAGTCAGTGCAGCATGGTGGGTGGTGGGTCTGAGCCCTTAACTAGTAGAATCTGGTGCTACTCCAGGTAGGTAGTTACTCAACTGAATGAAATTTTAGGACTTCCAGCTGCTGTCAGAGCACAGGTTGGTGTGGAAAAACACCCACACAACTTGTCAGAAGTGTTCTGTGTGAGAGTGGAATGAAGCAGTGTTCTCTAGAACATTATTTTTATTCCTAATATAGCAAAAAGTTGATGGGCCTCTGGGACATATCAATTATATCCCCATTGATAAAGGAGTTGCTGAAAAGTACTGTGTTCTCTGTTGTAAAAATAAAAAAAAAACACAAAACCCTTCCAGTATTTGTCAAACATTAAAATATAAGAAATTCAGAGTTATCCTACCAAGACCTGGGAGATTAGTTACAGATTATAAACAGACATTGTCAAATTAGTAACACACATATCACAAAATAAATGAGTACATTTATGTTTGCCTTTCCAAAAGCTTTTTTCGGATGCCTTTGGGTACTTATTTTGCTACACATGATGTATCTCTCATTGAAAAGGAACATAGTTTACAAGGTTCTATTTTTTAAAACAAAAACACTGAAACCCTTGTAATTCCTTATAAAAATGACTGTCAATTCATCTTTAAGTAAATTAAACATTTATAGAATATCTAACCTTTCACAAAACCAGCCTCCCAGGCACTAAAATTGCTAGTACTCTGTATCTCTCTTTGAAAAGATAAAGAGCGGAGTCAACGCTGTGGGGCTTTAAAATGATGGCTCCAGGGAGTCTGAGGATTTTGAACAGAGCAGAAGGCAAAGTATCCAAAGATTCATCTATCATAGAAAGCTCTTTCCTTCGCTAGGGTGTTCATTTGTTTTGACTGTTCTTTGGATCTTGATGACTAATTAAAAATGTATTTATCACAGAAGGAAGCTAGAATTTCAGGTTGCCTCAATAAAGGCAATCATAGATGCATGTAATCTTACACCTTGAATCATTCCATTTCCTGAAGGTATCTGAATGAAATTTTTTGTGCATCCATATTTTATTTTATCACATGTATAATTCCTTCCTAGAAATAAAGTGTTATATAAATCTTCAGTTTTGAATATCACCCGCAAACTATTCCCTAAGCAATAAACAGATTAAATTTTCCTTTACAGAGTTATATGGCAATTGTAAGTATTTTTTTCAATGTATTTTTTAAAATATTTATTTTCTTGAAAATCAGTTACACAGATACAGAAGGAGAGGGAGGGGCGGGGGAGAAAGAGAGAGAGAGAGAGAGAGAGAGAGAGAGAGAGAGGTCTTCCATCTCAATGGCCGGGGCTGCACCAACCTGAAGCCAGGAGCTAGGAGTTTGCTTTACATCTCCCAAATGGGTGCAGGGGCCCAAGGACTTGGGCCATCTTCTATTGCTTTCCCAAGCCATAGCAGAGAGCTGGATTGGAAGTAGAGCAGCCAGGATTAACCAGCATCCATATGGGATGCTGGCACTACAGGCGGCAGCTTTACCCACTATACCACAGCGCTGACCCCTTTTCCATAGTACTAAGCTCACATTGTCACAATCCAAAACAGTGCTATTTGGTATATTTTACTACATAATGAAGCAAAGAAAAAAACGAAGTTGCCTCCATTATAGAGCCTTGGTGTGAAATATTAAAAGTCAAACATTTTTAACAGGCACAACAAATGCAGCTGAAGAGAGGTATAATTAAAAGATGTTGAAGCACATTGGAGACCTCACCCTCCTTCAGCACAGTGGCTCACTTTGACTTTGCAAGGGTTACTTACTCCTCAGAGGTGTTGTGAACCCATGGTGTCTTTTGATGGATTCCTCTCCTCAAGTTCTGAGTCTTCCAAGGCTTAATCCTAGATCTCATTTTGTTTTTTGTTTGCTTGTTTTTTAATACTCTATATTCTCACATAAGGTTTTTTCTTCAGACATATATGCCAGCAAAACACTAAAATTTAGAAACAGCATTTAGGAGATGTCATCTTTGAGGCAAACAAAACCATACAAACAAAAAACCATGTCCAAAGGTTTAAGTAGAAATTAAGTAGGCTAAGGCCAGCGCCATAGCTTACTTGGCTAATCCTCCGTCTGTGGCACCGGCACACCGGGTTCTAGTCCTGGTCGGGGCACTGGCTCTGTCCTGGTTGCTCCTCTTCCAGTCCAGCTCTCTGCTGTGGCCCCAGGAAGGCAGTGGAGGATGGCCCAAATGCATGAGCCCTGCACCCACACGGGACACTAGGAGGAGGTACCTGCCTCCTGCTTTCGGATTGGCTCAGTGTGCCGGCTGTAGTGGCCATTTGGGGGGTGAACCAAGGAAGGAAGATCTTTCACTCTCTCTCTCTCTCTCTCACTGCCTAACTCTGCCTGTCAAAAAAATAAATAAATAAAAGAAATTAAGTAGTCTAAGACAGTGAAAGTGCAATTTAAGAAAAGGAGTAAAATATCAGAAAATAATATGAAGTCAAATGGATCACAAAAACAAGACTAGTGTCTGTGAATACTAACTGATAGAATTAAAAAGGGAGAGAATGATCCAACATGGGAAGTGGGATACACAGCAGACTCATAGAATGGTAGATGTCCTAAACAGCACTCTGGCCTCAGAATCAGCCCTTAAGGCATTGGGATCTGGCTCAAGAGCCCATGAGAGTATTTTAGACATGGAAAGCCAAGACACTCTGGAAAAAAAAATGACCTAAATGAAAGATCTCTGCATGTGAGATCCTAGTGGAATGTAAGGGCCATCAAAGGAGAAGGTACCTTTCTCTGAAGAGAGGAGAGAACTTCCACTTTGACTATGACCTTGTCTAAATAAGATCGAAGTCAGCGAACTCAAGAGGCTTCCATAGCCTTGGAAACTCATGACTAGAGCCTAGGGAAATTTCTGACACCATAAACAAGAGTGTCAAATTGTTAAGTCAACAACAGGAGTCACTGTGCACTTACCCCTCATGTGGAATCTCTGTCCTTAATATGTTGTCCAATGTGAAGTAATGGTATAACTAGTACTCAAACAGTATTTTTACACTTTGTGTTTCTGTGTGGGTGCAAACTGATGAAATCTTTACTTACTATATACTAAATCGATCTTCTGTATATAAAGAGAATTGAAAATGAATCTTGATGTGAATGGAATGGGAGAGGGAGCGGGAGTTGGGAGGGTTGCGGGTGGGAGGGAAAATATGAGGGGGAAAAGCCATGTAATCCATAAGCTGTACATTTGCTAAATTGCTAAATTTGCTAAATGAAAGTTGAAAAAAAATATGAGAAAATACTAAGAAAGTGCTAATGCCCCAGAGGCAGAAGGAAAGGCTTAGAAGGTTTTTGTTTATGAATACCAGCTGTATTCTAAATTTTCCAGTGTGACTTCAAGCTCATACCTTTTTCCTCAGGAACAGAGTCATTTATTCAACATACAAGTTAGCTTTTTCTTGAGTCATCACAAGCAGCTGAGGTTTACCATGCCTCAGGGGCCATCACAAAAACAAAAATGGCCTCTACGTGTGCTCTGGGCCATTTGCTGAGGAAGTCCTCACAGAATCATCCTGGGAGTCCTTGTGAGCAGTCAGTCCTCTGTCCCTTAGATTCTAACCGTCCTTAGGATGTGTGGGCCTATGTCACTCATGAAAGAGGCTAAAATCATGTATTACCTGAATGAAAAATTCTCCCAAGGGTACCTATTTCTGTATGGTTACTACTCAAACCATATTTGTAACTCCTAGCACCTACATAATAATGAACAAAAATCATATAATCTTCTAGATTAATGCTGGAGAATCACTTAACAAAATTCAGCACTGATTAATTTTAAAATTATCAGAAAAACAGTAATAGAGGGGAGTTTCTTCCATCAGCATCTATGGAAACCCACATTTAAATTCATACTTAACAGTGAAATATGGAAAGTTCTTATCCCAAAGTTAGGAGACAACAGGCATATTCAGAAATTCTAGTCAATGCTTGAATGGAGGTCGTGTTGGTGCAATAAAACAAGAAGGAAAGAAAAGTGATTGATAATGAAAATATATAATACAATATTTTATTTTCCAATATCATGATTGTTTCTGGAGAAAATTGTGAGTAATCAACAGAAAAAATGGAATTGTGAATTTGGCAAATGTACAAAGTATTAGGTCAATACATTTCTATATACTGGTAGGGTAAATGTAAAAATTGAAATTTTAATGTGCTACAGTAGCATTAAAACATGAAATATGTGATTTCTGGAAAACAGGTGCAAACCTATTTGATCAAATATGAAATTGTACCATGAGAAATTTTAAAAGATGTGAATAAATGGTGAGATAGACCAAATTAATAAATTGCACAATATTTTTAAAATAGCTATTATTCTAAAGTTGATCTAAAGAGTCAATTCAATACCACTCCAAATCCCAACAGATTTTTTGTTTTGTTTTGCTTTGCTCTTAAAAGAAATTGCCTTATAAAATTCATTGTAAATCCATATAAAAATGCAAAGAATACACAAACAACTGATTGAAATCCCCAAAACGATGAGTGAACTTCCAAAATCCCTATAGAGTTGTTGTTTTGCTTTTACTAGAAATTGGTCAAATGTGATTAATTATAATATTTCTATAGATATGTATAAAATCCGAAATAGCTAAGTCAATTTTTAAACTGAAGAAGACATCTTGAGGACTTTATTTTAGTACTCTAATAAAACTACAGTCATAAATACAGCATTATACTGTAACCCAACATAGAGGCTAAAAGGAACATAGGAAAGGAAATCTTCTGAGAACTCTGTGAAATTATTGTCTCATTGTTGCTTTTTAGATAGGAATGCTCAAAAACATGAGCCATGTAAGAAAGATAAATAACTTCAGCTTTATCAAAAATATAAAATTCTTCTCTCTTTTTTTTAAAGATTTATTTATTTATTTGAAAGTCAGAGTTATAGGGATAGAGAAGGAGAGGCAGAGAGAGAGAGATAGTCTTCCATCCACTGGTTCACTCCTCAAGTGGCTGCAACAGCCAGAGCTGCGCCAATCGAAAGCCAGGAGCCAGGAGCTTATTCCGGGTCTCCCACGTGGGAGCAGGGGCCCAAAGACTTGGCCCATCCTCTACTGCTTTCCCAGGCCATAGCAGAGAGCTGAATTGGATATGGAGCAGCCAGGACTCGAACCAGCGTCCATATGGGATGCTGGCGCAGCATTACCTGCTATGCCACAGCACCGGCCCCAAAAATTCTTCTCTTAAAAAGAGGTCTCTAACAAAATGAAAAAGCTTGTAATAGTTTATATATATATATATATATATATATATATATATATATGGAAAAATGCTGCTATCCAAAATAAATGATGAATATTTACAATGTGATAATAAAAAGACAACTCAATAAACATGGACAAAAGATGTGAATACACAGAAGTCATAAAATCATCATAAGCTTAGAAAATGATGCGCAATAACAGAAATGCTGCAATATATGCTTAATAAGCAATGAGATATAAAATGTAAACACTAGAAAGCCTAAACAGTCTTAGCCTGGTGATAGTAAGCATTGGCAATGCTGGGGAGCAACTAGAACCTTCAAACATTGTCGGTGTACTAACAAGAGGGAAATTGGAGCATACTTGCACAAAAATTCTTGTGTAAAAGTTGCACAATAATTTATTTACATTAGCCAAAAATGAGGGAAAATATGTGTGTCCACCCCTGAGTGAATAGACAGAAAATTATGGTATATTTAAGCAGTGCAGGGGTAGGCCTTTCACATAGCAGTGGAGGTTCCATGGGAGATATCTGCATCCCCCAGCAGAGTGCCTCCTTTAGAGACCCAGCTTCCCTGACGTTTCCAGCTTCCTGCTAATGTGTACCCTGGGATGCATCACGGATGGCTCAAGTATTTGAGATCCTGCTACCAACATATGCATTCTGGATTGGATTCTGTTTCTGGCTTTGGCCTGGATCCAATCCTAGGATTTTGAGGCATTTCAGTGAGTGAATCAATGAATGGAGGGTGCTCTCTCTTGGCCTTTCAGATAAACAATAAAATAAATAAATAATTAAAAAAGACAAATGGTGGACTATTGATCAGTAACAAAAAGGGGTAACTTCTAATTCACAAAAATAGTTTAAATAGGTTTTAAAACATGCTCAGTGAAAGGAAATTTTTAAAATATGTATTATAGGATTCATTTTTTTTTAACTTGAAAGGCAGATTATCAGAGAAGGGAGAAGGGGAGGAGAGACAGATGACAGGGTGTGCAGGGAGAGAGATCTTCCATCTGCTGGTTCAATCCCCAAGTGGCCAAAATGGACAGGGCTGGGCTAGGCTGAAAGCCAGGAGCCATGAGCTTTTTCCAGGTCTCCCACATGGATGCAGGATCCCAAGTACTTGGACCATTTCTGCATTCCCAGGAGCATTAGCATGGAGCTGACTTGTAAGTTGAGCAGGCAAGACTTGAACCAGCCACCATGTTGAATGCTACCTTCCTAGGTGGAGGCTTGATCTGCTACTAAACAGCACTGGCCCCTAGATTACATTTCTAAAAGCAGACCAGTGGCAACAAGAGGCTAGGAAGGAGCAGAAGGAACGTTTTTGGATGATGGAAATGTTCTTTACTCTTACTGTGGCATGGTGGTTAAATAGAGTACTCTATTTGCAAGAATGTACCCTACTGTATACTTAAAGACCTTGCATTTTATTTGTATGCAATCTTGAATGCTAGTTTTAAAATTATGTGAGGCAAAAAGCACAAAGCTTCCTGGCTTATAATAAAGATGGTATCATATATTATGTACTGAGCATGTGCCAGGCGTTTGTCTCAGCACTTTAGATACACTATCCCACTTAATCTTCTCCACATCCCTAACAAGCAGAAACTATTACTGCCCCAGTCGTAGAGATGACAAAAGTGAGGTTTAGAGAACAACATTGCCATTTTTTTCTTGTGTTAAGCACACAGGATTATTTAGTAATTTCTTAAAGTTTCTAGAAAGCCAAAGAATTTCCTGTCTCTACTTCTTAAATTGCTTTTTCTTGGCATTGCGATTTAGTCTAGTTCCTGTGGAGTGAAACCTTGAAAATCAATACATCTGTTTAACAGTTTGAAATCTCTGGAATTCTCATTGAGACTGTCTTTCTATATAAAAAACAGGCCAAAATGATGACTGCAGCTATTATCAAATGTAAAATGAAACCATCAAATGGAAAAAGTAGACTACTTTGAATGTAGATTATATATAAATATCTATGCTTTGGACATGTAGTTATTTTTTTCCCAAAATATGATAATTTAGGCTTTCTTTCTTGGGGAAAGACTGAAAAATTTAAAATTTAAAATGAAAATAAATTTAATGTTTAGATAATATGAAGTTACTTCAAAAAGTTGGTGGATATATGGAATTAAAAGTAAGTATATTGGTGTAAAAATGTTTTGAATTTCATGCCTAGTTTTTTCATAATACACACTTTCCGTGAACATTTCCCCACAGTTGTAAAATAATATTTGAAATATACTTTATGACTATAGAAAATTATAGCAATTATGTATTAAAGGCAATATTTTCCTAAAAGGATTCTATGTTGATACTATATTAAATATAGAACAAAAATATTATGAAGAAGGAACAATCCAATGTGAATACTTGCTCTTCTCGAAATTCCTGTTTCCTTTGGGTGTAGGAAAGGTAGAATGTCCTTTTCAGTAGTTTCCTCGGAGGTTTCTGAAGAGTCCTTCCTCAAGTATGTCCTGTCTACTCTTCTGCAAGAAATGATTATTGGAGGCATGCAGTAAGCATGTAAATGAAATGTATCTACTTCAACAATTCAATATAATAATACAAAAAGTCTTCAAAAATTGAAGAAAATGCAAATTATGAAAAATTGTACCAAAAATAGATTGCTTCCATTTTTCTACAAACATTTTGAAGATTCCTTGTGCTGGCATACACACACACACACACACACACACACATATGCACATGTATATATTCTATATTTATATTTTATCTTTCAAGCAATATTCTAAACAAAATTACAAATGATCTAGATTGTTGCTTGAAACAATCATAATCTTTAAGAAATAAAATCTTATCACAGTGAATATTATTACTAAGAGATAACAAGCCATTCTTATTAAGGGCATACAGTAAGGGAATAGTTTTTTGGTATGTATAACAATCAGCTTTCTACAAAGAAAGTAATAATGAACATGTTTGCCTACAATTTTTTACCATATAAACTGACATGTGATTAAGCATTGACCATGAGTCTATTTCTGGCAAACAAGCCGACACACATCCACAAAACCAAATCAAAGAAAATCCATGCTTGCATTTTCACTCCTGGAGGACTGGGGAGAAAGTTATGTTCTGACTTCTGTAAAGAGAGCACATTTCTCTTTGGCTTTCCTTGTTCTCAAATCAGTTTAATGTTCCTCTGAACTTGCAATTTCTCCAGTGCTCACAAGAAACTTGGATGTTATAAATTTTGATATTAGGACAGAAAACAAAGCATGGTATTGTAAAAATTATCTCTGTGTGTGGCAGTATGTGTAAAATTAAGTAAATTTAACATTTCTTTAATATGTACAGGGGCTGGGAAGAAGATACCAATTCAAGGAGGTCATGGCCTATTATACAACATGCTGGCTTATTTTTATTTATTCATAAATGCACTTGGTAAGCAATTCTGTGACCCAGTCCTTTAAGGAAGAATAGAAAAACAAACAACCTCAGTGTTCAATACTATGTTATGCATGATATATGATAATAGAGGATAAAATAGTGTGTTGTGATCATTTTTTTAAAAGGCTGCTTTTGCTGGCATTGTGGCACAGTGGGTTAAGCTGCTGCTTGAGACACACACACACATCCCATATCAGAGTACCTGGTTCAAGCGCCCACTACTCTGTGTTTCTGATCCAGCTTCCTACTAATGCCCCTGGGAGGCAGCAGATGTTGATCCAAGTATTTAGGCCCCTGTCACCCATGTGGGAGACCAGCATAATTTCAGGCGCCTGGTTTCATCCTAGCCTAGTCATGGCTTTTATGGATTTTTGGAAGTGAACCATCAGCTGGAATATTCATATTCTGTCTCTCACGTGTTCTCGTTCTCTCTCTCTCTCTCTCTCTCTCTCTCTCTCTCTCACTTGCTCTCTCTTTTCTCAAAGCCATCAACCTATGATGACACCAACATACAATTCCCTTTATAGGCCAAAATCAATACAGAGTTATAAACAGGATTGAGACTCTCAGCAAAATAATTGGGTGAAGATATAACTATTATTGACAAAGTGCCTTATTCATGGATTCGGTTCACCCAGCATGGATATTATGGAAAGCAAGAAGTTTGTTGCAAAACCTTATTAGCCCTTTTAAAACATTTCAATACCAAGTGATGATTCAATTACTAGGCTACCAGGTTTAATTTGCTGGCACAGAGATGGAAATCATGCTGTTGTTTTCCACGTGGATGAGACGACTAAATGGCTGCAGTTATGACAAGTTATTTAAACTCTGTGTTATACCTCATAGCTGTTGATGAGCGTAATATTTATCTTCTCTATTTTACAAAGCCTGTATAGTGATGGGTAGGATAGATAATAATGGAGCAACTCAGTTAGGTTGCAGAGAAGAAAAATGGCATATAAAACCAAAATACTCCAATGTGCCATCATTTGGCATTACAGAGGGTGAATAATAATACATTCCTGTACTTTTACCTTTCTGAGAACCTTTGTGTTCATTAAGCTGTCAGTGGCAATGGAGGAGGCAGTTCCAGGGTTGCCAGGAGAACAGATGTGAGTAGATTCCCTCCACTCTCAGATTGGATTTCATCTTTCATTTGAAAAATAAAAGAGCTCTGAATTCTTTTAGAGATGGTCAGAAAAAATGTCACTGACATTGCCTCTCCTAAATAGTAGGTACTGAGCATCTTACTCATGGGGAAGCACATTAGTCAAACTCATTACAGATCAACTCTGCATCAAACTGCCAACAAATATACTATTGATAGCGACTCCCAGTGTTTCCTTATGTATTTTTGTAAAATATTTTTTATGATTGCAATATTTGATTATTGCATAATTTGCTATTATGGGATTGCTAATAATTTCCTATAAAAAGGAACACATACACACAGGATTCATACTTAGATGAAAATTATGAAATCATGGGTTAAAAGGAACTGATTCCTTTTAACTCTTGAAGGACTCTTGAAGGAAATCAGGAGTGGAGATAGAGAACATCAAACTTCTTGCAGAATGACTGTAATGTTCAGCTCTGACCCATTTCCACATTTGTTCCATAAAACTAGCTTCTGTCTTTCACAAAAATGATGCAGAGAAATTCCAAATCTGTCTGCCAAGCTAATTAAGGAAATTAGAATTATCCATTAGTAAGTGGTCTGCTATTCACTTTGTGAAAATCAAAACCATTAGTGGATTCAACAATGAAACAACACTTTTATTCAAGCCACCTAACTGTATTACAGATGATTTTTAATTGGGAGTTGAAAATCTATATATTTATTGTGTGCAACATGTTTTATTTTGAATAAATATGCATGCAAAATGACCAAACCTAGCTAGTTACTTATGTATTATTTCACATAGTATTATGTATTATTATTATGATTATGTATTATTATTATGTATTATTTTGATGGTGAGAACAGTTCACATTCATTCTCAGCATATTTTTTTAAAAAATGCATTTCAATACTGGAAAGGCAGAGAGATAGAAACAGATATTCCCCCACCTGCTAGTACACTCTCCACCTGTGGGAAACAGCCAGGAAAGGACCAAGCCCAAGCCAAGGCCAGGAGCTTGGATCTCAACGTAGGTCTCCAGGTAGGTTCCTTTCCTCTGAGCCATCTCTGCTGCCTCCCAGGGTAAATATCAGGAGTAATCCAGAATCAGGAATGGAGCTGGGATTCAAACCCAGGTCCTCAATATGGGATACAGGCATCCCAGGTAGCATCTTAATCTCTGCACCAAACTGCCACCCCAACTCTGGGATTTTCAGGAATACCATTTGTTGTTCATTATGGTAACCATATTATACAACAGATGATGCTATGCTTCTTTTTTATAACTTTGACAAAAGAACAAGAACAAGATCCAGAGAAAGCAAAAAATGTTGAGGGGGAGAAAGAGAGAAAGTTATGAAAATATTATAGATAAGATTAAGTGATTTAAACCATCTCTTCTCACTCTTTCCTATTCAATCCACAACTCTGGAACACGCATGGACTTTTAGACTTTCCTCAATCACTCTTGGAAAAGCTGTCCTCCTCAAAGTGCTGGAGTAAAACCTTTACAAGTTTGTGTGCACATACATCCCCACATCACCATTCCCAGGGCATCAGTACTTCCTCACAGAAGACTTTGGACCCCATGAAAGGAATTTTTGCACCAATAGAGGGAGACTTAAGGGAAAGAAATCAGAGCAGGTAGTAGATGCCATGTAATTCATTGTATTTAAAACAGAGAGCTCTCACCTGTGTGTGCCTGATATCTATAATGCGGTCACTTCATGATTCATATATATATATATATATATATATATATATGTATATGTATATGTATGTATATGTATATATGTATATGGATCTAACAGCCTCTGGTCTGATTTGGAAATAATAAGGAAGCATAGCCATAATCACTTTCCTTTAGCTGATATTAGCACAAAGAGATACAAATAAAATATCTTAATTTGCTAAGAAATGCATAACAGTGAACTGCTGTTTTATGGTTAGATTTCTCATTTTAGGTCACATGTGAAGCTTTTCCCTGTGACAGAATATCAGCTTTTTTAATGTTTATGCTTGAAGCACCTTTATGAACTATTTTTCTACTTAATATGTTAAAGGGAGAAAGCTTCTTGGTGATTATGGTAATAAGAAAAATTGATTTTATCCAGCAGAGTTTGATAGTTTCTAGTAACATGATGAAATCATAATATCAACAAATAAAAGCAAAATATATTTTATCCTCTACTGGAAAATGACCAATTAAATATTTTGTATTATGAAATATCATGAAGAAACAATGCAGTCAATTTCCATTTTTGAGCATTGCAGGAGGGCTAGAAAGTAAGAAACAATATTCATGAGCCTGGAGAATTAAATTCTAATTAAATCTTTGTGACTTAGTAAATATGAGCTTTTTTAGTTTTAGCTTCCTCATCTATAAAAATGGTAAGCATCATTACAGTTAGGAGCAATTAACATAATCTATGCTTCACATGCCTTGATTTTATCATAAGTACATATGTAATTCTTAGGACTGTAACACAAGAAATGCCTTTGAAAACAATTTTGTTGTGCACATGAGAATATTTAATGATCATTTTGATACATGACAGAGAGTATCAATCTGCCTCAATATCTGAGCTTGAATGAAAAAATAAATAATATAGGGGAACTTTTCAAAATGATCATTAAAATAATCACCAAATCACATTTAGATCAAAGGAATAGATTGCTTGCTAGTGTTACACAGCGTAGTTGCGTGACTACAGTTCATAATAACCTGGTCTATATTTTATGCATAGTACAAGGGAGCCCCAAACCTCGAATCATAAAGTAAAATCAAGAAAAGCAAAATGATTACTCCATTTTGATCAGTACTTCCTGTACATATGTATTAAGATGTTACACAGTAGCCCATAAATATGTTAATAATTGTGAAAAATACTTACAATAGTTAGTGCTTAGTGCTTGACTTCTATAGTTATCACTATGTCATATACATAAGAAAGGAAGAAATCTGAACATTTTCTATGGCCAGGAGTCATGCCAGGCATGCAGGCGCATTTGTTAGTGCTGTTGGTAGAGTATGTAAGTGTGCAATGTCTAGGAATGACAGTTGATGAAGCATCGGGCACCTAGACTTACGGGCCTCAGGCTTCTCTTCTGAATCCCATGACGCCAGAGACTTGTACAACTGGATCGAGTCTGGATCGCCCCCCCTGACTAAAAGATATGCAGTTCGTATTCTCGGAATATTTTCCAAATGCACTGGAATAGCTGGTTTCCTTCTTTTTTTAAATTTTATAAATATATTTGACAGGCAGAGTTAGACAATGAGAGAGAGACAGAGAGAAAGGTCTTTCTTCTGTTGGTTCACCCCTCAAATGGCCACTACAGCCGGCGCTGCACCAATCCGAAGCCAGGAGTCAGGTTCTTCCTCCTGGTCTCCCATGCAGGTGCAGGAGCCCAAGTACTTGGGCCATCCTCCACTGCCTTCCCAGGCCACAGCAGAGAGCTGGACTGGAAGAGAAGCAATGGGGACTAGAATCTGGTGACCATATGGGGTGCTGGAGCCACAGGTGGAGGATTAACCAAGTGAGCCATGGTGCCAGCCCCTGGTTTCTTTTCTAAAAACTTTAAAGGTGTGATTATATGTGTGGCTCATAGATACTAAGACTTATTCCTCCCTTCTTACCCTGTATCCATTTATTTGCAACTACATTCAAAGCCCATGGACGTAATTTGAATTTCTATACTGTATTCCAAGAATTTGACATTAGTCAAAACACAGCACATTTCTAATCAGACTCCAGGATGCTTCTAACATCAGATTAACCCTCAGAATCCCTGTCACATGCAACTGAACATTTAACAACTTGTCAGGATATCTCAAAAACTCTAAGACTTTTATACTCTTTTAGCTAAATCACGATGGCAGGTTTGCCCCTAAGGGATGTGTAACCTCCAAGAGAATACTTTGAGAGAAGGAGGAACCAGCAGCTACAATTTCTTCTTTAGCTGAAGAACTGGAATTGGGAATAGCCGCTTGTTCCTGCAAAATCTTATAGGTGTAAGTCATGGAGCTTTTTACAACATTTGTTCAATCTGGCATGAGCATGACAGGGATTGTAAATCACCCAAAGAGGGAAAAGCTCAGATAGGGTCCCCATGAGTTAGTGCTAGACAGTATGCCCACGAGTCGGTGGATCAGAGTCCATGAAGGAAGGCTTGGTAGTTTTTAAGAAATCATTACAATATGAAGCCCAGAGTAGAAGTTCTACTCACAGTATATAGAGATGGATCTGCCTAGTGGAAAAGTTTATTAGTTTTAATAAAATTCCCATGGATCAGTTAGCACTGGAGGAACAAAACTGCCTCTCCATGTAAAACTGGATTGGGTAGAAATAAGGCTCTTTGTCTAAGGGTTTAGATACACACCTATGAGCAAGAGTATTGATACCAATACTGAGTGTTCTGAATTGAAAGGGATAATCTCTAGCTGCACTGGGAGTAAAGAGAGATTCTGAAAGAATTCTGCTACAGAATTGCTGATTTGTATTTTCTCTACCCATGAGAGTGGCCAACTTGAAATAGATAGTAGGAAAATATGAAGCAAGAAAATGAAATAATCCAAAGGTATTTATAAGTCTGAAATAGGGGCCAGCACTATGACACACCCCTATGACTACGGGATCCCATAGGTGTGCCTGCTCAAGTCCCAGCTGCTCCACTTACTATCTGGCTCCCTGCTAAGTCCTTGGGCCCTTCTAGTCACATTAGAGATCCAGAACAAGCTCCTGGCTCCTGCATGGCCAAGATCCAGCCATTTTGGCCATTTGGAAAGTAAACAGATAGTTGGAAGATCTGTCTCTCCTTCTCTCTCTAACTCCGCCTTTAAAACATTTTTTTAAGTATATATATATATATATATATATATATGGAATCAAATTTGTTCCACTGGGATGTAGAAGAGTTAAAAATGTAACCTCCTTCTTGTTCCCTAATATTCAAGAAAATAAATCTCAGAGACAAAAATGTGTGGCTATTTTTGATATTGAACATGTTAGTATATGAAAAATATCACAAAGAAGTTTAGCATTGTTAGAGCAAAAATAAAGGAACAGCCATAAAAATGAACGTACAAACAGAAATTCCAGAGACAGGAAGTCCAAGACAAAGGAGTTCATAAAAACTGTAGCCTTTTTGTGATTCTCATAATTTTTTTTAGCATGACAAGAGAGATTCAGTTGCATTTACTTAGCCCTCAAAGGGTAACTTAATGAACAAACAAACTTTGAATGTTTCTCCAAGGCCCTCCTTAGGTTCTGGCTAGCACTCCAATCTGATTTGGAATACATATTAGAGTTGCCATATAAAACACAGACGATATACTTTTTAAATTTAAAAATGATCTCTTAGTATAAATCTATACCAAATAAAACATATGCCACTTTTATACTTAATATTATTTGTTGCTTATTCAAAATTCAAATTCACCTGCCCTTTATTTTTCTTTTAAATCTGACTATCAAAATACAGGCATAAATTTTATTGGGGCTGGCAGCGTGGAACAGCAGGTTAAGTTGCTGCTTGTGACAAAGGCATCTCGTATCAGAGTGCGGGTTGGAGTCCCAGTTACTCCAAGCTAGGTCTGCCCTAGCTTCCAGCTAATGTGTCTATGAAGGCAGCATATGATGGCCCAAGTACTTGGGATCCTGCTACCCTTTTGCAGACACCAGGATGAAGTTCCAGGCTCTTGGCTTCAGCCTGGCCCAGACTAGTTACAGTGATCTGGGGAGTGAACTCACAGATGGAAGATTTCTCTCTCTCTCTCTCTCTTTCTCTCTCTCTCTCTCTCTCTCTCCCCTTTCCCTCCCTTCCCCTCCCCTCTTCTACTCTTCCCCTCCCCACCCTTGTCTTCTCTTCCCCTCCTCTCCCCTTTCTTCCCCTCTTCTCCCCTCTCCTTCCCTTCCCCTCTCCCCTCCCTGTCTCCCTCTGTTGTTCTGCCTTTCAAATGATCAAATAAATATGTCTTTTAAAAAATTTTATTCTTGGTTACATAAAATTAATTTTTGTTTCCTCAGTCTGGCTCTCATTAGTTGGTCTTATTTATCATCCTGTCCCCTTTAATGGAGTCAATTTATCTTAGTCATCAATTTGGTGTTATATACCTGTGAGTGAATTCTACTACTGGATGTTATTTAATGTGATACCTAACTTAGAGTTGCCTTCTACATTTCGTCAACTGAATACATAATAGTTCCTCTTTACCAGGGAGTAAATTTTGCCATAAATATTATTTTTAACTCCAGAGATGAAACTAGACATTTCAGTTATTATATTTACTATGGGTACATTTTAAAGTGTTTTAATGAATACATTGTAGACCAAAACACCATCCTAAAAAATGGGAATAGAAAGCAGGAGTAAAAGACAAGATTCTTGTTCTTGAAGTTCTATTGCATTTGGAGAAAAGATAAATAAGCACATAACTTTAACATTAATTGCAACAAGAACAGGCCACTAATGAAGAAACTTTTTCCTGAGGATAAAAGATGCCATTTCTGAGGTCAGGATAGTGGAGGATGAGTGGCAGAAATTGACAAGAAAAGGAAACGGTTTCCAAGAAGAGCAATCAGGAGGGCCAAAAACAAGAAAGTCTGAAGAAGTTTGACATGTTCTAAAATGTGAAATGGCTCCATATTTCTAGACCACTAATGCATATGGCATTAGTAAAAGACTAACAAATACTGAAGAATTTTATGCACATTCCTAAAGATTTTGACCTTTATTTTGTAAAAGTTGCCAGGTGTGAACCTCTCCTAATTATGAGTTTAAATTATCATATACTCCAGGCAGTTTTGACATATAAGATTAGTAGTATTGTTAGAAGGCCAAGACGGGGGCGGGGGAGAGGTAAGCGCGGGGTAGGGTGGTGGAAAGGAGCAATATATATAAACACACCCTTTTCATAGATCTGCAGCCAGAGGAACGTAGGACATAAGCTGAGTAAGAAATATAAGTAGTTTGAAGAATGTGGCAGATTGAAGAGATTATTAACTGAATACAATTTACTGAGCACTTCGTGGAATGATAAGGAGAAGCTGAGGGGAAGCAAAGAAACTTAGATACTTGTAATTCCACTGTTTTTGAGTCAATGATATATTTATCTAAAGAGACTGGAACATGGAGGATTGGTTCTAGGGCACGAACAGTCATTCATTTGGCTGACTCAATCCCAGACTCAGGGCTACAGTGAAATATGTGAGGTGCTTGTTTCAGGCATAAAATTTATCTGATTTTTAAATCTACTTGTTTTTCTGTTGCTTAGCCTCCACTATGATTAACCAGAACGTCTGTTTACTCATAGACTTTTCCAAACTCATTGACATTTATTTCTGGGAAGCAATTTTGTTAAATCAATTTCTGAATGTAATGCAATCTTTAGCAAATACCAGTATGGCTGTGGATGGAATTTGACAAACAGACTCTAAAGCTGATTTAGAAAGAATGAACCCAACAATAGCCAATGTTTTCCTGATTAAAAAGAATTAGGTAGGAAGATTTGCAATATTTAATAGTAATATTTACTATAGTGTCATAGTGATGTTAGCCTTTATACTTGAATAAACAAATGGATAATCAGGAAACTTACCCTTGCATATATGAAACGTAGATTATTTAAGGTAGGCTATAGTGGTCAATGAAAAAAAAGACTGATTATTCATTCAGTAAGTAGTGCTGATACACCTGATACTCCATACAGAAAATAAAATTGATGCATTTATTAAACAATTAAGAAATCAATTTCAGGCAGAATGAAGAGATAAACATTAAACGGATTTTTTGGAAACCAATGAGAAGGATTATCTCTGATTTGTAGTAGGTGATATTTTCTCAAAGAAGCACAATGAAAATATTTCATTATAATATATTCATTACTATATTACATATTACAATATATTCATTACATAAGCAAATAAGTCCTACAAATCAGTACAAAAAATCTTGTTCCTTGCTCCTAAAAAATGAACAAATGATATAAACAGTAATTTCTAAGAATAACAAATAATGACAAAAGATCTATTAAATGGATTTTAAATTTTTTTAAAAAATTGAGAAATATGCAATAAGAAAAAAGCCATATTCTCCCAAATGATGAAAATTAACATGTTGACAATGCCAGTTGTTTTCATGTGTATGAATATTCCTCATTTTACACTGTTTGTTAGGGTGTGATTTGTGGCAATCATTCCTGAGACTATTTTTGCAGTACACAGGAAGGTTTCATATGTACATCCTCCTATGGTCAAACGATTCCACTCCAAGGTACAGACTCTGAAAAGAACCCTGAACATGTGAACCGGGAATAGTGTTAAAAAAATTGAAAGTGGCAATACTCTGTGCTAATTGGTAAATAAAAATCTAGAAAACTACCAATTGTTCATAAAATTGGTAGATATAATATAGTATAAGTATATGGATTAAATAAAAAGTATTAAAAATTAAATGTACTTGCCAAATTATTAGACATGAATCAATAATATTAATATAATTAGCTTTGTAACAAAGACACATATTGTGTAATTCTATTTACATACAGTACAAAATAGATAAATATATGATAACAGGTATGTTTAAAAATAAAGAGAAATTTAAAGTAAAATCTAGACAGGCAATGTTTTATTTTTAAAGTGGATAATTCACTCATGAATGTTTATTTTAATTTTGAGCCATTAATATATGATAGGTATCATTTTTGAATGTCTATTTTTACAGATTCAACAATTGGCATATTGGCTGCAATGTTGGCAAAGTCTTGGATGAACATCTTGGTGTTCACCAGGATATTTTATTCTTCTGGGCATTCTACCTGATGTTTCTTATCATGCATTTCAGATTCATTTGTTCCTGGATTCCATTCTAAATGATCCAATATTTTGCTGGTGCCAATCTCAAGAAATATTCTGAGGTGTCCACTATTTGTATTAGTATAAATGGTAGAAGTCTCCTCCAGCATCTGATGTCATTATCACTGCTTGGCTATCTCCTTGGTTCATATCCAATTTCTGGCTAATGATTGCCTTGGCAAGAGTTATGATTTCATTTTAGTGAACTTAAATTTATTCCTTTTCGTATAAACACTGATGTCTGCCTGATTGATATAATTGTTGGTATCCACCAACGACCAATTGTTTTTTGTCCTGGCATTAGTTTTCCTTCATCAAAATGTCTTTCTATGAGCATACTTCAGAAAGTTTGTGATAAAAATGGAATTAAAAATGAGTATGAGTATTTTTTTTGTGAAAAACAGTTTGAAACCCATTGGTAATTTTTTTTCATAATATGCATTTCCATGGACTTTGTGAAAACCATTGTGTATGGAATCTTTGCACCAAAACAAACTCTTTCAATTCCATTTTCCACAAAATTTTGAAATGCCTCATACATTGTACCAGTGTCAAGTAAACGTTATGACATTCATTTCATTTCAGCCAGTCTTATTAAAGCTATTGGAATAGTTTGAACATAGGAAATATTTCCAATATCTTTAAGATTTTTGCAAAATTGTTATATAGTATCTTATCATAAATCTAATAACTTTGGTTAAGTTGCTAGTGTTCCTTCTCAAACTGGGGACAATTTAATGACAATGCAACACATTTTCTCACTGAACCTGACTGTAGTTCAATACGCACAATTTTTAAACCAATGATGATTTTCCCAGTCTAAAACCTTGTTAACTCTTCCTGCTAGTGGCGAAGATAGCAATGTAGACTTGAATTCCACAAAGACAGCTAGTAGAAAGTGCTTCCTATAAATTAGGTTCAGCACCGTTTTGTGCTGCCAGGAGGCTGCAGTTAGGTCAGAGGGAGAGAACTGGAGTCCCACCCATATCTTCATCTCCTAGCAAAACATGTTCTGATCATAACTCTTTTCAAGAGAAGTTCCCGTACAGGGGGTACCCTTGACAACTAGATTCTGTTGAGCCCTGGAATCTTCCAGGTTTAATCTGTAGTACATTCACTACCCTTCGCTCTGGTCTTTCTCAAATCACTCATTAACATGTAATTTTAATACCTGTGTTTATAAATAGAAAATTGCATTTGCTTATTTTCATTAAAATCTTATTTTTGATATTTGTAAAGCAAAATTCCAGGTAAGTTAAATAGGAAAACAGAAACACATACCAACATTCATACACAACCACCCTACTGCAGACACCAATGGATACTACAGTAACCAATAATCCTCAGTTGGGATAATGGAGAAGAATTAATCTAAAAAGAGATGATATTTCCAAAACTGTATACCAGTGATTAGGTATTTGAGAATAATAGGTTTAACTTAAAATACCACATCAACTTTCATAATTAGTGGATGATTTTTTTTAGAAAAAGTCAATATAAATTTTGATTTTTTATGTTGCTGTACATGAAACACAATTTATGATCAGTTTTCAAGTAGAGAATGTTCTCGCTACTTATATGCCTAAAGTTTTGAATTTTTTTCTTAGCATAGTCAGAATAAATGCTACTTGCTAAGGTTTGCAAAGCTCACACTAAAGCTGTTTCAATCCAGGGTTTAACCATGTAAAAATCAGAGGCAGTACCTTGTGGATTTACCTTATGTCTCTGAGTTGAATGTATTTGTAACTAGCTTTGATCAAAACTAAAGTCGTGGTAAATCCTCCCCTGCTTAATGAGTATCAGGTCGATCTAGAGCAGAGTGTAGCTAAATCCACAAAGATATTGACTAAATCTAGGCTCAATGAGATAAAATGCTCATATTATTATCATTTTCAATTTTGATGCATGAAGTACCCAAAATTATTCTTGTACTCATATTATTAAATACAACTGTAAAATAAAGGTCAAAGGATTTTCTAAAAGCTAAATTATTCAAAAGGGGAAAATGTACTATAAAGAGCATGTGCTTAGATTTTAAACAGGTTTGTATTCAAAATCCCATTTTTGTGATTTGAAGCAAAGTATTTAAAATTTCTGTGAATATTTCTTAAGCCTTAAAGTGACAAAAATATTATTTAAACTCATACTTTGTAAACTTGTACATGGGATTAAACAGGAGGCAGTTTTTGGATATTTATATGGGGGTTGGTAAAATTATTTTTCTATTAACAATAGCAATACCATAAACATGTTGGGTAAAATACAAATATCAGTTTGTGTCACTCAAATACATCCATTGGCAACATGAATTTGGTTTACAAATTTGTTTTTAACATCAGATGTTAGGCTTTATTAAATTTTTCATGGTAATATTTTCAAAATATTGCTATTGGGTCTTAAGCTGGAACATTGTATAAGTAGGTGAAAAAATGTAAAACATTTTAGAACCATTCCAAGTTGCATAACTGAATTAGAAAATTAAACAACTCTTATTGATGAATATGTGAAATGCATTATTATAACGAATATATTTAGTATGTATGAACTTTTCATGTAAAACTTTACAATAAGAGAAATCTTTCATTTCTTGGGTTTTGAATGCTTTTGAGGCAGTTATTCTGGAGCAAGTTCAGATGGCAACTATAAGTTCCAATTATCTATTACCACGTATCAAGCCCCCCTTTAATTCTGTGACTTAGAGCAACAATATTCATATCGCTTTCTCATAAATTTGCAATTTAGGAAAAAAAAAGCTGCTATATTTGACTAGGGATAAAGGATTCATTTTAGGGAAGACCACTCAGTCCAATGACAGAAACTTCCATGCCAGGAATTCACAAAGGCCCTGTCAGCCGTAGGCCTTGCTTGATCTCAATGTGAACATCTCCAGAGCTGGTATAGCATGGTGACTGGGTTGCAAGAGCTGCTTTTCCATGAGAGAGGGAATGGAAACTGCTAGTCTTTTATTGCCTGACTCTAGTGTCTTCAGTCTATTCTAATATTTAAACATAGGTATTTGGAGGTATGACTCATAAGTATTTGTATCATGAAAGAATTCACCTGCTTATTTCTCCTCCTTTTGATCTGTCCTCTACACTCTATAGGACTATGAAATTCAAACCTCTTCATCAATGTCACCAATTCCTTGTGGATAATTGATAATAGTGAATTCTGCATGTAATTTTTGAATACATTTCCAGGTAATTTAACACCACATTGGCCAAGCCCAAGGCATTAAGGAGTAATAAACAAGTTCCTATTATCCTCACTCTCTGAGAATATTGTAGGATGTTCTTCTATCTTCACTGTGTTCTGTCTTCCATGAAATATTCCTTTGGCAGAATGCAGATCAAGGGATACTGCAAATCGTAGGTCCATTTAAGTATTCTTGAGTAAAGAGAGTCAAAACCGTTTTGTGTACTTGTCTTAGTCTGGGCTGCTATACAGAATAGCATACACTGGGTGTCTTATGAAGAATACAAAAATGTATCTCCCAATTCTGGAGGCTGGCAATCATAGGGTTCCATTATGGTCAGGGTCTAGTGACCCTGACTGGAGATTATCAACCTCTTGGATTCTTAAATGGTGCAAAGGGGGGTTGATTGCTCTCAGAGGTCCCTTTTATAAGGTGTTAATCCCATTCATGGAAATTTGAAACCTATTGCCTGATGGCTTTGCCTCCTAATATGATAACAATGGGGGTTGGACATCAATATTTGAATTTTGGGAGGGCAAAATATTAAGTCCATGACAATACCTATAATCTATTGTTATATATCAAGTGTGAAAACCTGTCTATGGAATAATCAGTCGTTAGCATGTGAATTGTTTAATAGATTATAATGAGTATATAATAGGCTAAAACCAGGAACTTCATCCAGGTCTCCCACATGGTTGCAGGGACCCAGGCTCTTTGGCCATCTTCCACTGTTTTCCCAGGTGCAGTATCAAGGAGTGGATCAGAAGTGGAATAGCTGGGACTCAAACCAGCATGCATATTGGATATCAGCATCACAGGTGGCAGCTCTACCTACTATACCAGGATGCCAGCACCTAATTTCCTATTTTATATAGTTTGCTTTGCATTTTATTACCCTAATTCATTTCCTCTCATTTATGCTTTCTATATAAGTATTGCCTGTGGAGTATAATGTACTACAAATCTTATACACAAAAATATTAATGAAGGTACTAAAGACAAACAAGAAAATTTGCTAGAGCTATAACTTGAGCTTTTAAATTCATTATTATCCTTTGTGGTTTTGAAGCTAGTTTTCAATTTCAAGAGCTCGATTTTTTAAAATAATATTGGTCATTATAGTAATAAAGAATTAAATTTTACAAATGAAAATTTCATTTGATTCATTTTAAAATATGCAAGACAAGCTTGCCAAAGGGATATATAGCAGAGGCAGCCAGTGATTATATGTCCCTAACTGCCTTCCCCCCCATGTACTTCTGTTAAGTTCGACATCCAGCAGGGGACTGGCATAATATCACAGTATGTGGTGCCATCAGCCACTTGGTTTGCTGGGTGTCACTGCAGGACAAAGCCAGGTGGAAAATGAAGTGGAAGGAAAAGGAGCAGAGAGTTGGGAAATTGGCAGATTAATATCCTGTTCTCAAGAGAGAATTAAAGATGAGTCCTTAGAAAGCTATAGATACATCCAAAGCATTTGAATTCAGGTAGTGTTTTAGAAATAAAGGGAGTCTTTTCTAAGGTAAACATAACAGATCCTGTTTGTAGAGGTCAAAGTATCATTAGGAGTCACAGGAAACTAGTCACTTTGTGAATTTTGCCAAGCAAGACAATGGAGTCAGAAGGAAAAATTCAGATCCCTGGACATGGGAATTGGCAGGAAAAGGGAATCAAGCGGACTTGAATCAGACGGCTGAGGTGTTTGGCAATATTGCTTTGTCAGAATGTCAAAATGTCACCTTGGGATGAGTAATCAGACTCCATTGTACCAATGATTTGTGTCTGGTCGATCTAAGAGAGAATAACTGACCAATTTTCCCTGTGATTTCCTTTAGTTTCTGGGAGACACTTATTAATATCACCCTAGTAGATTATGGATTTGTCAACTTTTTTTTCTTTTTTTAAATTTATTTATTTTTAATTTTATTTAATGAACATAAATTTCCAAAGTACAGCTTATGGATTACAATAGCTTCCACCCACCATATCTTCCATCCCACCCACAACATTCCCCCCTTCCACTCCCTCTCCCCTTTGATTCACCTCAAGATTAATTTTCAAGTATCTTTATATATGGAAGATCAATTTAGCATATATTAAGTAAAGATTTCAACAATTTGCACCCACACAGATATCCAAAGTGTAAAATACTATTTGAGTATAGTTATAGCATTAATTCACAGTGTACAACACATTAAGGACAGAGATCATACATGAGGAGTAAGAGCACAGTGACTCCTGCTGTTGATTTAACAGAGATCACTTTTCAGTTAAATTTAAACACCTAAGAAAAATTGTGTATTAATTACAGAGTTCAACCAATAGTTTTAAGTAGAACATAAAAAATACTAAAAGGGTAAAGTATTAAATTCTTTTTTTGTTATATAGTTTTTTTATTTAATAAATGTAAATTTACAAAGTGCAACTTTTGTATTGTTGTGGCTTCCCCCACCACCTCCCTCCCTCCCGCGGCCCTCCCCTCTCCCACTCCCTCTCCCATCCCGCCCTTCATCAAGTTTTATTTTCAATTACCTTCATATACTGAAGATCAACTTAGTATATACTAAGCAAGGATTTCAACAAGCTGCACTCATACATCCGCACAAGATACAGGATATTGTTCGACTAGTAGTGTTGTTTTTAAGTTTCATGGTAAAACACATTAAGGACAGAGATCCTACGTGGGGAGCATGTACCCAGTGACTCCTGTTGTTGACTTAACAGTTGGCACTCTTATTTATGATGTCAGCAACAACCCAAGACTCTTGCTATGAGCTGTCTAGGCTATGGAAGCCCCTTGAGTTTAGTCAAGGCCATATCACAGTGGAGGTTCCTTCCTCCCTGCAGAGAAAGGTGCCTCTCTCCTTGATGGCCTGTTCCTTCTGCTGGGGTTTTGTTCACCAGGATCTTTCATTTAGATTGTTTTTTGCCACCGCGTCTTGGCTTTCCATGCCTGTGAGACTCTCATGGGCCTTTTAGCCAGATCTGAATGTCCCAAGGGTTGATTCTGAGGCAGGAGTACTGTTTTGGGCATTTGCCATTCTATGAGTCTGCTGTGTCTCCTGCTTCCCCCGCAGGATCATTCTCTCCCTTTTAATTCTATCCTTCATTATTTGCTTACACTGGTCTTATTTGTGAAATCTCTTTGATACATACCCTATCTTTTTGATCGATTGTGTATTTATACTTACCACTTTACCAAATACACTGGCATTGGTACCTGCCTCCTTGCTAAGATTGAGTTAAAGTCCCCTGGCACATTTCTAGTTCCACCATTGGAAGTAAGTCCGAATGAGCATGTGACAAACTATACATCTCCTCCCTCTCTTGTTCCCACTCCTGTGTTTAACATAGATCACTTTTCAGTTAATTTTAAACGCCTAAGAATGATTGTGCATTGATTTCAGAGTTCAACCAGTGGTCTTATGTAGAACAAACAGAGCAACAACAACAACAAAAATACTAAAAGGAATAAAATAGTAAGCTGTTCCTCAACAGTCTAGACAAGGGCTGATCATGTCATTGTCTCTTATAATGTCCATTTTACTTCAATGGGTATCATTTTAGATACTTGTTTAGTTGCCATCGATCAGGGAGAACATATGATATTTGTCCCTTTTGGACTGGGTTATTTCACTCAGCATGATGTTTTCCAGCTTCCTCCATTTTGTTGTAAATGCCCGGCTTTCATTGTTTTTTTACTGCTGTATAGTGTTCCATGGAGTACATATCCCATAGTTTCTTTATCCAGTCATCCGTTGATGGACATTTAGGTTGATTCCACATCTTAGCTATTGTGAATTGAGCTGCAACAAATATTGAGGTGCAAATGGCTCTTTTTTCTCCCCTTTAATTCCATTTGGGTAAATTCCAAGGAGTGGGATGGCTGGGTCCTGTGGTAGTGCTATATTCAGGTTTCTGAGGACTCTCCAAACTGTCTTCCATAGTGACTTTACCAGTTTGCATTCCCACCAACAGTGGATTAGTATCCTTTTTTCCCCACATCCTCTCCAGCATCTGTTGTTGGTTGATTTCTGTATGTAAGCCAATCTAATTGGAGTGAGGTGAAACCTCATTGTGGTTTTGATCTGCATTTCCCTGATGGCTAGGGATCCTGAGCATTTTTTCATGTGTCTGTTGGCCATTTGTATTTCTTCTTTTGAAAGATGTCTGTTAAGGTCCTTGGCCCATTTTTTATTAGGTTGTTTATTTTGATTCTGTGGTGTTTTTTGATCATTTTATAGATTCTAGTTGTTAATCCTTTATCTGTTGTGTAGTTTGCGAATAACATCTCCCATTCTGTTGGTTGCCTCTTCACTTTCCTGACAACAGTCATCCTTTGTTGTAGAGAAACTCTTTAATTTGAGGTAATCCCATTTGTTCATTTTATCTTTGATTACCTGTGCCTCTGGGGTCTTCTCCAGGAATTCTTCCCTTGTTCCAATGTCTTGAAGGGTTTCCCCTATGCTCTCAATTAGTTTCATGGTGTTGTGGTACATCTCTAGTTCTTTGATCCATGTTGAGTGGATTTTTGCATAATGTGTAAGGTAGGGGGCTTGCTTCACACTTCGACATGTAGACATCCAGTTTTCCCAGCACCATTTGTTGAAGAGGCTGTCCTTTTTCCAGAGGTTGGTTTTAGGTCCTTTGTTGAATATAAGTTGGTTATAGATGTTTGGATTGATCTCCGGTGTTTCTATTCTGTTCCATTGGTCTATCCATCTTTTTTTTTGTTTTTTTTGTTTTTCTTTTTTTACCAGTACCAGGCTGTTTTGATTATAACTGCCCTGTAGTAGCTATTCTTTAGTTATTCTCAGTCTCCTGTTTCTCCATATGAATTTCAGCATTGTTTTGTCTAGGTCTTTGAAGAATGACTTTGGTATTTTTATTGGTATTGCATTGAACTTGTAAATTGCTTTTGGGAGAATGGACATTTTGATGATATTGATTCTTCCAATCCATGAGCATGGCAGGTTTTTCCATTGTTTTGTGTTGTCTTCTATTTCTTTCTTTAGTGTTTTGTAATTTTCATCATAGAGGTCTTTGACATCCTTAGTTAAATTTATTCCAAGGTGCTTTATTGGTTTTGTGGCTATCGTGAATAGGATTGATCCTAGAAGTTCTTCCTCAGCCCTGGCATTTTCTGTATATACAAAGGCTGTTGTTTTCTGAGCGTTGACTTTGTATCCTGCTACTTTAACAAACTCTTCTATGAGTTCCAATAGTCTCTTATAGGAGTTTATCAGGTCCCCTATATATAGTATCATGTCATCTGCAAATAGGGATAGTTTAACTTCCTCCTTTCCCATTTGTATCCCTTTAATTTCTTTTTCTTGCCTGATGGCCCTGGCTAATACTTCTAGGACTATATTGAATAGCAATGGTGAGAGTGGGCATCCCTGTCTGGTGCCAGTTTTTAATGGAAATGCCTCCAACTTTTCCCTATTCAATATGATGCTGGCCATTGGTTTATCATAAATTGTCTTAATTGTGTTGAGGAATATTCCTTCTAACCCCAATTTGCATAGGGTTTTCATCATGAAAGGGTGTTGTATTTTGTCAAATGCTTTCTCTACATCTATTGAGATAATCATATGATTTTTGTTTCTCAATTTATTAATGTGATATATTACCTTGATTGACTTTCAGATATTGAACCATCCCTGCATACCAGGGATAAATCCCACTTGGTTCAAGTGAATGATTTTTTTGATGTGCGGTTGGATTCAGTTTGCCAGAATTTTGTTGAGTATTTTTGCATCTATGTTCATCAGGGAGATAGGTCTGTAGTTTTCTTTCTCTGTTGTGTATTTTCTGGGCTTAGGAATTAAGATGATGTTGGATTTGTAGAAAAAAATTGGGAGGATTCCCTCCTTTCCAATTTTTTTGAATAATTTCAGAAGAACTGGGGTTAGTTGTTCTCTAAATGTCTGGTAAAATTCGGCAGTGAAGCCATCCGGACCTGAGCTCTTCTTTTTTGGTAGTACGTTTATTACTGATTCAATTTCTTCCATGGTTATGGGTCTGTTTAGATTTTCTACATCTTCACGGCTCAGTTTAGGAAGATTGTATGTGTCCAGGAATCTATCCATTTCTTCCAGGTTTCCCAATTTGTTAGCATACATCTCTTTGTAGTTGTTTCTGATGATTCTTTTTATTTCTGTTGTGTCTGTTGTTACATTTCCATTACTATCTTTGATTTTACAGATTTGGGTCTCCTCTCTCCTTTTTTGGTCAGTTGGGCCAATGGTGTGTCAATTTTGTTTATTTTTTCAAACCAGCTCCTGGTTTTGTTGATTTTTTTTTTTTTGGTTTCAATTCTGTTTATTTCTTCTCTGATCTTTAGTATTTCTTTCCTCCTTCTGGATTTGGGCTTGATTTGTTGCTGTTTTTCTAAATCCTTGAGGTTCATGGAGAGTTCATTTGTTTGGTTCCTTTCTAGCTTCTTGATGTAGGCACCAATTGCTATAAACTTTCCTCTTAGCACTGCTTTTGCTGTGTCCCACAGGTTTTGATAGGTTGTGTTACCATTTTCATTTGTTTCTAGAAATCTTTTGATTTCTCTTTTAATTTCTTCAATGACCCACTGTTCATTTAGGATCATGTTGTCCATTCTCCATATATTTGCATATGGTGTAGAGATTCTTGGGTTGTTGATTTCGAGTTTCACTGTGCTATGGTCTGAGAAGCTGCATGGTATAGTTTCAATTTTTTTGAATTTGTTGAGGCTTTCTTCATGGCCTAGCATATGGTCAATCCTAGAGAACGTTCCATGTACTGGGAGAAATACGTGAACTCTGTGGCTGTGGGGTGGAAGATTCTGAAGATATCTAGTAGGTCTATTTGGTCTATAGCGTCAATTAACTCTGTTGTTTCCTTGTTGAATTTCTGTCTGGTTGATCTGTCCATTGGTGAGAGTGGAGTGTTGAAGTTCCCTGTTACTATTGTATTTGAATCTATATCTCCCTTTAAATCCTTTAGTAATTCTTTCAGGTATCCAGGCACCATGTAATTAGGTGCGTATACATGTATAATACTAATGTCTTCCTGTTGGATAGATCCTTTAATCATTATATAGTGCCCTTCTCTGTCTGTTTTAATAGTTTTTATGTTAAAGTCTATTTTGTCTGATATCAGGATGGCCACACAAGCTCTTTTTTGATTTCTGTTAGCTTGGAGTATCTTTTTCCATCCTTTCACTTTCAGTCTGCGTGCATCTTTGCTGATAAGGTGTGTCTCCTGAAGGCAGCATATAGATGGATTCTCTTTCTTGATCCAATCAGCTAGTCTATGTCTTTTGGTAGTAGAATTAAGACCATTCACATTCAGTGTGTCACTGTTAAGTACTGTCTTTTCCCATTCATGTTTCCTAAACGAGCTGTTTATGTATTTTGAACTTTGTTTGTAGGTTATTCTACATTCACTTTTTTTTGTAGTGAAGTTCTTGTTTTTGTATTTCTGTGTGCAGCACGTCTTTGAGCAAGTGTTGTAGGGTTGGACGTGTGGATACAAATTCTTTCAGTTTCTGTTTGTCTTGGTAGATCATTATTTCCCCTTCATTCATAAATGATAGCTTTGCAGAGTATAAATTCTAGGTTGGCATTGATTGTCTTTTAAAACTTGAAATATATCATGCCATTGTCTCCTTGCCTGTAGTGTTTGCAATGAGAAGTCTGGGGTAAGTCTGATCAACTTACCCTTTAATGTGATTTGTCGTTTTTCTCTGGCATATTTTAGGATTTGTTCTTTCTATGTCACTGAGCTGAGTGTTGCCACAATGTGTTGTGGTGAATTTCTGTTCTGGTCTACACTGTTTGGAGTCCTGGCTATCTGTTGAATTTGCCTGTTGTTATCCAGTGCCTTTTTTTTTTTATTTGAAGTTTTCTGATATTATTTTATTGAAAACACCTTCCATTCCATTCTCTCTTTCCACCCCCCTCAGGGACTCCTATTATCTGAACATTACACCGTTTGATTGAATCTTGTAGGTCTCCACTGTATTTTTTTAATTTTCTAATTTCTTCTTCCTGCGTTTGAACTGACTGTATTATTTCTGGAAGTTTATCTTCAAATTCTGATATTCGGTCTTCTATTTCATCTGTTTGATTTCCAAGGGATTCCACGGTGATTTTTATGTGGTCAATTGAGTTTTTCATTTCCAGTATTTCATTCTGGCTTCTCTTTAGGATCTCTAATCCTTGGGCTTGTTTTTCGTTCAGCTCTCGACACTGTTTCTCATTATTTCTAAGTAATATGATTATTAATTTTCTGAATTCTTTTTCTGGCATGGTTTCAAATTCTTCTTCAGCCTCTGTTATGGTTGGTTTAGCCTTCTCCATTGTCAAGTTTATATGTTCTTCTATATTCTTATTGTGGGTTTTTGTTTTGTTTTTTGGCATTCTGTCTGGGTGGTTTTTCAGGTTGATTTCCCTCTGCTATGGACTGCTGTGAGTCTGTACCAATATCCAGTGTAAGCAGGCTGCTCTGCCTTCTAGGGTTTGTTTGTTTATTTTTATTTATTTATTTATTTATTTATTTATTTATTTATTTATTGTAACTTGCGTGGGCTGGTGTCAGGGCTTTAAGATACCAATCTCCACCCCTTGGGGGCCAGTTTCCTTGTTCCTATGTTCACCTTTATGTGTCTGTGCCTGGGGTTTTTTGGTCAGCCACTCTCTCTCACTGCACCTCCTGTGTGAGGAGTGTCAAGTAGCTCCAGACCATCTTTGGACTCCACCCCTGCTGCTTCCACCTTCGGAGCAGAGGCCAGCCTCCTTTAAGCCTGAATGTAAACAAACAGGATGGCCGCACTCTGCCCACTGCAGCTCAGATTGTGGGTTGGATGGCTCCTAAGGAGGCTGGCCTTTTTGATCCTTCAGTTTGTCCCACTGGATCCTGCCCTCTTCCCATGGGTGCTATTCGATTTTCTTTTTCCTGGTAACTTGAATAGACTGGTGTCAGGGCTTTGAGCTGCCCTCCCTAGCTGCCCGCCCCTGTGCAAGGAGTGTTGCTCGCTCCACTCCACCTTTGGGCTCTGCCTCCGAAGGTTAGTGAGGAGGCAGAGGCAGTTCTCCTTTAAGCCCGAATGTAAACAAACAAGATGGCTGCTTTCCCCCTGCTGCAGCTCCAATTTGGGGGAGGGATCCTGGATTGTTCAGACCCTCAACCAGTCCTCCTGAATCTTGCACTCCTTCTGCAGGAACTACTCACTCTGTTCCGTTTTCTATTTCCTCCCCCACTCAGTCGCAAGTGTCTCAGTGTCTGTCCCAGAGTGGGTTGGGGGAGGGATGGCAGCGGCTGCTACAGTGGTGCTGGGCGAGCGCCCTGTCTCACCTCGGCTTCCAGCGCTGGTGCGTACACACTCCTGCTGGTGTCCTGCTCTTCAAGCGTCCATGTCCTCCTCGCAGGTCCACCCTGTCTCCCCAGTTTCAGAAGAGCTTCCCTTTCCCCGAAACTATAAATTCTCACCCCTCTTTGAACCTTCCCTTCCTGGACCATCGGTGTGCTCCCTCCCTATTCCACCATCTTCAGAGTATCCATCAACTTTTTCTTACATATCTCTGTTACATTGTATTTCTTTTGCATTATTTTCAGAATTCCCACAGAAATGCTAATGCCTTCCCCCATTGTTTTCTAGCATCCAATCACACTGATGATGTCATCTTTTTCCTTTGTGTCAACTGAGACTTTCTGTAACATCAGATACTAAACGACCTATTGGTGTCAGCACTTCCTCTGTAGTTTGAAAACAACCATAGGCAATAAATAAACAAATGGCTATGTATTTGTGGCAATGAAATTTTATTTACAAAAACAGTCAGCTTGTGCGATGTCGTTGTAGTTTGCTGCCACTTGCCTTTTTTAAAAAAGATTTTACTTATGCATTTATTTATTTGAGAGGTATAGTTTCAGACAGGGAGAGGGAGAGACACAGAGAAAGGTCTTCCATCTGCTGGTTCACTCCCCAGTTGGCCACATGGCCAGAGCTGAGTTCATCTGAAGCTCTGAGTCAGGAATTTCATTCAGGTCTCCCACATAGGTTCAGGGGCCGAAGCACTTGGGCCGTAAGCAGAGAGCTGGATCAGCTGCAGCCAGGACTTGAATCAGAACCCTTGTGGGATCCAGTGCCACAAGCAGAGGCTGAGCCTACTATACCACAGTGTGGCCCACTGTTTCCCTTTATGTGGTAAACTCATTGCTGCCCACAAACCCCTCAGATTCCAGCCCCACACAGTATTTAGCCTCTTTGATGGTTTTTCTAGTTTTGCAGTGACTAGAATATGGTTTCTTGAAGTTTTTTTTATTACTATTAATTTTTACTGTTATTCAGTAAGTCCTCTCTTTTGAAATTTCTCTCATGTATCTGTTTGAAACACAGAGGGATGACCTCTGTTGGATTCCCCACGTTGGATGACAGGCATCCAACTATTTAAGCCATTGGTGCTGCCACCCAGGATGTGCTGGAATCAGAAGAGGCAGACCTTGAACCCAGGCAGGATAGGAAGCTGATATGGGATATGGGCATCCTAAGTGACATTTTAATTGCTGAATGAAATGCTCACATCCTCAGTAACTCCTTTCAATACAAAGACTTAAACTTACTGAAAATATTCTTCTATTATACCAATAACTTTCTGTGCTCAGTCTCTCCATTCTATTCTTTTGTTTTTCTATTAAGGAATAGTTAGAATTCTGAGAGTTATTCATCATATCATATGACTTTTCCTTGTTTTATATTAATTGTTTTATTTTGTGATCAGGAAAAATATCTCCATTAAGCATTCAGTAAACTTCAGGTATTCAGCATAGAAGACTTGCTCCTAATAACAGGTGAAGACCTTGTATAACTGAGACAAGATGAATGATTTTTTATTCTAGGTCATGGGAATTCATTTCTGTCTTGGCAATCCTAAATTCTCAGTAGTCTATCATGTTCTCTGGAAAAACTGACCTAGGTGTAGCCTCTGCTACAATTCTCACTGAAGAGATCTCTATTCAGGATTTAATCTTAAATCCTATAAAAATTATATGAGCAAATAATAATACCATGGTTACTGTAGTCCAGATGTCATTTAAGTTCTATGTATGTATTAAAACATTTCATTTACACCACTCTATGTTAACAATTGTGATACATGATGCATTGGTGAGGAAATTCAAAATTAGCAACATAAAATCTGTCCATGTTTTATAATTAACACATAAGAGAATTGGTACTTAATCCTAGAGTTTGGCTACAAAGTCAGTGTTTTTAACTACTACCTCACTATTCCTATCTCCTTGGTGACCAAACACAAGTTATCCTTTCAAAATGTTGGGCAATGGTTGCCCTCATCCCTTCCAGGAGAATGGCCGGGTCCCTCTCTGATTCCAGCATTCGGAGTTTTAATTGATTCAGATGTTGCTCTATTGCCCATGTAAGATATATGTCTCAGTTCTGAGACATTACATGGTCAAATTTCATAATTAATATTTAACAGAAATTCTTTAATATTACTGTTTGCTTCTGGATATTTTTCTTTTCCAAATGTTTCTGGCTTTAAATTAAAAAAAATTATGTTGTAAGTTTAAATAGGCATTGTGAGTCAGAAAACTCCTTCCTGATCTATTACAGCAAGGAAATTGAGTCATAAAATAATTGTCCTTTCCTTAAAGTAATGTGTATGTGTGCATGGATACATGAATCTTTTGGAACATACAGTTTTTGTTTGATTGTTTGTTTTAACTTTTATTTAGTAAATATAAATTTCCAAAGTACAGCTTTTGGATTACAATGGCTTCTCCCCCCCCCCATAACTTCCCTCCTGCCCGCAGCCCTCCTAACTCCCACTCCCTCTCCCATTCTTTTCACATCAAGATTCATTTTCAATTATCTTTATATACAGAAGATTGATTTAGTATATATTAAGTAGAGATTTCATCAGTTTGCACCCACACAGAACATAAAGTGTAAAATACTGTTTGAGTACTAGTTATAGCATTAATTCACATTGAACAACACATTAAGGACAGAGATCCTACATGAGGAGTAAGTGCACAGTGGGAACATACAGTTTGTTTATGTTCTACGTTTCTCCATGAAGTTACGTTGAGTACTATAATATATAATGCTGATTTATTTTTAAAAGAAAATATGGAATTTTACTCCAATAATAGTTGAATATTATTTCATTAAACAAATTTATTATCTAGTAGGTACTGTTCTCACTAGGTCCTGGGTACATAACACTGAAAATTTCAGAGAGAAATAACTGGTATGACACAGCTTCAATTTTATATAAGCACATCTAGATAATACAGAAAGAGAGATTTTCAAATATGTATGTATAAAAATGAATATTACACAAAATTAAAGCCATCAATGTCTTAAGTTTTGACTAATAAACTGCATTGTCATTATCTATCCAACAATTTCAGGTTGGTACATTCCAAATTAATTTAACTTGATATTTTCTTGCATGATTAGAGAATGGGAATTTCTTGTAAATATTCTGGAGAATAGTTCTAGAAGATAAATTCAAATCAATAGGTCTTTATTGATTAACTGTTGTGAAGTCAGCACCATGTACACAAAACCATCCTAGTAAATACATTAACAATAAGACAAAGAATCTATAGGAGTCTCTGAATACCAGATTGTAAATGATTAAGATGTAAATAGAAGATATGTATAAGAGTTGCTATGAGTGTTCAGAAATTATATGAAGTAGCACATTAATTATAAGTAACTTTATACTGAAACAAATCTAATTTCATTTAGTAATTCAGTATGTATTCATCATATTTTATCATTCCCAAAATTATATTAACATTAGAATATAACAGTGTGTGGGAGCCTAAAGATACCTTTAATTCATTGGTTATGTGATAAATATAAACTTGCACAGAATACATTTTATCCATAGAATATTTATCTTTTCTTGTTTACTTATCCCAGATTGCCCTATTTTAACATATGAGTTATATAATTTTATTTTAGTTGGCAAAATATTGTTTTGCCAAGATAATGAAATGTATAATTATTTCTTTCTTTTAAAGTTTATAATACTATAGGATATTTTCCTACATTAACTATTATGATTTCTAGAACATAATATGAATTATCAATGAAAAGTTGTGGTAAAAAACATATAAAGGGCATAATATATTTGCACAGCTTATTTATTCATGAGCTACCTTATTAGCATTATATTTGTGCTCTTCAGTGTTAGTAAAACATAATCTTATGTTAAACTTTCAAAACAACACTATCTTTTAGATATTAAGAAAATTATGTGACACAACTAAAAGTGTTACTATAGAATTATAAATTATGTTACTAGGCCGGCGCCGTGGCTCAACAGGCTAATCCTCCGCCTTGCGGCGCCAGCACACCGGGTTCTAGTCCCGGTGGGGGCACCGGATTCTGTCCCGGTTGCCCTTCTTCCAAGCCCTCTGCTGTGGCCCAGGAGTGCAGTGGAGGATGGCCCAGGTGCTTGGGCCCTGCACCCCATGGGAGACCAGGAAAAAGCACCTAGCACCTGGCTCCTGCCATCAGATGAGCGCGGTGCGCCGGCCGCAGCGCGCTGTCCGCGGCAGCCATTGGAGGGTGAACCAACGGCAAAGGAAGACCTTTCTCTCTGTCTCTCTCTCTCACTGTCCACTCTGCCTGTCAAAAAAATAAAAATTAAAAAATTAAAAAAAAATAAAATAAATTATGTTACTATGAAAAGCTATGAGACCGTTTTTTGGTCTTACCCATCAATTCTAAGAACATATGAGGTGATGCTGGATAGTAATGTAAAACTTACAAATTCAAGTATGACTGATTCTTCATGAACTACTTTTCTGACATAGTATGTACACTTGACTTTGGATATGATATGTAGTTCAATGTGTTTTCTTTTAATGTTATGGGTTTAGATCAGACAAGTTAAGCTAGGGATCCTGTAGAACAATATATCCAAGATCAATTGTTACTTCTACTCAAGATTTTGAGGAGAAAATTGTTTATAATGGGAATTAACTTAATAATTTGACACAAAAATGGATATCCCATGCATAATTTCCACATATAGAAGAGTAGGCATAGTAGGAATAGCTAGACTGACAATAGTAGAAGAAACCAAAGCCCAGTCTTTCCCATTGCTCTGTAAGCTTCTCAAAGTAAAGTTAAGGAAATGTAGAAATATACCTTGACTAAATCTATAGTGTACTATTCACAGACATATATATATATATTTTTTTCCAATTGTTTCTAATAATATTTATGCAACTGTGATCAATATGTTGTGGTGGCAGAACATTTATAACATGAAATAATTTAGTCATTTGTGAGGGTACTTTTCAGTGGCAGTTATTACATTCACATTGTTGTGTAGCATCACTATTATCTATATCTAAAACCTTTACAATAATCTCCAAAGTAATCTTTGTGCCCATTAAATAATATCCTCCTCTTCCCCATTAACCACATACCTCCAGACTTGATTTCTTTTCTTTTATTTACAGTTTCTATGAATTTGCCTGCCCTAGGTGATTGAAATACATGGAATTATGCTATGTTTATCCAATGTTCTGACTTATTCCACAATGCATAATATTTTAAGGTTTATTCTAGCTGTAGCATAGAGCAAAATGTCCTTCTTGGAGTGATTAGCAAGTGATTAACAAAGTGCTGAAGGAGGATATCTCAGCTTCACATCTACTTCTATCTGCAACTGCCACTGGCATCTCATACTAATTAAAAGCTGGCAAACTAAATTGAAAAGCACATTATCAGGATGCTACACCATGATCAAGTGGGATATATTCCAGGGATGGAAGGATGATTCTATTGTAGGATACGTGGTGTCTAAAAATCCCTATTCCAGGCACTTGCCTCCTACCTAGAAAAGCATAGCAAGTGATAAAATTTATTTAAAATGTTAGGAAATCACACACACACACTACACTCACACACATGTGTGGGTCATGTTCAAGAATAGACTGGGTGGAGAAGGGAAAAGATGAGACATAGAGTTTTCTTTTTTTTGTATATTTCTTTAAAAGAGTATATGTATATTTGATTTCATACACACACACGTGTGTGTATGTATTGCTGCAACAAAAGAACAATTTTGTGTGGCTAGGTTTAGTACAGGAGAGAGTATTTTAACACCCTGCTCTCTGAGTCTGGGGGAGGAGAGAGCCCCTCCTCATTGCTGGCTTCTTAAGGGGTTGGAAAAGGGACTGGTGAGGTCATCTGGCACCTAGGTCCCAGGTGAGAGGAGGGAAATCCTGGGGAGGGGTCATTTGCCTGACAGGTGGGCAGATAGAATTACATAGGGTAGTTTGGGAGGTGTGGCTTCTAGCTTGTGGTCCTAATCTAGCTACCTACCTTATCCCTTATCAATTCAATTTATGTTAATCCATGTGACATAACACATTAATAAAATGAAAAAAACCCACAGAATAATCTTATTAGGTACAGAAAAATCATTTGGTAAGATTTAACATCCTTTCATTACTAAAACTGTCCACAAAATACTCATAGAAGAAATTTATCTCAATGTAATAAAAACCATATATGGAAAACCTACAGCTAACATCATAACCAGGATAAAAATAAAAAATATTTCCTCTTAGATTTGGTACTTTTCATATAAAAATGCTAAACTGACTCAAAATAAAAAAAAACTTGACAGATCTTTATATTTTGTATTAAAATATTATTTTATGTTACCTCATATGTATTTACCCTTTAGCTAGGGCATTTTATGTCCTTAATTTTAATTTTATACTTTGTCATATGACTTTTAACTTATTTTTAGCAATAAGCATGCTAGCCAAGTTTAATGAAAAGTAATTAAGAGAGTACACCTGACAGACCAGGTGCTCATGTCGATTAGGAACCGAGAACCCAGTGTACTTTCAAGCTGGAGTTTGTATAGATTTGAGCGTGGGCACTCAGTTTCTCCTCCCCACTACACCCTTTCTGGGATATTGCTGGGTGGAGGGCTTTCTGCATGTAGAATTCCTCCCAGAACTTCAGGTGAGATTCTCCTCAACTGCCACCAGGGGCAGGACTGAGACCCACTCAATCAGGTTATTGAACAATGGCAAGACTTTTGTTATTTAAATATCAATTTGCTCCTGAGGCTTGCTTCCCATAAAAACTTCTGTGTGACTATTTTTTCATATTAATCTGATATTAATATGCAGAGTATAGATTCAAAGTAGTTCATAGATAGACTTTCAAGAATATATTTCCTCTTCCCTCCCACTCCTCTCTTTCTCCTTCCTTCCTTCCTTCCTTCCTTCCTTCCTTCCTTCCTTCCTTCCTTCCTTCCTTCCTTCCTTTAGTTTGTTCTTTTTTCAAATTAGCTCTCATGTATAAGGGACAACATACAGTATGTGTCAATCTGTTTATGGGTTATTTCACTCAACATGATATTCTCTAATTGCAACCATTTTGATGCAAATGATAGAATTTCATTCTTTTTAAAAAAAAATTTTAAAAGATCATTTATTTGAAAGGCAGAGTCATGCACGCACACAAACAAGAAGAGAGAGAAATTGAGAGTTTTTTTTAAAGATTTTATTTATTTATTTGAGAAGTAGAGTTACAGACAGAGAGAGGGAGAAACAGAGAGAAAGGGCTTCCATCTGCCCATCTGCTAGTTCACTCCTCAAATGGCCACAATAGTCAGAGCTGAAGCCTGGAGCCAGCAGCTTCTTCCAGGTCTCCTATGTAGGGGCAGAGGCCCAAGCCCTGGGACCATTTTCCACTGCTTTCCCAGGCCATAAGCAGAGAGCTAAAAGAGGAGCAGTGGGGACATGAACTGGCACTTATTTGGGATGCCAGTGCTGCAAGGCTTAGCCCACTATGCCACAGCACCTACCCCAAGAGTGAGGTACTATCTGCTGGTTAACTCTCCAAATGGTTTCAATGGCCAGGGATGGTCCAGGCAGAAACCTAGAGCCAAGAACTTCATCTGGATCTCTCACATGGGTGCAAGGACCGAAGCACTTTGGCTATCTTCCATTGCTTTCCCAGACACATTATAAGAGAGCTGGATGGGACACAAACCAGCACCCTTATGGGATGCCAGTATTACAAGCAGTAGTTTGTTCCACTGCTCCATAATGCCAGCCCCTTATCCTTTGATTCTTATGGTTGAATAAATTTCCACACATATACACATACACATATATATGTTTATATATACATACAAAAACTTTTTTTATTCATCTGGTTATGGACTCCTTGGTTGATTCTGTGTTTTGGCTATTGTGAGCAGTGATGATATGAATATGGTACAGGTATCTTTCCAATTCAATGTGTTCATATCTTTTGGGTAAATACCCAGTATTGGGATTGTTAGATCACATGGCAAGTCTTTTCCTAGTGTTTTAGAAACCTTGATACTGTTTGCCACAGTGGCTGCACTAGTTTACATTCCTACCGTCAGTGTCTGGGTGTCTCCTTTTTGAACATCCTTACCAACATTTGTTCTTCTTTATCATTTGGATAATAGCCATTCTGACAGGAATGAGGTGCTGTGTCATTCTGAATTTATATGAATTTCCAAGATGGCTGGTGATATTGAACATTTTTTTCATGTTTGTCGACTATTTGTGTTTCTTTTTTTTTTTTTTTTTTTTGACAGGCAGAATGGACAGTGAGAGAGAGAGACAGAGAGAAAGGTTTTCCTTTGCCATTGGTTCACCCTCCAATGGCTGCCGCGGACGGTGCGCTGCGGCCGGCGCACCGCGCTCATCCGATGGCAGGAGCCAGGTACTAGGTGCTGATCCTGGTCTCCCATGAGGTGCAGGGCCCAAGCACTTGGGCCATCCTCCACTGCACTCCCGGGCCACAGCAGAGGGCTGGCCTGGAAGAGGGGCAACCGGGACAGAATCCGGGGCCCGGATCGGGACTAGAACCCGGTGTACCAGCGCCGCAAGGCGGAGGATTAGCCTGTTGAGCCACTGCGCCGGCCAGTGTTTCTTCTTTTGAGAGCTGTTTATTCAAGTCCTTTTCCTATTTCTAAAATGGATTGAGTTTTTTTTATTTTTTTAATTAATTAATTATTATTTTTTTTTGACAGGCAGAGTGGGCAGTGAGAGAGAGAGACAGAGTGAAAGGTCTTCCTTTGCCGTTGGTTCACCCTCCAATGGCCGCCGCGGATGGCGCGCTGCGGCCAGTGCACTGGACTCATCCGGTGGCTGGAGCCAGGTGCTAGGTGCTTTTCCTGGTCTCCCATGGGATGCAGGGCCCAAGCACTTGGGCCATCCTCCACTGCACTCCCGGGCCACAGCAGAGGGCTGGCCTGGAAGAGGGGCAACCGGGACAGAATCCGGCGCCCCGACTGGGACTAGAACCCGGTGTGCTGGCGCCGCAAGGTGGAAGATTAGCCTGTTGAGCCACGGCGCCGGCCTGGATTGAGTTTGTTTGTTTGTAGTGGGCTCTTCTTTTTGTAGTTTTTTAAGGTATAAATTTAAGTATTTATATGAGATCTCTTAGTAGTAATGAAGGCATCTACAGCTTTGTCACTGTTCTTTTGTTGGGCTCTATAGACAGAAATAAATAAAATTAATACATTTCAAAAAGTTTTAAGCAAAATATTTGGAAGATATTCCTCAAAGAGCACTGTGTATGTAATAACAAGCTATTTGTTATATGATATTTTGAAAAAGTTAAATTTCTTGCTTGAATTATCTATCAATAAGTAACTATTCACTTTGATAACAGAGATTATTTTGAAAATAAAAATTGGGGGTCGGTGCTGTGGCACAGTAGGTTAATCTTCCACCTACGGTGCCAGCATCCCATATAGCACCGGTTCTGGTCCCAGCTGCTCCTCTTCCAATCCAGCTCTCTGCTGTTGCCTGGGAAACCAGTAGAGGATGGCCCAAGTGCTCGGGCCTCTGCACCCATATGGGAAACCAGGAAGAGGCACCTGGTTCCTGGCTTCGGATCGGCACGGCTCCGGCCGTTGCAGCCATTTGAGGAGTGAACCAATGGAAGGAAGAGCTTTCTCTCTGTCTTTCCTTCTCACTGCCTGTAACTCTACCTCTCAAATAAATAAATAAAATATTAAAAAAAAGAAAATAAGTATTTGGATTGCTTTGAAATTGGGAAATGTTATTATGCAAAAATGGAACTCTTATACACTGTTGGTGAGGATGTAAATGTTTATTATTTCTTCAAAGAGTCAGAAGTTTCAAAGGGAACACTTTGAGTTAAACATAGTTTATAATTAATTTTCATAATGAGAGATAATAAAAGTTAAAAGGGTTGAAGTAGGGGCCAGTGCTGTGGCATAGCAAGTAAAGCCATCACCTGTAGTGCTGGTATCCCATATGATGTGGGTTCAAGTTCTGGCTGCTTTATTTCTAATCCTGCTCTCTTCTGTGCCCTGGCAAAGCAGTAGAAGATGGCCCAAGTCCTTGGGCCCCTGCACCCATGTGGCTGAAAGAAGCTTCTGGCTCCTGGCTTCAGATGAGCTTAGTTCTAGCTGTTGTGGCCATTTAAGGAGTAAACTGGAGGATAGAAGACTTCTCTTTTTCTCTCTGCTTCTGCCTTCCTTTAACTCTGCCTTTCAAGTGATTAAATAAATTTTTTTTGAAAAAAGGATTGAAGTCAAATATGAATATTCTAATCAAGGAAGTGTCAATTTAAGGATTGAGTTTTCATTGGATGACTTTGAGAAACAATATTGATGATGGAGTAAGATTTGGTTGATGAGCAGTGAGAACATCATCAGGAACTGAATGTCTAATAGGGTGAAGTAGTCATTTATTATATGGAGATTTGGTTTTAGAACTTTGACCCCCATTCTTGGATGTCACCTCAAGATAAACTTGAATATATTTCCATATTCAGCCATAGTTATTGGCATAAACTCTTCACCTGTGTTCAAAGGGCTCAGTTTCCTCTGAGGCACTGTTGAACTTTTTCCTGCAATGTTGAAAAGCAGACTTTAGGATCCTGTCAGACACTGCCCATTTGACTGTGCACAAAATATAAATTCTAAGATTTATTTATGTCTGGTTGTATTCTTCTCAATCTATGGTCACTCACCTTGCCTGTACTCCCTCTTTTTCTTTGTCACTAATTATACATTTCCAGATCATTTAATGAATCAAAAATGAAAAAAGCATCTGCTCTTCACTATTATCAATATTCAAAGAACTTTTTCTAATGTTTTCAAGATCTATGGCATAATGCCCAGCCCAGATTACTTCAGATAGACAAACTATGTCATCACTCAGAATGATTGTTTCTCTTAGGCCTGCTAAGTCAGGGAAGCTATCAACATTATCTTATTGCGTTCTTCATCCATGGCCATGCAGGGACCTCCTGCATTGAAAGTGAGGGCTTAAAATCACTACTCATCTTTTCTAGTTAGCAAAGACCTATCTACAAGACAGAAGTTTTATTTAAATCAGTATTCTGTTTATGATTTTCTTATTCAATATGGCAAATTGCCATGTTGACTCAGAGCCAATTCAGTAGCCAAAGCTTTAGAAAACAACTTGACATGCAAAGATATTCAAATCTTCTAATCTCTCAATTTTTATTTTAAAGAGTAAAAGCATGTGAATTTTTACTTGAAGTCAATCATGTAATGCCTTTATTCTTAATTTCCATTTTTATTATATAAAGGGTTTCAGGCTAGACTCCGTTAAGGCCCATTAATTGATGGATGATTCATCTCTTTCACAGTTTTGCTGAACTTTCATTGTTAACCTTGCCAACCAAAAGAAAGTTGGTGGGGAACTCAGCAGTTACTGCAACTGAAATGAGTTGTTATTTCAGAATTTTCTTACAGGTATTAAGAAAGCCATGATTTATTCTTCAGACATCTAGTAATAATCCAGAGGATCCAACAATATCAGTGAATGAATTTTGAAAGCTATTACAAGTGAATAGTACTGTTTCAGTAAATCCATAGCAACTGTTGGTTCAGGATTTTTCCATATTGCTTGAATAAACCATAATTTCATTGGGTACAGTTATCATGGTTTGGACTTCCATGTTTACAATGTTGGTTGAAAAATAAAATATACTTAGATGTATTCTGTTATCAAGGTATCTGAATTACTGATCATAATGCTTTATAGGCATCAAAATAATTGTCACATGGTTATTTTAAAAGGAAACTCTATAGAATGTTACTTAGCCCTAACATTTGGAAAAATAAAAAAAGAGACTTAATTATAAGGCTAGCATTTTGGCTATGCCATTGACAGAAATGTTGGAAACCTTTCTTCTATCCTCTCATAATTAAATCATAAAGGCCTAAAAGACAGCAAAACAGGAAGAAAAAAACTTTATTTGTGTGCATATAGGAGCTTACAAGGGAAATAGTAGTCTCTTAGACAATTGAAATTAGAGGCTCACTGGCACTATGGTGTAGCGAGTAAAGCTGCCACCTGCAGTGCTGGCATCCCATATGATGTCGGTTCAAGTCCCAGCTGTTGCACTTCCGATCCAGCCCTCTGCTATGGCCTGAGAATGTAGTAAAAGATGGCCCAAATCCTTGGACCCCTAAACCCACATATGAGACCCATAAGAAGCTCCTGGCTCCTGGATTTGGATTGTCTCAGCTCTGGCCCTTGTGGCCATTTGGGGACTGAAGCAGCGGATGGAAGACTCTCTCTCTCTCTTGCTCTCTCTCACTCTCTCTTTCTCTGCCTCTGTAACTCCACCTTTCAAATAAGTAAATAAATATTTAAAACATTAGAGGCTCAAATAACAGTAAGGGGAATAGCAGAGAAGAAATGATTCTACAGGAAAAGCAAAGGGGTCTCTATAGGAAACACAAATGGATTCTCTAGAACAAAGAGGAAATAAGAAATGTCATGATAATGTGTGTTTTCAGGTGGGAAGAGTCTATTTTCTTAATTGTCATCAAATGTTCCTAGAGAGGGGATGTATGGTATGTTTACTTTTGGTTTTCTTTCTGGTAGTAAGGCCAACCTTGGGAGGGAATATATACAGCCTCATTTCTTGCAAGGTTTTGCTTATAATCATATGAGAAGCTCTGAGAAGGCTTCTTTATGCATTTCTTTAATCTCTATGTCTTCATAGCTACTAGAGAGTTCTGGGGATGGTGGTCCCCCATTTATACCATTTTCAAATGTCCTGAAATGTTTTGCAAATGAGAAGTTGCAGGGGTTGCTATGAGAGAAAACTCAGCTTAGAAAATGGTGAGCCAAGACCTTCAAAGAAAGAGAAAAACAGATTAAAATAAGGGTGAAGAAACAGGAAAAAGACAAATATAAGTACATTGTTCCATATCACACTGTTCCAGACTCCCAATCCTGGAAGTAGTTCAGTCCAGTAAAACACTATGCCTCATTTACCTGACAGAGATTTTTAACCTTTTCCTTTTTTTTTTTTGGACAGGCAGAGTTAGAGAGAAAGGTCTTCCTTCTGTTCGTTCCCCCCCACCCCAAATGGCCACTACAGCCACCGTGCTGCACCGATCCAAAGCCAGGAGCCAAGTGCTTCCTCCCAATCTCCCATGTGGGTCCAGGGCCCAAGCACTTGGGCCATCCTCCACTGCCCTCCCGGGCAACAGCAGAGATCTGGACTGGAAGAGGAGCAACCAGGACAGAATCTGGCACCCCGAATGGGACTAGAACCTGGTGTGCCAGCACCACAGGTGGAGGATTAGCCAAGTGAGCCACGGCACTTCATATATACTAATTTAGGGATATACTGATTCTTCCCACCATGCCCTCCTGCTGGCTAACACTCCCACACTTACTCCTCTTCCCTGTCCTATTTCCATTCTTTTTTAATAAAGTTTTTATTTAAAGAATATAAATTTACAAAGTACAGCTTATGGATTACAATGGTTTCCCCCACATAACTTCCCTCCCACCCGCTACCCTCACCTTTCTCGCTCCCTCCTTCCATTCACATCAAGATTCATTTTCAATTCTCTTTATACACAGAAGATCAGTTTAGTACATATTACGTAAAGATTTCAACAGTGTGCCCTCACATAGAGACACAAGTGAAAATAATGTTGAGTACTAGTTATAGTATTAATTCACAATGTATAGCACATTAAGGACAGAGATCCTACATGATTTTTTAAAGAATTGATTAATTATCTATGCAATTTCCTATCTAACACCAAGATTTTTTAATCATTTGCAATTATCTTTATATACAGAAGATCGATTCAGTATATACTATGTAAAGATTTCATTAGTTTGCACCCACACAGAAACACAAAGTGTAAAAATACTGTTTCAGTACTAGTTATAGCATTACTTCACATTGGATAACACATTAAGGACTGATCCCTCATGAAACGTAAGGCACAGTGACTCCTGATGTGGATTTAACAATTTGACACTCTAGTTTATGGCGTCAGTAATCTCCCTAGGCTCTAGTCATTAGTTGCAGAGGCTATGGAAGCCTTTAGGGTTTTCCAACTTCAATCTTATTCCAACAGGGTAACAGTCAAAGTGGAAGTTCTCTCCTCCCTTCAGAGAAAGGTACCTCCTTCTTTGATGGCCCTGTTCTTTCCACTAGGATCTCACTCACAGAGATCTTTCATTTAGGTCTTCTTTTTTTTTTTTTCCAGAGTGTCTTGGCTATCCATGCCTAAAATATTCTCATGGGCTCTTGAGCCAGATCCGAATGCCTTAAGGGCTGATTCAGAGGCCAGAGTGCTATTTAGGACATCTGCCATTCTATGAGTCTGCTGTGTATCTTGCTTCCCACGTTGGATCATTCTCTCCCTTTTTTATTCTATCAGTTTGTATTAGCAGACACTAGTCTTGTTTGTGTGATCCCTTTGACTCTTAGACCTATCAGTGTGATCAATTGTGAACTGAAATTGATCACTTGGACTAGTGAGATGGCCTTGGTCCATGCCACCTTGATGGGATTGTATTGGAATCCATTGGCACGATTCGAACTCCATCATTTGGGGCAGGTCTGATTGAGCATGTCCCAAATTGTACATCTCCTCCCTCTCTTATTCCCACTCTTATATTTCACAGGGATCACTTTTCAGTTAAAATTTAAACACCTAAGAATAATTGTGTGTTAATTACAGAGTTCAACCACTGTTACTAGGATAAAAAAATAGTAAAATGGATAAAGTATTACATTGTACAACAACAGTCAGCACAAAAGATGATCAATTCTATGTTTCTCATAGTGTCCATTTCACTTCAACAGGTTTCTCCTTTGGTGCTCTGTTAGTTGTTGCCGATCAGGGAGAATATATGGTATTTGTGCCTTTGGGACTGGCTTAATTCACTCAGAATGATTTTTTCCAGATTCCTCCATCTTGTTGCAAATGACTGGATTTCATTGTTTTTGGCTGCTGTATAGAATTCTATAGAGTACTTGTCGCATAATTTCTTTATCCAGTCTACAGTTGATGAGCATTTGTGTTGGTTCTAGGTCTTAGCTATTGTGAATTGAGCTGCAATGAAAATTAATGTGCAGTTACTTTTTTGTTTGCCAAATTAATTTCTTTTGGGTAAATTCCAAGGAGTGGGATGGCTGGGTTGAATGGTAGGGTTATATTCAGGTTTCTGAGAAATCTCCAGACTGACCTCCATAGTAGCTTCACCAGTTTGCATTCCCACCAACAGTGGGTTAGTATCTCTTTTCCTCCACATCCTCACCAGCATCTGTTGTTGGTGGATTTCTGAATGTGTGCCATGCTAACCGGTGTGAGGTGAAACCTCATTGTGGTTTTGATTTGCATTTCCCTGATTGCTAGTGATCTTGGACATTTTTTCATGTGTCTGTTGGCCATTTGGATTTTCTCTTTGGAAAAATGTCTATTGAGGTCCTTGGCCCATCTCTTAGTGGGTTGTTTGTTTTGATGTTGTGGAGTTTCTTAATTTCTTTGTAGATTCTGGTTATCAACCCTTTATCTGTTGCATAGTTTGCAAATATATTTTCCCATAGTGTCGGTTTCCTATTTGCTTTCCTGACTATTTCTTTTGAAGTACAGAAACTTTTCAATTTGATGCAATCCCAGTAGTTAATTTTGGCTTTGAATGCCTGTGCTTCTGGGATATTTTCCAAGAAGTCTTTGCCAGTACCTATGTCATGCGGGGTTTCACCAATGCTCTCTAATAATTTGATGGTGTTGGGTCTTAGATTTAGGTCTTTAATCCATGTTGAATGAATTTTTGTGTAAGGTGAAAGGTAGGGATATTGCTTCATGATTCTGCATGTGGAAATCCAGTTTTCCCATAACCATTTATTGAATAGACTGTCCTTACTTCAGGAATTGGTTTTGGATCCTTGATCAAATATAAATTGGCTGTAGATGTTTGGATTGATTTCTGGTGTTTCTATTCTGTTCCATTGGTCTATCCATCTGTTTCTGTACCAGTACCATGCTGTTTTGATAACAACTGCCCTGTAGTATTTCCTGAAATCTGGTATTGTGATGCCTCTGGCTTTGTTTTTGTTGTACAAGATTGCTTTAGCTATTCAAGGCCTCTTATTCCTCCATATGAATCTCAGCATCATTTTTTCCAGTTCTGAGAAGAATGCCTTTGGTATTTTGATGGGTATTTCATTGAAAGTATAAATTGCTTTTGGGAGAAAGGACATTTTAATGATATTGATTCTTCCAATTCATGAGCATGGAAGATTTCTCCATTTTTTGGTATCCTCTTCTATTTCTTTCTTTAAGGTTTTGTAATTCTCATAATAGAGACTTTGATGTCCTTGGTTAAGTTTATTCCAAGGTATTTGATTGTTTTTGTAGCTATTGTGAACGGGATTGATCTTAGCAGTTCTTCCTCAGCCGTGGCATTGCCTGTGTATATAAAGGCTGTTGATTTTTGTTCATTGATTTTATATCCTACTACTTTGCCAAACTCTTCTATGAGTTCCAGTAGTCTCTTAGTAGAGTTTTTTGGATCCCCTAAATAAATAATCATATCATCTGGAAAGAGGGATCGTTTGAGTTCTTAATTCCCAATTTGTATCTCTTTAATTTCTTTTTCTTGCCTAATAGCTCTGGCTAAGACTTCCAGAACTATATTGAACAGCAGTGGTGAGAGTGGGCATCCCTGTCTGGTACCAGATCTCAGTGGAAATGCTTCCGACTTTTCCCCATTCAATAGGATATTGGCCATGGGTTTTTCATAAATAGCTTTGATTGTATTGAGGAATGTGCCTTTTAGAACCCAGTTTGCTTAGTGTTTTTATCTTGAAAGGGTGTTGAATTTTATCTAATGCTTTCTCTGCGTCTAGTGAGATAATCATATGGTTTTTCTTCTGCAGTCTGTTAATGTGGTGTATCACGTTGATTGCTTTGCAAATGTTGAACCATTCCTGCATACCAGGGATAAATTCCATTTGGTCTGGGTGCATGATCTTTCTGATGTGTTGTTGCAGTCTATTGGCCTGAATTTTATTGAGGATTTTTGCATCTATGTTCATCAGGGATATTGGTCTATTATTCTCTCAATGCTGTATCTTTTTCCGGCTTAGCAATTAAGGTGATGCTGGCTTCATAGAAAGAATTTGGGAGGATTCCCTCTTTTTCGATTGTTCTGCATAGTTTGAGAAGAATTAGAAATAGTTGTCTTTAAATGTCTGGTAGAATTCAGCAGTGAATCCATCTGGTCCTGGGCTTTTTTTGTTGGGAGGGCCTTTATTACTGTTTCAATTTCTGTCTCAGTTATGGGTCTGTTTAGGTTTTCTATGTCTTCCTGGTTCAGTTTAGGTAGGTTGTATGTGTCCAGGAATCTATCCATTTCTGATAGGTTTCCCTGTTTGCTGGCATACAAGTCCTTGTGTAATGTCTGATGATTCTTTTGATTTCTGTGGTGTCTGTTGTTACATTTCCTTTTTCATCTCTGATTTTATTAATTTGGGTCATTTCTCTTCTTTTTTTAGTTAGTTGGGCCAATGGGGTGTCAATTTTGTTTATTTTTTCAAAAAACCAGCTCCTCGTTTGGCTGATTTTTTGTAATGTTTTTTTGGATTCAATCCTGTTGATTTCTTCTCTGATTTTGATTATTTCTCTTCTCCTACTAGCTTTGGGTCTGGTTTGCTGCTGATTTTCTAGATCCTTGAGATGAACTGAAAGCTCATCTATTTGGTGCCTTTCCAATATTTTGATGTAGGCACCTATTGATATAAATTTTCCTCTTAACACTGCTTTTGCTGTATCCCATAAGTTTTGGTATGTTGTGCTGTTATCCTCATTTACATCCAGGAAATTTTTGATTTCTCTTTTAATTTCTTCTATGACCCATTGTTCATTCAGGAGCATGTTTTTCAGTCTGCATGTGTTTGCATATGCTCTAGGGATTCCTGAGTTGCTAATTTCCAACTTCATTCCACTGTGGTCTGAGAAACTGCATGGTATGATTCTAATTCTTTTGAATTTGCTGAGACTTGCTTTATGGCTAGTATGTGGTCAATCCTAGAGAAGGTTCCATGTAATGCTGAGAAGAATATAAAAGCTTTATGTGTAGGATGAAAAGTTCTGTAGATCCATTTGGGCTATAGTGTTGTTTAAATCTACTGTCTCCTTGTTGATCTTCTGTCCTGTCGATCTGTCAATATCTGTGAGTGGAATATTGAAGTCCCCCAGTACTATTGTATTGGGGTCTAAGTCTCCCTTTAAGTTTCTTAACAAATTTTTAAAATAAACCGGTGCCCTGTAATTAGGTGCATATACATTGATAATCCTTATATCTTCCAGTAGTATTGATCCCTTGATCAATCATTATCAATTATTATATAGTGTCCCTCTTTGTCTCTCTTAACAGTTTTTGTGTTAAAGTTTATATAGTCCAATATTAAGATGGCTACACCTGCTCTTTTTCATTTCTGTTGGCATGGTATATCTTGTTCCATCCTTTTATTTTCAGTCTGTATGGATCTTCGTTGGAAAGATGTGTTTCTTGAAAGCAGCAAATAGATTGGTTTTGTTCCTTAATCCAATCAGCCAATCTCTGTCTTAACTGCACACTTTAGACCATTAAAGTTCAATGTGACTATTGATAAGTGGTAATTTTGCCCTGACATTTGCCAAAGATATTTTCTAGTGTATGCTTTGAATTCCCTGTGATCTTTTGCAGTGAGGTTCCCTATTCTTACCTTCTTTCATGTTGATTGCTGTGTTTCTGTGTTTCTGTTTGTAACACATCTTAAGTATCTTTTGCAGGGCTGGATGAGTGGTGAAAAATTTTTTCAATTTTTGTTTGTTATGAAAGGTCTTTATTTCGCCTTCATTCACAAATGAGAGCTTGGCAGGATATAATATTCTGGGCTGGCAGTTTTTCTCTCTTGGTACCTGGGCTATGTCTCGCCATTCCCTTCTAGCTTGTAGGGTTTCTGATGAGAAGTCTGCTGTGAGTCTAATTGGAGATCCTCTGAGAGTAACCTGACGTTTCTCTCTTGCACATTTTAGGATCTTTTCTTTCTGTTTCACTGTGGTGAGTTTCATTACAACGTGTCGTGGTGAGGATCTCTTTTGGTCATGTTTACTAGGGATTCTATGAGCTTCCTGTACTAGGATGTCTCTGTCCTTCTCCAAACCTGGGAAATTTTCTGCTAGTATCTCACTAAAAAGGCATTCTAATCCTTTCTCCCTCTCCATGCCTTCAGGAACTCCTAGAACTCGAATGTTGGATTTTTTAATAGTATCCTGTAGATTCTCAACAATATTTTTTAAATTTCTAATTTCTTCTTCTTGTCTTTGGTTTGACTGTATATTTTCCTTTGCTTTGTCTTCTAAGTCTGATATTCTCTCTTCTGCTTCACCCATTCTCTTTGTAAGGCTCTCTAATGTGTTTTTCATTTGATCTATTGATTTCTTAATTTCATTATGATTTCTCATCACTATCACAGTTTCATGTTCTACTAGTTGTTTCAAATCCATTTGATTCATCCTTAATATTTCATTTTCATGAGAGAGATTTTCTACCATGTCCATTAAGGATTTCTGTAGTTCAAGAATTTGTTTTTGAGTACTTCTTAGTGTTCTTATCAATTATTTGAGATCCGCTTCTTGCATTACTTCTATCTCATCATCTTCGTAATCTTGAATTGGGGTGCCTTTTTCATTTGGGGCGTCATAGTGTCTTCCTTGTTCTTATTACCTCAGTTTTTCCATTTATTGTTTGGCATATTGGTTTCTTCACTGTGGTGTTTTTTCTTGTTATACTATGACTCTAGATTAAGTGGACTGTCTGCTTTCGATGGAGCCTTAGAGGCTTGAGATGCGTGTGGCCTGAGAGCTCTGTTTGGTTCCTCAGGGTTGAGGGTGTGCCAAAGGAGACACTCCCAGGTTAGGCGTGGTAAATCTCTCTCTGTTAGTTTTTTTTTTTTATTCAAAAGGGAAGTAATTCCGCACAACCTGACTGGAATTGGGGGTGGTTAGCAGGCGAATGATATACCCACAGGAGCCAGAGATCGGAAGCTCTTTCCCAAGGACCAGAGAGGGAATCTCTGTGGCCGTTAGTGTGGGCTCAAATTCTCCTGTAGTCTCCCACTGGGCTGCCAAGGCTACTGAACTGTAGCGTCTCTGGAGAGTACTCACATGCATTCGTGATTTCCGTGAGTTCTCTCCCCCACTGTCTCTTTTTTCACAGTCTCAGTTCATTAGCACCACACATTCATTAGGTTCTAATCTCCTGTTATTTCACCCCTCCAGCCCAGAGTTAGGTTTTTCTGCTAGGCTCAGGGCCGGTGCAGACCCGAGGTCGCCCTGCTTATGACGTATTCCAGAATAGCGCCTTCTCTTTGTCCTGCTCACCTTTGAGAGGTGGGTGGAGAGAGAGAAACTCGTGTCCATATAGGTCACTTTTCTCTCTCTCTCTCTCTCTCTTCTAGTTAGCCTGGTGAACTTTTCCCCACAGGGTTTCAAGCCTTGTTCGCTCTAGTCTCCTCTTTCTGCTTCCCTTCTGGTGTCTTGGGCTATTGAGGTTAGGCTCACCTCGCATTCCAGCGCTGGTGTGTTGAGTCTGCTGCTGGTGTCCCGAACTGCAGGCTCCCATGCTCTCCACGCAAGTCCACTGTGAATCACTAATTCCGGAAGAGTTTCCTCTGCTGTTTTTTCCGCTACTCTTCCTTGAACCTGCAGTATCTCCACTTTTATTACACTGTCTCTCTCCGGACTGTTGGTTGCTCCCTTCCTATTCTGCCATCTTCTGCCTCCATTCTTTTTATTTACAAAGATCTATTTTCAGTTTCCTTTATACTCATAAGATTAACCCTACACTAAGCAAAGAGTTCAACAAATAGTATGAAAAAATACACTGTTCCTTAGCAGTCAAGACAAGGGCTGTTCAAAATCATCCCATCTCAAAGTGTCAATTTCACTCCTCTAGATTACCTTTTAGGCACTCTATTAATTTCCACAGATCAGAGAAAACATATGGTATTTGTCGTTTGGGGACTGGCTTATTTCACTAAGTATAATGGTTGTCAGTTGCATCCATTTTGTTGCAAATGACAGGACTTCCTTTTCTTTTTATCACTGTGTAGTACTCTATGGTATACATCTACCCTAATTTCTTTATCCAGTCTTCAGTTAAGGAACATCTGTGTTGATTTCATATCTTAGTTTTTGTGAATTGAAGTGCAATCAACGTGAGGGTATAGATCACTCTTTCATATGCATATTCTTTTGCTTTGGGTAAATTCCCAGGAGTGGGATGCCTGGGTCATATGGTAGGTCTATATTTATATTCCTGAAGGATCTCCATACTGTCTTCCACAGTGGCTGCACCAGTTTCCATTGCCACCAACAGTGAATTAGGGTACCTTTTACCGCACATCTTTACCAGCATTTATTGTTTGTTGATTTCTGTGTGGAAGTCAGAGTAATTCTAACTGTGTGAGGTAAATTCCCTTGTGCTTTTTTTTAATTGTTTAAGGAATATACTTTATGATTTTAATATATATAGATTTGGGAACATGTTGATTCTTACCCCCTACCTCCCTCCCACCCATACTCCCACCTTTCTTCTTCCTCCCTCTTCCTTTCCCATTCTTCTGTTTTACAGAGATCAATTTTTAGTTAATTTTTACATTCATAAGGTTAACCCTACACTAACTAGAGAGTTCACCAATTAGTATGAAAGAATGAAGGAAAAAAACAAAATCAACCAACCAAACAGAAACAATATCATTCCTCAACAGTCAAGGCAATGCCTTTTCAAAATCATTACATCTCAAAGTGTCAGTTCCGCTCCAGTTGATTACATTTTAGGTACTCTATTAATAAGCTCAGAAAAGAGAGACCATATGATATTTCTCTTTTTGTGGCTGGCTTATTTCACTAGGATAATGGTTTGCAGTTGCATCCATTTTCTTGCAAATTACATGATTTTATTTTTCTTAGCTCTGTGTAGTATTCCATAGTGTATATATACCATAATTTCTTTATTCAGTCTTTAGGTGATGGACATCTGGATTGATTACATATCTTGGCTATTGTAAATTGAGCTGAGATGAACATGAGAGTATTGATTGCTCTTTCATATACTGATTTCATTGCCTTTGGATAAGTTCCCATGAGTGAGATGGCTGGGTCATATGGTAGGTCTATATTCAAATATATATATATATATATATATATATATATATATATATCCATATTGTTTTTCACAGTGACTCTAACAGTTTACATTTCCAACAACAGTGTCTTAAGTTACCCTTTCCCCACATCTTCACCAGCATTTGTTGTTTGCTGATTTCTTTTTGAGAGATATTCTAACTTTTGTGAGTTGAAAACTCATTGTGGTTTTGATTTGCATTTCCCTGACAGCTAGCGATCCTAAGCACTTTTTCATGTGTCTGTTGGCCATTTTAATTTCCTCTCTTGAAAAATACCTGTTCGAATTCTTTGACCCTAATACTCTGGTTTCTCTTCAGATCGTATAAATGTTTTGCCTTTTACAAATCCTTTGCCTGTTTCTTAACTGGATTATTTATTTTGTCATTGTTGAATTCCTTGAGCTCTTTATAGATTCTGGTTATTGATCCTTGCCTTTAATGATTTTGATACCATAAATATGACTATAATTTAACCACATGAAGTAGAATGAGTCTCTCCAACATCAGAGAGCGATAATTAATTCAGGGTATTACAATGATGTCAAATGATGGAATGGTTTATTTATTTATTTATTTATTTTTACAGACTCATTTATTTTAAAGGTAGAAATACAGAGAGAGAAGTTGAGAGAGATGGAGGGGGGGGGAACAGGGAGAGAGAGAGAGAGAGAGAGAGAGAGAGAGAGAGAGATCTTCCATCTGCTGGTCCATTCCCTAAATGGATGCAAGCCATGAGCCAGGCACTTCTTCTGGGCCCCTCCTGATGGAGTGACTTATTAAAGTGGGCTGTATTACAGGTTATTGCCACTATGTAGAGAAATTCTGTATGTTATTAAATTGTCAAAGAGCTGGGATAGTGTATGGACCATCGAGGTGAATGGAGTAATCTAGCATGAGGGTACTGACTTAATCAATTAGGGTGGCAACTGGGAACATGGCTGAGAGTGAAGAAAATAATCAAGATAATAAATATGCTATATAATATTTGAAATGCAATTTGTGGGGGCCAGCGCTGTGGCACAGCGAGTTAAAGCCCTGGCCTGAAGCGCCAGCATCCCATATGGACACTGGTTCTAATACTGGCTGCTCCTCTTCCAATCCAGCTCTCTGCTATGGCCTAGGAAAGCAGCAAGACATGGCCTAAGTCCTTGGGCTGCTGCACCCAAGTGGGAGACCCGGAAGAAGCTCCTGGCTCCTGGCTTTGAATCAACGCAGCTCCGGCCATTGTGGCCATCTTGGGAGTGAACCAGCAGATGGAAGACCTCTCTCCCTCTGTCTCTACCTCTCACTCTCTACCTCTGTCTTTAAATAAATAAAATAAATCTTTAAAAAATGCAATTAGTGGTTATAGAAATCTGGCAGCAATCCTATTAATTTCACAGCAATACAGATAATAATTCATCAAAACTCAGTAAACCAAGAGCTCAAGGTGTGGAAGATGCAAAATTAATACTTCAAAGAAGTCCAGTGTCTCAGAGTCAGTACAAGGAGAGCATAAGCAGCCTTAGGGAGGGCAGCACATTGCAAAACCCTTAATGATATTAACCAGTTGCACTCAACATATTCATTATCATTTTTTTTTGGTTTTGGGAAAAGAATGGACAAACTTGACTCAAAGCTTTTTTGGAGTAAGTTTTTAATACTCTGAGCTATTTCACAACATAAACGGGTAACAGTCGTTTGTACTCATGGAAATCAGATTTGAAGGCTTGATGATGTTAGGCAATGGGTGCCTTCAGAAAGATGAAGAGCACATTGTTTAGTTTTTGTTGCAGAGTGCATCATCAACATATTAGAAAAGGGTGCAGCCTTGAATAAATGTCAGTGTGTAAATCAGCTCTTAGGACTTGGGAGATGGTGAAAATGACTGCACAATAACCTGAGATAATGTGAGTCCATGTGAATCTCCTTCCCCTAAATATAAGTGGAAAGAAAAATTGTTGTGAGTCAAGGTGCAATGCTATTGAAAAGAAAGCTGAGCAGAAGTCAACGACTGTAAACCAGTCTGTGTCAGTGGGAATTGCAACTGGGTTAAGGACCATGGGGTGATGAAATATTACAAAGGAATTTATAACTTTTTCATTTTGCACAAGTAGATAATTTTTATTTCATCATGAATAAAATTCCCCTTCCTTTTTCACTGGTAAAATTGATATGTTACAAGGAGAAGAAACAAAGAACTGCTGTCTGTGAAAGTCTTTTTTAGGTCCAAACCCCCATTCTACACCCTGAGAGACAGGGCAATGGGCTACAGATGGGGTGGGTTTCTTCTTTTTCCAGGTAATGAGCATGGCCATGCACTTTTGAGTAGCCCAACCTTGTTGGTATGTGAGGCCCAAGGACTAATTTAAATACTTTAAAGTACATATTCACTTCAGAGGAATTTTCATCCAAATGAGTCTTCTTTAGGGATAGTAGAAAAGTTGAAGTTTAGCCTTAGGACAAGGACATTAAGATGTGCTTTTCATTACACTGCACAAAAAGACATCAAAAGACTTGTGGAAAAATAGAATTAAGAGACATATTTGTTTTGGTGCAATATTTGTAACAACCTAGTTGTTGCAATCATTTGGGGAGTCAACCAGCAAATGAAAGATATATCTCTGTACCTCCCTCTCTCTCACTCTGCCTTAAAAATAAATAAATATTTTAAAAATAAAATTAAAATAAAGTTATAAAGTTTATAAAAGCAAACTTTTTTTGTGTGTGTATATGAAGGACAAGAATCTGCTAGCTATGGCTCCTCTAGACATTGCTGGCTTCAAATAACTCCTCAATCTTTTTCCAGATTGAAAGCATGACTATTGAATGCTGTATACTTTGTCCTAGTGGGGGCAAAGGCAAGAAAGATGTAGTCATCCATACACACATTTTAGAATTTTTTCTTTTTTTATTTGAAAGAGTTACAGAGAAAAAGAAAGAGGGAGGGAGGGAGGGAGGGTAGAGGAGGGAGGGGGAGAGAGAGAATCTGTTAAATCTACTTATTTGTTCCCCAGATAGCTACAATGGCCAGTGCTGGGCCAGGCTGAAGCCAGCTAGCCCCCACTTATGTTTTCCTTTTAGAACCCAAGCGTAATGAATCCTCGCTATCCAGAACATGATTTTCTCATTGTAGAGAACAGAAGCAAGAGAGCTGAGAGAAAAAGATGACTGTGTCTTCAATAATTCTGCTTGGACATGGCATACTACAACATCTGCTCATAATTAGGCATGACAAGTCTCATGCCCACAGTTAGGCACAATAAGTCATATGAATGAGTGAGTGGGATAGCTTACTCCATCTAGAGAAAGCATAGTAAGAGAGAGATGGAATTCATGATTATAGGGCACCAAAGCAATCCACAATAATGTGCATGGCAAAATATCCAATTGAAGAGCAATGGGTATCTAAAAAAGATAGCTATTGCTATATTTTGGTCAGTTTATTATCTTATTTGTTGGTACAAAATTGTGGTATATGTGCCAAATATTCATCAGTTACACAGTGATGCCCAGCCTACTATGTAGAAATTGTCATTAAATTAAATTCATATTTAATAAAGCAAGATGTTGTATGGCTTTATTATTCTTAAGTACCATCGTTTTCTGCAAATGAGTTAATCTTAAAAGGTGTGGAGTGAAAGCAGTAATACTTGTACTTTTTAATTTAAAGAACAACACTCTGGTGATTGTCAGTAATATTTTACTTAGAGGGAATACAATACAAAAAGACAGTAATAACCTTAGGGTTTGACATAAGGAATTGGCACCTCCTTCCTTAAATGCATCAGTGGTCTCCAAGTTATATTTGTGTTTGAGAGATAAGCCAAATGCCATTACTCTGACCTACAGTGGTTTGTATTTTTAGAAAAGACGAAATAACCAACACTTGCATTTTTACATCTGTGATATGAACCAATAATCCCATGAAATTGGATGAGCACTAGCCTTCCGTAAAAATGATTAGTCCCGTTTTCAAAGATAAAAATAATAAACTGTGAAAATATTTGAAAGAGAAGATTTCCTTCTTTTAAGCTGTGAATTAAATTTCTTTGAGAAATGTTGAAAGCCACACATTTTCTTCAGAAGATGAAAAACTAAGTTGTATTATTTATTATTTTGAACTTAGTAAAGGGAGTGCTAAAGAAAAATTACACATCCCCTCAAAAACAATTTGCTCTCTAGCATTTTATTTCAACTGCTTTCATTTCTATGTGCAAAGAGAGTGAGAGCACAGAGGCTGAGTGTGCTAGTAGTGGTGTCAGCTGCGGAGGAATAAAGCTCATGGGCTGATTTTGAAGTCTAGCCGGCATACAAATCAATGCATTCTAAGGGTTGTTGAAGTCCAAATCAAATTTGATTTTTTGAAGCAATATGTTCCTTTGCTTGAGGCATCAAGCACATTACAACATTATGTTAGTTTCCAAAAAGACTATTTTGTGAGGAGTATCCTTGAACTTCAGTAATGAATGTTTGTTCCAAAATTCTAATGTAAAGTCTAGAATCCTCATTTGCCCTCATAAACAAATATTTTATAATTTATACTTTTATTCTCATCAAAATATGAATGCGATGGATTAAGATGCTGCTTAGGACACTGACACCCCATATTAGAACTTGAACCTGGTTTAAGTCCTGGCTCTGTTCTGAATTCCAGCTTCCTGCTAATGCGCACTCTAGGAGGCAGCAGGTGATGGAGGAAATGCTTGAATTTCTACCACCCACATGAGACACCAAGATTGGGTTCCAGCTCCTGTTTTAGGCCTGGCCCAGTCTTTGCCTTGCAAACATGTGGGAAGAGAACCAGCAGATAGTGGATTTTTTTTCTCTGTCTTTTTGTCATTATCTGTCTCTTGTCCCTCTGCCTTTCAAATGAAATTAAAAAAAAAAAAACATGTTTAGTTTTAAGTGCTATGATAGCTCACGCTCACTAAGTTTACTATATGTCAGTAAACATGAGACATATACTCATTAAAACCTAAAGAAATCTATGTCTAGTTATTCCTTGCTGCCTCTGTGTTCTATAGTATACATTATAATAAAAAGAAGGAAAATGCTATAGTCATTCTAATTCCAAACATTCTAATTTATAGAATTTCTTTCATATACCAGCTTATGCAGAAAAATAACTAGAAAATGTGAAGAAACAATGCTTCAAATTAAGATTATACAACATTACTCCTAGATTCACAAAAATTTGGTGATTTTTTGGTGAAATTATGAATAATAAGGCACTATGATATATATATTACCTTTCCTTAAGAGCCACGTAAAATTTAGTGAAATTCATAGCTAAATAAACATTTAAAGTTTTGAATTAAACAGATTAAACACATATGGTTTATTGACGATGCTGTATCTATATATTTAAATGACAGGATGCTTAAGGAGCAAGCAATATGAATTAAGTCTTTAAGCTTTAACATGTTTTCCCAATGAAAGCATAGGACTTTATTTTCTCTACTTTTAATTAGCTCAAAAGTATTAATCAATGCTAAGGCCAGTATCTGATCACAAACTGGAAATGAGTCATCTCCAGGCCAGCTCTCTGCCATGGCCTGGGAGTGCAGTGGAGGATGGCCCAAGTGCTTGGGCCCTGCACCCCAAGGGAGACCAGGAGAAGCACCTGGCTCCTGCCTTCCGATCAGCGCAGTGTGCCGGCCGCAGCGCACCAGCTGCGGCAGCCATTGGAGGGTGAACCAACAGCAAAGGAAGACCTTTCTCTCTGTGTCTCTCTCTCACTGTCCACTCTGCCTGTTAAAAAAAAAAAAAAAAGAGTCATGTATATGAGGAGGAAAGAGGTTGAAAGCTGTTGTACTCATGGAACTGGTACTTTCACAAGACCAAAGTTTCCATGTGATAAGTGGCACAATGAACATGTAATGGATATCCTTTTACTTTGTCCAGGGAAAACTGGAGTTTTGACTGGTGTTATCAGTATGCTGCTCTAGGCTTTGAGAAGAAATGCATTCCTACTTGTATTTCTTCTTTCTTGCCACTGAAGTGACGTGATACTAGAGCCATTGTAAAGGAATGAAAGAAAAAGGATTCCTCCAACTTCACATCATTCACATTTATTAATAAGAATACATGCTCATTGTGGTTGGCTGATGAAGAAAGCCCTGTTATTTTTCTAGATTCTGTTCTAGTAACTGTCCTTTATTGGAAGCTGTTGCCAGGGTTAGCATAGAGTTAGAAGTAGGTGGAGTCTTTTAAAGATAATACAAACTTTCTGTGTAAGTTTTCTTCTCAGACTTGGGCCTGAACTGTGGCATTGAATGGCTACCAGAGACTATCACTATGCTGGCTTATACAAGGTTCAAGGTGCTGTGACCCAAAAGCCTTTTGTTCCTTTCAAGGTATTTAAGAACTCTAGGAGCAGTAGTCCCTGGAGGGTTGAGTCCTACTTCTGGTAACACTATCTTATATTTTCTCCTTACTCCTTACCCTATTCTTCTAAAATATATCTATCCATTTTACAAATTCAACTCATATATCACCTGTTGAGGAAGCCTTCTATTACTCTACCATGACGGAGTTAATCAGTCCTCATTCTCTGTTCTACACATAATTCTATTGATGCACTGCATATTAGTTTGTTTACATGAGCATCTCCTATAATAGATTTCTGTAGTTGAAAGAAGGAGGTTTCATTAATCTCTGTATTACAGAACAAAGCACAATGTCCTCTCTACTATGTGTGCTCAATAAATAATTCTTCATTTGAATTAACTAATGGCTACATTACAGCTCCGTTTTTCATTCCCTTTCATTAGAACTTATCTTTGTTTCTCCATGCAGCTTTTTCTATTGTATCACAAAACCATTCACTGTTGAGATAAACAAAGAAAAGATGACCTATTTTTCTATAACTGAGCAAATATTTGTCATAAACACCCACCTAGCTGTATGACTCAAGAAAATTAATTCTGGTGTAATTCAGTTATTTCAAGCCACCCTGATAATCTAAGCAGCCTCTTCTAATGACATAAAGACAATGTTCTACCTGCAAGGTTCCACTACATGTTCAGTCTGAGCTTTTAAACACATGTTCTTATTTTCAAGGTACCATTTTGCTATATGGTGGGGGTGAGACTTTAAACTCCTCATGATTTATGTGACTGAGCTGTTCTCTACCGGAGAATTAGTAATCTAATTTTCTCTTTGGATTATTTACCAGTCTAAGGTGATCTTATCATGTTGTGTATTTTTAAAAAAATTTTGTGGGGCGGGGGGTGAATGGGGGAATTAGGGTACAAGGTAGAACCCAAAATTATAATCTCTGTATTTCTAGGCACTAATCTTCTCATCCATTAACTCCTTATTCATTTCAGCATTATCATTGTGACCCAAGTCCTTGCTGAGTGACATCAAATTATTTCAATGAGTTAAAGTATTGCTCTCATATACACAAAATAAATATATGAGCATGTGTTTAAAATGTCTTTAAATTGATGAATGAGAAAAATACGGTAATCTTGGAGAAAGGAGAGTTCAAAAAATGGAGATTTATAGAAACTTTCTACAAAATAAATAATGAAACAATTTTCTAATAGATAAAATTTGTTACTCATCCTTTGGGCAATCAACTCATAATCTTTGTAGTTTTTTTCTATTAAAGGGAAATCTAAAATTAAACATTTTATAAATCTAGGGGACAAAAAAGTAAGTGAAGTTATAAAACTTCACTAGAGAATAAATAAAAGTTCATTAGAGAATTAATAATTTTGGAGTATATTCATTAGAAAATGTTTAAGTATATAACACTGAAAGGCATACAGTCATCGTTTTGACTTAGTTCTAAGTTTCAAGTAATGTCTCTTAATATCGCTCAAGTACTCTAAGGACTTTCAATTCCATGCATTGGATCATACCTGAACTTATGGATCTTTTCCATGACACATGTTGGGCGTGGGAAATCAGAATATATATGAGAGATTTTCTCCCCTACTCATCTAATGATTCCTGTCATGGCAGCTGATCTTCAATTTCCTTTGGATGTGTTACTAGGTCTTCTAGTGTTTCTCAACAAATATTGTAGCTTTTGTAGCTTTTTCTTTTTCCTTTATAACTTATGAAACTAGCATTAGTCTCATTTTGGTCACTGACTTTCACCAAGTCCAAACATTTGCATGTTTCTACTAGGTCTTTTCTACTGATTGGACTAATAAGGGGGCCAGGAGAGAGGATAAAATGGAAAACTCATTCAAGGAATCTCTATATTTTTCTCAATCCTAAGTTAAGGGGAAAAAGCTTTCAGGTTTGTCTTCCTTGCTGGACAGAATGTTCTCTGTGTAAAATTTAGTCAGGTTTGCAGCCCTGCCTATTGACATATCAGGGGGGAAGTCTAACAAATTATTATACCTTAATTCTCATCTTCTCCCTAAACATGGCCTTTCAATAGGTTGGTCTCATTAAATAGAGCAGAAATCAGCCTTAAGTTCTAAATGTCATTACATACTTCTATGTTGAGCCATCTGCATCTTATAGACCTTTCAGCCATTTCCATATCTCCAATACTCTTTTGAGAAATTCTTGATTTCTTAATTAGAAAAAAAAAAGATATGTTATATTGCAGACTTAAGTCTTTTCATGATATCCTGGTTTTTTCTTTTTTTTTATCAGTGTATTTTTATTATATTTAAGGACTACAAATTTCATGCATTTTATTCATACATATGGGAATATGGTGATTCTCCCCTCCCACCTGCCTCCCAGCCATACTCTCACCCATCTTCCTCCTCCTTCTCTGTTTCCCATTCTAATTTTTTTTACAGAGATCTGTTTTGAGTTAATTTTATACTCATAATAGCAACTCTACACTAAGTAGAGAGTTCACCGAATAGTATGAAAAAAAAAAAAAGAACAGAAACAATCAAACAAACAAACAAGAAAAACATTGTTCCTCATCAGTCAGGACAAGGCTATTCAAAATCATCACATTTCAAGGTGTCAGTTTCACTTCTATAAATTATCTTTTAGGTACTCTATTATTTACCATGGATCAGAGAGACCATACTGTATTTGTCTTTTTGTGACTGGCATCTTTCACTAAGTATAATGGTTTCCAGTTGCATCTATTTTGTTGCAAATGACAAGATTTAATTTTTTCACCACTGTGTAGTATTCCATAATGTATATTTACCCTAATTTTTTTTATCCAATCTTCAGTTGATAGACATCTGGGTTGATTCCATATCTTAGATATTGTAAATTCAGCTGAAATGAACATGGAGATACCAATAACTCTTTCATATGCTGATTTCATTTCCTTTGGATAAATTCCCAGGAGTGAGATGGCTGGGTCATATGGTTAGTTTCTGTTCAGAGTTTTGAGGTATCTCTATGCTGTCTTCCACAGGGCCTGTACCAGTTTATGTTCCCACCAACAGTAGATTTGGTACCATTTTTCCATATTACCGCTCTACGCGGCCACCCCCCCCCCCCACTGGCAGTCGGTTTTTTCTTTTTTAATACTTTGTATATGATTCTGAGTTTAGTATGCTGATTCTTCTGCCTGGAATATACTTCTGCAACTTTCAAGCTAAATATTTTGTCTCTTATGACTTCATGGTATCTTGAGTCTCACACAAGCTAGCATAAACCATTATTCTTGTTCTTTGTAATGAATCACCTTAAAAATTAGTGGCTTAATATAGCAAAAGCAATTTAAATGGCTTGTGAATTTGCAATTTGCATGAGGTTCTGTGAGAAGGTTGTCTCTGTGTCTACTAGCATTGGCTATGTTGATTCATCTGGAGCTGGAGTATCCCCTTTCAAGAAACATATTTACACATCTGATGAGTTGTCCCTTGCTGTTACCAGGGGAGCAATTTAGTCAGGGCTATTGGATAGGAGCTTTGGTCCTCCATATAGGTCTTAGCAAGTGGTTGCTTGAGCTTCCTCACATGACAAAGGCTGAGTTCTAAGAGTGAAATTCTAAGAGACAATAAATCTGAGCTTAGTCTTGAAATTCCTCTGGTGTCTTTTTTGGGACCTCTCTCAGTTTGAGGTTTTCCTAAGCATACCTCTGCAGAGGTTGTCTGTGTCTTTCACCCATTGTGGTTGTGAGTTAACTCTTATCATGCTGGAAGCCTGTGGTGTGGTAACGAACTGTGAGTGTTTTGTAAACTTCCAATTAAATCTGAATCTTTTTGGGGACCTGTTTCACCAGTCAATGTGTTTCTGCAGCATTTTCATCATGAGGAGTGCCCCCCCCCTTTTTAAAAAGAGAAATGCTATAAAATGTGGCAACTGGCATAAGAGTAATGACCTTCTTCAACAACCCTGAGGCAAGACTCTGGTAAAGTCTTTTTCACTGAATAATAGACTTAACTGTGGAGAATGTTTCAGATGTGTTTTACAAGTATTATTCTTGTCCTCTCCGTCACAGAGTACAAGAAGATCTGTCTTGCATCTTCACCTTAAGAAACTCTGGAATTCCTGAAAATAAAGTACACAAAACTGCCTACCCCCAAGAATGCAGCCTTCAAAGCTTTCTCACTCTCATACTAGTCTTACTGAATCTTCAATCATTTGGTATAGCTACCATACAAATATTCCTTTCAGTTTTAGCTACCATGATTCTACTCTAGGAAAACAAATCTTTGTTCTGACTGTGGATTCACTTGTCTCTTCAGGTTTGGGCATGGTTGTTTGCCCTGCAAACCAAGTTCTCTGATAAATCCAAGAAGTCAATGATTTTTCAGCTTTCCTGGACTATTTATATAAGGATAGAAGTGACAAGTTCTAAAATTGTTTACATATCTTAGCTGAAACCAAAAATTCATGTTAAAATATGATCTTGCAAATTATCACATCCAGCAAGTTGGCTATCATCAAACCGTCAAGAATAAAATAGCAAATATTAGCAGGGGTGTTGAGAAAGGGGAACTTTTGTACACTGTGATGGGAATATAGATTGTTGCAGCCATTATGGTAAACATATTGAGATTTCTATATGAATTAAAAATACAGCTACCATACCATCATATTTTTAAAAAATGAAATTACCACCTCATAAAAATGTGTGAAGTCCCTTGTTCTAAGAATGTAGGTGTACTTTGATGAATATATAAAGAAACTGAGGAATATACATGTATATAGAATAAAATGTTACCTATAGATTCAAATTTGCCCTGTTAATTGTGAACTCATCATATGATACCTTAGTGTGGTACCCATGGTTTGATATTTGTTTCTGGCACAGATAATAGAAATTTTCTAGTATGCCATATTATATTGATGGATGATTTGAAATTATCCTACTTTTATTTATAAATATGTATCAAAGAATACATATTTATATATATATAATACATATATATTATATAGATATAATACACATACTTTTTATGTGTTTGTGTGTATGTGTGTGTGTTCCTTTGTTTTCTGAGCATCAGACCAGGTCTGTTATTTATTTCATAGACCACCATCTATCTTCTAGATGATTTCTCTTCAAATCCAGTTTTTCCTGTAATTTTGTGTTCAATTTATCATTTCCTACTCAATAGCCTACAACAATATCTCATTACCTAATAGCTTACCTAAAGCTCTTTCCTGTGTTTTCAAACAAATTTTCTACTCTGTATTATTCCATTGCATCCATGTAACTCTTTTCACTGTACCTAAAGACAAACTGTTGATTTCTACATTCTGTTCTAGGACAGTTCTTAATGCTTTATATTCAACACCAGAGTATTTTCACCATGTTAAATAAAAACTTACTTATATTTCAAGAGAAATACATTCTTTTAGAAGATTTTTAAAGGCAGAGTTGCAAAGAGAGGAGGAGCAGGAGGAAAAAAAGAGAGAGAGAATCTTCCTCCTGCTGGTTCACTTCCCAGATGGTTGCATCAGCTGGAGCTGGGGCTGGGCCAAGCTGAAGCCAGGAGCCTAGAGCTTCTTCTGGGACTCTCCCATTGGTAAAGGGGCCAAAGAACTTGGGCCATTTTCCATTGCTTTCTCAAGTGCAATAGGAAGGAGCTGGATTGGAAGTAGAGCAGATGGGATTCCAGCTGGCAACCATATGGGATGCTGGCATTGCAGGCAAAAGCTTAACCTGATATAAAACAATGCCAGCACTGAGAAATCCAAATTTTATCCTACTTAAAATAGTAATTTTCACTGTTTATTTCTTCTCTGTACTCCACCTGCCCTCATTCTTCTTTATTTGGGTATAATTGTACTTACAGTAAGGGATAAGGACTAAAAAGGTGAAGAGGAATAACATGTATGGGTCACAGTGCAGAAATTTACATGGTGGTTTTTCTTTAAAAGAGCTTTATGTCATATGTTTATTTTATTTATGAGCAAACTTAAAGATAGTAAAACAAATATCAAAGCTAAGATTCAAATTATGGTCTCTAAGATTTAACAACTTTTCTTCTATCTTTTAGCTGAAATAATCTAAATTTGGTTGCAGAATCAAAGACTTTATTCAGTGAGTAAAACTAAGGATCTAAATCAAACAACTGCTAGGTTGTCCAAGTTCAATGTTCCACAAACCTAAGTTGTTATTTTTGTTTTTGTTTTTAATGTGGGCAAATGCATTCAATAAGTTTTTATTTAAGATTTTATTTATCTGTTTGAAAGGCAGAGTTACAGAAAGGCAGAGGCACAGGCAGAGATAGAGAGTTTTCCATCTGCTGGTTCACTCCGCAAATGGCCACAAGGGCTGGAGCTGAGCCAATCCGGAGCCAGGAGCCAGGAGCTTCTTCTGGGTCTCTCACGTGGGTGAAGGGATCTGAACACTTGGGCCATCTTCCACTGCTTTCCCAGGCCATAGCAGAGAGCTGGCTCAGAAATGGAGCAGCCAGGACTCGAACCAGCGACCATGTGGGATGCTGGAACTGCAGGTGTTGGCTTTACCACCACGCCACAGCAACAGCCCCTTAAATGAGTTTTAAAGCAATGCAGATTCATGTGTGGTTATCAATCATATTGAAAATCACAGCATTCTTCATTGAAAAATGAATACCTCTTAATAGCTAACAGACTTGGTTATTGATTAAGGAGGTACATACGTTCCTGCTCTGGGTGCTATCTATACGCAAGAGACCAGCAATGGGGTTATTAATCACTCATGCTGTGATTGCCCTTACACTTAAAGCTCCCTCCCAAGGTGCAGCAGATACTGCCTTGATCAGGATTGCAGTTTGTAGAAAGATCCTGTTACCTGGGAACCAGTAGTAGTACATTTTCACAGCCAAGGACAACATCCTGTTGGGCTTCTGCATCCAGCATTCCACTTTTAAATCCACATTACACAGGAGTAAAACAGGCACCTCTATCTTTCTCTTGATAAAATTGGTTTCGTCCTCGAATGCTCTCAGATAATTTCCACATGTTAATAGTATTTCTCTAGCCAGATTAACAGGAGAGATAGTAAAAACAGTCTGCTATGTACATAATTTATGTTTTATCAAATAGTTATTTTCTTGTCTCACTTTCTTGATTGTGGTTTCCTTAAGAAAATCAACCTTACATGATAATTATTCTTTTTATTGTATGAATGAATGGATATATTTATTAAATAATTAATCTAGGAAGTGTTGTGGGTGTGAATGTTCTAATCCCTATTTCAGATCTTTGTCTCTCACAAAGCCAAGAATTCTATTTGAAGACATTTGCAAAGATGTACAAATAAGAACAGGATTTATTTAAAAGGTGACAAAGAGAACATATATACATGAGTGAGTATGTATTTGCCCCTCATGGAGAAATACTCATTAGGAGTAGGCCAGGGGGTTTCCCATAGGGAGAAGTAGAGAGAAAGGAAAAAGACAGGGTTATCTGAGTAGCAACTCCATCTGTGGTCTTTGGTAAAAGAGAGGGCTCTTCCCATTTCTGGCCTCTGGTTTGAGGTAGAAGGTGGTGCCATTACATGCATGAAACCCCCTGGGAATTTTATGATACCTCCAAAAATTTCATGTGGAGCTTAATTTTCATATTTTTATGTCTTTTCCTCTGAGCCCTGTATGAAACAGGTGCATCTGAGTAAGGGGCATTTTGATTGACAGGTAGCAGGATAATGTTACACTGGGGGATAGCAGGAACTTCCAGCTCACTCAGATCTATCTAGCTGCCTGCCTATTCAACACACATTGGAAGGATATATCCTTAGCAAAGTGACTAAAAAATTACAATTGGTACACTCATAGGCAACAAATGCTAGTTTCTATGATTTTATAAAGGCAGTAGAAATAAAATTAGGTTTATTAAGCAAAGTGTATTTTTCAGTCTCAGAAAAGAGTGGTAGTAATATTTAAGAGGAAAATTTACATTTTCAAATGTTTGTGCATTTACTCCATTGGCATTTCTGGCTCATTTTGGTGTCAATGATTACTTCGTGTTTTAAGAATATTGACTGTTATAAAGAGGCAGAGCAGATTGACCTAGGCTGAATAAAAACATCTAGTCATTACATCGCCACAGAAATATCAGTTAGAATGGCTACTCATGCATCAGATCACCTTCACAAGAACTAAGGAAACCTGGTGAGAAAACAGTTTCTAATTCTTGTATGATAATAAGAAAATATGCACTGAAGAAAGCAGAAAAGGAAGAGTTGCCTGAGTCTCTGGCAGATGTCTCCCACATGGGGCAGGGAGAAGGAATTAGGTCCAGACCTTAGACTTGGAACCCAGTACCAGCCTTGCCATGATGAAAACAAAACAAAGCAAATCAGCATCGGACTGGGTCCTGTGAGGACCCAGAAGGCCAAGAGATTATTTCCCTCACCTCTCTCCCATCCTCCAGCAGACAACTTTTGGAGCAGCACTCAAGCCACTGCGGAATAAGGTAGAAAAGTCAATTTAGGATTTTGCCTTGGAGCTCAGAGCTAGGCACACCACACTGAGATCTGTGTAAGGAATGTCAAGGTTGTCAGAATCAAGATGGAGTTACTTGGATCAACTTTAACGAAAATAAAAGAAAAAATACATTATGAAGAAAACATTCTTACGCACCACGGTCACCTAATAGTAACTGTCAAAAAGACTCTCCAGAAATACAATATAACAAGATCTCCACAACCTTAAAAAAATGTTTCCACAAGGAATCTTGGGAAAATATTTGTAAACATTTGACAATGGATTAATAATCAGAATACATGATCAACTCAACCGAATAGTAAAGACCTAGATAATCTAATTAAGATGGGCAGTAGACCTAAACAATTTTCAGAAGACATGCAAAGGGCCAACATGTACATGAGAAAAATGCTCAACACCACTAATCATCGAGGGGATGCAAATTAAACCACAATGAGATTCCTCCAGTTATATTATCTATTATAAAATAGAAAAAAGTTAACAAGTTTAGAAAAGGTTGTTAAGAGAAGGCAAATCATGCATGCTGTTGATAAGAATGTAGAATAGAACATAATATAAAGGTTCCTCATAAAACTGAAATTAGAACTATCATCTGATCCAGCAATTCCCCAATGGATATATAAGAGATGGTAATGAAGTCAGGCTACAAAGAGACATCTATACTGCCATGTTTATTTCAGCATTACTCATAACATTCAAAAAATGATAACCAAGTGTCCATCCACTAATGAATGAATTAGGAGATGTCATAAACATATACAAGGGAATGCAACTGAGGCATAGAACAGGTGAAATCTGATCATTCACAACAACAAAGATGAAACAGTAGGTCGTCTCATTACGTGAAATGAGCCAAGTCCAGACATATGACTGTTGTATGATCATCTTTCTATGTGAAATCTGAAAGTGTTGATATCATGGAAGTCGAGAGTAGAATGGTGAGAGTATCAGGAGGTTATTTAGTGGGTATGAAGTTACTGTTAGAAGAGAGAGTTCTGATATCATGTTGTAGTGACTGAAGTTAATGGTAATGTACTATATACTTTTATCAAAAAATGCTAAAAGAATATATTTTATATGTTTTCATTAAAAATAATGAGAGAAGTTTGAAGATATTTATGCTTACTGTCTTGTACATCATACTGTGTGTATATGTGTAAGAACATTACATGGTACCACATAAATAGGTACAACTTTTGTGTATCACATAATTTTTAAATTTTATAAAGAATATCTAACTCATAAAAATATTTTCTTTAAATGACAAATACATTTATTTGCAAATTTATGTTTATAAGTTATTATAATATAAATATAGGTTTATGAAGCATTCTAAATAAATTAAATCTAGAATAAATTGTGTAATAAATCCTATATCATGGAGCTATACTGAATTTACCAGAAGTTTATTTAAGAATAGAGCTTATTTTTTGTTAGAACTATCTGCATATATAAGTACAACTTATGAATATTCAGTCTTTTGAAACCAGATTCCAAAAATGTCTCACTTCACTCATTGACAGATAAGCATAACATAATATTTCTAACCCCAAATGTTTATAAATAAATCTTATGTTTCCCTATTTTTTGAGATAACGTAGAAGACTGAAATTACAGCCAAGTCTTTTTAGTTTGGAAATATGTTTTTAAATCTTCATATTTAATGAATAGCTGAGGTGAGTTGTAGAGAATATGTCTCTGTGCTATCTAATCTGTAAGTGAAATACTGTGTTTCAGAATGTTAAGACTATACAGAAAATATTCTTAAAATGAATGTACTATCATTACTTGTAATAATGTAATAAAACAATGTTTATTGCAATAACATGGTTAATATAATTGCATATCATGGGAAATTAATAACTAATTTACAAAATGTGATTTGTTCATTAATATTAGAAACATTTAAACATGCTCATGGGTTTAATACCACTTGTGAAGCTGAGTGATAAAATAATAGTGAAATTATACAACACATACAACTTTATTAACTCTCCTTCACTCTCAAGGTGACTAGAAACCAGCTGTTTTGAAAGGGAAGAAAAAAAAACACTATAATAAAAAAAAAAAAACAAGAAACTGTGATTTATGTTGGAGAATAAGTCTGAGCTGCCTTTTTTGAAGACTTGAGTTCAGGAGACAAGATATAATTGTGTGCATGAAATGTAAATTCCAAAACAAATTTTATCATGTATTCCAGAGATTTTATCCTGTACTTCATCAAAATTTCTTTCATTTTTAGGTAATTTGTAAAGAAAATATTCACGAATCCTTAATGTCACTTATTTACATTTAAACAATGGATATCATTGAAAATGATAATATTTATGTGTTAAATGGTGAATAGGATTCTGGATAGAATTTTCTCAGTTTTAGAAATAAAAATTGAAGCCAATGCTGTGGTGTGGCAGATAAAGCCACAAACTGAGATGGCGGATAGGCACCAATTCAAGTCTAGGCTGCTCCATTTCTGATCCAGCTCCATGCTAATGTTCCTAGAAAAGCACAGCAGATGGTCTAAGTGCATGTTCCTGGCTTCTACCTGGCCAATTCCTGGCCTTTGTGATCATTTAGGGAGTAAACCAGAAAATGGAAGACCTCTCTGTCTCTCTCTAAATCTGCCTTTCAAGTAAATAAAATAAAGCTTAAAAAAAGTCAAGGCTATTACATATAAATAAAAATTTAAAAGTAATTTAGTGAGATTTTGTGTTACTCATGGGTTATGGAAATCTGAAAAATTATTATTCTCAATTTAATAACTAAAAACAAAACAATCTACAAAAGCATAACTTTTCCGGTATTCATTCACAGTGATAAATTTTTGAATTCTAGAAGTTTTTAACAAGAAAAGATTCCAATTAAATGTGACATGCAGACCTCCAAGAGGGTAGAATAGGGACAGAGTGCACTCATAGTGTGGGAAAAAATAGTTTAATAAAAGTGGAGATACTGTAGTTTCAGGGAAGAGTTTGGCGAAAAAAAACTGCAGAGGAATTTCTTCTGGAACTAGTGGGACAGGGTGGACATACGAGGAGGACATGGGTGCCCACAGCTTGGGACCCCAACTGCCATGTGTATGCACCAACGCTATAAAGGGAGTTGAAATGAAACCTCAGTAGCCCGAGACACTGGCAGAAAAGTGGGAGGAAGAGCCTAGAGGGAACGAGGCTTGAATCCCCATGAGGGAAAGATCACCTGGCTAACTAGAGGAAGGGAAAAAAAAGGGACTGGTACAGACATGGTTCTCTCTCTCCACTCACCTTACAAAGGAGAGCAAGACAAAGAGCAGGCACCATTTTGGACATATGTAACAGTTGTGCCACCTCAGGGCTGCACTCACCCTCAGCCAAGCAGAAAAAACCTGACTCTGGTTGGGAGAAATAACAGGAAGTTAAGACCTAGTGAATGTGTGGAGCTTATGAAATGAGACCCTAAAACAAACAAACAAACAAAAATCTGAGGTTCTGTGAGTGAACTCGCTAAGTGACTGAGATGTGAGTACTCAGTGGGAGACACCACAGACTTGGTAACCTTGGCAAACTGGTGGGAGATTGCAGGGGAATCTGAGCTTACACAGAGGACTGCACAGATCCTTTGTGTGGTCCTTGGGACAGAACAGACGAATATTATACCCACAGGGGCCAGGGCTCAGACACTGATTGCCTTCAAGGAGAATAGCTCAGCTGTGTGGAATTACTTCCCTTCTGAATAAAAAAAAAAAAAAAGAGGGAGAGAGTGAGAGAGAAAAGATTTACCATGCCAAACCTGGTTGTGTCACATTTGGCACACCCTTAACCATGAAGAACTGAACAGAGTTCTCTGGCCACACCCATCACAAGCCTCTATAGATCCACCAAAAGCAGACAGTCCACTTAACCTAGAGTCATAGTATAATGAAAAAAGCCACCACAATGAGCGGAAAAAAAGAAGAAGAAACCAAAAGATATCTCCACAATTCCAGGCAACAAATGCAGAAACTGAGGAAACCAGAACAAGGAAGACATTATGACACCCCCAAAGGAACATGACACACAAATTCAAGATTATGAAGATGATGAGATAGAAGAAATGCAAGATACAGATTTCAAAAAAATTATTATAAGAACATTTAGAAGTTCTCAAAACAAATCATTGAACTACAGAAACCCTTACTGGGCAGGATAGAGTATCTCTCTCATGAAAATGCAATCTTAAGGAGGAATCAAAATGAAATAAAGAATCTAGTAGAACACGAAATTATGATATTGAAGAGAAATCAAAATGAAATGAAGAATTCAATAGATCAAATTACAAACATATTTGAGAGCCTTAAAAACAGAATCAATGAAGCAGAAGAGGGAATATCAGACTTAGAAGACAGAGCAGAGCAAAGTATACAGTCAAACCAAAGAAAAGAAGAGGAAATTGGAAATCTAAAAAATATTGTTGGGAATCTACAGGATACTATTAAAAAACCCAACATTCGAATTCTAGGAGTTCCTGAAGGCATGGAGAGGGAGAGAGGATTAGAATGACTTTTTAGTGAGATAATATCAGAAAATTTCCCAGGTTTGGAGAAGGACAGAGACATCCTAGTACAAGAAGCTCATAGAAACCCTAGTAAACATGACCAAAAGAGAGCCTCACCACAACACATTGTAATTAAACTCATCACAGTGAAACATAAAAAAAAGATCCTAAAATGTGCAAGAGAGAAACGTCAGATTACTCTCAGAGGATCTCCAATTAGACTCACAACAGATTTCTCAACAGAAACCCTACAAGCTAGGAGGGAATGGCGAGACATAGCCCAGGTACTTAGAGAAAAAAATGCTAGCCCAGAATATTATATCCTTCAAAGCTCTCATTTGTGAATGAAGGTGAAATAAAGACCTTTCATAGCAAACAGAAATTGAAAGAATTTGTTGCTACTCATCCAACCCTGCAAAAGATGCTTAAAGATGTGTTACACACAGAAACACAGCAACATGGTCAGCAATATGAAAGAAGGTAAAGGAAGGAAAGCTCACAGCAAAAGATCACAAGGAATTCAAAGCATACATTAGAAAATATCTTTGTCAAATGGTAGGGCAAAGTTACCACTAATAATAATCACATTGAACGTTAATGGCCTGAACTGTGCAGTTAAAAGACACTGATTGGCTGATTGGGTTAAGGAACAAAACCCATCTATTTGCTGCTTACAAGAAACACATCTTTCATACAAAGATGCACACAGACTGAAAGTGAAAGTCTTGAAAAAGATATACCATGCCAACAGATATGAAAAAGAGCAGGCATAGCCATCTTAATATCAGACAAAATAAACTTTAACACCAAATCTGATAAGAGAGACAAAGTTGGGCACTATATAATTATTAAGGAATCCATTCAACAGGAATATATAACAATTATCAATGTATATGCAACTAATTACAGGGCACTGGTTTATTTAAAAAATTTGTTAAGGGACTTAAAGGGAGACTTAGTCTCCAATACAGTATACTGGAGGACTTCAATACTCCACTCTCAGAAACAGACAGATCAACTGTACAGAATCAACAAGGAAACAGCAGATTTAATCAACACTATAACTCAAATGGATCTAACAGATATCTACGGAACTTTTAATCCTACACTTAAAGAATTTTACATTCTTCTCAACAGTACAAGAACCTTCTCTAGGATTGACCACATACTAGGCCATAAAGCAAGTCTCAGCAAATTCAAAAGAATTAGAATCATACCATGCAGCTTCTCAGACCACAGTAGAATGAAGTTGGAAATTATCAACTCAGGAATCCCTAGAACATATGAAAACACATGCAGACTGAAAAACATGCTCCTGAATGAACAATGAGTCATAGAAGAAATCAAAAGAGAAATCAAAAACTTTCTGGAAGTAAATGAGGATAACAGCACAACATACCAAAACTTATGGGATACAGCAAAAGCAGTGTTAAGAGGAAGTATATAGCAATAGGTGCCTAGATTAAGACATTGGAAAGCTCAAATAAATGAGCTTATAATACATCTAAAGGATCTAGAAAATCAGCAGCAAACCAGACCCAGAACTAGTAAGAGAAGAGAAATAATTAAAATCAGAGAAGAAATCAACAGAATTAAATCCAGAAAAACATTGTGAAAGATCAAACGAAGAGCTGTTTTTTTTTTGAAAAAAAAAATGGAAACACCATTGGCCCAACTAACTAAAAAAAGAAGAGAAGAGACCCAAATCAATAAAATCAGAGATGAAAAGGGGAATGTAACAACAGACACCACAGAAATCAAAAGAATCATCAGACATTACTACAAGGACTTATATGCCAGCAAACAGGGAAACCTATCAGAAATGATAGATTCCTAAATTGAACCAGGAAGACATAGAAAACCTAAAGAAACCCATAACAGAGACAGAAATTGAAACAGTAATAAAGGCCCTCCCAACAAAAAAAAAGCCCAGGACCAGATGGATTCACTGCTGAATTCTACCAGACATTTAAAGAAGAACTAACTCCCATTCTTCTCAAAATATTCAGAACAATCGAAAAAGAGGGAATCCTCCCAAATTCTTTCTATGAAGCAAGTATCACCTTAATTCCTAAGCTGGAAAAAGATGCAGCATTGAGAGAATTACAGACCAATATCCCTGATGAACATAGATGCAAAATCCCTCAAAAAAATTCTGGCTGACAGAATGCAACAACACATCAGAAAGATCATCCACCCAGACCACATGGGATTTATCCCTGGTATGCAGGGATGGTTCAATGTTTCCAAACAATCAATGTGATAACCCACATTAGCAAATTCAGGAAGAAAAACCATATGGTTTTCTCAATAGATGCAGAGAAAGCATTTGATAAAATACAACACCCTTTTATATTGAAAACTCTAACCTAATTGGATACAGAAGGAAATTTCCTCAATACAATCAAAGCAATTTATTAAAAACCCATGGCCAACTTCCTACTGAATGGAGAAAAACTGGAAGCATTTCCACTGAGATCTGGTACCAGACAGGGATGCCCACTCTCACCACCGCTATTCAATATAGTTCTGGAAGTCTTAGCCAGAGCTATTAGGCAAGGAAAAAAAATAAAGGGATACAAATTGGGAAAGAAGAACTCAAACTATCCCTCTTTGCAGATGATATGATTATTTAGCGGATCCAAAGAACTCTACTAAGAGACTATTGGAACTCATAGAAGAGTTTGGCAAAGTAGCAGGATATAAAATCAATGCACAAAAATCAACAGCCTTTGTATATAAAGGCAATGCCACGGCTGAGGAAGAACTTCTAAGATCAATCCCGTTCACAATAACTACAAAAACAATCAAATACCTTGGAATAAACTTAACCAAGGACGTTAAAGATCTCTACAATGAAAATTACAAAACCTTAAAGAAAGAAATAGAAGAGGATACCAAAAAATGGAGAAATCTCCCATGCTCATGGATTGGAAGAATCAATATCATCAAAATGTCCATTCTCCCAAAAGCAATTTACAGATTCAATGCAATACCAATCAAGACACCAAGGACTTTCTTCTCAGATCTGGAAAAGATGATGCTGAAATTCATATGGAGGCACAGGAGACCTTGAATAGCTAAAGCTATACCAGATTTCAGGACATACTACAGGGCAGTGGTAATCAAAACAGCATGGTATTGGTACAGAAACAGAGGGATAGAACAACAGATGGAATAAAAACACTGGAAATCCTTCCAAACATCTACAGTCAACTTGTATTTGATTAAGGATCTAAAACCAATTCCTGGAGTAAGGACAGTCTATTCAATAAATGGTGCTGGGAAACCTGGATTTCCACATGCAGAAGCATGAAGCAAGACCCTTACCTTACACCTTACACAAAGATCCACTCAACATGGATTAAAGATCTAAATCTACAACCCAACACCATCAAATTATTAGAGAACATTGGAGAAACCCTGCAAGATATAGACACAGGCAAAGACTTCTTGGAAAAGACCCCAGTGGCTCAGGCAGTAAAAGCCAAAATTAACATTTGGGATTGCATCAAATTGAGAAGATTCTTTATTGCAAAAGAAACAGTCAGGAAAGTGAAGAGGCAAACAACAAAGTGGGAAAAATATTTGCAAACTATGCAACCGATAAAGGGTTAATAACCAGAATCTACAAAGAGATCAAGAAACTCCACAACAACAAAACAAACAACCCACTAAGAGATGGGCCAAGGACCTCAATAGACATTTTTTCCAAAGAGGTAATCCAAATGGCCAACAGATACATGAAAAAATCTTCAGGATCACTAGCAATCAGGGAAATTGAAATCACCACAATGAGCTTTCACCTCACCCTGGTTAGAATGGCTCACATACAGAAATCTACGAACAACAGATGCTGGTGAAGATGTGGGGGAAAAGAGACACTAACCCACTGTTGGTGGGAATGCAAACTGATAAAGCTACTATGGAAGTCAGTCTAGAGATTCCTCAGAAACCTGAATATAGCCCTACCATACAACCCAGCCATCCCAATCCTTGGAATTTATCCAAAGGAAATTAAATTGGCAAACAAAAAAGCTGTCTGCACCTTAATGTTTATTGCAGCTCAATTCTCAATAGCTAAGACCTGGAACCAACCCAAATGCCCATCAACAGTGAACTGGATAAAGAAATTATGGGACATGTACTCTGTAGAATACTATACAGCAATAAAAAAACTATAAAATCTGGTCACTTGCAACAAAATGGAGGAATCTGGAAAACATCATGCTGCGTGAAATAAGCCAAAGGTACAAATATCATATTTTCTCCCTGTTCGGTGACAACTAACCAACCACAAAAAGGATACCTGTTGAAGTGAAATGGACACTATGAGAAACTGACTTGATCAGCCCTTGTCCTGACTGTCGATTAACAACTTAATACTTTATCCCTTTTAGTATTTTTTTGGCCTACTTAATACTATTGGGTGAACTCTGTAATTAACACACAATTATTTTTAGGTGTTTAAATTTGACTGAAAGTGATCTCTGTTAAATATAAGAGTGGGAATAAGAGAGGCAGGAGATGTACATTTTGGGACATGCTCAATTGGACTTGCCCAAATGGTAGAGTTAGGAACGTGCCAGGGGATTGCAATTCAGTCTCATCAAGGTGGCATGTACCAATGCCATCTCACTAGTCAAAGTGATCAGTTTCAGTTCACAATTTATCATAATGAAGGGATTAAGAGTCAAAGGGATCTCATAAACAAGACTAGTGTCTGCTAATAATAATTGAAAAAAATTAAAAAAGAGAGAACGATCCAACACGGGAAGTGGGATACACAGCAGACTCATAGAATGTCAAATGTCCTAAACAGCAATCTGGCCTCAGAATCAGCCCTTAAGGCATTCTGATCTGGCTGAAGATCTTATGAGAGTATTTTAAGGCATGGAAAGCCAAGACAGTCTGGCAAAAAACAACAACAACAACTAAATGAAAGATCTCTGTGAGTGAGATCCCAGTGGAAAGAACAGGCCATCAAAGGGGGTACATTTTTTTCTCCGAAGGGAGAATAGAACTTCCACTTTGACTATGAATTTGTCTAAATAAGATTAGAATGAAAAGAGTTCCATAGCCTTGGCAACCCATGGCAATAGCCTAAGTGATTACTGATGCCATAAACAAGAGTTTCACTTGTTAAGTCAACAACAGGAGTCACTGTGCACTTACTTCCCATGCAGGATCTCTGTCCTTAATGTGTTGTCAATGTGGATTAATGATATAACTAGTACTGAAATAGTGTTTTATACTTTATGTTCTGTGTTGGTGCAAACTGATGAAATCTTTACTTCATATATACTAAATTGATCTTCTGTATATAAAGATAATTGAAATGAATCTTGATGTGAATGGAATGGGAGAGGGAGCAGGAGATGGGAGGGTTGTGAGTTTTTAAATTTATATTTATTAAATAAAAGTTAAAAAATAAATAAATGTGACATGAAATTTTATCAACAATAAGAAGCAAAGCATTAATATTGTTAAAATATTATGTACTCTATTTGAGCATTTATAATAGTTTATTCATAATACAAAATTCTCCCTGATAGTCTGAATTTTAGTCATTACACCCTTTAAAAGGTTTTCATTCAACAATAATTGCTTTGTTTCCACTTGTAACATGTTTCAGTAGGACAGGTGTAGATCCCTGAAATAAAATTCAAAAAGCACATATTCCAAAGAAATTAATGAAAAGTCTTATCTATGTAAAGAATAATAATATTGGGACTGGTGTTTTGACATAGCATGTTAAGCCACAACTTGTGCTGTCAGCATCCCATCTGAGCAGTGGTTCAAGACCTGGTTGCTCCACTTCCTATCCAGCTCTCTGCTATTGCACCTAGGAAAGCAGTAGAAGATGACCCATGTGCTTGGACCCATACACCAATGTGGAAGACATGGGAGAATTCTTGGCCCCTGGCTTCAGTTGGGCCCAAGCCTGGCCATTGGGGCCATTTGGGTAGTGAACCAAGGGATGGAAGATCTCTTCCCTCTCTGTAACTCTGCTTTTCAAATAAATAAAAAATAAATCTACAAAAATATTATGATTTTCCATTGGCTGTTTCATTCCTCAAATGGTTGAAGTCAAGAGCCCAGAACTGCATCCAGGTCTCTCACAGGGGTAGCTAGGGAACAACTGCCTGGTCCATCTTCCACTGTATTTACCACACACATTAGCAGGAGGTAGAGCAGGTAGGACTCAAATAAGTACTTAAATATGGGATGCTGTTATAGATCAGGGCTTAAACCACTGAGCCACAATATAGGCCCCCACCTAATTGTTTAAAATTCACGGATCCAGGTAGTGGGATCAGCTTTAATGCCCACCTAGTTCAGGCTCACCAATTTTCTGAGGGGGTATGTGTGTATATAAAGCAGATCACTTTTAATTCTATAACCCCTACAAAAGTTGAGTTCCCATATAGATATTGCATAATATTCAAATTTTGATACATATACTTATCTGTCTGCTAAGCATGCTTATGTCAATTACCTTTTAGCTTGCTCTTTTCAATATTTTCTCTATCATTGCTATCTATTTGCATCAGAATATTCTCAAAGCATGTGTTCACCACTTACGTCATCTTAAATAAAAGTTTAAAAATTAAAATTTTAGTGAGAAGACTAATGCTTAATTATAAGGCTCATTTAAAGTAATATTGAAAGAGAAAAATCTCAATAGTCCTACCCTTTTTCATTGTCTGCATTTTTTGAATAAGCAATTGTAATATTCATCATGAGTTGGAATTTAAAAATAAATAATTCCACTGGATGTTATGATTCTGTTACTATTTAAAGTAAATGAATCTTTGCAATTTCAGCGACAGTTGTGTCAATGGAATGCCTGCAGGCCAGAATCCTGTTTGTTATTTCTAGGTTGTATAGGAAATTTAGCATAAAATAATTGACTAGTTTGAAAGCCTTAAAAAACAACAAAATTCGGGTTTATTGTTTCAGTGTTGTTTTTCTAATTTATTGTAGCAATAGTTTTCACAATTCTATGTTTCAGTTTGTGGTATTTATAGTAAGATATTTTAAACTATGTTCATAATTATCACTCTTGAAACAATGTCATTTTTTGGTAATACTATTACTAATTTCTCCTAATAACATATTAAAATTTTTGTTGATAAAAATAAAAAAAAATATTAAGCTCCCTACATTTATGAATAAGCAATAAAACACACAAGTAAAAACTCGTTTCAAATCCTACCTCTAGAGAATGACTAGCCATGAAACTTGGGCTAATAACATGACCATGCCAAGCACAGTGACAAGGAACTACTTGTGAAAGATAAGTATAAAGCATTAGAAAATAGCTTGCAGAGAGAAAATGCTTTATAATTAATTAATATCATTTGATGATGAATTATGTCTTATTTATCTTTGAACTCCCAAATTATATATCCCATTCCCCCACATGTTGTAATTATGAATCAGATTTCATCTAACTATCTCTTTCTGTACAAATTTTTCAATCTTAGAAAGTTTCATTTTCTGGTACTCAAAAATATTTCAAATAAATAATGAGTAAACTATATTAATTATTAAAATGTTGATTGCCAGAGCCTTACTTGTTCTCACAAGTATAGTCTCATAAGTGTTCAAGAAGTGAAAGTTAAATTATCCAGGTACAAGCAGAAAGCATTTCTCTTTTGCATAGTATGCATATGAAACCTTTGATCATATTGAATTTGAAATTACCTGAGAATCTTTGTTGTCTTGATTGCTTATTTCTAAGACTCAATCTTAGCTGAGATTTTTTTTCTTCTAAAAAGTGAAATATAATGAAATGTCTCTATTCAATTCACTCTATAAAGCATCTATTCAACAACAGGGAAACAGAAGAACAAAGATTAAGCCACTTGAGAGCCAGCCCCAGTACATTATTCTCTGAATATAAGTGAGTTTGTTGTCCTGGCACACTTGCAAAATGGAAAGTCCTTCTGTAAATAAAAATGGCTCCCATTTAAGTAGATAAAAGTGCCCAAGATCATTGGAACCATTACCCACACTGTGCTCTCACTTTTATGTTGAATTTTTTAAAAATTTATTTGAGGCCAGCGCCGTGGCTCAACAGGCTAATCCTCCGCCTTGCGGCGCCGGCACACCAGGTTCTAGTCCCAGTCAGGGCGCCGGATTCTGTCCTGGTTGCCCCTCTTCCAGACCAGCTCTCTGCTGTGGCCCGGGAGTGCAGTGGAGGATGGCCCAAGTGCTTGGGCCCGGCACCCCATGGGAGACCAGGAAAAAGCACCTGGCACCTGGCTCCTGCCATCGGATGAGCGCGGTGCGCTGGCCGCAGCGTGCTGTCTGCGGCAGCCATTGGAGGGTGAACCAACGGCAAAAGGAAGACCTTTCTCTCTGTCTCTCTCTCTTTCACTGTTCACTCTGCCTGTCAAAAAATAAAAAAATTAAAAAAAATTAAAAATAAATTTATTTGAAAGGCACAGTTATTGGGGGGAGGGAGACAAAGAGAGACAGAGAAGGAGAAAGCGACAGAGCTCCCCAATCTGCTGGTGTACTCTCCAAATGGCCGTAATGGCTAGGATTGGGCCAGACAGAAGCCAGGAGCTTTCCCCAGGTCTCCCAGGTGGGTGAAGGAGCCCAAGCACTTGATCCATCATCTGCTGCTTTCCTAGGCCATTGGTCGGGAGCTGAATCAGAAGGGAAGCAGCCAGGAATCAAACTGACACCCAGATGGGATGCCAACATTGCAGGCAATGACCCAACCCACCATGCCATAGCACTGACCCCTGCTGTCACTTTTTTGTTTGAGGTACATATTCTACTTCCCATTATTCATTCTTATACTTTTTGAAGCCATTCTCATTGATAATTCATCACCTATTATTATGTCTGATTTTGAGAAAATTAGATTACTGTCATTTGTTGGAATTATTCTCCAGTGGGTACACAGGCACTGTGGTGTTAAAAATAACCTTAAAAATCCACACTCTCGGCCGGCGCCGTGGCTCAACAGGCTAATCCTCCGCCTTGCGGCGCCGGCACACCGGGTTCTAGTCCCGGTCGGGGCGCCGGATTCTGTCCCGGTTGCCCCTCTTCCAGGCCAGCCCTCTGCTGTGGCCCAGGAGTGCAGTGGAGGATGGCCCAAGTGCTTGGGCCCTGCACCCCAGGGGGAGACCAGGAAAAGCACCTGGCTCCTGGCTCCTGCCATCGGACGAGCGCGGTGCGCCGGCCGCAGCACGCCGACCGAGGCGGCCATTGGAGGGTGAACCAACGGCAAAGGAAGACCTTTCTCTCTGTCTCTCTCTCTCACTGTCCACTCTGCCTGTAATAAAAAAAAAAAAAAATCCACACTCTCCTCCCCAAATCTGCAATCTTCATTTTATTTAGCATATCACCATTTACCATGACTTTATCTTGCTTGACAAAGAAATGTGTATCTTCTACCCTCTTCACATGGAAGGGTAGAACAATGCTCTGTTGAGTGTATCAAACTCTGTGGCACCAAGCACAGGTATAGATGGGGAACATACTGATTTTGAGAGTTTATCAAGTACTGCAAAACAAGAAAGGGTTTCATAAATGAAATAATTAGAAGCAGTACCTTATTCATCTAAGGTAGGCCAAGTATTCATGTTCTTGTCTACTGTTTGTTTTCATATATATGTATATATATATATGAAATATATATATATACAGACAAAAAAAACCCTTTTCCTTTATATATACATTTATGTGTGTGTATTATATATATATATATATATCTTTTCCTCAATATATCTTTCTATACTAGAATGAAATTTCAGCAGTGAGATGTTTATTAAGATGGCTTATATACATACTTATTTTAATTTAAAAATAGCAAGTAACCAAGAATCTAAGCTCCCAAATTCTTTGTTTGAGTTTCTGAGATAGAACAAAACTGACTTCCCAACCACAGGTCTAGGTTTGAATACCACAGGTGCCTCTCTTGAAGTTTGGTTTGAAAAGGGATTTTTGGGGGCTGGCTCCTTGGCTCACTTGATTAATCCTCCACCTGCAGCACCAGCATCCCATATGGGTGCAGAGTTCTAGTCCTGGTTGCTCCTCTTCCAGTCCAGCTCTCTGCTGTGGCCTGGGAGGGCAGTGGAGGATGGCCCAGGTGCTTGGGTCCCCGCACCCGCATGGGAAATTGGGAAGAAGCACCTGGCTCCTGGCTTCGGATCAGCGTGATGAGCCAGCTGTAGCACACTGGCCGCAGTGGCCATTGGGGGGTGAACCAATGGAAAAGGAAGATCGGAAGGTGGAGGATTAACCTATTGAGCTGTGGCACCGGCCTTCCAATGCTTTTCTAGGTGCATTAGTCAGGAGCTAGATCTGAAGTGGAGCAGCTGGGACTTGAACCAACACCCATATTCCTTAACCTGGTATGCCATAATGCCAACCCCCAAGCAGCATCTTAAGCTTTGTGTCAAATGTCCACCCCTGCAGCAGTTGAGGAATGGTTTCTTGTAATAAAAAGGATCTAAGAAATAAATATGGCAATCAACAAATCCATTAGAAATATAAGGTATAAACATGTCAAGAGACCTATAAAATGGAAGTCAGAAATGGGCAGTTGGTTAAGTTCCCAAGTGGGTTATTCTCTGTTTTAATTCTGATATAATCAAAACTATTTTACTTTACAGTGTCTGCTTCTTGTCCATTCTTTTAATATCCTTCCTGAAAATGAGTCAAATCAGTAAAAATTTATGGAAATTTATATGTCCAGATGCTAAACATGCATTACCAATTAATATTTATTAATCCTAATAAATATTACAAAATTCTGTGATTCCACAAGAAGAAAAATCACCAAGAGTCAGAAACATAAATTGACAGAAGGCAAAGACTTAAGCCCATGAATAGAATCTATGTTCTGAGGCAAGCTTAGACACTAAGAGAATGTTTCTATATTTATTTTTGCCATATTGTAAAATACTTTTTAAAGGTAGATACTAATGTCGGGTAAGCGCCCAAAGGCTTTCCTGTGTTGATTTGTGCCCTTTATGCTTCAATAATACGTCTCCAGAAGGGCAGGTTGGGAGTGAGGGGTGGGAAGTACAACAGAAGAAAAGTGAAGGAAAAATCCAGATTCCTGAGGGTCGAAGTGTCAGTTGAGAATTTTATTGCCTACTAGCAATTATTGAGGCATAGAAAAATGACATTTTCCACACAAAGTTTTAATAGTGAATTACCAACAGACCCTCTCTAAAAGAAATTAGTGACATAATATAATCCATGAAGAAAATGTGATGAAGTCTCACTGTTTGCAGTAGATAACTTCTGTACAATTGCTATGAACAGCAAGTTAGAGAAAACTGAACTACCTTTCCAAGTGGAAAAACAGAGGCTCCTATGAGCTTCTGTTCACACCATGTCCTTTTTTTATAGATTTATTTATTTGACAGTTATAGAGAGAGGTAGACACACACACAGGGAGAGAGAGACAGAGAGAGAGACAGAGACAGAGAAAGAGAGAGAAGGAGGTCTTCCATTCACAAAAAAAGAACAAAGATATGCAATTTAGCAAAGCATGAAAATGACACATGCTTACAGTATAAGAACAAAACAAGGAATTTAAGGCAGGGTGTTGTCTTTTCAACATCAGCTCTATATGTATGTACTGAATGGCTCAAATTTTTCACCATTCTGAGTTATGTCCACAAATGACCAGGAAATGTTGTGCATATTAATTCTGGTGTTATAAATCATTTTAATAATTCGGTAAATAATGAGGATGAACTTGTCAGAAGGAAAGCAGGAGGTACAAACACTGTTAATCAAAAAATTCAGTGGGCAAATTTACCAAAGCATGGCTCTATTGGATTATACTAATTACAAATAATTTTATATTAACTTAGTTATAATAAAAATATTGAATAAAATAGCATGTAAAGGAAGAGATAAAATTAATTTTGATACACTTATCAGTAGTCACTTTGAAGGCTTACAGGAAGGTTGAAAAATTAATTAATGGAATAATAGAAGTATAAGACGTTACATTCAAACAATATAAGAAATGCAGGGCAATAAATAAAACACAAATAATCCATGATAGGGTAAGAAAGAAAAAAAAAGAAGCAATGAAAAATCACACAAGGTATAAAAAGCAAGATAAAAAGCAAATATAAATACATAAATAATGACAAAAACATAAAGTAGTGTGGCCATAAGAGAGGGAAGAAAAATCTATATACTGTTTTACAAAGAATGGCCCAGCAGAAGAGAAATATGGCAAAATGTTTTATCAAATAAATGCTGATTGCAAGAACCATAGGACAGCAATATTGATAACAAGCAAAATGGAATGCAAGCCAAACTGCATTTAACAGTGATCAACAAGATTATGAATTTGCATAGACTTAACATAATATCAAAATTTATATAACAAAACCAACAGAATTTCATGGGAAAATAGCCATCTTTGACCATAGTAGTGCCACAAACTGACCTGACAAGAAGACCAAACAGACAAACAAACTAACATGTTTAAGAAAATAGAAGACATTTGGTACAGTGGATGAGCAGCTGGTTGGGACACCTGTATCCCATATCAGAGCTACAAACTGAGGCCAGCTCCTGTCCTTCCAAGCTGACTTCCTATAAATGAACCTGGCAAGGCAGTGGATGATGGCCCAAGTGCTTGGATATGGGACCCAGATGGGGTTCCTGGCTCCTAGTTTCAGCCTAGCCCAGCCCTAGATGTTATGAGCATCTGGGGAGGGCACCAGCAGATGGGAGGTGTCTCTGTGTATCTCTCTGTGTATGTGTGTGTGTCATTCTGCTTTTCAAATAAATAAATAAATCTTTTTTAAGAAAGCTATATAGAAATATCATACAAAGAGACATCTTTCTCACCACATCTAGTCAGTATCCAATCTTCTCAAGCACATAGAATTCTTGTAACTGTTCACATTTCAATTGAGGTGGATTTAATAGTGGAAAGTTAATTGCTAATTCTAAAATTTCTAATGAAATTTATTTTAAATAATCTTAAAATTGCATAGGACATTTCAAGTACAACAGAAAGAACCATTCTTCCCTTATCCTGGCACTGCTGGAAGGTAGGTTGCTGATCTGATGTCTTATCTTCTCTGAATATTTTAGTGTCTATTTCCTGTAAACAAGAACATCCTCCCACATCTGCCACACTACAACTATCAAATCATGAAATTTACATTAATGCATTAGTAATCTGCTTATCACCAGTGTGTCCTTTGTAGTGAAAAGGTCAGGTTGGGAGTTCTGCATTGCATTAAGTTGTCATGTCCTTCTATTCTCCTCTGATCTGTTAACAGTTATATCATGACATGGATAATTCTGAGGACATTAGGCTGGTTATTTTGTACACTGCCTTTCCATTTGGTATGCCTACTGATTTCTCTTAATTAGACCTTTGGCAGGAGTATCAGAGAAATGATGCTGTGTTCTCACTGTAAGCCATCAGGAAGCTCACAGCTTCCATTTGTCAACCTTACTGAAGATCATCACTTGATCTCTGTGGTTGCTATCGGCTTCTTCTGTGAATCTGCTCTTTTTACCATTCATAATTAATATTTTGCATGGGAGTAACTTGGAACTATGTAAATAGTTCATTGCTCTTTAAACTTTCAAATTATTCACTTTTCATTTATAACAATTTGGACTTAACTGTCATTGTTTATTTGGGTGTTCCAGTTCTCTTTTTGTATTTATACAAATGGAACAAATCTCATGTACTTCATATATAGAGTTTTAAAGCACAATGATACTTCCAATTCTACCCTTTGGCAGGTCAAAGCCCATTCAGCTGCTTCCCTGTCACTTCATATAACTGTCTCAGTTTTGGAGTACTTCCTTACTTTTTGGTATAACAGGATCCTCCAAGCTCAGCTTGTCTTTTCCAGATCTTGGTTAGAATTCAGTCATTTCTGCAAAAGATCTGGTTAATCTTGAAGAAGAACAGTACTTACACACCGTGCTTATAGGTCCAGGTTGCTTATTGATATCTGGAATTTGCTGCCACACAACACCCCCTCATGGGCAGAATTAGAGAGTGTGCATCTGTGTTTATGAGCACATGTGTATGCATGTCACATATATATTTATATTTCCAAATATGTCTATCTGTATCCTATGTGTCGTCTACCTAGGGTAATCCATATGTTTTAAACAGTATCTAATTCGAATGTAACAGGAGTGGGGTTATTTTCATTTTATAGTTGTTTGTAAATTTCTCTTCAATAGAGAGAAAGCTGATTGCTACTTTTCTTAATAGAACCCCTGATATAATCAATCGTCCTACAGGAATACAGAACAGCCAGCAAGTAAGCCACTAAAGACCTGTGAAATCATTTGTTTTGGTTCTCTCAAGGCAACTGCAGGTGGACTCAAATTCAATAAATCTATAGCAGAATAAATTTTAAATTAATAATTTTGTGCACCCCTTAATGATGTTATAAATCTCCAAATGGCCCTTGGCTGAAAAAAAAAAGTTTCCCCACGCCTGCATGCAACCAGCCTCTATTGCAACTGTCTCCTTTCACCTCATAGGGTTTTCCTTCCCAACGGTGTTAGATTCTGTCTCCTTATGCCATGCTATCATTTTGTGACAGTTCTGTTCAAGCTCTGACACACTAAGAAGGGCTGAGAGTAGACTTGTTCTCAATTTTCTTGAGTCCTGGTCCCACACATACTGAACATGTATGTGTGAACACTAAAGTGTGTCTTCCTATACTCTGACATTCTATGACAGCCGTCCCCTGGAGGTGGTCCCCAGTGATCTCTACCTTCTGGTATTTAATTTTATGCATTCCCTACCCACAACATAACAGGGTGAGTTCACGTGAGTAATAGTCTAAAGCAGAATTGATTCAATGCCATTTCTAATATAAGATTATAAAAAATGGCTCCTGGGGCAGGTGTTAGGTACAGGAGATAAGATGCTTCTAAGGATACCCATATCCCATGTCAGAGTGCCTGGGTTTGAGTCCTGGCTCACTTCTTGTTCCAGCTTTCTGCTAATGTGCACCCAGAGAGTCATCAGGTGATAAATAGTTAGTTCCCTACCACCAACATGGGAGACCTGGTTGAGTTCCTTGGATTCGATTGAGTTCAATTCGAGCTGTTGTAGGCATCTGGGCAATGAACCAGCTGATGGGAGGTTTGTGTGTGTGTGTAAGTGTAAGAAAATAAATGTGTGTACTTTCAAAATGTAATCTTTGAGTTGATTCGCTTCATAGCAATAAATAAAGAACATCCCAGCTTGGATGCTACACTGCCTCCTCCACATGGACTCCACCATCACCTACTGGGCTCTAACAACTTGTGCCTATCTCCCCCTATCATACTTTTGACTCATTCACCCTTCTATGTAGGCCCTGACCTGAGTGCTGCATTGTGCTCTTGTCTGCACACTTCGCTGGTCGTCTCACATGAATGCTTTAGAAATAGAGAGTCCAAAAATGGCAATAACATTTATTTGCAACTGATGAAATAGATCTAAACAGAAAAAGATGCGCTATTAGGAATATTAGCAATAGTAGAAATCCTGAAAAGGAATAACTACTTAAAGCAATTTTAAAAAATAACTGTTTAGGAAGGACAGGGTGAATGTTTTTCAAGCTAATAAAATATTTTTTTATAATGCTTTTATTTAAAGAATATAAATTTCCAAAATACAGCTTATAGATTACAATGGCATCCCCCCCCATAACTTCCCCCCCACCCACAACCCTCCCCTTTCCCACTCCCTCTCCCCTTGCTTCACATCAAGATTCATTTTCAATTCTCTTTATATACAGAAGATCAGTTTACTATATATTAAGTAAAGATTTCAACAGTTTGCCCTCACATAGCAACACAAAGTGAAAAATACTGTTGGGGTACTAGTTATAGTATTAATTCACAATGTATAGCACGTTAAGGACAGAGATCCTACATGATATATATTTTTTTTAAATTGATTAATTATCTAGGCAATTTCCAATTTAACACCAAGATTTTTTTTTCATTTTTAATTATCTATATACAGAAGATTGATTCAGTATATACTAAGTAAAGATTTCATCAGTTTGCACCCACACAGAAACACAAAGTGTAAAATACTGTTTCAGTGCTAGTTATAGCATTACTTCACATTGGACAACACATTAAGGACAGATCCCTCATGAGACGTAAGTACACAGTGACTCCTGATGTTGATTTAACTATTTGACACTCTTGTTTATGGCAACAGTAATCTCCCTAGGCTCTAGTCATGAGTTGCCAAGGCTATGGAAGCCTTTAGGGTTTGCTGACTTCAATCTTATTCCGACAGGGTCATAGTCAAAGTGGAAGTTCTCTCCTCCCTTCAGAGAAAGGTACCTCCTTCTTTGATGGCCCCATTCGTTCCACTGGGATCTCACTCACAGAGATCTTTATTTAGGTCTTCTTTTTTCCCCAGAGTGTCTTGGCTTTCCATGCCTAGAATAATCTCATGGGCTCTTGAGCCAGATCTGAATGCTTTAAGGGCTGATTCTGAGGCCAGAGTGCTATTTAGGACATCTGCCATTCTATGAGTCTGCTGTGTATCTCGCTTCCCATGTTGGATCATTCTCTCCCTTTTTGATTCTATCAGTTAGTATTAGCAGACACTAGTCTTGTTTGTGTGATCCCTTTGACTCTCAGACCTATCAGTGTGATCAATTGTGAACTGAAATTGATCACTTGGAATAGTGGGATGGCCTTGGTACATGCCACCTTGATGGGATTGTATTGGAATTCCCTGGCCTGTTTCTAACTCCATCATTTGGGGCAGTTCCGATTGAGCATGTCCCAAATTGTACATCTCCTCCCTCTCTTATTCCCACTCTTATATTTCACAGGGATCACTTTTCAGTTAAATTTAAATGCCTAAGAATAATTGTGTGTTAATTACAGAGTTCAACCAATAGTACTAGAATAAAAAAATTACTAAAATGGATAAAGTATTACATTGTACAACAACAGTCAGCACAAGAGCTGATCAAGTTACTGTTTCTCATAGTGTCCATTTCACTTCAATAGGTTTCACCTTTGGTGCTCAATTAGTTGTCACCGATCAGGGAGAACATATGATATTTGTCCCTTTGGGACTGGCTTAATTCACTCAGCATGATGTTTTCCAGATTCCTCCATCTTATTGCAAATGACCGGATTTCATTGTTTTTGACTGCTGTATAGTATTCTATAGAGTACATTTCCCATAATTTCTTTATCCAAATGTATGCTTTGAATTCCCTGTGATCTTTTGCCGTGAGGTTCCCTTCGTTTATCTTCTTTCATGTTGATGGCCGTGTTTCTTTGTTTCTGTGTGTAACACATCTTTAAGTATCTTTTGCAGGGCTGGACGAGTGGCAACAAATTCTTTCAATTTTTGTTTGTTATGAAAGGTCTTTATTTCACCTTCATTCACAAATGAGAGCTTGGCAGGATATAATATTCTGGGCTGGCAGTTTTTCTCTCTAAGTACCTGGGCTATGTCTTGCCATTCCCTTCTAGCTTGTAGGGTTTCTGTTGAGAAGTCTGCCGTGAGTCTCTTGGAGATCCTCTGAGTGTAATTTGACGTTTCTCTCTTGCGCATTTTAGGATCTTTTCTTTCTGTTTCACTGTGGTGAGTTTAATTACAACGTGTCGTGGTGAGGCTATCTTTTGGTCATGTTTACTAGGGGTTCTATGAGCTTCCTGTACTAGGATGTCTCTGTCCTTCTCCAAACCTGGGAAATTTTCTGCTAGTATCTCACTAAAAAGGCATTCTAATCCTTTCTCCCTCTCCATGCCTTCAGGAACTCCTAGAACTCGAATGTTGGGTTTTTTAATAGTATCCTGTAGATTCTCAACAATATTTTTTAGATTTCCAATTTCCTCTTTTTTCTTTGGTTTGACTGTATAGTTTCCTGTGCTCTGTCTTCTAAGTCCAATATTCTCTCTTCTGCCTCACCCATTCTGTTTGTAATGCTCTCTAATGTGTTTTTCATTTGATCTATTGAATTCTTCATTTCATTATGATTTCTCGTCACTATCACAGTTTCATGTTCTACTAGTTGTTTCATTTCAGCTTGATTTCTCCTTAATATTTCATTTTCACGAGAGAGATTTTCTACCTTGTCCATTAAGGATTTCTGTAGTTCAAGAATTTGTTTTTGAGTACTTCTTTGTGTTCTTATCAATTTTTTGAGATCTTCTTCTTGCATCTCTTCTATCTCATCATCTTCGTAATCTTGAATTGGGGTGTCTTTTTCATATGGGGATGCCATAGTGTCTTCCTTGTTCTTATTACCTCAGTTTTTGCATTTGTTGTTTGGCATATTGGTTTCTTCACTGTGGTGTTTTTTTCTAATAAAATAATATGAAAAGTTGGCACAAATACCACATTTCAATAAGTTTTACACTTATATTTGATACTTTACATAAATAATTGTATTTGTATTTTCTTTACCAAACATAATTTAAGAAATTTTGATTGATCTATACTAAAGAAGTGAATTGAAATGGTATTTAAATGTCTATTTTACACAATACACATACCCAGACACAAATACACAGATACACTTAACCTCAAAATGTCTCAGTGGTTTTACATCTTTAACAATCCATTATATGTGTATGAATGTAAAATTTTCTAGGAATATGAAGTAGGTTAGCTCTGGATATACATTTCAAATACTTTTCTTGAGTGACAGCTTAAAGGGAAAATATTTTCAATAAAGGAAAAGCAGTGGATAAAATTCAGCACCACATTATTTCATAAGAAAAGTCTCATAAGCAATAAGATGTAGAAGGTTCTATTAACATAACAGTGTCCTTTAAAATATATTAATAATGAAAAGTGCAAAAGATTCTCTTTAATGTCTGGTGAATGCATGTTTTTGAAAATTTGATTCAACATTAGACTAGATAAAGAATGTAAGAAGGTAGACTAAGGAAGGAAAAAGAAAGTTGCATTTAAGATAGAAAAATACAAATAAAACTACCATCTTTTTATTACTGTATCATTGTCCATACATAACAGTCAAAATATCTACAGAAAAGTATAAAGCCAATAGAAAATTTCAAGTAATTACAGTATTAGTATTTAAATTATATTTAATAACCTAATAAGAATAGATAACTTTGATTACTATTTATACTTTTCATTAATATTTATTATCATGGTTAATAAGTATAACATTATAAATAATATCCCAATTATAATACCATTTATAGAAAATAGAAACACAGCAAGATACAAAAGAAAAAGAAAAGGACAATATTATATGATAATGGTTGGAAATTTTCAGTATAAGGATGGAAATTATTTAATCAATAAAGTTAATGCAATTTGTGACTTATCCCAATAAGGAATGTCACTGTGCTTAATGAAATGATATGTAATAAGGAAGTAAGAAAGGCAAAGAAATGCCAAGAGATTCTGAAGCTGAAGACAAGGAAGAAGTAGAAGGGTAAGTATGATGGCTTTGAGAGTAGCTTTCCCTAACTAAATATCTCAGCTTACTGTAAAGCTATTATCATTGAAACAGGTTTCTATACAGAAGAGGAAGAAGCTCAAGAATAGATGGCTTTTTTGATATATAATAAGGAATATATTAACCCATTGACAAATATTATAATTGATATATGTTGCAAAACCTGAATACATTTAAATAAATGATAGGTTGAGTAAAGATTTAGATGTTAAAAGTTATAAAATTTAGGTGAAAATATAGGAGATACTGTTTAGGACTTCAACAGTATAAAAAAGTTCCTTACAATGACTGTAAAAACACTAATAGATTATATTAAAATTAAATTTTCAATATGGCGAAATACACCAAGAAGAAGTTAAAGTGATAAGGAATGCATGTGTTAAAGATATTCAAAATAGATATAAAAGTAAGTGCTCACAAAGAATCTTGGTCTGTGAGTCTCTTTCTTATGATATCTTTAGGTCTTATGTTAATATGTATTGCCATAATGAAATTTTGGCGAATAATTTCTTGTCTTTCTGTCAGTCTGTCTGTCTGTCTGTCTCTGAAAGGCAGAGAACAAAGAGAGAGAGAGAGAACCCCTATTCCCTGGTTCACTCTCTCAATGTCCATAATGGCCAGGAATAGGCTAGGCTGAAACCAGAATCCATGGACTCGAACAATGCTCCCGCATGAGTGGCAGGAACCCAACTATCAACTTTAGCATCAGCAAGGACCTAGAATCAGGAGTAAAGCTGCAGCTTGAACCCAGACACTCACCTACAGGATGCAGGCCCCTCAACTGCATTCCTGACTGCTAGAGCAAATGACCACTCTTCTTTTGTACTTCCTGAAAAAGTTTTGTGAAGGCACTGGTATTGTATCTATGAAATATGTGATTAAATTCAGCCTTGGAGTCAAATGGCTGGGATTTGTGTGTATTTGTCTATGTGTATGTGTGTCTTAGGGGGATTTTCACTAAAAATTCAACTAATTTAATTGACTTAGGGCAGTGTTTCTGTTTATTCCTGAACTCTTTGATTTCTTTTTTTTTTAAAGGTTATATTTATTTTATTTGTTTTAATAACGCTTTTATTTAAAGAATATAAATTTCCAAAATACAGCTTATAGAACACAATGGCTTCCCCCCCCATAACTTTCCTCCCACACGCAACCCTCCCCTTTCCCACTCCCTCTCCCCTTCCATTCACATCAAGATTCATTTTCAATTCTCTTTATATACAGAAGGTCAGTTTAGTATATATTAAGTAAAGGTTTCAACAGTTTGCCCTCACCTAGCAACACAAAGTGAAAAATACTGTTGGAGTACCAGTTATAGTATTAATTCACAATGTATAGCACGTTAAGGACAGAGATCCTACATGATATATATATTTTTAAATTGATTAATTTTCTATGCAATTTCCAATTTAATACCAAGATTTTTTAATCATTTTCAATTATCTTTATATACAGAAGATCAATTCAGTATATACTATGTAAAGATTTCATCAGTTTGCACCCACACAGAAACACCAAGTGTAAAAATACTGTTTCAGTACTAGTAATAGCATTACTTCACATTGGATAACACATTAAGGACAGATCCCTCATGAGACGTAAGTACACAGTGACTCCTGATGTTGATTTAACAATTTGACACTCTTGTTTATGGCGTCAGTAATCTCCCTAGGCTCTAGTCATGAGTTGCCGAGGCTATGGAATCCTTTAGGGTTTGCCAACTTTGATCTTATTCCGACAGGGTCATAGTCAAAGTGGAAGTTCTCTCCTCCCTTCAGAGAAAGGTACCACCTTCTTTGATGGCCCCGTTCTTTCCACTGGGATCTCACTCGGAGAGATCTTTCATTTAGGTCTTCTTTTTTTTGTTTTTCAGAGTGTCTTAGCTTTCCATGCCTAAAATATTCTCATGGGCTCTTGAGCCAGATCCGAATGCCTTAAGGGCTGATTCTGAGGCCAGAGTGCTATTTAGGACATCTGCCATTCTATGAGTCTGCTGTGTATCCCACTTCCCATGTTGGATCATTCTCTCCCTTTTTGATTCTATCAGTTAGTATTAGCAGACACTAGTCTTGTTTGTGTGATCCCTTTGACTCTCAGACCTATCAGTGTGATCAATTGTGAGCTGAAATAGATCACTTGGACTAGTGAGATGGCCTTGGTACATGCCACCTTGATGGGATTGTATTGGAATTCCCTGGCACAATTCTAACTCCATCATTTGGGGCAGTTCCAATTGAGCATGTCCCAAATTGTACATCTCCTCCCTCTCTTATTCCCACTCTTATATTTAACAGGGATCACTTTTCAGTTAAATTTAAATGCCTAAGAATAATTGTGTGTTAATTACAGAGTTCAACCACTAGTACTAGAATAAAAAAAAATACTACAATGGATAAAGTATTACATTGTACAGCAACAGTCAGCACAAGAGATGATCAAGTCATTGTTTCTCATAGTGTCCATTTCACTTCAACAGGTTTCCACTTTGGTGCCCAGTTAGTCGTCGCCAATCAAGGGAAACAAATGATATTTGTCTCTTTGGGACTGGCTTAATTCACTCAGCATGATGTTTTCCAGATTCCTCCATCTTGTTGCAAATGACCAGATTTCATTGTTTTTGACTGCTGTATTAGTACATGTCCCATAATTTCCTAATCCAGTCTACTGTTGATGGGCATTTGGGTTGGTTCCAGTCTTAGCTATTGTGAATTGAGCCGCAATAAACATTACTGTGCAGACAGCTTTTTTGTTTGCCAATTTAATTCCCTTTGGGTAAATTCCAAGGAGTGGGATGGCTGGGTTGAATGGTAGGGTTATATTCAGGTTTCTGAGGAATCTCCAGACTGACTTCCATAGTGGCTTCACCAGTTTGCATTCCCACCAACAGTGGATTAGTCTCCCTTTTTCCCCCGCATCCTCTCCAGCATCTATTGTTGGTGAATTTCTGAATGTGAGCCATTCTAACCGGGATGAGGTGAAACCTCAATGTGGTTGATTTGCATTTCCTGATTGCTAGTGATCTTGAACATTTTTTCATGTGTCTGTTGGCCATTTGGATTTCCTCTTTTGAAAAATGTCTATTGAGGTCCTTGGCCCATCTATTAAGTGGGTTGTTTGTTTTGATGTTGTGGAGTTTCTTAATTTCTTTGTAGATTCTGGTTATCAACCCTTTATCTGTTGCATAGTTGGCAAGTATATTTTCCCATTCTGTCGGTTTCCTATTCACTTTCCTGACTGTTTCTTTTGCAGTACAGAAACTGCTCAATTTGATGCAATCCCAATAGTTAATTTTGGCTTAGACTGCCTGTGCTTCTGGGGTATTTTCCCAGAAGTCTTTGCCAGTACCTATGTCTTGCAGGGTTTCTCCTATGCTCTCTAGTAATTTGATGGTGTCGGGTCGTAGGTTTAAATTTTTAATCCATGTTGAATGAATTTTTGTGCAAGGTGAAAGGTAGGGATCTTGCTTCATGATTCTGCATGTGGAAATCCAGTTTTCCCAGCACCATTTATTAAACAGACTGTCCTTACTCCAGGGATTAGTTTTGGATCATTGATCAAATATAAGTTGGCTGTAGGTGTTTGGATTGATTTCTGGAGTTTCTATTCTGTTCCATTGGTCTATCCATCTGTTTCTGTACCAGTACCATGCTGTTTCAATAACTACTGCTCTGTAGTATGTCCTGAAATCTGGTATTGTGATGCCTCCGGCTTTGTTTTTGTTGTACAAGATTGCTTTAGCTATTCGAGGTCTCCTGTGTCTCCATATGAATTTCAGCATCATTTTTTTCCAGATCTGAGAAGAATGTCCTCGGTATCTTGATTGGTATTGCATTGAATCTGTAAATTGCTTTTGGCAGAATGGACATTTTGATGATATTGATTCTTCCAATCCATGAACATGGAAGATTTTTCCATTTTTTGGTATCCTCTTCTATTTCTTTCTTTAAGGTTTTGTAATTTTCATTGTTGAGATCTTTAATGTCCTTGGTTAAGTTTATTCCAAGGTATTTGATTGTTTTGTAGCTATTGTGAATGGGATTGATCTTAGCAGTCCTTCCTCCGCCGTTGCATTGCCTGTATATACAAAGGCTGTTGATTTTTGTGCATTGATTTTATATCCTGCTACTTTGCCAAACTCTTCTATGAGTTCCAATAGTCTCTTAGTAGAGTTCTTTGGGTCCCCTAAATAAAGAATCATGTCGTCTGCAAAGAGGGATAGTTTGAGTTCTTCCTTCCCAACTTGTATCCCTTTAATTTCTTTTTCTTGCCTAATAGCTCTGGCTAAGACTTCCAGCACTATATTGAATAGCAGTGGTAAAAGTGGGCATCCTTGTCTGGTACCAGATCTCAGTGGAAATGCTTCCAACTTTTCCCCATTCAATAGGATATTGGCCATGGGTTTTTCATAAATTGCTTTGATTGTATTGAGGAATGTGCCTTTTATACCCAGTTTGCTTAGGGTTTTCATCATGAAAGGGTGTTGAATTTTATCGAATGCTTTCTCTGTGTCTAGTGAGATAATCATATGGTTTTTCTTCTGCAGTCTGTTAATGTGGTGTATCACGTTGATTGCTTTGCGAATATTGAACCATCCCTGCATACCAGGGATGAATCCCACTTGGTCTGGGTGGATGATCTTTCTGATGTGTTGTTGCAGTCTATTGGCCAGAATTTTATTGAGGATTTTTGCATCTATGTTCATCAGGGATATTGGTCTGTAATTCTCTTTCAATGCTGCATCTTTTTCCGGCTTAGCAATTAAGGTGATGCTGGCTTCATAGAAAGAATTTGGGAGGATTCCCTCTTTTTCGATTGTTCTGAATATTTGGAGAAGAATTGGAGTTAGTTCTTCTTTTAATGTCTGGTAGAATTCAGCAGTGAATCCATCTGGTCCTGGGCTTTTCTTTGTTGGGAGGGCCTTTATTACTGATTCAATTTCTGACTCACTTATGGGTCTGTTTAGGTTTTCTATGTCTTCCTGGTTCAATTTAGGTAGGTTGCATGTGTCCAGGATCTATCCATTTCTGATAGGTTTCCCTGTTTGCTGGCATACAAGTCCTTGTAGTAATTTCTGATGATTCTTTTGATTTCTGTGGTGTCTGTTGTTACATTTCCTTTTTCATCTCTGATTTTACTGATTTGGGTCTTTTCTCTTCTCTTTTTAGTTAGTTGGGCCAATGGGGTGTCAATTTTGTTTATTTTTTCAAAAAACCAGCTCCTCGTTTGGCTGATTTTTTGTAATGTTTTTTTGGATTCAATCCTGTTGATTTCTTCTCTGATTTTGATTATTTCTCTTTTTCTACTAGATTTGGGTCTAGTTTGCTGCAAATTTTCTAGATCCTTGAGATGCATTGAAAGCTCATCTATTTGGTGCCTTTTCAATATTTTGATGTAGGCACCTATTGATATAAACTTTCCTCTTAACACTGCTTTTGCTGTATCCCATAAGTTTTGGTATGTTGTGCTGTTATCCTCATTTACTTCCAGAAAATTTTTGATTTCTCTTTTGATTTCTTCTGTGACCCATTGTTCATTCAGGAGCATGTTGTTCAATGTCCATGTGTTTGCATATGCTCTAGGGATTCCTGAGTTGCTAATTTCCACCTTCATTGCTTCATGGTCTGAGAAGCTGCATGGTATGGTTCTAATTCTTTTGAATTTGCTGAGACTTGCTTTATGGCCTAATATGTGGTCAGTCCTAGAGTAGGTTCCATGTACTGCTGAGAAGAATGTAAATGCTTTATGTGTAGGATGAAAAGTTCTGTAGATATCTGTTAGATCCATTTGGACTATAGTGTTGTTTAAATCTACTGTCTCCTTGTTGATCTTCTGTCCTGTCGATCTGTCAATATCTGTGAGTGGAGTATTGAAGTCCCCCAGTACTATTGTGTTGGGGTCTAAGTCTCCCTTTAAGTTTCTTAACAAAATTTTTAAATAAACCGGTGGCCTGTAATTAGGTGCATATACATTGATAATTATCATATACATTGATAAATATATCTTCTGTAGTATTGATCCCTTAATCATTATATAGTGCCCCTCCTTGTCTCTCTTAACAGTTTTTGTGTTAAAGTTTATGTAGTCCAATATTAAGATGGCTATACCTGCTCTTTTTTCATTTCTGTTGGCATGGTATATCTTGTTCCATCCTTTTATTTTCAGTCTGTATGGATCTTCGTTGGAAAGATGTGTTTCTTGTAAGCAGCAAATAGATGGGTTTTGTTCCTTAACCCAATCAGCCAATCTCTGTCTTTTAACAGGCTGTTTAGACCTTTAACGTTCAATGTGACTATTGATAAGTGGTAAGTTTGCCCTGCCATTTACCAAAGATATTTTCTAATGTATGCTTTGAATTCCCTGTGATCTTTTGCCGTGAGGTTCCCTTCGTTTACCTTCTTTCGTGTTGATGGCCGTGTTTCTGTGTTTCTGTGTGTAACACATCTTTAAGTATCTTTTGCAGGGCTGGATGAGTGGCAACAAATTCTTTCAATTTTTGTTTGCAATGAAAGGTCTTTATTTCACCTTCATTCACAAATAAGAGCTTTGCATGATATAATATTCTGGGCTGGCAGTTTTTCTCTCTAAGTACCTGGGCTATGTCTTGCCATTCCCTTCTAGCTTGTAGGGTTTCTGTTGAGAAGTCTGCCGTGAGTCTCTTGGAGATCCTCTGAGTGTAATTTGACGTTTCTCTCTTGCGCATTTTAGGATCTTTTCTTTCTGTTTCACTGTGGTGAGTTTAATTACAACGTGTCGTGGTGAGGCTATCTTTTGGTCATGTTTACTAGGGGTTCTATGAGCTTCCTGTACTAGGATGTCTCTGTCCTTCTCCAAACCTGGGAAATTTTCTGCTAGTATCTCACTAAAAAGGCATTCTAATCCTTTCTCCCTCTCCATGCCTTCAGGAACTCCTAGAACTCGAATGTTGGGTTTTTTAAATAGTATCCTGTAGATTCCCAACAATATTTTTTAGATTTCCAATTTCCTCTTTTTTCTTTGGTTTGACTGTATAGTTTCCTGTGCTCTGTCTTCTAAGTCCGATATTCTCTCTTCTGCCTCACCCATTCTGTTTGTAATGCTCTCTAATGTGTTTTTCATTTGATCTATTGAATTCTTCATTTCATTATGATTTCTCGTCACTATCACAGTTTCATGTTCTACTAGTTGTTTCATTTCAGCTTGATTTCTCCTTAATATTTCATTTTCACGAGAGAGATTTTCTACCTTGTCCATTAAGGATTTCTGTAGTTCAAGAATTTGTTTTTGAGTACTTCTTTGTGTTCTTATCAATTTTTTGAGATCTTCTTCTTGCATCTCTTCTATCTCATCATCTTCGTAATCTTGAATTGGGGTGTCTTTTTCATTTGGGGATGCCGTAGTGTCTTCCTTGTTCTTATTACCTCGGTTTTTGCATTTGTTGTTTGGCATATTGGTTTCTTCACTGTGGTGTTTTTTTCTTGTTATACTATGACTCTAGATTAAGTGGACTGTCTGCTTTTGATGGAGCCTTAGAGGCTTGAGATGGGTGTGGCCTGAGAGCTCTGTTTGGTTCCTCAGGGTTGAGGGTGTGTCAAAGGAGACACTTCCAGGTTAGGCGTGGTAAATCTCTCTCTGTTTCTTTTTTTTTTTTTTTTTGGTTCAAAAGGGAGGTAATTCCACACAGCTGAATGGAATTGGGGGTGGTTAGCAGGCGAATGATATACCCACAGGAGCCAGAGATCAGAAGCTCTTTCCCAAGGACCAGAGAGGGAATCTTTGCGGCCCTTAGTGTGGGCTCAGATTCTCCTGTAGTCTCCCACTGGGCTGCCAAGGCTACTGAACTGTAGCGTCTCTGGAGAGTACTCACATGAATTCGTGATTTCCGTGAGTTCTCTCCCCCACCGACTCTTTTTTCACAGTCTCAGTTCATTAGCACCACACATTCATTAGGTTCTAATATCCTGTTATTTCACCCCTCCCACCCAGAGTCAGGTTTTTCTGCTAGACTCGGGGCTGGTGCAGACCCGAGGTCGCCCTGCTCATGACGTATTCCAAAATGGCGCCTGCTCTTTGTCTTGCTCACCTTTGATAGGTGGGCGGAGAGAGAGAAGCTCATGTCCGTATGGGTCACTTTTTTTTTTTCCCTCTCTCTCTCTCTCTTCTAGTTAGCCTGGTGAACTTTTCCCCGCAGGGTTTCAAGCCTTGTTTACTCTAGGCTCCCTTTTCCACTTCCCTTCTGATATCTCGGGCTATTGAGGTTTGGCTCACCTCGCGTTCCAGTGCTGGTGTGTTGAATCTGCTGCTGGTGTCCCAAACTGCGGGCTCCCACGCTCTCCACGCAGGTCCACTGTGAATCTCCAGTTCCAGAAGGGTTTTCTCTGCTGTTTCTTCCCCTACTCTTCCTTGAACCTGCAATATCTCACTTTTATTAAACTGTCTCTCCCCAGACTATCGGTGTGCTCCCTTCCTATTCCGCCATCTTGCCGCTCTCCAAACTCTTTGATTTCTAAGGCTTACATCACTTCAGTAAGTTGTCAACTTATTCCGCATGAAGTTCATAAAGCTGTTTATGATACCTTAATTCCCCTTTTATGTCCTGTAGGGACATAGGAATATCCTTTCTCTCTTTAATTCCTCATATTGATCATTTATGGCTTTATTTTTTTCCCTCAGATAATCTAGAGATTCATTTATATTCTTGATTTTTTATTGTATTCTTCCTTCTAGTTTTTTGGATTGAACTTTCATCTCTTTTTCAAACTTCTTAAGGTGGGAAACCTGAATATTTCCGTTGTATATGTTTCCTCCTAGTAGAAATGTTGACTCAGCAGCTTGTTAATATATTTTTATAGTTATAATTCACCTTTATTCAGATCAAACTATTGTGCAATTTCTCTCATGATTTATGACATATGATTTATTTACAAGTATTATTTTATAATTACAACTCTTAGTATTTTTCTTTTTTCTCTTTCAGTTTCATGTTTTCTGTTGCTCTGGTGTCTTAAAAACACAAGAGACTGGTGGCTTAAATTAGAGAAATTTGTTTACTCACTGTACTACAGACTAAAGTCCAAGATGAAGGAACAGCAGGGTGGGTTTCCTCTGAGACCACTCTGGCTTGTTAACTGTTGTCCTTTGCTGCCTCTTTACATTATTTTTCTAAATGTGAATTTTTGCCTGGTTTCTCTTCCATGTGTCTTCATCTCTTCTTGTAAGGACATCTTTCATATTAGACTATGGCCACGCTCCATCGTGGCTCTTTTTTTTTTTTTTTCACTTAATCATTTATTTAAAGTTTTGGCTCTAAATACAATTATGTTCTGAGGTACTTGATATTAGAAGGTTGGTATGTGAATATGGTGAACAAAATTCAACCAATAATACATGGATCATTTTTCTATACATATAGTTCATCTTATCGGTGTCTTTATATTTTATACGCATTACTATAATCTCTACAGTGTTTTGTTGTTTTTAATCTATTTAATATTTAATTGAAGGATTTGCTCTATTTTCTCTATACCTTTTCCAAAAACACTCTTTTATTGTATGTACTTAAGGTATATAACATGATATGCACAGTGAAATGATGACTACAGGTAAGAAAATTAACATGTTAATTGCCTTCTATAGCTATGTCTTTTTCTTTTATAAAAAGACTACCTAAAGTCTATTCTTGTAAACATTTTAAATATAGTCCTTCTGCAGTATGTTAGATCTCTACACTTATCCAGAGAACCTACCCGAAAACTTGTGTCTTCTGACCTACATCTTCTCATTGCTTTTTCCTGCCCCTGTTAACCACCATTCTACAATTTCTCTGCACTTGCATTTGATTTTTTTTTTTTTAGATTCTACATATAAATGAGATCAGGCAGTATTTTTTCTTTCTGAGCCTGGCATATTTCATCCACCATAACACTTTCCATTTCATTCACATTGTTACAAATGGCAAGATTTCCTTCTTTTAAAAGGGTAAAAAAATTCCAGTGTCCGTGTGTTTATGTAAGCACTACAACATGTACACATAATGTCTGTATACATACCTACATAAAGAATTCACATTGAGAAAAGATCATGTGAACAGAAGGCAAACGGGCAGTCATCTGCAAACTACAGAGAGAGGTCTCCTAGGAAACCAACCCTATTTTAGAGAATTTTAGAGAATTCACGGAAAATTCACATTATCTTTTTTTAAAGATTTATTTACTTATTTACTTATTTTAAAGGCAGAGTAACAAATAAAGAGAGGAAAAGAGAGAGAGAGAGAGAGAGGTTCCTTCCATTGGTTAACTCCCCAAATGGCCAGAACAGTGGGGCTGGGCCAGGCTGAACTCAGGAGCTAGGAACTCCTTCTTGTTCTAAAGCATAGGTGGCAGGGGCCCAGTCCCTTGGGCTATCCTCTTTTGTCTTCCCAGGCACAATAGAGGCAGGAAGCTGGATTGGAGTAGCTGAGAGTCAAACCGGCACTGTGATATGGGATGCTGCTGTCTCAGGCAGTGGCTTACCCCACTGTGGCACAATGGTGGCCCCACAATATATTTTTTAAACTTAATTAGCTTTTTAATTTGAGATTCAAGATAACACAGAGAGAGAAAGAGAGAGAGAGAGAGAGAGACAGATACGCAGAGAGAGTGTGTGTGTGAGAGAGAAAGGCAGATAGAGAGAGCTTATATCTGCTGGCTCACTCCCCAAAAGTCTTACAGTGTGGCTGGGCCACTTCGAAAGCCAGCGATTCAATCCAGGTCTCCAAACTGGGTGGCAGAGATGCAACTACTGAGCCATTTCTGCTGGCTCCTGCGGTGCGGTGTTAGCAAGACGCTGGAGTCAGGAGCTGGAGATAAATATCAAACCCAGATGTTCCACTATGGAACATGGGCCTTTTAACTGTCCCTTACGTGCTAGGCCAAACACTCACCCCACATTATCTTTTGATTCCACTTTCCACAGACTGTGAAGCCCTGTGTGTGTGTGTGTGTGTGTGTGTGTCTGTGTGTATACTGTGTATACTATATTTTTCTTTTTTTTTTACCTTACCTGAAAGGCAGAGCAATAGAGACAGAGAGAGATTCTATTCATTGGTTCACTCTCCAAATGCCCCCATAGCCAGGAATGGGAAGACCAAAACCAGGAGCCCAAAACTAAACCCAGTCCCCCATCTGAGGGATAGAAACCCAAATATTTGAACTATAATCTGCTTCTTCCCAGGGTGCACATTAACTGGATGTCAACATTGGAAGCAGGGCTAAGACTGAAATCCAGGTACTTTGGCATTGGTTACAGCTGTCTCAAGCAGCATCTAATCACTATATCAAAACACCTACTATCATAATCCATTCATGCATTCATTAGTGGACACTTAGCTTATTTCATATCTTTTTATATATATATAAAGCTTTTATTTAAAGAATATAAATTTCCAAAGTACAGCTTATGGATTACAATGGCTTCCCCCCCACAACTTCCCTACCTCCCGCTACCCTCCCCTTTCCCGCTCCCTCTCCCCTTGCATTCACATCAAGATTCATTTTCAATTCTCTTTATACACAGAAGATCAGTTTAGTACATATTACGTAAAGATTTCAACAGTTTGCCCTCACATAGAGACACAAAGTGAAAATACTGTTGGAGTACTAGTTATAGTATTAATTCACAATGTACAGCACATTAGAGACAGAGATCCTACATGATTTTTTTAAAGAATTGATTAATTTTCTATGCAATTTCCAATTGAACACCAAGATTTTTTAATCATTTGCAATTATCTTTATATACAGAAGATCAATTCAGTATATACTATGTAAAGATTTCATCAGTTTGCACCCACACAGAAACACAAAGTGTAAAAATACTGTTTCAGTACTAGTTATAGCATTATTTCACATTGGAAACACATTAAGGACAGATCCCTCATGAGACGTAAGTACACAGTGACTCCTGATGTTGATTTAACAATTTGACACTCTTGTTTATGGCATCAAGAATCTCCCTAGGCTCTAGTCATGAGTTGCCGAGGCTATGGAAGCCTTTAGGGTTTGCCAACTTCAATCTTATTCCGACAGGGTCATAGTCAAAGTGGAAGTTCTCTCCTCCCTTCAGAGAAAGGTACCTCCTTCTTTGATGGCCCCATTCTTTCCACTGGGATCTCACTCGCAGAGATCTTTCATTTAGGTCTTCTTTTTTTGTTTTTCAGAGTGTCTTAGCTTTCCATGCCTAAAATATTCTCATGGGCTCTTGAGCCAGATCCGAATGCCTTAAGGGCTGATTCTGAGGCCAAAGTGCTATTTAGGACATCTGCCATTCTATGAGTCTGCTGTGTATCCCACTTCCCACTATTGTGAATAATGCCACAATGAACATGGCAGTACACATATCTGTATAAGTGTTGAGTTCATTTCCATTGGGTATATATCCAGAGTGAGAAAGCTAAGTCAAATGGTACTCCTATTGTTAATATTTAGAGGAAATGTCATACTGGTTCCCGTAATGGTGGCACTAATTTACATTCCTACCTGCTGTGTATAGAGTTTTTTTTTCTCTGCATCATGCAAACCCTTGTTAACTTTTGTGCTTTATAATGGTCATAGATATGAAGTGGTATCTTATGATTTTGATTTGTAATTCTCTGGGGATTTGTCATGTTGATACTTTCATTTACCTTTTGGTCATTTTTGTGTCTTCATTGGAAAAGTGTCTAGTTAGATCATTTGCCCCTGATTTTAATAGTTACTTGAGATTTTGCTATTGACTTCCGTGAGTTGGTTGTATGCTTTGAATATTAATCTCTTGCCATACATTTGATTTTCAAACATTTTTTCCTGCTCTGTGTGTGGCCTTTTCATTTTGAGGATGATTTATTTACTATATAGAAGCCTTTTACTATGACGCAGTCTGGCATGTTTAATTTTACTTTTGTTGCTGAGGCTTCAATGTCACATTCCAAAAATTAGGGCAAGCCAATAGCAAGCAGATTTTTCATGATTTCATATAGGATCTTTATAGTTTCAGGTCTTATCATTAGATGTTAATCTGATTTTATTATTTGATGTATGGCGAGAGATAAAGATTCCATTTCATTCTTTTGCATGTTGATATTCACTTTTCCCAGAGTAATGCTAGGGCAAATCAAATGGGAAGAGATTTTTACTAAATAAAAACATCTATGAAACAGGAACTCTGGAAATTGCAATGAACTAAGCAGGGACTGGAAACATGGTGTAAATTCAGAGATAGAATTTACTTCTAACAAAAAGCAAATATAAAAAAAAACTCCAATCATTGAATAGCTAAAGTGTAATACTTCCATTCCTGAATTCTATAGTTAGCTAAATTATCATCAAGGATGATTATAAGGAAATACAATAAACAAAGTTATAGAAATTTACAACTTCAATGGAATGATTCCATAAGAATAAATTTCTATACCAGCAAATAAACACTGATAAAAGAATGAGCATATAACAATAAAAATGTGTATATTCTTGATGCATCTCAATATCTATGTACTATCAAAAATAATAAAATCTATTCTTATTTATTTATGCACAAGAATAATTTAAGCCAATTCAATGGGAATAATTATATGTGTTTTGTACTCTATTAGTTTCTAGAGATCTCTTTTGGGACTGGCTTATTTCACTAAATATAGTTATGTCCCATTGCATCCGTTTTGTTTCAAAAGACAGGATTTCATTCTTTTTTACAGTTGCGTAATATTTCATAATGTATGTATACTACATTTTGTTTACCCAATGATCAGTTCATGGACAACTGGGTTGATTCTGTATGTTAGCTATTGTGAATTGAGCTGCAATAAATATGGGGTGCCTATAACTCTTTAATATGCTGATTTCATTTCATTCGGTTAAATTCCTGGGAGTGGTATGGCTGAGTCACATGGTAGATCTATTTTCAGTTTTCTGAGGGATTTCTATACTGTTTTCCACAATGGCTGTCCTAGTAGTCATTCGCACTACTAACAGTGGATTAGGCTATCTTTTTTCCCATTTTATCACCAGCATTTACAGTTTGTTGCTTTCTGTATGAGATCCATTCTAACTGGAGTGAGATGAAGCCTCATGGTAGATTAGATTTGCATTTCCTCAATGGCTTGTGGTCCTGAGGATTTTTTTATGTATCTGCTGGCCATCTGAATTTCCTCTTCTGAAAAATGCCTATTCAGTCCTTTGCCCATTTTTTTCTTGGATTGTTTGTTTTGTTGTTGAGTTTCTTGAGCTCTTAATAGGATCTGGATTAATCTTTTATTAGTTTCATAGTTTTCAAATATTTTCTCCCATTCTGTCAGTTGTCTCTTAACTTTGTTAAGTGATTCATTTGTAGTGCAGAATCTTCTTAGCTTGATATAATACCATTTGTCTATTTTGCTTTTATTGTCTGTGCTTCTGGGGTCTTTTCCAAGAAGTTTTTGCCTAAGCCAATGTCTTGCAGATTTCCTCCCCTCCACGTTCTCCTTTAGTAATTTTATGGTATCTGTTTATAGATTTATCCTTGATCCATTTTGAGTTGATTTTTGTATAAGGTGTTAGGTGGGGGTTTTGTTTCTATATTTCTGCCCACAAAGATCTAATTTTCCAATCACCATTTGTTTAAGAGACTGTCCTTGCTCCAGGGATTATAAAATATAAATTTAATTCATGAAACTTAATTTCTAGGTGATATATGATTAGATAATTCAGTAATATTAAGGCATGAATAAATTCTTGTCATTTTTAAAATTTTATTTATTCATTTGAGAGGTAGAGTTACAAACAGTGAGAGGGAGAGACAGAGAAAGAGATCCTCCTTCCATTAGTTCACTCCCCAAATAGCTGCAATGCCCGAAACTGCTGATCCAAAGCCAGGAGCCAGGTGCTTCTTCCCAATTTCCCACGTGTGTGCACTTGGGTCATCTTCTACTGCTTTCCTAGGCCAGAGCAGAGAGCTGCATTGGAAGAGGAGCAGCTGGGACTAGAACCAGCGACGATATGGGATGCTAGCGCTGCAGGCAGTGGATTAACCTACTATACCATGGCGCTGGCCCCCAGATGCTTGTCACTTTTAAGAGTAGAATTCAGGTTCTGTATTGCTGTGTATTAGAAATATATGTGTCTGTGTGTGTGTGTATATGTGTGTGTGTTTATTTGCAAGTTATCATGTTAAAAATTAGGTATAATTTATAGCTATAATTAAAGGAGGTAAACATACTAGATAAAGGATAACAAAACGTAATCAGAGAGAAGTGCATGGCAAAAATAAAAATAAAGTAAAAATAATGCAATAAACATATATTCTCTTGAGTACCATAGACTTAATTCCTAAAAATAGCAACTCATCCTGCTGAGAAAAAAATATGAGGTAGGCATATAATGCAAAATATATCTGAAGGTACTAGAGAGTGAATAGAAACAGAGATAGTCTTGTGAGGAGCAAGGACTCTCTTTGAGGCAGGATTACATCGGTGTTGAATCTTCATTTTTAGCCTGGGCTAATTGTAGTGGGCCTGGCATCACAGTGAAAAGAGTGGCATTAAGGAAATGCATGTCTGTTGCAGAGTTGGGTAAACTTCTATCTTTCAATCTTAAGCAAGCCAAAAAACTGAAAGTAGTGAAATATGATTATTGAAGAGAGAAGTAGAATTTCAAGAAGGAAAAATGAAAAGAGAGCGTTCTCATATTATGTTTATCTATATCTCTGACTTACCCCTGAAACACAGGTACCTAAACAGACCTATAGCAACTCAGACAAAGAATGTGATCTGAGAATAGAGTTGCTGTTTTAAGAAGCGGTTTTGTACAGAAAGATCAGCCAAGAGTAACAAGAATCAATCTCCATTTGAGAGTGAGGGTGAGAGTGAGAGTGAGAGTGAGAGGAGAGGAGAAAAGACAAAAAGAGAGAAAAAAAATAATGCAGCAACCATTTTATGTAGTGATTAAGACATTTTCTGTGGGAGCCAGTGCCGTGATGAGTACAGATGCTTGGGTCCCTGACACTTATGTGGTAGACCCAGAAGGTGCTTCTGGTTCCTAGATTTTGCCTGGTTTATCCTGTGCTATTGTAGCCATTTAAGGAGTGAACCAGTAGATGGAAGACTCTCCCTAAGTGTGTGTCTCTGTGTCTGTAACTCTGCCTTTCAAATAAATAACTAAATCTTATAAAATGGGGACACTGTTTGGGATACCTATGTTTATACTGGAGTGACTGTTTTGAGTTCTGGTTCTTCTGTTTCTATTTTCTGTTTTTCTTCTGGTTCTTCCCGCCAAAGCATTCCTGGGGAGACACCAGGTAATAGCTCAAGTGTGACCCTGCCACCTATCTGGGAAACCTGTATTGAGGTTCAGGCTCCTGGCTTTGACCTGGTATAGCCCTGGCTGTTGTGTGTATATGGGGAGCGAACTGCTGGATGGGAAGATTAATATATCTCTGTAGATGCTTGTTTGTGTGTGTATGTGTGTCTACCTTACAAAATTAAATAAAAATTTAAAATGAAATAAAACTTTCAAGTCTTTGAAATAAATGAAAAGAAATTCTACTATATAATATCCATATTATAAAAAGACACCTGTCAAATAATGCATGAGGAAAATGGGCAATGTGATTGACAATAGATAGGAGCTGTACTACATGGCCCTCTCGTAAACACCCATGTGGCTAATCGGTGGGGTTTTCTATGGCAGTTCCCACACAAAAGGACTGAATCATGTTCAGACTCAAAAGCACCTTCCAAGAAGATAATTTTCATTACTTGTATTGTAGAGAATAGCTTCAGCTGAATCTTGAGTTAAAATCAGTATAATGGTCAGAGACATTTTATAATGCTACATATGTGTATTTTGAAGGCTAAACAAATTTAACATTTGTTTGGTTGTAAATGATATGTTCCATGTAATCAAAAAGTCTTTTGTCATGGAACATTTACGAAACAATTATAATGTGGAGTATGTTTACATTTTATAACTTTGTTTGACAAAGACCTTTGTGTGGAGTAATAATAAAATTGTCTTATCTGTTATTTTATTATTTTTACTGAACCATCTTTTCCTACTGTATTATAGAAATACCAACAGAAACAGAAAATAGCTATAGAAAAGGGAAGAGTTGTATCCCTTAAACTACCATAAAGGAAGGACACCTACACCTCACTTAACATGTACATTAACACCTGTGTTGGCAAAAATCTAAAAAATAAAATATTTACTTAGCAAAGAAACATATTTGTATGAGTCATCTTTCCTAAATATTATTTTATTTGAAGACACTTGTTTTGGTGTCAAACACTACCTAACTTAAAATGTTTATTTCTATCATTACGACAAAACAAATGTTTGTTTTTGGCCGAATCTAAATGCACAAATGTTCTTGCAAATGTTTCATAGGCCAGCTGCTACTAACACTCCATTGTAAATGCACTTTGCCAGGATTTTTGTCTCTAATGGTTGTTTAGTTTAAGACATTGGTAAAATGTTTATCAGGTAGAATGTTGCTCATGTTTTCAAATCTATCATATTTATTGTATTTTTTGGTTTCTATGAACAAAGCATTTCACATGTATGATATCCATTGATTAGTGGAGAAAATTATTTAAAAATAAAATAGGATAAAGCTGCCATGTTAACTCCTTAAGAAGGAATGAAATGGAAAAAAATTTACTTGATCATGTGTAGTATAAAGACTGGAATATATAATGTTCACACATCACTTCTTATGGAGTTGATAATCTAAGCCGCTCTACCAGTGTGTGTGTGTCTACATGTTTGCATGTGTGCCAATAAGCCAAATGTAAGAGGAAAATTACTTAATATAGTTATGTGGATATTTATATAAATGTTGGATTGGCTGGGGATGAAACAGACCTTGTATATTTGATGTGATGTTGTGGTCCATGTACTTATCAAGAAACTAATGAAGCTATCATCCTTAAGTTTGCCCAGAACCTAAGATCATTCTCTATCTGGTCCAGTCTACTCTATAAAGAATTGTGTTGCTTTACTTTTATGATTCAAATGATCCAATGATACTTGTTGAGTCTTTAAAAGATCAGGATGCTTTATGGAGATTATTAAAAAGTCTGTAGAAGAATAATAGCCTTATGATTTTGAAGCGAAGAACTATCCTTTCTGGCAAGTAACCTCTCATATTAAGAAACAATTACTGATTTGCTATTAGGTACTGATAGTACCTGAGAAAAATTATCCTAGTGTGAAGTGTTAGAAGATTTAATGTGCAGTTAGGAAGAGACCCTGTGGGAATAAGGAACAAGATGTTTGTATGAAACCTACATTTCAGTGATTAGACAAAAGGCATTGCTCCAAGAAATTTAAAAGAGTTATAAGGATTACAATGGGTCCCATATCCATAGGTAACCATATGGAAAACTAAGCTCTGGCACCATACCAGAACACACCACAAAGTTGCTTGTCTCAAGTGCTTAACAGTTGATCAAGTGGACATAGCTTGCCTTAATTGGTCAGGTCAACAATATTTCTCAGTTGTCACAAATCCCAAGTTGTTCACACCGTCATGTTTGTTAATTGGTCAGGAATCATGACCATGTCCAATATGTAAGGGACAGAAAAAAAGAAGTGAGACCTTGACATATTGAAACTATGTAGAAGAATTGATCAATTGATAGGTAGTCCCTATATAAGCTCCCTATACCCAGAAAGAGATGGATCCCCCTTGGTGACCCCTTCTACCAAGCAAGACTCTTTCTTTCCTAAAATCTACTTTTACTTCTTTTGCTCATACCCCCCCATTTATTGTCTGTATCATAATTTTTGGTCATCATGAGAAAAAGAACAAAGTCCAATCTCCTGTAACACTATTAATTACATAACCAAAATACCAGAGATCTAATGTCAAGTGGAAAAATACATATGAATTTGATTAAAATAGATCTCAAATGCTCAATTATTTCTCTAAAGCTGGTGGCTCACATGCCACCTGTTCATCATCCACTTTTCATAGGAAATCCTCATGTACCAGTTAAACCAGATATCTATATCTATCTATATATATATATATATATATATATATATATATATATATAAAACTATACGATGCTGATACTTGTTCTAAGTGGTTCTGTTCTATCCTTTGAGCTTCCTTTATATGAGGCTATGAAGAACACTGAAGATTGAGAAACCTCCAAACTTCAAATTTTAACTAGTAGTCTACTCTGTTCAGAAGTAAAATGGGCTCTAAGGTCTAAATCAATCAGTGGCTAATGATTTGGTCAAAGCCAGTGATTTTAGATGTCCTAAGGTAACATTTCTTCCCCATTTGATCAGTGTTTGTACAATGAGCACCTGTTCAAAGTAGACATGTGATCAAGAATGAAGTGACACATGGGCCACGCTCTTAGGACATTGACCTAGTAATTGGTATAGATCTGTGTCTAATCTGCCAATAGCAAACCTCAACATGGCCTGCCCAAAAGAACCTAAACTCAAATAGTGTGCAGCCAAACTAACTCTGGTCAATAGAACTCTCCTTGGCAAATGGGTAACAACTCCAGCTAAGTTACCCAACATTATATTGTAATTCTAATTGGTAATCATTTGTGGTAATATATTAATTAAATATATATAATTTCACAGCCTCTAAGGAGAATGTATTACAGAAAATTAATATTTACTAATATTAAATATTAATAGATTCTGGCTAGTAAATTCAATCTCTTGGAAAGATAGAAAATTAGTAGGTTATTTATAACAATTTAAAATATAAAATATGGGTATTAAACTGAATTTTGAGTTTCTCAACTGCTTTTTTGAAGGAATAAGTGAACCTTTTTATCATTATTACTATTAGTGAGACAAATTTAATCTGCATTGAATTTTTTTGTTTATGGTGGCTAGAGTCAATGATCTGGATTAGAGTTTATATTTGTTACAGATACAACTTGGGCAGAGGAGCTTCATATACATCAACTGTATAAGGGGGTAGTAATTGTCTGATTGTAAATTGTAAATGCTAATCCAGACACTAAAAGTGAAGTATTCAAACCTTCATCTTTCATGGGTTACCCCCTGTAATTGTTCTTTTTAATTATTTTTTTAAAAGATTTTATTCATTTATTTGAGAGATAGAGTTACGGACAGAGAGAGGGAAATACAAAGAGAAAGGTCTTCCATCCACTGATTCACTCCCCAAATGGCTGCAATGGCCGGAACTGGGCTTATCTGAAGCCAGGAGCCAAGAGCTTCTTCCAGGTCTCCCTTATGGGTGCAGAGGCCCAAGCCCTTAGACCATCTTCCACTGCTTTTCCAGGCCATAAGAAGAGAGATGAATAGGAAGAGGAGCATCCATACACAAACCAGGGTCCATATAGAATGTTGGTGACACAGAGGCTTAACCTACCACACCACAGCACTAGCCCCTATGTAATTGCTTTTTTTCTTCTCTCTGTAAATGTCTGAAGGATTCTATTGCATTTATTTTTTAAGTCTTTTATTTTTATTTTATTCTCTCTGTAAATGTTTGGGGGATTTCTTTGCATTTTAATTTTCAATTTTTTGTTTAGAAATTATTACATTTGAATGTATATTTTTATTAAAAGTCATATTGGGAGAATTGGTAAAATCCTGTCTCATTGCTCTGGATGCAATTTATACTAGCTTTTCAATAACCACCACCATAACATGCAAACACATACTCTATATCCCCTGCTTGGTGCTTTGTTTTTGCTTCTTCAAATAGTCAATTATTAGCATCATCTCTCAACAGCTTTCCATGTTATATGGTTGGAAGCTGCAGCTTCCAGTCTAGTTTTATTTCCAATCTTCATTCAGTATGAAAAAAGACTTACATGGTGTGCTCAAATTTCACCCCTTCTAAATATCGCTATCTACATTTGAAATAGATTCAAGGGACTGAAGAAAGTGCTATTTTTCTTAGCCATTATATGGTTCCCTTTTGCAGAGGAATCAGTCAATTAAACTTGCAAGAAACTCTAGTTAGAACTTTCCTGTGACTGTCCTAAGTAAGAAATGCTTTTAAAAATGAATACTTCATAAGGATTGAGACTTCTGATGGGAGCTGTCTATTACCTACCTGACATTTATGAAGACTTAATGAACTGGCTCATTTCATCGGAGATACTATGCAGAAAGTCCTGAGCTCTTTCTTTTTTTTTCACTTACTAAATAAATTCAAGTTACTCTCTAGGTTATGTCATGATTACACATGGCATTTCTGAGGTTGTTGCAAACAACCATGACTCAGAAGTGTTTTAAAAGTGGTAACATCCTTCATATATGAGCCTTTAGTGATTTCTTAATGTCCTTTGAAGCGGTGCAAACTTGATTTTCACACTGTGTCTATGACAGACCTTTCAATGGATTATTTCTTCTCTGTCCTTTTATTTTATAGTTTCTAAAGTATTTAAGTATTTCCCCCAAGGTTCTCAAATGACAGAATTCTAAAATAGTTTTTTTTCTGACATCCAGGCTTCCTTTTTGTTGTTTATTTGCTTGTTTTCCCAAAGAAATCTTTATTTAATGAGTACAAATTTCATAAGTACAACTTTAGGAATATTGTGATTCTTACCACTATACCCACCCTCCAACCCCCACTAACATCTGACCTCCTCCTCCCTCTCCCATTCCCAGTCCCATTCTCCATTAAGGGGAAAAAGTCTGTTAGTCAGCAATCAAGACAAGGGTTGTTTAAGTATTGCTTCTCAAACTGTAAATTTCATTTCTGCAGATTGACTTGTATGTGCTCTATTAGTTATCACAGATCAGAACATATGGCATTTGTCCCCTTGGGATTGACTAATTTCACTAAGTATGATGTGTTCTAGATTCATCCATTTTGTTGCAGATGAATGGGGTTCATATTTTTTATTGCTGTATAGTATTCTATAGAGTACATATCCCATAATTTCTTTATCTGGTCTTCAGTTGATGGGCATTTAGGTTTATTCCATGACTTAGCTATTGTGAATTGAACTACAATAAACATGAGCATGAAATAACTATTTTATTTGCTGACTTCATTTTCCTTGGGGAAATTCCCAGGCATGGGGTGGCTGGGTCATATTAAGATTTCTGAGGTATTTCCAAACTAATTTCCATAGTGGTTTTACTAGTTTACATTTCCACCAATAATGGATTAGGGGTACCTTTTTCCTTGTTGCTTGTTGATTTCTGCATGAAAGCCATTTTAACTGGGGTGAGTTAAAAGCTCATTGTGATTTTGATTTGCATTTCCCTGATGGCTAGCAATACTGATCATTTTTTTTTTTATGTGTCTATTGCCCACTTGGATTTCCTCTTTTGAAAAAATGTCTATTTCTTAACTGGATTGTTTGTTTTGTTGTTGTAACATGTCTTGATCTCTTTATATATTCTGATTATTAATCCTTTATCAGTTGCATTTTAGCAATTAATTTCTCTCATTTTTTCAGTTCCTCTTCACTTTCCTCACTGTTCCTATTGCAGTACACAAGCTTCTCAATTTGATGTAATCTCATTTGTTTATTTTGACTCTGACTACCTGTACCTCTGGGGTCTTTTTAAGCACCTTTTGTTTGTCCCCATGTCTTGCATGGTTTCCTGGATTTTATCTAATAATTTGATGGTGTAGGGTCATAAATTTAGATGTTAAAGCCATTTTGAATGGATTTTTGTATAAGGTGTAAGGTAGGAGTCCTGCTTACTATTTCTGCATGTGGAAATTGAGTTTTCCCAACACTATTTGTTGAAGAGACTGTCCTTACTCAGGGATTGGTTTTAGCTCTTTGGTCAAATATAAGTTGGTTGTAGATGTTTGCATTGGTTTCTGGCATTTCTATTCGGTTTCATTGTTCTATCCACCTGTTTTTGTACCAGTATTAAGCTGTTTTGATTATAACTTCCCTGTAGTGTATCTGGAAATCTGGTATTGTGATGTCTTTGGCTCTGTTTTTGTTGCATAAGATTGCTTTAGCCATTCAAGTTCTCCTGTGTTTCTATATGAATTTCAGCATCATTTTTTTCCAGATCTGAGAAGAATGTCTTTGATATTTTGATTGGTATTGCATTGATTCTGTAGATTACTTTCAGAAGTATGGATATTTTGGTGATATTTATTCTTCTAATGCATGAATGTAGAAGATGTTTTTCAGTGTTTGTATCTTCTATATCTTTCTTTAATGTTTTGTAGTTCTTATCGTAGAGATCTTTGGTATTCTTGGTTTAATTTATTCAAAGGTATGTGATTTTTTGTAGCTATTGTGAATGGGATCTTTGTTAGAAGTTCTTTCTCAGTCATGGCATTGTCTGTGTATACAAAGGGTGTTGATTTTTGTGCATTGATTTTATATCCTAATACTTTACCAAACTCTATGTGTTCCAATAGTCTCTTGGTGGAGTCTTTTGGATCCCCTACATATTGGATCATGTCATCTGCAAATAGGAATAGTTAGGCTTCCTCTTACCCAATTTGATCCATTCAATTTCTTCTTCTTGACTAATGACTCTGGCTAAAATTTCCAGGATTATATTGAATAGCAATAGTGAGAATGGACATCCTTGTCTGGTGTGGATCTAAGTGGGATTGCTTTCAAATTTTCCCCATTCAGTAGAATGCTGGTCTTAGATTTGTCATAAATTCCATTGCCTGTGTTGAGAAATATTCTTTCTATACCCAATTTGCTTAGAATTTTCATCATGAAGGGATGTTGTATTTTATCAAATGCTTTCTCTGCATCAATTGAGATAACCATATAGTATTTGTTCTTCAGTTTGTTGATGTAATGGATCACATTGATTGATTAGTCAATGTTAAATGATCTTTGAACATCAGGGATGAATGCCATTTGGTCAAGTGAATGATCTTTCTGATGTGTTCTGGACTTGATTGGCCAGAATTTTGTTGAGGATTTTTACATCTATGTTCATCAGGGAAGCTGGTCTGTAGTTCTCTTTCTCTGTTGCATCTTTGCAAAGTTTAGGAATTAAGGTGATGCCAGCTTCATAGAAAGATGTTGGGAGGATTCACTCCCTTTCACTTGTTTTTGAATGACTTGAGAAGAAATGGGGTAGGTTCTTCTCTAAATGTCTAGTAGAATTCAACAGTGAAGCCATCAGTTCCTGGGAGTTTCTTTGTTGGGAGGGTCTTTATTACTCATTCAATTTCTATCTTGGTAATGGGTCTGTTTAGGTTTTCTATGTTTTCATGGCTCAATATAGGTAGGTTGTGTGTGTCAAAGAATCTATCTATATCTTCTAGGGTTCCCAGTTGTTGGCATATGGCTCTTTGTAGTAATTTCTTGAGATTATTTTGCTTTATGTGGTATCTGTTGTTACATTTCCTTTTTCATCTATAATTTTATTGACTTTGGTTTTCCCTTTTTTGGTTAGTTGGGCCAATGGTGTGTTAATTTTGTTTATTTTTTCAAAAAAGCAGCTCATCATTTGGCTGATTTTTTGTATTTTTTGTTTCAATTCTGTTATTTCTATTCTAATTTTAGTTATTTCTTTTCTCCCACTAGTTTTGGGTTTGGTATGGTGTTTTTTTCTAGATCCTTGAGATGCATTGATAGCTTATTTGTTTGGTGCCTTTCAAATTTCTTGATGTAGGCACCAATTTCTTCTTAACACTGCTTTTGCTCTATCCCATAAGTTTTGAAATGTTGTATTGTTGTTTTCATTTTCTTCCAGATTTTTTTTAATTCTTCTATGACCCACTATTTATTCCAGAGCATGTTTTTCTTTTATTTTTAAAGATTTTTATTTATTTTCTTGAGAGGCAGAGTTACAGACAGTGAGAGAGAGAGACAGAGAGAAAGGTCTTCCTTCTGTTGTTTCACTCCCCAAATAGCCGCCACAGCTAGGCTGTGCCAATCTGAAGCCAGGGGCCAGGAGCTTCTTCCTGGTCTCCCATGTAGGTGCATGGGCCCTAGTACTTGAGCCATCTTCTACTGCTTTCCCAAGCCACAGCAGAGAGCTGGATTGGAAGAGGAGCAGCCGGGACTAGCTCCTGCATCCATATGGGATGCTGCACAGCAGGCAGAGGATAAACCTACTGTGCCACAGTGCCAGCCCCTAGAAGCATGTTTTTTTAGTCTCCATGTGTTTGCACATATCCTTGAGTTTCCTGAATTGCTGATTTCCAGCTTCATTGCATTATGGTCCAAGAAGTTGCATGGTATGATTTTGATTTTTTTGAATTTGCTGAGACTTTGCTCTATGGCCTAGCATGTGGTCAATCCTAGAGAATGTTCTATGAACAGGTGAGAAGAATGTGTATTCTGTAACTGTAGGATGAAAAGTTCTGTAGATATCTATTAGGTCCATAGTGTTGATTAACTCTGTCCTTTTCTTGCTGATTTTCTGACTGGTTGATCTGTCCATTGCTGAACATGAAGTATTGAAATCCCTCATTACTATTGTATTTGGGTCTTTTAGGTCTCCATTTGGAGCTCTTAACATTTCTTTTAAATAGCCAGGTGCTCTGTAATTAGGTGCATACATGTTTATAATAGTTACCTCTTCTGTTGAATTGATCCCTTAATCATTACATAGTGTCTTTCTTTTTTATTTTTTAACAGTTTTTATGTTAATATCTATTTTGTCTAAAATAGGATGCCTACATGAGCTCTGTTTGCTTTCTGTTAGCATGGAATATCTTGTTCCATCCTTTCACTTTCAGTCTGCATGCACCTTTGTTAGTGAGATTTGTAGGCAGCAAATAGATGGGTTTTGTTTTTAATCTATTCAGCCAGTCTGTGCCTTTTAGCGGGAGAGTTAAGGCCAAAATAGTTTTAATTATTAGATACTTATATGTAAAGATGGAAAAAAATTTGAAATCCTGTAATTCGGCTATAAAATTTATCCTAAAGAAACATGTGCATATAAAATTACATAAAATGAAAGTCTCAGAAAGCATAGTGTTAATATCTTTGTATTACAAACAAGCTAATATACATATATATGCATATAATGGTTACTGATTAATTATAAGTTGCACTAACTACCTTAATATAACTATTACGATTATGTATTCTCATAAGCTATTAATATACTAGTATTTAATAATGTTACATGGTTATAAATTCATGGACTTTGGAAAGATACATAAAGTCTATAGTTTTAGTTTGCCTCTTTGAAAAACTAAGTAACTTTTGTTTGGAACAAAAAGACTAAGGCACTTGCATAGTGTACTGTTTTTATTTCATTGCTTATTAATTCAGAGAATGGATTGATATACATTATGGACCGCTAAAATTTTTCCATTAATACTATAGATGTGGCAGTGGCTTTTTATTTTAGCTGTCTCCCTTGAAACTCTGATAATAATAAAATAAAGTAAAAATACAGAAAAAAAGAGTGCAATTTCAAATCACAATAAGCTGCATGTACCAAATAAAATAATACCTATATCCAAATTAATAGGTTCACATAGAACTGGTATGTGTTGGCTGGGGCCATGATTCAATAGGCTAATCATCCGCCTGCGGCACCAGCACACCGGGTTCTAGTCCCGGTTGGGGCGCCAGATTCTGTCCCGGTTGCCCCTCTTCCAGTCCAGCTCTCTGCTGTGGCCCAGGAAGGCAGTGGAGGATGGCCCAAGTCCTTGGGCTCTGCACCCACATGTGAGACCAGGAGAAGCACCTGGCTCCTGGCTTCGGATCAGCACGGTGCGGCCACTGGGGGGTGAACCAACGGCAAAGGAAGACCTTTCTCTCTGTCTCTCTCTCTCATTGGTCCACTCTGCTTGTCAAAAAAAAAAAAAAAAAAAAGAACTGGTATGTGCATTTTTGGCCTCAAGTAGGATGCAGATTTTTCTAATCATAGTCTTGAAAAGCTCATCTAATATACTTTTGATCTAAATGCAGCAGCACAATAGCACTTAGAAAGAAACCAAAAATGCCTTTAAATGATTTTATTTAATATAGCAAAAAGTGAGGAGGTGCCCAGGGGACAGAAGGAAATATGTAATCTACTTCATTGGTACTGACCTGAATCAGCTGAGCAAGTTATATATGCCAGGTCTTTGCATGTGTCACTCAAAGCTCTAATTCCCCAACTGAGGGTGCTTTTGCAAAATGAAGGGGAAGATGCAGCAGGAATCTCATAAATGATGGAAGTAATGGAAGAGGGTAGAAGAGACACACCTAAGGTTTCTTCTTCCTCTATCTCCTCAATCTTCTGCAGAGTTGGCTTGGATGTATCTGGTTCATTTAAAAACAAATAATAACACAAAAAGAACTAATAATAAAACAGTCAGAAACACATTTAACTGAATGCTAAACATTGGAAGAGCAATTAATCCCTGTAAAGTCTTCAGATATTACACTACACTCTTGAAGAAACTGATGATCACAAGTCAGTTCTGTGGAGAAAGTTTTTCAGACACAGTGCAGCATATTGAAGAGCAAATGATAAGCCAAACTAAGGTGATTAGATCTAATCTGATGGGCTTCAGGAAAACTACTAGACAGAAAAATGAAATCATCAATAAAGTTAAAATGAAAACGTTATCACAAAGGATGTGCATTCTTTAAAAATTTCTACAAGACAAAATGAAATTAAAAGATCAAAAAATGACGTTGGATATGAAAGAAAAATACTATACAAATAGATATAATTTATGTGCCTACGAAATAAAAAGAAACAGAATAGAAACAAATAGGAAGAAATATATACATACATGTGTAAAGAAATAACTGACACTACAAATTAAATGAAGAAACAGAGTCCCAGGAAAAATGGATACAAAATGTTTCACAGCTCCACACATCTTGATGACGTTACTAAATGTCAAGTATAATTAAATTCCTATAGAAATACAAACAGGAAAAGCAAATTAACTACATGGCAGTCTGAACTGATTTTAAGCATATAAAATTCAATGGAAAAATATGATCAACTTTTCATTAAAATTCTTACTGTCATGGCATGTGACCAATGAAATTATCACATATAAATTTAATAGATAATGTCAAATATAGATGATGCATAATTGCTTCAGTCCATGTAGGTAATCACATGTGGGGTGGGCCTATGTCACAGTTCACCTGGGCCCACTTAGTATTGCAGGTCTGAGTTGATATTTAAAGTTCCCTTTTTCCTTGTTAAACATATCCTACTTAGATAATACATTATATTATGACACTAGTAATGGTACTTAAAAATTTATGGAATTGAGCCATCTAAAAGATTTCAACAAAAATATTCAGAAATGGCCGCACAAAACTTAAAGTATCAGCTTTGTCAAGTAAAAAGTGTAGAAGTCTTACATTATACCATTAATAATACAAAAAAACTGAACAAACTGAAAATCAGGTTTTTCATGACCCCCAAGAGAACTGAGGTTCACCCTGAAATCTGTCCAGGTGAACACAGTGTGTCCCTGCCTGCAGCTCATCTGGAGTAGAAGCTGCTGGAGCCATAAACTGGTAGGCACGCTAAAATGGTAATGTTGCTGATTGACTGGATGCTGAGTGTGGATCAGCATTGCAGTGAGAAACTTGGAAGGCTGAAATTTTAATGGGCCTCATGTACTTTGATGAGTTTTTAACCTCAAGGACTCTGCATGAGGTTCTGAAGGCAGAACGTTAAGGAAATAACCCTCCTACTTCAGCAGAGGAAGAGGGAAAGTAAACATTTAGAAATATGGTGGGCTTCCTACCCACAGGGTATTTTCTAAGATTCCAGTGGATGCATGAAATAGCAGACAGTACCAGATAAATGTTAACTGAATTTTTCTCCTATATGTACTTATAAATGATACCACATAATTTGTAAACTAGGCACAGTATGAGACAATTCATAAAAAGTAATAATGGTATAAAATAATAATAAACTCTATTTATTTATTTATTTTTATTTTTGACAGGCAGAGTGGACAATAAGAGAGAGAGACAGAGAGAAAGGTCTTCCTTTGCCATTGGTTCACCCTCCAATGGCCGCCGCAGCTGGCGCACCGTGCTCATCCGATGGCAGGAGCCAGGTGCCAGGTGCTTTTCCTGGTCTCCCATGGGGTGCAGGGCCCAAGCACTTGGGCCATCCTCCACTGCACTCCCGGGCCACAGCAGAGAGCTGGCCTGGAAGAGGGGCAACCGGGACAGAAACAGGCGCCCCAACCGGGACTAGAACCCGGTGTGTCGGCGCCGCAAGGCGGAGGATTAGCCTGTTGAGCCACGGCGCCGGCCAATAAACTCTTAGAGTTATGTGAATTTAGTCTTTCTGTCTCTCTCTCTCTTAAAGTATCTGTTTTATCCACACTCTCACTTCTTACCAGAAGGTTCAATGCTGAAGTGATGAGATGAGATGAGATAAGAAGCAGGCATTTTAATGCAGTGTTGGACTACTGAGCAAGGGTGACTTGCGCACAAGCATTGTGATGCTGTGATAGTCAATCTGAAAGCCAAGATGGGGCTAAGTAACTGCTGGGAAGGTAGAATTTACAGTGTGGATACATTTGACAAAGAGCTGATTCACTTCCCAAGTGGGGTGGTCACGTTGATCAAGATTTCATCAAGCTGCTTGGAGTACTGCATGAATTCCTTTTCTATTTAGTATTTTTGGACTCAAATGACCACACAACTGAAACTGTGGAGAGTGAAATTGCAGAAAAGTGGAGGGGCTACTGTAGTCCCAGAATGTTCTCCAAAATAAAGGCCGACTCAGTGGAGGAAAAGACATTAGTCTAGCCTAATCCAACAGTTGACAGGCAAATTAATCAAATTTCAGCTGCTTCTACTCTGCCTGTCTCACCTAAAAGAAAAGAAAAGCAGACTCCAGTGAAGATCACAGCCCAAGGACACATGGCCCAAGGATCACAAGGTCTCTAAAGACTGAACTTTAATCATAATATTATACATCTTGGTGCCAGCATTGCAGTATATTGGGCTAAACTGCTGCACATATGCACTACTTCCACTCTCAACTGCTCCAGTTCCAATCCAGCTCCCTGGTAACATGCCTGGGAAAGCAGCCGAGATATTCCAGTACTTGGGTGCTTGAACCCATATGAGAGACTTGGATGAAGCTCTTGGTTCCTGGCTTCAGCTTGGCCCAACCCTAGATGTTAGGGCCATCTGGATAGTGAATCAGCACATGAAAGATCTCTCCCTCTCTTTCTCTGTAACTCTACCTATCAAATAAGTAAATAAATCTTTTTTAAAAAATATTACAAATTTCTTTCAACCACCATGTCAACAAGGCTCCAGTATAATAATAGTGGATTACATTTAAAAGCATTGCAATGTACAGGCCCCTTTTAAGAAGGAGCATATTAGGAAGATTGCAAGAAAATTATACAAGGACACAAGAGGAAATTGATACAGCTACAGAAAATATGAAACATAACCCGATTCCTAGTTATATTAACATAAAGCCTCACAGTAATGGTCTGATTCATCAGACTCACCTTGCACAAAAATATGCAAGGCACACTATATAGACCAGAAAAAAATCACAGTCTATGGAGGCAAATCAAGCATCGGAACTAGACTTTGAAAAGTTCATGGACAATGGAATTAAATTAAATGTTGATGCACAAAATTAATGATATTCATGCAAGGGGTTTCTGTAAAATATATTTCCCATTAACTTTTTGAAGCTTCTTCATATGCATGAATCTCAAAATAATTGATACCAAAAGAAACTTCTCTTCTAATTACATTTGCCAAAAACTTTTAGAAGTTCTCTCATGCTTAAGAAGTTGGTTCACGTGTTTGTGGAAGCTGACAAGTCCAAGAGCTGCAGAGCCAAAGCACAGTTCAAATCTGAAGGCTGAAAACTTCAGTAGATATCCCAAATCAAGCCCAAAGCTCAACAGCTGCTCTGGAAGCTGGAACAGCCCACGCCCCTGTTTAAAGGCTGTTAGCCAGGACAATTCTTTTATTCAGAGGGTTTGAAACCTTTTGTTCTTCACCTGAGGTCCACACACATCATGAAGGGCAGTCTGTTTGAATCAATCTGCCAATTTAAATGCTAACCTCACTGAAAAATGATCTCACAGAAATACCCAAAATAATACTGGACCAAACATCTGGTGACCCTGTGGCCTAGTCAAGTTGATAGACAAAATTAATGATCACAGATATATAACATTCCTCCAGAGAAATCTGTGGACAATTTCAGGCGGTAGTTGAATTACTTATGTTCCTTAAAAAATATTCAACACCATTTGCAGGATTATCATTGCATAATTCTCATGATCCTCACTCGTCTGAAAAAATTCTTAAGCTACTTACAAGTAAAACAAAGTTATCTCTCAAAATTAGGTGTGGAATCCCTTCAGATCTCTCAATCAAGATATCTTAGTAAGTGCAGATCTTGTGTTCTTTGATCTATACCAAAAGCCATTATGTGTTATTTATCACAAAAGGGGAGAAGAGAGTAGCTTTCTCTAGAGGGAAGACTTGATACCCTGTAGAAAGTTTTAAATAATATATTTTTAAATTTAGTTCTTCTGTTATTCCAGATAATGCTGTCACATTTTTATAGACTGCAAGCTAATTATAATAAGAGATAATATGAACAAAATCTTATAGTATTGAAAATATGACAAAGGCTCCATGCACTTTTTTATTTATTTATTTTTTACTTTTCTTTTTTTATGATTTTCACTCATTTATTTCTTTTCTTTTTATAAAGCTTTTATTTAAAGAATATAAATTTCCAAAGTACAGCTTATGGATTACAATGGCTCCCCCCCCTCAACTTCCCTCCCACCCGCTACCCTCCCCTTTCCCGCTCCCTCTCCCCTTGCATTCACATCAAAATTCATTTTCAATTCTCTTTATATACAGAAGATCAGTTTAGTACATGTTAAGTAAAGATTTCAACAGTTTGCCCTCACATAGGGACACAAAGTGAAAAATACTGTTGGAGTACTAGTTAACATATTAATTCACAATGTACAGCACATTAAGGACAGAGATCCTACATGATATTTTTTTAAAAAAATTGATTAATTATCTATGCAATTTCCAATTTAACACCAAGTTTTTTTTTCATTTTCAATTATCTTTATATACAGAAGATCAATTCAGTATATACTAAGTAAAGATTTCATCAGTTTTCACCCACACAGAAACACAAAGTGTAAAAAAATACGGTTTCAGTACTAGTTATAGCATTACTTCACATGGGACAACGCATTAAGGACAGATCCCTCATGAGATGTAAATACACAGTGACTCCTGATGTTGATTTAACAATTTTTTTTTTGACAGGCAGAGTGGACAGTGAGAGAGAGAGACAGAGAGAAAGGTCTTCCTTTGAGTTGGTTCACCCTCCAATGGCCGCCGTGGCCGGCGCGCTGCGGCCGGCGCACCGCGCTCGTCCGATGGCAGGAGCCAGGTGACAGGTGCTTTTCCTGGTCTCCCATGGGGTGCAGGGCCCAAGCACTTGGGCCATCCTCCCCTGCACTCCTGGGCCACAGCAGAGGGCTGGCCTGGAAGAGGGGCAACCGGGACAGAATCCGGCGCCCCGACCGGGACTAGAACCCGGTGTGCCGGCACCGCAAGGCAGAGGATTAGCCTGTTGAGCCACAGCGCCGGCCCTGATTTATCAATTTGACACTCCTATTTATGGTGTCAGTAATCTCACTAGTCTCTAGTCATGAGTTGCCAAGGCTATGGAAGCCTTTAAGGTTTGCGGACTTCGATCTTATTCCAACAGGGTCATAGTCAAAGTGGAAGTTCTCTCCTCCCTTCAGAGAAAGGTACCTCCTTCTTTGATGGCCCTGTTCTTTCCACTGGGATCTCACTCGCAGAGACTTTCATTTAGGTCTTCTTTTTTTTTTCCAGAGTGTCCTGGATTTCCATGCCTAAAATATTCTCATGGGCTCTTGATCCAGATCTGAATGCCTTAAGGGCTGATTCTGAGGCCAGAGTGCTATTTAGGACATCTGCCATTCACAATAGCTAAGACCTGGAACCAACCCAAATGCCCATCAACAGTAGACTGGATAAAGAAATTATGGGACAAGTACTCTATAGAATTCTATGCAGCAGTCAGAAACAATGAAATCCGGTCATTTGCAACAAGATGGAAGAATCTGGAAAACATCATGCTGAGTGAATTAAGCCAGTCCCAAAGGGACAAATATCATATGTTCTCCCTGATCAGTGACAACTAACTGAGCACCAAAGGGGAAACCTCTTGAAGTGAAATGGACACTATGAGAAACAGTGACTTGATCAGCTTTTGTGCTGGCTGTTGTTGTACAATGTAATATTTTATCCATTTTAGTATTTTTTTTTATTCTAGTACTAGTGGTTGAACTCTGTAATTAACACACAATTATTCTTAGGTGTTTAAATTTTAACTGAAAAGTGATCCCTGTGAAATATAAGTGTGGGAATAAGAGAGGGAGGAGATGTACAATTTGGGACATGCTCAATCGGACTTTCCCCAAATGATGGAGTTAGAATCGTGCCAGCAGATTCCAATACAATCCCATCAAGGTGGCATGTACCAAGGCCATCTCACTGTTCCAAGTGATCAATTTCAGTTCACAATTGATCACACTGATAGGTCTAAGAGTCAAAGGGATCGCACAAGCAAGACTAGTGTCTGCTAATACTAACTGATATAATCAAAAAGTGAGAGAATGATCCAACATGGGAAGCGAGATACACAGCAGACTCATAGAATGGCAGATGTCCATGCACTTTTTTATAACCATGCTTACCACAGGTGATAGCAAAATAATGAAGGAGAGGAATAAATAACTAGTAAATATTTCTTCCTCATTTCTCACATTTTCACAACACAAATAAGAAAAAATTTGAAAATGGAATATTACACGATCTCTCTCGCTAACAAAATAGCAGTCAACCTGTGCCTATGGATTTCGTACTGGTTAGTCTTTAAAGCAACTTTCTGAGGTAGTTAACCATATTTTATTTAACTGATGAGGAAACTGAGGGTCAAGGAAGAGGCACACTATAGCCATTTTTAGTGAGGGAGTCAGAATGTAGTGTTGGTCTCCTGTCTCTTAAACTATTTTCTGTTATTCCCAATAACTCCTCCTTCCCTCATAAGATGTATTCTATCTACTTAGTAAAAATCTTTTAATCATATTATTTCATATAACTTGGACATCAAATGACACTTTACATAATATTAACAATATCATATCATGTCATCAAAGTTCCTGAAGTTTATCATTGGGATTTATAAAAGTGTCCTCAAAAACTCAGCTAAATGTACATGAGATTATTCTGTTCTGAAAGTTTTTCTCAGATGAGTATTCCAGATTTCTTACTATTTACTATACAGCATATCTCCTCAGTCCTTATTCATAGGAAATTTAGAAGAGTAAATCTTGTTGGTTTCTGTTTATTGAAAACCATCTTCAGCACCAGTAGCATGCATGTATTCATTGCACAATATATGCTAGTACTTCTTTGAAAGGAAAAATAAAATTGAAATCAGGCTTGGTTCCACATATCAAAGAATCATGCTGTATGCTACTATGTATTTTACCTTAGTGAGATTTGGCATCAGAGGCCACACAAAAGAGTCATCTCACAGCCATCCCTGCCAAGGAATTAGCATTGAGAATCTGGTACCAGATGTCAGTTAGGTGCCCCTGCCTGTCTGACTGTAGACTGTGATCTCATTTTATGTGCTATTCTAATATCTTTGCTTTCTTGTTGTTCAGCAGTAAAACCTGTGGAGAACTGGAAAGAAATATTATTTCCTGTAGTTCACCATCTGTGGACCAAGCTTTTTTTTTATTTTTTTTTCTTGTGATGCTATGAGATGCCTATACCATTCAATTTCAGCCTACACCATTTTTGTTTATCTTTGATTTGTAATTTGTTCAGGGTACAGGTGCACATCAATTCAAATTCAATTTGCAAAACGAAAAACAGAAGAATATAAAATGTAGGCAAAAATGTTTAGTAAGTGAAGTAAAAGGATCATACAGCTTTTGTTTGTGGGTCAAAATCTCTAAAAATATTAAAGTGACTGGGAGAACATAACATGAATATGGAACAATGCATTGAAATTATTATTTGTTAGTCCAGTTTCAAAATGAGAAGATACATGCCAAGACAGGGATCAAAACACAGCTTTATAAAAATTAACAAATACACAGCCAAAAGTGCCAGAGCAACAGTTAGTTTGTCACATGAAAACAACTGGGGTACTACATTTCAGGTGAAGCAAGTCACAGGACAGCAATGAGAATTTTAAACTTCTGCTGCTTATACAGAGAACCAGATTAATTGATTGGGTACTTGGCTCATGAATCATTTTGTTATATCATGTTCAACTGATAATCAGCTTTATCAATACCTATACCTATATTTATTACAACTTACCAAGCACATTTTAAAAATACATTTGAATGAATCTATATATGAGATAATTAGGGAGTCTTACTATATGAAATTATACTAATTTTTAATGTTGATGAATATTCACTTAAAAATAGTTGTAATGGCCAGTGCCGTGGCTCAATAGTCTAATCCTCCACCTGCGGCGCTGGCACCCTGTGTTCTAGTCCCGGTCTAGGCACCGGATTCTGTCCCAGTTGCTCCTCTTTCAGTTCAGCTCTCTGCTGTGGCCCGAGAGTGCAGTAGAGGATGGCCCAGATCCTTGGGCCCTGCACCCACATGGGAGACCAGGAGGAAGCATCTGGCTCCTGGATTGGGATCAGCGCAGGATGCCAGCCACAATGCGCAGGCTGTAGTGGCCACCTGGGGGGTGAACCAACAGAAAAAAAGAAGACCTTTCTCTCTGTCTCTCTCTCTCTCACTATCTAACTGTGCCTGTCAAAAAAAATTGTAATAAAATATTCACAAATTGTAAATACATTTTAAAAAAGGATACATTAAATTTAATTGTGTTTAACTTAACGAATGCCAACTCCTTTGATATTCTTAAAATCCATTGGCATTTTCTTTAAATTAAATGGCTCAGGGCTTATTAATTAATTGTTTCCTCAAATTGCTTAATTTAACTTCATAAGAGTTACCTATTTAGTTAGATTGTGTGTAACATAGAATGTTCTTAGTAAATAACAATCTAAATATTAACCATATGAAAGAATGATTAAATTAGTCTACAAATGTATAAAGGAAAGGAAACAGTTCTCAACTCCATCTAATATTAGGGCTGTGTTGGCACATAGTAAGAATAAGTAGGCAAGTTCCACAATTCCCATAGCACCTGTAGCATGTTGATGTGGATATTTCCATTCTTGGTAATCACAGTTTACATATGTGTGCATACACACATATACATAAATTGGGATGAGAAAAATGGAACTAAGTCTGTTATATATGACTCAAAGCTAATTTTCTTTATTAATTTAATCATAAAATTTTTATTTCTGAGGCCAGAATAGTAGCACAGCAAGTAAGCTCCTGTGTGGGATGCCAAAATCACATACCAGAGTGCTGGTTCCTTGTGGCTGCCCTATTCTCCGTCCAGCTCACCACTATGCAGCTTGGAGAGCATGAGAGGATGGCCCAAATACTTGGGTCCCTACTACCCAAACAAGGGACCTCGATGGGTTTCCAGGATCCGCCCAGCCTTAGCCAGTGTGGCCATTTGGGGATTGCATCAGCAGATGGAAGCTTGCTCTCTCTCTCTCTCTCTCTCTCTCTCTCTTTCTCTCTCATCTCTATCTCTATCTCTATCTCTATATCTCTCTATCTCCTCTATCTCTATCTCTTTCAAATAAAAAAATAGATCTTTTAAAAAAAGAAATAAAATTTCCATTCCAAAGTTAGTATCCCTCCCAAAAATCTGCCCATATAATGTATTTACAAATACTGAATATATTATAGTAAATAGCACTCCACATAAATAAGTAAGCTCTCATAGAAGAGAAATTCTTGGTATCCAAAGAAGAGAAAATTGCCACCTCAGTGATATAATGAATCTTAGACCACAATTAATTCTGAGTTCTTGCAGATCTTAATAAGAGGATTACGCACATTACAGATATTCATGGAGAGTGAGTATGTCTTTGAGCTCTCACTAGAATTTTTTTTACATGGAATAAGAAAATTTCAAACTGGTTAATGGACCTGGCTTGATACCCATGCAAAGTCCCTCTTAGAATAGACGAAAATCAACACAAAAGGAGTTTACCCTCAAACCAGACATCTCAAGATCACTTTGGAAATGTCTTTCTCAATAATAAATTAAAAGTTATTAAATACACTGGGAGTAAATTGTCTTTAAAAATAAGAAAAATAAAAAACAAAGTTAACCTTACTATTATCGTTAGACATGCAGGACTCCTCATGTATGGGACACATAATAACTGTTTACAATATTTTAAAAAATACAAAAGTCTGCCTAGAACTTGTCGATGTTAAAAATGTGCTCCAAAAATAAAACAAGAAAATTTAAAGGAAAATTAAAGAGAGAATCTGTAAATATAAACATTACAGTTAAGATCTTATAAAAAGAAAATTAAGATTTTAGTGTCAAGTAATGCATATATAATGAAATAATTAGAAAACTGAAAAATCTCATGAAATTACTCAGGATATACCACAGAGATATATAAAGGTAGAGAATATGTAATAGAAATCAAGAATGATTGAAATAAATGGCTTAACATATATGTCATTTTGTTTTCCATAGTCCAGTGTAGAGCAATTAAAGGAGACACAGTATCAAAAGAAAATGGCTGAGAGTTTATAGACCTGAGGAAATATATGAACCCTTAATGCAATAATCATTGCAAATCTATAGAACAATGTATACAGTGGCAGAACAGTAATAGGAAAATAATGTGAAAAGGAACCATTTAACTTCATGGAGAAGAGAATCAGACAGCAGTCATTGGCCCCAATTATGAATTTCCCCTATTAAATACCCAAACTGAATTCAGTTTTGCTCAGCTCCTGCACCAGTCCTGGTTCTGCTTTGAGGGAATACCGACTGCTCTTACTCCTTGGTATCTTTGATACTAGTCAAGTATCCCAGGAAATGGCTTCCTTGGTGCCAAGTATTTAATGTGCATGAATGTTCTTCCTGAGTATCCTGGTGAAGATCTGTGGGTTACCTTAGAGGCTGAATAATCAGTTTTGACTCTCCCTGGGGTTGTCAGGAAAACAGGTTTTGTAGGGGAAGACAAAAATACTTAATACATTACCACTGGACTTATTCTTAGTTTTACAACCTAAAACTCTTGCAGGAAAACACTTGTTCTAGAGTTGAATATTCTGCCAAGGCTGCCTCTTCAGAGATACTTTTAGGAATTATACCTACTTGGTGCACAGATTAATGGGTTTCTACAAGATGCCATCAATATATATTGCACAGCATAAGCAGCGGGTGTGAGGACTTCCCAATTCTCATTTGGCAACAGTAAACCTTAAGATATTTTGCATTGTGTCCCAATTTAGCTGAATAGTATATATTAAGTAATTAGGAGGCAATGGTAAAATAAAATCATTGCAAGAAAGATGAAAATAAACCAGGATATTTTCTGTAAGTATTATGCACAAGTAAATTCTGAGTCTATTTACAAAATTTGAGGAAAAAAAAAAAAACTACCTAGGTGTCCTAGGTGTCCTTCTGTCAGAATTGATTGAACTTTCTCAAACACCATTAATGTTGGCAAGAGAAGTTACCCTTATGATAGACTGATTGATTTATAGCAAAAAAAAACTTTCAAGTCTATGCATCATTCACTCATCCTTAAAAAAAAAAAAGTGGCTCAGTTAAATTTCTTAGGCAAAATGTCTGATAGTAGCTTGTGGGTATGATAAAACTGGGCTTCTAGTCCTAGCTTTACTGTTGTCTTAACTGTGTGTGTGAAAATGCGTTTAATTCCTACTTGTAAAATAGAACTTGTGGTTCAGTATTGCTTTATGGAATTAAGCTGACAATGCAGGTCCTGGAGTATGCTTTGAACTAGGAGATCTCATGGTAATATTGAGTAGAATTTTCTTTCTTAAGGCCAAGAGAACGATTTTCTTTAAGCCAATGGAGGAAAGCCTAATCGTGTATACCTAGGTGAGAATAAATAAACAGAAGGAAGTCTCACTAATGAGTACTGTGATATGCCATTGTCTCATTCCTCCAGTTGTAAAGAGAGCTGTCTCAAAGTTTTAGAATTCTACCCAAAAGGGTAAGATCTATAAACCAAAGCCTATTGTATTAAATAACTTGAAGAAGAGTAAATATTGGGAAGGATATTAAATATCAGAAGGACATTCAGTAAAAGCATCTCTGTCAAAATATTTCTCTAAGTGTATGCCCAAAAAGCAGAAAATTAAGTACAGGAAATTCTTCCTCTGGGGACTGGAGCAGGTTAGGGTGGCAACCAGGGAGCCATTGAACCTTGGTGACCCTCGGTGGAGCTCTGAAGTCCAAGTGCCTGGCAAGATGGACAAGCAGCTCAGGATCATGGCCAGGGCCAGCATGGGCCAGTGGTGTGACCGACTGTCACAGATGTCAGGAACCTCAGGGGACATTGGTGTGACAGTGGCCCAGGTGCTGGTCCGGCATGGCTTGAAGGTGGTGGATTGTGCTTACACAAGGGACAAATCTAGGAACTGGCCACAGAATTTTAAGAGGGCGGACTATGCTACGACTTTGATCTCCTACAAATGAGAGCAGTCCAATGAGCAGAACATTGTTGCTGGGTTCTTAGCTAGCTGCTCTCAGCACAGCAGTGTGCTAATCTCCATCAAGAATGGCAGCTTGGCCTGGCTTGATACCTTATTCTCAGGCAGCATCTGTGGCCGGAAGGACATGTTCAGTGTCATCATGCCCACCGTGAGCATCTGCACCTGAGAAGCCTACTGGTCCATGAAGGAGTGCAGCATGGATGATGGATGGCACAGTGTGCCTGGCCACCAAGTGGTACCCTAGTCCCTGGTCCAATTTCTGTGATGCCCAAGGCAAGAGCTGCAGGAGGCCCAGAACCACATCTGAGCCTCCTGTATCTCTTCAGGCTTGGTGAAGACACAGTTCACCTTGAAGCCCCATGACAAGGACCCTGAGAAAGCAGCTGTCACCTATATGCCCATCAAGTGTCTCAAAGCCAAGGAAGCAGCTGAGGCTATCAGCTACATCCTCAGCTCCCTCCAAACATCCATATAAGAGACATCCAGATAAGATCACAGGACAGGTGACCTAAAGTCCTGCAGGGAACTCCTCCCTCCCCACCCCTCAAGGCTTGGCTCCTGACTCTGCATTTTAGATATTGATTGCAGCACCCCTGGGTCCCATTCTTGTCCCCAGAATCCTCAAGAGCTAAAAAAAATTGTTGGATGGGCCAACATTGTGTAATAGAGGGTGAAACTGTGGCCTGAAGTGCTGGCATCCCATAGGTGTGCTGGTTCATGTCCTGGCTGCTGCATTTCCAATCCAGCTCCTTGCTAATGCACCTGGGAAATCAACTGAGACTAGCCCAAGTGCTTGGGCCCCTGCACCCATGTGAGAGACCTGGTAGAAGCTCCTGGCTTCCAACCTCAGATCCAGCCAGCTCTGGCCACTGCAACCACTTGGGCGAGTGAACCAGTGTATGGAAAATCTCTCTCTCTCTCTCTCTCTCTCTCTCTCTCTCTCTCTCTCTCTCTCCAACTCTGCCTTTCATATAAAATAAATAAATCTTTAAAATAGTTTTAAGAAAGAAAATTTGTTGGAGGATTTTGTTTCATCTTGTCAAATTGTGCCCTTTGCAAACGTGACAAATGGGCTGGAGAGAGGAGGTGATTTCATTGATGTTTTCCTGTCAATTGTTCTCTGTCCCTGCCTTTGGCTCCTTAGCCTTTGCTCACCTCAGTTTCTTCCTTTGATCTGGGAAAGGGGCTGTGGTCCAAAGAGGGGCTGCCTCCTATCTTCCTGCCCTCCAGCCTGTGCCCTTCAGGTGGGGTCATTGCTTACCTCTGCTTATGGCTGCAGAATATAGGAGCCTGGCTCCCAGTGTGACCATGAACGCAAAAAGAAAGAGAGAAAGAGAGGGAGGGAGAGAGAGAGAGAGAGAAAGAAAGAATGAAAGAGAAAGAGAGAGAGAGAGAGAGGGAGTGGGAGAGGGGGAAAGGGGGAGAGGAGGGAGAGAAGGAGGAAGAGAAGGAGGGAGAGAGAAGGAAAGAATGTTTCCTCTTCATAAGCAAGACTTACAACAAGCTATTTTTTAAGGATTTATTTTATGTGAAAGCAGAGGATTATGGAATTTGTCCCCTCCCGTAGAGTTTATCACAATGCAAATAGGGTCCAGTTATAACAGTGGGTTTCAGCTGAAAGAGCTGGAAAACACAGATTGATGTTGGGAGTACTTAAGGGAGCTCAAAATTAAGAGAGAAGAAAAAGCTTCTTAGAATAATTTGAAGATTTGAGCACCTATAACAACAACAGCCATTAAACACAGCTCAACTTCTAGCTAGTTTAATATAAATTTTCCTGCTAAACTCTTTTTTAATGATTTAGTTATTTATTTGAAAATCAGAGTTACAGAGAGAAAAGAAGAGACAGAGATCTTCCATCTGCTGGTTCACTCCTCGTATGGCCACAATGGCCAGGGCTAGGCCAGGCTGAAGCCAGGAAGCAGGAACTTTATCCGGGTCTCCTATGTGTGTGCAGGGGCCCAAGCATTTCATCCCCCACTGTTCTTCCCATGTCGTTAGGAGCTGGGTCAGAAGCGGAAGAACTGGATCAACACAGTGCCCAAATGGGATGCAGGGGTCACAGGGAACAGCTTTTCCCACTACTGCTGTGCCATAACACCAGCTTTTCTGCTAAATTCTTATTTACTCCCATTCTTATTATTTAATATATATTTCACATTCAATTAGTGTGACTTGCATAATATTTTTAAATATAATTTCTAAGACAACTTCTTTGCAATCAAAACCTGTGGTCACAATATGGGCAACAGAAGATAGAACATAGCTTAAAAGTATTCTACCATGCTTCTATTTGGTCATCTCAATGGCTTCTTCTTTGTTAATTTGTTCTTTTTGTTTTCATTAATAATTTGAGCACTTTGGCTGAGTCACTTTCCATATGCCATATTTAAAAACATTCTTTATTGTCTTAGATCCAACTCACATGTATTTGTGCTGTGGCACTTGAAGTTGAGGCAGTACATGACCTTGGTCACTACATTACAGGCTGCTGTTCTTATACAATGTGGCAACTGGTAAGACTTGCCTCTTATTTTTAGGAGATCACATGTTATGAGCATTTTTAGGTGGCAATTTTTAGCATTGATTTACTTTGAATGGGACATATTCTTTGTTGGATTGGTGTGCAAAGTTTCGCTGCAGAAATTCTAGTCATGCTTTCTGCCTTCTTTGGATTTAGAAAGGAGCAGACAGAAATGCAATAGAAATTCATTATGCTGAAATCTATGTGCATGAACAATAGTTCTAACAGCCTGAATAAGAATTCTATATTTATGTCTGAATTTATAAATATGGAGATTTTGAAGAAAGATCATAGATTCACAATTGTCAAAATAGCTCTAGGCCAACTATGTCCCACATTTATATATCTCACAAATAAAAGCAAACTAGAAAATTCATGTATCAATCAATCACTGTTTATTGAGTCTTTCCCCTTTGCATTGTTCTGTGCATGTATCTTACAGCTGTAGGTTTATTGAGTGATGTGGATCATTGAACAATCAATATGGCTGGAGCAATATTTATCAGTCATAAAAGCTGCTGGGCCACACAAATAGTTGTCTGTGCTTATCCAGGAGGTGCGCAGTTCTCCCTATAAACTGCATGAGGACATGGCTTCTATCTAAATTATTTAAATAATTAGGAAACAAGAAATTTCTTAAAACTCAGGTTATTTAGGTAAATCTGGACAAAGAGCCATTTATGCAGTATATGTAACATAAATAGAAGTTTATTAGAATATTAATAAATGCATCTACTTAGATTATATTCTCAAAGCCTTTCTCTGGGTCTCAGCATTTGCTACAGCAGGTTAAGCAGCTGCTTACAATGCCAGCTTCTGAAAGTGCGGAGGTGCTCCAGCCCCAGATGTTTTTCTCCCATCCAGCTTTCTGCTAATGCATACAGGAAGGTAGTGCAAGATGACCAAGTGCTTGGGCCTTTGCCACCCTTGTGGGAGACTGAATGCAGTTCTTAGTTCCTGGTTTCATCATGGCCCAGACCTGGCTTTTGTGGCCATTTGTCGAGTGAATCAGCAGATGGAAGATCCATGTGGCGCTCTCTCTCTCTCTCTCTCTCTCTCTGTTGTTTTGTCTTTCAAATAAAGAAATAAGTAAATAAATATTTTTAAAATCAAAACATTTTTTAAATCTCTCTCCCTCTCTCTCTCCCCCTTCTCCCCTCCCATCCTGTCTTCTTCCCCCCACCCAACCTTTTACTGGTTTTATTTTTGTTGTAAAAAATCATATAAATCAGGATAGCAACTCTATACATTACTGAAAATACACGGCAGCAGAATGGATGATAAGAAGAAACCTGAGGAATATTTTGGAAGAATAGAACAAGACCAATATGATTATTTTATTTAATCCTGAATTAATAGCACCAAACGGAAGACTGCCAACTGGCTTTCCAAAGAGTTTAATAGAACTGTGAGTTTCCACCAACCACAGCTTGACCTTAACCTAAGATCCTTTGGTTCAGTTGATGGAAGAGTAGAGAGATAATGAGAGACCAGGGAGTTCACAGAAGTCGCTTCTGCTACAACAGCACAAAACCAGTGTTCAGAAAACCCTCTGCAGGCTGCTTTCACCAAAGATCACGCATCAAATGTTTGATTATCTCTTTCTTCCTTTGTGGAAAGTAAGCAAGGCAGAGAAAAGAGCTGTGACAAAAGCATGCCTGGTTCTCACCCTGTGCTCTCGCTCATTCTCTCTATTCTGTATAGGATCACTAGAGATGTGAAAATTGGTGGACTAAGCAAAAAGGTTTCCCTTCAAATAAAGATTATGAAATGAATTTGTCTTCTTGTAACACATTTGGAAGAAAACATATAATATCCATTGTGATTTCTGTCTGAATGTTTTAAATATGCAAATAGCAGAATAAAAGAACATTCTGATATCCCAGGGATATATTTTATTTATGTCATTTTCCTTTGGAAATAATCATCTTAAAATAGACATTTGTCTATGTTCAGAGTTTTTTTTTAAAAAAACTTATTTTTAGACTGAAATCAAAATGGATATTAGGTGTTTTCTTCTAAATGTGTTATAAGAAACAACTGCTCAGATTATTTTTTGAAGCCAGTGATTGTTTATTCATGTGTATTGTGGGGAATGTCTGACATCAGTCATATCACTTTATTTCAGCAATTCCTCTTTTCTTTAAACCCATAATGCTTCTTTAATGGTGGTTCTCACTGAGTATCAGTCATGTTCAAGACCTGATTGTGCCATGGCCAGTGCCACAGCTCACTAGGCTAATCCTCCTCCTGTAGTGCCAGCACACAGGGTTCTAGTCCTGGTTGAGGAGCCCGATTCTGTCCTGCTTGCTCCTCTTCCAGTCTAGCTCTCTGCTGTGGCCCAGGAAGGCAGTGGAGGATGGCCCAAGTGCTTGGGTCCTGCACCTGCATGGGAGACCAGGAAAGGAACCTGGCTCCTGGCTTCGGATTGGCAAAGTGTTCCAGCTGTAGCGGCCATTGCGGGGTGAACCAATGGAAGGAGGACCTTTCTCACTGTCTAGCTCTGCCTGTCAAAAAAAAAATCTGGTTGTGTGCAAAAAACTGTTTAAAGACAACACGGGTGTGGTAACCAAGATACAAGAACCTGGATTTTCAGGGGATTGAGAAAACCTATTAAAATAAAATTTGTGAAATTATGTAAGGCAATCAAGATAAAGGAAAAATAAAATTTAAAAAGATTGAGAATGACAACAGCATGAAATTTTGTTCCCAGTCTGACCTTATGAAAAGAAAATGCTACTTATAATACTGCTGATTCTGAAAAACAATTTTGTCAGGTGGGCCTTCACAAACTAAATATTCACTTAGGAGCTTCCTGAGCTAATAGGAACAATAGTACAGAATTTACTGGGATCGTGTTTCTCGATAGACCCAGCAATGCAGTGTTGGCAAGAAATCAATATTGCCAATGCACAAGAACTGTGTGAGATACTAGTTTGGGAAATCTTGGAAATACCTTCAGAGATTCCTCAGGAGGCTAAAGTCTTACCTAATGAGAGAGTTCAATGCCAATTGAATTTGAGAATTAAGATTAAAAAGACCCCCCTTCTTTCCAGACTGAAAGTGATGCTGAGAATATTTGGGACCCTTCTATTTCAAAGTATAACATAGGGGTCAGCACTGTGGCATAGTAGGTTAAGCCTCCACCTGTGATGCCAGAATCACATATGAGAGCTGGTTCATATCCCGGCTACTGCACATCTGATCCAGCTCCCTGCTGCTAGCCTGGGAAACCAGGAAAAGATGGCCTAAGTGCTTGGGTCCCTGCATCTATGTGGGAGACGGGAAGAACCTCCTGGCTCTAGGCTTTAGATTGGCATAGCTCCAGCCCTTGAGTCATTTGGGGAGTGAACCAGTGGATGGCAGAACTCTCTCCCTGTCTTTCCATCTCTCTGTCTGCAACTCTGCCTCTCAGATAAATAAATAAATAAATTGTGTTTAACAAAGTGTAACATATATTGCAGTCATATGGCTTTCTATCTACAATTAACAATGCCTGAATCAAGCAGTAAGTGGGAATGAAAGAATCTTTGGTCAGACCCATCCCATTCATCAGACTGAATGTACATTCAGATCACCTAAGTCCTCATTTCCTCCTCATTGAGCAATGCTTTATATTCTAATTTCCATAAATTATACATTTATCTATGGAAATTATTCTTTGTCTTTTTACTTTTGAAGCATTTATGACTTTAACCTTATCAAAATACCATCTTGCCTTCACTATATCTTATCTATGAAACAATGTCTATTTAATGTTTTCTTTAATTGGGATAAAATATACTAAACATAAAATTTATAATTTTGGCATTTTTGGTATCTACTTTAGTGGCACTAAGTACATTCATATTGTATCCCAGCCATCCCTACTAACAATCTCCAAAAATTTGTCTTGGCAAATGAAACTCTACACCCTTTAAATAGCAATTCCCCATTTACCTTTAATGCCAAACCCTTGGAAATCAGCATTATACTTCAAAAACTCTATAAATTTGAATATCCCAGATACCTCAGATATCTTTGGAGTTATAAAAGTATTTGTCATTTTGTGTATGAGTTATTGCACTTAGCATCTCTTCAGAGTTCATCTATGTTGCAGTACGTGTCAGAATTTATTCCACTTTTTTATTCATTCATTAATTTAAAAGACAGACAGAGTCTGTCTTATATGCTGACTTGCTTCACAAATTACTGCAATGGCAGGGTGTGGGCTGGGGTGAAGCCAGGAGCCAGGAACTCTATCCAGGTCTCCTAGTCAGTGGCAGGAACCTAATTACTGTAGACATCCCAGCTTTCTCCCAGGTCTCATTAGCAGAAAGCTAAAGTCAGGAGTGGAGCTGGTTATCAAACCTGACACTCCTGTGTGGGAAATGGGCATCTCAACAGACATGGTAGCTGCTAGGATAAAAGCCCATCCCTAATTCCTTTTCAAAACTCAGTATATACTCAATCTGTATATCATCCATTCACTCATTGGTAAGTATTTGAATTCTTTCCATTTCTGGACTTGTATGAATAATGCTACTGTTAGCATTTTTGTACAGACATCTACTAGAATTTCTGCTTTCTGTTCTTTTGGGTATACTCTCAGAAGTGTAATTGATGGATGAAATGGTAATTCAGTGTTTAATTTTTAGAGAAATTGCAATACTGATTTTCACAGTGACACCACCATTTTATATCCCCTCCAGAACTTTACAAGGGTTCTAATTCGTCCAAATCCTCATCAACAACTATTGTTTTTCAGTGGTTTTAATTTTTTTAAAAAATAATTAGCCATCCCTCTCAGTTTCTGCCTCAGACAACGCCAGCCTTCTGTGTCATCTATCCTCTTTGCTTCCCTCTTCTACATTTTCCTCAGCACAACAAAAGGATCATAGCTTGGTTCCCTTATGAGAAAGGAATAGAAGTGAGTGAGAACAGTAATTCTTTTTTCAAAATATTTATTTATTTATTCAAAAGTCAGAGCTGCACACAAAGAAAGGAGAGGCAGAGAAAGAGAGAGAGAGAGAGAGAGAGAAAGATAGAGGGAGACGTCTTCCATCACTGATTCACTCCCTAGATGGCTGCAATGGCTGGAACAGCACCAATCTGAAGCCAGGAGCCAGGAGTTTCTTCCAGGTCTCCCAAGTAGGTGCAGGGGCCCAAGGACTTGGGCCATCTTCCACTGCTTTCCCAGGCCACAGCAAAGAGCTGGATCCAAAGTGGAGCAGCTGGGACTCAAACCGGCACACATAGGGGATGCTGGCACTGCAGGCAGCGGCTTTACTGGCTACACCACAGTGCTGGCCCTGAGAACAATAATTCTTAATAGACTTTGTTATACACTTTACGAGAATACATAACATTCATGCAAAACTCATATGTAACATAATTAAATAATGATAAACCACTTACATAGCCAAACATTAATAGTATCTTTGATGTTCTATTGGCACTGCTTCCACCCTTTTACCAAAGTTACCACCTTTATAAGTGGGTAACTTTGCTTTATATGTTCAAAACACAGTCAGATACCATGTCACCTAGTAGACAGATATATTTTAAAATCTTGAAATAGCAATAATAAGCCAAGATTTAGAAAATAGGATCTCTCACATACCACAGCAGAGTACATTCTGTTAAGGCCATTTGTAAGACAATTTGATGTTAATTCATACAGGAGGTATGCCCTGTGCAGTCTGGAAGCTTCCTTCATCAAACTTGCACACTTGTACACCAGGAGACATACACCAGCAGAATGCTCAGAGCAGGACCATTACTGGTGCAACACATAGAAAAAATGTTTGCTAGCAGAGAATTATAAATAAAACTTAAAAAGAAAAAAAATGAAGGATAAAACAAAAAAGCATAGAAGTATAATAAACTGGAAGAATTTCAACTTTAGATATCAAAATGTGTATTTCAAATTCCTAATAGTGTTAGAAAAAGAATATTGCTACATGAAATATATGCGATTTTATTACAGAGGATATAAAATGCAAAAACTGTACCAAAATCATATGATAGATATCACTCATGCTCATTGTACCCTGGTTATCCTGTATCTCTCAGCTTATACACGATCTTGATTACCTGGAGTCAGGTGAACACATCTGGTTGGTTTCAAACAAACATACACACACACACACACACACACACACAAATAAACACAGTGAAAAAGATCCTAAATTGAGCATTGCTTCCACATCAACTGCAATGTAAGAAACCATGGATCACAGAAGCCGCATCTTCAAGTTGGCAAAACCTCTTTTTTCTTGGCAACCAGTGTGACTTGGTGGATAGAGCTTCTATGATCAATAAGGGATATATACTTTGAATGGGAAGTAACACTTTGATGTGTTAAGAAAATAAGACTAGGAGTTGCTTATTGCATCAGTTTAGCTTGTACAACTATTGTATTTCACATGATATTCTCTATATATCATTCTAAAGAATTGTTATTTTTCATCTCACATTTAAGACATTGAAGCATTTGGATTTGCATTTGCATTTAATGATAGGGTGTAAGGTAATGATCCATAATTATTTTCTCCAGATGGATAGTCAGTTCTTCTGGCACCATTTATTAAAGAGTCAATTATTTTTCCATTAATTTGCCATGCCAAAGCAATTCATAATGCCAAACTGTCATATATCAGATTTCTTAAAATCTAATATGAACTCTATTTCATTGTTTTTTTTTTCTACCTCTATGTCAATATCAGTTAACTTAATATTTAGAGCTTTATAGTAGATCTTGCAACATGAAAGAACAAATCGTCCTGCCAGTTTCTTCTTGTTTAGGAGAATATTGTCTTATTTTCTTTTGCTCTTTCTGATAAATTTTGGAATTAGCCTTTTAAGTACTCATATAAATACAAATTCTGTCTATCATTTAGAATAGGACTGACACATTTATGATAATATTAATCATGTTAATCTCTTCATTTATTTAGGTTTTCTTCAGTAAATGTCAATAAATATTTGTATTCATCACAACACTGACAAATATTTTATGTTATTTTTTCTAGGTAACATTCTAGAAATATGCTTTGGTAAGCAATATATTGTATGTGTGTGCATCATTAAATAGTTCATTTTTATTCCATATAAATATACTCACATTTTCTCTTTAATATTAAACTTCTTAAAAGCATTTTTTAAATATGGTATTCATTTAGGGGCTGGTGCTGTGGTTCAGTGGGTTAAAGCCTGGGCCTGATGCGCCTGCATCCCATATGAGTGCTGGTTTGGTCCTGGCTGTATCACTTCCAATCTGGCTCCCTGCTGATGCACCTGGGAGAGCAGTGGAGGATGGCCCAAGTCCTTTGGCCCTTGCACCAATATGGGAGACCCGGAAGAAGCTCCCAGCTCCAGATTGGCTCAGCTCTGGCTGTTGCAGACATTTGCTGGGTTAACCAGTATAGTCTGGATGGTTAGCAGGTGCTGGCCACCCACTTATAACTGTGAGGCCCTCTCATCCCCTCACCCTATCACAGGCTCCAGAACTCGTACTGCCAAGGCAAAGCACTCACAAGCAGCTGGCTCTTGGAACACCCTTGCTGTCTCTGTGGATGAGGCAGGCTTACTGGCTGAGAATGGATCCTCTGTACCCCTTGACTGTGGGAGCCTTATAGACTGTTACTTGAGGGGAATTACGAGACCATGATAGGACATGGGGTATAGCTGGGTCTCTCTGCAATTGTTTTGTCTGGTTTCAGAGACTGAGTTCTCTGATTACCTGGGGTGGGTCATTGCAGAGACTTCCATACCCATACTGATAATTGCAAGATCCTTTGTGTTGTTTAAGTGCATGGATGAGGGGCCGGTGCTCTGGCTCACTTGGTTAATCCTCCACCTGCAGTCCTGGCATCCCATATGGGCACTGGGTTCTAGTCCTGGTTACTCCTCTTCCAGTCCAGTTCTCTGCTGTGGCTTGGCAAGGCAGTGGAGGATGGTCCAAGTGCTTGGGCTCATGCACCCACATGGGAGACCAGGAGGAAGCACCTGGCTTCTGGCTTTGGATCTGCGCAGCGCGCCGGTGGTAGCAGCCATTTAGGGGGTGAACCAAAGGAAGGAAGACCTATCTTTCTGTCTCTTTCTCACTGTCCCATTCTGTCAAATAAAAATAAAAATAAAGTTGCTAAGAAAGAATATTTTTTTTAAAAAAAGTGCCTGGATGGGTGGAGGATGCACCCTCTGTGGGCTCACCTGGGAATTGATCACTTTGGAAGAGAGGAACTGAGGCTATGATTATGCCAGCAGACATGATTACACCCTCTCCTCTGCTGACGATAGAGGAGATCTACCCTGCCCTAAATTCTCACCCCACCTCTGAGTGCTGACCAGAGCTCCTAGGCACCACCCAGCACACGTCTCTGGATGTCCACTGGAAAAGCAGATCCTCTACTATTCCACAGAGGCATAGTTCAAAGATAAAAGCCATCAGAGGAGAAACCAACAAGTGTTTCCACAAATGCCTGAAAATAAATGCAGAAATTCAAGAAACAAAAACAAGGAAGACAATATGACTCCCCAAAGGAACTCAACCACACTGTAATATTAGAATGTGAAGATGAAGGGATTGATGAAATGCCTGAAAAGAAATTCAAAGGAATGATCATAAGATTACTCAAAAGTACAGAGAACAATTCATGAGACAAAGAAATCCACACATGATATGGATGAAAAATTGGTCAAGAGATATAGAATAGAAATCAAACCGAAATATTGAAATGAAGAATTCAGTATGTCAAATAGAAAATACAGTAGTAGAAAGCCTTAACAATAGACATGGTGAGGCAGAAGAAAGAAGATCCAGAAGACAAATCCTTGGAAATATCTCAGACGAAAAAGGAAAAAAAATTATAAAGACTAAAATCAATATTAAAGATTCATAAGATACTATCAAGCAACCAAACATTCATGTGTTAGGAGTTCCTGAATATTTAAAAAGAGAGAATGAATTAGTGGACCTATTCAGGGAAATAATAGCAGAAAACATCACTAATTTGGACAAAGAAAGGAACATCCAAGTATAAGAAGTGTAAAGAACTAATGGACATGATCAGAAAAGATCTTCACCACAACATATTACCGTCAAACTTTTAGCAGTAAACATAAAAATATTCTTATCCATTTCTTTTTAAATACATACTAGAGGTGAAAGTAGCACTTGGGGAGAGGATTCTTCCTTCTATGGGTTAACTTCCCAAATGGCTGCAATGACTTGGACTGGGCCAGGCTGAAGTCAGGAGACAGGAACTTCTATATCAACCAAGTGGCGGCAGGGTCCATGCACCTGAGCCATCTTTTGATGCTTTCTCAGGTGCATTAACAAGGAGCTGGGTCAGAAGGGGAGCAGCTAGGTCTCTAACTGGAAGGGTTGCTGGCATCACAGGTGCCACTATACAACACCAGCCCTTCTTATCTATTTCTGATTTACCAAGAATTTTGTCACAAATTCTAGTGATTTTTTTATTTGACAGGTAGAGTTATAGACAGTGAGAGAGAGACAGAAAGGTCTTCCTTCTGTTGGTTCACTCCCCAAATGGCCGCCACGGCCGGCACTGCGCTGATCCAAAGCCAGGAGCCAGGTGCTTCTTCCCAATTTCCCATGCGGGTGCAGGGACCCAAGCACTTGGGCCATCCTCCACTGCCTTCCCGGGCCACAGCAGAGAGCTGGACTGGAAGAGGAGTAACCGGGACTAGAACCCAGTGCCCATGTAGGATGCCAGCACCGCAGGTGGAGGATTCACCGAGTGAGCCATGGCGCCGGCCTGTGATTTTTTTTTTTAAATTACTTCACCAATTGTGATACTCATATGAATCATTTTCCCTATAAATTTTCATATTTACATATATTATCATTTTTAAACAATGTTATATTCACAGAGTAAATCCAATATGTCATGGTGTTTTAGTTTTTTTATTTTTTATTTATTTATTTATTTTTTTTTTGACAGGCAGAGTGGACAGTGAGAGAGAGAGACAGAGAGAAAGGTCTTCCTTTGCCGTTGTTCACCCTCCAATGGCTGCCGCGGTCAGCGCGCTGCGGCCGGCGCACCGCGCTCATCCGATGGCAGGAGCCAGGTGCTAGGTGCTTATCCTGGTCTCCCATGGGGTGCAGGGCCCAAGCACTTGGGCCATCCTCCACTGCACTCCTGGGCCACAGCAGAGGGTTGGCCTGGAAGAGGGGCAACCGGGACAGAATCCAGCGCCCCGACCGGGACTAGAACCCGGTGTGCCGGCGCCACAAGGCGGAGGATTAGCCTGTTGAGCCACGGCGCCGGCCGGTGTTTTAGTTTTTTTACGATGCATCATAATTTTTCATTTTTCATAATTTTGTTAATATGTTTTATATGTTACATATTTGAATTTTAATTTCACTTGAGATTGCTGACTTTTGAAGTTAATGTTAAAATACAATGGAGCAGCGGCTAATATTATGGTATAGAGGGCTAAGCTGCTACCTGCAAAGTCAGCATCCCATATGGACAGTGGTTCATGTCCCAGCTCTCTACTTCCCATATCCAGTTTGCTGCTAATAGGAAAAGAAGCAGAAGATGGAGCAAGTGCATGGGCCACTGCCATACTCATGGGAGATCTTGAACAAGCTCCTGGCTCCTGGTTCAGGCTGGCCCAGCCCTGGTCATTACGGCCATCTGAAAAGTGAACCAGCAGATAAAAGATCTCTCTTATGCTCTGTATTCCCCTCTCTTTCTGCAACTCTTTCAAATAAATAAATCTTAAAAAAATTCAGTGGAGCATACCTTCTTATTCTAGTCTATAGATAATACAGGAAACTTTGATATAATTCATGAGATTCATTTAGAGCACTATAATAAAATTGTTTGGATGTTATTTGATATGAATATGAGTGAACAGTATAAAGTAAAAGGAAATTAAGATTTTATTTTATTTATTTGAGATTCAGAGTTGCAGAGAGAGAGAGAGAAACAGAGAAATTTCTTCTATCGTCTGGTTCACTCCCTTAAAGCCTGTAATGGCTGGGCTGAGCCAATCTGAAGCCAGAAGCTGAGAGCTTCTTCCAGGTCTCCCACGTGGGTGCAGGGGCCCAAGCACTTGGACCATCTTCTGCTTTCCCAGGCCATAGCAGAGAGCTAGATCAGAAGAGGAGCAGCCAGCACACAAACCAGCAGCCATAAACAATACGGGCATCACAGGCAGAGGTTTAGCCCACTATCCCACTGTGCTGGCCCTGTAAAGTAAAATTTTAATCTACTTATTTAATTTTTTCCTTTGTAATAAGCCTATTTGAGCTTTATAACTTTTTTAAACTAGTTTTGATGATATATTTAAGGAATTTATCTTTTCACCTCAGAATTTCATGCAAATACTGTACATTTTTATTTCTACTATGTCTTATACCTAGAATTTGTTTATTTTCAGTAATTTTTGTTCATTTCTTTTTGGTGAAGTCATATTAGTCTTTATGAACTTTTGTAGAAATTCTCTGAGGTTTGTTTAAGTTTTATTTTGGGGGGAGGAAATTATTCATTCCAACTCCCATCTCAAACCAATATGAACTAGAGTTAAGGCATCCTAAAAGGAAAATGCCCGCAGGAAGTTACATAGAGACTGACTTAAATATCTGCTCTTCCAGAAATCCAGAGCTTTAAATCCATGGCTCCAATATCATTTCTAGTCTTTCATAGACTCTCAATAATTTGTTTTTTACATAAGTCCTCCCATAAATCCAAATCTCATTTTGGTTGTCCTGTGGTAGCTGGGGGTAAGATGGCATGGAGTCAGGCCTGTGCTGCGGCTCACTAGGCTAATCCTCCGCCTTGCGGCGCCGGCACACCGGGTTCTAGTCCCGGTCAGGGCGCCGGATTCTGTCCCGGTTGCCCCTCTTCCAGGCCAGCTCTCTGCTGTGGCCAGGGAGTGCAGTGGAGAATGGCCCAAGTGCTTGGGCCCTGCACCCCATGGGAGACCAGGAGAAGCATGTGGCTCCTGCCATTGGATCAGCGCGGTGTGCCGGCCACAGCGGCCATTGGAGTGTGAACCAATGGCAAAGGAAGACCTTTATCTCTGTCTCTCTCTCTCACTGTCCACTCTGCCTTTCAAAAAAAAAAAAAAAAAAAAAAGACAGCATGGAGTCACGACACAGACCCTGGGAGTTGGGTAGAAGTGAGCAGTTCACAGACTCCATTATTTCAGGAAGTACACATGCTTAAATAGCCAACATAGCCAATCCGGTCAAGGGGAGGTCCATGCCATAACCAATTAGTGCCTGTTGCTGGGCAGACTCCCCTGCCAGGTGTGTTCTGCGACCATTTCCTTTCACTCATTCACCAGAACCACCTTGGCATAGCCTGCTCATTCCACCACATTTCCCCCTTTTCATTTATTTTGAGCAACAGGAGCTATGATTCATGGCCATACTATTGTTGACCCTGTTTCCATGTGAACTCTTATCAGAGCTGTGCCTGTTTTAGGTTGTCCCCCAGATCTTACCCATATTGGCTAACCAGCCCTCTAAGAAGACCACAGGTGTGCTTGCTCAACTGGGGGCAGGAATGAGGGAGGATGGTAACCAGGAGCGATGTGACAGCTTTTAGGCTGTAGGCTGTTCTAGCGGCTGAATGGAGTTGGCGAGGTGTAAAACTGTAGTGGATCTGGCTGTGAGCAGTTACTCAGGGTGGGATGTTAGGTCGGCAGTTTGACGATAGGCGGAAGGTGGGGTCCAGAGGAGGAACTGAAAGGAAGGCTAAATACTAGACATTAGTTTCTTCAAGGAAGGCAACGGCAATGGTTTTGGGAGCCTGGGGATTAGCTAGGACGGTGCATGCCTGTTTGATAAGGGCACTGTTTTTGTTTTAGAAGTGTAACCTCTTGCAAAATTCTTGTTTTGGGAGTGAAATCTCTTGTGCAATTATCCAACACTGAGGAGGAGGTAGCGTAACACTAGCCTGCCATAGGGAAGGCCTTTGGTCAACAAATATTTTATTTTATTTTTTTTTTTATTTTCTCACATCTTTATTTGCCTTTCTAGCCTTTCCCACTTAAAAAAGTCATTCCTCTATGATTTAAGACAAAATAGATCACACAGAACAAAAATAATTATGTTTTTGAACCTCCACAACATGACTTGAACAAGCAAAAGATTGGAAAATTATTTGGGCATCTGGTTCCTTCCCCACAATTTACCTACTCAGCCAAGAAGAAATGAGATTTCCTTCTTAGGAATAAGTTTGAGAGAAGGGAAGAGGAGCTCCCGTGAGACTCAGAAGAGTCCCTATACTTTGCCCATTTACCTTGCTGAATAATTGACTAGAAGGGAGTTGAAACTGTCTTAGAGACTCTGGAATCCCTTGGACAGAAACAGGAGATCAGAACATCACAAGCAGCATGGTGTGAGAAAAACGGATTAGGAATAGCTCCCCAGCATACGGATGCATATGGAACGGTTTTACACAGCATGAGACAGATTTTCTTCAACTATCCTTCTCAGGGGAGAGGAAAAGCAGCTGACTCCTGGGGCCAGATCAGAATCCATACTGTGTTGCAGGAGAGGTCATACAGAGCATGCATTATCATCACAAAGTGACAGGGGACTAAAGGGTACAAACCTCACCCCTCAGAGTCTAACTACACAGAGCACAATCCCGACCCAAATAAGTAGCATTAGCAGCAGCAGCAGCTTCTCCTGGGAGTTATTTCTTCACTTATATTTATTTTATTTGAAAAGAAGAGAGAGACTGATAGAAATATATCTTCCATACATTGGATCACTCCCCAAATGACTATAAAAACCAAGGCTGGGCCAGCCCTAAACCAGGCATCAGGAACTCAATCCAGGTCTCTCCCATGTGGGTAGCAGGGATCCAGCTACCTGAGCCATCACTGGCTGAAGCTAAATTATATATACTAAAACAGCTGTGCTCATCACCTGCTGAACCTATGTATTTTTTGGTGTTTATTTGCTTATGTTTCACCAACTTAGAGGCAGGCATAGCGTGAGTGAGTGAAAGAGAGAGGGAAAGAGAGAAAACTTTTTCATCCATTGGTTCTCTCCCCAAATGCTTGCAAAATCCAGGGTTGGGTTAGCCCAAAGCCAGGAGTTTGGAATTTTATCTAGGCTTTCCACTGGGGTGTCAGGGGTCAAAACACTTAAGCTGTCATCTACTACCTTCCAGGATGCATTAGCAAGAAGCTAGATCCTAAGCAGTATAGCTGGGGCTGAAACAGGAACTCAGATATGGGATCTAGACATTGCAACTGTGGCTTTAACCATCCTGCCACAATGTTCACCCCATAAACCTGTAATTGTAATAAGTTCCCTCTGAAGATGAGGAATTGCAATGACAAGAAATGAGTGAACAGATGAGAAAAATAAATTGTCATATAGACCCTGATGTTATAAGTTTGCCCTAAGATTAAACGTCAAATTAAGAGAGATTTGGTCTTAACATAGAGACAAAATATCAGAGAAAATTGAGAAAAGATTTCCTCTTCTGTCATGATCTAAAATTTTTCTTGCTGGTGCTGCATTTTTCAGGATGGTCCTTACACACATCTGACTTGAGAGAGGAGAGTCAGTGTCTAGCATCCTGAAATAGTTTTCTCTACTGATTTGTTACATTCTTGTAGCTACAGTGACTTTTAATTCTAAATATCACTGCTAAGATTAGCCTTGTCCACTAGAGTATCAAGAACAGGCTTTCAATGTCAAATGAGGAGAAGAGCACATCACTGATTTCTGATAAAATGTTCTTAATGCTAATTTTACTTAAGTGTTTGTCATCATATATCCCTTGCTACAGTGTGAACTCTGTTTCATTTTACTGACTTTTTCAGAAAGAGGCAAATAATTTCCTAAGTACTAATACTCCAAGTACCATGTGTTTATAAACTAATTTATTTAAATGCCCCAAAGAAGTTTTCTTAGTGTAATAACCATGAATGTGCAGACAAGGATTTCCATGTGTTGATTTGTTACACAGTCTAGACAGTCCTATGGTCTGTTTTATAGAATTTTTAAAATTATACTCTTAAGGTTGTGACTTCTCTATTCAGAAGGACCAAAGACATGGCTCTCCAGGGTAAATCACAATGTGGGAAGCACATTAAAACTTCTGTGCTAACTACATAGAGCAAGATGGTTTATGAACAATTTGAGCTATTTACATTTTTAATAATATGGTAGTATTTGGTGGGAGGAGATGCTATAAAAAAGATTTGCTTTTGAAAAGGACTTACTTGGAGAGGAAATGCTTTCACAGAAAAGCATATTTCATCTTTGCCATGGGATTGGTAAAATAGTTTAAATTCTAAGTTTGCAAAAGGCTCATAACATGGCCTAAAGTAGAATTAGATATCTTTATACTTAAGCACTTCCTAAACATGAAAGTTGAATACAGCATAAATTTGGGTGTCTAGAAAAAAAACCATAATTGCATATGTAAATCTAATGTTCATCAGCCCCACTATAGCATCATATTATAGTGGAATATCATCAACTGTATCACAGCAATGTTAAGAGCCTGAATCGATAATAAAGACTCTCCCAATAAAGAGAAACCCAGGGCTGTATGGATTCACTGCTGAATTCTACTAAACATTTAAAGAACTAATCCCAATTCTTCTCAAGCTATGCAAAACAATTGAAAGGGAGGGGATCCTCCCTAACTCTTTCTGTGAGGCCAGCTTTACCTCAATTCCAAAATCTGTCAAAGATACAACAAAGAAAGATAACTATAGACCAATACCCTGATGAACATAGTTGCAAAAATCCTCAGCAAAATATAGCTAACCAAATCCAGCAACACATAAGAAAGGCCATTAAACCAGACCACATGGGATTTAACTCCAATCTGCAGGGATGGTTCAAAATACACAGATCAAAAAATATGATACATCACATTATCAAATTGAAGAATAAAACCATGTGATTTTTTTCAATAGATGCAGAGAAAGTATTTGATAAAATACAATATCCTTTCATGATATAAAAAAGAACTTAAGTAAATTGGGTATGGAAGGGACATTACTCAACACAAGATGAATTAACTTGATTGTATCAGAAAATGCAGAAAGGCTGCTTAATTTTCAAGTTGTTTTAAACAAGAGGTATTTCAAAGCCAAGTAAACCTTGATCAACATTTTTTTAGCTTTCTTATCTTGGGAAAAGAAAACATTGTGACTAACTTTGATAAGGTTGAAGACTCATTGTAAAGAAAATGCAAAATTTTGTACTCTAACACTAAAAAAGATGTCCAACTGCAATGGATAATCAAATATTGTTCATGTCTCTTATAAAATGCAGAAATATGACCTTTCCACATCAACCTAGTGATAATACTTTATAATTATTAAGTTATCTTAATATTTATAGCAAAACAGTAGAAAGTGTTGTATCTAAATTAATGTATATAAATTTAATTTGGAATATGATATAAGCAGGATACACAGCAGACTCATAGAATGGCAGATGTCCTAAACAGCACTCTGGCCTCAGAATCAGCCCTTAAGGCATTCAGGTCTGGCTAAAAAGTTCATGAGAGTTTCACAGGCATGGAAAGCCAAGACACTGTGGCAAAAACAAACAAACAAACAAACACCTAAATGAAAGGTCTCTGTGAGTGAGATCCCAGTGGAAAGTATGGGCCATCAAAGAAAGAGGTACTTTTCTCTGAAGGGAAGAGAGAACTTCCACTTTGACTATGCATGTGTCTAAATAAGATCAGAGTTGGTGAACTCAAGAGGCTTCCATAGCCTTGGCAGCTCATGACAAGAGCCTCGAGTGAATATTGACGTCATAAATAAGACTGTCAATTCATTGTGCACCTACTCCCCATGTAAGATCTCTGTCCTTAATGTGTTGTACTATGAGAATTAATGCTAAAATTACTACTCAAACAGTACTCTATACTTTGTGTTTCTGTGTGGGTGAAGTCTGTTGAAATCTTTACTTAATATATACTAAGTTGATCTTCTGTATACAAAGATAATTGAAAATGAGTCTTGATGAAGAATGGGATGGGAGAGGGAGTGGGAGATGGGATGGTTGCTGGTGGGAGGGAGGTTATGGGGGGACAAGCCATTATAATCCAAAAGTTGTACTTTGGAAATTTATACATATTAAATTACAGTTGAAGAAAAGAGAAAAGAAAAAAGAATATGATATAATACATAAAGTCTTTATTACAAGGTGCATAATAATGGAAATTTTAAACAATAATACAACAAATATTCTTTAGAAAAATTTCAAGTTATATTCCAGAATCTTCATGGATTATATATCAAGCATTCCAGGAAATGGCATTCAAATCTCTAACTTTCAATTATCTCTTGGCAGGAAGATTTCATAATTGTCTTTAGTAATCTTGTCTAGTTTTTATTTAGCTGTTGGGTCTGAAATTTCTTTAAGACATCCTATGTCTAACCTACAAGTATTCTGAAGGTTTTCCTGTGTTATTCTTTGTTATTACTTCTTTAGTTTTTGCTGTGGAATCATATGCTGCTTTGGCTGGTAATAATTTGAGATTTAGCCTATTTTTAGAGAATATTCTCTTGCTGCAGAAATAAATACAACTTTTGTTAACATGCCACAGGGTGACTGGTTATTATGTACTTTCTACTAATTATTCCTTTTCATAGTTCAAACTTGACTATATCATGAATAAGTGCTAATATTTTACATTGAAATATACCTGGATTACAATCAAATTTCTATTTACCCTTTAACTTAGCTTAATCTTACTATATAGAATTCATTATAGATTAAAATAGAGATTATTACACCTATCTTAGCCCAAGAAAAAGTGCCCCAGAGTATTACTTGGTTCAGGAAATGCATGCTGGACTTTTAATTTTACTTCCTCCTTGAACAGTCAGGAGTGGGTTACAAGCAGTCATATCAGCATTGGGCTCTCCTCTCAGCTAGGACAATTACTATTTCAAATAAAACCTCTATTAACTTCTATTATTTCTCTATTTTTAAGATTTATTTATTTCTTTGAAAGTCAGAATTACACAGAGAAAGGTGAGGCAGAAAGAGAGAGAAAGAGGGAGAGAGAGAGAGAGAGAGAGAGGTCTTCCATCCGATGGTTCACTCCCCAACTGGCCGCAACAGGCAGAGCTGCTCCAATCCGAAGCCAGGAGCCAGGAGCTTCTTCGGGGTCTCCCAGGCGGGTACGGGGGCCCAAGGAGTTGGTCCATCTTCTACTGCTTTCCCAGGCCATGGCAGAGAGCTGGATTGAAAGTGGAGCAGCCAGGTATTGAACCAGCGCCCATATGGTAGGCTGGTGCTTCAGGCCAGGGCATTAACCCACTGCCCTACAGTGCTGGCCCAAAACCTCTATTATTTCAATTGTTACCTCTTTCTTGCAGGCACCTCAGCGTTTGTTAGTCTTGATGCTCTTAAATTATGTGCACACGTACACATATTCTAAATAGTCCCAATGCTTTGTAGAGGACACCACAGGAATCGTATCCTACTGTCACTGTCAGTTGTGAAATGGCTCCCCAAGTGCTCTGATACAGCTGGGAAAGCATATCCGTGTATTCCCTTCCTTCAGGGAAATTCTCAGTGGGAGAATCCCCAGGTGCTCAGATTTTTTTCATCAGCTTATAGGTCTAGAGCTATCAGACATCTGGACCCTGCACGATGGCTACGAAAAGCAGTTTAAAGTAAAATACAGCAAAAGTATTTTGACATCTTTCTTCTCTCCTAGTGAAACTCCTCATGAAAAACAGAAACTTAGAGTGACTGGCAATAAGTATATCTATCAATTCAATTATCCTAGAATATATTTGAAAATAAACATGGGGCTGGCACCGTGGCTTACTTGGTTAATCTTCCACCTGCAGTGCTGGCATCCCATATGGGTGCCAGGTTCTAGCCCTGGTTGCTCCTCTTCCAGTCCAGCTCTCTGCTGTGACCCGGGAGGGCAGTGGAGGATGGCCCAAGTGCTTGGGCCCTGCACCTGCATGGGAGACCAGGAGAAGCACCTGGCTCCTGCGCCGGCCATAGTGGCCACTGAGGGGGTGAACCAATGGAAGGAAGACCTTTCTCTCTGTCTCTCTCTCTCACTGTCTAACTCTATCCGTCAAAATAAAACAAAAGAAAATAAACATGACATTTTAAAAAGCATATTTAATATTTACTATGCTTTATTTGTGCTTTTGAAAATAAAGTTATATTTGGGACTGGTGCTGTGGCATAGTGAGTTTAGCTGCCGCCTGCAGTGCAGACATCCCATATGAGCACCAATTTGTGTCCCAGCTACTCCACTTCCAATCCAGCTCCCTGTGGCCTGGAAAAGCAGTAGAAGATGGCCCAAGTCCTTAGGCCCCCGCACCCACTGGGAGACATGGAAGAAGCTCCAGGTTCCTGGCTTTGGGTCAGCATAGCTCTGGCCATTTTGACCTTTTGTGGAGTAAACCAGTGGATGGAAGACATGTCTGTCAGTCCTTACCTCTGCTTCTCTGTAATTCTGCATTACAAATAAATAAATAAATCTTTAAAAAAGAAAAGAATATATATTTGACCGTGATTAGATTTCACTTTATGATAGTATGCATCATTTTTGAGGGATGCTCTGAGCCTTAATTCTTTTTTGTGTCACTACAACCTGGCACAATTTCTGTTACATAAAAACGATCAAAAAATTTTGCGTGATGAGTAAAAAAAGGCCTCAAATAAAATAGGTAAATATTGCAACATTATTTCTCACCTAACTCTATCAATAGTTTTCTATGACATTGATCAATCTTTTAAATTTTCTTTCAGTTTGCCCAATCTGGAATTTAGAGCCCTTCATCATTTCCATAACCTATCTTTTTTACCAACTGAAATAATAAAATAATAGTTTTGTTATTGATTTCTATGTTATTTTTCCAGACACAACTTTTTTTTCCATTTAATTCCACACTTTTCCACTGACATTATTTCATATACTAATTGAGGAAAATAGTTTTTGTGGCGACGTTAACTCTATTTTCTTTATCACATTTTTATTTTTGTTGTGACAAAGACAAGCTAGTTCCACTTAGCTAACAATGGATGTCAGTTACTTCAAAGCCCTCTGCTGAATAATTCAGGAGATGAAAATTAAAGGAAGCACAGAAGCTGCTCTCGATTGTCGTATAGTCACATACAAGTTATTTGAAGCATGCATTAACCTATAAATATTCTTAGAGGTGAGATTTGAACTGTTAGATAGCTGTATAATTCAGAGGATACATTCTAAGTGGAGGAAAGATGCATTTCAAAAGTTTACACTTAATATGGCCTGGTATAAGTTCTATAAACTGTCATCAACATAGTTATATCAGAGAATAAAATTTAATTGTTTCTATAGCTTGAAGTTTGACAACTAAGAGATTGAAGACATTAGAATTTGATAAGTTACTTTATTCTTTCATTTTTATGTACTACCCAACAGGTAAAATGAGGCTGCATTCATTAAGCCTAGATCAAGATTCATAAGAAGAAATCCTGTTGAATTTGCTTCAGACCTCCTACTCCCCACCTGAAGGTACTGTGATTATTTTTTGGTTTAATGTATTGTTAGTAAATGCATAAATCTGTCAAAGTGGAATATGTGGTGAAAGTGATATAAAAAATAAAATCACACACTCTAATTTTTTACCAAAAATCATCTTCTCAAACATAGACTGCATTGGGTAAAACCTCAATATTTTATCTTTTATTTGTGAAATGATATTTCCAACTGAATAAAAATGAGGAGAGAGAATCCAGCATGATTAGTTAAAATTATGGGGAGAGATAAGCCAAATAACAAGTAAGTATCTGTTGTATTTTAGGGAAGAGGCAGTTTTAGATGAGTGAGAGTATGTTTCTCAACTTCATTGCAATTTATAGAAAATTGCTACAGGCTTACAGTATTTGCATGAGATTTAGCTCTTTAGAAAAAGAAGCATGTTGAAAAGATGAACAAATTATAGTGGACAAATGAGGTCATTCTAGTGTGACTGGGACATTAAAAGTGAATAGAAGGAAAATGCACGGTGTGATACATTTTCTCTCACACAGACATCTTTCTAAAGAGCCCATTGATTTAAGGGAGGTAAAATCATGTAAAAACAGAGTGCTACAGTGGCAATCATAACTGTGGCAGAATATCCTTCTATATTATGGAGATCCTTGTAGTTAACCCCTCATTGCACAATATGAGCTAGGTTGCTGGTGAAACTATTACTTCTCAGTTACTGTCTGCAGTTGTACAGGAAGCACCAAACTTAAACAGTAAGTTCATTTCTAGCTTTAGTGAAGGTATACATGATAAATTATCTTCAGTAATTCAGAGAAGCCAATACTCTAATGTTGTTTCATTTTATCTAGAAAAAAATGTATGTGTGTGTATGTGTGTGTGTGTGTGTGTATGTTACTGGAATAAGATGGACAAAACAGGTGGGGCAAAATGATGTTAGAAACTAGTGGGAAATAAAAAGCATAAAATGATATTTATTTTTTATGATTGAACTGTTTACTATAGATATAAGACCCTGATATTATTGTGCTCATTTATTTTTCAATTTTTTGGAGGACATCTATGTGCCAAAAACATTGCTAAAGATGTTGACACAAAAATAACTAAGACATCATTTTTTACTGAGAGATATCCACTAAATAATGGGAAGATATGATGCTACAGGTACTATGGGATGTTATGTTATACACAAGTTAAAACTTAGAGACAGATTTGGATTAATAGATGATATGATCACTTTGCATCTTAACAAATGTGAGATTTTTGAGGGGAGATTGCATTTTTCTATCCATAAAATGGATTAAAAGGCATATTATATATAAAATTATATATATATATACAAATAATATTATATATAAAATAATGAAGAGACATAATTTGAGATCTGGATGGATGTAAAGGAGAGGATCTAAAAGTAAAAGCATTGACATGTTAGATACAAGTACATAAAAATTAATAAAGTCTCTAGCAGAGAACTATGTAAGAAAAGAAAGCCAAGAAATCAAGGATAGATAATGCCAACATTTGTAGGGTGTGTTAAAGAGGAGAAGCCAATGTAGAATGAAAAGAAAAGATGAGATAAAGCTGTGGCAAAGAAGCATTGGTCATAGGAATAGACATGAAGAGGGGATCAGCGACTCTGACTCAAGATCAGATCTAAAGAGAAGTAGAAGGAAAGAGGAATGCATAATACCAAATTTCAGTGATGCTCTTTGGTATTTAATTGACCAAAATCATTTTAAGGGCTGAATATAGAGATGTGACATGGGATTAAATAATGAGCATTGGACTGGGAATTAAAAGCATTACTGTTAGCTGATTTCAGTGGAAACAATCATCTCTCATTCTTAATTTCTCTACCTGTAGCAACAGTATGGCAACCATTCCTCAAATCACATTTAGCAGGATAAAAGTTAAATGAAATGTTGATATGTTCTGTGATGTTAAATACAGTATAAACATTTTCATAATAAATTATGATATGTTCCAAGATATTTTTTGAAAGAATTATGCCCTTAAGTCATAGCTGAGTACCCATATTATCAGCTGTTTCAGTTTAGATTATGTTAGCTGCTTTTCTCTACCTGGCACCAGGAGAGGACTTCCAGTCATGAGTACTTTTTTGTACTGTGCTGGTACCGACATAGTATGAATAATTAATAATCCAAAGCCTATTTCAGAATTCATAGACGATAGTAAATTTTCAAAATAGAAAAATTTGGGCCAAATAATAGGACAAGAACTATCTTTTTTAAATCTCACACAAAATCACTTTTCAAATTCAAGAACATCCCATTAGGAATTTTATAATAAAATTAGCCATGGACTAGTTGGGGGAGAATTGACATGTAAATAATATTTAGTCTTCCTAGTCAAGAATATCACCCATTTCATATATTGTTTCCATATTCTCCTTATTCTGTAATATTAAAAGTTTCTTCTCAATCATTTCATTGTTCTCTTGAAAGTCTTATGTCCATTAGATTGACAAATGAGTTACTGTTTGTATATAGAAGGCTATTTTTCTCTATTCATTTGGTAAATAGACATCTTTAAAAGCTTTTTTCTTTTCCTTAAAATGTATTTTAATTTAATTCCCTTTAGTTTTCTTCTTAGGCCATAACATCTTCAAATAAAGTTGACTACTTCTTGTTCCCAAAAGTTGTAGTTCTCCTAAGCATCTCCCATCTTAATGCATTAGCTAAAATCATAGGGCAATATGCAATAATGAAAATAGTATTATTATAACTACTTTAACTTTAAAACAGAACAAAATTATTTTACTTCCTAAATTTTATGGCATTGAACATGTACATCAAGTGAATAAAGTCATCTATAAAATTAATTCAACCTAATTTGAAAGTGGAGTCAAGTACATTCCATGGTTTGAATGGTTGTCCACTCCAAAACTCATGTTCAAATTTATAATATTTTATATGTTAAATTTTATGTTGTATTTTTTTTAAAAAATGTATTAATTGATTTGAAAGGCAGAGAGAGAGACAGAGTGGAAGAGAGGGGGAAAGGGAGAGAGAGAGAAAAATCTTTAATCTGCTGGTTCACCTCCAAATAGCCACAGCAGCTGGGGCTGGGCCAGGCTGTTCTGTCTACCAGTTCACTCTCTGAATGCCTAACACAGCAAGAGCTGGGTGAGGCTGGATACAGGAGTCCGGAATTCCATTTGTGTCAGTTGATTCATCATCTGTTAACCCCAGCATGCAGTAAGAGGAAGCTGCATCAGATATGGGATAGCTAGGACTTGATCCAGGCACTCTGACATAAGATGCGGGCATCCCAAGCTGTGACTTCACCTGCTGTGCCACAGTGTTGAATTTAACAGCCACTATGATAGTCCTAGAAAGTGCTTAGGTAACTTGGACTCCACCCTCTTGAATGGACTACTGCCACTACTGAGGGAGAGGTTTTGTGGTTTTGTCCCCTCTTCCTGGAGCTCTTACCCTCTCTTTGCCTTTTCATTGGATCAGTCGGATGACTGCAGTAAGGCATGTCCTAGATGACTACTTCCTCCATTGTAAACTTTCCCAGCCTGCAGAATCATGAGCCAGGGAATTTCTGTTCACTATAAATTTCTCAGTCTGCGGCATTCTCTTATAGTATCACAAAATGGACTACGATTGTTCAAGTTAAAAAAGTATTTCAGGAGAGGAAGGGTGGAGGTGGTGGGAGAGACAGAGAGGGCACTCCCATCCACCATTCACCTGCTAATGTTTGCAGTGGCCAGGGTTGGGGAGTGAGAGGCATGGCCAGAACCAGGAACCAGGAACTCCATCCAGATCTCCCTCCTGTAGAGTAGGAACCCAGTTACTTAAGCCATCACTGCTGCCTCCCAGTCTGCACCAGCAAGAAGCTGCAGTCAGGAGCTACAGCCTCTGATCAAACCCAGATACTTTGATACAGGATGCAGGAGTCTTAATCACCAGGCTAAATACCATTCCCAATTGTGCAAGTTTTTTAGTAGAATATTTAATATTGCCTTCTAAGTTGCAATATTAATATAAATATCCTCATATTTTCAGTGACAGTGTTAGCTGCATTGCCCAAAATAACAGTTACCCTAAATAATATTTAAATTTACAATTATCTGATTTGCAAGCTGAGATTAAGTTCTCTAGGGCTAGCATAGCAGCAGCTTCTACTATGTCATTCTGCTATAAAAACCTAATACCTTCTTTTACAGGACCCAAGAAAGCTTGCTACTGTATTGTTTTTTTTTTTTTTTTTCAGTTCACAAGATGACTAAAAGAAGGGATGGGAAGCATTCTTTTTCCCTTTAGGGGCTTGAACTAGCAGAAGAATTAATCATTTCAGGTACCTCTAGTCACACAGCTTAGTTCCATGGTATTAAAAAGGATTGAGAAGAGCCTGCACTGTGGTGCAGTGGGATAGGTCACCACTTATTATATCAGCCTCCCTTATCAAGGAGGCGATTTGAGTCTTTGCTGCTCTGCTCCCAATCCACCTTCCTGCTAATGTGCCTGTGAAGGCAGTGGAAGATAGCCCACATACCTTACCCCTGCCACCTGGGAGGCAGACCCAGATGGAGTTTCTGGCTCTTGGTTTTGGTATGGGCCAACCCCCAAAATTGAGAGCATTTGGAAGGTGAAGCAGTGAATAGAAGATACCCTCTCTCTCCCTATTTCTCTCTCTCTCTCTCTCTCTCTCTCTCTCTCTCTCTATATATATATATATATATATATCCCTCTCTGTCACTCTTTCAAATATAAATTATTAAAAAAGATGGAGAAATATATTACTTACCTAAGCAAATACATTTTCACCATAAGGACTATTATAATATATGGTAAGGAGAAAAATAGGTATTGGAGTTCATGATAGCTAACAGTCTTTGCCATAATCTCATAGTATTTTTGGATATTAACCAGTGCTGTTCCCCACCTCCCAAATCCTCTTGTAACATTTTATCCCTCTCATATTCTGAATATTTGTGTTTCTCCCAAATTAAAGTTGAAAGCTAATTCCTCATTTGATTTTATTAAATGTAGGGCCTTTTGAATGCAATTAGGCCATGGGTTCTCCGTGCTTTTGGGTGGGATTACTGTTCTAATAGACTCTCCTGATGGCTACCTTGACTCTTCTATCATGTGCAGACATAACAAGGCACTGTCTGTTAAGCAGAGAGAGCTGTCACTAAAACCAAATCTGCTAATGCCTTGATCTTGGACTTCCCAGCCTATACAACCGTATCAAAGATTTTTTCTGTTGTTTATAAGTTCATGATAAAATTTGTATTATATAGCAGAAGTGAACTAAGAAATTTCCCATGAACTTTACCCCCAATTTAATATGTGCCAATCTTTATTTCAATTAAAAGACAATAGTGCCAAAGTAGAAGAAAATACTTGATCATGGTTTTTGAGTTTCAAAAGTTAAATGTTGAGTCAGAGCATAAAACATTTTTCACAAACTGTATTATAGTATATATAAATATTTAGCATCTGAGAAAGGAATGAAATCATTCAATCATTTGGGGAAAAGAGAATGAAAATCATTTTGATAGCACTTCATGTGTCACCTTGTTCTTCCTTTGCCCTAAAGGAACTGTCAGACAGAGTATATAACCGTTCCGATGTCTGGCAGAGCAAAAACATATTTACAAGTTCTGAAAAATCTAAGTATTATCAACTATGAAATCCTTAGCTTTGCATTTAAGAAAAGCCTACCTCCCTTTTCCCAATTTCCATCTAATTTAGTTTTGCACTCTACATTTTGGGAAGCCAAGTGTGTTTGGTTTCCCTCTTTCCATTTTTCTCTTTGACTCCTGCACCAAGTTGTTTGTTTCTGGTTATAGGAAGGCTGGAGCAGTGAACAGTGGGAAAGCAGGGGAGTAAAGGGTAAGAAAGGTCCTACTTTACTGGCACAGTTGCATCAAGCATCAATCTCCTTGCATCGTTAAATTGTGTGCAGTTACTGACTTTATCCCATGGGCACCTGTTTTGTGGTTCCTCTGAGTTCCTTAGCCTCTGCATTACAGTGATATCCTTTTCACAAAGCATCTCTTACTTACTCTTGAAAAACACACCACCTGCCTCCCACCTGTAGCCAGTTGCAGTGGCTGCCTCGCTTCACTCCTACCTGGTCTATCAAGTGCCTTCCTATTATCACCAGCACCCTCCAGGTCCAGTGGATACCTACTGAACTCTCAATTTGTGTGTTCTTAAGCTCTTCTCATGTTGCTTGGGACAGGAAGAAAACTCACTGGGGAAAAAGGTAGACTGCCCAGAGCTTTGAGCTCCTGCGTTCTCATCATATCAACCTCTCCTCCACAGCCTAGACAAAAACACTGAGAAAAGGACTGAAAATCAGTACAACAAATCTTGGTGGGTTCTGCTTACCCAGCTTAGTCCCATCAGTTTCTCTTGACCTTTCAGGCCACTATAGAACTCTGAAATGACAGAGAAAGTTCCACTTTAACCTTCTGTCACAGCAGCTGGAATGACATTCTAAAAGACCTTGAGCAAAAAACTTTTGACACTGTACCTTGGATAATAATAAATTTTAAACATTTTCAATAGGGAAGAATCATGAGAAAGCTTGAGAATATCTTTCCATCAGTAGCAAATAGGGGAAAAAATAACAAATTGTAGTTAGGTGTAAAATTGTGGATTTAAGGGCAATATTAACAAAAGACTTTCTTGGTTAAGAGTGCTATACTATTATAGTTTTAATGATCTGTGATTATTTTTATTTTTTAAAGACAAAGGAATAGAATTTATTAGTAATCAGGTAATTGTTTTTATATTAAATTAGTGCTTTTATTTATTTTAACTTTTTTACCAAGAAACATTTTACTTTAGGTATGCAAACATCATGCATTTAATATATATAAATTTAGGAACTTAATGATTCTCCCCACCCTACCCTTCCTCCTACCCACTCTCCCACCCTTCCTCCCCCTTCCTCTCCTATACCTATTCTTACTTTTTACAAAGATCTATTTTCAATTTACTTTATACTCATAAGATTAACCCTACACTAAGTAAATAATTCAAAAAATATGAAAAAAAAACCTGTTACTCAGCAGGGCTGTTTAAAATCATAACATTGCAAAGTGTCAATTTTACTTCTAAAGATTACACTTTTTAGTAAAAGGCGAAAGATTTATACGATCTGAAGAGAAACTTGTGAAGTAATGCTATAACTAGTATTGAAACAGTATTTTTACACTTTGTTTCTGTGTGGGTGCAAACTGATGAAATCTTTACATAGTATATACTGAATCGATCTTCTGTATAAAAGATAATTGCAAATGATTAAAAAATCTTGGTGTTAAATTGGAAATTGCATAGATAATTAATCAATTTTTTAAAAAAATCATGTAGGATCTCTGTCCTTAATGTGCTGTACATTGTGAATTAATACTATTACTAGTACTCCAACAGTATTTTCACTTTGTGTCTCTATGTGAGGGCAAACTGTTGAAATGTTTACGTAATATGTACTAAACTGATCTTCTGTGTATAAAAAGAATTGAAAATCAATCTTGATGTGAATGCAAGGGGAGAGGGAGTGGTAAAGGGGAGAGTAGCGGGTGGGAGGGAAGTTGAGGGGGGGGGAGCCATTGTAATCCATAAGCTGTACTTTGGAAATTTATATTCTTTAAATAAAAGCTTTATATATATATATATATATATGTATATATATTTATATATATATATCTTTATATATATGTATATATAAAGATTACACTTTTTAGGTACTTTATTAGTATGGGTGAAATGGTCATTTTTTCCATTGAGTTACTGTTTATAATTGTTGTCTATATTCCCACTAAACTAAGGTCTTTTTGCTTTTTACTTGTTAAAATTCTTATTTGGTGAAGTATTAAGCTTTTTAACTGTAATATAAATTTAAAATACTTTATCTCTAAAACTAAGAAGAGAAAGAAGGGTGGGAGAGAAAAAAGGAGAGCGAAGGAAGAAGAGAATATCATTATGTTCTTATAATTGTGTCTACAAACCATATTGAATCTGTTAAAAACTAATTAAAAATTTTAATATGACCTTCTTATATCTGTGGTTTTATGGTCCTCTTCAGCGAGAAAGAAACGTGAAATTAAAAAGCAGTCAAAGAGATCAGATTTATCTTCACCATCTTGAAATAGTGTTTAGGCAAAAATTTTTGAAAAACTGGCACTGGTTGTTATACTGGAAATTAGTTAGGCTCAGTAAAGGTTAGTTTACTATAGCTATTTTATTACTATGACTTAGGAAGAAAAAAAAGGGACATTATTCTAACTTGAAATTACAAAGATCCTTGTGTACCAAAGAGAAAACATGACTAAGAAAGAACAAAAATAAAACTTCTCAAAATGCCTGCAAATTGTGTGATAATGGCAGAGACTAACACTTCACTCAGAATGAGAAGAAACTGGAACTGTTGTCCAATGCATGTTAATATGGAGTTCTTTTTGCCATAGCTAATTTATTATTTATGACAAAATCTGTAATGCCTTAGGCAGTTACTTAAAATCTCATTATAGTGACTACTTGAAAGTTTTGGAAACAAAATAGAAGTAGTATTAAAAATAAATATTGATTGCATCCCTAAGTAAATGTATATGCACTTCATTGTATTTATGAAATGACAGAGAGAAAAGGAGAGGAGAGATCATACTCTAAAAGGTTAGATGGAAATTGCAAAGGTCTTAAGTTTTTCACCATGTTTTTGACTGAAATCTTATTGCATTCTTTGTTATGACTGGTCACTTGGTTCTAACTCAGATTTTAACATATACTTAAGGGTCATTTTTTATACATGCTTTGTTATAAAGAGCATTAATATATCTCTCCCATTAAATGTAAAATGTTTTATCTGAATTATTGAATATTAAAATGGCACATCAATCATACAGTCAAAACAAAGCATGTTCAAATGACTTCATTTGAAAATGTATTATTCTATCCATTTGTTAAGTCCTTAGAGACTGCAATACATTTTTAATATATATTGGGTAATTTATATATTTGTGATTTATTGATTTATTAGTTTCTGGTCAGATATTTAGCAGAATTCTATCAATTGTGTCATTGATGCGGAACAGCACTGCTGAGCTTACCATATCCTATTTATAGCACGTAATATCTCTGGGCCCATGAAAGGCCCTCTTTTGTTCTGATTCATTTAATTTTTAGTTTTGTGTCTTTGTTCCCACATTCTCACTATATTACTATTTCTCTAGAAGTGCCAAAACCAATATATTTATTATATATCTTTATATATGAATTTATCTTGTACTTGAAGGAAAATATGGTTTTAAATTTACATAAATATTTATGTTTCATAAATTTGTTTCTGTTGTCTACTTTTTTTTTTGGACAGGCAGAGTTAGACAGTGAGAGAGAGTCAGAGAAAGGTCTTCCTTCCGTTGGTTCACCCCACAAATGGCTGCCGCAGCTGGCACACTGCGCTGATCCGAAGCCAGGAGCCAGGTGCTTCTCCTGGTCTCCCATGCGGGTGCAGGGCCCAAGCACTTGGGCCATCCTCCACTGCACTCCCGGGTCACAGCAGAGAGCTGGACAGGAAGAGGAGTGACTGGGATTAGAACCCGGTGTGCTGGCGCCTCAGGTGGGAGATTAGCCTATTGAGCCGTGGCGCCGGCCAAAATTCAAATTTTCAGCACTTACTGCTTTGTTATAAAATGATCAAAAGCCATAAATAAGCTGCAGTGACTATCCTTCTATATGTCACTTTAGAGATGTATGTAAGGAAATTAATGAGCTAACCATGGGATACATGAATTTAGTGATACAAATATATGATTTCAAGAAATTCAGTTTGACCCAGGTAGCAGAACCAATGTATGGTTCTCAGTTCAAAGTTCCCATCTACCCACGACCTTAAGAGTATTAGCATTATCCATTATGGACTATATCATGGACTGACTTTTCACATTGTTTGATGAACTTAATTTTCATTTTTTAGGTTTATTTTATTTTTCTCTAATGAATTTAAGCAATGTTTTAAATATTTATCACTCATACACGATTCCCTTTCTCTAAACTCTTATTCACCCACTTACCCATTTTTCTTCTTTGAATTTCCACTGTTTTTGGTGATACATAGAGATCTTTTTAGTCTACATATTAATATCTTCTAAGTTTTATACATTGAAAACATCTTTTCTTTCTGTCATAATCCGTCAAATTTATCTATGGAACTCTTTGTTCAATAGATATGAATTTTGGGCCCGCACCGTGGCTCACTTGGGTGATCCTCCCCCTGCGGCACTGGCATCCCAAGTTCTAGTGCCGGTTCGAGCACTGGGTACTAGTCCTGGTTGCTCCTCTTCCAGTTCAGCTCTCTGCTGTGGCCAGGCAGTGCAGTGGAGGATGGCCCAAGGGCTTGGGTCTCTGCACCCGTATGGGAGACCAGGAAGAAGCACCTGGCACCTGGCTTCAGATGGGCACAGCTCTGGCCGTGGCGGCCATTGTGGGGTGAACCAACAGAAAAGGAGGATGTTTATCTCTGTCTCTCTCTCTCTCACTGTCTAACTCTGCCTGTCAAAAAATTTAAAAAAAAGATAAAAATAATAGATATTAATTTTGATGTAGTCAACTCCATTATTTTTAACTTTTTAAAGTTTATATTTTTAAGATCTTATTTAAGAAGTTTCCTCCCACCTGTGGGCTTCAAAATTATTTTATTGTATTTAAGAGAAGGTATTTTGCAAAAAGTCTAATGTAATCATGTGGCAGTGTAAGTTTGTTTCTATTTTCCATTTACTTATTTAAGACTACAGTAATATCTATGGACATAATGATTTTGATTATATTCATAAAACAGTGCAGTTATGTAGGTAATAAAAATAATGAAAGTAGCCATTAAGACACATTAATAGAAGAATATAACGGTTTTCTTCAGGTTTCTATGGTAGCTATGAGAAGAAAGGGATGGAAAGAAAAACAATAGACTCAGTAGCAGTTACTGAGCTTTTCTTACATGCTAGGAAACGTGCAACCCAGGTTCAACATTAATATCAGTATCCTCTGGGTTCAACATTAACCTGACACCTAAAATGGATGACTGGAAACAAACGAGGGGTATTTCAGACCCCTTCCACAAGTAAGCTCAAGAAAGAGTAGGAAATATCCATTAACAAAGACATAAGGATGTGTTTTGTTTTCTTATCTGTTGTCAAAATGTTTTTCTCTATGAATATTTTGTATACTTACTTAAAAGAACACTAAACTACTGTTGACATTTAGTGTTTATTATTTTCCTAGTTACCAGACTGTGGTATTCTGTGTATAGCTCCAGAGTAGGTTTATGTTATTAAGAACTTTTAATTTGTTATTTGTGAATTAACATTATTGAAATTTTTTAATTCTCACTCCACATACCTTGCTTGGATGAGCTCCTTCATACCTTTCATGGCAACCTCTCAGTACCCTAAATTCCTCTGATTAGGTACATCCAGAAAAGGTTTCATAATTTTCTTCAAAAAGTATTTTTCAATCTTTCTCTTTTGCTCTCACATGTTTTTCTAAGACACACACACACACACACACACACACACACACACATACACACTCCTTCCCTTCTTTGTCCCCAACTAAAATCTCATCCAATCTGGTTGTGGAAACTCTTATATCTCATGACATACTTCAAGCAAAATAATAATTTGAAAGTTTTTTTTTTCTCTCAGAACCTAAACAAAAGCAAACTAAAACCACACAGATATTATATGAAGTTTTAGTGTTAACAGCAAGCTTTGGTTTGCAGAGGTTACTGACAGGGAGCAAAATGATGAAATAGGGCAGAATATAAGGTCATTTCAGAATTCTAAATCTTTGATTTTAGTATGTCTAAAAAAACATAATTTGACCCATAATTTATTAATAGTGTGTTACTGAAAATCTGTACTATTTTGAGACTACATCATTTTAAATACAAATTTGCATCATTAGCAAAGGTCTTAGGAGGAAAAGAAGAGGAAACAAAGGAAGGAAGGTATCTAAATGACAATGCTGTGTTTCTTGATACTTTTCACACTCTTTCTTGCATGATAGTGATTAATGATCCCTGACTTTGGCTGTCTCTTATCAAGCTCCTTCAGGTCCTGATTTAGAAAGTCAAGCTTAACCTTCCTACTCTTATCAAGGGTATGGGGAGCCTTTGGATAATGACAGACTGCAAATGAGAACTCCTTAACTGGAAAGATAAATGAAGAGAAGTAAGATAAAGCCTTAAAATTATGATGTTTATGTTAGGGTAAATATGAGCTGAGTTTTTAAATTTTAGTCTGCTAAAATCAAGGGCATTTCTTGCAAAATACGTAAAAATTACACTAGAACTGTTAAATTACAAGTTATATATTCATACTGAGCCATAATAGTTCATGCATGTACATTAATTGATGGAATTTTAGACATTCAAAAATGATAATTTGATATATGTTCATAGATTAAAACACTAGAATCAATTATCAAGGGACGATAATAGCAATACCAGAATAAATTTTTGGAAACTTTACTTTGCATGAAAATAACTGATGATATATGCATTTTCTTGATCCTAAGAAACATGTTTTCCTAAACTGAAGTCTTGCCTTTGTGCTCTGGGTGTTAGATGAGAGCTCTAGAGGTCTGAAAGCTGCAGCCCCTCCCATGCTGTCCTCACATTTCCTCAGTGGAACTCTTCACGCTCCTGCTAGGATCTCCTTATGGCTACCCCATGATCCCTTCCCCATGTCCTCCCCAACAATGACCAAGTCATCTCCATCACTTTCACTGTGACTGTCAGGATTAGTCTTTTAAGGATTTTATCAAAAAACAAGTGAGATTTCAGAGCTATCTAAAAACTAAAAACATGAAACTGAGTGAAATGACCTACTAACTCAAAAGAACGCACACCAGAAGAAATTCACTGGATAATTCACTGAAGGCAAAAGTATAAACTTTTAACTGCTGGAGAGGTGTTGAATCTGCAGCAGCTCTGTTAAGACGCAAAATCTAGCACTCTAGACAGAACAGATTGGTCCACAGATCTATGCTCAGCTAGGCTCAACAATATCTATTTTGTTTTTGGCTGTGAAAAGCCCTCAATTAAGTTCACTAAGAGCATAACAATCTTGGGATGACTGCATTTATCTGCTCCTTTCTCTCAGCATCACCAAATAAGGAAGACACAGCGTTCTGTGGTGATACCTTTTTGAAAGGTTTATTGTAGTGAAAACAATTTCCCTGCGCACATTTACTCCTCCTAACACTGGTCTCCAGTGTAAACCTTAACTTTCAGGTTATCCCAAATCACCTGTCCTCTAAACTTCTACTCTATTCTAATCTCAAACACTTGGCATCTCATAACCCTCAGGAAATGATTGTCAGGCCTCATCAAAATCTCCCATTTCCTCAAGTTCTGGCCTGTTAGTTTGAAAAGTCCCCTTTCCCTTCTGCTCAAAGTAAACTCTGCCTCTCCACTTATGAGACTGCCCCACTGCATGCTTTTAGAAAGTACATGTTGTTCTCTTACGCAACTTCAGATCACTGGGTGTATTCATGGCCTCTGTGCTCACAGCCCATCCTCCATCTCATCCCTAAGAACCCCCAGCTTTGAATTTCATGTCAACAGATTGTATACTAGATTCAGAAATTGACCCCTTAAAGGATCTGAGTTTTCCCTGGTTATTTGTTTTATCCAGTGAGGCAGTTAATCCTGTGGATACTAGAATGTGTCCAAGACAAAGCAATCATGCAATATGACAAAAGACCCTTTGTTACTTCACCTCAGTTGCCCAAGCAGGCTTCAATCCAACCTTCAGACATTTGAGTGAGTCCAGCCTAGATCAACCACCTCTATCCAAGCCAATGAATACTGGGAGAGTCCCCCAGAAAACTCACAGGACCATGAGAAACAGTGAGTTTAATGTCTGAAGTCACTAGTCATGAAATGTTTCTTTTGTAATAGAGCAAAAGTAAACTGATACAAATTGTATCACCTAAGCATTTCTTCTTTAATACATAAAAATGTTAAGTATCTTTTAGATAAATATTACACCAAATTAAGTATAATGAAAAACATTTGTTTTGTTTATGGTTCAGAATTCCTGAAAATTAGAATACATGTAAAGGTTAGAAAACAATTATACTAAATCAACAGTAAACAAATTATTTCTAAGTCTCTTTATGCCAAAATTAAAATAATGAAGTGATAGGGATGACATAGTAATAATTATAATATTAGCATAATAATATTATTCCTTATCATCCCTTAATTTCTGGCATTAGCAAATGTTAATTGAAACCAATAAGGTAGACCCTATTATTTTTTTTAAATAAATTTATTTGTTTTCATTAAGTTGAAAGGTGCGATGATAGAGACAGAAAGAAAGAGATGTATTTCAACTGCTTTTTTACTGCCCAAATGCCCCAAATAGCTAGGGTTGGCCTAGGTAGAAGCCAAGAGCCCAGAAGTCCCTGTAAGTCTCCCACATGAGTGACAATGGCCCTAACACTTGCGCCATCATCTACTCCCACCAAGGATACATCAGTAGGAAGCTGGACCAGAAACTGAGTATACAGACCTCCAACCAGCATTCAGATATGACATACGGGCATCTCCATCTCTGTTTTCTGGCAAGACCTAAGACCTAGTAGATTACCTCTCAATCCAAAGCATCACAGATACTAAGAAGTAGTTTTCTATTCAAACCCAGGGCTATCTTAGTCCAAGTTTCAGCTATATTCTCTCTCTGAGTGAATCTTCTTTAAATCTGCTTTAAAGAGTTTATGGGGAAAAGGGAAACAGAATATATGTGATTTAATTTCTCTGGCTAGTGGATAAGGCAACACAGAGCAAAGAGGACAGCTAGTTTGTTGAAGATGACATAGAGAATAAGTCATTCAATAAATGTACCAGGAACTTGGAAATAGTAGCAAATTGACACACAAATAGAAGGAAAAAACTATTTCTCTAACATGTGCTGGACAGAGTCATACATGTAACCTGGTTTATTTTTTGCAGTAAACTAGTGAGCAACATGTATTAATTCTACTGATAAAGACTCTGAATTTGGGAAATAATAAGGAGCTAAGCAATATGGCTGAAATTCAAACATACTTCTGCCTGGATTCAAGCATCATGCTTTGCCAATAAATATACAGCAGTTTGGGGTTATACTTACTGTACAATTTTAACAGTGTCTTTGAGAGAAAGGCATTTCATCTGAGAAAGAATATGCTCTCTACTATAAGAGAAATCTCTATATGAAAATTAAGTTTCTTTAATTTCTTTTAAATTAAACTGATGGACAAGAGGAATAACATTCAAGGTAAATGCTATCTCAGAATGCAAAATGTGTTGCTTTTAGAAAATTACTCAAAAATTTTGTTCTTAAAATAGAATATCAATATGCTTCACACTAACGATGAATAGATTAATACAATTATTCTTTTGTAATAATTTTAAATAAATTAATAATATGAAAATTAATTTAAGAGTCCATTAATGTAATAACAATAAAAGGCTTAAGGATATCATTTGGAACACCAAGAGAAATTTGCCTTCAAGAGTGTACATGAAAGGTGGTTTTTCTAATAAGATCTGACTTCTGATCATAGGCCCACCTCTACATGAAGGTATAGATCAGTTCACAGAGAAGGAAACCACAGGATGGGCAGAAAGGAACTGCAGGGTTTATTTTGCCTCCTGAACCAATCTGTGAATTATTTAAATAATGCATATTAATGATCAGTGAATGAATGAGGCATAGGAAACAGTAATGTTAAGAGGTGAAAAATTCAGCCTATGGGAAAGAAATGACACACTAGGTCAGATACATGTCAGAATGACACATTACAGATGAAAATTGTGTGCAAAATTGAATACATAACATTTTGAAACACATATTTTACATTCAATGAATTATTTTTAAAATTTTGTATTTTAAGATAGTATTAAAATATTATCAAATTAAGTTTCCAAATGCCTTCTATTTATGAGTTTAGAATAATGAAATATTAAAATGCATCTTAATATACTGATTAAAACAACTCCAAACTAGATGAGAGTTACCATTTTACATTAACATAATGCCAACATAATTTCAATTTAAATATATTTCCATATCTTTTGATCAGAATCATGTTAATATTCAAGTTCATTACCATTTACTAAACATATTCCTTTTAGAGGTCATATGAATATGTTAGTTCCTAAGCATAATTATAACTGCTGAAATTTCTTAGGTAAAATTTTCATTTAAAATAGAAAATGTGCAATGTTTCAGTAAGCAAACTAACCAGATACTGTTGTCTTTGTGTATCTTTGAAGGTTGTTGTCTTTCTTCTGATTCCACTTGAGAACCTAGGTAGACATATTAATATCATTGTCCGTTCAATATCATTTATTCTTCTAATTGTAAATGATATTCAGAAGTTCCGTTTTTTTCTGGGTTAAATCCTAAAAATCTCAGGTCCACACCCAAGAAGCCCGCCTTCCATGCTTTCTGAGAAGTAGCATGAGTGCTAATGGGGAACCCATTTTGAATAATTCCTGGAAGTGTATCCTATGCTATGAATCAGTATTCATGTCATGAAAAATATTTATTAGCCTATTTCATAGGAAAATATTGCTATGAAATCTTTGACTTATGTTACTAATTCTCTGCAACTAGTCATGTACCAAGAATTAGGAAGTTTAAAACATTGTCCTTTGGGACCTGCTGACAGGAAGTCAGGAAAGAAATTTTACAGGTAAAATGTGACCACCAAATACTGCCGTATTGACTGACAGTTCCATTATGAATTTAAGCCTAGGATATAAAGGAGTCAATTGAACTACACATTTATCACTGCCTGCAGTTGTGGATGAGAAGGAAAAACTTGTTAACATGGGTAAGTGGAGGTTACATTTTTTAGGCGCTGTTGATCTACTTCTGCTTGCAACTCAATTACAGTTGTGGCATGTGGGGGATTGGGAAACCACAGCTAAAAGAAAGCATAGGTAATTATTAAAATGTGGGAAATATTGGACTACACATATGCCATCAGGGAGTTGGGGTTTAGTCTAAAGTAGATCTTGGAGGACCTGAAGCTGTTGTTGCTACCAAGAGACATAGGATCAAAGGCAAACTAAATCATTGAAGCCTTGATTTTATCATCTAGAAAAAAAAATGAGGGGTTTTAAAGGTCTCTGTACTGGAAAAAGTCAATACACAGTGCAAACCAAGGTTTTTTTTTTCCCCTTTATTTTTAACTGATATATAAAAACCAAACAAATTTTTATTACCCTGTGACATTTCCATATATGGTTAATGGAGCTTCAAAAAGTTCATGGGAAATGAATTAAATTATTATTTTGATTATTATTTGGGAGCAAAATCATGAAATTAACAGTTTTTTTTTTTCTTAATATGTATTCTCCATAAACATTTTGAGGGCTTAAGTGTTGTGTCACTTCAAATTTGAGGTAACAAAAATCTACTAAACATTTGTCATTTCTTTACACTGAAGACATTCAACATCCTAGGTTCTTTTTAAAAATTCACAGTATAGTATTGCTTTCTTTAGTCTCCCTAGTATACAATAGAAAACCAGAACATCTCTGTCCTCTCTAATTTTAACTTAGTCACCATGAATCCACCTTTCCCATTTTCCCATTCTCCCTGCTCACCCCATTCTACTCACAGATTTCATGAAATCAATTTTTTTAGACTTTATATTTGATTGAGATCATGTAATATTTGTCTTTTTGTGCCTGGCTTATTTCACTTCACATAATTATCTCCAGTACCATTGGTGCTTTTACAAATGGGAGGACTTTAATCTTTTACATACCCGAATTGTTTCATTGTGTATAAATACTACATTTTTGTTTATCCATTAATATCTTCATGAATACATAGGCTGATTCCATATGTGGACTACTGTGAATAATGCTTTAATAAATGTGAAAGTGCAGATGTCTATTCAATATACTGATTTCATTTCATTTGAAAAATATCACTAGTCCATAGTAGCATTCTGGATCATATAGATGTTCCATTTTTAATTTTTTGAAGAACCTCTATGCTTCCCATAATGACTGTAATAATTTATATTATCACCAACATTACATAATTGTTCCCTTTCCTCCATATCTTCACCAACATTCACCTTTTGTTTATTTGGTAATAGGCATTCTAATAAGTCTTAAGTGATTTCTTAATGTGGTTTTGATCTCATTTAGCTAATGGTTAGTAATGTTTATCAATTTTTATGTCCTTGCTGATAATTTTTCCCTTTTAAAAAATTCTACTTAGATTTATTACCCATTTTAAAAAGATTGTAATTATTGTTATTATTTTTTGCTGCTGAATTGTTTGAGAGCCTTATATATCCTTGTTATTAACCCCTTGACAGATTTATAATTTACAAAGATTTTCTCTCACTGTAAATTGTCTCTTCACTCTGTTGACTATTTTCTTTGCTGTGTAGGAACTTTATATTTGATGAAGATTTTCCTATATTTCGTTTTCTGTGCTTTCAGAGTCTTATCAATGCACTTTTTTAATATATCCTGAGCATTTTGCCTAGGTTTATTCAGGAGTTTCATAGCTTCAGGTGTTACATTTTGCACTTCAATAATTTTTTAGTTATTTTCACATGTGATAACAAGGATTTAGTTTCTTTCTTCTGCATGTGGATATTCAATTTTCAAGTACCATTTATTGATAAAGTTGTCCTTTCTGCAATGTGTGTTAGACTCTTTGTTGAAAAACAGCTGGATTTATTTGCATGGATTTACTTTTAGCATCTCTAATCTGTTCTATTGGTTTATGTGTCTGTTTTTATACTATTAGCATCCCATTTTAAATATTATGGTTTTGGAAAATATTTTGAATTCAAGTAGTGTAAATGCATCCTACTTTGTTTTTTTGCTTGTGATCACTTTGGCTATTGAATGGTTTTGGAGTTCCATATAAATTTTAAGATTTTTTTTCCTGGTACTGTAAAGAATGCTATTGGTAGTTTGGTAGGGACTACATTGAATCTATAGATCACTTTGTATAAAACAGATATTTAAACAAGACTGATTCTTCTAATCTATGAACAAAAGATGGCTTTCCATTTCTTTGTGTACATTAAATTTCTCTAATTAAGATCATATTTTTTAAAATAATGATTTGATAGGCAGAGTTACAGAGAGAGAGAGAGAGAGAAAGAGAGAGAGAGAGAGAGAGAGAGAGAGAGAGAGAGAGAGAGAAAGGTCTTCTATCCACTGATTGACTCCCCAAATGGGTACAATGGCCGGAGCTGGGCTGATCTGAAGCCAGGAGCCTGGAGCTTCCTCCAAGTCTTCCACACGGCTACAGGGGCCCAAGAACTTGTGGCATCTTCTACTGCTTTTCCAGGCCTAGCAGTAGGCTGGATTGAAAGTGGAGCAGCCAAGATTTGAACCAGTGCCCATGTGGGATGCCGGCAGTACAGATGGCAGCTTTACCTGCTATGCCGCCTCACAGCACCAATCCCATCTTAGAATTTATTGTAGAGATCGTTCACTTCTTTTTTAAATGATTTATTTATTTATTTATTTGAAAGTCAGAGTTACACAGAGAGAGGAGAGGCAGAGAGAGAGGTCTTCCATCTGATGGTTCACTCCCCAGATGGCCGCGATGGCCAGAGCTGTGCCAATCCGAAGCCAGGAGCTTCTTCCGTGTCTCCCATGTAGGTGCAGGGGCCCAAGGACTTGGGCCATCCATTACTGCTATCTCAGGCCATAGCAGACAGCTGGATTGGAAGAGGAGCAGCCGGGACTAGAACCAGTGCTCCAGGTCAGGGCTTTAACCCACTCCGCCCCGCCATAGGCGCCGGCCCCTCTTTCATTTCTTTAATTAAACTTATTCCTATGTATTTGATTTTGTTTTCACTTTTGGAAATGGGATTATTTTCTTAAATTTTCTTTCAGGTAATTTCTATTGGTGTAATAGATAGTCATGCCACCAATTTTTATATTTTCATGTAGTTTCTGCAACATTGCTGAATTTATTAGTTTTAATAATTTTTGTTGGAGTCGCTGTGGTTTTTAATATATAAGACCACATTATCTGAAAAAAGTGACAATTTTACTTCCTTCTTTACAATTTGGATACCCTTTGTTTCTTTCTCTTGCCTAATTCCTCTAACTAGGACTTATATAGCACAATATTGGGTAAAAGTGGGCATCATTGTTTTATTCCAGATTTTAGGGAGAATACCTTCAGCTTCTTTCCCATTCAACATGTTAGCTGTTATATTATTTTATATTGCCTTTATTATTTATTATTATTTATTACTTGTATATCTAATTTGTTTTTATCAAAGAGGGATGTTGAATTTTAGCGAGTATCTTTTCTATATCTATTGAGATGACCATAGCCTTTTTTTTTTTTTTTTTGAAAGGCAGAGTTAGACAGTGAGAGAGAGAGACAGAGAGAAAGGTCTTCCTTCCATTGGTTCACCCCTCAATGGCCGCTATGGCCAGCGCACTACCCCATTCCGAAGCCAGGAGCCAGGTGCTTCCTCCTGGTCTGCCATGCGGGTGCAGGACCCAAGCACTTGGGCCATCCTCCACTGCCTTCCTGGGCCACAGCAGAGAACTGGACTGGAAAGGAGCAACCGGGACAGAATCAGCACCCCAACAAGGACTAGAACCCGGAGTACCATGTTGCAGGCAGAGGGTTAGCCTAGTGAGTTGTGGTGCCGGCCAACCACAGGCTTTAAAAAAAAAAAAAAAAAAAAGATTTATTGGCGCAGTGGCTCAATAGGTTAATCCTCCGCCTTGCAGCACCGGCACACCAGGTTCTAGTCCTGGTCGGGGTGCCGGATTCTGTCCTGGTTGCCCCTCTTCCAGGCTAGCTCTCTGCTGTGGCCAGGGAGTGCAGTGGAGGATGTCCCAAGTGCTTGGGCCCTGCACCCCATGGGAGACCAGGAGAAGCACCTGGCTCCTGCCATCAGATCAGCATGGTGCGCCAGCCGCAGCGTGCTGGCCACGGCGGCTATTGGAGGGTGAACCAATGGCACAAAGGAAGACCTTTTTCTCTGTCTCTCTCTCTCACTGTCCACTCTGACTGTCAAAAAAAAAAAAAGATTTATTTTTATTTGAAAGGCAGAGTTAACAGAGAGGCAGAGGTGAGAAAGAGAGAGAGAGAGAGAGAGAGAGAGAGATTCCATCTGCTTGTTCACTCCCCAAATGGTCACAATAGCTGGAGCTGAGCCAATCCGAAGGCAGGACCAGGAGGTTCTTCTGGGTCTCCAACTTGAGTGCAAGGATCCAAGGACCTGGGCCATCTTCCACTGCTTTCCAGACTAAAGAAGAGAGCTGGATCTGAACTGGAGCGACTGGGACTAGAACCCACGCCCAAATGGGATGTCGGCACTGCAGGTATTGGCTTTACCAGCTATGGCATGGCGCTGGCCCCAGAGATGGCCATGTACTTTTGTCCTTCATTCTTTTTAAGTGCTATATGATGTTTATTGATTTACATATGTTAAAACATCTTTGCATCCCTGGGATGAATCCTGCTAGATCATGGTAAAAAAATTATTAATATACTGTTGAATTGGACTCAGTTTACTAGCAATTCCTTGAAGATTTTTGCATCTATATTCATCAAAGTTGTCAGTCTATAGTTTCCTTTATTTGATATTTCACACTTTCTCAAAGTTACTATAATTCTTTTATTCCTCTTAATTCTTGTATCCTTTTTTCTTCCAACTACATATTTTCTTTTTTTTTTAAGATGTATTTATTTTTTACTTGAGAGAGTTACACAGAGAGAGGAGAGGCAGAGAGAGAGAGAGAGAGAGAGAGAGAGAGAGAGAGAGAGAGAGAGAGAAAGGTCTTCCATATGCTGGTTCACTCCCTAGATGGCTGCAATGGCTGGAGCTGCGCCAATTCGACACCAGGAGCCAGGAGCTTCTTCCAGGTCTCGCACACGGGTGCAGGGGCCCAAGGACTTAGGCCATCTTCTACTGTTTTCCCAGGCCACAGCAGAGAGCTGGATTGAAAGAGGAGCAGCAGGGACTAGAACTGGCGCCCATGTGGGATGCGGGTGCTTCAGGCCAGGGCGATAAGCCGCTACACCACAGCACCAGCCCCCCAACTACATAGTTTCAAATACCCTGTATTTGAGTTCACAAGTTTTTTTATTCTGTTTTTTCCATTCTTTTTTTTCCTTTTTTTAATTTTATTTATTTGAGCGATAGAGTTAGACAGTGAGAGAGAAACAGAAAAGTCTTCTTTCCGTTGGTTCACCCTGAAATGGCTGCTAAGGCCGGAGCTATACCAATCTGAAGCCAGGATCCAGATGACTCTTCCTTGTCTCCTATGCAGGTGCAGGGCCCAAGCACTTGGGCCGTCTTCCAATGCCTTCCTGGGCCACAGCAGAGAGCTGGACTGGAAGAGGAGCAGCCGGAACTAAATCTGGCGCCCATATGAGATTCCAGAGCCTCAGGTGGAAGATTAGCCAGTTGTGCCAGGGCGCCGGCCCCATTTTTTTTCCATTCTATCAATGACTTCTATCACATTTTTATTTTTACTTAATGTACTTTTAAGTTCAAGGATACTTCTTTTCGATATCCTCAATCTGTTTATTGAGTTTCTCTGTTAGAATATCAAGTCATTACTGTGTTTTCTTGAAGTTTATCGACTTTCCTTCGAAGAGGTCATTTGAAATCCATTCGGGTTACAGATATTAGTTACTACATTGCAGGATTTGGGACTTTATTTTGTTCATTACATGACACTGTGCTTTTTTGAAAATTCCGGGTACTTATTGATATAGGATGTATCTGTGTGTTCTAGTATTAGGTACTTGTTCCAGATTTGGTAATCTGCTTTTGCTTGTGCCTACCCTTAAATAGTCATAAAATTGGGAGCAGCACTGTGGCATAACAGGTAAAGCTGCCGCCTGAAGTGCCAGTATCCCATATGGGAACCAGTTCGAGTCCTGTCTGCTTCACTTCTGACCAAGTTCTCTGCTATGGCCTGGGAAAGCAGTAGAAGATGGCTCAAGTCCTTGGACCCTTGCACCTGTGTAAGAGACCCAGAAGAAGCTCCTGGCTCCTGGCTTCAGATTGGTCAAGCTCCGGCCATCGCATCCATTTGGGGAGTGAACCAATTGATGAAAGACCTCTTTCCGGGTCTTTCTCTGCATCTGCCTCTCTGTAACTCTGCCTTTCAAATAAATAAAAAAATATTTAAAATATAATTCTAAAATCTGCTTTTCTTTTTTATTTAAAATAAACAAATTTCATGTGATTCACATATATAGATTTAGGAACATAGTGATATTTCTCAACCTATTCTGTCTCCCACTCTTCTTCCTCTTTCCTCTCTTATTCCCTCTCAATTTTTGCGATGATGTACTTTCAGTTTACTTTATACTCTTTTGCTTTGAGCCTGTGTAACTCTTGCAATTTCAGCACCAGATGGCAGACTAAGTCTAGATTTGCCCCAGGTCTCCTGTTTGTGTGTTGTCAGTGTTTCAGCAATAGCAGGCACTATAAGCCTAGCTTTGTACCAAATCCACAGCTGGTGAATCATGCTGAATGAACTGATGAGTGTCTAAGAGTAGTAGTCCATCCCTACAAGTCTCTGTAAGATACCAACGCAGGTTTAGAGGCACCCAATATGAGCCCTACCACAGAAATAGAAGCCTTTGGGATTTTACCCAATACTGGTTCTCACCCAAACAGGCCTGGCACTGAATTCCAAGCAAAGCCCTGTACTCATTTTTTGAAGCATTTCAAAGCCCCATTCCCAAGCAGCAGGAGCCTTGCTCCACTGTCTTCCAAAGATTAGGGGCAAGTTGGATGGCCCCATGGTTGTCTGGCAAAGAAGGGTCAAGAATCTCCATCTGTGGGTATTGGCTTAGAGGCAAGAGCCGTGTAGCTCTATCTAGAGTTGAGTTTCATTGTACATCCATGATACTGAGTTTCAGTTCTAAGTTCTGGACATAATTATTTTTCTTCCCTAATCAGGAGGACTGTTTCTACTCATGGTACTGCTTGTGGTTGGGATAGGTGTTATATAGGCAAAGTTTTCCTTTCTTCATTGTCCAATGTGTCTTTTCTCATTACTCTACTAAAAGTAGGCACTGTGATCACTCACCTGTCTTGTGCTCTGGTGGAAGTGGTTTGCCATGTGAATAGTCCAACATAGTGTCTCCCTGGAAAGAGGATTATTGAGGCATCTTACTCAGTCACCATCTTTTAAACAATATTTATTTATTTGAAAGCCAGAGTTACACAGAGTGGGAGAGATATAGGAAGAGAGATTTTCTATGTGCTGGTTCACTCCCCAAATGATCACAATGGCCAGAGCTTGGCCAGGCTGAATCCAGAAATCAGGCGCTCCATCCAGGTCCCCCACATAGGTGCAGAGGACCAAGCACTTGAGCTATGTTCTGCTGCTTTCCCAGGCCATTAGCATGGAGCTGAATTGGAAGTGGAGCAACTGAGACCCAAACTGGTGCTCACATGGGATGCTGATATCAATATCAATCGATATTCTCAAACCTAAGTGTGTGTGTGTGTGTGTGTGTGTGTGTGTGTGTAATTCACTTGAAAATCAGAGACACAGACAAAAAAGAGAGAGAGAAATGTCCCATCTACTGGATGATTTCAAATGTCCACAGAGGCCTGGATTGAGTTAGATAAAATCTGGGAGCCAGGAACTCACTCCAGGTATCCCACGGAGGTGGCAAGGACACAACAACTTGAATCACCAGATTCCGCATGCATAATAGGATACATGTTAGCAGAGAGCTAAAATAGGAAGCAGGTTCAGAACTTACACCCAGACACTCTGATATGGAATTCAGATATTTTAACCACTATAACAAATACCCCCTCATTAAGAGTTTAACATAAAGCCCTGGTAACTTCTTCAACATAGGCAGGCATTGGTGCAGTTGTCCTTGCTTAAATCAGTTAAAAACAGAGTAGCAGTGCCCACAGATTGCTCTAGAACAATTATTAGTTTTTGTGAGTAACAGAGGAATATTCAAGAAAAATGATAACATTTGAAATCATTTCTCAGGCTGGTAGAGGCATGACTCATCACCCTAGGGCAGTCAAAGAAGGGAAAGAAACTTATTTCTATTCCCTCATCCACTTTGGAATTTCATGTTCTCAGCATATGAGTATCATCTTTTTTTCCATTTGTCCCATGTCCTCACCATCCACCTTCTTTCCCATGTCTATCAGAGCCTGTATTTTGTAAGTAACATGTCATTAGATGATGAGGAACGTGTAAACTTTACCTTTAGTGTAGAAATGCCAGATGCCTGTAAGATGTTTGGCATACTCATTGTGTTGTGTGTCTTTAGCAGTTTCATAGCTCAAAGCATCCACCAATGTAAAAGCTGTCAGTTGGAACAAGACACTCAGGTAATCATGGAATAATAAATCGTGGAAAAAAATAAATAATCATGGAAAAATGAATAATATCTTACAAACAACATGTATAAATAAGAAAATGTCCTAAGTAATATAATTACTATATATCATATAAAAATTAACATCTCAGCTTTAAAGAGTATAGGTCAACAGATTGGAATTCAGGATAAAAAAATCACTAGAAGGGCCAATTTTTTGATGATGAAAGGCAAATTTTTTTAGATCTTCCAGAAGTGCAAAGAGAGGAGGAATATATACTGAGAATGGTTGTCTCTTCTGCCTTTAGTACTTGTAGTTCAATACAGTTCTGATTGAGACACTCCTTATACCCCAGCAGGAAATTCTTGGCACTGGCCCTGTGGCATAGCGGATAAAGCCACTGCCTGCAGTGCTGACATCCCATATGGACACCGGTTCTAGTCCCAGTTGCTCCACTTCTTATCCAGATCTCTGCTATGGCCTGGAAAGCAATGGAAGATGGCCCAAGTCCTTGGACCCTGCACCCACGTGGGAGACCTGGAAGAAGCTGCTGGCTCCTGGATTCAGATCAGATGCAACAATTATGGCCATCTGAGAAGTGACTAGCAGATGGAAGACCTCTCTGTGGCTCTGTCTCTCTGTAACTCTGCCTTTAAAATAAAATAAATAAATCTTTAAAAAAAGAAAAAACCACAATTCTATGCATCTAAATATTTTCAGATAATGTGGAGTGAAGAAATGTTTATTGGCATATCTTTTTTTTGGTTAAAGATTTTTTTTTTAATTTATTTGACAGGCAGAGTTACAGACAGTGAGAGAGAGAGAGAGACAGAGAGAAAGGTCTTCCTTCCGTTGGTTCACTCCCCAAATTGCCTCTATGGCCAGCGCTGCGCCAATCCAAAGCCAGGAGCCAGGTGCTTCCTCCTGGTCTCCCATGCGAGTGCAGGGGCCCAAGCACCTGGGCCATTCTCCACTGTATTGGCATATCTTAAAGACTAATAAGCTCATGTTATCCCTTAAAATAATATACAAATAAAGTTATATTTTTAGAATGTGGAACTCCTGAATAATGACATAAACTCCAGAATAGTATCTCAGATTTTCAAAGGATGTACTTTATATATTATGAATATATATGTGATCAGATAGATAAGAAGTACAACTATTGTTTTTCTGAATAAGTCTACAAATGCTAAATTTGAGCCAGGGAGTCTATGATATAGGTTTCTACTGGGACCCAAGAGGTCTAAATCTCAGTAGAAATAAGTAGGTAGTTATATAAGAACCGTAAGTACTTTAATAACAACTAGCAGTGTTACATCTATACATTATTTCTAGAGAGAGTATTAAAAATTCTCAGATAAAATATATGAAAATTAAAAGCTTATTTTTGTTACAATGTTTGTGTTAATCATCACATTCAGACTTTTACTTGATATCATATTTAGTCTGCTCACTTAATGTCTATGAATTGCATTTTAATTGCCTGTAATACTACAATAATAATAGCTCCTCTTTATGAGGTTGATGTAAAAATGATAAATGTGAACTCTTTAGTTTTGTAATCCATTCATATTCATAGGCACATTCCTTGGGATGATACTAAGGTCCCTCAAAAGATTCATGTTTCTGAAATCATATTAATATAAGGAAATATCTAAAACTAGAGTTTTGTTTGCTTATTTAAGTTAAACCAAAGTTTTTAGTGTGCTAGACATAATACACTTGTCAGACCCATGATCAACATGGGGCTATTAAACAGTATAGTAGCACTTAGGAGTATAACTTTGTAATCATATTTACCTGGGTTAAAAGTTAACTTTATTTTTCTTATGAAATGGAAATTACAGTAGCATGTACTGTATAAGGGTTTTGAGGATTAAATTATATTCTATTAAGAAAATTTTAAACAGTATATCACATAACAATAATGATAAAAATATTATTCCTAACTATTTTTGAAGAGAACACACGAAGCCTTCAGAACAGAGCCAAGAAAACCTTTGAGTACTGATATATCCTACTGTGGTTTACACCCATTTCTTAATTGATCTTAATGTAGTCCAACCTCTAACAAAGCTGGCTTCCATCATCTGGTTGATCACAATTGCAGTGCTGGAAGAAAATTGATGATTGTTTTGATTTTATGAAGTTTGCAAAATTGACGATTTGTTAACTGGGGACCCAGTAGCATCATTGTATGATTATAGTTTTAGAAATTTACTTTGTACTGTTAAGAACCTTCATTTCTTGTTATTTAGTCAGGGGTGATGCTTCAAAAGCATAAAATAATTAAATTTTATTGTCACTTACAAAGGTAATCTAAATTTCTTTATCATATTTTTGTAACCAAACTTATAATAAGCAACTTGCATGATCATCATACATTATTTTAAATTTATATCAGTATGATGCCTTACAGGACTGCCTTTCTACTACAAAAGACTCTTCCATCTGGGTATGTCTCTTAAAATGACTATTACTTTCCTTTCCTTATGCTAATATTTTTCTGCATATAAAATATTCTCCCTTTGGTAGATTTTATGCAATCTTTTCAACTTGTGATATTCAGTAAAAGTGACCCTTAAATACATAAGTTTCCATAAAAGGAAATACAATCTTAAAGGGAACTGCATCTACATGAACTAAGACTTCTCAAGGGCATGCAAGTCCTGGTGCTTCATCTGTGTAGAACATTCAGAAATGCAAGGAATAGAACTGTGAATTAATTAAATACCGTTTCTTATGCTATGCTCACATAAATAATTAAAGTAACCAATACAATTGTTCTCAAATTCTAGTAACCTGATTAACTATCCTCCAACTGTTAATACAATGCTGTAAATTTGCATCATACATTATTTATAATCTTCTAGTTCAACTTTGTTTAAATGCTAACCATTAAAATGAACACTGAAAGTTACAGATGAAACAGAATGAAAAACAACAACTGTAGGTTGTCCTTAGAGAAACATAGGGGTCTACATTATTAATTTTTTATTATGGGGTTGAATACTTAATGAACTTTTTAATATTAACCACTATGTTTTTAATAAAGTAAAAAAAAAACTTTGAATAAAGAGTAGACCAGCGTGGCCCAGGAGGAGCAGCAGGTAGAAATACTTGGAAAGGAAATTTCAGGTAACATTCACAGAATGAATGGCTTGGCATTGTTAGAGCTTAAGATGAAAAGAGGATTCCATGAAATTCAATTTTAGGGACTTTCTTCTTGTGGCAGATTGATAGGGTGATAGGAAAGGAATGTGAGCTGAGAAGCTCACTCCTGCAAGCTGCCTGAGATCAATGAGGCTTTTAGTGTGGGAGGAGAGAAAGATACATGGTGGTTGTAGAAGGAAGCTTTAGTGGATCCTCGTAACTGAAACTTTGAACTGATGTTCATGTCAAAGGAACTTCCAAGCAAACGCTGACAAATTACAGTTTTCATGAACCCACTCATTCCTCCCAACTGAGCTTTTAGAGCCGGAATCTACTCTGTGTTGGTGGAGCAGTTTCCTATGTCAAGTCTGTCCACTTGAGAGATTCGAATAGATTGATGTAGCCAGTTTTTTTTCAGACCATTTGCTTCACCTAATCCTCCTGATGTGAACTTATGACTATAAAATTGAGGGAGGATAAGTTTTAAGAAACAGGGAATACTAATGCAGATACATTTTTAAGGAAAGTAAGAAAAAATTTCCACTGAGGGGGCAAATCAGAACTCCATGAAATGTAAGAAAAGTTTTATGAAATGGTTAGGAAACAGAAAATGAAATAGTTTTTAATATTACCTGAAAGCTGAAGTCCTAGCCCTGAGTATGACATTCTCATCCTCCACAAGGTCATCATTTCCTTTTCCCTTGCTAATCTTTCAACTCGACTCCTGTACTAGAAATACTGAGCTGCTTGCAATTCTCTGCACATAACATGCTATGATATTACCTCTGTCTTTATTAATGCTCTGCCCTTCAACTAGAATATCCTTGCCCGGCTCTGTGGCTGGGTAACTCTGATTTATTATTGACAACCCACATTATTGAACATCACTTACTGGAATTCTTTCTTGATCCCACTGGGGGCAGGTGCCCCTTACAACACCAGTTCACATTATTTTGTGTACCAACTATTGTTTTTGGTACCAACTATTTGTAAAATCCATTTTCTCCATGTCTCTTAGACTTTGAGCAGCTTCGGGAAAATGTTGATTCCTTATTTATTATTGTCTTCCCTGGGCTAAGCACTGACTTTTAGTGATAGTGGATGAATGAATGAATGAACAATGAATGTATGAAATATCCTAATATCAGGGAATTGAAAGTGCTCACCTCACTTATATATCCTACCATTGATATAGGTGATATTTGCAGGAAAATGAGTTTTAAAGTATCTGATATTCAGGACAAGATGGAGAAATCACAAAAATGTAATTCTAAGTTGGAGTAATAGGGATATTAAAAATGAGCTTTCAGTGAAGATGCTTCAGGGAAAAATCATGTATGAGAATTTGAATTTATAGTGGCTTGTGAAGTTTCAGGTGATTATAAGACTCCTATGTGGCCATGGAAGATGTTTGTTGGAGTGAAATGGAAGGCAGTCATTGCATTTGATGCCATCAGAATAGCAAAATTGTGGTGTTGGCAAGAGCACCCTGAATGATGTTCAAGTCAATTATGCTAATGGCAGGAAATGGGTAGAGAAGAGTGACCATTTGGGCTACACCGCTATCAATCCAGGGGCACTCTGACATGGGATGCCTATGTCACAAGCAGCAGCTTAGTCCACTGTGGCCCAATACCAACCCCATACATGTGTTTTTACTAATTGACTCACAATTGGGTCTTCCCTATCCTTTCTGATAAGAAATTTTAATTTACCATATACTTTCAGCATATATATGCTTAATTTGGTAGCTATATTTAGCCCTGTTGAAACATGGTGGTTGGTAGAAAAGCCTAAAAATAAGAATCCTTAAGAGATCCTGCTTCATGCTTTGGGGGCTAGATTTCAAGAGAGTAGGCAAAGGAGGAAAATAAGTGGGCTAGGATCAATTATCAGTTGAAGCTAGGAATGACTGAAGAGAAATTGATAAGATAGTAAACCTAGAAGGGACATGAAAATAAGGAAAGTTTTTTTAACATGCACATGAAGAATTTACTAATTGGCAGCAAGTTTACAAATATGTTTATTTAAAAATATGCTTAGACTTTATCAATATTTTGTGATAAAAACATTTCTAAGCAATGGGTTTCTAGAACATTTTAATGATAAGTTGCATTGCATTGTTCAAATGTGAGATTCTCAGGAACTATTTAAGTAAAAATATTTATTCTCCAATGGAAGGAATAAAATAATTATATATTCTTAGTTTATTTGTAACATGTTCTCTAATTACACACTTATACTTTAAGATGCCTTTTGTGTGTGTGTGTGTGTGTGTGTGTGTGTGTGTGTGTATATATATATATATATATATATATATTAAAAACAATTACTCCAGAAAAGCAATTTCTTGTTTCAAATCACATGAGTTTCTCTCTGTTTAATATCATTTCTGATACAGTAGACAGAATGTGGTCACTAACTGAATTGACTGAACATTTGTGATCTCCTGAGAATTATCCCATTAAACCAGGTTAACACAGATACTTTCTCAATGAAATTGTTTAAGCTCCAGTATATAAAGTTGAACCAAAATAGTTACTTCCTTTGAGGCCTTTAGGGCAAGCTGAGTGGAACTAAGTGCTTTAGAATGACTCCAGCATGGTGGAAAATGCAAACGTGTTAGGTTTTGAAGGATCCATGTGGGAGAACTCAGATTTTGCAACACTGTTGGAACCAGGGCTACACTTACTGTCGTTTGATGATATTTTTGGTTTTGTTGTATATAAAACCTGATTGCTACAGTCCTTATTATCTGTCCAGCACTGCAAGAATTGTGCTGTGGATAAGTTAGAATTATTTATTCCCACATAGAAACAACGATAGCTCAGAGGAGATCAGCAAAACTGTATTTTATGGTTCCAACAAGTTCAAACTTTTTACTGAGTCTGAGCCTGAACCTTCATATAAATACTTAATGGAAATGAAAAAATTGAAGGATCATAGGCCAGATATGGTAAGCCTCATAAGGCACAGAATACTTTATATTGATTTGCTTTGATTTCCTACTGCAGGCCTCATATATATCATCATATAATCATCTAGCTTCCTGGAATAAAGAATAATCTTCCACTTGATCATTTTATTCAATAGTTAGCACTTTGGGCTCATGGAATTAGATCTTTTGTGGCCCATCATTTTTCTTAAGCCTCCACTCACTTTCTGTTTGAAATGTCATTAAAATTTCTAAAGGCAAACATGGGCGATATTAGTTAATATTCTTCCCATTCATCTTCTATATTTGAGCAAAATTATTTCCATCTTTATTGTCTTATATTGAATTTAATCAGGCCTTAAACAAATAGTATAAAATTAACAATTCATCTAGCTAAATATAATCATGTTCCTACCCTAACAAAAAGCACTTATTTTCGTTTTTATTTAAAAGTCAGAAAGACACAGAGAGAAAGACATAGAGAGATCTTCCATCTACAGATTCATTGCCAAATGTTCACAACAGCCAGGCTGGGCCACGCTGAAGCTGGGAGCCTGTAACTGCACCTGGATATCCCATATGAATGGCAGGGACACAAGAAATTAAGCCATCATATACTGCCTTCCAAAATTTGCATTTGCAGGAAGGTAAAATGAGAAGCAGAGCCAGGGCTTGAACTCAGACACTCTGACACAAGATACTGGCTTCTCCAAGGGGCAGCAGCTTACACTCTTCTAGGAATACCCGGCCCGTCTATGCCCCCCCCCCCTTTTTTAATTGCAAATTAATATGAGTTTTGCCTGACAGCAAGTGCAACCTTCTTTTCTATACATTTAGTTTTCTTTTAAAATTTTTATATATAACTTGGAACTTATTTTTCCCTAAAATTAATTATACTCTTGCAGTAAAACCTATGCTCACAACTACATTATTATTTTTTGTCAGTTCTAAAAGTTTGTTTTAGAATTTTGCACATCCCCACATTGAATGATACCTAAAGTAAATGCATGAAGTGCAGTGCTGCTGCTGATAGTCAATTTGCCACTGAGAGCTCCTTTCTACTTTTTAGTGATAGTTTTGAATCTCCTTAGTTTTAAGTATTCAGTAAAGTATCAAGTTTTTTGCCATTCCATTTTCCCACCAATTTTATTCCTAATTATCTCCATCTCATTAGAGTTTATCTACAGACATGTGTACCCTCTCTTAGTCTCAGAATTTTCCGTTAGCTTCTCTTGCAGGTAGAATCTCAGTCACCTTCCTCATTGCTGATTTGAGTTTTATCTCAGTATTTTTCTATATAAGACTTTCAAGTTGTGCTTTATCCCATAATGTGTTTTTATATTCAGAAAATGAGATTAATCACGTTTTATTGGGTACCTTCTGTTTGAAAACATGCCAGAAATATATTTAGAAATTGTTTTCTTTACTTTTGCAATATTTTGTAGTCTCTTCTCTTTAACCCAGATATTTTTTCTTCTAACATTCTCTTAGCTGTACTTGTTCTAACATCAGAGTATTTGATTTAGGTTTACATTTATTAGCTTTACAACTTTAATCAAGTAGTCTAACCCGCTGAGCTACAATTCTAATAACATTAAAAGGGGATCTTAGCAGTACCTGGGACATAATATGAGTGTGAGAATTTATTGATATTTTATTTCAAAAGCATTTGAAATAGTCTCTGACATAAAGCAAATTAGAGCTATCTGCATTCCAGCGTTATCACACTTCTCATGCCAAGCTTGTGGAAGTGAATAGGTGTGCAGGTAGAAATGTTTGCCAAGCTGATGGAGGTGCTGAGACATAATACATTTCATTATTATACATTGAGACAAATGTTTGTCCCTCCAAAGGCAATTCCAGTGATCCAGTGAGTTTGAGAAATTCTAGGTAAAATAAAGTTTTAATAAAGTTCTGAGAAAACCAGAAAATATCTGTTAAACATATTTACTTATGGTCAGAGTCACTACAGGGTTTGATTCTACATACATTGGGAAGTGTTTATAGCATGAATTTGAAGATGAGATGCTTGATGCAAAGATATTTTAGTGCATATTTTTATAAACCAAGTGCTTTCTGGTTAGATATTCTTGCTATTTCTGTTTTTATTTTTAGAGCAGAACAGTTAGGATATATTAGAAGAAAGTTTGTTTGCTTTTTCTCTTCATAAGTGTTACTATTTTCAAGATGTCATCCTTCCATGAAGTAGTGTTTTTCCAATAAGGGCAATGTGATACATGTAATATCACATTACCAGAAATGACTGGAAAACATTAGGAGGTTTCTCATAAGCGGTTATCATGTTACGCCTTAGCATCTTCTGATGATGTGTCAGCCAGATGAGGGTGATCTCTAAAATTAATAGCTTATGTTTTGTTATTATAGCTGCTCCTTAGAGTAGGAAGCCATCCTAAAGAAAAAAATTTCATAACACAGTTCAAATGCATCTCTGAACACCAAATAACAAAATCTCTAAGTAAACACATGTGGAAATGCTAGAGATTATATGGAGATAGAAATGCAGCCTTAATAATTAGAAATAAAGTTAGAATTATACTTTTATTTTAAATATATGGCTCATTGGGTAAACCCATTGAAGGACATACTACATAGTGATCCATTCTGTTTAAATGTACTTAATTTATGATTATATTGTAAGAATGAGTTGTTATGTTATACCAATGTGTTTATTACATCCTAAAATAGTATCTGGTCTTTTGGGACCATTCAATATATATAGTTGAATGAATGAATGAAGAACACTTAAAATACAGAACTTTAGTTTTGTTATATTTTGCAATATATGTAAGTGATTGTTAATATTAACAATATATTCAGAGATTTTTGAAGCATTAATTCTCAGGTAACAGTAAATACTTCACAAGAACATAGGTTACCCATACTAATATACGAGGGACTAGGTTTTAGGCAACCAAAGTTACTCCACTTTAGAACAAAAAAACAATGCTTCCATATTTCTCATGTAGAAAAACTGAAATTTCTGAGAACTGTGTTATTCTGGAGTGGGATGTTTGGCATAATTTCTAGCTAAGAGGAGTTCTCATATAGCCAAGTGTTTTTATTAATAAATAAACTTTTTTCACACTAAGTAAGAGAAATACCCTTACAAAAGAATCTTGAAGAAAAAAAACATTATTTAGTTGCTTCACATTTTAGAAATACTGAAGTCAAACTTAATCAAATTAGTAAATAATCATTCACAAGTATAAATGCATAATACATTGGGCTTCCTAAAAATGGACCAAGAAACCCTATTTTTGATTTATAAAAGACCCTGTTAAAAGAATGAAAATATAAAACTGGAAGATAATAAGGACTTGTAAATCAGATATCTGATTAAGGACATATCTAGAACATTAACAGTAAAAGAAAATCCAATTAGAGAATGAGCAAAAGATAGGAACATATATTTCACTGAAGAGGATATACATGTGACAAACAAACATTGTTGAACTCTTTATTTAGTGTAGAGTTAATCATATGAGTATAAAGTATACCAAAAAAAAAGATCTTTGTAAAAATTAAAAATGGGAATAGGAGAGGGAGGAGGAAGAAGGGTTGGAGCATGGCCAAGTATCACTATGTTCCTAAAACTGTATATAGAAATATATGAAACTTGTATATCTTAAATAAAAGTTTAAAAACTATTCAAAAGCAGTAGTCCTCATAGAAATTCAGATTAAAAGCTAATGAAATACTACTATGTACCTGTAAATGTGACTAAAATAAAGATGTGATAACTCCAAATGCTGGGAAATCAGACTAGATGACTCATACATTGCTAGTGATAGTATAAAATGATATAGCAAATCTGGAAAATAGTTTGTCAGTTTCTTTTAAAAGAAAGAGTAAATTTAAAATAAGACTCAGAAATTGCTCTCTTTGCCATTTATCACAAGGAAATGAAACAAATGTTCACATAGTACCTTGTATATGAATTATGTTCATAGCAGCTTTAAACATAATTGCCCCAAACTAGAAATAATCCAAATATCCTTCCACAAGTGAAGTTATACAAACTGTGATACATCCAAACCATAGACTCTGAAATAACAAAGAACAGAAAATTGATACATAGTACAATGTGAGTGAAATTTTGGCAGTTATGCTGAGTGCAAAATCGGGCTCCAGTGGCTACAAACTGTGTGATTCCATTTTATAGCATTCTCAAAAAGATTATTCATTGCCATGGATTTACATGGGTGTAAATACAAGTGGTTATGCTTGGTTTTTAAAAAGGAGATTTTGGTGATGGGGTCTGTATCTTGAATATGGTGATAGTTACAGAAGCTATACCTAATATTATTCCAAAGAAATATGTATACCTTCACTAATCAGTGTACATACACCTGTGAAATCAGTCCTGTGAATTTTTGTAATGCCAATGACCTGGTTTTGATATTGTATGATAATTATGCAAGAATGCTCATATTAGGGAAGTTTGGTAAGTGTGCATTGGACTCTTCAAATCTTTCTTTGAAACTTAGTCTGAATCTACAATAATTTTAAAATACAAAGTAGAAAAAAAAGTCACGCCAAAGAAAATATGGCAAGCTTTTCATTTAGTGGTTAAGAGCCTGGTTACAATGCTTACATTCCACTTTAGATCACCTGAATTTGATGTTGAGCTATGGCCACTGACTCCAGCCTGGGAGACCCTGGGGGCATCAGTTCATGACTAAAGTAGTTGGATTGCAGCCACACACATGGGAGATCTGGACTGAATTTCTACCTTGCAGCTTAAGCTAGGTACAGCCCAGTTCTAGTCATTGCAGGCATTTAGAGAGTGGATGGGAATATTCTCTCGCTCTCCCTCCCTCTCAAATAAATAAAAACAATTAAAAAAATAAAAGCAGAAAAAGCACGCCACATATATGTAACAATATTTTACAAAGTTTTGTTTTCTTACTTGCTAGAACAGTGCTTAACATAGACACTCAAGAAATTATTATTTTATCAAGTATCAATAAGTGCCTAATTGTTAATAGTAGATAATATATCTTTTTTAAAGAATTATTTTATTTATTTGACAGAGTTAGAGAGAGAGAGAGAGAGAGAGAGAGAGAGAGATCTTCCATTCTGCTGGTTCACTCCCCAAATGGCCACAAGGGTCAGAGCTATGTGGATCTGAGCCAGGAGACAGGAGTCTCCCACGTGGCTGTAGGGGCCCAAGGAGTTGAGCCATCTTCTTCTGCTTTCCTAGGCCACAGCAGAGAGCTGGATCGGAAGTGGAGCAGCCGAGTCTCCAACTGGTGCCCATATGTGATGCCAGCACTGCAGGGCGGGGCTTTAACCTGCTGTGCAATAGTGCCAGTCCCCGAGAATGTATCTTTAACTTCAATCTCAGATTCACATGGATCTAACATGTATAAGATAGTTTTCAAATTTTTTTGCCCATTTCTAAGTTACAATAATATACAATCAATACATCTTAGCTTTGCTAATGAGTTTGAAGACATTAGTGAGACTGCTATGATTCATTCTTAATTCTCAGAGTTCTTAAGGGGAAAAAAAGCACAACATATAGTAAAGTTACAAATGTGGATGTCATTTAATTAAAGTACAATAGCAGAAGAGAGAAAATCTTGGTTACATTAACAGTGAGGAAAAGACTCAAATACCTGATGTTGCCCAATTTTCGAACTTAGATGTGATATTGATTTTTGCAGCTTGTTAAACTAAAACTTACAGCCAGAACCACTTTTTATTTTGGGAGACCTTTTAAGGTAAGAAAATTGGGCTTCATTTTATCTTAATTCACCTGATGAAAGCTTTCTCATTCTCACTCTCATTCTAACCCCACCCCCGCCGTCTCTTTACTCTTTAATAGACAAGGCTTCACTTCAGGCACAGAAGAATCAATATGAAACTAAATACAGTGTGCAGCTACCCATCAAGGACCAAATGAAGAAGTATATAGATAGTCTTGTACTTTGTGGAAAATCAGTGAGGCCTACCCTTTTGCTACTTAACCTTTTAATTAGCCAAAGTTGTGCTTTATTAGAAAAAAAGGAGGCACAGTATTGGATGTAATTTCTCAAATGCTGACTCGAATATCAAAGTAATATTGATACCCCCAAACAGTGTCTTAAATATAGCTGGTGTTTTTTCCCAAGGTGGAAGAAAGTAGTCTTCTTAGACTGGAGTGGCATCTCCATGAAGACATCAGGACACGAGATAACTTCTATTGCATCTCTGACAAAACCTGGGGCATGGCTTTGATTCCTTCGGCATATGATGGCAGCTACCTCAAGTGTCTCACAAGTCGTACATAGTACTTTTATTCACGTGTCAATGGAAGTGACTTCATTGACTAGTATAGCAAGAACTAAAAAGTTTCTTTCTAACATGGAGGCAACATACTTAGGTGAAAAAATATACTTTCCTAAAGTTTAGAGACAAAAACATAGATGCCTTTTAGGAGGCAAATAAAAGTCCACAGTATGTGTTGCATTAGAATTCTTAGGAAAAAGAACCAACAATATGCACAGAGATACAGACATAGAAGTTGTATGGGTATGCATATATGCACATTTATATATACAAGCTTATAATTATAGGCATATCTGTATATTTATGTGTGCACACATATACATACACATATGTACACACCTACACACATATATATGTATATTTATGTACACACACATATGCACACTCGCAAAGGAATTTATTACAATAACTTGATTCAGATGATAATAGAGGCTGAGGAATACGAAGGCCTATGGTCACCAGGTAGAGAACCAAGGATGTCAGTGATGTAGTTCCCATCTTGATCTAAAGATCTGAGAATAAGGATAACTGATGGCGTCAGTTCAAGTCTGAGTCACAGTCTGGAAAAAAAAACACACACACACAGGAGGGCAGATGGTTGACGTTTTACTCCAGGAGCCAGAGACGATAGGTCTTTCAGTTCAGATCCTTCATATCCAACTTTCTTGTTCGCCTCCAGTATTCAACTATTGGAAGAAATATCAGCTACACTTGGGAGGGAGGTCACCTTTACTCAGTCTACAGAATCAAAAGTTAATCTCACCTGAAAACACCCTCACAGACACAAGAAGAATGATTGACCAATGTTCTGAGTACCTGGTGGCCCAGTCAAATTGACACATAAAATTAACTCTCACAAATTCAGCTCCATACATATCAGTTTAAAACATAATTGTTTTCCAAATAAACAAAATAGCAAGGTCATTATTCCACATAAAATGAAATGACTATCCTGAGTACAACTGAAAATACATGAATTCCGTCACTAGAAGAGACTGTAAAATCTTTGAGTAATGTATACTTCCCCTTGACAATATATGATAATATAAATTCTATGATGTAAACTTAACGATAATTAAATACTATGATATAAAGTTAACACATCTTAGGTTGCATGATATTTAAGAAAGGGAAGAACAAAAATATTTGCTTTATATATACAAGTAAATACCTCTTTTTAACATAGTTTTTTAAATTTATTAATTTAGTTGAAATAAGAGTTACACAGAGAGAGAAGGAAAGGCAGAGAGAGAGAGAGAGAGAGAGAGATCTTCCATCTGCTGGTTCACTCCCCAATTGGCCTCAATGGCCTGAGCTGCAACAATCTGAAGCCAGGAGCCAGGAGCTTCTTCCGGGTCTCCCACGTGGGTGCAGGGGCTCACAGACTTGGACCATCTCCTACTGCTTTCCCAGGCCATAGAAGAGAGCTGGATTGGAAGTGGAGCAGCCGAGTTCGAACCGGCACCCATATGGGATGCCAGCGCTTCAGGCCAGGGCATTAACCTGCTGCCGGCCCCAGTAAATGCCTCTTATTACATGCGGATAAACCCATCCTCAGCTGAAAATTTGTCTAAAAAGACAAAAATTCTAAATTTGGAGTACAGATTCTACTGACCGCATATCCCTTTTGCAACATTGTAAAGTCCAAAAATTATATGTCAAACTAGCATGAGTCAGAGACTACCTATCACATATATTATCTATTTAATATATACATGTCAAATGTATCCACAACATAAGGTGAAAACTTGCAAGAAATACTCATTGCTGTAACTGGTCACATGGTCATTGCTGGCATTTATGATCACTTCCTCCACTACTATTTTGTATTTATTAGGACTTCAGCAAGCTCCTTTTTTGGCTGTGGCTCTTTAACTGGCAGGGTGACAAAAATTTATTCCTGAAGGGTCTGAGCCATTTGTACTCTTTCCTGGATTGGATTATTATAGTTTTTCATTGAAGTTAATCACATGATATAGTAATACCAAGAGATGGCCCAGGGCATTCCCCTGACACACTCTATTATGTAGTAGCAGTCCAGGGTTTGCCCTTAGTAGTTAGGATCAGTCGTTCTGTCTACCTCAGTAATTCTACTCCTTGTTGATTCTGAGACATGAGGAGTCCAAAGGGACTGGGTAGTACTTTTAACTTCTGCTCTCGGTAGATTGCTGTCTCCTTAGGCTGACTCATTCTCCACTGTGGCACTAAGGATTTGAAGTCAATAGAGTATAAGTTCATGAGAATAAAAGCATAAATTATGCTAGTGGGTCACTAGTTGTCATAGTAAGTGATGCATGTTTTCTGTCTGTTTCCACTGCTTGATTCACCGAATGGAAAATCCTGGCTATGGAAGAAAAAACACAATATGCTAGCTAGATTCTGATTCAGAGCAAGTTTTCGGGAAAATCTTGCCCTGACCTTGAAAGTTACTGCCACCTAACTAGCATTGTAACAGTCTCAAAAGACCACTCCTCTATTTTTTTTTTTTTTTTTTGGACAGGCAGAGTTAGACAGTGAGAGAGACAGAGAGAGAAAGGTCTTCCTTTTCCATTGGTTCACTCCCCAAATGGCCGCTACGGCCAGCGCACGGTGCCAATCCGAAGCCAGGAGCCAGGTGCTTCCTCCTGGTCTCCCACGTGGGTGCAGGGCCCAAGGACTTGGGCCATCATCCACTGCCTTCCCAGGCCACAGCAGAGAGCTGGACTGGAAGAGGAACAACCAGGACAGAATTTGGCATTGCAACTGGGACTAGAACCTGGGGTGCCGGCACCGCAGGCGGAATATTATCCAAGTGAGCCGTGACGCCAGCCCACTCCTGTATTTTACAAGACATGAATCTAAGAATTGTGTGTAATATGATTTGAATAGTGTCCTCCATGAGCATGCCACAAGTCTTTGACTTTGAAGTGGGTTCCTTGATCAAAAGCAATGCTGTATGGAGCACCACCATGGTGGATAGGGCATTCTATAGGAATTTGGATGGTAGTTTCGGCATAAGCATTGCATGCAGAGAAGGAATATCCACACATGGCATCTGTGTCTATGCCAGTGATGGTCATATCAGCCTTGTTGAGTAGAAGTCTATGCTGCTGAGTCTGTGCATAACCTCCATCTTGGCCACAATGACCACTGTGTTTATGTGCCCATTGTATGATGCCCATGGTGGCTGGGGAAAGGGACCAACTGGTAACCTGATGATGTCTCATGCTATCCACGTGTTTACAAAAATCCTCTAGGGGTTACCCTTGATGAGCATTCACATGGAAACAAACATCTTTGTATGTCTCATGCATCAGAGAAATCTATCCACATATCTCTTTGCCAGCCTCTTTATCTTCAAATTTCGAAATGTTCCTTCCAAGTCACTGGCCATCTAGCCAAACCTTCTCCACAGCCCGTGAATCAGGGATCAAGTATCTGCACATTTCTCCCTTTCCCACTGTTTTTTCCCTTTCCCTCTGTCCTTCCAGGATATCTCAGAAATGGACTGCAATGCTTCCACTGTTCACATTTAAGTGATGACTGTGTTTTGTGGACAGCCATCTATAGACTAAGTCAGAGTCTTCATTTACTCTGTCAGTTGATCATAGGAGGCCACAGGTGGAGGCTGGCAGAGAGAAGGGAGTGTAGTGGGAGGACTCTGGCTGTTTCAGCTACTTCTGTACTTGTTGCTGCGGGGCCATCTCAGACCTATCGTGGTATATAATGCTTCCATGTGTGCTGCTTTTCATGCCAAATTCTTGGTTTGGTGATTCAAGTAAGACACATAATGGGCAGCTCAGGGCACATGGGCAGTTGGTGGACCACGACTGAACTTTTGGTCTCAACTAAGGCTCAGTAGCAGGCCAAGGGTTGTTTCCCTGAAGGAGTTGAGCTATTTTCAGAGGATAGCAGGGTGTTGCTACAGAATCCTTTGGATCCACACTGCAATTCACCTGTCACAGCCAGTCAAAACATCTTTAATTGCCACTTACACTTCAAGTACCATTGAATTTGGATTGATTAAACGGTTACAAATGTCAGATTTTTTTATCAGCTTAGCCCTTGTGTAAAGCCTTCTCTTGTTCTGCAACCCACTTGAAACTAGCAGCTTTTTAGGTCACTTCATAAATGAGTTGGAATAACATGCTCAGATAAAGGACAGGTCCCTTCCAAACTCGAAAGAAGCCATGAGGTGCTGTGCCCATTTTATGTTGTAGAGGGGGATGGATACATCACATTTTCCCTTGAATTGGAAAGAATATTACATGTTCAACATCACTGGACTCCAAGAAATCTCTCTCAGTGAGAAATCCCCTGAATTTTCTCCCATCCTCTGACACACTAATTTCTAGGTCAAGAATGGTTGCCACCTAGTGAACAAGATCAGTCAGCATAATATCATCAATCTAGTGACCCAGAGTGACTGAATGTTATGAATGATAAAGGTCATCAAGATACTCATGAATTAAATTGTAACATAGAACTATAAATTTGCTATACCACTGAGGTAGAACTATGAAGGGGTATTGCTCCCCTGGCTAGCTAAAATGCAACTGCTTCTTGTGGGTGTTATGTAAAGGAATGGGGGAAAATACATTTTTTTTAGATCATTAACTGAAAACCAGGCACCAGGTGATATGTTAGTTTGCCCAAACAATGAAACTACTTTGGTATAGCAGTTGAAATTTGAGTTGTCACTTAGTTAAGCTAATAATTCACTGACATTCTCTAAATATGTTTGTCTTTTGCTCAGGCCAAACAGGACAGTTAAACAGATATATCTTAGAAATCACCATTCATGTATCTGTCATGTCTATGATGATGGTTGTATTTTTGGAATCACTCCATGGATGCAGTTTTGCTTTTGATTTGCAATTTTTCCTTGTAGAGGCAGTTGTAACAGCCTCCAGCTGGCCTTTGCCACCATTCTGGCACTCATCCTGCAGGTTGGAAACCAATGTGGGGATTCTGTTAACTGCTAAATTTGCCTACTTCAATCATGCATTCTGGAACTGGGGAAATAACCACAAATGTATTCAGGGACTCACTGTGAAACAGACCTGAACCAGAACTCTACTGATCATGTGTCCTCCATAAGAAGAGAGTGGAGAGCCACAGTGATGGTTTTGGGTCCTGTTAAGAACCTACTGTTTGGGACCAGCTCTGTGGCATAGCAGGTAAAGCTGCTGCCTGCAGTGCCAGCATCCCATATGTGTCCCGGTTCGAGTCTCGGCTGCTTCACTTGCAATCTAGCTCTCTGCTATGGCCTGGGAAAGCAGTAGCAGATGGCCCATTCTCTTGGCCCCCTACACCCACATGGGAGAACTGGAAGAAGCTCCTGGCTCCTGGCTTTGGATCAGCCCAGCTCTGACTGTTGCAGCCAACTGGGGAGTGAACCAGCAGATGGAAGACCTCTCTCTCTGCCTCTCCTTCTCTCTCTGTGTAACTGACTTTCAAGTAAAATAAATAAATCATTAAAAAAAAAAACAAAAATAACCAACTTTCAATTTAGGGATACTATCTAACAGTCACTGAAAAATCCTGTTATTTCCTTTTTGGCAATGTACATCTTACCTGGTAAAATGTCATGTTTTGCTTTGTGGAGACTGAGAAAAATATTAACAGTATAAATTTTTGGTATTACAGCAAGGGTCCTTTATCAAGGAAACCTGGCCTCCTCTTCATTCAAGATATTCTGGGTTTACAGACAGGCTAATTCTGAGACTTCATTTGAGGGTTAACTATTATCTGTTTTTATACTTCTGGTTAGATTTTGATCTGAAGAAAAACATTTTGTTTACACATATAAATGTAAGATTTTTAGTATGTTTAATGTCTATTTCAGTTCTAGAAATAGCATTATCAACTAGAAAATACCACTTGACTAAGTCATGTTACTGTGATTGTTGCCTTGACTATACTCTCCGTTATGGTAAACACACCCATCTTGCCTGTGGCATTTGAATGTTTCCCTTTGCCCTGTTATCCCAGGATCCAAATATTCTCATTGCATTTCAGATTTCCCAGTTTAGTGACTGCAGTTCCTACTGTATATCTTCAGAGAACAGTAACTGGAAGGCTCTTCAGGGATTCCAAAACTCCCCTCACAAAGTCATTTTTCCCAGTAGTGATAAAGTACATATCCTAGACAGTCCCCTTGTGAGCGAAGTCCTAACTGCCAAATGCACTCCAGTCTTCCAGTCTCCCTAATCATTTCTCCAATGTTGTAACAACCAAGGTGGGTGGATAGGCAGATTGCTAGATAGATTAGATTAAATAGATATACAATAGAAAGATAGATATAAGAAATTAGCTCACATAATTATGGATGCTGTGGAATACAAGATTTATAACCAACAAGTTTAAGATGTGGGCATCCAGTGGTATATATTCTAATCTCACGTAAGGATAAAACCAGGCTTTCAGTTCAAGCAGTCATGCAAATTCCTTCTTTCTCATTATTTCTGTTCTATGTGATTTTTCTTATCGGATGAGACACACCCATCCACAATAGGAGGGGCAATCTCTTTTATTCAATGCATTGATGCAAATAGTAATCTAATCTAGAAACACTCTAACGAATCCACCAAAAATAATACTTGGCCAAATGTCTGGGCATCTGGTGACTAAGTCAAGTTGACACAGAAAATTAGCCATCACAGGTGCTATGGAATTTACTACAACATGTAAAAAAAACCTTGTAAAACAAACATTGTATTGAAGATGGATTAAATAAATGATATTGGAGATCCACTATATGCTTATTGCCAAATGCTTAGAGACAACCATAAATGTGGAAGAAAATACATGTAAAGAAAATATCTGATATGGAGTTTGTATCTAGAATAAAGAGCTATTCTAAATCAATAATAAATGACAAATAACCTGGCTTTTAAATGGGCAAAGGATCTTAATTCCTCTGTCACATGAAAACTCACTAAATAAGAAATGGGAAACAAAATCACTGTGAGATCTATTTCACGTAAATCAGAGTGGTTTTAGTACAAAAAGACAATAGTAAGTGTAGGTAATGATTTAGGGAAAGTAGAGTTCATATATATTGATCATTGGATTGTTTATTGTTATAGCCAATTTGAGAATCAGTTATCAGTTTCTCAAAGTGTTAAGCATAGTGTATTATATGATCCAACGATCCCCGGATAGATATCCACAAGAAATAAACTACATTTCCATACACATATTGAACATGAACATTCATACCACCATTATTCACAGTTGCCCCTAGGTAGATACAACTCAGATGGTCATCAGATGTTGAATGGTTAAACCAAATATGGTTTATCCATGTCATGGAGAATTATTTAGCTATGCAAAGGAATGAAATGTTAATATATGCTAAAAATTGCATGAACCTTGAAAATATTCTAAGAAGCAAATCATAAAGAAAACATTTTATTTTTCCATTTATATGAATCAAGCAGTATAGACAAATTTTTATATATAGAAAGTAGATTAGTAGTTTCCAGGAGCTGGAGGAAGGAAAAGGGCATGACTAAGGATATGAGGTATTTATGGGGTGATAAAAAAATCTGAAATAGATACAGGTGAAAGATTCACAAAATATTGTGAATCTTCAAGCAAATGGCGCCCATTCCAACCTGGAGATGAGAAAGCTCATCGCGTGCAGAACAACAATAATCATAACAGCTCTTACCATCATAGACAGCCATCATAGAATGTGTACCCATTTGGCCAGCACCACTGCTCAATAGGCTAATCCTCTGCCTGCCACACCGGCACACCGGGTTCTATTCCCAGTCGTTGCGCCGGATTCTGTCCCAGTTGCCCCTCTTCCAGTCCAGCTCTCTGCTGTGGCCCGGGAGTGCAGTGGAGGATGGCCCAAGTCCTTGGGCCCTCACCCACATGGGAGACCAGGAGAAGCACCTGGCTCCTGGCTTCTGATCAGCGCGGTGCACCGGCCGCAGTGGCCATTGGGGGTCGGGGGGGTGAACAAACGGAAAAGGAGCACCTTTCTCTCTGTCTCTCTCTCTCTCTCACTGTTCACTTTGCCTGTCAAATAATAATAATAATAAAAAAGAATGTCTACCCATTGCATTTTTGCAGGTATTGGGGCTACAGTGAAAGACATAGACATGACTCACCAAGTACTTTTGAGAGCATTATTTTCATAAAGAAGAACAGAGCACAATTTTCCACAACATGATTAAATCTGGGGCAAGATCTCCCCAGATAACCTTATAGGAAAATGGTCTACATACTCCCTTCTTAAGCATAAAGTGACAAGTAAAGCAACAGGTTTGGCCAGGTGTCATAGAATGCAAACACATATGCAGAACAAGGACACATTAATTTTGGAACAGAGAAAGATTGCCAAACAAGATGATATACACAGCACAGTTTGTGAAGGCTTCTTATACTTTTGAAAAGACATGTTTCAGACCTGAAGCACACCCATGCAAGGATATATAGGATGTTCATAAAACTGTTTCCCACCGTATACTAAACCATTCAATAGTACAAGTCAAATGGTTAGAGTACATGGTGTGTGTGTGTGTGTGTAGATTGATATATAGATATACAGATATATATTATACCTTATAAAGCACCTTATAATATATCTTATTATAAAGATAATAATTGGGCCAGCCATTTGGCCTAGCAATAAAAAAGTCACTTGATATGCCCATATCCCATATCAGAATGCTGGGGTTCAAGTCCTGCCTTCAATTCTGGGTTCCTGCTGATATGCATTCTAGAAGGAACCAGGTGATTACTCTAGTAGCTGCATTCCCACCACCCATGTGGGTTGAGTTTCCTGGCTGCCAGCTTTGGACCCAGCAAGAAGCTGTTGTGTGTATGGGAGTTTCTTCTGTTACTCACTTCTATTTCTGTGCCTCTCAAATAAATAAATATTTCTAAAAATAAAAACTGAAAGTAGATCTCTGTAAAAATTAAAAATGGGAATAGGAGAGGGAGGAGGAAGAAGGTGATGGCTCAACTATATGGTTCTGTGTGAGAGAACTTATGGAGTTCCTACCTCCTGGCTTTGACAAGTTCCTAGCTATCACAGGCTTTTGAGTAGTGGATCAGTGGATAGAAGATTCTCTCTCTCTCTCTCTCTCTGCCTATCAAATAAAAAATAAATAACCATTTGTAACATAGGTATTAAGATATAGTATCATTCTCAGGCATCAAGAAAATTGCAACTATTGTGGGTTAGATAGACAAACAAATAGTTGTACATTTCATTCTCTAAAAATGTGAAAGTATTAGTTTATAATATCACATATTAACATTTTATAGAAAATATAAAACAGTGTCAGTTAATAACTCAAATGTATTACAAAAATAACAAGCATACTAAGAAAAAAGTCTCTCAGTAATTCACACTAAAGTTGGATGTGTTGTTTCAGATCCTGTCCTATTGACTTGCTTGAAAACAATATTTCAGGGTCCATTTTGATAGACAGTACTCTTCCTTATCTTAACAGTGTCCTTTCTCTCTCCAGTACGGTGTTTACCTAGAGTTTTAACCCAACCTACATTTGTACTGCTTTCTGACATGAGGAGGATTTATTCAGCACCCTTTTCAAAAGGACATTTCAAATAAGAAGAAAAGACAACCTAGGAAACTTTATATGTCTTTTTATATAGTGTTGTACCCTGCCCTTTTAATTATATTAGACTTGAAGAAAGCAAAAAAGAAGTAAGGTAATTCAAGAGTGAAAATTTCAGATGTTATGTTAAAAAATTAAAGAAAAAATAAGTCTGAAGTCATCCATCAAGACATTTATTTTACATTTATTAAAGTAAAATAGTTTATAGTATACTATTCTTATTTGTTTTTGTTGTCATAAATGCTTACTAAGGTCAAGTACTTTGCTAAATTCTTTAAATTGATTTTGTCATTCTGTCATTAAACCCAAATGTGTATGTTATTCCCATTTTAAGGTGATGAAAATAAGAATAAGAGACATCTGGTAATTTGTCCAAAGTCACTATCAGAATTCAGATCCAAGGAATTCAGGCTCTTAGCATCTTAAATTCATTGCCTATTTCATTTTTGTATTAAATGCTTTGATACATTATTCAAAAATAACAAAAACATTGAAAAGACAATAACTGCACAAATATTTATGTTAAATCCACATAGCACAAATCACTAGGTTGATAGTATATAGTGATACCTAAATGAATGAATAGGAGAATGCTATATATAATATTCATATTAATTAGTAGTTTAAATTCTATCACTAGTTGTGACTTGACTATGACACTGACAAAACTGAAAGAAAAGGAAACATGAGTGATTGTTGGAGGAAGACAGTAGGTCTGATAGTAAAAGCTCAATTGCTAATTTAAGAACTTAGCAGGAAGCTTACTGTCTATCAAGCATGTTTTAATAGAAATACAGCGTGAGTTCTTTCTCCAGCTGTTTGAGGGAAGATGGAGAGCAGCTGAGTAGTCTTTTTTAAAAGGGTTCTTTTTCACAACTTTGTGTCTTTCAGAAAATTATTCAAGCTTTGTCTGAAGACCATGCTATATTCCAAGGAGGGATCAATTCCCATTTCTTCTAGGTTATCAAAGAGGCTTAAGCACAGATTAAGAAATTGCTCAAGCAGTTAAAGTCAGTTTTGTTGTGGGTCCTATATTCTCCTTTATCTACTTGTCATTATTCAAATTACTGTCATTATTCAAAGCAATAATATGATCTTTGAGATCCATTTCAGGTGTCTCATTAGAGTATAATCATCTAATGACTTTATGTAGTTGATTTTGGATTCTACTTTCAAACATTCTGCAGATTTTACATTGCTATTTGTATATTCCTTTGTTTATTTAATTCATTCACCTGTATTATGAAACTCATAATTTATAGTTTGATTCTGTAGTTACATATCAACCTTTGATTTTTGTTTTCACAATTTAATTGTATGCAAAGATAAATCTTTCTATATTTCATCTAGTGTAAACCTAAGAATTCTTTCCTATATTTTATAATAGAATTTTAAATGCATCAGGTGTAATTGCTCTTGAAATTTTTGATTATATCTTTATCCATGTTATGTAAATAAGCTTAATGTGGAAAGAAGTAATAGAAACTAATATTAGAATAAGAGCAGATCAGCTACATCAAACGATTGTTTTAGAGTTAACATGTTGGTTATCTTTTTACTTAATAAATATTATTTAACTTTATAAACAACATTAAAGAAATAGCCATTCTTCAAAATATTTTCTTATTTAGTAAGAATTCATAAATTATAGAGGAAAGATGTGAGTGGGGATGAGACTCTGCTAACAAGTGTAAGCATTTTAAATTCCGTGACATCAGAGATTTCTCCATGCAGCCATCTGTCCTTATGCAGCTGCTTCCTCTCAGGAAGGCTAGTACCTTAGCTCAAATTCACTTCAGCAAGCATCAGGCGTTTGGCCTACTGGTTAAAGTGCTGGTTAGGTTGCCAGCTTCCCAAATCAGGGTGTGTGGGTTGTAGTCCTCAGTCTACTCCTGACTCCAGCTTCCTGACAGTCTTTAGTAGCTGGGTCTGTGCTACTCACATGGAGGCACGAATTGAATTCCCAACTTTTGGCTCTGGCTTCAGAGGTTGTGGATATTTGGGGATTTGTGGGATGAACTAGCCAATGCAACTCTTTTCACTTACTCACTCCTTCTCTGGATCTCTGGCTCTGGCCCGGCTAAAGCCCTGACCATTACAAGCATTTCAGAAGTGAACCAAGAGATAGGATCTCTCTCTCTCTCTCTCTCTCTCTTAATTAAGTAGCTTTTTCTTATTTCAAGAATGGATGGATCTTGATGTTTATAGTGTCAATCCGTAAATTGAATTTCATTGGTTCTGAATTATATATCTCCCTCCCTTCTATTTTTAAATGAATCACTGTGGGTTTCACAGTGTGTATGTGTTTGTGTGTGTGTATACATATATACATACATATATATGGATGCATGTGTATATATATATATTTGTGTATGTGGATATATATATATATATGTATATTCCAAGTAGCCATCCCTGGATCCCGTGAAAATCCTTGCCCATGAACCAATGCCATCATAATTTCTGGACTAACACTTGATAAGGTCAAAATCCTCAAGAAAAACTAGGGAGAAGGTGAAAGGATGCTAGACAAAATACCAGGTATCTACAAAACATCTAAAAACAATAACACTAGTTTACTCTAGTTTTTCTAAAACATTGTGCACACACCCATACGTATATATTTATCATTGGGAGAGAAAATGAGACAAGATATGCTAATGCTAGTGTCATGTTAGTTTAAAATGTATTCAGGCAAATAAGCCTCTGTTTCTCAGCTTCTAAGACACTCTAACAGCACCGTGGCTTAGTTATTCTTTCCTGACACATATCATATTGCACAGCTTTTCAATTTTCATCAATTGATCCAACTGTTTTTTACGCTAAGATTTATTTATTCATTTGAAAGGCAGAGTGAGAGCAAGAGTGATAGAGAGAATCTCTCATCTGCTGGTCTACTCCTCATATTATTCAAACAGTGAGTTTTGAGCCAGGCCAAAGCCAGGAGCCAGAAACTCCATTCTGGTTTTCCATGTTGGTGACAGGGGTTCAAACATGGGCCGTTTTCTGCTGTGTTCCCAGGACTGTCAACAGGAAAGTGCATCTGAAGCCAAGCATCCAGACCTCACCTGGTATTCTGATCTGGAATGTTGACATTGCAAGCAGTGGCTTAACTGGTCATACAACAAAGCAGGCACCCAATTTTGTTTTCATTTTTGTTTTTAGATTTATTTATTTATTTACAAGGCAGAGTTATAGAGATTGAGGGAGAGACAGAGAGATTGAGAGCTCTCATATTCTGGATCTTTCCCTAAATGGATGCAATGACCAAGGCTAGTCCAGGCTAAAGCAAGAAACCAAGAACTCCATCCTGGTCTTCCACATGGGTGGCAGAAACCAGGCTACTTGGGCCATCTTCCACTGCTTTCCCAGGCCCATTAGTAGGAAGCTGGGTTAGAAGTGGAGCAGGTGGGATTCAAACTAGTGCTCATATGAGATGGCAGCTTTCAGGTGTGTTTCAAACTGTTGTGAAACAATGCCAGCACACCTCCTCCCCATCCCTACACCTGCTCCAGATTTTAGGTTACTTTTGCAAAATATTTCTCTAGATCTCGATACAAAGCTAACCTGGTTAATTTACTGCTTTTTCTGTTAGTTTTCTTTACTTATTTCTTAACAGGAAGGAACATATTCTAAAAGCAGAAAAGGAACAAAATGATTATAGTTAAACACGTATTTTTAATACAGTGTTTCCAAATTCTTTCATACAGTCAATTACTTTTATTCAAATGGAATATAATTTAAAAGATGCTTTTAGAAGCCTTATTAAAAGAAATTACTAAATAGCAGTGCAGGCTTTAGTTGCAGAGCATTAACAAAAGGAGAAATAATTAACCATTTTAAAAATGCTATTCATGAAGCCTTGTTCTAAACCACACAGTCTTCCATGTTTACCTGCTCTGCTACCATTTAACACTTGAAAAATCATGTAATCCCATTCTATTCAATGTCTCATCAGTGCCCCGCTGGCAGGAACCCTATGCTAACATTCAGTGTATAACCTCCTCTCAGCCTATCATTTTCTTAATTTGTTGCCTTTGCAATCTAAATCTGCAAACTGACCTTTTAAATGAATAACTACTCTGTAGTAACCTCCAATAAGATGACAGATGAACAACCTCCATTTCTTCCTTCTTTTCATTTGAAACTGACCATTTTTGTTTTGGCATCCCTTAGTGTTCCTGGTTAGCTAAACTGTTTTTGCTGCTCATCCAGTCCTCTTTGGAGTCATATAATATATATATATATATATATATATATATATATACACACACACACACATACATATAATATGTGTAGCTAGAAGTTCAAAAAGATAATATTTATCTTTGTGAAAGGCATGTATAATGAATTTATCAAGTTATAATTTGTTCTGTTTTCTTGCAACTTGCAATTCTACCCCCCTTTCCTGTCAGAGGCATCATATAAATTATATTGAAGTCATGCATAACTTCTTTTCACTACTCTGTCTATAATTTCTTCCCAAGGTATTTTGCATGGGCAATTATTCCATTAATTAACTGTGCCTTGAATTCTCATAGGATCCCTTTCCTAAGACTTTAAGATTTATAAAATCAGGCGCTTATATATGAAAATGTATCATCAATAGTTTTCATAAAATTGCATGCCAGCCATGATAAGAGAGAGTGGGGCACTTGAATAGAGACATTTAGGAACTGGAAGAGTTTGGGTTCAACATGTGGAACAGTAGAACAGGAAACTGGCCACAATGTGATTAGCCAAGTATGTGATTAGCCAAGTATATGATTATCCAAAGGGGGTGATGACTAAACTAGATTAGAGAATATTAGTTTATGCTTTCACTGTTTATAAGCTATTATGATTTCCTCAAACAGTATTTAACTGCAAAGTGATTTGTGAGGTAGGCTGCAGATATATATTTATTTTAAACTACAGAGAAAAAAATTCAGAGGACAGCATTGTGGTGCCATGGTTTAAGCCACCACTTGCTGTGCCAGCATCCCATAATGGAGTGTCCGTTTGAGTCCTGGTTACTCTGTTTCTGAACCGGCTTTCTGCTAATGCATCTGGGAAGGCAGAGGAAGATGGCCCAGATGTGTGGGGCCCTGCCACCCATGTGTGAAACCTAGATGGTTTCTTGCTTCAACTTGGTCCAGTCCTGGTTTTTGCAGCCATTTGGGGAGTGAACTAATGAATGGAAGACACCTCTCTCTTTCTTTCTCCCTCTCTCTCTCTCTCACAAAAGGCAGAGAGAGAGAGAGAGAGAGAGAGAGAGAGAGAGAGAGAGAAATTGGTCAAAATTCCAATTAGTATATCTTATGTCCGTGAAGTAAGCTATTGAAATGGTGCCTGTGGTTGAGATTTGAGATTGATAATGCCCTTAAATCTGTGTTTTGTGGAGTGTCTCCCACATGAATGTTAAACTGTATCCCTGACAACAGTAGGAATTGGCATCAAGTAAGCAGAGACCCATTGCCTTCTCCACTACACAGGGTGGGTGAGGCAAAAATCAGAAGATTAGACATGATAGTAAAGAAAGTTTTTAAACTCATTTACATTTCATTTCATGAATCTAAATAAAAGGATGTTTTTAAGTGTGAAGGGATCAGATATTTGGTAAAGTGATTATAGCTTCATTTGGGATGTCTGCATCCTAAATCAGAGTGTCTGAGTCCACTTCTCATTCGAGTTTCCTGCTAATGCATACCCTGGAAGACAGCAAGTGGTGGCTCAAAAGCTTGGGTCCCTGACACTCACCTGAAGACTGAGATCAAGTTCATGGCTTCCATGCTTCACACTGCTGCTGTGTATATTAGAGTGGGAGATTGAGCCATTTTATCATTGAAGATAAGAGGTTTGTGGTTGTTTCAAGAAGTAGGCCTCATTTCTTTTTTTTATTTCAGGATAGTTTATTTTCTTTTTTTAAATGTTTTTTTTTATATATATAAAGCTTTTATTTAAAGAATATAAATTTCCAAATACAGCTTATGGATTACAATGATCCCTCCCCCACAACTTCCCTCCCACCCGCTACCCTCCCCTTTCCCACTCCCTCTCCCCTTCCATTCACATCAAGATTCATTTTCAATTCTCTTTATATACAGAAGATCAGTTTAGTACATATTACGTAAAGATTTCAACAGTTTGCCCTCACATAGCAACACAAAGTGAAAATACTGTTGGAGTACTAGTTATAGTATTAATTCACAATGTACAGCACATTAAGGACAGAGATCCTACATGATATTTTTAAAGAATTGATTAATTATCTATGCAATTTCCAATTTAACACCAAGATTTTTGAATCATTTGCTATTATCTTTATATACAGAAGATCGATTCAGTATATAATTCTTAAGATTGATTGATTGATTTGAAAGGCAGTGTTACAGAGAGGCAGAGGCAAAGGCAGAAGGAGAGGAATCTGCTGATTCACTTTCCAAATGGCCACAATGGCCAGAGCTGTGCCTATCTGAAGCCAAAAGCCAGCAGCTTATTCCTGGTCTCCCATATGCGTGCAGGAGCCCAAAGACTTGGTCGTTCTTTTGCTGCTTTCCCAATTTAGCAGGGAGCTGGATCAGAAGTGGGATTCGAACCAGTGCCCATATGAGATTCTTGCACTGCAGGCAGCAGCTTTACCTACTACACCACAGTGCCAACCCTGGAGAACTAGTTATTAGTGAAGGCAAAAGATGGACAAAATGCTTATTTTGATCCTAAAGATATGGAGGTATTGTGGAGCACTCTGGTGAGGATATATGTACAATCAGAAGGAAGACATACTGGTAGTAAAATGGTGAAGTGCAGAAGATTATGTTTGGCTAAATCAACTTGCATTTTTACCATATAATATAGGACAGAAATAAAAAATACTGATAGCCTTATAACGATAATGATTTTTGTTCAGGTTTAAAAAGTCTAAGAATGTTAACAATTTTTTTTCTCATACCTGTGGATATCTCCAGCAAGTTAATTGGAAAGATTAATTCCAAAATACTCACATTTAATTGGTAAAAGTTAGTTGAAATTCCTAAAATAGCCTAGGCTGGAGAGGGTAGTAAAACTGAAGAAGATTGGAGGGGATAGAAAGAAAAATTATTTATCAGTGTTTCTCTTCACATGCATTCACTTACTAGTAGAAACACAGTATATGCTGTGGCCTTGATGAGTAATCTTTTTGGAAAAAGCAAAATAGCTACAAGAAAAATAATTATTTTCCACTCCCAATTAAATAAAGTGCTTCGTTATTCAATATGTCTACTACCCAGAGAGTGACTTTAGGTAGCATCTGATCCTTGGAGAGTAGTTTGCTTGTTTCATTGTCTCACCATGATATATGTCACTAATTCAATCATTTCATTTTAGTTGTTCGAAATTTGCTTTTTTATCGCACATCCTCTTAAACATTGTCTACATTCAGTAATTACAAACTCTAACAATGCATTTATCTTACTAGAAATAAGATGACTGAGAAAATATGCTTGAGTAAGAATATGGTGGCTTGGAAAAACACTTAATAATAACATGCATTATTGCGGTTATGTACATTCTTTGTTCTATTTAAAATGTATTCCACTGATGTGCCAACAATGGAATGTGTTGTTTTCCATTTTGGATAGTAGTGACTTGACTGTCCTCCAGATAGAACATTCAACCTTATGCATGAAGATAAATAAAAATCAGTGTAATAGGAAAACAGATGGCTTGATAAGAAGAACACATGTTCTAGTCCCACCAGCCGAACGGCTATAGGGTTGGTTGACATTGGTTTAAGGGATTGAGGCTCCCATGAGTTGTTAGCTTGAAGGACTGGACTGCTTAAAGGCACTGGAGAGGTCATCCAGAAACCAGTGAAGGGTGCTTTCTCTCGAATCTTGCCAAAGAGCAATCTGTTGAAATATTTCTGGTGAACAGAGAGCTAGTATTGTATTTTCAAAATATCATTAAAAGGACATATTTTTAACTCAAAAAGCTTTTAGCCATACCTATCATTTTAACCTATTAAGATTTTTCTAAATGTAATGTTATCATTTAATAAAATTGCTATTTCTTTTAACTCTGAGGTAAGCACACATTTGATAAACACATCTCTTTTGTCAAGTTGCTCCTGACAACTCAATCCATTATATCTGTGGGCTAATAACTTTGTGGCATGGTTAGAACATGACCACATTTGCCCCATTACTAGTCTTATACATTATCATTTGAAGGGTATCATAGAAGAATGAAATAATATTCAATGATATTAGATTTAGCAATCTTAATAAAGTATATACTTAAATTTTAGAAGAAAGTTTGGGGAACCAGATCTCAGTGGAAAAATCTAAGGAATTGTAGAAAGAAAAAGCTTTAGAAATTACATATAGATTTTAGAACAACAGAAAATTTGCCATAGTTGTTTCATTATAAATATTAATTGAAATGAATTTAGAAAAAATATGAACATAATAATTTAACTGTAGTACAATTTCAGAGCCAAAACAGGAATAAAATATAATTGTGCTAAATTGTTGCACTGCTGAATCTGCTGTTTTGTTTTTCATTCCTTTGTATAAGAAATGGTTTTATATCCATAGTTTGGGCCAGAGCTATCTGAGTCTGCAGTTAGGGCTTAATTTGATGGATTTAAGAACAAGAAATCAGACAGGTCATTACAGCACAATTTAATTTGCTGAATTTGAAGAGCTGGTTTATAAAATGCTTTTCTGAATTACTAAAGAGTTTATTTACAGCAAAATTTTTTCTCTAGATTATTTACCATTATTATCTAGTCCACAAAATGACAGGTCAAAATAGACCCATTATACAATATTTAAGTATATTCTAGTTCTCTAACACCAATATTTTAATGAAATGCTGTTTTATTTTTTTATGTCTAGATTAACAACTGCCTAATAATTCTAATATTGTTGACCGATTATATTTTACATTTATATCTATTATATTCTTGCCTTTCAGTTTATGTTTGAGCTCCAAATTCTGTTTATGAAATCTGAATTTGCCAAGAAGTATTTGTTGGACATTATTTAAGTCACAGCCTCTCTTAGTCTCAGTTCTCAACTAAAAAGAATTTACAATAGCTGGTTTATTCACTGTACATAAACTGTGACAATCATAATGAATGAAATTTCTGATAAGGAACTATGGATACATGAAGAGGCTTTGTTCAGTCTCCAGCCTGTGTGAGAAACCAGCATCGGAGCACCCTATACCAGAGACACAATGATTGCGACTATCATTCCTGCTTGGGTCCACCCATTTATGAAATACTTCTTCTCAATAACCAGTGATTTACTTGCTGTTTTAAAATTCATGTACATACACATACACACACAAACATATTTGAAAGGTGAGAGAGAGAGCGCGAAATCCTCCTCCTGCTAGTTTACTCCACAATGGCCACAACAGCTGGGGCAGAAGTCAAGAACTCCTTCCTTGTCTCCTACATGAATGGTAGAAACCAAACCACATTAACCATCATCTGTTATCTTTGCAAGTACATTATCAGGAAGATAGATTTGAAGAAAAATAGTCATGACTTGAACCGACACTCCAGTATGGGATGCCAGAACCACAATGCTAGCCAGTGTTTTATTTCCCATCATCTTGCAAGAGCAATATAAATTATTAGCTGAGAAAAGTATAACTTCTACTAGTAATCAACTATATATGGATTACCAAATATTTAACAAGTATTAAACATGCTTACAAAAATAGGATAAAGGTAATGAGTAGCATTAGGTCATAATACCTATCATCAACTAAACACTGCAATGGAACAGCATTATAGAATATTCATTTTTATGCTTGAGTTATTCCAATCACTATTTTACTGATTAAAAAGGAAAGTCACATAAAAAGAATCACTATGTTTCAGAAATGTTAATTATTACACTACAAATGAAAGAATCAGAAACTGATTCTTAAGCCATGTTAATATTCTGCCATTGTGTGTAAGACTGAGTTTATGGAAGTGGGAAAGGGAAATAAGTATTTTTGTGTGAATTGTTATATAACAAGAAATTTTAAAAATTTGAGTTGTTTGTACCTGGCACAATGTTTGGGATGTTGTTGAGTTCGTTTCAATATGAAAGAAATTTCTCTCTTTAGTAAGATATTTATATAAACCCCAGACAGGAATGGTTAAGGAATTATCTGTGTTGGCCTCACATGAAACTTAGTGATTCATAATACACAATAACAGTTTATTTTTTTCCTAGACACTATCCAATTAGATGAGGACACAACCAAGAATAACATGTTGTGTACTTTAGAAAACCAAACATTATCCTATTTAGCGTAGTATTCTTGTATCTTTATGCCTTTGTTTCATTGTAGGTTTCCTTTACGGTTATTTCTCCCACAAGATCCATCAATATAATATTAGTCTAAATTTTGGGATGATTCAAATTTCCTAAGTAACACTATTCACTACTATATTTCAAAGTTTCTCTAAAATTACACATACATTTGATATAGATGTGTTCCTTCCCAAACTCTTTCGACTATCATTTTTCCTTATTTTTTTCTTGGGTGAAGCCCTGCATTTTCTGGATCAGTCCTTCATCTATGGACCTGAAATAAATGCTACATCAAAGGGATAAGAATGAGCTTTCTGTGTGATTCCAAAGGGACCAGCTGGTACAAAGTAGTGGTCCAGTGGCTAAGTTCTCCTGGGATGGAAGTTTTTTTTTTTTTTAATTTTTTTTTTGTTGGAGATACACACACACACACAAAGCAAAGAGAGAGAGAGAGAGAGCGAGAGAGAGAGAGAGAGAGAGAGCGAGAGAGCCCGTCTGATTGCTCAGCCCCCAAATGTTCACAATTAGGGTAGCTGGGCTGAAGAGAAGCTGGGGTCTGGGAATGAAATCCAGGTCTTCTAGATGTGTGACAGGAACCCAGCCAGTTGAGCACCTTCTGCTTCTCAGAGTCTGCCTTGCCAGGAAAGTGAAACCTAGAGTCGGGATGGAAGCAGGCACCATGACACTGGACTGGAGCGTCTTAGCCTGTAGGTCCAACACCTGCCAGGATGGAACTTAAGCAGTAGAATGTACATAGTAAGAGAGGTGATAGGTAAATTCTCCTGCTTTTTCTCTCCCAGGAATCTTCCTGATGGCCCACTAAGTAAATGATGATCCTGCTGAGTAACCTGGTTTGGCTCTTTATGACTCCTTGGGAAATAGTGCCATGCTTCTTATTGTTTTGTGTTTTTCCTACTGATGAATCACAACCTTGCATTTTGCTTTTCCTTGGGAAGTGCTGAAGCATAGAACCCATAGAGCTTACGACTGCCCACAGGATGAGTTAGAAATAAATGCCCTGCTTCTGTTGCTCTTTGTTCCTTCACTCTATTGTAAAGTGGAGACACTTCTGGGCTGGGATTCTGCTTTAAAGTCAACTTAGTAGAAAGACTTGTTCATTGAGAAGAATGGAAATTCTCTCTCTCTCTGTACCTCTTTCCCTTTTTACCTCCTTTCTTCCCTCATTCATTCCTATTAGTTTTTCCAATTCCTTTTCAGGAAGAAAGCAGCTCATATCCTCAGTATTCTCAGAAAACTTTCATTTCTTCCCTGGTCACATTGCACCTTCTCCATTTGTCCCCCACCTTAGCATTAACAGCCTGCCCTTGCTTTCAAGACCTTTACATTTGCACATATAGGTCTATTAGAGAAATAGAAATGATGAGAAGCTATAATTATACTAAGGGTTATAAGAATTCTACTCTTTTTTGAAATTGTAGTATTTGGATATAACATTATAAGGCTTTACTGGAACCTGAATTTCATAAATACTTAACATTCAATTCAATAAGCATCTATTGAAGCCTACCATCTTTAAGATTCTTTACTAAGAAGCAAAGTCACTTAAATAAAAAACATGAAGAAATATATGAAAATAATGCAACTCCAGCTTTACTTCATCATAGTAGCAGATGGAAGCAGTGTACTATAGGAGTATGGACGCATTGAATGATTGATATTGACTGTGAGGATTAGGGAAGGCTTCATGGTTTAGATGACATTTGATCTAGAACTGAACTATTTAAACCCCCTAGGAAGATAAAAGGTACAGACAGAGTAGAATAAGCAAAGATGTAGGGGTGTGATGTGCTTGGATTACAAGTATTCTGAGAACTGAGATGGCTAGTTTTCACTTGTAAAGCAATTGCTACCAGCAGTCAAAACATTTTAAAAGGCAGAATGCAGTATCACAAACCATGCTGGAGTGCTGTTCCACAATTGCAGATTTTTTTAAAATGCTTGACACATGTTCAGTACATTTTGTACTTGTAAACATTGTGCAATGTTCAACATGGCTGGTAGGGAGTCTTGATAAGATCTAGAGCTGGATGAATGAAAGCCAAAACTGACTTTTACCTCAGACATTTAAAATTGCCAACCAAAAATACCATTCCATTTGAGCAAATAATTCCAAGGTCCAAAACCATTACAAAAAAGCAGCTTGGGTATGATAGAAATTTTAGAAAAGTATCTATCACAGTTTATAGGAACAAAGGAGGCCCTACTTACATTTGACCTTTAGGATGTATTGGACTATTTAGAGTCCATGTTAAACCAAGAGGCTTTCCCAGGGATTTCCACCTCCCATCAGTGCTGCCCAGGGAACTTACAGGGGATGCCAGCTGCTCACCCATCCAGAGACATCTTGCATCTTGACAGTCTTTGTTTTCTTACCACACCTTCAGCCATCTTCAAGCAGCAGCAGGTCGCTCAGAATCTAGGTCTGTTTAGACCTGGAGTCTCTGCTCCTGTGCTATTCTGAAAGTCAGAGGAGAGATTTCCCAATTAAACCAGAACATGTGCAGCTATGCTTCCAAATGTGTCACATTAGCGTGGATTCAACTATAAGTCAAAAAACCTGTAGTCAACCTCCTACTTACATCTGTGAACAAGCACATAAGCAACTGCAGGGTTGTTCGGGCTAAACAGATGGATGGTCCTGTCAGGAACAGATTGCAGTGGAGCTAGGATGTAGGATGGAATGCCACCCCCTCTGAACTGAGAAACATATTCAGCAGCAGGAAAGACATCCTTTCGAATGTAGCTACTCTTTTTAAATGCTCGGCATTTAACTATTTCTAAGGAAAGGTTAAATTCTTTTGTCTGCCAAAATATTTGTATGTCTTTATTTCATTTTATTTCTCTAGTGCCTTTTGCTAGATTCAGATCAACTTCCCTTCACTCTAAGTAACAATCATCATTTGTCCTTTAATGCTACTATATGTGCAATCATCAAACTGCATTAACTGAGTTGAGGAACAGAAAGAATATACAAGAAACAACTTATAATAGACTTTACGTGGGAAAAAACCAAGTGAATAAGCTATGCTCTGATATTTTCCTAAGTAATCTGAAAATTATTTTGATAGGTAAATATTAAAATTTTATGTACCTGATAAATCCTAAAATGTCATCCTTTTATGTGACCATATATATATATATATATATATATACACATTATAAATATACCCTTTATAGTAAATACAAAATTATAATCCTGGAATATGCATGAAATTAATTTAAATGTACTAAAGCCTCTATAAACATTCATTTTAGTTATTTTCTCCATTTTAATTCTATTTTGAGACATATATATATATATATATATATATATAGATTAAGTGAAAACTATGTTCCATAACTTAGTCTTTAATAGTTTTATTTACAAAATGAGTTCATATGAAGAAAATTTAAAATGTGAACCAGAAAAATCTGATTGTGTTATTTGGTTTTGGGTAGATATGTGTTAACCTACCTCACCTATCAATCAAGTGTTCATTTCATTGAGTAAGGTGACTTTTCTGTCCAAACATCTAGAATTTCAGTAGCTTAAAGAAATTTGGAAGAAATTTATGTTATTATGATTTTTTGCCTTAATATTTAAGTAAACAACTAACTGCATTTGTCTATTTCTGAATAATTTTGTCTTGCATAGAAAGTACTATGAATATTTTAATGCCAGTTATTGGAAAGCTGTATCATTAAAACGGCACAACTGCCCTTAACAGGTGACTTTGTTCTACATGTCATGTAAAACTTGAAATTTAAGGTGAATTTATGTCTTGAGTAATTATTATAAAGTTTTATAATGTAGTGAACAAAAAAGATAAATCAACCAAGAATGGACACTCATTTGAGTATTTATTGTCTTTTGAATATTGAGATCTTCTTCAAAATAGTATTTATAAAAGAGAATAAATCTATTTCAAAATTGATTATATTATTTTGGAGAATGCCACATATTAGTGGGTAAATTAATCTGAAAAATCTTTTAAAATAGTCTGTATCATTTTTAAGGAAAAATTGAATTTTTAAACACTGTTACAAGAATTGATTAAGAGAATTATATAAAGCTAAATTGTTACTTCAAATTGGGGGTATTTATCATTACGTTTCAGAGGGATCACTTTGCCTAATACTAGGTATAGCAGAAAAATGGAAATGGAGAAGAAGGTGTACAGTGTTGTTTGTGTTTGTTCAAGTAACACAAGGTTATTAAGCAATAACATATGCGGGAAACCAAGATTTCTTGGAGTTACTTCCTGCTCACAGAGAGCTCATAGTCTAATGGGAGATGTGAGTCAGCAAATAAAAATCATCATAAAATGTAATAAAGGGGGCCAGTGCTGTGGCTCACTTGGTTAATCCTGCTGGTATCACATTTGGGTACCTCGTTCTAGTCCCGGTTGCTCCTCTTCCTGACCAGTTCTCTGTTGTGACCCAGGAAGGCAGTGGAGGATGGCCCAAGTGCTTTGGCCCCTGCACCCACGTGGGAGACCAGGAGGAAGCACCTGGCTCCTGGCTTCGGATCAGCGTAGCTTCAGCCTTAGTGACCATTTGGGGGGTGAACCAATGGAAGGAAGACCTTTTTCTTTGTCTCTCTCACTGTCCAAATCTATCTGTCATATAAAAGAAAAAAATATATAATAAGGGCTGGAGTTGTGAGTTTTTGAGTAAAGTATTGTAGATGTGATTTTGTTTTCTCTTGCTGCTTAAAATAAAATATGGGAGAAGAAATACTAATTGTTGGAATAAATATTAAATAAAAGGAAACAGAAATTAGGTTTGATCTAAACAATCGTAGCAAATCCCAAAAACAGAGTCGTAGTTATCCAGGAAAGGTTTGTGAAGTAGCATCTTGACTAACTTGGGAAATAATGTATAATATACACAGGAATCCCATAAAGTTCATGAAAATGTTATATCAGCAGATGCACTACTCAACTGGGTGGGAAAGGACAGAGAAAGTGTGAAATGAAAGACTACTGATGATGTAAACCCAAAATTTTACAAGCAGAAAACAGGATGATAAGGATATAGGTGAAAACACAGGCTATTTTTTAGAATAAAAGAAGGATGACTCAAAGGACAGAACTATTAATCTAGGGACAGAGTCAGAAGCCACAGAGATGTTTTTTACCCATTCAACTCAACCAACTTTGCAAGATTGGCATTTGGGATTGCTTGGGATCATAGTCCTTCTTTCCTTCCATCTTTTCTCTTTCAGAACTGGGGGATAAAATGTCATAATAAGCTTATCCCCATCATTTAGCAACATGCAAATCATTTCTGTAGGTTTTTAGGTCTACCGATAGAGAGTTGTGTCTCAGAGCAGTTATGCCCAGACCATCACCAATACCTACTTTATATAATACATGAAGAGCATCAAAACTTTTGAATTGAAGAGATTTAGATGAGATTTTGAATTTTGAGTGTACGATGTGATAGGTTGAGATTCTGAGCAATTTTGGGATGAAGGAAATTAATTGGGTTTGTTATAAAAGTTTCAATGCCAAAGAACAAACTGTGCTAGGAAGAATAATGCCCCATCCCAAATCTATCCCTACACTGATTTCTTGTATCTGTTAATGTATTACATTATACAGTGAAAGGTTCCTTTCAAATGTGACTGAGGATAAGATTTTTTTTTTTTTTTTTTACAGGCAGAGTGGACAGAGAGAGAGAGAGACAGAGAGAAAGGTCTTCCTTTTTGCCGTTGGTTCACCCTCCAATGGCCGCCGCGGCCGGCGCGCTGCGGCCGGCGCACCGCGCTCGTCCGATGGCAGGAGCCAGGAGCCAGGTGCTTTTCCTGGTCTCCCCATGGGGTGCAGGGCCCAAGCACCTGGGTCATCCTCCACTGCACTCCCGGGCCACAGCTGAGGGCTGGCCTGGAAGAGGGGCAACCGGGACAGAAACCGGTGCCCCGACCGGGACTAGAACCCGGTGTGCTGGCGCCGCAAGGCGGAGGATTAGCCTGTTGAGCCACGGCGCGGGCCTGAGGATAAGATTTTGAAATCTAGAAATTTACCTTGAGTGTTGGGTAGATCTCACCTAATCACATGAGTCCTTAGAAGTGTTTTTTTTTCTTCTTCTTCTTACTATTTGTTGAATTCTTTACTTAGTGTAGGGTTAATCTTATGTGTATAAAAATAACCCTTGAAAGTGGGTCATTGCAAAAATTGAAAGACATAATAAGAGAAGAAGGAGGACGGGGCATGGTGCGTAGGAGGGAGGGAGGGTAGGGTGGAAAATATCACTATGCTGCTAAATTTGTATATATGAAATTTGTTCACCTTAAAATTTTTCTAAAAAAATTGAAACAACAACAAAAACAGATGCGAATATTTCTGGTCTGAGTCAGAGAGATGTCAGTTTGAGAGGCATTTGTTGTTTCATTGCTGTTTCTGTGAGGTAGGGATTATATGTAAAGATCAGTGGAAGGCTGCTGAGAGCTAAGAGCAGCCTTGAAGTAATGGTCAATAAGAAAATGGAGAGCTCAGTCCCTTAAAGGCCTGGAACTGTGTATTGTCAACATTGTGAATGAGCCAGGAATGAGATTCGCCCCTAGAACCTCCAAAGAAATGCAGCTGCCATCACCTGGATCTCAAAATCTGGAATTAGATTTCTCACCTACAGAGCTGTTAGAGGATAAGTTCAAGTTACATAAGCACCTAAGTTTGTAGTAGTTTGTTATGGCAATAGAGAACTGATATAGATGTCATGCAACAGATACAAGTCAAGCAGAATCTTAAAGAGAATGAGTAAAACTGTACTAGTCAAGGACTGAGATAGAAGCTTAAACAGCGTGGTTTTCCACATAGAACTTTAGGTGCTACACAAGAAAAGAAATGTGAGGGAACAGATGCTGCCGAAAGGTGCAAAAATAAAATGGTTTCAGAAAATACTTTCTTGTAGTTCATCAATCACAGTGCTGCATAAGTATTTATTGTAATGTAAAAGATCAATTAGTATAGTATTTAAGAAACTGTTAAAATATAAATATTAGAAGTCTAAAGGAATAACCAAGTTAAGATCCTAAAGTAGGTTGGAGAAATAATTCTTTTCAGAAAAAAGTGTGGATTAATCAATATGTGAATTCAGATGATATCTGAATATAAATGAATTTATCCAAAATTATCTGAGAAGAGAGTTAAAGATGGAACCAAGGAAATGTTATTTGTTAAGGACAGTAAAAGGAGAAGTCAGTGGTATAATCTAAGGATATATTTTAAAAATGTGAGTACTATACCTATGTTGACCACAAAGATTTTTTTTCAAGAATAGATTTCTCAATGGTCAAATATAGCATGCATATCAAGTAGACAAAATTACAATGCAACCAGTGGAATTAGCAATTACAGGTTGTCAAACTTGCAAAGGAGCTCCCAAAAAGTGGTAAAGTCAGAAGGTGAATTCTCAGTGTATTAAAATGTCTATGAGATGCAAAGGTATTGAAAGAGTAAAATAGTCTGTAATTGTGAGATGCTTGCTGATGTGCAGTGGAATGGGACTAGAGTGTGTGTGTGTGTGTATGTGTGTGTGTGTGTGTGTGAAAGCCATTTTTATCTGGTTTATTTTGCTGGGTATGTGAAATAACACATGCATATCTCCTGAGAAGAGAAGGTAGGACTACTGAGGACACTGAGATTAGTGTATAATATCTCACTGTTAGTCAGTTGGTACTGCAATGACAAAAATACTATAGGGCCAGCGCTGTGGTATAGTGGGCTAAACCTCTGCCTGCAGTACCAGCATTCTATGTGGGCACTGGTTCATGTCCTGGCTACTCCAATCCACCTCTCTGCTATGGCCTGGGAAAGCATTTGAAGGTGGTCCAAGTGCTTGAGGCCCTGCACCCACATGGGAGACTCAGAAGACGCTCCTGTCTCCTAGCTTCAGATAGGCTCAGCTTTAGCCATTGCAGCCATTTAGGGAATGAACCAGTGGATGGAAGACCTTTCTCTCTGTCTCTTCCTCTCTCTCTAATTCTACCTCTTAGATAAATAAATAAGTAAAATCTTTAAAAAATACTGTAGACAGGGTGATTTAAACAATAAATATTTATTTCTCACAATTCTCTCAATGCAGAAATTCAAGATCAAGGTGCTGAGAGATTTGGTATCTGATGAGAGACTGTTTCCAGGCTTGTAGACTTCCCTTTTTGTCCTCTGTCCTTGATTATTGTAGAGAGACAGAGAGAACTAGCCATTTTCCACTTTTTTAAAAAGATTTATTAGTAATTTATTTGAAAGGCAGTTACCAGAGAGGGAGAGGTTGAAACAGAGAGAGACATCTTCCAACTGCTGATTCACTCCTCACATAGTTGCTACAGATGTAGCTGGACAATGCTGAAGCCAAGAGCCCAGAACTTCCTCCAGGTCTCCGACATGGGTACAGGGGCCCAAGCACTCGGGCCATGCTCTGCTGTTTTCTCAGGTGCGTTACCTGAAAGCTGGGTTGGAAGTGCAGCAGCTGGGTCTCAAACCAGTGTCAATATGGGGTGCTGTATTTGCAGGTGGAGGCTTAACCATCTATGCCACAACATCAGCCTCTTCTTCCATTTCTTAAAAGGACAAAAGTGTATCATGAGGGCTCCACTCTTATGACTTAATTACCTACCAAAGTCCCCATCTCCAAACAACATCAATAAGGACTTTAACATATAAATGGTGAGATGAGGAGAGATAAACATTCAGTCCATAGTACCCTGGGAGTGACCAGGGATACATTAAGCCCAAGAATCAGATGACAATTTGATCATATTGAAGAGAATCATGTCAAAGTTAAAACCATAAGATCTAGAATATACTAAAGATAAATAAGCCAGTAGGAAACTAATACAGAATGTAAAAAATGAGAAGGAATTTGAAAAAAAATACCATTTTATTAGAGAACACAGATTCCTAAGAATACATGGACTGTCACAGAAGTTATATATCAACTAGCACTCTAATTTTACTACTTCTAAATTTGGGAGGCTCCATGACTCTGGTACTCTGATTAGGAAGTATTATATAAGATAGATGATTGGCTCTGAAGCTGTATTTCCTGGAATCAAATTTTAATTATATAAATAGATACATTACTAAAAAAATTGGCCTATTTATTTAATGAGCAAATGTGGCTGACCACATAATCAGTTTCCTTATCTGTGACATATCAATAAAGTGGACATATAATAATGAATACCTCACAAATACATATTAAAGAATATTTTTGTGACCATGAATTGATGACATACATATGCTATAATTTAGATCAGTGCCAAGCACATACATTATGCTGACTGTATTTTAGCTGCTGTCAAGAGTGACTGGTATAGTGTGAAGGTCTTTTCAAATACTAATTGAAGTGTCTTTTTTCAATTGACAGATGTCATAAGTAATAATATTGGCTTTTTGAAATTGCAAATAGGAAATGCAAAGGGAACAAAAGATGCTCTAAGTCTAGAGTGATGAGATTGGGCACACTTTTATTCATTTCCTTTTTGAATAATAGATAATATTTCTTATCTGGATAATGAGAGATAATGAAACTTCATAATGAACTTGAAATAATCTTGTGACTTAAATGACTTCCCTCCCTCAACTACCATAATCCCTGAGGTGGTTTCATTGAGTTTATTCCTGAGGACTGTATGCACTGATGTGAACTCTTTTTTGTTTCTGTTTTTGTTTTTTTTTTTGATATTTATTTACTTGAGAGGCATAATTACAGACAGAGAGAAGGAGAGAGACACAGAGAGAGAGATGTCCCATCTCTGGTTTACTCCCCAAATGATCACAACAGCCAGAGCTGAGCTGTTCAGAAGCCAGGAGCAGGAGCTTCTTCCAGCTCTCCCATGCATGTGCAGGGGCCCACCACATGGGCCATCTTCCACTGCCCTCCAAGCCATCAGGAGGGAGCTGGATCTAAAGTGATGCAGCCACTGTAGCTATTCAATGGCTGATCTACAATGTATCTTTGTAATGATCACTACCATATGTCATTCACTTTAACGTGCACTTGCTGGAAAGGATGGATACTTGTCTCCCAAAATTAAAAAAAAAATCACATTAATGTTGTTGTCAGAATGGTCACACAGAGATTGGAAGAAATCATCCTGTAGGCAGCAAGTTGAATAGTGAACTACTTAACTACATCTGCATAGAAATGTGAGTCCTGTGCTATGGAATAGAAGGCTAAGCCTCTGCCTGCAGCACTGCAATCCTATATAGGCACTAGTTCTTCTCCCAGTGGCTCTTCTTCCTATCCAGCTCACTACTTATAGCCTGGGAAAGCAATGGAACACAGCTCAAGTATTTGAGCCCTTGCACCCAGGTGGGAGACCAGGAGGAAGCTGGCTCCTGGCTCCTGGCTTCAGATTAGCCAAGCTCTGGCCATTATATCCATTTGGGGAGTGAAACAGCAGATGGAAGAGCTCTCTGTCTCTCCCTCTCTCTGTCTGTAGGTCTACCTCTCAAATAAATAAATAAAGTATTTTTAAAAAATAAACATGAACATGTGTTGGGCAAACAGGATAAAAAGGAAGGAGAAATGGATATTCATTGGCTCAAGGACAATGAAGTTTAATATAAAGGAGAGATACTACAGAGCTGTGAACTTCTTGAGGAAAAAGTGAGCAGTTTTAGAAAACTTCCTAAGACATAAGAGAGTGCTAACGAAACTTCTTGAGTAAAATTATGGTATTTTACCAGAAAAAGCAAAAGGAAATGATCCCATCTTTTCTCTTGACTTGATTTGTTTTTTTATCTACTTTGATTCTTCCACCTCCCTAATGGATTTAGTCATTATTCATGTTACAGTAAAAAGTCTCATATCATTTTTCATTCAGTAGTAAATATTTAGCTAAACATATTATTAGCACTCTAATGGTCAATATTTTATACCTCTAAATATATGTTTTAGTTGACATATTCATAATATGTATATAATATAGAAAAGTGAATATTATTGTCCCATTATATTTCTTCTCCATTTTGTGATATTACATGTTAGTACTTACTAACTTTTGGCCTTAATTATTCTTTTTTACTACACAGAAAAATTCTAAATAAACAAAGAAGTCATGTGTTGGAATGTGTAATGTGTAATAGTTGTGTTGCTCCCTGAGAAAGTTTGGGCAAATATGTTAGTCTTACATAGCAGAAAAATGCTGCCAAAATTGAAGGCTCAAAATATATTAGTGTTTACAGCTCATGGCAAGAGCCTCCGGTGATCACTGACATCAAAAGTAAGAGTGTTGTGAAATATAAGAGTGGGAATAAGAGAGGGAGGAGATGTACAATTTGGGACATGCTCAATCAGTTGTGCCCCAAATGATGGAGTTAGAAACATGCCAGGGAATTCCAATCCAATCCCATCAAGGTGGCATTTACCAAGGTCATCTCACTAGTCCAATGATCAATTTCAGTTCACAATTGATCACACTGATAGGTCTAAGAGTCAAAGGGATCACACAAACAAGACTAGTGTCTGCTAATACTAACTGATAGAATCAAAAAGGGAGAGAATGATCCAACATGGGAAGCGAGATACACAGCAGACTCATAGAATTGCAGATGTCCTAAATAGCACTCTGGCCTCAGAATCAGCCCTTAAGGCATTGGGATCTGGCTCAAGAGCCCATGAGAATATTTTAGGCATGGAAAGCCAAGACACTCTGGAAAAAAAAGAAGACCTAAATGAAAGATCTCTGCGAGTGAGATCCCAGTGGAAAGAATGGGGCCATCAAAGAAGGAGGTACCTTTCTCTGAAGGGAGGAGAGAACTTCCACTTTGACTATGACCCTGCTGGAATAAGATCAAAGTCAGCAAACCCTAAAGGCTTCCATAGCCTCGGCAACTCATGACTAGAGCCTAGCGAGATTACTGAGGCCATAAACAAGAGTGTCAAATTGTTAAATCAACATCAGGAGTCACTGTGTACTTACGTCTCATGTGGGATCTGTCCTTAATGTATTGTCCAATGTGAAGTAATGCTATAACTAGTACTGAAACAGTATTTTACACTTTGTGTTTCTGTGTGGGTACAAACTGATGAAATCTTTACTTAGTATGTACTGAATCAATCTTCTGTATATAAAGATATTTAAAAAAAATCTTGGTGTTAAATTGGAAATTGCATAGAAAATTAATCAATTTTAAAAAAATCATGTAGGATCTTTGTCCTTAATGTGCTATACATTGTGAATTAATACTATAACTAGTACTCCAACAGTATTTTTCACTTTGTGTTGCTATGTGAGGGCAAACTGTTGAAATCTTTACTTAATATATAGTAAACTGATCTTCAGTATATAAAGAGAATTGAAAATGAATCTTGATGTGAATGCAAGGGGAGAGGGAGTGGGAAAGGGGAGGGATGCAGGTGGGAGGGAAGTTATGGGGGGGAAGCCATTGTAATGTATAAGCTGTATTTTCGAAATTTACATTCTTTAAATAAAAGCGTTATAAAAAAATAAATAAATATAAAAAATAAAAAAAACAAAAAAACAAACAACAACAACAACAAAAAGTAAGAGTGTTAATTGTTGAATTAACAACACAAATCACTATGCACTTACTCCACATGTAGGACCTCTGTTCTGAATGAGTTGTACTATGAGAATTAACTGTAAAAACTTGTTCTTTTTTTAAATTTATTTGACAGGCAGAGTTAGACAGTGAGAGAGAGAAAGACACACAGAGAAAAAGGTCTTCTTTCCATTTGTTCACCTCTCAAATGGCCACTATGGCCGGAAGCATGCCAATCTGAAGCCAAGAGCCAGATACTTCCTCCTAGTCTCCCATACGGATGCAAGGTCCAAGCACTTGGGCCATCCTCCACTGTCCTCCTGGGCCTCAGCAGAGAGCTGGACTAGAAGAGGAACAACTGGGACTAGAACCAGCTCCCAGATGGGATGCCAGCATTGCAGGCTGAGGATTAAACAAGTGGGCCATGGTGCTGCCCCCCTTTTGTATTCGTTTTTTTAAAAATTTATTTGACAGCCAGAGTTAGACAGTGAGAGAGAAGAGAGAGAGAAGAGAAAGGAAAACTTGTTCTCAAACAGTACTTTTTACATTGTATGTGTGTGGGGCATGCAAACTGTTGAAACCTTTACTCAGTGTAGAGTTCATCTTCTGTATATAAAGTTAATTAAAAATGAAACTTTTTCATTCTATCAGTTAGTATTAGCAGACACTAGTCTTGCTTGTGCGATCCCTTTGAGTCTTAGACCTATCAGTGTGATCAATTGTAAGCTGAAATTGATCACTTGGACTAATGAGATGGCCTTGGTACATGCCACCTTGATGGGATTGTATTGGAATCCCCTGGCACAATTCTAGCTCCATCATTTGGGGCCGTTCCGATTGAGCATGTCCCAAATTTTACATCTCCTCCCTCTCTAACTGATAGAATGAAAAAAGGGAGAGAATGATCCAACATGGGAAGCGAGATACACAGCAGACTCATAGAATGGCAGATGTCCTAAATAGCACTCTGGCCTCAGAATCAGCCCTTAAGGCATTGGGATCTGGCTGAAGAGCCCATGAGAATAGTTTAGGCATGGAAAGCCAAGACATTCTGGAAAAAACAGAAGACCTAAATGAAAGATCTATGCGAGTGAGATCCCAGTGGAAAGAACGGGGCCATCAAAGAAGGAGGTACCTTTCTCTGAAGGGAGGAGAGAACTTCCACTTTGACTATGACCCTGTCAGAATAAGATCAAAGTCGGCGAACCCTAAAGGCTTCCATAGCCTCGGCAACCCATGACCAGAGCCTAGGGAGATTACTGACGCCATAAACAAGAGTGTCAAATTGTTAAATCAACATCAGGAGTCACTGTGTACTTACGTCTCATGAGGGATCTGTCCTTAATGTGTTATCCAATGTGAAATAATGCTATTACTAGTACTGAAACAGTATTTTTACACTTTGTGTTTCTGAGTGGGTGCAAACTGATGAAATCTTTACATAGTATATATTGAATCGATCTTCTTTATATAAAGATAATTGCAAATGATTAAAAAATCTTGGTGTTAAACTGGAAATTGCATAGACAATCAATTTTAAAAAAAAAATCATGTAGGATCTCTATCCTTAATGTGCTGTACATTGTGAATTAATACTATAACTAGCACTCCAACAGTATTATCATTTTGTGTCTCTATGCGAGTGCAAACCGTTGAAATCTTTACGTAATATGTACTAAATTGATCTTCTGTGTATAAAGAGAATTGAAAATGAATCTTTATGTGAACAGAAGGGGAAAGGGAGCGGGAAAGGGGAGGGTAGGGGGAGGGAGAGAAGTTGTGGGGGGGGGAGCCATTGTGATCCATAAGCTGTTCTTTGGAAATTTATATTCTTTAAATAAAAGCTTTATATAAAAAAATAACAGAAAAAAAATGAAACTTAATGAAGAATGGGATGGGAGAGGGAGTAGAATGTGGACAGGAGTAGGGTTGAAGGATGGGTATGGGGGAAAGAACCAATATATTCCTAAAGTTTTACCTATTAAATTTGCATTCATTAAATAAAAGATTTTTTTTAAAAAAAGAAAGACATATAGGAGGAATGTTTATAAAGTTCATGGGCAATTCATATTATGAAAAACTACACTTAGATTTTAAAAATTGCACCATATTATAATTATTTTTTGATTCTATGTCCATAAACTTTTAAAAATACTGTTTTATTTGTTTTGTTCTCTCCATACATACATTTAGTTCTATTTCTCTTTTCAAGCATTTTGTTCTTTATACCTACCTCTTATAGCAAATCCTTAGATGCCAGGAGCAGGTGCCTGACCTAGTAAGCTCATAAAAGCACAGGAAAACATGAGATCGATAGGCAATGTAATCTCTAAAATGAATCTGATACTTTTGCAGCTCTGATTCTGATAGCTGAATAGAAAATTGAAACACATGAAGGTTAATAATATCTACTGTTTTCCAGATATCAGTGCCAACTATATTTTTACAATAAGCTTTCCTATCCTTATATTCTATAATCTTTATTTCTGGATGTGAGCATATGGAAAAAATTCTACAGATTTATAAACTAAGTTTATCTGCTGCTTTCAAAACTTGTCAACATTTCTCTGACTACCCTATCTCCTTGGATTAGAATTATGTTCAAATAAATAAATAGCTTCTACAACATGGAAATATCATCTTTTACCTCTGGCTATTTTCACATCCTATAAAAAAGCAGGCTGTGAGTTATTATAGGAAACATTTTTCAAATAATTTATATACATAAAATAATTTTGTCTTCCTTAAAAATTCAAACAAATACTCTATACGGCCATTTCCTAGATTTTTATACCATTTTATTCTTCTAAAATATTTTTGTTTGTTTTTGTATTTTCCAAACCACCATGTAGATCCAAATAAATCAAGATGGAACAATCAAACAAATAAAAAAGCTTAGCTAAATAATTCCTATTTTATGACTCTAAGAAAAAAATAATCAAGCACTGAAGCCCAATGGTGAAGTTAACCAAACAGCTAAGCTTGGTCTCTGAGTAAGCTAAAAACCAGCAATATTTACAAACTGTAAAGAACTAAACAAACCAATCTAAATTTTGAGTTGGGTGGCATGTCAGTTCATTTCCTGATTTTTTAAAAAAGATTTTATTTATTTGGGAAGCAGAGAGAAGAAACACAGAAAGGGAGAGACGGAGAGACACGTCTTCCACCTGTAGGTTTACTTCCCAGATGGCTGCAATAGTTGGCGCTGGGCTGATCTAACGTCAGGAACCAGGAGCTTTCTCCAGGTCTCCCACATAGTTGCAGGTGCCCAAGCACTCGGGCCATCTTTCACTGCTTTCCCAGCTGGAACAGAGGAGGAGCAGCTGGGACACAAACCTGAACCTATATGGAATGCTGCTCCACAGGCTTAGCCACAGACAGCCTGTTAAGCCACAGCACTGTCCCTCATATTCCTTAACCCTTTGTAAAATACAGAAGCAACAGAATTTGCACTGTACTTATAGCTTTCCTGTTAGGTAGTCTTACCATGATATTAGTTTTACAGATGATATTCTTCTCATTGCCCTTGATCTTTTCATAGGCCCCTGTAATTCTAATGAGGGCTAGATGGGCTGTAGGTGATTTTCATTTTAAAAACGACACTTAAATTGTAATTTTATTTGCATTTTCAAAGTCCTAACATTTTTTTATTTTTCTGATGCATTATAGTAAGTTGACAAACTAATCATACCAAAATGTCAGCTTTTGGATGAAAACTTCTATAAACCCAACCAACATGTGTGTTGCATAAAACCTCAATGTCTTGCACTAATAATGTGCCAGATGGCACCATCTTGATGGGGAAAATCATGAATCTAGTATTATATTTCAAATTAGAAAAGGTTGATCTTATTATAGACTGTGAAATAGCACTGAAGCTCAAAGATGCAGCTGCAACTTTCGGCTCCCTTATGATATTAAAAACGAAAATTTATGATACATCTCAGAAAACATCTGACGCTGAAGTAGGATACTTCAATATCTCTGTGGAGTTAGAGTGATTCAAACTTCAACAGGAGGGAGAAAGGTGAGGACAGTAGTCTAAAGCCACAGATATGACAACCTAAGAACAAAAGATTTAGAGGTAAGCTAAGAAAAATGAAGCAGGAACAGGTCGATGACAAGTCCTTAACAGGATTTTGTAGACTTGCAGAGGCTGGAAGTAGGCCAATGACTAAGCAGCGAAGAGAGATAGCAGGTTTAATTTTAAAAAGGATGTGGGCCAAGCTCTTTGAATCTCATGGATATGGGAGCATTCCAAAATGAAAACAAACTGACTTCCCAGCTCAATTGCAGTAAAGACAGGTCTGTATAAGAGCTCAGGTATTCTTTTAATATCTGTCCCCTTATTATCTTTCTAACCACATTTCCTACTACTTCCCTCTAATATTTTACCCCTAAGGCACGAAATCCTCATGCTTATATTCATGCATCCCAAATATATGCCTGTCTCTTAGGGCTTCTGTAAAAACTGACAAATTTGCTATCTTAAAACACAGAAATTGTTCTTTCTTGGTTCAAAGGTCAAAACTCCAAACCCACAATGTAGGCAGGACTCCAAGGGAGAATTTTTGCCTGTTCTAGCTTCTTGTAATTCCAGCTGTCCTCAGCTTGTAGCTGCAAAACCCTATTCGTTGTATCCATCTGCAGGTAGCCTCCTCTTCCACATTCTTGTATCAAACCTTTCTCAGGCTTTTCCTGTGGGAAGACATGTCATTGTCATGAGGCTTCACTGGGCACTCCAGAACCACCTAAGATCATTAATCTAATCATAATGATGACGACTCTGTTTCCAAATAATGTCAGGTTCATGGGTGGGGATTATAACAGAGACATATTGGGGAGGTACCCTTCAGCACACTGCCCAGGGGTGTACAGAAAACATTGCTCATCCTACTCCCTCTTCCTGGAGCTTTCTGTTCTGGAATGTGAACAACTCACTCTTTCACCTAGCTCGGGCCTGTGCTCTTGTTTTACCTTCTCTAGGAAGACTTTTTTCAGACCATCTTATTTAGAATTACAGTGTCTTTCCTCCAATCCACTGAGATATAAGAGCCCTATGTTGATTTATTTATTTTCTCTTTATAATACTTATTACCATTTGTTACCATGTAACATATTTTACATGTATTTTCATTATTTGTTCCTGTCTCCATCCATGAATATGTAAGCTACACAAGGACAGAATTGTTATCTGTTGTTCAATATTTTATTCAGAGCACCTAGAAGTGATCAGACTGGAACATAGATGGCACTCAATAAATAACTTTTGAATGAATTAAAAAACATGAGCATTAAAAATGTAAAATAATGTGTGAGAAATGTGAAGACATCTGAGTTGACGAGCAATGGCAGTTAAGTTTGGGGCAGGGACAGGAATCTAAGATGGAAAAGTAGAGAAAAATCCTCCTGATTTTGACCATGGGAATCATTGCATTCCAGGGGAATGTTGGAGAGAAGTTAGCAGAAAGATAACATCATGGTGCCACATGGACAGCAGCTACCAGTGACCTGAAGCCAGGGTCTGGGGGAGACATCATTTTCTTGGAGGAATCTGACACAGCCCCTGTCACTGGTGATATTGCCTGAGGGAGAACCTTGCAGACCACACTAACTTTGTTTTCTTTTTTTTTTTTTGATTTTTTTTTATTTAATAAATGTGAATTTACAAAGTGCAACTTTTGTATTGTTGTGGCATCCCCCCCGCCACCTTCCTCCCTCCCACAGCTCTCCCCTCTCCCACTCTCAATCTCATCCCGCCCTTCATCGAGTTTCATTTTTAATTACCTTCATATACAGAAGATCAATTTAGTATATACTAAGCAGGGATTTCAACAGGCTGCACTCACACAACCACACAAGATATAGGGTATTGTTTGATTAGTAGTGTTTTTAAGTTTCATAGTAAAACACATTAAGGACAGAGATCCTACATGGGGAGCATGTACCCAGTGACTCCTGTTGTTGATTTAACAATTGGCACTCTTATTCATGATGTCAGCAATCACCCAAGGCTCTTGCCATGAGCTGTCTAGGCAGACTCATAGAATGGCAAATGCCCCAAACAGCACTCCAGCCTCAGAGTCAACCCTTAGGGCATCAGATATGGCTAAAAGGCCCATGGGAGTCTCACAGGCATGGAAAACCATGACACGGTGGCAAAAACAACCTAAATGAAAGATCCTGGTGAAGAAGACCCCAGCAGAAGGAACAGGCCCTCAAGGAGGGAGGCGCCTTTCTCCGAAGGGAGGAAGGAACCTCCACTGTGATATGGCCTTGACTAAAAAAGTTCAGAGTTGGTGAACTCAAGGGGCTTCCATAGCCTACACACTAACTTTGACTCCAGCTGGGTGTTAATGGGGGATGGCAAAGGGGAAACAATAGGGTGCCCACTTAACCATATGGTGAGCACATTTATTTTTCACCATCTCCCCACAAGGGTGCCCAACAACTAGAAGGGAGGAGGCACATCTTAATAACATGAGTAGAGGCTGCAGCTGCACACAACTAGTGGATTTTTTCAAAATAATAAATCCCCACTCCAACTTGACTTTGAGTCTGGCCTAGAGGGTTTACAAGGGGTAGGGTACCTACGTAGCCCTATGAAGAACTCTGTTCCCCAGCATTCTATCACAGGCATGTGGACTCACTTTGCTTTCTACAAGAAACATACATCATCAACAGATATGCACAGAGACTGAAAATGAAAGGATAGAAAAAGATATCCCATGTTAATGGAAAGCAAAAAGGAACTGGTATGGGCATCCTAATATTAGACAAAATTGACTTGAACACAGAAACTGTTAAAAGATACAAAGGTAGGCATTATTTAATGATTCAAGGATCAGTTCATCAAGAAGATGTGACTGTTGTAAATGTATATGCACCCAACGCCAGGGTGCCAGGTTATTTAAAATAAATGTTAATGGATCTAAAGGAAGACATATACTCCAATATAATAATAATGGGGGAAAACAACATCCAAATTTCATCAATGAGTAGATAAACTAGACAACAAATCAACAAAGAAAAAACAGAACTAATTTAATCTATGGACCAAATGGATCTAATTGATATCTATAAAACATTTCAACCCACAGTTGAACAATACACATTCTTTTTATCACTGCATGTAACTTTCTATGGGATAAACCACATGTTAGGACTGGAAACAGTCTTAACAAATTCCAAGAAATTGAAGTCATACCTTGTGTCTTTCTGACCACAATGGAACAAAGTTGGACATTTTACAACTTAGGAAACTCTAGCAAATATTCAAACATAAGTAGACTGAGCAACATGCTCCTGAATGAACAATGGGTTATGGAAGAAATAAAAATGAAATCAAAAGATACTTAGAAATGAACAATGATGACAATACAACATATAAAAACTTATGGGTTACAATATAAGCAGTGTTAAGATGGAAGTTCATAGCCATTAGTGCCTATATCAAGAAATTAGACATCAAATAAAAGATATAACACTGCATCACAAGAAACTAGCAAACCAAGAACCAAAAAAACAAAGGTGGGATATATCTTTGGTATTCAGAGATAGTACAACATACAGTAATCAATAAATGTGATACATCAATTAACAAATTGAAGAATAAAAACCATATGATTATCTCAAGCAAAAGTATCTATAATTAGAGAGCAAACAAAATTGAAACAAAAAATATAAAAATCAATGAAATGAAGAGCTAGTTATCTGAAAAAATAAGTAAAAATTATACACCATTGGCCTAACAAAAAAGTGGGGACAGATCTAAATTTAAAAAAAATAGAGATGAAAACCGGGAGACAATAAAGGTTGCAGAAATAAAAAGTTCAGAAGGAATTACCACAAAGAGCTATCTGCCAACAAATTGGAAAATCTACAAGAAATGGATAAGTTTCTGGACACATACAGTCTGCCAGAATTGGAGTTATAAAAGTACGGAAAACATAAAAATCAAAAACTAAGACAAATTGAACCAATAATAAAGACCCTCCCAACAAAGAAAAGCCCAGGATCACATGGGTTCACTGCTGAATTTCACCAAACACTTAAAGAAGGACTAACTCTAATTCTTCTCAAGCTATTCGAAAAATTTGAAAGGGAGGGAATCCTCCCACATTCTTCTGAGGCCAGCATCACCTTAATTTCAAAATGAGAAAAAGATAAAACAAACTATCGACCAATATCATATTGAATGGAGAAAACTAGAAGTATTTCCACTAAGGTCCAGAACCAGACATGGATGTCCTCTTTCAAACTGCAATGCAATATAATTCTGGAATATTTAGCCAGAGCCATTAGCCAAGAAAAAGAAATCAAAAGGATATAAATTAGAAAGGAGAAAGTTAATTTTTTCCTGTTTGCAGATCTGACATATAGAGGAAACAAAACATTCCACTAAGAAACTATTTTAACTCATAAAAGAGTTTGGTAAAGTTGCAAGACATAAAACCAACACATAAAAACCAAATGCTGTTGTATACACAGACAATACTCAGACTGAGAGAGAGCCTGTAATACCAGTAACATTCACAATAGCTACCACAATTTTAAATACATTGGAATAAATTTCACTAAGGATGTGAAAGGTCAAAACAATGAAAGCTACATAAGATTAAAGAAAGAAATAGAAGACAGAAAAAAATGGAAAATCTTCCATTTTCATGGATTGAAAGAATTAATATCAAAATGTCAACTACCAAAAGTCATTTTCAGGTTAAATATTATCTCAATCAACGGGGCTGGCGCTGTGGCGCAGTGGGTTAACACCCTGGCCTAAAGAGTCGGCATCCCATATGGGCACCGGTTCAAGTCCTGGCTGCTCCACTTCTGATCCAGCTCTCTGCTATGGCCTGGGAAAGCAGTAAGAATATGGCCCAAGTCCTTGGGCCCCTGCACATGCGTGGGAGACCTGGAAGAAGCTCCTGGCTCCTTGCTTCAGATTGGCACAGCTCCAGCCCTTGCGGCCAATTGAGAAGTGAACCATCAGATGGAAGACTTCTCTCTCTCTCTCTCTCTCTCTCTCTCTCTCTCTCTCTCTCTGCCTCTCCTCTCTCTGTGTAACTCTGATTTTCAAATAAATAAATAAATCTTTAAAAAAAATAACAGCACTTTTCTCAGATCCAGAAAAAAAAAATTGCTAAAATTCATATGGAAACACAACAGATGCAGAATAGTTAAAGCAAACTGAAGAAATAAACTTGAATTCAGAGTCATCACAATACCAAATTCCAAGACATACTATAGGGCATAGTAAGTTAAGCCTGTGCCTGAAGCACCTGCAACCCATATGGGTCTGCTTTGAGCCCCAGATGCTCTTTTCTGATCCAGCTCTCTGCTACAGCCTGGGAAAGCACTGGAAGATGGTCCAAGTGGTTGGGCCCCTGTACCCACTTGGAGACCCAGAAGAAGCTCCTGACTTCAGATTAGCCAAGCTCTAGGACTGCGGATATAAGGGGCGTGAACCAGCAGATGGGAGACATTTCTATCTGTCTCTCTCTCAATCTCTCTCTGTAACTGTACTTCTCAAATAAATAAATAAAATCTTAAAAAAAGACATACTGCAGAGCAATTATAATCGACATAGCCCTGTATTGGTGCAAAAACCAGCCATATAGACCAGTGGGACAGAATAGAAACCCCAGAATTAATTCATGCAGCTATAATCAACTAATCTTTGAGAAGTGAGCTAAAATTCAGTCCCTGAAGAAAGGATAGTCTCCAACAAATGGTCCTGGGAAAATTGGATCTCTGCATGCAGAAGTGTGAAACAACACCCCTACCTTACACCTTATACAAAAATCAACTCAAATGGTTAAAAAGTCTAAATCTATGATCTAATGCCATAAAATTACAAGCCTTGGGGATACTCTGTGAGACATCGGAATAGGTAAAGACATCTTGGAAAAGACCCCAGAAGCACAAGGAATAAATACAAAAACAAAACAAAACAAAAAAATAGATTCTATCAAGTTAAGAAGCTTCTACAAAACAAAGAAATACACAACAAAGTGAAGAGGCAAGTGACATAATTAGAGAAATATTTCCAAGCTATGTAGCTGATAAAAGATTACCATCCAATATCTGTAAAGAGCTCAAGAAACTCAACAACAACAAAGCATAAAAATCCATTTTAGAAATTGGACAAGGATGTGAACAGGGATGTTTCAAAAGATGAAATGCAAATAGCCAACAGACAGATGAGAAAATGCTCTCAATCACTATCCATCTTGGCAATACAAAGAAAAACCACAATGAGGTTTCACCTCACTAGAATTATAACAGTTATGCAAAAATCAAAAATAATAAATACCAGTGAGGATGTGAGGAAAAGGGTACCATTATCACAGTTTTGTTGGGAATATACACTAGAACAATTGCTATGGAAGACAGCGTGGAGATTCTTCAGAAATCTGAAAACAGATCTACCATATGACCCAGCCATCCCTCGTCTAGAAATTTACCCCAAAGAAATCAAATCAAATGACAGAGTTATATGTACTTCTAAGTTTATTGCAGCTCAGCTGACAATAGCTAAGAAATGGAATCGACCCAGATGTCCACTATCTGATGAGGGGTTAAAGAAAAATTGGTATATATACAGAATGGAATATTACTCAGCCATAAAAATGACATTCTATCTTTTAGAACAAAATGGAAGCAACTGGAAACTCTTATGCTTAATGAAATAAGCCAGTCTCCAAAAAGCAAATACCATATGTTTCTTGGATATGTAGCAGTTAATAGAGAATATAAAAAAAGTGTTTAGGAATGAAATGTGCATGTTGTGATATGATTTTCATTTTAGTCCTTTTTTATACTCCTGTGGAACTGTGATTGCCTTACTTTTTACTTGTTGAATATTATGATTAATGGTGAACTAAGTTTGTGATTATAGAGTATATAAAATTGTGTCTGTTAACAATAATAATACTAAAAAGAAAGGATAATGATTGGGGGAGTGGAAGTGGAAGGAACAAAATTATGGTTATCTTCTTAGAACTATCCCTACGAAAAACATGAAATATGTTCTGTTTATATTAATAATTTTTTTTAAATCTTAAAAAAGTAAGTCTTGGATATTGGTTAAATCATGGCCTTTTCAATGTCTGATTCTGTTAAGTGTTATATCCATCAAGAGTGTTAGAAAAGGAATCTTGAATCTCAACTCACACTATCCACAAACAGCAATGCTAAATGGAATGCAAATTTAAAAAAGTATAAAAATAATACTGTTAGAAAAAATTTTCAGAACATATCTTCATAAACACAATGCAGGTAGCTATTTATTAAACAAGAAACACTAATCATAAAGGAAAAATTTTAGTATTAATTAAAATTTTAAAGATTTATTTATTTGGTCAGCGATACAGCTCAATAGGCTAATCCTCCGCCTACGGTGCCAGCACACCAGGTTCTAGTCCCAGTTGGGGTGCCAGATTCTGTTCCAGTTGCCTCTCTTCCAGTCCAGCTCTCTTCTGTGGCCCGGGAGTGCATAGAGGATGGCCCAAGTGCTTGGGCCCTGCACCCGCATGGGAGACCAGGAGAAGAACCTGATTCCTGGCTTTGGATCACCGCGGTGTGCCGCCCACAGCGGCCACTGGAGGGTGAACCAACAGTAAAGGAAGACCTCTCTCTCTCTCTCTCTGTCCACTCTGCCTGTCAGAAAGAAAAATAAAAGATTTGTTTATTTATTTGAAAGTCAGAGTTATGCAGAGAATTTGAAGGCAGAGAGACAGAGAGAGCGAGAGAGCGAGAGAGAGAGAGAGAGAGAGAGGTCTTCCATCCGCTGGTTCACTCCCCAGATGTCTGCAATGGCCAGAGCTCTGCCGATCTGAAGCCAGGAGCCAAGAGCTTCCTCTGGGTCTCCCACATGGGTGCAGGGGCCTAAGTCATTGGACCATCCTCCACTGCTTTCCCAGACCACAGCAGAGAGCTTTGTCAGAAGTGGAGCAGCAGGGTCTGAAACCTGCGCCCACATGGGATTCCGGCGCTTCAGGCCAGGGCATTAACCTGCTGCACTGCAGCACCAACCCAAATTTTTAAAAAGTATTGTTACTGGAGTTCAAAAACAGGTGATAGAAATTTTAACATTCTTTGCAAATCTCATTTCTAACAAATGTCCATATCCATATGAGGGCATATGAATCTATTGGTTTCAAAAAACATCTCAATAGACAATTATGAGTTTGAGAAAGTATATTGAAAAAATGATATTTCAAACATAAATAGAGAAATAAAACCATGTCAAATTTTTAGTTAGAATCTTACTAATAAAACCACAATGTAATACCTATGCATAAGTCATCAAAAGAACTAGCATGAAAGAGATGGGCAATAATGAGTTTTGTCAAGAATATGGAGCAAGTTGAACCATAATACAGTGCTTTTCAGATCATAAAGTGAGACAAGGACTTTGGATAAAGTCCTTTGAATAAGGTATGTGTCTCCTAGAGCTGAACGTACGTGTGCTCAGAAATTCAACTTTTATATTCCCATATCCAAAGAATTGTGTAGAAGTATACTTACAAAAAAGATATGTAAATAACATTAATAGCAGAATTTCTATAATCATAGACCTAAATTTGGAGCAATTCAAATGCCCATCAGTCAAATACTATATAACACCAAAAATAAGCAAACTACTAATCCCTATAACAATACTGATTAATCTCATAAATAAAATGTGAAGTGAAAAATGTCAGATACAAGGAGTACATTCTGTATGAACTCATTTATATAAAGCTCAAAGACAGTCAATACCACCATATGGTTAGAAATCAGTGTAATGCTTATCTTTGCGGAGGCAGGATCTAATAGGACTCATGAGGGGACTTCTGAATAATGTTGAAGTTCTTGATTTGGGTTAAAATTTATGCAGGAGAGTTAACTGCAGTATCATTCATCAGTCTGCACACTCTTTAAACTTTCAAAAATTTTTTTAATATCCGCTAATTTTGGCACAACTATTCCAGAAGTCTTTTATCTATCACCCCACCATATGTGTGATAACGTCCCTCATTCAGGAGGTGCCATATGGCTTCTAAAATGTTAGGAGAGAAACTTCATGAATTCAGCGAAATCGGAAACCAGTGTAGGTCTTACCATATTTCACTGCATATCTAGCCATGTTCCAATGGACCACGAACATCTAGCTCCTGTACAAAATGAGAAAAGAAGGGATTTTAATATGCTAAAAATGGAAACAGTTCAGTAGCATCTGTCCTGTGAGCAAGCCAAAAGTGTGTGTGTTGAAAAACCAAACTTGGGCAATGAACACATTGTTATTTATGTAACTCCAATAGTGCCAGTCTATGCAAAATATATCACAGATCTGAAATTCTGTACTTCAAATTCAAGTTCTGATATTTTTACTATAATTAGCTTTCTATTCTTTATATCATTAATAGTTGTGAATGTCCTTTCTCCTTTTCAAGATCTATCTCTTCTTTTTTAAAAAATTAAATTAATTAATTAATTAATTAATTTGAAAGGTAAAGTCAGAGAGAGAGAGAGAGAGAGAGAAATTTTTCATCTGCTGATTCACTCCCAAATAGCCAAAACAACCAGGGCTGGGCCAGGCCAAAGGCAGGAGCCAGGGACTCCTTGCAGCTGTTACATATGGGTGGCAGGATGCCAAGTATTTGGTCCATCAACTGATGAATTTCCAGGCATATTCTGCTAAATCAGAAGTGGAGCAGACGGGACTCAAATAAGCATTCTGATACAGGATGTGTGTGTTGCAAGGAGTGGCATAACTCATAACACAGCACTGGTCCCACCAAGATCTCTCTCTTCTGTCATGTACATTTTGTGTGCTTGATGCAATAAAACTAAATATCCTTGTCATAGGATTATTAGTTTTCTGAGCAGAAAATGCTTCGGGATGCCACTTGTGAAAGAGTGTGTTAGGATTTCATTTCCATGATCATTTCCTCATTGAGTGTACCTGGTAGGACAGCTGTGTGAGTCTTTTACTGTGTTGATGACTTCATAAATAACAGAAAACTCTCCACCTTTTTGGCCTTATATGTTTTATTAGATAAGGAATACTGATTTAAATGAAATTGAGAAATGACTGATTTTCAGCAAGTAGAGGTTACAGTATGCTGAGGTTTCTTTGATAATAATTTACTTTATATGGTTTCTAGAGTAGAAATAAGTATGCAATGGAAAGCTAAAATCTCTGTAAAAAGATATTTAAAGTTCTGAATAATTTGTATTATATTCTGAAATTAACAATCATAAATAATTCCCACAGCAAACTATCCACTCTCAGTAAGGTAAATATAAGCAGTAATGATGGCAGAGTAATATTTTTAATGTCTTTATATGCTCAGTAATTTCTTTCAACTTTTATTTAATAAATATAAATTTCCAAAGTACAACTTTTGAATTATAGCGGTTTTCCCCCTCATAACCACCCTCCTACCTGCAATCATCCCATCTCCCACTCCTTCTCCCATCCCATTCACATCAAGATTCATTTTCAATTATCTATAGATACAGAAGATCAACTTAGTATATATAAAGTAAATGTTTCAACAGTTTGCACCCACACAGAAACGCAAAGTATAGAGTACTGTCTGAGTAGTAGTTTTACCATTAATTCGCATAGTACAACACATTAAGGACAGAGGTCCTACATGAGGAGTAAGTGCACAGTGACTCCCGTTGTTGATTTAACAATTGACACTTGTATTTATGATATCAATAATCACCAGAGGCTCTTGTCATGAACTGCCAAGACTATGGAAGCCTCTTGAATTCAGCAACTCCAATCTTATTTAGCATGGCCATATTCAAAGTGGAAGTTCTTTCCTCTCTTCAGAGAAAGGTACCTCCTTCTTTGATGGCCCGTTCTTTCTGTTGGGATCTCACTCACAGAGATCTTTCATTTTGGTTTTTTTGTTTTTGTTTTTGTTTTTGGCCACAGTGTCTTGGATTTCCATGCCCGCAAAACTCTCATGGGCTTTTTAGCCAGATCCAAGTGCTTTAAGGGCTAATTCTGAGGCCAGAGTGCTGTTTAGGGCATTTGCCATTCTATGAATCTTCTGTGTATCCTGCTTCCCTTGTAGGATCATTCTGTCCAGTCATCTTGCAAATCTTGTGAATTAGTTATTATAACTATCCTTATTCTCTTGATAAAAAGTTGAGGCATAGCAATTTGGTAATTTTTCACCAAGTGACACAGCTAGTAAATATTGGGGCTGATACTTAACCACATGGTAGAGGAAATTCTAATATCTGGGTGTTTACAAAAAGCAAGCCGCTACCTAGAAAGATGAATTATAATTGGAAATCACATGTGAAAGTTTAATTAAAATATTTTCCCAACGAGATTCAATTTTATCTTCAAAATGGTGGCATAATTTTCATTGAAATGGTAGAATAAGTCATTATAAGATTTTTGTAAGAATTCTGTGAAATAACACTAAATAGTAAAGAATAATTTTTTTCTTAGCCAAACATATACAAATAATGCAATTTAAATAATTAAAATAATTAACTTTAAGTGTCTCCATGAGTCAGGCAAACCAGTTTGCAATTAAGAGCGAGATCTAAGTAGGGACATGAAAAAAGTAGTGCTAGGTGTTTTATGTTCAGTGCTGGAACACACTGAATACCTGCTGACATGAAGCTAACCAGATTTTTTAAGAAATTGAAAGGATTGTCTAAGCAACCTTATGACAAGTGCTTTCCATTAAATATGACTAAGATGATGACTCAGGAATTACGGATAAGGATATTGGAAAATGAAGCTACCTCAGTGGCTGGCACTGACCAGTACAGCTCGAAGGCTGGGGCTGAGTTTGTCAGCAGTTTTCCCAATGGATTAGTCACAGTGCTATGTCAGAAACGGGCAGATTTCGGAGTGCTGCATCACAGTAAGAAAAAGTACTGAATATTTCAAGTATTTCAGCATGAAAAAGGGAATATTCCGTAGGCTCAGATATGAGCAAATTATTTGAACAAATTATAACTGTATGCATACAAATACAGTATGCAAAAGGGAAATTTTTATAATACTTCATATTAGTTCCAAAGTCATTGGCAGCTCCTGGTGAATTCCTTTTACTAATACAAAGAAAAGAAAAATTAAAACAAACTTTCTAATTTTTTAAATGATTGTATGTACTTGAGAGTTTTAATTACAGAGAGGAACAGACAGAAAGGTTGCCCATCTATTGGTTCACTCCCCAAATTGCTACAACAGCTAGAGCTGAACAATCAGAAGCCAAGAGCCAGGAGCTTCTTACAGGTCTCCCATGTGAGTGCAGGGGACCTAGCACTGGGGCCATCCTCTGCTGCTTTCCCAGGCCCTGAACAGATCACTGAATTAGAAGAAAAGCAGCCAGGACACAAACTGGCTCCCGGCTTTGGAACGCCACAGCCCGGGCCATTGCAGCCAGCTGAGGAGTGACCCAGCGGATGGAAGACCTCTTTCTCTCTTTGCGTCTCCTCTTTCTGTGTAACTCTGACTTTCAAATAAATAAATAAATCTTAAAAAAAAAAAAACACACACACAGTCTGGACTCCAGCACTGTGGCATAGCAGGTAAAGCCGCCACCAGTACTGGCATCCCATATGGGCACCAGTTCGAGTCCCAGCTGCTCCACTTCTGATCCAGCTCTATGCTACGGCCTGGGAAAGCACTAGAAGACAGCACAAGTCCTTGGGCCCCTGCACCCACATGGGAGACCTGGAAGAACCTCCTGAATCCTGGCTTCGGACCAGCGCAGCTCAGGCTGTTGTGGCCATCTGTGGAGTGAACCAGCAGATGGAAGACTTTCTCTCTCTCTCTCTTTCTGCCTCTGCCTCTCTGTAACTCTGCCTTTCAAATAAATAAATAAATCTTTAAAATGAAAAAGCAGTCTGGAATTAGTTGCTCTGTTACAGGTGCATCATAACACTTAGCTGGGACATCTACTTCCTCTCAGTTCCCTTTGATTTTCCTTGTTTGGGGACCTCTTATGTACTGCAATAATGACTATTCACAGTGCCTAAAAAATACCTGTTTATGGACAGGAAGAAACCTACAAATTCCTTTGCTAAGTAAGTCTTCAAGTTCCCACAGCAAAGTATTTTATAATTAAATAAAGGATTAAATTAGCAACTTCATTCTTGTGGGATTTTCCCCACTTTTTAAGAACGTGATGCATTTCTTTTGACCCCTAGGATTTTTGTCTATGTCGTGGTCGGCAGAATTAAGTTAGTTAATGAGAAGTAGCCTAAAATTATAGTTCTTCTTACACTGTTCAAATATATACAATGTCTTACAACAACACGAATGCAGCATTTGAACAAAATTAATCCTGCGCCTCACAGTGAACCCTTTCCAGGATGCTGAAATTCTAGAGTGTAGATGATTAATTTTTTTCAACTAAAACTTAATATCTACTGTGCTATGCACTCTGCCATTCTGCAGTTGAATTGTGGGAATAGTAGCTCTTTCTATTCTGATCTATTTGTTGGAAAGTTATCCACAGCAAGAATAATGTTAGGGCTTGGTGTTGAACATGATTAGAGTTTCACCAGAGCAAGAAATGGGAATGGATTTGGGGCAGCAGAAATAATGTATTATAAAGACTTAAAATAGGAAAATAGGATGACATGGCCCAGAGATGTCAAATTGTGTAATGATGAGAGTGTATGAAACTTAGGAGGATGGCCTATTGAAACTGAGGCTATAAATCTAGGAACTGGGGAGGGGAGGTGGCATTGTGTCACAGTGGATAAAGCCACCGACTGAAGCACCGGCATTCCATATAGGTATCCATGTGTGCCCTGGATGCTCCACTTCCATTACTGCCCCCCGCTAGTACCTGTGAAAGCCGTGGATGAAGGCCCAACTACCTGCCACCCACATGAGAGACCTAGAAGAAACTTCTGTATCTCCTTCAGCCTGGCTGAGTGCTGACCACTGTGGCCTTCTGGAGGAGTGAAAGATCTCTTTCTATGACTCTCTGTCTCTCCCTCTCAGTAACTATAACTTTCAGAAGAATATATAAATCTTTAAAAATATCTAAGAATCAGGGGCTGGCGCTGTGGCACAGTGTGTTAATGCCCTGGCCTGAAGCGCCGGAATCCCATATGGGCACATGTTCGAGACCCGGCCGCTCCACTTCTTATCCAGCTCTCTGTTATGGCCTGGGAAAGCAGTAGAAGATGGCCCAATGACTTAAGCCCCTGCAACCACATGGGAGATCTGGAAGAATCTGGCTTCGGGTCAGCAGAGCTCCGGCCACTGCAGCCATCTGGGGAGTGAACCAGAGGATAGAAGACGTCTTTCTCTTTCTCTCTGCCTCTCAACACTCTGTGTAAGTCTGACTTTCAAAGAGTTAAATAAATCTTAAGAAAATCTAAAAATCAGATTGTAAAGGGCCTATAGGGCCTATTTCCATAGGCAATGGACAGCAACAGCAGTTATTAAGAAGTAAATTGCTGGGTCTGGCACTGTGGCGCAGCGTGTTAATGACCTGTCCTGAAGCACCGACATCCCATATGGACGCCTGTTTGAGTCCCGGCTGCTCCTCTTCCTATCCAGCTCTCTGCTAGGGCCTGGGAAAGCAGTAGAAGATGGCCCAAGTCCTTGGGCTCCTGCACCCACGTGGGAGACCAGGAAGAAGCTCCTGGCTCCTGGCTTTGGATCAGCATAGCTCCAGCCATTGCGGCCATCTGGGGAGTGAACCAGCAGATAGAAGACCTCTCTGTCTCTACTTCTACCTCTCTCTGTAACTCTGACTTTCAAATAAAACAAAATAAATATTAAAAAAGAAGTTATATAGCAGGATTGAATTGTTAATTTAAGACAAAATTTTTTTATTTGCAACAACATGGACAAAATTGGAGGACTTTAAGTTAAATGAAATATGCCAGCCACAGAAAGGCAAATATTACATGTTCTCACTAACATGTGGAATCCAGTAAGTAGCCTATCTGATAGCTAAGTTAAAAATATAATGGGGCTACCAGAGGCTGGGGAGAGTGATGTAGGAAGGGAAGAATGAGAAACGATTTATTGATGTATATTTGGTTATTGCTAGATAGGAATAAAATCTTCTGGTGTTCAGTTGCTCAGTAGAGTAACTATATCTCTCTTAAAAATCTTAAATATAGGATTTTGGATTATTTTCTCTGTAACAAGATGTTAAATGAAATGATAAATATATGTTCCTGATCAAATATTACATAAAGTATGCATGTGTGAAATATCACATAGTACATCATAAATATGTATACATTGGTATGTCAATTAAAATATTTTGTGATTCTGATCTGGCTTCCTGCAAATATCCCTGAGAAGAGAAACAAAAGATAATCAAAGTGCTTGGGCCTCTGCCACCCATATCGGAGACCTAGGTGGATTTCCTGGCTCTTGACTTTGGCCTGGCCCATCTTTGGCTGTTCTATCCATCTAGGGAATGAGTTAGCAAATGGAAGATCTCTCTTTCTCTCTCTCTTTCTCTCTCTCTCTCTCTCTCTCTCTCTCTCTCTCTCTCTCTGTCTTTCCCTACTCTCTTTATTGCTGTGTCTTACAAATAAATAAATAAATGATTTAAAAATTAAAAATTATAATTGTAGTCATAAAATGAAAGAAGTCCATGTACAGGAGATATTGATCAAAGCAAATTTATGATCCTTCAGTACTTGTTCTCAGAGTAAATAATACTTACAATAAAAATAGCCTAAAATTTTTTAAAGAAGGTGAATAAGATCATTGGATTTATTTTTAGGATAAAATTTGGTGATAGAGAAAATCAGAAATAAAAATGGCCAGGGGATCAGAAGTAGACATTCGACATGAGAGAAGAGAAATTGACAATATATCAAAATTATTAACAACCATGATCAAAGCAGATCGAGAAATTTGCATCGATTCTGTCATGTTGGGATTGATCACAAGTAGACTATAGCATAGGTAGACAAAGTGAAAAAAGAGGCAAGAGTATATGGAAAAATGTTTCTTGACTATTATAAATTTTGATATTGAATTGTTTGTGAGAAATCCAAGTAGCTTGATTAAGTAGAAAATTCTAAAGTTTTATGACTATTTTCTTGTTATCTTTGGTGTATTTTGTCTGACAAATCAAGCCACATAAAAACTAGATGAACTACAATTAGCAAATACAAAATAATGAGAAAGCACAGAAAAAATCCGATAAGAGTTTTCCTTTGTACTCAGAAGTGCCTGGGTCCCCTACCCCTCCCCAGTGGGTCTTTCCCACCTGCGTCTTTTTGACCACAGTCAGAATCCAAGTATTCCCTGAGCAAACATTTTCTTATGCAGGCCAACGGTTCAATTGCATTCCTTTTAACATGATTCAAGCTTTATTTTCCATACATAGTGTTTCTGAGGTAGATAATCAAACAGATTAAATAAATCCATCTACACATAATTGCCTATTATTGCCAAATCTTTCTGGGATCTGTGCTGACAAATATAAAGCATTTTAAAATGCTATGTTTTTGACACAAAGAAGTCTTCTTTCACACACTAAAAAGAAATTAAGAAATGGCATCAAGCAGAATAGGAAATGAGGGTAACTTTTTTATTAAAACAACGAGTAATTTGTTTTAAAAAGTCAATTCATAAGAAAAAAGATAAAAGGAAGAGAATCAAATAAATAAGAAATGAATCAATAATAGTACAAATATGATTGAAGTTTTAGTTCTTCCATGAAAGGGTTAAGAAACAAAAGGTAAACTGACTTGATGATGAAGTCAAGAATTACTTTTACAATATTTTTTTTGACAGACCAAGATAAAAATGATACAAATACTTAATGGAAAATATCCTTTCTTGTGAAAGAGAGTTCTTGTTTATAACTTACAAACCAACTTTTTCTTACCTAGTTAAAAAAAAAAAGAAAAATTTTAGTTTAGAAATTAAAAAAAGATGAAGGTAAAGAGACCTTGTCAACAGAGATTTTGATAAGAACTGGTAAGCTGTTAATTGCTTACTTTTCAAGTCTGAGTTTTTGTTCCAAAGGTTAGAGTTACTAAAGAGAGTTAATGAATAGCACAGCAACCATGCAGCCAAGTGATGTTTTAGAAAGGTATTAAGTTCTAACAATTATGATCATGATAATTAGGGAAAAACCACATAATTATCTCCTTTTCACAAATAGTAGTATAATGTCTGTTTTAATATAAACGATTATTTTTACAGCTGAAAACCTGCATTACCCTAGTCAAATAATCATAATAAACTCTAAAATCTTATTAAACAGATAAGAGCAATACCAATAATGATAATTGTAAATTATATCATATCTTTCCATGTATTTTCACATACATAGTTTTATTGTATTACCCAATATTGTTATAGTTGTGGAAGGCAATTGGTGTGGTTGCAATTTTAGAAATGAAAATGCAGTTTTTAGAGCTTGTTCAGGTTATACAGGAAATTAGTCACCAGGTTAGAAAACATTTAGATAGGAAAAATATTGGTGTGTTAAACCATTTCTAAAAATCTATATTTATCTTGTATGTGTGTGCTTAATGAAGAACTAAACTAGAATTAATTGGTAATTGTTTACTAATTCTCCTTTTAGGGCATGTACTCTCTACAAAAGTTCCAGACCAGTCTTGTTTATTTGTGTAGACCTGGAATCTCAAATAATGGCTGACACTCATGCAACGATGTTCAAAAACAATTTCATTCATTTGATGAAAATATCAAATGAAAATGTACTTAACATGTGTCAGACATTACTCTAGTCAAAATACATGCAAATGAACCAAATGAGCAAATTCCTCATCTCATTTAAGTTCCTACTAGAGAAAAGATAAGCTGTATTTTGATACATAGAAATATTTGCAGTATGTTAAATGGCTATAAGTGGTAATGAGAAAAATAAAACTTATAAGAGTTTAGACATATTTGTAATTTTTGATAGTAGGGCCACAGAAGTATGAGAATGCAATGTTGAGAAGCAGTCTTTTGTTGGGAATGAACTGTGCAGAAATTTTGAAGCTTCTCAGGAACAAAGAGAAGAATTTTAAGAGCCACAGATGGACTCTGCCCTCCCTTGTTGGAAAAACAAGAAAGAGGTTATTATGATTCTAGGCCAAAATTGAGCAGCAAAAGTGTCAGAGATGAGGATCAAGAATGATTCACTCCAGAAAAATTAGGTCTGGATTCTGGGATCAATCTTTCCATTTTAATGAGCAGAAAATTCCATTCCAACATATTAAAACAAGAAATAGATTTGTTGCTTTACATGAAACATCCACAGAGGAGGCAAGATTCAGTTATCCCTGATTCTGAACTCAGTTTCCCATGATAGCCGCAATATTTTTGGCTGGCCTTATCACATCAATCCAGCAAAAGTACTAGATGCGTTTTGATGTCTTCTGTCCTGAAGATTAGGTCATGTGTCCATCATAAACAATCATGAGAGTCATGGCAATGGGCTATTCTGCTTGGGTTGGGGCTGAGTCTCATGTTCCAGTCCAACAACACATGAACTGCATGGGAGGAACATTCCAGTCTTAGCAAGGAAGGGGAAAATGGATGCTGAGAAACGAATCACTAACAAATAACCCCAACAGGTTCACAATGGAAATTATATCTAAGCTGAGAACCACACAGAGATGACACTGGACATGTAGATGCTGGGGAATAAAGGAAGGGTTTTACAAGCCATAGTAAGGAGTTTGCCTTTATTTAAAAAAAAAAAAAAAGCAGAAAACCACTGAGGGCTTAACTTAAGATCAATATAGCCATATTCCAGTTTTTGAAGAAGGTCTCTCAAATAGCAGAATTGAGAATAGACTGAAGTGGAACTAGGACAGTAGATGTGAAAAATCGGGGTATTAGGCCTTTGGGATAGTAGGAGACGATTGAAATCTGTAGCAAGTTGCAGCTGTGGCAATGAAGAGAAACTGATAGAATTGAGGTATATTGGAAGCCAAAACCAAAAAGTGAGAGGAGAGAGGGGAGAGGGGCAGTAGCATTGTGAATGATCAAGCAAGGAATTCCACAAAATCTGGCGACGTTACATTTATTAAGCTAGTTGTTGGGTACATGAGTAATCATTTGTTTTTCCTATAGCTTATATAAATGCATTATCCAATGTTTTATTATTTTTTATCATATATCACTTTATACACATCCCTGGGGTTTATTATCCTACCATGGGTGTCAAGTATAAAATTATAGGGACAAACTTTCATCCTCAAGACCCTAAATTACTGAAATCTGAATTTTCGTCTGAGGCATTCCTGTTTTCCTTCCTTGGATATTTTTATTATTTCAAATCAATATTTATTTTGTATGATCCTTCTAGAAGTGGTAGCAGAAAGCAGGATAATTTTTACTTTCTTGAATACTCAGAAGCTTTATATATATATATATATATATAATTTAATATACATCTTCTGAATGAGTCTGAATTTCTAGTCCAATATTTTGCTAGAAATCTATTCCTATGCTCAATTTTCAAAACCAGCCATGAGAAAACTTTTAAAAGCATGGTTCAGTGTTCAGCATCCACTGTGCTAGTGGGGCTTGGGCAATGTTTGAACCAACAGAAGTAAAATTGTGTCATCAAAGAACTAGTGGTATAACATGACTTTAAGCATATTTTATGGCTAAGAATTCAGATCCTTCTGAAGATTGTGTGAGTGATTACATACAATTTGTCATAGATGGTCCCCCACTTAGCGATGGTTCTGCTTAACACATTTTTAAATTACATGGTACAAAAATGATACATATGCAGTTAAAACATTCTGTGTATTTTATTTTAATCATTTTCTAGGCTAGCAATGTGCAGTGTGACACCCTCTTAAATGCTGGATGGGATGAGCTGAAGCTCTTAGACAGCCACCTCAAGGGGCAAGAACCAACATTGTACTGTATACTATATGAAAGCTAGGATATTTTGTAGAATGGGTGTACAAAATGTGTTCTTGGCTTACAATATCATCTACCTACTATGGGTGGTTTATCCAACCATATGTCAAGGAACATCTGTATGATCCTGTAAAGTTTAAATCAATTTAGAGTTCGTTTCTGGTATTTTCAACCCCAATCTCAATCGATATGTGCACCAATGTGCATATTTAATAATTTTCTTCATTTCTACTCAAAAATTTCAGCCTAGGAATAGACAAGTTGAGTTGAACATATTAATCTTTGATTGGTATTGGGTTGGTTCACTGGAAGGGCAATGGACGGAAACTGAGAAATGGATGAATAGAAAAGAAAGGTATCTAGGTGGATGCAGCAGAATAGTCAAAGGAAGGAGCAGGCAAGATAGGATGTTTGGCTCAGATACAGTCTCCTTTCAGAGATGAAGCAAGGCTGCTGATATTGAGCGGTGTTGTAAGGAGAGGATACTTCAGTAAAAGTGAAAGGGATGTTGGCACAGAGAACTGGAGAAACATGTAAGTGAAACCAATGGACAGTTTTTGAGTCAAAACAGTAACAGAACACAGAGTCTGTTGCCAAAGGTTCAAATAGTTAAAGTAAGCTAGAATTCCTATGGTGTTTATAATCAAGAGCGGCTGCCCATAGACAAAATACATGCTATGCACATCAAAGTAAAATAAGCATTGGATACTAGAAAAGAGGAGCACTCTTCTGGTAGTAACAGCAAATTGGAAGCTGCCACCACATTTGACACTATGGACAGGTCTGATTTACCCTCCTAACCATTCCTATACTTATATGTAATGCATTTTAAATTAACTCCGGCAAATCTAAAGAACACAGGTTGTATTTTTAAGTATAACCAGAAAGAGCCTAAATAAGCAAGGTACTGAAATCCCCACATACATAATAGCAAAACTTCCATTTTCACTAGAATGCAGAATTGTTAAGGTCTTTTTAACTTCAAAAAAAATTTTAGAAAACTAGCATTTTGCCTGATTTTTATTTTGGCAAAAATTTTGGCAGGATAATCATTCACTTAAAAATATCACATCGTAGGAAAAACATAAGTCATATATCTGTAGGAAAATTTAGAGGTTTTCTTCAATGGGATTCTCACAGATGAGCTTTCACCCTCTATTACTTTCTATATGTAATGGGCTTTTAGAGGGGAAAAACCTCTACTTAGAGGAACACCATCATGAGTTCACAAATTTGGATCCCCACTAAAAAAAAATGGAATAATAAAGGTCATAACCTTCTTATGTTAAAAGAACTTATTTCTAATTAGTTTCTTACTTCTAATTTCTTATTTCTTATATTGTAAATTTTTCATAGAAAATTATGTATTCCTTTTATTGAACTATTAATGTCCTTTGACCAATTTTTTTTATGGATCTTGTGTTAAGGATAGCTAATTTTTTATTTCATGAATATATTCCAGTTATTTTCACCAGTGTTTATTTTCTCACTTCCTGTTATGCAACTATAGATAAATGATAATTTTTAATTTTATATTACATCAGGCTGGCACCGTGGCTCAATAGGCTAATCCACCACTTGCGGCGCTGGCAACCGACGTTCTAGTCCCGGTTGGGGTGCTGGATTCTTTCCCGGTTGCCCCTCTTCCAGGCCAGCTCTCTGCTGTGCCCAGGAGTGCAGTGGAGGATGGCCCAAGTGCTTGGGCCCTGCACCCGCATGGGAGACCAGGAGAAGCACCTGGCTCCTGCCATCGAATCAGCGCGGTGTGCAGGCCGCAGCGTGCCAAGGTGGCCATTGGAGGATGAATCAATGGCAAAGGAAGACCTTTCTCTCTGTCTCTCTCTTTCACTGTCCACTCTGCCTGTCAAAAAAAAATATATTACATCAAAGATTCCTTATATTTCCTATGTTTAAAATGATTTTCTATGTTGAAATGATTAAGGGCTTTGTCTGCTATGAGGTCAGAAAGAGATTATATGTCTGGTATGAGATCAGAAAAGATTTGTTACCAGCTCTAAATCTTAAATCTTCTGGTGTTTTGTTGGGATGAAGCATTAGATGCTGTTCTAAATTTTATTTATTTATGGCCAACTACTTGTCATAATACTACCTTCAACCAAAGCACCCAATCTTGTAAGGATTGGAAACAATTATTTAAAATAAACAAGTTTTCATATATCTTGAGTTGCTTTCTGCATTTCCTACTGTGTTCCAATCATCTGTCTCCTTCTGTGCCAGAATCACAATGTTTCATTATTTTAGTTCATATTAAATTTGATATTTGAAGGAACACGTTTATAGTTTACTTATTCTCATTTGTATTTTCTCCTAGAAGAAAATTTTAAAATTACTTTGCTAATTAAAATGTGGTTTTATTTTTATCTCAATTGAATTAAAATGTAAGCTAGATAAAAATGACTTACTAGAATTATTGAATGTTCCATTTGAGAAATATGAATAAGTGGAGGAAATATATTGTTTTCATTTATGCTAATCAATCTAATGTTAGATCTTATAGACACTGAAAATTTCTTAATTTGACTTCATGTGTAATCCTATTTGTCCACTATATTTTCTAAATTTAGTAATTAGAAGATTTTAAGCTATTCAAATTATTCATTACATCTAATAAAAGAGAAATCTTAATATGTTCATTTGTTCTCTACTTTTAAGCATATCAATCAACTTTATATAATAACATTTTTATTGTAATATTTGCTCCCCCCTCCACACACACTATATGTTTGCAGCATTAGTAAATTATTCTAAAGTAGTCTTACTGCCTCTATAGAACCTAAACATCCTTGTAGTAATGTCTGTGAGGACCCATGGATAGGCTTGCCATGGGACCCCCCATGCTGGGCTTGGCTTATAGCAGTAATGCGGATGTAGCAGCTGATTGAACTTTCCATCTAGTTGAGGATCATGGTAAACAACAAGATGGCGTTAATGCCCTGCTCACTGCATGACTCCACAGCTGATCATGATCAAATGCCGGATTGGAGAGCTCTGTGCATGGACTGTGATTGATTGACTGTGATTGGTTGAATTCTGTATATAAGCGGACCGCGGGAGAAGGAACGCACACGCCATCTTTCCCCCTTAAGGAACATGCACGCCATCTCTTCCCCCTTCTCCTGGTCCCCCACTCTTTTTCCCACTCTTTCTAAGTAAAAGTCTACTGAAGACCGATTAACTGCGAGCAGTGTCATTCGTTTCGTGGCCGAAGGAGCAACAATGTCAGTTTTCATAGTAACATTCTTAGTATATCATCAGTAATTAAGGTACTATAAATATCTTTCTTTCTCATATTACTGAAGTGATTGTCTTATTCTTTGTTTCAGTTGAGAGAATCTTTATTGCATGTCTTCTCAGAACCCCTGAAGGTAAGCTTGATTTCACTCTTTGAATTTATTGATCTGATCATTAACACACAATGTCTTCTATTTCACATTCCTAAAAGCATTGAGATTAAAATATCTGTGGAATTCCAAACCAACACTGATTTAATTTGATAATACAGATTGTATACATCTCCTTCTTTTCCTTTGTATTACAGAATAATTATTTAAATTGTATATATATGATATATATAATATTTTATATACATATATATCATGAAATGATTGTGACAATCGTATCCATCACATCACATAATTACTGTTTTTGTGTGTGAAGTTAGAGCATTTATGATCTATTCTATCAGCAAATTTAAAGTATTATTAACTATAGTTACAATGATATAACTTACTTCTCCAGAGTATATCCATTCTGCAAAACTAGAATTTTCTTTATACTTTGACCAATACTTCCCCATAACCCATACTGACAAATTCCCTGGTAACCACCACTTTATTTTTTGTTTCTAAAATTTTTAAGTTTTTAGAATCTACATATAAAATGAAATTACACAGTGTTTGTCTTTTGTGCCTGCCCTTTCACTGAATATGTCTCTCAAGATCATCATTGTCAAAAAGTTTCCTAATTTTAAAGACCAATATATATTTTTATATACACCCCCCCACACACATACACAACATCCACTGTTTGACGTTTAGATCATCTTCCATATCTTGGATATTGTGAATTTTGCTTCAGTGAAGGTGGTTGTGCGGACAACTTTTTAACACAAGGAATTCATTCCTTTGAGATATATACCCCACAGTGGAATTACTGATTCATAGGTTAGCTCTATTTTCCATCTTGGCGGAACCTCCACACTGTTTTCTGTAAGGGCTGTACCAATGTACACTCACATCAATAGTGTATGCGGTTTCCCTCACAGAGTAACTGTATCAATAACTTCCAAGGGTTACCTCACGTCCTCATCCACGGTAAACCTTTAGTCTTTCGAATAATAATCATTCTAAAAGCTGTGAGTTGACAACACATTGTGGTTCAGATTTGCATTATTCTGCTCTTTAGTGAAGTTAAGAACTTTTTCATATGCCTTGTCAGTCATTTATAAGTCTTGTTTAAGAAATGTTTATTCAGATCTTTTGCCTATTTTTAATTGGGTGATGCAATGATGGTGATTTTGCTATTGAGTTACTTGAAATATTTACATATTTTGGATATTAACCCTTTTTGGTACCTATTACTAAAATGGTTTTTCTATTCTTGAGGGTTGTCTCTTCATCTTGTTTTCTTGTTTTCTTTTCTGTGCAGGTATGTTTAACTTGCTAAAATTATATATATATATTTTTTTTACTTTTGATATCTATGCATTTTCTGTCCTAGAATGTCCAGAAGTTTTTCTTTATCATTTTTTCCTTGGAGCTTAATGATTTTAGGTCTTAAATGTAAGTTCTTGACCCATTTTAAGTTGCTTTTTGTATGTACTTTAAGAAAAAGGCACAATTTCATTCTTTTGCATGTCAACATCAAATTTTTCTAAACTCATTTACTGAAGTATATCCTTTTCTCTGTTTTGCTGGCATCGTTGTTAAAGTAAAATTCAACATACATTTGTGGCTTTTATTTTGGGGTACTGTATTCTTTTCTGTTGGTATATATGTCTATTTTTATGCCTGTACTATAATGTTAAATTTTTAAATCTGTAACTATGATGCTTCCAGGTTTCTTCTCTCTCAAGATTGATTTTGCTATTTTTGTGGTTTTTTGTGTTTCCATGTGAATTTGGGAATTTTTTTATTTATATGAAAGTAACTACTAGAATTTTGATAAGGATTACACTAAAACTAGAGGTTGTTTCTGAATGATAAGCTTTGGGAGTACAAAATGTTTTAAAATATATGCATATTTTAGATAATACATATTTCCATCACCTTTTGAATATCCCAAGTATGAAAATAAACTTTTTAAATTTGATTATCCATGAATGTTTTAAGTACTCTTATTAACAACATTAATTCTTCCAAGACTTTCTACTGATTTGAATCTTGAGTTTATTATTAATGATTTATAGTTTTACTTCCTTATTTGATGTTATTTTCTATGTATTTCATTCCATATGACATTGTTAATGTAGATTGGATTATTTTCTTGATTTCTTTCTTCAGATAGTTTGGTTTTAGTGTTTAGAAACACAATAGATTTATGTATGTTGACTTTGTATTCTACAATATTATTCAAATAGTTCTTTCTAACAATTCTTAACATAGATATTAGAAATTCATAGATTGAGATAATATTTATAAACAGAAATAGTTTTGCTGCTGCTTTTCTGATTTGGAAGTTTTCATTGTTTTTTCTTGTCTAGTTGGCTGTAGGCATTCCAAGTGGCAGCTTAACCCACTGGATCACAATGTCCATTCAAGTTCTACCACTATACTGTCAGTTGTAATTTCTCCTCTTCCATCAAGCACTGAATATTTGAGCATAAATATAACAATGTCATCTATTTTAATTTCTACTTTTTATTATAAATGTAAGCAAAGTTTTGTTAACTATTTTTGGAAAAATAGTTCTGTTTCATTGATCTTTTCTCTTGGTTTTATTTTGTTTATTTCTGCTCTGATCTTTTATATTTCTATAAAATTTGTGTTTAGGTTCAATTTATTTGTCCAGTTACGTGAACAGTGAAGTTCAGTTGCTGATTTGTGGTCATTCTTTTTATTAATTGGTGTCTACCAAATCCATCTTAGACTGTTGTGTGCCCCACATTTTTGGTGAAGTCATGCTTCCATTTCTATTCATGTTAAGATATATTTTTGTTTTTCCTTTTTATTTCTTCTTTAATCCTTTGTTTTCTTGAGTATGTTTGATTTCCAAATACTTGCGAATGTTCCAATATTCCCTGCTACTGATTTTTAGTTTCATACCATTTTGTAGGAAAATAAATGATATAATTTTAATCTTAAATTTTTTAATATTTAATTTATGGCATATTATATGACATATCCTAAAATGTTGCATGTGCCTAGATTTGAATTTTACATAAATGTCTGTTATGTGCATTTGGATCAAAGTGTTTTTTAAGTACATGGTTTCCTTTTTGATCTTCTAACTGATCATCTGATGTATCCATTGATGAAAGTGGATGTTAAATTCCTACTCATATTGTATTGCTATTTATTTCTTTGTTATTTACTTGATACCTTTATTTGTAACAATTTTAGGTAGAAATAGGTTAAGGATTATTATATCTTCTCGAACAAACACCTTTATAATTATATTATGACCCTCTTAGTCTCTTATGATTATTTTTTTATTTATTTTTTATTTTATTTATTTTTTGACAGGCAGAGTGGACAGTGAGAGAGAGAGACAGAGATAAAGGTCTCCCTTTGCTGTTGGTTCACCCTCCAATGGCTGCCGCGGTCGGCGCGCTGCGGCCAGCGCACCGCGCTCATCCGATGGCAGGAGCCAGGTGCTAGGTGCTTTTTCCTGGTCTCCCATGGGGTGCAGGGCCCAAGCACTTGGGCCATCCTCCACTGCACTCCTGGGCCACAGCAGAGGACTGGCCTGGAAGAGGGGCAACCGGGACAGAATCCGGCGCCCCGACTGGGACTAGAACCCGGTGTGCCAGTGCAGCAAGGCGGAGGATTAGCCTGTTGAGCCACAGCGCCGGCCTCTTATGATTATTTTTGATTTAATTATATTTGTCATATATAAGTATCACCACTCAGTCTTTCTTTTTTTAAAGATTTATTTACTTATTTGAAAGGCAGATTTACAGAAAGGCAGAAGCAGAGAGAGAGAGAGAGAGAGAGAGAGAGAGAGAGAGAGAGAGAAATCAACCTTCTATCCACTGATTCATTTTCCAAATGGCCGCAATGGCCAGAGCTGGGCAGATCTGAAGCCAGGAGCCTTGAGCTTCTTCCAGGTCTCTGATGTGGGTTCAGGGGCCCAAGGACTTGGGCAGTATTTGCTGCTTTCCCAGGCCATAGCAGAGAGCTGGATTGTAAATAAAGCAGCTGGGATTCAACCACACATATGGGATGCTGGCACTGCAAGTGGCAGCTTTACCTACTATGCTACAATTCCAACCGCCATTAATTATTTCTTTTGAGTCCAATTTGCAAAGAACATCTTTTTAATCCTTTTATTTGCAGCCTACATGTATCCATAAATTAAATTGAGTGGCATGTAAAGAGCATATCCTTGGATCTTGCATTTTACCAATAAACTACATATTTTGATTGGAGAATTTGATCTATTTACATTTAAAGTAGTTATTGAGAGGAAAATTACTATTGTTACTTCAAACAATTTTCAAACTTTTGCAGCTACCAGATATTTTTTCCATTCTTCCACTCTTGTTTGAATACTTTATGATTTGATGATTTTTCTTGTAGTTATATACTTTCATTTCTCTTCATCTATCATAGATCTTTTTCTTTGTGGTTACTATAGGAATTTCATAAAATGTATTATACTTATAACAATCTATTTTAGGCTAATCATTTCTTTGTATATAAAATTCTATACTATAACTTCTTTATCCATGCTTTATGTCATTATATATCATGTTTCCATTAAAATTACTATAAGTATAGCTATTTTTACTGTATTAAAACTTTATACTAGAATTCAGTGGTTTATGTATCATTCTTAAAATATGAATATTTTGTATTTGACTATATTATGACCTTCATAATGAGATTTTTACTTCCATATATTTTCAAATTGCTAATTAGAGTCCCTTCATTTCAACTTTAAGAAATCCCTTTAACATTTCTTGCAAAGTGAGTCAGGCTGTGATGAACTCCCTCAGCTTTGTTTTTCTGGCAGAATGCTTAAGTTTCATTCATTTCTTAAGGAATATTTCCTAGTATATTATTCTTGATGGACAGTTATTTTCTTCTAGCATTTTGATTTTATTATCCCACTCTCTCCTGTCCTGGCAGGCTTCTGGTGAGTAATTCGCTGATAACATATGAAGTTTCCCTTGCATGTAAAGAATCACTTTTCTCTTGCTGTTTCCAGATTCCCTCTTTATCTTTCAAATTTTGATTTTTTTATATTTTAAGTTATATAATCTCCATATATTTCATATATACATATTTAGGAACACAGTCATACTTGCCACCCTACAGTCCCTCCTGCCCATGCTCCAACCCTTCTTCCTACTCTCTCTTCCTTTCTCACTATAATTTTTACAAAGACCTATTTTCAGTTTATTTAATGGTCATAAAGTTAACCTTACACTACTTAAAATAATTCAACAAATACTATGAAGAAAAAAGCACTGTTCCTCATTGGAAGAGACAAGGCTTATACACAATCATCAAATCTCAAAAAAATGTCCATTTCACTCCAATACATTACATTTTAGATACTCTATTAGTTATCTCAGATCAGGGAAAACAGACAATATCTGTCTTTTTGTGACTGGTTTATTTCACTAAGTCTAATAGTTCTAGTTGCATCCATCTTATTGCAAAAGACAGGATTTCATTTTTTATAGCTGAATAGTACTCCATAATGTGTGTGTGTGTGTGTGTGTGTGTGTATCATAATTTATTTAACCAGTCAATAGTTGATGGATATCTGGGTTTATTTCATATATTAGCTATTGTGAATTATGCTGTACATGGAGGTATAGACAACTCTTTCATAGGCTGATTTCTTTTGGATTGGGAAAATTCCTAGGAGTGGGATGACTGTATCAAATTGTAGGTCTATATTAAGATTTTTGAGGTATCTCCGTACTGTCTTCCACAGTGGCTGCACCAGTAAACATTGCTAACAAGAGTGAATTTAAGTACCTTTTTCTTTATATCCTCACCCACATTTGTTGTTTGTTGATTTCTCTATGCAAGTCATTTTAACTGGAGTGAGGTGAAATTTCATTGTGGTTTTTATTTGCATTTCCCTGATGCTTAGTAATCCTGAGCATTTATTCAAGCGTCTGATGGCCATTTGAATTTCCTCTCTTGAAAAATGCCTGTTCAAGTCCTATGCCCATTTCTTAGCTGGATTGTTTGTTTTGTTGTTGTTGAATTGAGTTCCTTATAGATTCTGGATGTTAACTCTTTATAAGTTATATAGTTTGCAAAATTTTTCCCATTCTATCAGTTGTTGCTTGACTTTGTAGAGTGTTTCTTTGCAGTGCAAAAAATTTCTATTTGATGCAATTCCATTTGTTAAATTGGGCTTTGATTGCCTGTTTTCTGGGATCTCATGCAAGAAGTCTTTGCATATGTCAATGTCTTTCCGAATTTCCCCAATATTCAAATTATTAATTTGATAGTATTGAGTTGTATGTTTAGGTCTTTTATTCCTTCTGAGTTGATTTTTTTTTGAGTAAGGTGTAAGGTAGGTATCTTGGTTCATTCTTCAGCATGCAGAGATCCAGTTTTCTAAGCAGCATTTGTTGAAGAGACTGTCCTTGCTCCAGGGGTTGATTTTATCTCCTTTGTCCAAGTTAAGTTGGTTGTAGATGTGTATATTTATTTCTGGAGCTTTTATTTTGCTCCATTGTTGGACATGTCTGTTTTTGTACCAGAACCAGGCTCTTTTGCATAGGCCCTGTAGTATATCTTAAAATCTGGTATTTGGGTGCCTCCAGCTTTGTTTTTGTTATTTACAATTGCTTTCGTTGTTTAGGGCCTCCTGTGTTTCTATATGAGTTTCAGCATCGTTTTTTCTGGATCTGCTATGAATATCATTGGAATGTTGATTGAGATCACATTAAGTAAGTTGCTTTTGGTAATATGGACATTTTTATGATATTGGTTCTTCCAACCCATGTACAAGGGATATTTTTCTATTTTTCAATGTCTTCTTTTCTTTCTTATTATTTTGTAATTTTCATCATGGAGATAATTGACATTTGTGTTAAATTTGTTCTAAGGTAATCAATAGTTTTTAAAGCTATTATGAATAGGACTGATCTTAAAAGTTCTTTCTCAGCCATGGCATTGTCTGTGTATACAAAAGCTATTGATATTTCTGTGTTTAAATTTATTCTGGTTACTTTACCAAACTCAAAATTTTATGAGTCCATTAGTCTCCGAGTGGAGTCTTTTGGATATAATATATATCAAATCATGTCATTACAAATAGGGATAATTTGACTTCTTCCTTTCCAATTTGTATCCTTTTGATATTTGTTGCCTAATGGCTCTGGCTAAAACTTCTAGGAATATATTAAATAGCAGTGGTGAGAGTTGATATCCTTGTATTGTACTGGATCTTAGGGGGAATCTTTTAGCTTCTCCCCATTCAAACAGGATGCTGGCCATGGGTTTGTCATAGATTGCCTTGATTTTGCTGAGGAATATTCCTTCTATACCCAATTTGCTTAAGGTTTTCACCACGCAAGGATGTTGTATTCTATCAAATGCTTTCTCTGTATCTATTGAGATAATCATATGACTTTTGTTCTTCAGTTTGTTAATGTTTTATATCACATTTATTTTGATATATAAATGTTGAAGCATCCCTGCATACCAAGGATAAATCTCAGTTGGTTTGGGTGAATGGTCTTGTTGATGTGTTGTTGGATTTGATTAGCTATTATTTTATTCAGGATTTTTGCATCTATGTTCATCAGGGATATTGGTCTGTAGTTTTCTTTCTGTTGTATCTTTCTCTGGTTTTCAAATTAAGATGATACAGGTATCATAGGAGAGTTTAGAGGATTCACTCACATTAAATTTTTTTGAATAGCTTGAAAAGTATTTGAGTTAGTTCTTCTTTACATGTCTGCTAGAATTCAGCAGTGAAGCTGTCAAGTTCTGGGCTTTGCTTTTGGGGAGTGTCTTTATTACTGATTTATGGTTGTTGGTCTGTTTATGTTTCTAGGCATTGGGATCCTTTGAGCTTCAAGGACCTGCATGTTAGTTTCTCACTCCATATTTAAAGATAATTTTCTGACTATTTTTTTAAAAAAAATTTCTTCTTTCTTTGTTCCTTTTTTTGATTAATAGTTTCCCAAAATGTCTATATTATTTCTTCACTCTTTTTATTTGTTTTATTTTTCTTCTTCTGACTAAGGATTTCAAAAGACTCGTCTTAAAGTTAACTGAGTCTTCTGTTTGATCAAACCTTTTAAAAAGATTTCAAATATGTATTCCATTCTTTATTTGGAATGCAGAATTACAAAAAAGAGGAGATATAGAGAAAGAAAGGAAGAGAGAGAGAGAGAAAAGAAAGAGTGAGAGTGAGGTGTTCCATACTCTGGTTCTGTCCCCCTATGGTGGCAACAGCCGAGGATGGGCCAGGTGGAAACCAGGAACCAGGAACTCCATTCTGTTCTCCTACATGGGTAGCAAGAACTGAATCACTTGTATGTTCTTCCACTGCCTTCCTAGCCACATTAAAAAGAAATTGAATAGCCAGGATTAAACAACTGCTCTGATATGGGAATATGCATTCTTGCTATTGCAAGCAGTGTCTTTTTTTTTTTAGGATTTATTTTATTTTACTTGAAAGTTGGAATTACACAAGAGAGAAGAAGAGGAAGAGAGAGAGAGAGAAAAGTCTTCCATCTGCTGGTTCACTTTCCAGTTGGCTGCAACAGCTGGAGCTGTGCTGATCTGAAGCCAAGAGACAGGAGCTTCTTCCAGGTCTCCCACATGGGTGCAGGAGCCCAGTGACTTGGGCCATCTTCCACTGCTTTCGCAGGCCAAGCAGAGATTAGAAGTGGAGCTGCTGGGAATCGAATTAGCGCCCATATGGAATGCTGGCACTGCAGGCGGCAGCTTTACCTGCTATGCCACAGTGCCAGCCCTATCAATCTGTGTCTTATATTTATGTTTCTCATTTCATGTAGTTTTCTATATTCTATTATAGCTCACTAACCTTTAAAATTATAATTTAATTTTTGCCTTGTAGTTCATAGATATTCACTACTGTAATACTGTAATGTCCGTTGCATCAGTTACTTTTTTTATTTTGTTCTGTTTGTGATGCAATGTTTTTTATTTTATATGAAATATCATAGCCTTGCTTTGGTACCTACATGGTCTTTGATACATTCTAGATACATCTTCCAACCTTTTGGATTGGCTTACACTGAGAAGTGTGTTTACCAATCAGACTGTCTAGAAATCTAGAGATTCTGTGTGTAGCTGGTGGAGACTGAAACTCAGTTGACAGCTAGTGTCCTCAGATATGGAATATGGGCTAGTGGTACTTTGTTGATCCTAGAACCTGTGTCTACTGGGGTTGACTACAGCCTGGGGCTTCTGGGGATGTTCTGGAAATGGGAAAGCCCTAGAATATGGTACAACAGTGTTTATCCTGGAATCTAAGTTGAAAGTACAGGTTGGCAGAAGGGATATCCTAGATTTCAGACCTTGGGGATCAGGCTGATGCCAGATGTCCTAATGACCACCCTAATGCTGGAGTGAGCATAGGTCCTGGGGACATGGGATTCACATGGAGACTTGGCATTTAGGGAGCAAGTTGGAGAATGGACTCACTGGAAGTGGCCTGGCACTGGAATAATTCTTGATTTTTAAGTTCTACAAAATAAGCCTATAAATTGGAATTGTAGGGAGCAATCTGATTCAGAGAGACCTATGGCCTTTTTTTCACAATGGTCTGCCTGCCAGCAGAGTTCATGTCAGTAGGCCTCATAATGAGGATCGTAGTAAAGCAGAGTGCTCACTTCCTTCTCCTTCACACTCACACAAATAACCTCTCTCCATGCTGCTTCATGGCCTTAGAGGAAAGGTGCCATGATTAACACGAATATAATTTTCTTTAAGACATAGAGAATTATATTTGAATTTTTAAAAAAGGTTTTATTAATTTGAAAGACAGAGATAGAAAGAGAGAGAGAGAGAGAGTGTGTTTTCCATTCTCTGGTTCACTCCCCAAATGACTGCAAAGGCCAGGGCTGGGTCATGCCAAAGCCAGGAGCCTGAAACCAGGAGCATCATCTGAGTCTCCCATGTGGTTGGCAGGGACCCAGGTACTTGTGCCATTTTCCAGTGCTTTCCTAGGTACATTATCAGATATCTGGATTAGAAGTATGGCAGCCAGGGCATAAATTAGCACCAATATGGGATGCCGGCACTGTACACAGCAGTTTGACCTGCTATTTCCCAATGCCAGTCTCTGTATCTCAATTTTTTGATTAAATCTAGAATTTTAAGGATTTAAAATAAATGGCTTTTCTTTTTCTCCTGAAGTTTAGTTTATCCATTTTTACTACTTAATGATTCAAATGTGCATTTTACTTTTCCATCATTAACAAGAGAAAAGGCCATGGAATGCAATTGTAAGAATGGCAATAAAACTAAAAAAAAATGCAGTTTAATTTATGTGGCTTTATTGAACAATTCAGTGATCTGAGACACATAAATAATGATGACTATACCTAGTCTTATAATAAACTCTGCTTCAGGAATTTCATTTGTTTGCATTGACACATATGTGGATATTAGCTTTTTGTGGCAGTTGCACAGATAAAAAACACTTTTTAGATTTGATGATATACCCTAAATGTCACATGGATTTACTGCCCAGATAATGTTATTCACAAGATAACTTTAGTTTAGAAGTTGTTATTAACTCAGCATCTATTAATTTTAATATTCTTCATCCATATTTTTCTTATAATCAATGTGATTAGGTTTACGAATACAATCATAACCTTAAAATGTCCCAGTATCAGAAAGTCCATATCTCACTAGTTAGATTTCTCTGCCTCTTTCAATAACTCAAGAACTTAAATATGTGAGTTCTTCTGTAAGTGTAGCACAAACTACTCAGCCAAATGTGGACAGTGCTTCTTTCTGTTACGTGGAGTTCCTCCTGAAGATTCATCCTGAAAAGTCTGCCAGATCTCTCTCATATGCTCTGCTCTACTCTTTGAGCTCTTGGTCAATTAGTTAAATAAATTTTCTAAAGAATATTCCAGATAGCTATATCTGAATATTTTTATGATCACTCATTTGCTGTGAACAACAATACAAAAAATCCTAATGCTTTCATCCCACCATCCCCTCCAGCACATGCCTGGGTTCCTACCCCCTTTTTTAGATCTCTGTGACTTATTTTATTTCAAAGGACTCATTACCATTCCCATCCATTCTGAATCACTTCAAGAGATTATAAAAGAGGACAGCAGGGGCCTGCGCCACAGCTTACTAGGCTAATCCTCCGCCTGCAGTGCCGGCACCCCGTTTTCTAGTCCCAGTTGGGGCACCGGATTCTGTCCCGTTTGCTCTTCTTTCAGTCCAGCTCTCTGCTGTGGCCTGGGAAGGCAGTGGAGGATGGCCCAGGTGCTTGGGCCCTGCACCCACATGGGAGACCAGGAGGAAGCATCTGGCTCCTGGCTTCGGTTCAGTACAGCGCACAGGCTGTATTGGCCATTTGGGGGGTGAACCAATGGAAAAGGAAGAACTCTCTCTCTCTCTCTCTCTCTCTCTCTCTCTCTCTCTCTCTCTCTCACTGTCTAACTCTGCCTGTCAAAAAAAAAAAACAAAAGAGGACAGGAGGGGCGGCTGTTCGGTGCAGCATTAAGACTATTGCTTGTGATGCTTGTATCTCATATTAAAGTGTCCAGTTAGAGTCCCAGCTCCTCTGATCTAGTTTTTCCCCTAGAAAACACATATCCTGGGAGGCAGCAGGTAATGGATCAAGTACTTCAATCCCTGCCACCCATGTGGAAGACCCAGTCAGTTTGTCTTGGATCCTGGCTTCAGCCTGACCCAGCCCTGGTTGTTGTGGGTATTTGGGGATAGGACCAGAGGAGCTGTCACTCTGGCTTTCATATAAAAAGTGAAAATTTTTAAACTATTAGTAGTAATATAAAAATCAAGAAGATGACTTATTCTTTCCCTTCAGAGGTAGATATTCTAACCAAAGACCATATTAATAAGTGGGTAAATTTGTGGCTGGTCCTGTGGCACCGTGGGTTAAAGCTGCAGGCTGAAGCACCTACATCCCATACAGGGGAGTAGTTGGAGTCCCAGCTGCTCCACTTCTGATCTAACTCCCTGCTCAGACATCTGATAAAGCAGCGAATGATGGCCCAAGCCCTTGGTCCCCTGCATCCATGTGTGAGACCTGGAAGAAACTCCTGTCTCCTGGTTTTGGCCTGACCCATCATGGGTTATTATGGTCATTTGGAGAGCAAACCAGCAGATGGAAGATTCTCACTCTCTCTCTCTCTCTCTCTCTCTCTCTCTCTGCCTGCCAAACAAAAAAGTAAATCTTAAAAAAAAAAGTGAGGGAAGTTTTAAGTAATGAAACATACACATGTGCATGTATGTTTGCATATACACAAACATATATTATTATGCTTTTATCCTAAGAAAATTCATACTTTTCAACTTGTACTTGTGTTATTAAGAGAGGCTATTCAAGTTAACAAGTGGACCTATCCCAGTTTCTCAGGGACTTCTAAACTTGAGGATTTTCTGGTGTTGGAAGCCTCATGTAAAAGAATTTAAAGGGATTTCTGTGTAATCTCACTGCAAATGCAGGAATCCTAATATGCATGCTTGCAAATATTCTTCTTAGTATTATATATAAAATTAGGGTTCTTCACTTAGTTCATGAAAATGCACATTTTGAAAAACTATGCACAGATTGCAGAAATTTTTGTTCCAGAGTAAAGTGATGATTTAATTCCAATTTATCATGAATTTTTGGAAGTACCTTGTGTGTGTGTGTGTGTGTGCATATGTGTGTGCATTCCTGTGTGTGTATCCTTGTCACTATTATTATGAAGTAACAAAAGAGATTATACTTTCTCCTAATTGAAGATTTTTCTCAAGCTTTTCGAAATATGTCACCATAATGTGTTCAAGTGATAAAAACATAACTTATTTTTATTGATTCCAATTTTAGTTTTTTCCCTAAAACAATGAAGTGATTTTAGTCTAGATAATATTCCTAATGGTAAAAAAATTAATATCCTTGTAAAGATTAAACGGAATTCAGTATTTCTTGCTTTGAGATATTTCATACTATAACATGAAAACTAATATAAAAGACTATTATACATGTGACTAATGAAAATGCTTTTATCTAATGGATAGTTAATTCACCATAGCTATTTGACAAAATATCATTTATATATTCATCATGACTTACGTAAAGACAAAACAAAGATCAGAAGTGTTACCGATTTCATGCTACCTGCTTCACAGTGGCTAATAGAAAATGACTATTTTACACTGATGAAAATTCCACGATGATGTTACTTAAGTAGAAAACTTATTTTCAGTGAAGAGAATAAGTGTAGCCTCAGCCAAAGTTTTCATCTTTTCGTGTCAAAACCTACAGACTTACTTTTGTTCCCTTCAGGGTGTTTCCTTAGTATTTCATCTAATTAGGAAGAAGAGTGCTCAAGGATTCTTACTGCAGCAATGCAGTTTCCCAAGTTGAATTTCAAAAGGCAAAGCTCCAAACTTACAAGTGTTTCCATAGCTAGAATTATTTTCAAAGATGGAGAGGTATCTAAGTGGTAGAAAGGAATTACTTTTCGGAATAGCATTACTTCTGTATTTAACAATGATTTTATTTATATTTCTTAATTATCAACAATGATGGCATCCAACTAAAAATAACTCTTCAGTCAGTATTTCAGGTAACGAAGTACAGAAACAGAAATGAGAGCTTTTTCACTTAACTAACATAGCGCAAATTAATATTTTTAAAACGTCATTCTACATTTGTCACAGTAGTTTTTACAGAAATAACCTTCCTATAAAATGTCATAAATCATTTACCCATAGAAAAATTATCTCTCTCATGTGTAATTTAAGGGCAATCAAGTACTTAACTCAAGGACTTTATTTAAAAGTATTCCAGACAGTCAGTCAACATAACACAAGAACATTTTAAGCACAATTGTAGCATCATTGCCCTTTTTCAATTGGTAATTCAAGTCTGTCTTCAGCATTATTAAATACCATTGAGATTGCAGATTGGAACATACTTTCAGGAATGCAATAAAAATGATATTAAAAAAAAACATAAAATATATGCATCTTTTTAACTCTAATTCTTCTTTAAGGAATGTATTTTAATACATTTAAAACCTAAAGAAAGTATATGTATTTCAAAGCAATATTTATAATAGTGAAACATTGATAATAATCTGAATTTCAAATAAGATATAAACTGCTGGGGCTGGGGCTGCGGTGTAGCATGTAAATCTGCTAGCGGTGCCAGTATCTCTTCTGGGCACCAGTTTGAGTTCCAGCTGCTTCACTTCCATTCCAGCTCTCTGCTATTGCCTGAGAAGACAGTGGAATGTATGAATAAAAATATACATTACAAAGTGATTTAGAAAATATTATTTTTAAAATTTTTTTTGACAAGCAGAGTGGACAGTGAGAGAGAGAGACAGAGAGAAAGGTCTTTCTTTGCCGTTGGCTACCCCTAATGGCCGCCGCAGCTGGCGCACTGATCCGATGGCAGGAGCCAGGTGCTTCTCCTGGTCTCCCATGCGGGTGCAGGGCCCAAGCACTTGGGCCATCCTCCACTGCACTCCCGGGCCACAGCAGAGAGCTGGCCTGGAAGAAGGGCAACCGGGACAGAATCCTGTGCCCCGACCAAGACTAGAACCCAGTGCCAGCGTCGCAAGGCAGAGGATTAGCCTATTGAGCCGTGGCGCCGGCCAGAAAATATTATTTTTAATGAGATGTTATGAAATGTAGCTTATTAAATACAAGCACACTATAAAAATTAGAAACTTGAATAAATATTAAAAAGTATAGAAGTATTATTATGAAGGGACTAATCCTTATCATTCTGGTAAAATGGGCTTATAGAAATTTGTAAAATTTTTAACAAAAACATGTTATCATCTTGAAACAATAAGTATTACTATAATTTAAACAAAAAGAGAGAATATACAGAGAGAATCTGCAGTGCAGTCTTGAATGACACATGAGGAAATATCTCCAAGTCTTGATTCGCTCCTAAGAGTCTCACTCTTAGGCAGCCGTGATTGCCATGGTGATTTCTTTGCTCTTGTTCTGATTCAGAAATGGGAAAACTGATGATTGAACTCACCGTGCCTAGACATATTCATTGTAGCCATGTGCTTCTGCTCAGGTAGTTTGCTATTATGAATTCAATTCAATGAGCATGCATTCTTCCTTCCAAAACATAGTATTTATAGATTTAAAGGGCAAATATGCTGGTTTTTCCACTGATTTTTCAACTTCTTCCAATTAGTAGGAGACAGTGTTTCCTAAACAATCTTATAGGGAATAGAAACATAAAAAATGAAATATTTGAAATAGAATAGAACAGAATTACATTTCCTGCATAAGGGCTAAAGGACAAGTAGTGCTGACTGCAAGACCTTCCCTCAGGCCTCTGCTCCCTCTCCCCCTCCAGTGGTTGTCCATGGGCACTACCAGGGTTTGTAGAATTACTTTGAAATTGTTGATTTACAATATAATTCAGCAAAAAAAAATAGAATTATACTTACATTGCTGTAGCAATATAAAAACATATGTCATTTGGAATCATCCCCTAGGTTCACAATAGAAGTAAAAGTGTGATATATATGTATGAAATCATTAATTACATTCGTGCTCCAGTATTACTGTGCCAAAGTATCATCTATTTTTTTTATTGAAAACAAAGATTGTTGGACACCATCCTCAAATATTTCAATTGTTGATGATTCTGATACATGTGGATCAGAATTTGAGGAATATAATATAAATTTTGCAAAATATTAGCTACCTAGGCCTCACTACTGACTCTGGTCAATCATTAAATCACTAGACTAAAATGAAAACCTTATCACTTGTTCCCAAAGAAGTTTATTATCACATAGTTATCCTCAACTATTTATTGAAGAAAAAATGAAACTAAGGGCTACCGCTTAGAAAGGAAAAGAGAAAAAATGATTCAAAGGCTCACCAGAGGATTGAGAGCATATATGTTTGTATGTACAACATATTTATCGAGTTCAATCTTTAATTCCATTTTCCACAAACTTTTTAATGTACCTCATGTGTGTGTTTTTTGTATATGTATTATTATGTAGTTTTTATGTATAAGGTTTAGAATAAAGCAGGTCATCATTTAGCAAGAATTCAGTATTAACGTCTAATCACACAAATCAATGTTATTGTGAAACATGATGTTATTAAAATAGGTCAGAATGCAAGGTGTAAGTACATTATATATAACATTCAATCTAAAATAGTATGATTATATTTCTGATAGCTGTCAATAGCCATGTGATTAAAACTTAAGAAAAAGCAAATTCAGATTTTGATATCACAGACTTAAAACACGTATCTGCTTAATAGATTTCTCCGAGAGTAAAAATATTGATTAAGCTAAGTAATCAAGATTTATATTTAACATTGAAGAAAAACTAGTTTTAGCAATAAAAAAACACAAAAGGAAGTAGACTTGAACAACATGATAAAAGTTTTTAACTTTTAAATTGTAAAAATTACATATATATATACACACATGAATATATGGGGATATATACACATATATGAAATCATATATACACAGAAAGACACAATCACATAAACATATACACACAAAAATATACTTATTTGGACATGAATATGGTTAAATAATTCCTTTTAAATTTTTCAGTTGAGTATGAAAATTGACCCTATCATACAAGCAAGGATGGGACTGTTTATTTCACTAAATTTGTATATGAAATGAGACTGAAAGAATTACTAGACTAGCTTAAAATATGTCTTGAAGAACATGAGACAATTGTATACTTCTCTTCAGTTCCATAGAGCATTTTAATACATATGTTTGCTACATAATAAAACACGTATAATAGTAGGAAGAAACTGTGGTCAATTAAAGGTTTCACTTACACTTTCCTTCCTGCTATTTATTTTGTGAGATACTAACTTTCCATTCTGCTCTCTCTCATAATAGGAGTCTCCATGGATATAAATAATAACAGGACCCATATTTACTGTAGATCAGATTCAACATGCTATTCATCAAATGACCTGACACCAAATATTTTGCAGGCCAAAAGGTCTATGAGCCACTACTTAATTATGAAATTTTGGTGAAAAATTAGCCATTGTTAGTGTATAAATGAATGAGTATTGGCAGTGTTCTAACAATTTATTTACAGATATTGAAATTCGAATTTCATATAATTTTTTCTGTTTCACAAAGTATTATAGTTAATCTTGGGACTTTCTATCAACTCTTATAAATGAAAGAATAACTTTTATTTCAGGAGCCCTACAAAAACAGGCACTAGATGAGAATTGGGTCATGACTATATCTTGGGAAAATCCTTCCATTTATTAAGGTAATTTAGTAATTGCAATGGGGATAATCAGAAAGGAAGACTGCCAAGCTCCAAAGCTAAGTCTCTAAAGTGAAAGCCATGCATCAGTTCTCAGAAGTAAGAAAGTGGGAATCTATATTTTTATTTACAATTGTGCTCATAGAGAATAAATATAAATTCAGCATCTTATCTAAACTTGGGAATTCAAAAAGTATACTTAGGGCAGCGATAAAGAAAAATTATATTTTTCTGTAAGTAAAATAGATGAGCAATAAGCTCATCTAAGCTGAGAAGCTCAGCTAAGCTCAATAAGCTGAGAAGATATTTTTTAAAAATAACATGCAGTTACATTATAAGTTCTACTTTGTCACTGTGTTGTATAATTGTGTGCTGGAAAATGGCATACAGATCCCAGCACAATCCCCTCAAGAACAATAGTAATGCTTGGCCAATTGACTATATTTCCACGTGGAGAAAGTATCTTTCCAGGCCAGTTACTTGTTCGTCTCAGATTGCAAAAGGAAATTTCTTAATAGGGATTGCAGCATCAAGAGATGTTCATTATAACCTTTTCATAATTGCTGAAATTTGGAACACTGGGTAATTCTTAAAAATAAAGAATCAAAATAATGACAAATTTGAATACTGTAATACAGCACACTTAAGCGATTTTAAAAAGTACCTTTATTGTCTTTAGAAAATATTCGCTAGTTTCTGGTTTCAGCATTATAGCTGTAACAAAACATAATAGCCTTTTAGAGAAACTTAGAAATCCCAAATGGAATATATGTTTGTCAATCATTTTAAAGACAGAATAGAGTGCACAAGAAAAAAACTGCATTCCAAAATTTAAAATTCTGAAAAACAATGCAAATAACAGGTTTATTGATATTATTTGTGCTTGGCAGGGGTTTATTTATCTTGATACCTAAGGGCTTGAGTCTTAACAATGTTACAAGGATAAAAAATGAAGTAAACAAAGTAAAAGCATATTTGACAAGGACTCAGACTCTGTGCTTTTAGCAGTGATGCAAATTAACATGCTTCCAGACTGTGAGCCATTCTACCATACTGTATGGATCCCTACTTGCTATTAATAATACCCCAAATAGTCTAATGTTTTTACTCTTTTTTTCTGAACTTTCCATTGAATGCATTGCCTTGGTTGTTTGTAGTAACCAATTTCATTTCCTCACTTCTGTCAAGCACAAAGCCCACCGATAGCTATTAAAGCCTCTCATTAAAAATATTTCCAATAACAAATTTATAGTTTTTATAAACATAGGTGATTTTTGATGAACCATATTCTAAGAGGATTTAGCAATATTCCACAAACCCTTCAAGATTTTCCCAAACTGCATCAAAGGGAATATGTACTAAACTTTCAACAACATTTAGTACAAATGTATTCTTCTGTCCTGAATATTCCTGAAATATTATCACTACCTAAGAGTTCTATAAAGACTTCTCCTGTTGCTTTTGCAGGCTTTTTAAACAAAAACCATAGCAGGATTTAGCTGACTTGAAAACGAGGGCATATTAATGATTATTTGAAAATGTTCAAAGTATTAAATACCTGATAATTACCAAGATGAAAAGACACTAATAGACAAAAATTATCAGCCATGATTTGTCCTTATAAAACTTCTATAATCATAGGTTTTCACAAAGTTCTTTTTGTTATTGGCAAAAAGGAAAGGACAGCTTATACGGCAATTGTAAATGAGTAAAGAAAGTTTTCCTCCACTCAAAGTAGATTCTATTAAAGATATAGATATGTATTTTGCTAGTGATTAAGTGAAATATTAATCATTAGACCATCAGCCTAAAAATAATTGATTGAATATTCCTACTGAGAAAATATTTAAAGGCTTCTAATATATTAGTTGAAATTTAAATATGTAATGGATATATATAGAAAAATAGAAATTATCCAACAATTGTTTCTGTTCCTGTGTTTAGTCTTTTGTTAGTTTAATTAGGATAATGATTATATATATATATATATATATATAATATATAATTCCTGAGTTCATTATGGACTGATTAAAAATATACTTTCATATACCAATGCTAATGTCATCCATCAAAAATACCTTCCCGTTCTAAGTCCTGTTTTATATTTCACATCAATTCCATTTTGTCCACTTTTTTACTCAATTATAGTTTACTCTACCACAATCTCTGAATCCCACTATAATGAACATTTTCTTGGTAAAGTTAATTATGAGAACCTACTTTCTAAGCTCAACAAATACTTTATGGTCCCTATTATTAGTAGTATTAGCGATAGTGTTGGTTGCTTTCTCTACAGTATTTATAACTGTTGAGGCTTTGACATCAATTACATGTATCTGTATTATTTGGAAACTATTTCTAGTTGTTTCTCATATTTCAAGGTCATAATGTCTCCATGATCAAGGAAGCTTTCACCCCTTTTATTGAGTTCTTTTATGTTAGTGTCCCCCCAGGATCTTCTCTTTGACTTTTTAATTTTATCTCTATGTGTATTACACTAGATAATTCCCCATGTATTGTCCTGGTTTGGAATATACTCCAATAATTTCAGAGCCTCTGTTCCTTCTTCATCTCCAGATATACAAAAAAAAAATTTCTTTATAATATTGACAGTAATGACAAAGATCAATTTATTTTTTTTTTTTTTTTTTTTTTTTTTTTTTTTACAGGCAGAGTGGACAGTGAGAGAGAGAGAGACAGACAGAAAGGTCTTCCTTTGCCGTTGGTTCACCCTCCAATGGCTGCCGCGGTCGGCGCGCTGCGGCCGGCGCACCGCGCTCGTCCGATGGCAGGAGCCAGGAGCCAGGTGCTTTTCCTGGTCTCCCCCTGGGGTGCAGGGCCCAAGCACCTGGGCCATCCTCCACTGCACTCCTGGGCCACAGCAGAGGGCTGGCCTGGAAGAGGGGCAACCGGGACAGAATCCGGCGCCCCGACCGGGACTAGAACCCGGTGTGCCGGCGCCGCAAGGCGGAGGATTAGCCTGTTGAGCCACGGCGCCGGCCCAATTTATTTTTTGACAGGTAGAGTGGACAGTGAGAGAGAGAAAGAGACAGAGATAAAGGTCTTCCTTTTCTGTTGTTCACCACTCAATGGCCACTGCAGCTGGCGTGCTGCAACCAGTGCACCACACTGATCCAAAGCCAGGAGCCAGGTGCTTCCTCCTGGTCTCCCATGTGGGTGCAGGGCTCAAGGACTTGGGCCATCACCCACTGCCTTCCCAGGCCACAGCAGAGAGCTGGACTGGAAGAGGAGCAACCAGGACTAGTACTTGGCACCCCAGCTGGGACTAGAACACAGGGTGCCAGAGCCGCAGGTGGAGGATTAGCCGAGTGAGCCATGGTGCCAGCCCGACAAAGATCAATTTTCTTGTTAATATGCATCACTCAAAAATTTGTATTTAATTATTATTTTGAGATATTTGAGTTAAATATAATTTCTTAAAAATACAAAAATATATAAAGAGAAAAATGTGAAGAAAAGATCCTGCCACTTAATAATGGATATATTTGATACCACATTCTTAAAATTTTCCTTTCTAAGCCTTTCATCAATTTTCTATGATGGACATGGTTATTAGAAAGATTTATCGATATCAATTCTGTTTAGTAAATGACATAATATTAAATAAAAAGTATGAATTAATATATCATGAACTTAAAAAAAGTATTTAGGTTGAGAAGATTCTTATCACTATTACCATAGAAAACATAAACAGGTCAACAACCAGGATGGAGACTGAATCAGTAATAAATACCCTCCCAAAAAGCAAAGCCTAGAACCGGACAGCTTCACTGCTGAATTCTATCAGACATGTAAAGAAGAACTAACTCCAATACTTTTCAAGCTATTTAAAACAATGGAAAGGGAGGAAATCCTCCCAAACTCCTCCTATGAAGCCAGGTCTATCTCTTTAATTTCTAAAACAACAAAAGAAGGGCCAGCATTGTGGCATAGTAGGTTAATCCTCTGCCTGTGGCACTGGCATCCCATATGGATGCCGGTTCTAATCCTGGCTGCTCCTCTTCCAATCCAGCTCTCTGCTATGCCCTGGGAAAGCAGCAGAAGATGGCCCAAGTCCTTGGGCCCCTGCACATATGTTGCGGAAGAGGATGAAGCATCTGGCTCCTGGCTTCAGATCAGCTCAGCTCCAGCCATTGCGGCCATCTGGTGTATGAATCAACAGAAGGAATACCTTTTTCTCTGTCTCTCCCTCTCACTGTCTGTAACTCTACCTCTCAAATAAATAAATAAAATCTTTAAAAAATAATCTTTAAGAAATAAAAAATCTTTTAAAAATTAAAAAAACAGCAAAAGATACAATAGTTAAAGGGAGCTACAGATAGATTTCCCTGATGAACATAGAAGCATTAATCCTCAACCAAATACTGGCCAATAGAATCCAACAACACATCAGAAATATAATTCACCCTGATCAACTGGGATTTATCTCAGGTATGCAGGGATTGCTCATCATTTGAAAAACAATCAATCTGAAACATTACATTAACAAACTGAAGAATGAAAATTATATTATTATTTCAACAGATGCAGAGAAAGCATTGACGAAATACAGCATCATTTCATGAGGAAAACCTTAAGCAAATCAGGTACAGAAGGAACATTCCACAACACAATTAAGGCAAATTATGACAAACCTGCAGCCAGCATCCTATTGAATGAGGAAAACTTAAAAGCATTCCCATTAAGATCTCAAACCAGTAATGCTCACTTTCACTGTTGCTATTCAATGTAGTCCTGGAAGTTTTAGCCAGAGCCATTGGCCAAGAAAAAGAAATCAAAGGGATACAAATTGGGAAGGAGCAAGTCAAACTATCCCTATTTATAGATGACATGTTTCTATACATAGTGGATCCAAATGACTCCAATAAAAGGTTTTTGGAACTCATAGAAGAGATTGGTAAAATTGCAAGATACAAAATTAACACACAAAAATCAATAAATTTTTTATCACAGACAATGCCATGGCTGAGAATGTTCTTCTAAGATAAATCATATTCACAAAAGCTACCAAAGAAATTAAATGCCATGGAATAAATTGAACCAAATGTGTCAAAGTTTTCTACAATGAAAATTATAAAACATTAAAGAAAGAAATAGAAGAAGACATCAAAAATAGGAAAATCCTTCATGTTCATGGATTGGAAGAATCAGTAATATCAAAATGCCCATATTACCTAGAGTAATTTACAGATTCAATGCTATACCAATCAAAATATTAAAGACATTCTTCTCAGATATAGAAAAAATGATGTTAAAACTCGTATGGAAACACAGGAGATCCCAAATAGCAAAAGAATTTTTATATAACAACAATAAAGCCAGACGCTTCACAATTCCAGACTTCAAGATATACTACCGGGCACTTATATTCAAAACAGCATGCTTGGCACAAAAACAGGTGGATAGACCAATTGAACAGAAAAGTAACTCTAGAAATCAATCCACACATCTGCAATCAACTTATCTTTGACAGAGGTGCTAAAATCAACTATTGCAGCAAGGATAGTTTCATCAACAAATGCTGCTGGGAAAACTGGATCTCTGCATGCAGAAGTAATAACCAAGCCCTCTACCATAAAGCTCATGTGAAAATGCAATCAAAATGGATCAAAGACCTAAGTCTATACCTAATGCCATCAAATTATTGGAAAACATTGGGGATATCCTGCAAGACATTGGCATAGGCAAAGAGTTCTTGAAAAAGACAACAGAGGCACAGACAATCAAAGCCAAAATTGGCAAATGGGATTTCATTAATTTGAGAAGCTTCTGTATTGCAAAGGAAACACTCAGCAAAGTGAATAGGCAACTGACACAATGGGAGAAATTATTTGCAAACTCTGCAACTAATAATGGATTAAAATCCAGAATCTAGAAAGATCTCAAGAAACTCAACCACAAGAAAGCAAACAATCCAGTTATGAAATGGGTAAAGGACTTGAACAGTCATTTTTCAAAAGAAGAAATCCAAATTGCATAGAGACACATGAAAAAATGGTAAAGAGCACTAGCCATCAGGGAAATGCAAATGAAAACCAAAGTGAGGTTTCACCTCTCCCCAGTTAGAATGTCTTTCGTACAGATCCACAAACAAAAAATTCTTATGAGAATGTGAGGGAAAAGGTACCCTAATCTGTTGGTCGGAATCTAAACTGGTACAGCCACTGTGAAAGTCTATCCCTCATAAGATTAACCCTACTCTAAGTACAGAGTTTAACAAATACTATGAAAAAAAACACCTGTTCAACAGTCAAGACAAGGACTCCTCTAAGTCATCACATCTTAAAGTGTCAGTTTCTATAGATTACCTTTTAGGTGCTCTGTTAGATCAGGGAGAACATATGGTATTTGTCTCTTTGGCACTTGCTTATTTCACTTATTATAATGGTTTCCAGTTGCATACATTTTGTTGCAAGTGACAGGATTTCATTTTTTCCTTTTTTTTACTTCTATGTAGTATCCCATTGTGTACCTATCCCATAATTTCTTTATCTGGTCTTCAGTTCACAGGCATCTGGGTTGATTCCATGACACCTGTAAATAAACTTTAAAACCTAACTTCTTTAATGGATATTTGGTCATATGATAACACTTCCTTTATGGCTTGGATACTGAATAAGCATATGATTTTATTCATTTTAAATAAGCAAATTCCAGATTATTTCCTGAAATAAAACTTCAGAAAAATTTCTTGTTGAGGGACATGTTATAACATACTGTAAGGCTCATTATATATATGTTATATTCATTCATATAAAATTGTGCCAATTTAACCATTTCAGAAAAATTAATGGTAGCAAGGTCATTTAGCTTAGTAGTTAATGCACCCATGTTCTTCACCAGAGGCCCTGAATTCAATTCCTGGCTTTGGCTCCTGATTCCAGCTTTCCATGAATGCAGAGCTGGGAGGCCACAGTTGTTGGTTCAAGTAATTGAGTCTGTACCACCCATATGGGAACGTGGGTTGTGTTCCTGGCCTTTTGCTTCAACGGGGCCTAACCCCAGTTATTGTGGGTTTAGGTAGTGAACTAACAGATGAGAACTCCTTCTCCATTCTCTGTCTCTGTCTCTCTCTATCTCCCTTTCTCTCTCTCCTCTCAAATAAAGTAATTTTTTTAAAAAAATTAAAGAGCATTTCTTCAATAATTCGATATGTAGAAAATCATTTTTTTCAAGATTTATTTATTTATTTGAAAAGCAAAGTTAGAAAAAGAGGGAGGGAGGGAGGGAGGGGAAGAGAAAGAGAGAGAGAGAGAGAGTTTTCCATCCACTGGTTTACTCCCCCAATGGCCACAGTGTCCAGAGCCGGGCTGATCCAAAGCCAAAACCCAGGAGATTCTTCTGGGTCTCTCACATGGGTGGTAAAGGCAAAGTGCTTCAACTATCTTCTGCTGCTGTTCCCGGCAAATGAGCAGGGAGCTGGATTGGAAGTAGAGAAGCTGGGGCATGAACTGGCACTCATATGTGATGCTAGAGCCTCAAGTGGTGGCTTCAGCCACTATCCCACAGCACCAGTCTCCAGAAAAGTATACCTTATAATGATCACCTTTACTTCCATTCTTATTTTCTAAGTTTATTTACATTTTTCTTATTAGAATTTTGGTGAATGAATTGATGGAATCATTTATCCAATACTATGTTTAATTTATATTACTTTATTGTTTATGAAATATATGTTCTTCATCATGTGCATTGCATATATGTATGTAAAGTTTGCTATTTCATAAATATATGTGTTTTGATAAAAGGAAGTTCTTAATGTTTGTATCTTCAAAGTTAAAACCATTCTATTTCATGATCTCTTTTATTATTGTTTTGCTTGAAAAAATCTTTCAGGCATTTTCACCAATATGGCTTCATCATCTTTATTGTTTTCAAGTTTGTTTTCTGCTTAAATATGACCTTGTTATATTTATTTATTGCTGGAAAGCAACTTATAACAAGTATGGTGACTTAAAACGAAATATATATATTATCTCGTAACTTCTCTGGGCCAGGAGTCCATGCACAGCTTAACTGTATCTACCACTGACAGCCTTGTAGGGCTGCAAGGGAAGCATTTGCTGAACTGTGCTCTAATGTGGAAAACGGAACCCGGAAGAGTCTCTTCCAAGCCTACTCAAATTGACAGTGTTCATTTCCGTGTGACTGAAGGACTGAAAATGATGCTTTCTTTCTAGCTGTCAGCTTGAAGTCACCCTTAGCTCCTACAGACTTTGCTATTTCTTGCCTTTTCTGCTTTCACAGTGCTTTCTCTTACTCTTTTATGCCAGCAAGGGGACCATCTAAAATAAGTCTGTTAGAGAGATGATGTCTTATATATAAAAGTAATCATAAGAAGGTCATGTTGTCATATTAAGCATATAGTAATAGTTCAAACAATTTATGGTTTCCTTCCATACTCAATAGAAGTAGGATTACACAGATGCATGGCTCCCAGGACCCAGGGTTCAGGGCAAGCAATGGCACTCCAAGTCTGGAACAATAGGTTCATGAATGATATATTTGATATTGAAGAACTGAGAACTTCCACCTGCAGCCAGTTCTTGTTCTTGTCAAGCTGTTTCTTCCCAAATCACTTCTGTAAAACCTTAGCCCCCAAAAGCTCATCTCCATTCTTCTTCACAATTCCAAATTGCAAAAGCAATGGAAACTAATTTGCAAGTACAACTCCACTCTTGAGAAAACATTGTGAAATTCAGCTGTATCTTATAAAAATATTCTCCCTTTTTCTCTCAAGTTTGGATGTTTCTTTCAAATTTTCAAGCTCAACATTTTCAAATAATAGCATGTTCTAGTGAAAAGCAGGTTGAGTCTATTCAGTTGTTCATTTGTTAGTTAAAATAATTCCCTAATTTTTTCAATGTAAGTAGATTTTTCTGAGATAACTGATGACAACTCAAAAAATTTTAGTTTGTTATTTCTAAAAATTACATGGTGGATTTTCTGGTAAATTTGGCTATTGCTACTTCTCATACAATGATGATATTCATTATTGTATAAATAACTTACAATTATATATTGTGTGATTTTTGTCCAATATAAATTAATTTCTCACTTATCCCAGAAGTTTGTTACTGATTTTTACTTTTAATTCATAATTGTCAAAAACTCAAGAAATAACAAATCCCATTACATCGCCACATTGTTTTCTTTGGTGACAAATATAGTCAATTTCTGTAAAGATTTATGTATTTATTTGAAAGAGTTACACAGAGAGAGAAGGAGAGGCAGAGATAGAGGTCTTCCATCCGATGGTTCAGATTTAATACCATAATGATACTCCACACCCTATCCTCATACTCGCCATCACTACCACCCTTTCTTCTTCATTCTTTTTTATTTTTTCTTTTAATTTTTACAATAACATACTTTTAGTTATTTTATAATCATAAGCTTAACACTCAACCAAATAAAGAATTCAAAAATTAGTAGGTAGAATACCATTGCTCCTCAAGAATATAGACAAGGGCTGTAAAGAATAGTCAAATCTCAAAACCAATTCATTCACATACATTACATTTATGCTGTGTATATAAATTACCACAAATCAGGGAACACATAATATTTGTCCTTTTGGGACTGGTTTATTTCACTAAGCATAATGGTTACCAGTTGCATCCGTTTTGTTGCAAAATAACGGATTTCATTTTCTGTTTTTACAGCTGAGTAGTTTTCAGTCATGTATACATACCACATTTGTGAATTGACCTGCAAATAAACCTGGAGGTCTGGATAACTTTCATGTTCCAATTTCTTTTCATATGGGTAAATTCCCAGCAGTGGGGTGGTTGGGTCATATGGTAGATCTATTTTCAGATTTCTGAGGTATCTCCATCTTCAGTAATGGTTGTACTAGAAGGCATTCCTACAAAAAGTGGATTAGGTTACTTTTCCCCTGCATGTTCACGAAGAGCCCTTGGGTGAGGTGATACCTCATCATGGTTTTTATTTGTATTGCCCTGACAGCTAGTGAGCCTGTGCATTTTTTCGTGTGTCTGTTGGCCATATCCTTTCAAAAACACTTATTTATGTCTTTTTCCCATTTCTTCATTGGATTGTTTGTTTTTTTTTTTTTTCTTGTTGTTGAGTTTCTTAAATCTTTATATACTGGTTATTAATCCTTTGTCAGTTGTAAAGTTTGCAAACATTTTCTACCATTCTATTGGTTATAACACTTTGTTGATTATTTCTTTTCCAGTCAGAAGCTTCTTAGCTTGATGTAACCCCGTTAGTCTGTTTGCTTTTTTTTTTTTTTACCCATGTTACTGGGGCCTTTCCCAAAAAGTCTTTCCCTATGCCAAAGTCTGGCAGAGTTTCCTCAATGTTTTCGTCTTTCTTGTAGCTGTCCTTGATTTCAGCTCCTTTGTCATAGATTAATTGGTTGTAGATGCATGGATTAATTTCTGGGGTTTCTACTCTGTCCCATTGGTCTACATGTCTATTTTTGCGCCTGTACTGGGATGTTCTGATTGTAACTGCCCTGTAGAATGACTTGACATCTGGTATTGTATGTCTTAACTTTTTTTATTAAGGTTACTTTAGCTATTTGGAGTCTGTTGTGTTTCCATGATATTTTACATCATTTTTTTAGATCTATGAAGAATGTCTTTGGTATTTTGATTGGGATCACATTGTATCAGTAAATTGCTTCCAGTAGTATGGACATTTTAATGATATTATTTCTTCTAATCCATGAAGATGGACATTTCTTCATTTATTTGTGTATTCTTTTATTTTTATAATGTGTTGTGATCTTCATTGTAGAGTTATTTCACTTTCTTGGTTAAATTTATTCCAAAATTTTTAAAATTTTGTAGCTATTGTGAATGGGACTTATCTTACAAGTTTTTCTCAGCCATGGCTTTGTGTATATGAAGGCTAATGATTTTTGTGTGTTGATTTTATTCCCCACAACTTTATCAAACTCTCTTATGAATTCCAATATTCTTTTAGGGAAGTCATTTTATTTTCCTGTGTATGGGTTCATGTACCTACAGACAGGGATAATTTGACTTGCTTTCAATTTTTTCCCTGTAATTAATTTTTTCTTGCCTAATGGCTCTGGCTAAAACTTCTAGAACTGTATTGAATAGCAATGGTGAAAGGTTGCATCCTTATCCAGTTCCAGATATTAGTGGAAATGCTTCCAACTTTTTCCCATTCAATATGATCCTGGCTGTGTGTTTCTCATATAGGTTTTAGAAAAGACTTTCTTTGATGGTTTGGTTCAAAATTAAGTGGACATTTAAAAATTCAACTTTAATAAATATTTGAATTATTTGAAGGATAGTGATATTTACCATCTTTAATGTTCTTATTTTGGGTGTTTTTCTTGGCATTCTTAAGCATAATGGGAAAATTATTTGTAAATAACAGTTTGCCCTTTTTATATGATATAGCTTTCTTATATTGTTTTGCTTCATTTCCTTTATTTTTCTGTTCCTTTCTAACTATTTTAAGGGTTTTTTTTTTTGCTGTAATAGAAATCATTTACTTATCTGGCTTGAATTTATTTATTTTTTTGGTATTTCTGTTTATCAAACTTGTTGTAGTGGAAATTGGAAAACTGCATAGTGTATTTCATTCTACTTGAGATTTTATGGGATTTTTTTTGATAATTTGCAAGAAATAAATGTCACTTTTATTGCTACTTATAATCACATTTATGTACAGTATGCTCCTTTACTTCTAAGTTATAATAATGAAACAATTTCTAGGAATATACCCTTTGTACTTCCTTTATCCTCTTCTACTCATAAGTAGTTTTAAATTTACTCTAAATATATAGTCCCTCTTTGTTAACAAAGGAGACATATTTTTTAACATAGCATAACTTTCATGAGAACTTTGCCAATTGCTTTTATGGTACACTATTAAAAAGAATCTAGTACTTCTGCTTTTAGCTCAGACACATAAACAAATTGGAAGTTTCACTCCATTGAAACAATCTTGTAGTGAAATTGATGGTTTTTCATGGACCCATCAGAAAATTGAGGTGCCTTAGCAAAATGAAACCTGAAGAAGAGATGTGAAATACAGAGATGAACTTGCTTTGAAAAGAAGATATTGGGGCCGGCACTGCTGCTCACTAGGCTAATCCTCCACCTGTGGCACCGGCACCCCAGGTTCTAGTCCCGGTTGGGGCGCCGGATTCTGTCCCTGTTGCTCTTCTTCCAGTCCAGCTCTCTGCTGTGGCCCAGGAGTGAAGTGGAGGATGGCCCAAGTGCTTGGGCCCTGCACCCGCATGGGAGACCAGGAGGAAGCGCCTGATTGGTGAAGCACGCCAACCGTAGCAACCCCTTGGGGGGGTGAACCAACAGAAAAAGGAAGACCTTTCTGTCTGTCTCTCTTTCACTGTCTAACTCTCCCTGTCAAGAAAAGAAGATATTGGAGCTATAAACTAGTATTAAATGGCAATTTAAGAACTGTAATCTGAATATGGATTTTGGTACAAATGAGAAACTCCTGGAGCCCACATTCTAGCACCCACTCCCAACATACACACTTTTGCAGGATTTATATCTAGGGAATCCACCAGGTTTTTAACAGTCAGAAAAAATTGTCTTGCCTCTTCCAAGTGAGAAAATAATAACCAACTTAAAATACTTACAAAACATTCTCAATAATAGAGGCTGATACCCAAGGCAAAAGATTAATCAGAGCCATATGCAGTGTGTGTAAGAGCCAGTATCTATTGTAGTTCCTTTTATATACCATTTCATCTAAGGAGGGAAAAAACCTAGAGACCCTGTGAAGTCAGAGCCCAGGGATGTTGACTAACTAAGGAACTGATTTAATCATAGAAATAAAAAAAAACCTTTTTCCCATCCCTACATCCTGCACCTCTATACCATGCCATTAGAGCATGAATGTAAGAAGAAATTCTTAGAGAGAACCAAGGATGAGACCATTTAAAAAGAAGGACTCTTGAAGAATTGTAGCCCTGTAACCTACATCCGTAGCAGACACTACACAGCCTAAATTGTAGTTACATTCACCAAATCTCACACTGAAGCCTTATTTGTCTTAACACATGAACTGGTGCCCATATGGGATGTTGGAGATGCAGGTGGCAGTTTTACCTGCTATGCAACCATGGCAGCCCTTCAGTTTCATACATATGCTTATAGACAACAGTAGCAGGTAGCAAGGGAGTTATGTAGCAGAGACTGTGTCAGCTTCCTGGGCCATCAACTTTGCAGGAACGTATCTGTCTTCGAACTTCCTGTCTAGCAAAAAAATATATCAGCATCTGGGACTTCTTGTTATGACAGCGAGAGAGAATGATTGACTCAATTTCCCCAACACTCTACATCTTTGGGCTTCCTCACCTCCAAATCCACACATATGTTATCTTCCAGTAGGGTCCATTGTGCATGAAATCTGTGAGGATTGTGGAACTTTGTATCAAAATTCCACAACAACAATGTAAGCTACCACAAGAAATTATGAGGCAGCACACACCACCAAGTATAATCACAGGGCTGTCTGCCATCCTTCCATTAGCATACTCACCAGTCGTGGAGGGAATCCACAGTCAACTTTTAGATGTGCAATGTTTCCTGCTTTACAGTTTCAATGAATTGTGTTACATTATGATGGGCATCTGATACACACACAAACATACACACACCACTCAGTTTTTAGTATGGCACATAAGCCACCTTGTGCTGCTCTAAGGATGCCCAATGTTATATGATTCAGTAAAACGGGTTTTTCTCATTTGATATACTTCTCATGCCTTGTTACTCATGTTAATGGCCTGAGCTGTATGTAGAGCCAACACAGTAACTTCAGTTTGAGTGACTATGATAGCCATTTTCAGGGAGAACAGAGCAAATATATAATACCACCATGCTATATGGTTTACATGGTGTCGGGGGCCTTAAAGGCTTGGAAGGAAACTGTGAAAGTATGGTAGATAGGGTTAGCCCCACGTGCAACATCCCACCTAGCCATAAGGCAAGAAAAGCTATCCATTGGATCCACAAGCACATAAGGTACAAGGGTACAAGATCACTGTGATTTGGGGATTCTTTCTTCCCCACTTGATGTCTTCAGCCATTTTTTAATGCAGTTATGCATAAAGATGCTAGAGTCCATCCCACTTGAGATCTATTCTCTTATTGTTCTATACACTTTGACCCTCATGGTGGGGGGGGGGGGTGAGTCTATTACCGCTGTATAAAGTCTGCCCAATCCATTTTTCCAAGACTATCCTAACCCTGGCTGGGTTTTTTATCCTGTTCCAAAACTAAAATCTTCACATTGGTCCAGGTGTTGTTCCATTGTGGATCAGAGCTCCATCCTTCTAACCAAGTTTAGTTTTAATCAGTAGCTGTGCTTAATTACCTAGGCAGTCAAGTTGTGAAGCTGATTAGCAGCTCAGTGCACAACCAACCAGCCACAGATTGGGTACCGTGCCAAAGTTTTCTACCCAGTTCACCGGTGTGTTTGTAGTCAACAGAATAAGGGAGATAAGACAACGAGTTTAGTGATACCAACTTTGAGACATGAACCCACTTAAGACAACTTACCCACCAAAGGATGGAATTAGAAACCTGAAGGAAGCAGGAAGCAAGGCTTTATAGAGCCCCAGTGTCAACAGTGGCGACCAACTTGTGTAGCAGGACAGAATTTTCAGGCATTCATTTATTTTTACCCGGGCACACAAAGGCACATACCTTCTGCCTATTTCTCACTGGTTGAGATAGCTCCGAGTTACAATCTAACGTGATAGGATGGCTGAGATAGGGAGGGCTGATACAGAAGTGGGGACCCATACTTGTTGCTGGGAAGATGGGAGCAGAGAAGAGGGAGGTTTGGGCTGGGGTTAGGAGATGGGATTTAGGAAGGGGGGCTTGTGATGAGTGCAATATCCAGGAGAGCACATTTGTTTAGAATGATACTGGGAACTGGTACAAACAAGTGCCCTGTGATTACTGATTACAGATAGAGTTTGGAGCATTGATTACCAAAAAAGCAAAGTGTAAAACTGATGCAGCAAACTCAGCAGTTAGCCTACTTTGGGGTTTTTGCAACTGTTTATCCTATTTGCCACTAAGGACTGGTGTAATGGCTGCACTGAAGCTAAGCTAAGTTCTTATGAATACTCCACTGTGCCTTTTCTAACACAACAAGCAAATCCTGACCATCAAGTAGGATACAAGCAAGAGATTTATCTTGAAATTATTCAGCAGCTGGCAAAAGCATTTGCCCTAGCATCTTATACCAGACTCAGAAGGGCATAACTTTCACTGAATATTCTTCCACTTGTAGGGATATTGAAGAGGCAGCATTGGCCATAAAGTTAACACAAATGTACCCCTGAGCAGAGCAGTGGCTCTTTCCTTGTGTGTGTAATATGCCTTGACCACAGGAGCCCAAGAAGCCATTGCCAATAGTGTTGCCTCCAGGTCATATTCTATTCCTTCTACCTATGGTGACAGCAACTCAAACCAGGCCTTGATAGCTTTTTATACCTTTCATGCCCATTGGCAGGTGACATATTCCCCTGGCTCAAGGACTGTGGGTTCAGGTAGCAATCTGGTTTCAAAAGGTCAGTGGTTTGCACCTGCTGTGCCATTTAGAACATGGAGTTCTAAATGCAAGCCCATACTAGGCTAAAGTACAAGCAATGTGGCGACCTGTGGTCCTATGCTGTGAATGGACCCTGCTGTGTAATGCAGCAAAGCCCCCATGGGAGCTAGTGCCTCTGCCTGGGACACTCACTTAACAACCCTAACACAGTATTTTGTTGCTTGCAACCAGGGAGCCCAAGTCAGATACCTTTCTGAGACCTTGCTTCAATAGGCCATTATACCATTTAATCATACGGTTTCTTGGGGATAGTGACGTGCATCAATGCCTAGGCACTTAGTCCAACTCTGCATTCTGGAGCTAATGGGTCTCTAAGTCACTCTCAATAAATTTTGATTCTCAGTACATAGAACCTAGTCTTGCCAAGGCCTGCAGTTCTGCCCACCAATCAGACTGCCTGATAGGAACAAGAAAAATGAGTCCCATAGCAGTGTCTACACAGGCAACAGTGTACCTGTATCCATCAGATTGGGACAAAGGTGCAAGAAAGTTGTTTGCTACCATTCAAGGAGCACCTACCCCCACATCACAGTTCCAGGGGCCGCTGGCACTTTGTGAGGATGTTCCTTGAAACAGACATTATAGCCTTTGTAAGCATCTCTTAGTAAGTTCCAGGCAGGTTCCAGACTTTTACTGTAGCTTATATTGTCTTTTTTTCCAGCACGTAGTAACCACTATGGAAACCACTGAGCAGAATCATTTTCTGAGGCCTTTTCCAACCAAAGTATCTTAGCTATAGTATCAGGCTCATCATTAAACTTTTGGACAAGAGGTGTTTGGCCCATCACATGGTATCTGGTGATTTTTTTCTGATGTCCCATATCTCACAGGTCTTGCCAAATGGTTTGGCCTCAAAAAAGTCATAACTGTCCAATTTCCTGCATGCAATGTCACTATCAAGACAGCTAGGCATCAATAGGTAGCTCATGTGCCCATGCAAATAGTAATAGGTGAAAGCTCATTATCAAAAACGAGCCACACCGATGAGAGTTCAGCCTATTGGCTACTTTGGTGATTACCTGATTCCTACAAAATTGTCTCAGCGGAAGACTAGAAGGCTACTGTAGTCTGTAGGCTACTGTAGCATGGGATGTCCTCTCCTGGGTCTGTCCATTTACCAGGTCTTTGCCAGAGATTGGTAGGATCTCAGTCTGGTATGGATTAGGTACTGTTTCTATGGTACATGGAACCTCAGAGAGTTTAGTCAGTCAAATAAGTTGCAGGCCTCCACATCCCTTTTATTTTAGCCCAGAACAGGCTTGCATTTAGAACTCTATGTTGTTGTGTGTAGGCACTCCACTTTGTCAGTGTGGGCATCTGTGCTGTTCTACTACATGGTTTCACTGTCCAGTTTCTTATCCAACCGAAAAAAGGGTAAGACAGCACAAAATGATGGGTGGGGCCTGATGTGCTTTCAGCAGCCATCAAGGTGCCATACATTTCTTCAAGTTGTTTCTCAGTTAAAGAGTACTGAATCTTTGCTCCTTCCCACAGTTGGGAAACCAGTAGACTGCCTTGATCTTGCATGCCTCTGCCAAACCCTTCTGCAGTGACATTTACATCAAGCTCACACTGAAGGTAGGATCAAACATGTTGAAGTCCTTAGTGAGTTACACATTCTGCTTAGCTGTTGTGAAGCCCACTTGTTCTTTCTCCCCCCTTTCTCACCTGATGTCCTTCTTTACCAAATGGTACAAGGGCCTCAGCATTTGTGCCAGCTCTGGGGTAAACACACTCCCATATCCTAATAATCCTACAACTTATCATAACTGCTTTACAGTTGTTATTATGGGAAATAATTTCATTTATGACCACCTCAGGAATGACTTTTATCTTTCCTGACCAGAATTGCCAAGAACTTGACAGAGAGTCCAGGTCTCTACATTTGGACTCATTGACCTCCCAGCTACCTAGCTTTAGAGGCTTCAGCAAAGTGAGTATAACTGCTTTCAAATCCAGAAGTGATCAAACCATCATACTAAATCCATCACTGTCAAACCATGACACAAGTTGAGGCTGCATAGATAGTCTTGCAGAAGACCAATGAAGGTCCATTTCTGGCCATCCCAAAGAAAGGTAAACTGATCTTGATTCTTGGGAGATATATCAATAAAGAAGAAATCATTATCTAGATCTAAAGCATAATAAGTTCCAAGTTCATGATTGAAGCAGAATATGATAACGCTCACTGATAGAACCACTTAATACTGGGAAGGAACAAATTCCTTAAGCTCTTGATAATCCACCATCATCAGTCATGTCCCATTGACTCTTTATTGTCCATACTGTATAATTAAATTAGTTATATGTGGTCTTAAAAGTGCCCACCTTGTCCAGTTTCTGGATTATTCCAATAGTTTCTTCATGAGCACCTGACAATTTGTTCTATTTAATATTTGTCACCCTCCTTGGTGTGGATAGTTGCAATGGTGTTTGAGTAGCATGCCCTATAAGTACACCTTCAATCACACACACTCAAGGACAGAATCTCAAACTATAATTTTTAGCCATAGACCCTGTAGAATATCAATACCCAGTATGTACTAAGATATGGGAGATAACATACACAGTATGTTCCTGAGGTGGTAGACACCCTGTTGGCAAGTGCAGGTTTGTTGCTTTTAACTGGATAGAGTGTTCTCCATAGCCTTCTATTGCCACTGGAAGTCTTTGAAATTTCCCAGGACTGCCATATAGTAATATAAATTCAGTTTCTATGTCAAACAGTGCCAAAACTCTCTGTATATTAGAAGAGGACCAGTAGATACTAACTTCACCATGTGGTCTCTGGTCACCGTCTGTCCCTGTTAAATGAGTACCTTGGCCTTTTCCCTAATCAAATGTAAATGCCCAATTAGCGTTCATTTCAGATCACTCAGTGTTATTCAAAAAATTCTATAACCATATTACTTGAATCCCTGGTGCCTGCCTGTATGCTTTACTCAAATTGGACTTCTTAAATGGCTAGAACTGTTATTCTTATTCAATTGTTGCCATAAGTCTATCAATATCTTATTAGTGTGCTCATCGAGTTTTTCCCTATCTGTCTCTGCTACCAGGAGATCATCCTACATCTGGCCTTAGATGAACTTAATTTATCATTTCCCTCTTTCTTCTCCAGGGTCATGACACATACCCATTTCATAATGTGTGCTATCTCCCAAATCAACAATAGTAAGGGTAATTACATTGATAGACTGTTTCACATACTTGGCTAATATTGTTACCAAAGGGCCAAACAGGGCAGAGGGAGCAGCCTGTAACACAAGACTCCACATCTTTACAGTGTAAATTTCCTCATCTGGCCCCTGAGACCCAACATTATGGATGCCATTGCACACGCCCAGCTCCCACAACACTTGATCTAACTCAGCATACATCTGCCTCCCAGGAAAATCCCCAGCAATGGGTCACACCATACAAGCCTCTACCATAATCCAATCTAAAAGAGAGTGATTCTCTACCACACGAGTGGTTTAAGACTGCTTCCACAAAGCTAGGTGTATGGTCAGAGATGCCAATTTTTCCACTTCCAACCCTGATAGCAAAAATCCAATTCACCCCTACACCCTATCATCAGAGCAGCCAAGCAGTAGTAGACTCAGAGGCCTTTTGTGTGAACTTGGCCCCCAGAGCCACTAGTTCTACCTGAGTTGCGTGGTCAGAACACTGAATGTTATCCCACCTGGGAGCAGGGGACTCTGGCTTACCCTGAGAAACACTTGGTTGCTAGGTTTTTATCTTCTGAGTGGCCACTGGATGGGCCTTGAGCAGCAATGGAGGCTCACTATTTTCCTTGTCACTGGAGGATTCAACTACTGCAAATGCTGAGTTATTTCTGGATTTAGGTATAGCTCAGAGGGTGCCAACCCCACTTTGCAGGATGCAATGACATGTGCCTTCACACTTCGACCTTCTCCCACCTCTTCCAGGGTGAGCCACAGCCCTGTTCCTGGGTCTATACCTACAACCTAGCTGGTATTTTAAAAGACCTCCCCATAGCTCTGACTGTTCCCCAGGTGTCCTTGTTACCTAATGTGTCTCCAAGGGCATGCGATGCCTTCTCTATATTAGTGGGCAAGTCATCCACCTCAGCCCCACTCCCGGTGAGGGCACCAAAGCAGACAAGGTAACAGTCGTGATTGACTGACCCTAAATCCCACACTTCAGAAAGGCAGCAGGGATGTTAGGTCCAGATTCAGACAGGCCAATGAAAAACTCTGGAGTCTTGTGACACACTGGATCCCAGGGGAGGGTATCCAGGAAATCCATTCTATAGTTAGAGTGGCAGACAAGAGGCAGCAAAGAGATCCACGCCCAGCCCTGCCTGCAACTTCTTATACATCTTTACAGAAAACTGCAGGCAGTCAAGGAGAGAATGTATCAGCCTCCAAGGCCCTCTGAGTTTGAAAGAAAGTCTCAGCTTCCAGGCCTAAAGATTGCCATGACAGTGAAGGAGTCTGATCGACTCATTTTTCCCAACAAAGGATATTCTAACTTACCTGTATTATACAATGAAGTAGTATGCTATCTCAGAGTGGACTTAGATTAGTTGAAAATATAGATTTATAAACTCTAGGATGATGCAGAAACATTTTTAAATAATGCAATTAATATGTTAGAAAATAAGATGAAGTTGTATGTTCAAAAATAAAAAACAGAAAATAGGGAAAATAAATGGAACAAGTGAAACAAAAAGAAAAAACAGTTATAAAGATGCTATGTTATAACAATAATTTAGTAATTCTTTAAATATTACTTGTTGAAATATTCCAATTAAAGGCATACATTATCAGGAAGGATAAAAACACAATATCTAAAAATATGTTGTCTGTAAGTAACTCCTTTCAAGTATAAATTCTGATTATTTACAACTAAAATGAAGCATAAAGGCATTTAATGCTGACATTTATCAAAATACAGCTAGATAGCTATCTTACTTTGAGATAGATTTCAGAGCAAGGAAAAGTTTTCAAGAATAAAAAAGTAAATCATACAATGATCCAGTGAACATTTTTCAGGAACACGTAACAATCCCAAATGTATATGCACCTAACAACAGAGCCAAAATATATGGATGTGAAAAACTGATGAAACTGAGATGAAAAAGAAACAAATGAGCAGACATCTATTATACATGGAATCTTAAACAATGCCCTGTTAGTAATAGATATATCATGATGGCAGAAGAGAAATAGGAATGGAAAGGACCTGTAATGGACAAATCCCTCTTTTTATAAACTTAATCCTACTGACATTTATATAACATTTTACCCAACAAAGTAGGATACACATTCTTCTCCAGTTCACAGCAGACACTCACCAACATAGACCATCTGCTCAGCGAGGAATCTTATCCTCAGAAATCTGAGGGAATAGAAATCATAAAAATTATATCCTCTGTCTTTTAAATAAATAAATCTAGAAAACAAAGCATATCATCGTGAATATGGAATAAAACTTGAAACCAATCAGACTAGTGAATAATTGAAGATAGAAAGATACATGGGTCAGGCTGGCACCGCAGCTCAATAGGCTAATCCTCCACGTTGTGGTGCCGGCACACTGGGTTCTAGTCCCTGTCGGGGCTCCAGATTCTGTCCTGGTTGCCTCTCTTCCAGGCCAGCTCTCTGCTGTGGCCCAGGAGTGCAGTGGAGGATGGCCCAAGTGCTTGGGCCCTGCCCCCCATGGAAGACCAGGAGAAGCACCTGGCTCCTGCCATTGGATTGGCGCAGTGCGCCGGCTGCAGCGCTCCAGCCGCAGCGGCCATTGGAGGGTGAACCAACGGCAAAAGGAAGACCTTTCTCTCTGTCTCTCTCTCTCACTGTCTCTGCCTGTCAAAAAAAAAAAAAAAGAAAGAAAGAAAGATACATGGGTCAAACTAAAGAACAAAAGCAAAACTGTAAAATATTTTTAAAATAAAATTTTTAAAATGAAATGAAAAACCATGTCATTGAAACATGGGAAAGGCAGTAAAAACAGTGCTCTGAGAGAAATGTACAGATGATATACAGTAAATGACATCCAAAACCAACAATCTTAGCCTTCAGTTTATGAACATTTACAATACCAATATATGCCTTGGATTAGAAAAAGCAGAAGAAAATAAATAATAGAGTATAGAGCAGAAATCTAGAACAATGGAAATAGAAAAAATTTAAAAACTCAACAGAAACAAAGCAACAATATTAACAACAAAAATCAACAAAAATAATCAGAGAAGGTAGAATTTACCAACAGTTACAATGTAACCAATGTCACCCTGAATGATCCTATAGATATTAAAAGGAAAATAGAAAAACTTTTTCATATATAGCTGTATAATTTAAATGAAAAAGATCAAGTGCCTGAAATATGCAAAGCATCAAATTTACAAAAGGAGAAAAAATAATGTTATTGTCATTATATCTAATTGAGGAAAATAAATCAATTACTAATAAACAGAAATATCACCAGGCACAGATGGTTTTACCAATCATTTCTACCAAATATTCAAGGAGGTAACTTTATCCATTCTAAATAATCACTTTCAGAAAACAGAAGCAGAAGAACATGTTGTACCTCATTATATGAGAAGAACAAAATTCATAAACCAGGAAAATGTATTACAAAAAAATGAAAACTACAGACCCATATCCTTCATGAATATAGGCTTAAAAATCCTTTACAAAATATTAACAAATTGAGTAAAAATATATAAAATAATTATAAGCAGAACCTTGGGATTTACTACTGGATTAGTATTTAAAAATCAGCCTTTAGGCCGGCGCCATGGCTCAACAGGCTAATCCTCCGCCTTGCAGCGCCGGCACACCGGGTTCTAGTCCCGGTCGGGGCACTGGATTCTGTCCCGGTTGCCCCTCTTCCAGGCCAGCCCTCTGCTGTGGCCCAGGAGTGCAGTGGAGGATGGCCCAAGTGCTTGGGCCCTGCACCCCATGGGAGACCAGGAAAAAGCACCTAGCACCTGGCTCCTGCCATCGGATGAGCGCGGTGCGCCGGCCGCAGCGCGCCGACCGCGGCAGCCATTGGAGGGTAAACCAACAGCAAAAGGAAGACCTTTCTCTCTGTCTCTCTCTCTCACTGTCCACTCTGCCTGTCAAAAAAAAAATTTAAAAAAAAATCAGCCTTTATAATCTTTTTTATCAAGTGACTAAAGAAAAATATGGTTGTATCAAATAATGCAACAGGAAACACCAAAAAAGTGAAGTGGGAACTGTCAGAATGGAAGAAAATATTAAAAAATATCATTAGTAAATGATGCATCTAATAAAGAATTCATAACCAGAATGTATAAGGGTCTCAAGAAATTCAACAACAAAAAAGCAACAATCCAATTATGAAATAGGCAAAGAACATGAACAGGCAGTTCTGTTTTATTTAGTTTTGTTTCTAGCAAAGCACAGTACTTTAATGATGACAAAATGGACTTTGTGTAAAGCTCACCTCATTTTACGTCCTTACAAATTGGTAAAATATTTTTGCAAAGAAATCAAATTTGAAATGTAAGCATTACATGTTCCAGCATTCTATCAAGGCAAACACATTTCTGTATATTTTAGAATCTACATTAAATAATTTTTTCATACCTGATTGCCTTGGAAATGTCACTGGTCATTTTCTATTAAACAGGATAACTTCCAAAAGCAAAATTAGCCTATTTTAGTTCATTTTCATTTAACTATCACTGTATTCACAATATCTCTAAAAATAATAATTTGTGAAAATAATACCCAACTACAAGATTTGTGTTACATCATTTTTAGTATGATATATTTACAGCTTACTATACCATCATAAGACTAATCCTCCATCAAGTAAACATTCCAAGAAATAGTAAGCAATTAAAAAATGTCATTCTATGGTAAAGACAAAGGTTTTAAAAAATGACTATCAAAATGTCAATTTTGTATATATACATTACATTATTTTGTACTCTAATAGTTACCATAGATCAAGGTAAACATATAGATGGTATTGCCTTTCTGGGACTGGCTTTTTCAGTAAGTATAATGGTTTTCAGTTTATACATTTTATTGTGAAAGATATATTTCTTTCTTTTTATGGCTGAGTAATATTCCATAGTGTATATATACCACATTTCCTTTATCAATCATTGATTGATGGACATCTGGGTTGATTTCATATCTTAGGTATTTTGAACTGAGCTGCGGTAAACACGGGAATATAAATAACTTTTTCATATGCTGATTTCATTTCATTTGACTAAGCTCCCAGGAATGGAAAGCATGGGCCATAAAGTAGATCTATTTTCAGGTCTCTGAGGAATCTCTTTACTGTCTTCCATGATAGCTGTATTAGTTGGTATTCAAACTAGTAGTGGATTAGGATACACTTTTCCCTACATCCTCACCAATGTTTATTGCTTATTGATTTATGTATGAGACCAATCTAATTTGTGAGGGAAAACCTCATTATGATTTTTATTTGCATTTCCCTGATGGCTTGTGATCCTGAGTATTTTTTCATGTGTCTGTTGAAGTCCTTTTCCTATTTCTTAACTGGAATTTTGTTTTATCGTTGTTATATTTCTTGAGGTATTTACAGATTCTATACATTAAATTTGTATCAGTTTCATACTTTGAAAGCATTTTCTCCCACTCTGTCAATTGCCTCTCCACTTTGTTGAGTGTTTCCTTTGCAGTGCAGAAGGTTCCAATCTGTCTTTTTTTTGCTCTGGTTGCAAGTGTTTCTGGGGTCTTTTCCAAAGGGTCCTTAACTATCCAAAGTCTGGCCAAATTTCCCCCAGTGTTCTCCTCTTGTAATTTGATGATATCAGGTAGTTGATTTAGATCCTGGACCCATTTTGAGTTGATGTTTGTATAAGGTATAAGATAGGAGTCTTATTTCATACATCCGCATGTAGAGATCCAATTTTCTCAGGACCATTTTTTGAAGAGAATTTCCTAAGGCAGGTGCCATGGCTCACTAAGCTAATCCTCTGCCTGTGGCGCCAACCCCCCAGGTTCTAGTCCCAGTTGGGGCGCTGCATTCTGTCCTGGTTGCTTCTCTTCCAGTCCAGCTATTTGCTGTGGCCCAGGAAGGGAGTGGAGGATGGCCCAAGTCCTTGGGCCCTGCACCCACATGGGAGACCAGGAGAAGCACCTGGCTCCTGGTTTAGGATCAGCACAGCAGGCTGGCCACAGCACACTGGCAGCACCAGCCATTTGTGGGGGTAAACCAATGGAAGGAAGACATTTCTCTCTGTATCTCTCTCACTGTCTAAATCTGCCAGTCCAAAAAAAAAGAAAAAAAACAAGAAGGGACTTTCCTTTGTGGATAGACATTTTTTAAAAAATATTATTTAAAGAATATAAATTTCCAAAGTACAGCTTATGGAATACAATGGCTTCCCCGCCCATAACTTCCCTCCCACCCACAACCCTCCCCTTTCCTGCTCTCTCTCCCCTTCCATACAGATCAAGATTCATGTTCAATTCTCTTTATATACAGAAGATCAGTTTAGTATATGTTACGTAAAGATTTCAACAGTTTGCCCTCACATAGCAACACAAAATGAAAAATACTGTTGGAGTACTAGTTATATATTAAATCATAATGTATAGCACATTAAGGACAGAGATCCTACATAATATTTTTTTAAATTGATTAATTTTCTATGAAATTTCCAATTTAACACCAAGGTTTTTTTTTTTTCTTTTTCAATTATCTTTATATACAGAAGATCGATTCAGTATATACTATGTAAAGATTTCATCAGTTTGCACCCACACAGAAACACAAAGTGTAAAAATACTGTTTCAGTACTAGTTATAGCATTACTTCACATTGGATAACACATTAAGGACAGATCCCACATGAGACGTAAGTACACAGTGACTCCTGATGTTGATTTAACAATTTGACACTCTTATTTATGGCGTCAGGAATCTCCCTAGGCTCTAGTCATGAGTTGACAAGGCTATGGAAGCCTTTAGGGTTCGCTGACTTCGATCTTATTCCGACAGGGTCATAGTCAAAGTGGAAGTTCTCTCCCTTCAGAGAAAGGTACCTCCTTCTTTGAAGGCCCCATTTTTTCCATTGGGATCTCACTGAGAGATCTGGCTGATTCTGAGGCCAGAGTGCTATTTAGGACATCTGCCCTTCTATGAGTCTGTGTATCTCGCTTCCCATGTCTCATCTTTCTCTCCCTTTTTCATTCTATCAGTTAGTATTAGCAGACACTAGTCTTGTTTGTGTGATCCCTTTAACTCTTAGACCTATCAGTGTGACCAATTGTGAACTGAAATTGATCACTTGGACTAGTGAGATGGCATTGGTACATTCCTTCTTGATGGGATTGTATTGGGATCCCCTAGCACGAATCTAACTCCATCATTTGGGGCAGGTCCGATTGAGCATGTCCCAAATTGTACGTCTCCTCACTCTCTTATTCCCACTCTTATATTTAACAGGCATCAATCACTTTTCAGTTAAAATTTAAACACCTAAGAATAAATGTGTGTTAATTACAGAGTTCAACCAATAGTACTAGAGTAAAAAATACTAAAATGGTTAAAGTATTACATTGTACAACAACAGTCAGCACAAGAGCTGATCAAGTCACTGTTTCTCATATTGTCCATTTCACTTCAACAGGTTTCCCCTTTGGTGCTCAGTTAGTTGTCGCCAATCAGGGAGAACATACGATATTTGTCTTTTGGGACTGGCTTAATTCACTCAGCATGATGTTTTCCAGATTCCACCATCTTGTTACAAATGACCGGATTTCATTGTTTTTGCCTGCTGTATAGTATTCTATAGAGTACATATCCCATAATTTCTTTATCCAGTCTCTGTTGATGGGCCTTTGGGTTTGTTCCAGCTCTTTGCTATTGTGAATTGAGCTGCAATAAACATTAATGTACAGTTACTTTTTTGTTTGCCAATTTAAATTCCTTTGGGTAAATTCCAAGGAGTGGGATGGCTGGGTTGATGGCATAGTTACATTCAGGTTTCTGAGGAATCTCCAGATTGACTTCCACAGTGGCTTCACCAGTTTGCATTCCCACCAACAGTGGATTAATGTCCCTTTTTCCCCACATCCTCTCCAGCATCTATTATTGGTAGATTTCTGAATGTGAGCCATTCTACCTGTGGTGAGGAGAAACCTCATTGTGGTTTGGATTTGCATTTCCCTGATTGCTAGTGATCTTGACATTTTTTTCATGTGTTTGTTGGCCATTTGGATTTCCTCTTTGGAAAAATGTCTATTGAGGTCCTTGGCCCATCTCTTAAGTGGGTTGTTTATTTTGATGTTGTGAAGTTTCTTGATCTCTTTGTAGATTCTGGTTATCAACCCTTTATCTGTTGCATAGTTTGCAAATATTTTTTTTTCCATTCTATTGGTTTCCTATTCACTTTCCTGACTGTTTCTTTTGCAGTACAGAAACTTCTCAATTTGATGCAATCCCAATAGTTAATTTTGGCTTTGACTGCCTGTGCTTCTGGTGTATTTTCCAAGAAATCTTTGCCTGTGCCTATATCTTGCAGGGTTTCACCAATGCTCTCTACTAATTTGACGGTGTTGGGTTGTAGATTTAAGTCTTTAATCCATGTTGAGTGAATTTTTGTGTAAGGTGAAAGGTAGGGATCTTGCTTCATGATTCTGCATGTGGAAATCCAGTTTTCCCAGCACCATTTATTGAATAGACTGTCCTTACTCCAGGAATTGGTTTTGGATCCTTGATCAAATATAAGTTGGCTGTAGATGTTTGGATTGATTTCTGGTGTTTCTATTCTTTTCCATTGGTCTATCCATCTGTTTCTGTACCAGTACCATGCCGTTTTGATAACTACTGCCCTGAGGTATGTCCTGAAATCTGGTATTGTGATGCCTCCGGCTTTTTTTTTGTTGTACAAGATTGCTTTAGCTATTCGAATTCTCCTGTTCCTCCATATGAATTTCAGCATCATTTTTTCCAGATCTGAGAAGAATGCCTTTGGTATTTTGATTGGTATTGTATTGAATGTATAAATTGCTTTTGGCAGAATGGACATTTTGATGATATTGATTCTTCCAATCCATGAAAATGGAAGATTTCTCCATTTTTTGGTATCCTCTTCTATTTCTTTCTTTAAGGTTTTGTAATTTTCATCATAGAGATCTTTAACGTCCTTGGTTAAGTTTATTCCAAGGTATTTGATTGTTTTTGTAGCTATTGTGAATGGGATTGATCTTAGAAGTTCTTCCTCAGCCATGGCATTGCCTGTGTATGCAAAGGCTGTTGATTTTTGTGCATTGATTTTATATCCTGCTACTTTGCCAAACTCTTCTGTGAGTTCCAATAGTCTCTTAGGATAGACTTTAGCTCACTTTTCAAGGATTAGTTCATTTTTGATGCATGGATTGATTTCTGAAGTTTCTATTCTGTTTCCTTGGTCTACATGTCTATTTTTGTGCCAGTACCAGGTTCTTTTGATTATAATTGCCCTATAGTCTACTTTGAAATCTGGTAATCTGGTATTGCGATGTGTCCACCTTTGTTTTTGTTGTCTAATGTTGATTTAGTGATTCAGAATCTCTTGTATTTCCATATGTATTTTATCATCTTTTTTTCTATATCCAAGAAGAATGTCATTGGTATTTTGATCAGGATCATGTTGAATCAGTAAATTGCTTTCATTTGCATTGACACTTTGATATTAATTCTCCCAATCCATGTACATAGAAGATTTTTCCATTCATTCTTTTGTGGATTTTCCTATTTTTTTCTTAATATTATTTAATTTTCATTGTTGAGAACTTTCACTTCATTGGTTAAATGTATACCAAACAATTTAAATTTTTGTGCAGCTATTATGACAGCCATGCATTGTCTGTGTATACAAAGGCTATTAATTTTTTGTGTTAGTTTTATATCCTGCAGCTTTATCAAACTCTCTTATGAGTTCCAGTGGGCGTTTTGTGAAGCTTCTGATTCCTCAATATTTAAGGGATAATTCAGTTTTCTTCTTCCAATTTCAATACTTTGATTGCTTTTTCTTGCCTAGCGATTCTGGATAAAATTCCAGGCAAATATCGAATAGCAATGGTGAATGTAGAGATCTTTGTCTTGTTCCAGATCTTAGTGGGAATACTTCCAACTGTTTCCCATTGAATAAGATACTGGCTTTTGGTTTTTCATATATTGCCTTGATTATGTTTAGAAATGTTTCTTCTATCCAATTAGCTTAAGGTTTTTATCATGAAAGGATGTTATATTTTATCAAATGCTTTCTCTGCATCTACTAAGATAATTATATGGTTTTACCCTTCAATTTGTTAATGTGATACATCAATTTATTGGTTAGTGTTATGTTGAACTACGTTTACATAACTGTGATAAATCCCACTTGTTCTGGTTGAATGATTATTCTAATGTGTTGTTAGATTTGAACAGCTAGTAGTTTGTTGAGGATTTTTGCAGCTTTGTTCATTAGTGATATTGATCTATAGTTCTCTTTCTTTGTTATATATTTCTCTGATCTTGCAATTAAGTTGATGCTGGCCTCATAGGTAGAGTTTGGGAAGATTTCCTCACTTAAAATGGTTTAAGTATTTTGAGAAAAATTGTAATTGGTTCTTCATTAATGGTCTGGTTAGCACTCAGAAATGAAGTCTGCTTGTCCTGAGCTTTTCTTTGTTGGGAGGGTCTTTATTACTGATTCAACCTCCTTCTTGGATATTGGTCAGTTTCTATGTCTTCATGACTCACTTCTGGTAGATTGTTTGTGTACAGGAATCTATCCATTTCTTCTAGATGTTCCAGTTTATTGGCATATAGCTCTTTGTAGTAATTCCTTCTGAATCTTTATTTCTGTGATCTCTGTTATTACATCCCTTTTTCTTCTCTGATTTTATTTATTTGGATCTTCTCCCTCTTGTTTCATTAGTGGTGGCAATGGTGTACCAACTTTACTAATCCCCCCGCCCCGGGGAAAAAAAAAAACAACACAGGTCTTTATTTCACTGATCTTTTGTATTTTTCTCTTTCAATTTTGTTTATTTCTTTCTAATTTAAATAATTTCTTAAATAATTTAAATACTAATTTTTGGGTTTAGCTTGTTGTTATTTTTCTAGATCCTTGAGATGCATTAGTAGCTCATTTGTTTGACACCTTTCCAATTTCTTTATGTAGGCACTAATTGCTATAAAAAATCTCTTTTAACAGTGCTTTTGCTGTATCCCATAAGCTTTGATAAGTTGTATGGTATCTTTATTCATTTGCTAGAATCTTTTATTTCTTTTTTTTTAATTTTTTCTATGACCCCCTTTCATTCAGGAGCATGTTGTTCACTCTCCATGTGCTTGCTATTTTGTAGAGATTTTTTAACTTGTTAGTTTCGAGATTTGTTCCATTGTGGTCAGAATAGATACATGGTATGGTTTTATTTTTTTGTAATTTTCTGAGACTGGCTTTATTGCCTAACATATTGTATATGATAGAGAAAATTCAGGGCTGGTGCCATGGCTCACTTGGCTATTCCTCCATCTGCAGCACCAGAATCCCATGTGGGCCGCGGGTTCTAGACCCAGTAGCTCCTATTCCAGTCCAGCACTCTGCTGTGGCCTGGGAAGGCAGTGCAGGATGGCCCAAGTGCTTGGGCATCTGCACCCATGTGGGAGAACAGGAGGAAGCACCTGGTTCCTGGCTTTGGATCGGTGTAACTCCACCCATAGCGGCCATTTGGGGTGGGTGAACCAATGGAAGGAGGACCTTTCTCTCTGTCTCTCCCTCTCACTGTCTGTAACTCTACCTGTCAAATAAATAAATAATCTTTAAAAATATATATGATAGAGAAAATTCAATGTACTACGAAAAAAATCTGCATTCTGCAACTGTGAGATGCAATGTCCTATAGGTATCACTTAGGTCCCTTTGGTCCATGGTATAGATTAGCGCTCTTGTTTCTTTGTTTATATTCTGTCTAGTTTTTCTGTCCATTGATGGAAGTGAGGTTGTGAAAATCCCCCATTTCTGTTTTATTGGATTCTGTGTCTCCCTTTAGATCTTTTAAGATTTGTTTGAAATAGATAGGTGCCCTGAAATTGGGTGCATGTATTTTGATTATAGGAATATCTTCATGTTGAGTTGATTCTTTAAATATTACATAATTCCCTTGTTTGTCTCTTTCAACAGTTTTTGTATAATGCCTATTCTTTATGATAGTAGAATGGCTACTCCTGCCCATTTTGCTTTCTGTTAGCAGGGAATACCTTTTTCCTTTAATTTCCCTTCAGTCTGTATATATCTTTGTTGCTGAGGCGTGTTCCTTGTATACAACGAATAGATGGGTCTTGTTTCCTAATCCACAAAGACAGTCTGTATCTCTTAACTGAGGCATTGAGACCATTTACTTTCAGGGTAATTATTGATAAATAACAACATGGCACTGCTATTTTTCCATAAGCATTCTTATTGTTTGCTGTACCTTTCCTTAGTCATTTTACTGTTGAATCTCCTGCTTCACCTTCTTTTATAATGATAACTATCTTCCTGTGTTTCTGTGTGACACATTCTTAAACATTATTTGTAAGGTTGGGTGAGTAATGACAGATTCTTTTAATTTCTGTATGTTGTGGAAGTTCTTATTTAACCTTCATTCATAAATGAGAGCTTTTTAGGGTACAGTATTCTGGGTTGACAGATTTTTTTTTTCTTTTAAGAATTTGATGGTGTCTCTCTATTCTTTCCTAATCTGTAGAGTTTCTGATGAGAAATCAGCTCTCAGTCTAATTGGAGATTCTCTAAAGGTAATATGATAATTCTTTTGTACATATTTTAGAATATTTTCTTTATGTTTTATTGTTGACAGTAGAATATGTCATGGTAATATCTTTTCTGGTCATATCTACTAGGAGTTCTATGTTCTTCTTATACTTCGATTACTCTTTCTTCTCCAATAAAGAAGTGTCTTATTATCATTTCACTGTATAGGCCTTTTAATCCATTCTCTTTCTATACCTTTAGGTACTCCTAAGTCACATATATGTTGGAACGTTTGATAATGTCCTTTAAATACTGAACAAGGTTTTTACTTTTCTAAATTCTTATTCGTTTTTTGGTCTGACTGAGATATTTTCAAAACAATGATTCTAGCACAGATATTCTTTCTTCTGCTAAATCAAGTCTATTGTTAGTTAAGACTTTCTACTATATTTTCATTTGACATATTGAATTCTTCATTTCTAATATTTCAGTTTGATTTCTCTTTAGAATCTCTACCTCACAGGAAAATTTTTCATCCATATCATGTATGGAATTCCTTAATTTATGATTTTACTTCTCATTGCTGCTGAGTGATCCTACAATTATTCTTTTAAAGCCTTTCAGGGATTTCATCAATTTCTTTATCCTCACACTTTAATATTAAAGTATTGTTGTATTGCTCTGTAGGGTAATGTTGTCTTCCTTGTTCTTGTTTCTTTTATTTATGCCTTTATTTGTAAGCATTTGTGGAAAACTTGTTAATTATCTTCAGTGATTGGTTTTATCTTTGAACTATGCCTCTGTGGCTTAGTGGAGTGTCTGCAACTTTTGTGAATACCCAAAACCATATGATGAGTGGGGCCAGGGATCTCCTGAAATTTTTCAAGAGTGAGGGAAGAATACAGGGTGATACCCAAATCAGGTATGGTGTATCTCCTTTATTGTGGATATTGTTGAGGCTATGGAAAAATGGTACACTAATCCACTGTTGTGGGAATGTAAACTATTATAATCATTATGGGAGACAATATGGAGATTCCTCAGAAATCTAAAAAATATATTTACCATATGACCCAACCATCCCAGTCCTGGGGATGTACGCAAGTGAAATTAATTCACCCTATCAAGGAATTATTTGTACGCCTATGTTTAAAGATTCTCAATTCAGAATAGCTAAGCTTTAAAATCAACCCAGATGTCCATCAAATGATGACTGGATAAAGATAATGTTATATATATATATGTTATATATATATATATATATATATATATATATATATATATATATATATGATGGAATGCTATTCAGCCATAAAAGTAAATGAAATCATGTCTTTTGCAATAAAATGCATGCAACTATAGACCTTGTGCTTTGTGAAATAAACCAGATCCAAAAAGACAAGTATTTTCTCTGATTTATAATAGCTTATAGATACAGTATTTACAAAAACCTGAATCTATAGTACTGAAATTTACATCTTACAATTTGATTTTTATTTATAACCTTTGCTTGATGCTCTATAACTATGGTCTCTGTAATTTTAACTTGTTGAACACTATATTTATTGGACTACTAAGCATGTTAGAAACTAAATTAAAATATAGTATCACAGAAATTGAAAAAAAGGAAAGAGGGAGGGAAAGAATTACTGTTATATTGTTAGAAGTATATCTTTGAAATACTTTAAATCTCTTCTCTCTGTATTAATATAAAAAATAAAGATAAAATAATGAAAAAAGAGCCACCAGGTTGAAGGACATACACAAACATTTATAAAACTTACTTCATTCCTTTCACATTTGGGGCCAGCATTGTAACGCAGCACTTGAAGCCACCATGTGTGACCACTAAGTGTGCCTACCATGTGTGGCCAATAGCATCCCATATCAGAGAACTGTTTCAAGTCCCAGCTGCACTGTTTCCTATCTAGTTCCTTTCTAATGTGCATGGGAAAGAAACAAAAGAAGGCACAAGTGCTTGAGCCCCTGCCAGTCATATGGAAAACCTGGTTGGAGATCTTGGGCTCATGGCTTCATCCTGGACCTGCCAGAACCACTACAACTTATAGAGTGAACCACCAGATGGAGAGTCTCTTTCTCTCTCTGTGTCTCCCCTTCTCACTTTGTCACTGTGCCTTAGAAGTAAATACAATAAATCTTATTTTAAAAAAGACTATAATAATCAATACAACATACTATTGATCAAGGAATAGACAAATGTTTTAACAGAGCACACTAGAGGCAGCACCCAGAAATAGACTTACAAATATATGTGTTCAACTGATTTTTGACAGAATAGCAATTGCAATTTAAGTATAAAAAATGGATGTGCTATTAAGCCATGAAAAAACTAACCTGCATGAAATGTAAGTACATATTATTAAGTAAAAGAAGTAAGCAGTCACTTAGTATGGGGTTTATGCCTGGTTAAGATTTACACTGTTTACCTCTTCTTATAGCTATCAGTGGCTAAAATTTATTTTTAGATCTTTACTATTACTGTCCGCAGCCCTACCACCCCCATTCTATTCCTTTAGAATTTCTCTAAAAACTCCTTCTTATTTAGATTGCAAGTCATCTGCCATTTTTTTTAAAGCTTTAGCCATCTATTACTATACAGTACTACTCAATATACAGTGCCAAGACTTAGGGATGAGGGATTGTGGAAAATTCTGTATTTTTACATTGTGTCTCAATCTTTTTATGGGCCAGTAACTCTAGGCCATGGCCTTCACAAATTCATCTCAGGCACCACCAGTTCCTATCAGAAGACAGGAACTGGGCATTTACCTTCAATCTAGAAAGTTAAAATCTGGTCAATATTATAATGGATGGGCTTTGATAAAAATAGAACAGGATTTTGTTGTTGAGGACAGAACATCCTGGGTATATTTAACATGGTTCCATCATCTCCTCACCCTGGACCCTGCCTCGCAGGAAGCAAAAGGGACCATTTTCCCCTCCTCATCCTGAGGGCCTAGTGGCAGGAGTTGAAAGTCATGAACGTGTGGGAGCCTCACTAAAGCTGCACCCCAGGAAATTTTGTTGTTGTTGTTGTTGTGTTTTAACCTCTCCAACTTGACAACACTTAGAGTCCAGGTTTGGGTAATTATCATATCAGTGTGTTAGGCTCTGCTACCAATAAACTCTAATTCTCTTTATGCACCTGTACCCTTTGTTTGCTGGTCAGCAGATTCCCTGTGGGTTCAGTTATCTCATGAGCATGCTAAGAGCTGTTGATTTTCATTTACTTCGGGTTTTCTTGGTGAAATTCCCAACCTCTTTGCAGGTCAGACCACACTACATAATTGATTAAGCTATATACATATAGGAAATTATTCAACGCTAAATTATTTAAGATGATTAGATGAGATTAGGAACATGCTGGGAGGGTAGAAATTTCAAATCTTATTATAAAAAGAGAACTGGATATTTGATCACATATGGTTGAGAATGAATGAACTTGAAGGAAGGATTTTAAAAGATGAAAGTGTAACCCCCATAAAATTATAGAACCATCCTTGTAAATACTGATTTGTTTCTATTTATCACACTTTTCTTTTGTTAGACTTTGTAATCTCAATTATTAAAAGTTATATGAGGTAATGTTTATTGTAAATGATAGTAAACAAATTTAGCAATGTGATTAACCTGATGATGATGTTTTACAGTTTGATATTAGAACAAAAGTCAACCCAGTTCTCTGTTTATAAAGTTTGAGCTTTTCTGTATAAATAGTCAGAGAGGACAAATGAAATTCTACCCCTGCTGGTCTCAAGAGACTCAATTGAATCTGACTACAGATGCTTTTGCTTCTTTGTTAATAGTATCATTTCTATCTTTCCAACTAAATAAATGCATCTACAAGCTCTTTTGCATCCAAGATTATCTTTCTAGGCTTTGTAACTTTGTGTTTAATTGATTTGTAGTCATTAATACATTAATTAACTCATAATAAAACTAATTTTAAGAATTTGGATGTACTCGATAAATCTTAGTTTTTTAACAGTTTTAGGATAACCAACAAAAATTATCTGGAAAGTGTGGAGCTGCCATATGGCTTCCTTGCTCCTTCCAGTGTCCTCTATTATAAACATCTTGCATTAATGTGATACACTTGTGCTAATTGTTGAGCCAACACTGAACACTGTTATTAACTAGAGCGCATAGTTTACATTATGCTTCACTCTTCATACTGTATGACTCTAGGGGTTTTCGGCAAATATCTAGTGCCATGCATCAACTATGTAGTATCAAACAGGTTACTGATCTTACTGTTACTTGTGATACACATGTTCAATTCATTTCTCCCTCTTTCCTTCAAAACTCTTAGCAACTGCTGATCTTTTTTTTTTTACTGTAATTTTATTCGTTGATGAGTTTTTTTTTAATTTTTTATATTGCTTTTATTTAAAGAATATAAATTTACAAAATACAGCTTATAGATTACAATGGCTTCCCCCCCCATAACTTCCCTCCCACCTGCAACCCTCCCCTTTCCCACTCCCTCTCCCCTTGCATTCACATCAAGGTTCATTTTCAATTCTCTTTATATACAGAAGATCGGTTTAGTATATATTAAGTAAAGATTTCAACAGTTTGCCCTCACATAGCAACACAAAGTGAAAAATACTGTTGGAGTACTAGTTATAGTATTAATTCACAATGTATAGCACATTAAGGACAGAGATTCTACATGATATATATATTTTTTAAATTGATTAATTTTCTATGCAATAATGAAAAATGAAAAAAATCTTGGTGCTGATCTTTTTTTTTAAACAGCCTGTGTGGATTTGCCTTTTCCAGAATATCATTTTGTTGTTACAGTACAGTCTGAATGTTTTTCAGATTGTCTGTTTTCACTTGGCAATATACTTTCAAGATTTACCCATGTTGTTTCATTGTCTGATACTTTATTTTTTACAGATGAATAATATTGTGCTATATGGATATATCACCTTTTTTTATTCATTCATCTGTTGAAAGGCATCTTGGATATTTCCGTGTTCTGATTATTTTGAATAATGCTGCTAAAATTATTGTGTGAATTTTGTGTATGAGAAAGAAAGTATGTATGTATGTCAATGTGTGTACATTTTGATATTATTTGGGTACATGCCAAGGAGTAGGATTGCTGAAATATAGGGTATAAGAATGTTTAATTTTGGAAGAAATTGGCAAGTTGCCTTCCAAAGTGCATGCACAATTTTGCCTTCCTACCTTCAATGAATGATTGTTCTTTTGCTCCATATCCTAGCCAGAGTGTGTGTTGTTCATGGTTTGGTATTTAGTCATTTTCTGAGCTGTGTAGCATCTCACAGATGTTTAAATTTATATTTCTCTAATAATATACTATGCTGAGCATCCTTCATGTCTGTTTGCCAACTTTATTTCATCAGGAGCATGCTTATTTTGATCTTTAGTCAATTCTTAGGAAATTATGTTGTATATTAGCTCATTTTAAAAAATAAAAGTCAATTGAAGGACACTTCAATTGTAAACTAAAGCAAATATTATTTTATACATTTTTTTAAAAAACAAAATAACAGAATATGTTACTTAACCACCACAAAAATTAATTTGGCAGCAATGTCTACTACCATAAAAAATATCCCTGAGAATCCTATTATTTGATCAATTTTTGGTAATTAAAATAAAATACAACATGCTTGTACAAGGGAAAATATTATATTTTATTCATGATTTTTTAATAAAAGTATTTATGTGGAATAAAGACACAGAGAAGGGAGGAAGAGGTGGAAGAAGAAGGAGAGAGCAAGACTTATTTGGTTTTTCATTCCCAAAATCACTGCAATAGCCAGGGCTTGTCCAGGCTTATGTCATAAACAAGGAACTATATCTTTGCTAGCCACGTAGGTGCAAGGGGCCCATGTACTTGAGCCATCATCAGTTGCCTTTCCAGGCACAATTTCAGGCACCTGGATTAGAAGCAGAGCAGCCAGGACTTGAAGCACACATTAAAAGCAAAAGATTAAACCACTGCTCCACAAAACCAGCCCCATGAATGAATTATTTGTAATGAAGCATTTTCATTTTACAAATAAGCAAACTATAGAATATTCATTATTTTATTATAATAGGTTAATGTTATAATGAAGACTTTTTTTCAAAGACTGCAGCTCAAGATGTGATTATTTGACCAAAATTATGAGAGGGATCAGTTTAACTGCTTTCAGTTCTATATTTGGCTTTAATAATCCCATAGCAGATTCTGACAATCACTTAAAAAACTTATTGTGAAAATTGTATTTGATCATCATATTTGCACATCTATAAATACAATATGAATTGTAGTGATAAGTTTAAAATTACTTCTTTTTCTTCATTTGAGTAGTGAAACAGATTATTTTATATACCGAGGTAAGATTTCTGACTAATTTATGTAGCTATATTCAGTTACACAGTCATGTTTTACATAAAAAGCAAATCAATTTTATAGTCTAAAATAACTTTTCTTTAACTTGCATTATGTGTGTGTAGATTTTAAAAATAAGGATTAGAGACAGGTATTTGCTGAATGACTAAGAAACCAATGAAGATATCTACATCTTACATTGCAACACCTGGGTTTGAGTGCTGGATCTGGCTCCCAGTTCAGATTCCTGCTAATGTGGAGGCTGGGAGGCAGTAGGTGATGACTCCAGTATTTGAGACTCTGCCACCCATCTGGGAAACCTGGATGGAGTTGCCAATTAGTGACTACAGCCTGGCTCAGACCCAAGCCATGGCAGACATTTGGGTAGTGAAACTATATATTGGAGTTCCCCGCCCTCCCTGTCTCTCTCATTCTCCCTCTCTTCTCACATACTTAAATAGATAAATAGAACATAAGTCAGTGTATTTCTTCATGGAGAAGTTATTCTTACAATCTTAAAACATGTTTACATGTTTTTGGCAAAGCATTATTTTCTGGACTTAAGTGACATACAAAGTGAGGTGTCTTGAGGCTATTTTTAATAGACAATATTGGTGGGGCATGTGTTTGTGTAACAAAATGATAATAGTTGTTCTATATTTATTGTTTACTGCATTGCATGTACTGTGCTATAGACAACAAACTACTTCATTTCACATTATGATAAAATAATGACAAATTTTATATCAGTGACAAAATTTCAAGTACTAACCCATAATATAATATCTAATCAATGTTTGAATCAGAATTATTCATCTACATTATTTTCTCATGACTTTATTACATTCACACACACACACACATGCAAATGCATACACACATACACACATCTATAAAATTTTAAAACCTCAGGTGAAAAAGAGGTGATAATATATTGTATAACCCGAACCACTGTCATAAAATATTGCCATCTTGTTGTTTTTAATGATTTTTAAAATTTTATTTTAATTTTTATATTGTTTAATGAATAAACTTCATGAATTTAAAATATACAGATTTGGGAAGATGATCATTCTTCCTCCCATACCACCCTCCCCCCCCATACTCCTGCCTTTTTTCCTCTTCCCTCTTCCTTTCCCATTTTTATTTTTTACAAAGATCAATTTTCAGTTATTTTTCATACTCATCAGATTAACCCTAAACTAACTAGACAGTTCACTGGTTAGTATGAAGAAAAAAAAAAAAGAACAAAAGAACAAACCAAACAAAACAAGAAAAACATTGTTCCCTGACAATCAAAGCAAGGGCTGTTCAAATTCATTGCATCTCAAAGTGTAAAAATACTGTTTCAGTACTAGTAATAGCATTATTTCACATTGGATAACACATTAAGGACAGATCCCTCATGAGACGTAAGTACACAGTGACTCCTGTTGTTGATTTAACAATTTTACACTCTTGTTTATGGCGTCAGTAATCTCCCTAGACTCTAGTCATGAGTTGCCGAGGCTATGGAAGCCTTTAGGGTTCGCCGACTTCGATCTTATTCCGACAGGGTCATAGTCAAAGTGGAGGTTCTCTCCTCCCTTCAGAGAAAGGTACCTTCATCTTTGATGGCCCCGTTCTTTCCACTGGGATCTCACTTGCAGAGATCTTTCATTTAGGTCTTCTTTTTTTTTTTTTTTTCAGAGTGTCTTAGCTTTCCATGCCTAAAATATTCTCATGGGCTCTTGAGCCAGATCCCAATGCCTTAAGGGCTGATTCTGAGGCCAGAGTGCTATTTAGGACATCTGCCATTCTATGAGTCTGCTGTGTATCTCGCTTCCCATGTTGGATCATTCTCTCCCTTTTTGATTCTATCAGTTAGTATTAGCAGACACTAGTCTTGTTTGTGTGATCCCTTTGACTCTTAGACCTAGCAGTGTGATCAATTGTGAGCTGAAATTGATCACTTGGACTAATGAGATGGCCTTGGTACATCTTTACATAGTATATATTAAATCGATCTTCTGTATATAAAGATAATTGCAAATGATTAAAAAATCTTGGTGTTAAATTGGAAATTGCATAGATAATTAATCAATTCTTTAAAAAAAAATCATGTAGGATCTCTGTCTTTAATGTGCTGTATGTTGTGAATTAATACTATAACTAATACTCCAACAGTATTTTCATTTTGTGTCTCTATGTGAGGGCAAACTGTTGAAATCTTTACGTAATATGTACTAAACTGATCTTCTGTGTATAAAGAGAATTGAAAATGAATCTTGATGTGAATGCAAGGGGAGAGGGAGCGGGAAAGGGGAGGGTAGCGGGGGGAGGGAAGTTGTGTGTGGGGGAGCCATTGTAATCCATAAAAGCTTTATATAAATGCAAAAAAAAATTAAAAAAAAAGAAAAAAAATTCATTGCATCTCAAACTATCAGTTTCACTCCTATAGATTATACTTTAAGTACTCGAATAGTTACCACAGATGAGAGAGACTATATAGTATTTGTATTTTTGTGACTGGCTTATTTCACTAAGTATAATGGTTTCCAGTTGCATTCATTTTGTTGCAAATGGCAGGATTTCTTTTTTTTTTACTTCTGTGTACTATTCCATAGTGTACATATACAACAATTTCTTCATCCAGTTTTCAGTTGATGGATATCTGGGTTAATTATATATCTTAGCTATTATAAATTGAGCTGAAATGAGCATTCAGGTATGGATAACTCATATACTGATTGTATTTCCCTTGGGTAAAAACCCAGGAGTGGAATGGCTGGGTTATATAGTAGGTCTATATTCAGCTTTCTGAGATATCTCCATACTGTCTTCCACAGTGACTGTACCAGTTTACATTCCCATCAACAGTGGATTAAGGTACCCTTCTCCCCACATCCTCACCATCATTTGTTGTTTGTTGATTTCTGTATGAGAGTCATCCTAACGGGTGTAGGGTAAAAATTCATTGTGGTTTTTATTCACAGTTCTCAAATGACTGGTGATCCTGAACATTTTTTCATGTGCCTATTGGCCATTTAATTTTCATCTATTGAAAAATATCTGTTCAAGTCATTTGCCTATTTGACTAGGTTTTTTTTTTTTTTATTTTGTGGTTGTTGAGTTTCTTGAGCTCTTTATAGATCCTGGAAGTTAATTCTTTGTCAGTTACATAGTTAGCTAATATTTTCTCCCATTCTGCCTCTTCACTTTGCTGAGTGTTTCATTTGCAGTGCAAAAGCTTCTCCGTTTGATGTAATCACACTTGCTAATTTTGGCTTTGATGCCTGTGCTTCTGGAGTCTTTTCCAATAAGTCTTTCCCTATGCCAGTGTCATGTAGGGTTTCCACAATGTTCTCTGGCAATTTGATGGTATCATATCAAAGATTTAGGTCTTTGATCCATTTTGAGTAGATTTTTATGTGAGGTGTAAGGTAGGGGTTTTGTTTCATAATTCTGCAAGTGGAATCCAGTTTTTCGTAAACCATTTGTTCAAGAGGCTGCCTTGGCTCCAGGGGTTGATTTTTGCTCCTTTATCAAAGATAAGTGGCTTGTAGTTATGTGGATTAATTTCTGGAATTTCTATTCTGTTCCATGGGTCTGCATGTCTGTTTTTATGCAAGTACCAGGCTGTTTTGGTTATATTTGCCCTATAATACATCTTGAGGTCTGTATTGTGATGCCTTCAGCATTGTTTTTTTGTTGTTGTTGTTGTTTTCTTTTGACAGGTAGAATTAGACAGTAAGAGAGAGACAGAGACAGAGAGAAAGGGCTCCCTTTTCTGTTGGTTCATCCCCCAAATAGCTGCTACGGCTGGCGTGCTGTATTGATCCAAAGCCAGGAGCCAGGTGCTTCCTCCTGGTCTACTATGCAGGTGAAGTGCCCAAGCACTTGGGCCATCCTCCACTGCCTTCCCAGGCCACAGCAGAGTGCTGGACTGGAAGAGGAGCAACCTGCACAGAATCCAGCACCCCAACTGGGACTAGAACTCGGGGTACCAGCCGCAGGTGGAGGATTAGCCAAGTGAGCCACAGCAATGACCTCAGCATTGTTTTATTGTTTAAGATTGCTTTATCTACTTGGTGTCTCCTGTGTTTTGATATGACTTTTAGCATCATTTTTTTCTAGATCTGAGAAGAATGTTGTAGATACTTTGACTGGATTGCATTGATTTTATAAATTGGGTATGGACATTTTGAAGATACTTCTACCAATCCATGAACATGGAAGATTTTTCTACTTTTTCATGTCTTTTTTATTTATTTCTTCAATGTTTTGTAATTTTCATCATAGAGATCTTTGAAGTCCCTCATTAAATTTATTCCAAGATATTTAAAACTTTTTGTAGCTATTGTGAATGGGATTGATCTTAGAAGTTCTTTCTCAGAGGCCGGCACTGCGGCTCAATAGGCTAATCCTCCACCAGCACACTGGGTTCTAGTCCCGGTCGAGGCTCCAGATTCTGTCTCGGTTACCCCTCTTCCAGGCCAGCACTTTGCTGTGGCCATGAAGTGCAGTGGAGGATGGCCCAAGTGCTTGGACCCTGCACCCACATGGGAGACCAGGAGAAGCACCTGGCTCCTGCCATCGGATCAGTGCGGTGTGCCGGCCTCAGCGCGCTGGCCACAGCGGCCATTGGAGGGAGAACCAACGGCAAAAGGAAGACCTTTCTCTCAGTCTCTCTCTCTCACTGTCCACTCTGCCTGTCAAAAAAAAAAGAATAAAAAAGTTCTTTCTCAGCCATGGCATTGTCTGAGTATACAAAGATTGTTGATTTTTTTATGTGTTGATTTTATATCCTGCTACTTTATCAAACTCTCCAATGCGTTCCAATAGTCTCCTCATGGAGTCTTTTGGGTTCTCCATATGAAGAATTTTGTCCTCAACAAATAGGGATAGTTTGACTTCCTCCTTCCTTATTCATATCCCTTTGATTTCTTTTCCTTGCCTGGTGGCTCTGGCTAAAGTTTCAAGGACTATATTGAATAGCAACATTGAGAGTGGGCATCCTTGTCTGGTTCTAGATCTTTATGGGAATGCTTCCAATTTTTCCCCTCTTCAGTAGGGTGCTTGCTGTGGGTTGTTATAAATTGCCTTGATTATGTTGAGGAATGTTCCTTCCATACCCAATTTGCTTAAGGTTTTCATCATAACAGGTTATTGAATTTTGTTAAATGCTTTCTTTGCATCTATTGAAATAATCATATGGTTCTTGGTGTTCAGTTTCTCAATGTGGTTTATCACATTTTGATTTTCAGATGTTGAACCATCCCTGCATATCAGGGATAAATCCCATTTGGTCTGGGTGGATGAGCTTTCTGATGTATTGTTGGATGTGATTGGCTGCTATTTTGTTGAGGATTTTTGCATCTATGTTCATCAGAGTTACTGGTCTGTAGTTCTCTTTTTCTGTTATGTCTTTTTCTGGCTTAGGAATTAAGGTGATGCAGGTTTCATAGTAGGAATCTGGGAGGAATCCCTCCCTTCCTATATCCATTATTTTGTTTGGAATAGCTTGAGAAAATTGGAATTAATTCTTCTTTAAATGTCTGGTATAACTCAACAGTGAAGCCATTGGGACCTGGGCTTTTTTTTTTTTGGGGGGGGTGTCTTTATCACTGATTAGATTTGTCTTGGTTATTGCTCTGTTTACGTGTTCAATATCTTCATGAATCAATTTAGGTAGATTATATGTTTCCAGGAATCTATCCATTTCTTCTGGGTTTCTCAATTTTCTGGCATACAGTTCTTTATAGTAATTCCTGATGATTCTTTTTATTTCTGTCATATCTGTTGTTAAATTTCTTTTTTCATCTCTCATTTTGTTGATCTGTGTTTTCTTTCTCTTCTTATTTTTCGGTTTGTTGGGCCAATCTGTGTCAATTTGTTTATTTTTTCACAAAAATAGTTTTTCATTTCGCTAACCTTCTGTATTATTTTTTGGTTTCAATTTTGTTAATTTCTTCTTTAATTTTAATTATTTCCTTTCTCCTACTAATTTGAGGTTTGTTTTGCTGTTGTCTTTCTAGGTTTTCAGATGCATTGACAGCTCATTTATTTGGTTACTTTCTAGTTTCTTCTTGCAGACACCAATTGGTATAAATTTCCTCTTAATGCTGCTTTTGCTGTATCCTATAAGTTTTGAAATGTGGTATTGTCATGTTCCTTTGTTACCAGAAATTTTTTGATTTCTCTTTTTATTTCTTTTATGACCCACTGTTCATTTAGTAGCATGTTATTCATTCTCCATGTGTTTGAATACGTTCTTGAGATTTAAGCTTTTTGTTTCCAGCTTCAATCTATTGTGTTCACAGAAGGTGCCTGGTATGATTTGGATTTTTTTGAATTTTCTATGCTTTGCTTTATGGCCTAGTATATGGCCTATCCTAGAGAAAGTTCTGCGCACTGAGAAGAATGTATATTCTATCATTATGGTATGAAAAGTTCTGTGGATATCAGTTAGGTCTATTTGGTCCATAATGTCGATTAACTCTCTTGTTTCATTGTTGATTTTCTGTCTGGTTGATCTAGTCATGGATAAAAGTGGAGTGTTGAAGTCACCTGTTACTATTGTGTTGGAGTCTGTATCTCCTTCCAGATCCTTCAACAGTTATTTTAAATAGCCAGGTGTTCTGTAATTGGGTACATATATATTTATTATAGTCATGTCTTCCTGCTATATTGATCCCTTAATCACTACATGGTGCCCTTCTTTGTTTCTTTTAAAAGTTTTTGTGTTAAAGTCTATTTTTATCTGATATTAGGATGGCTACACCTGCCCTTTATTTTCCCCATTATCATGGAATATCTTTTTCTATGCTTTCACTTTCAGTCTATGTGTATCTTTGTTGGAGAGATGTGTTTCTTATAAGCAGCAAATAGATGCATATTATTTTTTAATCCATTTGGTTAGACTGTATCTTTTAATTGTAGAGTTGAGGCCATTACAGTCAAAATAACTATTCTTAGTAACAACTTGCCCTGACATTTTTCCATGAATATTCCTATCATTTACTCTGGATTGCTTTTGTACTTTTACTGTGGGATTTTCTGTCTTCTCATCCATTCATGATGATGGCTTTATTTCTGTATTTCTTTTTGTAGCACATCCTTAGCCTATTTTGTAAGGCTGGTGAATGGTGACAAATTCTTTCAATTTCTATTTCTTATGGAAGGTCTTTATTTCACCTTCATTCATAAATGAAAGCTTTACAGGGTACAGTATTCTGACTTGACAGTTTTTTTCTCTTAAGATTTGGACTATATCTTGCCATTGTCTTCTATCCTTTAGAGTTTCTTAAGTCAGCTGTGCATCTGATTCGAGGTTCTCTGAAAGTAATCTGGCATTTAGTGCATGCACATTTGAGAATCTTTTCTTTATGCTTTACTGTGGAAAGTTTGACTACAATGTGTCGTGGTGAAGATCTTTTCTGGTCATATCGGTTAATTACATGTGCTTCCTGTACTTGAACATTCCTTTCTTTCTCCAAATTAAGGAAGTTTTCTGAAATTATTTCACTAATTATGCCTTCTATTCATTTCTGTCTTTCCACACCCTCAGACACTCCTAAGACCTGTAGGTTGAGTAGTTTCATAGTATCCCGTATATCTCCAACATTGTGTTTAAGCTGTCCAATTTCTTCTTGTTTTTGGTTTCACTGTAAAATTTCTGGAGATTTGTCTTCTAGCTCTGATATTCTTACTCCTGCCTTGCTAACTCTGTTGGTAAGGCTTTCCACTGCATTTTTATTTGAGCTATTGAATTATTCCTTCTATTATTTTAATAAAATCACCATTTTGTGGAAAAAATTTACATTCAAATCATATATTGTTTTTAGTTCATGGATTTGCTTCTGATTGCTTTTGAGTAATCCTATGCTTAATTTTTTGAATTCCATTTCCAACATTTTCTAAACTCTTCATGTTCACATTCTAATATTGATATGTTATTGTGTCCTTTGCAGAGAGGGGGGTCATAGTATCTTTCTTATTCTTGTTTCTTGAATGTCTACGTGTGCTTTTAGGCATTTGTAATTTTTTTTTCTGATGGCTTTTATCATTGAGCTATCCCTCTGTGGCTTAGTGGAATGTCTATGCCTTCTGCTAATATCAAGAGGTGTGTGGTGGCTCTGGCCAGGGAGTTCTGGTCAGTGCTCCAGATGGGGTGAGTATTCAGGATAACACCCAAGTTGGGCATGGTAGCTCTCCTCTGAGTAACTGCTCAGAGAGGAATGGTATCTCTGCTGGTGTAACAATCCCTTTTCCTCCAAGCTGGGGTATACCCTGCTGTTAGCCCCAAGTATGTTCAACACTCATCTGCACCGCCATATACACCTCACATATGATCCAGTCAGTCTTTCCTGTAAGCATGGTTCTCTCTGCTATGAGCTACACTAGGAAACAAAGCAAAGATCCCTAGAGTGTACAGCAGCACAGTACAGTTGCCCAGAACCTTGCTACACCCTGCCTCCTCTCTTGCGGTCACAGTGTTTTCTCAGTCTCAACTCCCAGGGCTCTCAGGGTCAAGTACTGCCAGTGAGGCCACTACACCCCACTAGCTTGTCCCATGAGCAAGGAGACTGAGGTGTTCTCAGAGCCATTGTCTGTGTGTGTTCCAGCATGCTGGAGTGAGTCTGGTCCTCCTAACTAGATTTTATGTCAGTGGGGAACACAAGATTTTTCCCTATGGGAAGATCTCTGGATCACAAGTATGTAAAATACCCACTCCCTTCACAATAAGAGAGTCCGCAGGTGGCACTTCCCTACTATAAGGATAGCTCCTCCTCCCTCCACATCGCAAGATGGGTGCAGCTGCCACAGTGCAAGATAATTGCTGGGGGTTTGAAAGGGCGCTGAAGGTCTGCTACCTATCTGTGTCCAAAAATGGCACCAGCCCTCCCACCACTGGCTGCAGGTCACTGTTGTAGCAATGAGAAGGGGAGAGACAGATGCACTGCTTCCACCCACCCCCACCCCGATGAGCAGTCACCCTGCTGTCCTGAGGGATTTGGGCTAGATAAAAAGGTGCAGTTCACGGAGCTCTCCCTCTGGCTGTATCAACAGCGGCAGGGCCCATGCAGTCCATCTCACATGATTTCCCAGGGCAGGTGCCTTCTTCCTCTGTCCAAGTTGCTGGGTCTTTTGTTGTCTGCTTATGTCTTGCTGTGTCTGCCCCTTCCACAGGTTCGGGACATTTCTACTGCTTTCACAGGATCTAGCACTGCTTTTTTCCATGCAGCTTACCCTGAGAGTTCACTCTCTCCACTTTTTTGTATTAATTTCACCCAACCTACATCAGACCACCATGTCACTATTCTGCCATCTTGGAACCCCCTATCTTCTTTTAAACTTACAGGCTGCAGAGGTTTTTAAAGAAAGGTAGAAAGAAACTTAGAGATAAACAGAGTCTTACTTTCCCACAGTGGTGAATATTATTTTATCATTGTTGAAATATGTAACTTTTACAGTGCTATACATAATGCCATTACAAAATTTCTCCTTTACTTTTAACTATCATTACCTGAGTTTGATATTTTATTTTAATATATATACTTCAGACTACTATTTGGATATTAATATTTGGTAACATGTATCAGTGTAATTATTTCTAATAGAACTGAAGAGGTGAGAGTAGATTGAGTTTGAACATTTATATTCACATAAAATTCTGAACTACCTGAATATTATAATAAAAATACATTTCCAATCTAGAGTCATAAATATTCAATGTTCAGGCCTAATTTGTTTATGATTGTTATATAATAACAGTTATATAATAGTTATAAATATATATAAACAATTTATATTTATATAGTTTATAGTTTATATAATAAACAATTATATAACAATTTATAATTTTTTTTAAATTTTATAATTTTATATTAATTTTGTAATAACAATTATAAATTGTATAAAAGCCACTGAAATTTTTTAAATCTGTGGCTTTATAAATTGTTTTTATGTTTCTGAAACATTTCAAAGAACATTCTAGTCTTTATAACCTGAAAAAATGAAATTCACATTTCTGTTAAGTTGCTGTTGTGATATGAATCACTTAAATTGAAAGAAGCATCCACGTAAAATTTAATTGTTGACATCTCAAAAGGCTATTTCATATTCCAAAATTATCTTCAAAATACATTAGTTACTTCAGGAATCTGATTTATAGAGCTGTACTTATTACAAAAACAATGAACAATATATGCATGAATATATTTATATAGTATATCTCAGAACCTTTTGTATTTTTTTATCAGCTAGAGTTGGGAAATTGGTATATTTAGTAAATAATAGCATTCAATTATGTTGTATTTTCATTTGTCAGTTAAAAATAATTACAAATTCTATATATCACCTGTTAAATACCTTACTGGCTACTAAGAAGTATAAATGAGTGGCAGACGCCGTGGTGCAGTAGGTTAATCCTCTGCATTTGGCCTCGGCATCCCATATTGGGCACCGGATCTAGTCCCAGCTGTCTCTCTTCCAATCCCGCTCTCTGCTATGGCCTGGGAAATCAGTCGAAGTTGGCCCAAGTGCTTGGGCCCCTGCACCCGCATGGGGGACCAGGAAGAAGCAGCTGGCTTCTGGCTTCGGATGGGCACAGCTCTTGCTGTTATGGCCATCTGGGGAGTGAACCAACAGAAGAAAGACCTCTCTCTCTCTGTCTCTCCTTCTCACTGTCTGTAACTCCTACTCTCAAATAAATAAATAAAATCTTTAAAAAGAAGGAAATATAAATGAAAACTTTCATATATCCTAATGGTAGTTGAGATATATTTCTTAATTCTAATTAACAGCTTCAATTATCTTACTATAGTAGATAATGTTCTGCAAATTTTGATATCTAGATGCATAGTCTATTTAATTTCTTTATTTTTATGAGAAGAGGAATAAAGAGATTCTAATGTTTCTCAATGTTTTCATAATTTTAGTATAGTTCAATATCATCATGCTGTTACATTAGAGTTTTGAGAAAATTTAAGTAAGGCTGCAGTATTTTACACTCAACTGCATTTGCCAAAGTCAAAAAATATCTTTCTTTTAAAATTATTGTCAGATTTTGCACAAGCATGAACTTGCAATACATCCACAAATTAACTGCCTATATTTGTGATATGGTCAAAATAAGTCAAATTATTAGCAATACTTTCTATCCCTTTGTTTCCTATTTTCACTCATTATTATTGCCAATAATGCTACAAACTTTCAAGAAAATTATTGAAATTTTCAAATTTTTTCACCTTAACTTACTGTAATTTAGAACAATTCATGTCCTCTTCTCTTAGAATTACATGTCCCTGGCTTCATAAAATGTATACTTAAGTTGACTTGTTTTCAGTCGTTCAATACAGCATTGAGAGTAAAGGCAGCCATTGTCTTTATTATATATTTCTCCACCTGATAATCTAACACATAATGTACTAACCTGAAATTTGGTCCATTATGTGAAGTGAGAAGAAATCCCTGAAAAAAAAAAAGTAAAGGCTGTCATGATTTAACCATGTGAAATGCAGTAGCGTCTTTTCTGGGAAAGAATGTGAACCTCTCATGGGCATTGACAAGATCAATTACCTTAACTGAGTTATCATGTGGATGTTAAAATGTTAAAACATTTTAGTGTTTTAAAATTTTATCACAGAAATTAATTAAAAATGTATAATTCATCAGGTAATTTAAACACTATTGTAATTAATATTTTCTGTTTTTAAAATTTTATCATTTTTATTTCCTGAAGAAAGTAAACAATTGCATAATCTATCTTACCTCAACATCTCTCATTAAACAATAACCAAAATGGAAACAGAAATGGTGGCAAAATTGAATCCTTATTTGTAGTGACTAGAGCAATAGTTTCATTTTTCAAAATCTATTCAGGGTTTGAATATGAGTTTTGAAAACTCCATATTTAAACAAGAGTGTATTTACACCTCTCTAGTGGAGAAAAATTCTTGTTTTGATAAAGACACTGGCTTTAATATATTGCTACTTAGGTGCTGGTGAATTGCACATAGAACATGCATTTTTGGTAAAATCTAGAACTTTGACAACTTGTGTATTCAACAAGATTGTTTTTGAAAGGTATGTTCTGGTTAATCAATTGTGATATAAAATGAAATTTTATTTATTTTTTAAATATTTAATTTATTTGAAAGTCAGAGTTAAAGAGAGGGAGAAAGGGATATCTTCAGTCTGATGGTTCACTCCTCAAATTGGCCATCTGGGCCAGGCTGAAGGCAGGAGCCTGGAACTTCATCTGGGTCTTCTATATGGGTGCAGAGGCCCAAACACTTGGGCCATCTTCTGCTTCCTTCCCAGGCACATTAGCAGGGACTGGGTCAGAAGTGGACCATTCAGGACTCTAAACAGTGCCTGTATGGGATGACAGCACTGCAGGCAGCAGCTTAACCTGCTGTACCACAACACAGGCTCCTAAATTGAAATTATTTTTAGATAAAAGTTAAGTGTGCTATATACATGAAAAAGGATGATGTTTATTATATATTTTAACATGTCTTAGTCCATCTGTGATACTATAACAAAATACTGTGGACAGGATAGTTGATAAACAACAGTAATTAATGTCTCATAGTTCAGGAGACAGAAGTCTAAAATCAAGGTACTAGCAGATTTGTGTCCAGCAAGGGCATGCTTCATCATAGCTCTTCCATACTGGGACCTCACCTGGTGGAGGAGAGGCCCAAGATCCCTCGGGCCTGTTTGATAACAGCACTAATCCCAATCATGAAAACTCCAACCTCATGACTTAGTCACCTCTCCAAAGGCCCACTTCTTTTTCCTTGACCTTGTGGTTATGGGGAAACCCAGACGTTCACACCATAGCATGTGATAATAAAAAATTATCTCCCCCTAGCTTATTACTGTCACAATACAGCAAACACAATAAAAATAGTGTTTTTAGTTAAATGTTTCATTGAATTCATGAATAGCAAATCTTTTCTCCATACAGAATAAAATATGACCTTAGTACCACTTGTTCCTAACAGGCATCATGCAGGTTCAATATTAAATAGCATAAGAATTAAGTTTTATTCTATAATGAAATTATTTTTTTAGCTAAGGTATACATGGACTTCCCAATTCTAAATCTAAATAACATAAATGAGTATTTTATTTTTAAAGATGTACTTATTTATTGGAATGTCAGACTTACAGAGAGAGAGAGGGGAAAACAGAGATATTTTTCTATCCACTGCTTCACACCCCAGATGGCTGCAATCCCCAGGTCTGGGCCAGCCCAAAGCTAGGAGCTCCTAGGAGCTAGGAGCATCTTCCAGATCTCCCATATGGGTTGCAGGAGCCCAAGCATTTGTGCTATCTTCCGCTGCTTTTCCCAGGCCATTAGGAGGGAGCTGATTCAAAAGTGGAGTAGCCGGGTCACAAACTGGCACCCGTATGTGATGCCCACATTGCAGGCAGTGGTTTTACTCACTATGCCACAACACCAGCCCCAAATACACATTTTCAATCATAAATATAGCTTTGGGATTCTCATAAGAATATACCTTCACTAATGACTCCTGATATAGTGACCTTTCTATAACATAGATCTTTCATGATTAGTGAACTCTGTAAAGTGTAATTAAAAAATTAAAATTATTTGTGGTCATACTCAAGCTGCTCTTAGAGAGCACTTGCATGGAATGTCATATTGTTGTCCCATGTACATTCGTTGTCCAATTTTTGTTATACAAGTTTCATATATTTCATATATACATATTTAGTAACATAATGATACTCATGTGTCTGGGGTATAAGTGAAACATTGATATTATAAGTTTCACATAATGTCTAATATGAACAAACTTTATTGTGATTTTTGTAGCAGTTATAATGGAGTTGTCAAAAAATCTGGTAATAATCTAGTGGCATAATTATCTATCAGTGAGCTTGCATTTTAATGGTCTTTATCCCATTCTACATTTCATTTTCTCTTCATCCTAAAAAATGAATTCAGTTTGCTGATTAATAAGCTCAGCTAGCTGCCTGCATCCAATTTTGTTCAATTTCTCCATCATGAGTACATTGACGTCTTGAATTTAATTTTATATGTCACTCTTTTCAGAAATTATTTTTCATCTCATTTCTGTTTTGGTCCATGGCAGAGGTAATTATCTATCTTTTGACAATTTCTTTAAAAACCCTAACAAGTTGCTATATCAAAGATGGAAACTAAATTCTTATATCTTCCTACTGGCTATTTTTCTCATTAATAAAAGAATATATAGTGTATTCCAAAAGTAGTAATTGAAACATTCAGATTTTCAAATTGTCATAGTAAATTTAAAAATAACTCACACTCTTAAGCTAGATAAAGCTACATTTTAATGATGAGAAATATATCAGAATAAGGAAAGCAATTTCCTGGTAAGATTTATACTCTTCAGTATCTTTCAGTCATGTCTACATTATGTAAGCACAAGCATATCCAAGAACCTATGTGGACCCTAGTGATTTTATTAAATACCTTTGTCTTCATGATGCATAGTCAAACGTTATCAGAAAATTTCTTTCAACAGTCAAATGATCAAGCGAATAAACCTTTATGGGATGATTGCACGGGTCATCTAATAATTAAATGACCATGAGTTAATCATACTATAATTATATTAGTTTTGTTGGAGGCTAGGGAAAAGTAGATACCAAATGTGTGCCCATAACAGCCATTTTACAACTATGATTAAGTAGATTTTAATGGACTGATCAAGATAAACTTTAATGAACTTCTGGAAGCAAAGGGAAGAGAGTACAGGCAATTTATGGTAATTCATGTAATGGTGAAGTAATAATATAGCTAGAAACCTCGCTACTATATATGTGTCTGTTTAACATAAACACATTATAAAATATTTAATCAAACTAGCTGGGCAGGCAAAAATTTCTATGTATATTCATTGGCTCTAATTAGTACAGTATCAATCTTAATTTAGAATTATAAATGTGTATAGATTTTTCAACTCTAAGTTAAAGATGTTTTCTTTTTATCTTTTTCCAAATACTATCATTAATAATTTATATGCCCTTCTCTATGTATGAGAAACTCAATAAAAGTTACATAATTAGACCTGGGTTCTGTCTTATTTAATGTCTCATAATAATGAAGTTTACCATGTTCATTTTCTTTCATGTCTGTTTCATTCGTATTATCCTAGAACATAACTGACTTTTCATCAGTCCTTTTTTTAAACCTTTCTTAATATTGCAAACTATAGATAGTATTTATTGTCTAATATCATCCTTTCAATCTGACAAGTCAGGCACCTTTATAATAAAGTTATTAAACTTTCCATCAAAGTAAACTACATTTGTTTACTCTGAAAGTGAAATGTCTGGAGATGTGACATGGGTGAAGGAAGGCAAATTCAAAAGCCTTTTCTTATCCTCACAGTACTGACCAGCAAATTACCTGCCACGTGGCAATCCAAGGAAGGTTGTTCCAGAGAAAAACACTTGAAAATGACAAAGTGTGTTCACAGGATGTGCAATTTTAGGTACCAATTTGTCTGGAAATTACAGTAGTACCATCGAAACCTGTGCTTGCATTGAGTTCTTACCAATACGCTCTATGATTAGCAGTAGGAACATTTGCCAAAATATGCCGTGCAAAGAATGATTCCTTCTAGGTGTAATTTTATTCTGACGTAAGCGTCATAATTCTCATTATTATCAAACATTTATTGAGCACAGTGTCATGTTAGGTCCTAAAGAAAAAGCGATTTCTCTATTCACAGTACTTCTAGCTTCAATTTTGTGGGCTTTCCACAAAGCAGTTCTCCAATTCTCTACCAACACCAAATGCATGGCATAAAATTTAATGGAATTCTGACACCACCCAGAGTTAGCACAAACCCTACAGTTTAGGGACTTAGTCCCACAAGCCTGTCCTCATAAGGTATCAGCCCTACTTATCTACAATTTTCCTATGCCCTCCTCAAGTAAAATAACTTGCTATAATGGATCACAGAATTCTGGGAGTCACTTTACTTATATTTACAAGTTTATTATAAAGGGTGCAATTGAACAACCAGATGAGGAGGTATAAGTAGAGAGTATTCTGCATATAGGAACTTCTGGTCCTATGGACTTAGGATATCTCACCTTCTCACATGGATATTTTCACCAGCTCAGCATCTCTGTGAACCTTGTAGTTCAAAAATTTTTATAGAGAATTCATCACATAGACATGGTTGATCATTAACACATGAGGCTGGAACCCCCACAATTCTAATCACAACTTGGTATTTGTGGTGACCCAGAAACCCATCGAGAGTCTCCTCACTAGAATTAAAGACATTACCGTCACCCCCAAAAATCCCACAGGATTTAGGAGCTCTATGTAAGATGTTCCTACCATGCTCATCATTCAGGAACTTATAAATATTTTAGGAGGTCTGTGTTAGGAACCAGGGAGAACAAATAAATATTTCTTTATATGCACCAGGTATTATATAAAATAATACAACAACCAATTAAGTTTCCTTATTGTAAGTATCCCTGGACTTCAAGAACAATTTTTTGAGAGGCAGAGGAAAACTAGAGTCAGAATGAATGTAAATTGTGTAAAGGTGAGAAATTTGTCTAAGTGATTTTCTATTCTAACACTATTGTTTACCAATGTGCTCATTACAAAGCAGGTACTGCATGTGTTGAAGGAAGGGATCATGATTGAAAATAGTGGTATAACAAAAAATAGGAAGGCAGTTCTGAATAGGATTCCTGTGTTATAATCATCTTTCCTCACTTTTCCCAGTATTTTCTTTCTTTTTTTTATTTTTAGAAACACACAGGAAAAAGGCAGAGAGAAAACTGTGATCTTGTTGTTCACTTCCCTAATGCTCACCACATCCAGAGCTGGGACAGTTCAGAGCCAGGGGAGCCAGGAACTCACTGCCGGTTTCCCATGTGAAATGGCAGGGGTCGCACCACTTGAGGCATTAGCAGGAAGCTGCAATCAGAGGTGGAATGGGGCTTGACCCCAGGCACTCTGGTCTGGGAGGCCAGCATCCAAAACATTTTCCCCACCAGGCCCAATGCTCACCCCATGAATCCCAGTGTTAAAAAATTAACTTGATATATCTGTCATTGCACATTAACATATTGAACTTGCCACACATCCCAGGAATTTTTCTATTAAAATGGCTACTATTGTACTCCTATAATCTTAACAATCTGCTTAGCACTGACACAGGAACTCCATTTTTCAGTGGTTTCACTTTGTTTGGTATCCAATTAAAATTTATAACAAAAAAGCACTGTTTTTCCCTACTTATGTTACCTGGCTTATCTCACAGTTGGCGAACATGATTCTTATGGAAAAGACAATGCATTTGAGATACATCTCTAATCACAACTCTTATTCTTGTGTAATATCCAAGTGCAGAATATATTTTATTTACCTTTTTTCATTTAATTCCAAACACAGAAGATAAAGCAGAATCTTGTCCAATTTCCTTGTTTCTTTAAGCAGCAATATAGAAGAGCAGTGTTTAATAACATAGAATGTTAATGGCATGCCAAGGATCCACTGTTCATAGGAATTATTTTTAAGTGAACCTCATAATAATCATACCAATTTTCTACTGATGACTTTTTCCAGATGGTATACCTGAACATTGCAGGTTATTTATGTAAAAATATAACATACACAGATAATCCTTGACATTTCTGGTGATGCTGTATTAGTTGGAACAGGTAAAACAAAACAAAATAAAACAACAAACAGAGCTTCCTTTTTGAAAGATCATTGAGAAATCACTGAGACTGAAATGCTCAGAGGAGATTCTTTCATGTTTTACACACTATTTGGAGCATCTTGTGTATTTTAAAGCACTTTAGCATTTTGAATGAATCCTTTGTTCCTTTCCTACCCATTATAAAGATGAACATAGTATACCTCTTAGTCTTCTCACACCGCTATACCAAAATATTCCAGACTGAGTGGCTGCCTCAGAGTTCTGGAAGCTAAAAGTTCAAGAACCTTTCAGCCCACTCAGTTTCTGAGTAGGGCCATCTTCCTGGATTTTAGTTGGCCACATTATTGCTGTGTTATAACATAACCTGTGTGCATAGAGATGGATCGGCCTTCCTCTTCCTCTCCTGATAAAGTCATCAATCTTTTAGGGATAGGATCCAATGCTTACCACCTCAGTTAAACGTGATAACCTTTTAAAGACCCTGATTTGACCTCCAAGTACAGTCACAGTGGGGGTTAGGGCTTCAATACATGAATGGTGTGTAGGCAAGGGTACAATCCAGTTCACAGAAAAGTCATTATTTATTATGTATACTTATTAATTTAAAATAATTCACATTTTCTAAATATAATGATAATGCATGCTTCCAGAAAAAAATTAGAAAATTCAAAATGTGTACTGTTGTTATTCTATCATGTAAGTATGAAACCAAATAAAATATAAATTCAGAGAAAATATATGCCTTTTGTTTTTATTAAATAATTTCCATTTTTGGCTATAAGTAGATAAATAAAGATTTATATCATAGACATCAATTTCCCATATGTGGTCTGCTCCAACACAAGTTGATACAATTAATGGAATTTTAAATCTTTCAGTCTCTTTAAGGTGCCTACATTCCATTTCAAAGAGCTTTGTTCAAAGCCCAGACCCAGCTCCTGACTGTAGCTTTCTGTTAATGAAGATTCTGAAAATTGGTGGTGATGGCTCAAACATACTTAGGAAACTTGGATTAAATACGCGGCTCCTGGTTTTGGTGCAGGCCCAGCCTCAGCTATTTCAGGCATTTTGGAAATAAACCAATAGATGGAAATCCCCTACCTCTCTGTGTCTCAGATAAATAAATAATAATAAATTTACTGTCATAAAATATATTTTTCAATATTGTATTATATATATATATATATGCACAAATTAAAAGCATTAGAGTTCATATTTCTGGAAGCAGTTTTGATTATTCTTTGCCCTGAATTTCATGGAAAAGGATGTGTCTTTTTAATTCTTCTTGCAAATATGGTAAACTATTATTTATGCAAAGGCAACTAGAAAGAATTAGTAAAGAGATTCCCAGGGTTACTCTAGAGGGAATAAAGTAGATAAAAATGCTTTATGTGACTGTCAAAGTATATCCATGTTTCACAAATAGGATCACCAACCCTGCACAAATTATAGCCAGGAACTGTATGTGGATTAATCATATAATCTTCAAACCTCAAGATGCAACTATTTTGAAAAAAATTGAACAGCAGACAATAAAAATCAATATTTGATAGAAGTAGATATCAAATCCTACTCATAGAAGAAATATCTTTAGTAAAAAAGCTGCAATATTCTCTAGACAATAATTATTTTTATTAACTGTTTTAGTGGCCAAATTTTAAACATGTGAAATTATATTGTAGGAACAAAATTGTTCCTGCTTTTACAATTGCATTTATCAGATGATCATTTTCAGCTGTGTGTAGTGGATAAATGCTTTATTTACTGTTTTTCATTTTTTATTTTTTTAATTTTATTAATATGAAGGGGACAGATTTTATGCATTCCATAGGTAAAATTCCAAGAAAAAAAACCCATACTTCTCTCACTTTCCTGTTCCCCCTCAATATCTCTCTTTCCTTCCCCTCTCTTCCTCAGTTTTGCAAAGACATATTTTAATCCACTGTATTTTCAAAGGTTTAAATCACCACTAATCATAATATTCAACAAGTAAAAAGAAAGAAGACCACAGTTCTACAGGAGTATAGACAAGAGTTAAGGATGATAATCATATCTCTCCTATACATATTATTGTATTCTGTATTGACTGCCACATATCAGAGAAAACATATGACATTTGTCTTTATGAGTCTGGCTAATTTCTCCCAAGCACATTGGTTTCCAGTTGCACTCATTTTGTTGCAAGAGGCAGGACTTCATTCTTTCTATAGTTGAGTAGTAGTCCATAGTGTGTGTGTGTGTGTGTGTGTGTGTGTGTGTTTGTGTGTGTGTGTGTATCACATTTTCTTTAACCAGTCATAAATTTACATGTTCATAAAAGTGTAATGATTAAAAAATGTATTCATTCACTGGCTCAAAGATGATTTGTTACAAGAACTGTTTAACATGGCTCTAAACTTTTTACTATCAAAACTTTGATGTCACATTTTTAATTGAATGACAAAAAAAAATATTAAATAACATTTTATTTTTTTCAAAACTCAACTGCCTTCAAGGAATTAAATAAATAAAAGGAAAATAGAATTCTTACAGATTATTTTACTTAACATGATGACTAATTCTTTATATGATTCTCAAATCATTAAAATTATTATTTTTATTTGACAGAGTTAGTAAAATTATTATTTAATGTTATTAATGTCTTATTAAAATTTTTCAAAGCATTTGGATATTTCAAAAGACATAATGTTTTTCTAAATTTATCTAGCGTGTATGTTCTTAATATTTCTATAAATTGCCAATATATTTTTATTCAATTATTGTATAATACATAATTGTTAATATCAATTCACTAAGATTTTTTTCTTCTAGTAACACAGAAAACTGACCAATCTCAACAAATAAATGACATAATGAGCTCTTTTTAAACATGGAGTTATCTAAATATTTACCATCTATGATAGTGAATTTCAGATATAAGTAAAAAATTCAAGTGGCATAGCATATCACTAGCATAATATTATTTGTATGATGGTCACACATTTATTGATCAATTACTTTAAGTCTGGGAATGCAATGAATTTAAATGAAAACTGAACAATTCATTCTTCAAAAGGTCAAATCAGTACCTGACAACAAAACAGATTTTGATAAAATTCAAGATTCAAAGATGCAATTTGGAATGTTGCTGGTAGATATTATTATTCCTTTCTACAGATAGGAAAATTGACATTTATTAAGTGGTGGCAGATCCCAGAACAAAACTAAAGAGATTAAAATTTCCTACTCTTTGCATAAAACTAGTGATTATGGAAAATAAGCACCTTTCCTTCCACCAGCTTAGGCAATGAAGTATGAATTTCTCCATCTGCAACATTTTCAGGCCAAAATATCTCAGATCATTTTTTTATTTAATAAAATATGTTGCACACCTTTTAAGAGTCAGGCACACTTCATGGTACCAGGGAATATTTCAGTGAATTAAACAATATTAATACTTTTACCAAACATCAAATTTTGTTGAGGAGTGACAGGCAATAAACAATAAGTCACTATATAATGAGCTAAGAAAATAAGGTAAGTCAGTAATTTAGACGGTGAGCAGGGGTGCTATTCCCTTGATTGGCGACGACTAACAGCACCAAAGGGGAAACCTGTTGAAGTGAAATGGACACTATGAGAAACAGTGACTTGATCAGCTCTTGTGCTGACTGTTGTTGTACAATGTAATACTTCATCCAGACGGTGAGCAGGGGTGCTATTCCCTTGATTGGCGACGACTAACAGCACCAAAGGGGAAACCTGTTGAAGTGAAATGGACACTATGAGAAACAGTGACTTGATCAGCTCTTGTGCTGACTGTTGTTGTACAATGTAATACTTCATCCATTGTAGTATGTTTTTTTTAATTATCCTAGTACTAGTGGTTGAACTCTGTAATTAACACACAATTATTCTTAGGTGTTTAAATTTGAACTGAAAAGTGATCCCTGTGAAATATAAGAGTGGGAATAAGAGAGGGAGGAGATGTACAATTTGGGACATGCTCAATCAGAACTGCCCCAAATGAAGGAGGTAGAATTCTGCCAGGGGATTCCAATACAATCCCATCAAGGTGGCATGTACCAAGGCCATCTCATTAGTCCAAGTGATCAATTTCAGTTCACAATTGATCACACTGATAGGTCTAAGAGTCAAAGGGATCACACAAACAAGACTAGTGTCTGCTAATACTAACTGATAGAATCAAAAAGGGAGAGAATGATCCAACATGGGAAGTGGGATACACAGCAGACTCATAGAATGGCAGATGTCCTAAACAGCACTCTGGCCTCAGAATCAGCCCTTAAGGCATTCGGATCTGGCTCAAGAGCCCATGAGAATATTTTAGGCAAGGAAAGCTAAGACACTCTGAAAAACAAAAAAAGAAGACCTAAATGAAAGATCTCTGTGAGTGAGATCTCAGTGGAAAGAACGGGGTCATCAAAGAAGGAGGTACCTTTCTCTGAAGGGAGGAGAGAACTTCCACTTTGACTATGACCCTGTCGGAATAAGATCGAAGTCGGCGAACTCTAAAGGCTTCCATAGCCTTGTCAACTCATGACTAGACCCTAGGGAGATTACTGACGCCATAAACAAGAGTGTCAAATTGTTAAATCAACATCAGGAGTCACTGTGCACTTACTTCTCATGAGAGATCTGTCCTTAATGTGTTATCCAATGTGAAATAATGCTATTACTAGTACTGAAACAGTATTTTTACACTTTGTGTTTCTGTGTGGGTGCAAACTGATGAAATCTGTACATAGTTTATACTGAATCGATCTTCTGTATATAAAGATAATTGAAAATGATTAAAAAATCTTGGTGTTAAATTGGAAATTGCATAGATAATTAATCAGTTATTTAAAAAAATCATGTAGGATCTCTGTCCTTAATGTGCTGTACATTGTGAATTAATACTATAACTAGTACTCCAACAGTATTTTCACTTTGTGTCTCTATGTGAGGGCAAACTGTTGAAATCTTTATGTAATATGTACTAAACTGATCTTCTGTGTATAAAGAGAATTGAAAATGAATCTTGATGTGAATGCAAGGGGAGAGGGAGCGGGAAAGGGGAGGGTAGCGGGGGGAGGGAAGTTGTGTGGGGGGAGCCATTGTAATCCATAAGCTGTACTTTGGAAATTTATATTCTTTAAATAAAAGCTTTATATAAAAAAAAGAAGAAGAATGGTCATCAGATTATCTTTGACAGTGATATGTAATAGGGATCTGAATGAAAACTTAAAAACTTCTAAATCTTTTAGAAGTTCTCTCTAATGGTGAAAATGGACTTTGTTCATCTCATTTATTTATGAGCTGCTTTGGGAAAGATTCAGAAATAGTGAAACCATTGAGGCAAGAACATGGCTTGGGTGCTTTAATTTAATTTGGTTTTCTTCAGAACATTGGATCCCTTTTGGCTGAAATTCATATAAACATGAGCTATGTTTGATATTTTTGCCTCTGAAATCCCTAGGTATTTTTAAGGTGAAGCATAGACGGTGACAATTCTATTTCTTGCCCATGATAAGACAAATTCAAATTTACCACTTAATTAATGACATCTAGATTTGAAGTCTTGGTTTCAAAGAGTTTGAAATTCAAAACAACCACATTGATGTCAGGGTACATATGAGTTACACTAATACAAACAGAGAAAAGTTGAATCTGAAGGTCTTAAACTAATGAATGTTTGACATAAGCCTAAGGCACAATATAAATATTACAGAATCCCAGTTCATTCTCAAGGCATATATGCACAGATATAATCTAGACTGCATCACAAGAGTCAAAACTATAATCCTCTACTTTTATGCCTTCCTCTTTCCTTCTGTAGCTTCTGAGAGCAATGAAGTAGGTTCTGGCCAATAATGCTCCAATACGCTGACTCATCCATTCCAGTATGTCTATTGAAGACTTATCAGTTTTGAATATTTAGGTATGACCAACTGTAAGAGTCAATGTGTCAGGGACTATGCTTATATCTAAAGATAAACATGAGTACAAATAGAATTCCAGTCTTGAGTTGGTTTATGTATCTCTAAGGTGTAAAATAACATCTACAATAGTTAAAATAAAAATAGGATAATGTGACGACTTTTATTATGCGAGAGAGTTTGTTGCCAGCACTAGTGTAGCTCAGAGAGGAGAGTGTTCTGCTCAGCATGCAAACACTAAGGTTGGATATCCAGAGAGGCTTATACTTGAACTGACTCTTGAAGAATAATGAGAAACAGTTTAGATAGATAAAAGTGATATTGCAGATATTAGCCAAGGGAATATTGCAAAGGCACAGAGATGATACACTACATCATTAGAAACTAAAAGTGTGCTCACAATACCATCATCTGACCAGTACCAAATCAAGACAAATGAATATCACATGTAACACATGAATGTACCCTAACTTTTGTGGAAAGATATTTAATTACTTTAAGCAGATTGTCTTCATAGTATAAGGTTGCCCACATTTGGTAACGGTGGTCCTGTTTTTTAACTGTAATCCTTATAAAATGTGTAGAGTGATATATAATTGTGGATTTTTTATATTTCCTTATTAAGTGATGTTGTCATTTTTCATGTTCTTATTTGACATTTTTTCTGTAAAGTGTCCATTTTAAGAATTTTCCTCTTATTGAGCAGTAGAAATTCTTTATATATTCTAGATACATTTCCTTATCTATTATACATGTAGCAAAAATGCTCTCTGACTGGTGCATTCTCATGTTTGTACTAAGCTTTCTTTAGAGCAAATGTTTTTGATTCTAAGATAGTGCTATATGTATGTAATCTAAGAACATGTTTATTAATTCAAAGTCACAAATACTATGTTTACATTACATATATGGAATACCATGAAACAATACAGTATTTCCTTCAGGAAATTTTGCAGTTTGAGATTTTCTACCAAGATCTTTTTGGATAAATTTGGGTATGATGTGAAGTAAGTTTCAATGTACAGATCCAAACAGATATAAAATTTTTGCAGCATTGTTTGTGGCAAAAATATTAAATGACATTGAAACATTCATCTAAACTCAATTGGCCAAAGATATATGGAACTTTTCCTGAACTCATTATTCCATTCTGTTGATCTTATGTCTATCTTTTGTCAATTTCAAACTATCTTGACTGTTATAGTTTTCATAAATTGTTCTTTAGAGGCCAAGGTTGTGGTGTAGTGGGTAAACCTCCACCTGCAACACTAGCATCATATATGGACAACAGTACATGCCCCAGCTCCTCCACTTCCTATCCAGCTCCCTGCTAATGAACTGGAAAAACAGCAGATGACCTACGTGCCTGGATCCCCAGTTACCCACATGGGAGACCCAGATGAAGCTCCTGGCCTTTGCGTTTACATGAGGAGTGAACCAGCAAATGGAAGGCCACTGAATCTCCCACTCTTTATCTCTTTCAAATAAAAAGAAATGAGTAACTTTTTTGAAAAGTTGCTCTTCGTGTTCTAAATGTCTTGCACTTTTTAACAAAAATTAAGAATCAGTTTGTTATGCTCCTCCAAAAAGCCTGCTAACATTTATTACTATCTATAGCTTAATTGAGGGTAGATTGGTGTCGTCAAATCCTTGAATGTGGATCATGAATCCATTTATCTAGGTATTTCCCTATTTCTTGCCACAATGATTTGCAATGTATGATGTACATTCCTTAGATGCTTTTGTTAAATCTCTCATTATCATTACATTGAAACTGAATGTATAATTTAATTTTTTCTTTTTTGTCTTACTAAATAAAAGTGCTATTGATTTTCCTACAATGGCCTTTGTTACTGAACTCTCCTGAGATAACATTAATCATAATCATAGTCACTTTTGTATATTCTTTGGGATTTTCTAAGTGAATAATTATATTATCTGACATTAAATATATTTTTACTTCTCCCTTTCCGATTTGCGTTTCTTTTCTTTTCTTGTCTTGTGGCAAAGATCTCCAGTTTAATCTTCAAGTGATATATCAAATCAAGTATCTTTGCCTTATAAATGCTCTTTTATGTTGAGTAAACTATTTTGGAATTTATGGTAGAGCAGGTATTGGTGACAAATGATCTTCTTATTTGCCTAATTGTTTTAATTTTAAGATTTATTCTTTAAAGACATATTTTCTAGATATAGAATTCTGTTAGCAGTTTACATCTCCAAACTCTTTAAAACTGTTCCGCGCAGCTTCCTTTAACTTCCTTGTTTTCTAATGTCAAATAACTGGAGTATTAAGTCACCCTGTCTGTATTATATAATCTGCCTATTTTCTCTGATTCCTTCAAAAGTGTTATGCAGTTAATTTCAGGTTTTCAGGCACTTGATTATGCTTCCTCTAGTTTTATTTAAATTATGCCTGTTTTAAGTTTCTGAAGATCTTAAATATGTATACTTCTGTCCTTAAAAACATGGAAAGTGTTCAACTGCTATTTCTTAGATAATTTCTTAACATCTTATCCTCTCTGTTATGGTTTGGTATTAGTCTGAGTGACCCCTCAGAGTCTTATATTACCCCCAGAGCCTTCTATTGATGGTAAATGGAGTAATGTTAATGTTTACTGTGTTAAGCGTGGAAACTAATGCAGTTTGGTGTCTGAATGTAGAACTTTTAGGAAGTGATTATACTGGTTAAGTTGTTAAGGTAGAGGCCCCATGATCAAGTAGTGGTGGCTTTATAAGCAGAGACCACAAAGACAGAAGCAATGATTGAGCTTCGTGTCTCTGTTTCCAGGCTCAGCGAGTGATCCTTCCTCTGAGCATTCTCTGCTGTTGCTATCTTCCAGTTTCACCAGATGTCTGAACCAAGAGGGGCTTCTGGATCTTGGACTGTGAATCTGCAAAACTGTGAGCCACAATGAGTTTCCTTTCTTCATAGTTGTCTGTCATAGATATTTTTGTAGTGATGAAAAGCTAACTAAGGCCAGCACTGTGGTTCACGTGACTAATCCACTTGTGGCGCCGGCACCCCAGGTTCTAGTCCTGGTTGGGACACCAGATTCTGTCCTGGTTGCTCCTCTTCCAGTCCAGCTCTCTGCTGTGGTCTAGGAAGGCAGTGGAGGATGGCTCAAGTGCTTGGGCCCTGCACCCGCATGGGAGACCAGGAGGAAGCACCTGGCTCCTGGCTTCGGATTGGCACAGCCTGCCAGCTGCATCGCACCACCAGTCCGTAGCGGCCATTTGGGGGGTGAACCAACGGAAGGAAGACCTTTTTCTCTGTCTCTCTCTCTCACTATCTAACTTGCCTGTCAAAATAAATAAATAAATAAATAAAAGATGGCGCCACAGCTCAATAGGTTAATTCTCCACCTGCAGCGCCAGCACCCCGGGTTTTATTCCCAGTCAGGGCGCTGGTTCTGTCCCGGTTGCCCCTCTTCCAGTCCAGCTCTCTGCTGTGGCCCAGGAAGGCAATGGAGGATGGCCCAAGTGCTTGGGTCCTGCACCTGCATGGAAGACCAGGAGAAGCACATGACTCCTGGCTTCAGATCAGCGTGGTGCACTGGCTGCAGCGGTCATTGGGGGGTGAACCAATGGAAAAGGAAAACCTTTTTCTCTCTGTCTTTCTCTCTCTCACTGTCCGCTCTGCCTGTCAAAAAAAAAAATAAAAGTAAGACAGTCAGCATCATCTCTATTATAAAATTGTTAGTTTTCCTATTGTGATTAATAAGTATTTTGTGGGGATATACTATAAGCCTATGTAAATATCTTGCATCTCCTATACTCTCACCCACCAAATTTAGCATTTTGTTGATTCTTGCTAGCAAGAAATAGTACTGAGATATTATCCTAATTGTGATTTTCTTTGTCCATTATTTTTCTACTTTATAAACAGATACTTTGCTATAAAGAAGAACCTTCCTTTATCTGTAATTTTCTTTTATATTTTAAATATTTATGTATCAACATATATTCATCTATGTCTTCTTGTATGTGTTTTAATCCTTTACTATCTCAGAGTAGACGGTGAGAAAACATAATTAGTTTCTTTCTAGCACTCATTTTGCTCTTTCTCTTCTCCAACTCTGAAAAAAAAACTGTTTACCCAAAGAATATTTATTTTGTTTGGTTTAGTTTTCTTAGTTGATATCTGATAGTTAGACATCAAGCCATTTGCACTAGGTGTCCTCCTGGATTTTGAGATACCATTGGCTAGAAAGTCCTCTCAACATGCAGTATCTATCTCTGTAAATTTCCAATCTGTTTTCTTGATTTATTGCCCTAACTTATTGCACTAGTTAGAACTTCCAGTACAATGTTGAAAAGAAGTTAAGTCATTTTTGCTTGTTTCTCATTTAGAGAGGTAGTGGTCAACTACAGTTAATCTTGACCCTCACCCCAATGGACATGCCAAACTGTAGAGACATTTTTAGTTGATAAAAATTCTAGAGAGAAGGGGCAAAGCAGGCAGTTAGTGGACAGAGTCCAAGGGTGCTACTCAGCATCATACAAAATATCACAATAAAGAATTATCTGACCAGAGAGATTACTAATGATGAATTTGGGAAACCCTATCTTAGGGGAAAAAAAAAAAAATCCTTTACTTGGACTGTGACGCTAACTGTATATCCATAATCCAAAGAATATTATATCATACCAAATTCCTACCCAGAGTTATCTAAAAGTAGTTAATAATTAACATGATCTTCTCCTAGTGTATAGGTTTTGTAAAGACAGTATCAGAGCTTCCAGTGTGGAAACAATAGGGGCTTGTATCCACTGCATTCTTTTTCAGTTGAAACTACCCAAACAATTTTAAAATATATCTGACAACCAAAAATAAAATTGATTACAGAAAATATCCAATATTCAAAATATTTGATCTAGTGTAAAAGATGTGGTTATGTTGAACTTAAAGAACCAGAGAGTAGCACTGTATGTGCCAGAGGCTAAGAGGAGGTGGGGACTATGGAACAGGAAGATATGACAAAGGGTAAAAACATTTCAGTTAGGATAAATATTTTCTGGAGATTTTTTTCATGTCAGTAAAAAAAGAGATGATTAATATATTCAAGAAAATATAATAAAAGATGTTCATTGAAATGAAGAACTTCCAAGAGAATTGAAATAGTATTGAAATCCAATGAAAAATTTGGGAATTAAGTCATAGGAATTCTAAAAGTTTATGTTAGCCAAAGTAAAATATAATAATATTATGCTGAAAACAGTTATATTGATGGAATTGTATCTCTGAACTATATTGAATCTGTTAAAACTAATTAAAATTTTTAAAAATAAAATTATGACTTAAAAGAGAAATTATCTGAAGAATAGATTTTTTGAATGAAAAATATGACACATGTAAGTCAAAAGAGAGAACTTAGAGTTCCAGAAGAACTGAGGAGAAACATGTAAACCTAAATATCTGCAGAGATAATTTCGAGTATAAGCCGAATAAGAATAAAATATTTAAGCCTCTTGTTACACTAGACAGGCACGTTCGGGACCATCTGTTCAAGCCCCTACTTGGGATGCCACAACCTGTCTCAGAGTGCCTGAGATCAAATCCCACCTCCATTTCCATCCAGCTTCCTTTTAATTCATCTAGAGGACAGCTGATAATGATCTAGCTACTCACATTTCTGCCAATAATGTGGGAAACACCAGTGAAGTTTGTGGCTCCTGACTGGCCTGGCCCAATCCAGGCTGTTCTGTGTATTTGGGGAGTGAACTGGTAGATGGAAGATTCTCTTGGTCTGTCTCTCTGTCTCTCTCTTTCATCTCTATCTCTCCCTTTCTTTCTCACACACTCTGACTTTTAAATAAATAAACATTTAAAAGTAATACACCCAACAAATCCATGTGTAACAGAACACTTAGCGACTGAGATACATGCACTAAGGGATCCTACCAAATGAGTAAACCAAGACAATGTAATTTGCCCTCAGATACAAGATGAGAACATGCAACACCAAAAATAGGGAAAAGAAAATCTCATAAACATATTCTGGCCTGTATTTATTTAGAAAATAATTGATGTAATAAATGGTATTAAAGCAAATCACTAAGGAATCAGGCACTATTAAGTAGTTTATACATGTCATATTAATGGCATTTTTTTGTGTAAAACAACATTAAATTATAAGAAAAGACAATGCAAAAATCCTAACAAAAGGAATATTTTTGTCTTTCTCATCTATAAATTATACTGGACTTATTTTCTGGACAGTTGAATTTAAGCAACTATTTTTATAAATGTCAAAATAGCACCATTGTTATATTTTATTCAAGATAATAGATACAACACAAGCTAACGGTTTCCTAAATTGTTTTCTGCTATTTAAGTTCCATCACATAAAAAGTCAAGCAAAAAAATAAATTTCAGTTTCATTAGCAAGAAGTTTCTTCATCTCCTTGGTTCCAACCAGAGGTTACTTTGGAATCCTATTCCTTGGTTGCAAGCAAAGAGCTTACTTTGAACTGTGATTTCTCCTGAAAAAACAAATAGAAATTCCACTGAGGAAATCTATGCTGTGACGTTTTGGCAATGCAATGCTCCCTCCTGCCCTTGACTCCACCTTTGTCTGGGAAATATAAGAAGTCCCCTCACAGCAGAACGTGTGAGAGAAGAAAGCTGAATGAATGAGGAAAATCTATAGCAGACAGCAAATGGTATTCACCGAGTTTCATGATAGGTGTCCACATTCACATTTGCTTCAATTTTGTAGAAAACTACTCAAGACAGTTATATCTACTAGTAAGTACTACTTTCTCAAAATTCCCTAAGCTCTCTTACTACTTTTCTTTCTGTTAACTAGAAATTACAAATAATGGGACTTAATATGTGCCCATTTTACATGTAATTGTTTGGAGTTTTTTATATCAAATGTTAGCTATAATGAAATTAAATCCTACCCTACTTTTTTTAAAAAATATTTGTTTATTTGAAAGTGAGCATTGCAGAGAGAGATGGATAGACAGAGGCAGAGAGAGAGAGGATGTGTGTGTAAGAGAGAGAAGAGATGATCAATCTGCTGTTTCAGGCCTCAAATGACTACATGCTTGGGGCTAGAACAGGCGAAGGCCAGGACCCAGGATATTCATCCTGGGTTTAATGTGGGTTGCAGGGACTTAAGTACTGGGCCATTTTTGATACTTTTCCAGGCCATTAGCAGGGAGCTGGATTGAAAGTGAACAGCTGAGACATGGACCAGAGCCCAAATGGGATGCCTGCATCATAGGTGGGAGTTTTACCTGCTACATCACAATGCCAGCCGCTCTGCCCTACTTTTAATCATCTATTAATAATGCATGACTAAGTTCATAAGCTCTTTCTTATTTCTGTTTACCACAAGTTTCTGTTATATGGGTAACACCAAGGGTATGCTGATACTTAACAAAAATTGATAATGATTTACAAGCTCAAATTCAGAGCTGAAAAAGAATATATGAATGACATGAATATGAGTCACAACAGAACAATCAGAAGCAAGTGAAGTAAACCAGCAGATGGAAGATTGATCTCTCTCTCTGTCTGTCTCTCTCTATATCTCCATCTCCATCTCCATCTCCATCTCCATCTCCATCTTATCTCTATCTCTATCTCTATCATCTCTCCCTCTGCCTCTGTAGACTCTGCCTTTCAGATAAATAAATATCTTTAAAGACCAATTACAATAGCAAGTAGGAAGATAATATACACAGTCCTGAACACGATTCTGTGAAAAAGGGTTTAGGGAGGGATGGTCTTAAGAGGTTAAATATAAGAGTTGATGCCTGAACTGAATTGTTATTATACAGCAGATACTAACAGTTTTTTAAAAAGTTTTACTTAAGGTAAACAGGTTTCCTGTATTTCACATATACAGATTTAGGAACACGGTGATACTTCCTACACCCCTACCCTTGTTCTCCTTCCTCTCTTAATCCTTCTCTTAATTTTTACAATGATCCACATTCAATTTTCTTTATACTCATAAAATTGTGGAGAGCATTTGACCTCACAATAACCTCAAAAATAAACTATTATTTTCATCTTATAAATATTAATATAGAGCTTCATTGAAGCTAAGAATCATGCCAATGTTTATACTGTTAGAAATGATAGAGCTATCTAATTCTAGAACCATTGCAGGCTCCAATAGGCTATAATTTCAGTCCTATTATTGCATTAATTATATTATGTATATATATATACATATATGTTATATAGTATAAACCTAGTTATTAAAAAGACATGCATATAATCATAATTTAAATGAGAAATATTGTAGTATATTACTAAATATAAAATGAAATTTGCCAAGAACTATGCACACATGCATACATGTATGTATAAATATATGTCATGAACTTGGATCTTGCCAAAGCGCTCTTTCTTTTACTATGATTTCTCCCACAATTTTCATATTTGTCTCTCACATCACATTTACCTGTCTTCTCTGGATCATTGTCACAAGGAAACAACATGTCACTCATCTTAATAAGAGTAAACTCTTCACCCCAATCCTCTCCTAGTCGTGGTTAATTTCATTGCTTCTTAAACAGAAAAAACACCAGGACAGAATCGGCTATTTTCCTTTTTTCTACATTGTCACTTCCAGGTTAGTTAATTCAAAATGTTTCTTTTCAATTTTAATGTGTGCTTTGAAATAGTAACAAAATACAAAAAAAAAGTGTTTAGTATCCTTTACTATAAGTCCACTTTATTTAAGATGTGTGTAAATAAATACGTTTTACATAGCCAGAACTTCTTTCAAATAAGTTTCAAAGCCATATATTTTGTTTTGTAAATAATAAATACCAAGAAACCAAACAATGGTGGGGAGAGGAGACTCAGTGATTTCAGAGGCTATAAAATGTTGTACCAAATGAAGTGTGTGGGAAACCGTAGATGTGTCTGCATGTGCCAGGTCAAGCAGTAGATGCAAGAATCAGGTAGAGTTCAGCGGCTAAAGAAACATTTCATTGTATACTAATAAACAGGTCAACAGACAGAAGAAAATTTCAACAAAAGACCTCATCCAACTTAATTAGTGCATCAGAATTAGATACTTTTGGACAATAGATTTGCTCTTGAAAAAAAAGAAAACGGAAATTGTCATTCAGCTCAGCTTCCTGTCAAGATGGAGTAACAAGGGCTAGATTTATTCTGGGACTTGAAAAAATGGAACAGGAAATGAAGCAGTCATAGTTAGGTTATCAGATGCCAGACAATGCAATACATTAAACAGAAAAAGTGAGTCCTGTTACTGTTCCTGGTTAGAGCCTGGATAAAAACTTCCAAATCGTGGTGCAGGGAATAGTAATCCAGACAGTCTTGTTGAGTGGAGAGATGAAAGTCCAAGGAGATCAAGGGGACAGAGGACTGAAAAGAAAGACTTGCACAGAAAGAACCTCAGGGCTATGCAGGAGGTCATCTTTGAATATTTGGCTGATGACTGATCAGTGTGTGAGGGGAAGGAAAAGACCTAAGGGCAGCCATAGGACCAGAAGAAACAATGTGTGGCAAACATGGAGCAGAGAAAGGTAGGTTTTCCAGAGCCAGAGTGAAAAGCTGATGACTAAGTTTGGTGCATGCATGATGGGCTTAATATTTAAAAATTACTCAGTGTAATTAATAATATAACAACTAGTAAAGGAATATCAAATAATAACATACATATATGTAAAGAACACATTTGTTAAAATACAACCTCCATTCCTAATAAAATCTCAGTAACTTAAAACAGAAAGGGATTTCTTCATGAAGAATAGTACCCCTCATAATGTCTTTATAGTCCAGATACTGACGCAAAATAGAAAAATCATGTGACCCGTTACAGGGAGGCCATAGACTTATTGGGTTGTATGGAATGAATTGGCTGGCTCTCTGTGATTGGCTGAAACTAAGCTGATTATAATTGCCTGAAATGTGGCTGTTTGTTATATTCCTAAATTAGGTTTGTTTGCTTACCAACTAAGTTAAATTGCAATTCCCTGTGTGGGAACAAAAGGTATGGAGTCAGTCTCAGTCAAATTTAAGTTAATTTTTTTAAAAAACTGCTTTAATCAAAATCCCATTATATTGTTGTTGTGCTATTTTTGGTAGGAAGTAATCATCTAATGCTGAAATGTATATGGAATTATACAATACCAAGCATAGCCTAAAATTACTTTAGAAAATTAGATAGAAATTGCCTTTTTTTATTTTTAGTCACATGTATGTAAAACTCACAATTAAAAAATTGTGTATAATGAAAATGTGTTATTATACATATATGTTGTGCACTGATAGCATTAATATACCACTCACCTCACATAATTACTATTTCTTTTTCTTTGGTGACAATATTTAAGATATTTCTTTGTGAACTTCAAATATACAGTGAAATCTCATTACCCATTGTTACTGTATTGTATATTAGATCCCCAGAACACATTCATCATATTTGTACAAGACTGTACATTTTGATCAACATCTCTCTATGCCTCCTAGTTTCCATTCCTCATAACTACCTTGTTACTCTCGACAAACTGGAAATTTTAAGTATTCTGGAAGAAAATATTGAGAAACCATTTCGAGATCTCAGCTTAGCCAAAAAGTTTTTACATGGCATAACAAATGTACTGTCCCTTAAAAAAAAAAAAAAAGTATGTTAGACATCTTTAAAATTCAAATTGTAAATTTTAAAATTTTGCTCTTCAATGGGCAATAATGATAATTAAAATTCCAAAGGACAAACTGTAAGAAAAATCAGAAATTTGATAAACAGATGTCAAATACTCCTGTGAAAAGATACTCAACAACATTAATCATTAAGAAGTGGAAATTAAACCACAAAGGAGTGAGAATTACATACTATTAGAATGAATACCCCTAAAAGTCTGACTATAATAAGTTGTCAGTGATGTGGGTGGACTAGAGTTCTGCTGTACTAGTGGTCGAAATGTAGAATAGTAGAACCACTTTGGAAAACAGATGATTTCTTAAAAATTTAATCATACAGCTATCACATGACCCATCCATTCTATACATGGCTATTTTTCCAATTGAAATGAAACATAGTTCATATTGTACACTGATAGTTTAGTAACTTGATTTGTAATCTCCAAAAACTGATTACGGGGTATCCTATCAACCAGTGAAAAGATAAATTGTGGTATATCCATCCCATGGAATATGCTGCCATTCCATTCCTATAGTCTTCTTTACCCATGAGTGATTACATGGGTTGTGCTATCAATAAATGCAACAGTATGGATGAATCTGAAAATAAGCTTTTTGTATAAAAGAAGCCAAACCAAAGATAAATAGATAATTTTATATTTTATGATCTTAGCCACATAAAAGTAAAAATGCAAACTAATTTTTGATAACAAAAAGCAAATCAATAATTGAGCGGTGTAGAGGGAATAAGGAGAAAGAAAGGGACAGGATTATCAACAGACATAAGGAAACCTATGAAGAGGATTAATATGTTCCTTTTCTTGGTGTAGTGCTGGTTACTGGGTGAATATATATGTCACAAGTTGGCAAATTTTACACTATCTATATTTGAATTTTATTATCTGCTAATTACACATGAGTAAATCTGATAAGAAAAATCAAAGTAGAATCCTTATATATCTTATTTCATCTTCACTCAGGCATGGCTCACAACATTGCTTTTTACAAAAAGCTTCATTTTATAAAAGTTAAATGATCATTACTATTTCATGATATAATTTTATAACAAGGAGATAACAGTTATCATTTTAGAAGGAATGTATGAAGTTATAAAAGCTGGAAAAAGAGGAGGAAAGCTTTTAAAATTGAGATTTGAATGGAACAGGAAAAAATAAAAATGTATTTTGTTACTTGAAAAATTATATCATTTTTTTTTTTAGTTGAAGGAAAAGATAGAATGAGGCAAGAGAGTTAAATAATTTAGGTACCCTACCTGAATGTGACAAAATCTTGTTCATCATTAAGTCATTAATTTTATCCTCTCTGTACAATGAAATTAAATCTGATATTCTATGATTTTTTTATTCTTACTCTAAAGCTATGATCTGTGACTCTTGCATAGAATTTACATTGGCCAGGAGCTCAAAAATAATCCCATGCACTTCTTATTGTTAACTGCTGAGTTACGTCTAAGCAGTTAAACCACATTGACATTTTATGTTGAGGAAAACAACTTATTGGCTCATTATAATGAATAACAGTCTCTCTTAAAAATTCCCTTCTAAAATAAAATACACATTACAAGAGAATGATAAATTTTAATTTCTCTAAATTATGACTAAAAATCTTTCACTGAGCAATATACTCTTCTCAACCCAGATTGGTCATATTAAAAATGCATTCATATATATGAAAGGCATATAATCGACATAAACTCATTATCACAAAGCATAAAAAATCTTGAAACAGATCACTTAACTGATAAATTTTAGAATATTGCTATTTAATAAAATGAAATGTGAAAGAATTCTGTTTCATTTAAAAGGACACATGGATAGGCAACTTAAATATCTTTTTTTCTTTGACTAGCAAATATATTTTGAATGTTAAAGAAAAATATGTTTGATGAAACTTGTTAAAACACAATTAGGAAGTCTTTATTCAAAACTGTTGTGGTTGGTATAGAGATTGCTGCAACAGAATTTTGCAGTGGGTCAGAGAGATTGGATACAGCTCTGAATATGATATGGGTAATTGTGAATTACGTCAAGGAGCAGCTTGGGGACCAGAGAACAGAATATAGCAAAAAAGGAATCAAAGTCAAGCATTACAGGGACTGTGGCTAAGGACACATAACACGATTCGTGCTGAGATAAGCCAAGATGATCAGACATCACTTAGTGGGTGGTGGAGGATGAAGAACTTGATCAGAGATCCAGGGTGTTTAGATATACATGGTGAAGGTTTCTTGGTAAAGTCAACCTTTGTTGAAGCTAGGAAGTGCACAGATGGGCCAAGGAGTCTGGCTAAATGTTGGCCAAGCAACTAAATCTTAGTCATGACCAAAGAATATTGTCATGACCAAGAGTATTGTGAAAGCAGGTGTGGAAAGAGATGAAATCAATCTGAGAGAAAGTGTCTAAAGCTTATCCCTTAGCAATAGAAACACTGTAAGGATGGTGTCCTTTAAAAATCATTTTAGAATAACAACTTTAATTTAGGAAATGAGTCATTAATATTATTTAAAATTTAATCTTTAAAATGAGGCTGCATTGAGCAGTAAAAAATTATTGCATGCAGGCTGCACAGTTTGCATTTAGGCAAATTTGGAAAAAATGAATGTTAGACTGTTCAACCACTTCCAAAAATCAGTGTGGAAGGGGGGCAAAGAAGAAGAGCATGGCAATTCTTGTGCATGGGTGGACAATTATAAGCGCAAAGAAATGTTTCAATGTTCCACTGTCCTTAGGGAAATCTCTGCTTCAGAATCCTCACTGCTTTTAAAAGAAAATTACTTCCTTTGAAAGAGAACACTTACAGAGACTTTCAAGACTGAACTGGCGTGAGTAGAAACCAGCTTCACTCTGTGGGTATTTACATAACACAACATAATAGAAAAATAAATATGGCAGACTACAAGGAGTGAAAGGAATTGAAAGATAAGGAACAGACAATAAGGACATAAAATGGTATAACAATTCAGTTATAAGCAATTCAGTCTTCCAGAAAGCTATTATCTACTGCTTCAGACAAATGTTGAAATGTAAATAATTCAACAATGAATATTTTATTTTACATATTCAACAGTTATCCCAAAGAAAGTTGTGTATTTCATAGATAAGTTTTTTTGTGTGTCAGTTGATTTAAATGGATGAGAATAGCAAATCAATTGATTAGCTTATATAAAGTCTACTAAATCTAGTTGGAATAATCATTCCCAAGAATTGACTCAATCAATTCTATGACTGCCTAAAGATATATTGTTACTATTCTGTTAATGATAATTTAAGATATTTTGGGGCTCCTTGGAATGTTTACCCAAAATTGGGATGAGGCAAGAATAAAATTCAAACTCAAACTAGGCAATTTTATTTTCATAGTTCTGGAAGAAATAATTTAGAAAATGAAGATTATGAATTAAAGTTGCATTTTTTGCATGTCTCTGAATTTTGAATATCAATATTTATCTTTTTCTTCTCTAATTATAAGCAATTATAGTTATGTTCTCTCTTTTTTAAAAGATTTATTTTTAGGAGCCAATGTTGTGGCATAGAAGGTTAACACGCAGCCTATGGTGCCAGCATCCCATATGGGCGCTGGTTCAAGTCCCTGCTGCTCCACTTCCCATCTAGCTCTCTTCTATGGCCTGAGAAAGCAGTGGAAGATGGCCCAAGACCTTGGGTCCCTGCCCCTGTGTGAGAGACCCAGAGGAAGCTCCTGGTTCCTGGTTTCAGAATGGTGCAGCTCCAGCCATTGCTGCCATCTGCTGAGTGAACCAGTGGATGGAAGCCCTCTCTTTCTCTCTCTCTCTCTCTCTCTCTCTCTCTCTCTCTCTCTCTCTATCTCTCTCTCTCTCTCTCTCTCTGCCTCTCCTTCTCTCTCTAACTCTGACTTTCAAATAAATAAATAAAAATTTCATGCAGGTTTCCCACAGGAGTGTTGGGGCCCAAGTACTTGGGCCATTCTCTTCTGCTTTGCCAGCCACCTTAACCAGGACCTGGATCTGAAGCAGAGCATCTGGGACCCAAACCATCACTGCTATGGGATACTGAGATAACAGGCAGCAGCTTAACCCACTGCTCAACACTGTGGCCCCTTGGAGTATTCTCCATAGTGGTATTCAATAAGGTTATTTGAGTTATCTACTGGATCAGAATAAATTATACAAAAAATAAAACCATAATAAATATAAACATTGGTATTTATATCTTAAACTGTTTGTTGCATTTCCAATATTATATTTTATTATATCCACTAATATAGATGTAAAAAGAAAACAAATGAAATAAGCCTACATATTGATCTACTTTTTCCTGACAATAAAGGGTCCTGGCACTTTTCACAACAATTACACTACCATTACCTCTGCATAACCCCCCAACACACACACATCCATGCATTTTCAGGTAATTTACCTTCTCTAATGCCAAATCCGTTTCTAGTGCTTTATAATTCCCCAATGAAGTGTCTAAACAGAGTTGCTCTTCTTGACAAATTTTAGAACATGTTTGCCATAGCTATCAGTCAGCAAAATGTTCATTGAGCATCTACCCACTATGTGTGATGGGCTGCCCCAATGCTTAAGGAAAATAGCATAGTATTTAAAAAGAACCGTTTATAGTGGTTACGTGTATTTTCTTCTTTTTTTCCAAGCAGTGTAACAGTATAGTCATATAGAAGGAAATTTTCTCACATTGACAGGTATGTTATCCAGCTATTTCACCTGTTTCAACTCCACCTCATATCCTGATTTTCTATTTTTCTTGCAAAAAAAATTCCTAGATATTTGAAGCAGATCACAGTGATAGTTGGTCCCACTGCAAGAAAAGATAATCCTTACTCTTATACTACTCAGTTTACTGCTTTACTCCATGAGCACCCAAAGCATGGGACAGCAAGGCTCCAAGTATATGTAGCTGTAATGGCAGAGTCAAACTGGAATATTCTTCTGAATACTGGCAAAGTCTACTTCAAATAGGTATAGCATACTATATAGTTACTTTTATACATGAAAACACTACTAAAGTTTTTAAAGTTAATACCTCTCAAGACTTACATACATGGGTACAGAAAAAATAATGTTGTCATATCATATATATATGTGCATTTATATAATAATAAACATATTCATACACATTCATTTTCTATGATGAGAAGAGGGAGAAAAAATAGCTCACAGAAATTTGAGGTAGACACATACTTTTTGTATCATTGCCTTAGACTATCAGAGAGTTGAGGGCCTTTTAAGTAAAAAACACTATCTGAAAGGTATTGCCTTTATTCTTTAAAAATATTCTAACATTATATTTCCAAACAACAGAAGCTGCCTAACAGAAACTAAAAGAAACACGTGCATGCCAAGATGTTTTAAGTGGACATGCCTAGGGAACAGCTTCTGCTCTCAGGTCAGGCCTTCGCGGAGTTAACCAAAGTGCACACTTCCTGTTGAGAAGGATGTACTGGCACTGTGGCTCAGAGGCTGATTAACCAGACCTGCTGTTGCTTGTGACATAGGCAAGGAGGCAGCCAGCAAGAATTAGCTGAGGTACTCAGCCCCTCCCCACAACCTCTCCTACTGCTCCCAAAACACCCCAGTGTGTGATGCAGCTGAAGTAACCCACGCTGCTATTTCCACAAAACTGAGGTCCAGAATTAGTGCCAGCAGAAAATGTATAATGTATTGTTGACTGTGCTCCATTAGTGACCTATAGCTAATTCTAATGTTATAATAAAATAACCATGGCTGACACTGCTATTCTCATCATGTCACTTCTTGGACTTACTAGAAGGGAAAGAAAATGGTCAGTACTCAAACCCTATCCCAAACACCACCCTCTATGGATAGTCAATTCCTGTTCTCTCTGGAGATTATATAAAAGGGAAACACTAAACCTGGTTAGGAGCAACTTACTCTTGAGCATGCCTGCTGTCCTGCTCAAGGGTGTACTTTTACAGGGCTTTTAATGACTCTTACTCCTCTGCTAACTTTTACCTATGTCTGGTTCTCACATTCTTTCTTGAATCAGAAAAAAGAAACTGAACTTGGCCATCTCTCTTGCAGCTCAATATAAGATGGGCTTGAGAACAAGCCAACTATTTGTCTTTCAGAATCCAGAGGATGGGAATTGTTGGCTAGATGGTAACATATAGCACAGAGTTGACTGTGTACTTACATCTCACAGGTGCATTCATTTGCTAAAGTTGTGGTAACAAAGTTCCACACAATGAGTGGCTTGAGATGATATGAACTTATGGTCTTGGCATCCTGGAACTTGAAGTTCAAGTTTAAGGTGTTGGCAAGCTCATCCACCCTCTGAGGCTGCTAGGGAAAAATAAATCCCAGGCATGTCTCTTAACCTTGGTAGCTCCTTGGTGTATGACCATGTGATTCTTCATTTGGCGTTATCTCTGCATCTGCATGTCTATGTACAAATTTCACCATTTCATAGGTACACCAGACAGATTTGAACCTACTCTCCTGAAGTATAATCTCATCTAAACTAATTACATCAGCAGTGACCCACTTCCAAAGAAAATCACATTCTGAGCCAGCAGGTGCTTGGATTGCAGCGTATGAAACGATGAAGGACATAGGGACATAGTTCATCCCACAATAAAATACAAATGTCTTCTTACAAGCAAAAATCATAGATAAAAATTAATATGATATCTTCCAGATGTTGGAGTATATCTGTAACTCTCAGATTGTTCATTAAAATCAAGTAGTGCTAAAGTCTATGCATGATAGGCAGACTGAAGACGAGTGATTGAGCTCTAATAAAGTTACATTGCTTAATCAGCCATAATTTAGATAAGCAATATGAATGACTCCAAAAGCTACTTCTGCATAATTTTCAAGATTCCAGTATTGTGTCAGTTAAGAAAAATTTGACCTTGAAATATGCTTTTATTGAAGACTGATGAAAAATATTTAATGGGGGAGTTATGTGATTTTTTTTAGGGAACACATAGAATAGATCTGAAATCGACTTAAAGTTATTGTTTTAGAAACCAAAGTGATATAGTGAACTGATTTTCACTTTATGTGATAATTTCCGGGCAAATATCTGTGAAACCAATTTTAGGAAAATGAAAAACAAGAAACCTCCCATTTATAAAAAACTAACAAACAATTATGAAAAGACTTCAAAGTTTACATCTGTGATATATATTTTGTTCCTGATCAATGCTAAAAGAAAATAGACAACTCGTTTTCAGTTTTATTATAACTATATATTTCTCCCTATTTCTTTAATTTCAGAATACTTAGTGAGCAAATTTATCAGTTCTGTAAATCAAGGAAGACCTTTTAAAAATATGTATGATTAAGAAAAAAATGTGATTAGATTTTCAATAAGCTTAAATTGAGACTCTCAATTCATTTTTATACAATAAGCATTTGTGCATTGCCAATTATGTGAAACACATTACAGAAATCACTATGGAAAGTGAAATGGAAAATTAGATCTGATCCCTGCCCATGAAAATGCTACAATCCACTTAGGTGAACTGAAACAATTAATTGAGATAGAAATTTACATATAGGCTCATTTTCTTTTTTTTAAAGATTTACTTATTTATTTGAAAGTCAGAGACAACGTTACACAGATAGAGGAGACAGAGTGAGAGAGAGGTATCTTCCATCCACTGGTTCACTCCCCAATTGCCACAATGGCTGGAGCAGCCAGAGCTGCATGGATCTGAAGCCAGGAGCCAGCAGCTAGGAGCTTCTTCCAGTTCTCTCACATGGGTGCAGGGGCCCAAGTTCTTAGGTCATCTTCCACTGCTTTCCCAAGCCAAAGCTGAGAGCTAGATCGGAAGTGGAGCAGCCGGACTTGAACCAGCGCCCATATGGGATGCCGACACTGTAGGCAGCAGCTTTACCCCTGAGGCTCTTTTTCTCTAGCATTAATTCTATGTGATACTAAACAATGCATAATTCTGACTATGTTACTAAAGAATTCTACAGTACCATAATTATAACAATGGAAAAATAGTATATTTAATGATGATTTAGACTTCTTGTATTCCAGATATTGTTCTAAATGTATACATTCTAAATGCAATTTTGTATGTGTGTGTATACTTTGATGACCTCATTTGATGACTTCATTGAAAAGGCAAATTATGGAGAACTTGCATGGGTTTCAATGTTTCTTAGAACCAAAATAATATTATGTTTTATTTCCATTGTCCATGAACTTTTTGAAGTCCTCTTATATATACTTATTTAACCTTACCAAAAATATTTTGATGTAGGATAAACTTATAACCCTCCTTGTATAGAAAACAAGAAACTGAGACAAAGAAAAGTTGTATGAGTATTTGTTGGCTGCTGAGGCTGCACAATTAGTAAGGGTTGAACCTATGTCTTCATTCCAGCTGGTCTGTTTCTCCCTTTTGATTTATCCTTTCCCTGAATCACCTCCCCACTTTAGAATCTCTGTAACCACTGACAAATTAATCTGGAGCTCACTAAATACATTAAAATATCCAAAATAATAAGTGCAGAAAGATCATTGTAGCCAACCCCAAAACTGTGAAAAATGTCTTTTAAATTGTGTGAGGATGTTGGGGAAAATATTAGATGCTGTGAATCTGGAGAGGAGAAGCTATTATGCTCTCCTTAACACACATCTCTTCACTAATGAAAAATCCTTCAGTGGGAGCAGGCATGGTGGCACACTGGGTTAAGCTACCACCTGTGATGCCACCAGCATCTCAAACTGGTGCACAGATTCAAGTCTGGCACCCTGCTGATATCAGAAATGACCTCCTAAAATGTATACGAAAATGTGGCCCTTAGAGTTCCCAGAAGTCCCATCTGGGGTGCCACATAAGCTATTGAAATTTGGGGTGCCATATGATATCACTATATACTTATTAGTAAATCCCCAATATTAATAAGCCCAAGAGGGTTCTTGCCTAATATTTAGAGATGAATTCTAAATACTAGCTTAAATAAACGAGTCAGCATGCTACATTTTAGGCTTTTATTTAGTTAGAAAAATACATAGAAGAGTGAGAACTTTATCTAAAAGAGAGAAGGGTAACTCTGGGTTCATACCAAGCACCAGGCACCAGCCACATGGAGGAGCATCTAGGCCAGGAAGCCTAGGGCAGGTGGCCCAAAGACCACGTGCCCTGCGGGCGCAGGGCTACAGCAAACCCCCTCTTGGCAAGAGGCCAGGGAAAAGAGAAGGGCGGACACATCATGTCCCAGCCTTTTAACCCACTCTCAAAGGGGAGTGGGTAATTAACCTGATTGGCTGGTGGGCGCCCAGGTGTGGTCAGGTAGGGCGTGAGGTCACACAGGGGCGTGGTAAAGGTGTGGTCTTCCAGCTCACCAACCTAATCGATTTTTAACCTGTATGCCTGCCTACTTCATTGCTTTTGATCCAGCTCTCTGCTAACACCCTGGGAAAGCCACAGAAGATGCCTCAAAAAATGGAGCCTGTGTTACCCACTTGGGAGCCCAGGATGGAGCTTCCGGCTCCTGACTTCAGCTTGGCCCACTTCTAGCCATTGTAGCAAGGAGATGGAAGGTCTCTTTCTCTGTGTCTCTCTCTTTTTCCATCTGTCACTCTTTCAAACAAATATATCGTTAAAAAAAATAATCAGACAAATGCCTCGTCCAATATAGGAAAAGTTGCTCAAGGAATGCTACTTATTTGGAATAATAAATCTCAGGGAATGGCCAGCTCACATGAAAAACAAAAGACATGCTTTTAAATACCAACTTCTTGCTGTAGAAAAAAGGAGGTATAGGGCTAAAGGAGAGATGCTCCCACACACCATGTCTACTTTCCAGGATCCATCCTCCCAATCTGGAGAAGAAAATGACTGGAGGAACTTGAACAAAGGGGTAAGGGAAAAAAACACCTTTCAGCTATTCAGTTTCAGGTGTGCGGAAAAAGGATGCCAAGAACCTGCCACACGGTGAGTCATTCCACCAACTTTTTTTTTCTGACTGAGGAAATGCAGATAATTGCAAAAGATTTGTTTAGAAATCAGTTTCCTTCAGATTTATAAATTGAAAGTGCTGATCATCCTGGCTTACTTCCACATCCCCTTTTCAGAAATGAGTAATAAGCATCATGGGGCACAAGCCAAAAATACATTTTTTTAAAATCAGGAAATGAATAAAACAAGCAAAGAACGACCCCCACTGTCATGATCAATTCTACCACATGCTCCCTAGTAACAGGGAAAACAAGTCTTAATTTGTGATTTTAAAATAGCATTACTACTCCCATATTATTGAGCAAAAGGAAGAGCAGTCCTTTCCAGACAGTAATCCAAAATAGACCCTTGTAACCCAGTTAATTATTATAAATGTGACTTGAGTGACACACCTTCATCTGCCTGAATTATCGGGAAGAATGCTGGCATACCTGTTTGCCTTGGGCAAGATCAGCAGCCCCAACTTCCCTGAATATCCATTTTCACTGGGACTTTCATTCTTAGGTCTCACTTCTCCAAATCTCTCATTGTCTACCTTATTTCTGCCTCTTTGTATTCAGCTAGAACAACAGGAAGATAGGGTAGGAAAAACTGAACATATCTTCAAATGCAATGATGAATACAAAGTAGATAAAAATCTTTAAACTTAAATAATTATAAACATATTTTGACAACACAAAGAAGAAATATTTGTTTTGATTTTTGCTTGTTTTAAAATTTTTGGTCCGCATTGATCTCTATATAAGGTGAAAATGTGGAGAGACAAATTCCTCTTTACAGTTGCTGAACTGTATTTAAAGTGTGTTATCATCTTAAAGTCTACAGACATGGTCAAGAAACAGCTTGATGAATTTACATAATTAAAAAGTAATGCTTTACTTTTGTTAACTGGTGATTCAAGATAGTGAACTAATAATTGACCTATTCACCTCTGTGATTTATACCAGGACCTTATTCTGAGATTTCTTGTCCCAGGGGAGTTTATCCACTCCATGATTTTCTAACAATAAGTGGCACCGACATTTCTTTGATAATTCTTCCAAAATCAAATTCATCCATGAGTCCTGCTATATTTCCCAAACTTACAATGAAGCTAAATCTCCAACTCATCTCAAGTCTCTCTGCCCATGTAACTCCCCTTCCACATCCATTGTGTAAGTCATAGTCAATCTTTTTTAATACTGCTTTCACCCTCTGCTTATCCTTCCTGAATTTATTTTCTCCCACTCATCCAACTTCAGGTCATTTGCATACCAGCAAATCAGACTGACATTCTCCTACTTACAAGCTTCTGAAAACTACCCTTTGAATTTAAAATTAAAAATTAACCCCATTTTCCCTACTGACCTGAGATAAACAGGCTTTTGTTTTATAGTCAAATAGTAAATAATGTAGGTTTGGCAGTCCTGACAGTTCTGTTAGTGGAGCATAAAAGTAACCATGGCACATATATAAGAACAAGGGAATAAACCTGCTCCAAGAAAACTTTATTAATGCACACTGAAGTTTAAATTAGATATAATGCTTCCAATATATATATTTAAAATATATAAAAACTATTCTTATTTCACAGCCATATAAAGTCAGGTTGTAGGCCAGATTTTGCCACTGGGCCATAGTTTGCCAACTCTACCTAAAATAACACTTCAGACCACTTTTCTGATCTCTCCTTATACCTCTTTTCCTCTAGGCCAGGGCTATGTCCTAGCCATACCAACGTTTCATCTCTGCGTTCATTCTTATCCTACCCTACAACATGGCTTCCTTTGTGGTATGAATGTCCTGTTATTTATCTTTTATTCCTCCACAAAAATATAACCTCTTCAGAATTTTGTTTTACTTTCCCTATGTAAACAAGAATTTTCACCATAAATATCTACTTTTCACAGCACACATAACTCTGTAAAATTATTTTACTAGTGCTAAGCATAAAATAGGCAGTAATAAAATAATGACTGAAATAAAATATTAATTCTCCAACCTGACATATAACATGATGTGAAGGAGAAAAAAAATGACTCTCTGGGGAGAAAAAATGAAATGGTGTGTTTTGCTAGATATAAATACAGAATGACTTGCTCACAACGTACACGAAGTTAAAATTTAAGGAAAAGGAAAGAAACATAAACATCCAGGTAAAGGGGGGAAATCACATCAAAAAGAAAAATCCAGCATTCCAGGTTGGTCTCACAATTTATTGCAACTTTGAAGATTAGTAAAAGTGCAGCTGTGTAACTTCTAGGATAAAGAAAGCATAACTACACATTGGAAAGGAGGAAGCCAGTTTATCCCTGTTTGCTGATGACATGATTATAAATATAAGGGAACCAGAAGATTCCACCAAGAAACTATGAGATATCACAAGAGAATTCAGCAAAGTTGCAGCTATAAAATCAACACACAAAAACAACAGCTTTATTAAACATTGGCAGTGTCATGGCTAAGAAAGACCTTGTAAGACAAGAGACATTCACAATAGCTACAAAAAAATTAAATACATTAGGATAAATTTACCCAAGGTTGTAAAAGATTTCTACAATGAAATTTACAAAACATTAAGGAAAGAAATATAAGACAACTCATACAAAAATGGAAAACTCTTTCATGGTCATGGGTTAGGCAAATTAATATCATGAAAATGCATGTACTACCCAAAATTATTTATAGATTCAATGTGATCCCAATCAAAATAATAAGGACATTCTTCTCAGATCTATAAAAGACAATCCTAAAATTTAGGTGGAAACACAAGAGACTCAAATAGCTAAGGCAATCTTAAACAACAAAAACAACTCTGGACACATGACAAAACCATATTTCAAAGCATACTACAGTGCAGTTATAATCAAAACAACCTGTTACTGGCACAAAATAGACATGTGGACCAATGGAACAGATTAGAAATCCTATACACAAATCCACACATCTGCAAGCAACTAATCTTTGACAAATGAGCTAAAACCACTCCCTGAAGAAAGGACAGTCTCTTGAACAAATTGAGTTTCTGCATGTGAAGTGTAAAACCAGATCCCTATCTCATACCCTATAAATAAAATCAACTCACAATGGATCAAGTATTTATACCCCAACCTGAAACTATCTAATTACTAGAAGAAAACACAGGAGAAATGCTGCAAGATATTGACTTAGGCAAAGACTTGAATAAGACCACAGAAGCAAGGCAATAAAAGCAAAAAATAGACAAATGGGATTACATCAAGCTAAGAAGTTTTTGCACAGAAAATGAAACATTAAATAAAGTGAAGAATAACTGACAGAAAAAAATTGATGAATCTGATGAAATATTAATATCCAAAATATATCAGGAGCTCAAGAAACTGAATGACAGAAGAAACAATCCAGTCAAGAAATGGGCAAAGGGTGTGAACAGACATTTTTTCAAAGGATGAAATACAAATGACAGGCAGATGAAAAATAATAGAATCACTAGCCATGAAATTTCACCTCACTCCAATTAGAATCACTATCATCCAAAAGTCAAACAACAACAAATTCTGGTGAAAATGTCAAGAAAAAGGCACACTAATACACAGTTGGTGGAAATCTAAACTGGTACAATCTTTTTAGAAGAGTATGGAACTTCCCAAGGAATCTAAAAATAGGTCTACCATATGATCCAGCTATCCCACACCTGGGAATATCTAAAGGATATTGAGTCAGCATGTGAAAGAGTTATCTGTATACCCATGTTTATATTAGTTCAATTAACAATAGCTATGATAGGAGTCAACCCAGATGTCAGTCAGCTGATTATTGAATAAACAAAATGTCATATATATACACACAAAGGGATAAATGGATGCAACTGAAAACTATTTGCTTAATGAAATAAGCCAGTCCTCAAAAGACAAATATTACATGTTTTCTCTGATTTGTGGTAGTTAATATATAGAGTACAAAAAAATAATCTTAATGCATATGAGTGAAATTTGAGTATTGTTTATATAGCCATTTCTAAATTCCTATTGAACATAGGTCTTTCTATTGTTAATTTGTTGACACCTTTATTTAGTGAAGCATTAAGCCTGTGATTATAAAGTTAATTAAAAGTAATTTATCACAAAAGTTAAAAAGAAAAAAATAGAAAAGAAGGAGGAGGGAAGTACCATTATATACTTAGAATTGTATCTATGAATTACCTGAAATCTAGTAGTATACAAATTTAATAAAATTCAAAAAATTAAAACACATATTACATTAGTATTTTCTTAGTTTTAAAGCATACATCTCTATAATATCTCAGTTCTTTAGAAGAAAACATCAGACTTTTATTAATTATAATATCATTTACCATCCCATGTTTTCAGGAATTATAAATTGGAAGCCAAGTAGACATCAGTATTGCAGGCTGTCATGATAATAGTAGAAGTTATCATTGCAGTGTTTCAGGTCTTTTGACTCACAGGAATTAGGAAGTCATGTTCTTCTAACATATTTCAATCTGTAACTTTTTTTGCTTTTTTAAACACAGCAAAACACACATCATGAAAACATGGAAATAAACCAAATTCTCACATTTTTTTTAACAAAAAGAAAAGAAAGTATAACTCAAGTAATCATTTAATGGTTTAAGGGCCTACAGGACTGCCATTCTTATGACAGTGTGAAGAGCTCTGTAGGACTTATACCTAATAACACAACTGGACTAATAAAAATTATATTAAATAAAAGCTTCTTAAGAGCAAGTAATTAATAAACACTTATTAATTAAATCTAAGACTATTAAAAGCCTGTGACATTTGAGCAATGACCTACTTACCTTCTGTCTGCTCAACATGATGGAAACCAATCTTGATGGGTGTGGGTAAGAAGGGGAGGATACCTGTGGATCTAGCTTCCAGTCAGGGCTTATAGTGTTTCTCCAAAATGGGCAAGCTGCTAGAATTTTTCATCAGCATGTTCCAGTTTGCAAAAATTAAATTCCAGAAGAAAGCAACTGAGTGGTTGGAGGATTCCTCCCACTAACTAGTGCCACTTGGTTGAAGGCTTTAAGCCAGGCAAAGCAGGTAAAAAATATACAAGTTACAATCACCCTTGCTTTAGCAGGCTCATAGAGCAGTTGTTCAGCTGTAGGAAGGAAAAATCGAAGTGATCCGAGGCTACCATCTCAGCCCAATGTCCAACTCATTAGGTGGAAGGTCACTTTGAGACAAATAAGCCACTGGCCTTGCCCTCAGCTCCCTAATAATACAAAACTACAATTTGCTACTGCACAAATATGACTCATTTTACATTTAAAAATTAAAGATATAGCTACCAATTTATAAACCCTAATTATGCTTGCACAGAGATAACAGAATATTTACTTGATTTTACTCCAAGTCTTACATATAGGGAGAAGAAGTTTTCATCAAAACAATTATGTAGTCTGAATTGTTTTATTTTACAATGCAGATGTATTGGATATTCAAATGTGCTTTTCTATTAATTCATTCTTATGGATAAAATAAATAATAGATGTTAGATCAGGAGGATATTAGGATTACATATCAGTGAGTTCAGTGGACATAGTGGGTTTACAATTATAGCAGAATCTCTCAGGGTGTTCCAGGGTGGTTTTGCCTATTGCCAGGTGATTATTATGATGAGGTAGTATCTGCCCACTTTTCATTTCCTCGCTTGAGCAAGGTGTCAAGCTTGATGGTCTCTTTGACACAGCTACCAGATACTCCATTGTGAAATAGCAGCTTTGGTTTGCTACAAACATCCTGTGCAGACTGAATCTTGGCATCACTTTGAGGAAAACATTTTTCCCCCTTCCCACCTGAAGTGAAAGCATGGCTCACTGATGTTTCAGGTAACCTGCCTGTTATGTATTCACTGGGCGGCTGCATCTGTTCAGCCTCAGCACCAGCTAAGCATAACTGAAAGCAAATATGGTCACTGCACTCAGAGTGAAGAATTCAAGGTTGTTCTTTTAGTTTTCAGTACTCTCGATGATGAATTCTGTTATAATCTTACTGAGTCTGGCTGTGTCAATGACTTAGACATTTGGTCTTCCAGTTGTAAAATTAGACTAGCAGATTAAAGAAACCCCTCTGGTGGGGAGGGGGTATCACGAAATTTGGAAACTAATTACAATCACTGTTTAAGCTGTCTGGCTCACTCATGGAAATACCCATGGTAGGAGTCTCTTCTGCCATCAGACCAAGTGGAGCAAAGCTACTGAATGAGCCTGCAGTATCTAGTCTGCTAGTCTTCCTGCCCAAATCCATCATCATACTAAGTATGGCAATGCATCCACCATCAGAGCCTGAGTGCAAAGAAAGGATGATATTTTTCAGAGGCAAAAGCTATCACCAAATGCTTCATTTGTAATTCCTGCCAATAGCTGACCAGATTGTCATGTCACAAAGGAGGCTATATGGCACAGAGTAGTAATGCCACTCACTCCCAGCAAATTAACCACACCAGGCCTTTGCATCTTTTAAAGGATATTTGCAGTACTTCATTGTTGTCAATGATTTTCAGGTCATGGTATTGCTATTAATTTGAGTTATATTTACTGAAATTACAGTGTTAAGGATTAAAACTGAAAAAAAAAATTTTTTTGACAGGCAGAGTGGACAGTGACAGAGAAAGACAGAGAGAAAGGTCTTCCTTTTTGCTGTTGGTTCACCCTCCAATGGATGCAGCCGGCGCACCGCACTTATCTGACGGCAGGAGCCAGGTGCTTCTCCTGATCTCCCATGGGGTGCAGGGCGCAAGCACTTGGGCCATCCTCCACTGCACTCCGGGGCCACAGCAGAGAGCTGGCCTGGAAGAGGGGCAACCGGGACAGAATCCGGCGCCCTGACTGGGACTAGAACCCGGTGTGCCGGCGCCACAAGGCGGAGGATTAGCCTGTTGATCCATGGCACCATCCCAAAACTGAAAAATTATTAAGCACAAAGTATATGCAAAGAAACACACTAGTAGCCAGCTGAGAACTAGTAGCTCCCAGAGAACTCCACAATAGGCTCTTGAGAAGACAAAAGTGAATAAGAGAAGCAATACTATAGTGTCATTGTGAAAAATGGTTTTGGGATTTTGAATCTCTTGAAAGGGGATCAGAAACACCAGAGTTTGCAGACCATACTTTGAAAACTACAGTGCTAGACCACAAAAGTTCTTCTAAAGGAGCCTCTTGTGAGAAGCAGATTTTGGTAAATTTTATTGAAATGGATATACATCTTTAGTCTGAATATTATTTATTTAAATTCTTAACTGTAAAAATGTTCACAAGTTGGTGTACCATATGGAGATACACTTATCATTTGGCAACATCTGCTCCATTGTCTATTTTTGGTCACCATTGTGTATATCTTGGCTCTTCAAATATATGTTTAACTATGTAATAGTATCTCATATCTCCATACTAAAAGCTTTTTGTAGATCCTGTATAATAAAAGCTTAACAAATTATGAAGCAATTTGTATACTGGGCCTTATTCTCTGGGGGCATCTAAGACCCATTGTAAATCTCATATTACAATTTTCTATAGAGATACACAAATGCTATAAACTATTTCTCTGAAGTAAAATTTAAAAATATATTGCTGGGGTTGGCACCTTGGCTCCCTTGGTTAATCCTCCGCCTGTGGCACTGGCATCCCATATGGGCACGAGGTTCTAGTTCCACTTGCTCCTCTTCCAGTCCAGCTCTCTGCTGTGGCCCAGGAAGGCAGTGGAGGATGGCCCAGGTCCTTGAGCCCCTGAACCCGCATGGGAGACCAGGAGGAAGCACCTGGCTCTAGGCTTCAGATCGGCACAGCAAGCTGGCCGTAGCGGCCATTTGGGGAGTGAACCAACAGAAGAAAGATCTTTCTCTCTGTCTGTTTCTCTCTCACTGTCTAACTTTGCCTGTCAAATAAAAAAAAAAAAAAAATTGATTCCTTTTCTTCTTGCTTACATTACTTTAACACCATTGACATCCCCCGAACTTTATGAAACAAAAACATCATGCAATATATGGTTTGCTGACTTTTGTGGAAAACTGATGATATCATTTTTTTAAAAGATTTATTTATGTGAAAGGCAGAGCTACAGAGGCAGAGGCAGAGGTGGAGAGAGATGGAGAAGTCTGCTGATTCACTCCCCAAAAGGCCACAACAGCCGGAGCAGTGCGGGACCCAATGATATCATTTTAATCTAATGATTTTAACACCTTTAATCAGATCTTAAAAACAGATTTAAGCCTGGGGCCAGCCCCGTGGCACTAGGGTAATCCTCTGCCTGCAGCTCAGGCATCCCGTATGGACTCTGGTTCTAGTCCCAATTGCTCCTCTTCCAGTTCAGCTCTCTGCTGTGGCCTGGGATAGCAATGGAAGATGACCCAAGTGCTTGGGACCCTGCACCCATGTGGAAGACCAGGAAGAAGCACCTGGCTCCTGGCTTTGGGTTGGCGCAGCTCCAGCCGTTACAGCCATGTAAGGAGTAAACCAATGGAAGGAAGGCCTCTTTCTCTGTCTCTCTCACTGTTTGTAACTCTGCCTGTCAAATAAATAAATAAAAATCTTTAAAAAATCAGATTTAAGCCTCAGTAGCAATAAACATACTCAATGATCAGATCCTTGATTCTAAAACCATCTCTTCAGTGGAATGAAACAGAGTTCCCTGGAGAAATTTCTGATTTTATGACTGGAGATTGGAATATACCTGATGAACCTAAAGGATCTTATAGTACTAAAAACTAAGCAAGTGCTCAAACACACACACATACACACACAGAGGCACACATGGATGGTAGTTAATAAAAGGAGCATACTGAAAAGAGTTCCCTTTAGCCAAGGGAAGAAGAACAAAATAAAAAGGTAGTATGAAATTATAATACAAGGTATAAAGTAAATATCACTGACTCTATACTCATGTAAAATCATTGCCTAAATAAGTAGATGGAGAATAGAAAAATCTTCCATGGAGAATTCCAAAAACTTTATGTACATAATCACCTCCACAAGAGAGTGGAATATAATTCTCTACTTCTCTTCTCAACTGCGGGCTTTCTTATAGTGATTTCCTCCTAAACTGTACAACACAGAAAGAAGAACTTGCAGTAACTCTATTGTGAAGGAACCTAGGAAACACTCCCTCAACCAGGCTGGCATCCACAGTGATGAATCATGTTGACATTGGATACCCTTGGTAGTATATGAGGAGAATTGCACTTTCCCTCCATGATCTTTCTTCTGCAAATCCATACAAATCTAAAAAGCCTCTGGGATCACAAGAAAAACAACACAAAAAGCCCAAATGAAAGACAATCTCTAAAACACTCAACTAGTGGCTCTCAAAACTGCCAGGCTGGGACAAGCATTTGGCACAGCAGTTAAATATCCACATAGGATGCCTACATCCCTTATCAAAGAGACTGCATCCAAGTCCCATTTCCATCCTCCAATACAGCTTCCTGCTAAGTCAGACCCCGGGAAACAGCAGGTGATGGTTCCACTACTGGGGTCCCTGACAACATGTGGAAAACCCAGACTGAGTTTTAGGGTCCTATTTTCAGCCTGACAAGGCCAAGCTGTTGCAAACATTTAGGGAATGAATTAGTAGATAGAACATTTCTGTCTGTATTTCTCTCTGATTTTCAGACATAAATAAAAAATTATAAAAAAAAAACCCACCAGATTATCAAAAGCAAGGATAGCCTGAGAACGTGTCACAGTATACAGAAATCTAAGAATACATGATAATTAAAGTAAAATAACATCTTTCAGGAGACTCCAGAAGAGAAAAGTAAAAGACTAAGGAAAACTAAATGAAATGTTGTCTTAGGTAATAATAACGTAGCAACACTGGTTTATTATTTGTGGCAAACATACCATACCAATGTAATAGTTGGGAACTTGGGGAGAGGAGTGTATGGGAACACTTTCATTTTCACAATTCCAATATAAATCTAAAAGTATTCTAAAATAGTCTGCCCAATTTCAATATTTTTATTTTCTTTATTATTGACTGATTCAATGCATTTTCTCTGTAGTTATTTATTATAATTAACTGCCTTTATAAAATGCCTTGATGCCCTCAAAGGGCATTAAATGTATGACTCAAGAAAAACAAACTCAAAAATATTAACATTTGTTCCTCTGAAAAATTATATATAGGGCTCTTTGTAAAGGTCACATAGTGCTTGAGTTTATAACTTCTTTTCTATGAATCTAATTTTTAATTCTTATGCTTTATAACTTCTGTGTGGCATAATCTTACTTTTGTATGCACAAAATAACATGTGCGGGCTACTGTGCAGTGGATGGAAGCAAGTCCCTCTCTATTCATCCTTTTGTAAAGCAAAAAGCATACAAGGTATTTGGCTGAGACCCAGGTCTTGTCTTTCCATTTCCACTTCGCCTTAGTTTTATTTATGAGTTGCCAGGCTTTACATATTTTTCATTCAAAGTGAACTCTGCTTTTTATTTATTCTTAGGAATCAAAGAGGGCAAACACCAACAATTTCTGTCCATTGAAAATGGAGCTTTAAGGTGAGGAGCATATCTTTTCAGCTAGGCACATTCTAAATTTGAGTGAATTCCAACAAACAGCTTAAGTGTCTCACAAAAATTCCTGCTGGAGGAACTCCTACGTTGACATTAGAGTTATGGATTAAAAATAGTATCATCATAACAATGATATCTTGTATGTAGAATTTTTATAAAAGTTAAATGTAATAATTTCCATGAGGCACTTGTAATGTTGATGGCTCGTAGTTAGGTACAGCTATTATAGCATGCAGATGTTTTAGTAAATTCTGTTTCTTTCTGGACCTACATACATTATATATACAAACCAGCCCAATGCCCATTCTCATCAAAAATAAATAAATAAAAACACAAAAATATGAAACTGAACGTTTCATGAGATGGTATTCCTAGTCCCTGTCTTCCTTCCAAAATGAGCAATTGAGAAAACAAGTCTCCAATAAACAGATTTTTAGTTACTACAATAAATGTTTAAGCAAAAGAAAAAGTTAACTTTGGGAAAATGTATTATTTCTTTGCATTATTCTTTCTTTTCAATTAGTTAGTTTATTATGTGGCTACCATGTATCTGACATTTTTGTGTTTGGTGCTGGTAATTCAATTTATTTATTTTATTTTTTAAAGATTTATTCTTCATTTATTTGAAAGAGTTACAGAGAGAGAGAGAGAGAGAGAGAATCTTTCATCTCTAGTTGACCCCTAGAAAAGTCACAAAGGCCCCAAGTGGACCAGCCTGAAGCCAGGAGCCTGGAACTCCCTTCAGGTCTGCCAAGTACGTGGCAGGGCCCAAATCACTTAGGCCATCCTCCACTTCTTTCTGAGATGCATTAGCAGGGAGCTGGATCATAGGTGGAGCAGCTGGGACTTGAATATGTGCTTTTGTAGGATCCCAGTATTGCAGGTGGCAGTTTAGCCACTGTGTCACAATGCAGCCCCTCTTTGGTTTATTCTTGCCAATATCAAAAACCATGCATGGTTAGTTTTCAGTGACTGCATGAGCACATAGATATTTGAATCTGGAGTTAAAAACAGAATGTAAGGTAAATGTAAACTGAGCAGTTGTATAGTGTGGCAGATGAATCAGTAAAATTAACCAAGGAATATAGAACGTTACCTAGGAAAATAATCATTGAAGAAGAAAAAAAATAAGGGATAAATCCTTCAGAAACTTAAATTTCTAAAGTTTGTGTAGAGGAAAGCAAAGGAGAAGCCAGCAATGTTTAAACCAAATGAATGTGGGGAAATGAAAGTCAAGGAAAGAGCTTGTTTCAAGGGGAAAGTGATTGACTGCATTGGGCATGGCTGAGAAGGAAAGCAACTGACAATGCCTTTAAAGTAGGCTTATGGGGCCAATGTTGCAGCGTGGCAGGTAAAGTGGCCACAGGCAACACTATCATCCCATATGTGTGCCCCAGATGCTCCACTTGAGATCCAGCTCTCTGCTAGTGGCCTGGGAAAAGCAATGGAAGATGCCCAAAGTGATTGGGCCCCTGCAACCAATGGGGAAGGCCTAGATAAAGCTCTTTGTTTCTGGATTTGGTGTGGTCCAGCTCTGGCAATTGCAGTCATCTGGGATGTGAACCAGTGGATGGAAGATTTTCTCTCTCGCGCTCTCTCCCCGCTCCCTCTCACTCTTTCTTTCCTTCTCCTTCTCCCTCTCCCTCTGTCTTTTTTCTCTGTCTTGCTCTCTCTCTGTAACTCTGACTTTCTAACAAATATGTAAGTTTTAGAAAAGAAAGTTGGCTTATTTTTAAAACATATTCACAGGAATCTTCTTTACTCTAGTAAGAATAGTATTGATGAAATAGTAGAATAGAATCTAATATCTAATTTAGGATTAATGACTGGGATTGGGGCCCATGAACATAGGCTGGAATCAGGAGTCAAGCTGCAACCAGGAGCTGGAGCTGAAGATCAAACTCAGATACTCGAATGTGGAATTCACAGTTCTGAAACAGTAGACTAAATATCCAATTATACTTTTGATTGACTTGATTCCAGCTTAATTCTCATATACAAATTTATCAAAGCCAATTTCTCCAATTTACTTTATAATTATTAAGTTTTGGTGAAGTTTATAGGACAAGATAGACAACTATTTTATCAAAATTTACTTTCTTTGAATCCTTTTTTTCCCCAAGATATGCATTTTGGCTTAGGCCAGTTAGCTACAATTGATATAATCAATTTGCGATAGTTAACAGCATATATTTTCTTCATATAATACGTATGAAGAAGCATTTATTGTATATTTTATGAGAAACCATAAACCTTGATGTATCTGAATCTGAATTTGAAAAACGAAGGAGATACTTCTCTTCCTGTTTGACTTCTCCGTTTCCTCCACTTATACTTTTTCATTTGATTCCATATCATACGTATTCTAATTTGAATTATAAACATGGGGGTACAAGTCATTTTCATATGCTGATTTCATTTAATTTGGGTATAATCCCAAGAGTAAGATGGCTGGATCATATGGCAGATATATTTTCAGATTTCTGAGGAATTTCTATACTGTCTTCTCTTATGGTCATACTGTTTCCATTTCATCAATTGTGCATTAGATATCTTTTCCCCCATGTCCTCTCCAGCACTTGTCAAAATTAAAACCTCATTTGGTGTTTATTTGCATTTCCCTGATGGCTAGCGATTCTGAGCATTTTTTTTAATGTATACTTTTGTCATAGGTGTTTCTTCCTTTGAAAACTTCCTGTTCATGCCCTTTGCCCATTTCTTAAGTAGACTGTTTTGTTGTTGAGTTTCTTGAGCTCCTTATATAGGATATTAATTCTTTATCAAAAGCATCATTTGCAAATATTTTCTCTGATTCTGTCATGTTGTTGAGTGCTTACTGCTCAGAAACTTCTTAATTTGGTATAATCCTATTTGTCTATATTTTGTTTTTATTGTCTGTGCTTCTCAGGTCTTATTCAAGAAGTCTTTGCCTAAATTGATTTTTTGCAAAGTTTCTCCTGTGTATTCCTCAAGTAATTCGATGGTTTTAGGTCTAGATTTTGAACTTCGATCCATTGTGAGTTGATTTTTAAGGGTGTGAGGTAGAGTAGACACGTTGTGTCATATTTCTGCATGCAGAAATCCAATTTTCCCAACACCAAATTCAAGAGACTGTCCTTTCTTCAGGAAGAAATTTTAACTAGTTTGTCAAAAATTGCTTGGTTGTAGATGTATGGATTTGTATATGGGTTTTCTGTTCTGTCCCAATAGTCCACATGACTATTTTTTTTTTTTTTGCCAGAATCAGGCTGTTTTGATTATAACAGCCATGCACTATGTCTTGAAATCTGGTATTATGATATGTTCATTTTTGTTTTTGTTATTTAAGATTGATCTAGCCATTTGGGGTCTCTTGTGTTTCAATCTGATTTTAGGATTGTTTTTTCTAGATATGAGATGAAGGTCTTTGGTATTTGCATTGGGATCACATTGAATTTGTAAATTATTTTGAATAGTATGAGCATTTTGATGATGTTAATTCTTCCAATCTATGACTGTGGTGGAAGATTTTGCCTGTGTATGGATGTGTGTGTGTGTGTGTGTGTGTGTGTGTGTGTCTTCTATTTCTTTCGTTAATGTTTTATAAATTTCATTGTAGAACTCTTTCACAAACTTTTGTAAATTTATCCCAAAGTTTTTAAAGTAAATTTTTGTAGCTGTTATGATATTTATATTTTTAAAGATTTATTTATTTACGTGATAGGTAGAATTATAGGCAGAGAGAGAGAAAGAGAAAGAAAGATATTCCATCTGCTGGTTCACTCCCTAAATGGCTGCAATAGTCAGAGCTGGGCCAATCCAAAGCCAGGAAACAGAAGTTTCTTCCTGATCTCCCATGTAGGTTCAGGGCCCCAAGCACTTGGGCCACCTTCTACTGCTTTCCTTGGCCATCACCATTCATAGATGCAAAATAAAGAAGGAGGAGAAACATATGTTTGTGAGGAATATAATAAGATAAATGTTTATTTCTGAGTTTGTTATACTCATTCATTCAGCAAATATTTATTCAACTCCTGTTCTAATGTGGATGTCTAGCATACTATTATGTAAAGAAGTTAGGGTCCTGGATCACAGAAAATAGATTTTTACTAGAAATAGTAAATTCAGAGATATTTTTATACAGATAATAATAACTGAGGAGGATATATTGTCCCAAAGATCAATCTTTGGGGCATTCTAGCATGCTGAAGAACTGTTCAAAGAACTTCTTAAAAACAAAAATGAGATAAAACAATTTAAAATTATAAATTGAATTTTTATTCTAACAATTACTTAAAATATAAATTATGTATAAATAAGCATGTTTAATATATTTAATTAGTTTTATGTATTCACTTAATTGGTTTTTTAAAAGATTTATTTATTTTATTTGAAAGGAAGAGTCACAGAGAGGCAGAGGCAGAGAGTGAGAGAGAGATCTTCCATCCACTCATCCACTCTCCAAATAGCTGTAATGGCTGGAGCTGTGCTGATCTGAAGCCAGGAGCCTGGAGCTTCCTCTGGGTCCCCCTGAAGGTGTGGGGGAACCTGGGCCATCCTCCAGTGCTTTCACAGGCCACAGCAGAGAGCCAGGTCAGAAGTGGTGCAGCCAGAATTTGAACCTGCACCACATGGGGCGCTGCCACCACAAGGGCCATCTCACCCGCTGCATCACAGCACTGGCCCCTTAATTGGTTTTTATCCTAGGAAAAGTCTTGAAAGATAGAGAAAGGAGAGAGAGAGAGAGGGAGAGGGAGAGGGAGAGGGAGAGGGAGAGAGAGAGAGAGAGAGAGAGAGAGAGAGGCTGTAACTATATTGCCTTTATCAGTGATTCTCCTTCAGAAGTCATGTTCTATCACTTCTGAAATCTACTTAATACAATCACAGAGGCCTACCAGAGTGGGATAAAAAATATCGGAATAACCATTCGTGGAAAATATATTCTACCACATCAAATTTCACATAAACCTTCTAATTTTATTTGGAACATTTTTGGATAAAAGTGGCATCACCAATATGCTAAATATTTCTTTCAACAAATAATTTAATTTATTAATTTTTAAATACCTTGAAATAGTGTTTATACTTTTCACCATAAAAATATTTTACATCTATTTTAGGATAAATATCTCATTCTGTAGTGCTATTATAGGATGTGGTTTTCCTTTATGTTATTTTGTTATTTTATAATATTTACATATAACTGAATTTCTGATATTAGATTCATATACAGTGAAAATTGCAAACTATCATTGCTAAAATAGTCTGTATATTTTCTTTCCAATATTTTCATAGAGAAAATGGACATATTTTAAAAATTTAGTGTGGCCAGTTTTGACATTTACATGCCCATGTAAAGCAGTATCACAACAGAAGAGAATTTTCAGTAAAGCAGAAAATTCCTCTCTGCATCCATCCAGCAAATCCTGCGTACTGAAGTACTGTTATATTTTGATTTCTATTGTAATACATGACTTTTAATTCTTTAGAGCATAAAAAGAAAGTTATACAGTGTGACCTTTTTTTGTGCCTGGCTTATTTTTCTCCAAAAAAAATGTTCTTGTGTTTTGAATTAGAGTAGCAAACAATTAGCTAGTAAAAAGTAAAGAAAACTCTAAAACACATACAAAAGGCAGTTGCAAAGAGAAGCCACTGCCTTTAGAGCTGAAATAGAATGTCCAAGAATCACATTCCTCTTGGGCTGAGATAGACCTTGTTGGCAGGCACATGCTTGAGACTTACTGGATGACGGAAGGATGGTGCACCTGAACTTGCTTGAAATATACACAACAAAACGCTAGAATCTGATCTCTGAGATGCTGAGGAAAGCTATTCATGAGGAGGGATATCACTGGTGGTTCTCTGCCTCAGGATCACCCAAGGTGAGCTCTAAATGCAGGTATTTGCTTTTCCCTATAATGTCGTTCTGAAACTGAATAAAGTTTAAAGAAATACTCTAGCCAACCTGCTTTGTTGTTTTATATGTCAATGAATTTTACTTCATTCTTTCTCTTAAAATGACAATTACTAGACTTTCAGATAAAAACTGAAGAGTTTTTAAACAGCCTTAATTAATTCTCCAAAGTCATAATATATTAGCATCTGCTATCAACTTATAAATTAGTGATAATTGAAGTAAAGTAGAATAAAGATAAAAACTTGAAATTTACAAGGCTAGATTTCCTTTTTTTAAGGTTTATTTTATTTCTTTAAAAGGCAGAGAAAGGGAGGGAGGGAGGGAGAGACGGAGAGGTCCTCCATCTGCTGGTTCACTCCAAAAATGGTTGCAACAGCCAGGACAGGACCAGGCCAAAGCCGGAGCCAGGACTTTCTTCTGGGTCACCCACATAGCTGACAGGGGCCCAAGCACTGGCCATCTTCTTCTGCTTTTCCAGGCTATTAGCAGGGAGCTGGAATGGAAGTGGAGCAGCTAAGACTCCATCCATATGGGATGCCTTCATTGCAAGTGGTGGCTTAACTCTCTACCACATATACTGGCTCCTTAAAGGCTAGATTTCTATCCTTAATTCTGTAACTGACATTGTAAGTGAGGGTCCAGTATTGTGGCATACGATTAAGCTGATACCTACTATGCTGGCAACTCACATGGGCACTGGTTCATGCCCCTGATACTCTACCTCTGATCCAGCTCCCTGCTAATGGCGTGGGAAAAGCAGGGAAGGGTGGCACTGCCACTCACATAGGAGTCCCAGGTGAACCTCCTGGCTCCTAGACTCAGCCTTGCACAATTTTGGATTTTGTGGTCATTTTGGGAACAAAGCAGAGGATGGAAGACTGACTCTCTCTCTCTCTCTCTCTCTCTCTCTCTCTGTCTGTCTCCCCATTTCTTTCTGTCTTCCCCTTTCTCTTTGTAACTCTGTCTTTCAAATAAACAAGTAAGTCTTTAAATAAATAAATAAAACTATAAGTTAGTTTATATGAGGTACCATCTCTGGGCTTTAGACACACCATGGGTAAAAAAAATGAGTAGAATTAATTTATCATCAGGTCAGTTTCAGTTTCAGTGTTTCATGATATAGTTCAAGATGTTACTCTAAAAGTGTGCTCAAAAAGTTAATGGAAAATATGTACTATGAAAAAACTATGCTTGGAATGCAAAAATAGCAATTCATTTTTAACTCCACTTTCCTTTGAGATTTTGAAATAGCCTTTTCAAACAACATCAGGCAATTGATAGCTAATTTCTGTATTAGATTGTGTATCTAGAATCCCATGTAATATGACCTACACTGGTTTAGAAGCATTCCTGGTAGTCTTGAAACCACACCATGTCTTTGGTCAATTTCTACCTCAGGGAATAATTAATAAACAAAATTCATTGAAAGTAAACAATATTCTGTGATGTGAAACATGTTATAAAAGAAAGAAATGTCCTTGGGGCTCTGAATATGTGCATACTGATGCTTGTAGATCCTTTAAGGGGCTGTTCGCATGTTGACAAATCATTTACACTATCTAAGCCTTGATTTCCTCATCAATAAAATGGAAATCATACCACATATCATAACACTAAGCTGAAAATTAAAATGATCCATACACATCACATTTCGAAATGTGCATATGCCCCCTTTACTGCATTTTTACATCCTACTTCATCAAAGTAAAAGTGTTTTGTCACTTTCAAATTTTCACTCTTTTTCCAACTTGGTTTTTAGGAGTGTTTTATTTCTCCAAGATGCTCATTTTTCAATTGAAAGTGCAGAATATAATTTAATAAATCATCTCATCCCCAATAGCCTGTTTGCAGTTGCTGTGTACGTTTGGCACAACTGCACAGAGCTCTCCACTATAAATGTCACCTATGATAGATACTATTGGCTATCAGGCCACTGGCAGCTCTGGCCCATGGAGCAGGTCAGCAGGCAATTTTGCAGAGTGTCTGAGCAATCTACAGGAAGATCTTACTCAGCAGCAATACCGATTGCTTTTACTTAAAATTTAATTTGTATGATGAGTGCTTAAAGCAAGTTTTTACTCTTACCACCACGTCAATAGCTTCCAAGAAGAAACTGCAGAGGCGTAAACAAAAAGGAGATGAAGAGGCAGAAACTTAATAGGAACCAGACAGTGTGGATGCAAAAGGCCAATTTCTTTTTAACTTCTGTGGCTGTCTGAAACAGCCCATGTACAAGATTGACTAGGGCGGTGAATGTCTCATAGGTTCCTTTTTCTTTATCTTTTTCCTTTTAAAACTATGTTCTTCCTTAAAAGTGACAAAAATACTTTCTGTGATATTGGAAGCATAAGGAATACAGAACAAACATAACCAAGCTTAGAGACTCACTCAACTATTAAGTCTATAAATCAGAAGATCCTTTGAGTAATCTTCACAAGGAATGTTATGTACTGATTACTTAGAGCTTTGAAAGGTCTAATTGAGCAGTGTCAAATCATTAAGAGAACAACAACTGGAGCACCAGAAAAGGATAAAAGGAGTAATAATTGATTGAAACATAGGACAAGTTACTGAAGGTGAGTCGGTCAATGACAGCGTCTACCTTCTGATCTAGGCCATAATTTTATATGCGTGGTTCACAAGCACCATGTTTTAACAGTAAAGTCTATACAATGTATCCTTTTAAAATTTTATTATGCTAGTACAAGAATTAACCTGCATTTTAAAGGACTACAGTTAGGGGCCTGCATTGTGGCATAGCAGGTAAAGCCACTGCCTGCATTCCTGGCATCCCATGTGGGTGCCTGTTCGAGTCCTGGTGCTGCACTTTCTGATCCAGCTCTGTGCTCTGGCCTGGGAAGGCGATAGAAGATGGCCCAAGTGGATGGGCCCTTGCACCCATGTGGGAGATTCGGAGGAGTCTCCTGGCTCCTGGCTTCAGATTGATCGGTGTAGCTCCAGCTGTTGCGACCATCTGGGAAATGAACCAGCAGATGGAAGACTTCTTTCTCTTTTTCTCTGCCTCTGACTCTCTGTAACTCTGCCTTTCAAATAAATAATAAATCTTTAAAAAAATAATAAAGGACTACAAGCAACGCCTTTATTGTGCAGAGGTATAATATTTTGTCCATTTTCTCATTACCTTTCAAAGCAAGTGGAACGCTTCGTCTGTAATTTCAGTGTTAAAATGTAAATCAGGCAGATTCACATGAATTAAAATATTTTTAAAATTAATTTCCTAAGTCACTATAAATCATAGGATTCTGCTTTGATTCCTTGCATCCAATGTTTATATTTTGAAATTGAGTTTGCTTAATTAGCCTGTACACATACTCTTTATATCACAGTGTCTGAAATAGGGAGTGCTATTTGATGTCTTTGTTGAATTCATTAGTGATCTTAAGATACATTTCTGTAAAAAATGGTGAAATGTGTTTTGCCTTTAGCATGTAGGCAGAGTTATTTCATTCCTTTAAATAAGGATTTTATTATGTATGGTATTTATATTTACAGTTCAGTAAATAATATATGCTCTTTAAATTAAAATTCCTAATTTTTATTTAAGCTTTTTGTTTAAAAAAAGTATGCACTATGTTGGTTTTTTTTTTATTTGCTTTTTAAAATGTCTTGAAAAAATAGACCCCCAAAATATATTTTGAATATTGATGTAATCAATTAGGTAAAAAGTACCCCAATTAGAGTTCACTATTTTTAGTCACTGTTTTCTTATATACTGATTAGTTTATTTTTTTATTTTTGACAGGTAGAGTTAGAGAGAGAGCGAGAGCGAGAGCGAGAGAGAGAGACAGGTCTTCCTTCCATTGGTTCACCCCCCAAATGGCTGCTACGGCTGATGCGCTGCGCCGATTCAAAGCCAGGAGCCAGGTGCTATCTCCCAGTCTCCCACACGGGTGCAGGCACCCAAGCACTTGGGCCATCCTCCATTGCCTTTCCAGGCCACAGCAGAGAGCTGGACTGGAAGATGAGTAACCAGGACAGAACCGGCGCCCCGACTGGGACTAGAACCCGGAGTGCTGGGGCCACAGGCAGAGGATTAGCCTAGTGAGCAGCGGCACCAGCCAATTAGTTTCTATTATCCATCCTCAATATTGACTTCACAGTGCACATTCAAAATAATGCTAATTCTATTTTTACCATATGATATTACATGGCTATGCCAACTGCTTTCAAAAATTAGTATAATAAAACTTAGTTATGATTTTACAATCTATTTGATCTGATTCATGACTTAAAACACAATCATTACATTAGTTTTATATTACTATGTTAAAACTTTGATTAATTAGAGCAGATGTCTTGGTGTAGTGGGTTAAGGAGCCATTTGGGACTCCAGCAGCCCATACGGATCCCTTAGGATCAAGTGTTGCCTCTGCTTCTGATTTAGCTCCCTGCTAATGCACCTTGGAGGCATCAGATAATGGCTCGAATACTTGGGTACCTGTTATCCATGTGGGAGACCTGAGGCATGGATGGAATTCCTGGCTCCTGACTTGGATTTGGCCCAGACTCAGGTGTTGGGTGGGGGTGGCATTTGAGAGAGCAAACTTAAAGATGGAAAAATCTCTCTCAATCTGTGTGTGTGTGTGTGTGTGTGTGTGCGCGCATATGTGTGATCTCTCTCTCTTTCTCCCTTTCTCCCTCTTTCTTTCTTGATATGTGTCTCTATGTGTGCCTCCCTCTCTCCCCATTACTTTCCCTTCTAAATAAAAATTAAATCAATCTAAAAAAAACTTTGATTACTGATTATCTAAGGGGTCAAAGTATATTGATAACCCAAAAAACCATTCTCATTTTAATATCTTTTTAAAAGATCATCCTGAAATATAATCTAGTTATAGCTTTTGGCTATGTTTAAAATGAACTGAAAAACATCTATGTCTCCATTTTATAGTGCATTGGGTACTTTTTTCCCCCAAGATATCATTGATCCTGGTATGGAAAATACTGCAGTTACAGAAGTTAAGCTAATTAAATTGTATGAGTACTGACATTGAGAGTATGTTAAAAAAAATAGTTGTTACTGGTAGGAACAATCCTATTTGAAAAGGAGCCCTGAGGCCCCGTCTCTTGATTCAGTGGCAGGTTAGGATCCCCTAACAGTCCTGGTGAAATTTAGACTTCCACATTCATAAAAGTGGTATGGTGTGAGTGACTCGCTGTCCAAGGAGGCTACCACCCAGGCACAAGGAAAGCAGAAGTTGTTAAGCAAAGACCTAGAACACAACTGAGGCCTCCAAGAGAGTTATTAAGATAGTTAGCTCTGCTCCTTTTGCTCTGTGAAGCCTTCTGATGCTAAAGGAATCAAAATGTTTTCTGATTAGCACAGATCCACCACAATGTGATTCTGTAAATTCACCCGACTTTACCAAGATACCTTGTGTTTCTGAGAAGTAAAATAATAAATAATTACCTTTGTCTTTTATTATATTATTAGCCTGTAACAGACAGTAGAGAGGTATATTAATCAAGTTGTTTATTTTTCTTTCCATGAAGGTAAGTGGGTAGTCTAGGTGTAAAAGTGACTGAAATAAGGACGTTTTCACTGTATACTGCACAGACCTTTTATAGGCATCACCTGTGAGAATGACAAGGTAACTGATAAAATTTATCTTATATGATATTACGTGACTCTTAGTTTGCCTAGAAATATTGGAATATGGAATTTCTAGAGTATTATGAGAAATAATCTTGCTTTGACTAAGTAGATACATTAGTTTGTAGACAATATCTACTTAGATATTTATTTCTTTAACTAAACACAGTATAATGTTTATGAAATACATTTGATTAATTAATATGCACATATATCCTCAAACAGGGATTAAATTTTGAGTTCTTTCTCATGAGCCACATATATGGGACTTACTTTGTATGCTGTTCAGGAGCATCAAAAGCAGGATCATCCTAAAATAACAGATCATTCAGAAATGATTCAAGATGAATAAAAATGTAAATATGAATATATTACAAATTATAAAGCTCCCAATACATTTCTCAGTTGTATTTGTTGGAATTACTGTTCTTAGTTTTACAAATCAATGCAAGGATCATTTTGTGTACATAAAGGGGAGTAAAATGCATTCCCATTTGAATCATACTACTGCCACAAAGGGAAGAGGCGGAAAGGATGCCTCTGAAAAACATAGGCACAGGGTGCCCAAGTGTGTCAGGGAACCATGAATCAAATCTGTATCACAAATTGGGGAGAGAGGTCCCAAAAATCCATAAGAATGCTTGCTGTGAACTAGACATTCCTGTGCTCACTGAATGGCTAAGGTAAATGCTTATTGACAGCACCCATTACAGATCTTGACAGAATCTGAAAAAAATCAAAGAACACAATTTTAATTGAAATCTTAAAAGCTAAATGTAAAATTCAAGTATTTTTCAGGTCACATCCTCTTTATGAGCTTATATTTTCTGTATGTAGATATGTTCATCAATTCATGTCCATTTATAGGGTACAGAAAACTAATTCATGTTCGAACGATTTAGATTCCCCCAAACTTAGCATCTTCTCTTTTTTAACATATGAAACAAGGTAGTCTATGAATTATACATCTCGCTAATAATATGATAATCAGAATCACATAACTAAGCAGAATAGATATAGCTTGTCTCCAGCACAAGATATCACAGACCATTTGATTTTCTAGGACATTAGGGTTCTGTCTTATTTTCTCACTTTGTGGAGGTTTTTAATTAACCTTCCAGGATAGTAGGTTGAGCATTCTATCCCAAACTTCTCTGGAGCAGAGAACAGCCAGATGTTTAACTATCACACTATGGAATGCAGTTATATGGAGGTGTAATGGGAAGTTTCTACCATATCTATCTCATAGCATAGAGGCAATGAAAAAATTAATCATAGCAGTCATTTCCATCATTAATAGTATGTGCAACAAATGGACTAGGACAAATGACTTTTCAAATTGATGAATGTTATGTTTTTGTATTACATTTAAGTATTTGTGTTGCTGACTGAAAGTTTTTGGAAAATGGCAAAGATAGTGTTGACTTAAATAGATCAATAAATGGTAGATATTTGCATAACTGGCTTTGATAACATCATTTCTCAATCTATTCTTGCTTGCCAGATTTTCCTCCTCCCTTCTGCTAGTTACAGCTCTTTTCAAGCCCATAAACATGGAGAATCATCAGAACTTGGACTTTTGATCTTCGATACGTTTTCTCCACATTCTCTCCTCTCCTCGTTAAACAGTTTTCACCTCTCTGTGTACATAACTAGCATTTTTCTCATGTCTCCTATCCCTCAAATTCATTCTACCCATTAGATTATATTGATATCCTCCCCATCATTTCACATTCAGTGTATCCAAACTGAGCTCTTCAGTGTCTATTCAAAAGCTGTTATTTTCCCTGATATCTCTACTTTTCCATCAGCCACTCAAACCTGAAATAGCACATGTATTTTAGTATTCTAATTTTGTAATGAATTCTTTTGAAAACTTACATTCACAAAGTGTTTTGGGAACTGCCAAAATCCATTGTGCTTTCCCAATCTAAGCCAGAGTATGATTATTTTTACTTAATAAGTTGAATAATTCAATATTCCAAATAAGTCTCTCAACTGTTTAATGTACCCTTTAATCCCAGCCAAATTCAATGAGATACAGCTTTTGGATTATAGCAGTTCTTCCCCCTATACCTGCCCTCCCACCCCAAACTGTCCCATCTCCTACTCCCTCTCCCATCCCATTCTTCATTTGGATCCATTTTTAATTTTATACAGAATATCAACTCTATACTAAGTAAAGTTTTTAACAGTTTGCACCCATACAGACATGCAAAGTATAAAGTACTGTTTGAAGACAAGTTTTACTGTTAATTCTTATAGTACAACTCATTAAGGACAGAGGTCATACATGGAGAGTAAGTACACAGTGACTCCCATTGTTGATTTAAAAATTGACACTCTTATTTATGACATCAGTGATCACCCAAGGCTCTTGTCATGAGCTGCCAAGGCTATGGAAGCCTGTTGAGTTCACAAACTCTGACATTATTTAGACAAGGCCATAATCAAAATGAAAGTTCCCTCCTCCCTTCAGAGAAAGGTACCTTCTTCTTTGATGTCCCCTTCTTTCCACCTGGGATCTCACTCACAAAGATTCTTCATGTAGATAATTTTTTGCCACATTGTCTTGGATTTCCATGCCTGAAACGCTCTCATGGGCTTTTTAGCTAGATCTTAATGCCTTAAGGGCTGATTCTGAGGCCAGAGCCAGCACCAAAGTCTGGATGTTATCCACTACTCTCAGCCCTCTTTCTGGAAGTATGGTTCTTCGTTTGAACAAATATTTTTAGACCACAGGACATGAACAGCTTCCTTGGTGATTGGAGTAGACCAAGAGACAAATGTATGATTCTCCTTGTAACAAAACAAAAATAACAAAGGACAGGAAATTTTTATATTAATTAATAATTAATTTTATGTATTGAAGTCAGAGCAATGGAGTAAAATTGTGTGGGGAGCAAGAGACCTTCCACCTGTCACTCACTCTTCAAATGCCTGCAACAGCCAGGTTTAGACCAGGTGGAAGCCAGGAGTCAGGGACTCTGTCCAGGTCCTCTACATGAGCAAAAGAAACTCAAGCACTTGGGACATCACACAATGTCTCTCAGGGTGCACATTAGCAGGAATCTGGATCTAAAGTGGAGGCAGGACTCAATTTCAGGCATTCTGATTTAGGATCTGGGTAGCTCAAGCAGCAATTCAACCCACTGCACCACAGACCCACCTGGAATTAGTTTTATTTCTTATATCCTGTGATTAGATGTCTTTCTAATTAACAAATTATGAGTGTATTTACATTCTTTCATTTGAGAATTAAAAGACATTTGCTTAAATTTGATCTCTGCAAATTTATTAAAAATACATATAAATGTGATTGCATCATATTTTCTTATACGTATGTTTTCTCATTATTTTTAGAAGCATGATTTTTAAAATTAATGTAAGAGATTATATTTCATGTACTTTATAGATATAGTTCTATTCTCTTCCCCTTTCTATTTCCTCACTTCCTTGCTTTCATTTTTTCTCTTAAGTTTTGTGGTAATGTATTTTCAATTTACTTTATAATCACAGGTTTAATAGTCCACTAAATATAATTTATAACAAGTAAAAAGTAGAATGACCACTCTTCCACATGAATATAGACATGGGCTGTAAAAAAATCATCATACATCAACTTTGCTATTACACATTCAGGGTTTTTTATCTACCAAAATCTGAGAAAACATGATGTTTGTCCTTGAGGGTCTGGCTTATTTCACTAAGCATAATGGTCTTCAGTTGCATCCATTTTGTTGCAAAAGACAGGATTTCACTCATTTTATGATTATTATTCCATCTCATGTGTGTGTGTGAGAGAGAGACAGAGACAGAGAGACAGAGAGAGAGAGAGATTTTCTTTATCCAGTCATCAGTTGATGGGCATATGGGTCTATTCCATATCATAGCTGATTTCATTTCCATTAGTATATTCCCAGGAGTGGGAAGGCTGGATCATATCGTAGATCTATATTCAGATTTCTGCAGAATCTCTGTATTGTCTTCTCTACTGGTTGAACTAGTTTACATTCCTACCACCAGTGTATTAGGGTAACTTTTTTTCCACATCCTTGGCAGCATTTATTATTTTTTGATTTTGGGGTGATGCCCATTCTAAGTGAGGGGAGGTGAAACCTCACTGTGGTTTTTGTTTGTATTTCACTGATGAGTAGTGATCTTGAGCACTTTTTTACGTGCCTGTGGCCACTTGTATTTCTTTCTAGAAAAATGCCTGTTCATAACCTTTGCCCATTTCTTAACTGGATTGTTTGTTTTTATGTTGAGTTTCTTGAGCTCACTGTATATTCTGGATCTTAATCCTTTATCAGATACATAGTTTTCAAATGTTTGTACCATTTTATCAGTTGCCTCTTCACATTGTTGTATGTTCCCTTTGCTGTGCAGAGCTTCTTCGCTTGATGTAATCCCACATGTCTGTTTTTGCTTTTATTGTCTGTGCTTCTAGGGTCTTGTCCAAGAAGTCTTTTCCTATTCCAATATCTTTCAGAGGTTCTCCAATGTTTTTCTCTAGTAACTTGATGGTATCAGGTCATATATTTAGATCTGTAAGTTTATTTTTATTTAGGGTTTCAAGTAGGGATCTTGTTTCTTCTGAATATGGTGATCCAGTTTTCCCAACATCATTTGTTGAAGAGACTGTCCCTTTTCCAGGGAGTTATTTTAGCTGGTTTGGTGAATATGAACTCACTTTCAAAATTATACGGAAAGACACCAGTTTTGTACCATTATTGAGGCTAACGGTCAACTTTAGAGTCTTTTTTTATTGTTTTATAAGATTTTATTCCATATGCAAAAGTGATGTTTTTGAAGCTTTGATTTTAGTGTTGATTCTGTTGTACATAAGAAACATTTTTATTTGTTATATGTAATAAAAGAAAATTTGAGAACATCCTTGATATATTTTTGAGTTTAAAAGTACATTTGTGGGGTGGATGTTGTGGTGTGGACCTGGTAGTCCAGTAGGTTAAGCCAATGCTTATAACACCTATCCCATTTTGGAAAGCTTGTTTGATAACCAGCTCCTATGCTGTCAATCCAGCCTCCTGCTAATGCATCTGAGAGGCAGAAGACGATGGCTCAAGTATTTAGACCCTGGCCACATTCATGGAATACCTAGATGGAGGGGCTAGTGCTGTGGTACAATAGATTAATCCTCCGCCTGCGGTGCCAGCATCCCATATGAACGCCAGTTCTAGTCCTGGCTGCCTCTCTTCCAGTCCAGCTCTATGCTATGGCCTGGGAAAGCAGTAGAAGATGGCCCAAATTCTTGGGCCCCTGCACCCACGTGGGAGACCAGGAAGAAGCGCCTGGCTCCCGGCTTCAGATCAGCACAGCTCTGGCCATTGAGGCCATTAGAAGAGTGAACCTACGTAAGGAAGACCTTTTTCTGTCTCTGTCTCTCTCATTGTCTGTAACTCTAATTCTCAAATAAAATAATAAAATCTTAAAAAACAAAAAAGATCTAGATGGAATTCCAGGCCCCAACTTTTGTCTGGCCCTTCCTGACTGTTGCAGGCATTTGGAAAGTAAATCATGTATAGAAGACTCTCTCTCTCTCTCTCTCTCTCTCTCTTTCTCTCTTTCTTGCTCACTCTCTCTCTCTTTCTGTTGTTGTCTTCTCTTATTCTACCTTTCATGTATAAATAAACATTATTATAAATTATTATGTATTATTATAAAAATCAACATTAAAATATATTGGTTTTACTTTTTAAAAATTGTAAGTGCATTTATGTCAAAAAGACACATTCCTCCAAATTATTTTCTACTTAGTATTTATTTTTGTTTATGTGTATTTTATTTTACTTAAGAGACAGAGCAAAGATCTTCCATTGACTGTTTCACTCCCTAGATGCTGACAGTGTCAGGTCGTGCTGAAACCAGAAGCTGGAAACTCAGTCTGTCTTCTACATGAGTGACAGTGTCCCAAGTATGAGAGTCTCTTCTGCTGCCCACCAGGGCATGTGTTAACAAGAAACAGGATCAGAAGTGGAACAGGTGGAACTCCAGGAATGACAACATTGCATGTGGATGTCCTAGGTGGCAATGTAATTGTTGCTCTGAATGCCTGTCCCCTATTTTGTATTATTAAACAACTAATATTTCTAAGATATAGTATACATTTTATTATTACACGTTATTATTATTACACATATTATTACACCATTTCTCAGAGAGTGTCCTCTTCCCTATTTCATGGGAATCACTATGGCATTAGTCTTAGTAAAAATTCATGGATCATACCAAAAAATGTCTGAATGTTATATGTGGAAATGAAAATTAGGAAGTTATATATATTAGAATCAGTCCAATTGATTCCTTCGCATATTACAGTTTGAGGATAGTTGGTTTAGTCATTAAAAGCATGGCCTGAAGCGGCACTGTGGCATAGTGGGCTAAGCCTCTGCCTGCAGCACAGGCATCCCATATGGGTGCCAGTTCGAGGTCCACTGTTCCACTTCCAATCCAGCTCTCTGCTATGGCCTGGGAAAACAGTAGAAAATGGCCTATGTCCTTGGGCCCCTGCACCCATGTGGGAGACCCAGAAGAAGCTCCTGGCTCCTGTTTTTGGATCAGCTCAGCTTCAGCCATTGTGGCCATTTGAGGAGTTAACTAGTGGATGGAGACCTCTCTCCCTCTCCCTCTCCCTCTCCCTCTCCCTCTCCCTCTCCCTCTCCCTCTCCCTCTCCCTCTCCCTCTCTCTCTCTCTCTCTCTGCCTCTCCTTCTCTCTCTGTGTAACTCTGACTATCAAATAAATAAATATATCTTTTAAAAAAAGCATGGGCTATTTGAGTCACATCACAACTAGATTCAACACCCAGTCATTCAATTTATAAAGTGGTTGTGTTTATTGATCAACATATCCTGTTTATGCTTCAGTTTCCTTAGTTACACATGCCTTAGTAAAATGAGGAGAACAGTAGAATCTAGATTATATGTTTTATGAGGATTTTTGTAAGGATTAAGAAGGAGGCATAATGTGTTGCTGAACAGAGTTCTTAGTGGAGTTTGATACTTCTTAGGTCCTAAGATCCATGATAACTAACAAGAATACAATGATCAACAAAACATACTAATAGTTATTTTTTTAAAGCTTTTATTTAAAGAATATAAATTTCCAAAGTACAGCTTATGGATTACAATGGCTCCCCCCCCCCCAATAACTTCCCTCCCACCTGCAACCCTCTCCTTTCCCACTCCCTCTCCCCTTCCATTCACATCAAGATTCATTTTCAATTCTCTTTATATACAGAAGATCAGTTTAGTATATGTTACATAAAGATTTCAACAGTTTGCCCTCACTTAGCAACACAAAGTGAAAAATACTGTTAGAGTACTAGTTATAGTATAAATTCACAATGTATAGCACATTATGGACAGAGATCCTACATGATTTTTTTTTAAAAAATGATTAATTTTCTATGCAATTTCCAATTTAACACCAAAGTTTTTTTTTTTTATTTTCAATTATCTTTATTTACAGAAGATCGATTCAGTATATACTATGTAAAGATTTCATCAGTTTGCACCCACACAGAAACACAAAGTGTAAAAATACTGTTTCAGTGCTAGTTATAGCATTACTTCACATTGGACAACACATTAAGGACAGATCTCTCATGAGAAGTAAGTGCACAGTGACTCCTGATGTTGATTTAACAATTTGACACTCCTATTTATGGCGTCAGTAATCTCCCTAGGCTCTAGTCATGAGTTGCCAAGGCTATGGAAGCCTTTAGGGTTCACTGACTTCGATCTTATTCCAACAGGGTCATAGTCAAAGTGGAAGTTCTGTCCTCCCTTCAGAGAAAGGTACCTCCTTCTTTGATGGCCCCGTTCTTTCCACTGGGATCTCACTCGCAGAGATCTTTCATTTAGGTTTTCTTTTTTTTTTTTTCAGAGTGTCTTGGCTTTCCATGCCTAAAATATTCTCATGGGCTCTTGAGCCAGATCCGAATGCCTTAAGGGCTGATTCTGAGGCCAGAGTGCTATTTAGGACATCTGCCATTCTATGAGTCTGCTGTGTATCTCGCTTCCCATGTTGGATCATTCTCTCCCTTTTTCATTCTATCAGTTAGGATTAGCAGACACTAGTCTTGTTTGTGTGATCCCTTTGACTCTTAGACCTAGCAGTGTGATCAATTGTGAACTGAAATTGATCACTTGGACTAGTGAGATAGCATTGGTACATGCGACCTTGATGGGATTGTATTGGAATCCTCTGGCACGTTTCTAACTCCACCATATGGGGCGAGTCTGATTGAGCATGTCCCAAACTATACATCTCCTCCCTTTCTTATTCCTACTCTTATATTTAACAGGGGTCACTTTTCAGTTAAAATTTGAACACCTAAGAATAATTGTGTGTTAATTACAGAGTTCAACCAATAGTATTAAGTAGGACAAAAAAATACTGAAAGGGATTTTAAAATCTAGAAAAATTAATAATTTAACAAATATCACCAATTCTGTTATTGGTGTTGTTGATAATTATAATGATGACACCTAAATCTTGAAAAGCTAAAGGAAAAATAAAAACAAAAACAGGAACAACTGCAGTTAGAAAGCTATTCCTTAAGGAGAAGAAAGAGAATAGAGAAAAGAATATGTCTTGGATCCATGTCTCCTCTGTGCTTTGTAATTTGTGTGATTCTGGCAAGGCGCTTTTCCTGGTAATTTTTTCTATGTATTAAAATGCTGCTATATCTCATCACAATGGTACAGCAATGATAGTTGGATAATGCACTTATTCTGTAGGAAAAAAAATTTGCACAAATACTGAGAGCTTTATGTTTAATAATTATGTGGTTATTATTTTCTCAAAAAATGATGCTTTCATTAATTGACAATGATTGCATAGTTTCTCTTTTATTACCATTCTACCCTAATGTTTCCAAGATGTCAATAATTTTCCACTAAAATTGTGATGAATATTAACAAGATGATATTCATATGAGATTTGCCCATGTGGTAAGTATATGTAAATATATAATAGGTAAACAAAAAGACTCATTTCATATAGTGATAAAATCAAAACAAATGAGATAAGGTGATGCCGTTGAAAGTGATGAGATGAGGTACTTTGGAATCAAGCATCAGAATTAGACTCTGAGTTGGTAACATGTATGGAAGAATTAACTCCATGAAGAAATTATTAACACAAGAGAATGGGAAAGAGCATGTAAACATAAAATAAGTAATATGTATATGGTAAACATAATCTTGTGTGAAGAAAGGCAGAGTGAATACAGAAGAATAAGCCAGTAGTTCCAAGACTGGCCTAGGAGGTAGCCAAGTACCATGTTATATTTTGGTCATGGGTACTACCCTAAGGGATTTTTAAAATTTATTCAAAGGTTAAGGCATAACCATTAAGAAATTTGAACTTTAGAATGACAAAATTTGATTTATGCTTTTGAAAGTAGAGTCTGGCTGCTGTGTAAATGTTAGAATACAGTGAAGCAAGAATGGAGGAGAAGCTACCATTAGGATATTATTGAAATAGTTCAGATGAAAGATGATGGTGTTATTGGTTCTGATTTAACTTATAGTGGCTGTGTTGCAGAAAGAGAAGCCAAGGACATTTACTAATGGATTGAATTTGTCATTTGCGGAGAAGTGAGAAATCGATGGTGATCATAGATTTGGTGAATAACAGATCACTCAATATAATGGCACATTATTGATATAAGGAACACTTGGGAGAGTAGTATTGACTATTTAAATTGGAAAAGTCTGGAATATGGTAATGAGTTCCAGGAAAATGATAAATTTGATTATCATCTTTGTGTAGGTTGCAATTAAAATCATGAGACTTGATGAGATTATCTAATTAAAGAGTATGCCTGGAAGAAGAGAATGTCTAAAGCACTATAATATTTATGTGCCTGGTAGAAGTGGAGCAACTAGAGCAAACTTTGACATGAGTATAATGAAATAGGAAAAAAAGAAAGTCAAGTATCTTGAATATATTTGAAGGCGGAGTGTGTTTCAAGAAAGAATCATATCTATGTCATATGTTATAAAAAGCCAAGTAAAATAAGAGAGCAGAAAATTGTCCACTATCTTTGACCATGTGAAACCCTGAAAATAACTTTTCCATTGGAGCTGCATGGAGAAAAGCCTATTGTAGTGGGATAAAGACAGAGCAGGAATTGGGTAAGAGAGAAGAGCTATAAAATAGATGTCTCTTTTATGGAATTTTGCTTGAAAGAAGAATAGGAAAAAGTAGGCATTAACTATAGGAACTTTGGTTTATATGATGATATATTTTTTAAAATGATCAGATTAAAGAATGTTGTATGCCAAGTTGGATAATCCAATAGAGAGGAAAAGAGAATTTGCTGATGCAGCAGATAGAAAACCTAATTGCAGAAGCAGTCTCCTTTAGAAAATAAATAGAAATGGAATCCAAGATACAGATGGAGGGACTGATTACATGGATTCATGGATATTTGTCTTATAGCAGAATAAGAATTATATGGGATAGGTGCAGGTAGGTTGATGAAATTGTTGCAGGTCTTGTCCAGATGTTCACTATACACATACATACTATACACATACATGCAATACAAGGGAATATAAACAGGAAATGATCTCTGCCCTTAGGAGCTAATAATCAAGTGAATACCCATCAAAATTCTTTATATAGGATCTTATTGTACACTGTCTTTGGGGATAATATTTTAAGTAGGAATTTTGATGATTTTTCCAATTTTTAATATTCACCAAGTTTTTTTTTTTTTTTTTGACTCTGCAATTTGATGGTGCAGAGACTTAGATAATAGTTTGCTTCATTGCACTTACCTTCCTTGTAGTCATATGTTTTCAAGCTGCTGGAATAGACTGATACTGCCTGTCATTTTTTCTGACACCATTTAAATCATAGCAATGCTTTAATAGTTTCCTAAAAATAATACTATCATTAATTCACTTCCTAAACAAGTGAGTTCTATTTTAAGTTTATTGAATTCAAAAGATATTGAATATTTGTATGTGAATAAATGAGAGTTATGTCTTCTTTTGTGAGACTTAGTGGTCTATTTTAACTCAGATAAGAACACATCAAAGGAAATATCCTGGGGTTGTGGTCAATAGCATGATCTTGATGCCAGGTTGATCCTAAAGTGTCTGAACTTGGCAAATTCCTTAGTCACTGTTTAACTTTCATCAGCAAATAAGAATAACCTCTCCCTCTCTCATGGAGGTTATATTGAGTGAATAAGTAAAATATTTGTAAAGCCACAAATTCAGTTCATGTCTGGCATATTCTGTGGTAAACCTCTGATTTTTATTCTTATAATTGTTATTCTCCCTAGTACTACTAGAAAATATGAGTACATATCACCTTTCATGGATGCTTCAACTTTAATATAGGAGTTCACTTCAATCCACAAACAACTATATGCAGATAGTATATTGCAGAAAGGGAGGGAGTGAGGAGAAATGAAATACAAGAAATCTGAAGATCACACAAATAGTAAGTGGTAGAGCATAGAGGAAATTAAATCCTGGAAGTATGGCTCTAAAGCCCAAGCTTATAGACTCTATACTCATATTAATCATGAATAAAAATACTGCTTATCGTTTACACTATTAAAACGGAAGTATTTCAACTTTTATTTGGTGTTTATACAGCTCACACTAAAGATAATGGAAGCAATGAGTAATTTGTTATTGCTTTCTTCTGACTGAATTGTTCCCATTTCTGGGGTAAGAATTGATATTTCTGCATCCTGGGTCTTCCAAAATTCACTAGGAAGTAATGACGGAACTAATGGCTCAAATACTAACAAAATTACTCAAAATATTGTTAAAATATATAATTTAATAATTATAAAGGATATAGAAACTAGATTCCATATATAGAGAGAATCTTTAAAAAAAAAAAAAGAATCATTTATTTGCAAGTCAGTGTTACACACAGAGAGAGAGGCAGAGAAAGAGAGAGGTCTTCCATCCACTGGTTCACTACCCAATGGCTGCAATGGCCTGAGCTGCGCCAATCTGAAGCAAGGAGCCAGGAGCTTCTTCCGAGTCTCCCAAACAGGTGTAGGGGCCCAAGGACTTGGGCCATCTTCTACTGCTTTTCCAGGCAATAGCAGAGAGCTAGATTGGAAGTGGAGCAGCCAGGACTTGAACCTGTGCCCATATGGGATGCTAGCACTGCAGGTGGCACCTTTAACTGCTAAGCCACCATGGCGTGGTGTGAAGGGATCATCCGTGTGAAGGGATGAGACCTCAACAGCTTACATTAGTTTCCCTTCATTGACATCTCATTCATTCTTGTAGCCAAGAAAGAAACAATACCTCAAGCATTCTATATGACATTATTTTACATAGATTACATGTTTCAATGTATTGTCATATATTCGCAGTAATCACAAGTTGGAATTTATCAATAGGAGTAATCTTGATTCTCATATGAGTATTTTCTTTATGTTTAAGTTATGCTAACTATCTCATTAGTATGGCTTACATAAATACTTTTGCTCAAATGAACCTGAATAAATGTACCACAGTGGTATCATGTGACTGAAAATGCTGCATAGTACTGAGGTATAGAATTGGATATTAATATCCACCCAAATTAGAGACATGCTCTTTTGTTTTCCAGACCAGTGCCCTGGAAATTATCCTTCATATTTTAACAATGTATTCATTCAAATTCAAAATTCCCTTTGAATTTCCTGAAAAGGTTTTAATATATTGACCATTTAATAGTGTTGAAATAGACTATTTCTTACCACTTATGTAATAACTTTCTATCTTTATGTGTTTCTTTAAAATTCAACTCTTAATATTATCTGTTTGTGTCTATGTATCTGATATGATAACAAAGAAAACATATTTAAAATCATTTTAATAATATCGCAACCAATCAAAAATAAAAATACTTACGTGTATCAGAATAAATCCATCTGTAAGTAACATGAGACCAAAACTGGATCAAATTCTAGGGAACTGGGGCCAATGCTGGGGCGTAGCTGGTAAAGCTGCCGCCTGCAGTGCCAGCATCCCATATGGGCACTGGTTCAAGTCCCACTGCTTCACTTCTGATCCAGCTCTCTGCCATGGCTTAGGAAAACAGTAGAAGGCCGCCCAAGTCCTTGGGCCCCTGCACCTGCTTCGGAGACCCAGAAGAAGCTCCTGGCTTCTGACTTTGGATCGGTGCAGCTACAACCATTGTGGCCAATTTGGGAGTGATCCAGTGGATGGAAGACCTCTCTCTCTCTCTCTCTCTCTCCCTCTCTCTGTCTCTGTCTCTGTCTCTGTCTCTCCCACTCCCTCTCCCTCTCTCTCACCCTCTCCCTCTCCCTCTCCCTCTTCTCTTTCTGTGTAACTGTGACTTTCAAATAAATAAATAAGTCTTTAAAAAATATTCTAGGGAAATGTATTGACAAATTAAATAAAGGACTAAGAGGAAAGTCATATTCAGGATTTACTAACATAAATACTGCTTGTGCTATGTGTGCCACGTCTGTAGGCTTTTTCTTATTGTATCCTTTCTTGTGTGACTTTATCTGGAGATGGATTGTTACAAAGCTGACTCTTATAATCTGCCCTTCACACACTCCAAAAATGTTCCCAGAAAGAGAGAACCTGTAAGCTGGTGGTAACCTGCCGTGCAACTCTTTGGCATGAATGGAATAGACTGTTCACTCTTGAGTCATGCCTGTGGCTAGAGGAAAGGTATACACTGGTTGGTTTCGCTCTGACATGCTGTGTCAATCATCGTATCAAGAAGGATGGGAGTTACTCTTTGAACTATAGATCAGAGATGGACATCTGAAATCCAAAGAGAGAACTATTTTGCAAGAGGAAAAGGCAAGGATAGATGCAAGAAAGACAATAAACACAATAATGTCTATTTTATGTTTATAATGGGTGTTCTTTAGGGGACTTTCAATAAAATAACCAACATGAATCTTATTTTTTTAATGAATTGGTTACGTGTATAGTGGAAAATGTGGAGAAACGGAATTTCTCAGCCTAGTGATGGATAACATGGTGCAATAGACTTCGAGGTCACAGAATCGTGAAAATTCAGTATAATTTGAAGCCATGCGTGCATTAAAATGAAAAAATAGCATACTGCTTGAAAATTTTCTTCACACAAATTCTGAATTATCACATAGCTTTTTATTATAAAAAATATTTTATACTTGATAGTGGTATCTCAAATTCTACAAATCATGCAATATTTTAGAATCATTTAAAGTGCTCTAAAATTAGAATAAATATTTAGCAGTGAATGTGTTATATGTATAATTATACATGAACTATATTTAAATTATGTTATTTACTAGAGCTATTTGGATAATGGTTTCTTAATTTTGCAATAGGAGTATTGATACATTTATTAATTAATCAATTTCAATTATAAGGGATCTTCAAAAAGATCATGGAAAATCTGTATTACAAAAATCCTGGGGCGAACATTTGGCACTGCAGTTACCGCATAGTGGGGGGTGCCCACATCCCATATCAGAATGCCTGCCTTTGGCTCCTGACTTCAGTCTCCTGCTAATGCAGACATGGGAGGCAGAAGGTGATGGCTCCGGTGACTTGGTTCTTGCCATTCACATAAGGGGCCTTGACTGCATTCCTGGCTGCTAGCTTCAGCATTGACTCAGCCTTGGCTTTTGCGTAAATCTGGGGAGTGACAGCAGATGGGAGATCTCTCTTGTTCGCTCACTATCTGTTTCTCTGTTTCTCTGTCTTTCAAATAAATGAAATAAGTAAAAAAAATTAATAAAAATACAGGCATGGATTTCAAACAAAATTTTAACAATTGTTCAATGCAATTTCCTCATGAATTTTTTGAAATATTCCAATTTAATACAGTCTTTGAATTAAATTTAGCTATAACTGTAAAATAATTCTAATGATCATCTCTTGGTATTGTAATGACGTATATTTTCGTGTCCTTTAACTATGTTGTTTGACATATAATAAAGCTACATCCTTCAAGGTGGATATGAAGTCTAACACTCCAAAGTTAGAAAGGCCATTTTCTTTTTATTCTATCTTTATGTATTTTATTCATTTGAGAGACAACCAGGCTAAGAGAAACAGAAAGCTCCCATCTATGACTTAACTCTTCAATTGCCTGTAACATCTGAGATGGGGCCAGGCTGAATCCTGGTTCCACATGACTTGTAAGCACCCAAAGACTTGAGCCACTGCCAGCTTCTTATAAATTAGCAGGTAGCTGGAATGGAAAACAGAGTGGGACTCAAACCCTTGCATTCCAGTATGGGATTTAGACACCCCAACCCAGTGTCTTAACTGCTAGACCAAATGCTCACCCCAGAAGTATACTTTCATCTGTTTAGGTACAGCTCAGCTTTCCATATTGTTTCTTTTCCTTTTAAGATTTATTTATTTAATTGAAAGAGTTACAGAGAGAAGTAGAGACAGAGAGAGAGGTCTTCCATCTGCTGATTCACTCCCTAAATGGTCACAAAGGCGGGAGCTGAGCTGATCCAAAGCCAGGAGCCAGGAGCTTAATCCAGTTCTCCCACGTGAGTGCAGGAGCCCAGGGACTCCAGCAATCCTCCATTGCTTTCCCAAGTGCATTAGCAAGGAGCTAGATCCAAAGTGGAGCAACTGAGGGTACCATCTTGGATACCGGTGCTACAGGCCAGAGCTTTAACCTGCTGTGTCACAGCACTGGCTCCTCTTTTTAGTTGGTGTCTTGAAACCCAGATAAAAGAAGTGCCAATTAAGTTGCCTGGTTTTTTTATGTTATTTTTCCAATCAACAAAATTCATTAAAATTAATAAAATATTGAGATTAAATTAGAACAAAAGAATAATCTAATAGAATTTGGGAATTGTTAATTCTACTTATGGAACTTTTATAATATGAGCAAGTTCTTGACAAGCTGGTAGAATCTCTTGTAGAAGAGTTTTTCAGTTCATGTAATATTTAAAGATCACATTTCAGACTATTTGTATCAGTTTAACAAAAGAGGACAAATTGGGTTCACCTATTTTATGTGGGTAAGGTTAGACCTAATCTTCTAATCTTCTCGACATATAAGAAGAGTGTGTTACTTTAATTGTAGGAGAATTGTGCAACTGTTCAAGGCAATTTTTAATTCAAATCTCTGTGATTTACCAGCGGGCAGAGGAAGCCGATTCAGTTGGATCAGATCACTACTTTTGCCATGTTTTATTACACATTTTCTTCTGCTTTTTTCTGATATTCTCCCCAAGTTGTAAAGATGAGCTAGAAATGCCACATTTACCCAGCAGCTAGCAACACATAAAAATCTCTTCCAAGAATGCAGTTCAATTTCACAAACAGGTGTTGGAGCTGTGAAGATGAAAGACAGGGTTCTCCACTAACGTCTGAGCCAGGCAAGCACACCACACTTTATATCTGAGATTGGCAAACAGAGCTCAAGGCTGGTTTCCCTTAATGCAGATAATGACGATATCCATTTGGTTAGGATAATAAGTCATGCCCTTTTTCAATTGGTCTAAGAAAGCAGAAGACTGCTGGAAATGACTTTATTGTCACTTAAGGGAAGATCAAACCATTTCACATCATCTTCCTACTAGTTTTAAACAGAAAGGTCCAATACACTGAAATCCCATAGCTCAGACAGAGTAGTCATCCTTGAAATAGCTAGAGAACAATGAGTAATAAATATTTACTCTCTTGAATACAGCAAAACAAAGATGCTACACTGGCTCTGTTAAAACTAAATAGGTTAGTGCCTCACACAACCCGCATGTACAAGCTGGGCATTGACAATCAGCCATGACGCTGGGGCTGCCAGTGGCAGTTCCAGAAACTCAGCAAGAGATTGATTAAAGTGAGCTTTCTACCATCTGTGGTCACGTTATGCTTGGGATAGTTCATATATCTGCAAGGGCAGCAGTAAATATGCCAACAGAGGCAACAGGTTTCCTTGAAGCAAAAAAGAAAGTGGAGTCAATCAAACTAAAGCGATAGCTTAAATCTAATAGCACAGGATTCATGGAAAAGAGCTGACTTTGGCATTCTGTGTGAAAAGACCATGCAGGGTGGATATATTATGCTAGAAAGATACTTCTTACTTGAAAATTTATGATTAAATTTTTAATTTGTTCTAATATTTGTCCAATTAAATCAGTTATAGGCATTTTGGCTGAAAATCAACCTTTACATTAGGGAGCAATATTTTTAAAGGGTTTGGCTGGAAATGGTTATGCTTTATTTGGATGAGAGAAGAAATGGAAAAGGGAAAGATGGAGGATAAGATAAAGAGTAGGACGTAAAGTGGCTTTTCCCCAAAAAAATCAAATATTGCAATTCATCAAGCAATCTCTCAGTCCTGTAAAATCCTTTTGTTGACTCTGGTTTGTTGTTCATTCATTTGATCCCTCATTCATTCATCAACTATGCATTGTGTGCTTACTTTGCACACAGTGTCAGTGATGAAACCCTTGAGACAAGCATTCCTACATTCCAGGAGTATATTTTAGGTATACTAACATTTAAGTAATATACACAAATAGCTACATAACTTGAAAATGTTGCATATTCTGTGATTCACAATAGTTTAGCAACAACAACAACAAAAAGCTAATGCCACAAAAGAGCATATGAGAGTTCTTTAGAAAGTTCATGGAAAATGGAATAAAAGATGTTTATTTTTATGGAAAAATTTGGGAATTTATGCCTTCAGAAGGTATTCAGGAAGTTCACGGAAGGGCTGGCATTGTCAAAAAGCAGGTAAAGCTACTACCTGTGATGCAGGCATCCCGTATGGGTGCTGGTTCATGTCCTGGCTGCTCTACTTCCTATCCTGCTTATGGCCTGGGAAAATGGTCCAACTACTTGGGCCCCAGCCACCAACAAGGAAGACCCAGATGAAACTCCTGGCTCTTGGCTTCAACCTGGCCCAGAGCTGGCCAGTCAATGAATCAGCTGATGGATGAACTCTCTCTTTCTGTTTCTTCCTCTCTCTGTAACATTGACTTTCAAATAAGTAAATTAATCTTTAAAAAGTTCCTGTAAAAGATTTCAAAATTTTTCTACAAAACTAAGTATATTTTTTAATTTCATTTTGCATATTTTTTGTATCTTTGTACAACCATTCTACCAAGTAACATTCTTTCTCTTTGAAAAAATGATTCTACATCTCTGCTCTGCAAATGCCCTTTTCCTCCTCACTTTCAAACAATAATCTTATAATTTATATGAACAGTAGAAATCATTCAAAAATATGCCTAATGTCGTATCATGACCCTCATCTTTCAGGAACTTCGCCTTTCCTTTTTTTTTAATCCTAGGAGACAGGGAGAGGGACAGGAGGAAAGGGCTGACTGTCTGTTGGTAAAGGTCAACCATTCCACATATATTGCCTTCTCCACCATTTGCCTCTTTGATAATTTCTCTTCATCATGCAACATGAAGCTCTCTTTCTCTCTATTGTATGCCTCTATATACCAGAAATCACTGCTTCCTATGTTTCACATCATTTTACATACATAAGGCTACAATTACTAAGTCACCCTGGGAAAACTTAGGAGACTGCAAGGACTAGAGCAAATGGTCTCCTTGTCTTGGGCCATCCAGCATGCTACAGGCACAACCGGACCTGAGCTTTTATTTCTGGAGCTTTATATAATAAGAAAGAATGTCTTTGGTCTTATAATAAAAGCAATTAAATTTAAAAAACACCCTTTATCCTGTATGCTCATCGTGGCCCTTTTTGATCCCCTTCATATAAAAATTCTCATAATTTTAAATTCAGAACTTTTCCAGTCACTTTCTTATTTCTTATTTACCCTTAAAAGAACTTCAATCAATTTGCCTTCCGACTTCTCTGAAATCGTCTTTGCAGAATCAACGGTGATCTTTGCATGAACAAATTCTACACATGCCCCTCTGCCCTCTGCCTCACACTTAAAAGCTTCCTTCTGTGATCTGCCCTCTCTCTTGACTCTCATGACACAGAATTTCCTCTTTCCCATGACTTCCTGAGCATATTTTTCCGCAGTCTTCTTTGCTGTCTCTTGTGCCTCTGACTTGAGAACTTGGTTATGTCACCTCTTCTTTTCCCTCTTTCTTCTTTTTCCTCATCCATTCATATGGTTTTCATCGCCACACACATATATATTAATTAAACAAAATTTAAAACCTCCATCTTACCTTTGCATCTTGCTGCTTGTGTTTGGATGTTTTAACTTAATGAGTCCAAACTTAAATTCATTCCTTTCTTCCTCAGTCTTCCTTGTATGAATGCAAATCTTACAAAACAATCAGTAAAAAAAAAATCAACTAAATGTTGTTTCCTCACTTCCCTAAACCAGTCCATCAATGAGTTTCAGCAATTCAATCTTTCTCACCAGTGTAGAATCCATTCTGTTGTCACTGAAGCTCAAGCCAAATCACTGGGATATCTCTCCCCCAAATCACTGGGATAAGCTCTTGATGCTTCTTTTTAACTCCCACCTTTACTCTCCAAACTGTTCTTAGAAGACCAAAATGATCTACCTAAAACATGTTAAATTATTTCCTAAAGCATTTCAAAGTACATAAAACAACATCTGTGCTCTTTTCTGGATCATAATGCCCTGAATAGCACTGCCTTGGCCTCTGTCTCTAAAACCTTTTTGATCTACTTGCCTCTCACTGTGGCTTTCTTTCAGCCACTCATTTCTCCTACACAACATGAGTGCTTTTTCAACAGAGATCCTTTGCCTGAAAAAGTCTGCTCATCATTCTTCTGCAATTACCTTTTGTATATCTTTTACCTCTGATCCTAATTATTTCTAATCCTTGTTTGTTGTTGAAAATCTGAAGTGGGTTTTTCTGTCATTCCCTCTCTTTATGTTCCTTAGAGTAAATTTTATTGTACTGTAACTGCTTCCCTATCAATTGTCATTGTCATTAGAAGGTAAACTCTATAAGGCTAGACATCGTTTTTATTCTATTCATCAAATTATGGCAGAAATCTGTGTCACACAGTACAGGCTCAGTGAATACTCATTGAATGTGTGTTCCATTCCAATATAGGAGACTGAAAATGTTAACTGTTTTTCTTCCTCAATACTCTATTTACAAAAATGGAAAGCATTAAAAGAAAGAGAACAAAAGTATAATCCATTACTAGAAACATTTTTCAACAAATATCTGAAAATCCTAAAGGAAATAATTAATAGAGATTGATTAGGTAAAGTAGAAGTCACAGTTGAGAATGTACAGTCATGTGGCTGCATTTGGGGATGTAGGCAGCCTAACCAGCAAGTTCAGCCAAGTGAAAGGCAGAAAAAAAGCTATGAAGCTGAAAGTAGAGACAGTAATTACAGAACGATATACAGAACAGTTGATTTATCCAAAACTTACCTCTGTACCCTATGTAGATAGAGAAGGGCTTTCGACCTGACACTGAAGTCTAGATAAAGGCAATCCGAGCTTTATGCTCTACATGAATCATAAAATCTATCTGCAGGGGCAGTTGTTTAGCCCAGCAGTTAAGACATCGCTTGGAATGCTTGTGTTCCATATCACAGTTCTGAGTTCAAGTACTGGATCTCTGTTTCTGTTCCTGCTAATTTGAGCACTGGGAAGAAACAGCCATGGCCGAAGTACTGGATTCTCTGGGCCTCACATAGGAAACCTGGATTAAGTTCCAGCCTCCTGGCTTCTTTGATCTGGCCTGACTCCAGCTCTTTGGGGGCATTTTGAGAGTGATTCAACAGAAGAAAGATTCATCTCTCTCTCTCTCTCTCTCTCTCTCTCTCTCTCTCTCTCCTTGCCTTTCAAATTACAAAAGAAAGACTATCTGCAAGTTAAAGCTGATATGGTGAGTTTTATCACACCACATTAAAACTTCAATATTTTTGGCATTTTAGGGGTCTTCCAGGACAATGGCTATGACCTCACCATTTCACCTTAAAACAAACCAATAGATTATATCTACCTCAGCACAGAGTAAGAGTATTTATTCTCTTAGTCGAAAAAATAACCAAACACTCCTCAAAATGTAACCTGAAAAAGGGAACATAGAGAAGAATGTTCCAGGGGAATCTAAAAATATATCAGTAATATTAACAAGCAACACTTGCATTACTATTCTTAGATTTAATTGGTGTTATCAGACACAACAGAAAGTTCTAAGAAACCTAAAGACTATAAAAAAGCTAAGTTTGAGTGACTTCTCCAAATACACGGTGAAAAGAAGACAGATAGCTGAGAAATCTGATTTAAAAAAATGGAAGATATTTAAATTGATATAGGATTTCCTATATTTGACTATTTGAATATCAGAGCATGAATAACAGAGGCATAGAAATGATCAAGTATATGATGAGAAAAAGATGGCTGCTTCAATGAATGGTGTTGAAAAAACTGGTTATCTACATAAATAATAATGAAATCAGACCCCTGTTTCAAATTCTATATAAGAACAAACTCAAAATGAATTAAAGACTTAACTATGAGCCTGAAACTGAGAAGCTACTAGAAGGAAACATAGGGTAAACAGTACATGACACTGGTTTGAGTAATAATTTTTTAGTGGTGACCCTAAAAATGCAGACTACAAAAATAAAAATACACAAATATGATTATAATAAACTAGAAAGCTTCTGCACACAAAGGAAATAATTAATAAATTAAGTAAATATTTTCAAGCCAAAGATCTGATAAGGGATGAATATCCAAAGTATTTTGAAAATTCAATTAACTCCATAGGAAGAAAACAGATAATGTGACTAAAATGGACCTGAATAGAGACCTCTCAAAAGAAGACATGCAAATGTCTACGTCTAATAAATTTCTGAACAAAATGCTCAACATCACTAATCCTCAGGGAAATGCAAATTCGAGTTACAATGAGATACCACTTCAAAATTGTTAGAATGCCTATTGATAAAAAAGATGAAAGAGCTGGTGCTAGTGAGATGTGGAAAAATGAAACACTTGTACACTACTAATGAGAATGTAACTTAGTACAACCGTTATGCAAGACAGCACCGAGGTTCCTCAGAATAGTAAAAGCAGGAATGGGCATTCGACATGGCAGGTTAAGCCATCACTTGTGTCATGTGCTTCCCGTATCAGAGTACTTGGGACCCAGTCCTCCATCTGCTCAAGACCCAGCTTCTTGCCAATGCTCACCCTTGGAAACAGCAGGTAATGTGGTTCTGGGCTCAATCCTGACCCACATCCTGCTGTTACGAGAACTTGGGAGTAAACTAATGGAAGCAAGATTTCTCTCTGTCTCTTTTGCTCTGCCTTTCAAACAAATAAATAAACTTTAAAAAAACTAGAAGTAGAACTACCATACTTATGCAAGGACCCACTTGCTATTATTTACCCAACAGATTTGAAACCAATATGTTGAAGAGATGTCCTCACTCCCATGTTCATAGCAGCATTATTCACAACAGTTTTAGGAAGTCAACATTAATGTCTACCAGCAGGAAAAAAAATTAATATGTGGTTTATATATACTGTACAATACTCTGCAGTCTGTAAAAAGAAGAAAACTGTGTCATTTGTGACAACATAGGTAAAATTGGCAAGCAATATGCTAAGTGAAAAAGCCAGGTACAGAAAAACCAATAATGCACGTAAATGGTGGTTACCAGAAGCTGGAAGCTGGGAAGATGGGGGTCAATAAAAACTCAGTTAGACAGGAGGAGTATTTGCTTTTCCTTTGAAATATATTGCAGCATGCTGTGAATATGATAAATAAAATTGTATTCTATATTTTAAAATTGCTAGGAGTCAATTTCAAATATCTTCACCTTTCCAATTTAAAAGTATTTGTTAAATAACAATTAATATGCATGACATCCATAAATAATAATTGCCAGATTTTACTTCCTTAATATATATAATTGTAATCACCAGCTTAAAATTTAAAAATTAAAATTAAAAATTTTAATACCATTATATTATCAGAATTGTACCTATGAACTACATTGAATCTGTATTCTTTGTGTTGTTATACATTAATATGGAAAAAATTAAAAGAAATGAGCAGAGACAAGGAAACGAAAGTTCGTCACAGATGGGGCCCTGATGGTTCTGAATAAAGAGAAGAGATTCAGATTCAGACCTGTATTTCTTGTGGAAAATGCTAGGGTTTTCAGTATTTGAAAAATTACGGTCTGTTGTAGATTGAAAAGAAATTCTAATAAAATATTCAATGATAAGGAAATGAATGACAAAAACTTGTTAGGTATGCCAAAACACTGTGAGGACAAAAACAAATCCTCAGAATAACGGGAAAATTCAATCTAAATTGTTTTATCCTGCCAAAAATGTCATCAAATATAAGGAAAAAACAGACATTTCCCTGGTTCATGAAAGTTATGTCCCATAAGCTCTATTTTAGAAATTTATGAAATTAATAATGTGGCAAAAAAAAAAAAACAGATTAGTGGACAGAAGACATGGAGGGAAAAGGGATTTAACTGCTTTGTGAGTCCCCCATGGCAACTGTGCTGCAAGGCTCCAGGCAAAATTTCCAATTGGAGAAAGAGGAGGCAATGGCTGGCAGCCAGGGGAAAGAACGTGTAGAAAAACAGAGGGATATTAATGAACAGAGGAAATCATAAACATGTAGACTTTTTGAAGAGGGACAGGAAATGAAAAAAGTCCTGGAAAAAATTAGAAAGTTATGACACAAATGAGAAAAAAAGTTAATTTCAGCATGGATTTCTTGAATTGCATTTTACTAACTGGGATGGAATTCAGTGATGAGAGCTTATACATAATGAGATTTTAAAAATTTCATTCTAAAAACTATTTTTACACAAGTAAATATTGTTAAATTCTCATATCAATCCATGAGTTTATATCTTAATTGGTATGTACATTATTTGGAAGTCAGTTGTTGAATTCTGGTGGATCCTTCTCTTAATGTTCACCTTTCATAATGTCATTTTATTATCGATTAATTATTCCTGTTATAAAATTAGGTGCATAATTATAGAGCTCATGTCACAACAACAATGTGAGAGTGATGGGCATTGTGGCAGAGCAGGTTAAGCTACATTTTGGGTAGCCTGCATTCCATAACAGAGGGCTGGTTTGGGTCCAGACTACTTCATGTCCAATCTAGCTTCATCCTAAAGCATACCTAAAGCATACCGGGGGGGAAACAGATGATGGCTTAAGTAGTTGGGACACGGCCGCCCATGTAGAACTGGATGGATTTCTGGCCTCCAGGCTTTGGCATGGCCCAGCCGCTGATTGATGTAGCTATTTGAAGAGTGAGTGAGCACATGGTAGACTCTCTCTTTTCTCTGTCATTATGCTCTCAAATATATGAAAATAAATTTTAAATATAAATATATTTAAAAAAGATAGAAGTCTAAGATTTTCTGCATATTATATGCATAAACAATAGAGTAAAAATTCATAAGCTTTATCACATTTTTGTCACAACCTTTGGAAATTTGTCCAGCTTTTGGTTTTTCTACTAAATATACATTTATATTGCTATCAGTTGTAATTCAATAAGCATTTTTTTATTTTTTAGAGATTTTATTTATTCAAAACACAGAATGGCAGAGAGATATATCTTCCATCCATTGGTTCACTTCCTAAATGGCTGCAAGGGCCAGGGCTAGACCTGGTCAAAGCCAGAATCTAGGAGCTTCATTGTGGTCTCTCATGAGGGTGTAGGGGACCAATCACTTAGGCCATCTTCCATTGCTTTCCCAGCCACATTAGCAGGGAATTGGATAGGAAGTGGAGCCTCTGGGACATGAACTGATACCCATATTGGATGCCAGTGTCACAGAATGTGGCTTAACCCACTATGCTACAACACTGGAACCAAGCATTTTTTAAAAAGTGATAGAAATCTAATGTTTTCTTCAAATTATCTATCTAACGAATACATTGAACTTCCATAAGTTTTATCACATTGTTTTCACAACCTCTGTAATTTTGTCCAATTTTTGGTTTTTCTATTAAATATGCATTTATATTGTCATCAGTTGTAATACATCCTAGCAGATTCCACTTGAGGTTGTACAGAATTCTCATTTTCCAACTCCTTTGGAAGTATTTTTGCCTATCAACAGAGAATTTTCATAAAAGTTCATGCTTTTCTCCTTTCAAACATGTACACACACACACACACACACACACACACACACACACACACACAGCAAGCCCTCCAGCTCAGGACAGGTGAAGAGAGCAGTGGCCATCCTGAAGAGCCAGGGCCGGCAGGGGGGCCACAGGAGACTCTCAGGTCCTTCCTGAGGGTGTACTGCATCCTGCCGGCCCCAGTGATAGGACCTGGCATCCACTGCCAAAACGTGACTCCCCTGTAGCCTAACTTGAAGTCAGTCAAGAGGAGGGGTCTGCAAGCTGAACCACCCGGGGTTTTTCTTTTTCTTGAACATTTTGCGAATGCTCACGAATGAGGATCACAACTGCATGCAAAAAAAAAAAAAAATCTTCAAACAATCAACAATATCTGAACAATATCAGTAACATCTGTTCACTCATTAAGAGTTACAGAAAATGGCCGGCGCCATGGCTCACTTGGCTAATCTTCCAGCTGTGGCGCAGGCACCCTGGGTTCTAGTCTCGGTTGGTACGCTGGATTCTGTCCCAGTTGCTCCTCTTCCAGTCCAGCTCTCTGCTGTGGCCCAGGAGGGCAGTGAGAGTGGCCCAAGTGCTTGGGCCCTGAACCCACATGGGAGACCAGGAGAAGCACCTGACTCCTGGCTTCAAATTGGCGCAGTGCCAGCCATGGCGGCCATTGCAGGAGTGAACCAAGGAAAGGAAGACCTTTCTCTCTTTCTCTCACTGTCTATAACTCTCTCTCTGACTCTCTCTCACTGTCTAACTCTGCCTGTCCAAATAAAACAAAAACAAAAAAAGAGTTACAGAAAACCTCTTGAAATCAGTTGACTATTGCTGGTTTTCTTAATGTCCTCAAATTCTGAATTGTCCTCCCTGGAAAAGTACTAACCTTAATCAAGTTTATGTTTTTCTGGTCAATGTTGTTTGTCCTTTGCAATCTTACACAATCTAATTACATCCCCATTAGTTAATGGGTGTTCTTGCTTGATTTACCAATAAGCCACTCAGAAAATTAATTTGATTCCAGTGTCACTTTCATTTATAATTGTTTTAGTTTTGTGAGTAAATTTCATTGTTACATATCTCATTTAAAATTTTCGGATATGTTTATATCACTTTCTCATAAGTTAGAAATATTTTAATCAGTAACTATATTGACATCAATGTATGCCCTATTCATATAGTATAATTAAATGATTAATAATTAAAATGAATAAAGCACAACCATCTTCTAAGTCTCTAATAACTCATATACCTCATTCTATCTTAAAAGCATGATAAATAAGCACATTTCTCTTGTTGTTTTGACATGGTGAATATACACTGATAATAAATAAGTAAATAAATAATAAAATGGCACAATAAGTAGATATGCCATTTGAAAACCTTGTAACTGCATCACTGTGAAATGCAGTCCTATGAGCAGTAATTCAACATGCTGAGAATACTCACATGGTCTCTACTCATCTCTGGCATTATATCATAAGAGCAGCTATACACAATATGTCAACAAATAAGCACGACTATGTTCTAATAAAACTTTATTGAAAATGACATTTGGATATAATTCTAATGTATCACAAAATATTATTTTGTTCTTTTAATCAACTCTTTTGTTCCACCAAAAGATTTATTTATTTACTTTAAAGGCAGAGTTACAGAGAGAGGGAGGGAGAGACAGAAAGATCTTCCATGTGCTGGTTCACACCCCAAATGGCTGCAGTGGCTCGAACTGGGCCGATCTGAAGCCAGGTGCCAGGAGCTTCTTCCTGGTCATCATGGGTGCAGGGGCCCAAGGACTTCGGCCATCTTCTGTGGCTCCCAGGTGCATTAGCAGGGAGCTGGTTTTGTGAGTGGAGCAGCTGGGGAGCCCATATGTTATGCCAGTGCTGGAGACATGGCTTTACTTGCTATGCAAGAGTGCCAGCCAGTTCAATCAATTCTTAAGAGTATAAGAACTATCATTAGTGTGCAGGCCATACAAAACCACATAGCGCTCTAAAGGCTGACTTTTATCTACGAAGCCTGCATGACCTATTTCCCTGCCCACTGACTTTTGGTTAGATATGCCCACAGGGAATCCTGACAAAGGACTGGTGGAAGGGGAAAAATGAGTTCGGCCCATGTTTCTGCCCCCAGCTTTGGACTGGCTGCAGGTATCTACATATCTGTACATAAGTTCTTAAGACCACATTCCTCCAGTGGACATTTAATTTGCATTTTAGAGCTGCTCTCTTGTTTCCAGCTTTCAGTAACTGCTTGCTCCTTCCATTTAATCCTTCATGCTTCAGCATATGCAGGGGACACTGACTTACTAGTCCTGGCAGAATGCACTGTCCTTATGATTTCCTACACTGTGACATTATCCATCATTAACCAGAATATTCTAATTTGTACACTATCCTTTCTGCTGGGGCCCTTAGTGGTCCATATACTAATACCAGTCTCTCAAAGTGACCACATGAATAGCATGCTAACATAATTCTACATCATTTCAAACATACTAGACATCTGCAAAGTGTAATACTATATTCTCCTCTTCCTGGTATATCTCGTCATAGCAGTTTGTGATAGGAGTAGAAACAGCAGGCAAGAGATTCAGAATCAAGGATAAAGATGAGAACGTATTTTTCTCTGATGGTTAACTCCAAAGTCATACAAGTAAATTTTCTACCAATTCTCTCTCATTAGATATGCAGTTTAAAATATCTTCCAACCAGTGGTCTTTATTCAATCTCCTCTAACTTTCCATGGAATACTCAGAAAAAAACATAGAATAAATTATGGAAACTCAACAACCTCAGGGAGATTAGAAATGATTTGAATGCTATTTCCAGATTTAGAGAAATTTTTACCACCTAGAAGGCAGATGGAATTGAATTTAATGCACTCAAGTGTCCTATGAGTATTAGGTGCCAGAACAGAACAGAGCTGCCAGCCTGACTGAAGGAGGATACTTTCCCCCTTTTCCATCCCTTGGGTCATGAAAGCATTTTCCAAATGAAGCAGAAAGCAGTCACATCTGGAGATCATCATCACTGTTGTTTTTGAGACTACTGTCTGTTTCAAACAATTCCTAATTAGGTCTTAAAGCAGATGCAGTCCCTGAAAATTTTCTTTGGCTTTTAACGATTATTTATTTATTTATTTGTGAGTTGGAGATACAGACAGAGAGAGGGAGTGACAGAAAGATCTTCCATGTGCTGGTTCATTCCCCAAATGACCACAATGGCGGGAGTTGTGCCGATCCAAAGCCAGGAGCCAGGAGCTTCTTCTGGGTTTCCCATGGCAGGTCCAGTGGCCCAAGCATTTGGGCCATCTTCTACTGCTTTCCCAGGCCATAGCAGAGAGCTGGATCAGAAGAGGAGCAGCCAGAACAGGAACCTGCACCCATATGGGATGCCCGTATCTCAGGTAGAAGAGTAGCCCACTACTCCATAGTGCTATCTCCTCTTTGGCTTTTTAAAAAACCTATTAATTCAACACTCTATTGAAAATACACAAAGTGCCTGACCATATATTAGGTGTTATAAGAATAAGAGTTGTCTCTCAAACAGTCTGTAGTTGTACAGCAGAATTACAATTAAACATAAAATAGAACAAGGTGTGTCATGGCAGTAAAGGGACTGGGGTTTATGAAAAATTTCCTAAGGAACATGGTATCTAAAAGGATGCCTGAAAGATGATTAGTATTAGCCCAGCTAACGCAATACAGATTAGAAAGAGGAACATGAGCATAGTTTCAAAAGAAATATAATTGCAAAAGAAGATATGAAGGGGTCAGAAATTGAAGAGTTTATAAAACAATTGTCCATCGAAAAAAGAAGTCCAGACTTTATTTTAGTTATCTTTTTACATTTATAGGTGTGACACTTGACACTTTTGGAAACATCTAGAAAATGGAACCAAGGACAAAAAGAAAGAATAGCTATTGCAATCGAGAAAACACTGAACACTGCCAGCGTGAGGTTTTCTAGCATCATTAGGGTTTTCCTTTACTACTGAGAAATAAACACAGCTAGAAAGAACCAGGTGCAGGGAAGTAGAATAAAAAGGTGGCAGGCTTTAGTAGATCAGTGACTGCTTTGCCCAGATGCCAGCCTATGCTGAGGAGGGGCCCTTAGGGAGGGGCTGGATGCTGGCTCAGGTTGAGTGAGTCTAAGCTCAGAGGTAGGGAAGAAAGTGAGAAGCTTAACCAAAGGATGGTTAACAAACATCTTGCTCCCCTGGATCAGTGGGGCAAATACTTCAGCTAAAAACATGGAAGAAGGTATTTCATTACTCGTACCTAAGTCCTGTTGGGTGGAGTGGGTCCTTGCCATCACTCTTTTCTAAAACATGAAAAGGAGGTGGGGATCTTTAACTCCTCTCTATTCCAGGATCAGGAGGCTCTTTCCAGGATTACAATGAGCTCAACATTGTCACTTCAATGCACTGTATTCTACAGGAGTCATAGATTTATCATTAAATTCATCTATGCAGAATTCAGAAACCAGGCGTGTGGGTAAGCAATGATTCTGCTTGAGATCAGCAAAACTGAAATATATGCCAGATGCTGAGAAATGAATGATTTGTTAAAAGCTTATTCATGCACAGCTTCCCTCTGAAGTTGTGCTGTCATCTGATTGATTTAGGTGCTTATGCACTGCTACCAAATTACTTTCACTCTGCAGGCCTTTCGATAACACTTGTGGGGCCACACCTTCTAGAATGCAAAGTGCTACCAGGAATTACCCTTATTTCCTGCCTGGTGACTTCTTGAATTTTATAGCATCCACATAGCTGTGTGTGGGGTAAGGGAGTAGGATGGAGAAATGATGTCCTCACTATCTCAAAAAGCAGTATTTCTTCAGGAAAGGAAGGCTATTGATTTTTTTTAACTGACTGAGTCTCTGAGTTTTTCGGCCGGTGACAATTAGTGAGTTAGGGACAGACGATAATGAAAACTTCTCAGCTGCTGTGTTTCAGTTAGCAGACAAAATGAAATGTCAACCATTATTTTCAACGATCCCTTTCAGATTCTGCCAATGGATAGGTTATTTTTTCCTCTCCTCAACAAGAATTGTATTAGTATCTTCTTGAGAATTTAATGATAAAGCAGAAGATGTTATATTGCAGAGGGACTGGCTTACCAGATACTATTCATAACTCTAAATCATAAACTAAACTTTTATTTCACAAGGTGATTTTTGTTTAAAGGAATTAACAAGCAGGCAACTTAAGAACCAACACAACTTTGATATAGCTCAAAATAATCTATAATGAAAAAGGACAGTTAGGTCAACTGTGGCAATTAGCATTCTGCAAATATCTAAAATGTTTAGATGAACTAAAGTCTCAGAGAATGTGACTTAATATCTAATAAGAAAATTAAAATGCACATGAAAACTTACCTGCCGGTGCCGCGGTTCACTAGGCTAATCCTCCACCTTGCAGCGCCGGCACACCAGGTTCTAGTCCCGGTCGGGGTGCCGGATTCTGTCCCAGTTGCCCCTCTTCCAGGCCAGCTCTCTGCTGTGGCCCGGGAGTGCAGTGGAGGATGGCCCAAGTGCTTGGGCCCTGCACCTGCATGGGAGACCAGGAGGAAGCAACTGGCTCCTGGCTTCGGATTGGCACAGCGCGCCAGCCGTAGTTGGCCAAGAAAAAGGAAGACCTTTCTCTCTGTCTCTCTCTCTCTCACTGTCTAACTCTGCCTGTCAAAAAAAAAAAATGTTCTTGCAGATTGATTAAGCATTAGACAATTTTTCTTGGTAACAGGTACTCACCTTCCCTTTTTATAGTATATTTAATTTAGAACACTTGGTATTGCTCATTCTTTCCCCATTCCTTTATGATGTACATGTTCTCCCAGCTTCCTGCCAGTGCTTCCATAACACAATGCCATTCTCAAGAACATAGAAGCCACCCACTTCCAGTGGTCATCAAGAAAGATAGTGGCGAGTGAGAGTAAGAGTCTAACTTCTTCTAATCAAAATTAGCAAACACTGATGGCTTCAGCATACTGACTACCATCCTGTCTCAGTGACTTTTTTCACTCCTTCACCATAGCACTTAATAGCTCCCAACCTTCTATTTGTTTCTTTAAGTAAAACTCTGTCATCTAAATCAATAGTCCTAAATAAACTCTTCCTTGCCTGTTCAACTTTGTCTGATGTAATTTTCTTTGAAAGTAATATGTTTTACATTGCCTTTTTATATAAGTGATGGAGATGGTATTTTTACATAAATGTTCACTTAATTTGTAGTTGCTGGATCTAATTTTAACTGATGTTCCAAAATACTGTGGAATTTAAGGAACTTTCATTTCTATGGTTAAACAATGAACTTTTGTGAAAGGAAGGTCAATGCAATTTGAGGAGAAACTATTTAATATGATAAAATTTGGAAGGAAATCATTTGATTTCAAGAATATTAAATTCCTTCCTTCCTTCCTCCCTCCCTCCCTTCCTCCTTCCTTCCCTCCTATCTTTCCTTCATTCTATTTTTTCTCCCTTTCCTTTCCTTTCCTTTCCTTTCCTTTCCTTTCCTTTCCTTTCAAGTCTTTCTTCTCAGGTAATCATTGTAGCTTAAAGGGCACAATCTGTTTTTCAATATGTTTCAATTATCATTTTCAAAAGTGGAAAAAGAAATTCAGTGAACTTTGGGAAATTTCACATGATTCATAGCATGTACACTAACTGCAATTTCTGTTTAATTATAAAATGTCTTGATCAAGGTTTAAATATGAAATCTGTGTTTTAGGCTAAATTTCTTGCTTCATACCTTACTCAGAGTCAAGAATATAATGGGGCTATCTTTAACACTGGGAACCCATTGTTCTCCTAGGAGTCTTGATCCTGCCAGACTGCTGTACCTTATTTCATTTTGAGTCAATTCCAATTGACTTTTACTTTCTCACTCTCTTTCTTGATTATTGTTTGTATCATTCTCTCCCCTTCCCCCCAATCATGGCTTTTAATCCAGAGAATGTGACTATCATTTCTAGTGGATGTGCTGTTTCTTCCAAAGATGAGTAGTAGCAACTTTGAACTCAAATATCCATAAGAATCACACCAGGAATTTGTTTAAAGTGCAAAGATCTGGACCCATTCCCAGAAATTCTGATTTGGGTCCCTTCTAGACAGGCTTAACATTTACCTTTTGAACTAGTTTCTTAGGCCGGTTGTTTAAAACTTAGGGGATCAAATTTAGAGAAAAGTTAAGATAAGGTAAAATATATAGATCTTAGAAAAAATCAAAAAGTCAGACATTATTGGTGTGAGGCTAGAAGAATTAGAGAAAATATATGTATGGGTATGATTATTCAGAAAAAGAATAAATGAAAAAGAGATGTCTGGCCATTGCCTTGGCCCTATAAGCGGCACGTCTAATTCTTATTTTGTTGTTGTTTTGGCAGATAGAGTTAGACAGTGAGAGAAAGAGACAGAGAGAAAGGTCTTCCTTCCGTGGGTTCACCCCCGAAATGGCCACTAGGGCCAGAGCTACGCCTATCTGAAGCCAGGAGCCAGGTGCTTCCTCCCAGTCTCCCACACAGGTGCAGGAACGCAAGCACTTGGGTCATCCTCCACTGCACTTCTGGGCCAGAGCAGAGAGCTGGACTGGAAGAGGGGCAACCGGGACTAGAACCCAGCGCCCATATGAGACTCCAGCACCTTTATAAATAAATAAATAAATCTTAAATAAAATTATTTCTATAAAAATAAATAAATCTTAAATAAAAAGATTTGTCCAATCGGTTCTTGACATTTCTTAATTGAAAGGAACATTATAATTTGTGTTAAAGTATGAGAGTATAAGAATAATCAGGGGCAACTAACTAGTTAATGCAGCCTCCAAAAATATTATTATATGCATACATCTAGTTAAATGAGGAACAAAAGAGGACCTAAGACTATGCACAGAAGTATTATTAGTTCTAATGTTTACATGCTGATATTTACCCTGAAAATTAAGTCTAACCTGGATGAGAGATGGGGAAAACAAAAATCACTTTAATCATGATAATATTCTGCATTTAGTGAGAATTGTGGAGCTTTACAAAATAAACTGATTGAGGCTAAATGCATATAAAACTATACTTTCCTGTGTATGGCTTTTTTAATAGCTAAAATATACTTAAAGTACCCAGCCTTAGGTTTACCAGTAAACACATCATGTAGCATATAATAAAGAAGGTATTTTGGAAAACTGTTTGCATTAACTATTTAAGATATGCAAAGCTAGAAAGTTGTGTTGGAAAGTGGTAAATCTAAGATAATGAGAATACATAAGCATCGACATTATATGCTTGATTCTCCACCCATATGGTAGCACTTCATTTATTCACTCATTGTCAAAGTGTACTAAGTAGAAATATCTATCTATTTTGGTGAGTGGGGACAGAGAACCACTAAGAAGTTTATACACTTTGTTACAGTGCACCATGTCGCTTTTCTGGTTCCCTGCTATGGACAATTTGTTTCTAAGTAGGCCAACAGATCCTACTCAGACTCAGAACAAATAGAGGACAGAAAGTGGTTCTGATTGGCAGATAGGGACCTGGAGGTGGGCGAGGAAACAATGTAGAATTTGAAGAGGAGACAATAGCTAGGGACCTCATCTAATATCCAGTTAGACTAAACTTATCAACTTGGCCTAAACAGACAATGTAACTAACAAAACCAAAGTCCTAAAAATGCGATGTACTTCTTCTATATACTTCTTTTTAATTTGCTTTTCATGGAAGCCATTTATTAAATAGCATATACTTATGGTTATATTTTATAGTTGCACAGAAGGAAGGAATGAAGGTACATAACATAAACCAATATTAATATCATTTTAAAAAATGAATGCCATGTCTTTCAACTGAGCCTCCAAAAGGCAGTCTTTAAGAACTGTGCCAGTCAAAAAAAAAAAAAAAATGACCTAAATGAAGTTAGCCAAGTGCTTGGGCCTTTGTCACCCACGTGGGAAGCCCGGTTTGGAGTTCCAGTTTCTGAATTGGGCCTGGCCCAGCCCCTATCATTGTGGCCATCTGGAGAATAAACCTGTGAATAGAACATCTCTCTGTCTCTCCCCTCCCTGTGGTTCTGCCTTTCAAATGAATATATGCAGTCTTAAAACAAAAAACCAAAGGAATAAAAACAACAACATATGGTAAATGTAAGGTCAATGTGATTTTAAGGTGGTACATTTAAAAGACAATGTTAAAAGGACATATAGAATTTGCGAAAGATAGACATTAAAATACATGACAAACTAACAAAATGATGAAGAGATAAGTGAAAGTATATTGCCATGATGTTATTAGGCAATACATGATGGTATAACATTATTGTGTGTAGAATGTGATAAATTAAATATGTATAATGTGTGACTAATGATCCAACAGGAAAGATAAATAGATTCAATAAAAATACTCAATATATGGACAAGAAAATGAGAAATGGAAAAAGTGACATATATTATAAAGACCTACGAGAGAATGGAGCTTTTTTTCTCCAAACACAAAGAAATAACATTCTGATTTAAACATTAAATATTTTGTGCTCGAATTGAATTATAACTGAACCTCAAAAGTATGTATGATTATTATGTATCAGTTAAAAATAAGTTTCAAAATGGCAAAAAATCTGGATAGGCATTTCTCTGATAGAGGGCATACAATGGCAAAAGGTAGTATTAAAAATTAGTAAATATCATTATCCATTAGGAAAATGCAAATCAAAACCCAGATGAAATACAACTTCACTTTCATAGGATGATTAAAAGGAAAAATATGAGAGCAACAACTTTTAGCAAGGATGTCCAGCAATTGGAACACTCCTATACTGTTGGCGATAATGTGAAATTATAGAGCTGCTTTGCAACACAATATAGTACCTTTTTCCAATGGTTAAATGCATAGATAGAATATGATTCTTCTTCCAGAAAGAAACCATCATAAAATGATCATATAGTATATAAATTCATCACATAGTGTATAATTCTAGAGCAGGAATAGTGTATAACATTCTAGAATAGGAAATAGTGTATACTTTCTAGAATAAGAAAATTTATGGAGACAGAACTTAGATTAAAGTGTGCCTACGGCTGGTATGGAGGAGGTAGATATAGAATTGAGAAGGAAGAAAGGTCTTTAGGTCTTTTTGGAACTAATAAAAATATTCTGAAATAGATTGTGGTAATGGATGCACAGCTCCATGTACATATTAAAAGCCATTTGTTGAATTAATTCATTAAAATGGATCAAGTGTATTCTACATGAATTTTTAAAAGAAGACTCTTACAAAACTGAACAGATACAATGAGTAAGAAAAATTGAAATGATAGCTTTAATTAATCCCAGCTACATAAATAATTACAGAGAATATTCTAAGAAGTCCAACTGAAAGTCTGAGACCTCCAAGAGGATCAAGAAGCAAAAAGTAATTATATCCTGACTCCAAGAAATCCACTTTAAATTTGAAGACATAAATAGGATAAAAATAAAACCATGGGAATAGATATATTATGCAAACATTAATCAAAAGAAAGGTAAATCTGTTCCATTAATAGCAGAGAAACAGAGTTCAGAAGAAAAGATACCATCAGACATCATGCACTGTATTCCTCATAAAGATAAAGAAATCAGATTCCTCAGATGATATATTCCTAATGCATATGTACTTTGAAACAAAGCTTCAAAATTCATGAAATAAAACTGATACACTTCTAGGACAAAATAGAGAAATCCACAGTTACAAATGCACAGATCATTAAGAATATAGTAGGTGTGAACATTATCACATAAGTTGACAAAATTGACATAGAATATTTTACCTCACAAAGACAAAGTAAGCAACTTTTCCGTTTTTCATGAAACTGTCACTCAGATCAAGAAAAACAATAAATGCTATCTGGCCTGGTTAGGAAAAAGATGAACACACAAGTTACCAATATTAAGAGGAACAACTAAAGATTCTTTTTTAAAGATTTATTTATTTACTTTAAAGTCAATGTTACACAGAGATAGGAGAGGCAGAGAGGCAGAGAGAGGTCACTCCCCAAGAGGCCAAAACGGCCAGAACTGCGCCGATCCGAAGCCAGGATCCAGGAGCTTCTTCGAGTCTCCCACATAGGTGCAGGGGCTCAAGGACTTGGGCCATCTTTCACTGTTTTCCCAGGCCACTGCAGAGCGCTGGATCAGAAGAAGAGCAGCTGGGACCAGAACCAGCGCCCATATGGGATGCTGGCACTTCAGGCCAGGGCATTAACCCACTGTGCCACAGCACTGGCCCCTACTACCAAAGATTCTTTAGACAGACAATAAAAAGACAATGAGACTCCTTGATACTTTTTCATTTTGAAAAGGTGAAATGGATGAACTCCTTTAAAAACATGACATATCAAAGCATCTTCAAGAAGTAACAGACAGCAAATAGGATAATCTGCCCTGTTGACCAAAAAGAGAAGAAACATACTATCAATTCACAGATGAAGAAACAATTTTAAGGTCAACATATTCCTAATTAAAACATTCCATTGCAATAGAAGTAAAACATAACATAATAAAAATGTTATCTTGAAAAATGCGCAGGTAACATAATTAATTGTAAAAGCCTGGGCCAGCGCTGTGGCATAGTGGAGAAAGCCGCCACCTGCAGTGCCCACATCCCATATGGGTGCCAGTTCGAGTCCCAGTTGCTTCTCTTCATATCCAGCTCTCTGCTATGGCCTGGAAAAGCAGTAGAAGATGGTCCAAGTCTTTGGGCCCTTGCACCCACATAGGAGACCTGGAGGAAGCTTAGAGGTCCTGGTTTTGGCTCAGCACAGCTGAATTCAGATTGTAAAATATTATATAATATTATCTCTGTTTACCAATTACATGACAATATATGTATAAATTGTAAAAGAATCTACAAAAAAGTGTTTGAGATTATTATTATATGTATTTGAAAAGTCATAGAATATAAAGTCAAGATAAAATTTCAATTTTATTTCATTCCTATAAGTTATCAATACATGATTAAAAATTGAATGAAAAATGACATTGATACATTAAATACTTAGGAGCAAAATTAGCAGACCCCACAAGACTGATCCATTTATAAGTATCAAAAAATTATGATGAGAAATTCCACATTCACACAAATTAAGAAATACATTATTATCATGGATTAAAAGGCCAACTAGTGTTAAAGTGGAAATTCTCCTCAAACTGATTTACACATTAGAATCAACAAAACTTCAGCAGATACTTGTAAAATTATATGGATAGGCAAAGGACCTACAATCTACACAAAACATAAAACTGTCTATCAGACAGCCACAGTGAAGTGAATTTTGCCAACAATTTGAATGAATTTCACAATGGATTCTTTCTAAGTCAATCTTTCAGACGAAATTTCAGCCTGGCTACCCCCTTGAGAACTGTCTTGTGGACTCTATGTAGAAAATTCAGCTAAAAAAGACAGAGCAATAATAGCAGTCAAGAATGCTATTTACTCCCGAACCTAATTAAGACATGTGGTTTATGATGCGTGGAAGAGTGGACTGTGATGTATTAGCAAGGTTGTTTTTGTAATGAGATATGGTCTCAGTAGTAGTAGGTTGACAAGAAATGCCCCCCAAAAGGGTCAATATATTAATTGTGATTTTCCCTGTGAAAATTTGAAACTGAAGAAATAAATAATGGGCTTGTTATATTGATGGTGATCCAGATGTTTAAAAAAAACTCAGGATATAAAAACATGGTATTTTAAGCTCAAATTTTATTAAAAGTCACATGAATTTTGTGTTTGATAGCAAATTATAGTGTTTTTAATCACATATAGTTTTAATTTTTATTTCAAATGCGATATTAACATGTAGTACACATTTAAAGGGTGTAATGTAACATTTCAACACATATACACACACCATGAACTGACTATACCAGGAAACCAGCATTTGCATTGCTTTATCTTTTCTTTGTGTTTGGAGCCTACCAGTTGTCTGTTTCAGTTCATTATGCAGCATATAACATAACATCTTGAGCTACAGTCATTCTACTGCACTGCAAAATGCCAGAAATGCTACATTCACTCCACTGTGTTTTAGTACCCATTATCCAACCTCTCCTAGTCCCCCTGCTCCCACACTTTTTGGCATTTCTCTCTCTCTCTCTGTGTAAAAAATTTTAATTTTAAACTTCTACATATGAGAGAAAACCTGTGGCATTTTCCTTCCTGTTTCTAGCTTATTCTACACAATGTAGTAGTCTCCAGTTACATCCATTTTGTTGCACATGTCATTTCATTGTTTTCTATAGCACGATAATATTCTGTTGTCCATATATACCACACTTTCTTTATTCATTCATCCGTGGATGGAACACCCGTTAATTACATATCTTGGCTGTTCTGAATAGTGTTACAATGAATATAAGAGTGCAGGTTTTTATTTCTTTCATATGCTTATTTTATTTTTTCAGATATAAATATAACTAAAAAGAGGGAGAGTTGGATCATATGGTTGATATATTTTTAGTGTCTTGAGAAACCTCCATGTGTTATCCACTGTACTAGTTGCATTCCCTTCAAAATTGTGTAAGGGTTCCTTTCCTCCAGCGTTTTTTAAATCTTTTGAATAGCAGGCATTCTAACTGGAGTAAAATGATGCTTGATTGTGGTTTTGATTTTCATTTCCCCAGTGACTAGTAATATTGAGCAATTTTGCATATAGTTATTGACCATTTGTATTTCTTCTTTTGAGCAATGTGTATGCAAATCAGTCCACTTCTTAACTAGATTTTTTTCACAGGATTTTTAAATTGTTTTTGAGTATGTTCAATTCCTTATGTATTCTGGATATTAATCTTCTATCATGGGAGTGGTTTGCAAATATATTCTTCCACTGTGTTGTTTGCTCTTCAGTCCTGATCATTTCCTTTGCTTTGCACTAGCTTCTTAGTAATGTAATCTCCTGTGTCTGTTGCTGCATTTGTTGCTTATGTTTTTGGGGCCTTATTTACACAATTGTTGACAATGCCATTGTCTTTAAGTGATTCTTCTGTATCTATCTGTATTTTCTTCTAACAGTTTCAACTGTTACATTTAGATCGTTAATGTATTTTGAATTGATTCTTGTAGACTAAGAGTGGGTTAAGGCACTGCTTATGACATCAGTAGGCTATCTCAGAGGCCAGTTCATGCCCTGGTTGATCTGCTTCCAATCCAGCTCCCTGTTAATTCTCCTGGGAGGGCAGAAGCATTACTTGGGCTCCTGTCACCCACCTGGAAGACCCGGTGGAGTTCCAGCCTCCAGCCTTTGGCCTGGCCCATCTCTGATCATTCTTTCCAGAGAATGAAGGATCTCTTTGTCTCTTCTTTCTCTGCCAATTTGCCTTTCAACTAAATAAAAAATAAATAGTAAAAATGATACTGATTTTGCCTCTTTGTCTATTTCAGATTTCTCTATGATATAAACCTCTTTTGTTAAGAATTATTTATTTGTTTGAAATTCAGAGTTACAGCAAGAGAGTGAGAGACAGAGAGAGAGCTAGAGATTTTGCATCCCCTAGCTCACTCCCCATTGGCCACAATGGCCAGGGCTGACCATGCCAATGCCAGGAGAAAAGAGCTTCTTCCAGGTTGCTTAGGCGGGTAGCAGGGGACCAAGCACTTGGGGGTTATCTTTTGGTGCTTTTTCAAGGCCATTAGCAGGGAATTTGATAGGAAGTGGAGCAGCCGGACTTGAACCAGTGCCAGTGTTGTAGGCAGTGGCTTTGCCTGCTACACCACAATGCCGGCCCCTCTATGTGTTTTCTAAGTCATTTTATACTGTTGCTCTACAATAAAACCCTTTATTGTTAAATATAATATTTATCTCATAGTTGCTTAAGTGTATTGAATGTGCTAATAGCAAGATTGCCTTACAGAAAATGATCCACAAATAGTTCTCATGTGACACTTCCTCCTTCTTTTTCTCTTTATTTAGTTATTTTATCTCCTATTAAATCTATTATGACATTTTTATGCTAAACGGGACAACTCCTTTACCTTTGATTCCTCTGAAATTCTCCATTGTGACTTTATTCATTCCTTTTAGTTGATAATCTTATTATTCATTTTCCTTTGCTCACATAGTACACACTAAATTTTAAGTTTTTATGTACTTTTGATTCTCATTCCATGATGGAAAGAAATGAGTTACACAGCTTTGTCTCAGTTCCTTGCACCATCCTTGACCCATACTTAGTAAACGGTTAGAGAAAGGAATGAATAGATAATATGGCCTCTTTCTTATGACAGTTTTGATTGATAAACTATTCTTTTCCTAAACCTGACAACATTTGCCTTATTAGTGGAGTCTCTTCTCCTTCTTCTTTGTTAATGGAGTCCTCATGATTTTTACCCAGGTGAATAAGATTATTTTCTTTCCCTAAATCCCTAGAGTACATTGTGTCCTTTTAACATCATGTACATGTTTCTCTTTTGTTTTATGATTTTGTACATTTTTTGAGAGACAGACCTTACACATTTTTTATTAACGTGTGATTCCCTACAAAATAGCATGTTGCCTTGCCTATTGTAGCCCACTGCTATTTATTGGGAAGGTTTATACTGTGTATTCTGGAAACAGGTGGCATTTTATATTATGGATTTTTAGAATGCATTGGAATTTTAAAGGTTAGATGTTTTAAATCAAAGTCTGGGATTATTATTTTTTAAAATTTCATTGATTAAAGTTGCACATTTAAACAATAGAAAGTGTAATATAATTTATGATATATATTAATATAAGGTACGTAAGATAAACATGAAATACTATGAAGATAAATAAAAAGTAATTAGGTTAAGGAGGTTATTTACATAAATATGAGTAAGTCATGCCATGCTTTTATTTATTTATTTATTTATTTAGGGAGTTTATTGGGGGAAACTTGACAGACTGGAGGGAAGTGGCAAAGAAGGAAAAGAGGGAGAAGGAGAGCGTAAGAGACAGAAACAGAGGTCAGCAGACAGAAAGAGAGAGAGAGCCACATGTTCAGGAACAGGACATTTTAAAACTTTGCTGGGGGTGGTGGGCAACTAGCGCTGTGGCGCAGTGGGTTAACGCCGTGGCCTGAGGCGCCGGCATCCCCTGTGGGCATCGGTTCTAGTCCCGGCTGCTCCTCTTCTCATCCAGCTCTCTGCTATGGCCTGGGATAGCAGTGGGGGATGGTCCAAGTCCTTGGCCCCTGCGCCCGCATGGGGGACCCGGATGAGGCTCCTGGCTTTGGATCAGCACAGCTCCAGCCATTGCGGCCCTCTGGGGAGTGAACCACTGGATGGAGGACCTCTCTCTCTGCCTCTGCCTTTCTGTAACTCTGCCTTTCAAATAAATAAATAAAAATCTAAAAAAAAAAAAAAAAAAAAAAAAAAACACTTTGCCGGGGGAGGGCAGGGAAGTAGGAGCAGCGAATCCCATTAAGATGGGGGTGGGGCTTGACACTGGTGGTTGGGCCATGTGGCCATCTGGCTTCCAGCAATGGCAGTGGGATATCTTAAGCTCATGCCTTGCTTTTAAAGATGACTGAGAAAGTTGAAGGCCCATAGATTAAAAATTAAATATACCATTTCTATAGTTGCAAAAGAAATAAATATGCCAGCCTAATAAATTGAAATGAAATATGTAGATGTTTCTTACTTGATCTTCCTAGTGAGGATATTGGGATAATGATTAATAACTTCCATTGAATTAAAAAAGGTTGGGGCCAGCATTGTGGCATACATAGGTGTACATCGTATATGAGTGCTGGTTCAAGTCCCAGCTGCTCCACTTCCAATCCAGCTCCCTGTTAATGTGCCTAGAAAAACAGTGGAAGATGGCCTAAGTCTTTGGACCCTTGCCACCCTTGTGGGAGACCTGAACAAAGCCCCTGACTCCTGGCTTTGGTCTGGGCTAGCCCTGGTTAGTGTGGCCATTTTGGAGTGAACCAGTGGATGGAAGCTCTCTCTCTTTCTTGTGCCCCTTCCCCCTCTTAACTGTGACTTTCAAATAAATGAATCTTGGAAAAAAAAAGAAGTGTGCTTATTATAAAGCAAAATTATAAACCTAAAAAATATTTAAAAAGCAAAAAAAATTCAGGTGTTTTTCTTAACCAATACTCCAAGAGTTACTTTGAAATTGCAGTGTATTCCTGATTGTTGGTAAGTGTTTAGATCCATACTAAATAACAAATTATGCATATTTGTATTATTATTAAGTATCAAGGCCTAAATATTAAAATAATCAAAACTATAATCGAGTATATTGACAACTTCTGTGTCATGTAGTAAATACAATTCTTAGTCACTCTGTAAGTAATGGTGGTCTTGTGGGGGTGAGGAAGTTCCTGTGACAGTGACTTGCTATAAAAGAAGGAGCCTTACTTTTGAGTTGCTTTGGGTTACTGTCACACCATGTGATCTTTCCCTCTCATACACACTCCCATGATAATATCATCTCTCATGTTACGACCTATCCAAGGAGGCCCTCACCAGAGTGAGTAGATGTTGCTTACCAAGCTCTGAAACCTCCAAAACTCGGAGCTAAATAAGTCACATTTCTTCGTTTAGTTCTCTTTGTAGAAAACCACGTATTTTAATATAGCAACAGGAAATGGACCAAAACAATGTGCTTTTTAAATTTTCTATAGCACAAATATATATAAATACCAGGAAAAAAAAGCTAACATATGTAGCCTCTCTTGCAGTAAAAAAAACATTTTCACAGGTATTCTTTTAATATTTAAAACCATTACATTTCTACCAGCTAATCAAAATGAATCACTATAACGTTCTATTTTAAAACAATATACCTAATAAATGGTAGAGCAAAGTGCCAAATAGTATTTTGTACAATTTGCAAAACAACTTTCTTAGGTGTGATACTGGGAGTTTATAGACTTCCTTGCTGTTGGCAAAGAAAAATAATTCTATCTCCACAAATTTTAAATAGAAAATCCTTCCATATTGTTCAAAATTCAAAATAGTAACTTGTTTTATTCATTATAAAAATGGACTGCTTTAGGAACAGAGTCTTCCAGTTGTACCCACTCTATAATGGAGAATGTGTTACTATGTCCAACACAATGAAGGATTTAGGAAGCAAGGTTAGCAATCTGGGTGATGGAGTCTCATGTAACAGCTGGATTTCAGATAGCTTTATCAGGAAATAGACCCTAACCTTGAAGATCAGGATACAAGTGTGCCCGATGATTTGATCAACAATCATTATTTGTTGACAAACCAAACACCAAGACCACTGACTTGATATCAAAAGCTGGAAAGCATTGGCCAGAGCTGTGGGTTCTGCTCACCAAGAGAAGATTGTCCACTATCAGTTTATTCTACCTCTGAGTTAGAACATTTTAGCAGACCCTTTAGTACAGTGGACACTACCAAGATTTTTTTTTTTTTTTTTGACAGGCAGAGTGGACAGTGAGAGACAGAGACAGAAAGGTCTTCCTTTTTCCATTGGTTCACCCTCCAATGGCCGCTGTGGCTGGCAAGCTGCAGCCGGCGCACCGTACTGATCCGAAACCAGGAGCCAGGTGCTTCTCCTGGTCTCCCATGCGGGTGCAGGGCCCAAGGACTTGGGCCATCCTCCACTGCACTCCTGAGCCATAGCAGAGAGCTATGTCAGACACCGGAGTGTCTGACAATCAGAGGCACCTCCAGACCATGGCTCATCTGGTGCTGTGTAGTAATATCCTCCTTTACTTGCTATCAGGTACATCCTTTTGTAAAGCAGCTGTTGGTTTGTTGCTGAGGCTCTTATTACAACTGAATACCTGAACCAGGGAGGCATGATGCTCTCCACATTAATATTCACGTTTTGAGATGGGTTAGCTCAAAATCAACAGCTAACACGGTAAGAAGGAACAGTATGTCCTGTCTGTCCAACTGGAATGGCATATACAAGCATGGACCAGACCAGAGTCCAGCAGGTTCTTAGCATTAGATGAAAAGTGATGTGTACACTTTGGAGAATTTTATTCCCTACTCTGTGTACCAAAGTAAATCTTGTTCTCTGGATTCCTCAACTCAGAGGGTGTCCTCCAAATTCTGGGGATTAATTACTGAGGATTTGGCTGAGTTAAAACTTGGTAGTGGCCTGCACCACGGCTCAATAGGCTAATCCTCCACCTGTTGGCGCCGGCACACAGGGTTCCGGTTCCAGTCAGGGCATCGGATCCTGTCCCAGTCGCTCCTCTTCCAGTCCAGCTCTCTGCTGTGGCCGAGGAGGACAGAGGAGGATGGCCCAAGTTCTTGGGCTCCTGAACCCACATGGGAGACCCGGAAGAAGCACCTGCTTCTGGCTTCAGATTGGTGCAGTGCAGGCTGTGGCGGCCATTTCGGGAGTAAACCAATGGAAGGAAGACCTTTCTCTCTCTCTTTCTTTCTGTCTGTAACTCTACCTTTTAAATAAAATAAATAAATAAAAAAAAGATACCAAGGTTATTTTAATTCTTCCTACAGGATCAATATATGCATCTCTCCTCTTATGTGAAATAAATTAGCCATTTTTAAAAAAGATTTTATTTATTTATTAGAGAGAGTTACAGACAGTGAGAGAAAGAGACAGAGAGAAAGGTCTTCTGTCCTCTGGTTCACTCCCCAAATGGCCACAACAGCTGGAGCTGCACCGATTCAAATCCAGGAGCTTCTTCCAGGTCTCCCACATGGGTGTAGGGAAATTAGCCAATTTTTAAAAAGTGCACCTGGTTTCTGTGCATAGTTCTTAGGAGTTGTCTTCCTTTCATGGTACCACAGATGTTCAGCCACCTAACTGTTGTCTGAAAGGAAGTGGAAACTTTTCTTTCCTTCCAAGAATAATCTTAGCGTACTTGTTACAGTGCAATGGACCTGATATTCCTCATCATGCGAAGAGCTCTCCTTTCTCTTTTATGTCCAACTTACACCTTGGTTACAGGAGAATTAGCAACTATAGCACACAATTCAGACAGCTTCTCTTTGAACTTACATTATGGTTGTCAGCATGCAGCTACTTGAATAATATTGTCTTATTGACGTAATAACACTGAGGACCATTTATTTCCTGATTGACCATAAAATTCGGTCAATGTGCTCATTATGAATTCCCAAGAACTTCCCTTAAATTCTGTTATCAGTCTATGTGACTGTCTGTATTTCCTCTTCTAGAAATCCTTACCTTTATAAATATTCTATCTTAGTTGTTAAAACATTTTTCTAGAATTACAAAGGATCTTAGATTGTTACTTAAATTGCAAGGTTATAAGATATTCTCCCACAAGTTGCATGGATGCTGGGAGAAGACAAAAGATTTCTGGGTCAGAAATAAAATACTGTATTTCTCATGGCAGTAACATTAGTCAAGATATCTGAATTTTTGCCCAGGTTGAATTGAAATGTCTGAATTTTGTATAGATTCCATGAAACCTAATTCTCTCAGGGAGATTTTGAGAGGCCTTGATGAGCCCTGCAATCACACTGGATTTAGGACAGGAACTCTAACTAAGGGACTTGAAACTTTTATCATAGGAAATCAACCTGCTGACCCTTTGCAGCTATGGGAGTTACTATCTTCTCAGGCTGGGCAACAGATAGCTTACTCTTGGCTTCAGAGTAATGCACTTTATCTTCCATATCTGGTTGTTATGCAAAAATTCCTGAAACAAAAAGTCCAGAAAAATTTTTCAGTCAATACCTCAAACACAATACACACAGACCAATGAAAAACCCATGATAATTATTTCAACAATAACAGTAATGAGAAATCATCACAAAATAAAATTAATAATTTTGATAAAAACTGTCACATACTTTGGGAATTAAAAATAATCCTTTCCATATAAATTTGATACCGTTATTTATACAATTAATGTAAATGGATCACTCTTTGCTAAAATTTATGTGCTAATATCATACATTTAACCCTTGATGTGTATAATATTTAACCGAATTTCAAATACTCGTTTTCATTGCCCTACTTAGCTAGTAACATTAAGGTTTCACACGAACTGAGTGCTCTCAGAACTAGTGCTAAAATGATTTTTGAACCAAAAAGGATGGAAACAAATCATGGGGGATATGAGATGCATAGTGTCAAAGAAAAAGCTTGATAGATGTTGGTGACATTGAAAAGAAGGTGGCAGTGGCTGATGCTCAGTGGATCTTAAATTCTAACCTGAAGTAGGTTAATGCACACTTCCCATGTAACATTATGCTTTAGTTAAGAAGGCTAACAAGTACCGTATCTGGTAACATCTGCTTCTGTTTAATTGCAGTAGTAACATAATAGGGCCCATATGGAGTGAGGACAGTTGGTTTACAAAAATTATACATTAAAACATTATTTTTGAAGGGTATTACAGTGCTTTTTCTCTCAAAGTTGGCACTTTACACTAATTTACTTATTATTAATTATAAACCACAATTATTTCCCATAAATTTGATACTATTTTCTTATTTTTGTAGTCATTTAATTGCAACGCAAATATTTTCTAAGTATCTAATTAGTTTTACAATTGTTTTAGTATCTAAGCATATAACAAAAAAGACATTTAAAATACAACATAAAAAGGAGTAATAGTGATAGTGTTTGTACAACAAACCTCAAAATGTGATGGTGTTTACTAAACACTTCTACAGCAGATATAAAAAAAATCAGATTTTTAAAGCCATAGTCACAGAAAGAATAACATAGGATGGATAGAAATAGAAACGCCTATCAGAGATGATCTTTGTTTTAGCCATCTGCTGACAGACAAAGTTCATGACTTGAATCTTATTTTGCTTCTGTCTTCTCCAACTTTAAGAACTATTTCAATCTAGAAAAAGCAGGAAAGAAGAGAAATCCCCGATGATTGAAGAATTAACACAAGTAATCTCTTCACAAATATTTGTGTATTCTACATTCCTAAATCTTTGGATCTATAGTTTCCAAGTGTAAAATATAGATGACTTCCTATAAAAAGCAATGAAAACAAAATTACAACAGAGGCTGATCTAACCTTGAGCAATTTACTTAAACTGGTTGGAATTAATTCCCTGGATTATAAACAGAGATGATTGGAAATATACTGTTCCTAAGCCTAATTTTTCATTAAGGAGAATGTGGGCAAGTTAGATTGATAAGCATACACACTTGCCCACCAACTAACTATAACCTCTACCTATAAATAACATTCTAATTATTAGAAGGAATACTAGCAATAAGTCAAAGCCATGAGAGCTAGATTCATCAGGAAAGACATCTTGGCATTCTGACTAAAAATACATTGGAAAATACCACCAGCATACTGACATCTAATATGAATTGTTACTGAGACATTGTCTGTGTAGCTTGATGACAATTGATGGTTCAGTTGACCAAATGAATCCTGTGCCATTTTACATGTAAGGATAGCAGAGCAGTCATTAATTGGCTGTTAATTTCTTACCAGGCAAGGTTCTAATACAAATCTCTTATGAGGTAGCTGTTAATGGCCCACTTCGACAGACATCTTGGCATATATTAGGAAGTAACTGGAGAGCCAGGATTTTTTTTTTGCCTTTTATCTAATATCAAAAATTGTTTTCTATGCACTAAGTCACACTACTACAAAATAAACAATGTTATTCTTATTTGTCTATCTTTTCCTTGAGTAGGCCTCATAACTCCTTCAGAATAAAATCCGTGCCTTATTTAATATGGTCCACTGACTCTAGCGCAAAATCTTCATATAATAAGTGCTCATTAAATAGCTATTGAATAGAACTAAGATAACATATGTAAAGTTTATGGAATGCAGTATTATTTGCTTTTTACTGTAAATTACTTTTACTTACATTGAAACTTGAACTTTTCATGTTTTCTCTTGAAATGAAAAATAATCCAAAATACTGAGATAAACTTGTAATGAGTATAGGAAATTCTTTTTAAAAATAGAAAAGCTAGATGAATTTATGAGAAATAATATTAATATATTTACTGATTTACATAGGATTTAATAGTTTAAATTATTCTTACTTGTCTGTTTAAAAAAAGACAGTTACCAATAAATGTTAGAAGAATTTAAAAAGAGACTGAATATTATAATAGTATAAAGGACAGGTTTGAAAAATCCAGGAAGCAAAATGGAAAGCAATAATATCGCTTATCATGATTAGAGAAAGAATATTATATTGAAAAGATAAATGGAATCCATTATGCATATTTTGGAGTAGAAAAAGAAATCAAATAAAATATAAAAGTATTCAGAGATCTGATAGAAGAAAGCTTTTTTTTTAAATATTGACACCCCCAAATTTTACCACATTAAGCAGTTTTAGCACATGCTGGGAAAATTGACAAAAAGTTGTCAGCAGGCTTCCAATATCAAAACAAAATTACATAATCACAAGCCAACCCCAGATATGTCCGAGGGCTTTCATTATGTGATAGAAAGAGAAATCTATCAAATTTACACTACTTTCAACTTATAACTGAAGTTCAAAAACAGTGGACAGATTTTAAAAGCCAAAATAAATCAGGGAATATAATGCAAGACTCCACCTTGAAAAACTACTCTCTGATAAAATCCAAAAAACCAAAGTTGCAGTTATCATATGCATTGAATTGGTTTATATAACTATCAGTTATTCATTCAACAAAAATTGGCCATTCTTTTATGCACCAGGTATTAAGATGCACAGTGGTGATATAGTAGCTAACAGTTCAGAGAAATCTCTACTTTAATGGAGCACACAACATTAGGGGTCTGAAAATGGGGGTGTAATGGTGGAGAAAAAATAATAACTTTCTTTAGTGATAAAATCTAAGAACAAAATAAAACAGAACCATTGGATTCACAGTGCCTGGAAAGGGATATGGGTTTGTGTGGTCTTTTCAGTAAATATCTTGAAAGGATTTTCTATATATGTGATCAGTTATTAATTGCAACATTAGAACAAGTGAAAATTATCAACACTTCATCGACTCAATTCTTCTCCAACTCTTCTGATGATAAAGTTCCCAGAATCCTACAATTTCACTGGTTAGTGGTCATTTCTCATCACTTGGGTAGAGCTAACTTTTTTCATTGTAAAATATCCTATCTCCTAAGTACTACTGTATTCAATGCTGTTGTATTTTCAATTAGAATGAGGTCACAGTGAGAATATCTTGAATATCTTGAATGTTTTCATCAGTTGGATTTTATAACATAGTTCATTGAAATTTTTGGTCCATGAATAAACTACCATGCAAGTCACAGATGCCTACTGCATTATCATTTAACTCATCTCTATCATGCACCCCTCCTTCCTGATAAAGTAATTCTGCCAGTGGGTATGATGACATGTTGGGTGAAATAACCATGGGCCTTTTGCTATAAACATGGGGTTGTATACTGGCCCCACCTCTTTTCTAGCTGCATGACTTTGGGCAAGTTCTCTGGTTTCACTGAAATTGGCAGATTTGTGGCAAAGCTGATTTGTATTTTGGTGAACCAAATTGGTCCAATGTTTGAACAAAAAAGGGCTTTGCCATGACCTCCCTAATTTCTATTCTCCGCATGCTACAAAATTCCCCAAGATACAATGTGGTTTTAAAGTGGCAAACCAATTCTCTTGGTAGTTCCTGAGAATGAAAGACTGTAGCAGAATTGATTTAAGTCACTGGGTCTCCACTGTTGATAAGACTTCCATTCCTGTTGTCATTAGTGTGGCTCTTTGTAACTCTCTTTTATCTTCTCCCTATAATTCTCTTTTGCTCTTTTTGCTTCCCCAATCTCTATTCCATATGGCTCTCAGTTGTTGTGCAATTTATCTGCTGATATGAGTGTTGCTTTTGACTTGCCGTAAAACCCAAATTTCAGAACATCAATTTAATCCTTCTTTGTTGTGTTTGGCTTTTGTGAAGTTGCTAGATGTTTTCAGGTCACTAGGTCAAATTCGGTGGTTGTTTTCTGCTTCCTTCCTTCCCAGTTCATATTTCTTCACTCAATCTGTCTAATTCTGAACTTTCCTCCTTCTTTAGCATTTAGAAAGTTTAAAGTTGACTTTCAGATTAACTGAGGTTATACATATCATTCATCTCTCCGTCTCTCTTTGAAATTGCTTTAATCTCTTATAAATATTTATACCCTAAGGAGATTCTCCATGCACATTTAGCTGTCCACCTAAATTTACATTTCAGATAAACAATGAATAATTCTTTGGTTTATTTTTCAAATACTGCATGGTATATACTTACACTACACACTATTTGCTGCTTATCTGAAGCTCATATTTAACTATGAATCATATACCTGTGTGTTTTTATCTGCTAAATCTAGCAACCTAAAAGTAACTATATTTTTATATAGACCTAACATATATGGTTTTCAATTAAGTGATGTTAACAGTCATTTTGCAGAGTATTAAAATATGTCTATGGTCCACCAAGGTGATATAATCTTTACCACAATTAGAAATTGTCAGCACAAGTGGTGTGGCATAGTGTGGCCATTTGGTACACCCACATCCTGTAGCAGAGTGCCTGGATATTTGGGGGAGTGAACCAGCAGGCACTATCCAGAGTGGGGTGGACCCCAGCCAAAGCCAGGAGCTAGAACATCAATCTGGATCTCCCATGTGGGTGGCAGTGACTTAAGTATTTGAACCTGTCTTCTTCCTACCAGATAGAAGATCACTATTATTCTGCCTTTCAAACAAACATATAAATTAACAAGGAAATATTGGCAAACTTAATGTGACAAAATGCTTTACTGATGCTTACTATAATTATCTACTTTAAACTACTATTTCCAGTTTTATCATAATTGAGTATTTTATAGTATCATTTCCAATAACTGATGTCTTATTCATATTAATGGAATGAAAAACACATTTGCTTACAGATATGTAAATAGCCACCATATATTAACCAATATACTGGCTAATTCTAAAACACTGGAACATCTTATTGATTCCCTTAAGCGACTAAAAAAAAGAGAAGGTAAAAAGAAGTTAGGAAGGAAAACCAGATGCTAAATTTGAATCACATTAAAAGGGCGAATGGAAAGCAAATTATAATTTTTCTCTCTTTCCAAAAAGAAAAGTAGTTTTTATGGTAAAACACTTGTACACAAATGCTAACATAAAAAGCCTTCTTTCCTTAGTTGTTATACAAGTCATAAAGAAAAGTGATCATCAGATCTTGTTGCATCTATCAAAAGATGAAAATAAAAAATACTGACTGTTTGAAAAGTTTTCTTCCCCCTTCAGTCATACACATTATGGTGACCCCTACTGGGAACAACTGGCAAATGTGTCATACAGACGCTGACACACCCAGTACACACACATTAAGTAGCTTTGAATCCAGAAGCAAGTACAAAAATTCACCCTACTATTACATCATCCCATGTGTTCTCCTACATTTAGTTCAGGGTGATCTAAGAAAATGCTGTCACTTACTTAATATGGCAGAGACATTTAAAAATACTAAATAAATGGAAAAATTTTAGGTTAGATTATATTGATATCCAGTCCAACACTTTAAATTCTGGCTTCTTAGCAAAACAGCTATTAATTAATATATAATAGGGGCCAGCGCCATGGCTCACTTGGCTAATCCTCTGCCTGCAGCACCGGCATCCCATATGGCGGCCATTTGGGGAGTGAACCAATGGAAGAAGACCTTTCTCTCTGTCTCTCTCTCTCTCTCACTGTCTATAACTCTGTCAAAATAAAAAAAAATCTTAAAAAATAATATATAATAATATAATAATGATGACTTTTGGGTGAATATCAGTTTACACATAGAGATTGAGAATTTCCAAATACTTTAGAATTATTTGATTTAAATTCTTGATTTCACAAACAGAATATATAAAGGACAGTTGACTGCCTTGCAGAGTCAGTCAATTCTTTACTGACAGAGCCACAGTTAGAAAGGGTTCTAGACTGCATCTCAGTGCGATTTCCAATGTTCACTCGTCTCCTTACTGAAAGATCACTTTATTTATGCAAGAGGTAAAAAGACCAAGAATTTGTGGTTGTGTTTGACGACCTCATACTGAGTAAGAAAAGCCTGTAATATCTCCCTTGATTTAAAAATTAAATAAATGGTAACTGTCAAATTATGATTTATTGATGCTCATTTGCATTCCTACTCTAAAATTACACTGCTTACCTTTTGATTACATGAAAAAAGTTCCTTAAGTCTAATCCTATCTGCTATTACTCTATTTTTCAAAAAAAGAAACAAATTCTTGTAAGTCTCTAGATTTGCAGACATTGATTATAACTTACGATGATTAAATTGCCTATTTTTGACCTTGTGAATGACATAAATGAGCAACTATTCCAATATAAACAGAAACAGATATCTTAATAGTATTAACAAAAATGACAACATCTAACCTACATAAAGAAATTGAATCTCTCATGAGAGATTTTGTAAATGTGTGTTAACACTAACTCCATATTAGACTACCATACCATTTAGAACACCCCACTTTTTAACAAATGGGGAAACAGTGAGTCAGGCAGTGAAGGATATAGCAGATAACTAACTTCATTATATTTAGTGTCTGAATAAGAAGTAGCAACATAACAATGATTGTGCCTCTTCCAGCATTGAGGAAATTAAAGATAAGTGAAGTTAACTAATTTTAAAATGATGAAACATGAGCCGGCGCTGTGGCTCAATAGGCTAATCCTCCGCCTTGCGGCGCCGGCACACCGGGTTCTAGTCCCGGTCGGGGCGCCGGATTCTGTCCCGGTTGCCCCTCTTCCAGGCCAGCCCTCTGCTGTGGCCCAGGAGTGCAGTGGAGGATGGCCCAAGTGCTTGGGCCCTGCACCCCATGGGAGACCAGGAAAAAGCACCTAGCACCTGGCTCCTGCCATCGGATGAGCGCGGTGCGCTGGCCGCAGCGTGCCAACCGCGGCAGCCATTGGAGGGTGAACCAACGGCAACGGAAGACCTTTCTCTCTGTCTCTCTCTCTCACTGTCCACTCTGCCTGTCAAAAAAAAATAAATAAATAAAAAATAAATAAAAAATAAAATGATGAAACATAATGAAAGCACAAAATATACTAAAACTAAGGTTATCTGACATCTTTTCTATTACTGTCCTTCCTCTCGTTATAACTAAACTGATATGGATTAATTCACTTTTATAGTTGTTCTAATATGTAGAAAAGGGATGTTTATTGTCTCATTACTGTTGGAAATTAGCTCATCAAAGTTTCTCTGAACTTCATAAGTTTAGATTCTAATTCAATGCCTCTAATTTAATATAAATACTTTTACATCATATATTTTCATTGTGATCTTATGTCTTTAATGCATGAAAATCTAATTTCCATTTCGTTTTCCATTTCCTTTTCTTTGTTCATGAGCTAATAAAAAGTGTACTTAATACACTGTGTAATAGTTCAAAAGGGACTAATTATATTTTGATAACAATGTTAAAGAGCACCATTTTATAGTTACTTTTCTTCTTTTCTTTTGCTAAGAAATAAAACCCCTTTTCACTTCTGTTGATATCAATTAAACTCATAGTATTTTCTGCTCCCCAACACAACTGACCAGGAACGTTTTCATACATTCTTCATTCTGAACATTATCCGATTTCAATATGTCTTTGATGTCTGTCTGCCACATGTAGCATGTATATTGTCTATGAATTACATTGAATCTGCACTATTCTATTGATATTACACTAACATAAAAACATTAGGGGCCAGCATTGTGGTACAGCAGGTTATGCTGCCACCTGGGATGCCAGCATCTCAAATGGGTGCCAGTTTCCATCTCGGCTGTTCCACTTTCAATCCAGCTCTTTGTTGATGAGCGTGGGAAAAGCAGTGGAAGATGGCCCGAGTGCCACCTACATGGGAGACATAGATGAATTTCCTGGCTTCTTTGGCCTGGCCCAGCCCTGCCCATTGCAGTCATCTGGGGAGTGAGACAGTAGATGGAAGATCTCTCTCTGTCTCTCTCTCTCTCTGTAACTCTGCCTGTCAAATACATAAATAAGCCTTTCAAACAAAACCATAAAAAAACTCTTCAAAAAATTTCTTATGCTATTTAGTGTTTAAAAATTCATAGAAATCTGCCACATATCATCTCAAAGAACATAAATCCTCATTGTAGATGAAGACAATGAAACTTAAAAAGATACAGATTTTCTAAAGCTACATAAGTGTCCAGAGGGATTCTCAATCCTCCTCTCTGTTTCGCTAGCCACCTATACAATGAATTGTCCTTTTTCATCATACATCATGATATACCAAACCAGGGCTTGTCTAATAGTCCATGGAGTATTATGCAATTTTGTTTTATCACAACTATTTACATGGTATCAACAAAAATAGCAAGGAAACCATTTGTTGAACTAGGTTGCAGTTTTGATATTTCCTTATATTTTTAGGAGTTTACAATGAATCTTTCTCCTTTTAAAGAAACAAATATGCTATAAATCAGAATACAGGTAGTTTTCATGCCTTTGCCAACTGATCACATGATTTCTGTCACACTGCTGAGCCATAATTTCCTCTTCTAATTAATGATGCATTTAAAGAACTTAAGAAACCCTTTCAATGTATAAGTACCAGGTCTTTGATAAAAATTATATTTAGGAATCATAAAAGATGGAAGTTTCAGAGGAGGAAGAATAATTAGAGCAAAGACATTAAAATGTGCAACACATTTGAAGGTACTACAGTGGTTAGCTATGAAATGACATCCGTGTTTATAAGAGACAATGAATAACTGCAAGGGCAGGTGAAGGAGCACATCAGAATGCTCTTGGACAGAAAGACATGATGTGGTTACTGATTCAACACTAAGCACACATTAACACTGGAGTCAACGAGATATTCAAGGCTTGGTGGAACAGTGGGTCCAGACTGAAATAAGGGAAACTTAGGAAACACTTTCTAAAGTAGAAGGTGGTGAACTTGGTAGGGGATACGCTGAGTGTAGGTGAGAGTAGTGATATAAATTTTAGACCAGGGAATTGAATTTAAGCCAGGGGATGCAGATCTGAAAATTATCCAAGTACAAGCAAGAGATTAAAAATATGAAGAGGGAATAATCTTTCTTAAGGAGATGAGAATGAGAGAAGAGTAAAATTGGTTTTGCCTTCTACGTATCCTGGGATGTGCTACAGGAGATCAAGGGAAGAAGGTAATTGTAGTACTGGAGGGATGTCTTTACACGGTGGAAGACTAGGAACACCAGCGAGACTCCATCGATGGACTAGCGAGAAAAGGTCAGGTGTCCTCGGTTTCTTTTCCTTGCGCATCTGGTGAGTTCCTTCTATATTCCAGACATCGAGGACTTGCAAACATCAATCAGTCCTCAGGGTAAGGAAAAAAGGCATCATTGAGGGCCATTCCTGCTCACATTTACAAAAACGGTATTTTTACATTGGGTACTGCAAGTTCTTTATTTCAATAGTAATCCCTCGGGAAAAACAACCTCAAAGCCCAAGACTTCATCTTCGTTGCTCTTAGCACCTAACCAAACCGAATCTGTCTATCTTAAGTTTGTCCACATTTATTCTTTTATACCTTCAGTTGCAGGCTAGTTTACAGTGGTTAACAAATATCCAGTGGAGGAATGAATAAAAAATAAATGAGAAGAAGATCAAATGTTTGGGAGACACTTAATAGTGGAGGTTAAAAAGAGAGCATATGTCAATGAAAGATACAGAGGGGGAAAAAATCATGCTTTCTATGTGGGCAGGGATAATAGCTAGTGTATTTTTCTTATTTATCAAATATGAGAGGTTTTTGCCCAAAATGGGTGCTCAGGAAACACTATGCCACTGAAAGTTAAAAGTTATATCAGTAAATTACGACCAGCTGGTTCTATTTTTTGAGAAAAAAAGATAATCCTTTAGTACTACAAGGATTACCTTGATTGGAATTGATCATCTCTGTCCTTACAGCATGACATAAATAACATTAAGGTGGTGGAAGCAGTGTGACTAGCTCAACCGTGAGCAAACTCGTAGAAAAGTGCTACTCACCCCTACCACAACTATAAATCGCCAGTGGACCTCACTGCAGCCAGAGATTCTGCATTTCTGCCAAGTTCCCAGGCCATAATGCTCCATCCAGACAGCACACCTGAAATAACAATTCTCCAGATGATTACGATCCGCATGTGCATGCCTCTGCCGCTGGAAGATGCAGCACAGGATGCCACTAGCTGGATACGAGTTCAATATTCTCTGAATTAAAAAAAAAAATACTGCAGAACTGATGCAAGTTGGGAACAAAGCAAGTAAATTGACATGAGAGAGAAATGAGCCAAGTTGATGTGACTTCCCAAGCTATGGGATTCATTTGGAATGTTCTAGTTTACTCTGCAATCTGGTACAGTGATGTTATAATACTGAATTTATGTCTGAAGTCCAGTATGTCACTGATCACTTTTAAGTGTCCATCACTTGCCTGTTGAAGCGTACACATCCTTCCCCTCCTCAGACCTCTTGTCTCCCTTGGAATATTTAAGGAATTGCAGCTAACTTTTTCCAGGAGTAATTACTCTTTGGTTTTCTCATTCATTCATTTTAATGAATCTCTTTTGAGTTTTATTTTCTTCAGTCACATGTAATTCTGAGATGATTACTTAGTTTTGTGAAATTGTGAGAAAAATAAAGTATCTGAAAGAAAGCATGTGCCTCTGGCCAGCACCGTGGCTCACTAGGCTAATTACTCAGCCTGTGGTGCCGGCATCCCAGGTTCTAGTCCTGGTTGGGACACCAGTTCAGTCCCCATTGCTTCTCTTCCAGTCCAGCTCTCTGCTGTGGCCCAGGAGGGCAGTGGAGGATGGCCCAAGTGCTTGGGCCCTGCACACCCATGGGAGACCAGGAGGAAGCACCTGGCACCTGGCTTCTGATCAGCGCAGTGCGCCGGCCACTACGTGGCCACTTGGGGAGTGAACCAACAGAAAAAAGAAGACCTTTCTCTCTGTCTTTCTCTCTCTCACTGTCTAACTCTGCCTGTCAAGAAAAAAAAAAAAGTATGTGCCCCAAAAGCTAAGAGTTGGGAGAAAAGGTATCATTAACACCCTGAGGGAAATAGGATATTCTATCTTTTAATTCGCTGCGGAAAGGAAAATATCTACTCTGAGGGGCCTGAGAAGTTCACACTGCCAAGACCTGAGAAGAGGAACTCCTTCATACCTCTGAGCCTTTAAAAGCATCAGTCTACATAACAGATAGAAGACGGAATAGCAAACTCACCTGATAAAGAAAGTGACAGCATTTCTGCAGCTACCCAGCTGAGTGCCTATGTGAAACTGTTGCATTAGGCTTGTTGGATGAGCACAGGTATGAGTCCATGAGTCCATAAAGATAACAGATACTAAATCAGGTAAAAAAACATGCATATAAAAACTTCTAGAAAGTAACTATTTCTGGAGCTAGTAATCGAACAGCAAATTTAATGAAAATTCAACTATTTCTTCTTAATTTCTTCAGGATAAAGTCTAAAGCCCAAAATATGGCCCACGAAACCTTTCCGAATCTGATCCCTGCACATTCATCCATGCAAACCCTGATCTTAACTTTATTTTACACGCAGCCTAGCCCCTAGCCCTGACAAACAATTTACAGTTGCACACATGTATCCTGGTGTATTTGTTCCTCCATTGCACACAGGTCTGAAGTGTTCTGTCTTTTCTCATCTGCATGGTAAATCTCTACTTATTTCTCCAGCTTCAATTCGAGGGTCAATTATTTTGTGATGCTTCTCCCAAAATCCTCAGAGTAAACCAACTACTCCTTTCCCTTTGTAACATACCATCTTGCACACATAACTACCTGAGTCCTTAAAGCACTGTGCATTTGTCTCCTGAACTGGACCATGAACTCTTCTGAGCTCTATCACTGAAAAGAGAAAAAAAAATATTTTACTTCTGCTAATATTTCTAGAATACTGAACATCCACTTATTCATTCATTGTGCATTAGTGAATGACCACACATGAATAAGTTTAATGTTTCCAAATCATGTGGTTTTTATTGTTCTTTTTAATCCTGAATCTGAGATTATCCTTTGAATTTTGGATTCCTGCTTTCAATGAAGTTCTTCCCCTTAGAATTGCTTATAGGTTTCCAAGGGTAGCCCACTAGTCCAGCCCTGGCCATTTCATAGTTGGACTGAAATTTTATTTGGTGCCTCTTGGTATCCAGTTCCTTCTTTTGGCCAATCTTTTGCATAATGTGAAGATAATCTTCTCTAAAGCAATCCTTCTTTGTTTATTTGGTCAAATGTTAATTAGGTCATTCATGGCAACCCTCTCCCCACACCTTGTCCTCCTCAAGTACTTTCTCTGTTATTAGCTCATTATTTGAAAGGACAGGGTTCTTACATACAATGAGAAATCCCTTCTTGCTGATTCCATATGGCACTCAGTTCGCATTCAACTTCCTTAAAAACTTTTCTAACATTCTTGCTCATTTCGCAAGGGCATTGCCACGTAGAACTGTTTTCTCTTGTATCTATTGTATAAATTCCTTGTAGCTCCTTCTCTTCAATATCAAGGACAAGTGAGTTTAGACTTCTTTGGTATCCTCTGTTTTCTAAATTTTGCACTTTACTAGACATAATGCACTCAAAAATGTTTATTAATTTATTGACAAATACCACGTGTTTTTGCTTTATATTGGCAATATAGAACTTGTACATGATGACCTTGGCGTTTATGTTATCTTGTGTTTCTTTGATGTAAGTCATCTCAATCTATGGGTTATGAAAGGTCAAAAGCAGGAAGGAATTTCTGTATGGAAAGACTGAGTATAGTAGGAGACAGATGGAACTGGGAGTCAGGAAACAAAGGTCTGAAGTTTGCTATTTGGATGCTTTGCTGAAAAGTTATCTCAGACTGTCATCTAAAACCAAAACTAAACTCTCAGGGATGTTGTGTCAATTAAACAAGATACTCTGTCTGGAACCTTCATGTAAATTCTAATACGGTCTACAATCGAAGGTATCAATTTTCTATTATGTCTTCAAAATCCTTTTGTGTACATTGTATGCTAAGCAGGGGTCTGTCTGAGAATCTGGGGTCAGGTAGGATGGGAACTCGGAACGTCTTAAAAAATTCGTGGAAAATGTGAATAATGAAAAAAACTATGAATGGATTTCAAATTTTTTGCACCCGAATAACCTTTTAACTCCATTCCATAAACATTTTAAAAATACTCTGGTATTTCTTACTATTTTTTTAAAATAATAGCTTCAAAGTACCATTCCTTAGCTTTTTTTTTTCTTTTCCTCTTTAGGATACAGATTATTACAGGCCAATACAATTTCTGGCAACCTATTTTTCTACACTTCCCATCTGCTTACCAAACGTGACCTCTTGTTGTCTTACTTTTGCTTTCCCAACTCACCCGTGAAATGCGCCTTGTCAATTCTAGCTCCCATCTCAGTGAGGTAGCTGTCATACCTGGAACACTCTCCGTTCCTTCCCTCGCCTGCCTTTCTTTCCCGTGGGCTCCTTTTCCCCTCTGCTGGCTGCCAAGGAGAAGCACATTTATTGGCACTGCCCCCAAACAGATGCCTGCCTCCCTCCCTTCCCCCCTTCCTCTTCCAGCCAAGCCATCACCTGCCAAGGGCTTGGCGGTTGCAGCCTCCCCTGTCCACTGCCTCTCACTGCTGCAGCCCCAGTCCTTGCTGGCAGCCTCTTGCGAAGTTCCCCAGCGCGAGTTCACCGGTGCCTCGTGCCAGCAGCCTCCCCCTCTCCCCCGCAGCTCTCCCGGCTCCCGCCTGCCTCTCCCCCGCTCGGTCTGCGCGCAGCCGCTTCCTCCCGCCCCGGCCAGCTGCTGGGCTCGCCTTTCCCCAGTCCTTGCCCGGCTCCGCAGCGGGGTTCTTCCCGGCAGCCGCGCCCGCCTCTCCGGAGGGATGTTTGGCTAACACCCGCGACCACCTCTCCCAGGCTCCGGGTATACGTGCAGCCACCGTTCCTTTGCAAAGTGAGCTTTTGGATCCCGCTTTTGGATTTGGCTTCCACCCCAGCCAGCCCCCGAGTCCTGAGCCTCCTTCCCGGTCTTGGGAGATGGCGTGGAGCGCTGGTAGAGGGAATTCAAGGCTCCTCGGACCCCAACAAAGTTTCGGACTCTTGGCTTCCCCAACTTGGGCAGCCCTGGCCACTGACCCTAGGCCCTCAAGCAGCACCTGGGGATGGGCGCTCCTCTGACTCCTTGCTCCTCAATCCTCCGGAGCTGCTCCGTTCTGAAAGACCAGGCCTGGGCCGATCCCTGGGCCCCACCAGGGTCCACATCCCGAGCCCCACCCAGTCCCTGGCTGGGGAGGGGCGCGCTGGTTTCTAGAAGCTGGGAGTGTGCTGGGGGTGGTGGTGGTGGGAGACGAAAGGATGGAGCCGCCCAGGTTCCCGGGTGCTGCCTTGGGTGATACTGTTAAAGGAGCTTGTCTCACACCAGGGCCCGTCTCGCGGGCTGGATGCCTCCAGTTTGCCATACATTAGCTGAGAAGCCTTTACCGGCCGTCTCCTTTAAGAAGCGCGCGTGCGTGTGTGTGTGTGTGTGTGTGTGTGTGTCCGTGTGTGTGTCCGCGCGCGCGCGCGTCTGTGAGCGTGTGCGCGCGCGCACCGAGGGCCCCGGGAGCCAGGCAGACCCCGGGAAGGAGGAGTTATGTAGATTACGGATGATCTTTCTGGAGGGGAGCGAGGCGAGGAGGGAAGGAGAAGCAGAAGCGAGAGCGAGGAGCGGCGGAGGCCCTTCCCGCAGGAGCTGGGGGCGGCGGCGGCGGCGGCGGCGGAGGGGGAGTAGGCGGTGGAGGCGGAGGCGGAGGACGCACGGGTTGGAGGCGGCTGCGGCTGCGACTCGGCGCTCGGAGTCGGAACCGCCGATGAACTTGGGCTCCACGTTCCTGGCGACGGACCCCCGACGATGGTGAACGCAGGCTGCTGCTGACCCTGCCTCCGCCGCTGCTTCTCCGGGGCTGCCGAGCGCGGGGCCCCATCTCCTCCCCGTGCCCGGCTGTGGGTGAACCTGCAGGCTCCTTACCCACCCGGAGGACTTTTTTTTGAAAGGAAACGAGGGAGGGAGGGAGAGGGAAAGAGGGAGAAAACGAAGGGGAGCTCGTCCATCCATTGAAGCACAGTTCACTATGATCTTACTCACATTCAGCACTGGAAGACGGTTGGATTTCGTGCATCATTCGGGGGTGTTTTTCTTGCAAACCTTGCTTTGGATTTTATGTGCTACAGTCTGCGGAACGGAGCAGTATTTCAATGTGGAGGTAAGAGTACAAGGGCTTTCTTCCTCTCCCCCTGCCTGGGCTGCTCCCTGAAACCTTGCGTTCACTCGTCGGATCCTTGTGGCTTGAAGCAGCCTGGAGAGGGCTGAGCACATTGTTTGCCTCCTAGCCGCCAAAACCCTTGTTGAGTTTCCGTGTGTGTTAGGTGATGGATGCGCAGGAGACCGAGGATCCGTTATCCCTAGCGGCACAAAGCACGGTGCTGCGCGCACAGACACAATTGTAGCCGACCCATGCTTCGCTCCCGGGCGGGCGAGAGGCGAAGTCCTCCATGCAGCATACGTGTGGCTTCTGAGGCAGCCTCAGTTTATGATGATGGATAAACAGATTGGGAGAGACAGCATTAATTGCTTGGCATCCTGTGCTGCCTTGGTATTGTTCCTGAAATCTTTGTGCCGGTGGTTGGTGTCTAACAAAGGAGGTTAAAATCAAAGAATCGAGAGGAGAGCGTGGGAATACTTGATATGTTTAATAACATTACTTTGATATAAAACACTTGAGGAGACGGAGCCTCTTTCTCATTTAGACATAACTTAATAGGCTGTAACTAGATCTGGCTACCCCGGGGACCTGAAATCCATCTCTTTCAAGTGTCTTCTCTCCCCTTTCCCCGCCAATTGAGAATAAACGTGGCCCAATGTGATAGTTCTGAGGTGTGTTTTTAATTTGATTTCACACTCTCGGGGCCAGACGGAGAGATTTTAGACTGGCGTTGGCTTTACTTTGATAGCTTTGGAAACAGACGGCACAAAGCAAAAGGGAACTTGAGGATAAGGACTTGTCAGACCTCTGCCAAAGTACTCCTCCTGTCTTCAACTCAGCACTCAAAGCCAGTCATGTGCTATCAATCAGTGCAAGTGGGTCCACACCTGAGCTGCAGCACAAGTGATCACATAGGCGGTGGGCTATAAAGGCAGTAAAACGCCTTGGGGGGAAATTTACTCCTTTCGATTAGGTCTCATATGCTGTGACAGCTCAGAGGAATTGTGATTAAGTCCCTAAGGAATAATGTGTTTTTTTTTTTTTCCCTTATATTGTTGATACTGTCATTTTGGGGAGAGTGCATTTATACAATAGCAGGACCTGTTGCACGTTGGGTGTTTCAATATACTTCATGTAACTGACTTATATACAAAGTGTGCATAATAAATACCAGGTGTGAAGGTATATTCTGACTGTAATTGTTTATATAAACCATTTTTTCAGGATTCCACATAATTAATGATGGTTGGTTCAAAAAATGGAAGGACCGTTTTCAAAAGAGTTAAGGAAGTTTACAAAGGTTAACTAGGAATGTATCACACACACACACAAACACCCCAATAAGAAACCCAGATTATTTAACCCTTTGAAGAATACAACTATGTGTTTTTCTGCATTACAAGAGAAGTGGAAAGGGGATGTCCTCACTTCCCTTGATTGCAAATTTTGAAACTTTGGAAATTACACACCACAGATGGATTTTTGTACCTAACATTTAAGTCAAGAGATAATTTCACTTAAAATGAAGAAGTCATTAGTTCATTGACTGTAGGAATGAAAGTGGCAGGCTGTTATTTATATAATGTTACAGGCAGAGGAACCTATTGCTTGAGTGGTGCTGGGGGGAGAGGCATGGGCGAGGTAGTTAAAAGTTAAATACCAGGTTCTACCTTGTTACTATGAGAGGACAGGGAGAACCTAGATGGAGGGCTGTTTGCTTTGGGAAAGTCAGATTTGCTTTCTGAGAGTGGATTAGCATCAATATTTTGATGGTCATTAGGTTTGTTTTCTGAGATTAAACACAAAATAGATTGCATTTTATATTGGGGGCAGTCCCTTAATTTAATGAGATATTACTATGCAAGAAAAAAGTTACATTTTTTTAAAGAACAATGGATCAGTTTTGGGTTTCAGTGATCTCTTTCTGCCTTAAGATGTTTGCTAAAAAGTGGTTCATTGAAAAGGAGTTACTTTTCTATTTTTAGAGTATGTAAATTGTTCCATCCATATTTATTGCAAAGATTTAAGTCTGCTGACAGATGGAGAGCCATTGGCCATCTGAGTCCTCAAAAACCTTGTTTGATAAAACGGGAATTTTCTAATGAGTTATCGTACATTAAGTTTCTTAGTTTGTATGATTCTCCAGTAAGTAATTTTTTTAAGTTATTGAGCATTTGGTTGGGTTTATAAGCCTTTTTATATGTAATGAGAACCCTTATTTTTTTGGTTAAATTAAAAGAGGAGCTCCTAGTAAACTCAAAATACTATAAAGAACCTAGGATGACAGGGTATTTTCGGACATTAATTTCTGCCTGAATCAGTATTATTAGATGTTTCTTGTTAGTAGGTAACTCTAATGGGAAGAATAGTCTGTCACTTTGTCTCTAGAAAGCTACTTATATTTTGTGCCTCATTCTTGATTGCACTATATACGCACTAGGGATGCTTTATTTGATTGATTCTCAAGGACAATCTTAAAATAACCAGTAATGGGATCAATCATGCATGAAGCTCATAGGGTCATATTTTTTTCCTAGTAAGCACATCAAGTTATTACACTTGGAACAAAGCTTAAGAGAGATGCTGTTGGGCTGATAAAGAAGATTATAATGCTTTATTCATCTCTGAACTTAATGATTTGTGGTGCCCTCATACTTTTCATCTTTATGATGTAGGTTCAAAACCCTGTATCCCTCACTCCCCAACCCCCTTGCCCCGGGAATGGTTATATTATTTTTATGTTAACTCTTTCTTGTCTGATTTTTAAGAGTAAAAGCATTTATAATTTTTAATGATCAGAATGTGAGCTACTTTTTAATATGCTGATGAAAGCCAGCTACAGAGAAAGGGAGCATTTGTTTTCTGTTTGTTTTGTCTTGTTATGTAAGAACTGAAGTGGAGCATTTCTTCATCTAAGAAAGGGTTAGATGCTACCAGAGTAGTACTATGGAAGAATTCATCTTTTCTACTTGCATTTCAGGTGGAACCGTTTTTAAAGTTACATTTTCAGAATACACTCACTTAAATAAAGATCGCTTTGTGTACTGCTGGATTCTGGTTTTGGAAATGAGTCTGTTGGTGTGTAATAGCATCATGTGAAGGACTCATGCTGTTACTATTAACTGGAAGTCAAAAACTGTTTTCATTGGGCAGCATCCTGAATCAGAGGTGTTCATTGGTCAGAGGAATCCAAATGATTAATGAAGAATTATGTTTTTATTTCTGCTCTCTGAAAAATCATTTTGCCCCTAAACTAGTTACCTTGTGATGGGGCTTTTCATAATCATGTTTCTTTTCTTTTTCTTTCTTTTCTTTTTTGTACACTCAAGTAACACTAATGTGTTATTTAGTAATAACTCACCAACTTCGATAATTGTCAGATGTTAATACACTAATATTTAACAAATAATAAATGAAACAATAGCACACATTTCCAGTGAGGAAAAATTTTAAAGCAATTAACAATCGAAAAATGTGTAGAAATCTTAAAAATGCATATGGCAAAACATAAGATTGTGATTATTCTGACACAAAAAAAATCTTTGTGAAGTGAAATTTATTTTGTTGTTCCAAATTTAAAGAAGAGTGGTTCTGTATTTCAAAGGGATATTCTGTGACAAATATTATGACATAGAGATGTAATCATTTCCTAATTTTTTCTTGCAGTGCATTTCACTGATTTAAGATGCATTCACCTTTTGGAAAATGTCTGAACATACCCAAAGAGTCAGAGTTAGCATTGAGTGGCTTTGTACCACATGTAAACTTGTCATGATTTTAAAGTGTACTATGACATTTTTTAACCTCATATTCTGTGTTTGCTTGAATAATCAGGATGTAATCATTTATTTGCTCATATGACAATGATGACGCCATGCCTCCTTGACCCAGGGGCACTCCTGGCTTCTCCACTGAAGCTGTTTAGGACTGGTCAGCGAGGCCTATGTGATTAATTCATAAAAGTTTGGAATCTTCAAGTTTACAGTCTTAGCAAGACTTGTCTGATTTACTGGCCATTTGAACTGTGTATAAGGGCTGGCAACTATGCCAAGGAGACCAGAGGCTGCAGCTTCTCCTGCTGGTCTATCTTGTCCATACCTTTCGCTGTTCAGTGTTGCCTGCACAGGTTTCCTCACATCTGGGTTATTCATGCCCTTTGCAGGTCAACATGTCAGCAAGGTATGTTTGTTCCTACTGTTCCCTTGAGAAACCCACGAAAAACAGTCCAGGTCCATCTCTCTGAACAGCTGGGTTCATTCTCTTTCTCCTATTTTGTAAGATAAAGTTGGTTTCAATAGCAACTTTTTCACCTGAAGTTAGTTTCTACTTTTCCCTATTCATGTTATTTATTGTTATTGTCATAATAAATTTTTAATGAACCTGTTTAATGTGGCTTAATACTTTTCTTTGAAGCTGGATTAATCAATAATTTTATTTAAATTTATTCACTCACTGAACTTCCCCAACTACTCAAAATGTGCCTACTCAGATTATTTGGTGAATGACCTATTGGAATTATTTCAAGACTGAAAAAATCCCTACAAAACAATGAAATTTTCAATCAATAAGTTAATTTATTCCATGTTGGAAGAGACTTTCCTTAACGCTTCTTTAGGAACCTCTGACCGTTTATTTTAAATTGAGTCAGTTGTTTTCCATGTTCCTCTCCATCAAAATTCATTTTAAATATCTGTGCATCTAATTATATCTATCAATTCATTTTTTGTGGAGATGTACAGTGTTAAAGAATATGTATTTTTTTTTGACAGGCAGAGTGGACAGTGAGAGAGAGAGAGACAGAGAGAAAGGTCTTCCTTTGCTGTTGGTTCACCATCCAATGGCTGCCACGGACAGCGCGCTGCGGCCGGCGCACCGCACTCATCCTATGGCAGGAGCCAGGTGCTAGGTGTTTTTTCCTGGTCTCCCATGGGGTGCAGGGCCCAAGCCCTTGGGCCATCCTCCACTGAACTCCAGGGCCACAGCAGAGGGCTGGCCTAGAAGAGGGGCAACCGGGACAGAATCCGGTGCCCCGACCGGGACTAGAACCCAGTGTGCTGGCGCCACAAGGCGGAGGATTAGCCTGTTGAGCCACGGCGCCGGCCAAGAATATGTATTTCAAACCTAGGCTGCCCATTCTATTTCTACCCTTTTTGCTTTTAGGTTGTACACTAAAGATTAATCTGTTAACTTCATTTTGTATATCAGATGGGGCTTAAGAGTACTTGCTTGCCTCATAGAGTTGCTTTGATGATTATATGGATATGATATATAATATGTATGAATATATACTGTATATGTGTGTGCATATAAATGCATACATATATGTAAAACGTTATGAGTTGGTCCATTTTTCATTACTATAACCAAGTATCTGAAGGAAGCTAGCCTTATAAGGATAAAGGGTTTATTTAGTTCATGGCTTTGGAGGCTGAATATCCAAACACAGTGGTACCAGGTCTTGCAGTGACTGCACTTGGCTGCATCACCTTATGGTGGATGATCATGGTGGGAACATGGGCAAGAGATGGAGAAAAAAAATAAAGGTTACGCAGAGACAATTGCCATGATAGCTTCTATGTATATGACACTATTGGGCTAAGACATACCAGCTTGTCTAGGAAGACCTTATTTAATACCTTTCCATTAAAAAAATGTTGTGTACTGAAAATCAACCAATTAGCATTCAGTACACTTTCTTCCTGTGGGTTTCTCTTAGTTTATTTCAGAAATATGATTTTCACATTTTGTCTTGTCATCTGTTACTATCATAGAATGTCAAGCTCGGCTCACACCTTGTTTAACAAGACTGGGTTTGCAAAATCTGTTCATTTTTTTTCCCTAATACCATAGAAAATAAATAGGTTTTATTAGTCAGTAATCATGTTTGCTTTAATAGGTTTAAGCCTAAGTGTTTCAGTGCCATAGTAGAGGCAGTTCAGTATATCACTCAGGCTAGCTCTGAACATAAAAAATCCTTTAAACAATGAAAGGGATAGGATAAGAGTGGGCAGAAAATGAGTGTTCTCCATATTGACAAAATTATTTAAGGAAAAGACACAAAAAGTATGTCAATGTAATATTGGAAATTGCAATGTAGTATAATGGACTACTGGGACAGAATTCAAAGATTGTGAACTCTGGTGCTTGCATGGCTTTGAACTTGGGCGAGTAATTTTTTTCAGTGCCTTCATCTGCAAAAGTAGGAATTCAATTAATCTTATTGAGGCCATTTCTGAATTAAAATGTGAAGAAAAAGATTTTATTTGAGAGAGAGAAAAAGGGAGAGAGGGAATGAGCAAGCATGCACCTGCTCCCCCCTCCCCATCGCCAAGTTCACTCCCAGATATGCACAATGTCTGTGGCTAGGCTGGGATCTGGGAACCCAATCCAGGTGTCCCACTTGGATGGCAAGAATCCAATCACCTGGGCCATCACTACTGCCTCCTAGCCTCTGCATTAACAGGAAGATGGAGTAAGAACTGGTACTGGGCATTGAACCTGGATACTACTATAAGGGACACTGGCTTCTTATCTGGTATCCTAACCACTAGGCTAAATGGCCACCCCTAAATTTGAAATTTTATAGTAGTTAGCTTGTATCCTCTTGTTTTTATTGCAGGGGGTGAGGGAAGAACAATATTTACCTTGTAAATTTGGAGGCAACTAGATCACAATGAGAGTTTAGTTTTTTTTTTTCTTGAACTGAGTATCTTGAGGAAATACAGAATGTATACCTTACAGCTAACATGTTGTCAACTGTAGTGACAAAGGGCACTTCATTTTGGAAATAATCCTAACCTTCTGCTGAGTAGTAAAACACTGGCAGCAAATGATACGTAATCAATTGTTGGCCAAGGCAGTAAACATTAAAATTTAATGTTTACCCAGATATCTTAATGTTATTTTAGAAAATATATATCATCTACAAGTGGTACATCAGTCATCAGGAAGCAAGTTGGAATAAGTTCAAAATGTGAGTTTTAATTGAGTATTATGCTTAGTATTTTAATTGAGTATTTTGGGGGGCTATTTTCAGTCTATGTTTCTGCCTATATATACAAACAAACTTTCTTGTAAAATGAAGTGTTTATGCTGTGTGTTCCATTTGCCCATTGTAGTAAATAATTTTGGCACATACTCTTGGAAAGCTGATTTTGGTTTCCATCACACCTTTCATTTTGAAAATGAAGAATCAAATTGCATTTACCTTAAAATATATATATGACTTATGTGAATGTGCAAAAATCCATGCTCAAAGCATAAAATGTGGGGCCGGCGCTGTGGCTCACTTGGTTAATCCTCCGCCTGTGGCACCAGCATCCCATATGGGCACCGGGTTCTAGTCCTGGTTGCTCCTCTTCCAGTCCAGCTCTCTGCTGTGGCCCAGCAGGGCTGTGGAGGATGGCCCAAGTGCGTAGGCCCTGCACCTGCATGGGAGACCTGGAGGAAGCTCATAGGTCCTGGCTTTGGATCGGCTAGCGACCGTTTGAGGAGTGAACCAACGGAAGGAAGACCTTTCTCTCTGTATCTCTCTCACTGTCTGTAGCTCCACCTGTCAAATAAATTTTAAAAAAGCATAAAATGTGTGATACTTAACGTTTTCTTGGGAAAGCTATTTTTAAATCTTTAGATTATTTGTGAAACCATATTTGATTGTTGCTTCCTGTCATTTAGCTTTCAGAATGGATATCGTTTGTCTTGGTGTTTCACCATGACTGTTTGGCAAGGGACATTCTTGGGTTTGGATCACTCGAATATTTGATGAGCCATGTATCTGATGCTTAGCCAAGTATAAGTATTCCCACCGTAGTCCCTACCTTTGATTAATTATGACCTCTGGGTGCAATATATAAAAAGTGGCTAGAGGGAGCCATTGAGCTGTTTAAGTACTCCAATGGCTTGGAAGAATTTGGTTTAAAATCAAAGACAGTTGGTGCAATCATGTCTTAAAAAGAACTATAGCCAATCACAGATAACTTGGAAAAATCAATGAGAATTAAAATGTAAGCTGAGTTTACTAGGAACTGCTTGGGGCCAGTAGTTAAATATTTGATTAAGAAGGAAATTAATACTTTTCTAGGGGGAAAAATGTTCTGGGCATGACAGTGTGACAAAGACTGTTATATTGCATGACTGCTTTATATTTAAATATCTTTTACGTGTGGTGGGGTAAATCAGAAAGCATACATTTTTGCAACTGTCAGTGCTTAGGGTGTTGCCATTTTAACTAACTTGACTAGTGAAATAACTATGGTTTTGCAGATTAGAGGTGGGGTAAATTTAATTGGCAATGCCTTTTACATTATGTGTAGCAAAAATCCCATTTTGAAAGGTCATGAAACTAATGTTATTCTGTTTTAAAATGTTTACTAGGAACTTAGTGACTAAATACTTTTTAATGGAAGAAGAATTTAAAATATTTTTACCTGTTCTTAGAAGTATGTGAGAAATGATCCCCAAAAGTGTGAAACAATGTGGTTTCTATAAAAAGCAACCTCAGAAATGTTTCCAGTTGAGCAGATTTTTACATGACTCCTGTTGGAGAGAGGGGGATTAAAAAGGTTCTCACTAATGCATTAGGATAAGCCAACATTTAATTAAGATGGTATAACCTACACACAAGCATCATTCAGATTGTCTTTCAAGTTTTTAAATCTAATGAAGTGAGATTTGGATAAATGAAGTTGGAGACCTTTCTTTGGGTGTTGTATTCAAACGAGCAAATAAACTGCAATACGTTACTCACCGAAATGGAAATTTATACTATTTGTTACACTTAAGTGAGGGGCTATAAACTACTCCTTTGAAGGGCAGGCTGGATACTTTTTAAATTTATTTTTATTTTTTATTTATTTATTTGACAGGTAGAGTTTCAGATAGAGAGAGAGACAGAGAGAAAAGTCTTCCTTCCATTAGTTCTCTCCCCAAATGGCTGCAATGGCCAGAGCTATGCTGATCCGAAGCCAGGAGCCAGGAGCTTCTTCCTGGTCTCCCATGCAGGTGCAGGGGCCCAAGCACTTGGGCCATTCTCCACTGCCTTCCTGGGCCACAGCAGAGAGCTGGACTGGAAGAGGAGCAACCAGGACTAGAACCCAGGGCCCATTTGGGATGCCAGCGCTGCAGGCAGAGGATTAACCGAGTGAGCCACGGGGCTGGCCCCAGGCTGGATACTTTTATTAACTTCATTTCGTGTCCCCTGATTGTGTGCACCTGATGTTATATCGGAGGCATGCACTCTTGTGCCTCTGCACCCAGCTGATGCCCTTGTTCACTGAGTGATGTCAGTCCAGCTGTTTTAATAGGGACTTTTCGCAATTGAGTTCCCAGCATGTGTTTGTAGTTTCTTGTTAGTAATGAGTAGATCCTTGTATTTGTTTTGGGTTTCTATTTGGGTTTCTACTATCTGTATATTCATTCCTTCTTTGTTTTGAACAATTGCCAGCCTGTCCTTCCTGTGATCACAACTTGTGTCTTCTAGTTGGCATCTTGAAGAAGCCCACATCTCAGTTATATTGTAGAAACCCAAGGTTAGATTTGGGAAACATTTTATGAGAACCATATTTCTACCCCACTCCTTATTCTATTTTATTTGAATAAAGTAGGATAGATTCAAGCGGCTTATAGAAACTAACATCTACTTAATGACTTGTATAAACTAGAGAGTAGACTTCCAAGATGTCGACAGCATTGACAGTAATAAGTAACATCCTTTTAGGAAGTATGAATGTTTCTTTTTTTTTTTTTTTTTTAAGATTTATTTACTTGAAAGGCAGTTACAGAGAGGCAGAGGCCATAACAGCCGGAGCTAAGCTTTCTCCAGGTCTCCCACGTGGGCTTCTGCCGCTTCCCAAGGCATGTTAGCAAGGAGCTGGATCAGAAGTGGAGCTGCTGGGACTTGAACTGGAATCCATATGGGATGCCAGCACTGCAGGCAGTGGCTTTACCCGCTAGGCCACAGTGCCGGCCCCACAGTGTGAATGTTTTCAATCTAACAACTCTACACGTACAATTTACTACTTTGTTCCTGTATGAAGAATTGCATAAAGATGCTTGTTTCATGGGAGACTCAAGCACATTTTTTATGTAGCCTTTTCCTTGTTTTGAACATTTCTGTAATGAATGCTTGACCTTTATTGCTTGTCTATAGTACAGTTTGTAATGACAGCATTGAGACAATGCCACGCACTCTCCTTTGTGAGGAAAGGGAGGTGTCTCAGTTCCTGCATTCCTTGTGATGATGGGAACACAGGAACAAGTTGATTCTGGCACTGCCTCCTACCTGGACAACTCCAAAGAACCAGTAAAATGGTAATACTTGGAGGTCATTTAAATACCTTATTTTAATGATACAAAGTACGTTAATAAACATTGGTTGAACATTGGTTGCTATGTGCCTGTTAGTATTCTACATGTTTCATGTAAACACACTTAATTCTCATTATATATAATCTTGTGAGTTATTCCTACTATTTCTCTTTTTACAAACAAGGGATCTGAGTCACAGAGAGGTTTAGACATTTGGCAAGGCCATGTTATTATGTAGTGTCAAGGTACAACAGCCTAGAATCCCAAGTAAGCAGGCTGATGGCAGAGCTGAGGCACCTGAGTTAATGAAAGAAAAGAGAAGAAAGAAAAGAAAAAAGGAAAAATAAATTAGCTTCCAGGTTCCCAATAATAATGGGATGATAACAAATCCTCTTTTGTATTCCAAACTAAAAGCACTTAATATGCATAATGAAAATGATGGCCCTGTCTCGAACATAAAGTGTAATCTTAGTTTTAATAAAAACTAGATAGCTTGTTGTTGATTTGATTGATCAAGGTTAATTATGTGGTACTTAGTAAAGTCTTACTCTTTAATACCCATTATGATTTTTTAATTGGAAGAAGATTGGTAGCCTACCTATTGGTAACCTGAATATTATTTAGTTACATATAATATTCAATTATGACATCTTATTTTAACTGTCATATTACAACTTATTAAATGTGATTTTTGGAGGATTCAGGAAGATTTGATTACAGTCTAAGATTAAGATAATTGAGTGTTATAGAAAATGTAATGGAAAATCTGTGTCAGAAAAATTGATGTTCCACAGCCTGCTGGGGAGGAATGTGTTTGTATATGGCCACTGAATGGCACATTTTATTAGTTCTGGCATTTTTTAGTTTTATATATTTCCTTTAGTAGAAGCTACAAGGAAATAGATTTATTTTCATTATTGTGAAAATGCCCGTTTAGTTGTTATACAAAGGGAATTTTCTAAGCAATGGAGCCGTCCAGAGGTGGATCAGGTCCCTAGGACCTCATTGCTTGAAAGGCCTCATGTGTGGTTAATAACTTTGCTGTAAAGGGGATAGAAACTCCAACTAGGTGCTTGACCAGTGCATGTAAAGAATTGTCTTCAGGCCTTAAGATTGTTACTGTTTGTAACATTCAGGGCTCCTGTAATCCATTCATGAATCTTCTGGGGGTGTTGTTTAGGTGCAGGTAAAAATCCAACTGATTTTACAGAATTTATCAGTGTTACATGTTCACTTGGCTACTTTCCAACTTCTCTAGAGGCCATGTGTCATAAAGGCTTAAAGACCTTGAAAATAATGCCTTAAACTCTTGGCTGTGCCACTTACAAGTTCTGTGCACTTGCATGAGCCAAGTTTCTGACCAAGTGTCTTTGTAGGATAGATGATGATATGCAACTCAAGGAATGTTGTAAAATTAGAGAGTTCAGAGAGATTGGCAAAGATGAAGTCAGCAGTTTGTTTTACTTTTCCCTCATCCTGAAATGAGCAAAAAATAGACCCAGTGATTTTTGTGTCACTAGACATTGAGTAATGAAGTAGCTATCTCTGAAAGAGGGGAAGCAAAGGAAGTGAACCCAATGATTATCTCAGCTCACCTCCTTGACAGAGTTTCCAACAATCACATCCAAAAGGCAGAGCTCAGGGTGAACTGGGAAGACTCCCTTCAAGAAGTGGAGCTGAGAGTATGTAAAGCCAACGTGGCTAGAGTCTGTAGCTCAGAAAACTGGAAAGGAGAAAAGTGCTTAGAGTGAAAGCACCGTTAGTTTGAAGAGGGGCCCTTTAAGAATGTAGATGAGAGCTGACCTCTGCCTTCCTGTGAAATCACTCCCGGGGCCTGGGAAAGGATCAGAGTGAAAAACAAGGCCAAGTGCTCATGAAAGGCTGGGGATAGCGTCCACATCCTCCAGCCAGACTGAAAAACCTTGTACTTGACAGGGCAGTGGGTGGGCCTGTTGCATCAGTGGTGGGAAATAGTTCCAAGTGGACTGAACACACTGGTTCTGATGAACAAATCTTGAAAGACACACCTGAAAGGATCAGATGGTTTGAGTGACTGACCTCCATTCCACACCAATGCTCAATATTTATTGGAATATAAAAAACACCTAATGAAGTAGGCAGGCATACAGGTTAAAATTGGTTAGATTTGTGAACTGGAAGACCACGCCCCTGTGTGACCTCATGCCCCTGATGCCTTTGCCACGCCCCTGTGTGGCCTTATTCCCCTACCTGGCCACACCGGGGTGCCCACCAGCCAATCAGGTTAATTAACCACTCCCCATTGGAGTGGGTTAAAAGCCTGGGGCACAGTGTGCTCCAGGCTCTCTGCCCTACTCTTCTTCCCTGGCCTCTGGCCAGGACAGGGCTTGCTATAGCCCTGTGCCTCCAGGGCACAAGGCCTTCGGGCCATGTGCTCTAGGCTTCCTGGCCTAGATGCTCATCCACGTGGCTGATTCCTGGTGCTCGGTATGAACCCCCATTCACTTCTCTCCCCTAAATAAAGCTCTCACCCTCTTATGCACCTTTCTTACTAAATAAAAGCTTAAAACGTACCATGCTGCCTCGTTTATCTGTGCCGGTATTTAGAATTCTTCTCTAAATATTAGGCAAGAACCCTTTTGGGCTTATTAATATTGGGGATTTAGTAATAAGCCCGTGTTGAAATCGCAAGGCACCCCAAATTCCGGTAGCGCATGTGGCATCCCGGACAGCATTTCTAGGGAACTTTAAGGGGCCACAATTTTGTGTAGATTTTAGGGGGTCTTTTCTGATTTCACTACCACCTCATAAGATAAAATTCATGTCTGGCAGCCAGACCAAAAAAAAAATTATCAAGCATACAAAGCAGCAGAAAAGAACTACGCATCGATAGATGTTCTGTATATTTAAGCTGATCCCAACAATGTTAACAGGTGTAAGAATTAGCAGACAAGAATCTTGAACCAGTTATGTTTTTATATTCAAAAATTGGCACATAGAAGATATTTTAAATCCAAATTGAACCTCCAGAGGTAAAACTACAATATATGAGTAGAATGAATTTGAAACTAACAGCAGTTTAGACATTATTGAAGAGCAAAATAGTAAATAAACTTCAGTTGCAGCAATAGAAGAAATCTACAGAGAAACACGGGAAGCCAAAAAAGAGAACACCAGTGAGATACGGGACAAACACACATGGGCTACTGTAAATGTAACTTGAGTTTGGAAAGGGAAGAGAGGCAGGAAGAAACAGGCTTTTCCTAATTTTTTGGAAAATGTGTACACTCAGGGCCAAGAAGTTCAATGAATCTCAAGCACACAAAACCTGAGTGAAACTGCCCTGAGGCATATCCTCATCAAAGTGCTCAAATGAGTAGTAAGGAGAGACATCTTTAAAGCTAGGGACTCCTGTATATTCCTGAAAGTGAAAACGTCAAGAAGCTTCTATTGTGTTGTTATGTCTACATAGATACGAGTATACATAATACTAGACAAAGATGAAAGTGTTTAAAACTATTAGAAATTTGTTTATAAATAACAGGTCAACACATGATTGTAAACAATTTTTTTTTTGGAAAATAAAGTTTACAGAACAAATTATCTTACATTTTAAGTACCTTTAATGCCTCAGTTAACAAATACAGCTAGATTCTCTTCTCTGCTTCTGTATTCACACTTACAATATTTTGAATTATGTGGCCTTTGGTGTATTTGGCTGTTAATTGCAAATGAATGAGAGTGAAAAGGCAAATAATGTCTTCATAACATAGCTTGATATAGCAGAACCCTGAAAGAATTTAGGGCACCCAGAGGTTCCTGGACCAAACTCTGAGTCCCTCTGCTCTAACACCTACACTACCAGATATACCCACCTTATCAAACTACTGAAGTCTATGTTTCTGTAATTGTTAGTGCTCAGCATAAATATCCTGAAGCCTTCTTTTATTCTCTATCTTTTCTTCCCCTAGGTCATGTCCATCATTTCTTTCATTTCTTTGTGTTTTTGGGTTTTGATCTCCTGACTCTGGAAGACAGGTAGATCAAATTCAAGTTTGTTGGCAGAGAAACCTAAGGGACTGAACTAAGAATTTTTTCTCTCTTCTTGCCTAGAACATAAGGTTAAATCCAGTATAGTAGAGACAAATAAATGCCTAGGAAAATATTTTGTTGTACTGGGTATTTGGATAGTAGACTCCTATCTTTTCCTCAAGCAGATTTTATGATTTATATTGATTTTATTATGACTTTTTATTTACCTAGAATGTATGTCTTGGTCAAGACTGTATTGCATGAGCTGACCACTGCCCTATGAAAAGCAGGAAGTTAAGTAGATGTGCACAGAAGAAATGCATGGAGTACATCACCTCATTCCTAGCTGTTAGTTTCTAGTTTAACTGATATTTTATGACCTGCTGCAGTATTTACCATTCCCCCAACTCATTTAGCCCAAAGGGGAGAGAATGTGGTGCCGTTACCTTACATGTATTCTGCTTTACTACGGATAGCTTCAAACAATCAAGGGTCATATTCTTTTCATGATTAAATGTCAATTAGTAAGTGACTTCTCCATAATGTTCTATCAGTATTTTTGGCATAAAACATGTTTTCAATCTTCATTCGCCAATAGAACATCTATATCTGAATCTTTGGCTTGACATTAAACATACTGTAAAGTTGGTTGTTTATTTCAGATTTGTGTATCAGAATATATAGGGGATGTATAAAAGGAGAGTAACCTTCTGTTTAGTTCAGTGACTTCAGTTGTAGTTATTGCTATTAATGAACATCAGCTTCTCCTAAATAGTTTTCAGGAATGAGCAAAATGATTTTGCTTATATTTCACCTGAAGTCTTCATTGATTTCAGTCCTTCATTTAGATTCATGGGTGAGAAAAACACAAGTTGATGTATTGTCAAGTAGTATGTCCATTCGCATGTAAAGCTCTGAGTATAATCATATAACTTGAATTTCTTTTACATGTAACTTCCATGAAAATTATATCATTTTTAGGGTTTTGAAAAAGACAAAACCCATGATGAATTGACTTGCAAAATGTTAGAGATATGATGCATTTTCTTTGCTGAACACCTTCATATTGGTGATAGGGTATGAAGAGGGAAAACTAGTTTGAATTATGTCTTTATTAGGAGAAGGAAGGGGATCATCCTTAGAATATTAAGCAGTTCATTAATGAATAGGCATTTAACAGGAAAAAGGAGGCATATATTGCAGTGTCACATTAGGGATGTCAAAATGTACTGAGCCTATTGGTTGAGGACAGCCATCTGCCCAGAGGTTGCTGTTTTCATTCATTTAAACAAGGAACAAAAAGCTACTTTTCTTTTCTTTTTGCTATTTGAAGAGCTTCCAGAAATTGTCTAAACATAAACACATACGCACAGGATTCCCTCTCTCCCACCTGCCTGCCTGCCTTCCAAGAGAATGCATATGCACATGATACTATGTGCACTTTTATGGTACTATACCTTGGGGGATTTTTGTATTAGCACATATAAAATAATCTCATAACTTAGGACTTGTGTGGTAATTTATATAACTATATACTGCTGGAAAAATAAGTTATTTTCAAAGTTGTTCATAGTATAAAATATATGGAGTGTGCTTTTTTTTAATGTATGACTTTATCTAACAAGTTAAATTACTAAAAGTGGAATAGCTGTATTATGACTGTAAATATTTATACTTTTGGTAGATTCTGCCAAACTGTCATCCCCCAAATATGCAAGTTTACCATGTACTAACAGTGCTTGAGCGTGCTTGATTGCACACAAACACTTGCCAACACTTTTTATTTTTTACTCGTAACCTGATAGAGAATAAATTAATTTTAGCATAATATTGCATGTAATATTTTTGAGATAACATTTTAAATTTATATTAGAGGCAAAGGCTTAATGTTCCACTAAATAAAGAGTTTGACTAATAAAAAAATAAAAGGCTCATGGTTCAGTAGAAATATACACAAGGGCCATAAAGAGTAATCAAATGAAAAAATGACAGTTTCACTCATTATTTTAAAATAATCACAGATCATTAAAATTATATAGTATATCATTATTAATTTGACAATTATAAAACAAAATGTAAACTGTCTATAGTAGTACTGTTATACACAGTCATTTATATTTCTGTTTTTGTTTCAGTTAATAGATTTTTTTAAAAAATTAATTCCTCCATGTAAGGGAGAATTTTCAATATTTGTCTTTCTGTGTCTGGCTTATTTCTCGCCACATGCTGTCCTCCAGTAGCAGCCACTTTGGTGCAAATAATAATATTTCATTCTTTTTTATCGCTGAATAATATTCTATTGTGCCTATACCACATCCTCTTTATTCACCTAAAGATGGGTATCTTTTAACTGTTGTGAACAGTGCAGCTATAAACATGGTGGTGCAGGTGTATACCCAGTAGTGGGATTACTGATCATATGCCAACATATTTCTGGTTTTTTAAAGAAGTTTCCATGCTGTTTTCCACAGTGGCTGCATTAATGAACATTCCCACCAACAGTGTTTGAGAGGCCCCTTTTTCCACATGCTCACTAACATTTGCTACTCTGTCTTTTGAATAATAGCCATTCTGACAGGAATGAAGTGATATCTCATTGTGGTTTTGATTCGCATTTCTGTGATGCTTAATGGTGTTGAGCTTTTTTTTTTTTCATAAATTTGTCTGCCATTTGTATTTCTTTTTTGAGAACCATCTATTGAGATTCTTTGCCCATTTATTTACTAGACACTATTTTAATTGCTGAGGTTTTTGAATTGCTGATCTATTCTGAGTATTAATCCTTTGTTGGATAAGTAGTTTGAAATATTTTCCCCATTATGTTGGCTGTCTCTTCACTCTATTTGGTTGCCTGTGCAAAAGCTTTTGAATTTCATATAATCCCATTTTTCTAGTTTTGCTTTTGTTGCCTGAGCTTTGGGATCTTATCCCAAGAAATAATCACCTACACAAATGTCTTTCCTGTATATTTTCTTCCAGAAACTTCATAGTATCAGGTCTTAAATTTAGGTCTTCGAGCCATCTGGAGTTGATTGTTGTATACAGTGAGATGGAAGGGAATCTGATTTCATTCTCCTACATATATACTTCCAGTTCTGTAAGCACCATTTATTGAAGAAGTTATTCCTTCTCCAATGTTTGATCTGGACACCTTTGTCAAAAATCGATTGATTACATATACATGGGTTAGCTTCTGGGCTATCCATTGTGTTCCATTTATCTGTGTGTTGGCTTTTATGCCAGTACCATGAAGTTTCAGTTACTACAGTTTTGTTGTATGCTTTGAAGTCAGGTAGTGTGATGCCTCCAGCTTGATTCCTGCCCCTGTCCCCCTATTCTGCACCAGGATTGCTTTGGCTATTCTGAGGTCATTTGCGATCCTGTATGAGTGTAAGTAATTTTAATTTTAATTCTGTAAAGAATTGCATTGGCATTTTGATAGGAATTGTGATGGACCTGCAGATTGCTTTAGATGGTATAGACACTTTGATGATATTAATTCTCCAAATCTATGAGCAAGGGATATCTTTTTCTTTTTATATGCTTATTTTGTACCCCAAAACTTTACTGAATTGATATATCAGCTCTAACAGCATTTTGGTGGAGTGTTTTGGCTTTTCTGTGTACACCATCATGTCATCTGCAAATACAGATACTTTGAGTTTCTCCTTGCCAATTTTTATGACTTTTATTTATTTCTCTTCTGTAAATGCTGTTGCCAATACTTGTAGAACTGTATTGAATACGAGTGGTGAAAGTGGACATCCTTTACTTGTTGCAGATTTGAGAGGGAGTATTTTCAGCTTTTCCCTGTGGAGTATGCTATTGGGTGTTGGTTTGTCATATATAGATTTTATTATTTTGAGGTATATTCCTTCTATACCTAATTGTGGAGAGTTTTTGTCATGAAAGGATATTGAATCTTATCAAATACTTACCAAAAACACAACATGAAAAGGGAACTATAGACCTATATCTATGATGAACATAGATGCAAAAATTCTTAACAAAATACTAGCAAACTGAACCCAAAGCCACATCAAAAAGATCATACATCATGATGAAGTGGGATTTATCCCAGAGATGCAAGGGGGTTTCAACATTTCCAAATCAATAAGCATAAATCACATCAACAAAATGAGGAATGAAAACCAAATGGTCATTTCGATAGATGCCAAGAAAGTAATTAATTATTTTGCAAATTTAAACTAATATCAATATTGAATCTTTCTGTATTTTAATATATTTGTGCTTATTTTCTTATTGTTAGGACATTTTTCCTGCAATTATTTACTTTCTTTTGCTTATAAGATCTCTCTATGTATTAAATATCTGACTGCTTCTCTGCTATATTTAATAAAATAAATTTTGTGATTTTTGAGTTTGCTAATATATTTTTCAGATTATTTGTTTATATCATGATTCTGGTTTTCATGCTTTAAATCTTTAGCATTTCAAGAAAATTTAAAAACATATTTTCTTCCTCCTTTTTTTCTGTATAAAACTTTGATTTGTGTAAAATACTTTTAGTGTAGGCAATGAAATTGGAATCTGGCTCATCTCTGCCCCTCCCCAATTATTTAACAGATGCCCAGAGCTATACATTGAGTAATACATCATTTCTTTTATAATGCATAGGCGTCTGAAAAAACAAACACCACTGGGTTTTCTGACTGTGAGTTGTCCAGGGCTCCTCCGCTTCTCATCTTTTACTAGGGTAGTTCTGCTGCGTGCTCATGTTTCTCAAATGCTCCTGGAACAGTGGCAAACTGAACACGCTCCCTTGCCAATGGCAAGAATGCCAGAGAACAAGCGGCACACATGTAATACCCCTTAACTCTTGTCTCATAACTCAGCACATGAGCTCATTGACTATATTCATTTGCCTAAAGCAAGCTGACTTTATGGCAAAGCCCCAAATTAAAGAACTTAGATACACACTTCACTTCTCATGAGGCCATTGCAAGGGTATGGATGCAGAAAGAAGTTAAGAACTGGGACCAATAACTAAGTCTATGACACCTTCATTGTTTTAAATGCTGCCTTTATTCTGAACTAATTTTTACACATTGTAGTCTATTTTTGAATTTTGCCCACTGATTTACTTAAAATTGGGGAAATATCAAGATCTTTTGTTTACTTCCTTTCCTAGGTTTTCTACCTTCTTGTGACTAGATAGTGTCTTCTTCTTTTGTTGCTTTTTTGAATGAGAACTTCTATAATCATTAAGTGACTATATTTAAACAAAAGTTATGGAGTTGTATATATTAATTTTAAATAGCTACCCTGTTTGATGATCATATTGTTTAGTATAATCATTCCATAGATTATCTTGAGTAGTCTGGCTCATACTCAAGCACTTGTACTTAAAAATAATTTTCCCTCCTTCTCTATTTTTCTAATTCATTCTTTTGGATAATTCAATTGCCTATTCCAGAGCAGTGTAAAGTAATTACTGTGATACACTGTAATTTTCTTTATTCTGACTTTAAGGGATATAAAGATCCATTTGTTTTTAATTGTCAACCATTAACTTAAAAATTGAACTGGGTGTCATTTTATGCAGGGTAATTAATTCTAGAATCTTTTCGTATTGCCCTTAAATTAAGATTAATGGTGAGGACTATCATTATCATGATAACACAATCTTGAATTGGATTTTGTATTATCTGTTTCTCATTCAACACTTCCTTTGTCTTCCTGATTTTAAAAGTGTTTGTTCTCCCTTTTCACATTTCTTTGTAGCTTCCTTAAAGTTTAGATTCCTGAACTCTGTGTTTGGGTGTTTCTATGACCATTGCAATGATGGGAGGGCAGTGATGAATAGAATAGTGGCTGAATTCATGCTTTATGGAATTTGGGCATTTTCTTCAAGGCTTTTGTTGAAGACTCTTGGCTTCATGTCATAAAGTGCCCACTTGAAGACCTGGAACAATATACAGAGTGTATCAGAAGATATCAGTGCAGCTCAGAGATAGCTGGGAAGGGTGGATGAAGCTAGCCTGGGGGCAGTTGCAGATATCTAAAGGTGAGGTCTATGCAGAAGCTCTCTGTTACCCTGATCCCAGCTTCTGTCCATTAACTGGCTTCCCTCTTTATTAGTGAAGATTGTCTTTCTCCATAGGATCAGTGCATTGCCTGGCAATCCCTGCCCTCTATTTCCTATCTGGGAGCAAGTTACTTTGCTCCCTTTGGAATGTAATTCCAAGTCTTCTCTGAAATATTAAAAGATTTACCATGAGGCCATTTTGGATCACTAAGTATTCCTGTAGGTGGAAGTAGTTTGTGGAGACTATGAATGTCTACTAGAATCAGAGAGCTGGGTTTAGGGAGTAACAATTTGCTTAGAAAACTGAGAAGAGAAGTTGGACAGTTTCAGCAAAGAAATCCAAGATGAATTGATAGATGAATTTTTTTCTGCTCTTAGCCATTTTCTTTCTCTTTCCCCTTCTGCATATCCATGTGTTCCCACCTCCCATACACAATTGCTTTCCCCTCTCTCTCTCTTTCCCCTTAATTTTTCTCTGTCATACATGTACTACCTTCTCCCCTCTACTAGACAGTGGGAAGTTAAGTTCCTGCGGAATTATGATTGCAAGGGTGAGGTGTCAGAGGAAGAGAAATATGGCAAAACATTTTTGTGCACAGATTATCCAACATGCAAAGGTCAAAATTAGACCAAATGAAGCAGAGTTTGAGCTAGTGTGACCAAAAGAAACACAAAGCCATTTTTTGTCAATTAAGTTTGGGTTTAATCAATAATTATTGTAACATCCTCTGCATTTTCTCCTCAAGACATAGAAATACATACTTTTAGTTTTCTCTCCAGCAGCTTCTTGGACTGATTTATTTGATGGTGTGACATCAAAGCTCTGAGAAGGTTGCTGTTGCTCTCTCAATTATTTTCCATGTTAGAAATTTAATTATAATGTAGATCAATTTTTTTTTAAGATGAGGGGTCTGGGGGACTGTTTGTGAATATGACTTTACAACACACACAACAGGCTTTGTAGAAAGTTTATGGTAGAAAGCAGGACTTCTGGGGAGGGTATTTGCAGTGCTTAAGCTTCTGTGTGGGGGTGATCCTTAGTACCAGGGCTTGAGTCCTAGCTCTGATCCTAATCCCGGATTCCTGCTAATGTGAACCCTGGGAGGCAGTAGGTGATGGGTCTAGTTGTTGGGTCCCTGCTACTCACTTGGAAGACGTGAAGGAGTAAACAAGGTGGTAAGTTCTCTTTTTGTCTCTGACTCTCTGCCTCTCAAATTAAATAAATAAACAAGTAAATATTTTGAAAAATGAATGAAAACAAAGGTTCTGAATCCAGTATTCTTGTGAGAATTTATGGGAAAGTGAGCTAGGATAAAACAAACAAACAAAAAAAACAAGCTACCATTATGTCTGATAAGTACCATTTTTTATTATTTGAATTCTTGCTCACTATTGACAAAAATACCACTTAAAACAGTAAAAAAAAATAACCATTTGAATACTGATGTGTAAATTCACTAGCATTACTTCCTGCAAACCACAAGGAACAGAAGGTGAATATTAGGACATTAACAAGTGTCTTCTTCCTGCAACCTTGGACAACTTCACTCTGCCTCACATAATTTTACTAGAGGTCTACCTTCTTCCTCAGTAGCAAGGAGGTTTATGTTGTGGCTATGATTTAAGCATGTCCTTTCCAGACACTATCAAATAAGAGCGTCTTTGCTCCTTTTTGCTTATATATTCATCTGTAATGTTACAGTTAAGCCCCTGTTTACTAAATACACATAGTGTCATATCCATGCATGTATCCGTATGTTCATGAAGGATATAGAATACAGCATCAGCTATTTTATACATGTTCTGGGATTTTCATCTTATTTTTAGAACTCATAGCAAATAAATCCAAGAAAAATTAAAAGGCAGTAAGTGCTTTCTTGTCTCCAGGGAAGAGTAGAGAACAGCAGACACTTAAGGTCCAGGGATTCTGTTTGTTTTTTTCCCCCAGGTTTCTTGCTTAAGATTTTTGCAGTGATAAAACAGGAGAGACAGGGAAGGAGGAGATGACAAGGAGGATGTTTAGGGGACGAGAGAAGGCTGAGGAAGGACTTTTCTTCCCCTCATGAATATTATCCCTAGAAGACTTAGTGCTGCTACAACAGATACTTGTCCTTTGTTCTAGAATTATTGGATGAAGTTCTGTGGGAGGTAATCCAAATCTTTCCTCAACCTAACTTTAAAATAAATGGTGTTTTGTGCAAAGTATTTTTAAGTATTGATTAATTTTATTGCATCATTCTAAGGCAAAAATTAAGATTTAAGTGATAGTTCTCATTTTAATCTTTCAACTTCCTGTTTCTCCCCTCCTCTTAAATTATGCATAGAAAGAATGAACATTGTGTTTCCTCTTGTTTTTTTCTCTTATCACTGGTCGAGTTCCTTTTTGGTTCTAGTAGCTGCTGGTATTTCATTAGCTGGTAGGAGTTAACTCCAGTTCAGGCTGTTAAGAGAACAGACACCTCTGCTCATTCTTTCCTCAGTGTCAGGAGATTCTGAATTTTGTGTTTCTGTCTGTCTGTCTGTCTCTGAGTTTCTCTCTCTTGCTGACACTGATGAAAGCCTGAGGATATGAATACACTATTTATATCTACTGATTATTTAAAGTTTTAATACAGGGAGTTTGAATTTACAATGTAAGGACAGAATAGTAGGATTCAGTAGAATTTCCACCCCAGTTTTCCTGAAGGAAGGGATAGAATTATTATCTTCTGAATGTGTGTGTGTGTGTGTGTATGTATACATTAGTAGATAACTACAGAGATATTGGGTACTTTTTTCTAGAGAAACTACTTGCATATGGTCTACATTTCCTTCACCTTGTTAACGTGAATGTTTCTTGGCACTTACCCACCACATGGCGGACACTTAGATTTACTTTAAAAGGAATGAAATACAATCATTAGGAGTATAAATATGCATTTTCATTTGTGTCTAGTGTGCAAGATACACAAAAAGTACATGTTACAGCTTTCACTATATGTTTAGTCTGGAAAGATAAGGATGTATGTGTGAATTGAGTATAGACAATAAGACAACATACTTCATAGTTCTTTTGTTGTAATAGGATATAATTTATAGACTCATTTGTAATTGGTAAGACAGGGAACACTTTGTGGATAAAAGGAGTTCTTATCCATTTTCTGAGATTCAGTTGACTAAATATTTTCCAAGTCATATCATTTCAGAACACATAACACTTTAATAGCATTGTTATAAATGGCCTCAAACTGACCCATTTGGAGGAGTAATGCCAGTCCCAAGTTCTTAGATAACACCATATGCGGAAACACACCTGAGCCTTCACCATTTGCAGGTGAAATTATGCACTTTTATTTATTTTTGTAGTAGGATGGCCTGTGGTGTTATTTTTGGTCAGAAGTATTTGAGGATGAGGAAACAGTGGGTGAGGGGAAATCAGAGTGTATCTCTTGATCCTTTCCTGTTTGGCTTACAAATTCCAGGCAGGATTCAGACAGGATTAGGAGACATGGTGTTAACTAAATTAATTAAACAATTTGGAGTTTGACATTCTTTCATTTTTTTTAAACCTTTTTGATTTAAATGTCATGTGGATACCAACGGATAAACAAAAACTTTTGAAGCAAGGGTTGATGTATTTACCTTCTGAACTGAAAAGGACAAGCCATGAAAACATGAACTAAAGTGTTTACAATGCATTTGCTAAAATTGGTAACAGATGTATGTGTAGTTACAGAGTGTAGGTAAAGGGGACGGAACTTATTACATACACTCAACTTTGTTCCTCTCTCCCATGTAGCTTTTCTCCCATGTAGGTCATCTCTCCTCTGTGTTCTTCTGACTGTGTGATCTCAAAGCATGAAGCCTCAAAAGACAAATTTTGGATTAGTACTAAGCAAGATACAAGCTATAAAATTGTTATAAATTAATGAAGTCAATTTTATCTGTAAGTTTTCCATTATTAAAAATCTCCACAGAATGGTTTAACTTAATTATAATTATGTTTTGAAATTCAGTTTGGATTCTCAAACTATACTTTTAACCATATAACATGCATTTGAAATAAGGTAGCTCTTTAAAGCAGTATCAGTAACACTCATTATGAGCTAATCACAGAAGAGTTTGCCCTCAGTTGAAAATGCGTATTCCTATTTAATTTTTTGTCTGTGAACTCCAGCTGTCAGTTTTCTGTGCTGTGGAGCACTGGTTCTCCAACCTTCTGTGCAACTGGGTCATGTGGAGGTAGTTGTCTAATGTGATGAAGATCTATTTCAGAAGATTGGGGGTGGAATTCCAGAATCTACATTTTGATAGAAAAATCTCCCCATCCCGAAGTGATTTTGATGCGGTGGAAAACGTTGCTCTTGCTTTGGGAAGCACAATTGCAGAATTTCCTTGAGGATTGTTATCTCAGCAATTCCACATGTTTCCTATTTTTTCCTCTAAATTGAATTCAGGTTTATTGGCCTGTAATTCTCTAGTTTATCTCTTGTTCTACATGTAAATTTGGCAGTTGCAAGCACTATGCTGTCTGCCTCCCAATTTGCACTTTGATGTGTGCATGGATCTGCCTTCTTGAGCCTTGAAACACCTGAGTGTTTCAAAAAGTTTGTGGAAAATGGAAGTAAAAGATAAGTTTCTTTTGGTGCAAAGGTTTTGAAATCCATGCATGGTTTATTCACAGTATGCATTTTCACGAACTTTTGGAAGACCCTTTGTATTCCTAATACAGGAAGTTTGAAGGAGAATGAGGGAAAATGTCTCCCAGGTGAGTTTTAACTGAATGTGTTCAGAATATTCCTGCAGCACTTTTCTGTTTTCGTAAGGGTCACCTCTTGCCAGTCCCTTCACCTTCTCTTTTCCTTTCTAACAATTTGGAATAGGCACAGATATAATTTTAGCCACTTTCTAAGTTTGTTTACCCAGCATTTGTCTTTTCTCCCTATAGATTTTGACAGGCCTAGGTCTTGGCAAGTGTGTATACAGCTGTGCTCGCCCAATACGGTGGAATTATATTTGGTTGCACTGAATTCTCTTTTTTCAGTTGTTATCTTCATAGAATTGATTTCTTTGCCTTGACAAATAACCAACATTTGTTGAGTACTTTGCAAATGTGCAAAGCACTATGGTAAATGTGGCATATATTACCTCATTTAATTTATAACTTTTTGAGATATACATGGTATTACTACCAAACTCATTTTACAGATGAGGGACTGGTGGTTTTAGAGGAGTTGAGAAATTTGCCTAACTGAATTCTTGCAACTAGTTAAATATGAAATATGGGTATAATTTCATAGAGTCTAACCCCAGAGCATGCTTTTGCCACCAGCACTTAGTACTTAAAATCTATAGCCTGGGGTGGAGTATAGCTAAAAATCGGCCACGTCCTGATTATGTCCGAGTCCTCACTTCAGATCACCACTGAGTCCTTCATGAGGAAGTGGTGTCATTCCTCTGATGGGTGAGTCCTTACACCTTTGGTGAATTATCCTGAGATTTGGGGTGGTCCATGCTCACAGAGACCATTCGTATGTTTCATCAAAATGACTTAGGCAGGTTTCTTCTCGCCAGTACCCACAAAAGGCTAGTTTTAGATCTGAGAGACCTGCCTAGTGGCTCCACAGGAATTGTCTGGGTTTGGGGGAAGCTATTTTGCAGGACTTCTCTTCTAGACTTGGCATGTCCATCTCAGAGAAATCTGCAACAGCTGGGGCTGCACCGGGTAGAAGCTTGAAGACTAGAACTCAATCCAGACCTCCCATATGGGGGCAGGGACCCAGCTAGGAGAGTCAGCACTTGCTGCCGCTTGCTGTCAGCAGGAAGGGTGGAATCAGGACCAGAACTGAGGCCCCAACTCAGCTGCTTAACTCTAGGCCAAATACCCACCTATCTTATTTATCTTACATCCCCACATAGTGCCTAGTAATTAGCAGACAAGTAAATGATTGTTGAGTACCTAAATAAATGATGGAAACTAGAAATTTGAGGTGGAAAAAACATTGGGTTATGAACCCATTATGAGGTATTTTATTAGAATAGTCTCCATTCATAATTAGGATTAATATAGAATGAATATATATATCACCATTATGAAATTTAATATGAATACCTTGAAGCAAAATTTTAATCTAAGATTTTATTTGACTTTTCTGTTTTCCTTCATGAAACTATTATGGTATTGTTTCATATCTTGTTAAAGTGGTGTAGTACAGAGTTCATCATAATATCATTCTGCATATAAAAATATATCCTGTAAAAGTGATGCATAACCATCTGTGTTTCACTTATAATCTCCAAAGAAATTGCTACACAATATCAAGAATTACTTTACTTCTTTAACCAACATATGTTTTAGGAAAACATATTAAGGTTTGGAGAACATCTCTGAATTCTTTTCTGAAACCACCATGTTTACTAAATTTGAGCAACAATTAAAAAAAAAAAGCAAAGCAAAACAAGTCATTTGAAAATATCATTCTTTGGTGGTCTTGATCCACTGAAAAATTGACCGTCAGAAAATATTTAAATTATTCTTTTAAGACATAAGATACATTGTCTATTGTATAAGTTTTTATCTGAAATAGTAGGAAATCTGAGTTTTGGGGGCTCTGTTGTTCCTGTAGTTTTATATCACCTTTCTCTCTTTCCTCTCTCTTCTTCAACTTTTAGTCTGCAGATTGTCATTCCTGATAGAAGACCCCATTTAAAATTGTTGGGCTTTGCTTAGCTATTGTTTTTCTTCTTGAGTCTTTGGAGAACCTACATTCTGGATTCTGGGGCCAAACAATTATTACATTTATAATTATTATAAGCAACCAATTATTTATTTTTTACAAAATTGAAACTTGGTGCAGTGCATACCTTCCAAAGAAGAGAATAATTTTAAACCCAAGATGAAACATGGAAGCAAGGTATACTTTTAATAATCGTTAATCTCATCATGAGTTAGAATGAGGCTTGATTCCCATTTCCTTTATGCTGTGTTCTGAGTATGCCCTGTTTCTTGCTAGGACATAGTTGCAGCACTAATCCATTGAAATAAGGATTGAAACTTAAATGAGTGTTTCCCTCCCTTATTTATTGATAATAGTGAGGTGTTAGGTCCAGCAAAAAGAAGTACTACCTGAAACACACTAACAGAGCTTAATCATCAGTTCATGTGGTCTCGTAGTGGGTCTGGATTCAGTTCCAGGTGTGGACCTGGGGAACTGCACCACGAAAGGTCATTGTGTGTGCATGCACGTGTACACGTGCAGCTCTGACTACAGGGTTTCCTTAGTGATGGCATCTTGGGAAAATCTCTTGACAGCTCGAGTAAAGTACAGATTCTTCATCTATCAAGTTTGAGTACTGTATTTGTTTTGGTTGAATGACTGTAAGGCAGTTGGATTGATGCTTGTTCAAGTTGTGAAACATTATTATCCTCATCTTCAGAGTGCTGCTTAATTTTTCCATTACTTTAATTCTTATCAAATTAGAGAATGTGCAGAAAAGTGACTGACACAGAAGTTTCTCAACAAACATTAGCTTGAGATTTTCAGTTACTGAGAGTGCTTTATACAAAGAGGAAAGATTGAGTAAAAGCAACCACTGTCCTGGACTTAATTTTTTAAAATATGTGTCTATTTATTTATTTATTTGAAAGAAAAAGAGAAAAGAGAGAAGGGAGGGAGGATGTGTGTATTTGTGGCCTGTGTGTGTGTGTGTGTGAGAGAGAGAGAGAGAGAGAAAGAGAGAGAGAGAGAGAACTTCTATCCACTAATTCACTCCCTAAATGCCTGTGAAAATTGGACGAAGCCAGGAGCCTGGTACTCCCTCCAGGTCTCCAAGTGCCTGAGAGCTGTCACTTGCTGCCTCCCAGGAAATTGAATAGCAGGAAGCTGGATATAGGAGTGGTGTTGGGATTCAAACCCAAGGATTCCAATCTGGTTTGCAGGTATCCAAAGAGACATCTTAACTGGGCCAAAGGTCCACCCCTTGGATTTAGATTCTAAATTCACTTATACTTTGTAGTTGAATAAATTGCTTAAAATCTTCTGAAGTTCATTTTGCTGTTCTAAGGAAGAGGTATCTGTTTTATAGATATAGGTAATAGTACCCGTCTCATAAAGTTTTAGAATTAAATGTGATTGAAAAAAATTTAGTATATGTTTAAAAAGTATTTCCAATATGCAATTGTTATTTTTTAACTATAAAGAAATGGGTGATGATCTGTTTTAAAAGGGATGAATTAAAATTTCAGTGTTTATTATCATTGTCATTTAGATGGAAGCTTTATTTGAATAAAAACAATAGCTAATTTAAATTTCATTATTCTAGATATTTGAAATTGAGAGTGAATTTGATTAGGTGGGGTTCACTGGCCAACTCAAAGATATATTCTATCCATCAGTTAACTTTTAAAGATGCCTCTGAAACCAAAAGTAAAAGAAATTGTAAAGGGTTACATAGAGAGGCATTATGGAAGTGGTCAATTCCCTGTGGTTATGTGTAGCATTTTTATATAGGTATTTTCCAGAGGTTCTTTTTTCAGAATCTCAAAAGATTTCATAACCCATTGACAACTAGGACTTAAAACTATGGTCATTTAGTATTCTCAGCAAAGTCTTGTAACTCCTATTTAGTGGTAATGCTTATGGATTTCCATATTAAGGCTTTTGTAAATATCAATAGAAGAAAAATTATGTTTTTTAAGATTCATTGTTTATTTGAAAAGCAGAATTGCAGAGAGGGAGAGACAGAGAGAGATCTTCTATCCACTGGTCACTTCTCAACTTGCTGTTAATGGCCAGGGCTGGGCCAAGACCAAAGCCAGTAGCAAGGAGCTTCTTCCAGGTCTCTCATGCGGATACATGGACCCAAGGACTTGGGTCATCCTCCGCTGCTTTCCCAGGTGCATTAACAGGGAGCTGGACTGGAAGTGGAGCAGCCCGGAACACGGACTATGGGAAGCTGGATCATAAGCACTGGCTTTACTTGCTGTGACAAAACGCTGGCCCCAGAGAAGTTTTTTGATCCAGATGCTAGAGTTCATTAACACCACTGAAAGTGATGTTTTATCTCTTATCTACATACTTCCCCCAATCATGTGTTTTCCATTAGGTATTTACCACCAACATTTATTGATTTATTTCGCCTTTTCCCCCAGCCTACAATTTGGGTACATAAAAGTGAGTACTATTTCAAGGTTGCCTGTTCTTTCCAGTTAGGATATAGATGTACCTGTTGTTGAGGGCGTCTCTACCAGTGCTTATAGAACTCTAGAGGGGGAAGTAGAAGGACATCAGAGTAAAGGTTATGCTGTAAAGTCTATGCAGTATTTTTTTATGTGTATTTTCTCAGGATCTTTTCTTCAGATTCTCAAGAGGGGGATGGTTCCATAATTCCTCATTAAGACTTAAAATTGACTTAGTGAGCTGATTTTTTTTTTAAGATTTATTTATTTATTTGAAAGGCACAGTTACAGAGAGAGAGGCGAGGCAGAGAGAGAGGTCCTCCAATCAATGGTTCACTCCCCAGTTGGCTGCAACAGCCGGAGCTGCGCCGATCCGAAGCCAGGAGCCAGGTGCTTCTCCTGGTCTCCCATGTGGGTGCAGGGCCCAAGCACTTGAGCCGTCCTCCACTGCACTCCCGGGCCTCAGCAGAGAGCCGGACTGGAAAAGGAGCAACTGGGACTAGAACCCCTGGGTGCTGGCGCCGCAGGCAGAGGATTAGCCAAGTGAGCTGTGGTGCTGGCCTAACTTGCTAGTTTTCAATTTTTTTTGTCTTCTCATTTTATTCAGTTTATTCTAAATATTGCAGGTAAAAGATGGCTGTTCTCTAAAAATCTAAATTTTGCCTTCTCTTGGTCTTTTTTTCTTCACTTTCACTTTTTATTAACGTGTTCACCTCCAAGTATATTTTTCTGCTTAATTAAGAATAGACAGCTTTAGCTTGCCTCTATCAAACTGGAAAAGCATGGGCCTCTTTTCTGTCCTCACTTTAAGAAACTTTTAACTTGCAATGATAGAAGGGAGTGAGCACAGAGCTTATACTAGAGCCCTGAGATGCATGGGGAGGATCTTTTTAGTTTACTTATGTCAATATAGCTCCTGGTAGTTTCTGGTAGTGGCTCCTGGTTTTGTCACAAAAAGGGTAATTGGAGGTTAATTAAGGTAAAATGTTTAGCCATGTCCATAGTAGTACAGTATTAAGTACCTAAAAAATTAACCTTATTTTGGAACTGGTTTCAAATGTCAAATTAAGTTAAGATTTTACCTACTAGAATGAAATAATCACTTCACTTCTTGAATGTTTAAGGAAACTTGCCCCATTGTGCCTGTGCAAACAAAGCTGAGGAAAAGCTATGTTTAGCTTAGGTGATGGTTTCATCTGTTTGGTTTTATCTTCCAGAAGGCTGCAAATCAAGTGAGATGTCATGGTTTAGTGAACACCATCCTTGCTTTATTGGTTTGGGATTAGTGTTTATCTTAAGTGTGAAATGTGTCAGGAATTCTCATCCTTCCTGCTCTGCTTTCTGTCTTAAATGCTATGGGTTCTAATGCCTCTGAGAAATGGTGCCTCATAAGTGAGGTGGAAGTTAGTGAACTTTTGTTAAATAAATTTATTGAATGTCTGCAAGGTCATAAAAGCTTTGGTGTAGAAAAGAAGTGGGCCTGGAAAAAAACTTTAGTATTCCATAGATGAAGCCGGATGACAATTCTGATATTAATAACCCATTTTTTTCATAGTAAAAGGGAGGAAATCTATTGCTGTTTGCTTCCTAATAGCTGTCCTCTGATGTGAGCACTGTTTGGTGAAATACTTATGTGTTACCTATGTGTGTTATTACAGCCATTTCCTATTTTATTAGCTTTTATAATGACGTCTAAAATGTTTTCTTTTCCCTGATGAGCAATATACAAAATGTTAGCCAAATGGAAACATGAAGAGATGAAGAGCTCTTTGTTCCTATAACATACAGGAGTTTCCTTTAAATCATCTATCTCTGCCTCTCTCCCTTGCTCTCCATCCCTCCCTTCCCCTTCTCCTGAACCATTTGACTGGATGTTCTCCCCAAGCCTGTCTCCTTGTTATATGACCAGTGCCTGCCTGAAATAGGATTAACAGTATCATTCAGTATCACTGGACATATAGTTCCTGGGGGAAAAGGAGCAATGAAAATTCTACCCCTATATGTCTAGTGGGTAGAAACACAAGAAATCAATTTCAACTTGTCTTTAAAAAGGACCCTACTTCTTTACCCTGTACAATTGCTCAAGCTCACAAGGAGTCGTCTTTTCTGATAAGGTGGTTATGTTAGTTGAAATCTTTGAAGTATAATTATTCATAGATTTTAGGTAGGCAGTGATCTGTTATACCCAATAGATTTGTGACTCAGAAACAAAGAAGGCTTTGAATTAGTAAGTCTAATATTCATTCTTAGGCAACTTCTGTATTATGATATGTTTATAAAATAACTGCATTTATGTGATATTGAAATGTAAGAATACCATCGTCGTTCAATGTCAGTCAGACTCTGGAGTTGGAGTGATTTCAATGTTATACTGACACTTCCACTTGTTCTGTAGTGACCGTAAGCAAATTACAGAACTTCTCTGAGCCCTGATTCCTTTGTCTGCAAACCAAAAGTCATACTAATATCTATCACAGAACCTCTGTGACAATAACACACATAGGCTTGGTCACTTAAAGCTCTGGGCACTGTATCTGACACAGAAAAGTGCTCAATGAATGGTAGGTATTTTCCATTCACTTCACTAATGTCTAGCACATAATAGGAACTCAGTATTTATTTATTGAAGAAATTAGCTTTTTTTTCTTTTTTAGATTTATTATTTATTTATTTGAAAGACGGAGGGAGGGAGGGAGGGGAGGAGAGAGAGACAGAGCGAGAGCGAGAGAGAGAGAGAGTAGTTTTCCATCTGTTAATTCATTCCCTAAACAGGTTATAAATGTCAGGGCCGGGAAAGGCCAAAACCAAAAGCCAGAAACTACTTGAGGGTCTCTAAATTAGGTGGCAGGGTCCCAAGTACTTGGAGCATTATTCATTCCCTTCCCAGACACATTAGAAGGAAACTAGTTTAGAAACAGAGGAGCTGGGACTCAAACCAACAGTCTAATATGGGATGCTGGCATTGCAAGCAGTAGCCTAACCTGCTGTTCCACAGCACTAGCCCCAGAAATGAACTTTCTCAATGAATATTTTGGGGCTTTACATTTATACTTTGAATAACCTTATGTTGTTTAATACTAATTTATTGCATGTGTACTATAGGTATTCACTTGAGTGGATAGATATAATGTTGAACAAGAAGAAACATCTCTGCTTCAAGGACTTGACATGCAGAGGCCTTATGAATTAAATAAACAGAACATTAGTGTTGGGGCTGCTATGAAGATGTGCTTAATGCTATGAAAAGTAATGCAGGCTTTCATTTAACTTGGGCAGGTTTCTTCTTACAACTAATATTTGATCTACCTTCTAAAAATGAGCAGGAATCACCTATTTAACATATGGGGAGTTTTGGGAAGCCTCTCAGTCAGATAGAATAGAATAAGGGGTTTGGAAGGAATGGTACTGAGGACAAAGAGCTTAAGTTTAGTCAACATGGCTGTATCTCCTAGGAGGTCTGATACTAGGACTTAAGTTGGGGCTGAAAGGTGGATGGGAATCAGATCAGGTAGAGCCATTTAAGTGGCTTTGTGATGATTCTTGGAGCAATGGAAAGGTCTTGCATGGTTTCAAGTGGGTAGAGATATGGGAATGAATGTTAAAGTGTAGAGAAAATATTGAATTGGCCCCTTGATGGATGTAGATAAACCAGTTAGATGGCTATAGCAATTATGACAGTACAGGTGGGGAGATGGAGAAGGGTGAGGACCTCCCAAGAGGATAGACTTCTGGGACTGTTTGAGTGAGTGCTCTGTGTGGACAAGAGTATACAAAGGTTCCAGAAAGAAGAAGTGCCTGGAAGGAAGAGAGGCAAAAGTGTAGGATTCTGGGCCAGGGAAAGGAAGGGGGAATTGCACAGACAAGGAAGGGGTAGCAAGCAGTTTATCATGATGCTGTTGAGAATTGGAAAGAGCACACTGAGTTCATCAAATTGGAGAAGTAGTACTCCTGAGGTCATTTTGGAAGAACAAAAATTATCTGATCCAGATTGAAGTGAGTTAGGTATTGAATACCAAGGGTTTATGAAGTTAGCTTTGCGAGAAACAGAAAGGGGATCCCTGGAGGGGGATGAGATGCCAGTTTTATGTTTTGTTTTTAAGTGGGAGATACTTAAATGGTAAATGTTCTGAAGATGGATAGTGTGATGGATTTACAAGAATGCCAATGTACCTGGTGCCAGTAAATTATACACTGATAATGATTAGAATAGTAAATTTTCTGTTTTATATGTCTTATCACAATAATACATTTTTAAAGGAAAGCAAAAATGTCATTGTAAGGATTCAGTTGAGAAGAAGACATGAAATACTCAGTAAACAGATGAGATAATCAAATGTTTTATCCGTTCAACAATAAAGGAGGTGCATGGCATCCAACATGGCTGGAGGAATTTGTCTTAGGAAGTAAAAATAATGCATCTTTCATAAGTGAGTGTAATACCATGAACATGAAGGACTCTTCGTGTGCTCTTTGAGTTTTATTATCTAACAGGCCTTGGGGGTAAAGTAAAGTGGTAGGAAAGATAAAAGGTAGTTCCCTGTCCCTGCTGGAATGTATTACAGACAAGTAAGTGATAGCAAGGAAGAAATGCTAAATAGGATAAGGGAACCAATCCTGGGAGCAAATTATCTGGGCTGCAGAATAGGAACTGTCAGGAATCAGGGTAGTTTACCTTCAGGAATTTACATTCATGTTGCAGCTTAATAAGTAGGAATTAGAGTTACCCAAGGAGGGGAAGCCTGTTTCTGGCAGAGAACATTGAAAACCAAACAAAAAAGAAAGAACGACATAGCCTTGGGCAGAAGTGAGTTTGAAGCATTCAGAGATAGAATTAAAGCAGTTTACAGTTGGCTGGAGTGGAATTATTTTAGGAAGCCTTGTCACAAACATTTGAGCTGCAGAGAGAGGCCAACACAGACAGGGTGAGTAAGTAGCACTCAGCAGCATTCTTCTGGCCACCTCCATTGTCTGTCCTCTGCTTCTCAGGAGTGCTTTTTGGCATTCCACATCACTGAGCTACTTTCCACAGAGGAGACAACAGCGTGTGTTGAAAAGAGCATTACGCTGGGTAGCAGCAGACCCGTCCTCTAGTCTTGCCTCTATGACTCTCTGCTTCTATGGCTTTAGACAAGTTATTTAAGCTCTCTCTGGAACTCATTGTTGCCATTACAAATAAAAGCAATGAAGTTAGGTGATCTTTCAAGTCCTTTCTCACAAGGCAATTTTAAAATTTTTTATGGGTCAGATAACACACATTTGGTATATGCCATATTAAGAGCAAAGACCAAAGGTTGACAGAAATTATTCAAGAGGTGCTTATGCATGCGTGTATGTCAGTGTGCACAAGCAGGCTTGTTTGTAACATCTGTTAGATGCTGCTTAGTGTATCTTGAAGGGTACTGTGCTTCCTTGGACAACACAGCAGTGACTGTGTACATTTCAAGTGACTTTATCTAAATTACTGGGCCACAACATTATTTTAATAGTGTCATCAATTTTTCTGACAAAATATTTTCTATACACTAAAGGTGATTCTTTGGTGCATCTTCTTTTACCTTTTATGAAAGACCATGGATTTATTGTTAACAATTAGCACTGATTGTTTCAATGTATATTCAGTGCTCAATAAATAAAGAACTTTTAGCATCATTTTGTACTTTGATACATGCACTGATTGTTTCAATGTATATTTAGTGCTCAATAAATGAGGAACTTTTAGCATCATTTTGTACTTTGATACATCTTATGTTAGTGGTGATCAGGCTACATAGATAATGATGCTTTATCGTCACTGAGTGCCTTATGAAGGTGTCACTTAGGGTAGAAGGTAAAACCACACCCAAGCAGTGCATTTCTGGGAAGGTGAATCAATTTTTCTCATGTTTTAGGTCTCACAGGTCTGTATGTAGCCTCATTATTTTTAATAATACTCCTTTTAAAAACACATTTCTTGCTGTTATAGTATACTTATAATTAGCAGAGTGCATTAAAGTGGGGATGTTAGGCAAGACCATGTGACATCTCTGAGGAAAGTCACTGACTGGGGACATACCTGGGGAGGGAGCCATGGTGGGCATCACATAACTACATTATGTAATCTGTGTCAGTGATTTTTATTTTAGTTAACTCCATTGATATCCACATATTTTATATAATGAAACTGAGGCAGAGGTTGATTAAACAACTTGGCTAGTGTTAGAAAATGTAAGCTTCGACACCTAAATCCACAAGCAAGGTCTACCTGACTCAGTGTTCATGCAGCTAGCACTCTGATTTAATTATGCTCACAAACAAATTAAAAAAAAAATGAGGTAAGGGAGGAAGGATGGAAGGCAGGTAGGCAAGCAGGCCAAACAAAGGGAGAATATTAGTACATGATTGTGTATAAAATGACTTTATCTCTTTTACAGTTAAACTGAATCATGTTGGAGAAAGGGAGGATTTATGCTGCTTATTAAATGGTCTTCATGGTACCAGAATCTATTGTCAACTGACTCAAGACTAGAGTCCTTGGTATTAGAGATGTTTGAAAATTAAATATGATGAAAATATACATTTATATCAAAATTCCATAATGATAGCATATAACTTATAGCATGTATAAAAAAGAAAGCCATAGAATATTACCAATATAAATGTTCATGTGGAAATATTGAATAAGCTTGAAATAAGCAATATACTGAAAGAATAATGCATGAAAGCAGTTTAACGCAACCTAGAAATGTAAGTTTCTTAATAGTATATACCCTATAACTAGATTATAAAAAAAGAACACATTGTTTTCCAAAGGATGCCAAAAAGATTTTGAGAAACTAATTTTTATAACTTTATAATGTAAAGAGAACACATTTTATGCATTCCATAGGTTCAGTTCCAAGAAGGCAACCACACTTCCCTTACTGCACTGTCCATCCCATCCTGCCTGGCCCAGCATGGGCCATTGCAGCCATGTAGAGGGTGAGCCAGAGATGTAGGACTTTCTGTCTCTCCCTCTGTCTCTGTAACTCTTTCAAAATAAATAAATAATTCTTAAAAACTCTTTCAAAATAAATAAATAATTCTTAAAAATCCTACTTATCTACCAACACTGAGAATCAAAATAATTCAATACATAGGAACATTTGCAGCTGATTCTGAGGAAAATAATATCAAAGAGTTCATGTTTACCATATGAACATTGTTTAAGACTCCAAGTCAATATAATTAGGAAATAGGAAAATACATATATCTACATGAACACATCCAACCTGGGTCTTCAAAACATTCAGAGACATGCATCTTATAAAAAACTATATATAGATTTAAAATGTTTTTTACCAAAATAATCATATCTTTTAATTCCACTTTCAATGGCATTTCTGAATTCCCCTTGTGTAGGTGTGTGTATATATACTTTAATGTATATATGTATAGATATACATACAAATATTATAAAAAGTTAGCATCTAACTGTGTAGAAAATCTCTGAGATCCTGTTGCATTAATATTCATAATTTTTAAGTTATTATACTTCATTTTTTGTCTACATATGGGAAAACTCTGGGTGGTTATAATATGACTTTTAATTCATTACTGAAAAATATGTTAATATTTCTTTAAAATAATATGTTCTAAATTTTAGTTTCCAAGAAACAAGCAGGAACTGTGTGGATAAAATTTTAAAACCTTCCTCTAGGGCACAAAAGGCCCTGTGGATATGTGGTGGAAAGTGTAAGAAAAGGAGTGCAGCATAGTGCCTCCTCACATGAGGCACCAAATGTAAGATTAAGGGCACAGAACGGAGAGGAGACAGGATGCAAGCTCGCAGCCAGACCAAGTTCATGCAAGAGAATAAACTTGCTGAGGTCGACCAACTGCCAGCGTGCACACAGACCGACCATGTGGCAGAAGGCCCAGAGCCAAGCAGGCTGGGCCTTTTCATTTCTCAGGTGGGATAGGAGTTGGGTGGAGGGTGGTAGGCAGAGGTGGGCCTACCCATACAGGTCCTTCAAGTTTGGTTTCCAAACCTGGGGAAGAATGCAGGGGATGGGGTAGAGAATAGGGTGTGAGACTAAATTGGTCTCTTGAAAGAAGGCAGCGGTCACAGGTCACAAGAACCTAAAAGGGCTGAGGCTTATGTCCTTGTTCCATCAGTAAGGACAGGGTCATGGTCAGGTGATATTCCCAGAAAGAAATTTCCAGGAGAATGAATAGACCTTTTCAAACTAAATAGAGTTTCCTAGGTTGTGAAAGCTCATGGCCAGAAGTGAGAAAACATGGTGCATTTGGGAAAGCACTGATTATCCACTCCATGAGTCTGGGGACAGCCTTCTGCGGTGCTTCTAACATAAGGTTGTGGAAGGCTCTCTGTGGATCTTAAAATCAGATTTCTGGGATCCTGGGGTCTGAGGAATGTATAGATTAAAAGGCCACAGGTGACCTCCATTGATTTTCTGGTTTTGAACTCTAGATAGGAAAGATTACTGGCCTGGGGTCAGTATGCCCAGATTCTAATTTGATTATGATATTAGCAGCCACAATAGCCCCAGCATATTTCTGATTTTGGTCAAAGCTATTATAATTCAAGTATTATTTCAGGTTGCCTTTAGGATCATTTTGAAAATGAGTTTCACCTTCCTCTGACCCTTCCACTGCTGTTTTGATAAAGGAGAACATTGGGATGCTCCTTACCCTTGGATGCTGTCTCTTAAATCTTGCGCTAATAACCTCCTATTTCCTATGGGCCAATAAAGTGTGTATAAATTCTTTTTTGTGGGGCCGGCTCAACTCCAGCCATTGAAGCCAACTGGGGAGTGAACCAGCAGATGTAAGACCTCTCTCTCTCTGCCTCTCCTCTCTCCGTGTAATTCTTTCAAATAAATGAATAAATCTTAAAAAAAAATACATTTTTTGTACTTAAGATGAAGCCTAATATAGAATAAATAAATCGATAGTTAAAAATATCTCATCTGTATACTTTTCCTTTTGTCTTCCAACATTCTGAAAAGATGTGACTTTTAATTCTATTTAATTTTTTAACCAGAGGAACTAAGTTAAATTTTGAAATTACAAAGACTCATCCTTTGGTTAAGGACCATAGCTTTGGTATTGTTTTGTATTTTACTTTTAGCTTTTGCCTTAGAGTGAAGTTTTATCCACAGTATTTTGTTTTCTCCTGATTTTGTGTGTGGTAGGTAGAGTTGGTAAAACTAAGCCATGCACTTATATGTGAGGATGCTGAGTGACAGAAAAACTAGTGGGATTCAGAAAAATGGAAAGGGCAATTTAAGAATATGAAAAACTTCATTACTGACATTACTAAAATTGCAAATTTTCAATTGTTAGTGTCCATTTTCTCTAAGTTGAACAAATCGGTTTAGTTTGGATTGAAATTAGTCTATTATCAAATGTTGCCCTTATAAATGTATGGTTACCTGTTTAGGTGATCTCCAATGATTAAATCTTTTGAACACATCTCTATATATTTTATTTTGTGTTGGTAAATTTTATATCTATCAATTAAAGTTTACCCAAAGTAGACAGGAAAAAAAGAATGACATAAAATCAATATAGATCAATTAGTACAAATACTTCATTCCATCTCCCCAGTAGATTATTCTGCATTTCTTGGAGAAGATAAAGTTCATATTTTGGAACAAAATTCTGCAATGTTACATCCCAAAATTTTGGCTTAAGTCAAAATTTCTGGAGTTTTTTTTTAAAAAATAAACAGAAAATTATATTTATCTACATGAATAACTACATGACAAAGAGACCTCAAAAAGTTCTTGAAAAATGTGTACTATAAAAAAACAATGAATGGATTTCAAAACTTTTTTCCAAAATAAGTGGATCTTTTAATTCCATTTCCATGAACGTTTTGAGGTACTTTCATATTCCAATGTCCACTGAACTAACATCTTAAGACATAGAAATCCTGGAATCCCTACTTTTTAAGACATATGGAGATGGTATTTCCAACATTCTGCCATTTGTGTCTGCTTGATTATCGTATCATATGTAGAGTTCTGTTTGTTCTACAGAGATCTATCTTTCTTCACATGAGTTCACGGAAAAATAAGTTTTGTTGGTGGAATTTCATTCTCAGGATACTTTTAAGAAAGTCATCTATTGCCCAAGTGAACGCAGTACTTGCATGAAATAAGTGAATAGAGTTGCTTTGTTGTATTAATTCAAGATACCTTTGTTAAAATTATGTTTCATGTGGAAAAAAGTAGACAAAAATGTAGGTGTAAAAATTGTGCCACTGAAAACAGATGTTGTTCAGCTTTTTGTCAATTGCTTCTTGGTGGTTGTAAAACTCTGGCAGACTCTTCTGTATCATAGGGACTCTCTTTGGTGGAGGGGACTACAGAAAAGGTGAGAGCGTTGAGGAGACCTCTGAATTCTGAACCGCTCATGTTCTTTTGCCCCTTGGGTAGAACCGCCTGAGTTTAGGCAGCCATCAACATTTTGGCTCCAGGATCTCTCTTTCTCTCAACACTCATGCCAGGCTTTATGGATTTTACTTAGAGGCACCCTGGCTCCCTGAGGCTTCATTGTGTTTCACTGAAGACTGTTGCATATTAGAGTCCCTCGTCCCTTTTAGATGGTATCCCAAACAGAAATACAGAGAATCATTGAATGTTTTCTACTACTGCTGTGTGGGAAACATGACTCCATATTTTAAACTCTTTTCTGTAAGATTGTTAGTTGACACCTAATGCACATGTTTATGGGCTGCATTGTGATGTTACCATACATGTATATTGTATAATAAAAAAATTATCATGTGTTAATATATGCTGCATGTCTATTACATATATGGAATATAAACTTGTGTATCCTCAAAGACGGTAGAATAGTCTCTCTACGGTAGAATAGTCTTCTTACAGAGGTAGGAAGGAGAGACATTGAAAAGTGGGTACAAAGGTACAATTAGATAGGAAGAGTAAGTTTTGGCGTTTTTCACACTTGATCACCAAATGCAGCGGTCACTTTTATGGTGACATAGTGGTTTCCCTTCTAGAGATAGTAATTAAGGAGAATTCCGGAGAACACCTGCCTGCAACTTTGTGAGGTTATTTTTATAAACCTTGCTGATGCATCCTTACTGCCACATGAAAGCAATGCAGTGGCAAAACCAGATCCTCAAAACTTTCATAAGATGCCCTTTGATGTCATTCTACAAGTCTAAATACTTTTAGAAGGTTGTTATATTGCCTATTTAATTCACTAGACTATTTCTGCTTGATAGAAAGATAATACAAGCTACACATATAGTTTGCAATTTCTGTTAGCTATGTTCACACAGGTAAATTGAAAAGCTAAATAATTTTAATTATGTTTTATATAAAACTATATTGGTAAAATATCATTTGAACATATCAAATAGATATTATATAAGTTATATTTTTGTACATTGCTTCATTTATTTTTAAACTGAAGGTGTGTCAGTAAGCAGATTTCATGTGTTCAGGAACCCCAGAGTCTGGTGGCTGCCATATTGGACACTGCAGCCCTGGACCAATAGTTTACAATGTAAATACTTCCCCTTTCTATGTGCAGCTCTGGTACTTAACACAGATCCACCAGTTATGCTTATACAGTTTCCCTGATAATGTTATTGTGTTGCAAGCTGAACATTGTAAAATCTTTTCAATTGCTTCCTAAAGTGTGAGTGGTTTCTCATTCCAAGGGAATCCTTTGTTAACATCAAATTACAAAAATCATTCTCCAGTCATTCTTTTGTTTTGGGTCAGAGAAGTGATTATTTTTTAGATTTATTTATTTACTTGAAAGGTAGTTACAGGGAGAGAGGGAGGGAGGGAGGTGAGGGAGAGGGAGAGAAAGAGAAAATCTATCTGCTGGTTCACTTCCTAAATGACCTCAATGGCCTGGATCTATCCGAAGCCAGGAGCCTGGGCCATCATCTACTGCTTTTCCAGGCCATAAGCCAAGAACTGGATCAGAAGAGCAGCAGCCAGAACTCGAATCATTGCCCATATAAAATGCCGTCTCTGTAGAAGGTGGCTTTACCTGTCATGCCACAGCACCAGCCCCAGAGAAGTGATATTTCCAAATTATGCGCAAAAACCCTTTCATGTTCATTTTTATTTGTTTTCCTTTTTTCTGAGCCATGCAGAGGAGCATCACACAGCCGCATTCTTGTACCTGAGTCATTTCTGCAGCTGCTGTGACTTTGGCATGTCTTCCATATTAATCAGTGTAGTTTTGGTTTTTTTGTTTGTTTGTTTGTTTTTGGTGCTTTGTTGTTGGAATGTCCTGGCCTTGTATCTCTAATGCTTCCCATCACATCACAGTTCTAGGAACTTAACAGCCAAAAGAAATTGCAGTTCCACGATTGCAGCATTTCAGGTTTCAGGACCAGATGTGGCCAGGGTACTAGTTTATGACTGGGTCACTTTTCAGTAGCATTTCCCAAGCAGTAGTTATATGCGTACAGTCCATTGCCACCCCGCTATTTCAGATCCACATTATGGAACATGGTGTTAACTGGGGGATCAGGGTTCACAGAGACATCGGAACAGCCCAACGTGTATATTGCAGGAATTCAATTCAATCTGAATGGTGATGATTTGGAAAAAAAAAAAAAAAATGGAAAGCTAGGGCAGGAAAAGGAGCAGATTGAAGGGATTTGTATTTGATCTTTCTGATATTTACTTTCAAATATGTTTATCTATTTTGCTTGATATATATGAAATTTCAGGCACATGTAAGTGGCAATAAAATCTAAGTTGTTAAAGATGCTCAATAAATTTTTGTGAATTGAGTGCAATCAATAGTGCTAAGAAAGATTATACAAATACCACTCAGATATCACCATGTCAAGTATCAATGCGTGAGGACTGCTTACCCGTGAGGAGAGGCAGGCCTATCTTATTTAGCTTTTCAAACCTTAGAATACCATTCTGAGAATGCATGGATCCCATGATACAGAGTTAATCTTATGTTTGAAAAGTTAGTGTGCTAAAGAGTATTCTTTGTGTTTCTGGTCTTAAACCCATCGCTGACTGGAGTGTAGACCATACATTTATTCCTTGTCACATTTAGCATCTGAAATGTTGGTGACACTGTAACCCTTTCCTTAGTAATAGTTAACTAAACACAATTGCCCTGATGGTTTACAAAACTGCTTGCATGCTACAAGTCTGAATCAACATTAATTTTCATAATAACCAGTGCAGCTGCCTGGAGCACAGTTTCAGCTCTGGGAGATAAGGAGGGAGAAATGGTGCTATGCATTTTGTTTTCAGTCCACTCTCTCTGGAAGACATCTGTGAATCTCTTGATTAGAATTTCCCTAAAGCTTACACGAGTTTCCTTCTAATAGCACACCTGGGGTAGATGTTGATCTGGAGGCTTGGAGACTTTATCTGGATAGCCTGAATAGAATAATCATAATTAAAGGGATTTGAAGGAAAATACACATAATCATATTGGCAAATTAAATATATGGGCAAGATATATCCAAAGTAATTATTGTTGAGCTGCTGAGCTTCTCACAGCTTTTGCTCATATTAAAAATTCCAAATGTTTTGAGATGGGAGAAAAATTAAAATGTGTAAGTTGAACATCGTTAGTTTTACTTTGATGGCTTAAGAATAGTTAAAATGTATTGCATACGTTCTTTGCCTAGAGCACATTTATTTCACTCCATTTTTTTTTTTAAATTCTACGTTGTAATAAGATGCTTTAACTTTTGAAATGCTTGGAACATTAAAATTAAAATGTATTATAGTGAGAATCTTATGAAATGAAAAAAGTTTTTCCAGAAATAAAGATAATTGTTTTATTTTAGTGTGTTACTATTGAATATTTGTGATTTATACATTCAACTGAATCGCAATTTAATACTTAAACAAATCTAGAATGAAACAACAATTAATTAATTTAACCAGTTGCAGAAAAGTTAATGAATCTGAAAGGCGTGTTCTCATTTACAATTTAGAGATGGAGAGCATGAACTTCTCTTCAGTGACAGATAATCACCAACCCCCGGATTATTTTTGGTAAAAACATATGAACAGAAATAACTGTTTTATATACTTTTTTGCATTCTGTGAGACACAGACTGATGAAGCAGGAGATTATAGTATTCTAAGTCCTACATATTTAAGAAAAAAATTAAAAATATTTTCTTTGAAATCCTGAGTAACTAATTTTTGCCTTCACAGTTATTTAGGGTAGTTCTCTGGAATTTTCCAAGAGACTGAGCTGAACATTTACATAAATACAAAGCAATATGTTTGAATGCAGGAAGCAAAGAATTACTTTCATATCTTATTTAAGCTTCTGTAGAGACTGTAGAATTATCCCCAAGGGAAATGAGTAATGCTGAAGACCAGAATTGCAGCAAACCAGAGTATTGGCAGAATACTAAAACACATGCACCATGCGTTCACACACCCACACACCCAGGCACACAAACATGTGCACACATACATTTACACATTTGTGAGTAGACGAAGCTACATTGATCCTGCAGTGTAAATACTGCGTCTGCTTTGTCTGTCACTTTAAGTAAGGGTGCCTCACACTGGAAATACTGTGTTTTTTTAAAGATATTTTGTATCTGTTTCTACAAATTTTAAAATTTATTTGCTTATAATTTTTAGTTTATTAATTTCTTATTTGAGATGTTAGAAGTCTGACTTTTAAAAGCACTTAAAGAATTGTGTGCCCTGGATCTCACAAAGATAATCAGAGCTACAGCTAAAATATGCCACTGTCTTGAACATGTTTAAAATCCTGTGATTTGCAAAGGACTAATAGTGATATTCAGTTGATTTTACTGGTGATGGGGCATGAGGATGTCTGATTCATAGCTTACAGAACTATGAGGATTGGTTCCCATCTTTGCCAGGAAGAAATATACACTGTTATTCATTTTTAAACGTTAATAATGGCATGATTTATGATGTTGGTGGGCATTTTTCCCTGAAATTGTTACTGTCACTTTGAGTATTAATAACAGGACAATCCATGATGCAATTTAGTAGATGCGCTACGCTGTTTAGACATAAAGTAAAAAATGGTTAGAATAAAATAGGATAAAATAGATCCTGGAAAAAAATTACTAAGCTATATTGGCACTGAAATCATTATTTAAAAACATTTCCAGGAACAGAAATAATTTATCTTAGTCTTTAAAGATGGTAAAGAAATGCATTATATAAGTACTTAGGTTTATTCTGCAACTGCCAGCTCATGCATGCTATTTTTATTTTGAATAATTTCACAGTCATTTTTAACATTTTTTGCTTTTGTGAATTATTAGTTTTTGGTCTCTTTGGTCTTTACCCAGGTTCACACAAAATAATAAGATTAGCTTATAAGATTGATTCAATGATTTCCTTTTCAAAAAATAGTATTATAGGGGCTGGTGCTGTGGCCCAGTAGGGTAATCCTCTGCCTGCTGTGCTGGCATTCCTTATGGGCGCCGGTTCTAGTCCTGATTGCTCTTCTTCCAATCAGCTCTCTGCTGTGGCCTGAGAAAGCTGTCGAGGATGGTATAAGTCCTTGGGCCCCTGCACCCACGTGGGAGTCTGGGAAGAAGCACCTGGCTCCTGGCTTCGGATCAGTATAACTCCAGTGGCTGCAGCCATTGAGGAGTGAATCAACACATGGAAGACCTTTCTCTCTGTCTCTCCTTCTCATTGTCTGCAACTCTACCTCTCAAATAAATAAATAAAATCTTAAAAAATAGTACTATAAGACTAAATTATTCATAGTCCTTTAAATTTTATATAGCATATCTAAAATATCTTCTATGGCTAATCATTGCTTTAACTTTATTAAACATTTATTATTTTTTACTTCTTAACATGATTCTCTTTCTAGTATACCAAATTCTTTTGTAGGGATATGTCAGAGAATTGGGTAGTGATATATAATTATGAATTTGTATGCATGTTTGGGATTTTTCAAGGAAAATTTTGGTAATTTTACTTGACCATGTATTTTTCAGGTTTCTTTATCAATGTTCTTGGTTAGTGATGCTGGCTGCTCTCATTCCTTATTTTCAATCCAGACTGGCCTTAAATATTACTTTTTGGTATGATTTTTTTCTCACCTGGTATCTGGAGATATAGCAAATATTAATTTCCTTCTTTTCTTGAGGTGCATAGATGAATATGTTTTATCAGAATCGTTTACCTTCCACAGATATAGAAGATAATAACAATTCAGATTAGTTAGACATAGAGAACTTAATACTTACAGATTGGATAATTTATATTTAAGCAGTGTATTTGCTGGAATCTCTTTAAGTGAACTTGCATGTCATTCTTTTTTACTGTTTTATTCAAGAATAAAATACTTCACCATTTTTATTACATTTATTTTTTCTTTTTGGCATTTGTTTTGTACCAAGCACAGTTTAGGTTTCTGGAGATATAAGGTGAATGCATACATTCCCTGTCCTGAAGGACTTTTCATCTTCTGTTAGTAAGTGCAGGCAGAGGAACATTTGTGCCTGCAGATCAGGTGAGAGGCCCATAGGGCTTTGCGATCAGAGAAAGCTAATTGCAAAACCAAGACTTGAAAGACCAATCAGATTTTTGACAAGTGAAAAAGAGGAAGAAAAATTGGAGAAATTCAAAGGAAGCAATGTGTGCAAAAGGACAAAGATGATAGAACACTGGGCGGATTTAAGAGCATGCGAAGTATTGAATATGTCTGTGGAGTTAGGTGTTAGAGGTGAATGAGAGGTAAAATATGGGATTGGAGATGTTATTAGACATTAGATATGGTGAGTATTATAAAATATGCCAGAATATTAGGTAACAACAGACACATTCTCATTCTTCTGTTACACATAACCTTGAATTTTGCTTTTGTTTCTTCTTTTTTTGCACTTACCAGGCAGGCATTTAGCTCTAGGTAAGTCAACCGTGTAAAGATCCTGTGCTTGTACCTGATTGGATATTGCTGAACAGAAGCACAAGTCCAGTTACTGGTTTTACTTTTAAATTCATCATCAGAAATTTCGGACCCTCAATACCACTGAATATTCTCCTGGCTCTGTAGTACGCTTGCCTTCCTACTACCTCAAATGATTATTTTGTGATAGCTTCTTCTATTTCTATAAACTGCTTCTCTCAACTCTTTAAATATTAGTGATGATGGTTATGATGTTGAAGATGACAGTGTTGACAGAGGTGTGGGAGATGGTAGTGCTTTATGGTATCCCATCCCATCATATTATCAAAATTTTGATTTTGTGAGTTGTTCCTTCTCTACTCTTATAACATCATTTTCTCTTTCTTCACCTGCTTGTTTGTGTTGTTATATAGATAAATTCTGTTTCTCCTATATGTATTAATTGATCTATCCATCATCTCTTTATCTAAGAAACTATAAGTCACTTGACGCTAATTAGTATGCACTAAAATTCCACTTTGTTTCTCTTCTTTCCTTTACAGCAAAACTTATAGAAACCTTCAGTTTGCCTTAGTCACTCTCTCACCACACATTCTCTATCAGGTAGCCAGGTATCTATCCCTGTGCTTTCACAGAAACGTATTTTTTGAGGAATATCAGTGATCTCTGTGTTGGAAAACCTAGCTGATTGTTCTTATCGTATCTTGACTTCTCCATCCCTGATGAGGCACTTGGCTCTTTTTTTTTTTTATTTATTTAATGACTTAAACCTGTGCTTTCCTCCTACCCAATGATTGATCCTTTCTGGCCTTTTAAAAATTATATTATTTGAGAGGCAAAAGACAGAAAAACAGACAAAGAGAGAAACCCTATCCACACTGCTCAATTGGCCATTGACAGCTTGCACTCATCCAAACCAAAGCCAGGATCCAAGAATTCAGTCAAGGTCTCCCACATTGTTAACTGGAATGCAACTAGATCAACCATCCTCACTGCCTCCCAGGGTATACTGAGCCAGAAACTGGACTTGGGAACAGAGCTAGCACTTGAATTTAAACACCCCTTTTATGCAGCTATCCCAACCAGTGTCTTAACTGCTGTGCCTCTTTGTATTTTGTCAACACTAGTGGTCTTTAGTGTATTGACATCCCATTATATTACTGAGCTCTTTCCTGGAAGAAAATAACATGTTTGGAATGAAATTTTTGTTGACTATTAAATTATTAAGAAAAAAGAATTGCCTTTGAAGATGCCTGTTAACAGTTAAGCACACGGTATTAGTTTTGTATGAATTTTTATATTTCTGAACTAGAAAAGAGCATTTTAAATAATGGGTTTATGGCTGCAAAACACTGGGAAAAACAAATTGATTTCAGGTATTTTAGTTAATAAAATTTTATTTTATCAATTTAATTTGTAGGTAGAATGCATGTTGGTACTGCTCTGTGTCTTAATTTATGTGTTATATATGTGACTATGCAAAGTTATCAAAAGCAAAAAGACAAGCTCTTCAAATGGGTCAGTTTAGAAGATTCAAGACCAAGCTCTCATAAAGCCAGGTTCTTTACTATTTAGCTGTCCAAAGTAAGAGAATTTTTTTCCTGAAATGATTTATTGGAAGCCAGCCAAGTAGCAGAGACTGGGCCCTGGTATTCTATTACAGTTCTACTTCATTTGATTTGTCTAAAATCATAGAATCATAGAATTTTGTTCCCTGCAGTCTCTGGGGAAGAATTTTGAGGTTAGATAGGCTAAGTTTCCATTCAGTATCCCTATGATACTCCCTTTTGGTGATCACTGCTCCCTGACCTGTGTGCTTACAAAGCATCTCTGCTAGAATTTCACCAGCGATCAGTGTTCACTGGTCTGCAGTTTTGAAAATCTATTTCCTGACAACCTTTTCATCATGGGTTTCATGATTGTTATGCTTCCAGGTTTTGGCTGCTTGCCTGTTCCTCATGACAACACAAATACCATCCACCATGTTTATGTGATTATATTTATTTGCAAATTCTGCCACTTCCTCCAGAATATAATTTTCCTGTGTTTAAAGGTAACTCTGGTGACTTCATAATCTCACTTTTTGTTTCTCAGGGTTACAGTTTTCTCTCTCTGATTTTATTTTCAACTAATATATATTAATTGGGTACTGTGTGATATTTATATGTACTGCATAATGTCTTATCAGGGGAAATATATATCTCAAACATTTAACATTTCTTTATGGTGACATTCAGAAAATTTTCTGCTATTTTTTAAAAGAAATACTCAGTATATTGTCATCATCTGTACTTGCCCTTGTCACCAAACTGTGCAATAGAGCACCAGAGCTTCTTACTCTTTTGTAACTACAACTTACATTAATAAACCCTTTCACATTCCTCCCACCTGCCTGCAGTCCTTAGCCTCTGGTAACCACCATTCTACTCTCTTAACTTGTATGACATCAACTATTTTAGAGCCCGCCTATTAGTATGTCCATGAAATGCTGTTCTTCTCTGCCTGGCTTATTTTACTTAGCATAATGACCTCCAATTCAATCAATGTTGTTTCAAATGACAGATTTTCATCCTGTTTATATATGAATAGTATTCCATGGTATATATCTATCACATTTACCTTATTTATTATTAGATGGAGGCTTAGTTTTTTTTCGGCTGTGGCGAATAGTGCTTTAGCTCTCTCTCAATCATGTTCATACTCCTTTCATTTTTTTTACAGGCATTTTCCTTGATAGAGAAGCAGAAATAAAATAGGATTCAAATCAACCTGCCCTTTACTGTTCTCTACTATGGCATGTGCATTTTAAGTAAAAAATGTACATATCCTTTGCTTCCTTTTTTTTTTTTACTCTGTCTGACTTAGAAGCTCTTTGTCTTTGTTCCAAGTGAAGAGTCTAAAAGGATGATACTGTCTTTCTGATGATGAACATGATGATGAAGATGATAATGTAATGCTTAATATAATACTGTTTTTAATGAAAACACTGACTCTGAGAATGATTATGCCAATAGTACTGCTTACTGCAGTTCATTCACTCAGACACACACACACACACACACACACACACACACAAGACACACAGATATACATACACATTTAACTGAGTGTTTACCATGTACCATGAATCATAGTGTGCCTGTTAGGTATAACATTTCATTTAATCACTGAAGGAGTTTTATGATGTCGGTATTATCTCCGTTTTATAGGTGAACATATTGAAAACTTAAATATCTTTTAGCTGGTAGATTGTTGAGCTAGTTTTCAAATTTAGCATTCTCTAGCCCAAAAACCTATTCATATAACCATAACGTAATGAAGATGAAGACACAAATTTTACAGGTTTAACCTTTTTCTCTTTTGTTTGTTCTGTGGTTGTCTCTTTTATCATTTTATTGTTAAGTAAGCATTTTCTCTTGAGAGTTCTCAATTGCAAGATTCTTTTCTGCTTTAGCATTTTTATCTATGGGATAATACTTAAATATTTGCTGGGATTTTGAGAGTCAACTTTTCCTAAAATTCAAATCCATGAGTGGCAATGCTTAAGGTGTATCTCATAAGCTTTTACGCAAAATAATTCTATCGAGTTTCCTCTTGTACACACATTTCCAAACCTCTCCTTTTTTTTTTAAAGTCTTAGAGTCAGATTTAGAGAAGGATTTCCTGCATTTGTTTTCATAATCCAAATTTTGGTATAATGATGAAAAATTCAATAATCCATCAATAACTTTTCATATTAAATTAGAGTTCTAGTAGGTCATAAGTATTTGAAATTTTTCAAAATAATGTTGCTTTCTGTTAGTTTTATAATCCATAAATTATCACTTCTTTACCTGTATAGATAAATTGTTATAATCTCCCCCATAGAATGTCCTGTTTTTCCTCATTCATGTTATATTTGTGTCAACCATAGTTCAAATCTAGTGCAAGTATGCCTGTTTTGTTGCGTTCTCATTTATTGATTGTCCATACACCTAGCAAATGCCAGGCGCTGTACCAGATCCTGGGTGTATACAGAGGTAATAAGGTAGATGTGCTTGTGTGTTAGTCTTTCTAATAGTGTCTGGCATGACCTGAATGTGTTTGGATGATGATTTAAGGAAGACAGTTCTTTCTAGGAGCCAAGGTAAGAAGACTATGTACTATAGACAAATGATGAAATTGGATGAGTGTTGAAAAGGACTCTGAAGGTGTGAAGCAGATAAAGATTAAGCCTGTGCTGGGGTATTAAGGAGACATATCGAAGGAAATGACATTTGGCCTGATATCCGATGAAATGAAAAGAGGTTGCTTTATCTGTTTATTTTGTGCCAAAGTCTTTATAGGCTTAGGTGGAACATTTATTAGTTCAATAGCCACCTAATCCCTATCTTTTTTTTTGCTTTCTATAAGAAACTTCTCTGATTGTCTGCTTGCTTATCTACAAAATGTGCACAATAAGTTATTATAAATATTCAGAGATATTTCAGAGTGTTTTTGGAAGCCATATATTGATTTTCAAATCATTTATCTTATTATACTTCTAATTATATTCAAGGTACTATATGAATTGCAAAAGGAATACAATAATTGCAAGACTTATTCTCTGATTCCTGTGCACGTTGTCCAATTTCCTTCTTTTTCTCCCTGGTATTCACAGATGAGAGCTGATAAACTTCATAGGAAATTTTGAAACAGGATTATAACTTTTCAATTGTTTCATTGACTGCTTGACTTGAATTTGGTCTTAGTTTTGCACTTGAGTGTTATGACATTTTAATAACCCTGTTTTATCCAACCATTATTTATTGAAATCCTCTATGAGTCACTGTATGCAGTGCTGGAAATATGACACTGTCCTTTGTCTTAAAGAACTGAGTCAGAAGGCAGTGCCATTCCAAAATCATGGAAGTGCTTGAATGTGAGCCCATCAATTTAATCACATAAGGCATCAATGTTAAAAAGTGCTATGTATTTTATCCTAACTACATAAAGAAACAAAAATAAATACTTTTGATGACTGAGTCTGTTTGCGTAATGAGATAATCCAATAAGTTTTATATATTTTGTTTTTAAGATTTATTTATTTATTTGAAAGTCAGAGTTATACAGAGAGAAGAGAGGGAGATGGAGAGGGAGAGAGAGACAGAGACAGAGAGTGAGAGAGGTCTTCTTCCATCTAATGGTTCACTCTATAATTGGCCGCAACAGCTGGAGCTACACTGATCTGAAGCCAGGAACCAGGAGCTTCTTCCAGGTCTCCCACGTGGGTATAGAAGTTTAAGGACCTGGACCATCTTCTACTGCTTTCCTAGGCCATAGCAAAGATCTAGATCGGAAATGGAACAGCTGGGTCTTGAACTGGTGCCCATATGGGATGCTGGCTTTGGGCGTTAACCTGCTGCACCATAGCACAAGCTCCAAGTTTTATATATTTTATAACAATGGCTTATGAAAAGAACTCTTTATTTTACCTCGAGTTTTCTTTTAAATTCTGCGTAAAAAAATATTTTATGTAAAACACATCCCCATTAGGAGTAACCCTGAGCTAGTTTAAAAAATCATAGAGCAAAGAAAGTACTTACCACTGGTGTGGCTGCTTACCGTTGGTGTGGGAGCTCCATCAGGACCCAGGCGGTGACTGCGTCACACTTTAGTTGTTCGGTCATTGGTTATGTGAAGTAAGTAGTTGAGGTGGTGGCTGTTTACTGTGCTGAATGGAAATTGTCCTGGTTATAACAGTTGGTCAGACTGTACTGGTGCAATCCAGCTACCCATCAGCTTGCTCCAAGTTCCAGTTTCTTTTTCTTGATTGTAATTTTTTTCTGAGTAAATATTTATTCCTCTCAGCTGTCCTTTGTCTCCATAATTCACCGCATAGAAGGGTATGAGGAGTTTGCCAGCTTTTGTCATGGCTCAACTTGTTTGCTCTGTGATGGTATTACCTTAGAAAGAGCTCTTGCTATTTTGCTCTTTTGTTATTTATTTAACATTTGTATACAAATGGGCATTTGTAGCAAAAGACAAGTTGTGGAGTATAAGTCAGGCCCTCTGAGGCTTGGGCTTAGATTCCTTAGATGAAACCCTACTGGGGACTGTAACAAAAGCCCAAGTGACCACTCTTGGCCAGTTACAGGGTCAGATCGAATATTGATCAGATCTTTTAGGAGCCCTGAAAGAAATACCTGAGTGATTTTTGAATCTTGTTCTGATGTAATTGTATCCACATAGTACTGTATTCCATGAATACAATTAAAAGCTTAAAAAATTATTAATACAGTGAAATGTTCACATTTTTGGCAATTCCAAGTATAATGTAAACTGAACTTTCTCATGGGCATCCCTTTCAGTATTTAGTAATAACATCATTTTGCCATGCATCATGTCTAACAATGCAACTGACCCTTAATTTTAAGAAATAATGAATTTACTTATTTGAGAATCATACTGACAGTTAGGGCTGCCATCTGCAGGTTCAGTCCCCATATACTGCGAAGGCTGAGCCTGGCCAAAACTAAAAGCCAGGAACTCCATCCAGGTCTCCCACATGAATAGCAGGAACCCAATTGCTTGAGCCAGCACAGCTGCCTTGCAGGGTCAGCTTTAACAGGAAGCCCGAGTGAGGGGCTGGAGGTGTGTATCAAACTCAGGCACTTTGATATGGGATACAGGCATCCCAAGAAGTGGCTTGAATAATTATGGGATACACCTAATCCTTGATTTTTGCCACATTAACAAATACACGTAACACTGAAATGACATTTTTATGCACTCAGTGAGCAATTATTAAGTGTATGTTATGTTCCATGTATGGTATTAAGTGATGGATAATATAAAAATAAGGCAGATGTAGTTCTTATCATATAAAATACCTGTAGTGTGCAGAGGCAGTGACATAAGGGTAAGTATGCTATGTCAGCAATGTCTTTGTGTATTATGCAGCTCCAGCAAATCAATAAGTTGGGGAGCCTCGAGTAAAAGAAAGTCATTGAGAGTTGAAGTGAAAAGATATGGATTTAAAGCATGGTCACTACTGGCAGTTGTGTCTTGGACAAACTGCTTAACCTTTTAGATTCTTCTTGCTTTTCTCAGCTGTAAAATAGCAATGCGTGACTCCCAAGTTTTATAAAAATCACATGGTTATAATTTTTGTAAGTGTGTTGTAATTCTTAAATGCTGTAAGCATGTTAACTTTCTTTTTGTAGGGCCTCCAATGCAAAAAGAAATGAAATTTCATAAGATCTGCAGGCAGTTTTCAGGTAGAAAAAGGAAGGAGGTGACTAATAGTATCTTAGATGCCTACAAGTGTCATGTAAATTGGCATTCACCCCGTAAGCATCTTCCTTCTCTGTGCATCTTAACTTCCTGCAATCTTCCTGCATTTGGGCTATTTTAGAATGGTTATTAGATTCTCAACTAATGTTACCAGCTTCTGAGGAAATAAAGCAAAGGTTTTCAGGCGTGATGGAATAGCTATTTGCAGGTAATTGCTACTGATTCAGCATGATTGAAATCCAAATGATGAAATTGGTTAGAATAAAGATGTTCCCCCTTTCCAGCTCTAAGTCCTCCCATTAAAAACCTGAATAGTTACTCACCTTAAACAGGCACACTTCTTTCTGTTTCTACAAGCTGCTCATTTGATGGTCTCTTAGAGAGCAATAAGTGAATCCCAATTTGAATCCCAATTTTTTGTCAACTTACTTCCGAATAGGGGGTGTTATGGGTTGAGTTGTAACACTGGAAAATTCATGTGTCAGAGTTCTCACCTTATTTTTGCATAGGATCTTTACTAGATTATCCAGTTAAATTTATATGGTTAGTGTAATTTCTCCTTTGCATAAACATGCCAGGAGGGTAGATGATGTGAAAAGATATAGGAGGAGACAAACATTGTCATTCCAACGTTCAGAAGGAACCCATCCTGCTTGCACCTTGATCTTGGACTTCTGGCCTCCAGAGCAGAGACAAATGCTGTAGTGTAAGCCATGCAGTCTGGAGCACTTTATGTCAACCCTAGCAAAGTGATGTGTGTGGTGGGTAGGGGATTATCCACATAAGTCTCTGTATTCCTGACTGTCCTGTAATGTAAGCATTGCTTAAAATACTATGCCAGAAGAGTTTATATGGACTGTGATATGTTTCATAGGATGAATGTCTATGGAAAACAGAAGTCAGTGCTGCTAAATATTTAAAATGGAAAGAAAATGTAATTGTTCTTTTGGGAAAGTGCATCTTTCTGAATGTTATGGTTTAAAACATATTTGCTGGGGCAATGGAAAAATGACATTATTATAATGTACAAATCATAGAGTCTTTTATAGTTGACTTTGTCTATTTGTAATTTATAGAGAAGTGTAGTTTCAAAGGTATTGGTATATTAACACTGCTTTTGAATTCTTAAACTTCAACTTACTCCAAAATTGCCAATTACCTGAAAAGAACTTTTCAAAGTCAAGAGTTTATAACGCTTGCAAAGCCAAGAAACATCGAAATCCAAAAATAAAACAGCCAACAGCCTCTAAACTGTCACAATAGTGAAGGGAAGCAACAAACTTGAACATGCACGTTCTGCTAAGTAGTAGGAAGGTCTTCCAGTAAGCAGCTTCAAAGTGTGTACTTCCTAATAGATGCAAAAACAGTAAAATGAAAATAAGTAGTTTAACCTGTGCTTCTGCTGAAGGTCTAGAAAAAAATGCTTTAGCGTTCTCTGAACTATAATTTTGGTAGACAAGTTCATTTCACCATGCCAAGCTCTTTGAAGATATTAAGAAGCAAATCAAATACAATTTGCTAAAAGGAATCATTTAAAATGGTTATCACTTCTTGCTTTAAAATAAAATGTAAACATAGTTTTGTTTCTTCTATGAAGCCTGTTGTGGGCCTCCATACTGTAAGACACATGACAATTTTCAGTGGAGCTAAATTCAAGTAAATGTTATTTTTTTAAAGATTTATTTATTTATTTGAAAGGCAGAGTTACAGAGAGCCAGAGGCAGAGTGAGAGAGAGAGAGAGAGAGAGAGAGAAAGAGAGAGAGGTCTTCCATCCACTGGTTCATTTTCCAAATGCCCCCAACTGCCAGAGCTGTGCCAATCCAAAGCTGGGAGCCTTCTCTGAGTCTCCCACGCGGGAGACCCAAGCACTTGGGCCATCTTCTACTGCTTTCCCAGGCCATAGCAGAGAGCTGGATCAGAAGTGAAGAAGCTGGGACTCGAACCGGCACCATGTGGGATGCTGGCACAGCAGGCGGAGGCTTTACCCGCTACGCCACAGTGCCAGCAACAATGTTATTATTTGTTAAGAATCTTACAGCTGTCATATTTCCACTGGCCACCCTTTTCCTGTAACATTACAACTTACTGTTGTACATAGTACAGGGTACGCTTTAGAATTTTGTTTGTTTTTGGTGAGAGTGAAGCTTTTGCTTAGAATAAGTGAGGTTCAAATGTCACTTTTGTCATAAGCATGAAACACCCATATTTTAGCTTCGTGTTAGCCACTGGTATACAGAGCCAGAGACGCATAGTCCTCAGCCTCAAGGGGCTAATAGTGAATAGATCTTATTTACATACCAGCTAAGTAATGTTGGCCATGTTGCTCTGTGAGTCTTTAATTATAGTTGTCCCAGTTATCTGTGGTTTTTCTTTCTGCATTTTAACTCATCTGCAGTCAACTGCCATCTGAAAATATTAAATGGAAAATTCTAAAAAAATAATTATATGTTTTAAATTGTGAGTCATTCTGAGTAGTGTGATGAGATCTTGCTCCATCCTGCTCGATCTTGACCAGTTCTTGAATCTTCACTCTGTCCAGTGTATCCGCACTGTATATATCACCCACCCACTAGGCATTTAGTAGCTGTCTGGTATCAGATCAACTATCACATTATTGCCTTGCTTATATTACTTATCTGTGACCGCAAAACATGAGAGTAATGTGTTGGCAATTTAGATATGGGCAATAGCAGATATAAAATGCTTTCTTTAAATGAGAAAGTGAAAATTCTACAGGAAAGTTTAAAAGACATTTTACTGATGTTGCTTAGATCCAAAGTAGTAATGTATCTTCTGTCTCTGAAATTGTGAAGAAGGAAAAAGAAAGCCATGCTAGCTTTGCTTTCATTCCTGTGGCCACAGTGCATTAATGCTTAGTTAAGAATGGAAATAAAACTAAGTTTGTGGATGGAAGATGGGAACAGAAAATATGGTCCCATTACCAGCAATTTTTGCACCAGAAAGCATTGAGCCTATAGGACTTTAGCAAAGGTTCCCATGAGATGAAAGGACACCAGCCGTTCACTTTGAGTAAAGGATGGTTACACAGTTTCAAAAATTGGTTCAGACTGAAAAAGATAAAAAAAATGCTAGAAAGGCTGCACCTGTAGATGAAGAAGCTGCAACCACATTTCCAGCAGAGTTGAAGTTGATTAAGGAAAAGGTATATGATAAAAGCTAGCCTTTGTGATACAAACCAACTCTTCTGGAAGATTCCCAATGAAACCTATATTCATAAACATCTAAAGGAAGTACCAGGGCTTAAAACACAGAAGGACAGATTGACTGTGGTGCTATGAGACAACACTGCAGAGCATACAATAAAGCCAGGCAAGGTGTACAGGCAAAGAACTCACATACTCTTACAGCAAACGCCCTCTCCCTGAAAACAATCATCCCACGTTCTCCCAATAAAATCAGTATAAACAACAGCCATCCTGTACATGGAGTGATTCCACCAATGCTTCATCCCAGAAAAAAAATTGAAAACGAAAGAATTGAAATTTAAAGTCCTGTTAACAATAGACAGTGTGCCAGGACATCCTGAATCTGTTTGCTAACAAAATGAAAACGTTAAAAGTTCCATTATTAACACCAAATGCAACTTCCTTCCATAGCCCTTTGACGATGTCATTATTTGGTTTGTCGATACCATATATACCCTTATGGTATTTAATCATGTCCTACTGATGTGACAGTTAATGCAAACCCTAATCTAGACATAATGCAGTTCTGGAAATCACCCATTACTGCTGATATAATAACGTTCATCAAAACTATAATGGATGAATTTTGCCCAGAAAGTACAAATCTTGTTGGAATAACTAATGAGAGAAGTTGTGAATGATTGAAATTTTTCTTGGGAATCAACACAGAAATTAGGAAAATAATTCATGCATCAAAATAAATTAATGGAAAAGAATTTGCCAATATGCTTATTGAAGAAGTTGAAGAATATATTGAAGGTCATTGAGGGGTTTTAAATACAATAGGGATTTGAACAAGAGTCATCTTCAGAGGAAAAGGAAGAAGAAACTGGAGCTGAACCAACAAGGTGGACATTACAGTCACTTGTGAAAATGTTGCAAATTGCATGGACTCCTAAGAACAAAATTATTTTGAATATTAACCTTGGATTAATGCAGCAATGAAGTCTCCTTGTGTGAAGTGTTTATAACCTTTTACTTTGATGAGTTAAAAAGTACACAATGATTTCCTCTTACAATATCCTATATATTTTTTAAAATCCTTCAACTGTGGAGTAACCCTAAACATTGACATCATTTGCTGACATCCAGCCATTTGACATGATTTTGGCTCCATGAACCAGGGTCACCCTTGTCAGATGATCCTCCTGTGACATACTATCGATGAAAGTCAGTAGAAGCCTTGGCCTCACTGTATCTCATCACCTTTGAGATGCATTATTTCACATCATTACAAGAAGCAGAAGGGTAAGTGCACAGAAAAGGCATCTGGCTCAATGAATAGGACGCCACTGGGGAGTCCTTCACCCCATATCAGAGTGCCTGAATGTGAGTCTGCGCTCTGATCCTGATTCCAGTGTCCTACAGTGTGTACCCTGGGAGACAGCAGGTTGTGGCCTAAGTGGTGGGGGAGTGAACCAGCAAATGAGAATGCTCTTGCTCTCATTCTCTCTCTCTTTGTTTATGCTTTCCAAATACTTTTTATAAAAAAGGATGATAGAGTACAATAATATATTTTGAGACGATATTAAAGTTTATTATTGTACATTATAATTCTATTTTATTATATTATTGCTGTTAATCTCTTGTACCAAAGCCATACATTAAATTATATTCATGTGTGTGTACATATGGGAAAAATAGTGTATATACAAGTTTCAATACAAGGCATTATTTCAGGTATTCACTGGTATCTTAGAACTTATCCCCTGTGAATAAGAGATGACCTACCATTTTTATAACCTCTTTGAATTGCTCTAGCAATTAAATATAATGTGTGTGCTTGCTACATGTAGTGCTCCAGATATAAAATACACTCAGTAAATGTTACCTGATTTGTCTTCCGCTAGTAGATGGTGTGTTTGTGTCTGTGGGTCACACCTAATGGAAAGTGTTTTGTTGTGTTTCTCCAGTGCTAGGTGTAAGGAAGATTCATGGTCTCCTTTTCCTGTTGTCTTCTGCTCAGTGGTTTGTAGAGAGTCCAGATTGGGGGGGGGGAGAGTTTTAATTGAATGGCTGGGTTGAAAACATTGCCTGAATAGTGAGGCAGAAAAAGAAATATCGATTATACTATTAAGTGTGGTAGTAAAAAACGAGCAATAGGATGCGAGTTTAGGGAATTGGAGTTTAGAAGTAAAATGCTGTTATAAATTGCAGGGTGTATTATTTTCCTACATAAAACCGAAGTGCCTAATATACAGTAACATTTTCTTCTGGACTGCATAATATGATTGCCTGTGTGCAATAATATTTGAATCAAATATAAGCATATTTATCTATTTAATGTTTTCTAATCTCAATAAACTGAATCAACAGAAGCAGAACAAATCTAAGAGTTTATAAACTATCTACACTTACCATGGTAAATGGAGTTTATAGTGATGCTCTTGAGACCTAAGGAAATTATTAAATTAGAATTTGTATGTCTGCTTATTAAACCAGAGAAATTTAGAGTGTATTTGAGACATATGGTCAACAAAAAGTTTTAAATACCTTCAGCAATTCAAAAATACACTGCATTGCCTTGCCCAGAGAAGCCAACAGAAATGAGCTGTCAGTGTGCTTGTGTCCAAGGTGCTTTAGTGCCTTCCTTATCAAAGATCACTGATACAAGAAGTAGCTAGTGCTGCACTAGAATTGTATATTACTTCAAGCGATAATGCTCATCAAATTGATAATGCTCCTCAAATTGCAGTGATTGACTTTTAAGGTGATTACAGATTGAAATCTCATAGCTAATGGTTAAAAGGGTCTGTTAACTGGGGTACACAACAGAACATGATAATAAAACATGAAGATGTTTCCATCATGTCGCTATGTTATTTTTCCTAATTTTTACCTATACTGCTGTTACTAAGTTTTATGTAACTGCCATTAGTTAAAATGTTGACACTACTCCCCGCCCCCTCCTGCTGCCCAGTAATTTTGGTCTTGGTTAATTGGCCATTTTACCTGAGAGTAGAAGAAATCTCTCTTTTGGATTTTATTTGTGAATTGATTAAGTCATTTTTAATGCTAGTCTATGGAGACATGATATTCTGTTTTTATCAATAACGTGATGCTCAGGGCTTTACAAACTAAAAATAAAATCACCATGAATGTATACTTGTTTTAGCAACTCATTTAGAAAATTTCAATAACTGGCCCTAACATAAATTTTTAGGAGAAAAAAGAAGGTAAGTCAGTTTTAAGTGGCAAGGAAAGTAAGTCTTTTTGCTTTCATTATATTTTATTTGTTTTCGTTTAGCAGAAAATGCATTGCTTAAAAATGAGTGGTTATGACAAATATTTCAGAGTAACCTCATTGTAGAGAAGAAATATTTTGTTACTATTTTTGCAAAACAGTTGAATCATTTTATAGAAATATGGAAAATAGGGCAAGTTTGAAAAGACATAATTTTCATCACTTTGTTTTTAAGATTTATTTTAATTATTTGAAAGAATTACAGAGGGAGGTAGAGAGAGAGAGAGAGAGGTCCTCCATCCACTGTTTCACTCCCCAAATGGCCAAAACAGCTGGTGCTGGGCCTATCTGAAGCCAGGAGCCAGGAGCTTCTTCTGGGTCTCCCATGTGGATGCAGGGGCCCAAGAGCTTGGGCCATCCTCTGATGCATTCCCAGGCACATTAGCAGGGAGTTGAATCTGAAGTGGAGCAGCCAGAACTCAAACCGCACCCATATGGGATGCTGGTGCCATAGGCTGGGGCTTTAACCCACTGCACCACAGCCCCAGCTCCTCAAGTATTCTTACTGATCTCTCAGTGATATCACTATGGGCCTATTCTTTCCATCTCCTTTCACTGTGTGCTTTTTGAGTACATAGTTATTCATCTCACTTGAAGTTAATTAATGCTCTCTATGTTTACTAGCAGCCATAAGTAAAACTTGTGGAAGAATGACAAAGATGCACCAATTAATCCGCTTAATTCATGTTACACTGTTAGCACTATTGTAGTCCGACTGGTTGGGGATTTTATTTCTTCCGTTCTCTCTCTCTCTCTTTATTATATTTAATAAAGCGGATCCTTGTGTACATATACCCTTTTTCTATAAGTTTAAATGGTTTGCCTAGAATTGGTTCTCCAGAGTACAATTAGTCTTTTAGATTGTGATAAATGTTACCAAATTGCTTCCCAGTAAGGGTGTATCAATTTAAATGCTGAGTCCTCACCAATATGTGAACATTATCATGTTATTTTTGTTCTTCTCATTTATATATATTCTACATATAGATCATATCCATCTATAGGTCCTTAAAGGTGCTGAATCTGGACTTGGATAGATATGTGTCCAAATGACAGAGGACTTAATTTCTTTGTGCCATGCAGTCTTTAGTTTTTTGTTTTTTAAAAGATTTATTTATTTATTTGAAAGGCAGAGTTACAGAGAGGCAGAGGCAGAGGCAGAGAGAGGGGTCTTCCATCTGCTGGTTCACTCCTCAATTGGCCACAATGGTTGCAGATGCACTTCTCCGAAGGCAGGTGCCGGGAGCTTCTTGCAGGTCTTCCATGTGGGTGCAGGGACCCAAGGACCTGAGCCATCTTCTACTACTTTCCAAGGCCATAGCAGAGAACTGGATGGGAAGTGGAGCAGCCAGGACTTGAACCAGCACCCATATGGGATGCCAGCACTGCAGCCAGAGGCCCTACCAGCTATGCCACAGCACTGGCCCCCATAGTCTTCTTTTTCTTCATCTGTGAGGTGGATTTGATGGATGATGAAATGAAGAAACAAAGAATATAGGAGTCATGCTTTCTTGTGCAGACCCTGGATGAGTCTTTTTAGATTTTCATGGTATTTTCAATATTATATTATTGTAAATAGGAAATGAAATATCTGAATTATGGCTATACATGCATTCTAAGAGATGAAACCAATTATTTGAGTTAATTACTTCCTTATCGGTGGCACTTCTTTTATATTTTTTCAAGTGTTCAAAGTTTCATATTTTGCTTTCTAGCTATAAAAAGAAATAACTCAATTTCTGCTGTTGAGATGGGGCAGTAGTAGGTTGGTTCATATTGCCCAGATCAGAAGAGAGTGTCACTGAGTCATCAGCTTGCTTTCTTCCCTTTTATTGTAAATAGTTATTTAATACTTACCGTGCACTGGGTGTACGGAAATCACATGTGACAATGTTGTTCAGGAGATATACCGTGTTCATATAGGCTTTTATTTAGTTCTGCCTTTTCAGTGGTTTCTGTTGTTTTAGAAGAAAGGGCAAGTAAAACAACGGGAAAATCAGGGGAGGCAAATGAGGGCTCCGGCAGAGAGGGATTTTTCCAGTCAGGGAGAGGCCTGATGTGGTGTTAGACAGGAATTATTATGTCTTACAGCTGACTCACTGGAAACTTAGTTTGGTAACTTCTTCATATTTTTTGAAATTGAAAACCTATTTTAGCTGCTGATCTTATGTTGAGGCTTCTGACTGCGGAACTAGGTGCATTTTAATCATCTTGAAGACAGGAAAGAAAGGAAGTTTTATTAACTCTGCAGAGGTATGAACCACAGGCAGCCTGGACAAGGCAATCCGAAGTGAAAAAGATGTAAAGTCAGTCCTGTCTAAGAGAACACTGAATTGCAGGTTCCTAGCTTCGGGCCATGACTTCCAATGCCCTTCCCAAGTCGTGACTCGTCCTCGCCGTTAGCCTACACTTCTAGTCCTGGAAAATAGTTTTCTTTCCTAGTTGAGAAGTAACATAGCTCACCTTAATACTGTTTTTTATTTAATTATAAACATCTTGAGGCTAGTTTAGCATTCTTTCTTTTGGGGTCATTTTTAAATATTCCTTTGAAATACAGTATGCAAAGCAAGAAATGGACATAAGTGTATTGATAAATGAGTTTTTGGTCCTCTGATGTAACCAACCTCTAAATTAAAAACATATTACTGTGTTACTACACTGTAGCGCTGTAAACAGAACCTCCACCTGAAGCGCCGGTATCCTATATTGGATTTTGTGTATTGGCTGCTCCTCTTCTGATCCAGCTCTCTACTATTGCCTGGAAAAGCAGATGGAAAATAGTCCAAATGCTTGGGCCCCTACACCAGTGTGGGAAACCTGGAGAAAGCTCCTGGCTCCTGGCTTTAGTTCAGCTCAGCTCTGGACATTGCAGACCTTTGGGGAATGGATCAGCTCTTGGAAGAACTTTCTCCCTGTCTCTCTCTCTCTCTCTCTGTAACTACACCTCTCAAGTAAATAAAATTTTAAAACACACACACACATTTCTCATACTCTAAGAATCTTTACTAATGTAAATGAAAATTCACTAATGTAAATAGTGTAATGTTGTACACTTCTATCCGTTTTATTGCAAATGTCAGGATTTCATTATTTTTAATGGCTGAGCAATATTCCATTGTGTATGTATACACTGCATTATCTTATCCAATTGTCAGTTGATGGACAACTACGTTGATTCCATATTTTAGCTACAGTGGGTTGAGCTGCTATTACCATGGGAATGCAGGGATTTTTTTTTTTTCTGTTGCCTATTTCATTCCCTTTGGACATATTCCTAGGGGTTCATTAGCTGTGTCATACATGGTAGATATATTTTTAGTTTTCTGAGGAATCATATACTGTTTTCCATAATTATTGTACCAGTTCGCATTCCCGCTGACAGTGAATTAGTGTATATAGTTTTCTCCACATTCTCCCCAGTATTTTTTGTTTTTTGATTTTTGAATGATAGCTCTTCTAATTGGGGTAAGGTGATGCCTCATTGTGGTTTTTATTTGCATTTCTCTGATGGCTAGTGGTTATCAACAATTTTTCATGTGTCTGTTGGTCGTTTGTATTTCATCCTTTGAAAAATGTCTGTTTATAATAGAATAATGAGACTCAGGATATCCTGTAGGGAGTGAACTGTGTACATATTTATAAAAATAAAATGGTGGGGGTTTTGTTCACTTAGATTAGCAAATAATTATTCAGTGTAAAGTTGTTAGACCTCCTAGATACTTATAATGCATCTCTGAATAAATAAACTTATATTTCAGTGGAATTCATACCTATATTCATAAGTAAAAACCAAAATTGCTAAGAGCTTTAAAAATATGAAGCCTCATCAAAGAAAGATCCCTTAGAGAACATGAATCTATTTAGAAAGATGCAGAATCTACTGAAAGTCACAAGTAATTACAGACTATATTTAACTTTTCATTTGTTTGTGTTTTTATTTTATTCACTACATTTTTACACGTACTTCCAAAGTCAGTGAGGTAGGACCTCTAGTAAATATCCCAACTGCTGGAAGATGACTTTTTCCTTCGTTCTCTTGTGCCTCATACAGGTCTCCAGAGTACATTGTCAAATAAGTTTACTATTGTTTATCTACTGCTGATTTCCTAAAACAGTCTGTACCTCTTATAAGCAAGGCCTGCCTTGCATGTTTATTGAATGAATGTAGGTTTATATGTTTAATTGCAAACCAGTCTTTCTGTGGGCAGATTCACTGGATCAAGTGAAATAAGATCAAATTCAGCCTTACAAAAGTATTTGAATAACAGCCATTTCAGAATCCATTATGTTCAGAATTGCTTCAGTAGATTCTGAAATGAGGGGAAAAATAACATTCAGCTATTTTGATCTGATGAAAACTTCCAGCAAGAAAAGCTTGTCATCCGATGTGGACATTTGTACTTGGCTAGGGAGGTTAGAAACCCATGGCACTCTGTGTTATTGATGTGTGATACAACCTTTCTCATGGGGAAGACGGTTTGTGTATGTTAAGGAGCAGTCATGGAAGGACAGAGTTGGAAGGGGGAGGGGAAGAAAGCCTGATGACAGTGTAGATGTACAGCTACACCTGTCTCTCTGTTTTCTATCTGTATATACTTCAGTAGTTTGCCTTGCCAGTCAGAAAAAGCATTTCTCTGATTCTGAGTATAATTTAGTGTTTAATCCCCAGCAGGAAACTAAGAACTCGCATAGGCGTGTAGGATAGGAGGAAGAGAGCATAAGGCAAGCAGCAGGCCATGGCCTTGGGAAAGCCAGTCCTGGTCCTGATTTTAGTAGGTGTGGCTGCCTACAGGATTGGAGAAATGGAGTATGATCTCAGGTCCTAAGATGTCTAAAGATTTTTGAGAACACAAAAGAAAGCAGCTCAGAGCAGTTTTTCATTATATTGGATGTTTTAACTCTTAGCTCATATGTTATACTTCATTAAAGTTAAAAAAGTAGATTGACAACATATGCTTATTTCATATGTGTTAGAGAAAACATGTTCATAATGCGATTCCTTCCAATGAGAGTACTTCAGAAAATTCATGGGGAAATGGAATGAAAGGTAAATTTGGGGGCTGGCATTGTGGCACAGCAGGTTAAGCTGATGGCTACAATGTAGGTGTGCCATATTGTCACTGGTTCAAGTCCTGTCTGCTCCACTTCCGTTCCAGCTCCATGCTAAGGAGCCTGGGAATGCAGCAGAATTGCAGGTCAAGTCCTTGGGCCCCTGCTATCCATGAACCAGCAGAGAGATACTCTCTCTCTCTCTGTAACTCTTACCTTTCAAATAAATGAATCTTTTAAAAAGGTAAGTTTATTTTGCTGAAAAAAAGTTGAAATCCATGGATATTTTTTCTCATAATAATTTTTCCATGAACTTTTGGAGACCTCTTATATGCATGGATTTCAAATTTTGTCTCATAGCAAAATAAACTTTTCCTTTAATTCTATTTTGCACCAACTTTTTTGAAGTACTCTCATAGAAAGCATTTACAATGGATTCATTAAACATGTTTCCATAAAAGAAATTTTATATGCTGAGATCAAAGTTTTCCATCGATCCATCACTGTAAATTTAGGAAAGATTTGCCAAGTTCTTTGGATAGATTTCAAAAGTCAGGTTGATTCTCATTAAGGTTAGATATTTTAAGATGCCTTTCATTAGGAAGGGAAACAAGTTGTGTTTCCAATTTAGATTTTTTTTATTATCCTACATAGAAATGTTTACTGGGAAAAAAAAGAGTATGGCAAAAATACCATTGGTCTCAAAGTCAGGGGACTTCCTACTTAGAATATTCAGTTATATAGCTATAGATGAATTGGCTAATTTCTGTATAACCAAGTTTCATCAGACATAAAGTGAGATATTTGAGGATAGTTAATATCTAAGTCCTGTCAGCCTTAAAATACAGTTCTATTAGAGTGATCGTAAACAATTCTTATGAAAATATTTGAACTGTTATCATTTGCAGGAGTTTTTGCAAAGGACTTCTCTGAAAATAAAACTAAGATTGTGGCCACATATATGAAACTGATATAATTTCTGCAAGTTAGACTTTCTAAACTGGTGCAATGGATGGCCTTTTCTAGGGACTTTGCCATCTCAAAGTTACTCTGAATCACTGAAATGCTAGATTTGACTCCAGCCGTTCCAGGAAAGCCTTTGAAAACACAGCATGGCTTCTAAGGCTGCTCACCCACAGCAGATCTTTGTGTTTCCTTGTTATTGTGGGAACCTAAGGGAAACAGCAGTGTGGGAACTGAATTCAGTGAGGAAACAGGAGGAGGTTCTTTCATTAGGCACGCTATTCCCATCCTGCTTCTTTCCTTCTTTCATAGAAAGAGCATGATTTGAAGGGAACCATGTTACTTTAGAGAATTGCTTGACGTCATAGAGGATGTGGGTCTGAGATTTGTTAAACAGGAACGGTCTGTTTATGCGTCTGATTTAAATAGCATGCTAATAGTAGAATTGAAATACGTGATAGGTAATTATAGCTGTCACGGAGAATTAGCAGCTTTATTTCAAAGACTTGTTAAGGGTGGATTTTTAATATTGAATTTCTCCTTAGAGTTTCTTAATATCTCCAGCCTTCTGTGATCTTTTTCACAGTTTAACATTAATGGAATGTAAAAAGAGCATCTTTAGAAATCTGCCAGCTCCATATAAATAACTTATTTAAGTACTATTCTGCTCTTAAATCCCACAGATCATCTTCAAATTCCTAGCAATGATAAAACAAATTATAACTACGCCACATGTGATTCTTTTATATACTTACTTTCTGGTCTTCACATGCCAATGTTTATTGGTATCCTGAAGACTCTACAGTTCAACAAACCTTTATAAAAAATCATCTCATGTTGACAAAGCACTAATTTCCCTCAGGGATAAAAAGGTGCTTAGGCCATTCCCGCACTGTAGGGGTTATGACTGCGTAAGTGGGGAGTAACTCAAAAAAGAGGAGATTCTTTAAAAAAGATGGGGTAAGAAGATAAATATCAGGCTAGGAAAATCAAGGAAATGCGATGTTCTTGGTCACTTCCTGGTTTGATATATCTGGAAGTGTTCCCCTGCTTCCCTCCCTCTCAGTCATGAGAAGTCCCTGAAAGACCTTGTCTGTTCTGTTGAGACCTTTTGCACAGGTGGTCTAGGTCCCTGCTTCTGTACTGTGCACTGCGGGTCCTCACCAGGAGTTCCTCAAACATTATCACTGGATATTGATCTCTGAGAAGTTGTTGTACAGGATGGATGAAGGTGGCAACTTCAGTGACAATGGAAAGCCTGAACTGTCAAAAATGGTTGGAAAACATGCAATTTGGCTCAAAGCAATTTCAGTAGTAACAGCGTAGTATGTTCTAGCTGTTTCTATTGCTCTGTGGCAGAGCTGGCATAGTAGCCAACATTTAGAATCTTTGAGTCTACATTAAACACAGGAACACCTTGACTGAATTCTAAATATACTGAGAATTCCATTCTAAGGTAGGAGAGACATCAGAATCTTATGGCAGACAAGGCTTTATGTAAAAGAGAAAACAAAACATTAGGTCGCATAATTATGTGTTTAGATCAACATTGTAAATTGTCATGTAAAACTCACTTAAGGATTCAGTATTTGTTGTTGGAAAACAAATAACAATAGCCCATCTATTTTACTGAAAATATCTATTCTTATCACACACAGGCTAATCATAAATTAATAAAATAGATTTTGCACATAAAAATAGTGTCTGTATCAGTCCTGTTGTCTCTTGAGGAAAATAAAAGAAATATGTTTCTTTGTTTGTAGAAATATTTAGAATGTAATGATCTTAAAATTGCCTTAGAAAATACTCAACTGTACACATAAAGATAGACTTGGGAGATGAAAAATAAATGGGTTAAAAATATAGCCTGGAAAAACCACAAGCTGAAAACAGGAGATGAGCTGTTTTAATAAGATCAGGGACACCTGGTGCAGAGACATTACAAAGATAAGCTGAGACAACCTTGAGGTTCAACCAAGAGGAGAGATAAGAATGACCTCTGGATAAATGAAAAGATAGAGTAGGAGAAAATGAAACCAGCATTTACAGAAAAGTTCCCCAAAGCCATGACTGCGGAAATTAGGATCTAAATGATTGGATTCCATCACTTTATCAAAGAAAAAAAAAAAAAAAGGGTAAAGAACTCTTCAAGCCGTCTGCTTTGCTAGGTGGAAAATTTAAACTCTTGCTCAACTGCCCATTCATGTGTATATTTATATAAGCCTGATGTGTTTTCTGTACATGTATTAAAAATCCTAACAATTAACCATTCTTTTCTTATTCTTCATTTCACAAATAAGGATATACTGTGTTAAACCTAGATGGTTGTGTTGAGTATTTATAATTAATGTGTAAAAAAAAGGCAAGTCTGTCATACTGTAGGAAGCTTTGCTTTTAGATTTGAGAACTTACCTAAGTGGTTCAAAGTCAGTTTCTGTTAGTGGTCCAGACAGATCCTTGGGTCTCTTGAGTATCTCATTTTATACTGTATCTTATGGTGATGCCTTTTTGTGTATTTGTGTGTGTGAATTTTTCATGTGATTTTTCAATACAATTTTTTTATAATAGATGTTAATTAATGGACAAGTTGTGATAATAATAGTGTTCCATATTCTGAAAAGTAAGTTTTCCTTTGATTATTGCATCTTGTTGTGGTATGGTACATTAGTCACAATTAATGACCCAAGGTTGTACAGTATTACTAGAAAAGTCCATGGTTCATTCAGATTTCTTTAGTCTCATCTAATGCTCCTTTCTGTGCCAGAATTCCAGACAGGTGCAACGTTATATTCATTATCATGTCCCTTTATTGCCCTCTTGCAGGTGATGGCAGTGCCTCAGGTTTTCCTTGTTTAGATCATTTGGTTAGTTTTGAAGAGTGTTGGTCAGAGATTTTGTAAAATGTCCCTCAGTAGAGATTTGTCTGATGTTTTTCTCATAATTTGACTAGAGTTATGGGTTTTGGGGTGTAACAGCACAGATGCCATTTCCATCACATCTTGTCAAAGGTACATAGAAGCAAGAAGACATATCACTATGTGTGTCCTGATCACCTGGCTATTGTAGTGTTTTTCAGCATTTTCCATTGTATCACTATTTTTTCTGCATTCCCATAGTTTTCTCTTTGGTAGGAAGTCACTATGCCCATAGGATGATACCTCTGTTATGATACTTATTGTAAATATTAAACAGGACCATGCCTGTAAAAGACTTGAGAAAATGTAGTTGTTTAAATCAGTATTATTAATGATAAATGTAACAATGACAGTGTCAGATGCATTGTAGGTGGCTTTTTAACCAGTACCTTTGCACATACATGACAACTGTTTTTAGAAGTTGGGAGTAGATGAGGAAACAGAAAATAGAATTTTAATTGTGAAAGCAGTAGTCTTCTAAAGAATTGTGCTATTGCAGTCTTCATTTCTACTCTTTACCAAGTGTCTGAACTCATTCACAGACATGTTTTCATTTATTTTTAAAATGTAATACTACTTTGAAAATCTATTTTTCAAATCTGTCTCACTTAAGTCAGATAAATCTAGTTATCTAACTTATATTCTATTTTACATAGTATTTTTTTCTATATTACTGCTTTTATTTGGCTAAAGTATTAAGGCCAGCTATTCTCAGGGGAATTTTAAGTTGCATTCATTTTTTTGATTCATTTTTATTATGCACTAAAAATGTTTCTTTGTTGTGGCTCACCTTGTGGCTTAGCAGGTTAAGCTGCTGCTTGCGACTCTGGTATCCCATATGGGAGCGCTGGTTTGATTCCGTGCTGCTCTGCTTCTGATCCACCTTGCTGTTAAATGCCCCAGGAAATGCAGAGGAGAATGGCTTAATTAGTTAGGTCCCTGCCATCCACATGGGAGATCAGTATGGAGGTCCTGGCCCCAGGTTTTGGGCAGGCCCAGACAAGGCTGTTGAAACCATTTCGGGAATGAACCAGCAAAGAGAAGCACTCTGGCGCACGCGCGCTCTCTCTCATCTTTATCTCTATGTCTATGTCTATGTCTATCTCTATCTCTACCTCTATCTCTGTCTCTCTTTCCTTCTTTGTTGCTTTGCCTTTCAAATGAATAAATATACATAAATCACTATTTGTTGGAAATGCTTTGTAGAATACAATTTAAAATTCTGCAAAACATTGTTAAATGCAATTTAAATTCCTACAATTCTATTAAATTTCATTAAATTTCTTCTGTTTTGCTGTTATACAGTAAAGCACTTGTTTCTCAGATGTCACAAGAAAATACTATTCAATCTAATTTTTATTTCAAATTAATTTTTTGGAGCTTTGTAAACCATCTTCAAATGGGCATGGAAAGTGTTATGAGAAAGCTCTGCATGATTTTCAATTATTTTTGTGCCAAAATAAACTTATCTTTAATTACATATTCCATGAAATCCTTAGAGTCTCTTCACCTACTTCTTTTTTATGTTTGGCAGATACAATAGATCCCTCTTATCTGCGGTGGATACATTCCAAAACTCCTAGTGGATACCTGAAAGCATGTACAATTTTGAGCCCTATCCTGTGTTTCTCTATTTACATACCTACATAATGTTGGTAAAGTTAAATTTATAAAGTAGTCACAGTAAGAGCTTAACAATAGCTAGTAATAAAAAAGTAGTTATAAAAATATACTGTAAGAAATTATGTGAATGTTGGTGCTCTCTCAAAATACTGTATTGTGCTCTATGCCCTTCTTATTTTGTGTGATGATGTAGCTAATACCAGGTGTAAATGATAAGATGAAGTGAGGTTGATGACATAGGCACTATGACATAGCCTTAGGGTACTGTTGACTTTCTGAATTTATGTGAGAAGGAGGATCATCTGCTTCAGGTGATCCTGCATCATTGAACCATGATGATGTGGAACAGGTTGTATTTAGAGGGAATTGTTAGACAAAACGATGATTCATGTCCCAGGATGAACAGAGCAAGACAGTGCATGATTTTATCATGTTTCTCACAGCAGTGTACAATATACAACTTAGGTACAGGGGTCAGCATTGTGGTGTGACAGGTTAATCCACCACTTATGACACCAGCATCCATATCTGTGCCTGTTCCAAATGCAGTTCCTTCACTTTTTTTTAAACTTTTATTTAATAAATATAAATTTCGAAAGTACAACTTTTTGATTATAGTGGCTTTTCCCTCCATAACCTCCCTCCCACCTGCAACCATCCCATCTCCCACTCCCTCTCCCATCCCATTCTTCATCAAGAATCATTTTCAGTTATCTTTATACATCAAACCAGCTCTTTGGGATTGTGCCTGGGAAGGCAGGAGAAGGTCACCCAAGTGCCTGGGCCCCTACCAGCAATGTGGAGAGCTAGGATGGAGTTCCTGGCTGCTGCTTTCAGTCTGGCCCAGCCCAGGTCCTTGTGGCCATTTGGGGAACCAACCAGCACGTGGAAAATCTCTCTCTCTCTCTCTCTCTCTCTCTCTCTTTCTCTGTGCCTCCCCCCCTCTCTCTGTTGCTTTGCCTAACAATAAAGGAAAGAAACAAGGGAGGGAGGGAGGGAGGGAAGAAGGAGTAAGAGAAAGAAAGAAAAATGTTTAAAAATAAATAATAAAACATATGAATAACATGTTAATTTCTGGAATTTTCCATTTCATATTTTCAGACCAAAACTGACCAGTGGTATTAAAACTTCTGAAAGCAAAACTACAAATAGAGGAAAGTTACTGAAAAAATATTGGAGGACGAATTCAGAAAGGAAGTAAACAGAATGTATTTGCTGGTCAAACCAGAAAGTATATGCAATAATGAAAATATTTCTATTAAGTGTAGTGATTCAGAAATCAGTGGGAGAGCTGTAATATCCATTAAGATAATGTGCAGTGTAGAAGAAGGGCTAGCACAATACACTGGGAAAAACTGCAACTCTCAGAGTCATTAAAACCAGAAGATTTTACAAACTATACCGAAGGATTACAGACATGGAGGGCTGCTTTAATAAACCTCAGGGGCTGGTTAATTTCTCTTTTGTGGGGTTTACTACAAATTTTGATAGCTGAAATATTTTTGCCATTTACCAATAGGCCTTTTTCATTCTTTGTTTAGGATAGTTGATGACTTTAGCCATTTACCAGGTGCTCTGAGATGCTTTTTATCTTCCTAAGAAAAATAAGTTGATCCCAAAGGAGAATAAAATTGCTTATCTTTTATTAAGTGGCTCCAAAATGAAGTTAATGATATTTTAATATTTCAATGTGTATGACCTTTATTTAAGGATATGAAAATTTTGGTACTTAGTTTTCTTTTTCCTTTTAAACTTATATATTTACTTGAAAGATGAAGTGACAGAGAGTAAGAGGCAGAGGGAGGGAGGGAGAGAGGGAGAGAGAGAGAGAGAGAGAGATGGAAAGAGATCCCATTCTTTGATTCACTGTCCAAATGCCCATAAAAGCCAGTGCTTGGGCAGGCCAAAGCCAGGAGTCAGGAACTCCATTCAGGTCTCGCTTGTGTGTGGCAGGGATTCATGTATGTGTGCTGTCATGGGTAGCCTCCCAGGTGCATTAGCAGAGAGAGTAGCCAGGCCTCAGATCTGCACTCCGATACATGAGGCAGATGTCCCAAGGGGCAGCTTAACCCACTGTGTGACAATTCTTGCTCCTGGAACTTAATTTTCTTCTTATTTGCACTTTAATAGAAGAAATATTTAGAATATTAAGTAGCTGGAATTGAGTCTAAGACAAAATACCTATGCCCAATCTAGTTATATGAGTGGTTAAAAAATTGTAAGATAGGTTCTATGATATAGCTTTATAAGGAGTTTTTAGAGTTTCTGTTAGCTATTAAGTCAATGTTTTCTGGAACTTGCATCATAGAAAAGTGTTAGGCAGGAAGGGAGCATTTCAGTCAACGAGACTGGAATTAAGGTATTAAGATGCGGTACAGCTTAAAAGTAGGATAGGCATTCCATTTGGCTAGAACATAGTTTGAATGGTGGGGAAACAATAGAAGCCACTGATAAAAAGGAAGGAAAGATGACTCCAAAATGAATGTTTATTATAGATCTCTACTTTTAATGTTCCCAAGTAGCGCTAAAATCAAGGAAGTAAAGATTTCTGGGGGCATCATACAAAATATTTGTTGGAAAGCAGATAAAATGTTAATTTCCTACCCAGGTCCTCCTTGCCAAGGATATCAGAGACATGCCTGATGCAGTCTCACCTTTATCCCAGCCCTTTGCTCTCCTTTCTCATCTACTGTCTACCCTGACACTCTGTCCTGTATATTCTGCACCCTGAGGGTGTTTTCATGCCTCTGAAAACCACCATTTGGAGAAGGTTTTGCTAGAGAGAGAGAATGACTTGTCTAGCCAAAAAGAAAGACTTTCTCCAATTTCAGTCAAAAAAACTTGGATTCTCTAACTGGTGACTCCAAGTAAAAGGATCCTGCAAACCTAGTGATGGAGAAGTGAGGAAGGTACCCTCAGAGTCAGAAAGGTAGGGATTCTCTTTACAGATCAGAGGCATCATGAGCTGCCATTGTGGTGCAGTGGGTTTACCCATTGCTGGGATCCCATATGAGTGCCGGTTCAAGTCCTGGCTGTTTTCCTTCAAATCCAACTCAAGTACCTCTTATGGCTGGGGTAAGGTCTCCACTCCTCTTCTCTTGCACCATTACTCTGCTTCTGTTCACCCATTCATGAGACCTTTGATGGAAATAGAAGCCTGAGACAAAGGCAGTGAAAGTCCTAGGCAGGCACTCAGCAGACCCCCGAAATGCTTTTAAAAAAATCTGAATCTATTACGTTTATTCTTGCCTCTCTGGCTTCACATTTTGAGTTTTTCCTTAAATCTCCATGTGTCCTTATCTTTTATTTCTTTTTTTTTTTTTTTTTGACAGGCAGAGTGGACAGTGAGAGAGAGAGACAGAGAGAAAGGTCTTCCTTTGCCGTTGGTTCACCCTCCAATGGCTGCCGTGGACGGCGCACTGTGGCCGGCGCACCGCGCTCATCCAATGGCAGGAGCCAGGTGCTAGGTGCTTTTTCCTGGTCTCCCATGCACCGCACTCATCCGATGGCAGGAGCCAGGTGCTAGGTGTTTTTTCCTGGTCTCCCATGGGGTGCAGGGCCCAAGCACTTGGGCCATCCTCCACTGCACTCCCGGGCCACAGCAGAGGGCTGGCCTGGAAGAGGGGCAACCAGGAAAGAATCCGCGCCCCGACCGGGACTAGACCCCAGTGTGTCGGCGCCGCAAGGCGGAGGATTAGCCTGTTGAGCCACAGCGCCGGCCTCCATGTGTCCTTATCAAATGCCATTCTTTCCATCCTCCCACCACCAGGCATTCAAATAACATTTTAAACCTCTGTGCTCTTACTTATGGTTTGGTCTTATCTGCTTTTCTAATTTGTTGTCTTTTATTGCCTGTCTGGTGAATTCTGGAATCTTGATCCTCTCGAGTCAGCTAATTTAAAGAGTTGTGTTGGTCATAGGCTTTTTTAAATAGGATTTTTATGAGACATAAGCATTTATTCTTAAATTCATAACATGCAGTTATAGATCAAATTTGATTACAGCATTCCTTTAACTCTTGAATATTAGTCATAGTAATATAAACAGTGTTATGAATGAGAAACACAGTAAAAATATAAGAGCCCTACAACAAAATTCTCTTAAAAAACAGCTGTTTTCCCCTGTGCCCACACTAAGCAAGTGCTTCTGGAAATATAGTGATGATACATGAACATGAGACTGCTGACCTCAGAGATGTGGAATAGAAGTGCTAGAGGAAATGGAAGCCATTAAAACTTATTACAGGACGCTCAGAATAGAAGCTCTCCAATGAGGAGAAGAGAGCCTGTGGGGATCTTTGCTTTGATGGGGAACTTAGCATTTGCCACTTCTGTCTCCTTCTACAGTTTGAAAAAATTCTTTACATCTCCGTATGTTCATTCTTTCCTGATACCCTCTTGGATCATTCCAAATCAAAACTGGACTCGCTAATTCGTTCTTTACCCTAAGTAATTCTGTTCTTCAATCAAAAAGTTGAGTTACAACTCCTGGTGGGTACAGCTGCCGTTGGAGTGCTGGCATCGGATACGGGTGCTGGTTCATGTCCCAGCTGCTCCACTTCTGATCCAGTTCCCTGTTAATAGCCTGGCAAAAGCAGTGGAAAACAGCTCACGTGCTTGGGGCCCTGCACCCACATGGGAGGCCTGCAAGAAGCTCATGGCTCCTGGTTTCAGCTTGACCTGGCACTGGCCATTACAGCCATTGGGAGTGAACCAGTGAGTGGAAGTTCTCTCTCTTTCTCTCCCGCTCACTCTCTCTGTAACTCTGACTTTCAAATAAACAAACAAATGTAAAAAAGGAGTTTATGATTTTTATTATATTTTGCTTATCCACATCTCTAGTAGTTTGTTATATCTTCTTGTGCTTGCTCAGAGTTCTAAATTCCTTAACTCTCTGGTGATATTTCATATGCTTTTTAAAAAATACATGCTCTCCTTTATTCATTAATTTTGTATCACATGGTGTAGATAATTCAGGACATTGTTTTTCTTTTACTGAGGTTTTTTGGAGGTGAGTAGAGTCTCCATAGCTTATCAGCTAATGAAGCCCCCTCCTCAGTTTTGCCTCCCAGTTTCTCAGCTGTGTGTGTGTTGTGGAGGGTGCTTTAACATGGGTAATGTTGCAACCCAGGGAAATGTAAAAAAGAAAAAAAAAAAATCTTTGCCTTAGCATCTCTCCAGTGTACCCTTGGCCCACTTAGTCTGGAGTGGGGCTAAACGTCACTAATTTTCAAAATTGCTTTGATGATGTCCATGTACTTGCGTGTTTGAGAGCTTCAGCGGCCTAATCATAGCTGAGGGAGAAAGTAGAGGAAATACCTAGAACAGGCAGGCACTCCATACGGCCTTTCAATTCTGTGATTTTATTATTGTGGGTGGGAGTGAGGGGGTGATTGAAAAGGTCAGCACTAAGCTATGTGGAGAATAGGAAAAGCTGAAGTCTGTGTAGCCTGCCCTCCGTCCATGCCCCAGGACCAGCCTTTTCTCTTGACTGCTCCTCCTGGACTTGTGTCAGTTATTTATCACCTGTGTGATCAGTCCTCCTCTTCTTTGTCTCTATCCTAGATTGGCATGAAAATATTCCTGTTAGAAATACAGGTGTTAATTCTGTAGTCTAGTAACCTCTTTCTCTGTGAATTCTCTAGATCATTAGCTTTCCCTAAGAAAAATATGGACAGTGCATTGGAACAGCTACCATACAAGAGCAGGCTTGTATACAGCAAATGTTTCCATGAAGGCTGTCACTTCCTTATAGTACCTGGGTGCCTTGTTTCATGTTTCTGAACACTTCTATTCTGACCAACCGTTTGTGTCATTTCAAGACTTACAAAATTCTCCAAATGACAAGATCAAAGTGATTGACAATGGAAAATATTGCTGTGGAGAATATACGCTTGTTATTCCAACATGATTTTGTTGGAAATCTTTTAGAAGAAGTTGTTAACTGGCCGGCACCGTGGCTCACTGGGCTAATTCTCCGCCTACGGCACCAGTACTCCAGGTTCTAGTCCCGGTCGGGGCGCCAGTTCTGTCCTGGTTGCTCTTCTTCCAGCCCAGCTCTCTGCTGTGGCCCGGGAAGACAGTGGAGGATGGCCTAGGTGCTTGGGCCCTGCACCCGCATGGGAGACCAGGAGGAAGCACCTGGCTCCTGCCTTTGGATTGACGCAGCCCGGCTATAGTGGCCATTTGGGGGGTAAACCAATGGAAGGAAGACCTTTCTCTCTCTCTCTCTCTCTCTCTCTCTTAAAAATATAGTTGTTAATTTATTCCTACATTTTAAAATACTGCATTCTGTATATATTTTAAACATGTTGTGATTTGGTATGTTAAATGAGTGATACAATTATGCCTTTGTATATCTTGATGCTGCTTAGTATTTTCTTTCTTCATTGCTTGGCTATAATTATTTCTCATGGCCTTCAGAAAATTTGTTTGCTGTGAATCATTTTTCTGTCTTGTAAGAGTTTAATTAAAAGGATATTAATTCTATTTAGAATCACATGATAGAGAATAAATATACCGAGAATGAGATTTGATTTAATAAATAAAAGTTAATGTATTTTTGTTTTATACAATTGATTTAATTATTAATGTTATGTTTTTAAATTGTATATATTTATAGGATATTATATGATTTGTTAATGTACACATGGACTATTGTCCAACCAGAATAAGCATATTTATACTTCAAATATTTAATGTTTATGTTGAAAACATCTAAAATTCTATCTTCTAAGAATTTTTTAGAGAAATATACAGCATATTAAGATTATTTGTAGATGCCCTACTGTGTGGTGGAACCCCAGAATTTATTTCTGTCTAGCTGTAACCTATACCCATTGATCAATCTTTCTCATCCCTTGCACCTCCCCAGCCTCTGGTAATTACCATTATACTCTCAACTTCTATGAGATCCACTTTTTTATGCTTCATGGATGAGTGACATCATATGATACTAGACTGTCTGTGCTTTCCATATATCATTCAACCAAATGACCATCAGATCCATCTGTGTTGTTGCAAATGACAATATTTCATCCTTTTATTACTGAGCAGACTTCTTCTGTTTGTATGCACCACATTTTATTTATCCATTCATCAGGTGATGGACATTTAGGTTGTTTCCATTTCCTTCCTATTGTTCATAATGCTACAGTAACGTGAATGTGGATGTCTCTTAAGCAGATTTTATTTCTTTTGCATATATATATATATATATATATATATATATATTCAGGAGTGGGATTGCTGGATTGTATGGGAGTTCAGTTTCTAGGTTTTTGGCAATGATTTGTACAATGGGTATAATAATTTACAATCACACCAGCAATATATAAGGATTACTTTCTCTCCATATCCTCACCAAAACTTGTTATTTTTGTCTTCTTGAAATAACCAGTCTAACTGGAGTGAGGTGATATCTCTTTTCAATTTGATTTGTATTGCCATGATGATTAGGGATGTTTGTTCATGTGCTCATCAGACACTATATGTCATCTGTTGAGAGATCTGCTTAGTTCTGTCCATTTTTAAGTGGATTTTTTTTATTGAGTTGTTAGAGTTTCTTAAATAATCTGTATCTTTTTTAAAGATTTTATTTATTTATTTGAGAACCAGAGTTACAGACAGAGAGGAGGAGACAGAGAGAAAGGTCTTGCATCTGCTGGCCCACTCCCCAAGTGGCCACAACAGCTGGAGCTGATCCAATCCGAAGCTAGGTGCCAGGAGTTTCCTCTGGGTCTCCCACACAGGGGCAAGGGCCCAAGGACTTGGGCCATCTTCCACTGCTTTCCTAGACCTCAGCAGAGAGTTGGATCAGAAGAGGAGCAATTGGAACTAGAACCAGTGCCTGTATGGGATGCTGGTACCCCAGGCAGAGGCTTTACCCACTATGCCACAGTGCCAGTCCCTATTCTATATTTTAACACCTTATCAGATGAGTGACTTGAAAATATTTTCTTCAACTCTGTAGGTTGTTTCTCCATGCCATTAACTGTTTTGTTTGCTATGCAGAAAACCTTTAGTTTAATGAAATCTCTCATTTATCTATTTTTGCTTTCTCTTCCTGTGCCTTTGTGTTCTGATCCAGAAACGCCTTGCCTGTTCCACTGCCATATAGAGGTTTCTCTGTATTTTATTCGATTAGTTTCAAAGTTTAATCCTAACATTAAGGATTTTAATCCACTTTGATTTGATTTTTGCATATGGTGAGAGATAGACATCTAGTTTAATTCTTCTGCATGTAGATAACCAATTATCCTAACCCCATTTTTGAAAAGAACTTATTTGAGTTATTCTAACATAATTTAGGGGATCTTTTTTAAAAGGCTGTTAAAACATTTTCTATTGTATTAAACATTGCTTTTTGTATATATTTAAATGTTTTATGAAGATGTAAGATAATCATAGTGGATATAATTGATTGTATCCTGAATGACCCCCATTATGCCTTTGCAGTTTTGGAGCTGTTTGAGATTTTTGTTTTTCATTAGTTGATTATGATTATTTTCTATGGCCTTCAAAAGAACTGTTTCTTCTAACTCTTATTCTGTAGTAGTTTTTTTTTTTTAAAGAGGATTTTATTCTATTAAAGTCATATGATACAGAGTAAACACACTCACAATAAGACTTAATTTGATGAATGAAATGGAAAGCTAATTTTTTTAATCCAGTTTTGACCTCTGGGAAACAGTTTTTGGCATATTCTTATTTTGACTTATGTCTAGATAATTAAATTTAACTGGACATTAAGTATCACTGGTTAAGAGTGGGCATTCTCATTGAATAGTTTCATGTCTCTTGATAGGATCTTTTCCTCAAACAATGATACACTTAAATTCATCAATTCACTTGTGACCACATGAGCATGTGTTTGTTTATGTCTTTAAAATTTGGAATACATTACTAATTATTTAATATACTATTCTGGATCCCTCTGTCATTAGCATTCTATTTTATATTCCATTATATATTGAAGTAAAGCTGGAGAGGGTGTATTATCATTCAGAATATTTCTATGTGAATTGTCTTTTTGCATAGATGATATACTATTTTCATTTCCTTGAACTTAATAAGTTAATATGACATTGCTTCACAGTCACTCTTAAAAGTGCCCAGACTGGACTTTTTTCTCTTCCTTCCACATATCACACAGAGAAAATCATATAACCTGTTCTTTAAATGTGCTGTATTGGATGTTTCTTGGTGCATGTAACTGATTTTGAAATAACTAAATTAGTTGATGGATTCAATTTTCTAGACACTATGAGTGGTTACGAAAGAAAAAATACTTAGTCTATATTTTGAGAAGTCATCTGTATAAATAATATTAAATTAGGACATAAAAATATAGTTATAAATATATTCACCAAATCAAAAATGAATATCTTTATAATTTCCTCACTGTTTAAATCCACTGCCCCACTGCGCTGAAATAAAGCAGGAACACTTCACATTTCACTTGATTAACATAGATACTGCCATGCTGTCTTAGTGTTTCCTGTGATGTTCGGCTTTCACAGGAACTTACTCATGTTATGAAATGCGATTTTTTATAATAATACCTTCTGAGAAGATAATGTCCATGAGGAAAATGAAAAGTACCATAAAATTAAAAAAATACTCTTAGTGAAAATGACCAGCTTACCTTCCAGTTCTTTGACATTTTTGGAAAGTCAGTCATAAACTCTACTTTAATCTGTATGAGAATAAATTGCTTTGTACCAGTGCCTAGCCAAAAGATTCTTTAAAAATGTAATCTGATAGAGAAATGATATAGAAACCCTTTACTTCATATATATTGTCAGAGTTAAGGGTTAGTAGAACAGTAATGTAGTGATCATCCATGCCCCGTGAATTTTTCATATTTCCTTGAGTTATACAAACCTGAAAATATTAGATTAATTATTATAAAGAAGATATAAGTATCTCAAAGTAAGTCACCTTTTACATAAAGTTTAACCATTGTTACTATCATTTGAAGTGTTACTCAAGATTAATATTTAAAAAACTGATTGCTCATAAGTTTGATAAATAACCTCTTAAAGACATATAATATCGGTGATGGTTGTTGTGGGCTTTTATTTTAGCACAGGTATGGTAGGTTAAGTTTTGTCTCTTGCTACCTTAGAAGAGTTCATTGAAATCCAATGTAATGTGTTTTTTTTTTTTTACAAAAATTGATTATTTTACTCTAAAAACCCTTCTCCAGTTAAATTCAACCTATAAAAGGTTGTGATCTTTTGAGTATGTTGAACAAATCAAATTTGTTCAACAATGTGCCACTTTTATTAAAGGATTTTTTCCATGTAGTAGAAACTTTTTCATATAATTTCTCCATATAATGACTGCCATTGTTTTGATCACTGTGGCATGGTCTTCCAGGTATATTTTCAGTTTTTCACAAAGTCATTAGCTTTACAGGACAGTCTGTTTCTTTTCCAGAGGTGTTGGGCTATAGCAAAATATCGTAAACTAGCTGGTTTGTAAATAAAAGCGATTCAATTCATAAAGTACTGTAGGCTCTGAGTTCCAAAATTAAAGCCTGGCAGAACCAGAGGCAAGGGATGGCCCTCTTCCTGTTTATATTCAGTATCGTTACGTTCTGACATGGTAGAAGGAGTAAGAGCTATCTTGGATCTCTTTTAGAAGGGCAACAGTATCATTAATGGGGATTCCACCCTTATGACTTAGTAACCCTCCCGGAGTCCACGGAGCACATTACGCTGGTAATTAATTCTCAACCTTTGAGCCTATGGGGAGAATGAAAACATGATCACAGCCGCTGGCTCATGTATTGCATCTGTGTATCTGAGTAGATTTCCACTGCCAGTGTTCTCATCCTCATTATTTTAGTATGACTTCAAATGGAGTGGCCTCATCTTTTTGGCCTTTACCTTTATTTTAGCAATCTCTCACTAAGATTGAATTTGAGAACTTTAACCCAGCCTGCATTTTCTTCTTTTACCCTGTAACGGCCTGAGCTATTTTCTCGTCTCTGACTTATAAAGAAATAGATGTGTTAAGAGAACATTTCTTTTTCTCTCATATTTCTCACGGCAGAGAAAGTGAACTTGAAATCATACATTTTTATGAAGTCTTTCATAAAGTACCGTGAATGATTTCATAGAGATAGATTTATTATATTTATTTGAATTGTATGTTTTGTTTGTTACCTGCTTTCCTTGGGCTTCAGGAATGCGCATCGTTTTCATACAAAGTCACACCTTGATATTGTCACACTCCATTGACTGTCCATTCCCCTGTGACTGCTAGATGCCAGCAGACACTGCTGCTACTGAACGCCTGGAATTTGCAGGCATTTGGGGCCGTCGTGTGCCAGAAACACCAATCTGCCTGAATCCTTGCTCTTATCGTTCTGGTCATCTCAGTCTCGTGCCGCTCCTTTTCCTTCTCATACCGAGGCGGTCCCCGTGTATTCACCCTGCTCAGGGAAATCGGATGCTATTTCAGCTTTGTTGTCTTCCTTTGAAGCCGTTCCCGTGGTACAGCGTTTCTCTTTGCCCTTACACAGGGGACTTCCTTGGAAAACTAGCTCAGCTGTCAAAATACTACAACACTGTTGATTTCTATGCCTGTCAGAGAGTGCATTCATATAACTGCCAAACTCGAGTGTCTTATATTTTATGAACTCCCAAGACCGTTTACATATGACATTCAGAATCCTTAGAATCCTCATCGAGATGAATAGCTTATGTAGTATTCGTGCCCAAGTAAGAGGGACCTTGTGTGTTAAAACTGTGATATGGAAACATAGGTTCGATCATCATTTAACCTGGAGAATTTCAGTGCTAATACCTCTGTATTGACAGTCAGACCTGTTAAGCATAGTTGGAAAGAGAAAAAAAATCTTCAAGTCTGAGAGAAGAAAAGTCACATAAAATATACAGTAAATAACAGATTTTTCATTAAAACCTTAGGGCAGGAGACAAATAGCACCAGTCTGAGCCTTAATGGACCCTGTACCCACTGTGCTCCAGTTTTTGTACATTGGTACACAAAGAAGAAAATGAAAGGTGTTTCACTGGAGCTAAGGATATACACTTTGCTTGTGGTTTATTCTCAGCCCAAGGAGGATAAATCTGTATGGGTTAGGGAGTTGTCTGAGTAATACCTACTGAGACTAGGATGAACAATAACTGAGTAATTACACACATGAGTGTTCGGAATCTTTGTGATATAATATTGTTTATGTGTGTGAAAGCCACAAGGTGAAGAGCAGTATTATAGAAGGGTTAAGAGCCAAGATTCTGAGCCTTGCTCTTATGTTCAAACTCTAAGTTGGCTATTTCCCAGGTGTGTGACTTCAGGCAAGTTACTCTACTTCTCTCTATCTTGTTTTACTCATATTATGTATAGTTAGGCCAAATCAATTAGGGAATATAAGTACTTACATGGATGCTTGGTACTTAAATGCCTGATGTGTGACAGCTTCCAAAATCATTGTTACAGACGCTGAAATGCATATTAAAAATAAATGCATGGTATGTCCCAAGGGGAATTGGACCTGTGTTTGCCCCTTGACCTTATATTCTTCATCTTCAGATAAATTTCAAAACCTCACCCTAAGATATTGATGGAGCTTTTTAAATCCTGGTCCATTAAAGCTTTTCAATCACATTTAATGTCTGCAAGTAATACAATGTATTTTTGTAAATTCACAAAATACTGAGATCTGACATTTTTATGTTTCCCAATTATGAAAGTACTTGAACTAGATAAGGCAGATTGCTGCACAGAAAAAAAAAATGTGTCTGCTGAGGAGTTTGCCCAGTATACTTGTGATTTGATGGAATACAAAGTATCATCTGTGACTGCAGCAGAAATCATGTGTAGCTCTGAGCAAAGGAGATATCAGCCTAATTGTTAAGATTCTTTACTAAGACTTGTCAATGGGTAAATTGAAAAAAAAAGTAATTTATGTTTTCCCTTTAATAAAATCTGTTCTAGTAACTAATTTACCTTTTAAAATATTAAGTTGTAGCTGTCTTTTGCCTTCCCACTTCTCTGTTGGTTAATGCTTTGACTCAAAAGAATTGCTGCAAGAGTGAAATTCTAGCAATCTAAGCATTACATTATCTTGAACAGGCAGCCCAAGGACTGTTACCTAGAAAGCAGTTCATTATTCATCTCTTTTGAGCAGTTGCCCAAATGAAACAATGGCATGCATACTCTATTAACATGCAGCTCAAAAGAGCCCTGCTTTCTAAACAACTCAGAGCTGAACTGAAGGATTTGGGCCTTCTTCCAACTATTAACGTTGAAAAAAAACTTGCCTACATCAGCAGAAAGCTAGTATTTAAATGCAATTCCATAATAAATTTGAGTATTCTTGCCTTAAATATAGCTTTTTAAGCATCTACTCCCTCATTGCGTCTTCTCCAGTGCCTGCTGCAGAATTTTCTTCGTAAAATCATGCTGACTAGAAATAAACTTAGAAGGACATATGTGAAATGTTAAATAATTTTAGTCACAGAAATGGTCAGGGCTGCTGTCACCTATAATTGCAAGTGAAGTATTGGAGGCAGTGAGGGGAGAGCCAGGCGTTGACCTTTTCCTTGTGTACCAGTGCTGATGAGTCTCAGCATTCAGCCGTCTTAAGGTTCACTCACCTGGGGGCAATAGGAGCCGAAAACACTGGCTGCCCTTCCAAATCAGGCTAAACAGGTTATGAGGGGCTTCAAAAAGTTCCTGGAAAATGTACATTATCAGGGGCTGGTGCTGTGGTGTAGCAGGTAAAGCTACTGCCTGCAGTGCCAGCATCCCTAATGGGCGCCGGTTCTAGTCCCAGCTGCTCCATTTCCGATCCAGCTTTCGGAGGCCCCCTCATATATGCTGACTTTTCTTTGTCTGACTTTTCTTTGTCTTTTTCTTTCATTGACACAGAGCTGTGAGGATTCTCTTCTATCTGTTAACTAACCAAGAAGGCTAAGGGCCAGCATTTTCTAGTCATGGTGTTTAAATTGTGACTACAGTAGGCTGCTATTACTGAGATTCACATTATCCAAGGATAGAGTTCTACATTTTAAAATCTCAGGATACTGTTTGACTTTAGAATGAACTCAAACCATCAGTTTCAGCATTCATGTGGCAGTCAAATGGAGGGCTCACTCTGCCTAGATGGAAATTACATAGACAACTCAATAACAGTGCATGTCTGTGGTACTGGCCTCTCTACAGTTTATGAAAGCTTGGTTTCAAGTCTTCTGACCATTCTGTTGGACCACAGTTCTTTGTATTGCACAAGGAAAATATACTTAACCTTACTGCAAAGTATCATTTGGCTTAAAATATCTGCCCCTCCCCTGTCATGCTTGTCTGGAAGTATCTTGGAAGAATAATGTTGATAAGGCCTAACCCCTTGACAGATGATCTAGAAAGTTTGTCTACAACTTTTGCTACAGAGTGAAGGATGCAAATGCTAGGATAAAAAAGAAACAAAATGATGAATATAGATTTTGTGTGCTTAAATGCTCTTACCTACAGCTATGAACTCTTCCTTTCATCATTAAAGATGGGGGAAAATGAACAAAACCTGCTTTATTATCTCACTTCAAGATCTTTACATGAGTTGGTTCCATATCTTTCTTTTAAGTAAATCATATTTGTTCATTTTCATTTTATTTGAAATCCTGAGAGAGACTGATTGATTGATTGATTCTAGCCTCTGGTTCATTTCCTAAATGCCTACAATAGATGGGCTTGGGGGAGGCCAAAGTAGGAACCTGGGACTCACTTCTGGTCTTCCACACGGATGGCAAGAACTGATATACAGAAGCTACACATTAACAGGTAGCTGGAATCAAAAGTGGAGCTGCAACATAAACTCGGGCACTTGAATTTGGGATATAGGCATCTCCAGAGGCATCTTAGCCGCTGCACCAAATGCCCATTGCACCATAGGTTTCTTTTTTATTTTCTACATGAACACTAAAAAATTGCATATGTTGCTGCATTATGTACATAAATCTCATGTGTTCTCTTTTGCTTCTTTCAAATTGAAAGGTTTGCATATTTTCAGTTCTAGTAAAATTTAGATTGCTTGTTCTTAAGATTAAGGCTACATCAAAAACCGGTATTCACAAATACTATATTTGAGATACTTACCTATAATTAGGTAAATAATATTGTCCTTGCTATTTTCATATCCATTTTGACTAAAATATCACTTAGTAATCAGTTTCTTCTGAACATTATTTCTTTGAGATACAATATACACTAAAATGAAGCATAACTATGACTATTGTTAGTTGTTTATAAAAATTTGTTATCCTGAAAAGTAAGTTGCATTATACCTACAGATTGATATTTTTTGATGCATCTTGCATAGTTCACAATTTTTCCTACATGTGAAATGCAAAGAATTTTTTCTAGTTGTGTTTAATAGATTTTGCTGTTTTGAAGGAGATATGTGCCTCTCCGAAATGCCATTGAAAAGGAGTGTTGTATTCATGCCAAGTGAAAACCCTGTTTAGGCCTGATGTTGTAATCATTAACCTGGATAAGAATCCTAAATTCATGAGTTCCTCTGGGACTTGAGTTTACATTTTCTATTAGAAAATATAATTAGGAAATATATTTTTGACATTGTTCTTTTAAAATCGTATTTTCAGTGAAAAAAATTAACTGTTCAGAATACAAGAAGTAAAATTAGGTATCATCAGTAGTTTTATGAGCAAGTAAATACAGCAAGAGAGGATGGATTTTTCCCTTGGCATGTTTCTCCCAGGTCATGATAACACCATAACTCCAGGAAAATTATGTTCCTACATAGTGAAGTACATTTCTCTGCTGACATGATCTGTCCTCAGAATTCTTACCCTCTCCCATGTCAAGTATTGTTCAGACACATGTATTATTTCTGCAGTGGTCAAATACTTACATTAATAAATGTTTATTTCAGATGTTATATACCAGTAATTAAATCCACTTTCATGCAGGCAAATGTGTTTATCACTTGTGTGATGTAGAATAGTAACCAAAGTAGATATTTGATAAGAATGTGTGAACAGATGACTACTAACAGAGTGAATGAATGCTTAGGACTGACTCATGGTAAACTCTGACTCTGCTGCCTAGAGGTATGATGGTGTTTTTCCTGTGCTAAAGCCACGTTTTTCCCTATGCCAATTTAAGGGGTTTCTTACTGTACCCACCTACAATGGATGGCTAGACAATTTATAAATTGCTCCTTCATTTAAAAAAATCTTATTGGTGACGTTTTTATTCAATCTTGCAAAATAGTTTTTCTTCATATACGTATTTAATTGAACTTTTTCACACATAAATTCTCTATGTTTAAAAATCAATCTTATAATTAACTTGATGCTATAAACTTTTTTTTCTTATTAAGGATTTTAAGTGGTTTTACATTTTTCATAACAGAGTCAAGTTGCAGAGTGAATGAGTCTTCCCCTAATCTACTTTGATTTTGTAGGGCTTTAAACAAATCTGGTTAACTTTTGTATTCATGAATAATGCATTTGTTAGCACCTGTAGTTTGTCATTATACCAAGGCCAAGAAATACAAAGTGTTACACAGCCTTGTCTCAAAGCAATGAGAGTCTGGTAGGGGAGACCATAACCACAGTTGGTGAGTTAAGTGCTCTAACAGAGCACAGTGGGAGCAGGTAGGAGGGAAAAACAAATATAGAGCAGGGAAACAATAAAGCTGCTCTACATGGCTTAAGCTAATTTTTTTTTTTTTTTTTGGAGACAACTTTATATTACCTAGGAACCTGGCTGGCAGATGTTCAAGAAGAGGAATGAAAATATATGAAATGTGAGGAAGTAAAAAATACATTAACAGAGCATGCATATATGTCAGTACATGTATTTGTCCAGAAACACTGTACAGCAGATAATTTTATGGTAGAGAAGGGTGAGTGGAGAGCTCAGTAACAAATCCACAGATTAATGGTCTTTTTTTTTTTTTTACAAAAATGACAAGAATATACAATGAGAAAAAACAGTCTCTACAATAAGTGACCCTAGGAAAACTGGATAATAACATGCAGAATGATGAAATTAAACTGTTACCACTTATGTTTAAAAAACAAACTAACCTGAAAGCATGTTGAAGACTCAAATCATGACCTGAAACTATACAAGTAAAAGGAAACATACAGGAAAATCCCATGACATTGGTCTAAATGGTAGCTTTTTAGTGGTATGACCCTCAAAACCCAAGCAACTGAAGTAAAAATAGATCAGTAGAATTATGTCAAACTAAGATGTTTCTTTACAACAAAGTAGCTATCGACAGAGTGAAGAGACAACAGATGAAGTGGGAGAAAATATTTTCAAGCCTTACATCTGAAAAAGGATTAATTTCCATAGTATAACCAACTCAAGGAATTTACACAACTCGATAGCAAGAAAATAAATTTCCAACTTAAAAATTTCTTTCTTTCTTTTTTTTTTTTGACAGGCAGAGTTAGTGAGAGAGAGAAACAAAGAGGAAGGTCTTCCTTCCGTTGGTTCACTCCCCAAATGACCGCTAAGGCCGGCGTGCTGCGCCTATCCAAAGCCAGGAGCCAGATGCTTCCTCCTGGTCTCCCATGTGGGTACAGTGCCCAAGCACTTGGGCCATCCTCCGCTGCCTTCCCGGGCCACAGCAGAGAGCTGGACTGGAAGAGGAGCAATGGGGACTAGAACCCGGGGCTCATATGAGATGCTGGCGCCACAGGCAGAGGATTAACCAAGAGAGCCACGGAGCCAGCCCAACTTCAAATATACTTAAAAGACCCATATGGATATTTTTTAAAAGACGATATCCCAATGACCAACGGGTATGTGAAAAAAAAGTCCTCAACATACTAATTACCCAGGAAATGCAAATTCAAACCACAATGAGATATCATCTTGCATCTGTTACATCCTTGCATCCTACACTGTTGGTGGAAATATAAAATAGTACAGCCATTATGGAAAATAGATTGGAAATTTCTCTAAAGGTCATAGAATTGAACCACAATATGATCTAGTAATTCCACTGTCGGGCATTATATTCAAAGGACATGAAAACAGTATATATTAAAAATGCTCCCATGTTCATTGTGTCATTGTTCACAGTAACCAAGATAGGGAATCAACTAGTATTCATCAATCACTGAATAAATTTAAAAAATGCAATATATAAATGCAATGATTTTCTGTTCTACCTTAAAAAATTAAGTGGGGTAGGAATTTGCCTAGAGCTTAAGACTCTGGTTATTACATTTGTATCACATATCAGAGTACTTGGGTTTGGTTCCTAGGTTCTCTTTCTGATTCCAGCTTCTTGCTAATGAAAACACAGGGAGGAGGTGGTTTTGAGCCAAACACTTGGGTTCCTGCTACACATGTGGGAGACTTGGATTGAGTTCCTGGCTCCTGTCTTCTGCAAGGCCCAGCTGGGACCATGTGGGCATTTGGCAAGTGAACCAGTGATTGAGAGTGCTCTCTCTCTCTCACTTGCGCACGTGTGCTCTCTCTCTCTCTCTCTTTCTCTCCCCTACCCGTCTCTGTCTCCCTCCATCTCTGCCTCTCAAATAATTTTTATTTTATTTTTTTTTTACAATGAAGGCAATGCTGTCATTTGCAACAACATGGGTCAACTAGAGAAGGTTATGCTAAGTGAAATAAGCCAGGCATGGAAAGGCACATTCCAATAGATAAGACTTACATGTGTAGTGCAGAACTACTGAATTCAGAAGAATCAGAGGGTGAAGGGTGAAAAAGGTTGAGAGGATTAGGGAGCTGTTGGTCTGAATAACTTGTTATTCAGAAGGAATCTCTCTAAGAGATCTATGCTACAAATGGTGATTATTTTATAACTTTATATTGTGTTCTTGAAAATTGATAAAATACTAGATTTTAAGGGTTCTTATGACTTTAGTAGAAGTATGTGAGATAATGCATATGTTAAATAGCTTGTTTTATTTATATACAATACACACATCTATCAAAACATCTATACCAAAAATATGTTTTACTTGTCTTTCAAAATGAATTTAAAACAAAGAGAATAGCTTCCCCCACTCCAGCCATTTTACATTATTAAATGTTCTATGCAGGAAATCTCAACTACTGCCCAAAGAAATTCATATGTAACAAAAAAGTTGGAACTTATTAAAAATGACTATTGCTGAACTGTAAATTTAACTTCAACTTTTTTTAAAATTCATGGTAGAACCAATTTTCTTCAATAAGCTAGAAGTAAAGCAATAAGATAAGAAAATCACATTCTTGAAACCTTCAACGTGTGCTTCTAAACAATTCAGATTTAAGAAAAATCGTAATGAAGATAAGATCATGAATGAAGAGAAAAATCAGCATATGTTATAATAAAATATTTCACTGAATTCATAAAGCCACTCTGGCTGTTGAAAGACTGACAAAAATAGACCAAACTGTAACAGGATTAATAATTATCAAAGAGAGGAGAGAAGCTGTAACTGGAGAAGTAATTATAGCTACTACAAAGACAGAATTGGTAATGAGGATATTATGGACACCTTTATGCCGGTAAGCTCAGAAAAATTTAGATGTATGGGACCACTTCTAGATCCCCGTCATGATGTCCTAATTATACCCCCTCCACCCACCAGAGTGGGCCTTTGCATCTCTTAGTCCATCATCCACACAGCAAAGAGATCAGTTTACAACACAAATAGTCAAGAGACTGTTCCTTTTAAATACAAGCCCTATGTGACTTTCCATCAGTGTAAAATATAGAGTCCAAACCCTCCTGCAGGCCCAGCCCGTTCCCCACCTCTTTCTCTGCCCTCTCTGTGTTGCTGTTTTCCCACCACACTGCTTTGCTTTCCCTGTGTTCCCACATGCACCCAACACCTTTCTGCCTCGGGGCCTCCACCCATGCTGTTCTCTCCATGGACGGCACTTTTCACTACATTCTCTTAGATAAATCTCACCTTTCAGATCTCAATTAAATCTTCCTCCCTCCAAATACATCAGTACCGAGGCCTAGCCACAATGACACATAAAATTAACCATCACAACTGGTTAGTGACCTTTGGGTGACCGGGATGCATGTTGGAGGTCACTTCTGTCTATTTCCCATGCTCCTCATTCAACGTTGCACAACCAGTATTGTACAGCTTGATCCTGTCCAACAGCTTTTCCGTCCCTGTCATGCCCCCTCAGCCCTCTTCCCCTCCCTTCCTTCCTTTGTGTCTTTCCATGTATACATGAACATTTCAAGAGAATATTTAGTTGATGCTAAGGCGATGGTTTGCATTTGTAAAGTATTCTTCAGCTATTTTTCCATTGAAGGGAGTTAAACAGTGACTTATATTTATTTTATTAAAGTGTGACAATATTAAAATTAAAACTAGAAGATATTTATGCTTTTTAAAGAAAGTGAACTAAGCCAATCAAAAAGTAAAAGAAGATTTTAACTTCTCACTGACTGTCACCAACTTAAATACAATTAACTTTTAAACATGCCTCTAGGTTATTACAGAAGTAATACATGCATACTGCATCAAACATACTGCAGGATGAAAAATGAAAAATGGAAGTCTCATACATGTCTTTGATGTTTAGGTTTGTCCTTCCCATGTGACACTGGTGATCTAGATTATTGTTTGCCTTGTATGGAGTATGGTAAATTTGCAGGAAGCATGATCCTCTCGTGACAAGTTCACCGTATTCCACCTGGCTTTGATAAACATAATAAGAGTACTTTCTGAAGCAATTCATCACATTATAATTAATTTTTGTCTATGGGGCTGGAGGAAGTATATGTTACTTTGAAGTTTGTCCTGCCAACTTCAGGATGACGAATGCCTCAATTTTCTTTGAGAGGGTTATAGGCAAACTCTTTTATGGGTTGTATTACTTATAATAAATAATATTTGCAATAAGCACACAAGTCATTTCCAAAGCATATGACTGATTAGCATGGAGACATTCATTTTCAGTCTTTGAGAAAAAATGTACACACAAGCAGATCACCATTGATTTCCTGCAACTCCTTAGCAAGCACAGCTCCATGTACATGCAGTATCCAGATACAGTTTAGAAAAGCTGAATTCAGACGTGTGAACTTGAGTCATCCCTAGCTAACTGTGTGACTTTGAACAAGATGGATGAAGTCCATGACTTTGTTTCTTCATCCATAAAATGAGGTAGTTGGGAAAAAGTGTGAGATCCATTTTTTGTCACTAAAATTCTTGCCAGAATTTTTATGAGAGATGTTTTGGAAGATGGTATTATCAGAAAATGGAAGTACTCAACTTCAGGAGGATTAAGGATTGTCAGTCAATTGCTGATGTGGTCATTTGTAATTAATGTGTATGTGATTTTGAGCAGTGATTAAGTTTTTCATCTTTAAAAAGGGGAGTATTTACAATCTGGACTAGCTTTGCAGTGTCACAGGGACTGTGAGGTATTATATGCATTCATGATTTAATTTTCATTACTACTAACATGAATTCTGTCTGAAGTACTATATAACACAAGAAATCTTGTAAGGGTCGTTGAAGAATAACTGTTAGAGAAGCTGAGCTCAGCGGTGGTGACCTAGATCTAAACAGTAAGTCATAGCAAGGAGAGAGAAGGTGAACAGATTTGGTCCTAGGGTCGAAGTTAACTCATTCATGTTCACTTCAAGTGAGTCCTTCATCTGTCACGATTAGTGTCAGCAACAGCTAATGTAGTCAGCTGTCTGAGTGCATGCTGTGTGCCAGTCACTGCATCTTGCATTAAAACTCACACAGCCCCAACGAGGTACAATGTTTTGTTTTTGTTGCTTTTGTGAGTGTGTGTGGTTTTTAGTCTTTTTCCTTGTTTGGTTTCAAAATTTTGTTTTGTTTTGAGATTTATTCATTTTTCCCGAGAAACCTTTTATTTAAGGTATTCAAGCTTCGTGCATTTCATATATACAAATTTAGGAACTTAGTGATTCTCCCCACCCCTCTTCCCTCCTGCTTACACTCCCACTCTTCTTCCTCCTTCATTGCGTCTTCCTATTCTTACAAAGATCTACTTTCAATTTACTTTATGTTCATAATATTAACCCTAAACTAAGTACAGAGGTCAACAAATAATATGAAAAAAGAAAAACTGTTCCTCAGCAGTTGAGACAGGGACTGTTCAAAGACATCACATCTCAAAGTGTCAATTTCACTTCTATGGATTACCTTTTAGGTGCTCTATTAGTTACCACAGATCAGGGAGAACATAGGATATTTGTCTATTGGGGGACCGGCTTATTTCACTAAGTGCGATGTTTTCCAGTGTTATCCATTTTGTTGCAAATGACAGGATTTCATTTTTTTTTTACCATTGTGTAGTAGTCCAAGGTGTACATATCCCATAATTTTTTATTTTATTTTTTAATATGGAGATCCGACTTAAGGTAGTACATGGATGCAATTCTAAAAATATGATGATGCTTCCCTTCCTCATCCCTTTCTCCCTCCATCAACCACTCCTTCCCCTATTCATTCCTTTGTTCCTTTTTTCTTTCTTTTAAAAAATTTTGAGATAATGCACTTTTAATTTACACTATAGTCAAAGGCTTCATACTCCATTAAATAAAGAGTTTGACAAGTGGAAAGCAAAAGGACTAGTTTAGCAGGAATATAGGCAAGTGCTATAAGGAATTATTAATGAATAATGTGAATTTCACTCATATACAGATTTTAAAGATCACAGATCATTAAAATTATAGTAATGTGCCATTCTTAACTGTTTGTTTGATGGAGTATAAAACAAAGTTTAATAAAATTGTATTTGCTGCAGTACTGATACACACAAGAGTTTCCTTTTTTGTTATTTTTAATTTTTTTTCTTATTTTTAATTTACTTCCCACAAAGAAGAGGGAATATGTGGTATTTGCCTTTCTGTGTCTGGCTTATTTCACTCAACATGGTGTCCTCCAGTTGTACCAACTTTGATACAAATGGTAGAATTTCATTTTTTGTAGCTGAATAATATTCGATTGTTCTGCTGATGGATACCTTGGTTGATTCCTATTTAGTGTTTTGATCAGTGCTGCTATACACATGGTGGCACATCTCTTGGATACAGTGTATTCATTTTTGGGGGGTATATACCCAGTAGTGGGATTGCTGCATCGTATAGCAAGTCTATTTCTAGATTTATAGGAAATCTCCATACTATTGTCCACAGTGGCTGCACTAATTTACATTCCCACGAATAGTCTTTATCAGGCATTTGCATTTTTTTTGAGAATTGTATATTAAGGTCCTTATTAATCCTTTGTTGGATAAGGAGATTGAAAATATTTTTTTCCCATTCTGTTGGCTGTCTCTTCACTATGTTGATTGTCTCCTCGATGTATAGAGGTTTCTGAGTTTTATATAATCCCATTTGTCTAGTTTTGCTTTGGTTGCTTGTGTGTTTTGGAAGTCTTACCCAAGAAGCCATTACCTTTACCAATATGTTGAAATATTTTGCCCCATTTACTTTCAGTAACTTTATAGTCTCAGGTCTTAAATTTAAGTCTTTGATTGCTCTCCATTTTTGCATATGGTGAAAGGGAGGTACCTATTCTTCTACATATATAAATCAAGTTTTGCCAGCACCATTTATTGAATAGATTATTCTTTCTGCAATGTATAGGCTGGTCACTTTTGTCAGAAAATCAGTTGGCTATATATACACAGATTAACTTCTGGGTTCTGTATTCTGGTCCATTGATCTATGTGTTCTTTTTGTGCCAGTATCATACCATTTTATTTTTGTAGCTTTGTAGTATGCTTTGAATTCAGGTATTTTGACGCCTCCAGGTTAGTATTTTTTTGTTTAGTTTTGTATATTTTTTTTACCCCCTCAGGACCACTTTGGCTATTCTAGCTCTTTGGTGATGCCATATGAATTTTAGGATTTCTTTTCTTTTTCTGTAAAGAGTGGTGTTTTGATTGGATTGCATTGAATATATAGATGACTAGGTAGTATAAATATTGTATTTATTTTAAGGTTTATTTTTTGAGAGGCAGAGCTAGAAGGGGAGAGGGTAGAGGTGGGAGGAAGGGAGGGGGAGAGAGAGAGAGAGAGAGAGAGAGAGAAAGAGAGAGATCATCCATTCCCCGGTTCACTCTCCAAATAGCTATAACTGCTGGAGTTGGGCCGATCTGAAGCTAGGGACCAGGAAGTTCTTCTGGGTTCCCCATGTGAGTGCAGGGGCCCATGCACTTGGGCCATCCTTCACTGCTTTCTCAGGCCATTAGGAGGGAACTGGATTGGAGGTGGAGCAGCTGGGACATGAATCAGTGCCCGTATGGGATACCAGCACCATAGGCAAAGGCTTAACCCACTGTGCCACAGTGCTGACCACAGTATAGACATTGTAATGACACTAATTCTTCCAATCCATGAGAAAAGAATATCTTTCCAATTTTTTGTTCTCAATAATTTCTTTCATCAATATTTTATAATTTTCATTGTAGAAATCTTTCATTTGATTGGTTAACTTTATTGCTAACTATTTGAATTTTTGTGGCTATTAAGAATTTTTTGGCCGGCGCCGTGGCTCAACAGGCTAATCCTCCGCCTTGCCGCACTGGCACACCGGGTTCTAGTTCCGGTCGGGGCGCTGGACTCTATCCCGGTTGCCCCTCTTCCAGGCCAGCTCTCTGCTGTGGCCCGGGAGTGCAGTGGAGGATGGCCCAGGTGCTTGGGCCCTGCACCCCATGGGAGACCAGGAGAAGCACCTGGCTCCTGCCATCGGATGAGCGCGGTGCGCTGGCCGCAGTGTGCTGGCTGTGGTGGCCATTGGAGGGTGAACCAACGGCAAAGGAAGACCTTTCTCTCTGTCTCTCTCTCACTGTCCACTCTGCCTGTCAAAAAAAAAAAAAAAGAATGGCATTTCTTTTTTTTTTAATTTCTCTTTTAGCAACTTCATCACCATATATAAAAGCTACTGCTTTTAATATTTATTGTGTAACCTGTAACTTTACTGAGTTATCAGTTCTAACAGCTTTTGGTGGAATGCTTAGGTTCTTCCATGTACAGCATCATGTCATGCCAAAATTAGTATTTGGACTTGCTCATTTCCAATTCTGATGCACTTTATTTCTTTCTCCTTCCTAATTGCTCTTGCTAATACTTCTGATACTATATTAAGAAAGAGTGGTAAAAGTGGGCCTCCTTGTTTTGTTCCAGATGTGAGAGAAATGCACTCAACTTTTTCCCATTCAATATGATATTGGTGGTTGGCTTGATAGTTCACTGCTAATGCATTCGCACTAACAAATCTTGTTATTTGGCTATAAGATATCTATGGTCATATTCTGGGATTTATACTCTAGTTTACTATCTTATGAGTTAAAATTATATATAATTATTTTTTTAAAAAAGATTTGGGCATAAATTAATTGTACTTCACAACTGCCTTAAGTATTGCAAGTCAGTGGTTCTTTAATTTGAAAGGCAGAGAAAGGAGGAGAGGCACAGAGAGAGGCCTTACATCTGCTGCTTTACTCCCTAAATGACCACAATGACTGGGGCTGGGTCAATCCGAGTCCAGTGGCAGAGAGCCTCATTTGGGTCTCCCACATGGGTGCAGGGGCCCAAGGACTTGAACCACGTTCCACTACTTTTCCAGGCTCATGAGCAGGGAGCTGAATCAAAAGTGGAGCAATTGGGTCTCAAACTGGTACCCATATGGGATGTTGGCATTGCAGGAGGAGGCTTAACTCCTCCACCACAATGCCAGCCCCCATCAGTGACTTTTAACATGAGTATAGGGATGTGAAATCCTTCAAGTAATTGATGATGGTAAGAAATATGTATGCTAAAAGAAATAAGTGCACCAAATGTAGATTTCGCATATGGGTCAAGGATGTTGGACTACCTGAAGCCCTTCCTGGGGTCATCAGTTTATAATACCTGGTCCACAGTTAGTCTTCATTGACCAACAGGTAGTAATTTAAGTAATGCTGCAAACTTATTATTAAATCACTTGGTTTTTTAAGACATTTAAGCAATTAGTGAGTCAGTGGAATGGAGGGAAATATCTACTTGGAGGTTTGGCAAGGGCACTTAGCACGTTTCTTCCATTAGTCTTTGACCTTTCTCCACTGGCCTCTTTCAGAGGGTCTGTTTTACTGAGTCACCAGAGCTAAAAGGCCCTGCTCTAACTGTGTCTGCAAGTAAAGGGCAGGGCATGACCCTGGAGTTGCTATATTTGTCCTAACGTCTCTTAGAGAAAACAAAAGATCTGCTGCAGTTAAAGAGTCAGGGCAGAAAAGTTAGTTAGATAATTAAATCCGAAAGCCGTTGTTAATTTTAAAATAATTGCTGCAGAGACCCCTTGCACCCTGAGCCACTGAAATGTAAAGAACCTGGGTGCATCACTCGGAAGGCCACATCCCTTCCAGGAATGGTTGGGTAACATTGTGTTCACTTCATTTGGATTGTATTGCAACTCTTGCCAAAACTTTAACTTTTATGAAATACTCAGGAAAAATAAAAAAGACTATCACATTTTAGATCTGTGGCATACCCTAAATTCTGCTTATATTTTAGGTGAAAAAATTAAGGGTACAGAAATGACAGACTCATATGAATAAGCATATTGTGTTAAATAAGGGGGGGTTCTATGTTATTTATATCCACTTTTTGGTGATAGGAGCACAAGTTTATGTTGTTTCCTTATTGGTGAGACATTTTAGATTTTTCTACCTGCAAAGATTGATCATAAATCTCTATTACTAAGAGATTAAAAGCATACACTAGATGAAGTATAGTGAGTTGTTCATCAGCTTCTCTTTTAAAAATATCTGGGGGCAGACAATTGTGGCATAGTGGGTAAAGTTTCTGCCTGCAGCACCAGCATCCCATATGGACACTTATTTGAGTCCCAGGACTTCAGATCTTGCTCCCTATTATTATGCCTCAGAAAGCAATGGTAGATGGCCCAGGTCCTTGGGTCCCTGTACCCACATAGGAGATGTGGAAGAAGCTCCTGGCTCTTAGCTTGGGCCTGGCCCAGCCTTGGCTTTAGTGGCCATTTGGGGAATGAACCAGAAGATCAAATACCTGTCTGTCTCTCTCTTTCTCTGTCTCTTTCTGTCTCACCCTCTGGAACTCTTTCAAATAAATGAATAAATCTTTTCAAAAATCTGTGATTGAATAATATCCTTATGAGGTAAGACAGCTTGAAGTTGTACATGCTATATGTCATTTGATATGTTTCTCATAAAATAGAATTATCACTGTGAAATTATTAGGTTTTACAATGTGGGGAACTTTCAAGTAACAATACAAATAAAACTGGAAAGCTGAGTGCTTTTGTGTCTTGTGCCATATTTATTGAAATATGAATCAAGTTTGCAGTATAGGAAGTTTCCATGTTAGGGACATGTTGTGACCTTGACTTCTTCATTTAGCATGGTTCAGAATATATTTCAATCTTGTTTAATATAGATAATGTGCTGGCAGCTTTGATCATTTTTTAAATTAAACAATTATTTATGAGGCAGAGAGAGAGGAAAGAGAGAGTGTGAGTGCTCCCATCCCCTGTCTCATTCCCCATTTGCTTTCAATGGCCAGGGCTAGGACTTGACTGAAACTGAGAGCCAGGAACTCAATCTAGGTCTCCACTGTGATTGGCAGGAACCCAGTAACTTGAGCCATTACCATTGCCTGCATTAACTAGAAGCTAAAATTAACAGCTGCAGCTGGACCTGGAGCACATGCACTCTGATATGGGACAAAAGTGTCTTAACAGCATCTGAACTGCTAGGTTAAATGCTCATTCCTGCTTTGGTGATTGAAAGGAGAAAAAAAAAACAAAACTCAGTCCTGACACTAAGGAGCTCAACCTCTGTATTGGAAAGTCCTCATCTGTCCATATGGAATATGCTCTTGGGATTTAAAGGAAAGAGATATAATATCTCTGCTCAGGGGAATCAGAGTGGTTTCATTTAAGAGGAAGCACTTGAATTTGAACATTAAGAAACTTGCTTTGAAACAGTGATTTTAGGATAGGAAGGGCATTTGGAGTTGGATGAAGGAGATACTCAAAGACAGGAGAATTCTGGGAAGGGCAGGCAATGTGGTTTGACTTTAGCCTCAACTGTCAACAGGAGAGTGGTATGATCGGAATCTAGAACAGCAGGGTAAATAAGGTCGGAGTTTGTGGACTCAAGAGGCTTCCATAGCCTTGGCAACTCATGACAAGAGCCTTAGGTGATCACTGACATCATAAATAAGAGTGTCAATTGTTAAATCAACAATAGGAATCACTGTGCACTTGCTTCTCATGTAGGACCTCTGTACTTAATGAATTCTACCATGAGAATTAACGGTAAAACTAGTCTTCAAACAGTACTTTATACTTTGTGTGTCTGTCTGGGTGCAAACTGTTGAAATCTTTACTTACTATAGAGTTGATCTTCTGTATATAAAGAGAATTAAAAATGAATCTTAATGAAGAATGGGATGGGAGAGGGAGTAGGAAGTGGGATGGTTTGGGGGTTGAGAGGGCAGGTATGGGGGAAGAACAGCTATAATCCAAAAGTTGTACTTTGGAAATTTATATTTATTAAATAAAAGCTTTCTATAAAAAATAACAAATAACAAAGAACAATTTAGTATTAAAAAAAGAAAAGCAGGGCACTCTGTAAAATGAAAATATCTAAATGTCTGACTTAGAAACAATTTATCTGATAGGCAAATTTAAAGGCATTGGGGGAAAGGGAAGAGTATAATTAGAATAGTAAGATTTGACATGTTTGAATACTATATGCTGTATATTCTGCTAAGATTTTCATAGTCTCATGAAAAATTTAAAAATAGGTATATTATCATCCCTATTTAACAGATGCAGAGTCTGTGGCTTAGAGGCAAGTTGCTCAGAGTCACATGGATGACTCTTACCCATGGGAAAGAGAGTTCAACATTGATCCCCTGGCTCCACAGTCTAAATCTTCCTATTTGCTATGCCATGATCTCAGACTTCAGGAAAAGCATATGCACATTATTTGTAATTCTATGTAAATACTAACCTCACCAAAAACAAGAATTACATTTTCTAATATTGAGCCTGTTCCTCACTGCCTTAACTCATGTTAAATATAAATTGACTCAAAAGGAAGTCATCAACATATGTTGAAAGCCCATTGCCATTTATCGACAATAATATTTGATTCACTATGAGATGGGTGTTGCTGACTTGCATTGGCTCTGTTGCAGTTGCACTATTATTTAAAAAGTAGTCTGATTTTGCAGGTGAATACTTTCTCTTAAAATTAAAAAAAAATATTTTACAAGCTCCAAAACATACTGTGACTCTGTTTGCCTATGAAGAGATTTACACTATGGAACTCTGTGTGGGTCACTGGAGCGATCACATGTTAAGTGACCACATGTTAGCAGACAGAAATAATAGTGAGCAGTGTACAAGTTTATAATTATTCCCTTTAATGGGGAGTAAGTGTAGCTCTGCCAAATTTGGAGACTGATGGCTAGCTTAGCATTGTCTCTGAAGTGCTGTTCTTTTCTTGGATCACTGAATCTTGTCCTATGTAGAATTAGGCTAAATTCATGCGATTTCAATGTAAATATGAGTTTCCTACTAAATCACTTTGAAATAAAAGATTAAAGCTATTTCAAAAGTTTAAATCATCATTAAATATCTATCAAGGTTTAAATGGATGATAGGTACCACTTTTTTACTGCCCATATGTGAACTTTGACCCTCCATAGATTAAAACCTAGAGAAGTAAATTCATAATAACCTTTTGATTTCCTCCTCACCCCATTTCCTCTTCATATTGTTTTGATGACTATTTCTCAAAATGAACCCAGAGTTTTAAAATGACTTGGTGCAGCAAGTGTCATTATTACCATGTCATGTTAGATTATTTAACTTTCAATGGATTTTAGATAGGATGATTATGAGAAAGGAAATGATATTTTCTAGGTTATAACTTAAAAGTTCTATATATTTATCACATTCAGAAATATTTTGGGAAAAAGGTTTTTTTTAGTAGTCACATTCTATAACATAATTTTTGGTATTTTAAAATGTTTGAGAATAAGAATATTTTTGATAAAATAGATATTTTTAGGTGTAGAAGAGAAGGAATCTACCAGATGATTTCATTCATATTATGTGAGATTAGGCTTAGGAACTTTTACTATGGACATTCTGGTCACCTAGTTGGCCTCCTGATGATCTTTCTTGGAGCTCACGAGCTCAAGTAGGAGAAGAGAGCTGCCTGGTTTGAGGTGACAGGTGCCCTGATTGTTTCGCTTTCCGCTTGCTGGGCTATTCCTTGTCTGTCTGGAATGCATGCACTTTCCTGTGCTGACTCTGAAGTTCTGCCTAAGGATTTGAGGTAAAGAGAAACTGAGTCATTCCAGATGGTGCTTTCACTGGTCTCCTCTTTATCCTTTGAAATGACAGGGGTGAATCTACTCACACTGAGTCATTATACACGTAACCCAATATAGATATAAAATTATTACTTCTTCATTGAAGATGAGATTTCCAGTTTGTAAGTGTATACTGCAATTCATTTGACCATTTCCATATTTATATATTTTCCCTAGAATCAACTGAAAGTAGCATCCAAAATATTTCATCTTTCTGTCTCAGTTAAGCTTGTGCTCAGGATCAGCACAAGAAGGGGATATTGGTTTATTCTTTCTAATGTATATTGAATATATTTTCTCAACTCTATCATAGATATAAAAAATCAAAAAGAGGATTTTATAATTAGTTTCAAGATGGCATTATTGGCTATTTCAAGAAAAGCGTAGTGTTTGTTAGAATCCTTTTTTGGGTTGGATACTGACATAAATAATATACTCCTATGTTGCCTAATTCAATTCAGCAGTATTTTGTCAGTAGAAGTTTTTATCTCCACTTGATCACTCTGTGACCTTGTGTGCCTTCCTATATCTGCACCAACAGTAAATGAGAGGATTTTTTTTATCAGACTTCTTGGAACAATTTGATTTTTGAATTCTAAGATCTTGTAATGCATGCAGCTTTATATGACTTACAGAGTAATCATGAATAATAAGTAGCAGATGGCAAATTTGTGAATAAGAAAAATCGTAGCTCATTTATCCAGCATTTGTAAGAATTCATATCAATCTTATAAAATATGATCACATTTCTTAGAAGATATTGTTTGCTTTTTATCATTGCTATTATTGAAAAATGCAGCTTTTAAATTCTACTTATGCATAGTCTGACTTTCTTGTTCCTTACTCTATAAAATGGCTAGCTATGAATTGAGGGTCAATTTTGAAAAGTGAAATTAAACTGTTAGCTATGTTTCCATTGCTTTCATTTCTACTCCTTAATAAAAAGTCAGAATAATCTGATCTGGTTCTGTGTTTAGTGTAAAACTGCAATCTAGGTTCTGTGGACCTTGGTTGGTGATGCTGAAACAATGCTGTGATTTTCAAAGTGCCATTTTGCCTTCCCCTTGAAGACTTTCTATGCAGCTTCCTCCAGAGTTAGTCTCTTACGATAATAGCTCTTTTTCTATGTTTCTTGTACCATTCAGTTACTTAAAAATAGCTTATTTTACTCTTCCTAGAGTAACATGGCTCCAAGGCAAGAGTTCTCCACGTCTGATTCCCAGATTAACAGCATCAGCATGACTTATATATTCCATTTAAAAAATTCAGGTATTTCGGGGCTGGCTAATGAAGCGTCAGTTATGACATAGAGGATTGACTGGATTCGAGTTCCAGTTCTGCTCTGATTAAGCTTCCTACAAATGTACATCAGCTGATGGACATAGACTAGACTCCCTGCCCACCATGTGCAGGACTGGGATTGAGGTCTGGACTCTGGACTTCAGCCTGCTCCAACCCTGGCTTTTTGAGCAATTGTGAAATCAACCAGTAGATTGAAGATCCCTCTTCGTTTCTCTGTCTCTCTGTATATATGCAAATAAAAGGTAAATTAAATAAATAAAATGTAAATTTAAACTTGTATTAGTTTTTAACCATTTAGTTATTCTGTATTTACTTACTTTGATATGTCTAGTAAAATAATTCTTCATAAAAATCTTTGTACAAGCATATATTTCAGTTTTCTCATAATTGTCTTATAATAATCCACAAAAAGTACATCAAAGGTATGAACATTAATTAAAACTCTTAAAACATCATATTAAAATTTTTAGAATGATTTGCAAATATGTACTATCAGTGGGATATGAGAATGGTTGATTTAGTGCTTTCATTTTAGCATTAAATATCATAATGTTTTAATCATTGCTAAGTTTATAAGAGAAACCAGTTTTTTTGTTTTAATTTGCATTTCTTTGATTAGTCTTCTTTGAATATCTCATTCATTAGCCATTGTATGTCTTCTTCGGATTTTCCATACACAAACATTGCCAATTTCTAAATTGTAGTTGCACATTTGCTGTTAAATATATGAACCCTTTGTCGATTACAAGTCTCTTAAAAATATTATGACTTTTAATAGTATCCTGTAGATTCCCAACAATATTTTTTAGATTTCTAATTTTCTCTTCTTTTCTTTGGTTTGACTGTATAGTTTCCTGTGCTCTGTCTTCTAAGTCCGATATTCTCTCTTCTGCCTCACCCATTCTGTTTGTAAGGCTCTCTAATGTGTTTTTCATTTGATCTATTGAATTCTTCACTTCATTATGATTTCTCGTCACTATCACAGTTTCATGTTCTACTAGTTGTTTCATTTCAGCTTGATTTCTCCTTAATATTTCATTTTCACGAGAGAGATTTTCTACCTTGTCCATTAAGGATTTCTGTAGTTCAAGAATTTGTTTTTGAGTACTTCTTAGTGTTCTTATCAATTTTTGGAGATCTGCTTCTTGCATCTCTTCTATCTCATCATCTTTGTAATTTTGAATTGGGGTGTCTTTTTCATTTGGGGATGCCATAGTGTCTTCCTTGTTCTTATTACCTCGGTTTTTGCGTTTGTTGTTTGGCATATATCCTGCCAAGCTCTCATTTGTGAATGAAGGTGAAATAAAGACCTTTCATAACAAACAAAAATTGAAAGAATTTGTTGCCACTCGTCCAGCCCTGCAAAAGATACTTAAAGATGTGTTAAACACAGAAACACAAAAACACGGCCATCAACATGAAAGAAGATAAACGAAGGGAACCTCACAGCAAAAGATCACAGGGAATTCAAAGCATACATTTGGATAAAGAAATTATGGGACATGTACTCTATAGAATACTATACAGCAGTCAAAAACAATGAAATCCGGTCATTTGCAATAAGATGGAGGAATCTGGAAAACATCATTCTTCGTGAATTAAGCCAGTCCCAAAGGGACAAATATCATATGTTCTCCCTGATCGGTGACAACTAATTGAGCACCAAAAGGGAAACCTGTTGAAGTGAAATGGACACTATGAGAAACAGTAACTTGATCAGCTCTTGTGCTGACTGTTGTTGTACAATGTGATACTTTATCCAATTTAGTAATTTTTTTATTCTAGTACTATTGGTTGAACTCTGTAATTAACAAACAATTATTCTTAGGTGTTTAAATTTTAACTGAAAAGTGATCCCTGTGAAATATAAGAGAGGGAGGAGATGTACAATTTGGGACATGCTCAATCGGAACTGCCCCAAATGATGGAGTTAGAAACAGGCCAGGGAATTCCAATACAATCCCATTAAGGTAGCATGTACCAAGGCCATCTCACTAGTCCAAGTGATCAATTTCAGTTCACAGTTGATCACACTGATAGGTCTAAGAGTCAAAGGGATCACACAAACAAGACTAGTGTCTGCTAATACTAACTGATAGAATCAAAAAGGGAGAGAACGATCCAACATGGGAAGCAAAATACACAACAGACTCATAGAATGACAGATGTCCTAAATAGCACTCTGGCCTCAGAATCAGCCCTTAAAGCATTCAGATCTGGCTCAAGAGCCCATGAGAATATTCTAGGCATGGAAAGCCAAGACACTCTGGAAAAAAAAGAAGACCTAAATGAAAGATCTCTGTGAGTGAGATCCCAGTGGAACGAATGGGGCCATCAAAGAAGGAGGTACCTTTCTCTGAAGGGAGGAGAGAACCTCCACTTTGACTATGACCCTGTCGGAATAAGATTGAAGTCAGCGAACCCTAAAGGCTTCCATAGCCTTGGCAACTCATGACTAGAGCCTAGGGAGATTACTGAGGCTATAAACAAGAGTGTCAAATTGTTAAATCAACTTCAGGAGTCACTGTGTACTTACGTCTCATGAGGGATCTGTCCTTAATGTGTTATCCAATGTGAAGTAATGCTGTAACTAGCACTGAAACAGTATTTTACACTTTGTGTTTCTGTGTGGGTGCAAACTGATGAAATCTTTACTTAGTATATACTGAATCAATCTTCTGTATATAGATAATTAAAAATGAAAAAAAAAATCTTGGTGTTAAATTGGAAATTGCCTAGAAAATTAATCAATTTTTTAAAAAAATATATCATGAAGGATCTCTGTCCTTAATGTGCTATACATTGTGAATTAATACTGTAACTAGTACTCCAACAGTATTTTTCACTTTGTGTTGCTATGTGAGGGCAAACTGTTGAAATCTTTACTTAATATATACTAAACTGATCTTCTGTATATAAAGAGAATTGAAAATGAACCTTGATGTGAATGCAAGGGGAGAGGGAGTGGGAAAGGGGAGGGTTGCGGGTGGGGGGGAAGTTATGGGGGGGAAGCCGTTGTAATCTATAAGCTGTATTTTGGAAATTTATATTCTTTAAATAAAAGCGTTATATAAAAAAAAATATTATGACTTTTTACGTTCTTGTATATGTTAGGTCTTCAAAGTGAAATAAATACGACTACTGTATTTCTGATTTGAATTACCTGTTTAGGAAGCAAATTTTAGGCCATAGAGCAAACATCAGATTTTACTTAATAGAGCTTTGAATTCCTTTCTCTTCAGATTTGGGAGCTTCAACTATGACAATGTAAAATCTATATTTTTTTCTGTGGTAATTTTGCATCTTTTTAAATCGTGGGAAATTCCTTCTCTCATGAAATAGTTAATAAGCATTCACAATTACTTTAAACAGTTTCATTTGATGGCTCACATTTGATCCTTTAAATCTTGTGAATTTTTTTTTTTTTGCTATAGATGTGTTGTGAGAATTTAAATCATTTACTTTTTGTCTCTAAGTGTTAACCAATTACCTAAAAGCAGAGATACTGAAGAGCCTTAATCTGAGACAAACCATGATCTGAGAGACACTTCATCGTCATTTATTTCAATTTTTGACCACCTTATTTAAAGGAGTTGTACTCCATACAAAACATACTTAACTAATTTGTTCATAATCTATAGATGACTATTGTGTAATGTAGATAGGATAAATTACATACAGAGCACTATGGTTGTTGAATTTCTAGTTTTTTTCTTATAAAATATTTAAATCAAACTACATTTTTGAGAAAACAAACAAATAAATAAATCATAGTAGGCCCTTTGAATATCCATGGAAATTTTTTTTTGTGAATGTTTTATACAGGGACTAGGTTGAAGGTGGTTTTGACGGAATTAAAGTCTGCTCTCCCCACAATTCATGATGGGGCTAAGTCTAAGAGACTTTGACCAAATCTCAGTCATTTCTTACCAACAGAGGAAGACCCAATAGCTTGCTTTTGGGCAATGAGGGGTACCCTGATGAATCCCATAATAAATTAGGAAAAAAATCCAGGTGGGTAGTTGGATATAAAAAGAGTGATTTGAGAGTGATCTATTTGAGGACAAATGGAAAATTTGTCTAGACTTCTAATAGATGATTTAATAAAGCACCTAAAATGCTTCTTGCTAGAACAACTCATAACGGATTCCCTAGAACCTGAGAATGAATTTTCTATAATTGAATATGTGAGTTGAAATCCTGTGTTTACCACTTATTCTTGGTAAATAATATGCATGTCCAAATCTTTTCATTGGTATTATTGAGATAGTAGTTGTACCTACCCTGTGGATTCATTAAGTGTTTAAAGTAGAGTCTAGAAAATAATGAGTCTTCAGTAACTGATGTTTTATGATGGCAGTTCTACCAAAATTAATTTAGTGATTCAATATACATTTGTCTAGGTTCCAGGAATAAAAATGGAAAGGCAAGAATGAATTTGAGAAAGTAAGTCTCAATTTCATCCGGAAATTTGAAAAAATATTAGTTCAAAACATATATATGTGTGTATGTATACATCTATTACATTTACATTTATGTGTGATTTTATTAGTTTCCAGTAAATAATTGAAAGGCAAGTACCTAACTGGAAAATAATTTACTTACATGAAAATGTTTTGAAAGTTTAATATATGAAATAGCTAACAAATGTGGATGTACTGATAAAAAAATGGACAGAATGTGAATGTGCTCTTTTCACATTCATACACGCAGTTCAGTCTTCCTAATAACCTAACAAATGTAAATGGAAAGAATAAGATGCAATTTTACCTGTGAAATTGGCAAGAAAGAATTCTAATCCAGAGTATTATCAAGGATATGGGGAATTGAGTTATCATCTCATATCTGATAGGAAATGTAAAGGCAATATAATATTTCTTTTTTTTTCTTTTTTAAAAATTATTTATTTATTTATTTTATTTGACAGGTAGAGTTACAGACAGTGAGAGAGAGAGAGAGAGACAGAGACAAAAGTCCTCCCTCTGTTGGTCCATTCCCCAAATGGCCGCCACGGCTGGCACCTTGCTTATCTGAAGCCAAGAGCCTCCTCCCAGTCTCCCATGCGGGTGCAGAGGCCCTAGTACCTGGGCCATCCTGCATTGCCCTTCCAGGCCATAGCAGAGAGCTGGACTGGAAGAGGAGCAACTGGTACCAGAACCCGGCACCCACATGGGATGCCGGCACCGCAGGCGGAAGATTAACCAAGTGAGCTATGGCACCAGCCCCAGTATAATACTTCCAAGGGCAGTTTGACAATACTAAAACTTTAAAATATTTATATATAAATCAATACTACTTTAGCACTTCTAGGAATTTTCACAAGAGGAAATCAAAATCTTGAGTTTTGTTTATAATAATGACTAATTTTAAGCAATCTATATTTCAGTCTTAAGGGAAGGCTTGATGGTAAAACTACGTAATTTTATGCAAAACAGTGTGTTTTAAATTGCTAATGATATTGAAAACTATTCATGAGAAGACATTAAGTTAGAAAGTTAAGAACAATTCCTCAGGCATTGTGAACTTGTTCCATAAATATATGTTCATAGTCTTACGTGTTTGTGTATATATGTGTATCTTTGTATGGAGAGTGTGTATGTATATGATGAAAAGTGTATGTGGGCAATTTTGGAAACATAGGGATTTTGTTGGTGTATGTGTATGTGTTTGTCCCGTCTATGTATGTGTCTATACATAAGGATGTGTGCATGAGTCAATGAATATTCAAAAATGAACAAGTTCAAAGCCAATATATTGAAATGGCCATCACGTCTGAGTGATTTTTTTTTTACATTTCCTCTAATGAATATCTTTTCATGTATTACTGTGTATGTATATAATTCATTATCCTTGGACAAAGATCATTTTATTTACTTAAATGTATTTTAGTAATTATGAAGAAACATCTTTAAGGCTAACAGTTCCCCATTCCCATATATACACCAATAAATTCTACTTGAATAAAATGATAAAGTGAATGAATTCTAAAAGCAGTAACAGATAACAAATTGTATACATTTTTAATGCTCAACAGAAACATTTCGTACAATGTGTGAAGTCTTAATCTGACCTAATATTAATGTGAGCTATTTTGTTTTCTCACTCTGTGTTTTTATCCATTTTAATGAAAATAACTTAGAGTTCTTTCATGTTAAAACTGGTTAAATTGTAAAATATATGATTTCAGAATTTATTTTAATTTTAAAGAGATCCTTTATGCTTTGATGTAAAATGAAAGTATTTCAAATATTTAAACAGGTGGTGCTTGTTCATAAATGATTTGAACTGTTTGTCCAGATTTACTTAACACCTCACTCAGGAAACTGCAGAAAAGATCAGAGGCTAATCTCTTCCTCTACACCAGAGACTCAAATTATTCAGAAATACTAATGGATAATCTAGAAAAATACCCATAAATTAAAGATCATGTGCTCAAGTAAATGCTCTCTTCTTTAATCTTCTCTTGTTGATTTTCCAGTTCACATGGAAAATAATTGAACAATAACAAAAATAATTGTTTCTGACAGTCTTGCATTGTTAATTCATTTTGATTATCCTAAAGTGAGACTTAAATTAGGTACTAAATAATAGTTCAGGGTGAACTCATCAGAATTCACTCCTGAGTACTCAGTATACAAATGGCATAGTTTATCATTTACATGAACTGTCTGGAGAAAAATACTTTCGAAAGCAATGAACACATGCATACTGGGAAAAGGTAAGTATTGATGGAAGCAAATTAACCTGAAACATCTGTTGTAGTATATGTTGCAATTTTGTCACCATTTGGAGTCCTACTTATATGATATATATCCTAATTAGACTTACAATTCAAATCATATGGTGTCTAGAATTCTGTATTAATTTTTTGAAGAAGTAAATATAAAAATGGGCCTCAGTTCATTTATAGCCTAATGTTAATAACCCTGTAGAACCATGGTCTTTCTCCTTTTTGTTTGTTGAACATTATAGCTACTGGCACATTAAGCCTGTGATTATAACATAAATTAAAATTATGTTACTACAAAAATTGGAGAAAAAAAGGAAGGAAGGAAAATGGATGAGACAGGAAGGGAGGGAAGAATGGTATTGTATCTATGAAATACATGAAATCTATTATCTTCATATTAATACTTTTTTCTTTTTTCTTTCTTAAAAATTTTAAGGTGATGAAATTTCATGTATTTCATATACACAGACTTAGTAGCATAGTGATACTTTCCTCTGTGCCCTCCCATTCACCCATGCTCCCTCCTCCTTCTTCTCTTATTCTTTCTTTTGATTCTTAAAATTATCTACTTCGAAATTATTTTATACTCATAAGATTAACCCTACAGTATATAAGTAATTCAACAAATAGTAAGAAGAAAACAAATCATTGTTCCTTTGCACTGCAAAGCATCTTAACTTGATATAATTCTATATAGAGACCAAAAACCAAGATCAAAATTGAATCAGTAATAAAGAGTCTCCTAACAAAGAACCTCAGGGTCAGATGGGTTCACTGCTGAATTCTACCAGACTTTTAAATAATTAATTTCAATTCTTCTCAAACCATTCAAAACAATTGAAAGGGAGGAGACCTTCCCAACTCCTTCTGTGAAGCCAGCATCACTTTAATTCCAAAACCAAAAAAGATGCAACAAAATAAGAGTACTATAGAGTAATATCGCTGATGAATGTAGACAAGTTTATCAGGTCGCAGATTTAAACCATTGATCATTATGAGTTAATTTTTGTATAAGGTGTAAGGCAAGATCTCATTTCATACTTCTGCATGTGGAGAACAAATTTTTCCAACACCATTTCTTTAAGAGACTGTCTTTTCTTAGGAATTGATTTTAGTTCCTTTATCAAAGATTTGTGGGTTTTTAGATGTATGGATTGTTTTCTGGGGTTGTTATTTTGTTCCATTGGACTACATATCTTTTTCTTCAAGTTCAGGCTGTTTGGTTATAACTGCCGTGTAATATATCTTGATATCTGATGTTGTGAGGACTCTCACTTTGTTTTTTTTTTTTAAGTTTGTTTTAGCTTTTGGGATCTCTTGTTTTTCCATATGAACTTTTGTATCAGTTTTTCTAGATCTGAGAAGAATGTCATTGGTATTTTGATCAGGATCACATTGAATCTATAAATTGCTTTCAGTATGGACATTTTGATGATATTGGTTGTTCAATCCATGAATATGGAAAACTTTTCCTTTGTGTGTGTATATGTGTTTTCTTCTATTTTTTTCTTCAAAGTTTTGTAATCTTTATTGCAGAGATCTTTCACCTCCTTGGTTAAATGTATCCCAAGGTGTTTAAATATTTTGTAGCTATTATGAATGGGACTGATCTTACAAATTTTTTTTCATCCATGGCATTGTCTATGTCTATAAAGGCTATTGATTTTTCTGTGTTATATCCTGCAACTTTACCAAGCTCTCTTATGAGTTCCAATAGTGCCATAGTAGAGTCTTTTGATTCCCCTAAATATAAAATCAGGTCATCTACATATAGGGATAATTTGACTTCCTCCTTTCCAATTTGCATTCCTTTGATTTGTTTTTCCTGCCTAATGGCTCTGGCAAAACTTCCAGGACTGTATTGAATAGCAATATTGGAAATACATCCTTGTTGGGTTCCAAATCTTAACGAAAATACTTCCAACTTTTCCCCATTCAATATGATGCTGACTGTGCTTTTGTCATAAATTACTTTGATTCTGTTGAGGAATGTTTCTTCTATACTCAATTTGCTTAAACTTTTTATCATGAAAGGATGTTTTATTTATCAAATGCTTTCTATGTAAATGTTGAGATAATCATATGGTTCTTATTATTCAGTTTATTAATGTGATATATCCCATTTATTGGTTTGCGTATGTTGAACCATCCCTGCAAACCAAGGATAAATCACACTTTGTCCTAGTCATTGAGCTTTCTGAAGCATTGTTGGATTTGATTAGCTAAGATTTTGTTGAGGATTTTTAGATCTATGCTCATTTGTGATATTGGTCTACAGTCTGTTTCTTCTGGTTTTAGAATTAGGATGAGTTTGGGATGATTTCCTCCCTTTCAGTTGTTTTGAATAGCTTGAGAAGAATTGGAATTATCTCTTGAAAAAGTCTTGTGGTATTTAACAGTGAAACCATGTGGTCCTGGGCTCTTCTTTGTTAAGAAAGTCTTTATTACTGATTTAAAATATATCTTGGTTATTGGTCTGTTGAAGTTTTTTTTGACTTCATAAGTTAATTTTGGTAGAATATATGTGTCCAGGAATCTATCCATTTGTTCTAGATTTTTCAATTACTTGACAAATACATATTTGTAGTAATTCCTGATTATTCTTTTTATTTCTGTAGTATCTATTGTTCCATCTCTTTTTTATCTGATTTTATGAATTTGAATCTCCCCTGTTGTTTTTTTTTTTTTTTCCTTTTTGGGTAGTTGGGCCAATGGTATATCAATTTTGTTCAATTTTTCAAAAAAACAGCTATTCATTTCACTGAGCTTTTTTTTATTTCTTCATTTCAAGTTTGTTTCTTCCTTAATTTTAATTATTTATTTCCACCTACTATAGATATTTTTAAAAATGCAGAGAATGGCAACATACCAGTATCCATATTAGTAAAAACCACCATTAGATACATAGGATTTTTACCTAAATGTTTAAATATTCCAGTCTTTTTTTAAAAGATTTATCTATTTATTTGAAAGTCAGAGTTGCACAGCGAGAGGAGAGGTAGAGAGAGAGGTCTTGCATCCGATGGCTCACTCCCCAGATGGCAGCAATGGCCGGAGCTGCACTGCTCCGAAGCCAGGAGCCAGGAACTTCTTCCAAGTCTCCTACACGGGTGCAGGGGCCCAAGGACTTGGGCCGTCTTCTACTGCTTTCTCCCAGGCCATAGCAGAGAGCTGGATTGGAAGAAGAGCAGCTGGGACTAGACCTGGCACCCATATGGAATGCCAGCACTTCAGGCCAGAACGTTAACCCGCTGCACCACAGTGCTGGCCCCTAAATATTCCAATCTTAATAGAACCTTTCTTGGAAATCATCAGAGCCCACCACTATGTGACCTAATCACATTTTTTTTTTTTTTTCAGTTTTGTCCACTCTCACTCAGATAATTTCCTACCCTGACTTTTCCTTCCACTCTCTGTATGTACATGACTGGTACTCATGTCTTTTCTCATGTTCCTGGAGCTCATTCTCACTTTGAGTGTCAGAATCTCTCATCTTAAAGATACACCTTGCCCAAATACTTATCCATTTTATGTCATTATAAGGAATTATCTGAAGCTAGACACTTATGAAAAAAAGAGGTCTACTTAACTTGCAATTTTGGAAGCTTAAATTCCAAAGGCAGACATCACCATTGGATTGGGGTCTGGTGAGGGCTTAATGAGGATGTCATCTTGTCCAGGAGCATGAGGGGATGGGGTGTGTGAGAGCCCACAATGCCAAACAGAAAACCAGAAAGGATGAGTCAGGAATCAGGCCTGCTCTTATAACCACTCACTATTGTGAAAACTAACTCAGGGTCCTTAATCTCTGTAGGCAAATACCCAGTGATCTAAGCACCTTTCAGTGGGCTCCATTTCTTAAAAGCCCCACCACCTCAACAAGGCCATGCTAAGAATAGAACCTCCAACATGTGCACCATTGAGGGACAAATCACATTCAAACCATAGCACTTACCAAATTCTTCCTGATTATCTCACAATTAAATATCTAATTTCATTTATGTAAGTTGCTTTTTATAATTTTGTAAAACTTTTATATCCTCAGTTGAAAACTACATAAAAGGAAGATACGTGACATCTTTACTCTTGTTATCTGTACATTACATACTATGCATGGGGTGTACAGATCCCGAAAGATCTACATGTGATTACTTTCTCTCAGTATTAAGATGCTACTTTGACCACAATATACTTATCAACTATTTTTTAATATAAGATATAAAAACTATACAAAGAATGGTTTTCTTCCAAAATAAAAAAGAACAAGTATAAAAAAATGTTTTGAAATACATCAAGCCAAATCCTGATGAAAATTTTCTGATTTGTAGTGACTTAAAATCACTAAATGTTTATAAGTTATCAATTTTGTAAAGATCTCAGTGAAACATGGGATAGTCATGTCAAAATAGTAACATTTCCTTTTCCTTCATTTTTATTCCTCTGAGCTTTGTTAGAGGCAATTAATTCAAAGACATTAGCTGACACTCTGAGTTTTTTTTTTTTTTTAATGTTCTGTAATACTGTGCCTGTGTTTGCATTGTTCTGTTTTCTGTGGATAATTTTGATTTTCCCTGTCTACTAGTTATATTTTCCTTTATGTTTCAGTGATTTTTATTAATTTTATTGTTTTTCTTTTTTTGTTTGGTTTCAGAGAATTATTTTCTGAGGATATTGATTATGGAGATTTTCTCTTTTGACATTTTCTTCATGTTTGATTTGATTTGATTTCTCTGTGTTTTTTTTTTAATGTTATGGAACTTACTTGTTTTGGATTCTCACTTAAAAGTTTTCTTGGTTTTTTTTTGTCTTGTTTTAATTTTCTGGTGGTTATTAGTCATGTGTACATAGGCAAGACTAAAGCACTAAAAAGTGTATTGAAGGTTGTGGCCAGACTCCCAGCTGGAGTGTTTCACTGTTTGAAATTTGTGTAGCCATCTGAGGTTTCAGACTTTACCATTTGTAAAGGGTTTTCTTTTGGCATTTGATTTATCATGTGAGATATTCCTGCCTAAGGAAAACATACGTGCATGTGTGCCTATGAAACAGATGATAAAATAGACAGAAGACTTCACTGTTAAGTGTGCAAACTGTTTCTGTTTTCCTCAAGTTTCTCAGTCATTTCAGAGTCTGATCTATGTACCTCACCTCCAAGATTTAACAGGCCTGGGAATTCTGAGTCTTCAATCTCCTGGTTAAATTTTTCTTGAGCTACTACTGCCTCATGTAGAATAGTCACCTATGTTCATAGATGACCTACATTGGATTCTTGAGGTCTATTGATATTTATATGACTTCTGGGGATTTGTATAGATTTATTTATTTTTAATTTAGTAGAGTTTCCAAAGGGAGCAACAGAAATATGTATACTTGTTGTGCAAAGTTCATCCAGAAATATGAAACATCTCTTGATTATATGTAAAAATTATTGCACCTTGTTTGGATAAGACTGAGCAATGTAAAAGGCAATTTGTCTATATCATTCAGCTCACATTGACTTCATCAAACTATTCTTTCTTTTACTGACACCATTGTATCTTGGTCAGCACAGTAGATACATAAAGATGATTATAACTCTAAGAAATAAAGACCTTGCAGTTTGTAGTGAATGAGTATACTTAGGTGAAGATTATCAATCACTGATTAGATATACACTAATGGTATACAACACTTCCTAGGAAATAGACTTTTAAAAATCAGATTGTAATTAATCAATTCTTTAAAAAAAATCATGTAGGATCTCTGTCCTTAATGTGCTGTACATTGTGAATTAATACTATAACTAGTACTCCAACAGTATTTTCATTTTGTGTCTCTATGTGAGGACAAACTGTTGAAATCTTTACGTAATATGTACTAAACTGATCTTCTGTGTATAAAGAGAATTGAAAATGAATCTTGATGTGAACAGAAGGGGAGAGGGAGCGGGAAAGGGGAGGGTAGCGGGAGGGAGGGAAGTTGTGTCAGGGGGAGCCATTGTAATCCATAAGCTGTACTTTGGAAATTTATATTCTTTAAATAAAAGCTTTATAAAAAAAAAACAAGCAAGCAACAAAAAAAAATCAGATTGTAATACACACATATACACAAGACAATCCAGATGTGGACAGTTTTCTAGATATGAATACCAGTTCACAGGACACATAGTGAGCAGGGGAACATGATGAGTTATACAGCAGAGATACAGTCAGCAGGATCTAGACCCACAAACTGAGAGTGTCTCTGTAGGACGACCAGGTTCCTTCAACAATCAATTGAAATAAAAGGAAATAGGAACTGAGGGAGCTTATAAAAACATATAAAGCATAAACATAACATTTTTTTGATTCTAGTGAAAGTAATTGTAAAAATAAAGTATAAAATAGTTGGGTGGGAAAAATGGAAATTATGTATTTGAAGATATTAAATAATTATGGGGAAATATTTTAGATTTGCTGATAGTATTAGAGTTATTTTTAATAATTTATATGCATTAGGAATTAGTACTGAAATGAATTACTAATAAAATGATATGTAGTAATGTCTTGGGCCTGTTGTTTGGGTAGGGGAGAAAGGGGTATGGATGAAACAAGACTTTAAATATATTGAGAAATGTTAAAGGTGTTGTGGATACATTGGGTTCATTTATAATTTCTCTACTTTTGTCTTTGAAATATTTTATTCAAAGTAAAAATGATTGGAAGGACTCCTTCTTTCAAAAGATGCATGTATTTGCTTCTAGAAAATTAAACTCAGAATTCAGAGCTATTCAAATTTAAAACAAAAGAATGACATTAAGGATGCTAGTATACAATTTGGGATGCAAAGCTCTGCCTTTGAAGCTACAGTGTTTGCACTGATGCATGCATGCTGATTAGAGCTAGATGTTGAAATATTCATAAATAACTGGAATATTTTGAGGTTTTGTTTTATTTTCATCCAATACATTTTATTATGCATAAAATTTCTTTTAGGTGACTTTTTATTACATAGCCCACTGCATACCTACCTATGTATTTTAGAGCTCCAGAGGGCTTGCAAATCCCCAAAATGAATGAGCTGCTGATCACAAAAGGCTATGTCTAAACTAAAATTCTTATAGATAAGTAAAACATTCATTCTCTAGTGGTTACAATCTCATGTGAAGGAAAAGCCAGAGTCCTTAAAACAGCCCTCATCTCTTCTGTCTCTTATCTCTGTGTTGCTCTCCATCTCCAATTGGTTTCTCCTCTTTCCCCTTTCCAGCTCTGAGGGTATACTCTGGTCCCATGGGCCTTAAAATGCCATTGTCTTGCCTGAGAGGTTCATAGTCACATCACTAATTATGATGCTTATTCAGTGTCATGTGAAATTTGACTGAGATGCTGTGCTCTTTCCTCCAGTATTTACTGAAAATGCCACCATCTTAGTAAGACTGTGATTGTCTATTTGTCACTAACTTTCCCTTCCCAGTTCTCTTTTCTTGTGTGGCTTTATTTTTCCCCACGACTCTCAACTCTACGTCATATTCTGTATATTTACCTTTTCTTTCTTTTTTTTTTTTTTAAAGATTCATTTATTTATTTGAAAGGCAGGATCACAGAAAGGCAGAGGCAGAGGCAGAGAGAAAGAGAGAGAGAGAGAGAGATCTTCCATTCTCTGGTTCACTCCTCAGATTGCCAGAGCTGGGCTGATATAATCTGGAGCCTGGAGCTTCTTCTGGTCTCCCATGTGAGTGCAGGGCCCCAAGGACTTTGGGCATCTTCCAATGCTTTCCCAGGCTGTGATAGAGAGCTGAATCAGAAGTGGAGCAGCCTGGACTGGAACCAGCACCCAAATGGGATGCCGGCACTGCAGGTGTCCACTTTACCCACTACACCACAGCGCCTGCCCCATATTTACCTTTTCAATATTTTTTGTTATCTTTTATACCTTTTCTGGTCTATGAACCAATATTTTCACCTCTTTTGTCTGATCTCATAACAGAATGTCATACACATAGTTGGTGCTCTAGAAGTACTTAACTATGTGATTTTAATGAATGGTGTGACAACTCTGAACTAAATAGCAATGTGCCTCATCATCATATGAACAAGCATAAGGGCTTCTGCTAGTTTTCTGGAAGGATTCATGATATCACTGCGATTTCATGCTAGGTGTATTTGGTGAAAATTTTTTCAACTGATTACATTCTTATCCATCACTGTCATACTTATCATTTATGTGTATGTGTATGGTGAAAGCACTTAAGATCTACCACTGTCTAGGTGATTTTTAAATGTACAACATATTGACATAAAACTATGGCCACTATGCTATTTATTAACTCTCCAGAACTTGTTCCTCCTGTAAGTAAAAGTTTCTATTCTATGACCAAAATCTCTTCATGTCCTTTTTTTTAAGATTTATTTATTTACTTGAAAGAATTACAGAGAGTCAGAGGCAGAGAGAGAGAGAGAGAGAAAGAGAGAAAGGTCCTCCATCCACTTGTTCATTCCTCAAATGGTCCCAACGGCCAGAGCTGTGCCTATCTGAAGCCAGGAGCCAGGAGCTTCTTCTAGGTCTCCCATGTGGGTGCAGGGACCCAAGAACTTGGGCCATCCTCTACAGCTTTCCCAGGCCATAGCAGAGAGCTGGATGGGAAGTGGAACAGCCGGGACTTGAACCAGCACCAATATGAGATGTCAGCACTGAAGGCAGCACCTTTACCTGCTATGCCACAGCGTTAGTCCCTCCCCTTCCTTATGTTAAATTTAAACTAATACTAAATAGATATTTTGCCCATGATATGAATGTGTTTTTTCAAAAATATTGACAATCTATTACTACTGTTGATGAAAAGATTCATACATATTTTATGTAATCTCCCACCCTAATTTTTTTTCTTGGTGACTTTTTTAATTACTAAAAATAGGCAGGTAATGCATTCAAAGGCCTTATGATATTTTGTTCGATACCATGGGCCACTGAGAAAGCTACAAGGCAAAACAATAAAAGTAAGTGATATAGCCTATCTTCTTTTTGAAAGCTTTTATTTAATAAATATAAACTTCATAGGTACAGCTTTTGGATTATAGCAGCCCCCCCCCCATATCCACCCTCAACCCCTCACTCCTGTTTCACCTCTTACTCCTTCTCCCATTCCATTATTCATTAAGATTCATTTTAAATTTTCTTAATCTCAGTGTCTTGTTATTGAAAAACCAAAGTTTTGTATGGGGGTGGGGCAGAAGGATTGATCAGTCCATTTAGACCAGAGCATTTCTTGTGATTTGAAGGATATGTCTCTGGGCACCTCATGTGCTCTCTCAGCCAGGTGATGGCTTTGGAATTCCCATAAACAATTACTTATTTTGCAAATAGTTATTTTTGTATTGTCCTTCCAAACATATTCATATTTTATTTTTTGCTTTTTATTAGATGAAAATGGTCATAGCAGGGATGCCTATTTTTTTCTTGTGTAAAGTAGAGTGCATCTGGATCAAAACTTTTCAAACTACTGATGGCATGAACGAGCAGAAAAATTTGTGTTGGTGGAGCTAAGAGTTTGGTTACACAGAAGGAGATTGATTTTATTATATAACTTGAATAGCTTAAGGATGATGAAATCTAATTTTCTATTGGCAAAAATGCAGAGGAGAAAACTGTATCAAGACCTGTGGAGTATAAATATTATAAAGAGTCTCATCAAGTCATAATTTTAAACATATAAGTTGAAAATGAATGTAGTTATCAATATATATGTATGATAAAACAATATACTAATAATATATGTAAATGTGTTTGTATCTGTTCTCACATGTAACCATGTGTGTGTGGATTTTCAGAAAGGTTCATGGATAATGCATATTATTAAAACAATACACAAGAGTTCCCAAATTTTTCATACTGAAATGAGCTTATCTTAGTCTACTTTGCATGTACATTTTAGAATACCTTTTCTATGTGCAGATATTTCCCTAGCTTTATACATTGTGATAAAACTTAGATGAGTGAAGACCCAAAACACTGATTATAACTTTTGTCTAGATAGTGACTTGTTTTTTTTTTTTTTTTGACAGGCAGAGTTAGACAGTGAGAGAGAGACAGAGAGAAAGGTCTTCCTTCTGTTGGTTCACCCCCCAAATGGCCGCCACGGCCAGTGCACTGTGCTGATCCGAAGCCAGGAGCCAGGTGCTTCCTCCTGGTCTCCCATGCGGGTGCAGGGCCCAAGCACTTGGGCCATCCTCCACTGCCTTCCCAGGCCACAGTAGAGAGCTGGACTGGAAGAGGAGCAACTGGGACTAGAACCCAGAGTGCCAGCACCGCAGGTGGAGGATTAGCCTAGTGAGCCATGGCACCATCCAATAGTGACTTCTAAATACCTTTCTCTACTAAAAGTGACTGCAGCTTTGTGTAATAACATCTGACTCAGGGAAATGGATGGAAAATTTAAAAAATGAGTCTGACTTGCATCATTTTTCCATAATGAGTCCTTACATAATTATGAGAACATGTGGAAAGGAGACAGATGTAGCTTGAAGGGTGTCCTACTATTTGAGCCAAGGGTAATAACAGTTTCAAAGTAAGTAATGATGGTAAAAAAAAGTCTATTGAATAAAATACCAAGTCATGTGTCCATATAGATATAAATAAATAAGTAATTTGAAGTTTCATGAAGAACTAGATATTTAATTTCAAAGTATAAGCCATATGATTCCTATGAATTAAAATTGTGGAAAGCATGAATTCATTGGCATCATAAACTTGGTTAGAGTAAGCATCACCAACAGGGAAAATTGAAGCCATACATTGTTTGATGTATGCCCACAACATCACTTTGAGATTTTCATGCCAAAGATGTATAATGAAATTTAATTATGAGACAATATACAAAAACAATATAAAGTTAATGGACATTCTCAAAAAATTGGCTTTTAGATCTCTTAAATATCAAGGTGACAGATGTCATGAAAAGACTGTGGAATTTTCTAGACATAGGAGATTTAGGTGACATAAATAGTCAACTCATGATTTTGAACTGATTCTGTTTGCTGCTAAAAGTATTATTTATACATCTGGATAAAATCATGTAGGGTCTGCTGATTCAATGATAATAATGTCCTGATGTTAGTGTTTATATTTTGCTATATAGGAAACTATTTACATTTATAAGAAATCCAGTATTTAGGGTATTTTGACATCATGTTTTTGGTAATTTATCTCAATGTTTCAGAAAACTTAAAGATTCCATATTATACTTCTAAGTATTACAAGTTTATGGTTACTTCATAAAAGAAATTATGATGAAAACCAGATAATTTATTTATAGTCTATAATGTATCTTTACTTTTGTCAAATCCAGTAAAAATATTATGCAGTGTCAACTCTGCTAAAAAAGCTTACTTTTATTTTTGTACTTATCAAAATCAGTCAGAAGTAGTGATAACCTCAGAGTTGTACCAGTATTTGGATCATGCTTTGAGGAATACTAATCTAGATTACAAATTGTCTTTTGGGATAAAATATGTACTCATTATTCTGTGAAAGTAACCGTTGAGTGTCATAAATGTGTGTAAAATCATACAAATATCTGTGAGCTTGCATGAGCATTGACTAAAGGCTATCAAAGTGAGATACTTGTATATTGCTGCATGTTTCTATTCATGAAATACTGAAGTGGGCATATGCATTAGTTATACATGACAATCAGGATCTTGTGAAGAACAAGATGCCATATTCTAAAGTGTTTAACTGAAAAGAACTTCTGTGTAGTATTACTTCCTGAGATTTAGGTGTGGTTAAGGCCTGAGATTAACAATAATACAGTCCTCATTATTCCTAGGACTAGGATGTCAGAGGTACATAATACATTTTCAGAACCTGGTGCGACCTGACCTCTTGGAAGAATAACTGTTCAACAAACATGGCGCCCCAGAGAAATGCAGTGAGGATTGCATAGGAGTCTTGGTCGTCTCAATTTCTTCTTTCTTCTATCATCTCTATGGATACTACTTCCTACTAACTGAATTCAACTGGAAGTCAAATGGCCAGGGAGCCTTGGTGACTCAGTCCGTGGAGGTTAGCATCCTGTAGGACAGTGCTGAAGGGATTTAAAAAAGAGGTCTAAGATGAACAAGTGGAAACTAACCTACATAATGTTTAAAGAAATTTTTACAAACTCAGTTGCCTGTACTCATTTTAAAGTTTCCTAACTGTTGAGTCATGAGATTTGTGTGTGATTTATTATTTATGAGTTTCTCTTTAAGCTCGGCAATTAGATTGGGAGTTCACACACAGAATGTGTCCATATGAATTCTGCCCACTTATTCTGTTTCCTTCGAGTGTTTGGAAGGTTCCCTGAAGATGATCCCACTGGCGGTAGACAGGGAGTTGAATCAGCAGTAGAGGTAGGAAGACAAATTAGGAGGTCATTACTATATTTCATTATCAAAAAGTGGAGCTCCTTGCTAAAGGATATAAAAATTCAGTTAGTAAAAATACATTCAAGGACTCTGTTATCCAACGTGGTCACTATGGGTAATGACACTATGGGTAAATGTATGTATACTTTGATAGTAGCTGAGAATTGATTTTAATTGTTCTCACCACAAAGATAAATGTATAATACATGTGTCAGCTTGATTTAGGCATTCTAAAATGTACACATATTTCAAAACTTAATGTTAGATGCTATCAATAAATATAATTTTATTATTTGTCAATTAAAAGTAGAAATACTGAAAAATAATATAAACTAGAATAAAAAATGATTGATATCTTAATCCAGGTTGAGGATGGAGAGATGGTGAAGATTCTAAAATGTATTTTCTATGCACAGTTTGTCAGATATGTGGACTGGTTTATTTGTTGCAAAAGAAAGGGGAAAAAAGAATATGTTTAAGGTCACTTCCAGATTTGGTGTTTGATATACTGTATAGCACCATTTTTCTGTATAGATAATACAAGACTGGGCTATGTTCGCCTAGACAAGCAGTAATGAGAGATTCAGCCTCAAACCTGGGAAATGCGAGGTGCCATAGAGACACATCTAGATGTAGGTATTTGTTAGAAAATCTGATGTCCATTTCTGGAGCACTGCACACAGGATTCATCGGCATTTATGGACAGAAGACTTCTTTGTTATTGTTATTAGCATGCTGCATCTATTAAACAAGTATGACATGCCAATATCTTACTATAATCAGAGAGGTTCAGTAACTAGTGCCTTAGGAGAAGATGAGTTGTCCAAGTGCAGGGAGATTGAATAGGCAGATCATTTCCCTAGGACAAAAGAAGCATCTGTATGTAGAAAGGGAAAGAAGACTTGGATTTCTTTTCTAATTTGCCAAATGCTATTCATGTTCACTATCCTAAGTGACTCCATCTTTTTCTAGCTGCTTCCCCGTTGGTCAATAATTAGAAGTTGAAGGTAAATAAATATGACCTCAAGATCATAGTATCAGAAAGCTCATTGGAAAAGTATCATTCAGGGTTAGCACCAGAAAAAATATTTGTGCTTCTTGTAGAGCAGTTCTGAGACTGATTTAATTGATCTTAAATTGATTACTTTTCTATCTTTGCTCTGAGCTTTAGGAATTCAGAGAAGTCAGATACATAGCATCTGTACAGGGTAGTAAAGTATAAACTTAATCTGCATTCTGCTGCTGGCAATGTCTTATTTTCTACTCTTTTACCCCCAGTGTTACTCTTTTACTCTTATCTACTAACTCTCTTGCATAAATATCTATGTGAAAATTAAATATTAAATGAGGTAGAATGTTTTAAATGAATAAAAATAAAATTATGTAATTATATTTTAGAGACCAATTTTCTTCAGTCTCAAGCAGCTTAGGATCATAAAGTTGACCCATTTCAAATTTCAATTTGTAGTGTTTATCAAGTCAGACTGACATGTTAAATTAAACACAAATGAGTAATGTATAAGTGTCAGTGTGAAGAGACTCAACATAATGTTTACTGGATTAGTGGTCTAATGATATTGCTACAGAAATATTGAACTCATTATGTTTAATCAGTACAAGTATAGTCCCTGAAATTAATTTAGCATCCATTGTTTTAAGCAACATTTGAAAATTGTGTAGGATACCATATGCTTATGCCGAAAAGAATTGCTTTCAACCAGACTTTGATTCTAAATTTTTAGCTAAGTCTTATAAATAATAATATAAATGTTAAAACATATAGAAATAGGGGTGGGCATTTAGTCTTACAGTTAAGATGCCCATATCCCATGTGAGAGTACTTGGGTACCACATCGGGCTCAGCGTCTTGACTCCAGCTTCCTGCTAATGCAGGCTGTGGGAGGCGGCCATGATGGTTCCTGCCACACACCGTGAAGACCTGAATTGAGCTGTTAGCTCCAACTTTGCCCTGGCACAGTTATGTCTGCTGTGAGCGTTTGCAGAGTGAATCAGTAGATATGAGCTCTCTCCATATATATATATGTCTTTCTCCATCATTTTTCCTGGCTCCTGGCTTTGGATCAGCTCAGCTCTGGCCATTGCAGCCACTTGGGAAGTGAACCAGCGGATGGGAAACTTATCTCTCTCTCTCTCTCTCTCTCTCTCTCTCTGTCTGTCTCTGTCTCTGTCTCTCTGTGCCTTTCAAATAAATAAATGAGTATTAAAAATTAAAAAGTTAAAAAATAAGCAGTAGTGTTTTCTACCAGTTCCATTCAGAAGAGAATCATTTTGATCATTTCTTGTGTAAATGTCCATAAATCTTGAGTGCTTATGCAAACATAATATATAGATGAGTGCATGTGTTTTCACTTATTTACATTTTATATGTGCCTCTTCCTATATGATCAAATGGATCCATATGAATCTTTTTGGAAAGCATATGATATTCCAACATAATAATCAGCCAGTGGGAAACAGAAGTTATGGTGGAGAGTGGGTGCAGTTCACAGGGCCCATATCTGAAATGATGAAATCTCAGAGACCCACATGTAATGCTAATCAATAAAACAATATGATAGCAAAGAGTCTTCTTGGTATTTGTGTGTTTGTGTGTGTGTGTGTGTGTGTGTGTGTGGTTTCTTTTTAGCAGCTTTAAAGATGATAAATATTTTTGTTAGGAAATTTAACAAATCTATCACCTATTATTGTCACGTATTCTTTATGTATTTCAGAAATAGGCTAAATAAATAATTGTAGCATGAACAGATAAGTAGTTTATTGTCCACTGTTGAGTTATATTGCTAGTCTCTGTGCTAATTATGCATGCATGGGTTATTTTTTTTGAATCTTCACCACTGTAACCCTATAAAGTATGGTTATCTCCATTTCACAGATATAGAAACTGACATCTAGGAAAGCCATGTCCTTTGCTCAAGAGAATAATTTGCTGGTTTTTCATCCAACCAAGAACTCGTGTCCTCCAGAATCAGTGACTGTATCCACATGCACTACACATCATCACCTCTCAGATGATGACTTTACATACCCAAGGTTGCCTGCAGACTAAATACAATGAGTAAGAGATAAGGTATATGAAGCTTCAGGAGATTATTAGGATTTGATCAGCCAAGGCACTTTGTTGTACACAGAATAACAGTGGTGTAGGCCTATGTGAACATAGTACATGATACTCAGGAAGCATATTGTGTGTTCTGTAGACAACCACAAAGTTTGGATGATGTCTAGAAAATATTTGGGTCTTTTAAGTTAGGTGAACTTGAAGAGACAATTATGCATGCATCTTTGGAGTTTATAAGTTTTTGAAGAATTTTATACCAGTTCAATAAGTTAATGGGATCAACCATGGTGTCTTGTGCAGGAAAATTGAATAAAGGAAATCGTATTTTAGGTACTGAATCTCATACTAAGTAGGGTAGGTCACAACTGAAAGACTGTTGTGCAGGGCAGTGAATGAGTCAATTAGGAAAGTGTTGAATTTTTCAATGTTGAGAAAAAGATAGTCTAGTGTATTTAGATTGGAAATGAAAGGGGTACTGGAGAGGCGTCTTAGAAAATTTTGAGAATTTAGACTTTTTGAAGTGAATTGTTTGTCTATGGCCATACCAGCCTATACGTGCCCGATCTTGTCTGAAGCGACTTTTCACCTGTTTTTGTGCTTCTGTTTCCATCTCCTCATAGCTGAACCCTGTGAGGGTTGAGTGCCCTCTTCATGTGTACCTGTGGTGCCCATTTAAGCTTCTGTCAGAGCTCCTGCTCCTTTCTCTGAAGGCAAACATCCTGTGTTGACCTATGTATTCTAGTGATTAACATTCTATTTAAAAAAGGGTATGCACAAAATTTAAAATCGGAAATCAATAGTGGTAATAGCAATTATACCTGTAGTTTATGTTTGTTTCTAAATCAAGAGTTCTGATCATGAATTCTTGTACTTATCCATTCCCCCAGCTACTGCCAGAATTGCATTTGCTTCCTAACTTTTCCTTTTGGACTTCTGTTACCTCTAAGTCACTACATCTGATCCTGTCACTTAAGGTTTAAACCCTTCTCTACTCACCATACTAACTTTCCCCATGCAAAATCCTACAAGTTCTTGTGTGATCTGTGCAGTAGCTTTTAGCTATTCTTACTTCTAGATCTTGATGGCTTTCTTTCAGTTCTTTGAAAAAAATAAGCTTGTGCTATTCCAGTTATCTAGTGCTGTGAAACAACTTTCTCCAAAACTTAGTTAAAAATAGCATTTATTTTGTTCCAAATTTGTAATTTGGGCAAAACTCAGCAAGGGCAGCAGCTTGTTTCTCTTAGTACTGTTCAATGGCTGCAGCTGGACTCTTTTGAAGCCTGCCATTCACTTGTCTGGCAGTCGCTGCTGCTGGCTGACAGTCTGGGAATTTGACAAGACTGCCCATGGGAGCACTCACCTGTGACTCTGTATATGGCCTGCGCTTCCACACGTTAGAGTCAGTAGTTCCCCAAGGTGAGTCTCCAAAAGAGACCGATAGGGGGAAGCTTTATTACCTTTCCTATTCTGACTTCAGGGTTGTATAGCATCACTTCCACCACATCTGTTCATCAAAAAAGAAATGCTGAGGGGAGAGCACCTGGCATAGCAGTCAGGATGCCAGTTTAGGTGTCTGTGTCTCACATCGGAGTATTTATGTTTGATTCCTGGCTGCAGCTCCTAATTGCAGCTTCCTGCTAAGGTACACTCTGGAAGGCAGAGCATGTGATGACTTAAGTAATTAGGCTCATGTGGGAGACCTGGATTGAGTTCCCTGTTTTCGGCTTTGGACTGGCCTAATCCTGGCCATTGTGGATGTTTCTTGTCTTGGTAAATTCATGCTGCTGTTATCAAGTACCACAGAAAGGGTACTTATACATGGTAGAAATTTATTTCTTGCCTCCTAGAGGCTGGGGGTCTCAGCCATTGTTCCCAGCAGTGTTGAGTTTTGATGAAGGTCCTCTTCCAGGTTGCAGACTTCTGTCTTCTTGGTAAATGCAAACATGGCAGCAAGAAATCTAGAGAGCCTATGAATTTACTTTTATTAGCACATGAATATTACTTTTCACAGTTTCACCCGCATGAACCAGTTACCTCCCAAAGGCCCAACCACCTTATACCATCACATTGCGAGTTGGGATATCAAACATATGAACGTTCGAGAGAGACAAGCAAATAGTCCCTAGCATTTTTAACAGATCAATGGATGAACAAAATGTTCAACATATACATACAATGGGATGTTATTCAGTATTAAAAATGACACATGTGTAGCAGACATATGGACTGGCATTTTGAGGCACTGGTTAAGAGACCTGCATTCCATTTGGAGTCCTGGCTCTGCACTGATTCCAGCTTGCTGGTGATGTATATCCCGGGAGGCACAGGTAATGGCATAAATATTGGGTCCCTATCACCCATATGGGAGACCTAAATCAAGCTCCCAGCTCCCAGTTTTGACCCAGCCTGATCTCAGCCAATGCAGACATTTGGGGAGTGAACCAACAGACAGGAGATTTCTCTCTCTCTCTTTCAAAGATTTATTTATTTGAAAGAGTTACAGAGAGAGGGGGAGAGAGAGAGATAAAGTATTCTATCTACTGGTTCTCTCCTCAAATGACCAAAACAGCAGGAGCTGGGCCTATCTGAAGCCAGGAGCTTCTTCTGTGTCTCCCACCTGGGTGCAGGGTGCATGGACTTGAGCCACTCTTCGCTGCCTTCCCGGGTACATTAGCAAGGAGCTGATTCAGAAGTAGAACAGCCAGGAATGGAATCAGTGTCTACGTGGGATGCCAGCATTGCAGAATTTCCCTCCCTCCCTTCCTCCTCCTCTCCCTCTCTTCTTCCTCCTCTCCCCTCCCCCTCTCCCTCCCCCCCTCTTTCTACCTCTCCCTGCCTCTGCCTCTGCCTCTCCCTCTCCCTCTCTCTCTCTCTCTCTCCCTCTCTGTCTATCCCTCTCCCTCTCTATCCTCTCCCTGTCCCTTTCCCTCTCCCCGGTCCCATTACCTTTCCCTCTCCCTCTCCCCTTTTCCCTCTCCCTCTCTATCCTCTCCCTGTCCCTTTCCCTCTCCCCGGTCCCATTACCTTTCCCTCTCCCTCTCCCCTTTTCCCTCTCCCTCTCTCCCTCCTTCTCTCCCCCTTTCCTCTTTCCCCTACCCTGCTTCTCAAATAAATTAATGTTAAATGCTACATGCTATACTCTACAGCATGGGCAAACTTTGAACATGTTATCCTGAGTTAAGCCATCACAAAGGGGCAAATATTTTATGATCCATATTACATGAAGTACCAATAGTAGTCAAATGCATAGGGACAGAGTTGAATGGGTGTTGATAGAAGCTGGGAGAAGAGATAATGGGAAGTTATTATAGAATGTAGAGTTTCTGATTGGAATGTTGAAAATTATCTGGAGATGAATGGTGCTTCTGATTGTACTTCAGTGTGAATGAGCTTCGTGCTAGCAAATTTTGCATTTGAAAATTGGTAAAATGATAACATTTAGGTTATATGTGTTTTACTGTGGTTTTTAAAAGGGAACATTCATTAGTTGGGCAAAGAGAGTGGTGGTAAATATGAAAGCAGAGAAATTGTCTGGAAAGTGTTGGATTTCCTCCTGGGAAATGATTGTGTGCTGAACCAAGGATGGTAGCAGGAATAAGATTTTCCACTTCAGATAAAAATTGGAGCTAAGATACGATCAGAGATTGGATATGCAGGAAGAGGAAACAGTGCACTAAGTTTGGCTCCTGTATTTCTTGTCTAAACCACAGTATGATGGCAGTCTCTGGATATTTTGGGTAAAGTCAGGATTCAATTGGTGTTTCATAAATACATACGTGTTATTTAGGGCTTAATTTTAAAAGACAGTCAAGGAGAGCAAAGTATAGTCAGCAGGCATTGTGGAGCCTAATATAAGAAAGTACTGTGGAAGATTAATAAATGTGCAGAAAGGATGTCTGTGGCAAAGAGGTTTCAGTGGTTTCTTAAAGCGTGACACTGAAAAGGCTATGAATGGGATATTCAAGATAGAGTTAGGAATATTAATTGGTTTGGACAACTTGGACTATGCAAGTCTGTTTTGCATTTGCAATTTACAGAAGCCCTTGGAAGTAGGAGTTACATCCGGAACATACGCAACCACAGCTCACTGCTATTTGTGGTGTTTTGTTTGCATAGAACCTGAACATACTCAGCTATTGTAGGTATTTTCTTAGACACTCTGCCTTCTCATTTTGATATGTAAACAGGGTCCTAAGAGTCCCCAGCATCCCACTGAACTAGGAACCAGAGGCAATTTAGGCAGACTGAGCCGAGCCTGGGTGTCAGTCACATCTCCACGAGGATACTTCAAAAGTCTGTGGAAAGTGGAATAGTAACGCTGAAGGGATACATAAAATTAGAAATCCTTGCATATTTTCCATAATAAGGATTTTTCATGTTTTTGAAAGTCCCTGATATTTGAAGAGTGAGCCCTCCTCCTATTGATGTTGCTTAGCAAAGTTACTTGGAATTTCTGGGATTTTATCCTATCATTTATAAAACAGAGATTATACTACTCAGTTTAAAGATAATACTCATAAAGTGCCTTGTACATGGTGAACAGTAAAGGCAGTTTCTCTTCTTATAAAGACCTAGTGGGGTAAGTACTGCTATTTCAGTGTGTCTGAAGAATAAGCTCCATGTGGGGCCATCGCTGAGGTTTAACGGGGTAAGCCTCTGCCTGCAGCGCCGGCATCCCATGTGCTCGCTGGTTTGTGTCCTAGGCACTCCTCTTCTGGTCCAGGTCTCTGCTTATGGCCTGGGGCAGCAGTGGAAGATCACTCAGTGTTTGGGCCCCTGCACCCACGTGGGAAATCCAGAGGAAGCTCCTGTCTCCTGGCTTTGGATTGGCTCAGCTCCAACCCTGGGGCCATTTGGGAAGTGAACCAGCGGATGGAAGATCTTTCTCTCTGTCTCTCCTTCTCTCTTTCTATAAATCTACCTCTAAAATAAATAGATAAAATCTTCCGGTGCCGTGACACATTAGGCTAATCCTCCGCCTGTGGCGCTGGCACCCCAGGTTCTAGTCCAGGCTGGGGGGCTGGGTTCTGTCCCGGTTGCTCCTCTTCCAGTCCAGCTCTCTGCTGTGGCCCGAGAGTGCAGTGGAGGATGGCCCAAGTCCTTGGGCCCTGCACCCACATGGGAGACCAGGAGGAAGCACCTGGCTCCTGGCTTCGGATCGGTGCAGTGTGCAGCCCATAGCGGCCATATAGGGGATAAACCAATGGAAGGAAGACTTTCCTCTCTGTCTCTGTCTCTCTCACTGTCTAACTCCGGCTGTCAAAAAAAATAATAAATAAATAGATAAAATCTTTAAAAAACGAAAGGGAACAAAGAATAAACACAGATGTTGATACACTGAAGAGAATTTAAGGAAGTGCCTTCATTTTTAAAAAGAGAATATTATCTTTGTATCAACTATATGATATCTGCACTTTTGTTTTCACAATTAATTGGAATGTACCCTATTTATTTACAAATATTGTGATGGGGCAGGCACTATGGCGCAGTGGGTTAAAGCCCTGGCCTGAGCCAACGACATCCCATATGTGTGCTGGTTCTAGTTCCGGCTGCTCCACTTCCGATCTAGCTCTCTGCTGTGGCCTGGGAAAGCAGTAGAAGATGGCCCAAATCCTTGGGCCACTGCACGCACATGGGAGACCTGGAGGAAGCTCCTGGCTCCTGGCTTCAAATCAGCTCTGCTCTGGCCGTTGTGCCCATCTAGGGAGTGGACCAGCAGATGGAAGACCTCTCTCTGTCTCTACTTCTCTCTGTAACTCTGTCTTTCAAATAAATAAAATAAATCTTTTAAAAAAGTATTGTGATCTATTGCTATATATTGACAGCTGTGTTTTGTTCTTTTAGGACATGTTTTGTTACTTTATCTCTCTCTCTCTCTCTCTCTCTCTCTCTCTCTCTCTCTGTGTGTGTGTGTATGTGTGTGTGTGTGTCTTATCATGCATCTTTAAATATCTAAAGACACTCAGGAAAAACCAGTAAAGACATAGAAGACAGTGCATCATAGCATCTGTAACATCCAGCACCATGACCTGTACATGATGGAATCCCAAATAAGGTGCTGCTGATTGTTTTGTTTTGCTTTGCTTTGCTTTGCATCACTGGAGTCTAGCCATGACTTTTTTAAAAAAAAAAAAATTAAAGATTTATTTATGTATTTGAAAGGCAGAGTTACAGTGAGGCAGGGAAAGAGAGAGAGAGAGAGAGAGAGAGAGAGAAGAGAGAGGTCTTCTATCCTCTAGTTCACTCCCCAGATGGACTCAATGGCCAGAACTGAGCCGATCCAAAGCCAGGAGCCAAGAGCTTCTTCTGGGTTTCCCATGTGGGTGCAGGGGCCCAAGGACTTGGGCCATCTTCTACTGCATTCCCAAGCCATAGCAGAGAGCTGGATTGGAAGTAGAGCAGGCAGACTCAAACCAGCGCCCATATGGATGGCAGCATTATGTTGGTGGCTTTACCCACTGTGCGACAGTGCTGGCTCCTAACCATGACATATTGAGGGGGCTTTGCTTTCATAGTTGCTCAGTATAAAGTGCGATTCACTTTTAATCCAAGTTGAAAATTCCCCCATCCTTTGCAACCTCAATGTTTAGTTCATATTATAAATAAGAGGGTTTCGTGTTAATATGGTCATATTTGTCATCACAACTTTTACTAATAACCCAGCTATTTTCCTATCTCCACATGAATGTTGCTTCTTGATAAAATTTTAGTGGAGTAGTTTTTCATCCTGTCACCATTTTGTTTCCATTTTAAGAGGGCACTTAGTAGATGGTAAAATTCTAAAGGAATGGAATTCTATGTGTGCGATTTCATATACCAGTTCATTCACAGTGGGGACAGGATGTTGATTTATAGCCCATTTTGTTTTTGAATGAAGGAAAGACTATTTATGCCTCGTTAACTTATACTATGAATTTTCAATTTGATCAATTCTGAAGAACTACTCACATGTCAGTTTAATTTTTTGGTTAATAGGTAGTTATAATTCATATTTATAGCCTCTTTTCTCACTAGAACACTAGACTCTAGATCCTACAATATTTTATAGCCAGTTAATTTATAGCATTTCAGGGGAAAATATTCTTAAGGTTTTGCTGGCTTTTCTGATAATACTAGAAGATAGGATGGTAATTGCATTTTAGTTGTTCGTTTTAGAAGATAAGAGAAATTAACAAATCTGTGTAAATGTCTCATACTGAAAGCTGGAAATTAATTTTATTGCATTGAGATATATATATTGAAAATGCATTATTTCAGTTGTATTTCATCAAGAAAGTGAGTTATAGCAGAATGTATATTACCTAGCATAGCTTTAAATATTTTATTAGTATGTTAAAATTTGATGTGTAGTAGAGAATTTAAAAATCATTTCTCATAATAATAAGAGTATATTCTGTAAAGGAAATGGTTGGTAATAAGTAAATATTATAAAATATATTTATCATTTTTACCTTTTTCATCCCACACTGAATTACAAGCCTTGGGTCATGTTGAATATAAGCGGCATGGCATTTGGCATGTCACATATTAGCTGGAAAAGAATGATACCTGCCGTAAACCTGAAACAACTGGCTCAGTCACAAATAGCCCTTGTTGATTGACCAAGTAATCTTTTGGATCAAATAAAATTCCAAGCCAATCATTCCTTATATTTACCTCCCATCATAATTTTTAATCATTGCCTCCCACCCATAATAATTCAGTAGTTTCATCACTTAACCACATAGCCTTTTATTTTTAAAAGATTTATATATTTATTATTTAAAGATTTATTTATGTATTTGAAAGAGAGAGAAGCAGCGATGCATAAAGAGAGGTCAGAGAGAGAGAGAGAGAGAGAGAGATCTTCCATCTACTGGTTCACTCCCCAAATGGTCACAAAGGCCAGGGCGGGCTCATCTGAAGCCAGCAGCTTCTTCTGCATCTCTGATCTAAGTACAGGAGCCATCTTCCACTGCTTTCCAGGTGCATTAGCAGGGAGCTGTATCAGAAATGGAGCTTGAACCAGCACTCATGCGATGCTGGCACTGCAGAAGGCAGCTTAACCTGCTATGTGATGGGACGGGCCCCTGCTTATTTATTTTAAAGACTGTGTGTGTATATGTGTGTGTGTTTATGTGTGTGCAAAGGTGTAAAGGCAGGTAGGGACATCTTCCATGTACTAGTTCACTCCATAAATAACTGAAATAGCTGGGACAGCACAAGGCTGAAGCCAGGAGTTAGGAACTGTACCCGTATCTCCCACATGGTTCACAGGAAGTCAAATACTGCTGCTTCCCAGGTACATCAACAGGAAGCTTGATTGGAAGTAGAGTAGCCAGGTCTCAGAACTGGCACGGAGATTGGGAAGTAGGGGTCTGAAGCAGTGATTTCACCTGCTGTGGCACAACACCAATACCTACCTCTCATTTATTTTTTTCTTCCTTCCCCTCCATCCCTCCATCCTTCCCACCTCTCCCTCCTTCCTGCCTTTGATTTTCTGATCACCTTCAATATTCAGGGTCGTTGTTTCAAGGTAATCTTTATATATTATATCCCATCACTACAGATATTTAAAAATTTTTGCATTTTTGATTTACTTGAATAAATGAATAACTAACTTTACATTAAAACAATATCTAGGTTCAAAGACTGGAGAAAATTTTATTTCTTTAGGTTGTTCGAATAGCCTGAAGGAATAAATAACAATATGTATTCTGAAAATGAACTGCTATTCTAAAATTTAATTGCTAAGATTTATTGTTAGTCATGAGAACTACAAAGATATCCTTTGTTTGGAAAATCATCTTTAGGAGACTGCTTAATTGATGTGTATAACAACTGATTCACTTAATATAGGTTTTCACAATATAAGTACATCAAGTATTGGTAACAAAAATACTCTTTAGTGGATTTTGATGAAATTTTATGTGCCTGCTATTCCCTGTTGCACTAGAATCTAATAGAGGCATCATCTATTGACATAGCATTTAATGTTTAAAATTTACCTTTTATTGCTTGATATGTCTTCTTGCTCTGCAGAGAATAAGAGTCTTCTGGTTGTTCCTACAATTGAATAATCACAAGATACAGAAAATTGGTTTTGTTAGCAAGATGGTTGAGTGAGTTAGGAACAGAGGGGACATCATTAAAAGATTTTGTTGCTCCACTTGAGTTTCTGTGCTTGCTTGATCTAATGATAATGAAATGAGGATCCCAGATACTAAAATAAATTAACTTTTGCCTTGGAGAAATTTGTATCTCTCTTAATACTTTATATTTCTTATCTGTACTTGTCAATACAAGGAGCATAATGTAAGAAAAACAAAGGGAACCCAACAAAAATCACTTGGTTAAAAGTTTCACACACTCCTTATTTGTTTTGGGACTTAAGGGATTTTTAAGCACCAAAAGATTCTATGGCATGTGTTGTTTGTCCTTCTTCACAACTTTGAATATTTAAACCTAACCCATATTTTCACTCTTGTCCCATACCAAGGACAAATCTTAACTATAGTGAGCATAATTTTAAGAACTCAGTGCTATTAACTGTAAGAGGATAATAAGGCTTAATGAGCAAAAATTTTGCTGGGGACTTAACATATTCTCACTAATCCTCATATTTACTTTACAAATTATTTGTGATTTCTGCTAAATGAACAAATGAAGAAATCATTCCTTATTATCCATGAAATGCTTTTGAGAACATTGAAAAGACACTCAGGTATAATCTTGAGAAACAAATTTAATGTTTTCAATCATTCAAAGCAGGCAGGGTTTAAAAACAATATTGAAAACAAGGGTATATTTAAGGCAACAACATATGAGAATGGTTGCCTATGATATAGTCTGTGACATACATGATATATAGGCATATATATATATATATACACAAACATATCTACACACATATATATTTTAAATGTGTTTTTATTAACCATGAAAAACATACAAAGACTACAACAAAATTGTTAATCTTTGATAGAAGAATAGGAAGTGGAAAGTATACCTTTAAATGTTTATTTGGAAGGGTAAGGCATAAATTGAATATGTGCTTTCTAAAACAGACTATTTTATAACCATGTACTTAATATATATTTTATAAGTCTTCAATTTGTATATAAATCATAGGGTTTATTACTAATGATTTTCTCTTGTTAGTAGAATATCGTTATTAGGTACCAAGACATACTTTCAAATATTACCATTAAGGATTTAGTAGTTTTTACATAGGACATATTTGCAGTTTAGTAGAAAATATTGTGTTGTTTCCTGGCTGATAAATCATGTCATTGATTTGTCAGCCAGGAAGCAAACTTTGACCATCAAATGTTAGGCTTCACAGCTTTCCCGTTATGTCACAATTAAAAAAGAATAATCCACTGAGCAATCATTTAGAAAAACAGGCTTTCAGGACACAGAGCACATTGTAAAAGAGAATGTGAGGAAAAATCATGTTGTTTATTATTTGAAATAGTTGTTTAAGACTGAAGCATAAATATTTGTTTTCTGGAATATGGCATTTTTTTCATTACGTACTTAACATTTTTACGTTTTTATAGCCCTACTTGTTTATTAAGAATAGAGTTTATTATTAATGTTTTTATCTTTGCTGTCCTTGTAAACATAATTGATGGTAGCTTAGCACCCATGAGTAACCTAGCAACAAGTCAGCTCTCTAACAAGTAAGAAAAGAATGCAAGCAAAGTGTTATGGAAAAATTGTTCAGATTAAGAATGTTAGTGCATGTATATGATTAAAAATCAAAATGGAACTTTCTAATATTTGAGGAATTTCATGACAATAGATATTGAATTTCATATTAAATAATATCATGGCATCCATTCATAAAAATAAAGAAATCTATTTCAAAATACACAACTGTTAACTAGGTAAAATAATATCTGTTTTCCCTGGCAGCCTGTTCATTACAGATTAGATGAGAAGAGTGTCTTTGGCATGCTTTTGTTAGGTGGTAGATGAGGTTACTCAATTGAATTACACCAACACACCTTCCTGACAGTGATACATTGCTCATCTCTTAAATAGTTCCAGAAGTAATAATCTTTTCTGCAGGAGTTTGTTTTTATAGTACTGTACTTTGTGTGTGGGGGGAGGGATCAATTTTTGGAAAGGTCCTAAAAGATTTCACTTCTTGCTTTACATTGTAATCTTTTGACATATTTATTATTGATTTCTTTTGGTGAAATTTAGCTTTTCTATTTGCTGTTTATTTTTATTGGGAAAATAACCGTCTTGCAGTGAAAAGCTACACTTTCATAGCATCACCATTTATGTGATGAATGGAGCCGGATGGGGAGGGAAACCACACACGGTGGTGTTAACCTTTCCCTGAACAGCATGGCTTCTGTTTCACTCCAGGAGCAGAATTACCTGGTCCTTATCAATTTGACAAGTAGTTCACTGTGCCTCATGAAATCGTGGAGCCCTAGGGAAGTTTGTGGTAGAGGACAGTAGGATATGCCCTGAGCTTTCTATTACTTTTAGAATCTACCTCGAAATGACTCTCAGTTGTTGCTCCAGTCATGATTAAGGTGTGAACTCCACTCTTCTATTTTTTTCCCTCACTGTCCTCCCAGATACCTCTTCACCAAGGATGGGGGGAGTGAAATCATGAGACCCCTAAAGAGAGGGCTAAAAATACTTGATCCAAGAGTCAAATTTCATCCCTAGGTGAAAAGTGATGGCTAACATGATTTGGATTAACGTGAATCACATTTAATACATGAAGAAAGAAGTTTCTTTGCATGAAAATGTTACCTATCCTTGGAGATAACATGCTACAATTGGATAGATTGGTTGCATCATTTCATTTTGGGAACTTTATACCCAAAATGTAAGATAGAACAGCATGGTTTTTCTGTAAAGATGCTATTCATCACAGCTGTGGTAACTGCTCAACTGTTCAGGAAAACAGACTTTCAGATGTATCAGTTGCACAGTAATTTCTCCTTACAGCCCTGATGTCTTGATGGAGTCTGTCTTTCTTTTGTGGAAGTCAAGTTCCTGGAGGACAGGGCTGAACTTACTTGAATTTTCAAAGTACTAGTTTATATTAAAAAGTGCACTTTGATTAACTTTTGGTCCAACTAGCTGTGTGATATTTTTATCAACTATTTGCTATTGTACACTGCACACTATCAGCTTTCAAGAAATAATTATTGCTTTTCACTTAGCATTTGTAGTTATGTTTGAAAGAGCCATAATGACCCATCAAGTTATCTAAAAACAACGTGACCTACACAATACAGTTACAAACAGATCAAGTACTAATGGATGTTTGCCCTAGAAGATGCAATAAATGTTACATATATATTGTAGACATGAATTAGTTTTGCAGACAATTACTGTTAAACTGCAAAATTGTTCTAAAAGGAATGGTACTTGTTATTGCAGGTTTGGCTACAAAAGTACGGCTACCTTCCACCGACTGACCCCAGAATGTCGGTTCTGCGTTCTGCAGAGACCATGCAGTCTGCCCTAGCTGCCATGCAGCAGTTCTATGGCATTAACATGACAGGAAAAGTGGACAGAAACACAATCGAGTAAGTACTGGCATCTGCACTCCTTCCTTTTAGACTTGCACCAAACTAAGTAGTTGAAAAACTACATGAACTCTTTCAACCATAAATGGTATAATTTGTCTCCTGTGTTCTTTTTTGGAATTCCCCCTATTTTCACTTCACTCTTATGAAATTTCATGACACATGTAAGACTTGAAGTCGAGTTTACTCACTTCATTTTTGCTACATTTAAAAAAAAATCCATGTTGATTGACAGAATGACAATGAGTGATGGAACTGGTTTGTGCAGCTGGCAAGACAATATTGTGCATGTCTCTTCTCAAATATATGTTAGGTGGTATCACATTCGTACCTTGAAATTGGTCATAATGGAATTATTTACCCCATGAAATTTGGAAAGGAATACAAATGTGGAGCAACACAAAAGTTTTGGGTGGCAGGAGCAGTATCAGGGAACTGGTTAACAGTTCACTAAATCCCCATTGGTGATACATCTCTACATGGCTTAAATCAAGAAAGTTTTCACTCAAGTCTTTACTTTCAATTTCTTGTGAATGAAATCCTTGTTCTTACTCTCTAATAATATTTATTTTATTGATTTATCCATCAATCGTTTCTTTATTTATTCAACCAGTAACTCCTGGGTATTATGTCTCTGATTGAAGGGTATACTTGCACTGACTGTGAAGACACAATCTCTTTGTGAAAGCACATTTGTTCTTTGCACAGCTACATACAGTCACAAATTATTTTGCCAGAAGCACACAGTAAATTCTCTAATATTATAATACAGCATTATTATTTCTGGACCCCCAAAGAAGAAATGATTAATATTTTCAATAGATGGAAAACATCATATGTGTCTTTAGAATCCTTGATACGCACAAAGTGACTATGTTTCCATTTTTGTTTTGCTTTGTTTTGTTTTTTTGGTTTGATCATCATTTAACAACCCTGTGTAATACAGAAGGCAAAGACATATTTCTCTCTCTGTTTTATCAAACAAAGGGATTGAATGTCAAAGGCTAAGTGAAGTCCAGAACCCAGGTCTTTTGATGTGGAGTATAGAGCATTCCCTGTGTTGTACCTCAAGAAACACATATTTATCTCTCTCTTTAATCCTTAAATACTAAAATATCTGTATTCAGACAAACTTAATTAATTCTGACATCTAAAAGTAATTTAATATGTACTTTTTGAATTTTAGTTTGCCTTCTAATGCTTGCAGAATGATGCTAACCATGGCATTTCTATTTCATCAAGACAGGAATGTACATAAAAAGACTTTAAGATGAAACTTCAAAGCAATTTGAAAAAAAGTATGCATTACCTCTCCTAGCACTTTTAAGAGATATAAAAATATGAATTTTTTGTACAAATATGAATACATCTTGGAAAATAAAATCAAGAATAAACATAACATTCTGGGGCAGGATTGTGGCATAGTGGGTAAATCTGCCGCCATCGACACCTACATACCCTATTAACGCAGGTTTGAATCCAGGCTGCTTCAGCTCTCTGCTAATGGCCTGGGAAAAGCAGACGAAGCATTTGGGCCTCTGCTACCCACGTGGGCGATCCATATAACACTCATGCCTCCTGGCTTTGACCTTGCCTAGCACTGGCCATTGTCGCCATCTAGGTAGTGAATCAACATATGGAAGAGATCTCGCTCTCTTTTTTCTCACCCTTCCTGTCTCCCTCTTTAATTGTCTCTCTGCTCTCCGTAACTCTGAATTCCAAATAAAGAGCTAAGCATTTAAAAAATAGAACTAAATATTTAAAAAATAAATATATTCTGTAACATGTAGAAGCTTACTATCAATATTGGAATTGGAATTTTGACATTTTATACCCATTAACCTGTAATCATTGATATTCTTGCTTAAGAATGTATCAAATTTCATTTTCAGTCATCATATACCTCTTATATGCAGTTTTAAATTTAACAGTAAAACCTCCAGCAAGTCCTGTATTCTGCTGGTATAGTACAGAGTTCCAGGTAAATTGTCCTCTTCACCTCAACCTTTTCTGTGGTTAGTTCCCCAATGGAGAACTGTAAGCTTCTAAATCATATTCTTTAAAATTATGGCACAATTTGTTAAAATAAAAATAAGTTGAGGACTTAGAAACAAAATTTCCTTAAATGGTTTGAATATCTAATTTGACTATTGTCACAATAATGGAAAAGTTCTTGATTCTTATTTACTAGAGACCACACAAGTAGAAGTCACAGAAGATGGTCAAAGACCAACTTTGAGAGCTTCAATAGATTCTGTAGGAAGAAGAAGTGGGGTATCATAGCTTTTATTTTCTAAAATAGCTAGGTAAAGATGTTTTTAGGAGATAATGGAATAGGAATGGGTGCACACTTTGTTGTTGTCTGAAACGAGAATGTAAAACATGTGCAGATGTAGATGAGCACATACTTCTCCTATGGACACAGACTAGCTCAGCTTCCAGACTAGGAAAGATGAAGGTCTGTGTCAGTGCAAAGGAGTTAAATTAGAATATCTATGACACAGCATTAAAGAAAAAGATTGGCTATCTATAGGCGACCCTTCATGTAAAACCAAAGGAATTTTGTTGCTTGTTATCTGGTTGTTTTGTTTCGGTGTGTGTGTGTGTGTGTTTTAAAAATAAACCTTTTTCTAATTTAGCATTTTTTTTATTTGGGGGCAGTTGTTTGTTTCTTTAGTTTGTTTCTGAGTCTGTAATACATCTTTCCCTTTAAACAGCATTACGCTTGGCAGTTGCTTCAATGGGAAACCCCAAAAGCCTTGTTAAAAGCTCCTCCTTTACCTGTCCTAACCCCTCATGCCTTCTCTGTTTCCTATATCTTTTTGGAGACTTCACTTTCATTGTCCCTCACCAGAGAAACCCCACGGCCTCATTTGCCCCCTGCCTGTTTTCTCCACCAGCGATGTATCTCCACAATAAGTTGTTACTGCTTGGGTTAATCCAATCAAATAATGTACTGTTTGGGAAAGTATAATCCCTGTTTTCAATCTAGTAAAGCGCTCATCTGTGCTTTTGTGATCTGAAATGAATATGTAGGAACAACTGATGCTGAAATTGGATTCTATTATTTTACTTGATCAGATTATAAGCTATTAATCTTATAGGAATGTTATTACATAAAATATGGACTAGAGTTATATACCTAAATTTATCCCTTGATATTAAAATAATGCCTTATCCATTTTCAAATTCTAACTAATTTTAGAATCCTATCAAGATAAGTTATTTTTAAATTAAAAAATTGTATCCTCTTTTGAGAAACACACATGTGATACATTTATTCTATAACTCTTGAATAATGAAAAATAATGATGACAGCTATGCTAAGGCTTATATTAGGCTGAATAAATTAACCATTTTCAAGCAACAAATTTAGGTATTACTGTAGGTGGCATGTTTTATTGCTCTTATGTTAATTAGCAATGATATTGGAAAGATAGTAATAAATACTTCTAACCCTTCCCCAATGAGTTCATTATTTTATGTTGTAATGCTTCTTCTAATTTATGGATTGTTTAGCTAATTTAGTAAGCAAATTCACTTAAACTGCTTAATGAGTGGAGAAACCTTTATTGTGTATAAAATGATATATTTATCAAGGAGAGCAAAAAGAAGACAATAATGAAATTTAGTTTGATATGCTTTCATAATGTTGATAATTTTTCATTTCCATTTTTTGTTAATGTTGTATGTAGACACAGTGGTAAGCACTGAAGCATACCTGATGAGATGTTATTTATTTTTTAAAATTATTTTTGTAATAAAGATTTATTTGTTTGGAATTCAGAGCAATGGAAGGAAATAGAGTGAGGAGGGGGAGAGATTGATCACTCCTCCATCCAATGCTTCATTTCCCAGATGGCTGTAGTGGCCAGGGCTGAGCTAGAACAAAGCCAGGAGCTTCTTCCAGGTCTCCCACATGGATGCAGGGACCCAAACACTTGGGCATCTTCTGCTGCTTTACCAGGTGCATCAGCAGGGAGCTGGATCAAAAGTGGATCAACTGGGACAAGAACCAGCCCTCACCTGGGATGCGGCATTGCAGATGGTGGCTTTTCTCTCTCTGCCACTATGCTAGCCCCTTCAATTATTCTTTTTTTTATAGAGATTTTTTTTGGACAGGCAGAGTTAGACAGTGAGAGAGAGAGAGAAAGGTCTTCCTTCCGTTGGGTCACCCCCCAAATGGCCACTAAGGCCGGCACGCTGTGCCGATCCGAAGCCAGGAGCCAGGTGCTTCTCCTGGTCTCCCATGTGGGTGCAGGGACCAAGCACTTGGGCCATCCTCCACTTGCACTCCCGGGCCACAGCAGAGAGCTAGAATGGAAGATGAGAAACCGGGACATAATCCGGTGCCCCAACCGGGACTAGAACCCGGAGTGCCGGCACTGCAGGCGGAGGATTAGCCTAGTGAGCCACGGCGCCAGCCCAATTATTCTTAGAAAGACAGAGAAACACAGAGAGATAGAGATCTCCCATCAGGTGGTTCACTCCCCAAATACCCAGAATAGCCAGAGCTGAAGTCAAGAGCCAGGAACCCAATTCAAGTTTCCCACAAGGGTGACTTGGAACAAAACACTTGAGGCATCATCTGCTGCCTTGCAGAGTGCAAATTAGCAGGAAGACAATCAGAAGCAGAGCTGGGACTCCAACCCAGTACTTCAATATTGGATGCAGGCATCCAAAGCCATTTCTTAACCACTATTCCAAATACACACCCTAAGATATTATTTCTTAAAGTGGCAAATCTTTTATTTGGAGCTCCCTCCCTATACCTACATACTGAATATTATATTTATTACTATATAATAAATAATATAAATATACATTATTAAATAGGGACAGTATATGTGTATATTGGATATTCTGAGTAATTCTGCTCATTTTTTTCAAACCATACCAAGAAATCTAACTTACTCAAATTGAGTGAATAGCTTTTTTCAAAGAATTATTAGAAATTGCACTTACGTTTGAACTCCTGATTTGATAATTGAACTGTTTATTTAGAGATATTAAGAACTCTAACATTTTTGGCTTGTCAATGTGTAACCTTTTTCTTCTTTTATCTACATTGTTAAGTTAATACTTCATCTTCTTTTTCAGTTTGGAAGTCAAAGATATATTTATTGGTAATTAAAAATCTGTTTCTTAATTTCTAAATATTCCAGAAGTAGTCAGTGTACATTATGCGCTAGGTCAGTCTTCATTTTGGTAGCTACAGAGGTAATTGATAACTAAATTAGCAGGGGCTTTAGATTCCGATTGGAAAAAGTGAAAGATGAAAGCATTAATGAAAGCTGACACGACCTGAACTTTTGTTTACATCAAAGATCATGATGGCTTACTGCATGTCTTCTCTGTGGTCAGGTGTTTAAATACTGTCCTGCTGCAGTTTCAGCCTTGAGAATAACATGCATGTCTAGGCAGGCAGTCAATGAGTTGACAGAAAAAAAGAAACTCAACAGTGTGAGCTGTCAGTTATCAAGATTTTGAACTCTAAGTTAATGTACTGCTTAAAATCGCCTCATGACTACTTAACTTGACTCTGTGAAAACAAATCAGAATTTTAAGATAATAAAAATAAGCATATTAAGCTATTTCTAGAAGAATCTGTTAGAGCCAACTATAAGTATTGCTCATACCTCAAAACTTGGAAAAATCTGGAGGATGGAAACATGTTTAGTATATTGTGACAATGAATATTGTTTTTAGAGCACTAATCGGTGAAACATAGTACACTTGTCATCCCCCCTACTTTTGTCCCTCTTGATAAAGGTAGTTGTATGTACATAAGTCACCATACGGTCCAACACTCAATGCGAGGTGTAGCATTCCACCACGTATGGCTGCCCTCCTGAAGCACTATTGCAGGGGCACCAAGTACAAGGATTACAACCTGAAGGCTCTTCTTGGAGTCATGCAATGTGTGACCCTATGTTACTGGAATTAATGCCCTACTCTTTTGAAAGAAAACAAAATGTTTAACTGAAGTTAATGGACCCTCCTTCGTGTGTATATAAACATATACACAATACAGCAAAAGTGTTTAAAAGTTTCAGTCAACTTTATTTACATAAACAGGATAGTGAAGCTGATGATGTTTCTGTTACCTAAGTACTGATAAGATACCTGTTCCGAATAACATAAAATAATGCATGTTAAAAAATAGGTCACAGTGAACTGAAATATGCTGAAATTCATATTTGGCTACTGATGCAGCTTCTAATACTAGAACTACTTCTGCTACTATAACTGCTTCCCACTATATGTAAACTAACGATTATTATCAGTTTGTAGTAATAACAGTAATTATCTCCATAGTATTCTAATTCTCCATATGGATTCCCAGGTTGGGAATGCTAAATTCTGAAACCAGAATTTTTGCTCTCAGTTTTTACTTAGTTTATATGTATAAAATATACTCTTACTAAGTGTGTGTGTGTGTATATATATATATATATATTAAAATGAATTAATTTTTCTTAGGAAGTAAAAGTCATTGTTGCATTGTTGCATGAAGTTATTCTTATGTTTATAAAAGGAGAAGGCTGATTTATCTCCATATCAAGTAAACCAATTCATTTTTCACAAAATGAACATCTTCAGAGAGTTATCTCTATATTCAGTTCCATTTAAAAAAGTATGGGAATTAAATCCTTGGTGAAATAGACAAAAAATGGATTCTTTTCATTTCTACTTTTTGAAATCTATAGCACCACAAAGATTCTGCATTAGCTTTGTAATTATTAAAATAAAGGAGCTAATGAACAGTAAAGCCATTTTTTAAGCATGATAGAAAATCTACTCAAAATCATGAAAATATTCTCCTAAGATGCAAGAATAGAAAATAAGACAATGGACAACTGAAACTATATAGAAGAAAAGTTATATTACTCTAACAGTATAAGTGTTAAAATTAATAAATTAAAAGTAGCACTTCATTTTCAAACATAAATATGTTAAAATTTATTGATATGGTGCTAAAGCTCATATGCAGAAGTACTATTTTAGAATTTTATTTAGTTATTATTAAAGATTCAAAGCCAATGACTGTTTCTTGGAACGTAAAATAATGCTCCCCTATAAAGAAAAAAGTAGAGACATGCAAATGTTGTCTGAACAAAAAAATCCACCCCTGTGTAAGCTAGGAGAGAGTATTATATAACAAATTCATCCCCAAATTTAAGATGTAACAGATTATGGTAATTTTTGAATGTCAAAGGTAGAATACATTTTATGACAGAAATGTAATACTAATGATTTGCCAAAGGTTACATACCTTGTTAACAACAGATTCTAGTTAGAAGCATGAGAGTACCTCGGTGTTCAGTTAGTTCAAATGAATTAGAGGTGGTAATTATCTCACAGACCTAAACAGTACCCAGTGGTTTCTCATCATTCAAAAATATGCTGTATACGTAGATTCAAATTGCAAGACACCTGACATTTTCCCCTTTATAGGTTTGTTGTTTTCATCATGATCGTCACAGGTTAACCTCCTAGTTGATCTCCTTGGAGATAAATGATTAGAGTCATTTGTAAGTGATTAGAACATACTGTTTTTTGCAGTTGGATGAAGAAGCCTCGATGTGGTGTACCTGACCAGACAAGAGGTAGCTCCAAATTTAATGTTCGTCGGAAGCGATATGCATTAACAGGACAGAAGTGGCAGCATAAACATATCACTTACAGGTATGAGAACTAAAGTAAGCTATTGATGTTTTGACATTTTTTAGACACCTTCTATGTGTTGAATATAGGCTAACGTGCAAGGGTGTAATATTAATGAAATGGATTTAAAATGTCAATGTCAATATTCTGATGAATTCTGAGATGTATGTTCTAACAAATGTCTTTTGATAAACATTCATAATGTAAAAGGTAATCAGATGATGAAGCATAAAAATAACTCCAATGTAAATAAATATCATTAAGTCTATTGATTAACTTTTAGCATCAGTCTAAGAAGTTTATATTTTTAGGTAATTATTCAAGTGGATTATATTTTCTTATATTGTATTCAGTGATACTATCCTAAAATGATGACAATTGTTGCTATTGCAGTGTTCCTGTTTGTTAATTGAATCTCAGTATGAACAAAGTACAGCCCGGAGGATATAACATTATAAACAAAATGAAACCTGGACCCTTTCTTTCCCCATGGAATTTTCAGCCATGTACAAAAATTGAGGGGTCATATAAATGTGATGCGTGTTTTGAAAAGCAAGGAACAGGATGCTAGAGAAATTTAAACCCGGGTCATTCAGTCCATCCTAGGATACCAGCAGAGGTCACCTAAATGAAATGACCACTTAGCTAAGATCTGTAAGAAGAGAAATGAGCCGAGAAAGAGGTACTTGGGAGAGCTGGATGCCAAGAATTATTTTTTTTAATTTTGTTTCTTTATTTCTACCATGGATTTCATTAATATGATTCTAAGAGTTTTTATTGAATTGTATGAGAAGAAAATTTTATACTTAGTCTTTGTAAAAATAACTTTTTTAAGCTTAAAATTAAAATTTTTAAAATCAGTACATTGATTTTCCTTCTGTATAACTGAGTGGTACAGTAAGTACAATATAAACATGTTACTATTTTTTATTATATTTAGAGAAATAAGTACAAAATGTGACAACTTATTTAAAAGATCATTATTCATGAGGCCAATGCTGTGGTGTAGCAGGTGAATCCATTGCCTGCAGTGCCAGCATCCCATATGGGCGCCGGTTTGACCCTGCTGCTCTACTTCTGATCCAGCTCTCTGCTATGGCCTGGGAAAGCAGTAGAAGATGGCGCAGGTCCTTGGGGCCCTGCACCCACGTGGGAGACCTGGAGGAAGCTCTTGGCTCCTGGCTTTGGATGGGCGCAGCTCCGGCCATTATGGCCAATTGGGGAGTGAACCAGCAGATGGAAAAAACCTTTCTTTCTCTCTCTCTCTCTCTGCCTCTTCTTCTCTCTCTGTGTAACTCTACTTTTAAATAAATAAATAAATATTTTTTTAAAAAAGAGCATGATTCATGGAAAGATATCTGAAGTATGTCATTGCAAAATGCAGACAGAAGTTGGGTTAAGTGTTTTGGAATAAGGATGTTATGTGATGGCAAATTCATGATGAGTTAGCAGTATAGTTTGAGTCAGAAAAAATAAAATGACTAGATTATGTTGATAGAGAGTAAAACATACAAAGCAATGATGATGTCAATTTTTTCTCCTGAGTTTATTGGCTAAGACTGCACTCTTGTACATTTTCTTTTCTGGTGACCACATTTTTTTTTTTTTTTTCTGTTTCTTGGCCAACTAGTGGATTCCTCTTAAAAAGCAATAAAGTGCTGAGGGACTTTGAAGATAGTTTACTGAAGCTTCAACCCCAAATTCTGCCTAAGAATTCTCTATGTAATGAAAAGAATACTTATTGGGGACAATTTTTAGTTATTCTAAAACTTCAAAAGGCTTTCAGAGGGGTCTAATGTTTTGAACTACTAGAAAATTAAATTATCCATCCTGTGAATTGCCATCATTGAAATAATTGAAACCAACAATTTTACTGACTTGTTAGATAAATTAGACAACATTTGTGTAATAGTTGAAAAGCTGTTGAATAAGCTAATAAATTCTGAGTAAGCTCTATTTTTAAACTTTTTCACAACAATAATAGAAACATTGAGTAACATAATTTTTATTAAGTACATCTTTATTTTTCAAGTTTGGACTTTATGCAAAATATAATTAGAGGAGTCAGTGTCGTGGTGCAACAGGTTAAGCTATTTCTTGCCATGCCCGCATGCCAGATTAGAGTACCAACTTGAGTCCTGGCTGTTTCACTTCTGATCCAGCTACTTACTAAAACACTGAGAAAGCAGCAGCAGATGGGAGATCCAGATGGAACTCTTGGCTTCTGGCTTCAGCCTGGTCAAGTACTGGCTGTTTCAGCCATTTGGGGAGCAAACCAGCAGATAGAAGATTTCTCTCTCTCTCTCTCTCTCTCTCTCTAACTTTCAAATAAAATAAATTTGTATGCTGTTGACATTCGGATGCAAAGCTCCATTATTTCTCAACAGGAATGGTGTGCTGCCTTTTTCATTTAAATGTAATGAACAGTATTTACTGTCAAATGCTATGTAAATATATGTTCTAGAATTTTTGTTATTCTAGCATAGAATTTAAGACAATAGATTGTTACAGAATGTTTGATATGAAAACTAGTTTTGCCACCTAGAAGGTTTATTTTCTAAATTCCTAGAATTCTTCATTTGTAAGCTAGTACAAATACCCATCTCGCTGAATTACTCTGAGAATTAAATGAACCATTGTGAAGTGCTAGTCTGGCTTATAGTAAATGCTCAATTAATAACAATTATTAGTTGAGCATAGTTCCTGCCTGCCTGATATTTGTAATTATCTTGATGTAATTACAATTGTGTTAAAAAGAGAATTGGTGGGTTAATTGTCCCACTGGAATGTGTATATTGCAAGTTTTTCCATGCTGATAAATAGCCTCCAAAATAATAAAATAAGAAGTTTTGAGTCCTAAATATATAATGATATGCATTGGAGATGCTATTTAACCATCACTCCATAATTGTAAATTGTATATCTTCCTATCTTCTTTTTTGATTCTATTGCAGTAAATATTAAACTGAACATTATGTCTTCCCTTTTGTATTAAAGCATGTGCTTAGTTTACTTAATGGATATAAGATTATTAAACCCGCCGGCGCCGTGGCTCAACAGGCTAATCCTCCACCTTGCGGCGCCGGCACACCGGGTTCTAGTCCCGGTCGGGGCACCGATTCTGTCCCGGTTGCCCCTCTTCCAGGCCAGCCCTCTGCTGTGGCCCAGGAGTGCAGTGGAGGATGGCCCAGGTGCTTGGGCCCTGCACCCCATGGGGAGACCAGGAAAAGCACCTGGCTCCTGGCTCCTGCCATCGGACGAGCGCGGTGCGCCGGCCGCAGCGCGCCATCCGAGGCGGCCATTGGAGGGTGAACCAACGGCAAAATGGAAGACCTTTCTCTCTGTCTCTCTCTCTCACTGTCCACTCTGCCTGTAAAAAAAAAAAAAAAAAAAAAGATTATTAAACCAAAATGTCTGAAATATAGCCATTGCTTTCACTTCCATGGTATAGGTTCATAGTACTACAATCTAAAAAATAAAAATATGAACTTCATTTATTTGTTGCTTAGAAAACAACAGAGAATAGCTGGAAAAGGTAAATATTGATTAATATTGAATAAATTGAAACTATATTTATAATAATTTTATTAATTTTGTATCAGCACAAAGTAAAGGTGATAATGTATGATTTATTTGAATTCATATTTTTAATCTTTATGCTGAATAATTATCCATAATCCATGGTATTACTAAAAAGATTAAGAAGAAATAGGAAATCATAAATGATAATTATTTGATAATTTCTTTGAAATTTAAGAAATAACTATTCACCCACTGATTTTGTGTTCATACATAAAGAAGAGCAGAAAGACCTTAATAGGAATTGATGTACACTGATGGACACAGACACAAGGGTGTACCTCTAAAAGTAATAATATTCAAAAAGAAATTTGAAATTTTTATTCAAATCAAAAGTGCTACACCTGTTTGATCATTTAGCAGTTCTGTTTACCTATTGTCCAGGAGACAACATGACTGATTGATCTAGATACCTTCCTGTTAGCCATTCTGCACAGATCTTCTCATTGATAGCCTTGGTGGGTGAATATTATACTTCTGAGAATTAAATGGTCCCAATATAGTGAACTCTAGCTATAGAGATGGGAGAAATGAATGTACTGCCAACCAATTTAATGTGACTATTTTTCCTAACATTTAAGTAAACTCAATAAATGAAAATCTGTAATAATAAGGCACATTGCATATAACAAAACCATACTGATTATTACCACCTCTAACTTTTAGCATAAAGAACGTCACTCCGAAAGTAGGAGACCCTGAGACCCGGAAAGCTATTCGCCGTGCCTTTGATGTGTGGCAGAATGTAACTCCACTGACATTCGAAGAAGTTCCCTACAGTGAATTAGAAAATGGCAAACGCGATGTGGATATCACCATCATTTTCGCATCTGGTTTTCATGGAGACAGTTCTCCCTTTGATGGGGAGGGAGGATTTTTGGCACATGCTTATTTCCCTGGGCCAGGAATTGGAGGAGATACTCATTTTGACTCAGATGAGCCATGGACATTAGGAAATCCTAATCATGATGGTAAGTGAATATTTTAAAATGTAAAACATTGTATTTTTATTTTTAGGATGCTCAAGTAATTTATTTGTAAAATTACTCATTTACAAATTTAAGGTATCAATTCTATGCTTACCGTAAAAATTATAAAGCAATATTTACATTTTTTATAATGGCTTATGAAAGTAATTTCATTTGATAATAGTTGCACATGTGTCCTGGTGATTAAACAGAAGAACTTTATACTATATAAGGACTCTAAAGCAGTTTTATTTTCTATAAAATGTCATTTCTTAAAAAATTTCATACTTAGTTATCTGAGTGATGAGCTATGCAATAGTGAATTCTGCTATTTTTCTATACTTTATATCTGCATTTCCACTACAAATTTAATGTGATTAATATTTGAAGTATGGCTTCCACCATATCTTTTCTGTGTTGTTCTCTGTTCCATTTTCACCTTTCTAATCTAAAATTTTTCCCTTTCTCTTTTTTTATAATCTCATCTCTATGCCCATTATGCCATTTTTCTTTATTATAATAAAGATTTATAGTGTTTTTTGAAATGTTACAAACTTTTATAATTTAAAAATCAATCAATACAGGAAAATATAAAGAAAAATTATAACAAATAATTACAAAGACCAAACACAAATGTACTAATTGTTAATATTTTATAACACTAATTCCAGGGATCACTTATGCATATAGAGAAAGGAGTGACAGAAAGAGGAAAATCAGTTTGTCAAGATAATTTTGTAACAATTGAATTTTAAATAAAATTAATTTGATTCAATTATACTTGAAAGGGATTTAATAGAAAGAAAGGAAATCTGATTAGAACTGTGTTCGTTGTTTAATTTCATCTAAACATGTCTTCAGAATGAATAAAAAACTTTAAGAAGCTCTTTTTAACTCATGTTTCAATTTAATTCAATTTAAGTTGGCTGTCTGCTATGAAGTTTCCCATCGTTTTCAATCTAGCACGCTGAGTAATAGTCAAAAATTGTAGACTCTGAAACCAGACTGCAACATGCAAATCCTTTATCTACTAATCAATAGTTGTATGAAGCTGCGCCTCTTTTCTCATCAACATTATGACAAGGACAGCATATACCTTAAAAGTGCTTTGTGAGGATTAAATGAGTCCTTGGAATACTTAAAGAAAACTAGGGAGCCCTCTATAGTGTTAGAAATTATTTACGCCAGCGCCGTGGCTCACATGGCTAATCTTCCCCCTGTGGCGCTGGCATCCCATATGGGCACTGGGTTCTAATCCCAGTTGCTCCTCTTCCAGTCCAGCTCTCTGCTGTGGCCGGGGAGGGCAGTGGAGGATGGCCCAGGTGCTTGGGCCCCTGTACCCACATGGGAGACCAGGAGGAAGCACCTGGCTCCTGGCTTCAGATTGGCACAGCGCACCAGCCATAGCAGCCATCTGGAAAGTGAACCATTGGAAGGAAGACCTTTCTCTCTCTCTCTCTCTTTCTCTCTCACTATCTGTAACTCTGCCTAATAAATAAAAAAAAATTATTATTTTCTCTTCTTCACAATGATTCTTGTTGCTATTTTTAAAACTATTTTGGTTATTTATATTGCATAATTCTCTGTCATCCATTTCATTGGTCTCTCAAACTGATATAACTACATGATCTATTATCTTTGTATAATATCTTTATTTTTATCAAAAGCCAATTTCTTTGAACTTTATTCCAGTATATCCTTCAGTTTGCTTATATTTATAATTATTCTGATATGAAAGGGTAATATAGAGATTATAAATTCAATAATTAAATCAATAGTTAAATGGAATAAGAAGCATGTGTTTCTTCCTAGATAACAAAGAATAATTCAAATATATATTTAAAATCTCAGAGAATTATAAGCTCCTAGAGTTACACGATTCCTAAGCAACCATATTCAAAATTCTTGTAATCAAGGCTTAAATGTTTTTATTCTTTAGCATTGTATAATATTCTTCTTCTACAAGCATGCAATGCTTTAATGGCAGCTAATCAGCTAATAAAATTCCTAATCCCTGCTAGATAGTATAATCATGAAAATAAACTTTTTTAGTACATTAGAAAAAAATTTAAAGATTTATTTATTTGAAAGGTAGATTTACAGAGAGGCAAAGGCAGAGAGAGAGAGAGATCGAGATAGAGAGAGAGAGAGATCTTCCATCTGCTGGTTCATTCCCCAGATGGCTTTAATGGCTGAATATGGGCCAATGGAGCCAGGAGCTTCTTCCGGGTCTCCCATATAGGTGGAGGAGACCAAGTACTTGGAGCATCTTCTACTGCTTTGCCAAGCCATAGCAGAGAGCTGGATTGTAAGTGGAGTAGCCGGGTCTTGAACTGGCACCCATATGGGATGCTGGCACTGTAGGTGGTGGCTTTATTTGCTACGCCAAAGCACAGGCCCCAGTGTATTAGAACTTGAATTTGGTGTATTAGGTGAAGCAACCTTGTGTTTTTCAGGATACCCAGTGTTCAGTAATGTTATAGATCAAATGAATTCATATTGTTACTGCTCTCATTCAGCACTGTGATGATGATTACATTAGCAGCATTATTCTGATATAGATATATGTACCATTAAGATAAAGTAAATGGCCGGCGCCGTGGCTCCAGGCTAATCCTCTGCCTTGCAGTGCCGGCACACGGGGTTCTAGTCCCGGTTGGGGTGCCGGACTCTGTCTCGGTTGCCCCTCTTCCAGGCCAGCTCTCTGCTGTGGCCCGGGAGTGCAGTGGAGGATGGCCCAAGTCCTTGGGCCCTGCACCCCATGGGAGACCAGGAGAAGCACCTGGCTCCTGCCATCGGATCAGTGCGGTGCGCAGGCCGTGGCGGTCATTGGAGGGTGAACCAATAGAAAAAGGAAGACCTTTCTCTTTGTCTCCCTCTCACTGTTCACTCTGCCCATCAAAAAAAAAAAAAAAAAGATAAAGTAAATGGGTTATTCATAGTTTACTATCCTCTATGCCTTTGTGTATAAAAATTAATTGTGCATATTATTAGAATTTTAGATTATGATTATATTTTAAGAACTGCTTTGAAGGTAGTCCAGATACGTCTGAGTTTTCCATATAGTAGAATGGAATGCAAAAGCTTGAAACAGATTCATGTACAAATGCTGGCTAACTGATCACTAACTCTGATGTCATGTTTTGACTAGGTAGTTTGAATTACAGGGCTGTTAACTTATAGGTGAGCATTTAGGTTCCCTTGAAATTTGTGTTACTTTGAATTTGTGGCCACATCCATTTAAAGTTATTAAATTCCTTCATGAATGAGATACTTACCAGTCTGCCCATGTTTTGTTTTAAATTATTGAAATTCTCAATAAAGAAAGTTTCACTAATCCCTTAGATGTAGGCTATGTTATTTGTTTGTTAGGCATCAACCAACCCTTCCGAAAAATTAAAAAAAAAATTAAAACCAATAGGAAGTTTTAATGACACAGGAAAGGAGAATGTTTACCCTGATTTCAATATGATCATATATTGAATATTTACATGTATTGCATGTTATTAAAGTTTTGCAAGGAAGGTATATGTGGAAAACTTCTGAAATACAACATGAACTAACACTGTACAATGAAAACAAGGCACTGTTAACAGTGCATTTATTAATACATTTTATTGTTTCTCAACTTGTAGAAATATAACTTTCTTTGTACATAGGCATGCAACAAATAAAACAATGTCTCTACCAGTCAAATAAGCATCTTTTGCCTCCTGTGTAAGCCTAAAGGAACGGACTCTGTAGAATAATCATGTTTCAGAATGAAGGGGATTAGGAAAATGTTAATTGACTGTTGGAGATGTAATTTCATAACTATTTACTGCTTAATTGAAATTCAAACTTTTAACCTGTCACACTTGGGCAGTTAGGGTCGTGTCAGACTGAAGTATTGATCATTTATCAAAAGAACAGCCTCTAGCTTTGCTAGATACGGGGAGAATTTAGGCATTTCTACATCCCATATCTCTACTATGTGTAAGACTATCTTTTTGTATCACAAACATGCATGGCACAATTCTGACATCTTCATTGATAATTTTTTTGTTTGTTTTCTTTAATCTAGTCCTGTAATGCCCCCGGCTCACTTACCTGAATCAGATTCTTTCTTCTCTCCTATTCACAGCTCTTGAGCAGCTAGCAAACAAAGCAGCTTGGTTATTTAGCAAAAATGCAAATAAAAGAGCTTCTTTGATAAGTACTCAGCTCATTCTCCACAGCATATTGCTCAGCTAATGAAGGCAGTTTGAATTCTGTCTACCTCAAAAGAGATAAACAGTGTCTTCGGCTGCCAGAAACCATTAATTCATTGTTATCTACTTTCCTATCAATTTGCTTATAGTCATGATACCTTTTTGAGTTAAAGACCATTAAGTAAATTACACAATAAATTTGTTAGAATACAAAAGCACATTATCACGCATATACATACCTACATACTAATGTTTAAATATTCCATTTTTGCAAGAGTTTTTAGTTTCATAGAGTGAAAAGCAAAACATGTGCATAGTGATTTGAAGGAGAAAATATTTATCATGTTAAGGCACTTTTAAAAACATACATTGCCTGAATTTGAGTTTGAAAATTTAATTCTACCATAATGTTAAGGTTCATGTTGAGCAATGTTAGCATATTGTTTCCTTCACCATGGTATAAAGTTTAAGCTGCACCATCTATGTAAACACAAAATGTATCACAAATATTTAGCTGGACAATTCTCTACTGTGGTAATGCAATTTCAAATTAATCACTTCCAAGCAAAAGCAGATTACCTGTTTAAATAATATGTAAACGTAAGACAAGAGTAGGTGTTGTGGTGATGCAGGTTAAGCTTCTATGGGACTCTTACATCCCATATCAGATACACATCTGGGATTCACGCAGTGATGCATTCTGGGAGGCAGCAGATGATAGCTCAAGTACTTTAATCCCTGCCACCCACATGAAAGACTTGGATGGAGTTCCTGGCTCCTCAGTTTGACTTGGCCCAGTTCTGGGACTGAATCACTAAATAAAACGTTTCTCTCTCCCTCTCCCTTCCTCCCTCCCTCTCCCTCTCCATCTCTCTCTCTCCCTCTCTCTCCCTCCCTCCTTCCCTCTCTCTCCCTTTCCTCTCTCTGGCCTTCTCCCTCTCTACTCATTTACCTTTTAAATAAATAAATGGAATTAAAAATTACTTATGACAAAAGGAAACCCAGAGACATATCTTGTTTTACCACATAGTAGTAACTTTAAAAAAAGAATGCATTGTAATAGCTCTATTTATGTACAGGAAGATCGTTACCTAGGAAAAGAAGGTAACCAGTAGGATGATCAACCCTGTGGCAGCAGGCTATCAAAAAACAAGAAAAATGGTGACAAAGTCATTGGAAACACCAAAACTCATAACTCTAATGCACCCTTAAATGAGAAATGATGAAATTCTGTTTAATAAGAATTCCTGTTTAGGGATATTTTAAGGTCCTTGACTACTCAGTCATGTTACATCCTTCTCTTATCTTCAAAAACCATAGGACAGATGGGTCTAAACAATTCTGCATCTAGCCCATTCATTCCTGTGTCCATCTAATTCAAGTTAAGTAAGTCATGCTGTGATGGTAGTAGGTGGATATGACTCCAGCTTCTCATAAGAGACACTACCATTGTGCGCTAGTGCAGAGAGACTCTGCCCAGAAAGAAACCTGGAATGGAGGCAGCCTTCTGACATCACCTAGCATTCTCTGCTCATTTTGCAGCTGCTGCTACTAGTTCCATAATATTTCTCAGTAGCCTAAGGAATTTGTGCTTTGAACTATATGCGAAAAACGGGTAGATGTCAACTGGAAATCTGTGCTGATGCCTGCCAGTCAGCAGGGCAGTCCATGGGAGCATTGTCTAGACCCATCTGTCCTATGGTTTTTGAAGATAAGAGAAGGATGTAGTATGACTGAGTAGTCAAGGACCTTAAAATATCCCTAAGCAGGAATTCTTATGGAGATTATAAATATGTGAACTACACATAGTTCTAAATTTATCACATTTTACCAAAACATAAGTGCCTTATCTCTCTGAGTAATTTGGATTCCCCCAACTGAGCAGGTTTCCTATTTGTTTTAAGAACCACTTTCCTGGGGCAGATGTTGAGGCATATCAGGTCAAACTGCTTCTTGGGATGCCTACATCCTATGACTCCTCCACTGATGATCCAGCTTCCTGCTCATGTGCCTGGGGAGGCAATGGAAGATTCCCCAAGTGTTTGGGCCTCTGCCAACCGTGCAACCATGTATCCTGGCTTCGTCCTGGCCCAACTGTAGCTATTGCAGGTTTCTGAGGAGCGAACTAGCAAATAGAAAATCAATCAATCTCTCTCTCTCTCTCTCTCTCTCTCTCTCAATACATAAATAAACCTTTAAAAAATTTTGTTTCTTTTATGGAATGAAGTTAATTTTACTCAGTTTTTTTCATTTTAATAGTCTAGTGACTTGAATTTGATAGTCTTTATTTTTTTCCAAAATCTTTCAGCTGCGTAGCTTCATGTGGTTACTATGCAATATCTACTTGGTTATTTATTTTAGATCTTTATGTGCAATCAGAGCATGGAAGTTGTATTGGTGTAGTCACATTGGCAAAAATAATTCATAATGTCAATATCAATGAAGTATATAGATGGATCATGAATATTAGATAATATCATATGGAGTTTTCAGTGTGAAACAAGTGAAACAAGACAGAACGAGAAATTCCCTTAGCTTCATACAGTGGAATATTCATCATCACTCCTGTGTTGGGCCAGAGAGGTTTTGTCCACATACTCTTTCAGAGTCCTACACCAATGGAGTTCAGCCATGATTTCCAAAAGTGACTTGCATGTCAATGTCTAGCCATCCATCCAGTAGGAAAACTAAGATAGATTGGCTCATAGAAGAGTTTCCTTTGCCAAACCAACAAGGATACACATAACATTTCTGCCCAAAATCCACTAACTAGAATGTTATCCTATAGCTCCACTTAATTACAAGGAAGAATGGAAAAAGGCAAAGGGTTCAATGAGGAGATAGTCAATGTCTGCTGCCCCAATATGTTGGGAAAAACAGTCAGATGAGATTTTAGGTATGCTTCTAATTTGTGGGTGAGTTACAAAATCATAATTTACCTTCATATGGATTTTTCTTGTTAACCATTACTTACTTTATGTTACATCTCTTTCCATCATCAGTGTAGAAAATGTTCTTCTAATTCATCTTTATCCTTAACTCTAGAGAATCATCAACAAGACAAATGAAATAGAAATCGCAAATTTAGTCAATTTTAATAATGTAGACAAAGAAGGCCAGTGCCGCGACACAGTAGGTTAATCTTCCATCTGCGGTGCCGGGATCCGATATGGGCGCTGGTTCTAGTCCTGGCTGCCTCTCTTCCAATCCAGCTCTCTGCTATGGCCTAGGAAAACAGTAGAAGATGGCCTAAGTCCTTGGGCCCCTGTACCCACATGGGAGACCAGGAAGAAGCACCTGGCTCCTGGCTTTGGATCGGCACAGCTCCAGCCATTGCAGCCATTTAGGGAATGAATCAACGGAAGGAAGACCTTTCTCTCTGTTTCTCCCTCTCACTGTCTGTAATGCTACCTCTCAAATAATAAATAAAATCTTTAAAAAAATTTAAAAAGTAAAATAAAAAATTAAAAATGTAGACAGTTTCCATTTTTTTAAAATCTATTGGTTCATATCAATATTTCATCAGTCATATTGCTTAAATTATTCAACCCAAAGCAGATTCTATTTTGGTTTTTGTGGGGATTTTGTTGCAGAATTATAACCACACCATTTCAATAAATTCCTTATAGTTTTTACCAAACAAAATTATGCACTAATTGTTCTCAGTTTTCACTTGTAACCTGTTCTTCAAATAAAATCAAATATTGCTGCAAATTGTTCTTCTGGAATCCATTAATTACATGTTAGGGAAACAACAGAGCAGAAGTTTTATAATCTACAGTGAGAATTATACTTTTTCTATTGATTTTATATAGAAAACAAGATTATAGGCCTAGAGGAAGATTCTACGTCTGTTAGTAAAAGCTGGTCTTAAGGCATGTGTCTTGAGCAATGAAAACTGACTTAAATCTAAAATTTCATCAGCCTGATATCTAAGTTTTAATGGAAAAGATTACCAACCAGCATGCCAGAAAAAAAGTAGAGAAACTGAGAGTTCATTCAAAAATCCTCACTACAGATTCTCATCAGTCTCATTCAAATATGAATAAAGAAGAAAAACAATTTTAAAAAGCCCAAATTTAATCATATATTTAGTATGTTCCAGACATCAAGCTAAATTTGTTTTATGATTTTCACCCATTTATTTCTCATACCCAATCTATCAAATATAGTGACATTACTTCCATTTTGCAAGGAAATTGAGGCACAGAATATTCATTAGTATTCACACCCTCAGGTAGTCATAACAAAATGATACCATGGAAAGGATATTAAAGAATTGGGGAAGACAAGGAAAGAGAATATCTTGATTACTAAGAGGAAAGTGTGTCTCTGAAAATATTTCATAAAGCAAAGTAGTAAGACAGTATTGGAAATAACTCAGAACAACCAATAAAAACTTTCTGTAGAACAGGAAAAGAAAACCTGTTATTATGATAAAAACCGAATCTGTCATGTGGAAGATAATCTCCATAAGTCATTTCCAGAAAAGCATGAAGAAATAAAATGATGTGAAAGCCACGGATGAAGGACAGATATAGATGACCTGGAAAATAGATCCAGCTTAGAACTTACAGATTCTCTCATAGAACAGAAAAGTGGCAAAATAAAATGACAGAAATTAGCAAGCACAGAATCAGAAAAGTGTTCTGATTGAAAATGAGACAGAAGTATATTTCAAAAGATGTCATTTAATTCATTTCAACATTAATAAAATCAAATATAGAAATACATACACTCTGTCTATAAGTGAAGAAAAACATCATACAAACAATCAGAAAATAAAATCTTCCCAAAGTACTAAAATCAGAGTATTCACTGTGTTTTAATTCTATGCAAATTGCTAAAAGACATTGGAAGGAAATGTACAAGGGAACTTTAAAAATGTGGATAATACCCACTATCTTATATCACAAGAAAGGATAAGGAGAATACCTCTTTGATTGCCCATGAGCAGTATCTTTCTTTTATCTTGATACCAGCTTGACAGCCATAGGTTGCTTTCGCCATTTCTTTCCAAACACACATGTTTTATTGATAAGTTAGGAGAAGCCAGTATTAAGATTTCATCCAAATGATAATTTACTTTTAGTGAATTTTCAAGCTGCTGTGTCTTTTCCTCTTTCTGTATTTTTAAATCTTCCCTATTGTAATATATAATACATTTCTTAATATCTTAATAAAGTCTGACTTACTAGACATACTTATAGTTCTCTTTTTAAAATTTTTGATGTGAAATAATTGCTTTCTGAGTTCTTGCAGACAGCAAGTCTTTCTAATCAAAATGTTATGAAATATATTTAGTAAGGTTATTAAAACCTTTGAATAATACAGGAAAAATATTACAAAGAACTTAGTTACATATCCAGCATTTCATACAAAAAAAGTTAATTCAACCAAATTCTCTTTATAGTGATAGTAGAAACCAGATTAATGTTATCTTCTCAGTTTCTATAATTAAATAAATTACAATTTTAATTTCAGACACATTTGGCTGCTATGGAACCTCTTAAATGTATCCATGAATTCTTTCATACTTGGCTGTCTCTTCAAAACATGGAGTCTAATTTCTCTCCCAATGAATATAGGCCATTCCTAATGACTCATTTATTTTTAATTTTTAAAATATCTATTTATTTGGAATGTAGAGAGAAGCTCTATCCACTAGTTCACCAAATACCTGAAAGAACTAAGATTGATTCTGGATCTCAGTCCAGGTCTGCCAGGTTGGGGGGGTGGGACTAAAGGACCTGAGTCATAGCCTACTGCTTCCCAGGATGTGCATTGCAGGAAGTCGTGTTGAAGGAAAAGGAGTGAGGACTGGAAAAAGCACCCCGATACAGAATGCGAGCATCAGAAGCAACCGCTTACATCTGCCAAAATTTCACCCCATGACTCACGTCTAATGAAGATAATGTAGTGGAAATGTATATGACTTCTGAGAGTAGCTCATAAAAAGCATATTACTTCCATCTGGAACTAGATTGGTGTTTTTCTCCCCCCACCCCTTCCTGTGCTCTCCCTCTTTCTGATTGCCGCTGTCTCATTTCTTCTCAATTCCTGCTCGACAGTTGCTTTAGTGTTCAGTCACCAAGTTTTAGAGAAATCAGATCCATATTAATAGACCCAAGGGGAAATGGATCTCTACCAATAGGCAGCACCAACTTTCAAGGTACATGTATGAGATGCTTTGGAAATGGAATATCCCATCGATGTTAAAGCTCTAGAAGAACACAAACACAGCCTTTATCAAATTGTAGCCATTGGAGAAGCTTCACAAGTGTCTTCCAAATTCCTTGAGACATTATAAAGCATTGTTGTCTGGACACACTATGTATTTGAAGATCAGTGATACAGTGTTAGATAATTAAGCAGCTCTATAACCAGCCAAAGGGCATTTAAGAAATTACCCAGAAAATTTAGGTTAGAAAATGGTTTGCAGTATTTTGAAAACTGAAAGCATATTGGAAATATATGCAAATTACTAGTTAAAATTTGATAGTCTTAAAATTTTTTGTTCATTAATTAATGGTTATATAAAATGGTATTTTTTAACTTTAATTTCTCTGTTTATGTAAGAAAATAGAAAAGATAATAGACAAATGGACATATTCTCTACTTTTCTAATATTTACTGGGAGGAAAGCCAATAAGTTTGTATACATAGAGGAGAAAAGCAGCCTAAATATATCAGTGTGCATATCTGCTTTTACTAAAGGTTTTTACTGGAGTTTCAAATGATAAATTAATGAATAGTAATGTGCAAGGTAGTTTAAATGGACATAAAATATGTAGAATATTTGGAAATAGCTGACAAGGAACTATGTAATAATTAGATAATCTGAGAATAAGTACTATGACCTAATATTTCATTGAAAGTACTTGAGTTTTTGAAAATCTTAAACCCATTCAAGAAGAAAAATGCTGAGATAAATTGTAAAAGTTCTGAGGAGAACTCAGAGAGATGATTGAGCATAAAATTGGAAGTTGTGCTTTCTATGAGAATATGTAGGACTTTATTTGCAGGAAAAAAAAGAATCCAAATGAGGCATACAGAATTTCAGAATCTAAATAATTGGCTGTAAGTTAAGATCTTATTATTTGGTAGCAAAATAACCTAGAGATCCAAAAAAAGTATTTTTAGGATCCAAGTTATTAGAAACTTTTTAATATACCTTTATTACTAACTGGCAAATTCAAAACAGTGGTCGAGTGTACTTTTATACTTAAAATATCTTTGCAGTGATGCAGAACTGAAAGCAAACCAATATTCCCATTGACAAAAATAAAAGGTAAAGTAACATGAATATGTCTTCATGTGTGTGTGTTTATGAGTTCAAAAGCAGAAGAGCTTCCAAGAGATCCAGGACTTGAGATAAAGAAGATCCTGCTGATAAAAAGAACCAAAGATGGAACTGTTACTCTGCAGAGTAGGTGATCTCACACGTTTGCCAGGTCACATGAGCATTTACTGCTATGATGTAGAGAACCCAGAAGAACATTTCAGAAACTTTTGAAAATGAGCAGACAACAGATTGGAGTGTGAGACTATCAAAGGAGCCAGGGTTAAGAGGCCAAAATCCCTGAGAGCTGAAAAGCACCAACACATAAACTTTAACACTCTTCATTATCTCTCCTGGTATTTACGACATTCATAAACCGGAAAAGGATGATAGACTAAGAGCCAATCAAAATGCCACAAACACTTAGCAGGATTTTCATTTGACACTTGATGATGAGGATGAGTATAAGATCTGCCAAGGATTGTACACTTTGGGGAAAACTGCATGTCCCCAGTTGGAATATCTGGAGAGTTACACTCTAGGAGTAAAGTCTTAATAAATGTCTAACACAGACTTCTCAGACACTGATAAAATGCAGTTTATCCGCTGCTGTTTTAGGTTCTTATTGCTGACCGGATTAATGTTCTCTGAATGAAAATATCATCATCTGCAATTGCCCAATATTTTATCCACATTGCCTGGCCCAATTCAACAAAAAATGCTGGTCCCCAAAAAACTGTACCTAGAAGAAAACATCAACACACACACACACACACACACACACACACACACACACGGTCTACAAATTGAAATTAACATTTACATTTTTAACTGGTGAATATGTCTAAGTATTGGATTAGAAAATGGATAATTTCAACAGTTAAAATGGAATCTATTGAAAAGGATCAAAGGTCAATACTAGAAATGAAAACAATAAAATAACTGAATAGATATATTTGATAGAGTGATAGGCACAATAAAAGATACTTGAGTTGGAAGAGCCATTGGTAGAAAAATACCCAGACTAAAGCACAACTATGGTGAGGGTGGGAGGTATATGGTGTGGAAAAGAGGTCAGAATGAGAAAGGAGAAAGACCAGGAAGAGGGTCCCTGTATGTGGATTTCTAATAACCATCAATTTCTTGGTCTGGTTTTTCAATTTTTGATGATGAACTAAACTTTATACTTAGAGTGTGTGAAATCTTGTGCGATAATCATACAGTTTTTGTTCTTCAGTTTGTTAAGGTGATGCATCACCTTTATGGATTTGCAAGTGTTGAACCATCCCTGCAAACCAAGGATAAATCCCACATGGTCCAGGTGAAGGATCTTTCTGATGTGTTGTTGGTTTCAATTGGCTAGTATTCTGTTGTGGATTTTTGCTTCTATTTCCATCAGAGTAATTGGTCTATAGTTATCTTTCTCTGCTTTTCATTATCTGGTTTAGTAATTAATGTGATGCTGGCCTCATGGAAGGAGTTAAGGAGGATTCCCTCCCTTTCAATTGTTTTGAATAGATTGAAACAAATTGGAATTAGTTCTTTAAATGTCTGATAGAATTCAGCACTCAAACTGTCTGGTCCTGGGCTTTTCTTTGTTGGGAGGGCCTTTATTACTGATTCAGTCTCCATCTTGGTTATTGGTAAATTTAGGTTTCTGTGTCCTCATGGCTCAATTTTAGTAGGTTATATGTGTCCAAGAATATCCATTTCTTCTAGGTTTCCTGATTTTTTTTATATAGCTCTTTGTAGTAATTCTTGATGATTCTTTTAATTTCTAGGGTATTTTTTGTTGCATTTCCTTTCCATCTCTGATTTTATTGATTTAGTCTTCCTCTTTTTTATTGTAAGTTGAGCCAGTGGTATTTCAATTTTGTTTATTTTTTCAAAAAAACAGTTCTTCATTTCACTGATCATTTGTATTGGTTTTTTGGTTTCAATTTTGTTTATTCTCTAATTTTAATTATTTCTTTTCTCCTACTAACTTTGAGTTTGGTTTATTATTCTTTATCTAGGTCATTGAGATGCATTAATAGCTCATTTATTTGGTGCCTTTCCAGTGTCCTATAGACATCAACTGCTGAGATTCACTCTTAACACTGCTTTTGCTATATCCTATAAATTTTGATTGTTGTATTGTCTGTCGTTTTCATTTGTTTCCAGAGAAGTTTTGATTTTGCCTGTGATCCACTATTCATTCAAGACCTGTTGTTCAGTCTCCATGTGTTTCTTGAGTTGTTGATTTTCAGCTTATTCCATTGCACTCAGAGAAGATGCATGGTATGATTTCAATTTTTTTTAATTTACTGAGACTTGCTTTATGGCCTACCATGTGGTCTATCCTAGAGAAAGTTCCAAGAACTTGTGAAAAGAATGTTAATTCTTCAACTGTTGGATGAAAAATTCTGTAGATATCATTTAGTTCCATTTGGTCTACAGTGTAGATTAGTTCTGTTGTTTCTTTGTTAATTTTCTGTCTGGTTGGTCTGTCCATTGCTGAAATTGGGGTGTTGAAGTCCCCCATTACTATTGTATTGGAGTCTATAACTCACTTTAGCTCCCTTAACATTCCTTTTAAATATTCAGGCGCCCTGTAATTGGGTGCATATATGATTATTATAGTCACATCTTCCTGTAGAATTGATCACTTGATCATTATATAGCTCCCTTTGTTGTCTCTTTTAACAGTTTATCTGTTAAAGTCTATTTTGTCTGATATTAGGATGTCTACACCTTCTCCTTTTTTGCATAATGTTAACATAGAATATCTTTTTCCATCTTTTCTCTATCAGTCTGCAGGTATCTTTGTTGGTAAATTATGTTTCTTGTAGGCAGCAAATAGATGGATGTTTTTGTAATCCATTTGGCCATTCTGTATCTATTAACTGGAAAATTGAGGCAATTTACATTCAAGGTGACTATTGATAAGTAACGACTTGGCCCCGTCAGAAATATCCCTGTTGCTTACTTTGGATTCCATTTGTGCTTTTACTGGGAGTATCTTTGCCTTCACCTTCTTTCAAAGTGGTGACCATGTTTTTTTGTTTGTTTGTTTGTTTCTGTGTGCAGAACATCCTTAACTATATTTTGTAAATCTAGATTAGTGGTGACAAATTCTTTTGATTTCTGTTTGTTACAGAAGGTCTTTATTTCACTTCATGCCTAAATGAGAGCTTTGCAGGGTACAGCATTGTGTGTTGAGAGTTTTTTTTTTTTTAAGTTTTTGTTTTCTTAGTTTCTGATGAGAAGTCAGCTGTGAGAAGAGGTGAGGGTATGACTTTGCAAACAGAGATCTACCCTGCCTAACTTGGCTGTCATCCTGGATACTCACCCCACCCTGGAGCACTGACCAGAGTTCCCTGGCCACATCCAGCACATGCCTCCAGGTATTCACTGAAAGAGTCAGTCTTCCACTAAGCCACAGAGCCATAGTCCAAAGAAAAAGACAATCATGGCAAAAAACCAGGTATCTCCACAAATGTGTAAAAATAAACAGAAATTCAAGGAACAGGAATAAGGAAGACAACAGGACACCCCCAGAGGAACACAGCCAGTGCCCAGGTGTTAGACTGTGGTGGGTGCCATTGGAACCCTGCCATCCACACTGCCATAGGAACCGCAGGGAGGATCTGTGCAGTCCTCGGTGTGATCACGGTTCCCATAGCAATGACCTGCCTGAGGCAGTCAGGAAGCTCTGAGCGTCAGGAGCCGCTCTCCATTTGGTCCACAGTGTAGATTAGCTCTGTTATTTCTTTGTTGTTCATTTTATGTCTGGTTCATGCAGACACAGAGACTGTGCCTTCTCCTGCAGTCACAGTGTCCCCACAGTCTCGGCACACAAGGCTCTCACAGTCAACGGGTGCTGAGGAGCCGCTATGCCCTATTAGTTTTCCCCACCCAGAGAGAGGCAGAGATGCTCCCAAAGCCAGCGGCCTGTGGGTGCCCCACCTAGGCAGTTTGAGCCCAAAGCCTATGGTGTGTTGGGAGGCTTGGAGCACATCACAGTCCTATACAGTTGCCCAGACCCATCAATCCTCCCAGCCAAACTCAGGCATCTCCTCTGGACTGGTTGCTGGGAACATGGGCAAGAGCTAGTGCAGATGTTATGTATGTCAAAAATGGCTCCTGTTCTGTCTCAGCCATTTGCCAGGTGCTGTTATCAGGGGTTCAAGGAGAGAGAAATGTGCCCCTATTTTCTTCTGTGTTGGCAGTTGCCCTGTCACCTACAGGCCTCAGGCCAGACTCACATTAGGCACGCCCCACAGCTACGGGTTGCAGTAATCTGATCTCACCTCACCTCATTCTCCAAGCTAGCACTCAGGCTCTCAGCTGCTGGGGTCTTGTGTTCTGTCTGTTCTTGTGCTGTGTGTCTACACCCTCCACATAGAGTCACAGCATCTCTCTTCCTTCCATGGAACTTCACTGTGGTTTTCTCCCTCAGTCTTCCCTGAGATTGCACTCTCTCTGCTTATGTTTGCTTTAAACTATCTTCCCATAGCCCAGAGCAGTAAGCTCCCTTCTTATTCTGCCAAATTGGGAGATCTTGGTTTAGATGTTTTGACTCGAGTGTTTTTTTCCCTTTGTTTTATCACTACTTTTTTTATTTTACAGGTAGAGTCATAGACAGAGAGAGAGAGAGAGAGAGAGAGAGAGAGAGAGAGAGAGAGAAAGGTCTTCCTTCCGTTGGTTCACTTCCCAAGTGGCCACTATGGCCGGTGTACTGTGCTGATCCGAAGCCAGGAGCCAGGTGCTTCCTCCTGGTCTCCCACGCAGGTGCAGAGGCTCAAGGACCTGGGCCATCCTCCACTGCCTTTCTTGGGCCACAGCAGAGAGCTGTACTGGAAGAGGGGCAACCAGGACTAGAAGCCGGTGCCCATATGGGACGCTGGTCCCGCAAGCGGAGGATTAACCAAGTGAGCCACGCTGCCAGCCCCTTATCACTCCATTTTATTTACAACAAAAAAGTGTGCTTCCTGTTTTGCATCTTGTTGATGAACTGCAAACCACTATCTTTCCTTGTCTTTATGTAGTTGGCTTTAAGACTGTATCATGAGGTAAAGATCAACAGGATACAAAACAACTGAATATAATTAATATGTAATGATGATATGATGGTTATCCTAATGGGAATGATCATAGAGAAAAACAATATTTTTTGACTTACATAAAACATTGTCATATTGTTAGTTCAAAACTTCTGAGCATTGCAGGAGATAACCTGGAAGTGGTTCTAGAAATCCTAAAGATGAATCTGAAAATATGAGAAACATGAACAAGGAAGACAACATGACTCCCCTAAAGGAGCACAACACTTGAATATTAGAATGTGAAGACGAAGAGATTGATGACCTACCTGAAAATGAATTCAAAAGGATGATCATAAGATTCCTTTAAAAAATGAGAAGCAATTCATGAGTTAAATCCATACATGACATAGATGAAAAATTTTGCCAAAAAATAAATATTAAAGAGAAATCAATCTGAAATATTAGAAATGAAGAATTCGGAGCCAGCACTATGGCATCATAGGTTAAGCCTCTGCTTGCAGTGCCAGCATCCCACAGGGGCGCTGGCTCCTGTCCTGGCTGCTCCTCTTCTGATCCAGCTCTCCACTGTGGCCTGATAAAGTAGTAGAGGGTGGCCCAAATGCTTGAGCCCTGCACCCACAGGGGAGACCTGAAGGAAGCTCCTGGCTCCTGGTTTCGGATTGGCCCAGCTGTTGCGGCCGTTTAGGGAGTGAACCAGTGGAAGGAAGACATTTCTCTTTCTTTCCCTGTCTCTATCTCTAACTAATAAAATGTGTGTTCCCCTCAGTAGAACGCAGGCTAAAAAAGAAATAAAATATTTTTAAAAAATGAAGAATTGAGTATGTCAAATAAAAATAAAGTGTAAAGACTTAAAAACAGATGTGGCGAGACAGAAGACAGAATATCTGACCTAGAAGATAAATCTTTGGAAATATCTCACACTGACCAAAAAAAATTAGAAAAACTCAAAACAGTGTTTCAGAGTTATGGGATACTATCAAATGACCAAACATATACGTCATAGGAATTCCTGAAGGTGTGGAATGAGAGAATGGATCGAAGGGCTATTCAGTGAAATAATAGCAGAAAGCCTCCACAATTTAGTGAAAGGGACATCCAAGTACAGGAAACACTTAGAAATCTAACAGATATGACCAGAAAAGATCTTCATCATGATGCATTATAGTCAAGCTTTCAACAGTAAATCATGAAGATGCAAACAGTATAGGAGAGTTATACTAGATTACCTTCAGAGAATCTCCAATTGCTTAGGCAATCTCCCAGCATATAAGACAAAGGTGAAGAGTCCACTACATTTCAGCATAATTCTTGGGAGAACAATTCTGAGCATACTTATTTCAGAATTTTATAACTCAGATCTCTAAAATCTTTCTGTATGTGAGTGATACTGAAATGTGGCAGATTTTAAGTAGTAGGCTAAGCCTACCTGTTGCACCAGCATTCCATATGGACACCAGTTCGTGTCCTGGCTCCTCTTCCAATCAAGCTCTCTGTTTAAAGCCAGGAAATGCAGCAGAATATGGCCCAAGTGCTTGGACCCCTGCACCCATGTGGGAGAGCCAATAGAAGCTCCTGTCTCTTGGCTTCGGATAGACTCACCTCCAATCATTCTAGCTATCTGGGGGAGTAAACCAGCATATGGAAGACCTTTCTGTCTCTCCTTCTATCTGTAATGTTTCCTATCAAATAAATCTTTAAAAACAAATATGGCATATTTTAAGATCATAATTTTCTCCTAAAACCACATTTGTTAAATTAACTGCAAGATAATTAAATATCACTTGTCGTTCTTCTATGCACAAATATCATAAATTCCCCAGTGTGTGGAATAAAATTCATCACAGTTAAAATCATTTATCCTTATTATTGTAGATGATTTCATAAAAGGTAAAAGTATGGCAGGGGAGAAAAATTGCTGAATTAAACAATAGACCTAGGTTTTATTCTAGATCTGCCAGTTACTAACAATAATCCTTTCTACTTATGTAAAATTCCTGGGTAATGTGGACGAAAGTCCGTTCTTCACATTCTTATTACCGTGAGTGTGAATAGGTAGTATAATAACTGAAACATGGATATTGCTGCACAATGGTAGCATTCGCTATTGTTGATGCGGGAGAGGCCAGCCATTAACTTAGATGCCAATGATGCACTCTTGGTCACTGTGTCCTTATGTAATCCTTCCTCCTCAGTGTACTGGATATAGTGACTCACACCTAATGAACAGAATATGAAAGAGCTGATGGTAATTCACTTCCAAGATTAGGTTATAAATGATAGCCCTTTCTATTTGAAGTAGTCTTTCTTTCTCATCAGTGACCGTGGAAAAAGCCAAATGACATATCAGGGGAAAGCAGCAGAAACCTATGAAAAGAGCCCGTGTAGTGCGGACCACCTGTCTATCCAACAGACAGCAGGATCGACAACTTAGAGTGCTTTGGAGCAGGCGGCCCCTGGTAAACCATATGACCCCTCTAGCTAACAGCGTGGCTACAAGCCCGTGAGAAGTATTCTTCCTGAACATCCCAGTTAAGTGCATCACAGATTCCTGACTCACAGCAATTGTGAGACCATAACTAAGTTGTGTTTTAAGCTGCTTGTTATGTAGCAATGGCTAACTTAAAATGTTATCAGTGTAAGTTATTTTAAGACAAAAATGAAAAATTGCATTAAAGTTTTTAACATTTTTCAAACATCAAATGTTACACACAAAATGTCTAGTTTTGCACATTTTTACAAGGGGATGTGTGAGATATTTAGTGGCATATAAAACACATCTCTGTTTCTCCACAGCTAAAAAAGCTTTTGGTAAATACCACTTTGCTGTTAAGATGACTAATAAAACAGAGCACAAGACCCGAGGGAGTTTTCATGAATAGTCAAGGTAGTTTCAGAGGGGAATTATGTCTCCAAGAAGACAGATTCCTTATGTAATAAGTGATATTATTTAAGAAAAGGACTCATTCACATACAGTTAAATTGCACTTTTTAATGCCTAAAGTTCAAAGAAAATCATTCCTGACTAATTAGGTCCTTAATTAAAATGTAAGTAAAAATAAATGTGATATCAAGATCAGAGATTTGATCACATTAAAATATATACTAAAACTTTGAGGCAAATGTTTTATAACATTTATTTATGAGGTATCAGCATGAAGAAAATGAGAGGTAAAAATTAATATGAGGACTTCAGAAATTTTGTGTAATGATAGTTAAAAATAAATTTATTTTAATACAAGAAGTTTTAGAAATTTGCACCTGATTTTTTCATTATATACCCTGAACTTTTTGAAGACTTCTGTAATGTATAGATTTCAAAACATTTTTCACCAAATAAGCTTATCTTTTAATTCCATTTTTCCACAGACTTTTTGAAGTACTTTCATATGTTTGTTAAGGAGACTGTTAAGAATGAAGTTTTATGTTGGTCAATAGTGACGGATGGGATGGGGACAAGAATTTGACCCAGAATATGGAAGATAGTTTAGAATAGTTGATTCAAAATGTAGTAAGACACTCTGTTAGAATGTTGAGCAAAGGGTTATTGTGAGGGTGGTGATGTTTTATTAATACCCTAGCACTATAGTATCGTATCAGGAGTGTTTTCTAGTGGAATGTAGTCATTTCCTCAAGGACTTTGTAATTCCTATAGAGAGTATATGTCACTGATTGGTTAGTTAGTGGAAAATAAAATATTCATCGATTCTGTTAAAACTCATGGAAACCAACAGTTCATGAGGAAACATTAAAACAAATGATAATTCTTTGGATATCAGCACTCTCATTCTCTCTCTCTTCCTCTCTCTCTCTCTCTCCTTTGGTCATAAGGGACTTAATATGATGAAGTTTACTCAAGGCAAGTTTTTCTGTGTGTGTAGTAATAAATTGATGGAGATATGGAAGAGATTTTGGATTCAGACGAACCTAGATACAAGTTCCTCTTCCAGTTCCCAGGTTTCACATTATTCACCTCTGGCCCTGGTTTTCTGCTGTCACTGGGGGTAGTTATAATCACCTTAGGAATTTTTGTGAGGATTAAGTTTCTGGGCCATGGTGGATACTGCATGTTTCTTAATCGACATTCCCCTTTAGTAAATGAGAAAAACATTCTCAGTTAATTAGGCCATTTGCAATTGAAATATAATTAAAAGTGAACATAATATCCAATATGAGATTTACATGCCTTGCCCCCTTTTTTTTTTTTTAAGTTAGTGCTTCTGATACATTCTCAAATCTTATTTGCTGGCAAAACGTCCAGGACTACAGTGAGGCTATTATTTGAATTTATTTTTGTAAAGTCTGTGAACGTTATGAGACATAGGTGCTTTATTCATTGCATTCCTTACAAAACACACATACAAATATTCAATTTTAGAGACTTTTAGGTTATGGTTTCCTTCCAAGTCATGAATCCTAGAAGAAAGCTGTCTTCAGAACATTTCAAATTCTTAACTAGGCTGCCAAGAGAATCTTCTGCCAGCTCCTAAGCTAAAACCCTGGACTTGCAAATATTTATTTTCTAAAAGAAAATGAGACAAGATATTTTGCTGTACCTTGGTTAAAATAACTTAATTATGAGTAATAAATATAGAAAATGTTGTCTAAGTCACGGACCGATGTGAAACACGTCTAATATTTTGAAAAGAAATGCTCTTTCGTTTTCACGTCTGCTTTTATCCCACCATTTTAATTTTAACGCCTCAAAGGCAAACCCACGGAAGCAAGTAAGGAAGACACTTCAGTGACATCACATGCTTTTGAATATCCAGAAATATTTTTTTTCAAAATTTGCTGTGTGACCAGAAGGCTAAACATGAATTTTCTTATTATATGTGCTGTGTAAATATATACATATATATATATATATATATATTTTCAGATCATATAAACATTTTATCCTTTTTGGTCCAAATACTTATTTTCATTCCCTATAGTTGAGATAAACATATTTGTATTATTAACATGGTTCTTTCAAAATATGCAGTTCTTTGTCTGATCATGGTCAAATTCGGAACATTCTTTTTTTGTTTGTTTTTCTTTTTTTATATATAAAGATTTTATTTAAAGAATATAAATTTTTAAAGTACAGCTTATGGATTACAATGGCTTCCCCCCCATAACTTCCCTCCCACCCGCTAGCTTCCCCTTTCCCGCTCCCTCTCCCCTTGCATTCACATCAAGACTCATTTTCAGTTCTCTTTATACACAGATCAGTTTAGTACATATTACATAAAGATTTCAACAGTTTGCCCTCACATAGAGACACAAAGTGAAAATACTTTTGGAGTACTAGTTATAGTATTAATTCACAATGTACAGCATATTAAGGACAGAGATCCTACATGATTTTTTTTTTAAAGAATTGATTAATTATCTATGCAATTTCCAATTTAACACCAAGATTTTTTGGTGTTAAGTGGTTGAACTCTGTAATTAACACACAATTATTCCTAGGTGTTTAAATTTTAATAGAAAAGTGATCCCTGTGAAATATAAGAGTGGGAATAAGAGAGGGAGGAGATGTACAATTTGGGACATGCTCAATCGGACCTGCCCCAAATGGTGGAGTTAGAATCATGCCAGGGGATTCCAATACAATCCCATCAAGGTGGCATGTACCAAGGCCATCTCACTAGTCCAAGTGATCAATTTCAGTTCACAATTGATCACACTGATAGGTCTAAGAGTCAAAGGGATCACACAAACAAGACTAGTGTCTGCTAATACCGATAGAATGAAAAAGGGAGAGAAGGATCCAACATGGGAAGCGAGATACACAGCAGACTCATAGAATGGCAGATGTCCTAAATATATATTTTAAATTTTTCAAATTTTTTTTTATTTTTGACAGGCAGAGTGGACAGTGAGAGAGAGAGAGACAGAAATAAAGGTCTTCTTTTGCCGTTGGTTCACCCTCCAATGGCTGCCGCGGTCGGCGCACTGCGGCCGGTGCACCGCGCTCATCCGATGGCAGGAGCCAGGTGCTAGGTGCTTTTCCTGGTCTCCCATGGGGTGCAGGGCCCAAGCACTTGGGCCATCCTCCACTGCACTCCCGGGCCACAGCAGAGGGCTGGCCTGGAAGAGGGGCAACCAGGACAGAATCCGGCGCCCTGACCGGGACTAGAACCCGGTGTGCCGGCGCTGCAAGGCAGAGGATTAGCCTGTTGAGCCACGGCGCCGGCCCTAAATATATATTTTAAAGTCCACTGCTTTACTAAAACTAGCTCACCTAAACTTCACTCACATTGAATGTACAGATTTATCAAATGTGTGATCCTTCATGTTAATTCCTTTACCATCACATGTAGCATAAAAAAATGTGTTTTGCTCTCAGAATACAAGCATGAACTCAAATATTGCTATGACATAAGGATTATGGGACAGCAAACACATCTCCCTCACTTTATTGGCATTGGTAGCTTTAATCAACTTGGGAAATCTTCTTTAAAGAAATAGCTCTTCTGTGAGAAGTTCTTGAGTTTTTGATTTTAAGCTCTGGGCAATCATTCTTTAGGTCAGCCAGAAAATCAATGCAGTGTTTCACTGGCAAGTATACAAGTGCACATTATATATGATAGGAAGCTCTGTTAAATAGCTTGGGTTATAATTGTTGTTTGTAGTTTAAGCATGTATTTCAGTCTAGCTTTACTATTCAGTATCTTACAGAGAAATTACAAGTTGAGAGTAAGGAAGGATTGTTGCTTTAGAGAAAAACTGAAAATGAAAAAAATTTCTATAAAAAATTAATATTAAAATCTTCTAGAGTAAAAACAGCCTCTTCTGAAAAAGAGCTTCCATTAAGAGAAAAGGAAAAGTATCAGTGAATGGTGGTGAAGCCACATGACGTCCTCACTGTCCTTGGTGTTCCTTCATGTATGCTTTGTTTTCTAAAAACAAAGTAGTTTCTAAGTTGTTAGTAAATCTCTGTGCAAATACTTGGGTGTAGAGAGGTTTTGTTTGATTTTGCATGTTTTGTGAAAAGAGGAAATTATCCATCCCTAGACCATTAGTTCTATAACCTGACAACAATGGATTGTCAGATGGCAGTGAACTGAAAATAAGTAAAATTTAGCAAGCCACTAAAACTCCATCATCCAACATGTAAATCTAATAATTGTTTATTCAGTTCAGCTCAGAAAACAAGCAGTTATACTGGAATATGGGTCACCTGCTTCTACCCATGTAAACACATCTGGATTTGGAGAAATACATTGAATGCATTTACTCTGAAGGCCATGCACACAAACTCTAGTGACTCAATACACAACTCCGTCTATTTAGGTCTTTCTGTAACATTCCTCCACTCTGCTGCCTCTTAATTTTCCCTCGCTGCAACCCTCGTGCTGGAGTGCATACACACATTCTCTGATGACTCTATTCCAGTCCTCAAGCACTAATGATTTTACCCCAACTGTTCTTCATTTTTGTGTTTCTTTGGCAAGTGAAAATGGATTAGAAAGCCACCTGCGAATATCCAGGTGTCCCAGTGAGCCCCATCACCATCCCAGCTCCTTCAGATCCTTCCGTGCACAGCCAAGAACGTTTTTCCAGTATTTTTCCTGGCATGCAAATCAATCAGTGTGTGTGATGGGGAGAGGGGTGGATGCATGGGGAGACGGGTCAGTGTGATTGGGCCATCTGTGTTTGCCAATTGATGATAATCAAAATGAAGCTCCTACCTTCTTATAAAAAGTGGGAGATGGGGGCATTATCTTTCTTAATTGTTACATTTTAAAGAGATGTCTCCCAGGTCCTTGATAGACATACTCAGCTTGCAAAACTGCCAAGAGGCTGAGGAAATATGTACATCTAATGAAGAAGAGAAAAAAAGTTTAATTACAAGTCTCCTAAAGTGAATGCTCTGGACAAGTGACCCCGGATTCTGTAGACAGGAAGAAGCCTGTCTAAAGACAAGTGAAGCTAAAGGGACAGTTAAGGCTATCTTTTATAAGTTAAGATACAAATTACCAAATACATCTCAAGTTAGCTGCTCTGCACTTTGTCCTTTATTATGAAGGAAAGTTCCTGGCCAGCGCTGATGCTCAATAGGCTAATCCTCCACCTTGCAGCACCGGCACACGGAGTTCTAGTCCAGGTCGGGGCGCCGGATTCTGACCCGGTTGCCCCTCTTCCAGGCCAGCTCTCTGCTATGGCCAGGGAGTGCAGTGGAGGATGGCCCAAGTCTTTGGGCCCTGCACCCACATAGGAGACCAGGAGAAGCACCTGACTTCTGCCTTCGGATCAGCGTGATGTGCCATCTGCAGCGTGCCGGCCACGGCAGCCATTGCAGGGTGAACCAACGGCAAAGGAAGACCTTTCTCTCTCTCTCTCTCTCTCTCTCTCTCTGTCCACTCTGCCTGTCAAAAAAAAAAAAAAAGTTCCTTTGCAGTGTAGCATTTTAAAGTGTGGTGCCTAGCTTTTGGGTGGAAAAAAAAAAAGGCATTTAGTGGAAAAAAAAAAGTGTTTTTTTTTTTTTTTTCTTGTAAGATGCAGTTATTTGAAAGGCAGAGTTATAAAAAGAGAGGGAGAGGCCAGGGGATGGGGGCAGGGAATGAGAGGGGGAGAGAGAGAGAGAAAGAGAGAGACTGATCTTCCATCCACAATGGCCCGGAGCTGGGCCACATGGAAGCCAGAAGCCAGAAGAGTCATCTGATTCTTCCTCCTGGGTGCATGGGCCCAGTGCTTGGACCCTCTCTGTTGCTTTCCCGGGCATGTTAACAGGGAGCTGGTTCAGAAGTGGAGCAGCCAGGACTCGAACCAGTGTTCATATGGGATGCCATCGATGAAGACAGCAGCTTAACAGGTTGTGCCACAGCACAGGCCCTGGTTTTGTTTGTTTTTTTTTTGTTTTGTTTTGTTTTTGTTTTTAACTGTTCTGTTCCTATGGCAGCATGTACTTTCTTCACACTGTGTGAAGGCTTGTGTAGACAGGCTGACAGGAAACAGTTCCTTCTCCAACACCTGAACACAGAGACAGACCCTGGACTTGATCTGAGTGCTGCAGTGTGCTGTTTATAGAGGCTGCTCCGTTTCAGCTCTATACCTTTGCCTCATGGTTAGTCCTATGCCCTTCCTCAAAAAAAGCCGAATGATCTCAGCGCCATGCGCCAACCCTTGTGTAAATATAACAGAAACATTAGCAGTGGTGGTACAGTGAGCCTTTTTAGCCCTTTTGTGGGATATGCTCACATCAGCTAAGAAATACTGGGAAGATGTAGCAAAGAACATATAGGGACCGCGTTCCAGATCCGGAACAAGCGGCTGAGTGAATCATTTTGCAAGTGTCCGTACCACTGCTTGCTACTTAGTCATCATTCAGTTCAGTGCAGAATTTACAGAGAAAAGCCAATTTAAGATACAATGCAAAAATTATATAAAATATTTATCTCTAGGTCTAAAATGGACAACTTTTAAAAATTCTAGGTGTTTAGAATATTTGTCAATTAAAATTTAAAAACTGAGATTAAGTTTTGCTAATTTTGACCCTAAGGAGAATAGGAGATATGGCTACATGATAATTAAAGGGTTGTAACTACTTCTAATTTAATGAGAAGTAGAAGTAGCAAAATTCAAAGAAAAAAATTTGATCTTTCTAACACTCCAGTATTTTCCCTTCCAGTCTCAGCGAATCCTGCTTTCCGTTGCCTTCATCACTTCCTTAACATAGGTTTTCATCACCTAAGATTTTTTACTATTAAAGGAGCCTTCTCTGGGTAGGAATTTGGCACTGTGTGTAAGATGCTGATTGGGATGCCCACAGCACATATGAGGGTGCCTTCGTGCCAACCCGTCTCCACCCTCCACCCGTTGTAATTCCTTGTACACGCAGCAGGTGACGGCTCTCACGTGTGGTTCCCTGCATCTCCTGTAAGAGATCCAGATGGAGTTCTGGGCCCCTGGCATTTGTCTAGGCCAGTCCCAGCTGTGGCAGGCATTCGGCCAGTAAGCAGCAAATGTAAGATTCTTTCTCTCTCTCTCCCTTCTTTTAAAGAAATTAAAGTAAAGGAAGAAAAAGCAGCTCTCTCACGGCTTGATTTGCCTTTAGCCGTGTCCCTACTTCATTTATGTTTGCTTATCAAGGCAAAATTCCAGCATCATCTTTTCACTGTTAACTTACTCTGTCTCCTCTTACATATTGATCGCATTCTTTGGTCAGAACTCTCCAAAACCTGATGCTAATGTATATTTCTTGTCACTGTCACATATGTTTGTATCATGCCCATGATAAGCAAATTGGCACAATAGTTTTGCAAAGTAAGAACAAGTATTTAAATGCCTGCTGTAATACATAATAGGCTTCTGACCTTTTGCAATCCAGTGCATTGAAGCTTCAAATTATTCTCATATGATTTGTATCTACCTAAAATGTTAATTGTAAATCTTGACAGTTGAAGGACTATAAGTAGTTGTTACTGTTGCTGAAACACTCAGTATAAAACTATATTCTAAACAATGTGACAAATACTTAAGATGCATGGTGTTATTTAATCTAAAAATAACCTTCCAAGATGTTATAAAAGAAATCAAATCATGGAAAAATTAAACATTTACTAAATTTTATACAGTCAGTAGCTGAGCCTGGATTTTACATCTTTACTTTAGTTTTCTCCTTTGTGTATAAAGATGTACAATGTGATGATTTTCTATAATTCTATCATTACCACAATCAAGTTAGTTAAGATATAGTAACCTCTTTCCAATCCTTTTTCTTTCTCTCCTTCCCTCCTTCCATTTTATTCTGCTAAGAAACACGTATAAGTCCTACTTTCCTAGAAAATGTCAAGTATAAAATACAGTGTTGCCCTGCTTTATCCCCGCTAGCTCACTGAGACCTACTCGTTTGTAACTGAGAGTTTGTCCCTGAGACTTGTAAGGGAGGTGAGACTAACTCCGTAGCCACATGAAGTCCTTTGCTAATACGTTCATGTTCCTTAGGAGAAACCCCATAGCTTCTCAGGTTCTCTTAGAGGTTAATGAACTCAGAGGAGCTCAGAATCACCAAAGCAAGCGCTCGGTTCTTTCATTAAGAACAAAGGCCTCGAGTGGTTTATCTGTTAGGGTCTTTAGCATTCATGTTTCCTGGCTTGTAGTAGGAAAATCATATGTATTATGATACATTGTTTATCAGTAGTTCAAGCTCTACAGTAGTTCCTTGCTCAGAGTTGCTGCTGACCTGGAAATAGTAACGTGTATTACCAGGGTTTTATGCAATAACAACTTGTTTTATGCAAATACTCATATATCAAATAATTCAAATCGGTTCCTGAAAAGTGACTGTGCTGTTTATTCCATGATTACCCTTATTTACATAGTCAGTAAAATTGCTCTCCTTCATGCTGTATCAGGGAAGGGAAATACACCTCCAAATTCATCTTAACCCTCCGAGCTTCCCTTGGGAACAGAGCATCTCAGATAAACTGCACATGAGGACATAGCTTGGTCCCTACCTGAGAATATAACACTCTTCAGTGAGCTCAACAGGAGAGGAACAAATGAACAAAATAAATCCTTCTTATTGTGCAACCAGCCATGCCCGTTTTAGTTTCAGACAGAATTCTCTGCACTGAGGACATGTCTAATGCTTTAAATACAGTCTTCATGTGCAAACAACAGCCTAAAGAGTAAAAATTTTGGCTTTGATTCTCCAGGTATTTTTACTAGATTTTTCTACTTTACCTGGCTGTCATAGACATAAGTTGTTTTAATTACACTGGTTTATTTTAAAGTGTATGTGTAGTTATAAACTATAACTGTTTGGTGCTTGATTTTTGAAAATATTTATACTAGTTTTAGAAGACCTGTTAGATGTCTGTTTGTTTTCCTCATATTTCAAGTGCCCAGTCTTTAGTTGTGTCTTATTAGTGTACACTTGTGGCATACTTTAAACCTGACCACATGCAAACAACCCACACATTCCCAGAAAACTCTACTAAATTGATGTAGAAATGTTTTGGAATATAATTTAAAAATTGGAAGTTCATTTCAAATCAAGGCTGGTGTTATGGTGCAGTGGGTTAAGGCTCTGCCCGTGACACCAGCATCTCATATGAGCAACTGTTCAAATCCCAGTTGCTCACACTTCTTTCTGAGCCAACTGCCTGCTAATGGAGCTGGGAAAGCACCAGAGGATACCCCTGTTCCCATGTGGGAGACCCAGGTGGAATTCTTGGCTCCTGGCTTTGTCCTGGTTCAGCCCCAGCTGTCGCAGTAATTTGGGAAGTGAACCAGTGGATGAAATCTATTTTCTCATTGTTTAGATATATTTTCTTGGATCCAAGACTTTGGGACATAATTAAAAGTTAGAAAAAATGAAAATAATCAAAACTTTCTGAGCATCCAGAATTGCACTGAAGATCTTTGTAATGAGGTGTGCTCACAAAGTCCGTATTTTGGAGGCAGTAGAATAGTATTTGCAGATAGGGCCCTTAGGAGGTCATCAGGGTTCGATGAGGTCTTGGGGGTGGGAGGCATTTGAGGAGTTGAGTGTCCTGATAGGAAGAAACTCTAGAGAGCTTTCTTTTCCTCTATGCCTGCCTTATGAGCAAACATACAGAAGGGGGCCGGTTGACCCAGCACATGCTGGCTCCTGACCTCATGTATCCAGCCTCCAGAACTGTGAGGGAGAAAAGGGAATCTGTTCCTGTGTCACCCAGTTTGTGATATTTACTTATCACATTAGCTTATATATCTCTCCCTCCTGACTGAAACAGGAAGCAAGTTGTAACGTGGGAAATTTTATCATTGACTCAGTGGAGAAGAATGCTATTATTACAGAATCCTGGAGAGAGCCCTGCTGTAGCAGTCCTGTTCTTGGAACAGGTGGCATAGCAAGATGACTTTGGTCACAGCACAGGCCATGACCTTGAGAAGTTGTTTAGGATTGAGGAAAGTAGAGAAGGCCATTTGCCCAGCACACCAAGTTCCTGTTTCTAGATTGGATGGAACTTAAAATAATTTTTGCCACTTAGTTTGTACTTTTGGTCAAGGCACATAATGTGAGAGAATCTCAGTTTGTTCCTTCCTCTTTTTTGAAAGAAGGCTCAGCAATTGTCCATGTTTTCAAATATTTTTTATTTGAAAGGAAGAAAGAGTGTGGGAGACAAAGTAATCTCCCATCTGTTTATTCACTCTCAAATGCCTACAAAATCAAAGACTGGGCCAGGCCACTTTGAGGAGCCCAAAACTCAACAATTCCTGCCTGTGGGTGGTAGGAAGCCAACCACTTGAACTATCTCCTACTGCCTCGTAAGGTGAACATTAGCAAGAAGCAAGAATTAGAAGCAGAGCTAGGACTGAAGCCTGGGCACTGTGCTGTTGGGTATGGGTGCCATAAAGGCATCTCTTTCTTTCTTTTTACAGATTCCTTTTAGAACTATTCACTCATTTTTTAAAGACAAGGTGACAGAAAGGGAGAGAGAGAGTGAGAAAGTGAGAGCTTCCACCCACTGTTTCACTTATCTAAAATCCTCAGTAGCCTGTGGTAGGTCAGGATGAAGGCGGGAATACAGAACTCCATCTAAGTCTCCCACATAGATGGCAGGAACCCAAGTAATTGGCCCATCATCTGCTGCCACCAGATCTGGATTGGAAGCTTAGAAGCAGAGTCCTTGAGACTGAAACACTTTGATTTGAGTTGCTTGCTTTCCAAGAAGTGGCATAACCCTCTGTACCATAACACCAGCCCCCCGAGTGACATCTTAACCATCTCACCAAACACCTGCCAGGGTCTCAAGTTGCTTTTTCTGTAATACAGGGATAATAATAAAACCTAAGTAATATGGGGAGGAATAGATAACCTAATAGGTATGAAATACCTAGTACTCTGCTCAGTACATGTGACTATTAACTGACATGTCCCTCTGTTGGTTTTATAACAATAGGATATAAAAACTATTTTATTTTCTTTAGTTCTTCAAGTGTTGGTGCATAATAATAGTACTATGAAAAACAAACCACTTCAAAAGTCTGGGCATTTTTGAAAACAAATTAGATTTTCCATCAAATAAAACTAAATAAAAAGTATCTAATACACATGTAGATACCGGTTGTAATTGTAACTGCATTGCATTATATTTGCCCATCCATGATAAGCTACTGATAAATGAGTGCAATGATCAACTTATTTTATCTTCATAGTAAACTATGGCTGACTCAGTCTGGGGAAGTGGCCAGAGCAGAAGCAGCAGGATCATTGGGAAGCTTGGGGCTCTGGAGGAGTAGCTCAATCTAGGTGGAATGTAGAGGACAGGACTGGTGGGCAGACAAGGCAAGAGGGTGTCATGAAGCCCTTTAGAAACTGCAGCCTGCATGGGGGAGAAATGGTGTGAAAAAGAGACGAAGGAAAATCCACCCAAGATCACTTTCTCTGAGCTTCTGTCTGTGGAACAAAGCTGTGACCTAATTCTCATTTGGACCTGAGTACCAGGATGTAAACTCCAACTCCCCCCGTAGGAGCTGCCTGAATGGGCAAGTTCCGTAACCTCTGAAAGCGTGGCTCATGCAGGGAAGTCAGTACAGGTCAAGATGTTTCAGTGACAAATCCAGTGACGCTCCTGGTTCCTAACAGGTGCTCCATACATGGTTTTTCTTTCCCTTTCTTTTTCATACCTGTCTATGCAACTGCTCTGGCACTCTAGCAAGAACTACAAGTTTCCCTGACTAGAAGGGTGACTCTCTTTTCACTGAAGTTTGAGGAGTAGAGTAGCAGAAACCAAGGCATCAGGTTTTACAGACTTGGGAAGACAGATGAAGCAGGGGAGTAGGTGGTGCTTCATCCTGTGGGAATTTTCATGCACAGACTTTCCTTCAGAGTTAGGTTCACTGCTGAACCTTTCAGTTTATCTAGAGGCGGTTGGACTGGACAAAATGTAAGTCTCTTCCTCATATCAGGGTTATTCTCTGAACACTAAATTTGGAGTTGTGTCCTTTCTATTTGGTTTTTAATTTTTGTTTCCTAGCTCCTAATCCTAACCAAAGAGACAAGATTTAGAGTGCTAAAATATATGTATTAATTTAATTATCTATTGTTGCATTAAAAACATCACCACAAAGCTTAGCAACTTAAACCAATAAGCCTTTATTGCCTTCAGTCATTATGATCAGGAATCCAGGGGTAGCTTGGCTGTGTGGGCGGAGTTCTGACTCTCGGGTCCACTATTGGTGAGTATTGCCAATCAGCTGAGCAGGTTGGAGAATCCCCTTCCAACCGCGTTCACATTGCTGTTCCAGGAAGCCCCAGTCTGTCACTATGTGGGCCTCTCCAAAGAGCTGTTTGAACAACATGGCAGCTGGTTTCTCCAGAGTGAATGATGAGAGAAAAGGGAAGAGGGGGAGAAAGAAGTTGGGGATGGTGAGGGGTTAGTTCAAGGAGAAGAAGAACTATGACAAGAACATGAGTGTATTTTATGACTTTACCTGGGAAGTCAGGTTTCATCACTTCTGCTGTATTCTTGTTTAGCAAACGTATACACCTCTGATACGATAGAAATGTGAAGAGCAGGAAGTAGGGACCATTGGCACCATCTCAGAGGCTGTCTCCTACACACCCTTTAACTTCTCAGCTAGAATACAAAGCTGAGTGTTCAGAAGGATCATTCTTTCCTAGCCATCTCCTAAGCACTGCAGCAGTTTCTACCAATCTTCAACTCAAAGATTTGGTGCTGAGTTCTGAATCCCATTTATAGACATAGATTTCAGTGTTTTAAATTTAAGTCTTTAAAATTATAAATCTCTTCAGATTTGTCCTGATCCACTTAATTTGCATCTAAGGGTTATGAATGCCAGAAGTTGACAAGTCAATCATGGGATGTGTTACAACCAAGTTATTTACTGAAGTTAAAGGATACATGGAGGCAAAGGATCTAAATAAGGATTTGGGGAAGGGTTCATGGGGAGGTGACTTTGAGTTTTGTTTTAAAGAATTGATAAAGATTTTTCAGGAATCACAAACTAAAAGATCTCTATTACAAAAATGCTGTTTGAACAAGATTCAAAAGACAACATACAAAATGATACCAAGTATAAAACTCAAGTACCAAGAAAACTATAATTTACTGACACATGCATATTTGATAAAAACATACAAATGTAAGGAAGGAAATGAGAAATTTGAAACCATGACAGAGGTGGGGGAGCCAAAATTATGGGATAAGAAACAATCAAAGTAGGTTTGGTGGTGCTAGAGTTCCAATGTTTAAAAGAGTTTATAGGACCATAAATGTTTAAAAATAACAGTTTTTATGTGTGAACTACTATATGAGCCTATTTTAATATTTGAAACTTTAATATTCAAAACTTGTCAGCACAGTGAACATCAACTCAAAATGCATGAAGAGATAAAAAAGCTTGGAAAAAGATAGAGACATCATTATGACAAAGAAATGATAAATAATGCATTGTCTTTCATAAAATATAGCTCACTTATCTGCAGTTGTATTGGAGTATAGAATAGAAAAAAAAAGATTATAGATACAATTGAAATCCAAAAACTCAAAATTCTTGCTAAAGAAGCAAGCACTATTTCTGTCTTAAGAACAAAAAGGCTGATCGTTCCTTTGTTACATATGTGGTGATACGATCACACTGAATAATACAAGTTAGCGATAAGTCACAGGAGCAGTTAATGTTTTCACCATAAGGAAAGGGGTCTACTGCATTTTAATTGTCTGAATTCATCATGTGTCAACAACTTTTGTTCCTGGTGGAATTCTGATCATAGGATGGTGCTTTATTTAACAACGTACCCTTTTAAATTGTTGTGAAGCTGCAACTAAGGTTTAATTACATTATTGCCAATCATCTGAAGCATCGTAATTACTTGGAGTCCTTGGCCAGCATTTCTGATTAAAAGTGCTGTGGCATGCTCAGCAGGTCATCAATTAATATTCCAATCCTTTAACTTCCTCTTAAGGCCTTGCTTTATTCACTCTGAGTTACAGCTCCATCTTTGGGAATGGTACATAGGTGAAAGTCGAATGATATGAAGAGACCTGATGCTTGAAAAGAAATGACTTTGCTATTACCTTTTTACTGTCAGGTTTGTGTAATTTTTCTCTTTTGGAATTCCTTTTACTAGCCAGAAAAAATGAAAAATAATTTGTAAACAAGAGACTTCTTTCCTGTGAAAGATTTGAAGTACTTTTAATAATTCAGCTAAGCCACTAGCCAAAAGTTTAGCAAATGACTGGCAGCAACATTATCTGCCTAAGAGTGAGACAGTGAGTTCTACGCGTTTATCTAGGAAAAATTTCTAGGTACTTTTTCCCTGGTGAAGGGGACCTGATACGTAAGGGGAAGATGATGAAAGCTGGAGTTCTCTTTGGAAGAATACAAACAAAGCAATGCCTGTAAGGCCGCATTAGGACTTTCTCAGAAAGGAGTTGTATCAGTTTTGCCAAAAGAAGGCCAAAAGTGTCTAAGCAGTTCCTAAGTCAGCCCTGTTTTCTTGCTGAGCTCAGCTCAGCAGGGACTTGTTTTTGGTAAAACTGAGTGCCAGCTATGGAGTCTTCTGCTCTTGATTCAACTGCTTGATTGATGTTGATCATCTGGCTGTTTGGTAGATCTCTGTTTTGCCATTAGCTCGGCCTTTGGTGAAAGTTTCCTTTCACATTCAACCTGTTGGTAGCACATTACAGTCAGATCCTCCTGTTGTCTGGTTGTGAGTATGCTCCAACCTGCCCTTTCCCCCACTTAACTTGTTTTCTTAGCCATAGCAATTAGACTTGTTGTTTCAGATTTGTTTCTTAAAAAAAAAAAACCTCTAATTTCTAATCAAAATATGTTCATTTTCAAGTTAGAGAAAGATGCTCTACATCTAAAAATGAATGTAATGTCTGGAAATGATGTGTATTTTTCATAATATACTTTTTACATTAATATTTTGAAGATCCATTCTATGCATGGATTTCAGAATTTTTTTTCACCGAAACAAACGTAATCCTTTAATTCAATTTCCAAAAACTTTTTGAAGTACCCATGTATGTTCCCCAGATGGTCCCTAGTAGCCATTTTCCATTGGCTTTCCACTCATAGTAGCTTTTTTTTTTAAAGTCAGTTTCCTGTTTTCCAGTGACCCTGAAGTCTAAATCATGGTTTTCCATTGTCTGACTTTGTGACCATCCCATCCCTGTGCCTTATTCCTTACTATTATAATTCCTCCTTAATCATAATTTAACTTGCCATGCATTCCAAAGTGATTTCCTCTACCTCATGTCCTGTATTCATTATCTGCACAAACAAGATTTGCTGACATTGATTGAACAGTGAATGACTAACACAGTGCTGGGCACTCTCCTACCTAAAGCTGATAGCCTCCTCAGTCTTTTCTCTTCTCTTTCCCTTCCAGTTCTTTGCCACGAAGTTAAACAAAAAAAAAAAAAATCAAAACCACATTTAGGTGGAAATTCTTTTCCATTCTTTCTTCCCCAAATTCAAATTCCTCTACTCCCTAAAAACTGGTCATATTCATTTGAAAGATTAATCATCCACTATGTGCCAAGCAATGCCTTCAGAACTGGTGACAATAAGAAAAATGCTAAACAATTTCAGATGTTAAGGACCTCAAAATATACTGGGAAAATTTGTCAGCAACTGGTCACTATAAAGTACCAGGGGTTGCACAAGGGGATATGGGAGGCCAACCTTGAGAGCACATGACCATGGCCTCCCTTGGAGGAAAACTTCACACAGCAGCTAATATTAAGCAGTCATGGCAAGCCTGACAAAGTGTGCATTCAACACAATATGGAGAGAAGGGACAGAGTTTATGCAGAGAAAGTCAGTAATGAACAAGCATATGTCTGTGACCTGGAAACACACATACACACACACGAGAAATGAAAGCTAATATTGGACAGGGAGAGCAAGGAATTATACAGGAAGTGCCTCAGCTATAATACTGAGAAATGTGGAATTCTTCTGTAGGGAGTGGGAAAATGGCAGGAATTTAAGCAAGAGTAATTATGAGAAATTGTCCTTTCCACCACTATGCATTTTCCCCCTATGATATCACCTCTGTAACTGCACTCCCTGTCATCTCCATAAGTCATGGTACTCAATTCTTTTTTATCTGATTTCTTTTTTGTACATCATTGGATTAACATGTAATACATACACGTTTTTACTGAGTACAGTCAATATTTCCACATATAAACAAATCGTCCCAGACAATTTGCCTTTCCATCTCATTTTCATGTGTTTGGAACTCATCAGCTTATGCTGTCTCCCAGTTCTTTATACGGTATACCTTACTTTATTGTGAACTACAGTCACCCCCGCCCAGTGCTGTGGAACACCAGAACCACCCCCTGACTGCATTTTGGTGTCTACTGTGAATTGTCCCCTATTCTTCAATACCCAGCCTTTTCTAACTCCAATGTTCACTATGTTAAAGTCAGATTGACTTATACTTTTTTAAACTTCACATATTAGAGAAACATGCAGTATTTGTCTATTTGTGCACTCAAATACCGAACACCACAAAAAGCATAAGACACACCTGGCCCCCTGAACTTCACAATCTTATATGACTTGATCTAACTATTCTTACCTCCATTTCTGCCTTCCTTCCCTTCCCCCTCCTGCTTCTGTATCTTTTCACATGGGGGGATATTATCAGCAAAGATCCCTTAGTAATCAGCTTACCGTGAGAATATTCCCTGTAAGGTCTTTGTTTAGAACTGAAATCAGTCTCCATTGATGATACCCTTTCTCTTATATTTCTTCAAAATAGTGTCTATTTTCTCCTGCACAATCCTTCTACCACAAGTGTCAGAGACACGATGCATGGCGTCCCTGTGATCTTCATTTCCAGATCATCTCCCAGTCTTCCATGAAAAGTTTTGGCTTTGGTGATGATCTTGTCAGATTATTCACCTGCGTTCTCCTTCCATTGAGTCATCTGTGAACTCTCAGATGACCTCTCCTCTTCCTTGAGGATAGGCATCCTCTTTCGGTACTACTCCCTTTACACTGCCATGTACTAACTCTTAATGAACTCAGTCGATGTACCTTATTGTTCCACGTTCCAGTCTGCTCTTGAGTCGCCTCTTCAATAAATTGATAGTCCATTCTAACTCAGACTTACTTCTGTGATATGATAATGTTCTTGAAACTGTCTTACAAGTTTTATTATGACTGACTATGTTTCCAGCTTGCTCCCAGTACCATCAAGACTTCAAATATCCTTTGACCACATCAGAATTTGAGTTGATCTTAAATTATCTGACCAACTTATCTTGTCATCAAGCTTTGACGTTCCATGATGCTGTGCCGGAGACCAGCTCCAGCCAGTCCAGGGGCCCCAAGGTGTGAGAGGTGTCGGCGCTTGAAGAAAATGAGAGACACTCACAGCAAGGCTGATGGCATGGCTCTGGCTTTTGAGCACCAGACTTTATTTTTTATACTATAAGCCACCTAATGATTTTTTCTTCTTACAATGAAAGGCCTGTTGTCCATTTTTTCTAATTACAATTTCTTTGATTTTCAAGGGCATACTCAGAGCATGGGTTACAATCACAGACAGGTGCAAGATAACAGGCTGCCCACACAAGCCAAGGCCTCAAGTGCTGCTAAACTATGTAGAAATTGGCTACATAGGCTAGAATAGTACCTTCCTAATCTAATCTTTGCTAGAAGCCCCAAGTTCAAAGCAGACCCTTTTTAAAATGTGTCCCCTCTTTGCAGTTCTTTCTGTAAATTTTTAAATTTCTTTATTGCACTTATTTAAAGATTCACCTAGCTCTATTCTACAGTTTTGACATCCTAACCATTGTAGTATTTGTAGCAATTAGTGAATTAAAGCTTTATTAACATCTATCTTTATTCTAGTGGGAAGTATGTACCAGAGAGCCTGTTGCCTTTTAATTCTTTTCTACAAGTAGCTCAACCTTGCATAAGGCATTAACCCTTTCTTCTACACTAACACTCTGCTTGATTAAAATTCTACAAGACAATGGACATTTTGGAGGTTATGAGACTAAGTGCTCTTCCGAAAAATTAGGAACACAGCAATCATTAGCAGGACCACCAGGAAGCTCCAGCTTGTAGTTCCCATCAAACCTAAAACCACCAAGAGGACCGCAGCTATTCTTCTCATGCCTTGCTGAGACAGACCTTCTGCTGTGACCTTGTCAGCCAGCTGAAGTTGCCTTGGCCTCGTCAATGCTGTCATTTCCTAACACAGCACAAAATGCCATGGTGAAGTGAGTCAAAAATCTCTTCTTTGCATATAGCCACAGTTTCATTGTCTTTCTCTTTACTTTAATATCCACTTGGTGTTAGCAAAAATTTAATGAAATACACTCTGCTCACCAGAATCTACATAAACCTGGCTGAATAAAATTAGGAAAGAAAGACACAACCACATGGTGAAATGAATTCCACTTGTGTATGTATGTTTTAATTATTAAATAACAATTATTTACATATTTATGAGGCACCAGGCAATATTTCAGCAATCTATACAATGAGTTCTGTCTACTTAGGGTGTATACATTTCACATATCCTTATGGTGAAAACATTCAAAATCATTATTTATTTCTTATTTCTTATTTTTAGGGAAAGATACAGTATATTATCATTATCTATAACCATCCTATTCTTCATTGGAATGCCTGATATTTCTTACTCTCTAACTACAACTTGCTACCTCTTACTCAGCTTCTCCCATTCCTCCCTTCCAAGTACAATACTTTGAATACTTTGTGATCATGAATGCTACCTACCAGTTATTCTGCATTTCTCTGTATTCCCTCTTCTGTTCTCTTTTAAACTTCCCTTCTTTTAAACTTCATCCTTTCTTCTCTCTCTCTCTCTCTCTCTCTCTCTCTCGACAGGCAGAGTGGACAGTGAGAGAGAGAGAGAGAGAGAGAGAGAAAGGTCTTTCTTTGCCACTGGTTCACCCTCCAATGGCTGCCGCGGCTGGCGCGCACTGCAGCTGACACACCGCGCTGATCTGAAGCCAGGAACCAGGTGCTTCTCCTGGTCTCCTGTGCGGGTGCAGGACCCAAGCACTTGGACCATCCTCCACTGCACTCCCGGCCACAGCAGAGAGCTGGCCTGGAAGAGGGGCAACCAGGACAGAATCTGGTGCCCTGACTGGGACTAGAACCCGGTATGCCAGCGCCGCAAGCGGAGGATTAGCCTATTCCTGATAGTGTTCTCTGAGTTGATGAACATCTTTGTGTTTCAATAAACATAATAAAAATTTTCAGAAGAGGTTTCCCAGTATCAATTGAACCAAGCTACCTGAATCTATGCCTTTACATTCTGTTCTTTGTCTCTCTCTGTTACTATAGTCGAATGAACCAGGCTTCTAAGTGAAGCCAAACTGTGTACTTTACCCACCTCTGTTTTTATATCTCACATTTATAGTTCTATCCTGCAACTGCCTGCTAATTCCATACTCGCAGATTCAAATGGACTTGACCTTCTCTTCTGAATATTTAAAACCATCTCCAGCTTCACACACACACACCTAAATAAATAAATAAATAAATTTAAATATAAAGAAGACAGTTCCTCCTCTGATGAGTTCCATCTCAGTGAATGGCAACTTCATTCTTCCAGTTGCTTAAAAAAATCTTGGTGTCATCTTAATCATCTGTCCCCATGAAACCTGTGAAACCCTGTGTCTCTCCCTTAAATACATCATGGATTTTTCCACTGCCTGTCTCCACTGTTTTCACTTTGATCTGAACTGAACTATTGCCTGAGTATTGGGCTACCTTCAGATCTTGAATCAGACTGTTCCCTTGCCCCTTACAGTTGATCTTCAAGAGCAATTATCAGAGTGATCCTGTTGAAATGCAAGTTGAACTATATCTCTTCTACTCAAAAATGTTTCGTGCTTTCTACTTCTGTCAAGCTAGAAGCCAAAAACCATAATTTTAGCTCACATTTCCTCTCTGATCTCATTATTTTCCTTTTTCATTATCTCTCCTGATCATTTATTACTGTGTGACATCCTCTCTGTGCTGTTTTTATTGTGTTTGTTTTCAGTCTTTCATATTAGAATGTAAATGCTATGATATTTTATATTTTTATGTTAGGTTCCTTGCTGTATTATCAGAGCCCAGATCAGTACTTAACATGCAATAGATATACAATAAATGATCTAGTGAATTAAACTGTTTCCCATAAGATTATTCAATCTGCACATGTGTTGGTCACTTTTCAGCACCATAAGTGAAATACATGAAAGGAAGTAATTAGAGAGGAAAAAAAAAAGGTTTATATCATCTCATGTTTTGGAGATTCACAGCCCAAGACCAGGCAACCACATTAGTCTGGAGTCTGATGGGGGTGGTGGATGGTGGAAGGCCTGCAGAAGGAGGATCACATGGCAAACCGAGAAATAGAGAGAGCACACCATCTTTTACAACCAGCTCTTTGGGGAGAACTACTTTCTGAGATCATGCTTGCAAATATCTAAAGAGGTCCCACAGTGCTCATTTCTGAAACACTATAATGGGATGAAGCTTCTACTGTTAATCCATCAATCATTAATATTGACCCATTAACTACTAATAAGATTTGAAATGTCTACATGATTTGGGAGCCAAATTGTATTCAAACTATAGAAGCATACTAGAATGGGTTCATTGCGCTTATTTACCATACTGTTTATAAGCATAATTTCTTCAGCAGAACTGAGAGAAATTGAAATTCCAACTCATTAAATATATGTAATATGTCCAAGCCTTGTTTTTCTTCTTTTTTTCCAGAGGCAGAAATAGAGAAGGGAGGAGTTTTTGGTATTTTTTTGGCAGGGGGTAGAGAGAGAGAGACCCCATCTGCTGAGTTATTCCCCAAATACCCATAATGACCAGTACCGCTCCCAACAAAGCCAGGAACCAGGAATCCAATCAAATTTTCCTTATAGATTGCTGGGACACACCAACTTGAGCCACCATTCGCTGTTCCCCGGGGTGTGCATTGTCTGGGCACTAGATTGGAAGAAGTTGAGGGACTCATTCCCAGGTACTCTGATATGGGATGCCAGCATTTTAACTGGCAAATGTGTATCTCCAACCCTGGTTTTAGTTTATTTAAAATATTTATTTATTTATTTATTCAAAAGTCAGAGTTACACAGAGAAAGAAGGAGAGGGAGAGAGAGAGAGAGAGAGAGAGAGAGAGAGAGGTCTCCCATCTGCTAGTTCATGCTTCAATTGGCCACAACGGCCAGAACTGGGCCAATCTGAAGCCAGGAGCCAGGCACTTCCTCCAGGTCTCCCATGCAGGTGCAGGGGCCCAAGGACTTGGGCCATCTTCTGCTGCTTTCCCAGGCCATAGTAGAGAGCTGGATTGTAAGTGGAGCAGCCGGTCTTGAACCAGCACCCATATGGCATGCCGGCACTGCAGGTGGATGCTTTACCTGCTGTGTCACAGTGCCGGCCCCTGGTTTTAATTTTTAAAGTGGAGATGATCAGTGATTGATTGACTCACAGAAATTTTGCAAAAATTAAATGAGATAATTTAAATACAATATTCAGAATGCCCATAGAAGCACTTTCAATGGAGGTAGTGAATATTTTGTTATTATACCTAATGCAGGTACCTATTAAATACTTCTTTTGGTGTTTTGATTTTTACTTGTAAGTCATTTATTAGAAGCAGGGAATGAGATATTTGTGGTTGAAAATGGTAATTTCTGCTTGTTTATAAATACTTCAAATTTGTTTCACCTTATTTTGTCAGTTGTTCTTGGAGAGTCAAGTGGGTTTCTACAAATGTTGTTCTAGTGAATCGTGTTGGACCTTCTAAAGTTCTATGGGGAATCAGCCCCATGACCTCATCCATTCATTTATGACAGATTATTCTAGAGAGTCAAAAAATTATTATTTAACTGGCCTTTGTGGTAAAAAATATAGACCCTAAAAGAAACCATCACAGTACATTATAAAAAATAGTTGGAAAGGAATTTTTGTAAAATTAATGTCTGTTGAAATTATTTGTATTCATTGGAAGTCATTTTTGTAAAACATTTCACTTTATCCCAGTCAGGTTAAAATGTTTTACTTAGAAATTCAAACTTCAGAAGTGTAACAATCCTAGATATTTCAAGTTCTAGTGCTCCTAATCAATTTTTAGAATTAAATATAGATTCAGGGCCACATTTTTTCCTCATAATGAGTTGAGTTATGATAATGTGGGAGTGGACACCATGTACAGATTATGAGCAGGTCATGCAAAATCATACCAAGTTGTATCTCTGCAGAGCTTTGTACTATACACGCTTTGCTGTGTAAGTTGACCACAGGTGGAAATTTTCAGTGAGAAATAGCAATTCTACAATAGATATATTTTATTCAGATTACTGATAATTGATTAGAATTGGTATATATGTAAGTAGTAGAATTCTAGTTAATATGACTCCTAATCTTTAGCTTTTATTTTATACCACTGTATTCCTATGTTCTAGGCAAGTAAAAAAATGGATGCATTGTTTTAAAAGCTATAATACCTTGAGTCATAGGTGCAGCTCTATAAATACAAAGATCTGTTCCTCTTGACAAGATTGTCACCTCTTAATTTGCTCATCATTTTAAAATTAGTGATTGTGCCTGCCTCTGTTTTTCTTTTTTACTGAACTGCTAGAATTATCTTAAATAGAAGATTATAAAAATGAGATGTTTTACATTATGCACTTTTTCATTGAAAGCATATTTTAACAGCAGTCATCTCAATTTCTGAGGCTGCTGCTCTTTCTTTGCCCTTTATTCTTTGTTCTTCCTTTAGTTTCTAAACTCGTGTATCTTTATCGTTACTACCTCCCCCTTTCATCTTTTCAAAAAGAAAAATATTGGATTTTTCCAGAAAAGACATCAGTAACACAATCATACTAATAACTAAAGTAGAGTTCTCCAATTTTCCTGGGTAAAATTTTGATAACACCAATTTGTCCTTTTCAATTCTATACTTGGATGTTACTAGCTACAATAATTTCTATTCTCGTTTGTACAGGAAATGACTTATTTCTTGTAGCAGTTCATGAACTGGGACATGCTCTGGGATTGGAGCATTCCAATGACCCCACTGCCATCATGGCTCCATTTTACCAGTACATGGAAACAGACAACTTCAAACTACCTAATGATGATTTGCAGGGCATCCAGAAGATATATGGTAGGTTATCACTGTTTCTGTTTGGCTAATCCTACAGTAAAGCCAAAAATCCTGCTTTGTTTTTTCCTTGGGATAGATTCTCTATGAGAGAAAAAAGTTAAGAAAAAGTATATATGTGTATATCTTGTGTATTGGCAAAAATCTTCAGATCAATTAAGTTTTGTTGGCAGTAGTCCTATGTATCTTAATGTAGAGATTATGGAAAAATATTTACCACTGTTGGAGTTTACTTATTGAGTTTGGTTGAAACTTGATGTTATGCTAAGTTCTAAAAAATTTATATTCAAAATCAAGTGGAAATACATCATAAATTATAATCACCAATAAAAACAATGAGAGATGTTAGATGCTGATACTTTAGTACAAACTGACAGATTGAATCAGAGTTTGTGAGATTGGATTTTCAATAGTTCCTAGACAAAGGACATTTGAAGGTCCAGAAAAGACCTGTATGGGATGGATGTATCAAGTTGTCCTCACAAGCAAGTAGTTAATTACTAAATCAGAGTGAAAGTCAACAGACAATGGAGTGAAACTCAGCAAATGACTAAGTTCATTAGCATATGGCACAACACAAAATTTTAGTACAATAATGCTTTTATTTATGGGATTCAGTCAATGAATGAAAATTAAAGGAAAAGGGAGAAAGACCATTATGCATATTTACCATACTCCTAATACTCCCTCAATACAACCAATGACCTATATAAAGGCATTTATTTCACACATCATTGTTAAGAACTTGACATTTATAATTTACATACATCAAATATGCTTTACTAAGTTAATGAAGTGAAGCTTTCATTTTTATAATGCAAAGAAAAATGTGTGCTATCCCTTTGTTAATACCCAGTATCCAGAAGAGGTCATTTGCAGTTCTAAGTAGCATAGTTTCAGTTCACTAATTGGTTTGCAGTCATTAGGTTTCAACATCACAGTGGCAAGAATCCTCTTGGGGTTAAAATAGACTTGGAAAAAAGGGTCAACTTTTGTGCTACTTTTTATTTTGTTAGGATACTGAGAACAGGGAAATGTCTCAGACTCAAAGAGAAATGCCTTGTATTTGAATTGAGATATCCTATTTCTAAATTTATGTCATCAGAAATTCCTCTTAAGTGGTTAACTGAAAGAAATTTCTTTCTCATGACCTCCTGAATTAGTAGTCTAGACGGAAGGTCTGCAAAAGAATACCCTTCCCATATCTAAATATTAAGTGTGAACAGTCCTGCATTTCTTCTTAAAAATGTAAGTCCCTTGAGGAATGACGCTTGACATCTGTACATAATTATATGTGTAAACTTTGGCTTCACTTAGAAGCCTCTTTTTAGAAATTCTTCTTCACATTAATATTTTACTGATGATGTTGTAATCAGTATGTGTCTTGCTATTTCATTGTTTAAATAAAACAATCTTCTGGCAATTTATCAAAATATTTTATTGGAAGAAAATAGTCAAAAATCCATGAAAGGTTAGTCAATAATAATTGGAGCCATATGGTAGAAAACACTCTGATTAGCTAATATTTGTCTTTCGGAAATATTTTTGTAGAATCATTGTCTTCCGAAATCTAGGATTAAATTTGGTGGAAGTTCCATTCATGGTTCCAGTAGTCATTGTCATTTATTAATTATTTATACACTGTCTACTTCCAAAAAAGATTTCATGGAGGCTTTCCAATGAGGACTGTGGCGAAGCTATAAAAAAATTCATTAAAAATTAACAAAGAAAGTGTAGTTCCTTGGATCTTGAATCTAGCATGATAAGGACAGTTTCAGACAGACTTGGCAACAGTTTGTTGCATAAGACTTTCTTTATTTTTTTCAGAAAATATACATTCTTAAAGACCTCTCAGCTCACCTAGTCTGTGCCCTCTGCTGATAAGTGATTGTTCTCTGTAGCATATTTTCCAGCACTATTCCTGTTTTAAGTGAGCCAAGCACTGTCCTCATATTTTCAAAAGGTCCACCTGACAAGATCCCTCCACCTACAAGACCTCTGCCGACAGTGCCCCCACACCGCTCTATTCCTCCTGTGGACCCAAGGAAAAATGACAGGCCCAAACCTCCTCGGCCTCCTACTGGCAGACCTTCCTACCCCGGAGCCAAACCCAACATCTGTGATGGGAACTTTAACACTCTAGCTATTCTTCGCCGTGAGATGTTTGTGTTCAAGGTAGGAGGCTGTGATTTTTTTTTTTTAATGGCAGATCAAATGTCTAGTGTCGCTTTAGAAAACAAGTTCTTATTCATTCTAACATCACTTTCCAAACCCTTTCAGGGTTAGAAGGTTCAAAAAAAGCATCTTAAAAATAAATGCATAAATTGACTTAAATGCCTAGCAGAAGATTGCTGTAACATTTTATTTTGGGAATGCATTTATGTCAGCAGAAGCTAAAATGCCTAGAAATGTGAGGGTGAAAAAATGCTGCATGTTATAAAGAGATAAAATAGCATAATTTAAATTGTGAATAGCAACTAATAGGGATGATTTGCTTGAGAGCTGAACCACTTCCAGGCACATTGCAACTCTTGTATCTGGTTTACACCTCTTTATAGATCCCTATAATTTGACTTGACAATTAATGCATTGTATTTTAGGAGGCATACTGATCATTTTATTTCAGGTCTATTCATAGTCATTTGAGTTAAATTTCTATGAGACTATCATTTTGATTTTAGATATACTTGTTGTTTTCCTTGGATATTTGTATCTACCTAATTTACATTATTTTTGAAAGGTTACAAGCTAAATTAATTTTACATTTGCTAAATGTGCTCTTAATGATACTGAGTTTTTTAGATAGAACACTAATGAATATCTCTATCTCTATGAATAGTGTATCAAAAGTATTTTACATAATATTGAAAGGTGAATATAGTATGATAATATGAAAATGATTTCCTCCTATATTTGTAAGCTAATTTTAGGATTAATAAAGGACGTAACTTTATTTGCTGGAATAAGAGATTTAAAATGCCCATATTTTACCAATACAATTCATTTGAAAGTAAAATAATATATTGCTATTTTTGGTTGGCATAAATCAATAAATAATGAAATATTGTCCTACTTACATAGAATTCCCTATCTACCAGAGGCTATACTTTAAAAATATAGATTCCACATAATTTCTAGTAGACAAAGCACTGTATTTCTTTTTATTGAAGAACAAGAACTGGATTTGATGTAATACGCACAAGAGCATCACACTTTCCAGGAAAAATCAATGCATTTCTTCAAACACATGAATAGAATTTTGAATTCTGTAAATGACCTACAATGCTTAATGCTTAATTAAATATCACAATTTAATTTCAAGTAGGTTAATAAACTTAAAAGAGTAAAAAAGAGCATATATTTGTATATGTATGTATGTGTATATATATATATATATGTATAGCTGTACATATGTGTATGTATATCCAACTATTATTATTTATTGCAGCTAACTTAAGTAAAAGCCAAATGCAATCATTTGTTATTCTAGAAGGCAACATTGTAGCTTTATATTTTGGCATCAGTGATATCACCAGGTTCAATAATCTCTGGGAATAGGATATAAAATGAACTCTCCATACATCCTTTTTCATAATTTCTGCCTAAGTAAAGGACTTATATCAGAAGAGAGGAGTGTCTCCCTAGCGAATGGCTGGTTTCTCCAGCTTTTGTTCTTCATGTTGTTGTGGGGCAGTCAGTGCTCTTGACTGACAAAGTGAGATGCTGTCATCACTGATTCCTGGAACAAGAACCAATAAAGCACGCCCATACCCTCAAGTAGAATGTGGTAGCCGCTGCTTTGAAAGCAGATACATACGTGCCTGTGGGAGCAGCGTACACGGAAGGAGTGTTTGGGAGAGCAGGTAGGACGCCGCCTCTGTTCATGCAGGGCTTCCCTCCTCAGCATCCTCCAAACACCCAGCCTCTCAACTGCTGCTGCTTCTGCCCAGCGATGACATTCTGGAGATTTGGATGTTTAGTCTGTATATCCAATCGCCAGGTTATTGATCTCTGTCTTCTCTAATTATTCCGCATTGTAGTGTATCTCTGATTAGATGATAAACCTCCTCATTCATGTGACTTAGCAATGATCTTAATGAAAATACCTAAATTATCAAACTATGCTAGAATCCTGTTGATACAATGAAAATCCTCCTAATGGGATTACTGAAACCTTTTCATTCTAGTAAATTCTTACTCTGTACCAAAGATTTTAGTGAGCATGATTTACCTACAATCTCTGTGTAAAATTTGTAAGCCCAAAATGAGCGTATCTGGACACAGGGAAGAGGTACTACTATCATCAGGCAATTTTGTTTTCTTCCTAGGAAGAAGCTGTTCTCTATAATAGCAGTTTCAACATAATTCCTTTTGGTAGCTAACTTCCTCTCAGGGCATTTAATTTACCTTGAGCTCTCGGGTCATTCATTTATGTAAAAATAATCGTGTGGCCGGCGCCGTGGCTCAACAGGCTAATCCTCCGCCTTGCGGCGCCGGCACACCGGGTTCTAGTCCCGGTCGGGGCACCGGATTCTGTCCCGGTTGCCCCTCTTCCAGGCCAGCCCTCTGCTGTGGCCCGGGAGTGCAGTGGAGGATGGCCCAGGTGCTTGGGCCCTGCACCCCATGGGGAGACCAGGAAAAGCACCTGGCTCCTGGCTCCTGCCATCGGACAAGCGCGGTGCGCCGGCCGCAGCACGCCGACCGCGGCGGCCATTGGAGGGTGAACCAACGGCAAAAGGAAGACCTTTCTCTCTCTGTCTCTCTCTCACTGTCCACTCTGCCTGTAAAAAAAAAAAAAAATAATCGTGTGAATGTTTATGTGATGGGTAAGATATATGGGGATGCTTCAAACTGTTCAGGAAAAAATAGAATTAAATATATGTTTATTTTGGTACAAAAATAATTGAAATCCATTCATAGTGCTTTCATCATGTGTACTTCCCATGAACTTTTTGAAGACCTCTGATATGCATGGAATTTTAATTTTTATACCAAAATAGACTTTTTTTAATTCAGTTTTCCACAAACTTTTCCCAAGTATCCTCCTATATATACCCTCTGCATGAGAAAGTTAAACTATGCAGCTTCATAATCTTTGGGGAATGTAAACCACCTAAAGCAAGGGAGTGAAAATCAAAATCAAATACCCAGGAACAGAGAAACAAAATAACAATGACAAAAGCAGCTTTGTGCTTACTTTGGAGAAGGTGACTTTAAGACTACTCCCTGAAGAGTGTAAGCTGCTGTGACTGAGCTGATAAGAGCAAGATCTGATTGTTCAAATGAATACTCTCAGAGTGCCTTCAGACAGCAGGATGAAAACATTGACTCTTTTAGTAATTTTGTGGGTAGAGGGAAGCAGAAGGCAGAATTAGCCAAGGTTGTAGAACAGATTTTAATATACAATACTCCACTATGCATGATGTAAGATTGCAATGGCAGCTATATTCTTTTGAAGCTGAAAATAGGAAGAAAAATGGTATCCAGCACCCGAAGAGTCCCTTCAATACAAAAAAATAAGGGTGATTCTGTTTGAGTACAGACCACTTTTTTTTGGTTTTTTTTTTTTTTTACACCAAAAGAAAAGCAAGGCCAGAGCTTGGAGCTACAGCTGGGAAGGCTAGTTTGAAGAATATTGGAACAATATTCAAAACAGGGTAGTTAAGTGTCCTCCACATTCATAGAGTAGAGCAAGACTCCTGACTCTGGGTAAGGGAAGCATTCCACATTTTACCAAACTAATCAACCCAAAACAGGAATCCTTCAGTTTGTTTTCCTATGTCAAATTCCTGTCTGTTTATCTATCACAAAGCTGTTTATTCCTAAATAGGCCCACCTTCATTTATGTCCAACCGCTTAATTCTACTGAAGAATCATAGTTCCAAGTTCATGACAGGATATAGTACAATCTCACTTGGCAAGAGGTAGGTTTGTTTCATAAAAGGAGAGTTTTTTAAACTCTTAAGAGAAAGAAGAGAGACCGGCACCATGGGTCACTAGGCTAATCCTCCACCTGTGGCGCCGGCACCCCGGGTTCTAGTCCTGGTTGGGGCGCCAGTTCTGTCCCAGTTGCTCCTCTTCCAGTTCAGCTCTCTGCTGTGGCCAAGGAGTGCAAGTGGAGGATGGCCCAAGTGCTTGGGCCCTGCACCAGCATGGGAGACCAGGAGGAAGCACCTGGCTCCTGGCTTCAGATCAGCGCAGTGCACTGGCCGTGTAGGCCATTTAGGGGGTGAACCAATGGAAGGAAGACCTTTCTCTCTGTCTCTCTCTCTCACTGTCTAACTCTGCCTGTCAAAAAATAAATTAATTAAAATAAAAAAGAATGTGTAAAAAAGAGCGAGATAAAGAATAGAAATAATTGCTGAAAGGCATAGTTTTGGTTTTGCCCTTAGTTAATATATCCATGAAATTCATTTGTGATGAAATTCTTCCCAGTTGTTTAACTTGAACCTGGTGACTGGTCTGTTTAGCAGATTCTTATCTCTTCTCTTCCTGTGTGCTGTTATGATGCCAAGCCAAGGCAGTATCGTATCTCATCCTAAATATTTTCATATCCTCCATCTCGAGTTTCTGGCTACCTCTCTTGCCTGGATAGACTGGAGTCTATTTTCAGGACTGCATGCAGATTGATAGGCTAAGAAAATGGATCAGATCATACTATTGTACTGCTAGAAAACCTTCCATGTTGGCCGGCACCACGGCTCATGTGGCTAATCCTCCACCTGCGGCACCAGCACTGAGCGTTCTAGTCCAGGTCTGGGTGCCGGATTCTGTCCTGGTTGCTCCTCTTCCACTACAGCTCTATGCTGTGGCCCGGGAAGGCTGTGGAGGATGGCCCAGGTCCTTGAGCCCTGCACCCACATGGGAGACCAGGAGGAAGCACCTGGCTTCAGATTGGCGCAGCGCACTGGCTGTGGTGGCCATTTGGGGAGTGAACCAATGGAAGGGAGACCTTTCTCTCTGTCTCTCTCTCTCACTGTCTAAATCTGCCTGTCAAAAAAATAAATAAATAAAAGAAAACCTTCCATGTCTAACACAGGATGAAAGCCAAAATGACTGAAGCTGCTCACAAGACTACAGGATCAGCCCACTTCCTCCTACCCCTTTGATCCTACCTCTGCCATCTTTCTTTGCTTTTAGTCTCTCTTTTACAGGCACATTCTACCTCCTTCTTGTTTCTCCAACTTCCCGGCTGCTCTTGAGTTTGCTGAATAGAAATATTTACTTGTTTTCCAGGTTTCTCTTGCTATACCTTAAGCAGCAGAAGGTGCTCATCAGTCTCTGTTACTGTCCAGACTTTTGATGAACAGTTCTACATGAAGCTAGATTCTAGAAAGGGAATAGCAGTGTTCATAGAATCTTGGAGTTCATTGTGGGTTACATGCCTTGTGGCATTTTAGGACCACAAAATGGGATAGATTTCTTTTTAACAGGTAAAAGAAATCTTCCCCAACTCTCAATTTAGTGAGTTGCATAGGAGTGTGTCTTTGTTTATATTGCATAAAACAAGCTCTGACCTCTTAGAAGTAAGAAAGAGAGAGAGAATCAAATTCCACTTGCTGCAGGCGCCAAGCAAAGACTGTAAGTGACTTAATCTCTGCTGAATTGCCCAGTATCCTGCACACAGCAGACAAAAAAATACTTATTAAATATCTCTGGGCTTGCTTTCCTAATATTTGTCGTTGATAATACATGCCCATCATTGTTACACAGTAAACTCAGAAAATGATAGTTATTAATAGCAAGATTATAGTCAGAATTTTTAATTACTCATTGTATCATTAACTCAAATTCTAAAATGATTTGTAATAATTTAAAAAAATAATTTATTTGAGTGAGTTATGGAAAAATGGTCTTAATTCTTATAGCAGAATGGCCAGGAATGGAGAAGTTTATTATTGTTATTCATATCATATCACTTTACTCAATGAACTGCTTAAAAATATTATGTTGGTGGGCCAGCACTGTGGCATAGCAGGTAAAGCCACTGCCTGCAGTGTCAGCATCCCATATGGGCACCAATTCAAGTCCCAGCTGCTCCATTTCCATTCCAGCTCTTTGCTATGGTCTGGGAAGTTAGTGGAGGATGGCTGAAGTCCTTGGGCCCCTATACCCACATGGGAGACTCAGGAGAAGCTCCAGGCTCCTAGCTTCAGATTGGCCAAGCTCTGGCCATTGTAGCCATTTGGGGAATGAACCAGTGAATGGAAGACTACTCTCTCTCTCTCTGCCTCTGCCTCTCTGTAACTTTTTCAAATAAACTTTCAAATGAATAAATAAATCTTTAAACAATATTTTATTTACAGATAATCTAAAAATGTTTTAAAATCAAGAAAAAAAGGGGAAAAGAAAAATCACAGAGCACCAGATAATCACAAATTACTCTTAGTCACATCTTTCTTAATTCTGTATTGCCTGAGAGTATTACCTGATAATATTAATAGTATGCTGTAATTGGGTCTCTATTCACATAAAACCAAAAGGAACATTTGCCAGGACATTTTAAATAGAGAAGTAATTAAAATTTCCTTATAGAACAATATCATTTTAGGAATCAACAGGGATTATTCAAATTTTAATGTCAATATTTATTTTCAAAATATTTGTATCAAACTATGGTTTAAGATTTCTTCCTTAAAACTTCCAATATTATTATTGACTTTTCCTGACTGCTATCTATTGGAGGCAATCAGATAAGTATTTATTCATTAGGATTGGATTCAGAGTTACTGCATTTTGGGTAGTTTAAGTATTTAGTCATTTAGTTTTTGTTTAGTTTTGTTTTTGTTTTTCTTTTTTATTTTGACAGGTAGAGTTATAGATAGTGAGAGAGTGAGACAAAAAGGTCTTCCTTCCGTTGGTTCACCCCCCAAATGGCCGCCATGGCCAGCGGTGCACAGATCCGAAGCCAGGAGCTAGGTGCTTCCTCCTGGTCTCCCATGCGGGTCTCAAAGCACCTGGGCCATCCTCCACTGCACTCCCGGGCCACAGCAGAGAGCTGGACTAGAAGAGGAGCAACCAGGACTAGAACCCAGCACCAATATGGGATGCCAGCACCTCAGAAGGAGGATTAGCCAAATGAGCCACCCAGCCAGCCCCATTTAGTTTTTGATAGTATAAATATTCTGAGCCTATTTACAAACTTGTCTTGCATTCAAAAAGCTAGTTTTAATAGTATTAAATGTAATATTAAATATATGTTTATGGTATATATTTTTGAGATTGAATTATGTTTTATCATATACATTTTATTTTATGTAAATTTCATGTAGACATAGTCAAGCAAAAATGATTTCTGAAAGTATATTAATTGTGATTCAATTTGAAAACCTTTTTAGAACACAACAATGTTCTAGATTTATTAGAAATAAAAATATTTTCAGTGTCAAAAATGTATATTTTTCTATCATATTTTAAATATTTCATTGATATTTTAATGAGATTTTTACATAGAAAGCGCTCATTTACAACTCATGGTCAAAAAACTTGCATGTTAATTCAAGACACAGAAGCAAAGTTGGGGCCAGCACAATGGCGCAGTAGGTTAATCATCTGCCTGCAGTGCCGGCATCCCATATGGGCACCTGGTTCTGGTCCCGGCTGCTCCTCTTCCAGTCCAGCTCTCTGCTGTGGCCCAGGAGTGCAGTGGAGAATGGCTCAAGTGCTTGGGCCCTGCACCCACATGGGAGACCAGGAAAAGCTCCTGGCTCCTGGCTTCGGATCAGCATATCTCTCCGTTGCGGCCATTTGGGGAGTGAACTAATGGAAGGAAGACTTTTCTCTCTGTCTCTCTCTCTCACTGTCTGAAACTCTATCTGTCAAATAAATAAATAAAAATCTTTAATAAAAAAAAAAAAGAAGCAAACTTGAATTGCAAGAAATATGGCTTTGAAAAGGATATTTTTATTCTAGAAATTTCATAATAATTTTCTAATTTTTGCTTCATATTTGACATCTCTAAATGTACAGCTTTGACCTCTTGCCTTTCTGTAAAGCCAAAATGAGACTTTCTTCTTTTTATTGTCTTTTAAGACTTATGTATTTATTTGAATGTCAGAGTTACAGAGAGAGAGGGACTGACAGAGATATCTATAATCCACTGGTTCACTCCCCAAGTGTCTACAATGGCCAGGGATGAGCCAGGCACCAACCAGGAGCCAGGGATTTCATCTGGGTCACCCGTGTGGGCACAGGGACACAAACAGTTGGGGATCTTTCATGGCTTTCCACTGAGGTGGAGAAGATGGGAAAGGGACTGGTACCCACGTGGGGTGATGGTATTGCAGATGGCAGCCTATACCACAAACAACCCCTCTATTGTCGTTTTAAACCTTGTTAACTCTGTAATCATTGTCATTCTGCTTTGTGGATTTTATGAAGCTACTTAAACATTCAGATCTTCAAAATCAGTTGTAAGTGTTTACTTATCTTTCACTGAAGGAGTTTGCTTCTGTAAATATTTAAAATAGATGTAAAAGTATAATTAATTGCAGAGTATTTAATGGCATTTATAACCCCATGAAAATCAACAGGAAAAAAATTGAAACTATTAGCATTTAACAAAACACCTCAGAGTACAGTAAAAAATAAAATACAGTTTTTCTTATAATCAGGTACACTGTATAATTGAAAATAATTTTATACAAATAAGCAATTGACAGAATTCAACTTCAGTAGCAGTGCTGATGAGTTGATGCCATTGCATAAATACTTGTCAAATATACAACATTTTTACTCTGTCCTCTCTCCTTTTAACCTCCACAAGGGGGATTCTTAGCTATCTTGTTCATTTTCCATTCCTGATGCTTGGAATAATATGTCATTAACACTCTGTAATTATTCATTGGAATAAAGGTTTTATTCACAAAACACAACAAACTGCACTTTAATGGTTCGAGTTAAAATGGATTAAGTAAATGGAGAGATTTACCAAATGCTCAGATTGAAAGACTTAGTATTATAAAAGCATTATTCTCCCACATTGTTCTACAGAGTGAAAATTATTCTAATCATAACACCAATGGCATAGGAATGTGGTGAGTAAGACCCTAACCTCTATGTAAGCAGGACAGTAATAGACATTATCTAAACCTCCTGCCAGGCTTTCAATCATAGCTGTACTAATCACCACTTCCCTAAACACCATGATACCATGATTGCTGCACCTCCAGGTATCTGTGTTTTATAAAAAAGAAGGTAAGCCAGAGAGGTGGACTAACCGTACCAGGAAAATAAAATGCAAATACGCTGCTTCTCCTGGCTTGAGCTGTTGTATGCCCAGTCTTAGATTCAAAGGTGCCTGAGTATGCAGGAGGTTAACGTGTACACACTGCTCTCTCAATATCAGGAATTTATTAACAGGAAAACCAGATTCTGAATAGGTAGCTAGCTGTTTCTGCTATAGTATCTAGGTGCTTATTATTTTTTATAAAAAGTTGCTGATTTATGTATATATGTGTCACAGAATCTCTTTTTTCTCCCAGTCTTAGATTCAAAGGTGCCTGAGTATGCAGGAGGTTAACGTGTACACACTGCTCTCTCAATATCAGGATATATGTATATATGTGTCACAGAATCTCTTTTTTCTCCCAGTCTTAGATTCAAAGGTGCCTGAGTATGCAGGAGGTTAACGTGTACACACTGCTCTCTCAATATCAGGAATTTATTAACAGGAAAACCAGATTCTGAATAGGTAGCTAGCTGTTTCTGCTATAGTATCTAGGTGCTTATTATTTTTTATAAAAAGTTGCTGATTTATGTATATATGTGTCACAGAATCTCTTTTTTCTAATATATGTTGCACTTGGTTCTCTGGATTTTTTCCACTTTAATATTTCATTTAAAATTCATTTTTATTTGAGGTATAAACAGATTTGATTGTTTGCCCAAATTATTAGCTTAACTATTACTATTGATAAAAATACCATAGTCCACTTATATTGAAGGAACAATGTAGTTGATACAAAACAAAGTAGTTCAGCTGCCAATTACACACAAATACCAGTTTTTGACACCCATTTTTTTTTTGGAAAAAAAAAATCTTTATTTGCTAGCAAGCAAAAAAGGCAGGGTGTATGACTAAAATCGGCTTTTCCAACTGGGCTCGTGGGAAAGTTTTATGGATTAGGTAGGAAAAAATTCAGTATGTGGAAACACTGGTGAGTCACATGCTGAATGGATAGCTTGAAATCAGACCAGCAGAGTCAAAAGAGCACTCCCTCTAGATTTCTGTGTCCAACAGACCTATCATTTCTGAAGGGACTGTGTTTTAAATCGCAGTTGTGCAGCTGTCTCTTTGGCTGCACGGGTTATGTTTTCCTCCTCCACAGTTCAGGGCATACGGCTTGCAGTTCTCGGTTCTTTGTTCCTTCTGCAGCCATATCACAAGCAACTCTCTTAAGAAAGCAGGAATTGGGGTCTGCACCATGGCTCATTTGGTTAATCCTCTGCCTGCGGTGCCAGCATCCCATATGGGCTCTGGGGTCTGCCCCTCTTCCAGTCCAGCTCTCTGCTGTGGCCCGGGAGGGCAGTGGAGGGTGGCGCAAATGCTGGGGTACTGTACCCACATGGAAGACCAGGAAGAAGCTCCTGGCTCCTCATTTCGGATTGGTGTGGCGCTAGCTGTGGAGGCCATTTAGGGGTGAACCAACGGAAAGAAGACCTTTCTCTCTGTCTCTGTCTCTCCCTCACTGTCTAACTCTATCTGTCAAATAAATAAAATAAAATAAAATAAAGCAGGAATTGAAGAAATAGGATCACACCAATTGTTAAAGCATAAGATGGGGAAATTGTAGCAAACGAGTAGGGAGAGATAACATGAGTGTTTTGTGTTTGCAAAACCAGGGATAAATTCTGTAGAGGGGCAGCCCAGCCTTGTAAATGAGTATGCTGATGTCATTAATACCTACTGAGCACCTAAGATGTACCAGGAATTTATTTGTCTTAGTGCTTTGCAAATATGATTATTGTCATACCTCAAATCGCATCAGAATGGGAGACAGAATGTTCACCTCATCTCCCCGTGTACTACTACAGTTCTGGACAGCTTACCTGTGAAATTCTTATTTTTATTCTTGTTACTTTTTCTTCATATCCAACAAGTATTTTTGTTGTTACATGAAAGTGAATTCAATCATAATTGATAGCAAAATATTGAGGAGATAAAAAGTTATCAGTGCCATAGCAACAGTATGTAAAACACATGGGAAAAACTTATAAAGAAATGTGTGGGAACAGGTGTTTGTCCCTTAAGATGCAAGTTTTGATACTTGCATACTACAATAGAGTGCCTGGGTTTGATTCCCACCTCCAGGTCCTGCATCCAGCTCCCCTCAATGCAGATGCTGGAAGGCAGTGAATATGATTCAGATCATTGGGTTCCTGACATCCACATAGGAAACAGGGATAGCATTCTCACTTCCTCACTCTGGGCCTGACCCAGTCCCTACCATCGCAGGCATTTCAGGAGTAAACAGTGGATGGGATAACAGCCCCCCTTTCTCTCTCTCTATTTCTGTGTCTCTCTGCCTTATTCTTAAATAAATATTTTAGAAATAAGCCCAGACTTTCATGAGTAAAAGAACTTTATTGTTGAACCAAGATAAGATTTTAGTAAACAGAAAGATGTATCCTACTCGTCATTAAAAGAATCAATGTTACAAAAAAATCAGTTTTATACACCCAACCTTAAATTAATTTTTATCCCAGTACCCAAAACAAATATCAGTTAAAATATTCAAAATCTTAAAGACTACAAACTATCCAGTTTTAAAGATGGAAATAGGGAAGTGATGGTAAGCATTGCCTTATATCTGCAACATTCCAGTACTGTAAAAAAGGAAAAAGTTACTCCTCCTCAAATTATTCTACAAATAAAAGTAACTCAAGTCAGAGACTCAGAAACCTTCAGTAAATGAGGAAAAAATGTTCTCTTTTATAAGAAGACAATAAAATTAAAATCACAATTTGAACATGAAACTAAAAATTAGTGTAATAATTTATAACTAGGTAGCAGAAAAGATAATGTGGAAAAAATGTATAGAAAAGAGGAACAACTATATGTTAGATATTATTGAGCATTTGATTGCCTATTTTCATTTATTTAAAGGCAGAGCAACAGAGATAGAGAAAGAGAGAGAGAGATTGATTTGGCTTGCTGTGGTTCACTCATCAACAAATTGCAACTCCCAGGCCTGGGCCAGACCAAAGCCAAGAATTTGTAATTCATCCATTGTGGTTCCTCTTGTGGGTGAGGGGCCCAACTTCTAGAGCTATCATCTGCTGCCTCCCAGGAAGCATTAACAGGAAGGTGAAGTGAAACTAGAGGTGAGGCCGGCGCGATGGCTCAATAGGCTCAACAGGCTAATCCTCCACCTTGTGGCGCCGGCACACCGGGTTCTAGTCCCGGTTGGGGCGCCGGATTCTGCCCCGGTTGCCCTTCTTCCAGGCCAGCCCTCTGCTGTGGCCCAGGAGTGCAGTGGAGGATGGCCCAAGTGCTTGGGCCCTGCACCCATATGGGAGACCAGGAGAAGCACCTGGCTCCTGGCTTTGGATCAGTGCGCAGGCTGCGGCAGCCACTGGAGGGTGAACCAAAGGCAAAAGGAAGGAAGACCTTTCTCTCTCTCTCTCTCACTGTCCACTCTGCCTGTAAAAAAAAAAAAAAAGTAGAGGTGGGACTTGAACCAACATCCCATTACAGACTGTGGGCATCCCAAGCAGGGGTTCTCACCTCTGCGCTACATTGGCAACCCCTTTTGCTGGACCTTAAATGTATTGTTAAGCGAATTTAGTTAAAACAAATAGACAAAAGAACAATGGAACAGAATAGGTGGGGGAGGGGGGAAGCAAAACAAACACAAAACCTTCCACAACAGTTAGCTAAATAAATTCCAAGGTATATCAAGTATTTAAATATGGAGATGTTAAACCAAGGGGTGGGTTTTGGCTCAGTGATTAGTTGCTGCTTGGGACACTGGCATCCTAAATCACAGCACCTTGTTCAAGTCCCACCTTTCAATTCAGCTTCCTACTAACTTGCACCCTGGGAAGGCAGCCAATGATGCCCCAAGGACTTGGGTCCCTGCCCCTACAAAGGAGATCCTGGGGGAGTTCCTGGCTTTTAGCTTCAACCTGACCCAACAGTGCTATTACGGATATTTGGGGCATGAGCCATCAAATTGTAGATCAGTCTCTCTCTACGTGTGTGTGTGTGTGTGTGTGTGTGTATGTGTCTGTCTGTCTTTGAAATACAATGAAAATAAATGAATAATTTAAAAAATTGTCAATCCATAAAACTACTTAGGAAAACTTTTCTATTTTGATTATTTTATATATCTCACAATGGGAATATATTTCTAAATAAGGCACATAATTCAATAATTATTAATGGATTGACAAGGATGACTTTGATACTGTACCACTTGGGACACTTGCATCCTTTATTAAAGTGCCTGGGTCTGAGTCCTGGCTTCCTTCCAATTGCAGGCTCTGCTAAAGCTGCCTTAATGCATTCACTGATGGCTCGAGTGCTTATGTCGCTGCCTACCATGTGGGAGACCCAGATTGAGCTTCAAGCTCCTCATTTTAGTGTGGCCTAGCTCCTGCTGTGACAGGTGTATTTGGGATAAACCAAAAGTTGTAAGCCCTCTGTCGATATGTCTTTAGCTTTGCCTTTCTGCCTTTTGAATAAATAATATTTTTAAAACATGGATTAATAGATTTAATAACATTTATTTAATAATTTAATAACATTTAATAACATTTCTACATGGTAAAAACATCAGTAGCAAACTTGAATACATATAAGACTTCTACTTTTTAGTATATAGAGAGCAAAGAAATGAAATAAAAATATTCACACTCATTTAAAAATTGTCAGGGACAGTGTTGTGGAACAGCCAGCTGGCTTCTACTTGTGACGTCACTTCCAAAGTCACATCACTGGTTATCTGCTCCCAGTGGGAGAACAGCATGCAAATACTTAGGCCCCTGCCACCCATAGGGGAGGTCCACATGAAGTTCTGAGCTTCTGGCTTAAGCCTGGCCCAGCCCTGTCTGTTGAGGCCATTCAGAAAGTGAACTCCTAAGTGGAGGAATGGAGTATCTCTCTCTTTCCCTCTCTTTCCCTTTATTTCTATCCCTTTTTCCCTGTCTCCTTCTTTCCCTGACCCCCTAACTCTGCCTTTCAAATCATTAACAAAGTAAAACTTTAAAAAATAAACATTATCAACATGCAGTTAAAAATACAAATAGATTTAAAAGAACTCATACACATTCATAAAAATGAATACAAATTAATACAGTGAGATATTATTTTTATCTTTTGACATTACAAAGATCAAGAAGATAATAACATACTATATTTTCAAGAAATGGGAAACTAATGCGAGCATAAATTTTTACCACCCCTTGGAAAATTACTTAATCATCAGGAATCTTTGCCTAGGAAATTTTTTTTTAAGAAACACTCTCACAAGCACTTGAAGACTGTGTACATGCATAATTATTTCAGCATAGTTAACAGTGGCAAAAAAAGTAAAAACAAACCAAATGTCCATCAACAAGAAGTTAGAATTGGACATTGAATTGTATCCTGGCCAACAGAATACATGATAACTATTTTAAAGATTGAACTGACTGTCCAAGATATGTGTTTTTAAAATGAGTTGCAGAATTATAACGATTTTGGAAGGAAAACTTGGAGAACACACTCATGTCATACACATTGATACACAAATATTACAAAGTCATATGAGAAACTAGAAACACTGAGAGCCTGGGGGTGGGGAGAAGAAAAATAAAAGCTACAAATTAAATCGTTAATAATATATAACTGTAAATACACACACATATGTAATATGTAAATATATATATTCAGACATGAAGACAACTCAAAAAGTTTGTGAGAAGTAGAATCAGAAGTTGTTTACTTTAGTGCAAAAAATCTTGAAACTCCTGCAAATAGGGGTCTTCAAAAAGTTCAGAGGAAATATATTCTATGAACAGAACTATACATTAATTTTTAAACATGCACCAAACTAAACCAAAATTTAATTGCATTTACATGAAACACCTTAGTATGCACCAAAGGTATGCAAATATATTTATATATACATACATAGACACATATAAAAAATAAAAGGATCAATACCATCATGTTAAATACAAGTATAGAACAATCATCTCTGGATTATAAAACAATATTATTTTAGTATTTTATTATGTTCTGACATTGGTTTTTGTTGTTTTACTCTTCAGTGAGCATTTAATCAGGGAAATGTTGTTATTTTTGTTGTTGTCCTTAATAAAAGGGACTGATTTTAAGGTTGGATCAGTCTTCATCTATTGTCTAGTGCACTGTTGCTGCCATTTGTTGAAACACCATCATAGGTCTCTAGAATGAAACACATTGCCTTATAAACAGTAATGACTGTGAGAATTTGAAATGCATTTTCTCAAATATCTTGCTTTACTCTACACCAGGAATGGGAAAAAATGTGACAAGGAGAAGGTAGGGCATGGAATTTTGCTTAGGGTTTGTTTTCTTGACTTGCAATTCTACATTGTTCTTTTTTCATAACTTTATTTCTTATGCCCGATACAATTTCTAAGCATTATATTGTGGTTGTTTACATGACTGTAAAATAAATTATAGGTAATATCAATATCAAATTGGTAAGATTTAAAAAAAAGATTCAAGCTTAAAGTATCACAGTAAGATGTGTTCCAACAAACAAGAAAATGAACATAGCTTCTAAATCAGTAATTCAGTACATAGTAATTCATCCAGAAAATAATAAAGTAAAAACTAAAATGAACATTGCAATTTTGTTACCAGTAGGAAATAATTTTGCAAACCAACCCAAATTATCTAGTAATGCAATGGCAGCACAACAAATAATAGTCCATTAACTCCATGAAAGGTAATATAATCATCTGAAAAGTCAGTTGTGAAGACTGCATTAAACTATGAGATATTACAATAATACATATGCAAGTAAAATAAGGAAATATAATATTTTATGTGTCATTAATTTCATTATTGGTAATATGTGAATGTGATAGGGCATAGAAACATCTATAAAAATAATCAAATCTTAGAGTTACAGATATTTTTAAATGCATATTCTTTTGTAATATTGTATATAATACTAATATATATAACAATGCAGTGTATGTATGTGTGTGTGTATGGCATAAAAGCTTGATAACTGTGAAGGTTATATTATATTAAGTGATGGTAAAGCCATATGATATTCAAAAATATGCATAGGCAAAGCAATTCAAGTATTCATTGGAATTTTCCCTTGGATTGTGACTAAATGGCCTTGGACAAAATTGTGATGACAGATTTCAGATTATAATTTAGCCTGCCTAGCAAAGATGTCCAGTTAGATAGGCATCTATACACATTGTGCATTACTCTCAAGTAGGAATAAGTTCTAATGAATCAAATTAACCACATACTTTGTTTATATTCAGTTTTGCCAGTTTATAGATATCATGGTGAGAATTTGTTCTGTTTATAACAGAAATACTTTAAAATTGTGCAGTGAGAAGATATTTGGCAATTAATCCAAAGAGTGTTGTTAAATTATGCAGTGTGGACTGCCATTACAGCCAAGTTTGTCAGCCCAACAAACACTGACAAATTGTATACTGTGAAAGGCAGTTAGCCCAGAGCCCTGGTACATAGAAAATGCTCAAGTTATTTTAACAGCTGCAGTTTTGTTGTGGCAGTGGTTGATGATATTGTTGTTTTTTTATTACTGCCATTAGTAATATCAAATAAAGCTGTGTTTGACTTTAAAGTGATCATAAAATCGTCTATGACAACATTCTTTGCTCCAAAAAGCTTGTGGCTACTGTAAGCTTTAAGTCCTTTTTTAATTCTTTAATTCAATAAAGTTTTGAGTGACTACCAAATAATAGCTTCACATGGGAATGACCAGGCCTGTCTCTGTTTCTTGGATTAGGCAGATTAGAGCTGCACAGAGCAGGTCAGGGACTAGATGATTGCAATGCATAATTATGTGCCTTAATAGGCCCATACACAAAGTACTGTTGAAAAACATAAGCCCAGAAAGACTGCTTGTGGAGGACACCTAGTGTACTTCTGTGAAAACATTATAAATTAAGCTAAGCCTGGAGGAAAGTGATGTGTTCATATGGAGAGACTAGAAGTTTCCAAGAAAAATCCAGGCATGGATATTAAGAAACAAGTCCAAAGAGTAAAATGGGACTGCTTGATAAATGATCTTCAATGCTGTGTTGAGAATTGGAGATTTTATTCTGCTGGTTACTTAAACTGACCAGTAGAATACAACAAGAGTGACTTCTGGAAGCAAAATATAGGAGACAGTTAATAAGAAGTGCTGAGCAAAAATTGGCTTCTTGCTAAGGAACTGGTAAGAGTAAGCAAAGGCCCATTCCCAAATGTCAGAATTTAAAGCAACTGGTAAAAATAGGAATTTGAGGAACAGACGAAAGAGCAGCCCTAAGAACTCTGACAGTTAAGAGTGATGGTTATGGCTGGCGCCCTGGCTCCATAGGCTAATTCTCCACCTTGCGGCACCAGCACACCGGGTTCGAGCCCTGGTCGGGGTGCCAGATTCTGTCCCAGTTGCCCCTCTTCCAGGCCAGCTCTCTGCTGTGGCCCGGGAGTGCAGTGGAGGATGGCCCAAGGGCTTGGGCCCTGCACCCTCATGGGAGACCAGGAGAAGCACCTGGCTCCTGCCACAGCGCGCTGGCCACGGCGGCCATTGGAGGGTGAACCAATGGCAAAAGGAAGACCTTTCTCTCTGTCTTTCTCTCTCTCACTGTCCACTCTGCCTGTCAAAAAATAAAAGTAAATAAATAAATAAAAATAAAAATAAAGAGTGATGGTTAGACAGTGAATTGTTGCAGGACAGGATTAGACTATCAAAGAAGCAGGAGTAGGGGAAGAGGAGGAAGGTCGGGAAGGAAGAGGACAGGGAGAACACATGGGCAGGTTTTCAGATGGCACAGACAGCAAAAGTTGTGAACACGGAATCAGAACCAGACTCTCATTCCTGAATAGGATGAGAAATACAAGTTCTTTTATATACCGGATTATTAGGTCTTCAGTTAACAAAAATGTCATATAGTTTCCATTTCTCTGTATAATAATTTTTACTGGATCTTAATTTTTTAAAAAGGCAATGAATATTCTTTTTTTTAGATTCCTTTATAAAGTTTTATTTAAAGTCTACACATTTCATGTATTTCATATGTACGGATTCGGGAACATGGCAATACTTTCCACCCTACCTTTCCTACCACCCACACTCCAACCCTTTTACCTCCTCCGTCTCCTGTTGCCATTCTTATGTTTTACAAAGGTATATTTTCAGTTAACTTTATATTCATAAAGCTTAACCATACACTAAGGAAAGAATTCAACAAAAAATATGAAGAAACAAAAAAGCACTGCTCCTCAATAGTTGACACAAGGGCTGTTAAAAAGCATTGCATCTCAAAATGTCAGTTTGACTCTTTTAGAGTACCTTCCCACAGGTCAGGGAGAACACAGGGCATCTGACTGTTTGGGACTGGCTTATTTTCACTAAGCATAATGATTTCCAGTTGCATCCATTTTGTTGCAAATTACATGATTTCTCTTTTTTTAACCTCTGTGTAGTATTCATTGTGTGTGTGTGTGTGTGTGTGTGCATAAAATAATTCCTTTATTCAGTCATCAGCTGATGGACATTGGGTTGATTCATATCTTAGCTATTGTGAATTGAGCTGCGATAAATATGGAGGTACAAATCACTCTTTCATAGGCTGGTTTGATTTTGTGTGGGTAAAGTTGCAGGACTAGGATTGTTGTGTTATATTCTGTATATGTTTTCAGCTTTCTGAGATATCTCCATACGGACTTCCACAATGGTTGTACTAGTTTATATTCTGAACAACAGTGGATTAGGGTACTTTATCCCAAACATCTTCCCTAGCATTTGATGTTTGTTGATTTCTACATGAAATCATTCTAACAGGTCAGGTGAAACCTCATTGTGATTTCTCAACTGATGCAAAGAAAGCATTTAATAAACTATAGCGTCCTTTCATGATGAAAGCTTTAAGCAATTTATGAGAAACCCACAGCCAACACCTTACTAAATGGGGAAAAGTTGGAAGCACTCCCACTAAGATTGGAACCAGATAAGGATCTCTACTCTCATCATTGCTGTTAAATATGGTCCTGGAATTTTTAGTCAGAGCCATTAGGCAAGAAAAAAATAAAAGGGATACAAACTGGAAAGGAAGAAGTCAAACTATCCCTATTTACAGATGACAGGATTCTATATATAGGGGGACCCAAAAGACTTCACTGAGAGACTATTGGAACTCATAGAAGAGTTTGGTGAAGTGGCAGGGTATAAAATTGACACACAAAATCCATAACCTTTGTATACGCAGACAATGCCATGGCTGAGAAAGAACTTCTAAGATCAATTCCACTCACAATAGCTACAAAAAAAAATAAATATCTTAACCAAGGATGTCAAAGATCTCCATGATTAATTTTACAAAACATTAAAGAAAGAGATAGAAAAAGACACAAAACAAATGGAAAAAATCTTCCATGTTCATGGATTGGAAGAATCAACATCATCAGAATGCCCATACTACTAAAAGCAATTTATAGATTCAAGGTGATTCCACTCAAAATACCAATGATATTATTCTCAAGTCTAGAAAAATATGGTAAAATTCATATGGAAAAAAAAGAGACCCAAGATAGTTAAAGTAATCTTATACAACAAAAACAAAGCTGGACACATCACAATACCAGTTTTCATGACATAATTCAGGATAGTAATAATCAAAACAGACTAGTACTAGCAACAAAAAAAAAAATAAAAGAGAATAGAAATTCCAGAAATCAATACACACATCTACAACCACCTTACATTTGACAAAAGAGCTAAAATCATTCCCTGAAGCAAGGACAGTCTCTTCAAAATATGGGGCTGGAAAATTGGATCTCTGCCACAAAAGTATGAAGCAACACCCCTACCTTACCATTTACACAAAAATCCACTCAAAATGGATCAAAGACCCAAATCTATGACCAGGAACCATCAAAAATTACTAAAGAACATTGGGGGAAACTCTGCAAGACATAGTCATAGGGAAAAACTTCTTGGAATAGACCCCAGAAACACAGGCAAACAAAGCCATAGTTGATAAATGGGATTACATCAAGCTGAGAAGCTTCTGAACTGTGAGACACATTCACCAAAATGAAGACAACTGGCAGAATGAGAGAAAATATTTGCAAATTAAGCAACTGATAAAGGCTTAATATCAAGAATCTATAGGCTGGTGCTGTGGCTCACTAGGCTAATCCTCTGCCTGCGGCGCCAGCATTCCAGGTTCTAGTCCTGGTTGGGGCGCTGGTTCTGTCCCCATTGCTCCTTTTCCAGTCCAGCTCTCTGCTGTGGCCCGGGAAGGCAGTGGAGGATGGCCCAAGTACTTGGACGCTGCACCCGCATGGGAGACCAGGAGGAAGTACCTGGCTCCTGGCTTTGGATTGGCGCAGCTTGCCGGCCATAGCGGCCATTTGTGGTGTGAACCAACAGAAGGAAGACCTTTTTCTATGTCTCTCTCTCTAACTTTGCCTGTCAAAAAAAAGGATCTATAAAGAGCTCAAGAAACTCAACAACAACAAAACAAACAATCCAGTTAAGAATTGAACAGAGGACTTGAACAAGCATTTTTAAAGAGGAAATTCAAATGATCAGCAGACACATGAAAAAAATGCTCAGGATCACTAGCCATCAGAGGAAAGCAATTTATATTCTTAATGTTCTCTAGTCAAGGGATAAGGAAACATTTCCCTGGATGTTGTGGAATTAAATGTGGTTATTGTCAAACTGCTCCTTTTCACCCCTCTCCTGGAGCAATTGATGTGCCTGTGCGTCCATGGAGCTGCAATACTTGCTTGTGAAGTGCTGTTATTTGTAGCAGTTATTGGTCAGGTCATTATGTATATCCTTGAGCTAAAACCCAAAGGACCTGATGTAAGAGCTGGTTGTTCATGCACCGCTGACAGATAAACCTCCTTGCTCCTAATCCTGAAACCCTTGGACTGGAGACAATGTTTTCTAACTAACTGCATTTGCAGTTATTAGGAAACTTTTTTTGTAATATAACAAATTTGTTAGAATAGATAATACAATCTGGTTTCATATTGTTGTTGTAAACTATGGATCAAATAGATAATCAAAAATAAAATTCAAGGATTAAAAATATGAAGATTACTTAGAAAAATGTAATACATTTTAATAAATATACATGAAAAGATAATTTGCCCAAATCCCTTTTGGGTATACATGAGGGTTTTCATTTAGTTTGGTTTCTCTTAAATAAATATATAATATAGGAAGTATTATATGGGGCTAACATGACAAAAAAATTAATGATACATGTGAGAGGACTTCTAAAAGCTTGTGGAAAAAATGAAAGACTGATGAGGGCAAAAATTTTTGAAGTCCATAAACAATTTTTATAATATATATTTTCTATGAATATTTTGAAATTTTTCATATATTCTGATTGATTTTTGTATTTATTTGATGAATCCTTTCTGAGACTCTGATGGGTTTACAAAATATGCTGTTATGACATAAAGAGAAAAACCTATGCTGTGGCCACCAGGATGGGCAGGACTGTGCCACTGAGGCCAAGTTTCTTCATCTGTAAGATGAGAATCTATGTAACTACCTTATGCTAGTGTCCTTAAAGGACTTACAGTCCAGTGGAACACATGGACATTAGTTAACTGATCAGAAGGAGGCAAGTTAAAGCGTACAGTATTAAGTGCAAATTTAAAATGGTGCATAGTTCAGTAAGACCCTATAAATTGTTGTGTTTCTGTGCATAAAGCCTTCACAAGGTGTGAGGATTTTGTGCAGCAATTAAAATGCCCCTTGGTACAGAAACATCCTGTATTGAAGTGCATGGGTTAGAGTCTTAGCTCTGCTTCTGATTCCAACTTCCAGTCAAGGCACACCCTGTGGAGTAGCAGGTGATGGCTCAAGTGTTTGGTGTCTGCCATCCCATGTGGAAGCCTGGATTGATTTCTGAGCTCCTGGCTTGGGCCTAGCCCATCCTCATCTGTTGCAGATGTTTGGGAAATGAACCAGTGGATGGAAGCTCGCCATGTCTCTCTTCCCCTTTCAAATGAACAAAAATGAATAATAATTATCTTTCTGAAAATTCCAATAAGATCAGGAGAGGCATTTCTGATGAAGACCTGATGGAACTTTTTGAGCTGTCTCTCTTTTTATAAGAAAAGCAAGATATAGTGTTGAAAAGAAAATCTGGACTAAGTCAGAAGACAGAGCACTTAGAGACAGGATATATTTACTTTGATGAGAATTTCAGTTTGGGGAATGTAAATTTATTATATTTCAATTAGGGCATATAATAATATCTCTGTTACTCATCTCACAATGAGGAAAAAAAAAGGTGAAGAGCATTTGAATGTTCCAAAACAATTGAGAGACTATAAGACTGTCATCATTGACAAAATTGTAGAATGAATTATTTTTAATGTATAGAATCGATGTCAACTTTATTGTTTGGGGTTTCATTAAGTTGGTATATGTTATATAGGAGACATCCACCTTAAAACTAGAAGTTTCTGGAGAGCAACTTTGACGAATTATTGTTATCAGAAGTGATATGAAACCTGAAAAATATGACAACTTTTTACTTTTTTTACTCTTGTTTGGCTTTTACTTAAAGATTCCTTTTTTCTTAGAGAATAAATTGGATCTTATATCCTTTTCAGAACATAATCATAGATATTTAATATAATGAATTTTTCTATGAGATTTTCTAAATGTTATGGAAAATAAAAATAATTGATATTATATATTACAAAAATTATTTTACATAATTAAGCTGGTTAAATTCAGAACTCATTATCAAGAGTATTCATGCAGTATGAACAAAATAATGATCAGAAAAGTCTATCAACAGTAAACGTTATTGTAAGTTAGACTTAATTTTCTCTACATACTTATAGACTCTTCCTCTTCCTTTGGTGCTTCTTGTAAAATTAATGTTTATAATGTTCTATTTCAGTTTTCATATACAAGTACCAAACTAGAGCTGTGTCATCTGGATACTAGACATTAAACTGCTTTCTACTGTACTTTCTGCTTAGAAAACAATGAGTGTTAAAAATCTCCAACTAAGCATTTTCAATTATGGTAATCTGTAATAACATTCTTTTTTTAAAAAAAAGATTTATTTATTTGACTGTCAGCGTTAGAGAAGAAAAGAGATAGGGAGACAGAGCTTGAGACAGAGAGAAAAAGAAAGATCTTCCATCCACTGGTTCACTCCCCAGAAGCCCACAAAGCCAGGAAGCAGGAGTTTCATCTGAATCTCCATGTGGGTGGCAGGAGACCAAACACTTGAGCCTTGTTCTGCTTCTTTTCACAGGCTACATCAGGGAACTGGATGGGAGGTAGAGCAGCTAGGACAGGAACAGACTCCCATATGGGATGCTGTTGTTGCAGGCTATGGTGTTACCTGCTGTGCCACAATACTGATCCCTGTAATGACATTATTTACCCTTGAAATCAATACTTACTTTTTTGTAAAAATTGTCCTTGCCCAGAGGGAGGTTTGGCCATCACCCTGAATTTGTGGAGGTAATGTGTGTCATACTCATAGGCGTGTCTTTGTTTAGGTCAGGGGCTGGCCACACTGAATCGGGTTGGAGAGAGCTATGCTTAATAGTCTGAGGATGGGGACTGGCCACACTGGAAAACCAGCTAAGCAATTTTAGGTGGGTCATTTGCTGTAAGTAGACCTGGAGTGCCAGTCAACCATTCCTACATAATGACCATCCAGTAAAAGTTCTGGAGATCAAGACTCAGATGCGCATGCCTGGTTGGAACAGCACCATGCCTGTTGTCACCAGTGTTAGGAGGATACTGTGTTCTAAGGAAGCCGAGCCTTTGAATTTAGAACCCTCCCAGATGCTGCTCTATGCATCTCTTCCTTTGACTGTTTTTTTTTTTTTCACTGTCATCTTTTCCTGTATTAAAGTGTAAGCATGCACGTAGAAGCTTTTCATGAAGTCTGTGAGTCTTTCTAGTAGATGATCTGACTAGGAGTTTTGTGAAACCCTTGAACTTGAGAGTGGTCTTCTATGGACTCTTATTTCCAACTCTAACTGGACTCTGACTCCTTGCAGTTGGTGTCAGAAGTATTGGGCAGATTTGGCAATGTTGAAAACCGTACCCTTAGCCTCAAGCTTGGCTAGCTCTAGGCACTAGCTATTATAGAAATTCACAAAATTTTCATCTCAGCCATAGCTCCATATTCTAAGGTTAAAAACTAAACTGGGATGGGGGTAGGAATTAAAAGTATTTTTCTTTTTTATAAAGATTTTATTTATTTATTTGAGAGGTAGAGTTATAGAGAGGAAGAGGCTGAGAGAGAGGTCTTCCTTCACTCCCCAAATGACCGCAATAGCCGGAGCTGTGCAGATCCGAAGCCAGGAGCCAGGAGCTTCCTCCAGGTCTCCCACACTGGAGCAGGGCTCCAAGGACTTGGGCCATCTTCTACTGCGTTTCCAGGCCACAGCAGAGAGCTGGCTCATAAGTGGAGCAGCTGGGACTAGAACCAGTGCCCGTATGGGATACTGGCACCACAGGCAGAGGATTAATCCACTGTGCCACAGCACCAGCCCAAATGTATTTTTCATATTTTATCTTTGTTGCCAGTAATGCCTTCTTGAATCTAGAGAGTTTTATACTTACCAGTTCTGGCCCTTTATCCTCCATCCTTTTCTCCATGTTTTTCTCTTCTCATTTTTAATAATGTGTTTGAGTAGCAGGAATCTACATAGAAAAAATTCCTGGTACATTATTGAGGATAAATATGGTTCATATTCTTATTTAACTAAAAAATATACTTCCTTCCAAATATTTTAAATTTAACTGAAATTTAAAAACAATTTTCCTCATAAAGTATATAAAACCTCATATCAGAAATTTTTAAAACAATGAACTTCCTAATATAAATCATTCAAAAAATGACTGTGGGTGACACCAAATATTTAAAAGTTATTCACGTAAAGGGTCACTTTCTGTGTGTATGTGGAGGTCATGATAGAGTCAACATTTGGAAAGCAGATTTTGCCTCAGGAATAGCATCCTTCTCAATGAAATTGTCATTACAGAGATTATACACTCACATTTGGGGATTGATAAGCAGTCTGCTACTGGATATAATAACTATGATCCCTTCCAGTGTTTCAATATTAAAATGTACGATGTGGAAATGTTTTTCTAGCAGTGGAAGATAGTTGGAGTGCTTGGACCTCTACCATCTAGGAGGCAGACCTGGATGGAACTCCAGCCTCCTGGCTTAGGCTTGGCCTAGCCCTGGTTACTGTGGCCATTTGGGGAGTGAACCAATGGATGAACAATCTCTATTTCTCTCTTTCTCAGTGCCTTTCAAATAAATAAATCTTTTTAAAAAATAACAATTTTTAATAACACTTTTATTTAAAGAATATAAATTTCCAAAATACAGCTTATAGATTACAATGGCATCCCCCCCATAACTTCCCTCCCACCCACAACCCTCCCCTTTCCCACTCCTTCTCCCCTTGCATTCACATCAAGGTTCATTTTCAATTCTCTTTATATACAGAAGGTCAGTTTAGTATATATTAAGTAAAGGTTTCAACAGTTTGCCCTCACATAGCAACACAAAGTGAAAAATACTGTTAAAAATAAAATGTTTTCCAATATTTCCAATGATAGATTTGACTGGGAAGTTAAAAAAATTCAAATGCACACATCCATATAGCTCCATATTTTGACAGTATTTGCTAGAAGAGGGTGTGACTTCTATGTAAGGGCTGTGCATTTGGTGCATCCGATCAGTCTCCACCTGGTCTGCAGGGAAGTTTTCATTAGCCGTCCTGACTGCCTCTGGCTCGGGTCAAGACCCTCAGCCTGCCAGTTAATTATATACCTAGGGTCTCAGATGTAGGCCAAGAGCTTGGATTACTCAATTTTTGAACTAGTGCTATTCCTCTTATTTATTTTTAAAACACCAAAAGATGAAGAGCAAAAATGGCAATGATCCTCAAAAGGATCAAAGAAAGAGGAAATGAAATAACCATTTGTGTTGAAATAATGCCATTGCCATTGCCATTTGAATTAGAAATAAGGCCACTGAAGTGCTAATTTTATTTTAATACAGTGTGGTGAAATAAGACTTTTCTGAAGTTTTTTTTTTTTTTAAAAGCTATATGTAAAGATATGATTAGACATCTGCAAATATGTTATCTCAAACTCTTGTGGCCAGCCAGTTTACATTGCAAAAATCTGAATTAACATTTTTTATTTCAGCGGAGTATTCAATGCACTAAACATTTCCTCCATAATACCTTCCAGTTTCTAGAAGAGCAACTCATGATCAAAATCATAATTATTATTTCAGGGAAGCAGATACTTGAGTATCTAAATAGTCCTAAGAGTCCTCAAGCCAGGTGCTGTGCCAAGTAAGTCTGCACCAAACTCAAGAAACAATTTTCTTTTTACAACCTGTCTGGAGTTCAAAATTTTGGATAAGGGATTGAAGCTGAATGCAATGATACAATGAATATTGCACACTAAGTAACAAAACAACATTTTGACTCATTTAATTTTCCTTTACCAATATTATAGAAATAGCAAAATTTATGGTATTTCAAAACCTTGGGATATACAAGTAATAAATTTGTATGTATATATTTAAAGCACTGTATATATCTAATATATACATATAATTAGATATATATTAAATATATTTCAAATATATTAAACTTCTATACATTAAATATGTAATATATTTATATTTGAGCAAACTACAGTCGACTTTTTTGTAGCACAGTAATTCCGATACCTAGCTTATGGTGGTTAAAAAATATGTTGTTACATGATGGAATTTTAGATAATTGTTTGATGTAGGAAGTCTTTTGACTTCTCAGCCAGTAACTTGATGAGGTCATTGAGGAAGATACTCCCAGGGACACCCTTACCTTGTCAGAAAATCAATAGATAATCAGGCAGAGATTCAGGTTTACTCAATTTTGAAGTATATCGTTTCTGAGAGGAGAAAATCACCTTATAAAACAATATTCACTAATTAGTAATGAGTGATTTTGTTTTTATTACTCATCTTTCCAATTGCTGTAACTAGCATAGCTGCTTCCTGTGTATTTCTAATGTACTTTAGCAGCATTGGAAACTCGTCAGCTCGCCTTGTCTTAGTCAGTTTTCTGTTGCTCTCCCAGAGTAGCTGAGACTACACAACTTCTAAAGAAAATAGTGTATTTAGCTCACAGTTGTGGGGGCAGAGGAGTTCAGGATTGGACAGCTGCATCTGGAAAGAACTTTATGCTAAATCATAGCATCATGGATTGGTTACATGATGGAAGCATGTGGGAGACTGACAGGAAAATGGGTGTGAAAGACAGAGAGGGGGCAAAGGAGCTGATAACCCACTTTATGAGAAGTTACTCTTGCAGTAACTAACCCATTTCTACAGGAAGTGTCAGTCCCTTGAGAAAAACATTAATCTTTTTTTTTTAAATTTTTTATTTTTAACAGGCAGAGTGGACAGTGAGAGAGAGAGAGACAGAGAGAAAGGTCTTCCTTTTGCCGTTGGTTCACCCTGCAATGGCCGCCATGGCCAGCACGCTGCGGCCGGCGCATCACACTGATCTGAAGGCAGGAGCCAGATGCTTCTCCTGGTCTCCCATGGGGTGCAGGGCCCAAGCCCTTGGGCCATCCTCCACTGCACTCCCGGGCCACAGCAGAGAGCTGGCCTGGAAGAGGGGCAACCGGGACAGAATCCGGTGCCCTGACCGGGACTAGAACCCAGTGTGCCAGCACAGAAGGCGGAGGATTAGCCTATTGAGCCACAGTGCCAGCCTCTTTATTTTTTTTTCCTGTTTCTTTTTTGTTTTACTTTATTTTTATTTATTAATTGATTTATTTTTTATTTAGTAAATATAAATTTCCAAAGTACAGTTTATGGATTACAATGACTTCCCCCCCATAATTTCCCTCCCACTCACACCCCTCCTATCTCCCGATCCCTTTCCCATTCCATTCACATCAAGATTCATTTTCAATTATCTTTATATATAGAATATCAATTTAGTATATATTAAGTAAAGAGTTCATCAGTTTGCATCCACACAGAAACACAAAGTGTAAAAATACTGTTTCAGTACTAGTTATAGCATTACTTCACATTGGACAACACATTAAGGACAGATCCCACATGAGAAGTAAGTACACAGTGAATCCTGTTGTTGACTTAACAATTTGACACTCTTGTTTATGGTGTAAGTAATCTCCCTAGGCTCTAGTCATGAGTTGCCAAGGCTATGGAAGCCTTTTGAGTTCACCGACTTTGATCTTATTCCGACAGGGTCATAGTCAAAGTGGAAGTACTCTCCTTCCTTCAGAGAAAGGTACCTCCTTCTTTGATGGCCCTGTTCTTTCCACTGGGATCTCATTCGCAGAGATCTTTCATTTAGGTCTTCTTTTTTTTTAACCAGAGTGTCTTGGCTTTCCATGCCTAGAATATTCTCATGGGCTCTTCAGCCAGATCCGAATGCCTTAAGGGCTGATTCTGAGGCCAGAGTGCTATTTAGGACATCTGCCATTCTGAGTCTGCTGTGTATCCCGCTTCCCATTCTGGATCATTCTCTCCCTTTTTGATTCTATCAGTTAGTATTCACAGACACTAGTCTTGTTTGTGAGATCTCTTTGACTCTTAGACCTATCGGTGTGATCAATTGTGAACTGAAGATGATCACTTGGACTATGAGATGGCCTTGGTACATGCCACCTTGATGGGATTGTATTTGGATCCCCTGGCACGTTTCTAACTCCACGATTTGGGGCAAGTCCGATTGAGCATGTCCCAAATTGTCTATCTCCTCCCCCTCTTATTCTCACTGTTATATTTAACAGGGATCAATTTTCAATTAAAATTTAAACACCTAAGAATAATTGTGTGTTAATTACAGAGTTCAATAGTACTAGAACAAAACAGAGAAAAAATACTAAGATGAATAAAGTATTACATTGTACATCAACAGTCAGCACAAGAGCTGATCAAGTCACTGTTTCTCATAGTGTCCATTTCACTTCAAGAGGTTTCCACTTTGGTGCTCAGTTAGTTGTTGCCGATCAGGGAGAACATATGATATTTGTCCCTTTGGGACTGGCTTAATTCACTCAGCATAATGTGTGGAGATTCCTCAGAAACCTGAATATAACCCTACCAAACAACCCAGCCATCCTACTCCTTGAAATTTACCCAAAGGAAATTAAATTGGCAACAAAAAAGCTATCTGCACCTTACTGTTTATTGCAGCTCAGTTCACAACAGCTAAGACCTGGAACCAACCCAAATGCCCATCAACAGTAGACTGGATAAAGAAATTATGGGACATGTACTCTATAGAATACTATACAGCAGTCAAATAAATGAAATCCAGTGATTTGCAACAAGATGGAGGAATCTGGAAAACATTAATCTTTCTTAAAGCTCCATCTCCCAGGTGCCACTACATTGGCAACCAGAATTTCAATGTTGAGTTTTGGGGGGAACAAACCACATGCAAACCATAGCATCTCCTTATTCCTAAACTGAAGGAGGCATCTGAATATCTTCTCCCCATCGTGTACATGGAGAACTAAGGCCCGAGAGATGTGCTGCTTTGCCCGAACGCCCCAATCACCAAAGCCAGATATCAGACTCAAAATCGGAACACCGAGCTCTCTGTCAGTACTTCCTGCCATGCCATGCATGCTGCTAGCAGACAGAAGAAGTGAAAAATAAAGAAAATTCCCTGGACATTTCGGTCCATCTGTAGCAATAGTAATAATAATACATGTGTAAAATTAAAGTCAATTTTCAAGGCAAAATTAATAGAGCGTTTTTTAATGCCTTTTAGCAAATTGTTGCCTTCTTTGCCTCCAGACCACTAAGCATTGCACTTGTAAAATCTTAATGTACTGTAAAATCTGTGTAGCTCTGCCTTTTATTTTTATACCTAATCAAGACTGTCTATAATTTTCTAACCATGTGGTCCACCCCGAATTAGAGTTGCAAGCTATATGCATTAATAATATGGAAAGTAGCAGGAATGAAATAAGCCTTTGAAAGTGGCTGGGGAAGGCCAAAGGGGAAAAAACTGAAATCTTTTGACAAGGATTTTCTGACGCTGCTGACATTCCTCTAAAGGCCTTTTTCATGTTGGCACACAGAGAGGCTTTGCATAACACACCCAGTAAAACCTATTAACGGCTGCTGCAGTACAGGAGACCAACGGTTTTTCATGAGATCTGGAAAGAAGTGGACAGACTTTCCTACTGCTGACATTTCAGCTTGAAGTTCTGTTTTTAAGGCGTGCTGGGTGGAGGACACAGAATAACTTCTTTTCGAGATACACTGCCAGTCGGTATCTGCCTCTTTCATTTCCTTGAGAGCTGTGTATTGCAATATCAAATACTTTGCACAATGTTTATACATGTTAAAATAAAGAGACATTTTAACTCTGCATCTATCTTCCATAATTTAGAGTATAGTCAGAATATAGCAAGAGAAGAGAAATATATTATTTTGTGTTTGGTGTACATCATGTTTTACAATTTGGGGTAGTAAACAATTTTGAAAATAAAGCAAGAGCCCATTGTATTTGGCATTAAGAAAGAATGTTAATTTTAAAAAATCAGTTAACAATATAATTAACTAGGTTTCTTTTTTGATCTTCTCATTACTATCAATAATTTCAGATGAGCAGGGTTAATTTCTTTATAAATTGTTCTATAAATTAACAGCACAAAAATAATCAAATTATTTTGGTTGCAATAATATTTCTCAGTGGAATCTGTGCTTATAGTTATCTAGCATTCTTCTGTTATTTTCAAGTATTCTGCTGGAACATGTAAAAGAAACCACCATAGAATAGTTATTTTTAGGGCTAAAGTATGTTTGGGGAAAAAAGAAATGAATATAATTATCCCATATTAAAAATATACTATCGTGCTTACCCAAGAACCCACAATATGTGGTTATGTTACATGTGAAATAAAGAGTTCTTTCTGTTATTTCCAGTAATTCACTCTACCTTGGTCTAAGCCCAAGACAGGCCCGCCTTATACTAAATAAATGTTATGGCACTTTATATTAATGTGAGAATTCAATGTGGGTTTTGGGCAAACTCTGATATAGCATGTAGAGATTGTTTTCTTAAAGCTCTTTAATTATGCATTTCAAAATGAAACATTTATAGTACCATTGAAATTGTTAGTATATACATGAATATAAAGGAGGAAAACATAACTTATGGTTGTATTTTATGTTTAATTGTAACCCAGACATACCACAAACAAGGCGCAAAACAGCGTTTGTATTCTGCCTGTCCAGGTAAAACATATAGTGATGTCTTCTGCTACTACTGGGGGCTACTTTGAAAGCTCATACACTGCTTATATGTTTTCTTAATTTTTAAAAACTTTTATATTAAAATTTATTGTAATGCAGAGTTAAAAAAAATTTCTGGATACCAAAGAATACTAAGGCAGTGTAAATCAGCATCATAGTATACTTCAAAATGTTAAAAATGGCCAGGAAGGAGGCCAGTTCTTATAGTGGGAGTGTTGCATCATCTAGTTGTGAAGGTGGGAGTTCGACACAGCATTTAAGATGCCATTTGACTTGCCTGCGTCCCATATGGAAGTGCCTGGGTTTGAATCCCAGCTCTCTTTTTTTTTTCTTTTTCTTTTCACTCTCTCTTTTTTTTTTTTTTTTTTTTTTTTGACAGGCAAAGTGGACAAAGAGAGAGAGAGAGACAGAGAGAAAGGTCCTCCCTTGCCATTGGTTCACCCTCCAATGGCCGCCTTGGCTGGCGCACTGCGCTGATCCAAAGCCAGGAGCCAGGTGCTTCTCCTGGTCTCCCATGTGGGTGCAGGGCCCAGGGGCCTAGGCCATCCTCTACTGCACTCCTGGGCCACAGCAGAGAGCTGGCCTGGAAGAGGGGCAATGGGGACAGAATCCGGTGCCCCGACCGGGACTAGAACCCGGTGTGCTGGTGCCGCAAGGCGGAGGATTAGCCTAGTGAGCCACGGCGCCAGCCCCAGCTCTCTTTTTGACCCAGCCTCCTGGTAATATCCACTCTGGTAGGCAGCACGTGATGACTCAAATACTTGGGTCCCTGCCACCCAAATGGAAAATCCTGATAAGGGTTCCCGACTTCCTGGCTTCAGCCTGGCACAGTCTTGGCTGTTATACACATTTTGGGAGTGAAGCAGCAGTTAGAAAATTTTTCTCTTTCTGTTTCTCTGCCTTTCTAATAAATAGAAATACATAATTTTTTTAAAGATAAAGTTCTGGTATTATGGACCAAGCTGCCTTTTGATTTTGGTTCAAAATTACTCAAGTCAACAAACCAAAAACACAAGACTGGATGATGCATGAACTAAAATGGCTACTAATTTTTATATTAATAATTACAGTTATTACAAGAAATGAATTATTTATGTTCAACAAGATTCTGAACTATAAGCTATATTATAATCAAAAGTCTGCTTCTGAAGCAGTTAGTCTTAGTGGCATCCCCAAAACCATTTTTTTAAAAATTTATTTATTTTTTTGAAGGACAGAGTTATATAGAGAGAGGGAGAGACAGAGAGAGAAAGAGAGAGATAAATCTTCCATCCAATGACCACAATGGCTGGGGCTGAGCTAGGCCAAAGCCAGGAGGCAGGAGCTTCTTCCAGGTCTCCCATGTGGATGCAGAGGCCCAATATTTGGGCAATTTTCCATTGCTTTCCCAGGAACATTACCAGGGAGCTGGATCAGAATTGGAACAGCCAGGACTTGAACCCATACTCAAGTGAGATGCTGGTGTCACAGGTAGTGGCTTAACCCACTATTCCATGATGCTGGCCCAAAGCCATGTTTTGTTTTGTTTTTTTTTTCTTTGATCTTCAATGTTGTATGCTTGTTTTTATTATTTTTTATTCCAATCTAAGATATTCTCTTCCTACTAATTTTTTTAGAAATCTTTTATTTAATGATTTAATGAGTATAAATTTCATGAGTACATCTTTAGGAACACAGTGATTCTTCCCACCATACCTGCCCTTCCATCCCCATTCCCTCTCCCCTTCCTCCTTCCTCTCCCAGTCTCAGTCCCATTCTCCATTAAGATTAATTTTTAATTAACTTTATACATAGAAGATCAACTCTATACTAAGTAAAGATTAAAATTATTTGCACACACACACACTAAAAATAAAAAACTTTTTGAGAACAAGTTCTACAGTTAAATCTCATAGTACAACTCATTTAGGACAGAGGTCCTATATGCGGAGTAAGCACACAGTGACTGCTGCTGTTAATTTAACAATTAACACTCTTATGTATGACATCAGTGATCACCTGAGGCTCTTGCCATTAGTTGCCCAGGCTATGGAAACATTCTGATACCATAGTCTCCGTCAGTATTTAAGCAAGGCCAAAGGCAAAGTAGAAGTTCTATCCTCCCTTCAGAGAAAAGTACGTTCTTCTTTAATGGCCTCTTCTTTCCACTGAGGTCTCATTCACAGAGATCCTTCATGTAGGACATTTTTTTTTTTTTTTTTGGCTACAGTGTCTTGGCCAAACCATGTGTCAATAGATAAATACTCTGAAGTAACCTACAACTAGCGACTTTTTGTACCTTTGTTCTGCACAATATAGACTTTAAATTGCCCCTTTTCAAAACTCCCATATACACTGAATTTCTTTAAAATATTTAGTCCCTGAAGCAGAAGTATCTGTGTCATTCTTCATTAGATTTTCATACACATCCCAGGTAGCTAAGAGATAGCTATGATACTTGAGTGAGTTAGTGCTATAGATGACCCAGCTCATCTGTCAGTGCCTACCTAAACTCTCATAAATGTAAACTTATCTGTTCAGTAGGTAACTTTTTAGTTAGCCAGCCACTACATTTGTGACAAAGTTTAGTAAATAAAAATGGTAAAGACCAAATTGGGAAAGGGAAATTTTTTTTTACTTAAAAATGCTTTTATGTTTAAAAATTCTATTTTTATTTGAATAACTTTAATCTACCTTGCTTGTCCAATGCCTTCTTTGAGTTATTCATGCAATAAATATTTATAAGGTGCCTGGCTTTGCCTGGCAGCCTTTTAGGATCTGGGAAAACTTCATTGAACATTGCAAAATCCCTCTTCTGCCACCATTACTTGGAGGAAAAGGGGACAAAAATCTAATAAATATATGTAAATATTCAAGGCATAAATAAATGCAATGGCAAAAAAATTAAACAGGATAATGTGATAGAAGCTAAGATTAGAGCTATGTGGGAAGGAAGCTATTCTGATTTAAATGGCCCACAAGTATCTTTTCAGAAGAGGTGGCATTTTAGCTGAGGTTTAAACAGCAAAAGGAACTAGCAATGCAAAGATACAAAGAAAGAGCAACCCAGTAGTTAGACCTTCAGCTAAATAAAGTTGTTTGTCCTCAGATTCTTTAGAAAAAGAATTGAAGAAGGTTAGTCATGGTACCTCCTACTATATATATGATAATATGATACCTCAATTAACATTTCAACTGTCTTTTCCAGCATTGTGGTAGAAACATTTCAAGTTGCTGATCAATAGTTACAGAGTTTCTGCTAAAGATAATCTAAGGAAACTCTTAGTGCTTTAGGGTGATCTCATTAAACATTTTATTATTGATTGGGAGCACTGCTACATTTTGGAATTTGCTTTATTAGCAATGCAGAAGACTTAAATCAGGACGGGGAAAAATCATAACAAGTATCACTACATATCTATCATTATATCAAAATGTATTTTTACTTTTGTAGAGCAGTGCTTTCCTATAGAATTACTACAGTGAAGGAAATACTCTGCGCATGTGCAGTCCTGTGTGATAATCACTAGTAAATTGTCTCTTGAGCACTGGAAACATGGCTAGTACAACTGAGGGATTGATTTTTAAAATTTTTTATTTATTTATATTTCATTTACTTGTAAAGCAGAGAGAAAGAGACATCTTCCATGTGCTTATTCACTCCCCAAACATCCACAACAGCCAGGGCTAAAAAGGAAGAAGCCAGAAGCTTGGAACTCAGTTGAGGTCTTCCACATGGATGGCAGGGACCCAAGTATTTGAGGCATCATCTGCTGATTCTGCATGAACAAGAAGATGGATCAAAACTGGACTCAAACCAGGCACTCTGGTATAGAATGTGTGTATCCCGCACCAGGACTTAACCACCTTACCAAATGCCCAGCCCTGGTTTCTATATTATGTTTAGTTAATTTAAATTTAAGTGAGCACAAGTGGCTAGTGGCTACAATATTGATAGCTCAGAACTAGTGATTTAATTTTAAATAATTGATTATTGTTTTGGAATGTATGAATTACTTATTTCTTAAAGATTCAAAAGCTGGCACCAGCGTTGTGGCACTGCAGGTTAGGAAAGTGCTTGGGATTCCAGCATCCCATTTCAGAATACCAGTTAGAATCCTGGCCACAACACTTGCAACCTAGCTTCCTGTTGATGTGCCTGGGAAGGCAGTGGAGGATGGGCCAAATGCAAGCATTTGCTATGCATGTTGGAGACCCTTGCTATGCATGTTGGAGACCAGGATGGAGTGCCTGGCTCCTGACGCTGTTGCAGCCATTTTGGGAGTGAAGCAACACGTGAAGCAACAACTCTGTACATTTCCCTCCCTCTCACTCTGTCCCTCCATCTCTCTGTCACTTTGCTTTCAAATAAGTAAATAGATATTTAAAAAGTCAGAAGTCTTACCCTTGAGCTTTTAATATGAGGTGAAAGTAGACTTTTTTATGTCTTATCCAGGAACACACTGATTGAGGGAATATTGTAAACTAGGCAGATATACATATGCACACAGTGAGACACACACACATGAGGGAACTGTAAAATTCTGTTGGAAAGTGGAACTAGAAGTTAAGTTTTGTTGCAAATAACCTGATACCCACACATACTTTTATGATATATATTGACTTTTCTGAATATCCTTCATGTGGAATGTGTGCATGTTTGTGTATTCATAAAATTAGTCACATTCCTTTCACCACACCTTCTCATTTTTTTCTTTTGGCAAATGCTGAAATAGTTTTCTTCCTTCTGTGACTTTGGAAATAATTGTACAACACTCTGCAGGGGAGAGAATTGTACTAGAGCAATATACAGAAGGCTATTACATTGAAGACCATTAACTCCTATTCCTTTGATGTTTTTCATGGTACAGTAAAAATTTCCACTATTCCTGACAAGTAAGGAGAAATAGTTATGACATAATCTGAATAAAGAAGAAAAAATATAAGGATCTACTGAGGGAAAAGTAAGCATTATTGGTCTATCTAAAAAATCATTCAACAGGAATGAAGGGTAGCATAAAAATATTTCAAATCAATAGGTTATCTATAAATTCCCTATTGATCATCGACAGTAGAAAAACATCTGATTTTTAATGATATGAATGACTTGTTTAATTATGATGATTGCTTGCCACAGATGTTACGAAAATAAATAAACCAGTAGTAGCATGCATTTGGTTCATCAGTCAAGATGCTGCTTCAGATGTATGCGTCCCGCGTTTCAGGGTTCCTAGCTTGAGTTCACACTCCTCTGCTTCAGACCCAGCTTCCTGCTAATGCACACTCTGGGAGGCAGCAGGTGATGGCTCAAGTTCTTGGGTCCCTGCCACCTGATTGGGAGACCCTGCTGGAGTTCAAGGCTCCTCGCTTCAGCCTGGCCCAGTGTTAGTTTTTGCAGGCATTTGGGGAGTGAACCAGCAGATGGAAGAACTCTCTCTCTCTCTCTCTCTCTCTCCCTGTCTCACTCTCTCTTGCTCATCTTCTCCCCCTCTATCTCTTTCTCTGACCATATTTTTATTTCTCTACCCTTCCATTAAAATGAAAATTAAAAACAAACCACTGTGGAAAACAGCCATGAAAATAGTGTTCATTAAATCCCAGATGAAGTGACTGTAAGTGAAGAATGGCTTTTGGAAGGGCATTAGGAAAGAGAAAGGCCTTCTCCTTTCCAAGATTTTCTAGGCACCATGTTTGTTATGTCATACCTGGCAGCTCAGATTCAAATATATTTGTTTGTATTAATGAGAATGGCATTTAGCAACAATGTTGATTCTATATAAACTAGATTACATAAGACATTTTACTTACCAAAGTTATTTCAATAGTGCCCAGGACCTTAATTTTTTTTTTCACTATGAATTTTAGCATTGCAATTGAACGGAATAATGTATGTTTCTTCAAGCTCTAAAAAAATGATGTCGACACATTTTTCATTATATTTAATAATACACATAAAATGTGGCTTTAAATGATTAAATGATGGACAATATTTACTATTGAATGTGCACACCAACTAGGAGACATGTGAGCTACATCATATATCACCAGCTCATTCATTTTATGCGTTAGGTAACTAACTCAGTTTTCCTTTCAGAAAATAATGGTCTAAATGTATCCTAATATAAAAAAATTCTGAACCATAAATATCTAACATTAAAAATAGCTGTCTTGAAAGGTTTTTGAAATTATGTATTTATTTATTTGAGAGGCCGAGAATGAGACATGGAAATAGATGGACAGGGAGAGCGAGAGTTCCAATCTACTGGTTCACTTCCCAAATTCCCACAATAGCTAAGACTGGACTTAGGCCAAAACTGGAATCCAGGAAAACTATTGAGGTCTACCATTGTGACTGGCATGAACCCCTGTTGCTTAACTGGTCACTGCTGCCTCCCAGGATCTACACTGACAGGAAGCTGGAGTCACGAGCCTGAGCTATCAAGTACACTGATATGGGACATTAGTGTCTCAATTGTTAGGCTAAACGTTGACTCCTCAAAATCGTTTTTATAGTGTTTTATTTGATTCTGCATATTTAGAATACTTACAAAATTAAATGATTTTTTGAAAATATCATTCCATTAAATATTAATCCCTTTATTTCAGTTGAGAAAGTGTTTGTTTTTTGCAGTCATCAATAACCAATTTTTCAGGAGTGGGTTGGGCATAGTTAGATCCATAGATATTTATGATATCTGTGAAACTAATTACAGGTGCAACTTCTTTCTTTAAGTACACAATAAAAACCAAGCAGGATTCCAAAGTTCTTAAACTTTGCAAAAAAGGCAGGGGGGTGGGTGGGGAGACACATTTCTCCCTTTAAGTATAAACAGAAGACAGAGAAACACTTTATTTGATCAGATAAATAAGATGGTTTTCTCTGAATCCTCGTGAAGAAACACAGGCAGAATTATACATTCTCAATTACTCTTTAGCATCCAACTATATCCCCTAACATAAAAGCTGCAAGTGAGCATAATTTAGCATTTGGAATAGGCTATGTGATTAAGCAGGAGGAATGTTCCCACCCATAAAATTATGTTGCATAAACTCCCCCCTCCTTTTTTTTAACAGGAAGCCTAATCTGACTTATTCTTTATTATCTGCAGGGCTTGCTCTTCTCCAGCAACCACACTCAGGGCCATAAGAATTTAATTATTTAACATTAACTACTTTACCCGTGGCAAGCACTTTCTTTCCTTTTTTTCTTCCTTTATTTCTTTAGTTGGTTAGTTATTTTTGAGAGAGAGACAGGCAAACAGAGAGAGAGAGAGAGCTTCCATCTACTAGCTCACTTCCCGGATGTCCACATGGCCCTCCACTGGAATTCAAGCTGGACCGGCCACATGGGTGTGAAGGACTCAAGTGCTTTGACCCATCACCTGCCATCTCTCAGAGTCTAAACAGGCAGAAAGCTAGAATCAGGAGCAGAGAAGCCAGGTTTCAACCTAGGCACTCCTGTATGCCAAACCCTGTCCCAAGTGCTCTTTGTTTAAACCCTAGCACAAGGCTTTGCAGCCTGTCAGCTTATTCTTATATTGCATATTTTCACTCTGTTTCTTCCTTTTTATAGTCCTTCATTTCAACTCCTATTTTCCTCTGAGTGACTTTTCTACTCTCTGAGCACACATATCCCTAATATACACCACTTCAATGTCACCTGGTCTTCAATCCAAGTTCCCTTTCTCCCAGGGTCATTCTGCTCCACCTCACCCTCAGCTTGACAGAGCATGAACTTCTTTGTGCATTTCTTCCTGAGATATGCTGTAACTTCATTTCCTACAACATTCCGAAGTTTTCCTGTGAATGCTCAGTCACCGCCAGCCTTTCTCTCCTTCAGAGACTACTGATAGAGCTCTTCATTTATCAACTTCTGACTAGGGAAGATGCATCTTCTCTCTTTTTGCCAAAGTGATTCCTGCTGCTCTGATTGACTTCTAGAACTTCACAGAGCTCGCTTCGACTCTTTCCCACCAATCTTACTCCATTTTCACATTTCTTGTTCCTCAGAATAATTTTTCAATATTAGTTGACCATATCAATTGTTCAAGGATCCATTATGTGAAGGATTATGGAATATTTGCATATTCTTATTTTTGCAGCAGTTTCTCCATTTTTCTTAAACAGTAAGCAAACCGTGGATAAAACTCCTGTTTCTTTCACTTGAGAGATGTGAGCCAGAAGCACCACACCTTCGCATTTCATTGCCTGCCTCACCTCAGGACTGCCTTAGAACTTTATTGCTATTTTACTGCATATGAAGTGGTTTGCAGGAGACTTGCTTTGAATGTAAGGAAGGGCAGTTACCTTTTGAACTCTGTATTTAAAGTAAATAAACTACAGGGAAACAGTGGCAACTGGAGGCATGTTTCCAAGAGCATATTAGCATAAAGCAATTAGGTAATGCTAATGAGGATTACTCTCTCCTGTTATGGCAACACTTGCTCCTGAACTCTGAAGCAGAGTCGCTTAGGAATCTTTCAAGTGTTTGCTTCGCAGTTTCTTGGGGAATACTTTGTCCCATCTACCTTTATCTCTTAGGAACAAGTCTCTAATTCAGCACAGGCCAAGTCTCTAATTCAGCATTGGCCTTTAACATTTAAGTTGTTGACAAGTAACTTTGTGTCCCTTTGAAAGAAATGGAAAATCCCAGTGGTAATTCCCTCCTGTGTAGCCCTCCGCCTTTCCCCTCTGGCTTAGTCCTCACACTTGCTCAGCCTGTAAGTATGGTCTATTAATGACTCTCCATCTCTGCTCAATATATTATTTTTAATGTTGACTGAGCTGGTTTTGACATTCTTTTCTACCCAATTACTTTCCTCTGTGTAGAATGGTGATGTCTGGAAAAAGAATATGTCTAACTGAAGACCAAGCTGCATTAAATGTACTCTGTAGCTCTGGCTCAACCCTTTGTCATATCATGAAACATTTACTTTCACTGAATCTCTTAGCATGAGACTGTCATACTGCCTTGGCCAATATTACAAGAGCTACATAATATGAGGACACTTCAAAAAGTTTTATTGAAAAGCAGAATTAAAAGATATTTATAATCGTGGGCAGGTGTCCTGTCTTTCACAACACAATGCAATTGGAGACCATTATGCTTAGCAAAAAAAGCCAGTCCCCAAAAGACAAACATCATATGTTTTCCTTGATTTGTGATAACTAACATACACAGTAGAAAAAATGTAATGCGTGTGAGCTAAATTGACATTTTGAGATTTGATTATTGTTTATAGCCCTTGTCTATACTCGAAAAGCAGTGGTTTTTCTACTTAATACTTGTTGAATTCTTTATTTAGTGTAGGATGGATGAAGTTTGTGAATATAAAGTAAACTGAATGTATATTATAAAAATTAAAGGAAAAATAAGAAAGGAAAGAGGAAGGGTAAAAGGAAGGAAGGGGGAGAGTAGGGTGGGAAGTATCATTGCACTCTTAAAACTATATATAGGAAATACATAAAATATGTCCCCCTCATATAAATAAAAAATTTTGAAGGAAAACATTAAAAAAAAAAAACTACTCAGATATCTGTTAGGATGCCCAAGTCCCAAATGAGAGCATTAATTATGCTCTGAATTGCATCTCTTAAAATGTGCACCCTCAGAGGCAGCACTGATGGCTCAGGTGTTTTGGTACCTATCATGTCGAACCCTCACCAGCAAGGGTCCAACCCACGGAGTCACGACATGACCGCTGTTAATCGGTTCTCAAGGAACTTTTATTTTTAGTGATAGCAGAAGGAAAGGAGAGAAAGAAAGAGAAGGAAGAGCAGAAGCAACCGAGAGAAAGAAGGAGAAAGACTGAAGAAGCTGCCCCTTCCCGCCCCTATCCTGGTCTCTTATCCATCCCCAGTCCCTTAGGATGAGCAGTCCATCAATCAGATAAAAAGGCACGCATATCCTCAGGTCAAGGTGTATCTTGTCCCATCAGGTTGTTTGCAAGTCTTTTTGTTCAACATTTTGTTCTGCTCAGCAGGTTAAGGCAGATAGCAATGAGGAGGTCCCCACAGGTGGCCGGCCTGTGGTTCCCCACACTATCATCCATGTAGGAGACCCAAATTGAGGTTCTTTCTCCTGACTTTGGCCTAGCCCAGCATGAGGGTGTTCAGGACTTGTGGGAAGTCAGCCAGCAGATGGGAGATCTCGTGTACCTCTCTCTCTCAGCCTCTCTCTCTCTCCCTCTCTCTGCCTTTCAAATAAGTGAATAAGTTTTCTTCTTAAGTATTTGTTAATTTGAAAGAGTTATGGTGAACACACACACACACACACACACACACATACATATCATCCATCCACTGGTCTACTTCACAGATGACTGCAACAGCTGGGCTTGGGTGAGGCTGAAGTCAGGAGCCAGAGCTTCCTCCAGTTCTCCCAAGCTGATGGCAGGGGCCCAAGCACTTGGGCCCTCTTCTGCTGCTTTCCCAGGCCACTGACAGTGAGCTGGATAGGAAGTGGAGCAGCTGAGACTCAAAACAGTTTCCAGATCGGATGCCAATGCTGCAGGGGGCAGCTTCACCTGCTATGCCACAATGCCAGCCCCAGTATTATTTTAAATATTTATTTATTTGAGAGGAAGAGCTGTACATGGAGAGAGAATTCTTCCATCCGCTGGTTCACTCCCCAAGTGTTCATGATGACCAGAGATGAGAAGATCTGAGCCATCAGCTTCTTCTGGGTCTCCCACGTGGGTACAGGGGCTCAAGCACTTAAGTCATCTTCCATTGCCTTCCCAGGCCATTAGAAAGGAACTGAAAGGGAAAAGGAGCAGCCAGGACACAAACTGGCGCCCATATGGGATGCTGGTGCTGCAGGCAGAGGTTTCACCTGCTGCTCCTCCCACAAGAATTTTTTAAAGTTTTATTTTGATTCCAAAACTTGAGATCTATGCATAAGCTTCTTGGAATATACATACTCCATGAACTTCTTCCTTTTTAAAAAATATTTATTTATTTTGGAGGCAGAGCTAGAGAGAGAGGAGTCTTCCATCCTTTAGTTGACTTCCCAAATGGATACAACAGGTGGAGCTGGGCTATTCCGAAGCCAGGAGCCAGGAGCTTCCTTTAGGTCTCCCATGTGGGTGCAGGGGCCCAAGCACTTGGTTCATCCTTAGTTGCTTTCCCAGACCATCAGCAGGGGGCTGGATCAGAAGTAGAGAATCTGGGACTTGAACCAGGACCGTTATGGAATGCCAACACCACAGGCAGAGGCTTAACCTACTAAGGCACAGTGCCGGTCCCTCCATGAACTTCTTGAAGACTCTTAGAACTATATGGGAATACCAAAGCGGAGCTAAAAGGCGTGTGTCATCCCTGGAGACTAGGAGGCACTGTTTCAATTAAATATCCCTGAAGTAGGTGAGGTAGGACTGAACAGAGAGAGAGCACAATGATGTTCATGGGAGAAGTGGCCAATCTTCCATTTCCATGCATTGATCTCAGTTTGCTGGTAGAAGTAGGAGCAGTGAAGAGGCTGGAGGAGGGATTTCTGCACCAACCTATAAGCAGGATACTGACCAACCAGCCCCCTAAATTCCAGGCCTAGCAAGGGACTTGCTGATTTTTTTTCTTACTGTCTTTTTCTCTTCCTATCTTTGTATACTCATTCAACAACTACTGCTAGGCACTATTATAGAACCAAAAGGTACAGTGCTTTAATAGGACAGATGAGATATATGCTCTGATGTGAAACAGGTGAATGAACAAAAATGACAATTTCAGAGAACAATGACTACAATGAAGAAATAAAACACAACACTTTGATAGAAAAAGACTGAGGAGATAAATTTAGATTATCTCGTTAAAAACTCTTTGGACAAAAATAGCCCTAGACTTTATATAGGAAAAAAAAAGCACATAGTTTTTATTGTAAATGAGACATCATACTTCAGGTCAAAAATAAAAAGATGGTAATTCTTGAGAGGTGTGCTAATGACAGCCATTTTCCAGCTCATTATACTCACTAAATAGTGTTCCCATTTTATAGAAGCAGCTGTAATAGCATTGCACACAGCACTTTGAAATTAGTTGTCTGCTTCTTTACTGTAGGCTGAATATACACGCAGAGAGACCATTGGGCTTTTGTGGTTGTTGTTCTTGTTTGTTTTGAAATCTAGAACTGTTAGTTAAGGGAAAGAAACTTTTTTTTTATATAGACTTCAACAGTTAATGATGTGGTATGCAATTCAGATGACCTTTCCAGCATTCATGAGCCTTATGTCCCACAGGAGGATAACCAAGAGCAAAGCTTCATGGTCCCCTCTAGTGCGCTTTCATCTGGAGTTGACTCTTGTAACCTTAATTCGGGTATTGATGGTACATTTTTCAGTAAATTGTTCTCTTCATCCTCACAAGCATCTCCAAGTTCTGTCTAAACGTTTGTAGATTCAAGCAAACATCAGAAAGAAGATAAAAAGACCTAATAAGAAAACAAAGTCAGCACAATTTGTCTTTCACTTATTCCTGATGCCTTTTTTATATTAGAGCTACCATGCATCTATCCAGTCATTCTTCCTTACCAGTCATTATTTATGTATAGAAATGCAATATTTTTAAAATAAGTGTTTATGTTAGTACATGTTGATTATGTGTAAATGATTGTAAATTTTTAAGTCTTAAAAACTTCTGTGTTTTATGACACAATTTAATAACTTCTAATTGTAAGGAGGTATATCTGGTACATTACTTAATTCTTTTATTTTCAGAGTTTTCATGTAAATTTATCAAAAAACAAAGGATTCTTTTTAACACTTGGCAGCTATAAAATCTGTAACAAATTTAGCACAAGTAGTAAAAGAGAAGAAAGAGAAGTCTGAATATGTTAACTCCCCTTTAAACACTCTATATATTCATTTTAATTTATTTTATAGTTTTATTTGAGAGGTAGAGAGACAGAGAGATACAGAGAGGATTCACATCCCCTGGTTCACTCTCCGAATGACTGCAGAACTAGGAACTATCCAGTTCTTCCATGTGGGTGGCAGAGACCCAACTACTTGAGCCATCATGATTGCCTCCCAAGGTGTGAAATTGGTGTTAGCAAGAAGCTGGAGTCAGGAACCACAGACAGGTATCGAACCAAGGAACGCCGATATTGAATATAGGCCTCTTTACAGATTTTAACCACCAGGCCAAATGCCAGCCCCTATACATTTTATTCTTTAAAGTAGTTTACATATCTAAAGCAAAATGATAACCAATAGATTCCTCCTTGAAAATAAAGATGTTGAGAGAAATTCCCAAATTGTGAATTTTAAAATGATTTAGAAGACTCACTGGTTAATATTTCACTTCCTTCATCTATTATAGTGAGGTTGTTTTGAACATTTTTCAGAAGTGCAGAGAATATCCAAAGTGATTGACCTATCGCTGAATCATTTTTCCCAGAATTACATTTGGTCAATCTTGGATTAATGAGTCCATAAAATCATGCCTGAAAATCATTTCAGGCATTCATAATTATCTTGATGAAAAAGTATATTCTAATGGTTGCTTTGAACAAGTTTTCCCTTAATGTTTAGAGACCCAGGATCAGCTTGTGTCAGCTCTTGTGACAAGATAAAGAAAGCTTCCCAGAATGGCATTGTGATTCCCAGATACACCTCCAAGTTATAATTTTACTTCTTCTTTCTCAGTGTTGAAAAAGAATTGCAGCTAATTCAGTGTAAAAACCTTTGTTCTTTTTCCTAAACACCACCTGTTTCCATACTCTCTACAGGCATTAAATCTGAGAAAAATAGTTTAGTATGAGATTAAATTAATGAAGTTAAAATACATTTGTAATTACGTGGGGTTTTATATTTCTAGTCCCATTTATTACAATCAAATGAGCATGGCTTATACTAATTACATAACATGAAATTTATTTTTGTTTCTTTTTTAAAGCATGAAGATTTTGGTTGCAACATAATAGCAAATGCAAATGGCTAGTGTATGGAAAAAAATTATGTTCCCTAGCCACATCGCTGATTGGCCATACTCATATTTACAAAGATTATCTAACATTTTGTGTTTGTATATGTTTCCAGATTTTCTAATGAATATACAGTTTATTAAAGTTTTCAACGATACAGCAAAGTTCCAAGATTAGACATGTTCACAAACATAATTCAGATCTGACAACTATAGATATTTTGTCTATGTTTTCTGTGTGTGTGTGTGTGTGTGTGTGTGAAAATGTAATGCACATGTTCATGTGTTTTGTGAAATATTTGAAAGAAAGCTGTGGTTATCATGAAAGTTCACCTCTAAACACAGAATCCAACAAGTGCCCATTTATTGCATTTGGCTGTTAGATCTTTCTAGATCTTTTAACCGACCAGTCTTGCAAGCATTTTTCCCTTTATTTTTTCCTTCCTTTTGGTGAGATCATGCCAGTTGTCCTTCAAATCTTCTCACATTCTAGAATGTGCTTGATTGCTTACTGAAATGTCATTTAACTGATTTTCTTCATCCAGTAAGCTAGAAGAATGTTAAACTGCCTCCATTAGATTCTAGTTTAACAGGTTTGGTTTCTACATGTTCATACTTCATAGGCGATCCAGTGATCTTCAGATACCTATCTATTCTACATAGCATATAATATCACGTTGCATATACTATTGATTTTCAGACTATCACGAATACAAAGCCTGATAACTTGATTAAGGTGAAAACTGACATATGGCTGCACTGTAAAAGTACACATTCAGTATTAAAATTGACCTAAATACTCATAGTTACATGTAAAATGGGTAACATTTGGATAAAGTCTGTGATTGGATCAATCTCGATTAATACAAAGTCTCAAAATCCTAATACCATCACCTTAGGGTCTAGGATTTCAACATAGAAATTTTGGGAAGAATTAAGCATTTAATTTATTGCATAATATTACCTAATTTCAGTTGGAAGGCAAGGAAAGACTTTTTATGGAAATGATATTTCTACTGAGAACTAATGGATGATTCACAGTTCATCAAATGAAGATTGTGCAAAAGGGAAAGCACATGCAAAGTATAGCAAGCTGCATTCAAGAAAAGTTCAGGAGGAAAAGAATTTCATTCTCTTAAGAAGCTAAAAAGGATGCTTATTAAGGGATGCTTATGTCACTGGAGCCACGGCTGCAAGTTGCTCAGTAGGAAGTAGAAGCCAAGCCCATATGCAACTTTCATCCTGCAGTGAGAGACTGATCTGAAGCTGGGTTGGCATTGCAGCTGACCCAGTGAAATACTGTGGCAGCTCAGACTAAGATGACAGTGCTGGTGGCATGAAATCGAAGATCTGAGATACCATTTGAGAAATGAGAAACATTAGAGGAAGACCAAGTTGGCTGATCAGGGTAGTACCCAGAGAACAACTGGCGACATGTAATGTTTAGTTTGAGATGCATGCTATATTCATAGATTCACATCAAATTGATGATTAAATCATAAAGTCAGAGACGTCTTAAAAAAGAGATCAATATAATGAGTTCTACTTTCTGTCGTTTTTTAAAGGGATCCTATAAAGCACATCTTATATGGAGAGATCAATAATGTGTTCACTTCACATTCTGCAACAGGGGACACATTTACTATATAGTTGTCAGCAAACAATGTGCTATTATAAGCCAGAATTTTAAAGAAAACAGAAGCAAAGTAAATTGAATTTCTCCAGTATGTTAGTGTATCCCGGTATACATGATGAGTTCCTTGTGGCCTTCTCTTTGGCAACAAAAGGGGATTTCTGGGACCCAAGGTACATGGAAAGATGAATCTGTGTGAAAGGCAGTAAATGCTTGCATCATAAGTGAAAGATTAGTGTTTAAGTAGAAATTCCCATTTGGTCATTGTGAAGCACTCATTTTTCTAAGTTGATTTTGCAAATGTTTTTGTATTGATGATTAAAAAGAAGAGGCCAGAAGTGACATAAAACAGCAGCAATTGAGTCCTATAGAGGTTGTTCATCTTTCATTACCTTAATATTCAAAGCCAGTACTAAAGTTATGTTGTTTAGAAGGATGAAAGCAAATGTGTTTTTCCTCTAGGATTTAAAGGCCTTTAAATATCACACACTTCTAAAAAACAGAATGTGTGCTAAATATCTGCCAATTCAAGTAAAATTTTTGCACACTCGTTAACCCATAGACTTTTGATTTTTAAAGAGCAAGAAACCATCTTGACCAGAGGGGAGAAAATAAACTGAGATTTAATTTTAAAGCTTTAGCTTCTGAAAGGATCACTTACCATTGCTTTGACCTTTCCTCCTAAATTGTGTTTTTCTTCAAGAATATTTATTGAGCATCTACAACATGCGAGGCACTTTCTGGAAATGGAGAACCATAAGTGAATGAAAGGCAAATATCCTTGCAATCATGGAGCTAATAGTGTAATGGAGAGAGGATGAATAATAAATAAGTAAGATGAGTATCCTATAAGGAAGTAATAAATGCAATGAAACAAAGCAGGCCAGGTAGTTAAGAGAGGCCACAGATGTGCCTGGATGGAATGATGGCTTCAGCTGTAGATAAGGGGTTAGAGAAAGTTTCACTTACAAAGAAAATTTACAAATACCATTTTCAATACCTTTCCTAGTGAATTGTTCATAATCTCCAGTTCAGAATTTGCATTCTATAGTGACCACGCCATTTGTTTACACCCTCTTTGTCACAACCCTTTCTAAATTACCTGTGACATTGCTTTCTACAAAATAGAATTTGTGGCTAGGTTGACTGGAGGCACCACCTGAATATCTACAATCCACCAATGCTGCAGTCAACAAGAAATGGCATGAATTCATTCATGGTGCCACACTTCCTTCTGATGTTTTGCAAATGGGCTATGCTTATCTGGTGGAAGAACTTTCATTTATTTTCTATTAGTGGCAAGCTGAGGTTGTGGCCCTGTCTTCAGACTGTAATGTGTCTGTTCCAAAGAGTTACTGGCTCCTGTTGACATTTGTGGGGAGATTATATTAATATGAAATGTGTCTTTAAGAAAAATTGAAATACAGTCCATATTTTTTTACCAGGTTTCTTCCCAGTATCCAGCTTAAAGAAAAGATTTCTGATTCAAATTTCTATGAATAACTTATCAATTATTTCTTTATAACTAATAGATATATAGTCATTTTAGTTATTATTTTGACACATGGATTACAACAATTCAATCAACACATTTTACTTGGAGATTGGGATAGTTTTAACACTGAATTAAAAATGCCTGTTGTAGCTAGTTCAAAATGTTATTTTTCTATTCAATGATAAAAATATTGCCTACTCAGGTTCTATTAGCAGAAATACCCTGTTCCTCATGCCTATCAATATTTCCTTTAATCTTTTTTATAAAATAACAGTGTATTTTAAAGTCACTTTAATTTGTCTCCTGCCCTTGGATCAAAATGTTTGTCAATTCAGGCTAGCTAGTATTGAAAGGTATCAAGAAAGGGTTAGTAACCAAAGAAAACCTATAGGAAAAAGAGATGCTTGGGTAGAATCATAACACATCTGAAACCTGAAAACCAAAGGATGAACCTAAGACAAAACTAAACAGAAATGGAAATGGGAGCAGTAGGATGACTAGTTTCCGTATAATGTTACCAATAATAATCATCAGAAGTTTCAGTACTGCCATATGCCTCGTCCCTAGAAAGTCCTTTCTGTCAAATTTAGAAATCATGCTATAAGTATTATATTAGTTTGCACTAACTCAGTGAATCTTTAGTGTCTCAATAAAGACAGCACATTTATTAGCAGACAGAAAACGGTTAAGTTTTCAACCCAGAATCATTAGTTAAGCTCCTTCCTCCTTTATTTGTAAGTAACCAAGGTTAGCAGTGAAGCCAGTCCATACTCACTAAAATAAAGCCCAACTATTCTAAGTCTCCCAAGATAATTTAATATTTTGATTGATTAGGTAGAAAAAGATATTTTTATCATATTACCTGAAATCCAAAACTTTGCAGTCTAGTTTATGTGTGTGTATGTATGTATGTAAGTCACAGAGAAGAATAGAGACAGTAAGAGAGAGATACACAGAGAAAGAATATATAAATAACTGATAAATCCTAGAATCCTATAGAAGACCTAATAGTCATGCTAACCTACTCTTAGCCAAAATCTTGGGAAACTACTATAATAAATCACTAACTAGTGTCTAAGTTGGGAAAAATATTTAACTTCTAAGAGAAATGTTTGTATGTATAGAAATTGGAACTAAAATGAAAGTTGAAATAAAGTGAAATTGTAATGTATTAGACACTAGTTTTGAAATATGCCTGCCTTTTATATTATTAAAGCACTTTGAATATTCTCAAATTTTAAATTGTGTCTTTTTTGGTAAGATTATCTTGTAGCATCAAAAATACTTATATGGACACATAGTTTTTATAGACTAATCATAGATGTGCACTATAGGTCCAGGCATGTATAAATGTTTAGTAGAGACAAGAATGTATACTTTTGATATAAAGTGACCTATGCTGTGACAGAGGAGGTAAAATGAATCACAAGAATAGATAAAAGAGACTATTCATCTAGAACCTACTACAAGGAATTTTTTTCACCCATGTAGGGTGTCCATATAGTTGTTCAACCAAACTGTATACACATTCACTAGTGAAAGAGGACTCTTCTTAAAATTAGTGGGGACAATCTGTGTAACATTGTCCTTTTAAGTGTAAACTCTCCATTGTATCCCTAGCATCTTGAGTTCATAGATTTTGCATGTGTGGTTATAGCACTGCTCTCATATTCAAGAAGCTGACTGGCATCCAAAGTCTTTCAAGGACTTCTCTCAACCACCTCTGTCTTTGTATCTAGAAGGTAGTGGATGGAAAGTTGAGGGCAAATTTAACATTTGTTTTTAATCACAGTTACGGGTTAGACATTTGGGAGTTTACTGTGTAATCACAGTTGGTTAGCTCTTTATTTTGTTAGAACACAGTGACAACTAGACTAGCATAGCTTTAAAAGAGGTGAACCAACCATGGTGCATTGAAATGCCGAGGAGGCCTGCATGTCTGTTGAGAGATGCTTTTCTTGGTTTGCAGGACCAGTGGTTTTGGCGAGTGAGAAACAACAGAGTGATGGATGGATACCCCATGCAAATTACTTACTTCTGGCGGGGCTTGCCTCCTAGTATCGATGCAGTGTATGAGAACAGTGATGGGAATTTTGTCTTCTTTAAAGGTAAGATTGTTCTCTGAGTCTGGCTATTTTGTATTTTGATCATTTTGTCCAGGTTCCTGTACTGCACACACAGAGGGGGATTAAGTCAGACCTCTTAAGTGAAGTTAGGTAGCTAATGGATTACATGAAACTAACTTCATATTGACTATATATGTATGTGAAATAAAATATTTTTTTTAATTTTTAAAATGTTTTAGCATATGGCATTCTCATGTATACGTCAAATTTAAGATATATTTTATATTCTTAGAACTTTTAGATTTACGTTAAACATATAAAAGAAAGAAAATAAATAAGCAGCCATTTCTACACTGACTAAGGTATTTCAGCCCACTTATTTCTCCTTAAGAGTCTTTGGAGTTGCTCTCTGTTTTTCTTGAAAGAAATCCTGCTTGCTTGTGTGTTTTCCTCTGTAATCTCTGAAACTTTACTTGATTTAATCAGTTTACATGGTTTCTGGGAAACTAGGAAATTACTGCTAAAAGTAGGAAAAATTGAGGACTAGGAGAATTTATTCAGTTTTCAGTGTCGTGAGGTTTATCATCTGAAATTTATCTCAGTAAGAAACTTCAGTCGCACGAGTACAGCTGATTGCTTGGCATGCAAAAGTGAGATCATGTGGGAGAATGAGCTTAGTCCAGAGCCTGGTGTTCCCTCCACAGAACCGCTATAGTTCAAAGCTGGAAGCCTTAACTCTTAGTGGAGAATTTAGGGACGAGAGACAGCTTGAAGGAGGGCCCTAGGGAACTGCAGAGACTGTATTTGAGCTGAGGCAGAGGGAAGCTAGAGTGTAGAAATATGCATGAATGTGTTATTCCAAGCCTAAAGGACTGAAAATGAGCTCAGAGAGGGATAGAAGCTGAGGGAAGGGAAATGGAGTCCTAAATAGATTTTTTTAAAAAATTGTTCGCATAATCAAATGGAAGAATTTGTAGTAATGAAAACATGGGCTTTTGGAGACACTTGTAATATTAAAAGAGACATTCAAGCTACCTGTGTGAAATGAAAGAGTTTACCTGGAAGTTCTTTTATTTTTGCAGTCTGTTCCTTGAGGAAAGAAGCACTGTGGTGTATTAGTTATGAGAACCTGAGGGTTCAGCCGGCACCGCAGCTCAATAGGCTAACCCTCCGCCTGCGGCGCCAGCACACCAGGTTCTAGTCCCGGTCAGGGCGCAGGTTCTGTCCTGTTTGCTCCTCTTCCTGTCCAGCTCTCTGCTGTGGCCCGGGAGTGCAGTGGAGGATGGCCCAAGTGCTTGGGCCCTGCATCCACATGGGAGACCAGGAGAAGCACCTGGCTCCTGGCTTCGGATCAGTACGATGTGCTGGCCGCAGCTGCCACTGGGGGTTGAACCAACTGAAAAAAGAAGGCCTTTCTCTCTGTCTCTCTCTCACACTGTCCACTTTGCCTGTCAAAAAAAAAAAAAAGAAAAAAGAAATAAAAGAAAAATAACCTGAGGGTTCTGTGGTCAGTTTTGAATGCTTACTAAATGTATGAAATGGATAAGCTACTCACTTCTCTTTGCCTCAGTTTCCCCATCTGAGAAACCAGGTTCATGTTACTGCACACCTCAGGATTATTTGAAGCAGTGGATTAATTACCGCATGAGAAATACTTGGCTCAGTAAATGCCAGCTATTGCTACTGCTAGTAGGATTACTATAATTAATATTATTGCCTGCTCGCTATTTTATAATAAGTGTTTAAATGAGCAGACAGGCACTGCACCAGTATAGCCAAAGCAAGGACCCACGTAAAGCTTGTGAATCTCAGGGGCGTGATCTTTGGACAGAAATTCCCCTGCTCTCACCTTTCTTGAGTCCCAGGAGTAATAGGAGCAGAAAGAAGAGAAGGAGAACCCCAGGGTAGCCTCGGGCTTGAGGGCTGTTCTCAGAGGCCTGTCTCACGGCAGGATCAATAGTGCTCTCTGACTGAACTGCCTGAGGAGGACCTGCCACAGCCATAAATCAGTGTGCTGACAGCTCCCGACTGCCTCGGGCCGTTCTCACTTTTATTCACTTTGGCTTTCTTTGCTCACTTGTGGCACGGCTGGCTCCTTTTCATCTTCCAACAGCCAGCATAAAAGGCATGTCCTCAGCGTGCCCTCCCTCCCACCCTATTTCAGAAATACCTTCCAAGTTACACACAGCACTTGTAAAAATGTGAAATTGCCTACAGTGTTTGCGTGCAAGTCTCACGAGACGTGGCTCTAGTCTAGATTGCCTGGCACCGCACTGTACTTGCGGCTGCTGAAATAGACCTGGGTGCGCAGTAGGCGCTCAACAAGCATCCCTAAACATGGACTCGACTTAGTTTCTTATGTTACTGTGCTAACAGCAGCAAGAACTTTGCTGTCAGATGTAGTGCACTTTCAGCAAGTTGCCCTGCTCAGTTGTGTCTTCTGATACATCGTCACACGGGGAATCGTCTGCTCTCTCAACGTGTGACACCCTGCAGACCTAGCTATGGGGCCTCCTTCCTCCGATTTGCTCTTACCACTTTCTTCAGAGGAGCCTACTCACTGTCCTGCTGTGATATGCAGCTCCCCTGCTCCAGACACCCTTGCTGAATCAGAGGGAGCCTGAAACTCTGGCTGTCCCCAGCAAGACGGCTTTTGTCCCTAGTTTCTGCCTCATCACTGGCAGAGGAGAAATGAGAATCCCAGAACCCTAGGCAGAAACCACTCTCCTTCCTTTTTTTTTTTTTTTCTTAACCAAAATCCACACTTTATTCAAGATAGCTTAATTTTTACCTAATTTCCTCTCCCTATTCCAAGAGCCTGAGCAGCATGCCACATTACATTTATTTTTTTTTATTTAATGAATGCATTTTTTTATAGATAAAACTTTAGGAATACACTGATTCTTTCCCCCATTCCCACCCTCCTCTACCCCCAACTCCCATCCGACATTCCTCTCCCTCTTCCATCTCCTTCTTCATTATTGTTCATTTTTAGTTTGACTTTATATACAGAGGACCAACTCCATGCTAAGCATACACTTCAATAATTTGCCCCCACACCCACACACAACATATAGAGTACGGTTTGGTAACAAAATTTGCAGTCGATTCTCATAGTACAACTCATTAGGAATGGAGGTCCTATATGGGGAGTAAGTGCATAGTGACTTCTGTTGTTCTTTTAACAATTAACACTTTTATTTATGACGTCAGTGATCACCCGAGGCTCTTGCCATGGGCTTCCAAGGCTGTGGAAGCCTTTTGTGACTATAGACTCCATCAGTATTTGGACACGGCCATAAACAAAGTGGATGTTCTCTCCTCCCTTCAGAGAAGAGTGTTTCCTTCTTTGATGACCCTTTCTTTCCACTGAGGTTTCACAGAAATCGTCCGTGTAGGATATTTTTTGCCACAGAATCTTGGCTTTCCATGCCTGAAAGGCTCTCACAGGACTTTCAGCCAGACCAGGAAGCCTTAAGGGCTGATTCTGATGTCAGAGTGTTATTTACAGTGAATGTCATTCTAGGAGTCTGCTGTGTGGATTGCTTCCCATATTGCACTTCCCTTCCTTTTTAAATCTATTATTATTACCAGGCACTTGATGTTATTTATATGATATTTTTTACACTTAAACCCATCTATATGTTGACTTTGACATTTAGTATGATCATTTTAATAATTAATAATAATAGTTAAGATGGCATTTATACCACTGATTTTTATGGATTTGGAGTCCCGTGACAAGTTTTTAGGCTGGACCCTTAGAAGTAAGTCTGTAGGACTGTATGCAGAACTATACTGCTTATAGTTACAGACTACCTCCTCCCTCTCTTAACCCTCTTATTTTTAACTGGGATCTTTTTCCAATTGACTTAAAATACATATGATGCTACACTCAGCACATTCACCATCAGAATGGTCGTGGATACTTGATAGCATCTCTTTAGGGCCTTTATCAGGTAAGTAGACCGTTCCTTATCCCTAAGACTATCCATCCCATTTAGCTCCAGGAGCTGAGAGATGACCTGGAGTCCTCTTCTTCCAGCTAAATCCTCTTCTTTTCTTGAATTTTCTACATTCCATCTGACAAACCAGATATTTCACTTATTTATTACTTATCTGTGATCTCGTTGTTAGAATGTCAGCTATGTAAGCACAAGGTATTCACTCTGCTTCTCCTTTTTTTGCCTTTTATACTCTTGTTTCCAATCTCTTAAACCAGTGCTTGAGGCAAATTTCTATAATGACCAATAGTAAATATTTTAAGTTTTGCAGCACACATAGTCAGTACTCTTCTTTGTTTTTTGTTGTATGTGTTTTTATAATTCATTAAAATATAAAACTGTTCTTTTTTATTATTAATGTATATTCCCTTTTTTTATTTAGTAAATATAAATTTCCAAAGTACAGTTTATGGATTACAATAGCTCCCCCCCCACCCATAATTCCCTTCCCACTCGCAACCCTCCCATCTCCCGCTCCCTCTCCCATTCCATTCACATCAAAATTCATTTTCAATTATCTTTATATACAGAAGATTGATTTAGTATATATTAAGTAAAGATTTCATGGGCTTTAATGAAACAGGCTGTGGGTCATAGTCTCTTGAGTTACATTTAAGTGAAACCTAGAATGTAGTCAACACCCCAAAGAGACTGAATGAACTGAGAATAAAATTTATCCTAGTCTGTATTCACAGCCTACACAAGTCAGCCTCAGCCTCTACCAGTAGTTGTGCAGCACTGTAACTAATTTTCTAAGCATCTCTCTTCTTTGATTTGCTCTTCAGCCCTCTTTACTTTCCTTATACTTGTCCTCATCTTTCCCTCCTTTTTATATTTTCCTCTCCTTCCTTTTTTTTTTTTAATAAATCAGAGTTAGACAGAGAGAGAGAGAGAGAGAGCGAGCTTTCATCTACTGGTTCACTCCCCAACAGCCAACCCTTGGCCTGGCTGAAGCCAGGAACCAGGAGCTTCATCCAAGTGTCTCACATGGGTAGAGGGGCCCAAGTATTTGAGGCATTTTTCCACTGCTTTTCCAAGGCTACTATTAGCAAGAAGCTGGATCAGAAATGGAGCAGCTGGGAAATGGAGCAGCCAGGACATTAACCAGCACACGGATAGGATGCCAGCGTTGCAGGCAATGGCTTCACCCCATTGCCACAATACCCACCCCATTTTTCTCTAATTTACATTATATGATAAATACTTGTTCCTGACTACTCTTTTTCACACTGTTTAACTAAAGCCTATGTTTAGATATAAATTTACTTAACCATGTATTTTATATAATATGTAGTATTAATCTCATTTTCATTTTATATAAGAATTTGAAGGCATAGATTCAATTATAAATGAATGCTTATTTATAAAGTACAAATGTTTTTAATACAAAAAACACACCATGTTATATTCATTTGAACTTATGTAAATATCTTAAGAACAATGGGTGAATAGTAATTACAATTAAAAAACCATATTTTGGTATAATATTACTATTTTAACTTTGGACAAACTTTTATATATATATTCACTATAGGTAATATATGTTTTCGGTATACAAATTATAAAAACATGAAGCAATGCATTCTATATACGTGTGATAAATTCTATATTCTTTTGCTTTATTTTTCTTAAATATTCATTTTATTTATTTGAAAGAGTTACAGAGAGAGAGGAAGAGACAGAAGGGTAGAGAGAGAGAGGTTTTCCATCCACTGCTTCAGTATTTAAATGCCCTCAACAGCTGGAGCTGAACCTATCTGAAGCCAGGAACTAGGTGATTCTTCCAGGTCTCCCATGTGGGTCCAGAGGCCCAAGGACTTGGACTATCCTCCACTGCTTTCCCAGGCACATTAGGAGGGAGCTGGATTGGAAATGGAGCAGCTGGGACTTAAACCAGTGCTGATATGGGATGCCAGCACTGTAGGCCTAGACTTTAACCCCAGAACCACAGTGCTGGTCCCCAATTCTATATTTTTAACATAATCTTATTAGCTATGCTTTAGCAGATGGAACCCCATAAATATTGGTGGAAATATTGGTCAGCATATCTGTATAAGGACATGGCTCAAGTCTAGAGAATGAGTCAGGAAACAACGGCTAACACAGTGGCTTAGCAGTACCCACTGCCCAAGCTACCTGTTCAGGTTTTGGACAGAGTCCTGAGAAGGATCTTGTCTCAGTAGTGGGGAATAAGTACCCTGTAGTGAGGATGGCCCTACCTAACACATGTGCAAAGTAAGCCTGAAACAATCAAATTATTTTCAAGGAACAGTCCTAGAACAGAATTCAAAACTATTTATGGGAATACAAAATTTTTGACCCACCAAGGTAAAATTCACAGTAGCTGACTTTCTCCTAATATCAGGAGAAAGACAAGGGTGTCCACATTTACAAGATTATTCAACACTTTACTGAAGGTTGTATTTAGATGTACTACAGGAAGAACTAAAATAATAATAATTATAAAATATAGATTAAAAGAAAAATATTCATAAATCAACATGTTATAAATGTAGAATTAGGATTTGCTCAACCAAAAATGCTCCTCGAATTGATAACTGACTTTAGCAAGCTTGTAGGATATAAGATAATTACACAAAAATTAATTTTATTCCTGTGCATTTTAAGGAATTGTTAAGGGTCGAAGATTTTACTGTGTAAGGTAACAACTTAGCCTGCCTCACTTTCATGTGTATTGGCAGAACACATGAGAATGATGAATCAGAACAAAAGACAGTGACAAATTCAGTAGCCAGAGTGTAGCCATTTGCACATTTTCCCTGAACTCTAATACAGAAAGATGCTCTGTAGGGGGCCTATTTATGTAACCAGTTTTGTTTCAGGAAAGAATCTTAGAGATGCTGAATATTTTATAATGAGCTATAAGGCTGCCTAACGTTTTCCATGAAGGGATACATTTTCTTTGTTATATTGGAAGGTCAGTAAATCTTCCCTTTGATATGGAGGGAGACACCATGTCTGTAATGCAGAAGAATTTGCTTTAAATCTGTTTGAAAATTTTTCCCAAAGCAAAAGCAGTCAGTGCCTTTGCTCTGTAGACATACTGAAAAGCAAGGAACCTTTGGAGAATGATTTTCCATCAAACACTAACAAAGACCAATCAACAGTTGAAAAACCTTTTTAAAGGCAATTTACAGTTGCATCTCCAAATATCAAATACTGCATCATCAAACTGCAAAAAGGTGTATATAAACTATGCACCAAAGACTACACAGTTTTGCTAAATGACAGTACAGAAGAGGCTGGCACTGAGGCGCATTGGGTTAAAGCCCGAGCCAGCAGCACCCATATGGGCACGGGATTGAGTCCCAGCTGCTCCACTTCTGATCCAGCTTCCTGCTAATGTGCCTGGAAAAGCACAGAGGATAGCCCAAGTCCTTGGGCCCCTATACGCATGTGGGAGACCCGGAAGAAGCTCTTGACTCCTGGCTTTGGATCAACTCAGCTCCGGCCATTGCAGTCTTTTGGGGAGTGAATCAACAGACAGAAGGCCTCTCTCTCTCATCTTCTGTCTCTGCCTCTCTTTATAACTCTTTCAAATAAATAAAATAAATCTTAAAAAATAAAAAAGAAGTGACAGTACAGAAGACTTATATGACTGGATATATATGCTTTGTTCATGAGTCAGAGCACCCAACCATATCACAATGCAAATTATAACCAAATTTATCTACAGAATGTAATCCCAATCAAAACCTTGCAGGATTTTTTTATAGTAATGGTCAAGCTGATTCAAGAATTTATTTGGAAAAGATTCAATGTAAATTAAGCCACTTTGAAAATACTACTTGATTTCAAGTCTTATTTTAAAGCTATAGTAATCAAGATATTGAAGCATTGACATAAAAATGGAAGAAACAAAAAGATCAGTGGAACAGAATAAAGCCCAAAAATAGATTCAGAAAATACACAGGCAAGTAACTTCTGATTTCAGGATTTTTCTTTGAAAACACAAGGGAAATTTAAGGAAGAAAAGACAAATTTTTCAAAAATAACTCTGCCTGTCAAAAAAAAAAAAATAATGTCAGGACCATTGAGTATCCATACAAAAATACACTTCAATCAAAGTCTCACATGATTCACAGACTTGAATTCCAAGAGTTTCTAACCCAATTGTAAGGGCTGAAACTGTAACATTTCTAGGAAAGAGTTGGAGACAAATGTTGATGACTTTGGCTTAAGTGAAAGATTATTATATAGTATGCCAAAATCACAGTCCATTACAGAAATGTTAGCAAATTAGATTTCATCAAATTAAATATTTCTCATTTTATTTAAGAAAATAAAAAAGACAGCTCACCAACTAGAATACACTACTGGCGAACCATATGTGGAGGCTTTAGAAGGTTCCTAAAAACATGAAATTAAAAGATAATGTGTGCTATTCATAGATTTTTGAAAGTCCTTTACACATAAGATGAAAGTGTTGTATCCAGAATACATAAAGAACTCCCAAAACTTAATGAAAAGGAAGTAAAAGAAGTCAAGAAAAGTGAGCAAAAGATTTGAACAAAAGTTAGACCACGAAAGGCAAATGTTGTGATTCAGTGAGTTAAACCAGCACTTGTCATGCCTGCATTCAATATTGGGGTGCCACTTTGTGTGCCTGCAATTTTGCTTTCCTCCAGATCCCTGCTAAGGTACCTGAGAAAGTAGCAAATGATGCTAAGTGTCTGAGTCCTTCTGACCCATGTGGAAGACCAAGAAAGAATTCCTGTCTCATCATTTTGTCCTGGCCCAGCCCAGATGTTGCAGCCATTCAAATACTGAACTGGTGGATATAAGATATGCCTCTCTGTCTCCCACCCTGTCAGTCTGCCTTTCAAATTAATTAATTAACATTTTTTTTAAAAAATTAACCTAGGATGACAAACACGTGAGAAGATATTTAATACCATTAGCCATTAGAAAAATGTTTATTAACTTCACAATGAATTACTACTATATACCTGTTAAAGTTGTTAAAATTTAGAAATCAGACCATTTTAATATGGGTAAGATCTTGAAGGACCTGGAACTTTCATATGTATGTCTGGTGTAAATGTCAAATTGTACCATCTTTCAAGAAAGCAACTTTACAGTTTCTTATTTAAAATATATATTTATGTATGTATTTGAAAGGCAGAGAGACAGAGACTAAGAGGTAAGGAGAAGGGAGGCAGGCTGGCGCTGTGGCTCAGTAGGCTAAGCCTCTGCCTGCAATGCAAGCATCCCATATGGACGCCATTTCTAGTACCCACCGCTGCTCTTCTGATCCAGCTCTCTGCTATGGCTTGAGAAGCAGTAGAAGAGGCCTAAGTGCTTCGGCCCTTGCACCCATGTGAGAGACTCAGAAGTTCCTGGCTCGTGGTCTCTGATTGGCCCAGCTCTGGCTGTTGTGGCCATCTGGGGAGTGAACCAGTAAATTGAAGACCTTTTTCAATGTCTCTCCCTAGCTCTGTAACTGTACCTCTCAAATAAATATAAGAAAATCTTTAAAAAAGAGAGAGAGGGGGAAAGAGATATTCCATCCACTGGTTCATTCCCCAAATGACTGCAATAGGGGCTGAGTCAAGCCAGAGCCGTGAGCCAGGGAATTGTATCCTGATCTCCCTCATGGGTAGCAGGAACTCAAGTAATTAAGCCATCATTTGCTTCCTCCTACACATGTGCACAGGAAGGAGGATCAGAAGCTGAGTAGCCATGACTTGAGACGAGGACTCTTATATGAAATGTGTGCATCTCAGTTGGCAGCTGAACCACTGTACCACGATGTCAACTCCATAGCAGTTTCTTTAAAAATTGTACACATAGATATTGGATAACCCAGCCGTCATACTCTTAGATATTTTCTCAAGACAAATGAAAGCATGTCTAATCAAAGACTTCCATATGAATATTCAAAACAGCTGTCTGTGTAATAACACAAAACTAGAAATAAATATTCTCAAGAAGTGAAGGGATAAACCAATTGTGATTTGGCTATGTAATGCAAAGCTACTCAGAAATAAAAATGAATGAACTACTTATTCACATTACAACATGAATGAAGCTTAAAATAAATTAGCTAAGGAGAAAGAATTCAGACTAAACAAAAGTGCATGCTTATTATAACATTCATATAAAATTCTAGGAAATGCAAGCTGATCTATGACAAAAAGTGCCTGAGTGTTCTGGGTACAGGCAAGAGTTGACTGGGATGAAACACAAAGCAATGGGAGCAGACTTCTCAGGATGAAGAAATTGTTCATTGTTTTGAATATGTCCACACACTTTGGCAGAAACATACACAATCAAAACCTAACAAATTTTAAATATATATTGTAAATTGTGTGAGAGCTAAGCAAAATAAACTTATTTTTTAAATAGCTTTACTAAGCACATCAGTTCATGTCAGAATAGTTTGCGCTAATATTTCATAAATTAAAATACACTAATGAACATGGAAAGAAGAGTTTTACTTCATCATTATCCCAGAACATGTTAATTATCAGCATTCAGTTCAATGCTATTTTTATTTACTTGTTGATACCCTTCAATAATAAGGTGCAGTGTCTCCTCTTAATTAATTCCCCAGTAACCTAATCTTTTAGTTAAAATTCTATTGACAATAGTAGACTGAGAAATTGTTTTAATAAAGAACTAATTCATTTACTAAGGATATGTTCTAAAAGGTATTAATAATATCAATTTAATTTTAGATATTGCTAACTTTTAACATGTTTCTATTAAATTTCTATAATGGAAATGACTATTAAGTTATTTTGATGGCAACATTTAAATAATTTATTCATTGTTATTTTATATTGTTTTATGCATGTATATGATGTTTTCACTGTATATATGTCTTAGTTTTTTATGTTTTACCATATGTTTTACCTATGTTTCCTATGAGAGCCTTAAATTTTTATGAAAAGATGCAAGGTGCCAGCAAATAAATACCTATTTTAGAGAAATTTTTCTTTTCATGAGTGTAGATATGAGGGTGGTTTTTTTTTTTTTTTTTGCATTTTTAAAGCCATATGTAATGTATTCCCTCACCAGTTCAGAGCCCATGCAGTGTAGCTGCTTGCTTGTGAGTGAGTGTAGCTACACAAAGCACGGGCAAGTCTCTGGCTGGCAGCTGGCATTGCTGTTTGGTACGTGTGAGCATCACTTGGCATTGTTTGCGGTTGTAATGTCTCCATGGACTTCCTTAGCCCTCTCCTGGATACGTGGCAGCTAACACTGCATGTCCTCTTTTTAGTCCCAAAGATGATTTCTATAGTTAAAGAGATCCAGAAATAGAAAGTGTACCTCAAGGAAGTCACGTGCTTTTCTCCAGCAGTTGACTGTACTGTACACTTTGTGCAAATTAGCTGTCTTACTGTCGCTCAGCTGTATCCAGTATTAGAGACTCGTGTTTTATGAGCTTTATCAAGCCAGATGTTTACATTTTCAATTATGAGGCTCAGACTGAAAGATTATGTGATAATAATATCAATCTCTCTCTCTCTCTCTCTCTCTCTCTCTCTGTGTGTGTGTGTGTGTGTGTGTGTGTGTGTGTTGAAAATTGAACTGGCAAATCTCTTTAAACAGTTGGAAGTGATTTAAAAAATGAAGCAGTTTCAATTGTCAAAGTCAGTGACAGTCAAAATCAGGTAGTCAAAAAGTTGTCTCCAAAATAATTTTGAACGATCACTTAATAACTTTAAGCAGTGCTTATCACTCCATTTGACAGTTTCATTTCAGGAAGTAAAAATCACCTATATAATGGGATCTGAAATATATGAAGTAGCAGAGAAGAGGGTAATAAAATTTTGGAATAAGAAGGCATATGAAGATTTGTATCAAAATAAAGAGATGTCTAAATATGTAGGACTGGAGGATGGCAAGGAAAAGAGCCATTTCAGAAATGATTTATAGGACTTGCATTGTTACTTTATTTCAAATGAGCACTCATAAACCAGCAATTTCTTTGTGCAGCTTACAAATCATTGCCCTTGAAGGATTAGAGCATGTGAAAAAAGTTCATTTGAGGTAGAAATGCATTGTTTCATACATAGTATGTATAACCTAAAAGATTTTTTTTGAACAAATAGAGGAGTGTAGTGATTACTTATTTCTCTTTAAGAGGCAATGGAAAATTGACATCTGTGAGGTTACACAAGGTTAATGAATTTATATTTATTGATCTTAGTGTATACAAAAATAGATTTAGAGCATGTGAATTGTGCTGTTTTCTTGAATTATAACTATTCAAGCAATTTTAATATAGACACTTTTATTATAGATTAAAATGAAGTGACCAAAACTAAAGGTGCAAATATTTACTATTTGAAAGTCTCCACTGGTAGTATTGCTATACCTAAAAAGAATTAAAAAGACTATGGGGTGTTTTTATTATGGTTATTCACACTAATATGTCAAACTGAAATATTTTCTCATCAATATACTTATATAACTAATAGTTTTCTATAATTTCAAAAACTTTAATCATGACCCTGTATTGACCATGCCTGGTCGAGTTTTCCAGGGAGCAGACACTGACACAAAGTTAGCAGGTCTAGAGGTTGATTGTTGAAGGAGGTGAACCTGTGGAAGTTGAAGGGGGAAAGGCAGGATGGTTGGAGAGCTTAGGACTGTACTGCACGTGACAGAGACTTGGAAAACTCACTGGTGAGCTTAGGGCTAAGACTGCCCCTTAGCAAAAATGGCTGGACTCTCGGGCTCTGCCATGGCCAATCTCTGGATGGAGGATGCCAGAGAACAGCATGCCCATAGCCCACCTGAAGCATTAGATCTAAGGGGACTGAGCTGATGGCAAATGCTTTCTAAAGGGGAGAGCCGGTCTGCACACCTCTGTGACTATTTTGTAAAAAGATTTAGAGTTGTCTGGGGGTAATTAGAACTTGCAGCCTATCCCATATGTGAGTGCCTGTGTTTGAATCCTTGTTCCTCTCCCACAATATGACACAGACAGTATGTAAGTAAACAGGTATGGGTGTGTGCTGATAAAACATAGTTTGCAAAGACATTCAGCAGCTGGTGGCCCTAGGATACTGATCCCTGTTGTCACTGAAGATACAAAATACAAATATGTAAATAGAATTTTGTGAACTTTGAGGACTCCAAAAACATAGTTAATTTTTAAAAATGCATTTAGCAATAAGGCACAATAGATATGTGATTATTAAGGGTACAGTGAATAAGTATAAGAAGTGCAGTTAGTGTAATAATAAGTGTAGAGGAATTGACTGATACAAGGTGAGGAAAGAGGAAATCATTTGCAATTCTAAAAGCCAGAGTATGAACTGGTTCTGTCCAGAGAGTCAATTTGGAATAGAAAGACAAGAACTGAATGAAAAGGCTTAGACTATGGTACAGATGTACTAGCAATTGGTCCTGTGGTTTTAGGCATGTCAATTCTTTGACCTGGAGAGTAAACAGAAATGTTAGGCTGGATTTGCAACCAGTACATTTGAGCAATGTTGTCGGTCCATAAGTACTGGTGTCTCAGTTCAAGGGTGTTAGGAACTCAGATATGAATCTTAGCCTCCAGGGTAGGCACCGTGCTCTTGATTAAAAAATGAAAAAAAAACAAAAAAACATTAGATACCTCATGTTTCCTGCAAAGAATAGCATCTAATTTATTTTTTCCTAGTATTCTTCACTTAGCATTCATATATTCTGCTAGTCTATCAGCTCCACAAGTTCTAGAACTTTGTGTGTTTTGGCTACTTCAGTGTATTGGCAGTTCTTCATTCAGTGAATGGCTACCGTAGGCCCTGAATTAACATCTATCAAATGAACATGTGGATAAAACTCATGAAAAAGCATGGTAGCCATGATCTCTAATGACCTCTCTATGGTCAACATTACCTGAGGCTATTCTTTGTGGTTGTAAAGCCCTTCTGTCTTTAACTCTGAATTATTGATATTTTCCTCTGTGCTCCGCCAAGTACAAAGTCAGTGTGGACCAGTTTTTTCCACTTGTTCCAGAATATGTCAACCTCACATGAAATCCAGTAAATACTCCTATCCTGCCAAAAAGCCAATATTTTCCTTGAGAACCAGACTGTTTGATGGGAAGGTAGTGAAAAACGTACCACTTGTGTGTTAAAAAAAAAAAATGAGTTGAATGTGAATCTCACCCACTTACCCAAAAATCACAAGCTAGAAAAATTTTCAACTTGGTCACCTGAAACTCTTAACCTCATCAGGACACAAAAGGAATTGTGTACTTTTTTATTTCTTTAACAAATACTCATAAGTTTTAATGTGATCATTCACAATCATTATTTCTTTTAATTTTATGCTGTAAAAACTCATCAGGCAAACTCACGTTACTCTTAGTTTCTGTGTTTATGACTGTAGGGATTCCTTCATACAGACTTACAGCAAATATTTACTGATTTCTTTTTCTGCTTTTTTTTCTAAACAGAATATAAATGCATTTTTTCTCAAAATCACTTGGATTCTATTTCTAATGGGGGGAATGCTAATTAAAAACTTCGATAGAAATACTTTGATAATTAAAAGTGAGAGACTAATTATTTGTCCCTTTTATTGATGGGAAACAGAGCAACAGTACAGAAAAGTATTTCCAAAATGCATTTTAAAAAGCCTTTTGATAGAATAATAGGAACTTTTAACAGTAGCTCCTATTCTATCCTCACCTGCGACACTTGTACGACACAAAAAATAAGCTTCTGTCGACATTTTCTCTGACTGTATGTTCAGGCACCCTGGGTATTGATAAGCCCGATGTAATCACTGGAAAAAAGCAGGAGGAAATTCTCATGCAAATGAAATATTTTGGGAACTGCAAGGGGAAATATTCTAAAGGCTGTTACAGTGCTTCTACTTGAAAGGGAAAACCAACTGGGTTGAACTGATAAAAGATGTAGTCTGAATAGCTAGCATGGGAGGCATAGAACTGTATCCCTTTTCCTAATTAAAAAGGAGATGAGAAGAAACTACGCTATGAGTTGCTGAGGTACAGGCCAACAGAACGGGTCTTTCTTTTTGTTTCTTCTATTGTTTTAGACTTTGTATTTTAAATGGCACAGAGATATGACCAAACTATAGAGCATGCTGTGAAATAGATCTCTGGATTTTCTGTCCCACTGACTGGCAATGGAGTGATCTGGACCTTTGAGTGAGAGGATTTTTTTATGATTTATTTGGATTAGGATTTTTAGGACAGCATTTCTCAATTCATAGTTAAAGATAATCACTTCAATAAATGTTTTTCCAACACAATACTGGGGCATGCCTGTGTGATTTCCCAACCTTGCTAGTAGTTATAAAATTCATTTTTCTTGTTCTATTCACACACTCTAAGACTAATGCCCAAAATGTTATTTAGTCTCTATTATATATTTTAGCTAGATGTTTGATCATCTAATTATTCATGTAATATTAAATATGGTTTTTTGCAGCAGGAAAATTTTTTCAGATATAATGGTTTTCCTTGAGATGCTTACAATTTAGAACTTGTGGCAAGATGGTGATTTACTAAGGTAACTAATGATTGATATGATAAAGGTAAAGAGTGGATACTCTTGCAATTTAAGAGGCTTTAAAAATCTTTAAATTTATCTACTCAGGTAGGAAACGCTTTCCAAAGAAATGATACTAAGTTGAATTTTGAAAGATTCTACTTTTCCAGAAAGGGAAATAAATGAAATATAGATGAGCAAAGCAATCTGTATGGACAGGGACCTTGGAAATGACATAGTTGAGTATGGGTTTTATCCTAAATGTAATAAGAAACCACCAAGAAGAAAGGCAAAATCAGGTGTGTATTTTGGGGAAGTTAATTTGGTGACCTTGTACAAGATAAAAAAAGAGACAGACTGGAAGCAGGGAGACAAGAAAGGAAGCTGTCGGAATAATCCCAGGGAGAACATTGCTGTTAGGCATGTGGCTGGAAGACAATCTTGTGTATTGCCTAAAAGCCTAGACAATAGACTACTTCAATAGACTTGGGCTCATAGGTACATAATATCTCATAATATATGCATAATATATACATAAGGTCCCATGACATTTGGATGATCAAAAAATTGTATTGAACAGTATCATTCAGATAAAAGAAAAATGAACTCAGAGGCCCACATTGAGGTGTAACAAGTTAAGCTGCCGCCTGCAGTGCCAGCATCCTATACAGGCACTGGTTCAAGTCCTGGCTGCTCCACTTCTGATTCCGCTCCCTGCTAGTGCATCTGCGAAAGCAGTGGAAAATGGCCCAAATGCTTGGGCCCCTGCACACACATGGAAAACGCGAAGGATGCTCCTGGACCCTGGGTTTGGCCTGGCCCAACCCAGGCCATTGTGACCATCTGGGAAGTGAAGCAGCAGATGGAAGACCTCTCTCTCTCTCTCTCTGTCTCTCCCTTGGTCTCCCTGTAACTCTGCCTTTCAAATAAAATAACATAAATCGTTTAAAAAAGGAAAAAGAAAAAAGCTCAATGGGGTCAACTGAGCCTAGGGAATATTTAAGAAGTATGATAGGAACTCACACAGCTCAGAAACGGGCCATACCTATCAACAATCTAGTCGGCCCTCTGATCTCTTTCATTCACAGTTTTGCTCTTTGCATATCTTTCCTTCCTTTTCTCTTTTAATCCTTCGTTTTTACTAAATTTTTACCTCTTCACAATGTCTACCAGGCATGACCATCAAAGCTTCACAGGCCTCATACTAGTCAGTTCCTCTTACAGCGTGAGAGTCTCTCTCGATATTTCCTAGGTCACATTCCCAAGAGAAAGGAATGAACGACTCCACTCCTCTCTGTTTATTGGACCGAGCTGGATTTCCATAGCTCTCTATCATCTTAGCTAGCATAAAGTGATAGTTTAGAGCAAATATGCAGAGAACAAAGAGAGGTGACTACCTGAGATCCTCTGGTCTGAGCAATTGCCTTAAGAAGGGACAACGGAAAAGCATACATTATACTAGTGGCAATAAAAATGGACTTCAGTGGACAGGTTCAAATAAGAGGTAGGAACTCAAATCAGCCGAATACAATGTTCCTTTTAAAATGGAAAACAGTGAACAGAGAGGCTTCTTATAGGAGCTACTGAATAAAGAGGGGGAATAAGAGAAAGGTCTTGGGATGAGGTCAATTTTGGACTTTGTGACATTGAAGAAAATCTCAGTAGATAATTATAAATACTATTCAGTTCTAAGATATATTTGGACGACAGATAGCCACTGTGACCACTTTCTTTTTCTTGGCTTTGATGTTTTCCTTTAGTTTTGTCTTCATCATTGCCTCTTCTTTATTTGCCTACTCGTCTTTCTCCCTGTATGTGATCTTTTCTGGGAGTCTTGTGTTTCTAAAAGTCCAGTGTGATTTTCCTTTATCTCCCCTACATAATCTCCCCTGAATTAGTAAGGACCAATGCACTCAGAATAAAAGCACACCTGTTCATGTTGGTTTTCCTGTTTTTTTTTTTACACTTCACTAATAATCTTTCAGTTCACCAATACCAAATTTTCTTCTGCTTGAAATGTCTTCCTCCACACAGTTTTCACAGGTACTATTTTCTTTCTTTGCATTTTGCTACATTGTTTCTTCAGTGAGGTTTTCCATGATATTTTTATACATTTCGCTTATTTGTCTTTTTCTCATTTTTTGGTCTACTTAAGTATGAAATTTACTAGTTTTTGATTACTACCATTATGTATATGTATATTTGGTTTTCCTCTACCTCTTGCACCAAGGTAGCAATTGGGTCCATCTTATTCCCTTTTATTATCCTTAGTGTCCAGCATAACATTTAGGCTACTGAGGAAGCTCAAGAAATACTGTTTTAACTTAAATGTTATCAATTATGGTTGAAGATCTTGGAATAAATGAGATTGCTCATGGTTATAAATTGGAGACTCTTAGCTAAAACTACCCTAAAACTGTGGGATTTTGGTTGGTTGATTCTGTATTGTTTTAGGGCAGCCCTTTGTTTTAATATTTTTCCAGTAACTTTGGGTGTGACATGAATGCTGTAGTTTTCCATAAACCTCACGTAGAAGTGGCATTGAAATACTGTAAAAGCAAGTAGGGCTTTACATCAATTAGAAAGGCAGTAGGAGCACCTAGTTATTCAAAAGGTTATGAGATCATAGGAAGATCTAGGTAGATGAAGGGTAGAGGGAGATTAAGTCCTTAAGATAACAGTTATTTACCGATTTCTATGAAAATGTCTCAGTATTAGTGAAGACACTCTGTATCTGTCAGTATTAACCTGCCCATTAGAGGAATCTGAGTTTGTGACTCCTGATTCATGTTAAGAAGAGGAGAGCAGAGACCAGAAACAGAACCCTGGGAAACATTAATATTCAAGAATTAAATGAAATGGAGTAAACCCAAGAAAGCTAGAGAAGAAAGGGGGAAACTAAAAGATCTTTTTCTAGCAGCTCAGGGAAGAAAGTGCTCTAAGTTATCAACTATGTCATTAGAAAAAGGTGGATGGCCGGCGCCGTGGCTCAACAGGCTAATCCTCCGCCTTGCGGCGCCGGCACACCGGGTTCTAGTCCCGGTCGGGGCACCGGATTCTGTCCCAGTTGCCCCTCTTCCAGGCCAGCCCTCTGCTGTGGCCCAGGAGTGCAGTGGAGGATGGCCCAGGTGCTTGGGCCCTGCACCCCATGGGGAGACCAGGAAAAGCACCCGGCTCCTGGCTCCTGCCATCGGATGAGCACGGTGCGCCGGCCGCAGCGCGCTGTCAGCGGCGGCCATTGGAGGGTGAACCAACGGCAAAGGAAGACCTTTCTCTCTGTCTCTCTCTCTCACTGTCCACTCTGCCTGTAAAAAAAAAAAAAAAAAAAAAAAAAAGGTGGAGCGTTCTTTAGTTGGAGAGCATTGATGACTCCAGGACAAAAGTTTGTATGGACTATTAGGTATAAAATCAACTTTCCATGGGATGACAAATGGTTGTAGACCATTTGGTAGGCCTACAGATGAAGGGAGTTTCAGGTACAGTCTGACAGGGGCATGGAGCATGGGAAAGGGTGTTGTCCAAAGGAGATTCCCAAACAGCAATAAAACCAACGAAAATTGGCTTGTTTTTTTTGTTTGTTTTGTTTTGTTTTGGTATAATTATATGCTGGCCATTCCAAACCAGGGTAAGGTTTTCCTGTCCTCAGTTTCCTCCCTTGAAGATAGGGATTGTGTTACAGCAGGGAGTCAAAGGAGGATGACTCCGTGAGACTGGACAGCCTTGTGAATGTTTATGGAATGAAAAGTGAGCCCAGAAGCAATGTTTCCATATAGTGGAGGCCCACTAGAACTTCTAAATGCATGTAAAATGTGCAAACAGAGGAATGATTTTGCCTGGGACAAAAATAAGGGTGCTGAGTCCTAGGTGGAAGCTTCCTTTATCCTTGATTCAGAATTGTTTCTTTAAAGCTAAATTGTAGTCCAATTTTTTAAAAATTAACTCACAAATCTTGATTTGATTGTTGTTGTTAGTCATTATATTAATTTTTGAAGATAATGATGTTTGAAAAATAATGTCAATATTCTAGATGAGACTGCTAACTTATCTCATGAATTTAATGTACAGTAATTTAAGTGCATTTTATTAATAGGTGCATTCTAATTTCTGATATTAAGTTAATGTGCTCTATGTTTACCCTTATCAAATCCAGGTAACAAATACTGGGTGTTCAAGGACACGACTCTCCAACCTGGTTATCCACATGACTTGATTACCCTTGGAAGTGGAATTCCCCCACATGGTATTGATTCAGCCATTTGGTGGGAAGACGTTGGGAAAACCTATTTCTTCAAGGGGGACAGGTTAGTACACATTTTACTTGAGAGAAACAACTGGCTAATGTTTGGATAAGTAAACATTTCTAGCCTCTCATAAACATGTATTTGTGAGGAATCTGTGTGACTATAAACACGTTGATATAACTGAAAATATTTAAATATTTTAAATAATATTTAAAATGCATATCCTAATATATTTACCTAATGTGGTTTTCTTAGGAATGTGTGTATGTACAACAGCAGATATTCTTTCTTTTCCCCATAATCTTAACATGTCTTAAAGGTGATATAAGCAGTATATATATCCATGTAATACATTTTCTTGCAATTTTACTGACATGACTTGGCAAAAAGCTTTTCAGCACAGGCATTTTTATGATTTCACACTCTAAGTTTTTACGTTTTCCTCAAATTTATGAATATTTTCAAATTTTTGAGATAACATTTTTAAATTACATTATAGTCAAAAGCCTAATAATACTCCACTAAATAAAGAGTTCAATAAACAATCTATAAAAAGACCCTAGTTCTTTTAATTTCACTTTAGTCATGGGTTGTTTTTCTTAAGAAGTTATGTATTTAGATACCAGCAAGCAGATATTGCAAACTATTTCCAAACTATCTGACCTTAATGCTTTTAGCTTCAAATAAAATATTCCTTCCCAGATCTTTTACTATTTCTCTTGTTTTTTTTGTTTACCTATATTGCTAACAGGGTTAAAAATGAGTAAATTGCTCATATTATAGCTTACAGTAGCTACCAGATATACTTATCTCTACCTTGCTCATTATGTTGCCATATATTATTACCTTCTAAGAATATGGAATTTGAAGGCTATATTTTTTGTTAATTTAAATATGAATTAAGTACAAAAAGCAGTAAAAATGAAAAATTGAACCTTAATTACATACCTGCAGACTAGCTAACACTGTGAAAACTTGTTAGTAACTTTCTTGGATTTGTAGGACTTAAGTAAACCATTTTACTTCCTTTTTCCAACAAATGTTTTAAAATACTTACATATGAATAACAGGCATTAATGTCAATCATGAAAGCATATAATTTGCTACCATGAAATAATCCTATAACATGTCTCTAACATAGGAGAAAACTATGTAAGGGTGTAAATTTAGTTTATTTAGAAATTTGCAATTATTAACTATAAATGGTTTCAAAAATCTAACTATATGAGCAAAATGATCCTTTAATTGCCTCCATGGATAAGAATTTATGTTTTTAAATTTATTATAATTAATTTTATATTTTTATATATTTTTATAAAAATGTTCACATATAGTCCACTGTAATAAATCTAAGGCTTTGCTAAGATATTTCTCATTCAATTACAAAGATCCACTGAATAGATGTTGTGTAAAGCTACAAGCAGTACAATGACTCAAAACAGGATGTAAGTATAATAGAGTGTGCAATTAGAAGAATGAAGAACATTCTTGAAGAGCATGGTGACTACTAGTGGTGTGCTGGATTAAGCCTTGCCTTAAAACTCTCACATCTCGAATTAGTGTGCTAGTTCATGTCCCCGCTACACTGCTTTCTCTTCTGGCTTCCTGCCAATCCCCCTTGGAAAGCAGCAAATGATTGTCCAAATTCTCGAGTCCTTGCCATAAAGCGGGAGACCAGGGTGGAGATCTAGGCTCCTGGCTTCTGCCTGGTGCTGCCCCTGCTGTTGCTGAGCATTTGGGGAGTGAACCAGTAGGTGAAAGATAGCGCTTTTTCTCTCTCTCTCTCTCTCATTCTCTCTCTCCCTCCCTCTCTCTCTCTTTCTCCGTCTCTCCCTCTATCTCTGTCACTCTGCCATTAAAATAAATAAATAAATAAAAGATAAGAAGACCTACAACATATTCTTTAAAATGTTACAACTCTTAAAGTTGCTTAATTCCTGAGTGGCTTTAACTACTTGACTGTCCTGTTTCTGGACTGGGTACAATATGGAAATGGAAGGCTGGGGAGACTGGAGAAGGTAACTCCCAGGAAACTGCAAGTGAAGCTTCCTCTCATATAACTGTTTTAATTAGAGTGTCATAGATGATAATAAAAACTTCCATTTCATTATCAGGTGGTCCTTTTTCCATATATGCAGGGATTTCTTTTAAAATCTTTCCATTCTAAAGATTTAGGGCTTATTAGAAAATGTAAGTGTAGAGATTAAATGTCATATTAAATCCGTGAAACCAATGAAGGTTAGATAGCAAATTTATATTGGAGTATGAATACTGCTTAATGGGAAAAGGATTTTTAGTTCATTTGTTTCCTGCTTGAAAAGCTGCGTGCAAAATAGCACAAAATGCTTTCATCATTTTTAAGTTTTACATAAATAACTGTGGTTTTATAGGTTTTAAAAATATTGAAAATAGGAATCCAGTTAATTTCATGTGTGTGATCTTCTGTAAGACATCATGAGTTGCAGATGTTTTACAAACAGATTACTTAATATTTGTGTAATTATTTAATTCCCAAATCCCAACATTGATCAAACCATTCATTCTAGATTTAAAAATAGATTAAGAACACATCAGACTACCTCAGTCAAACATATAAACAACAATTTCTCTGTCACTTTTATGGAAGATTTTGTTTTTCCTTACCTATTTCTCCTCTTGTCTTCCACCCCTATCTTCCTGCTTAAAAGAAAAAGTAGCTAACATTCTTCAATTAATATATGGCTACGAGTAGAAGGGATTTTAGAGAGAACCCAGTCAAGGCATAAATGTTAAATTGATTGAAGGGGTAAGATAAATAAAATATACAAAGACACTTCAGAATATTTATTTAAAAATACAATGAAAAGACATTTACTTTGGTGCTATTTTTCATAATGCAGATATTCTATTAATTTTGAATACCTGTGATATATAAATACATATATATGCATTTCTTTTTGCACAAAAATTTATTATTTAATTCTATTTTCCATTTGTCTAGTTTTGCTTTTGTTACCTGTGCTTTTAGAACCTTTTCCAAAAATCAATTGCCTGAACCAGTGTTTTAAAGTGTTTCTCTGTGTTTTCTTCTAGCAATTTCATAGTTTCAGGTATTACATTTAGGTATTTGATCCAACCTGGGTTCATTTTTTTATATGATGAGATGTAGTGATCTAATTTAATTCTTCTACATCATCATGTCCAGTTTTGCCAAGCCATCTTTTGAAAACATTCTTCTTTTTCCACTATTGGTTCTTGGCACCTTTGTCAAAAATCAATTGATGTCTGGATAAATTTCAAAGATCTTCACTCTGTTCCATTGATCTGTGGGTCAGTTTTTATGCCAGTGACATTCGGTTTTAATTACAATAGCTTGATAGTATACTTCAAATTATATTTTGTGATGCTTCCAGCTTGATTAATTGATTGATTGATTGCTCAGGATCACTTTGGCTGCTACGATTCTTTTGTAGTTTCAAATTAATTCTAGGAAGAGTGTCACTGTAGCTTACAGGAATTTCAGTGAATCTGTGAATTATTTTAAGTAGTAAAGAGATTTTAATGATATTAATTCTTTCAATGTACAAACACAGAATACCTTTCAATTTTTGAGTGTTCTTGATAGTTTATTTCATCACTGTTTTATAATCTTTTTTAAAGATTTATTTATTTAATTGAAAGTCAGAGTTACGCAGAGAGAGAAGGATAAGCAAAGAGAGAGAAAGGTCTTCCATCTGCTGATTCACTCCCCCAGAGGGCCACAATGGCGGGAGCTGCACCGTTCCCAAGTCAGGAGCCAGGAGCTTCTTCTGGGTCTCCCATGTGGGTGCAGGGGCCCAAGACTTGGGCCATCTTCTACTGCTTTCCCAGACCACAGCAGAGAGCCAGATCGGAAGTAGAGCAGTTGGGTCTCGAACCAGCACCCATATGTGATGCTGGCTCTGCAAGCAATGGCTTTACCCGCTACACCACAGCACCGGTCCCTGTTTTATAATTTTCTTTATAGTGATCTTTCACTTCTTTCATTAGATTTATTGCTAGATATTTGAAATTTTTTGTAGCCATTGTAACTGGGAACTTTTGATTCCTTTTCAGCAACATTATTATTGTTATATAAAAATGGTACTTTTTTTATAAGTTGGTTTTTATCCTGCAACCTTAGTGAATTGTTTTATCAGTTCTAAAAGCTTTTGGGTAATGTTGAGGTTCTTTCACATACAAAATCGTATTATCTTCAAAACTCAATATTTTTATTTCCTTCTTCCCAATTCTCATGTCCTTTATTTCTTTAATCTACCAAGTTGCTCTTTTTTTTTTTTTTTTGACAGGCAAAATGGACAGTAAGAGAGAGAGACAGAGAGAAAGGTCTTCCTTTTGCCCTTGGTTCACCTTCCAATGGCTGCTGCAGCCTGCGCGCTGCAGCCAGCGCATCATGCTGATCCGAAGCCAGGAGCCAGGTGCTTCTCCTGGTCTCTCATGGGGTGCAGAACCCAAGCTCTTGGGCCATCCTCCACTGCACTCCCAGGTCACAGCAGAGATCTGGCCTGGAAGAGGGGCAACCAGGATAGAATCTGGTGCCCGGACGGGACTAGAACCCGGTGTGCCGGCGCTGCAGGTGGAGGATTAGCCTAGTGAGCCATGGCACCAGCCCAAGTTGCTCTTTTAAGAAAAGAAAAATAGTTATTTATTTATTTGAAAGACAGAAGTACTGAGAGAGAGAGGGAAAGGCATCTTCAATCCACTGGTCCACTTCCCAAATGGCTCTAATGGCCAGAGCTGCACCAAGTCGAAGTTAGGAGCCAGAAGCTTTTTCTGTGTCTCCCTCGTAGATGGCAAGGCCCCAAGCACTTGGGCCATATTCCACTGCCTTTCCAGGCACATTAGCAGGGAGCTGGATCAGAAGTGGAGCAGCCGGAGCATGAACTGACACCCATATGGCATGGCAGCAATGCAGGCACCAGTTTAACCTGCTATGCCACAATGACAGCCCCTCCCATATTGCTCTTGCTAATACTTCCAATACTGTGTTACTGAAGAGGAGTGGTAAAAGTAGACCTGTTTGCCTCCTAGTTTTGAGGGGTTATTGAGGGGGAAGTGTTTTCAACTTCTCCCTGTTCAGTATGACGTTGGCTGTTGGTTTGTCATATATAGCCTTTCTAATTTTAAGGTAAGTTCCTTCTATACCTAATTTGTTGAAAACGTTTGCTATGAAGGGATGTTAATTATTGAATGCTTTCTTTGCATCTATTGAGATGATCATGGTTTTGTTCTTTGCTCTTTTGGAGTGATTTGTGAGGATTTTAATGATTTGCAAATGTTGAACCACCTTGCATCCCAGAGACAACTATCACTTGATTGTGGTATTTATGATCTCTTTTATTTATGTCAGAGTCTGTTTGCTAATATTTAGGTGAGAACTTTTCATTTTATTTTTGTGTTTTATCTCTGCTTAGTTTTGGTATCACAGTAATGCTGGCCTTAAAAAAAAAAGAATTTGGAAGAGTTCCATTCTTTTCTATATCATGGGCTAATTTGAAGAGTATTGGAGTTAGTTTTTCTTTAAATTTTGTAAAATTCACCACATTCTGGATTTTATTTAAAGGGAGTATTTTTTAAAAATTAATTAACTTGTTCATTTGAAACACAATGATTGGGGGGGGTGAGACATAGAAATAGAAAGAGAGAAAGAAAGAATATCTTCCATCTATTGATACACTCCCCAAATGCCCACAACAGTTGGGGCTAGGGCCCGGGCCAGGCTAGAGTCAGGATCCCCAAATTCCAATCAGTCCTTCCATGTGGATCATATCCAGCGCTTTCCCAGGTGGATTAAAATACCTTTATACATTACTGGGTAGAGTGATAGTATATAAAGCAATAGGCGATTATGAGTACTGTGGTGTACAGGAAAGTACATATACTCTATAGAGATGCATTCCCAATCACGATCATTTAAAATTATGTGCCAGGCAAAATACATCTCTAAATTAGATTTGTTCCAAATGCTGCCATATGTGAGCCCTCAGGATGATCACTTCTTACCAAAATCTAGACACCCTCAATTACAGTACAAACACATTCTTGTGTAATTTGAAAGGCACAACATTTCTCAATATACTTGTTCAGGATTTGACAGCTTACCTAATTCTATCAACTTACTATAGTCAAGAATATGAACATAAAATATAGTCCGTTTCATTTCAGTAGCTCTAATGCCTGTTTCCTTAAGACGTCTGTACTATATGTACTTGCCTAGGCCGTTTTCATTTACTCCAGAGTTCTTTTTGAGTTCCTACTATGTAATATATACTGGGTTATACAGATAGATTGGTAAAATAAAGCAAAAAGGGTCCTACTCCCATGATATTTTCTGTTGGGAGAGATAAATAGACAATAAACAAATAAATTATGACAGTAATATTGACATTGAGAAAAGCTACAAAGAAATTTACCAAAGGGATATCTTTGAGACTCCTGGGTGCTGAGGAGTGACTGGGATGTTAGTGTGGGATTCAGAGCAAGCCTCACTTGTGAAGGTGACATTTGAGTGGGGAAGAGAATCAGAAGTTATAGCCACATAAAGCTATTCAGAACAAATGCTTGCAGTAGACAAAACAGTCATGTAAAAGGGTGGCATGGAGTTGTACTGCCAAAAACAAAATCAAAAACTGGTAACTGGAATATTAAGACTCAGAGGTAGGAAGGGTAATAGGCAAGCAGACACCAGATTACATAAGCCTCTGTAGGCCTTGGTAAACAGTCTGAATTTTATTTTAAGTACAGTGGAAAGGCATGGGCGAGTTTTCAATAGGAGTGACGTGATCTTAGCCATATTCATAAAGCTCATTCTGGAGTCTGTGTGAGGGATGGGCTTCAAGGATAAATCAAGTTGGGTAATTAGGAGGCCTGCGAGGAAGGCAGGACAGAGGCAGTGGTGCAGGAGTAAAGTGGGTAGGTGCAGCATACATTGTGAATGTAACCATAACCAGTTATTCTTATGGCTTGGACTTGATGAAGAAGAAGCAAATAAATCAGTGTTAATTTCTGAGTTTTCTATTGAAATAATTGAGTAGTGCTATGTCTGGAGAAAATTGAGGATTGAAGAATAAAAGATTGAACTATTTATATCAGACTGAGATACTTGTTTATGCACCAAATGGACAAGGCAAATAGGTAGTTTAATAATTTAGTTTGTGTCTTAATGCAAAGGTCACCCACAGACACAGATTTGAGAGTAATTGATAACTAAATGGTATGGCAAGCAAAGGGCATGTGAAATCTTCCAAGGATAAAGATAATTAAAGTAGATGAAATGATGGATCTTTAAATAGATCTGCAAATTCAGATTAAAATATCTACTCTTTGCTGTTATACAGACAGCATGGAACTCAGTCCCTTGGTTTCCTACTTGTCATTTTCTTGATACACTGTAATTTGCTATTTGAATGCATTTTGATCTTCGTAGCATTTCACTCAAAATGTTGTGTTTCTAAATCATCTCTCAGCATTTTCTCACATACATATCTAAGATGTTATTGCCATATTTCATTCTAAGTTTAAGCATTGAGAATTTTAGGATACTTTCAAATATGAAAAATAAAATTTAGGTCCATTTTAGCTTTATAATTATTACTTGTTATAGGAAAATATATTATTTTTCTCCAACGTGAGTGTTTATGCCATAATTATTTAATATATAATATTTTTAAATTATTCAACTACACATTAAAATAGATATTTGATAAAGAATGTCTCTCAAGTAGAGATTTGAAGGCTTATTTGCATATGAATAAAATAGGGTTTTATGTTTTATGGTAACTTAACAGAAGCTAAAAAATGAGACCAAGTTAAATGAGGAAACAGTTTGATTCTGTGAAGTGACCCCTGCATACATATTATGTGTACTTTGGGGTTCAAATTCCAGCAGCATCCTATTGAAATATTTCACTCTAGAATTTTCCAACCCATATTTTTCTCAACATAAAAGGAATTTTTAAAATTCTGTATACTGTTACATTAATAACTCATCTTTCATAGGTGTGATCCATAATAAGGTCTATAATGATGACTAACTCTTGTTTCTTGCAACAATTCATTTTGAATTGGTTTAGAATAAGTAAATACAAACCTGTGTTCATGAATGCTGCTCAGTACCTTTTATAAGGCAACGTGAATATATAGTCAGAAATTCTGATCATGTTCAGCTTTACTTACTAGTTACATATCAAAGCTGGCATGCAATAGACAATATGAGGCTTAAGGCATATTTCACTTAAAGACAAATGTGTTTCCTCTGATTTGTCATTGCTGATATATAGAGTAGAATAAAGAAAGCCTTTCATGTATATGGAACTAAACTGGCATGGTGTGATTTGATTGCTGTCCATAATCCTTGAACATAAACCTGTGGAACAGTGGTCTATCTGCATTTTGCATGTAGAGCTCTTTGTTAAATATGCATTTATTTATGTTACCACAAAAAATTAAAAGAAAAAATGGAAAGATAGTAAGGAGAAGGGAGGGATGGAGAAGTGATTATCATTGTATTCTTGGAATAGTATCTATAAAATTGATAAAATCTGTTCTCTACATACTAATAAGTATTAAAATATAAAAATATAATTTCTTTAAAATATCTGAGCACTCAAGGTAAGGTTCAGTTTTCAAAAATGGGGAAACGATCCTAAATTATAATTTTGTATTATCTGCTAGGAGAGGAAAAAATACATTTGACAAATTCATGCCATAATTGTGTTTCTACAAGAAAATCTAATAAAAATTATATCCCATGAATATTTTCTTGAAATGTGATGTCTATAAATCTTATGTGCCTGCCATATAGTACAGTTGCTAAAATGTGCTGGTGGTTGAATGGATATATGGATGAATAAAAAATAGAGAAAGTAAAATTATATTCAAACAACAAACACCAGTTATTTGAATGAGAGCACAAGTGAACAAGACTGACAGTCATTGTGGGACACTGTGTCTGCTGAAAACTGCACTGAACTATGAATGAAACACGGTATGTTGAATTTCAACACCACCACATTTAAACAAAGGAGAATAAATGATTTTTCTTTGACAAGATACCTAATGGTCTGTAATTGATTGAATTGAATTACCTCAAGTAGTAAATTTCTAGTTAGGATATCATCATCATAGAAAACATTGTAATATGTAATATAAAAAATGTTGAGGTTTTTTGGTGAAATAATGTACTTGTTTATAAAGTTACTTTATAAAGCTGTAAAATACCACATACAGTTTTATTAAATGTGCAATAGTGTAACTACAAAAAATTCATGTAGCTTCTAAAAATATAGTAATGTGAATTAAATCACATCCAGGATGTGATCCCATTTCCTAGGATTTCAACAACTTCTAGGCTAGCATTTAAAAAGCTCACATTAAGTCATAGCTGTATCATCTAAAAATGTCATTTATTGTAATAGATATTATTAAATAACCTGTCTTGGAGGAGAAAACCCTGCCAAGTAAATGGTGAAACTGTATTGATTGTAGGATGTGTTACGATGTTTACAGATGTAAAATGTGAAAAACAAAATATTTCTTAATGTCTATGAAATAACATGTTTGACTATTTCCCTGTGAGAGGCTACCTTTAGTTAAGTATTAGAAACAGTTAGCTAATATCTATGACTGCTGTAAATCCTATTGTAATATTGACTTGAGAGGAGATAGTGACATTGTGAGATTATCAACCCCATTAACTTTCTATGTACATCACAGATTATTCTTTGGGAAAGGCATGTTCAGAAACCGTTTAAATGCAGATGCTTCCTTGAACAAAATGTAAAAGAATCCTATTTCAGAATTAGTAGAATGACACACTAATGATTGCTTCCGTAGGCTCCAGTCACCACGATGTCAGCTCAGAGCGTCTCCATGAAGTTTTTCCTTATCTGTCCATCTGTTTTCATCTTCCATGTGATAAGAACCTGGGACAAATACTACTGACTTCTTGTTTCTCTTTTTGAATAAACCTGACTGTGGGTTTTTCATTGGAATGAGGAAGCCTTTTTCTGACTTTATGTGAACATTTGGAGATGTGGAAAATGCTAATGCTGCAGATGTTACTTGAGTGAGGTTTCTAGGAATTTATAGCAAAACCTTCTGCACAAGATCCCACAGTTCTATAGAAAAAAGATCCCCCAGAGATATGACACAGGACAGTATCCAGACCGGATAATACTTCTTCTAATTTCAGGCAAAATGGATAATCCAAACATAATATAATAATTGTATAATCTCCCAAATATTTATTGGTAAAACACTAGCTTTAGTAGATGGTCATAGATGCTTAATAGGCAGAAAAAAAAAAGCATTGTTAGATAAATTTGGCAAGTATATTTGATGGTTCAAATAAATTTGGAAGCTTTATTATAGAGAAAACAGCAAACACTTTGTGGAAATCAGAGAAGTTTGGTTGAATGTCTACCTATCATCCATTATCCTTGAAGAATTTTCCTCTCAAATGAGGACAGTGATGACTAGCTCCTGGTTTTGTAATGATTAAATACAATCATGCATGTATCACTATGCCTGCCCTAAAAAGGGCAGAATCACGATGAACTCCCAAAAGTTTCACCTCATTTTGTCAGTTTTTTTGGTCATCTAAGATAGAAACCCTTTATTCTTGGAACACGTACACAGAAATGACTGCTCTGAGACGAGAATGCCCAGTGTTTTCCCTGGAACTCGGGATTCTGCAAAACAGGCCCATAGAACTCCAGTCAGGGAATAGGAACCTGAAAATTCTCACTCACGGTGAGCTTCCCTTTGTTTACTGCATACACCATGGTTCTCCAATCAACTACTGCCTGAAAATCTATAGGGAGACCCAAATGCTTCATCTGGCAACCCACTGTGATACCAGAATTTAATGTTACTAACATTGAACTCATGATTCCTCAAAACATCTCAGCTTAATTTCACCTGGTTCCTTAGCTTAGTGAATGGCAACATTTGTCCTCAGATGAGTGAGCTGGAAATTCTTGCATCATACTTAATTTCCCTCTCTCACATCCTACATCCAATCCTTTGGGCTCTTCCTTCAAAGTACATCCCAAATCCCTTAAGTTATAATCAAGTACACAGCTTACTCCCCAGTCTAAGAATTATGACTGTATAACTGATACCCTAACTTCAGTTTTGTCCTTTTCAAGCTATTTTATTCACAACAACCAGTGTATGCTTTTCAGTAACAATCCATATATTGAAGCACCTCTCCTCAAAATAGGTATTGGTTTCCCATCTCTCCAAGAGGAAAATCAAAGACTTTGCTAAAGTGCAAAGGCCCATTTTATCTTAGGCCTTGGTTCTTGCTGTGATCTTGTTTCTCCATAAATAATTCAAATCCCATAACTCTAGCCTCCTTGTAGATGCTTAGGTATTCAAAGAGTGCCTAACACAGAGACTTTTGTTTCTGAATTCCTCTGCCTGGAGTACTCAAAGCTCCCATGTGTTATTCCTCACTTCTCTGAAGAATGTCAATTTATCATAGAAGACTTTTAATATGGCTTCCTCACATTCCTAGATATATTTGTCTACTTTATTTTCCTCATAACTGTTACCATTTCCTATCATAATATGTATTTACAAATAAATTGGCTTATTGCTTATATTCTAACATATCCTGAAATGTAAGATTGAGAGAGCTGGGGCATGTCTTTTTTAGTTCAAGTTTGTATCTCTTAAATGATCAATATTCAGTGTTCAAGATATAGGTACATGTTGATGAGGCTAGTACTAATTGTAAACATAGTTGTCTAGCATAAAATAATTAGCATCCTATTGATTTTGGCAAGGTGCAAAAAATGCTCATTTTTAGCAAATGCAGAATATATTCAGTAGTATCCCCATTTTTAACAAATGCAAGGAGAATAAACAGAAGGCATGCTTTAAGCCCATTGTCTTTCTGGTATTTGAAATTGTAGCTTCCCAACTGGTGTTTGGTCAATCAGTACCAAACGTACAGGTAACAGTGAAGCATGCAGCATGGATTTAGTGGATTTTGCCTGTCAGTGTGTATGCATAATTTCCCTGTGCACATGTTGTTGTTTTATTCATTTTAGGTACTGGAGATATAGTGAAGAAATGAAAACCATGGACCCTGGCTATCCCAAGCCCATCACAGTCTGGAAAGGGATTCCTGAATCCCCACAGGGAGCCTTTGTGCACAAAGAAAATGGTATGCATCATGTGCATTATACATTTTAGAATTTTCCAGCACAATTTTTCTTCCTAGATTTACACTTAACATGCTCTAGAGATTTTTTAATATCAACTATTTTTGGTTTATAAAAATCATTATAAAATATAGGTAGCAGTTCAGTATTGCAGTGTCAGTAACTTTGAAGTTACCTCACCTATATTTCCAATAAAATTCCTATAAAGATATTAGCAAAAATATGTGAGACAGGAACTATCCCAAGGATGATGTTATAAGTGTAGGAGAAGATGTAAGTTTACCTGGTAATGCCTGTGGAGGGTTATAATTTTTCATGCTGTCAAGAAACAATAAGATTCCCACTTGATAGAGTAGAATGGATGTACGATGACTTATCAGCAAGAAATGAATGGAAGAGCTGCCTCCTTTCCTTGTTCTCCATCTCAGGATTGGATACTCAGCCAGATCCTCCTGACATGGCTAATCCATACCTCTCTATCAGTTGGTATATGTAAAGTATGAGCACATCTCTTTCTGGCATCAGTTAATTGGAGTAAATAAGGATCATAATTTATTGCCATTTTAACTTTTCCAAAAGGACCTGGAAGCCCTGATTGTAGCAATTGCTAAGAATTATAACTTTTTTGGAGAATTAACAAAGCAAGTTAAGGTGTAGCTGGTATGTTATAAATGCAGAATTTCATAGTAGAGGAGATATCAAGATGAAAATATATATATCTGAGATAAAATTATAGTCAATACGAAAGTGGGAGAAGTCACAATGTATAATATCATAATATCCTTGGAGGCAGCACCACAATCATATAAAAATATGACATAAACTTTGAAAACTGAGCAGATAAAAAGCTCAAAGAAATGAAAACATGTGAAATATGGTCACGTTTAAATTTAATAGATTTCTTGCAGACAGACTAAAGTTACAACTTGGATAAAACCAACTCTAGCTCACACCGACAGAGGTATTATTACTACTGAGACTACTATTTGGTGTGTGCTGTCACAGACCATAGAAAAATACCATATAGAAACTGAAGCCAAAAACTTAGTGGTTCACAAGTTTGTTAAGTTTCTCATTTCTGATCTTTGTTTATTTTCAAAAGTTGACATAACTTTTATGGTAAATATAAATTATAAAATAAAACAAATTATTTTCAAAAATTTGAAAATGACACAGAATCTCAATCCATTATCAAATTAACTGTTACATTTCCTCTATTCCTATTTACAAAGCCTTTAAAATCTGATATTTCAGATTCAATTTACCTGGAAATAAATCACAATTATATAAAAATAATAATATTCTTCCTTTATGATTTTTCAATATATTTTTGATCAATTTAATAATGTTCAGTATAAATCAGTGCAATAGTATTGAAACGTGAAGTATGAGCTGTGCAGCTCCCTTAAATTGTTTGTGAATAACTGTGAAGAATCATAGTTAACAGAAAAGAGTAATTTAAAAATTGAATTATATTCTTGTATAAAGCATAATTAACAAAATGCTACCAAATTCTACATCTTTAAAAATCCATGCATGCTCACTTTTGTGTGTCGTATGAAATAGGACTGAACACCAAGATCCCATTTCCACAGCATTTCCCTACCATGTTCTCACCTCAAGTTTAATTTCATAAACAGAAAATCTGTTTCCTTACATTTAAAACCCTCTCGCTTCTTTCCACATAGTAAAGAAAACTTTATAAAATACAAAGACATGAGACTTTTGGAAAAATCAATGCTTGCAAGTAACTAAAAACTTCAGATGAAATTTTCACACATTTGATGTCGTGTAGACCTTTCCCACTCCAGTCCTTTCTCTGATATCCTTCAACCTAGAGCTCACTCTTCTTCTCTTAAGAAATCCTTTCAAAATGCTTTTCTTTTTTTTGGTTTTCTATCCTTTGTACTCAGATTCTTACCACATCATGCTTAACATTGTCCATTTTCTTCACTAGCATAAGCTCTTTGAATATAGTAATATACTAAACATTCAATATATCTAAGTTATGGAATAAATTATATTTTTCCTACTTTTCTAAACATCCCCTTATTAAAGTAGAGGACTTACCTTATTTTTCATAATCATTTCCTCTATATGATAGCAATGTTAACTAATCTGGAAGGTCTCCAACTACATGGTCTGCTGACAGCACATTCTCCATTTCTTACCCTGTACTCAGATTTCTCAAACTTGTGACCTCTGACCTTAAACTCAGATTTTATACAGCTTCTTTCCTCTTGTTCACATGAGGAAAACAACCTGAAATGATTTGAACACATTTGTAAATTATTTTGACTGAAAGTACTTCTCTATAAATCCATGATGTTTAATGCTTACAAAATCAGAGATGACAGAGCCCTGAAACATTTTCACCAGTTTGCTCTTCCAGCGTGGTAGGAATTTGCCATGGTAGGAATCCTCTCTGCATAGTATTTTTTAAGTAAAAGTCATTCCAAGATTTTGAAGGAAGTAGTTTCCTATTGAAGTAAAATATTATTCTATGTTGTTGTTAATTCTGTCTACTGTAGTCAATTCTGCCATCTTGACTAATGAAATGTTGCTATCTGGTACCATTTAATGAGTACCTGCTGTGTTTCAAGTCTATTACATAAAATCATTACCTACTTTAATTGCCCTACACAAATACCTCTTTACCAACATTCAGTAAGTTTAAATAATTTACTCATGATCATAAAATTAGTAACAGATGCCTCTAAGGTTAGAAACTATCATATTCTATCTTCAATGAATGTGCTTCAATATATTCTCTCCAAAGAAGAAAACTTAACATATTTTAAGTTACATAAAGGTGGTTGACTATCTATCATGTATGGCTCAGTTTTTTACTGACCATGCCAGACAACCCAGGTTAAGTATGCAGCTTACTGAGCCATCCGCCTCTTGATTTGTACCTTTAACCATTTTAATTTAACAAAATTTTTTCCTCCTTAATGTTTTTATTTTTATTTTCTCTCTTTATCTTCAGTCCACCAAAATAACTTCAATAATCCCAAGATTTGATGTAGAATATATTGGAATTACTTGTTTGTTAATACTCAATTCTCAACAGTGTTTTAAACACTAAAATTGTGGCAAAGAATCACTGCCTCCTTTAAATTGTGTCCACATTAATTGCAGTCAAGCAATACCACTCAAGTGTTTGGTATCCTCTCCTTATGAATATACTTTCCAGTAAATGCAAGACTTTATTGTTAACACTATTGCATTTCATTTACATTTAGCCATTTAAAATAGTTTAGACACTTAGTTCTGCTGATTTGTGATATTAATTCTCTACCTCTACACTCATTCTCTGGTGGAATGTACAAGTTTGATTTAAGAAAATGCCACAAGATTCAGTTTAATCAATCACATTTATTAAGTACTGATAATTTCCTCTAAAGTGAGTGAGAACAAAGAATGGAACATAGAAGTGCTGTCATCAAGGAACACTAAATAGGCTGCAGTAAAATACCTCTAGTGGACTATGCGCTATTTCATTTTTACAGTGAAGCAATAGAAAAGTAAGTTGTAAAGTCCAGTCAAGTATAAAAACAAAGAAATACTAAAAAATACATTGCAGCATCATTGATTTTTTTCTCAAGATTTTCTCCAAAAAATGAAAACTCAAAGAGGAATGTTTCAGACATTGTTCCTCTTAATAAATATATCATGTACAAGAATTTAACTTTAAGATGCATTTAGAAAGGAAAACATACAAAAACCCAACATTTCTTCAACCAATTGATATTTATAATTGAAAACAAAAAATAAACTTGAATTTTGCAGGGTCAATGCTTGAGATGTTTCTATTACAAAGATTTTAGCTACTTCTTACTTTTACTTCTACTTTACTTTTTACTTCTTACTTTTAACTTCAGGCTACTTCTTTCTTTTGGCTCCTTCTGATAGTTACATTATCAAACTCCTAGAGATCAGACTTCTTTTTTTGTAACAAATGTTTCCCACTTTTACATATGTAATATGTTACTATGAAATCTGGCCAGCAGAACTGATTAGTATGAATTAATAATTACTTCAATTAATTAATGTGTTATTAATTACAAATTAATAATATAGAATCCTCTTGAGTTTAGTTTAAAGTCCATCACCTTTATAGAAGTTAGCTTTGGCTAAAAATTAAAGATGAGGACACTTAGAGCTGTTGGTTTCCAATTTCTAAACATAAGTACGTGAACCTATTATAAGAGGTCTGTTTAATTTTAAGTCAGTGCCATTATTCACCTGTGAGGGTCTAACGTACAGACCCTCAACCTCTCTTCATTCACGCTCGTTGAGTAATTACATTGGATATCATTAGAGTGATCAAATACCAGCTCCCTTTGGAATAATTTGAATCTACATAGACTTGTTTTCACTTCACAAATTGCTGTGATCACAAAGCTGTTCTTCGAAACTAAAAAAAACAGTGTATTTTTATGGCATGGAACAGAATGCTATCCAAGTGAAGTGATATTAAGTGGTAGTCTGTCCAGTCTGGAATGCTTTTGAGAGATGTCAGAATTCATTGTATTAGGAGGATCTCCATCTCCACCTTTGATGTTGAACCAAGGAGTATTTGATAAAAAGCAGATATCTAAAGGATCCATTCTTGGCAACATTATTACATGTTCAGGCTGAAGATCTAGACTACAATTTAAATCCTACTTTCACCAGGATTTTGTCATATATATAAAATACATATATATATATTTAAGTAGATGTATATATTTAAATCTCCAAGCCTCAGTATCTTTGCCTGAAAAGAATGGGCAATTAATTTTATCTAACAGAATGGTTGTGAGACTAAAAGATATGCTATGTCTAAGCTTTTAACCCTACCCTTTCATAATAAGTGCTCCCTAAAATCAGAAAGAGAAAATCCTTATTAATCGTAATAAACTCTAAAATATTTATTTTATTCAAAATAGCTAACTTTAATATGTTTAAGTAACTATAGAACTAAAAATTAATTCTTAATTGTTTTGAAGTTTATCTCAAAGCAAGAATTAAGTCCAAGTCGAGTATTCACAAAAAAACTTGACATGAAGGACCTATGAATACAAAGAAAAAAAAAAAAAACTGAGAATTTGGTCTAACAAATGCAACAAAATGTAGACAGTAGTCCCAAGAAAAAATGACGGTAAATGGTGTTTTAATTCGTAAGACAATTTCCACATCTTACAACATAGGTTAATATTACCACGTGAATGTGTAGTTCTGTAACAGGAGTCCTATAAGTGAACAGAAGGATAAATTTGTCTTTCCAAGTATGGCCTAGGAGTAGAGAGGCATGACCCTTCAGCTTTTTAACCTCATTCTTCTCTCATTACAGCTCTACATAGACATTAGAGAGCACACATTGCAACTGACAGATGAGCTAAAGATATTATTTCCTTCCCATGAAATTGAAGCGCCTTAAAATATATCGTTTGAGAAATAGCCTATTTCAGTAAAATCCCTGTACATGTACACTTTCAAAAATAAGTGGTATCTATGTGTGTGTGTGTGTCTGTGCATCTGTGTGTTTTGTCCTCCAGGATTTACATATTTCTACAAAGGAAAGGAATATTGGAAATTCAACAACCAGATACTCAAGGTAGAACCTGGATATCCGCGATCCATCCTCAAGGACTTTATGGGCTGTGATGGACCAACAGACAGAGATAAAGAAGGACACAGCCCTCCAGATGATGTAGACATTGTCATCAAACTGGACAACACAGCCAGCACTGTGAAAGCCATAGCTATTGTCATTCCCTGCATCTTGGCCTTATGCCTCCTTGTATTGGTTTACACTGTGTTCCAGTTCAAGAGGAAAGGAACACCCCGCCACATACTGTACTGTAAACGCTCTATGCAAGAGTGGGTGTGATGTAGGGTTTTTCTTTCTTTCTTTCTTTCTTTTCCAGGAGTTTGTGGTAACTTGAGATTCAAGACAAGAGCTGTTATGCTGTTTCCTAGCTAGGAACAGGCTTGTGGCAGCCTGATTCAGGGCTGACCTTTCAAACCCAGAGGGTTGCTGGTCCTGCGCATGAGTGGAAACACACTCATGGGGAAGCTTCCATGATGCACAGTATCTGCCGTTCTCCAGTCCTTTGTCTTTCTTTGTCATTCAGTTCTAGGCCTTTTCTCTGCACGCTCAAAGCCCAGTAAAATTTCAGGATTAACTAAAGAAGAAGAAGAAAAAAAAAAAAAAGAAGAAAAGATTCTTCTCAAAGGTTTTTAATACTATGTTCCTTCTGAAGTCTGAGCCCATTTCTGGGGGAAAACAAAACACAACAGAAAACCCACGATTTTTTTTTTTTTTTTTTGCTTTAAAGCAAAGGAAAAGAAATTCTAAACAAAAATAAATAAATAAATAAAAACCCCACATTTGAACTTTCAGGAAAGTGTGAAGACCCAAAACAGCTTTGTCTCCAAAGAAGATAGCTCTGACCGCTATGGAAAGCCTCCTGCGCTTCATTTTGTCAGGTGGGAGATCCGGAACACACATACAGGACTTTAGACTGTTGGGACAGCCATTTTCCAACAAACAAGGGGCCAACATATCTGCAATATAGTAACAGCCTTAATAATACATCCATTTTTCATTTTATACAGCTGTTCTCAGCTATGTCCTCAATGTTTCATCACATTTATATTCATAGCTGTGTTCAAGAAGGACCTTTTAATTGTTTTGAAGTGTTTCTAAACCCTTTCTTGCCACTCTACCCTTTACCATTGTGATGATCTCCCCAGGTTGTATTAGGTCATTGCCCCAGGCCTGACCTGGGTCTGTGAGGAATTCATTTCAAAGCAGAGCAAGAAGCAGTATGCCTCTGAAGTGGATTAAAGTGACAGTTATTTTACAAGGATTTGTGACACTAATAATACATTGGTATAACCCTTTGAGAACTATCAGACCAGCTTTCAGAGTCTTGGGATTGTCAGTCTTGCTATCTGGTAAATTAATCAACTGGGCAATGGTTAAAAGCAGTCATGGGTTCAAGGAGTTCAAGTTTTGAAAACAGATATCCTATAGTCCTATGTAATTTTTAAATGATTTATAGTGCTACGTAAATGCATTTATAATAAACAGAAATGATGTTACTTGCCAAAAAATTGCTGGCAAATAAAAAAGGTATTTTGTTAAGTATCTTCTAGGAGTGAAATTTTATTTGAACAACTGTTTATAATGGCCTTTTTTTTCCTCGACATACTGAATTTCTGTTATAAAATCCATTGCATGAAGATTCAATTTGCCTTGGTATATGCAGTTCGCATTGCCATTGTAAAATTGATGACTCTGAGGTTGCATGAGTATCCTCCAATGCATTACCTGTTGCATGTCAACCATAGTTCTCAAAGGGTTAGTGTGGCTTCTGGCATTTAGCCAAACATTTGATCACGGACAGATCCAAGAGACCACCAAAGCATTTCATTGTTGAGTGTAATTTGTCCTCAAAGCAGTATTGCCATTTTCATGTGACCTGCAGAGCAGGTCTGTATCAATATTTTTTTCCTAGAGAAAAGTCAGCAACTGACAGACCTCTTTATTGATTTTTAGGAGCTGCTTCTTGCAGTGAAAGGCTTTACAGCCACTGGGCTGTGAACTTATTAGAGATGGTCAGAAGGAATGCACCCCATGAGTCAGACCTTGGCTTTGTGTGAAAGCCAGCTTGGAGGGGATTAGCTTTTGAAACAATGAACAGCTTGCCTTGAACTTGATTATTGATCTGTTGACTGTCATTAACAACAACTTAAACATTGTCTTCTGTGAAAATTTCCTCGAAGAGTCTTGTTCCATGTCTTTGCCCTTTGACCTTTAACTTGCAAACTGGCACAAACTGAAGGAAATCTGCGGTTGCTTCTCCATTGGATTGTTAATTGTTCTCTAAAACCTAGTCAGCATGAGCTATTTCCCTAAAATGGAGAGAGAAAAAGTATTGATAGTGGATCTGCAGATGGACACTTTGCTCTTCACATGCACACTCTTAATATGCCCTATAGGTAGAAGTGACTTTTAATTTTTCTTTAATATAAGTTCAAGCCTAAATTCATCATTTTAGTACAAATTATAAAACTATAGGGAAAAAAAAAACCTCAAATACTTGAATGGCCAGTGTGGCTTTTATATAAAGCAGGAATTTTATACTAGTGAAAATTTCTTACTCATTTGCTAATAATACACATTTCCAGATGATTTTTAATGAGTGTAGGTATACATTCTTATTTGGAAATGGATAGTTTGGCTGCCTTGAATTTATATTTATACTTAACATAGCATGAATATTAGAATGCCTTTTGGTTATACTACATGTTTCTGATTTGGTTGGGGAAAATATTTTATAATCATGGGTGGCATGCTGCAAAGACTTGCAGATTGTTATTTCTTACAACCTGAACTTATATGCTATAAAGACTAAAAAAACAAGAATAGTAAGAAAAAAAAGGATGGCTCTACAGCAAGACAACATGCAATGCAGACTCTATTTTGACAAGATCATATGGGGGTTATGTGTGAGGGCCAAGAAAGCAAGGAGAGAGGACCAGAGTCAGCCTGGTAGCTTTACTTCAGTGCTTCCGTCCTAGATGATACTGGGATTCTAAGAGTTAACACTGCTGCTGAGCGTGCAGGACTATACAGAAACTCCTTTACACAGTGTTTGCTTGTGGGAGCTTTAATCCTTGTAGGACCTTGATGTCAAGAGAAAAAAAAAATGACTGGATACTATATTTTGCTAAAGATAGAAATGAGGAACTGTGCCATTTCGGAACATGTGCAAATCACTGAGGAACTCCATCAACCTGCATTGAAAATTGTTTTTTATTTTCTCTAAAATAAGAAAGAGACAGAAGAAGCAATCTCTTGCCTCTTTACACATTCAACACAATATCCTGATTCATCCTAAGACTATCAGTGTTTAAGGGCTAGAAAATAATCATAGCATTAAGAAGGAAGAAGTCTATCATTATGCTTGAATGATGGCAAATGTCATGGATAAGGTTTGGGTCATATTTACTTGAATATGAGATGAGATTTATGTGATGAGAAAAGGTGTATATGGCTGCTCTCTGGACTAGAATATTTATCAGGCTGTAAGTCTACAAGAGATAAGGAAACAATAAGTACAATATAATCACAAACACTGGGATTCCATTTGTTTATTGTACACCAGGCACTTTGCAAGTATGGTGGCTAACTGCTCTTCCACTTGAGGTTTGGAAGAAAAGTCTGAATCCTAATGTAATAATGAGAGAGTTACTAACTAATCTGGCACATGAGAATAGTGATTCAAAAACAGCGTAAAACAAATTTCCATTAGTCAACCATGTAATGTATCATTAGAGACAGTATCTGTAAAGACATGCAACCTATCAAATCTTTTCCATTATCTCATCACTGGTAACATGGAAAGCTCAAACCTAGGGTTTCTCAATGAAATTGAAACTCATTCATGCTCACAAAAAGGTATTCTATTTTTTCTTAATTTCTCATTACTTTATATATTATCAACACAAATTTAAACAAGGTAATGTTCTTTCCATGAAATGATTTTAGAGTTTATAATTTTAGCAAATATGTTTCTATATATTATTAAGTAGAATGAGTGAAGTATTAAAATAGCCAGTCAGCTTGAACTGTTTATAAAGCTGAAATTTCACATTATACAAAGATATGAATTTAACTATTGATCCATTTCAGAACAAAGTGTCTGCTGACATGGCAATCAGAGCCGGTGAATACAAATGCTCCTTACAGTTTCAAGGGTTACAATGCAAAATTAGAGAACATTAGGTGATACTAGCAGAGACAACTTCTGTTATCAATCAGGGGGCAAGGCTTTTCTGAATCACATGTAATATATTGCAAAATAATGATTAGCAAAAAAAAAAATAAGTACAAAGAAATAAAGGATACAGACTGGTTCAATGAAATAAGAATATGTTACTTTTACTAGTTATATTGCCTGTAATCTTTGTCTATTAACTATAATTTGGCTTTTTCACACACTATATACTTCTTTTCATTCCCTTTCTTTGGGTGATTTGAAACACAATGTAGTGGGTACGAACATTTCCAAAACTTCACTGGTACTTCTAATACATGGGTGATGAAATATATACTGAATCCTAGGGATAGTTGTATTAATACTTACAAATTCTACATATTATACTTGTATCTCTAGTATGGTACAAATACACACCCACTCTTTCTGGATCTCGCACTAGAATAACCAGTGTGTCCATACTGACTAAACTCAATGTACTATCTGAAGAGGAATGGATGTTGTAATCAAACAGGCTGTGTTAAACCAGAGTCATAAAATAATCTTTTTTAAGCTTCCACAATTATTTCCAGAAACTAATAAAGGCGGCAATTTACTGATAGCACTGAGTCTGTGGAATTGTAGCTTATCCTGAAACAACCTGTGGATGGTAGTGAGATCTTTTTCCGCAATCACAGCAAAGTTTATTTAATTTTTGATGCTTTTAAGAGAATATTCCAAAATATCACAAATGTCAAATAGAACTTTCCATCTGAACCGAAAATGTAAAAGTCTGATGACCTATTTCAAATAGCTTTAAGTACAATCTCAGCTGATATATGATATCACAGTAGGTATCGAGTCAGTCATAGAGGAAACTCTAACCATCCCATTGGATTTCATGAATCTTCATGATACTGATTCATTGTGACCACCGGAAACAAGTGCCAGAGTATATGTCTGAGTTACAGGTTCTGTGTTGCCTAAGAGGGAACCATCAGAAAAGTTTTGCCTGCTATACTTTAAAAAGGAGAACTTTTTATAATAAAGAAAGCAGCAAACAGGGATAGTACCATACAATAAATAGGAAAACTAAACATTGTATTTAAGAAATATAATGGAAATGGAGGAGGAAAGTGAGTTTTCTTTATAAAATATAGACATACTCTAGCACTCCCTAATAATACAGCTGGAAATGTTACATTAGCAATTACAAAAATAGTAGAGAAAAATGCAGTTTTAAGCTCTTTGCACTAGTGAAGAGTATGTGATATATCAATGTATATATTTAACCAGTGGTCATTAGACATTACTAAAGCATATCTGATGCTCATGCATTGCCTTATAGTCTAAAGTTGTCAGAAGTAGGTGTTCAGTAACTGCAATTTGAAACATATAATGTTAGAATCCCCTGAGAAAAGCCATTTCCCTAGGATAGAAGTTTACCTCAATAATCGTGTAACACTAAACACAACATAGTAGCAAAAAAGTTGCCTTAGTGTTCTAGTCTCATCAGATTGTAACTCTTGTCCTTGATGTAAATTCAAATGGTTCTCCATTTTTTTTCCCATTGGTGTAATTTGAAATGATTCTGAACTGTCTGGTCAGATTAATAATATCCAATTACAAATATTTCTTTCCATTTTTTATACATATGTCTACTTTGAAATTCTAATCAATAGTATAGAAAGCCTAAGAATGAACACAGATTGGACAGTTTCACAGAAATTGAGAAAAAACACATGAGATATTTAAAATTCATATTAATTCTCTGGTATAATACAGAAGTAACAACTTTTGATTTTTAAACATAATTGTGAGTTTCCAGTTGGAGGTTACATCATCATTTTTTGGAACAATGCTAATTCTTTATACTCAGTAAGGATATAAGATTGTGGGCAGCATAGTGCTGTAATAAAATTTCACAGGCATTCGTAACAAATGCTTTTTAACGAAAATGAGGGCATACCAAATAATTCATGGCCATTGCATAAGTATAAAATATTATGTAAGGAAGACGTTTTTATATGGAGATTTCTGAGGAGTCTACATCTTTTCAGTAAGACACATATGTCTTAGAAGTTATCCTACACTAACATCAGACTGGGTATGATGTTCAAATTTGCACTAAATGTGTCCTTACATTTAAGAGCACATTGAACAGTGTGGGGAAATGCGTCATAAACTGATTCACATAGCCTTGCCAAGTGCTCTGCTATAGAGCTGGATTTATATGCCCTTAAGAAGGGAGAAAAGTCAATTAAATATAAATATGAACATATGATAATTGTATAATGGTAGGCCACTTAGTTTCTGAGCAAGATGTCTTCAACCCTTATTTCAAATAGAGGAATCTGAAGGAGAGAATGGTAAAGAATAAAATGATAAACTTTTTGACTTACAAAAGTGTTTCTTGAGTATTTTCTCCATTTGTTTTTATCTGTAAGAAACTATCAGTCACAATACAGCTATCTCTGACATACTTGGTCTGTAGTTAGATTCGTTCCTAGGCAGAATGTGTTTTGACACAGGCCTGTTTATATATGCCTCATATATGATGAAGCTTTGGTGAGATATGACTGCATGGTAGGATGCATTGTCCTAGGATAGGGTATGGTTCTGCTTGTACTGTCCACCTTTTCTATGAATGTATGTCGCTACGTTGGCCTGTCTTGCCATATGAATGAACAAAGCCTGGTTTAAGCTGTCTATTTGAAAAGCACCAGGATGCATGTTTCATTTACTGTTACATGATGCCAATTTGAACCTGTTCCCTCTCTATATAGCGACATCCCAATTGTTAATATAAAATATGCTTTGCTTAAATGAATGATTTTGGTAGTAATATGAGGGTTTATCCTTAAATCAAAGTCATTATTTTTACTATCACTGAAATAACATCACAGAGGCCACTTCATGGATGTCATCTCTCAGCTTTTTGTATGCATCATTGCCTGAGTAAAATTGGGTTTTTAGTTCTTTTTGTCATTTACTTCTGTGTATCTGACATAAAGTCTATTATTCCTTTAGATATCCATAAATCCAAAATTTCATAGTCTTAGTTCCTTTGCTTTCAAGCAAATGTGATATCCAAACAAGGGTGAGTGTGTTCCTGGTTTTACTGCTCCTCCAATTCTGAGATCATTATTTGTTTGCTTTCTGATTGTCATCCAAAAATACAGCTGGTTGGGAGGGATCTGTCATACTGTACTGTCTTATGCAGTCTCTGCCTATATTTGCTTTCCTTTCAATTTCCACCTTGTCCTTTTTACAGATTTTGTTTCTCCCTTCCCTTTTTGAAAACCAGAGTTGAGCAGCATTGTCTATCAGAAGTGGTGTCCAGGAAATATGTCTTTGTTCCTCAGTATTTTCCTTTATTTGTTTCATGCAAAGTCTTAGTCCTTGAAAATTTCACACATATCCACATATCTTTCACTGGCTTCTAATTTTTATAGAGACATCCCCCTGAGAAAAGTGAAATGCTGAGTATGATGGCTGTTGTCTGTTGATAAGACAGCTAAGGAAATTTGTTTTTGGAGACTGTATCTTAAGTAAGTATATGGGAAAGTAAATACCATAATACAGTGTTCTGTTTAAGGTACATCATGGGTATGTAAATGCCTCAAACCTTGATTCTTTGCTCTATATCCCTTCCTGTGTAAATTGCATAAATATTAAAAAGAGGGATAGAATAAAAGAATTGGGGGTATTATAGTGGCAGCTTTTTGCTGCATGGTTTTGATTGCATTGCATCAGCATTTCTATCATGGACCTCTATTTTCAGGGGTTTTAGAGACTTGGCCATAAAAATTTGCTTCAGGCTTAAAAGTCTTGAAAGAATTTTTTTTTAAGTATCTAATTTTAAATATCTTGTTTTTATATTATAGGAGGGGGATAAATGGAATTTACTAGTTCAATTTTGCGCTAATATAACTTTTAATAAACTTAATTTTTTAACAAAAGCATAAAACCTAATAAGTTCCTAGTCTGTTGGTGGTTTTTTAGAAGAATCAATTATTAACATTGAGAAATTTGCCTGCTTCATCAGTGTGTTAACCTATCTTCAAGATGTTTTAGACATTGTGTACCTGTATTAACATTATCTGGATTCCAATAGAGGATCGATATGATAATGAATGCAGATTTATGACATCATATAAGCTATCTAGTAATATAGATTTGGAAATATATAGTATATATGAATATATATATATATTTACTAGATAGATTAAGGGGAATAAACTCCCATAAACTTAGTTTGTCAAATAAATACCATATATTTAAAAAATTGCACATTTATCTTTCAGAGTCATAATGAGATGGAAACAATTACAAAGGAAAGTTGTCTTTTGGGTTAACAATACACATTTTATAGCTTCTTGTGAAAATCATTTTTCCTTTATATATTGTGGTTATGGGAAATGGAAAAAAATTAAAAGTAATGCAGACTTTATTTAATGACATTAAACTGTGAAGCAGAGAGAAATGTCAGGAAATTAAGTATTTAGGCTATTATCTTGTGGCTGTCTGACAATACTTTTTTTTAAAATCCCCTATGATATTTTTAGTTGTGGAAAGAGTATTAAAATCTAAGTTCATGTTTCTGGATTGCTCACATACACTCAACACCATTTCAATATCTTTGGATAATATGTAGTCTTTTGTGTGCAAGGAAAGAAATAAATAACACATTTATTTGTTGAATGAGTTTTCAGGTTTCCAAGGGGTTACTGGTGTTTTGCCCACACAGGATTCTATACACCATCGTAAATCTGGCATATATTTTTTTTCACATAGCTTCTATTGACAAACACAAAGCTTGTTTGTGTGCAACTATAAGGCTAAATAAATGGTGCTAAAGTGTATTATGACTGTCAGATATAATCAGGCAAAATTTTGTGGTGCTTAAATTAATTTTTTCATTGATTTTATTGATCAGTGCATTGAACAGTGTTTATTATTCACAAGTTGTCTTTTATCAGTAAATCAAGGCCTCATAGCACATTGTTAAATAAAATGGTTGACTAGTCTATGTAACAGCTCACCTAGCTACTATCTCTTTTAACTCCTTATACTGTTGCGTCACTAAAGGCCAAGGGGTCATGCTATTAATCCCATTGCTTTAGACCATTAACATGACTGAACTTTTCCATCAAATACTTATGTTTACAATGCTGTAACCCTTTGACTGCTGCGGCAACCTTTAACCACACAAGTGTCAAAAGCTAGAATCATCAATATGGTTCTTGCCATGGCAATCAAAGAGTTAAGGGCTGTGCAGTGATTTGTTTTGTATTTATTAATTTATATTTATTTTGTTTCCATTCAAGGAGGGGATTTTGGGTGGGGCAGTTTTTGTCTGCTGTAAGTGTCTTAACCTAGGGAAGGGTTAAATGGCTTTTTATACTATTGCATCTTCTGTATTTACCATCAATTCATTGTGTTGTAATTAACAAAAAAGACTGTCAATAAATAAGAGAACAGAAAAATGGTTCTTAGACATTGTGGTTTTACTCAATGAATGATTTATATGCATTAATGGTCAATATGTAAGATATGATTTGTGGCAGTAGTCTTTGCTGATTATGTCTCCCTAATCAATAAGAAACTGATGAAAACTCTCAAGTAATATAGGGGAAAAAAGCCTGTATATTTGCCTAAATTGGCAAGTGTATTAAACTGACTGCACCAATTGGAGAATTGTTTGATGACTAACTAGATTTATATAACTATGCTCAAGGACAGGAGCTGAAAACAGCACTGTATCAAATGTATTTCTAGGAAGTGCCTATGAACATAGTATAGGTTAAGAGTTCTATGAAGACTTGACAAGAAGAAAAGATAACTTTTTGGCTAGGTGAGTATAATTTATTATTTAAAGTCATATTTGATAGTCATAACTTCTATATAATATATAATTAATCATTCATGATTTAGTACTATATCAAATATTCATTTTATATCAAATTTCTAGGAGATTCCATTTGAAGTAGTTTTCCCTCTTTCGTTTTAGTAGGATACTAATAAAGAGTGGGTATGAATAGAGAACTGACTATGGGAATGAAAGCAAGCATTAATGGTAGACATCTTTATATATAACATTTTCATAAATTATCTTGAACACAGAATCAGCTGTGAAATTTCTTTCTGAAAACATTAAACAGTTGTCTGTAAACAAGTGCTGAACTAAGAGTTTCCCAAAAATCATATCTAACATATTTCACTAGTGCCGAAGGGCATCTGAATTTGGGGAAGAATTAGGAAATCATATTGGGAATAAGTAAAAAAGTTCTCTCATGAAAAATCTATATATAGCTGTGCACCAATAAATTAATCTTATGAATTTTAATCTATATACCAAGGAAGGACTTTGAAGCAGGGTAACTAAGTGATCGGGGAGATTACATTGCCTCTGTGAAAAGTAGACTAGAGTGTTTGTACTAAGTTTTTGAGTTCTGAATCCAGGGTAGATCTCTAGAAATTTGGAAATCTATCATGAGTTTCCAGGAAGATTTGCATATAAGAGTTTTTGGACTTTTAGACCATATCAAAGAACCTACACAGTTTAGCCAAGCAAAAATATAGTTTATTTTTATTTGTGGAAGACCTTTAAGCAGCAGATATAATTTGTGATGCCTTTAAGATTGTTAACCATTAGTATCCGGGTGAATCCAAGAATACTTCTCCCTTGTTCTTATTATTGAGAAAGAGGGAGGGAGGGAGAGCACATGCCAGAAACATTAGTCTGACACAGAAGAGTATTTTTATGTACATGGAACTTTATAGAGTTTTGTAATAGCAAAATAGACTTTATACAGTATTTATTACACGATCTTTACTATAACAAAGGACCTAATTAGAACACTCGTGGGGAAAAATATCCAGTTACAGAGAAGCTAGTAGCACAGCTAGTACACTGTGGGAACACAGATAGTGTTGGCTGAGGTGAATAATACTGCTAGCATATTTTGGGGTATATATTTTAAAAGTGATTTAAAACCCAATTTCGAACTCCCAACCAGCCTGTAAAATTAGTCACCCCAGTGTACCACGAGCTCTCCTCTCTTCTCTTCCCCTCCTCCTCTTCCTTCTTCAGCTCCCCTTCCCTTCATTTCTTCACTTCCTCCATTAATTGCTTCATTCATTGAAAGAATAGTTTCTAACCCACTCCTTTCACGTCTATACTCATTGTTTCTTTATTGTAATTTTGTTGCTCCTCACAACTTCACTGATCTTATTTCTTCAAAGTTATTTATTAGTCAGTTGATTTTCACTCCTCAGCTTAGTTGGCTTCTTCACAGTATTTACCTTGCTAAAAAATCTACTATTATCACTTTTTCTAGGCATCCTCATGATCATAGGAGAATTTGCTTATCATTCTTTTTCCATCTCCAGAGCCTGGTAGCAAATCTGGTTCAGAGTCAGCCCCCACTAAATGTTGAATTCCAGAAATTAGAATCTGATGTGTTTTCGTTCCATTATACCTAACTTTACACTAATTCCTGTGTGTGTAAGTAGGTCACCCTATATCTTCATAACTTATTTATTCACTTTCTCTTACACCCTCATTCACAATCATGGCTTTAGCTCTGTGGATCCAGATTCACAATGTCTACCACTTGCTCAATAAATTAGATTTTTTTTTTAGCTTACCAAATTAAATCTAATAAACTAATACTTCACAATTCTTTTCCTTGCCTCAAAATAAACATGTTTCCTTTTGAATTCTGTTAATATCATTAAACTTTCTTGGAGAGCTGCCCATTAAAACTTTTATCGGTCTCCACATTGTCCTTCTCCCTTTCTTGTACATGACCACTTAGATGTTACTTTTTTCCATGAATTCTACTTGTACAGCATCATCAGCCTCAGAATTCTCCCTGACATTCTTGCCTATTTAGGTTACATTACTTCTTTCCTTCTCATTCTTCTTTCTAACTCAATCTCTCTTTTCCTGCCTATCTACATATCCCAGGAGACTATCTTCTCAACCTATACTTTGAATCATGTCACTCCCCTGTATATTAAAAACAAAAAGTTTATATTCAGATTCTCCAAAATATATTTTCTACTTGTCTTTTGAGATTTTTTTTTTCACCAGTATATATCATTTCACTTGAAACCATCCAAATATCCACTATCCTTTAGCTATGGTTTCATTTGAGTGGGTCTCCCTACTTTCAACCCCACCTTCTGTATATTTATCTACTTTGACCTCACTGAATAGATAAAACTCTCCCTCATTTGAAACCTCATGCCAACTCAAAGATCTTGTGCTTTGCTTATGACTATCCCCATATAATTCATATCACCCCCTTTCCTTACAAAAGAGTCCCTATGTTATTAATAAATTATACGGCAATATTCTTATGCAACTTAGTAGCCAAAGTTGATTTTATGTGAATTTCTTTTTATTATTCCTTGTTAAAAGCCTATGCTTCTGGGTATTATATTTTCTATTTTTTTTCCTACTACTATAGTATCTAATGCAGTGACTTACATAAAGAAGCAGCTTCAGAAATATTTACTGCACTAAATCTAATTTTACTATTATCGACATTACAGAAATCTTATTTTGCTGTTATGCATTCTCTAACCCATTTTCTAGGAGCTTTTTGAATAAAAACATTCCCAAACATTTGTTTCCAAGACCACATATTTTATGCATTTGACCTCTATTCTTTTTAAGACCTTAATTTTCCCTATTGAAATATTTCTTCTAAAATCATAAAATACTAGTTTCTTTCTTTACATTCATATTTTATTTCTAACAGCTCTTAAGCCCAGAAGGAATTATTCAGCAAGAATAGGCAAGAGAAGTGGGAAGACATGAGTCTTGAAAGCAGCAGTGAATAGGATTTATGATGTTCAAACAATCAAATCCTATTTTCTCAAACGTGTGCACAGACATCAAAGAAATATTTACTAGTTAACTGATGTGAGGTGGTGGGGCAGAATCTCTCACAAAGAGACATTCTGAAAAGACTTTAAAAGCCTTTGGAGTCATTTTGCCTGTTCAGAGGGAAATGTAGCCTAGTCTGAATTCTTGCAGTGCTATTGTTGGGTCTACAAGGGCCGAATCTCAAACACAGTGTTTAATCTAGAAGTGACTAAGACTTTGATGACAGGTGTTAAAAAGGGAAAGAACCATGTCAAGAATAAAAGAGAGGTTATGATTAAACAGATCCAGGGCAGGAAAAGATAGTTTTCAAAAATATTTGTTGCTTTGAACAGTTATTGGGGCCATTATACTTAAAATAACTTTCACCTGAGCACTCACTCCTCGTAGATTTTACCTGGTGTATGACATGCCCCTAAAATGTGTAGAGATGTTTTGAGGCCAATGATGGCTTGGATATAGGCATTTAATTTCCTTCCCTCCAAAGCCCTACTATAAACATAGAAAATAGATTTTCTTTCACTTCTTTTCATTTTTTTTTGAAAGACGTAGGGAAATGGAATAGCAGAGCATACACAATAGAAACATTTCGGAACTGAAAGCAAGTGGACATCTGAGCACTGGCTTAGCAGACCCAAGGAAACCCGATCATGAACTGTCAGCAGCAAGCAGGACCTGCCACATCATGTTCCAGAGGTCAAGAGTGGGAGTAGCAAGTGCGTGTAACTGCGGTGAATGCAGCTGACTAAATTAAGATGTAGACTGTTCATAAGGAACAGATAAATATTCCAGATCTTGACCAAGCCTCTCTGCCTTTGGGCAGCTTCTCTGTCTCTTCACACAAGGTTTGTTGCATGGAGAGGGTCAAAGAAACTCTTTGAAGTAAGGGATGCCCATGTTCCATACCAAAACCACGAGGGAGTAAGTGAATTTCCTATTCTACAGTTTGGATACTGAGTATTTTTTTATATTTTTATTTTAACATTATTCATACATTTTTATTTAGATATACTTTATTTTTTCCATGTTATTATAAGATTAACATGAAAAGATCAGGTTCAGTGTAGTTCATAGATGCATAATAATGTAATATTGTAATATTAATCCAAAGAGAAATGATGTAATGTTAATACAAAGAGAACAGGTTCAATGTAGTTCATAGAATGATATTTTCTTTCTCCCTCCCATCTGTCCTTCCCCTCTCTCCCTTTCTTTTCTCTTTATTCCTTTTCTTTTTCCTTCCTTTCTTCCTTAGTTTTTGAACTAACATATTTTTAATCAATATTAGAGTCAAGGGCTTGACATTCTACTGAATAGACATCAATAGTAAAAAGTAGGTCCCAAATACTTCTCCCTTTGCTTCATCATAGGCATGTCAACAGCCAAGTGTTGACGGTTCAGTATTCTTATTTGTTTTTCTCTAGGAAAGAGAATGGAACCCTCTTCTCTGGTGAGTGCGACAACCCAACAGCAAAAAGGATAAAACTTGATGACCAAAGTTTCTCCCAACAAATGGCCAGCAAGATAACCCTTTGTTAAATCTCATACAGACACGTCCCATCTACACAGTCAGTGTTTCCTGTCAGGATTTTGTCTCCTCTTTTCAAACAAGATCAGACAACCAATGAGCCACAGGCATTTGAGAAAAGATTTAAACAAAAAGATGGAGACAAAAATAAATAAATAAATAAAAATATAATGGCATAAATAGAGTTTACAGAAGTTATACAGAAAGAACTGTCTTCTCAAACTAGTATTTTATAGAAGAAAAACAAATCTGATATCTTATTCTTGGAAATTAAAAAAGCATGACAAAAACAATGGAAATCTTATCAGTGAGTATAGAAGATGTATATCTTAGAGAACAGGAAATAAAAGATATATAAGACAGGTCTACAAGTTCGAGATGTAAAACATTTTTGAGATAGTGTTCTAGAAGAAGAGAAGGGAGATGATGAAAGAGAAGAATTATCAATTATCCATTCATGATTCAATGAAACTTCCAAGAATCTGAGACTGCAGTTTGCAGTTTTATGTAAAATGGTTGAAAATACACTCAAGATATATCACTACAAAGACTCAGATTGTGAAGGACAAAGAAAACACTCTATAAGCCTTCAGAAATAGTCCATAAAATTTACTTTAACAATATAAAGAATTACAGTGACCTCAGATTTTTCCAAATAGTGGAATATTAAGATTACAGAGTGATGTCTTCAAAATCCTATGATAACTATTTTCAATATAGAAGCTTATACAGAGGTCAGGGAGTATTCACCAAATGTAGGGTAAAAATAGGCAAATTTTCAGATTTTTTTCTATATTCCATTCCTCAACTAGAGAATGTGTTCCCCTATGATGACAAATTCAATAAATACAGTGAATTCAGTTTTTAAAAAAGTTATTTAAGAAGCAAAGGGATTATCTAAGAGTTTGGCAAAGGGCACTGCCAAGACTATAACTTTGTGCCAAGCATAGAAGATATCCAGTTCAAATTGGAGAAGCATGATAAAAAGACATACATAGTAAGGAGGTTCATGTTCATTACTTTTGTAAGTATCTTTTTTTAATCCATCAGGATACTTCAGCATGACCTCGATCAAGATAAAATAAATTAAAAAGAGGAACATATGAGATCTAAGGAATTGGAGGGGAAGGCATTTGTCCTGGTTGTTAGGATACCAATTAAGATGTGTGCATCCCATATCAGAGTGCCTGGGTTCAATACCTACTTCCAGATCCTGAATCCAGGTTTGTGCTAATACAGAACTTGGGAAGCTGTAGTTTATGATTCAAGTATTTGAGTTCCTACCACTCATGTAGGAGGCCTAGGAAGAATTTTCAGTTCCTGGCTTCAGCCTGGCTTAACCTTAGTTGTTGGAGAGTGATCCAGCAGCTGGGAAGGCTCTCTCTAGCTAACTCTCTATCAAACTAAGTAACTAAAGAACCTATGGAATAGAGAATCCATTTCTTGACAAATAAATTTCCTAAAAGAAAAGATAAATCTTGGATCATAGACCTAGAGAGGAAAACTAATTCATATTAGAATATGGATTACAAGCATAACTGCAGCCATATATACATAAACACACACACACACACAAATTGAAGCCCACACTCAGAATGAAACATAGTCCACAAAGTAAAAACAATAGATCACTTGACATGAATGACCCTGTGAGAAATTGCAATTCCAGACATTTGTAGTGTAGGGAAATTTAGCAGATACAATAACAATGAAGCAAGTGTAAAAATAAGGCAATTGCTTGTTTAAAAAATAGGCTTTTAGAATATCATAAAAATCCATTGCATGGTCAGTTCAGGAGAGCTAGCTATAGGCATGATAATGTAAAGGTGTATTTTTATGTAACCTGAAATTGTAATAAAACAAGATTTAGAGAATGGGGGAGGGATAGCAGAGGAAATGGCAGAACAGCTTAATCTTCATCTAATGTTATAGGAAATCTAGAGATAAGTATTTAAAGATGAAAGTAGATATATGTTACATTGAAGTTATTAAGACTTTTTTTTATTGAGCCAAAAATATCAAAAGACATTTTGAGCAGGAACATATGGGAATGGGAGAAGAGAGTGGGGATGGTTATGTTTTATTATAGCATTATTTTAGTGTCATGTTTTTATTTTTCTCCTTTTTAAAAAAAGCTTTTATTTAACAAATATAAATTTCATAGCTACAGCTTTTTGGAATATAGTGGGTCTTTTCTCCATACCCGCTCTCCCACCCACACTCCTATTTCACCTCCTATTCCCTCTTCCATCCCATTCTTAATTAAGATTCATTTTTAATGATCTTTATATACAGAAGATCAACTCTACACTAAGTAAATATTTCAACAGATTGCACCAACACAGACACAAAAAGTATCAAGTACCATTGATACCATTAAGTACTATTTTACCATTAATCCTCAACAACACATTAAGGACAGAGATCCTACATGGGGGGAGCAAGTACACAGTGACTCCTGTTGTTGATTTAACAATTGACACTCTTATTTATGATGTCGGTAATCACCCGAGACTCTTGTCATGAGCTGCCAAGTCTATGGAAGCCTTTTAGGTCCACAAACAGTCAGTATTTAGACAAGGCCATAAGCAAAGTGGAAGTTCTCTACTCCCTTCAGAGAAAGGTACCTCCTTCTTTGATGGCCCCTTCTTTCCACTGGGATCTCACTCACAGAGAGATTTCATGTAGGCCATTTTTACCACAGTGTCTTGGCTTTCCATGCCTAAAATGCTCTCATGGGCTTTTTAGCCAGATTCAAAGGCCTTAAGGACTGATTCTGAGGCCAGAATGCTGTTTAGGGCATTTGTCATTCTGAGTCTGCTGTGTGGCCTATTTACCATGTTGGATCATTCTCTGCTTTTTAATTCTATCATTATTAGCAGAGACTTGGTCTTATTTATGTAATCCTTTATACTTATTAATATGTGTATGATTATTTTATTGTTGTTTTTAATGATATATTGCTAATCCCATAATAGAAAGTTTAAAGTAAAGCACAACAACAATCTATGGTTATCATATTTTCATGGACATAGAGCTACTCTGACCATGACTCCACTGCTAGGCTTCTGCCTTTGCAGGATGATCACACTCACTTGATCACTGTTTTTCTTCTCACCCACTTTGCATAATATTCTTCTTTTCTCTTTTCTTTCCCTTCTCCATCCCTCTTATACAACCTCTGTGGTTCCCCACTGAGTGGCAGAGTAAAAACAGAGCCATCACAGTCTTGGCAACCGCCTTTCAAGGCCACTTAGCCCTTGCCCTGGGGAAGTTTTTGGTCAAATGTTTTTGGATGACAACAGCTAGGAAAGATAACCTTTTCAGTTTTATTGAGTGTGGGAAATATTTTTCAAAGGAAAGGATCAGTCAGGTAACTGACAGTCAGTAAAATTACATTCGAACAGAATGTCAACCAATTTGAGGTCATCTTCCCTATCTAGAAGTGAGGATCCTGAAGGAATAGGTAAGATTGAAGCTCAGGTAGAAAAATGCTTGTGTGTTTTAAAGAAATGCTTATAACAATAGCATGTTATCAGTCCATGTAATGGTGTTACAATAACATTATAAATTATTGTCTCAAGAAACTTTTAGCTTACTTTTTATTCAATATTAACTGAATATTTGTTAACTTTCAGGGATTTTCTAGGATGGGGATAGAATGTGCAAAGTACAATTGGGATGTCAAATTTGCTTAAACTATCATAATCTTTTAATTGTATATTACATAGCATAAGATGCATGATGCAGTTATGCATCACTTAACATGTTTTAAGAAGTGCATCAATTAATGAATTCCATCATTGTGTAAATATTCCATAATGTACTTACACAAATCTGAGTCGTATGAGCCACTCACTGACCAGGGTCTCTTGATACAATCAAGATATGCTGTAAACAAGAGATGTGTGAGGTTACTGCCAGTTGTTACATGACAGGGTGAAATGTTTTACAATAAACTTCATTTCACAAGTACAAGGAATAAACTCTAAAATAATGATAATGTTATTGTATGGTAAACACATACTGGTAATAGTCCTTTTCATTTTCAGATCGTATGTACTATACATAATTGCACATGCTGTGTTGGTATATGACAGACAGCACTGTAGGGATGTGCCTCAGCATCACAAACACATTAGTAATGCATTGCAATAGTCTTGGGAGGCCTATGATGTCACTATGCAATATGAATGTATCAGTTCTATTCTAATCTTTCTTTTTGAAATTATTTTGATTGTATGTATTTGTAGGGCAGAAGGTGATAGTTTGATATATGCTTTGGATGGGTGGTGATCAAATCAGGTTACTTACCATTTCTATCCCCTTAAACTTCTTAAAACACTTTTTGGTTAACATGCAACAACTGCACATATTTGTGGGTACATTGTGACATTTCAATAAATAAGCACCACAATTACAATCTTATGGGATGGCCATAATATGTGTTGGTCTACCATTGGCAGTAGTGTAATTGTGTGGTGTGTGACTGTATATTGTAAAATATAACAGGTAAAACTAGATCATAAAGGATTCAGATGGCAGTTTTCCTTGGGATTATCAGGGAAGACTTTATAAGAAGGAAATGGATGGGGAGAAAGCAAGAGGATAGCAAATGGAAAGTAGGAGAGTATAATTTCAGACAAAGTACAGCTTATGGAAAGGCAAATATGTGTGAGAAAGAATAGCACGTTTTAGAAATTAAATTATTCTGGAACTGAAGCACAATGTACATAAAGGGGAGATGTGAAAGATAAATTCAGAGATATGGGCACAGGTTAGATCATAAAATAATATAATGCTTCTAAAGCTGTTTTTACCGAGCCCCATGGTGATTCAGCAAACTACTCACCACCCCTGTTTTTTGACTTAAGTAAGCCAAAGCTAGTTTCTTGGCATGCAGCTGACACCCCTGGCTAATGTGGTTCTTTTCAGTTAAAGCATGAGGGAAGAGGAGGGGAAGAAATTGTATGAGAACATCTTTCCTAGGAAGACATTGAGAGGTGTAAGGTCATCTATCTTACTATTTTTTAAATTTTTTCTTAAATTATTTATGTAGTTCAAAGTCAGAGTTACAGAAAGACAGGGAGAAACAGAGACTTCCATCTTCTGGTTCATTCCCCAGATGGCTGCAACAGCCAAGACTGAGACAGGCCGAAGCCAGCAGCCAGGAGCCTCATCCAGATCTCCCATGTGAGTAGCAGGAGCCCAAATACTTGGGCCATCTTTCACTGCTTTTTCCAGGCCATTAGCAGGGAACTGGATCAAAAATGGCACAGCCGGAACATGAACCGGTACCCATATGGTCTGTCAATGTGACAGATAGCAGCTTTACCTGCCACGCCACAGCGTGGGCCACGATAAACCTGTCTTCAAGAAGCTTATCTTTTGTAGGTGCTGGTACACAAGGCAAAACATTAAATCATTTACTATTGTTGTCTTGAGTCAGCTACAATTGAAGGGAAATGCATTAGATGATCCAGCCTCTGCTTCTACATAGTTGTTTGAAAGACATTAGGGTATCCAAGTCTATGCTGAAGGCATTACTTCTAATAATGCATGAGAGCTTTTAAAAAAAATTATAAGGTTGGCCGGCGCCGTGGCTCAACAGGCTAATCCTCCGCCTTGCGGCGCCAGCACACCGGGTTCTAGTCCCGGTCGGGGCGCCGGATTCTGTCCCGGGTGCCCCTCTTCCAGGCCAGCCCTCTGCTGTGGCCCAGGAGTGCAGTGGAGGATGGCCCAGGTGCTTGGGCCCTGCACCCCATGGGGAGACCAGGAAAAGCACCTGGCTCCTGGCTCCTGCCATCGGATGAGCGCGGTGCGCCGGCCGCAGCGCGCCAACCGCGGCGGCCATTGGAGGGTGAACCAACGGCAAAAGGAAGACCTTTCTCTCTGTCTCTCTCTCTCTCTCACTGTCCACTCTGCCTGTCAAAAAAAAAAAAAATTATAAGGTAAATTCATATTTTCTTTGCTCAGGAATTTACTGCAAATTATAAACTTCTTAATTTTTACAGCTACAGTTCCAAGTAAGCAATAAAAACAAAACCCTCATTTGACCTGATACATTAATAAATTTCAATATCTATTAATTTAGGCCTTATTAGATCTCTCATATGAGATGTAAGGTTTGAGGAAGAAAAGAACACTGGGAAGGACATATACTACCTCCAGATTCCTAGTTCTCTATGAGCTTAAATATCCACTTTTTCCTATCATTTGAGACTGTTCTGCCTTGTTTAAAGATACTGTAATAATTTCAATGGTTACTTTGCAAAGATAAGTTAATAAAACCCTTGCCTCTTCTTAACACATTTAATTGTCTCCAGAGAGAAATTTAGAGTCATATTCCAAAATGTCCTGAGGAAGAATTAATTATGATGTCAAATATTGGAAGGAAACAGCTTACATACTAAAAAATACAAAATTCAGCTACCTTATGTCATCAGGTGCTGGATATTATGGACAGGAATGGACCCTGACGTGCTACATCAAGAATGGAAGAACATATTTTTCAATTAGATAAACTAAGCAAAACTGGGTCTAAGCAGAATTTCTGCAATAAATGAGCTAGGTCAATCAGCATGGACTATTGTGTGGAATCAATATTAGTTCAAATCATTGATGATGAGTCAAAAAATTTATTTTGAAATTTATTTTCATTTAGTAAGTAAATTCACTTATTTTGTTTAAGTTGAGGTTTTACTATACTGAGATAAAATGTCATACGGATGTCTGTTCTAGCCAAAGAAATTTCTATACATCTAATTATTTATGATAGATTATCATATTCCCTAGAAATTTGTGAATAAGTTACTGTATCTTATAGATACTTCCGTGAAGAAATAACACATACACCATTTTGGGATGTGGTTGTTCAATGCATGTACTCAATAGCCCAAGACTGCCAGATCTGAGGGGCTTAGCAGAGAGATGCTTGTCCAGAGTGTAACAATTTACTATCAGGCTGTCATGATCTAGTAGGTCTACTGATCCAGAAATTATCTGGTGGATTTAAACAGTAGCAATCTGTAAAAGATAAAATATTCAGACTTTTAGAACAACCTTATACTTTTCAACAAGTTCTCATTTTGAAAAATAATTCTTGACTTGCTACTGTATTGTATTGTATACTGAATCACCAACCACAAAGATTCTGCCCACTGTCTTATGACTGGAAGTTTAAGCTATCATTACAAAAGGATTCCATTTTCAAGAGGAAGTGGAAGGTTGCAGAGGAAGTCCACAGGTTTCCTGAACATATACGTTGCATAACAAAGCCATTCACATTCCCAATTTACTTCTCCTGTGTCATCAAGCCACAGCCGTGATCTTAGGAGCAAATATTTCTAGCCTGTTCTATGGGTTACTTGACGCGTCAACAGCTTGAGAAGTTGTTGCCCTGTAAAAGTCCCATTCAGGGGTAGCTTTGAAAAAGACCAGAGAAAAGAAATTCTTCAAATGATGAATCTTCATTGCCTGGAGGGGGGTGGTCTGAAATAAGTGTCTAATGTGATAGAGAGGCACTGGCTAATCATTTGGCTGGAGATCTTGGTGGTGAAGCAGGCAAGATTGTAACCACAGTAACCTATTTGCCAATGGACATTCTTAATCGTCTCACTTTTTAGAAATGGGATAGTCTTTCTTCAGCAATGTCTTCTCATAACTAAAATCAATACCTTCTTAACTGAAGGCATTTGATCATGATTTTAATTTTCTGGCAATAAAAAATAAGATACTTTAGAAGTAAGGACTATTTTTTTGTAAGAGGTGTGACAGTCTTATCTGATTTGATAGTCAACATCCAACTACTTAAACTAGTAGTATAGATACCAAATTATTATAGTACAGATACCAAATTAGTACCAGTATGAAATGGTACTGATGGTACCATTTCTCTCTGGGAGAGGCAATGGGATGTGATGAATAGATGTGCACAGGAGTTCAGTGAATCATTAGTTAACTTTGAAATCAGGCAAGTTATTCCCCCAACCTCATCTCTAACAATGATTGCTTTTTAAGTCCTTCTCTAATCCTGAATTTTGCAGATGACTGCAAGAAAATATTTCACATAAAACAAAATTATATAAAACTATATGGATGTTCAAACCTTTGCCCAAAAAAAAGATGTTGACAAGCCAGTTAATTTTAGGACTATCCTAGGGTAAATAGTTTCATCTCTAGGATTGGATATTATCATTTTTCAGATATAAATGTTATACTTCTTAAAAATTGTACTGCAGTTTGTTTAAAGGTGCAATTATGTATTTCACATCAGACTTGCTGATTTAAATTTAACAATAACTCAAATATTTTGGATAATTGGCTAACAGACACCATTGCTGGCTAATTATTTCTTAATATTGTTCTTTGCTTAGCCAACAAAAATCCTGTATTTCCTGGGAACAGGAGTCATGTGACATTATTATTTCCATAGTGCATAGTCAAAGTTCAGGTACATGATAAAAAGTATATTATATATATATGTGTGTATATACATATGTATATATATATGTGTGTGTGTGTGTGTGTGTGTGTGTGTGTCTGGGTGCTTTTAATTGAATGAAGAAGGGTTGTAGAATGAAGAACTGATCCCAAGTATATTTACTTTTAAGTAAAAGAAGACTTTATGGATTGCACAGCTGGAAATGTTCCAATTTAAATTTGTGGCTGTGAATTATTCAATACACCGACAGTGATGTTTGATTTGAACTCATTCATTCCTTCACTAGTCACGAGGTGAAACACCTCCTAAAGAGCATATTTAATTGCCCAGATGTTTGTGTGAAATTACTGCCATTAATCACAGTATTGATTATGCTTCTCCTGTTTTCCGGCAGTCTTCTATATTTAAACGGTGCCCTGAAGTAACATACGGAGGCATCCTTGTTATCCCTGACTTTCTAGTTTGCAATCTAATTGATAGATGAAAAATTCATTGTGCACCGTTTAAAGCCACTGCCTGTGTTGAAAAGGTAGTTATTTTTGTCACTTCCTGTTTGCTACAAAGCATATTCTGTGCTGCAGTTTCAACAATTGGGACCACATTTTCTCTAGTCAGCATCTTCCTGCATGTAGGGCAAAATTATCTAAGCTTTTAGGTTGTCTCTCAGCTCATCTGCTACATACCTCCTCATCCTGCTCCTACCTCCTGCCTGTCATCTATTTGCTTTGAGATTGTGTTCAGATTTGAAGTCCTTTGCTATTAATTAGATTAGCAAAATATGCATAAAACTCTCTCTCCTAGAGGTATCTGTATTTTGATAGGAACATAGAAAATCAATGCAAATCCAGTCTCAACACAAGAACCCATTCATGAAATAAAAATGTTTAAATAGAGGTGGGCATTTGGCACAGAGATTACGATACAGTTTGGGACACTCACATTCCAGGCCTAAGGTCCTATAACCCCTCCACTCCTGATTCCAGCTTCCTGCTCCTGTGTATCCTAAGAGGCTACAGGTATGGCTAAAGTACTTGGGTCCCTGCCACCCACCTGTGAAGCCTATGTTGACTTCCTAGCTCCTAGGCATGATTTCTGAACCTCTGGGGAGTGAACCTGTGGATGAGAGCCCTCTGCCTCTCCCCATACCCCAGCCCCTGCCTCTCAAAGAATCAAAAATTTTAAACATCACTTTTTAAAACACTCTAGCATTTCCTGACATCATTCTATCTTTCAGTCCAAGTAACATATTTTTAGTTGGTTTGGAGAGGTTATTGGTTCATATTAAATGACAACTTTTGGGACATTGTTCCTAACCTGGAAAATGAAATTATTGAACCGTCAATTCCCAAAATGTAAACAATATTGGAATCATGATTAAAGGCATACAATAAATTCTTATATTATTCTTGAAATGTTCTTGTAACTCTGAAATTATATAAAGAGAAGAAAGAGAAGAAGGGAGAAATGGAGTAAATTGTCCTGGCCTTGAAGTAGAATGAATTTCTTTTGACTTGGTGGTTTTTAATGCCTAGAATGAAGAAGTAGGAGTTGGTAAGTGATACACTTTTATCATAACTATCCAAATTTATTCTCATAGAACTAGTTACCATGTTTGGTGGTTCTCTTTTATTCTCCTATTCCTGACTTCTAATCCTCAAAACGCAATGAATCAGGTCACCTCTTGGGTCAGCATACAAACCCTAAAATTGATCTGAGGTAATTGGAGGTTCCTTATTATTTGCTGCTTTCTTTATTCATTGAAATGTTATTTTTGTTGCAGAATTGTCTCTGTATGTTGTAAATGAAGGTAAAAGCAGTTTTCAGAAATGATTATAAAATGATCTCTATCAACTACTAACTCAGCAACTGCCAAATTTGTTGAATAATAACTATTAATTTAAGAAAGAAAATATCCTTTTACTGTTGAGAAAATTAAGTGATGATTCTTCAAACATTATAACTTGAGAAGAATGTAATAGAATAAACCCCCAATGGCCTTTGAAAGTCTAAATTGGAAAATGCATTCTCAGTGCAATTTTAATTAAAGCAATTGAATTTAAGCAGTTGAGATAAACAAGGAATTGGAAGCCCTAAACCTTAATTTATCACTTTGATAGGGCAGATTATGGAAATTGTATTTTAAATATAGGTCTCTGTTGGTTTGAGCTACAAGAACTCCATCAGATAACGTGCTGGAAGGCACACTCCTGGTCTTTCACTTAATTGTCTTCGTGCCTAGTTGATTAAATAAAGATTAGCATTTATTATCTTCACAGCATTTTACAAGCTTTAACAAATGAAGCTAAACAGCTCTTCTCTGTGGTGGACAAGCCCATTGCTCCTCCCTCATTTACAGATAGATAAATAGGTCTCAAATGTTACAATAACAGCTAAAAATAGAAGGTCACACACATCTTTTAAGCTCTCCCTAAGTCCTTGAATCATTTCTAACGTGTTCAATCTCATTCTGTATAGGAACAAAAACAAAAACCACTTTCAGATCACCCAACCATTTACAAGGTTATGTGACACGTAGACATAAATTAAATCAGGCTAGAGTTCTGTCTTTTCAAGAGCTCAGAGGAGAAGGAAGAAAGAGGTGGTTTTGTAGTTACCATTTAGTTTCCTATTGCCTCTGTAGCAAATTATCACAAATACTCATGTACTATCGTACAAATAGAGAGATCAAATGTCCATCAGTATAGCAGCAGGACTGGTTCCTTTTGGAGGCTCTAAGGCAAAACCCCTTTGCCATGGTGTGACTGTATCCCCTGCAAACGCAAGTGCTGTGTATGTGATAATACTAACAGGTGGGCCCCTTAAGAGGTGATTAGGCCCTGAGAGCACCTCCCTAATTCCTGGGATGATGGCTTCTTTAAAAGAGGTCTTCGCAGCCTGTGGCCCGTGTTGTATCCTAGTCGTCTTCCCGTGAAGATGACAGCGTGGGCTCGGTGTTGACAGTCAGAAGGCCCTCACTGCTTGCCTGTGCCTTGGTCTCAGACGTCTCAGCTCCAGAACTGTGAGAAAATGTTTTTTTTTTTTTTTTATAAATTACCCAGTCTCTGGTATTCCATGATAGCCACAAAAGTAGACTGAGACACCCTTTCCCTGGGTTTAGCTGCCTTCTAGCGTCTATCTGGATTGTTAGGCTAGCAGCCTGTTCCTCCATAGTCAAAGCTAGAAGCCATGACCTCCCTTTCTTAAATGTAACCTTACTGCTTGCTCCTCAGGGATAGTTCGGGGTAGTCTTCCCTCTCTCCAGTACCTTAACTGGATTACAGCTGTGAATTCCGTTTGCTGTGAAAGGTAGACTAGTCAGGGGTCCAGGGGTTACTCTGTGAATATTGTTGGATGACTATTAGTCAACCTACTGCATTTGTCAACACTTATGTGGAAGGATGATAACTGATGTTCACTCTGGCTTTCCATTTGAGTCTTAAGATCACTAGTCTGGAAGCCCCAGGTGTTAACTGACACCAAAAGTAGACCCTGAGGATCTTCTTAATTGCATTGGAGGACAAGGGAAGCAGTGTGATCAGAGTGGGGATTTTGTGCTGGAAAAGATATGGATTCTAATCTAATAGTCCATGGAGTGAGCAAGCTGGGGAAAAGTGCCCCATCTGTAGCTGAGGATTGAGCAGGCAAGTGAAAAGAACAAAAATACATCACCCATACATCAATTCTTCAAAATCTGCACCTAACTTTTGAAGAATTTCAAACTACTCCCTGGAATATAATTTTTAAAGGTCTAAGAAACTTCATGTTGAGATACTATCTGAATCATACTGAAAAGTCACCATGTTTGAGAATGTACCCAGAAGACACCAAACCTTTCTCTTTTCATGCTCACCTCCCAGCTGAGGCTCCTAATACTAGTCACGTTGGAGACATTAGGAAAGCTGTATAACTCCCATAGCCAGAATTTACCTGTTTTTAAAAAGGCATAATAATCTTTGATTCATAGTTTTGTCAGCTTTAAGTGATATTGTGCATGAAGACTACCTTGGCACATATTAGATAATGAGTAAAAAACAAAATTAAAAAAAAAAAAACCCTTGGGCTCTATTGTCCTAGAAATATTCCTTAAATTCCGTTTCAAGATGCAAATACATTTTGGGTTACATGTGTGATAAGTTTAAGGCAACAGAACTGATGGATAAAGAAAAATTTTCTCTCTACATAAGCTTATATTGAAATTCTTTAGACACTGTGCCAGACACATTCTCAAGGTACACACCTTTTTGGGAGAAGACAGGTCATTAGAACACAGTGTTAAAAGCTCTATGATAGAGATATGAACAAACTGGTACAAGGAACATAGAGCAAGTAGGTTTCCTAATTTGTTTGCTGTTGATATAACTAAATACCACAGAATAAAAAGGTTATAAAAACTGAAGTTTTACGCAGTTTAGAGTTCTGAAACCTGCAGATTTAAAATCTGATGGCCACTGGCGGCCTCAGTAGAATCCCAGAAAGGAGTAGGGCATGATGAGACACATCCTACATCAGGTCTGTATTCCTGCTCCTATGAAACCCCAATCCCATTGGAGCGGTCTTCACTCATATGGCCTCATTTAACATTAATTACCTCACAATGGTCTCATTTCAAATACTACAGTCAGATTGCATTTCTACTTCTCAATATCTTAGAGTGAGGATTAAATTCCAACATGTATTTTGGTGGGGACATCCAATACATATCAGTGTCTACTCTCTTTTCCTCTCTGACATCTGTGTGATAAAGTGGCAAGTATGAATTGGGCTTCTGCAGAAATGATATCAGTAGGAAAGGAAGTATATTGACAGGGAACTCGCATCCTTTATTTTTAAGACCTTGGACAGATAAGAAAAGTTTGACTTTTCAGGCAAGATCAGGAAAAATACAAGTAAAATCTCTGTCCAATGACATCAGCACAAAATCTTTTTTATGAAGCCAAATTAGACCCATGCCCTGGCTGATTGCCTATGAAAACAGCAGTATTTTGTTAAACTAATTGCATTGTTTCCTTGGAAAGCATAGTCTGGGCGTTATCTTATTTCCTCTCTAAATTATAGTTCCCCTTCTATTCAAAGTGCTTTGTTCAGTAGTTTACTGCATAGTGGAAAGAATAGGGAGATTTGGTTTGTTGCAGTCAAACTCTTTGTTCTAAGTTTCCTTGGTAATCTCTACCCAGTTCCTCTCTACCATATTCCATCAATCTACACTTTCAGTAGTTCACTTAGCTCACAGAATACCACTCAAGGAAGCAAAGATTCTGTCAGAAGAGAGTAGAGAGGGTGTGTGTTGAACACTCTCTTTCTTAATGAGTCTGAGTTATGACCCATATGTGAACTCACTCTGGAGAGATTGGATCCTGGTCACTTTCATATCCTTTCAATGCAGACTAGAATATGATTTATACACTTGCATTGCTTTTAGTAAAACCCCATGGAAACAGAATAACTCAGGTGTCCTCTAGTGTTGTTGATAATAGAATCCTATCTTTATTAGAAAGAAAACAGCATTAGTTCCAGCTGTTCTTACTTTGGAAGTTAAACTATCAAAATTCACTCTTCATCAGTGGAATGTATAACGTTTGGCTTGACAGCTGTCCTCAGATAGTTAGATGCTGTTTCATGTTATTTAGTTTAATATTTCTTTCATAATGCTGAGCACAGTTAAGAGACCCAGGTGCTGAATGGCATATTTTAAGTTCAGATGCAACAGCCTTTGTCAACAAAGTTGAAAAGCAAAAGAAGAAATAAAGAACAGCTAAGAAAACTTGCTTGGCTGAAATCTGAACAATATAGCTGCGTGTTTTCATGAGCATTGCCAAAAGTCTGAAAGAAAATAATAAAAATTTATTCTGTCAGCAGAAATATGCAGTATGCAAAGTAAAACAGTAAGGAAAGAAAAATCACAATAAAGTGAAAATGCAGTATTCATACTTCCTCTCTGTTTGCTTCACCATAGATACCTTTCAAAATGAAAACAAAAGAAGCAAAACACTCAATTCTAGTCATCATTCCTGACTTTAAGGGGCTTAAGCTAAAAGGTTTTGTTTGGAGGGTTGAATTATAACCAGGTTTCCATGGCGTCATCCATGTTACTTAAAGTAATACCTACATTCATCCTAGGAGTCCTCATTAGTGAACTAGACCATGATTTCAATGCGATCTGCAAGCAGATATATTAAGTTTCTTATTATATTCCCAGCTTTAACTGTCTCCAACAAAAATGCAATTAAGTATAGTGGCATTAAGGAAAGGGGCAAGCTAGAATTGTGAAGTATAGAAATTGGGATTATTTTTAGCTTAGCTAGGCAAGACCATTGACTATACAGGAGTTAAGCTTTAGGCAGACATTGCTCAGTCCCAAGAATATCATCAGCTGCTTCAAACACTATCATTTATCAGGCAATACTGGTTTCATTCTTTTCCTGGTATGTTTGATTTCAAAACACCTGCTCTTTCGTCACTGCCTACAGCATGATGAAAGTTCCCCAAATCTCTGATCCTAATACAGACATCCTGGAACAGGGAAGTAACTAAACACTGCATCATGTTTGGGAGCTCTTAGCTAGCCTTTGAAAGCAGTCTTTCACTATTTTTCTACAGTAGCAAGTGCCCGTTTAGCATGAAGAGTAAAGTGTTCATGGTTTGTGTGACTGTGTGTGTTTGTGATATAATGGCCGTTTCTTTTAACCTAATACTGTGGCTCCAATTTATTTTTCTTTGTTGCTCATGCTCTTATGAGATAGATGCTACTATTTTCCTTATTGTACGTATGAGAAAATTACAACCCTATAGTGTTGTAGGGCGCAACGATTAAAACCCAGCGAGAATGTGAGATCAAGTTAGGAGCCTTTAATAGCCAGCTGGCGACTGCCTTTCTCACAGAGCGAGTCCCAGAGAAGTTGCAGTAGTCCCGGGATGGGGGTGGGGGGCAGTTGCAGTTGGGGGGGGAGGTGTTTAAAGGAAAAACCACATTCTGTTATTAGCAGTTAATCGCCAGGGGAAGGTGAGCAAGCGGGAAGCAGTTAGCCAATCAGCAATCAGCACCTATTCCGGCCTGACATCAGTGGCTGGCTCCAGGTATCCGGCATCTGATGTCCTCTGGTTCGAAAGGTTTCCTTAATGTTCAATCAACACAACCCACACACCTTTACTTTACTGTCTTGGTTTTAAATTTTTGGAACACCTCACCTTGTCACAGTAGCTTAAGAACTTTGCCCAATATTACAGTGCTGAAAAGTGCTTTATATGTTAAATGATTTTTCCAGCCATTTATTTATTCAACAATTATTTAGTGTGTTGTATGTTAGACTCTGTTCCATGTACTGGGGAAATAGGGAAAAGAACAAAACATTAAAGCATTTTACTGTCATGAAACTTAGATTTTAGTAGGACTTGGATGGTAGACAAAATATAAATTAGCAAGTGTATGATATAGCAGAAGACAATAGAGTTGTACCATGATAGAGAGCAAAGTGATAGACAACGTGGTTGGTGGTAGAGTGTACTCTTTAATAGAGTTATACACAGGCAACAGAAAGGATAAATATATTGCTTTGAAGTTTTCATCACTATAAATATTACTTGAGAGCAAGTGTTTGATGTAGCAGTTATCATTTGGGATGGCTTTGTCTCATGTCAGAGTGCCTGGTTCCAGTCCCAGCAACTCTGTTTCTGATCCAGCTTCCTGGTGCTTTGCACCCGAGAGGCATAAGATGATGGTTCAAATGCTGGAGTCCATGTGACCACATGGGAGACCTGAATGGGGCTCCAGGCTCTTGGTTTCAGTGTGCCCCATTCTTGGCTGTTGAAGTTATTTGGGGAGTATACCAGTGGATGGAAAAGGATTCTCTCTGCCTGTCTTCCTCTCTTTACATTACAAACAAAAATTAAAGAATGAACAGAAATAAATTTTTAAAAGGTAACTTGGTTATAACTTGTGGCCTTCTCTATTTGCTTGAAATAAATGTGTAGGTGCTAACATTCAGAGAAAACATGTGTAAAGGCAAATTTGATTTCCAGAAAGCTTGTGAACTCATTCTTCCACTAACATCATGTAAGTGCTAATTTATGGTACGGCCTTTAGTTTATGTTATAATTTAGCATATATCAGTTAATTGTTATATGAGAAAAATGGTTATAGTTTATATTAAGAGACTTATCTTGCATTGAAAAATTATTTTCTAATTTAGTATCGAATTCTAGAATGTTGCCTGGAAAGCAGGTTGTGCAATCAGTTTTAAAATCATAATCTAGACAAATTGAGGGTTTCTCTTTTTTTAGGTTTAAAAATATATCCATGTATTCATTCATATATTGATGCAGTCACAAAACATTTAGTGCCTACCATGCAACAAGCAGTATTCCAACTCCAAGGATTACCACTGAACAAAGCAAACTCCTTGCTATCCTGGAATTTATCCAGAGGGGAAAAGGAATCATTTTTTAAAAATTATTATTTAATTGACAGAATTACAGTGAGAGAGACAGAGAGAAAGGTCTTCCCTCCATTGGTTCACTCCCCAAATGGCTGCTTTGGCCAGAACTGCGCTGATCCGAAGCCAGGAGCCAGGTACTTCTTCCTGGTCCCCCATGCAGGTGTAGGGGTCCAAGCACCTGGGCCATCCTCCACTGCCTTCCCGGGCCACAGCAGAGAGCTGGACTGGAAGAGGAGCAACCGGGACAGAATCCAGCACCCATATGGAATGCTGGCACAGCAGGCGGAGGATTAACCAAGTGAGCAACAGCGCTGGCCCCAGGAATCATTTTTTTTTAAAGGGGGAGTAGGCAATTGCACAGCAGGTAATAAGCCACTCAGGACACCAGCATCTCAGCGCCTAGGTTTGAGGTCCAATTCTCTCTATGCCAGCTTCTTGTTAACATGGACTCCAGAAGGTAACAGATGATGATTCGAGTGCTTGGGTCCCTGACACTCAAGGGAGAGACCCAGACTGAATTCTTAGTTCCTGGCTTCGGCCAGGCCCAAACAGCATTTGAGGGCATTTGGAATGTGAATTGTGGATGGGTGATCTGTCAGTCATTTTATCTCTCTCTTTCTCTCTCCTTTTCAAATAAAAAATAAAACTTAAAAAGCAAGAAAAAAATAGAGAAAATCCCAATAGGTGACTAATTTGTCACACTGTGATAACTGTTACCAAAACATAAGGTGCACCAGCACGTAAACTCACAAAAGCAGTTTTGACAAATTGTGTCACCTTCTTTGTCCCCAGTATCTAGAATAGAGACTGGAATATGGTAGGTTACATAGTGAGTGTTAAGTGAATGACATAATCAAGAAGTAAAGTAGATTTAGGAGACATAGAATGCTGGGTCGTGGTGGTGTGTGTGCCACTTATATAGGGTGGTTGAAGAGGGAGCTTCTATGCAGACACCATGGTTTCATAGCCATGTGGTAAGGAGGTGATGTGGCTGATTATGGGCCAATGAGGAAGACAGGAGTAGAGATGCACTGTGGAGGGGAAGCAGATTTGGCCATGCAACCTCTGGTTTTTGGTCCAAGTGAATTACAGATCCATTCAATGTGTTTAACCAAAGGATCAACATGATACAACTTGGCTATTTACATATTATTCCTCCCAGATTCTGGAGGTAGAAGGCCAAAGCAAGGAAACTACTTAAGCAAGTCTGTTGCAGTAATCTATGCAGAGATTATGATGTCTTAGAACAGATCATTTGCAAGGGAGATGGCAAAAACTACTTAAATTCTGCATGTAGTTTAGGTTAGAGCCAACAGAAATGGCTGGTCCATAGAAAGTAGCGTAAGAAAAACTAGAGTCAAGGGGGGTTCCAAAGATTCTGGCCTGGACAATTGCAAGGAAGTAATTATTTTGTTATTTTTGATTTTTATATTACTTGAAAGAATTCTTTTATTTAAAATACAGACACACAGAGATAATGACATACATATGGGGAGAGAGAGAGAGAAAGAGAGAAAGACAGACAGACAGACATATATCTACTATCCACTAGTTGACTTTCTCAGATGTCTACCAATAGCAGGGCTGGGCTTGACAAAGAAAGCAAGGAGCCTGGAACTCAATCCAGGTGAGTGGCAGGGACCCAAGAAATTCAGCCCTCAATTGCTGCCTCCCAAGGTGAACATCAGCCGGAAACTGGAATTGGCAACAGAGCTTAGATTTGAATCCAGGCACTCCAATACGGCATGTGGGCCTCTCAAGCAATGTCTTAATCACTGTACCAAATGCTCACTCCAGAACTTTGACCGAGAAAAATTATGAATTATGAAAATTTAAAAAACATAAACAGGATTAGGAGACTGCATGTTTAATTTAGCTTTAGCAACTTTGTATTAAAAAATAAAACAGGATTTCGAGTTCTTTAAAATGTTGTAAATAGCCCATATAAAATCCTCCACTTCAGGAAATAAGGTAGATGAAGAGTGGAAAGCAAAAAATTATTTTGAATTTTGCAGCATAATCCATATCATATAAAATACCCTGTTTCACTAGAAGTTTGAAGAAAAAACAGCATGATCTATTTAGTATCATATAAAAGGGAGACAGTTTTTACTTTGCAGTAGAAAATGAATTGGTTTCAGAATCTAGAAGATCCTAGAGTTAAACGTATGCCAAGTGTCATCACCTGCCCCAGTTTACAACAAAAATACCATGAACTGGGCAATTTATAAACAACAATTTACTTTTTGCTGTTCTGGTTGCTGGGAAGTAAAACATCAAGGCAGATTTAAGGTAGATTTGCTGTCTGCTGAGGATCTACTTCTTCGCAATATAGGATGTGTTGCCTCACTGCATCCTCACATAGTGAAAAATGTCAAGGAATCTGAGATATCTGAGATTTCTTTTATGAGGGCACTAACTCCATTTATGAGGGATGCAAACATTCAGACCATAGCAGCAAGGAAGCTGGATACACAGCACCTTGAGGATACTTAACACATACCAAGAATGATCTCTCTGGGAACAGGTAAGACAATGTCTGACTCATTACTACTGATATTGATTTGTCTTTTATCCATCGACTGGAAAGTACTTGAAAATGTCAGTTGTACAGTTGTTTAGGGCTGAAACGTTAAACATGAATAATTTTTTACAAGATTTATTTATTTGTTTGAAAGAGAGACAGAGATAGACAGGAAGAGATCCTCAGTCCACTGGTTCACTCCTCAGAAGGCTGCAAAGGCCAAGGCTAAGCCAACTGAGGCCAGGAGCTTCTTCCAGGTCTCCTGCATGGATGCAGGGGTCCAAGCATTTGGACCATCTTCTGCTTTTCCCAGTCCATTAGCAGTGAGCTGGATAGTAACTAGAGCAACCAGGACACGAACAGATACCCATAGGGAATGCCAGCTTTCCAGGTGGCAGCTTGATCCACTACGCCACAGTGCTGGCCACCACATATATAAATTTAATTCTTGTTAGAAATCAATGTAATCAATTCTAGTTGATGGCCTGAATGTTTAGACTTTGTGATAATTTCACTTTACATTTTACTCATAAATTTAATCCTAACAAATAATTTCGTGAGTATTGTATAAGCTATTCAAACTAACCTCATATTCTTTCATGTAACGAAGCAGATGCAGGGCTGTCTACCCAGAGACTGAAATTCCTTTGTGTCCAGCATGTCTTGCCTTTGTCTCAGGCTTGAGGGTGATGATGTCTTAGATTTTTATACAGCTTTTTTGAACAATCAACAGCCAAGTACAAGGAGCAAAACCAGGGGCCCTAGCCTGTATGCCATAGTGGGTTAAATCCCTAGCCTGAAGCACCCGATTCCATACGTGCATCGGTTTGAATCCCAGCTGCTCCACTTCCAATCTGACTCTGCTGTGGCCTGGAAAACAGTGGAGGATGGCCCAAGTGGGATGCGCCCATGTGGGAGACCCAGAGGAAGCTCCTACCTCCCGGCTCCTGGCTTTGGAGCAGCTCATCCCCCGCCATTGCAGCTATTTGGGGAGTCAAACAGCAGACGGAAGACTGCTCTCTGTCTCTACCTTTCTCTGTAACTCTGCCTTTCGAATGAATAGAATAAATCTTTTAAAAAAATAAAAGGAGCAAAACCAAAGTAAACAGTGAGGGATTTAGAAATCACTACGGTTATATTTTATGGAAATATGGAAGAAATATGTGCTGGCCTAGAGAAGATATGTAGCTTCCTCAATGCTGAGGATGCTGGCTAAGCTCAATAAACAAAAGGCATTGATTATGACATTGATTACACACACACACACACACACACACACACACACACACAGGATTTTCTTTCAATACTGATTCATTAAAACTCTAAGAATGAAATAGTACCTAAAATTTACCTAAATTAGTTTACTCCAAATTAATTCTAAAGCTGATGGAGTCGTCCGATGTTTGTATCTCACAATAAAGGCTTCCCCTGCTGATTTTCTCCTCTAGTACAGAATCCCTCGGAGACTTAAAGCAGGAAGTTTTCTCTGTGTGCATCATAAATTTCCTAGTGACATATTTAACCCAGCTTCCTCTGCTGGAGCCCAATGTATTCACAAACAGCTCCTCCGACCTCCTAGAACACACACCTTTATTGAGTTTCAGAATGACCATTCTCAGGCCTATTGGAACACAAAACAAAGCTTTCCTTGACAAGGGTCCGTTGAAGGCTACTTTGATTCTTCCATCAACACTGGGAACTGCCAGAAAAATTTCATTTTTTCCTGTGCCTCTTGGCAGCAGGAGCGAGGTCCTAATGAATCCATTGTCAGCAAACACAACTTTCTTGGATTGCAGGACACTCAATGACAAATCAGTTACACTTTTCATCTGTGGATGTGAATATGTCCGTGTTCTTCCTCTCCCGAGACTTTGCCAATTAGGAAGCAGATTCTCCTATCCTGTATTTCAAAGCCTTATTCACGAACTGACTTTAGTGTTACAATTTTGGTAATAGATCCTAAAAAAGCCTTACAGCTAAATGAGTCTAATTTCAATTACGAACATCATTGCATAGAAAGAATGCTCAGACAGATGCTTCAAACTCCAGCTAAATACTCTGTATCCTAATTGCTTTGCAATCTTTCAATTCAAATCAAGAGAACACTTCAACCCTAGTGCTTTACTCTTTTTGTGAAGGTAAACATCGGGCTTTAATGGACTGTGCTAATAATAACTATTCAAAGCGGTTTAAACAAAACTCTGATTCTTTACAAGGCTGGCGATGAAAAAAGTTCTAAAAGGAAAGACTGTAAGTATCTGAGACTGGTGTCACACTTAAAGTTTTGAGAACATTTATAGCCTACTTAAAGATACATCAAAAAACTCAAGTGAGATTACTGTTTTTATATACAAGGGTACCACCTCACAAAGTTCATGGAACAATGGAGTTAAACCATAAGTGTATTTGGTGCAAAAGTTTTTGAAATCCATGCACAATTTTTTTCATAATATGAATTTTCTATGAACATTTGTAAGATTCCTCGTAAGACAAAAAAAATGAAGTTCAAAGTATAATAGAAGATTCACCTTCCATCTTTTTCCTTTCTTAAATCCTTGTTAATGAGTGCTCTTAACAAATACAGAATATTCTAAAGTTTTTATTTCATTTTAATTACTTTTAACAGATTTTATGTGAATTTTAGATATAATTCTAAGAACATAGTAATTGTCTTCCTCCTTCCCTCACTCCCTCCCCCCTTCTCCCACACTTCTTTTTCTTCCTTTTTTATATTTTTTGAGATAACCTATTTTAAAATTAAATTAGAGTAAAAAGGCTAAATACTTCACCAAATAAGAAATATGCAGACTATTTCTTCAAAAACCATGTTTTTTTTTTGTAGTTTACTGTGTTTTCTTCTCACAGATTATAATTAAAAAAAATAATAAAACGGTTCCGCAACTCCAGTTAGTCTCCCATTTCTAGATAGGAAACAAAAGTAGATTTGTCTGAAGCAATTGGTAGTAGAATGCAGTGTAGAATGAGACTAGTTGAGTTGCATAACAACAATTCCTTGCTTTCTGAGAATTCTAAGAGAATCCAGGCACGAGGCCAAGGTAGAGATTAAGACAATAATTCTAGAGGTGGAGGAAGCATTGGATTAATTTTCAGTAATTCCTGTTCTCTCTGAAATACTTAATTTAACATGCAAATGAAATGTATTCATGCTATAAAACATTTAGGCACTCAATAAATGTTTGTTGAATACATTTATGAAGTAGAAATGAAAATGCAGAATTCATTACTTCATAATTATACTTTTATAAGTCAATGTATGTTTACAGAGTGCTTCCCAATCCTACTCTTCATTTTAGAACAGAAGAAGTAGAATTGGATTAGCATAAACCATAATAACTCTCAGCTGAACAGCACTTTACAACTGATATGTTATTTCATTGTAAGATGTTAAAAGCCTTGTACAACACGGTTCCAAATCATGCTGGAGCAGAGCTCATTCCTTGAAATGTCTGGATGCTTTGAGTTCTCTGTAATGTTGCCCTTTTAACAGTCTTAACTATCTAGAAGAACGCCCATTGATGAGAAAGTCAAGTGTGCCTATTTACATGATACCATCAAGTAGTATGGGTTCACTATAACAAAAGTTTAGAATGCTCTAATTTCCCAGCTTTTATCAATTAGAAAATTCCAAATGACAGTTTTCACAGCACGGAATAAGACACACAATCCAGTTTCATATTGTGTCTATGGTATCTTGAGTTCACTCTTCTACAACCAACTAATCTTTGACAAATAAGCCAAAATGAATCCCTTGAAAAAAGGGCAATGTGTTCAACAAATCGTGCTGGGGAAGTTGTTTCTTTACATGTAGAATTATGAAACAGGATCCCTATCTTACACCTTCCACAAAAATCAACTCACAGTGGATCAAGGATCTAAATCTATGACCTGATGCCATCAAATTATTAGCAGGGAACATTGGGGCAACTCTGAAAGGCATTGGCATAGGCAAAGACTTCTTGGAAAAGACCACAGAAGCACAAGCAATCAAAGCAAAAACAGACAAATGTGATTAAAACTAAGAAGCTTCTGCACAGCAAAGGAAACTCAACAAAGTGAAGAGGCAACTGACAGAATGGGAGAAAATATTTGCAAACTATATATCTGATAAAGGATTAATATCCAGAATCTATAAGGAGCTCAAGAAACTCAACATCAAAACAGAAATTTCAGTTAAGAAATGGACAAAGGACATGAACAGGCATTTTTCAAAGCATGAAATACAGATAGCCAACAGATGCAAGAGAAAAAAAAGTTCAGGATCACTAGCCATCGGGTAAATGCATAAAAAAAAAAAACCTACAGTGAGGTTTTACTTCACCCCAATCAGAATGGCTATCAGTCAAAAATCAAAAAACATTAAATGCTGGAAGAGATGTGGAGGAAAAGGTACCCTAATCCACTGCTCATGGGAATGTAAACTAGTCAAACCATTGTGGAGGACAGTATGGATATTCTTAAAAAGTGTGAAAATATATGTACCATATGACCCAGCCATCCTACTCCTGGGAATTTACCAAAAGAAAATGAAATCATATGAAAGAGTAATCTGTACCCCCCGCCAAGTTTAGTGCATCTCAGTTCACAATAGCTAAAATATGGAATCAATCCAGATGTCCATCAACTGATGGTGGATAAATAAAATGTAATATTTATAGAGTAGGTATTACTACTAAACCATAAAAAGGAATGAAATCCTATCTTTGTGACAAAATGGATGTAAATTATGCTTAGTTAAATAAGTCAGTTCTAAAAAGACAAATAGCCTATGTTTTCTCTGATATGTGGTAATCAATATAGAATACAGAAACTGTGTAAGAATGAAACATATAATATGATTATTGTTTTTAGCCCTTGTCTATACTCTTGTGGGACAGTGGGCTATTTACATTTTAGTTGTTGAACATTGTGGTTCAAGCTGCATTAAACCTGTGATTATGAAGTAAATTGAAATTAAGGCAAAACTTAAAGGAAAAAAGGATGAAAGGAGGGAGGGTTGTGGGAGGGAGTGAAGTATGGTTATCTTCTTAGAGTTTTATCCATAAGGGGCAGGCATTGTGGCATAGTAGGTAAAGTCACTGCCTGTGAAACAAGCATCCAATATGATCACCAATTTGAGTCTTGGCCACTCCCCTTCCAATCCAGCTCCCTATTAATTCTCTTGGGAAAGCAGCGGAAAATGGCCCAAATGCCTGGGACCTATCCTCATGTGAGAGACCTGGAGGAAGCTCCTGGGTACTGTCTTCTGTCTGGCCCAGCTCCAGCTGCTGCGACCATCTGGGGAGTGAACCAGTGCCTAGAAGATCTTTCTCTCTCTCCCTCTGTATTTCTACCTTTCAAACAAATATTTTTTTAAAAAAAAACTGTAGCTAAGAAATACATGAAATCTGTTTATATTGATAAACATTCAAAGAAGAGAAAATTGGCATGCTACAGCAAACTATTTAATTTGAAAAAAAATGCTGTAAAAAAGAAATATGTAATTATCCAATAGAATGATCTTGACTATGAAGTATCTTAGAAAACTTGCTCTCATTTCACCTATGAACAACACTGTTTGGAAATAGAATAATCTCTCAGGACTGCTTTCCCTCATAAACGTGTAGATTTTATATCAGCTGTGAGTCCCCTTTCAGGTTGTCATTTAGTGATACTCCATCCTTTAGAAAATGGGTAAAAAGTAACTGTTTGCTTTGATGACTCTTTTACAAACATATGGAAGAGTGTATGGCTGTTCTGAATCTCATTTATAACACAGTAGTTCTTTGTGAGTGGAAACCAGCAGAGTGTTATATTGAATATTAGTGAAACGGGAGATTTAATCAAGTAAGAAAAACAATTTGTCATAAAATATCTTTCTCAAAATAACAAAAATTAGAATACCTCAAAACTCAACACAATAAATTTTTGTACTTTGCCACCTCTACTGTATAGGAACCCAATCATAACAACTATTCTAGGATGTAGAAAGACCAGAAATCCTTCATCTTGAGACCAGTGACATCTTAGTCTTCAAAGAAGTGGGGATCAACAGCTCTCATTCTGGGTCATGCTAAGAGCTCTGCTAAGGTGATCAGAGATTCTGTCTTCCACTGAACACGTAATTCTTCAAGAGAAGCATGTAAAGGGAGGTCAGTGTGGTACTGCAGCTGGCACACACCAACAATCCCCCAGAGGACGGTATCTCTTTATAGAATGCTAATGGAAATAGAGGCACTAATTTTGTGCTTCTCTTAGCCTCCTGTGGTTCCTGACTATGCTCTTCTCATACACAATGTGAACTCACACAGAACTGCAGGTGTCTCCATAGACTATATTTCTTGTGTTGTCATAAAAATCACGTGCTGTTGATTTTATATCTATTTTTGAACTGTTACTTCTCAAACTGTAGGAGCATCTATATATGATTGTTAATCCAATGTTGAATTCATAAAAGATTTTTATAGCACATAACTGCTAGCAATAAAACAATGTAAAATCACAAAAAAGAATACCATTGTAGGATATCTGCAGGTATTTAATATAGCATCTGTGCATTGATCCTAAAGGTCAACAGAGGCAGCAGGAGGACACAGAACTTTATTCTGGAAAAACACTGTTATCCTGTCCCAACTGTCATGTACAACCTCAGCTTTCTACAAGGTTGTATTTTATACTAGAATGTCATATCCAGTAGATATAAAAGATTGAAGGCAGACAGCAAAACAATTAATTTACAAAGATATCCTCCTCCAGCTTTGCTTTCACTGTGATTCTGAAGTTGCTTCTTTCATAGTCACCTTCCTTTTTTGATTGAGTGATCCATTCCTCTCTCCCTCTCCTGTCACTTCTACCCTGTAAGTTAGCATCAGTTAAGACTTGCTAGATGGTCTTTGTATAAAGTCACAGTAATCCTTATAGACATGACTGTTCTACTTGTTAAAGATTTATTTAAAGTCAGAGATAAAGAGAGAAGAAAAAAGAGATCTTTATCCACAGGTTCACTGCTAACTTGGCCATCACAGCCTGAGCTGAGCCAGGAGCTTCATCCATGTCTCTTGTGTGGTTGTAGGAGCCCAAACACTTGGACCATCTTCTGTTGATTTTCCCAGGCCATTAGCAGGGATCTGCATCAAAAATGGAGCAGGTGAGACACCAAATGGCACCACAAACTGACACAAACTGTGATATCTGCATTACAGGTGGTTGGTGGCTTTACTAGCTATGCCACTCTGCTGGTCCATGCTCTACTTTTTTAAGGATTAATTTTATTTATAAGGCAGAGTAACAGAGAGGTAGAGAGACAAAGAAATCTTCCCCCTGCTGGTTCACTCCCCAAATGGTATCAAATGCTTTGGCTAGGGCAAACTATAGCCAGGATATCAAAACTCCTTTTGAGTCCCCCATGTGGATAGCAGGGGACAGGTATCTGGGTCATCATCTGTTGCTTCCCCAGAAACATTAGCATGGAGCCAGATCAAAAGGAAATGGCCCAAGACCTTAAGCCCCTGCACCCATGTAGGAAACCTCGAAGAAGCTCCTGGTTCCTGGCTTCGGATTGGTGCAGCTCTGACCATTGCATTGTGGACAATTAGGAAGTGAACCAGAAGATGGAAATCCTTTCTCTCTCTGTCTTTCCTTCTCTCTCTGTTACTCTGAGTTCCAAATATATAAATAAATCTTTAAAAAAATAGTGATACTGTCTTTAATTCCATTTACTCATTATCAGCTAAGTAATATCAGTGGTACTTTCATTGCTTTATTTACGCTATTATGTAATATGTTCTAAACTTATGAAATACATAAGATCTACTTAGAGGTGTTCAGTCAAGTAAAGTTCAATTATGTAGATTGTCTGCACTATTTTAGACCAAAATATGTCAATATTTTAAAACAGAAATTAGCTGCAGGTCCTAGTATTTATGAGTATAAACTGAATGTAAACTCCATTGAATGGGCTGGTACTTTATAAGACTGAGTGTATCAGATAAATTACAGCAACCCCCCAAAACAATGCTATAATCAAGATATGCTTGCTTTGTAATTAGACACACCTTGGTCCAACCTAGATGTGTGTAACTGTGTGGTTATTTTCCTCACTGGGAAAAGACAGGATAACAATATGCATCCTCTGAGGATGCTGTTTGGTTGAAGCAAAGTGAGGGCAAACTAACTGAGAGCTGTTTCAGATGTAGAACAAGAGGTTACTAAAACAAAGTCCTTGGGGCTCTTTCTAGAAGTCATGAAAGTGTATCCAGGTGAATCTTAACTCCAGTATAATTATGTTTTCTGTGATCATAAAGTGTTCATGGCCCCATAGTTAACAAGTTGGTACAAATGGGAAACAAGACATTTCTGAGGTTATCTAAAGGTTTATTATCAATTCCTGATTTACTTTTGTAGAAGAGATGAGGCAATGTATGTAGTGATGAACTAAAGGGTGTGGGCTTGTGTTTGATCATATTTTTAATTTTTAATCTGACCTTCATACATTTGTGTACCTATATGTGTGAAGTCTCTGTAAGGCTGTGTTCAATTTCTGGGCAAATGGACAAAATTTTCTTATGGGCCGAATTAAAGAAAAGGAGAACTCCAAATATTTGTACTGCCATGATGCCCTGTTTGACAAAAGAAGCCAGAAATATTTTCCAGTTTGCATAGTCTTCTGCACTTAGAGTGGAGAGGGATAATTGAGAAGCCATCATTAGGTTATCTGAATGTGGAGAGAATACAGACTTATCACCTAAGTAAGTCCCATTTTTAGAAGAACTTCCGTGATGTGACAATGAAGAGAGAACATTCATTTCTCTGGGATCTGGAGTCAAAAAAGTAGGTCTGTAAAGAAGAAAAATAGTAAGGGCAAAAGATGCAAGACATAAACCAACACAACTATTTGTTCATGTATCAGTAAATAATTGTTCCCTGCTCTCAAGATAGTTTGAAAAATAGTGTCATTAGGAATGAATCTCTCTTCATCTGCATCACCTCACAAGATCATTTACTGAAGGTCTGAAGAAAGTCTAAGCTTCACATTCTCATGGGCAATTGAGGACACCAGTTTTTCTTGAAAATGTTTATCTTTTTAATGATTTATTTTTTCTGATATTTTTTCATGTTAATGTGATGTTAATACAAAGAACAGATTCAATGTAGATCATTGATGCAATTCTAAAAATATAACAATAATCCCTCCCTCCTTTCCTTCTTTCCTTCCTTTTCATCTCTCTCATTCTTTTTAATTTTTTAAAGATTTATTTTTATTTATTTGAAAAGCAGAGTTACACATATACTGAGAGAGACAAAGAGAGACAGAGAAAGAGATCAATCTTCCATTCACTGGTTCACTCCTCAAATGGCCACAATGGCCAGGGCTGGGCCCTACTGAGGCCAGAAACCAGGAGCTTCTTCCTGGTCCCCCATGTGGATGCAGGGACCCCATCAATTGAGGCATTCTCTGCTGCTTCCCCAGGTATATCAGCAGGGAGCTGGATTGGAGGTGTATTAGCTGAGACACAAATCAGCATCCCTCTGGGATGCTGGTGTCTCAGACAGCACCCTAACCTCCTATGCCACAACACCAACCTCCCTTTTTTAGTTTTTGAGATAACTTGGGCCACCTCAGATATTTTGTTATAGTGATGAAAGCTGTTTAATATACTAGCCAAGTTTTTATTTTTACTATTACCTATACATTTATTTAATTATTTTTTAAAGATTTTCTTTGAGAAGAAGAGCTACAGACAAAGAGAAGTAGAGCCAGAGAGAGAAAGGTTTTCCATCAGCTGATTTGCTCTCCAAATGTTTGCAACAGCTGGAGCTGAGCCAATACAAAACGAGGGGCCAGGAACTTCTTCTGGGTCTCCCACGTGGATGCAGGGGGACATAGCAGAGAACTGGATCAGTAGAGGAACAGCTGGGACTAGAACCAGTGCTCATATGGAATACCACTGCTGCAGGCAGAGGATTAACCTACTGCACCATAGCAGTAACCCCTCTTTAATTATTTTTAAAGTTGAAATTCCCTTACTTTCTGTCCTAATTAAACAAGGGTAGAAAAGGATGTTTATTTCTACTTCAACCTAAATGCAACTTTGGGTTTAAGTACCAGTTTTTTTTTTTTTTAAGATTTATTTATTTATTTGAAAGTCACAGTTACACAGAGAGAGGAGGAGAGGCAGAGAGAGAGAGAGGTCTCCCATCTGCTGGTTCATGCTCCAATTTTCTGTAATGGCTGGAGTGCCAGGAGCTGTGCTGATCCAAAGCCAGGAGCCAGGATCTCCTTCCGGGTCTCCCATGTGGGTGCAGGGGTCCAAGGACTTGGGCTGCTATCCCAGGCTATAGCAGAGAGCTGAATCAGAATTGGAGCAGCCAAAAGTCAAATCGGTGCCCATATGGGATGCCAGCACTGCAAGCACCGGCTTTGACTGCTATGCCACAGCGCCGGCCCCAAGTACCAGTTTCTAAGTCAATGTTTCTTATAAATATGTTTAAATGGTGCCTAGCCTTGATGAGAGTCCTGGCTGGATTTCTGATTCCAACATCCTGTTAATGCACACCCTGGGAGGTAGCAGGTAATGTCCCAATCTCTTAGGTCCCTACCATGTGTGTTGGAGACCAGGACTGAGTTCCTGCATCTGGGCCTCTGCCTAGCCCAACCTTGCCTGTTGTGGGCATTTGGGGTGTGAGCCAGTGAATCGAAGCTCTCTCTCTCTCACCCTCTCCATCTCTCTCTCACTTTCCCTGTCCCTCTCTCCCTCTATCTAGGTCTTTCTCTCTCCCTCCCTATATCAAATACAAAAGAAAGCATTCAAAACTTAAATAAGCAGTACCCAAGTTTCACTGAGATATGCAGCCACATGTTTGAGGAAGTAGTCTAACTTCCCTCTTTTGATATCCCTACCCTATTGATAGGACCTAACTAGTAATGGCACACATCAGAAGCCTAGGAAACAAAGGTAAAAAAGTGAAAACAGTTCATGCATCAGCTCTCACTCAAGCATAATTGGGCCCCCATGAAGGCAGCCTTTTAGAACTGTTTCAGTAAAAACTATCAAATGCTTAAATCTTATCCCATATTATACAGAGAGGGCTCCACTAGGCAATGCTAGTATCTGATTCTCCCTGCCTCCTCCTGTCTTTCCGTTCTTCCATTTCTGGTAACATTAAGGACCAGAGAGGATGCTCAGTCACCACAGCTAGACCATGATCAGGGCTTCTAGTGCCTCTCTAAACCAGCCCCAGTTAAGGTATTAGTCACTGTTTGTCTTCCTAATCTCATTCTGCTTAAAGCCTAAACATTAAGTTGAACAATCCTGCTATAATATATTTTTTTCTTTTAATTCCCCATTTTATGTAAAGACAACTTTCATGTATTTCATACATATGGTTTTAAGAACATAACAATACTGCACACTGTATCCTCCTTCCTCCTTCGCTCCCCCTTCCACCCTCCTTTCTTACTTTTCTTTTAATTTTTACAATGACAATCTTCCAGTGTACTTTATAATCATGAGTTTAATCCTCCACCAAATAGAGAATTCAACAAATATTGGGTAGAAAGACCACTGTTACTCAGGAGTGTAGACAAGGGCTATAAACAATAACCACATCTCAGAATGTCAGTTTTTACTCATATACATTATGTGTTTTTTGTACTCTGTATACCGTGGCTCCCCTTGCTGTGGTGTAGCTGACTTCCCTAAAGCACTTTGGGAGTCTGCTGTATTTTTGAGCATTTAACATACTAACACATTCTTTAGTTTGCAAAATTACTGATATATTGTGTGCCATTAATGAACTGCCCCAACCCAGCTTTCCAAAAAGCAAAATATGCTTGCAGAGAGTAGCTGCTTCACTGAAGAGAATCTATTTAAAATTCAGTCACAGAAGACTTGAAAACATTAATCAGCTACATGCAGATCTGGGATTTTTATATTTCAAACTTCAGAATATCTGGAAAGTAGTCACTCTTTAATCATTTCTCAAGAGGCAGCCTGCTCTAGTGTGAAATGCAAGGACCAAGAAAGGAAAACAAGTTTTAAGTTGTACACCGATGCCAATTGATTGGTAATGGCTTTTTGAAGTGCTGGGTACAAAATGATTCTAGGACCATCTGGAAGCCTAGAGTTAAAAAGTATTGAAATTGATTAGTGATGTCTGTCATGTGCTCTAGAAAAAGACCAGAGAGGAGATAGAAACCCCTGGATTCCAACTGTGGAGCTCTTATTTTAGATCTCTGGACCTTGTATGACTTCCTCCTTAAGTTTCCATTTTTTTTTTCTCCTCAGTAAAAAAAGGAAGGCTAACACCTGGAGCTTGGTTTTATTCTGCGAAGTGCAGGAGAGCAAGTGTGTAAAAAGCCCTGACATATTTTTAAGGACGTGTTTATTGATTTTTTTGAGTTTTATTTTGAGAGGTTTCTTTAAACTACAACCAAATATAGTTTTTCTATGCCTCCTGCTACTAAATAAAGTTTTTTTAAACAATTAGGCATACAGAAAAAATAACTTTGATTTTAAGCACACAAAATCTACTTAAAGCTGCACAGATAAACATATTTCTTAATAATGTCCCTATTATTTCAAGAGGATCAAGAACATCATGAAGTGTGGAAGCCTCTTACGATCACTTGATTAAGTTTAAATGCACTCTTCTTGCTAATATTTGTTATTTATATCTAGTACCTTAGACTGCTAAGCACTGTGCCAAAATACTGTAAGATATGAAACAATACTGATGATGATGTAAGATATGAAACAACACTGATGCTTTCCCAGTATCCTATTTGTTTTTCATCACGATGAAAAATAACCTATGATCATTCTCATTTGTAAGTAGCATTTTCATTAACATAAAGGAAAAGTAGAATTCAGAAATAAAATCCATTTTTCTCTTTAGATTTAAAATTAGTAAAACTAATTCTTTAGCTCACATATCTCCATGAATAGTGCCTGTTTTCCTCGTGTTTTGTCTCTAAATTTTTGAATCAGATTTTTACAGTAGGCAGAAGGATGTCTTTGCTCAGTTTGCTGCAACTGCATTCTGAAGCTATCTTGCTAATTCTAAGTATCTTATAAAGTTGATTTGTTTTTTCACTGTGGTGGGAGCAGCTGGGAGTCTTGAGAAGCAAGAATAGTGATTACCAGTGGCAGGGGAAAAATTTAAACTGAAAATGAGCGTATTTCTTTATCTCTAATAGCCAAATGAGTCTATCAGAGAAAAGATTGTAGCTTTAGGAACTAGTTCAAGACACTAGTAATATAATTAGTAATAGGTACAGTCTAGGTAAAGCTGCAACAACCAAGTGAAAGATTAAAAAATAAATCATTATCTATCACTCTGTGTTTTGTCTAAGTGATTATAGAAAATAGTTCAGTAATATTATTTTGGCATTATGCAAATGATTCAAATTTAAAAAATTATCTTAATTACAATTTTGCTCCTGGGGGAGAGAATTAGAAAACCTCTTGAGCAACTCCATAAGGGCAACTATATTGTAGGTTCAATAACTGTGGTTGTTTGTTGATTAATTAAATTATCAGGCAGGTTAACTTAAACCTCAGGAGACATATTTTTAGAACTAGACAAGAATGGTTTCTTTCGAGAGGCATGTCCTTATCTCAAGTTCATCAGTTTTTAAAGCATACACTTCTGACTTGTTTCTACATCTCACAGAAGTTGAAATACTGAGGACAAATGAGAAGAGATACACTGATTTATAGGTGGGGTAGAATTCTTCAGTTTTCCTGTGTTCTCAATGTTTGAATCAAGTCACACCCATTCAGTGTTGCCCTCATTTAACTGCTCTATTAGGAAGAACCGTTGCATGTAGAACTCCCTCTAATTTTCCACTGAATATCATCAGGGAAAACTGGGAGACACCAGAAAGCCTCCACCCATAAAGCTTGAAACTGCTTTATAATTCTGTGTTTTCAAAATCAGTCAGTTTTGAATTCTGGTGACTGAAATCCATGGTAGTCCAGTAGTACTGATCTTTCTAATGCTTTGGGAGCAGCTAGCCACTGGAAGCAGGTAGTAGTATTTTTGGGATTTTAATGATAGGAACCCAGAGGTTCAAAGTGGTCAGTACTTTTCTAGATTGTGCCAACATAAGTGATGCAACTGGGAGTTTAAACTCACATAGCTAGCGTCATAGCCTGACCCCTGTGACATTGTTCTACCCTTCTCCATAAGAAATGTTGTGATCTCACCAACAATTGATGTATATGAGAGTTACCTGATTCCGGGAAGCCAGCTTTAAAGATCTTAGCTTTCTGATAACCATTGTTGGCAATATACAAATTTGTGTTTCTAGAAACATATAATAGTGTGACATATTTTATAATTCAATATAAGAAGCTCCTTTGTTTTCTGTAGACAGAAACCTGAAACAAAATGTTAGTCACTATTTTCACAGCGATAATAAAATTTTTCATATTTTGAAATCAAAAGTTACTCAAATATGTCCAATATTTATGTAGAATTCTTTCACTCTGGGTCCCTTTCTTCCTCTGCTCTAACTTATAGTCTGAGCAAGTTTTAGAAACATTTTACATATAAAGGAGACATTTTGTGACTTGGGAATGTAAAGTATCTTCAATTCTCATTCTCTAAAAGATCAAATAAATATTTGGTTTCAATTATTAAAATATTTAAAATCAATAAAAAGAACAAGTTTCAAAGGATGATTCATATAACTTAAGCTTCTAACAAGCACCTATTAAGAAATGATTGGCAGGGCGGCACCATGGCTCACTAGACTAATCCTCCACCTGCGGTGCTGGCACCCTGGGTTCTAGTCCCGGTTGGGGTGCCGGATTCTGTCCCGGTTGCTCCTCTTCCAGTCCAGCTCTTTGCTGTGGCCCGGGAATGCAGTGGAGGATGGCCCAGGTCCTTGGGCCCTGCACCTACATGGGAGACCAAGAGAAGCACCTGGTTCCTTGCTTGGGATCAGTGTGGATCAGTGCAGTGCACTGGCCGCAGTGGCCATTGTGGGGTGAACCAATGGCAGAAAGGAAGACCTTTCTCTCTGTCTCTCTCTCTCTCTCTCACTGTCCACTCTGCCTGTCAAAAAAAAAAAAATGATTGGCAAGCAAATTGGACGATAATCTGAAACATATGTCAATCATATGATTCCATTTTTAGTAGTTCCATTTCTAAAGTTCATGAATTCTCTATATATGCTTTTTAGCCAGAAGAGGTTAAATTAACTGTTCTATTGTAAGGGATTCTTGAGAAACAGGGAACTTTCTAAAGAGAGACATATTTTCATTCCATATTAGAGAATTTTCATTTTCTATAGTTATAGCTAAAAAATAAAAAACACCCAAAACTCCTATATTTCCCATCATTCTTTGTAGCTAATTCTTGCTGTGTTATTTCATCTTAGTCATTGACGTCTGGGAGAGGAAGTAATATGCATTGCTTCTCAGTCATGATCCTTTGTAAAATCTACTAGATAAATGTTAATGTGAAATATTAATATCAATAATGACGGGATTGATATAACTGCCTGCTAAAAAGAATGACAGAAATTATATACAGCACAGGAGGAAAGAATTGGGGACATTCTTTTTTTTTCAGTTTTATTCTTATACTTTTTTGAGGAAAGAATTGGGGACATTCTTTTTTTTTCAGTTTTATTCTTATACTTTTTTGTGTATTGTATCAGAGAAATATCAGAGAAAACACATTTATCTTTTGGGGACTGGCTTATTTCACTATGCATAGTTGTCTCCAATTGCATCCATGTTGTTGCCAAAGACAGTATTTTATTCTATTCCATTGTGTGTGTGAGAGTGTATAGCACATTTTATTTACCTGTCATCAGTTGATCATACAGGAGCACCTTCTTCTCCTTTCTCTATTCTGTTTTCTCAAATGGGGATACAGTGTACACCCTATTTTATGTGCAGAAGGATTTACCCACTGGGGTCACCCTCAGAGTGATAATCTGGAAAGGGTCTCTGTCTCTAGGTGCTCTGGTAAAGTAGCTCTGGGTAGCCTATTTCATAATTGTTTTATATAAAAAATAAAATTCTGTCATGTATTTTATGTTGGATTTCTGTTAGAAACAGCTAAACTATATCCTAATTTCTATAAACTTGGTACCTTAAAGCAATGCTTTTATCTACCACATCTCAAAATACATGACATTCATTAATTAAGCTATCAGGAGGTAAGCAGCAAAAATACAAGTATTCCAGACTGGAAACCAGGATGCTGTCATAAACATTTGGTAAAATTGTTGAGTGCCAGTGCTGTGGCGCAGTGGGTTAATGCCCTGGCCTGAAACACCGGCATCCCATATGGGTGCTGGTTCTAGTCCTGGCTGCTCCACTTCTGATCCAGCTCTCTGCTGTTGCCTGGGAAAGCAGTAGAAGATGGCCCAAGTGTTTGGACTTCTGAACCTGTGTGGGAGACCTGGAAAAAGCTCCTGGCTCATGGCTTCAGATTGGCACAGCTCCAGCCATTGCGGCCAATTAGGGAGTGAACCATCAGATGGAAGACCTCTCTCTCTGCCTCTCCTCTCTCTGTGTAACTCTGACTTTCAAATAAATAAATCTTTTTAAAAACTTGTTGCTAATGATATCTTGGAATCATCACATGCTGACTGCATCTCTAGGGGAAATGGTTTGACCAGAAGGGCTGAATGCTTGTGTACATGAAGTAGTGATGCTTTCAACAAACTGTACAAAAGAAATATGAACTCAGGATATTCCTGACCAGTGTGCAAGGAAAAACTCAAATACACATGGCTAGGATACGGCTACCACCTATCTCTATTGCACCAGTAATACAAGAAGTTAACATGTCTCAAAAGTTATAAAAATAGACCACTTTTATGCCTTGAACTATGACATTTATTTGATGCAGCTCTAAGTCTTACAAGAGATATGTTCTCAAGTATTTCTCAATACTTGAACTTATGATTTTTAGTGTATGGCATTGTGATGGCAGAAATCACATTAAAAGGATTATCTTTGTCACATAAATTAATTATGTGGATTGCTTTAAGGTGGCTTTCATTAAGTTAAGAAAGATGAGCAGAGACTAGAAAATTAAAAAAAGATAAAATATCCAGGCTTAAAATTTTATGTAAGTAAAGGAGGCCATAGAGTTGGCTACAAGCACATGGGATTTTTTGAAAGTAATATCACAGACACCTAGTGAGTTTCTTGTGATCCATAGTGACACAGATTTCGAGCCTGCATGCCAAATGATATTTGAAATAAGCAATGCCTCTTTTACCAAATGTAGGAGTAGGGCTATAAAGCAATTCAGCAGCCAAGAAGGTCAAAATCCCCCAAATTCACATCAGATGTGGTGATTCAGGATCACAGACAGGAAAAAACTTCTAGGGGACACGCAGGGACAATGTGTAAGGGTGTTTCTCCAAGAGGACAGAAATCAGAGGTTTGGACATGGAACAAATGAGGAGCTTACTTGACTGCCAACATAGAAACATGTTTGTAATTTCCATCTAGTGGGGTTTCATTATTGTAATGGACATGGGTTGGCTGTTTATTTCCATTGTCCGACTCTGTGAATGTAATCCTTTAGTGAAATTCTCTTGATCTGATTTCACAGCTGTATACAAGTGAATGTCATTTGGTGGTGGGTGTAGAGTTTAGATAACTTGTCTTTTGATTTAGAGGTTCTCAGACTAAAGAAGCTGTCTGGACCTCCTGCATCTGGCGGTATTGCAGGACGATCTGCTAAGCTGAGGTGAATGCAATACCTTTTATACAGGAGATGGAAATGCTCCATGTTATAAAGAACTGCACAAGAAGGTATTTCAAAAGGATAGACAGCAGAAAGAATACTGGTCTCCCAATACCCAGTTACACTTCTAGAATGACATTTTCTATAAAACTCAATTTTTTCCAGTCAACAACTACTTTCTTCAGACTCTTTGGCGATTAGGCCTGGCCATTTCATTAAGCTTAGCAATGGTATATATACAGGTGACTCATGCCACTTTTTGGTTGTGTTCTTTAAAGGAAAAGGTATGCCTTACTATTCCTGTCCTACCTGCTTTTTTTTCTTTTTTTTTTTTTTACTGTTTGAAGACAATTTTTACTGTTAATTCTCATAGTACAACTCCTTAAGTACAGAGGTGCTGCATGTAGAGGAGGTGCACAGTGACTCCTGTTGTTGGTTTAACAATTGACAGTGTTATTTATGATGTCAGTGATCTCCTGAGGCTCTGGTCATGAGCTGTCAAGGCTATGGAAGCCTTTTGAGTGCGCAGACTCCTAAGGCCAAAATCAAAGTGGAAGTTCTTGCCTCCCTTCAGAGAAAGGTACCTCCTTCTTTGATGGCCCCTTCTTTCCACTGGGATCTCACTCACAAAGATCCTTAATATAGATCCTTTTTGCCACATTTTCTTGGCTTTCCATGCCTGAAATGCCCTCATGGGCTTAAATTGATGATGAGCCATCTTAGTCCTGTGGACCAGAAATGATTTTCAGGAAGCTGATGATAAAGGCTAGATTGAGCCTGAGATACTGCCAGCCATTCAAGCTCACCACCACCGGTTCTTAAGGGAAATACACTACTCTTCTGCTTAATTCATTTAAATTTGTTGGAACACCGCAAAATATTAGAGAACCACAAATAGGTTTCTAGTGTGCCAAGATGTTGACTTCCTTAGTCATCGGGGTAACCAAGTTGGGTTCAAAGCTGCTGAAGCCTGTAGGCCAGTCCTCATCTTGCAGGAGATTCTTTTTTGTTTACCTCTCTTCTATGTAGGTCATAGCACTGGAAACGCTACTCTGTAATAGAGTCCTATTACTTTAGTCATGCATAGTAGGCTTCCCTGAAAGCTCTAGAATGCCTGCCTAATAAGAGGGTACTTAAAAAGTTGGTTAAAAAAAAATCAGTTTAAAAGATAATTTATTTTGTTGAGAAAAAACTTCCAAACCCTGCACATTAAAACAAAACTTTATTGAAAATGTATATTATGAAAAACTATGTATGATTTACCAAAAATATTTTAAATGATTTATTTATTCATTTGAAAGGCAGAGAGAGAGAGAGAGAGAGACAGACAGAGAGACAGAGATCTTCCATCTAATATTTCACCCTCCAAATGTCCACAACAGCTGTTTCTCAGCCAGGAGCCAGGAATTCCTTTCGGATCTCCCACACAGTTGACAGGGACCAAAATACCTGGGCCATCATCTATTGCCTTCCCAGGTGTACTAGCTGGATCAGAAACAGAGAAGCTGGGACATAGACTGGAACTCTGCTATTGAAGGTAGGTGTCTGAAGTGCTGCATCACATTGCCTACCCTTCAAGAATTTTTATGCCATCATAAACTTATACTTTAATTACAATTTTCATGCAATTTTGGAAGTACTCTTTTATCACAGCAGGAAACATAACAAAGTGACTAACCTATGCAAGTAGTGACAAGCAGAAATTCCTTTTATAGTAATTTGATTTTCCCTTAAATCCCTAATCCCTTAGCAAGCAAATATGAAAAGGCAGCTTGCAGCTGTGCCCCCATTCACCTGATGTCTTCCTCTAGGACCCAGTAAGGTTAGCCTTAGGTGAGAAACAAGAAGGCACCAGGAATCTGCATGCACAGGAATCATTCTGTGTGATTCATTGCCTATGTTGTCAGCCCAGCTTCCCAGCTGAAGTAATAGATCCCCATGGGAAAGCAATCCTAACAATTCCAAGGTGTCATTTCCATCTATCCTTAACCATGGACACCAGCCCTTGGTGGTCTGGCCTAGCATCTCTATTATACTTTAAGACAATTCAATACAGGGTTTATTGAAAAAGTCCCAAGAGCAAAGTAGACCATGTCATTAACAAGAATTGTGCATAAGTAACCCATTGAAAAACTGTTTAATATAACTTGAATGTATAATATATGAAAAAATTCAAGTTCCTGTTAAATTTATATAAGATCATAGATTCCTAAAGTCAGTCATAAACAAAACTGATTTAATGACGCCTTGTTGGGAACACTAAACTAGCCACAGATGTTAAGAAATATACTAAAAATGGACTGGCAAGTAGGGTGATGTGGTCTTAGAGCCTCCGCCCATTCAGTCATCTCCTCACCTCCTCTAAGGAATGAGAACTCAAAACATTACTTTTCCCGACCACCCTGGACTTCCCACGTCCCAGAGGTCTCTGTGTATCTATGACTAATGATTTTTTTTCTGTTTGGAGTCTAAATGTAAAATCATTTGAAGAGGATGAAACATTCCCTCCAAGCCCTTGTTAACCACCAGGAAAAAGTGATCATTCCTTCCAACTAGGCCAACTGGGCTGTAGATTATAAAAGTAAGCTGTCCTGTAACACATTATCTTATAGGACAAGAAGCTGGAAGGCTCATATTCTGAAACTGTTCATCTGATGCTACCAAGATATGTCTTTTCTTCTAAATTAAGTCTTTATTTTTAAAGTTTTATTTGTTACACAAGCATCATATATTTCATATATACAGATTTAGGAACATAGTAGCACTTCTCTCCTTAGCCTCTTTCTCTCCTTATCCAGGGTAACACCCAATTAGTGCTCCAGGGTGGAGAAAATATCCAGGGTAACACCCAAGTTGGACATGATGATCTCAACATCCAGCTACACTCTGGACCTCATGAAACTACCCACAGTCTCAGCACACAAGGCTCCAACAGTCATTGGGTTCAGAAGTTTCTCTCCATCTTGCCAGCCTGTCCAGTGTACAGAGAGGCACATGTTTCCCAATTCAGCTCTGCCCACATGTCTTGACCCTGGGAGGCTTCAGGCGCCCCACCACCCTATGTGGCTGCCCAGTGACCTCTCAGCAAGGCTCAAAGTCAGTGTGGACTGCAGACCATTCCTTCCACTAGAATCTTTGGATCACACATGCACACAAGAGCCACGGGCCGAACATCGCTGCCTGCCCGCCACTGCTGCCAGCACTGCCACAATGGTGTCCTGTCTCAGCCAGCTGCTGTGCGCATGCACAGAGTCTTCCAGAGCTGCTGCCCAAACCCAAAGTGGCCCCTGCCCTCTCTCAGCCAGGCAATGGGCTCTGTCTAGTGAAGCTAGAGTGAGACCAACATGCGCTCTCTACTTCCACTGGGTCCGCGGGCAACAGTTAACCCCCAGGGCACCAGTCCAGACTCACGCCACACTCTCCATCTGGCTATATCACTGTGGGTTGCTGCAGTCCAGCCTCACCTCCATCTCCAGATTGCCACCTGCTCTGGCTCTTGGCTGCTGCAGCTGTGATCATGTTCATACTGCACATCCGCACTGTCCACACAGGTCCCTCCTCCTCTAGGGTTTCTGGTGCAGTTTTCTCTCCAATTCCCCCCTGAGAGTGTGCTTCCTACCATTCTTTCTACTGTTTAGCCATAGCCCAGTGTTACATATTGTTTCCTAATCCACCATCTTGGACTAAACGAAGGCTTGACTCTGACTCTTGTTGTAGGCATTTGATCCATGAAAAACCAAACTCAGGCTGGGTACTGCCCTCAGGTCAGTGACCAGGATTTGAAAGGATAAGGGGTTTAATTAGATCTGCCTTCTTGAGAATCTGAAGGAAGCAATATGAAGCAGATAAAGTACTTAGAAATAGGAATTGGAGTCTGTACTCTAGATCAGCTGCTTAAGGTGCCATCTGCAGTGGCCACATCCCACAGGGGTGTCCATTCGAGTCCTAGCTGTTCCACTTCTGATCCAGCTCCCTAATTATGGACCTACGAAAGCAGCAGAAGATGCACCAAGTGCTTGGGCCCCTGCACTCATGTAGGAGACGCAGAACAGGCTCTTGGCTCCTGGCTTTGGATTTGCTCAGCTCTGGCCATTGCAGTTATTTGGGGAGTGAACCAGAGGATAGATGACCTCTCTCTCTCTCTCTCTCTCTCTCTCTCTCTCTCTAATTAAGCTTTTCAAAAATACACAGTTTTTTAAATAGTAATTGAATAAAGCCATGGCATAAAGAACAAGGCAAGGGCTGGGTTTTATTTGCTGTTGGTTAGGATGTATGTGGAATGGTGTGTGAGACATCCGCATCCCATAGTGAGATACCTACATTCATATTATAGATCCACTTCCATTTCCAGCTTTCTGCTAATGTTAACTTTGGAAGACAGTAGGTGATGGTTCAAGTAGTGGGTCCCTGTGATCCACATGGGAGATCTGGTTTGCATTCTAGGCTCCTGGCTCTGTCTTGGCCTAGCCCTAGCTGTTGTGGGCATTTAGGGAGTGTACAGAAAGCTGAAAGATACCTCTTTGTCTCTTCCTCCCTGCCCCCTACCTCTCCCTGTCTTCCAAATGAATAACACTAAATTAAGAATTACGAAAAGAAAAGGTCCACTTCTTTGTTTACAAACTCTTGTGCAGGTGTCAGTTTAAAATTATCTTGCTTGGGATTCTTTCCTTCATTTTATTTATTCCTCTTATTATACTGAATTAAAAGTTCTTGCCTGTAGTGTAATGGGCTTCACATTCAACCTATCATTAGGACATGTTTAAAGCCTGTTTTCTCCTCTGTAATATATGTAAATATGTAAGATTGCTCAAATGAGAAACTTGGGTTTCATTCATGAATCCTCCTCTCCACTGCTATGCCCATATTATCAGCAAGTCCCATTAATCTTACTTCCAAAATACAGTTCAAATCTCAATGCTTTCTCCCCCCAGTCTCTATAGCTGACACCTTATCCAAATTCCAGTCTACTCTCCATAGATAAGAAAAGCCTCCAACAGCTTAAGTGCCTTCAGGTTTTTACTTGAACCTACTTTCCATCCATTTCTCTGCAAAGTTAACTGAATGATCTCTCTAAAAAGTAATATATCTAATATATCCCAAGTCACATACTTACCTAAAATAGTTCATGGGCTTTCTATCATGCTTAGAATAAAATCCAAACTTTGACATAGTCTATAAAGCATGCATGATCTCCTGCCTCCTTAAACCTGAAGCTCCCCTCTTGCCAATGTCTACTCGCTTACTTTACTTTTACTGCCTACTTTTCAAATAAACCAAGTGCTCTCTAACTTCAACTCTTTCCTGCAGCACCCTCCCATCAAGTCATCCTATAGTTTTCAAAGAGTATTTCTATAAAAGTCCTTCGTTTACTGTCCAATCTATGTTAGCTTTCCCTGTTATATTTTCTTATAGCAAGGTGCATTGCTCGATTTTGTTCATGTATGCTTACGCATTTATATTTTAATAATTTTAACAAGCACACAAATTTATACATGTTTAGGGAGTACACATAATATTTCAATACATGTAAACATTGTGTCTTCTCCAATAAGGATAAACATACCTATTTCTTTTTTTTTTTATTTGACAGCAGAGTGGACAGTGAGAGAGAGAGAGAGACAGAGAAAGGTCTTCCTTTTGCTGTTGGTTCACTCTCCAATGGCCGCCGCGGCCAGCACACTTCGGCCAGCGCACCACGCTGATCCGATGGCAGGAGCCAGGTGCTTCTCCTGGTCTCCCATGGGGTGCAGGGCCCAAGCACTTGGGCCATCCTCCACTGCACTCCCGGGCCACAGCAGAGAGCTAGCCTGGAAGAGGGGCTGATGTGCCAGCACCTAAAGGCGGGGGATTAGCCTGTTGAGCTACGGCACCAGCCCAAGCATATCTATTTCATCAAATACTTTTCTTCATGGTGAAAAATTCATAATATATTATCAGTATTTATAATTGCCCTGCTGCACAATAGAACATTAAAACTTTTGCACAACAAAGAAAATAATCAATGGGGTGAAGAGCAACCTACTGGCTATATTTCTCATTATACATCTGACAAGAAGTTAATAACCAGAATGGATAAGGATTGTAAAAATTCAAGGGCAAAAAAACTCCAATTAAAAAATGGAGAGTAGAAATCAACAGGCATTTCTCAAAGGAAAACAGACAAATGGCCAACAGGTACTTTAAAAATATGCAATATCAATAACCCTCAAAGAAATGCAAATCAAAACCTCCATGCAGTTCTCCCTGGATCCAGGATGGCTGCATCCTGAAGTCCTGTGGTCCCCTCCCCCACAGAGAAGAACCAGAACAAGGAAGGAAGGAAGCGTTTCCTGGAGATTGACTGAGGGAAAGCTGTGGTGAAGAAGGGACAGAACCCTAACCAGCACAGCGAGTGCCAGCACAGGGCAGCGGGTGAAGCGCACCGTCCCTGCTCTTCCTGACCGGGCCTTCCATGTGGCTGGGGGAATTAAGACAGCTCAGCACCCCCACGGCTGCAGATTGGCAGCCCTAACTACAGGAGAAATCCACGGTCCTCGCTGGCTTCAAATCCAATCTACAAAGCTCACTGTGGCCTGAGCAAGTGTTTTGCTCCAAAAAAGGAACCCACGTTGCGACCCTCAGACCTTAGCTAATAGGCACCATCAGTGCTAACTTCCATTCTGCCTTCAGGGCTAGCAGGTCAGGCCCACGGCTGCCAGAAGTCTGGAGCCTGTGCACGTCACAGGGCAGAGAACAAGGCCTCGCGGCACCCTCCAGCTGTGGGATTACTGGACACAAGCCCCAGAGCCACACACTTACTCATTCTATGTGATCTAGTAAAATTACCCTCTGCCTCTTGGGGCTCAGTGCCAGGAGCAGCCAATACCCAAGCCCCAGGACCTATCTGAGGAAGTCTATTTCTCTGTCTCTTAGCACAGGATTCTGGGCGGCCAGTGCATAATCCTAGTGTCATCATTGCATGTCCTTTGGGAACTGGGGACAGTCACTTTGGTTTCCTGCAGCTTTGGGACTGTGGCTGTTGGTGCTGTAATCCTCCGGTTAACTCACGCTCACCAGCAGGAGCTGGAGAGCCCTATCCGTATTCCTCTTCTTTAGGTTGTCAATTGTCAGTCCATGATCCTTAGCATAGTCTGCACTCAGCCCATGAGTCCTAGGTAAGGACCTAGGTCTTCTGTAGGAAACTGTGCCTGTTTTTCCTGTAAGTCCCAGTTATACCTGCACTCACCCTTTGGATTCTGGGAAGGCCCTAGCTGTCCTGGCTGTCAGTGTAGAATCACCAGCAAAACCTATACCAGCCCTGTGGGACCTAAGGACGGACCCCACCACACCATTCAGCTTTGGAAGCATGACTGATGGGTCTGAGTCACAGGGATGCCTGCCCTTGTCCTGGGGAGAGGGCTTACCTGCTCCAAGCATGTGCCAGCTAGAGTGCAGCCTTCACAATGAACTGTTCACCTTGTGGGGATTAGATAAGCTTCTCTCCAAGTCCTGCAGCTCTGGGCCTGGGACTGTTGGAGCTATAGTTCACAGAGTAACCCGAGTTCACCCCCAGGGACCTGGGAAGTTCCATATCTGTAGTCCACTGCTACAGAGTCATGTCTGCCTGTGTACATCCTCAGCATAGACTGCCCTCAACCCATGAGCCCTGGGCAAGGTCTCCACTGTACCCTGCTACTCGGGAACTGTGTCTCCTGTTTTGATAATTCCCAGGAATGCCTCTGCTTACCCTGTGGGACTCGAGGAGCCCTGATCTGCATTGGACTGCTGCAGGCCCACAGTTGCCAGTGCACAATCCCCAGGATATCCTGCGATTTCTCCCGTGGGACTTAGGCAAGTCACCTCTCCTGTCCTGAAACTCTGGTACTGTGACTGCTAGCACTATATTCTCTTGAGTCCCCTGAATGCGTCCAGTGGGATCTGAGCAAGACACTACCTGTACTGTGCTGCTCCAGGACCAAGACTATCAGGGATCAATACACAGCTTGACTGGTATTCACCCTATTAGTCCTGGGCAAAGTCCCCCACCTCATCCTCTACTACTGTGACCGAGGCCTACAATAACAATGCCCACCCATCAGGACCTAGTGAAGGTCCCTTCAACATCCCACAGTTCAGGAGCCACGGCCATTGGTGTCACAAGTTACAGCATCCCTTAGGCTCACTTGGTAACATGAGAGAACAATCCTATCTGTGAAAATTGCCATAAAAACCAGAGTGATTGATACACACTTTCGAAAGCCGTTGGTTCTTGGAGTTACAGTGATGTGCATATTACAGTTATTTCAGCTTGTGTGCATTCAGAAGGAAATACAAAGTTAATAAACACATCACTCTTTGAAAACAAATAATTTATGCTCCTTGAAATAAAAAACACTAATAAGTAAGATATTACTATTGTAAAGTAAGTCTTATTAAAATTTTTGAAAAAGGAAAAAAATGTGTGTTTTGAAAAAATACTTTGCCATTCCAAGAGAGAAAGAGGTATTTCTGTAATAATCTGGTTGATTTTTTTTTTATTTGCCAATAGTTTGCTTACTCTCTGCCTCTTCCTGAAGGCAAGACATTTTTCTGTTACTCATTTTTTTGTTATGCAAAACTGTTTTGTTTAAAGACTGTGTGAGGAATAAGTGCATTTCAAAATTGCCATTGCAGTGGATGATCCTTGTACAGAGAAACACAAATAATATTTAGGAACCCAAAATATAAATTGGAACACATTTCTGCTTGTGGTTAGTTGTTTGCTTCCATATAAACTTATGTCCAACGATGAATACATTAAAATGATGCAGCAAAATTTGCATTAAGAGTGAAGCTAGTGGATATCAACAATGGGGAAAATATATAACTGATCATTAATATCCTAATGAATAATTATTTTCCCCTAAAGATTTATTTGTTTATTTGAAAAGCAGGGTTACAGAGACAGAGAGAGGGAGATAAAGAGAAAAAACTCTCCCATCCACTGGTTCATTAATTCAATAAATATGTATCACCAGTATTTGAAAATTTTGTACAAATGAATATCTACAAATTGAAACTCATTAGCATCTCCTAGAGAGGCCCAACAAATGGGCAATACTTCAGTTCTTAGCCTTAACTGCAAATCACATCATCTGGGACCATTTTAAAATTATCCATACCTAGGTCCCATCAAAGAGAGGCCGTTCTAGTTACATTTGAATTTCTGGGGGAGGCATGTTTTTAAGCTCACTGTGGGAAGTCGATTGCTGGGTGAGTTCCTGTCATTTGTTTATCAGGCAGTGTTTCTTCCTTTATGATCTTCTGAGCTGAGCTAATGTTTTCTGAACCAAAAACAAGCCAAGTTCAGTGTGTGTGGCTTTCTTCACTCAAGATCAGGATCCCTAAGAGATTTTGCCTTTCTTATTTTTTTTTCCCCTTTGCTTTAAGATGTGATATACTTTTTAGTCCATACTCCATATCAAGATGTTTGTCCAGTCTCTATTTGAAACAATTTCCTCTGATAGTGAAAGCTTGTAACCACTGGAGAACTGGACAGCGTTACTAGTGACTATAGGCTCTTTCCATAGATAACAACAAAGAATGCTTAGTCAAACTGTGCAAGTCATTTGTTTAGCTATAACATTTCACCTTAGGTTTCCATAACTTAAAACATCTTGTTAATTAAATATTTACTTTCCTTAAAGATCATTCTGCCAAATTAAGGTCCTAACATTTTATAGAGTGATAAAATACAATACGAGTATTTAGGATCAGGAAAAGTAGCTTTTTGAGCTCGAAGATATTTATTCCTCATGTTATAGTTAAATTCCCTCTCAGCTTCAGCTTGTCATCATTTGTTTATTAAAGTATGCACATATCTCCGAAGTGATGAAACTTGCAATAACTGCGATTTTCAGCCGAAATGTTGCATGAAAACAGAAAGAGACTTTTCCCCCTGTGGTGTGAGTGGTGATGTCAGACATGATAGGAAATGAGTGGAGTGTGTTAGAGAAAAGACAAGACAAAAGCTGCCAGCAAAGCCATGTCAGCTCTCGGTATTAATCTTGTCCTAAATGGTATTGAGCACGTGCCAGTGTGCTTGGAACAAAGCTACTTATGTGGAGGCCAGGAAGAGGAAGAGCAGGTGGCCGGCAGAGGCGTCTAGGCACTCACAAAGCTTTCCCTGTTTAGTGGCCCAGCCTTGAAAAGCTGCCCTGCTTTGGGAACTGAGTGAATGAGTCCCAATGTGATTGACATGTTGAGAGTATCAGAGGGTTCTTCTGAGTCATCATTAACATGCACATGGAACCAGGAAATTTAAATGAATTGCTGTAATCCATCCACCTTTATACAACAGCTCCAAATGTTGGTCTGTTAAAGTCAATTTTGTTTTTTCCAATTGACTATTTTTTCATTGGATGGTTGAGGATTCACATTTGGTAGAGCAAATTAATGGGGCTTTAACAATTCACTGGGCATAGTTGCTCTTTAGGGAAAAAATAATTTAAAAAGCAACAATTAAGCTGTAGTCATGTTCAATCATGGCATCCCCTTTTTTAGTTGATGCCTATTAAATATCAATTTAGTAATCCAATTGAGTACAGGTTAGTCATACATCCACTGACCATATTTTTATGACATCAAGCATTTTTTCCCGTGTGTCTTTACCAAATTTGCAATTCATCTCTACAGTTTGATTATTATACCCAACATGCTTAGTTTCTTTTAACTAGAGAAACCCCAGGATGAACCATTTAGATGGGCCTTGGTGTTATGGTAAGAGCATCAGTAAGTTATCCAGAAGCCAGAAATCTGTAAGTGAGCAGCTTAAGAATGGTACATACCCTTTGTGTACCCAGAGGTGTTAGAGGATGCCTTTTCTTTGTATAGCATGACCCATTCATAGCTTTCAAATGCTCAATTATTATTACTGAACATAGCTTTTATATCTATTATTATTTCTTGCTCTATAAGCCCTTACCTTACAAACAGAAAGGGCATGCAAATGGCATGGAAGTAGGAAAGGAATGTAAAAAGAAGAAAAAGTGTTTAATAAAGATTTTGCATGTACTTAGGTCTTCATTATTAGTATTAAAGCCATTTGTTGATGATCTAGTTTCAGAACATAAAATGTAGTCGAATACTATGAAAGGGAATCATGCTCTATCACCGTGAGGGTTCCAGGAACTATAACAACAACAGATATTACCTTTAAAGTATGAAAGAAAAGATAATTATTTTTTAAAAAGATTTATATTATTTATTTGAAAGATAGAGTGACAGAGAATAAGAGACAGAAACTCCACCCAGTTCCCCCTTGGGGAGGCCCAAGCACAGGGGCCGTCTTCTGCTGCCTTCCCATGTGTATTTGCACGGAGATGCACTGGATGCAGAGCAGCTGGGATCCAAATGGGTGCCCATCTGGGATGCCAGCCTTGCAGGTGGCAGCTTAACCTGCCATACCATAATGCTGGCCCCAGGTAAATGTACTTTCAATAATACGTCTTGCAGGTCAGCCTCCAGATATTAGAACCTCGTCATATTTCTGTCGTAAACATGCTGTACCAGGTAACTTACCAACTCTGTCCCGTTAACTTCAACCTAACCCTGTGTAGTTAATATTATTCCACCCTTGCAAGAGACGGGATCACAGATGCAAAGCAACTTGCCAAGGGTGGCATCATGAGTGATACTGGACCTGGCATTGAACGTAATCCTGATGATGATGTAACCACTTTGTGTAGCGTGGACAAATGTGATTTTACAAATACCCTTTGAAGGTCATACAAGAAGGCGATCAGAAGACTGGGATTCACTTTTATTTTTACAGCAGAATAAACTTATCATTGAGTTCAATTTTCCTACAAAGCTTGTGAAATACCTTCATATATTATGGATGGCCTGCAGTGGAACTGTTTTTGACTTCAGGAGGGTAGTTTGAATCAACATGTTTTACAAGAAGATCTGTCACTTTTCTGGTTTTTACAAAAGCATTTGCAGGAAAGGAACTTGGCTTTGACAGTCCGTGTGCAGGGGACAGTGTTGTGGCACAACAGGTTAAGCTGCCACCTGCAATCCCGGTGTCCCATAAGAGCACCTGTTTTGAATCCTAGCTGCTCAACTTCTGATGCAGCTCTCTGTGAATACACCTTGGAAATCAGCAGGAGATGGCCCAAGTCCTTGGGCTCCTGCCACCTATGTGGCATGGATTGAATTCCAGGCTCCTGGCTTCCTCCTGGCTGTTGCAGGCATTTGGAGAGTGAACCAACAGATCGAAGATTCTCTCTTTCACTCTCTCTCCCTCTCTTTGTAACTCTGCCTTTCAAATAAATACGTCTTTTCAAAAGAGACGTCCTTGTGCCACTATACAGCTTGGTCACTACACAAAACAAAAACTAATGGCTATATGAATGAGGAAAGCCAATGTTCAGTTTGTCTGCATCCACTTGTCCATGAGTTCAAAGGGTATGATTTTCTAATTGTTCCTCTCCCTCAGAGATTATTGCTTTCATTTTTCTTTTAAAAAGAGTTACTTAGAGATTAGGGAGAGGGAGAGAAAGTGTGGAAGCGAGAGAGGGGGAGAGAGAGAGAGAAAGAGAAAGAGAGAATCTTCCATCTTCTGGTTGAATCCGCTAAATGGCCTCAATGGCAGGGACTGGGCCAGGCTGAAACTAAAGAGTCTGAGCCTTGAAATCCATCTAGATCTCCCTGTGGGAAGGGGGCAGGTGCATCAGGGGCCTAAGTACTTGGGCCATCTTCTGCTGCTTTCCTAGGCAGTAGGGAGCTGGATTGGAAATGCAGCAGCCAGGATGCGAACTTGCTCCCAGATGAGATGCCAGCATTGCAGGCAGTGGCTTAATCCATGGTGCCACCGTGTTGGCCCCAAGAGGTTAATGATTGGTACTTCTGTTGCATCCTTAAACATTTTCTTCTTTTTTTGTCCCCCTACCCCGATGGAGTATCCTTTTTCTTTTTTCTTTCTTTTTTTTTTTTTAACAAAGGCTGGTAGTGACTCTTTCCATGAAGCAGAGTTCTCTTGAAAGCAAAACTACATGTCAGTGTGATAACACAGGGCACAAAGTGAAAGTCAGCCAAAGTGTGTCAACCAGATCTTAATAATTAAACAGAATTGTTAAAATTTAAACATAGTATCGCCTATTAAATCAGCTCCTTTCTTGAAATAGAAACTAGTCTGTACTTTCCAAAAGTCCTGCTGGGAATCATCTAAACACATCTATGTGACAGAAAGCATCTTCCCTAGCAAACTGTCCTGGAGAAAATAACTGGAGAAAAACACTGCTAGGAAAGAGTGATTGAGTTAGCATTTTTTATAGCAGTGGCTTGAAATGACTCTTTGAGCAAACTGTGTGATTTGGATCGTTCAAGATATTTAGATATTTAAAAAAGAAAGGCCTTTAAAATAAGCTTTGTATGAAGTCAAAAATATTTAAGGAATAATTCTTCAGTGTTTATTATTTTTCTTCAAGCATTGTACATCTTCTAAACATTTTATACCAGAAATGTGTCAAAGATTTGATTCCCTTTATACTGCTTTAAGGTGGTTAATTATACTGCTTTAAGGTGTTGCTAGACAGGAAGACTAACAAGGACACAGGTCTCAGAGCCATTGTAGCTCCTTGCCTGAGAGCAGAGCTGGACTCCCTAGTCCTTGCCTTTTAGGCTCTGTCCCATCCCCTATATTATTCTCCCCACCCTCTGCATTATTTTCCAACTAACCAGCCTGCAGAGAGCCCACGGGATTTGAAAAGCCCAGAAAAAGGAAGATCAGTTACCCACTCCCCACTCCCCACCATGGTCCTTACCTGGCTTATGCTATATAAAGCCAGCCCATGCCTAAATTCTTGCTCTCTGCCACATGCTTACTCTGTGTGCATGCCAGGCAGCTCTGTGGACTTATTTTCCCTTGAATAAATTTTTTTTGGCTGTGAATTCATAAAAAGACTATATGTATGTATGTATATGTATATATGTTTAAAGATTTAATTTTTTTGTTTGAAAAGCAGAGTTACAGAGACAGAGAGAGGGAGAGACAGAGAGAGATCTTCCATTCACTGGTTCACTCCCTAAATGGCCACAACACCCAGAGCTGGGCCTATCCAAAGCCGGGAGCAAGGAGCCTCTTCTGGGTCTTGCCACGTGGGTACTGGCGACCAAGGACTTGGGCCATCTTTCCTGCTTTCCCAGGTGCATTAGCAGGGAGCTGGATCAGAAGTGGAGCAGCTGGGACTTGAACTGACACCCACATTAGTTGCTGCGTTGCAGGCAGCAGCTTGACCTGCTATGCCACAGCGCCAGACCCGAAGATGACATTTTTTAAAAGGGTTATTTCTTCAGAGGCAGAGTGGCACAGAGAGGGACAAACAGAGATCTTCCAACTTCTGATTTACTCCCCAAATGGCCACAACATCCAGGGCTGGGCAGGCTGAAACCAAGAGCCAATAATTCTATCCAGGCCCACATGGGTGGCAGGGTTCCAAGTACTTGAACCAGCTTCTGCTTTTCCAAGTACATTAGCAGGAAGGTGGATTGCAAACAGAGCATTCAGGACTCAAATGGATATGGGATGCCAGTATTGCAAGTGGTGACATAAACTGTGGGGCCACAACTGGATATTTATGTTTGTTGTTTCTGTGACATAAAAACCACACAAAACTATAACATTAGTGAAGTGTTTTAACTACTTGAGAGAAATTTACTGTTTTAAGGTATCCCTTCTATTATACCTGTAAACATTTTGTCTCTATTAGTAATGAAAATCTTCTCCTTAAGTGAAAACTAGAACATATTATACAGTAAGAGAAACACTTTGAGCATCATAAAATCAACATACAAAACTTCATAAATATAGAATTCTACTTTATTTAAACAAAGTGAAATCCAATGGTTTCAGTGGTCAGTGAAGAACATTAAATCTAATGAGCAAAAGCCCTTTGTGACTACTCAAGTCAAGACAAATTGACCATTAAGTATGTAGTGTTGCAAAGTACATTTGAGACTTCCTTATTAATATGCATTTTAAATTATATGGAAGGATAAGCACATTGTAGGAAACATTATATGAAATAAGTATTCAATAAAAGAAAAAATATAATCGGGCTATTTCTTCTGAAAACATTTTATAAATACAGTTTAGATAAGTATAACTTACAGAATCATGTTTGAATTTTTCAGAACTTTTAAAGTAAATGTTCAGAGTTGGCACAGAAATGTTGTTATAGAGAAAATTTTATATCTGTAAATATAATGAATTTAAGGTTAATATGACTGAATGTTTTGAATATGAAAACACACACAGCGTTTATATTTTATTTTATTTTACCTTTGTTTTTCAGAGATCTCCAGTCATTTGAATCTCACCCTAGCATCATTCATTATAAATTATTCAGACATAGATTCTAGCTCCCTAGACTCACTAGCTTCCAAATTGTGGCAAGTCAGAGCAAGAGAAAGACAGAGAGACAGAAAATCCCACTCCCAAATACTCACAAGAGGTGCTTCTGGGCCAGGCTGAAGTTAGTTACCAGGAGCTCCATCCTGGTCTCTGACTTGTATGGGACTCAATTACCTGAATCACCATCTACTACCTCTCAGGGTACACACCAACAGGAATCAGGAGTCGGGAAAACAGCTGTAACTCAAACCAGACACTCTTACAGGGCATGCAGGCATCCCAATCCATGTCTGAATCACTATGCCAAATACCTGATGCCATGTGGGATATTAAAAAAGATAGAAAGAAGAATCAGCAAACTGGTCAGACCTATCTAATATCTCTTATTAAATGGTAGCATTTGATAGGTTCAACCTCAAAGCCTTTGCTGACTGCTACATTGTACAATTTCATGTTTGTGAAGTGTGATTCTTTTTTTTTTTTTTTTTTTGACAGGCATAGTGGGCAGTGAGAGAGACAGAGAGAAAGGTCTTCCCTTTGCCGTTGGTTCACCCTCCAATGGCTGTCGCGGCCGGCGCGCTGCGGCCAGCGCACCGCGCTCATCCAATGGCAGGAGCCAGGTGCTAGGTGCTTTTTCCTGGTCTCCCATGGGGTGCAGGGCCCAAGCACTTGGGCCATCCTCCACTGCACTCCTGGGCCACAGCAGAGAGCTGGACTGGAGGAGGAGCAACCGGGACAGAATCCGGCGCCCTGACAGAGACTAGAACCTGGTGTGCCGGCGCCGCAGGCAGAGGATTAGCCTATTGAGTTGCGGCACCGGCCTGTGAAGTGTAATTCTAATAATAATTTCTTTCATAGAAATATTTACTAAAGTGTAGGCCAACTTGAATTCTCAATAGAGTATTTGCTTTAAAAACATCAAAGGGGCTTTGCTCAAGGATAATTTTTGGAGTAATGGCTCTAATTATAATGTTGCTAGCAGTAACAGTATATTGTCGTCAGACAATATAGTCTATATATGGTACACAAAAGTGACCTAAAATAATTAGGATGGAATTGCTTCTGAAAAAAAATTGAGGGGTTGGGAAGGGTAGCAGAAAAAGTTATATTAACTGTTGGCAAGGTGATAAAAATTACAAAAAAAAAAAAAGTTATAGTAAAAGATAATGCTCACATTGACTTGGTTAGGATAGCCATAGAGCAATATGAGAAGTTTTCTCCTGGAGTTCTCATTCCTCTACCAGGGATTGGTAACATCCAATTGCTGTATAAGGCCTGTGAAGTCATTTTGTGTGACCCTGGCAAGGCAGCCATGGCCAGAGTTGGGGGAAGAACTCAAAATGCAATAAATCTATAGCAGGGTAATTTTGAACTTGATAATTTTGCATGGTCTGTGAATAATGTTGCAAATATGCAAATGGCCCTTGGTAGAAAATGTTCCCCACCCCTGTAAAAGTCACAGCAAGTCGACATGAGATTCTTGAGCCAAACTATCTGAGTTTGTATCTGACTTCAACTGCCACTTAGTATGTTATGTAGAAAAATTACTGAGCCTTATTGTCCTTCAGTGTTATATTCTCATCTATAAGTTAGGGAGAATGATAATATTTCTTTATAGCTTTAATTTGAGGACTAGGTCATATATTAGATGTTAAACAGTCAGGATAATATCTGGCATACACAAAAGGTTCATAGAAAATAGTAAGCATTCAATATGCCTTTCTCTTTCTTTTATTACTTTTTTCTTTTTCTTCTTTTTTTGATTGATTTATTTATTTGAAGGGCAGAGTTACAGAGGTAGATGCAGAGAGAGAGAATTCTTTCATGCACTTCCATTCCTCAAATGGCCGCAACGGCCAGAGCTGTGCTGATCCAGAGTTAGGATCTTGGAGTTTCTTCAAGGTCTCTGATGCGAGTGCAGGGGCCCAAGGACTTGGGCCATCTTCCACTGCTTTCCAAGGCTATGGCAGAGAGCTGGATTGGAACTGGAGCAGCCAGGACTCGAACCAGGGCCCATATGGGATGCCAGCACTGCAGGCATCAGCTTTTTGCTCCATGACACAGCCTAGCCCAAGTATGCCCTTCTACTATTATTTTAAATGTTTATTATTTATTTAATTTGTTTGAAAGGCAGACACAAACACACACACACACACACACACACACACACACACAGATATCTGTTATCCATTGGGTCACCTTTCAAATGTGTGCTGGACAAAGCTTGAAGCTGGCACCCTGGTCCTGGTGTAAACCATGGGTGTTAGAGACCCAACAACTTGAGCCATCAACCTGCTGCCTCCTGGAGTATACATTAGCAGGAAGCTGGAATCAGGAGTCAAGCTGGGGCTTGAACCCAGCATCGTAACTATTACATCAACTACCTGCCTCTTGTATCACTTCTATTACTGTTACTTTAAAATTCTTAGCCGGCGCCGTGGCTCAACAGGCTAATCCTCCGCCTTGCGGCGCTGGCACACCGGGTTCTAGTCCCGGTCGGGGCACCGGATTCTGTCCCAGTTGCCCCTCTTCCAGGCCAGCCCTCTGCTGTGGCCCGGGAGTGCAGTGGAGGATGGCCCAGGTGCTTGGGCCCTGCACCCTATGGGGAGACCAGGAAAAGCACCTGGCTCCTGGCTCCTGCCATCGGAGGAGCGCGGTGCGCCGGCCGCAGCGCGCCGGCCGCGGCGGCCATTGGAGGGTGAACCAATGGCAAAGGAAGACCTTTCTCTCTGTCTCTCTCTCTCACTGTCCACTCTGCCTGTCAAAAATAAAAAAATAAATAAATAAATAAAATTCTTATGACAGCTAACCTGCCATACTTTTTCTTACTATCATTTCACTCCTAAACCTGATATAGCCAGCTTTTTATAATTGACTCCCATTTTAAACATTGTTCATAGGTTTACTAACAAATTTCCAGTTGAAAAATTCAGTAAAACTTTTTTTCGGTATATTTTTGACTTCTCAGTTGCATTTGTCATGTTGTTTTCTTTGACACTTTCTTTTACTTTGAAAATCTAATAATAGATGAGATGCAGTTTAAGAAAGCCATAGAGGGGCGCATATATGGCCTAGTGGCTATGATGCCAGCTAGAATGCTAGTGCCCCTCCTGGGAATACCTGGGTTTGATCTCCAGCCCTGGTTTCTGATCCACTTTTCCTGTTGTTGTAGTTGGGTTCCTGACACTCATGTGGAAGATCTGGATTGGGTTCCTGGCACCCAGCTTTGAACCAGCTCAGACCCAACCATTGCAGGCATTTGAGAAGTAAACCAACAGATGGAAATTCTCTCTCTTGTCTTGCTGCCTCTCAAATAAATAAAGAAATATTAAAGAAAAAGGGATTGTTATATAACTGAATGAATCATAGGCATGCTAAGTCCTTTGCCATGTCTCTGGTACATAAACATAATATATACCAGTGGACTCATTGTTGTATTATTCTTATGGGTATTATTATGAAACCCATTTTAAATTTTTTAAGATTTTCTTTACTTATTTGAAAGGCAGAAAAACACAGAGAAAGACACGGAAACAGAGAGTGAGAGAGAGAGCAATCTTCCATCCACTGATTCACTCCCCAAATGCTCCCAATTGCTGTGGTTGGACCATGCTGAAGTTGGAAGTCAGGAACTCAGTGTCAGTCTCCCTTGTAGGTTGTGGGGACTCAAGTACTTGAGCCATCAGCCACAGCCTTCCAGGGTGCACATTAATAAGAAGCTGGAATCAAGGGAGTAGCGCCAGGACTTCAAACCAGGCACCCTGATATAGGACATAGGGTTCCCAAATGGCATCTTAACAAATGTGTCAAATTCCATCCCCTATTATGCCAATAATAAGGGAAGATTTCATTGTTCTTATTTTCTGTTTAAAGGTCATACTGATGTCACATACATTACAATACTTACCATAGTGCTTGCCAGATAGTAATGCCAAAATGAAAAATGAGCTGCATTAAATTTAACTAAGTTTAGTTGAGGAAAGAAAAATGTTCTAGAATCAGGCAGTCTTCCAGGCCAAAGGTGGTTCAGAATGTCCCACCTTACCACGTGCACAGATTATACTTACAGCCAGAGAAAAGGCTGTGACAGACAGAAACAGGTTGAATAACTGTTGATATTTTCCTTATATGCTCCTGGTGTGAACAGGCATTTGCCTTATATGCATCTGATTCGATCAGTTAACAGCTTACAGTTGGATGAAACTTCTGCAGACCTTAGCTGAAGCTCACTTTTTGGTTGTAAGGGTGTACTCTTAGGTTATGTTACAACTTGTTTTCCCATTGAGCTAGGCTGCAGTTCACTATGCATAATTACAGAGGTGACTTTGGGCCATACTTTTTGCACTCTAGTATGGAGGCCAGTTTAGGTCAAATTAATTTCAGTTTAACACTAGGCACTCATTGGACATCTATGGTTCAAGAAACAACAAAAACCAGCCCCCAGATTTTTGAGAGAAATGTATTCTTAGAAACTAAAATTGGAAACAATGAAGAGGTCCTTCAAGAGTTGAATAATTTGTGGTCCACCCAAACAATGAACTACCATTCAGTACTAAGTATAATGAAACCTCAGGCCATGAAAATCAATGGTGGACATGTAATGCAGCCTACTAAATGCAAGAAACCAATTGTAAAATTATATATCTTATATGACTCCAACTATATGGCATTCTGGAAAAGGAGAAACTACAGTGGGAATAACATATCAGAGGTTTCTAGAGGGTCAGGGGACAAAAGGACAAAAGGTAAGAGGAATTTGAGGGCATTAAATCCAGTCTGTATGATGCTGTAATGATGGTTGCATTATTATGATTATTTTGGCTTGTTGAAACCCATGGACCACATAACAGTGAGAGTGAATCCTAATGCCAACCATGGGCTTTGAGTGCATTCATGTGCCAGTGCATATCTTTCACTTGCTCTGGACATCAGTTGTGGGGTACAGTGCTGCACATCACCATCCTTTCATATTCCTGAATTCTGAACTCTTGGATATAATCAAAGATTAAAAATATCTGGAAACAAATGTATCTGTATTGGACATATACAGACTTTCAATCTTTTCATTATTCCACAATAAATATAGAATAATAGTTATTTATACAACATTTTCATGGTGTTAGGATTTATAAGTAATACAGAGATGATCTAAGTGTACTAGAGAATATGCACAGGTTATATGCAAGTAATTTGCCATTTTATTTTAAAGTAATTCAAAAAAGTTCAGGGGAAATGTGTATTACAAAAATTGTATTTCATATTTTTTGAATTTTTCTTTTAATCCATTTTTCATTAACATTTTGAGGTTTTTACCCTCATAAGGAAGTTGCACATCCATACATTTTGGTATCCCTTGCCTAGGCTAGGGAGGCAGGGAGAGTGGTTTCTGGGATCAATCCTTCATGGATACCACAGAACACCTGTGTATAGGAACTTGGTGTTTTGTGTTCCATTTTGTTGTGAACCTAAAATTTCTCTAAAAAAAACTCACTAACATAAATAAATAAATAACAAACTTTTAAGAGAGGAAGAATTGATCAGTTAGAATATATTAGAGAAAGCACCATCGGAACCAGAGTGCTAAGGAAACAGAAGTGCTAAGGAAACAGAAGTTTAAAAAAATAACTTAATAGGGAATAGCCTGTGTGAATGTGTGGAGTACTAAAAAAATGTTTTGAGTTTAGAAGAGAAATAGCATAAGCAGATAAATGTTGCTAAAATTACCTTCATTTTTAAAAATGCGTACTTCTAACAATCTAATCTCGTATCTGTCAGCATTTTTTGATTATTTTTATTTGAATATAGTCATCAATCATAAATGTAAAGTAAAAGCATTTTGACAGAGTGACCTACTGACTGATAAACCTGAATACTTCCGGCCTCACTTGAGGAGAGAGTCCTTTGGATCTGTTCGGGGGAAAATAAGGTCTTTTTTACTCAAATAGCTTCCTTTGTGTATCCCAAGACTATAGTTAAATAGTGTATAATCCACTGAAAGAGACACTGTAGTTCACCAGAAAGGCATCCTGTGGTCTCAGAAGGAGATTCTGATTCAGTTCCTACAGGACACAAAGTGTTTTCACCAGCTTTACAAGAAAGCACTGTTCCAGTAGCAACACTAAGATTTCTTTCAGCCCACAGAGGCTAACACTGTACAGCAGAAGAGAAGTTTACCAATCTCCTCTCACAATAGAGGCCAGGCCACGGCCAGAGAGCATTTTGGATGCCTGTATGTAAGTGGAACTAATGGATAGTGAGATACTTTTCAGAGTAGGGTAACTAAAGTACAACATAATGAATCATTTTTTCTGCAGACTATTTTTCTTGGCTATTCAGCTTTATGAATGTAGCCATTGATGCTATCCTTGAGTTATAGAAGCATTTTAAAACATGAAATAGTATGGAAAATTTGTAAGTCATAGTTTGTGTGTGTGGGTGTGTTTTTACTGGTAAAAATCAAATGCTGACTAGGTTTTCATTCACTGTTTATTTATTGCTTCCTTCTTTCATAAAATGAATTTTGAAAGACTCCTATGTGCAAGGCACTAGTGAGACAGAACTGGAGGACACCATATATGGAATCTTCTCTCAAATGCTTGTAACTTGAAATGAGGTTGAATACGGTGATTTTGTTGGTTTCCCATATAAATGTGCATATGTAATCACTGCATATCCTACATAATATACATTTGCCTACTATATATTAATTATATATTATAAAGAATATAAAATTTGCTTTGAAATTGCCAGACATGTCATTTCTTGTGCAAATGTAAGGGAGAAAGAAATGTTTAGAGATCAGATGTTTTTCAGACAGAATCACTGGAAACTACTAAAATATAAGTAATAGACTACTTTCTGTAAAGAGATACATTTTTGATGATAAATCACATGTACACGTAATGGAGTCTCGTTTTTCATTATTCTTTATCTTGCAAAGAGGTATTGCTTACGTACTGATGGACAGGTACAACCCACACTTTAGAATACAAGTGTCTGAATATCTAGCCTTTAGGTAGCGACTCCATTTCTGGTATGCCCTGTTATGCAATGTTTTATAGCATCATGGTAAGAGCTTATAATTTACAATATCTTTTCTGTCATTAAGGAGTTTTTTTCTTGGTATTAAGAAAAATAAATAAGGAATAGAAAATTGAGAAATGGAATGCTGAGTGTAGAAATAGAATTTTCTCACTGTGAACAATGATAATCTTTTTCTTCACTATTTTAGAACCCATATAAAGCAGTGATTTCTATGAAAACTATCACTTAAACTTTTGTTAAATTACAAAAACAGTTTAAGTAAACAGTGCATCTTATTAGAGATATTGATGAGGTCTTCTTTGTTTTCTTTGTTCTAGGCATACATAATCATATTTTACATCATTTCTAAAGGATAAAATTATACATGACTATATGCCAAATTTAGTAACTAATATTTTTAGACTTTAATTAAAAAGTTTTATTTCTTTTCAAGTAAATCTTGGTATAAATAATAATCAGTAAGTTGAAGACCATCTGAAAATTATATCTATTTTGGGTATGCAAACATCATTTAATTTTAAAATACTATAATATTTTATGCCATCCTTCTCAGAGAAACTATTAAAAAGCAATTTTCCATCTGCATATGGTGACAGGTCATCCAGATGGTACTGATGTTTACTCTAAAGCTGTCTTTGAACATCTGTTGTATTGAGCATTAAAAATGTTTTTCTTTGATCAAAAATTATTTTTTGCCTTTGTTGTAGCCTGGAGAATTTCATGAAATCCATACTTACAGCAGTAAAGCTATTTGGCTTTTCTGATGAGAGGCAAAAAGAACAATTTTGAATGTAAGAAAATTTTAAAATGGACTCTAACGATATATATGAATTTTGTAGAATTGTGAAAATATAAACCCAAAATCAAGTTTTTGTCTAGATTTTTTTTATTTGACAGATAGAGTTAGATAGTGGGAGAGAGAGACAGAGAGAAAGGTCTTCCTTCCGTTGGTTCACTCCCCAAATGGCCTCTACAGCAGGTGCTACACTGATCCAAAGCCAGGAGCCAGGTGCTTCCTCCCGGTCTCCCATGTGGGTGCAGGGCCCAAGCCCTTGGGCCATCCTCCACTGCCCTCCCGGGCCACAGCAGAGAGCTGGACTGGAAGAGGAGCAAGTGGGACTAGAACCCAGTGCCCATACGGGATGCCAGCACTGCAGGCGGAGGATTAACCAGGTGAGCCATGGCACCGGCCCCTAGATTTTTTAAAAAATATATATTTATTTTTTAAAATGCAGAATGACAGAGAGACAAAGACAGAGAGACATCTTCTATCTACTGGTTAACATCCCACATGGCTTCTATGATCCAAGATAGGCCAGGTTGAAGCCAGGAGCCTGAAACTCCATCTGGGTTTCCCATATGGGTGGCAAGAGCCCAACAACTTGAGCCATGAGTTTTCTCAGGTGCATTAACAGGAAGCTGGATGACAAGCAGAGAAACTGGGAATTAAACTGGTGTTCCAATATGGAGTAATGGCATTGCAAAGAGCAGCTTAACTTGCTGCAATAGTAGGCTGACTTTCGTCTAATTTTTTTTTAAGATTTATTTATTTATTTGAAAGGCAGAGTTATAGAGGTTGAAGCAGAGAGAGAGAGAGAGAGAGAGAGAGAGAGAGCGAGAGAGGTCTTCATCCAATGGTTCACTTTCCAAATGGTTGCAATGGCCAGAGCTGAGCTTACCCAAAGCTAGGAGCCAGGAGCTTTTTCCAGGTCTCCCACACAGGTGCAGAGGCCCAAAGACTTGGGCCATCTTCTACTGCTTTCCCAGGCTATAGCAGAGAGCTGGATCAGAAGTGGAGCTGCCAGGACTTGAACTGGCACCCATATGGTATGCTGGTACTACAGGTGGTGGCTTTACCTGCTATACCACGGCGCTGCCCTTTCTAAATTTTTAAATATCTGGATTTCATGTATTCAGTTGTATACTGAAAAAGAATGAAAAAATTCACCTCCACCACCAACATAACAAGAAAAGAGATCTGATTTGTTGTATTTGCAAATGACTGTGGTGTAAATATTTCTACCATGATGGATATGAAGTTGCCAGTGACTCATCAGCTTCTCACACAGTATCTGATTCTGAACTGTAAATTTCTATAAGCAAGTATCAGGCAACTCCAGGACATGATTATTTTACTTCTCATAGAAATTTTATGTATATTATTGTTGTACTTGATGCGTATAGGTGCCTTCTGGTTCGAGACCTGGTTGCTCCACTTCCTGTCTCTGCTATGGCCTGGGAAAGCAGTGGAGGATGGCCCAAGTCTTTGGGCCCCTGCACCCACATGGGAGACCGGGAAGAAGCTTCTGGCTCCTGCTCCTGGCTTTGCATCAGCACAGCTCCAGCCATTGTGGCCATCTGGGGAGTGAACCATCGGGTGGAAGACCTCCCTCTCTCTCTCTCTGCCTCTCCTCTCTATCTGTAATTCTGACTTTCAAATAAATAAATAAATCTTTTAAAAAAAGATATGTATAGTTGCCTTGATACTAATTTGTTCTACTTTATATGTATAGGTGCCTAAGTTTGCTTTACATCTGGAGACACCGTTTTTGATTGCTGGAAAATCTGTATTAGGGAGCATATGCATTTGGGTAGTATAGATTGTCAGTTGTTCCTACTTTACATAAAAACTTATTTTTTCTAATAAATCCTTATTCTTATGATGCATGGATGATGAGGTATAAGGTTAGCTTGGAGTAAGACTGAATTTGAAGAAACTTAAAAAAAGCTTCAAACTAAAGAGAACACTTGTCTTATATAATTTGTGTTTTGAACTAATAGTGAAATGTGACATCACTAGCCCCATGAAGTAGCCATGATAATATCAGTAAAATATCTCATTATTAACAATTTAAACCATTTATATTTAAAGTTTTTTATTAATAGTTTTACACATTATACATTAGAGTTTCTTTTTTTATTTTTTTGGCTGTTTCATCTTATTGTGTGCTAGAATTACTGGGGATAATTTTGGATATGGCCTCAATATTTTGCTATCTACTCTGTGGCCAAAATCCACTCCTCTAGAGAAATTTTAGTTTTTGAAAATAAAAATAACCAAAGTCTACTCCAATAATATTTTCTTGCTAAATCTGAACTTCTGCATAGTCAATAATAATGTGATAACAAAGCTTAATAATGTATCTAAAAACACAACACTGGCATTAAAAAACATGCTTTTTACATTGATATTACATATAAGAATATTCACTTTCAATTATTTGTTATTCAATATTAATATGAAGTTAAATGTTCTTTTTCTCTGTATGTTAAAATTCAATTATATGAAATAAAAATTATAGTAGTTATTGCAAGTTTATAAAAAAATTTAACCATATATAGAAATAGTAGTGAAGAAACATCAAAACAAAAAGAAGAAATATTGACAGTTAATAAAATTATCATGGAAGAGTGTATTAGCTCAATGATTTTATAAGAAAAACTTTTAAAATGTATCCATTCATTTATTTGAAAGACAGAAGAGAATATGGGGGTGGGGGGAGAGAATGAACTTTCATTTGCCCAGGATTGGGCTGAGCTAATACTGGGGGCTGGGAACACAATCCAGATCTCCATATGAGTGACAGTGACCCACTTACATAAGCCCTCACCTCTACCTCCCACAATTAGTATTAACAGAAAACTAACTCAGGAACTAGAACAGGGTATTGAGCCAACGTACTCTGATTTGGGATGCAGTCATTTTAAACACTAGGCCAAATGCTTATCCGTGGATGAACGTTTCTGAATCAACATTTGTTTATAAATAGTAAATAATTAAGTCAGAAAATAGTGAAAATGTTCAAATATAATTTTAATGTTAATGGAATTATTTATATAATTATAATCCAAATCCCATTTAAACATTAAGCAATAGCTAGCATTTATAATATTAAACCCATAAAATTTTGCACATTTTTAAATTTTAATTATTTAATTCAATTTAAGTCATGAGTCTTTTTACAAAAATATTTGATAATTCTTCACATGTTGTAAAGATGAATTAAAAGCCATCAAAAATGTGCCTGAATAAAAAAACTCCCCAAACTCTTATAATGAATCATCTTAATTCAAACAGAACAATATGCATAAAAGCATAAAGAAAATGAGAAAGTATTGAAAGAAAAGAGGAACCCCTAAGACACATTTGTTCTTATGAAAGAAACATTTAAAAGTAGACTTTAGGGTTGAGAATTCAGCCTAGTGGCTATAATAGCTGATAAGACAGGCACTTGTATCCTACAATTAAGTGCCTGGATTCAGTTCCTGGCTCTGGCTTTTAGTTCCAGCAGCCTGCCAGACCCTGAGAGAGAGTAAAGGAGGACTCAAGTGGTTGGGTCTCTGCATCCATATATCTGTGTGTATATGTGTGTGTGTGTGTTTCATAAAGTTTTTTTTTAGAAATCTTTTATTTAATGAGTACAAATTTCATAAGTACAACTTTAGGAATATAGTTATTCTTCCCACCATATCCTCTCTCCCACCCACATTCCCACCACACCTCCTCCTCCCTCTCTCATTCCCAGTACTATTCTCCATTAAGATTCATTTTCAATTAACTTTGTACACAGAAGACCAATTACATACTAAGTAAAGATTTCAACAATTTGCACACGCACAAAAAACTGAGAACAAGTTTTACAGTTAATTCTCATAATACAATTCATTTAGGACAGAGGTCCTGCAGGGGAAGTAAGTGCACAGTGACTCCTATTGTTAACAGTTAACACTCTGTGATGTCAGTGATTACCTGAGGCTCTGGAAATGAGCTGCCAAGGCTATGGAAGCCTTTTGAATCCACAATCTCTGTCAGTATTTAGACAAGGCCATAAGCTAAGTGGAAGTTTTCTCCTCCCTTCAGAGAAAAGTATATCCTTCTTTGATGGTCTGTACTTTCCCCTGGGGTCTCACTCACAGAGATCCTTCATGTGGGATTTTTTTTCTACAGTGTCTTGGCTTTCCATTCCTGAAATGCTCTTATGGGCTTTTCAGCCAGGTCAGAATGCCTTACGGGCTGATTCTGAAGTCAAAGTGCTGTTTAAAGTGATTGTCATTTATCTATGAGTCTGCTGTGTGGATTGCTTCCCATGCTGGAACATTCTCTCCTTTTTAATCCTAAATAGGATTAAAATTATATTATATTGTTATTATCAGACATTTGATCTTATTTATATGATCACTTTAACACTTAATCCTATCTACATGATCACTTTGACACTTAATATAATCACTTTAATAATTAATATGTCATTTTTACCACCCAGCTTAATGGGATTTGGGGTCCCATGGCAAATTTTTAAACTGTACCCTTAGAAGTAAGTCCATAGGAATGCATGCAGAACTATACAACTTTACAAACTTGCTCCTCCCTCTCTTATTCCTGCTCTTATTCTTTACTCAGATCTGTTTTCACTTTATACACGTATGATTAACTCTATGTTAAGTAAAGAGTTCAACAAATAGTATGAAGAAGAGAAAAAAAGTTCCTCAACAGTCAAGACACAAGGTCTGTTCAAGTCATTGCTTCTCAAAATATCAATTTCACTTGTGCAGATTTAAAAAAGGGTTTTAAAGAGAGCTTTAAGAGGAAAATTTCTTAGATATTTGACCCTATAAATGTGAGGAATCCAAACAAAATCTTGTTGAAATAATTGCTGTTGATTGACAGCTCTTTTCAGTAGTTAAATTGGAGGATTATTGAGATTTGCTAAGGTGATTTTGTCCATTTATCCCAGTCGTGTAGCTCTCTGACAGCAAGTGGGCTATATTTTATATTTTGATTGTTTAAAAGATAATAAAAAGCATATTATTTTTAAGTGCTGTAGTTATAACAAGGTGTATACCGCACTGCAGAGAGCTCAGTCTCATTTCTCAATGACAGGGAAGCTTGCTGTCTTTGGGAAAATATTCTGGGACTCTAAGGGACAACTTGCTGTTGCAAAAGGAGCCTGGTTGACAAAACCCTGAAACAGGAGTCCTACTTTAGGGCTGGAGGTAAAAGGAGGATTATAAAATCACTGGGAGTGGGGATGGATCTTATTTATAACGTTCTGCATTCGTTAGCCAGTCTCTTCTTGGCTCACTTCCTGAGTAACTCAAACATTAGGGATTTCAACACTTCCCTGAGGAGATCATTTCATTTGCCAGTACATACATTTTTTCCTAATATTCAAGATTCAATCCTCTTTCAAAAAATTTTATGCAAGCAATGCTAAGTACCATTCAGGATTTAATGAGCCTGGTTTTCTTCCCTGTGGCGTGGAAAAGATCGCCTGAATAAACACTCCTCCAGCAGCCAAGATTTGTGCAGGGGAGTGAGTGAGGAGAGAAAGAGACACAGCTTCTTCCCTGTGTTCAAGCACCAGGGGACTCCACATGGCCCCAGGAAATAACTCTGCTTTATCCCTGCAGGAGCAGTGGGAGTTGGGGAGAAGGGGAAGAGAAAAAAAAAAAAAAAAAAAACCTGAGAGGGGAAAGAAGGAGCAGGCACTATTCTCAACAAACAGCAATGTGTTGTCCAAACAATAGGAATCTAGACAAAAACAGCTGATGAACACATTCTACATACAGTATTCTAAATAAATTGGGAAAAATGTAATGCCAAAGAAATACGGGCTCAAGAATCAGATAATAATTACTCTAAATCCAACATTTCTGCTTAGTCTCTTAACAATCTTTGATCAATCCCCTGATTACTGAGCCTTCATTTTCATATTTGGAAAAAATTCAAGTAATCCTCGAGGAAGGTGAATTTGAAGTGGAAACAGAAAAGTGCCGCCCAGTGCTTGCCTCCTGCCCTACAGTCTTTTTCTGTCACTATTTTTGTTAGTGAACTTTAAAAAAAAAGGCCATTTTAGATTCTCTTATCTTGCAGTTTATTTATTTACTTTTGATTCAGTTCAATATTTATGTGATGAGCCTGGCCCTAAGGAGGGGTTGTCAGTACAAAAATAAATAGCTCTTTGAGGCTAGAACACAGGCAGACAAACACAAATTGTAATAAATATAATACATTTCAAAGTAGAGTATATAGAATAGTGAGATGGCTGAAAAACACAGAAAAACTCCAACCAAAGTAATCTTGCTGTGGTCGATATGAAACTTATTCCACAAATGTAAAGAAATATCACAGAGTAAGTTAAATGCTTTTTGAGCCTTTCTCACCCTGAACTGAAGGAAAATCTTTGTTAGCTATGTTAGGTGGCCAGTCTTTTCCATTATGGTTACAGAAGACTTCAATAGGTTCCTTTGCTACCTGTAAAAGAAGAGACAGGTATTATCCATCATTGTTCAAACTCACAAGATACTTTAATTGGCAGTTTGAAGTTTTGTGTTAGGCTAAATATGGTCCTCCATGAGTGGGCACATTTTAATCTCCAAACCTGTGAATGTTACCTATATGGCAAAGGAGACATGCAGATGTGGTTAATTTACAGATGTTGAGATAGGTAGAAGAACTTGTATCATCTAAGTGGGCTCTAAATGTAATCACAAATTTGCTTATGGGAGAGTGACAAGGAGGTAAAAGGTAGATGTTGGAGTTGACATGATGGAAGAAACAATTTAGATTCCAGGAAGGTCAGCAGTCAAGGCATTCAGGCTGTCTCCAGATGCCAAAAAAGGCAAGGAAATAGTTTTTCCTAGAGACTCCAGAAAGAAGTAGCTCAGCTAAAATCTTAACTTTAACCCATTGAAACTGACTTCAGACTTCCAGCAAGCCTGAGTGTAAGAGAATCAATATCTGTAACAATAAGTCCACAAGACTATACTAATTTTTACATCAGCCATAGGAAACTAATATATATTTCAGCGAAGTTTGGGTCCCAGGATGTTTTGCCAAGGTTCAGGGCGCTGTGTACCCTGCTCCTGAGAAAGGAGGAGACCTCAGCTGTTGGAAGACCAATCACACTGCTTTCTCAGTTGGGACAATTTCTGTCTCCCATGATTGCCATCAGTAGCGGCCAACCGTTTGCAGAATGATTTTCTACTAGGCACTTAAGGAAGATGTTTTAGACTGGTGAATTTGGGGCTACAATTACATATAAGCTTGCTTTTTAGTGCCATGTACTGTATTTTAATTTTTATTAAAAATTCAGGGGATCTTTCACAGAAATGCATATTTTGTATCATTTTTTTAAATCTGAAACTATGGGCATTCCCATATTACAACCATTCTTTTGAATCATCTCTTTAGCAAGCTGCTTGCCAGTTTGAAGTCTATACTGATACTCCTTTTCTTATTCCCTGTTCAGATGTACAGATCTGAGTTTTTGATCCACATTGGATGCCATTAAAATCCATGAAAGAGAGCGAGCATCGTCTGTCAACTACTGCTTAAGTCCTCATAACCGAATCCTCCCTAAGGAAAGCAAAAATGGTCCAGAGAGTTTGGAACTTAATAGGAGTAAAAATGCTATTAAAAAAATCAACTAAAAAATGATTTTTCTCCAGAACATCTTTAAAGAAGCAGTATAGTAATGTCTAACCTGGTCTTACAGGATGAAGAGATAAGTTAGTGACAGGATCACTTTTGGGCCCCTCCGCATACCCAGACCTTCAGGTTTCTTACTAGAGAAACCATTAGAGCTAAACAACCAAGTAAAGCCAGACTGGAGGTCCTTGAGGGGGTCTGGGGAGGCTGGTGGCTGTGTTCTGGGGGCACTGAATCAATAACTCCAAGGAAGAGGACTAGTGGTAAGAGGATCAGCTGGGAGACAGGCATGGAGTAAGATTCTGAGTTGCGCTTTTTTTTTTTTTTCCTGCTGTGTGATCTGAATCATTGGTGACTATTGCCTGTCTTCTCAGCTGTGTGAGACTGAATCTGTTATAGGATATGGGGTAGGGATGCATTTAGCTTGGATTGAGTGTGGGATATAGATTTGGCTTGTAGTCATGTCACTGTCCAGTTATTTTTAAGAATTCTTTCTGGGTTGCCTGAGATATGCTGTGGCACACTATCCATTGCTATTAATGTGTTTTATCCCAGAACACTGGCCTGGGGGAAAGGTAGAAATACTTGTAGAGAATGTATTATTTGTTAATCATTCATGATGCTGCCCAGCATGACTGTAACCATCTATAAGAGTGAAAATAGTAAGATCCATAGGAATAAAAATATATCTGGGTTCTTTTTGGAAAATCAAGTAAACTGCAGCTGAAAAGTAGTTTTATAAAACTGAGTCTTGAATGATCAATAAAATTTCAATGCAGTACAAAATATATTTATTAGAAAGCTAATGAAAATGTAAATGTTAGAGTCTCTTTGTTGTTAGACTTCCCTTCTCAGTATATGTAGAATCTGCAAAAAATTCAGGAAAAAATCGATGAAAAGATAAATTGACTTGAATATGAAAATTTTGAAATCTGTGGAGTTCTTTCATAATATGAACTTTTTAAAAAATTACCTCATATGCATGTATTTGGATAATTATGCACCCATGTAAACATTGTTAATTACATTTTTCTGAGATATTTTAAAGTACTCTCATGTTGTACCTAATTTCACAATGTTTTCTTGAAGAGGACCCACTTTAACTCCTCCTCCAACAATTGTATAAACTTCAAACCTACAAAACCTAGATCTGGCTATATAAAAGTAGAAGGGCCATCTACGGGAAGCAGAATACTTGTACAAAAACACGGAGGTAGGAATGCTTAGGATCTGCTCAGGAAAATGTAAATATTTGGGTTTAGCTGGATTGTATGATATGTGAGGATTAATAATGAGAGATAAACACGGAGCAGGAAAGATCACTGCCAGATCATGGAGGATGACCTTGAATGACATCTTTTGGAGCAAAACTTTATTAAGCAATTGTATATGATAGCTATGGTGCCTAACCAGGATGCTGCATGAAAAGGTAATCTAAATCATCACAAATGATTTGCAAATTACCATCTATGAGTTTTAACTGAGATTTGTGGACCCCAAACAGTCCCTGAAGCAAGAGATCTGGAGGGTGGGGACTGAGAGGGTAAATTTTGCAGGTTTTCAGTTTCTATAACCCTCCCAGCTTGTTCGTCCTTATTCTCCATCTCACTTTTCTGTTCTATCGTATAATAGTGTCCAAATCTGGTTAATCCTAGAAGTCTTTGAATGTGCTTTGAAAAAATATGAATTTTTTGGACTTAATAACTCCACTCTTAATTCAGAAATTAAATCTGGGAGTGAGGTAGAGAAAGTTACCATTCTTTGATAATTATCCTTTTCGGCCAAACTCAGTTTACAACTGGGGGTCACTAAAGATTTTTTGAGCATGGGACTACAAGGAAGATAGCTGTGTTTTACAGAAGGTATCCAGAAACACTTTTCCTAATACCAATCCTGAGAATGTCCAGAAAACATATAGTGTGCCATTTTACAGTAAAAGAAAAATGATTTGTACAAGATCACAAGGCCAGCAACTGCAGTGTTTAGATTTCTATTTCCTGTTCCAATGCATTTTCTACTATGCTATGTTTTCTAACCTCACTTTGGAAATTCATTATGAATAAGAAAATTCAATCGATACAAAAAATTTGTAAAACCAAGCACCAAATCCTTGTTGACCTAATTGATTATTTGTGTTTGTATGTATGTATGTATTTTGTATATCTATCTGTCCATCCATCCATCCATCCATCTACTGGCTATAATTGTGACATTTTTAAGAGTTGTTAGAAACCTAACACAAAAGAAAATCATGAATTAGCATTCATGCCCACAGAACTACAGCTAACCCATGCAGTGAATTAGGAAATGACATCCATTCCTGCAAGGAGACCGGCCTCTGTGTTGAGCAAGCTTGGTGGGCATTAACAAGGCCGGATTTTCAGCTCCTTCATTGTGTGGTCAGCCAGATCCAAATGGCCAATGAGCAATGAGTGCAAACCATATGTCATGATCCCTTGGCGAACAGGCTGTATTGGAGTCAAAGGAGGACAAAGAACTGAATGTGAGAAAACCTAAATAAATATATATAGGAGTAGGATTGCTTTGAATCAGTATTGAAAAATATTAGTCATGCTCATGAATATTCTCTTATGTAATCACTGACCCTATACTATCTGGGTATATTGAAACTACCTGAAAAACTAGTATAAAAATGTCAAAATGATCCTTGGGCCCCAACCTTGGAATTCAGATTTAAATTGGTGTTAGTTCTTCTGGCAGGAATGGATCATCAAAGTTTCCAGGAAATACTACTATATGGCCTAGATAGAGAACAACTGATATAGAACATAATGATATCCTCCACTGAACTAGTTTGTAGGCCACAACTGAAATTTGGAAAGAATTCCTCAAAGAAGTGTGGTATGGTCATATGGCTGTATTCTAAGAATAGATTTAAATATAGCATAGCATAGCATATAATATATAATATTATATATTATATGCAGTACAAAATATATTTATTAGAATATATAATATATTTATTAGAATATATAATATTATATATTATATGCTATGCTATTATATATATTATATGCTATGCTATTATATGCTATATATTATATATAATATGCTATGCTATTATATATATATAATATATATATTATATATATTATCTGATATATATTATATATATTATATATATATTATATATATATTATCTATATTATATTATCTATATTATATATATTATATTATCTATATATATAATATATATCTATATTATCTATATTATCTATATTATATATATATTATCTGATATATATATTATATATATAATATATATTATATATATTATATATATTATATATATTATATATATTATATTATATATATTATATATATAATAATAATATAATAATATAATATATAATTATATATATATAATATATAATAGCATAGCAATAATTTTTCTTGGTTGATAACAGAGGTTACTAAATTTAGCTCTGTATTTATATATTTTTGGTAAATATTCAAATGAGTTATTTGATTATCTGCACACGAGAAAGGAAAGAGCATGCTTATGTCTGAAAAAGCATCAATAATGGATAGTCTAACCTTTCTTTATGAAGACAGAATTTATAGTTTTGAAATATGGTGCTTTTCTTGTGAAAACTGTCAACGTTTCTGAAGTAGTATACAAGGAACACAGGAACTAAATTTACAACCAACAAAAAACAGGATAATCAACTTATTTGTGCAGTGCTTCAGTATGAGCCCTTGAGAGTACATCAAAGCTGACACACTAGTAGTAGGAACTCCATCCATAACAACCCAGGCTTAGAAGACGGGTTCAACAAATATGTGTGCAATGGTTCATTGTTAGGTCAGCAGCATTATGCAGGCTCATCTGCAAATCACTTTAATTTGAAAAATATTTAAAAGTTTATCAATGAACATCCCCAAATTTGCTTGATTTGTTTTGTTTAAAAATAATTTCAAATATATGAACTGCAGGTCTTTAAAAAAGTAACATAGAGGGACCAGTGTTGTGGTACATTGGCTAAGTTGCCTCCTGCATCAATGCCATGCCATATTGGAGTGCTAGTTTGAGTCCCAGCCACTCTTGTTTCCAATCCAGCTTCCAGCTGATTGGAAAAAGCAACAGATTATGGCCCAAATGCTTGTGTCCCTGCCACTTATGTGGAGACAAGATAGAGTTCCTGGCTCATGCCTTGCGCCTGACCCTGCCTTGGTTGTTGCAACCATTTGAGGAGTGAACTACTAGATGGATGATCTCTCTCTGTCTCTCTGTAACTCTGTCTTTGAAAGAAAATAAACAAATCATTAAAATAATATAGATTGAGCCTTTAATAAATCGCAAGACAAAGCATGATATAGCTTCACAGTAACCATACAACCTTGAGATTGCTTTTAACTATTTTACTAAGGAAAAAATTAGGCCCATCAATGCCTAAAGTCTGTGCTTCTAATCATCTTGTTATCTTTTTCAAGGCTCTAAATAAATTCAGCTACATTTTTGTGAGTGATACAACTTTTTTTAACTTTTCATATTCCCACAGTTTGGAACTTATAGAAATGCTATACTCACTTGATTGATGATACCTGAATGCTTGCAACATTTTATTAAGCACATTTTATGGACACTCCTACAACAGAGTCTTTACTAAAATATGTGTATATTCTCAAGGGCCTCTATTGACTGCAGGTTAAACTACCCTGTCTTCACAGTAAACTAGATTCAGAACAAGTATAACATCGAATGTCTATGTTCTACCTTCTTGTGTTCTTACAATCCCCCTAAATACCCTTTGATTTAAAATTTTTTCTCTCTTTGTAAATGTGGAAATTAAGGTCCCACAAAATCTCAGAGCCTTATTCCCTCATATGGAACAGTGAGGAGAGGGGTCATTTCAGATTTAAACTCAGAGTTCTTTTTATTACAAGAGAGAGGCAGTAGTAGAGAAAGAGATCAATCAAACCCAAGAATGAAATGGGAGCTGCCTGAAAACCTGAATCAACAGAACTAACCTGAACAATGAAGTTGTCTTTGCCAGTTCCTTTCTCTTCACTCCACTGCACCAATTTAATCTCAGGCCCTCTGCATCATCCATGCACTCTATCTTGTTTTTTTTTTTTTTTTCCCTTTCTTCTTTTCTTTGGGCTGTCAATGAAATTGTCTTTCTGAATTTCACAACATTTTTTGTTAAGCACAAGGAATAAGAGACTGACCATCATAGGGCGTACATAGTCAATGCCATCTGAAGGCTCATGATCCACACAGGTGTGATCATCTCTGCTGCCCAAGGTTTAAGTCCCTAGAGGGCCCTGAGCCGCCCCCCCCCCCCCAATGAACGAATTACTGAAATCTTTATATGCTTTCCAGAGTTCTGTTTTTTTTTTTTTTTTTTTTACAACGTTGTCCTAACAAAAGATGAGCGTTTCATTCCTGGACTCATACGCCTCCTGAGCTTTTGGATCTGCTCAAGACACTAAGATCTTTTATAGCCCAGTGCCTCTATGCAAACAGAAAGTTTTAATTAAGGCTTAACAACAGATAAGATTTGGGAAGTGGTCAGGTAATTTTACTATATCATTATTAACTGAAAATACATCTTCATTTAAACTGCATTTTATGTATTTGAAACGTTGTGCATCATTAAAGTATTTTCAAAAAATCAGAAAAATCTAACTTTAAAATAGATTTTATTTTGTGTTTCAATTCAGGTTGAAATTGGCTTTGAACAGTCTTTTTTTAAAATTCTCACTGTTGCCACTATAACAAACTCCTAGACTATTAAAAACAGCCCCAGGGGTCAGCGTTGTGACTCAGAGGGTTAAGCCCCTGCCTGTGATGCCAGCATCCCATATGGGCTCCAGTTTGAGTCCCAGCTGCTCCACATCCCATCCAGCTCCCTGCTAATTCACCTTGGAAAGCATCAGAGGATGGCCCGAGTGTGTGGGCCCCTGTACCCACTTGGAACTTCTGGAAGGAGCTCCTGACTCCTGGCTCTCAGCTTCAGCCTGGCCCAGCCCTGGCCTTTGCAGCCATTTGGAGAGTGAACCAGCAGGTGGAAGATTTCTCTTTCTGTAACCCTTCCTTTCAAATAAACAAGAAAAAAAACCAAAAAACCCTACAGGGCTGCTGTGTGACACAACTGGTTAAGCCAGATATCCCAGATCAGAGTGTCCCTAACACAATGCCAGCTCCAGTCTCGGCTACTCTGAGCTTCTGATTCAGGTTCTTCCTAATATGCCTGACAAGTCAGCAAGTGATGGCCCGTGTTTGGGTCCCTGCAACCCATATGGGAGACTTGGATGGAGTTCCCAGCTCCTGGCTTTGGCCTGGCTCAGCTATGGCTGTTATGGCCATTTGTGGAGTGAGTGAAGGGATGGAAGATTCTCTCTCTCTCTCTCTCTTTCTCTCTCTCTCTCTCTTTCTCCCCCCCCCCACACTTTGTCTTTCCCTTTCTCTCTGACCCTCTGACTTTAAAAGAGAGAAATAAATAAATCTTTTTAAAAAAATTCTTGCTTTTGCTGAAGAAAACTGAAGCATAGAAGAAGTTTATGGCATAATGGCTAAATATACAATTAAAAATTAGGTTCAACTATTCGCTCTTCTTGGCTGAATGATAATGACTAACTTCCTTAAGCCTCTAAGTCTCATTTGTAAAATGGGTATGATAAGAGGATCTCCCTGTTGGGATTGACCAAAGGATTTAATGATGCATGGGGAAAATTACTTAGCTGTATCTGAGCCCAGAATTAAGAATTAGTTGTCATTTTAATTCCCCTGTCAACACACACACACACAGTTTGAGAATTACTGGTTGAGTAGCTCTCTTTTCAGAGCAAATCTCAGGTGATCAGATAAACCATAGTAGTACTTAGTGGCTTGAAAAACAAAAGGCACACTGGGCAGGGAGGGAGAGTCTGGCTTCCTGGTTCTTTTCCAGTGCAAACTTTCCCCACCCAGCTGCTGCCCACATTCTGTCCTGTCCTTCAGCTCACAGAAGATTCGGCCTAATTACCAAGCAACATGTTTTTATTCATGATTGCTGCTGAGTCTTGAGCTCTGTTAATCCACCAATAGGTTAATATGCCTTGGATACAGAAAATGGAATAAATCTGTCTGCAGTGTAAATTTTGATTATATTTAGCTTTCCCACCATACCCTTTCCCAATTCTCTTTAAAGGTCAGACATTTTGTTTTGTTTGCAATTTTGTTGGCATGGTGGGAGAGGCCCAGGGCATTATTATAGTTCATCTGTTGCAATGGAAAACTATTTTAATTCTTTTTTTTTTTAATTTGACAGGCAGAGAGACATAGGAAAGAGGGATAAGAAGGAGAGCAAGAGACTCCCATTTTTCCAATGTGTTGGTTTAATTTCCAAATGTCTGCAATGACTAGGGCTGACTGGCCAAAGGCAAGAGCTTGGAACTAAATCCAGGTCTCCCACTTTGGTGGAAGGGACCCAATAACTTGAACCACTGCTTCCTGACTCCCAGGGTTTGCATTAGTAGGGAACTAGAATTGGGAGCTGGAGCCAGCACTCAAAGCCAGGTATTCCAATCTGAAATACTGGCATTTTAACCTGTGTCTTAACCAATAGGTCCAATGTCTGCACCAAAGAAATTACTTATGATGGGAAAAGTACAACATGAATGCGAACATTTTAAATATAAATGTAGAGCATGTTGTTGCTCATGTCTGAGTGGGCGAAATAACACATTCTCAGTGAGGAGGATTTGTTTTGCTCGCATTGAGTTGAAGAGTTTGCCCTATATTACCATTTTCCCATGTTATAGGAATAAAGAGAAATGTGACAATAGATGATCGTTTAAATAACTGTTATGCATAAAGGTATTTTCAAATGAATATTGTGGTAATAAGTATCCTTAGTCACAGTTTTGCTCTTTGGTGTTAGCATTTAAAACAAATGAAAGAGCTCAAATTATTCTCAGAAAGGTGTTCCATTTCTTAGAGGATTATTTTAAGATATTTGTCTACATGAACAATATTCCAAGGCCTGTTGTAAGCTCCAAACCAAACTAGAACAGTATTTTTTTAAAGTATGAAAACAAAAGCTCCAAGTCTCTTCTTTGTTTCCAGGGCAGTTCAGATTCCTCATTGGAAAGAGCATTAATTGTCCAGCAAAGCTAAGGGACAGTTTAATGGAACATTGAAATGATTGTTCAACATCCTTCTTAGGTCAGTTCCCTGTTTTAATAAAGAACAGGTTTGTATGACTTAATATGCAATTCAAAAAATAGAAATGGTCATTAGTGTTTTCAAGCAAAGGCAAAATCTGCCAGAAGTATCAATCAGCAAAGAAAAAAATTCTGAAAATATACTTCATCTTCTTCTTTTCATAATTTTTTCAAAATTTCCAATTATATGGACATTTTTATACTTGGAAACCCAAACTGTATTTCCTCTGCACCATTATGTGTAGATTTTATAAAAGAATAAAAGATAAAAATGTCCTTTTAAGAATGAAACCCATACATGTAATATATTACTTTAAATAAATATTCAGACATACATAAATGAATCTTACCCTATTCTTATTTTTTTAAGATTTATTTATTTATTTTTTTTAATGTAGAATTAGAGAGAGAGAGAGAGAGAGAGAGAGAGAGAGAGAGAGATCTTCTATCTGCTCTTTCACTCCGTATGTGGTTGCAAAGCCTGGAGCTAGGCCAGGCCAAAGCCAAGAACCTGGAACTCCATCCAGGTCTCCGTGGAGGTACCAGGGGCCCAAGCATTTGGATCATCCACTGCTGTTTTTCCCATGTGCATTAGCAGGAAGCTGGATCAGAAGTGGAACATTCAGAACTCAAACCAGTGCTTACATATGGCTTAACTTGCTGCTCCAAAATATTGGTTCCTATTTTCTTTTTTAGATGTAATCCACTTTCCTAAGCTGAAGGCAAATGCAGCCAGTGTGTTTGATGAGACAGAAACCACAGTGATAAAAACTGACCTGACGAATGAAGGTAAAAAGAAGGCGCATCTCCAAGTGGTCGGGGCCGTGGGAAGGTGGTGAATGTCAACAAGCTCTAGTGCAGACTTGCTCAAGGGAAAATGCTCTTTTCTTGGTTTCAGTCTACAAGATGCTGTGTTTCAGGCTCAGATTCTTAAGTACTGGGACTTTATTGGGAAGTTCACCAAGTCCTCTTGATATTTCAGCAAGATTTGTCTTTCCTGAGCAATGTTCACCAGACGTTCTAGGGAATCTACAAGTGCAAATTTTATAGCCTTAAAATAACCATTTTTTGTAGGCGTGATGGTTTCAAGTGTGTCTTGTGGTATTTGTATGAGGCAACTTCACATGTGTGAGATCAAGGGCTTCACAGAGTCTCACTACAGAGATATACTGAAATGTTGTGGTGCCGAGTTTCTATTTACCTGTGTTATTATCTGAGATGCTGAGGGTATCCATATGGGAAATTTTACAAACTTGAAAACAATCCAAGGACTTGATATTTCACTTTGAAGATGGTAGCATCTAAGGGAAGAGACAAAGGGTGATTTACCATTAACTTTGCCCAGACCCTGTGTCCAATGCCTTGTTTGCCATTCTCCATGAATCCATGCGTCAGTCTTCGTTCAAATGCCACATCCTGCATAATAGTTGCTCTCTTCTTCCACTTAAGAACTCAGCTAGAATCCAGATCTCCTTCCTCTCCCTCCCACAGTGTGATGCCTACCTTTATGGGCACCCTCTTCATTTGACATTCCTCATGACATTCTCTGGGCTCAGTAAGGAGAGGAAACAAACACGTGGCAATGTGGAACATTCTAAATGCTGAGAGCGTTGGTGAGTGGTGCTATGAAAAATAGAAAAAAATAAGTTTCTGAATTTCTGACTTTGTCTCACTGGAATGGAATAAAAATGAAAGGGAAGATTAAAGGAATTCTTACCTTTGTTCACTATACTTCTTGAGGGTACTGGATTCTCTTTCTCCTAGCATATTCCCCAAGCAGGGCACACACTCACACATATTACAGACATACACACCTATGCTATATATCCCATATACCCTATCTCTGTGCTTTTTTTAAGTGAATAAAAATTAGCCTCTCTCCAGCATCCTCCTTAACTGACACCAGGCCCAAATCCAGACAGCAGCTGGGGGATGAATCACTGCCCAAAGCTGAAGATGTGAAGATGCAAGGGAATTACAAAAAATAAAAATAAAAAAGGCCAGATTTTCCCCAAAACTGTATTTTCAGTTCTTTCTCTCTACTGCTCTACTTTATCTTAGGTTATTGAAGAAACTGATGCTTTCTGTCAAGTTTTCAAACCTCTCTATTGTTCTTGGTCAAATTCCATTGATGGAAAGCATATATGTCTGTGTACAAATAAGCATTATCTGTGCTTTATAACCTGTCTGTAAACATGCCAATATCGCTGAGTAGTGACCATGTATGTTTTCAAATAGAAGTGTGAGAAACACAAGATACGACCATTTTAAATGAAGGCAAGAGTACTCTTGGAACTAAGAATGCTACTGGGAAAGAATGAGAGTTAGGAAGGAGCTGATTTTACTGGAGAACTGGATATGAGTGATGAATCCAATTTTTATGGGGGAATGAAGTCTAAAGACAATTAAATGAGTTACACGTGACTTATTTACAAGCCAGAGTATAACCATTGATAAAGGTATGTTGATTCATTAAATGTGCATGATCCAGTGTTATAGCAAAATGATGGCTTAAAGGTTATGGGTGGCCTAGCATTTGCACAAATCTGCTGATGTTGCTTGTTGGCAGCCCTACGATGTGAATCTTGGTTTTGTCAAATAGGAGAAAGTACATGTAGGAAAACTAAAAAGAATCCCACCCTCTAATGCTTATCAAAACTCCTTTTCCTGCCAAAAATTGTGAGACTACATACAAAGCATCTTTCTCTGCAGATGTTCCCAGAGAAAACTGCTGCAGAAGCTAAACTTTGACGTCCTCTGCTAAATGGGTTTAGCAGAGCTTTAATGAATACGTGATGGGTGGGTTGAATTCCTGTATTTTGCCAGGGAGGATCTAGAAACCATTTCCTCCTGTGACCAAAGGGATTTCTGCCTTTCATGACTGAGAATTGAAAAGATTTTAAATTGTGCAGAGACTCTGGTGGGGCAGAACAGTTTTCCTGTCATTGAACTGTCTTCTGCATTATTAAATTAGCCTTGCTTTGGAGTTTAAAAAGCAAAGGCCAACTGCCAAATAAAACAAACTACAGTTTACGTGCTCTGATGTTAATGGCTAACTAGAAAAATGTCTTTATCTTTCTCCATGACCAATTATTTTTCTTTTTTACTTTAACCATATGGAAATATAATTCAGCTGGGTTACCCATTAGGTGTTACGAATTTCAAGTGTAAGAAAGAGATCTCTACCTGTGTAGCATGCTATGCTTCACTGACAAAAGGATCTGTTTTGTTTCACAAGTAAGAGAACTTGGAGAAGGAAATGCCACAAAAAGTAGAATAAAACGTTTAACATTAAGGTGGTGGTTACCATTAAATGTAACAAATTTTCTCAAAAATAAAGATCAAAATAATTTGTTTTTTCTATTAATTATGACAAGACTTGTTCAGGCAGTTGCTAGGAATGTTTCTTTATTAAGAATACTTCGGGATATTCTGTTAAAATTTAGCTTCCGCCATTCAATGATCATCCTTTTCCCAGCCAAAAGCAAACTTTCCCTCTGTTGTTGCAGTTTAGGACTTTTTTTTTTTTTTTTTTTTTTTTTGCTTAAGCCAAATGAGAGAAATCTTATTGCTTTAACCAACTTTTAGACCTGTGATTGAACTTTCTGTGTAAATGCAAATGTGAGCAAGTTACTTTCTTGCCTAACATTTAAGAAACCATTTATAATGCAAATCGGAGCACCTGCTAAGTGTAGCAACTTGCCTTTCCCCTTCAATTGGCTAAGTCCTTGTAGTATTTTTTAAAGCCAACCAGAATAACAAATCTTTTAGGAAGTCTTTAATGGTAATTTTTTCCTTTATCAACTTAGCTGAGCTGAATATGATTTCTGGAATTTCTTTCCCTGTATTCTTTCTTTCTTTTCTTTTTTTTTTTTGACAGGCAGAATTAGAGAGAAAGGTCTTCCTTCCGTTGGTGCACCCCTCAAATGGCCGCCATGGCCAGCCTGCTATGCTGATCCAAAGCCAGGAGCCAGGTGCTTCCTCCTGGTCTCCCATGCGGGTGCAGGGCCCAAGCACTTGGGCCATCCTCCACTGCCTTCTCGGGCCACAGCAGAGAGCTGAACTGGAAGAGGAGCAACTAGGACAGAATCCGGCGCCCCGACCGGGACTAGAACCTGGGTGCCGGTGCTGCAGGGGGAGGATTAGCCAAGTGAGCCCCGGCGCCGGCCTTCCCTGTATTGTTTCAAGATAGTGTTGAACACAAGGGAAATTTGTTTGAGATTTGGAAGGTGAGAATGAAGCAGCAGCCATTGTTAGGCTCTGAAGGTCAGTGTGAGAGGTAGGCACTGTGGCCGCTCCCCACCTGCCAGTGATTTGCTGGCTCACCTGTTGAGGTAGGAAGCACCTGGGCTTGTGTTTCTACCACTTGAACCTTCTCTCCACCTCCAGCTTCTTTGAGTCTTCGGCCAGTTGCCAGCGTCTCTCGCGCCAGCAGCTCTGCCCACCTCCTGCATCACTGAGGTTAGCAATGGTATGTTTGTCCCTTCGGGGTCCTGTTTGTTCTCTTAGATTTTGTTTTGCTTTTGTAGGTTGTAGTTTGTTGTTGTTTCCTCCATCTTACTCCTTTTCTGCGTCTTGGCCTAACTGACCTATGGTCAGACTACAGTCTTTCATAAATTTTCCATGAGCAATGAGAATTTTGTAACATTTAATTCTGATACCAAAGCTCTCAGTTGATATCATTAATAGGATTCTACCATTCTGATTAAACTTTTCATTGAGAGAGAAATTGGTACCAGAAACAGCGTCATTGCAAATAAACACACTATTGAAACAAAGACAAAAACTAAACAGACCCTATATAATATGGCAAGGGGAGGACTCGGAAGGCGTGAGGACAGCAGAAAATAGTATTTGCAATTGGAAGGAAGGAGAGTTTTATTGTTGAGCAAATTAATGAATCTATTACCTGTTATCCTGTGAAAAATAGAAAACATATCTACAAAACTGATAGAGCTGATTAATAAAACGTCTAGGCAGAACGCTAAATGTGACAACTTGTTTCCCTCTGCTAAAGTTGTTTCCTTCAGATAAAGTCGCACTAAGGAAGGAAATAATCAGTTTCCAAGCATAGATTAAATGATACATGAGAATCTAAAGCTTCCTATAAAACTCCTCCTCTTTCAAGCAAAGTATCCTCAACTGAAAAAAAAAAAAAAATAAAAAGTTCTCAAGGCAAAGATGAAATCCAGTGTGCTGTCAGGAGAGTGTAGCCTTGGGGCATGTCATAGATGAGGTCAAGGGTGAGACTGTAAAGTCCTTTTTTTAGGATATTAGAAAGATTTCAGTTGATGCCTCATAGATCCCTCGAGATAGATAAAAGACAAAAGACCTTTCAGAGGTTTTTCAATGTGCCTTGCAGACCCTTTTCTTTACATAATAAGGTCTTTAAATAAGGTTTCTAAGATTCTTAAGGTTGATGTCCCGCCTTAACCTCATTTGGACCTAAAGCAGAAAAAAGATAATTTAAAAAACATTAGGAAGTGTGCTTTTGTCTAATGAAATACAACAAAATTTTATAACTAAAAAATTAAAGTAATTCCTCTATCATACATTGAAATGAAAAGCAAACTTCAGAATCTCAAATTTCTGCATATGGTAGTTAAACTGAGGAAACTACTGAGTGGGACACATCACAGTGAGTATACTATTCAAACAAGTGTTACATCTAAGGAAAAAGAATCAGGCTTTAGAAAATAGAAGCCAAGAAGGCAGAGCTAAGAGTGGCCGAAAACAACTTCCAGGTAGTCAGTCTGAGCCCAAAACTAGAAGCAAAAAGCAGCTTGGATTCAGCTGGAAATCAGAATGGCCTTTCCAAACTCTACATGGGGGAGGGTGATTTCTTGGGTATAGCGCCAGGCTCACTGCTTAGAAGAGCATACACTAAGAAGCGTCATCCTCTGCTGGCACCATCTTGAAATTCTTAATATCTGAATAAGGGGTCCTGCAGAAGGAGGCCTCTTCCACCACTGTGTGTGTGTAATGAGCGAGTAACTTACTTGTTACTTACTTAGTTCTGTACTTTAATCCACAAGGAACCTGTGGAATCACAGCCAAGGGGTCTTTTCCACACCTGGGCCTGATGCTGAGGTCATGACTCTTGTGTCTGAGCTGATTGCTGTTAATTCAATGAAGCATTCAGAAGACCCTAGGAAGGTGGTCGAGATATATATATATATATATATATATATATATATATATATATATATATATATCTATATCTCGTGGTGAAGGCATGAAAGTAATTTGTTGATAGAGGACAGGCTGTGGCAGTTTTAGAAAACTTTTGCCAATATTCAGCTTCTTTTTCTGACATTTCTTAGTGTGGTACTGATGATAGAAAAGGAAGTTGAGAAAAGGGAAAGCAATCTGATGAATGATTTACTAGGGTAGGTAGAGTTTGAAGTCGTAGCAGAATGACTTGATTCAAATTTTTGGTAGGAAACTGAAAATACATAACTGGTGCTACTATGAGGGATCAAAGTTTAGAGTTGGGGACATCAGCAGCATGTCAGCAGTAGGAACTGTGAATAAATGAGAAAAGATGAAATACAATGTGAGCACATGGGTGATGAGCCAATGAAAGACGACTGAAAGGAGGTGTTGTAGAGGTGAACCAGGAGAGTGTCTTAACGGGGAAGTCTAGGGAAGTGGGCTTCAAGAAGAATGCGTGATTGGTAGCAGCAAATGCCCCAGAAAGGTCAAGGAAGATGAAGTAGAGAAATAACTGCTGACTTTAAAACAAGGTCACTGGCGTTAGGCAGGAGAGAGTTTCAGTATTGCTAAGTGTGTGAAAGTGATTAAGAAAGGTGGTGAAAAATTAAGCAGTAAAAACTGTATTTCTAGAATCTTGAAACATTAATCTTAATGTTCTCTTACTAACTCTTGGAGTTGATGGAGACCTTAGAGATCTCATAGTTCAATATCAGGGTAAAAAGCCTGAGAAGTTGATAATAAAATGTCTGCACTTTAACTTCTGGGGACTTTTGGAGAGCTCACTATCTCAAGACATAATTTATTCATTTGCTAAAAGGTCTTTCCTACTAACTCGATGACAGTAATTTAAGTAGATATATCGTTCTCTTTTTTTACCTCTGTGTGTACTGTGGGTATCTATATACTCCATGGTCAGATACTGACGGTATAAAAACAGCCTCCTGGCATAGGCTTTTTCTGTGATATTTTCAAAATAGATTTTCAAAATGCTGAGGTTGATGGGCCTTGCAGTTACTTTCTTCCTGCATTCATAGAAGTTATGTATAGCTTTTGACTACAAATAGAAAAACAAGAAAAACAGATGATGTAAGAGAGCTGATAGAAACATTACAAACTAACAGCACATAGCTTTTTTCCCCAATGTATTCAAAATAAGGAATAAATAGCGCTTATACAATCCTTGATCACATGTAGCTTATGAGATGTTTCACAATTCTGTTCATGAGGTTTCCTTTGTTTCAATCTTTGGGAAATACAAGAGATTTAGTTGTACAAATAGTAGAGGTGAATTGAATTCAGGTTGTATAATTGAGTTCTCAAATAGACTTGGGCTTTGGGTACACTGTGTTTATTGTTTGTTCATAGTTGCATTGGCATCTATCAAGAGAAGAGCAAAATAAATGGAAGGAAGTGTTATTTCCATGCTAAAGGACTAAATTTCACACTTGTTTGCAAGATGAAATTTTAGTTGACTAGGGGGACTTCCTGACATTTTCAGAACTCACAACTCTACTTCAATTCACTGGAGAGAGTAGAAATAGTTATAGACCAGTGACATCAGCAGAGCTGTGTTGGAGAGGACTACCTGGTAAAAATATTGCTCTTCTCTTTAATATGTTGGGGTACATACTTTTGTGAAAACAGATGTGGGAAAAGGTTATTTCTAAACATAATCCACTGTGGAAAGTCCTAAATAAAATAGGAAGGTGAAAACCCCAACGCAGTACCATCGCTTCTCCTAGAATTGTTTCTGTCACAACCTTTTACCTGTAACTTCCCTCCATCTTACTGCTACATTTCCCAACAAGAGAAAGTTGAAGAGGGATGCTCCTCTTCTCAGGAAATCATGGCCCATAGAGTTGATAGTCTATAAAGGGCCTGACGGGGATACAGAGATTTTATGTACCCCAAGTCATGTCAAATATGCCTTGAAGAATATGCTAAGACAGAAATGCTGGAGAGGAAATAGTATTCAATACATTTTATTTTAGAGCTAGAGCTATCATAATACTATATACAAAATTATAGTATTTCCTCTATGTCTAATTTGAGGTTAATGTAAGTCCTGTGTTCTGTTTAGTTTCTCCAACCTCCAGTAAGCTTTATCAAGGCAATGTATCTTTTCAGATAGCTAAATATCTTTTCAAATGCAATCATCACCCAATTCTTCAATGAGCTTACTGTATATGTTTGAAGATTGGGGTACACATAAAGCTATTATTATTATTATCAGAAAGAATATTAAATGATTCATAACATTCTTCACATGCCTCGAGGCCAGCTTCCAAGATAATTCCTCATAACTTTACAGACTATATAGACACGAGAATGCAACCTATGTCCAAGAATTATTAAAAAAAAAAAAAAAAAGCCGGCACTGTGGCACCGCACTAGTGGGGCCGGCACACCAGGTTCTAGTCGCGGTTGGGGTGCCAGATTCTGTCCCAGTTGCCCCTCTTCCAAGCCAGTTCTCTACTGTGGCCTGGGAGTGCAGTGGAGATGGCCCAAGTGCTTGGGCCCTGCACCCCATGGGAGACTAGGAGAAGCACCTGGCTCCTGCCATCAGATCAGCGCGGTGCGCGGGCTGCAGCACGCTGGCCACAGCGGCCATTGGAGAGTGAACCAACAGCAAAAGCAAGACCTTTCTCTCTGTCTCTCTCATCTCTCACTGTCCACTCTGCCTGTCAAAAAAATAAATAAATAAAATAAAATAAAAACAAGGTAAAATCCAGTTTGTCAAGATACCTTTCTATTCCCATGTTTCTTATTCTTTGTATTTCTGAATCTGTACCTCTGTGGTTATCTCTGATGAAATAATTTCACTTTTCTTATTTTCTTATGATGGAAAAAGCTTGGAAGATGACACTGAACATTTTAAGGACCTCAAAATCAGAGCTGGAGAACAAGATCTAGGTAGGCATTGAGGATCAATAACACTGATTAATTTAAAAAATTCTGTGAAGGGATGAGCCTGAAAAGCAATACAAACTTGGGAAATTTGGTCTACTTTTTTTTTTTAAGATTTTATTTATTTATTTGAGAGGTAGAGTTACAGACAGTGAGGGGAAGAGAGAGAGAAAGGTCTTCTTCTGTTGGTTCACTCCCCAAATGGCCACAATGGCTGGAGCTGCGCTGATCTGAAATCAGCAGCCAGGTGTTTCTTCTGGTCTCCCACGTGGGTGCAGGGGCCCAAGCACTTGGGCCATCTTGTACTGCTTTCCCAGGCCACAGCAAAGAGCTGGATTGGAAGAGGAGCAGCAGGGACACGAAGCAACGCCCATATGTGGTGTCAGTGCCACAAACGGAGGATTAACTTAGTGCACCACAGTGCTGGCCCCCTGGTCTACTTTTAATCTCTAGGAGAATAGATGCATTTTCCTTAATTTATACCATTTTTATATGTCCCCATTATGCCTGAGTGTGAGAAAATGCCATAAAGTCCTCTTTCTAGTTACTTATAAAGGTTGGAAAAACACACTCTGTGCCTTTTTTCCATGTTCATTTGAAATTGACACTTTATTTTTTTAAAAGTAATGTTATTGTTTTCATTTACATGTTAATATCAGTGAGGCTATACATTTATTCAAACATTTATTGATCACTTTTAATTCTTATTATAGAAATTCCTATTTGTCATTTGCCTAATTTTAATGTTATTGATAAGCTTCTTCTTGATATGCCATACATTTTGGTTTTTTGACAGGCAGAGTGGACAGTGAAAGAGAAAGGTCTTCCTTTTCCATTGGTTCACTCTCCAATGGCCACTGCGACTGGTGCACCATGCTGATCCAAAGGCAGGAGCCAGGTGCTTCTCCTCGTTTCCCATGGGGCGCAGGGCCCAAGCACTTGGGCCATCCTCCACTGCACTTGCGGGCCACAGTGGAGAGCTGAACTGGAAGAGGGGCAACTGGGACAGAATCTGTGGCCGACCGGGACTAGAACCCTGGGTGCCGGCGCCACAGGTGGAGAATTAGCCTACTGAGCCACGGCTCAGGCCTCCTAATGCTTTTTAAAGTTTTATCTTTATAACTTGTTTCAATATAAAAAGTTTGTTTATAATTTTTTGCAAGTAGAAAATAACAGGTAATGTTGATTACAATGGGGATATATTGGAACGTGCTGATGGGAAAGTAAAATTAGTTCCTGTGAAACAGTTTGACCATTTCTTATAGTTGAATATAAAATTACAATTTGACTCTGTAGTTCCACACCTAGGTATACATAAAAAGGAACTGAAAGCATCTACTCAAAATTTTATACAAAATGTTCATAAGCACAATTATTAATAGTCCCAAATCAGAAACAGCTCAAATGTCCACCCATAGATGAATGGATAAACAAATTGTGAAGTGTATCATTAAACCATAAAAAGGAATGAAATACTAATTCATGAATTGAATACATGTCTGATGATAGAAAACAGACACAAATTGTCACAACTTATTGATTCCACTTATATGAAATCAGAGAAAAAAATTGTAGTGAGGAAAAAGCAGAATAGTGTTAAGAAACAGCTAACTATTTTATTCTTTTTAGTATTTTTTTCCTAGTTAATACCATTATTTCCTACTTAATACCATTGATTGAACTCTTTACTTAACACAGAATAATTCTTAGGTGTTAAAATCCAATTGAAAATTGATCCCTGTTAAAAAATACGACTGGGAATAAAAGAGGGCGGAGATACGCAGTTTGGTACACATTCTCTCAGGCTTACCTCTAAGCGTAAATCTAAAAAGTTGCCATTAAGTTGGCAGAAACCAATGCCATCTTAGTAGCTAAAGTGATCAGTTTAAGTTCAAAACTGATCATGAAGATAGGAATAAGTGTCAAAGAGATCACATAAATAAGACCAAGCATCTGCTAATAATAATATATGGAATTAAAAGGGAGAAAATGATCCAACACAGGAAGTAGGCCACACAAGAGACTCACAAAATGACAAATGTCCTAAACAGGACTCTGGCCTCAGAATCAGCCCTTAAGGCATTTGGATCTGGCTAAAAAGTGCATGAGAGCATCTCAGGCATGGAAAGTCAAGACACTGTGGCAAAAAATGAAAGATGTCTGGGTAAGATCCCAGTGGAAAGAAGGGGCCATCAAAGAAGGAGGTACCTTTCTCTGACGGGAGTAGAGAACTTCCATTTTGATTAAAGCCCTGTCTAAATAATGTCAGAGTTTGTGGACTCAAGAAGCTTACATAGCTTTGGCAGCTCATGACAAGAGCCTTGGGTGATCACTGACATCATAAATAAGTGTGTCAATTGTTAAATCAACAATAGGAGTCACTGTGCACTTGCTCCCCATGTAGGACCTCTATCCTTAATGAGTTGTACTTCAAAAACTACTTTATACTTTTTTGTGCCTGTGTGGGTGCATACTGTTGAAATCTTTACTTAGTATAGAGTTTATATAATTAAAAATAAATCTTAATGAAAATGGGATGGGAGAGGGAGTAGGAGGTGGGACGGTTTGTGGGTGGGAGGGTGGGTATTAGGGAAAGAACCATTTTAAACCAATAGTTGTATCTATGAAATTTATATTTATTAAATAAAAGCTTTCTATTAACAAAGAATTACAATTGCAATTTTTCTTTTATTTTTTTAAAAAAAAATTTTTTTTGACAGGCAGAGTGGACAGTGAGAGAGAGAGAGAGAGAAAGGTTTGCCTTTTCCGTTGGTTCACCCTCCAATGGCCACTGCGGCCAGTGCACCATGCTGATCCGAAGCCAGGAGCCAGGTGCTTCTCCTGGTCTCCCATGTGGGGGTACAGGGCCCAAAGACTTGGGCTATCCTCCACTGCACTTCCGGGCCACAGCAGAGAGCTGGACTAGAAGAGGAGCAACTGGGACAGAATCCGGCACCCCTACTGGAACTAGAACTCCAGGCTGCCGGTGCCACTAGGTGGAGGATAATCTAGTGAGCTGTGGCACTGGCCCGCAATTGCGATTTTTCTGATGACTAGGTACAGGGTTTTCTTTTGGAGTGACAGCAATGTTTTGGGACTAAATAGTGTCATGACTATACAATATTGTAAAAATATTAAATGTCACTGAATTCTACACTTTAAACATGTTAGTTTTGTGTTATGTAAATTTTGCTTAAAGCAGGTTTGTGTTTATATGAAGTATTATATAAATCAAAATTCAGGCAATTTTTCCTGCATATTATATTGAATAGTTTTAGTCATATCATAATTACTCAATTTTGAAGTCAAAGAGAAAAATAACAAGTAGAAGTTAAGATTTCTAATTCTTAGTTTTAGAATTTCTTCTATAGGTATGTCCTGTTTTAAACCATACCTGAAATTAAAAAAGGGATTTAAAAACAGATCAATGGGAACTTACCTTCTAACACATTTTTTTAAACTTTAAATTGCATTTCTTCAGACTAATTTTTAAAATGGGAAATTTTCTCCATTATTTAAAGTTGGAAGGTGTTTTCTAAAATGTGATTTGCAGACATTTCAGGAACATATTATTGCCAGCAAAATTTCGTAGCAATCTTCCAAATATTTAATTGCTTCTCTATCATCCAACTGGAGAAGTAGTTTCCCTGACTTCCTTGGCTTCATTGAATGTTGGAGGAAAGACACTTGGACATCGTTCACTGGCAATCTGTGGCTAAGTGAAATATTATGACAAAAAAAAAAAAATAAAACCCAAAACAACACATTCCTTATGTGCACCAGTTACCTGGTTTCTCTTTTACTGGCAGAAAATGTTTTGAGTTTTCCTCTGCTCTAGCATGTACTAATATAGCTGGTTCCTATTAACTGTAATAATTTGAGATTTCTTTCTTAGCTATTTCTTTCTGCAGCAAAAGTGTTTGGAAATGAGGTTGGTCTGGGACAAAGAGATGCACAAGGATTCTTTTACTCAAGTGTCTTGTTTCAAGTAATAATCACATGATTAAATCTTTTATTTGCTTCATATTAATACTATTTGGTAGGCATTTGTTAGAATGAGAAGAATTCATATTGATGACCCCATTAAATGAGTTTTAAATGGTCAGAGAATAAATAATTTATTTTTTTATCCATGATTTTAACTTCAGAGGAAATAGAAGTCCTTGCTAACTACTTCAGGATGTCTAACAAGATAGAAAGAATGGTCATGTTTATTCTTTTTTTTTTATAACGCTTTTATTTAAAGAATATAAATTTCCAAAATACAGCTTATAGATTACAATGGCTTCCCTCCCCATAACTTCCCCCCCACCCGCAACCCTCCCCTTTCCCACTCCCTCTCCCCTTGCTTCACATCAAGATTCATTTTCAATTCTCTTTATATACAGAAGATCAGTTTACTATATATTAAGTAAAGATTTCAACAGTTTGCCCTCACATAGCAACACAAAGTGAAAAATACTGTTGGAGTACTAGTTATAGTATTAATTCACAATGTATAGCACATTAAGGACAGAGATCCTACATGATATATTTTTTTAAAAAAATGATTAATTTTCTAGGCAATTTCCAATTTAACACCAAGATTTTTTTTTCATTTTTAATTATCTATATACAGAAGATTGATTCAGTAATACTAAGTAAAGATTTCATCAGTTTGCACCCACACAGTAACACAAAGTGTAAAATACTGTTTCAGTGCTAGTTATAGCATTACTTCACATTGGACAGCACATTAAGGACAGATCCCACATGAGACATAACTACACAGTGACTCGTGAAGTTGATTTAACTATTTGACACTCTTGTTTATGGCATCAGTAATCTCCCTAGGCTCTAGTCATGAGTTGCCAAGGCTATGGAAGCCTTCAGGGTTCGCTGACTTCAATCTTATTCCGACAGGGTCATAGTCAAAGTGGAGGTTCTCTCCTCCCTTCAGAGAAAGGTACCTCCTTCTTTGATGGCCCCATTCGTTCCACTGGGATCTCACTCACAGAGATCTTTCATTTAGGTCTTCCTTTTTTTTCCAGAGTGTCTTGGCTTTCCATGCCTCGAATATTCTCATGGGCTCTTGATCCAGATCTGAATGCCTTAAGGGCTGATTCTGAGGCCAGAGTGCTATTTAGGACATCTGCCATTCTATGAGTCTGCTGTGTATCTCACTTCCCATGTTGGATCATTCTCTCCCTTTTTGATTCTATCAGTTAGTATTAGCAGACACTAGTCTTGTTTGTGTGATCCCTTTGACTCTTAGACCTATCAGTGTGATCAACTGTGAACTGAAATTGATCACTTGGACTAGTGAGATGGCCTTGGTACATGCCACCTTGATGGGATTGTATTGGAATTCCCTGGCCTGTTTCTAACTCCATCATTTGGGGCAGTTCCGATTGAGCATGTCCCAAATTGTACATCTCCTCCCTCTCTTATTCCCACTTCTAATATATGCTTTTTTATCACATGAAAAGCAATTCTCTTTATGCACTATTGAAATAGGTTACATGTCATGTGCACTCACTAATGGAAAATGCTATCTAGTCTTACAACCACAGGTTTTAATTTATTTGAATCATAAAAAGACCATGATTTTATTATAATGGTTATGGATTTATGCTTTTCTTTTCAGAAAATAAACACTTTCATTTATTTTACTGGCCAAATATAAATACTCACCAAAAGATTCATTCTTCCATCTACTCCATCTGGTAGTTCAGTTCTATAATATGCTACTTCAATCCAATGTTAACTATGAATCATAAATCCAATAATTTTTAGTAGCAGCAAATTATAAGTTGGAAATAGTTATAATAAAATCTGCTTAAAACCTGGCCTTAGATATCCAAAGAATAAAAACACATTTAAATACCTCTAACATTTTAACTACCTATATACAAAGTAAACTAAGAACCATACAAACTAAAAATGTAAAACTGAGGATCAATCTAAACCAGAGGTTGAAGTGACATTGTATTGATCTGTGAGCCCTGGAAAGTAAATGTATGGAGGGGCCGGTGTCATGGCTCACTTGGTTAATCCTCCGCCTATGGCACTGGCATCCAATATGGGCGCCGGGTTCTAGTCCCAATTGCTCCTTTTCCAGTTCAGCTCTCTGCTGTGTCCTAGGAAGGCAGTGGAGGATGGTCCAAGAGCTTAGGCTCCTGTACCAGCATGGGAGATCAGGAGGAAGCTCCTGGCTCCTGGCTTTGGATCGGTGCAGCACCAGCTATAGCGGCCATTTGGGGAGTGAACCAATGGAAGGAAGACCTTTCTGTCTCTCTCACTGTCTATAACTCTACCTGTCAAATAAATAAAAAAAGAAAGACGTATGGAGTAGGAATAATGATGCAAACCAGATTAATCATTACTACTGGCATGTTCAGTGCAGATCAGGACTTTAATGATGTATTAACTGTCATTGTGGACTCCAGATGTTTCTGATGTTGATAGAAAAGTGGGAGTCTGAGACAATTCACAGAAGTGATTATATTGATGCCAATGAAAATAAATTAATCTAATTTGGAAAAGAGTAAGAAGAGCCAGTCATTATTCTGTTAATTTCTTCAGTTGTAAGGTGTCTATTGTGTTTGGGATCCTATAATCTCCCCCAGGAGATATAATCATAAGTAATGGAAGCCCTTCTCTGTGAGCTAAACTCATGCTATTCAAAATGTAATCCAAAATTACTTGATATATTAGAACAAAAACAAAACAGAAAAATACTTCCTCGGGAGTAAGGGCAGGCAATAGAACATGACTGAGAGAAATAGAACTGTAGGTAAAGATCTGAATGAATCTTCTAGAACTAAAATAACAAAAAAATCATTGGTTGAGCTTAAGAACAGCAGGGAAGACAAAGAGGAAGGAGTTGTTTAATTAAAGATAAGTCAATGGGCTGGCACCGTGGCTCAATAGGCTAATCCTCCACCTGCGGCGCCAGCACATCTGGTTTTAGTCCCGGTTGGGTGCCGGATTCTGTCCCAGTTGCCCCTCTTCCAGGCCAGCTCTCTGCTGTGGCCCGAGAAGGCAGTGGAGGATGGCCCAAGTGCTTGGGCCCTGCACCCGCATGGGAGACCAGGAGAAGCACCTGGCTCCTGGCTTTGGATCAGCGTGGTGCGCTGGCGGCAGCGGCCATTTGGGGGGTGAACCAACGAAAGTAAGACCTTTCTCTCTGTCTCTCTCTCACTGTCTAACTCTGCCTCTCAAAAAAAGTAAGTCAATGAAAAATATCAAATTTGAAGAAAAAGAATATTTTTTGAAAAAATAAGTGAAATTGGAGGGCTGTGTGAAACAATGTACCTATATGAGTCCAAGAAGGAAATGAGAGAATAGAACAGAAAATATTGGGAAATATCAAAACTGCAAATATCCCTAATTTGAAAGACATAAATTGACATTTTGAAGAAACTCAAAAGACTTTCAAGCAGATGGTCAAACTTACCAAAACCAAATATATAAAGAAAATCCTGAAAGCAGCCAAAGCTTACATATTACATAAAAGAGAACTACTCACTAGAAACTGGAACAACCAAAGACCAAATACCTCCATGTTTTTTTAAAAGAATCAAGGAAATCAAAACAAGTCAATTCTTGGAAATTCAAAGTGCTACATCCCATGTAAATATAAATATGTAGAATCAATAAGGATATATTCATATTGAAAGAACGAAAACAAAAGCAAAGCTAGATAATTGATTCATAATGGACCTGCCCTACAAGACATGCTAAAAGAAATACTTCCAGAAGAAGAGAAATTAGAACAAATGAAACTTCAGATCTTGGGAAGATAAAAAGAGAACAAGAAATAGTAAATATAGAACAAAACAATTTCTTTTTTTTTTTTTTAAAGATTTGATTATTTTTACTTGAAAAGCAGGGTTGAAGGGAGAGACAGGGGTCTATCATCTGTGGGTTCACTACCCAATAGCCTACAATGGCCATGCTGAGCCAGGCAGAAGCCAGGATCCTACAACTCCATTCAGGCTCCCCATGTGGCTGTCAGGGGCCTAATCACTTGGGCCATCTTTTGCTATTTTCCCAGGCACATTAGTGGGAGTTGGATCAAAAGTGGAGCAGCTGGGACTGGAACTGGCCCACATGCAGGCAGTGACTTAACCAGCTGTGTCACAACACAGACATCCCCTGTTCTGTTCTTAAAATGCCAATGACAGAGGTGAGTGTTTGGCCTAGTGTTTACAATGCTGCTTGGGATGCCCACATTCCACATTGGAAGGCCTAGCTTCCAGCTTATGCACACTAAGGGAGGTAACAGGTGATGACTCAAGTTGTTGGGCCCCTGATATACACTTGGGTGACCGAGATTGGGTTCTGGGCTCCTGGCTTTGACCTGTATCAGCTGTGACTGTTGTGTGCAGTTGAGTAGTAAATCAGTGAATGAAAGACCATTCACTTCCTTTCTCTCTTTAAAAAAAATGTTTGCAAAAAATTATAACATTGTACCTTGAGGGCTATAAGGTAAGGGAGATGTGATTCATATGGCAGCTGCAGAGGGTAGATGGACCTCTTTGTTGCCAAAGTTTACAGATTTAACATGGAGTGTGATACTATTTATCTGATGTTCCTAAATTTTTAAAACATTAAATATTTGTAGATTCACATGAACTTGTGCAGAATACTATAGAGAAATCTCACACACACCTCACTCAGTGTCTCCAATGGTAGCATCTAACAGAATCATAGAACAGTGTCATAGGCAAAACAATGACAATTATCCTTCATGTTGTCCTTTCAGAACCACTCTGACTTCTCTACAAACTCCATCCTCTCATTAATTCATAATAACCACTTCTTGAATTTTGTCACTTTAAGAATGCTACATAAGTGAAACAGTATAAGGTACCAATTTTGAAGACTACCTTTCTTGTTTGATTTTCACTCAAAGTTCTGGAGTTTTATTCAGACTGCTACAAACCATGACTATTTTGTTTTTTATTACTATGGTCAATATTCCATGGTATGCCTGTATCACAGTGTATTTTTTAATAAAGATTTATTTATGTATTTGAAAGATAGAGATACAGAGAAGAGAGAGACAGAAATAATGGTATTCCATCCACTAGTTCACTCCTCAAATGGTTTCCATGGCTAGAGCTGGGCTGATCCAAAGTTGGGGTCTAGGAGCTTCTTTTGGGTCTCCCCTGTGGCTGCAGGATCCCAAGCACTTGACCATCTTCTACTGCTTTCCCAGGCCATGGCAGAGAGCTGGATCAGAAGAGGAGCAGCAGGGACTAGAACCAGCACCCATATGGGAAACTGGTTTAGCCCACTGTACCACAGTGCTGGCACCATCACAGCGTATTTAACCACTCACTTGTTGGAGGAGCTCAGGTTGGTCATGATTTTGGACTATCATTCATGGGTAGGTTTTATAGAATCATAAATCTATAGGACTTTTCTATAGGATAAATGTCCAAGAGTACAATTGTTAATTGGTGTGGTAGAGATTTAGTTTTACTATTTTAAAAATCTTTTTAAAGATTTATTTATTTGAAAGGCAGAGGGAGAAGGAGAGAAAGAAAGCAGAAGCACTCTCCATTTGCTGTTTCATTTCCCTCATAGCCACAAAGACAGGTCTGGGTCAGGCTGAAGGCTGAAGCTGGGAGCCAAGAACTCCATCCTGATCTTCCACATGGGTGGCAGATGCTGGAATACTTGTGCCATCTTCCATTTCCTTTCCAGGTGCATTAACAGTGAACCAAATCAGAAATGGAGCAGCTGGGACTTGAACTGGCACTCTGAAATGGGGTGGTGCTGGTGTTGTGCCAGCATGGTTATAACTGGCTCCACCACAATACTGGCCCCATTTTTAAAAAAAAAAATTTTAAAAAGTGGTATTATAAATAGTATTTCTTTATCTCTTCCAGTAAGATCACTATTGGCATATAAAAATTAACAGGGCGTGTGTGTGTGTGTGTGTGTGTGTGCATTTAGTTTGTATTCCTATGTGTTTATCAGTTCTATGCATTTTTTGTTGTTGTTGTTGAGTCCCTGGATTTTTCTATAAAAAGAATTACATTACCTGCAAAGAGTATATTTGAACTTACTCTTTTCCAATTTGGTTTCTGTTTATATCACTTTCTTCCATAATTGCCCTTGGTAAGGCTTTTAATAGCAAACTAAGTAAGAGTAGTGAAAGTGGGTATCCTTGTCTTATTTCAAATCATAGAGGAAATACTTTCAGCTTTTCCCCATTTAGTTGGGTTTTGGCTGTTTGTTTGCCATGTATTTACTATTTGAGGTATGTTCTTCTGTACCTAATTTATTGAGTTTTATCACAAAGGGATATTGAATCCTATCAGGTGTTTTTCTTCCATCTTTTGAGATGATCATTAGATTTTGTTCTTTATTCTGTTCTGTGATTTATTATATTCTTGATTTGCAAATATGGAGTGATCCTTGAATCCCTGAGATAAATTCCACTTGGTCATGGTGTATGATCTTTTGATTTTTCTGTTGGATTTGATTAGAATGTTGTTGAACTATTGTATCTGTGCTCATCAAGTATAATGTTCTGTAGGTTTTTTTTTTTTTTTTGCCTTTGGTTTTGATATAATAGTATTGATGGGTTTGTAAAAGAGTTTGGCAGAATTCCATCCTTTGCAATTTTTTAGAATAGTTTGAGAAATATTGGATTTAGCTTTTCTGCAAATGTTTTGTAGAATTTAACCAAAAAGTCATGACAGCCTACACTATTTAGATTTTCTATATAAAACTTCAGGATTAAAACTTGGTAGCTTGTATGTGTTGAGCAATTCACCTAATTTACATATAGTGATTCAGAGTAGGTTCTTATTTGCCTTCATGTTTATGTAGTACCAGTTGAAATAATCTTTTCATTTTTATTTGTTTTCTTTGTTAGTCTGGCTAAAGATTGTTTCACTTATCTTTTCAAAAAATCAGCTTTCCTTTCTTTCAATAATCCTATATATTTTTTAGTTTCATTTAGGTTGCTTGTCTTAGTCTTTGTTGTGAATCACTAGACTGTTTATTTGAAACCCATTTTTGATATATGCACTTATTGTTATAAACTTTCTAACATTGCTTTTGCTTTATCTCAGATTTTGATGCTTTCATTTTCTTTTGCTTCAAGATTTTTATTTTTGATTTCTTCAAAGTTCCATCAGTCATTCAGGACCATGTTGTTCAGTTGCCATTTATTTGTAAACTGTCTTTGTTCTTATTTTTATTTCTAGTTTTATTACATTGTGACCTGATACATGATACATAATTTCTATTTATTAAAATATTGACTTGATTTATGGTTTGATATATGCATATTCTGGAAAATACTGCATGTGCTGAAGACATGGATGAGTATTCCATAGCTGTGGATATCTGGTAAATGTAATGTAAATGTAAATGTCCATTTGGTCAATAATATATTTCAACTCGAATGTGTCTTATTGATTTTCTGTTTGGATGATCTGTTCATTGATGACTGGGGGATATTAAAGTCCCCACCTATTATTGTATGGAGGTTTATCTTTCCCTTCAGATATATTAATATTTGATTGATATGTTTGGGTGGTCTGGTGTATATATATATATATATATATATATATATATATATATATATAATTGATATGTCTTTTTGCTGAACCAATCCTTTTATCAATATATAATGACCCTTTTCTGTCTTTACATTATTAAACCAATATCTATTTTACCTGATATGAATATAGCCATCCCTACGAGCTTTTGATTTTCATTTGTGAGAAGTATCTATTTTTTCAACCCATCATTTTTATCTGTAAAGTGAATGTTTTCTAGGAAGCATATGGTTGGGCCTTAGTTTTTTACTTAATTTTATTTAAGTTATATGTTTCATGTATTTCATATATATGGGTCTTAGTTTTTTATACATTCACCCAGCTTATATATTTTGCTTTAGTAATATAGTCTGGTATTCAAAATTATTGCTAGGTAAGAATTTATTCCTGTCACTTTGTCAATTGATTATTGATGATTTCATATATTCTTTGTTTCATTCTGCCTCTCTCATTATTTGTCTTTATATCAGTAGTTTCCTGTCATGCCGAGGTTGGATTCTCTTCTCTTTCTGTCTTAGGTATCTGCTCTGATCGTGGATTTTATACTTGCATGTGATACCATCCTTTTACTTCAGTGAAGGGCACTTGTAAGCACTTCTTACAAGACTGCTTTGGTGGTGATGAATTCTTTCAGTTTTGCTTGTCCTGGAAAGACTTAATTTATTTTGCATAGGTGGAAAGATTCTTCATTAGCACATTTTCTCCTTCAAATTCTTAAACATACTCTCTCATTCTCTTCTGGCCTGTAAGGTTCTGCTTAGTGGTCTGCTATTACTCTAATGGATTTTCTCTATATGAAACTTGGTGTCATTCTCTAACAGGCTTTAGGATTCTCCCTTTGTCTTTGACTTTTGACAGTCTGACTACAGTAAACCTTACAGAAGGTCTCTTTTGGTTGAGTCTGGTTGGAGTCTTTTGATTTCTGGATCTGGATGTCCATGTCTTTTAAGAAGTGGCATTTTCAGCTACTATTCTATTAAATATTTTTCTATATCCTTTATTTTCTCCTCTTCTTTGGGCATTCCCACACAGCAAGTATTTTTTCTTTTGACATTTATTTATTTATTTGAAAGTCAGAGTTAGAGGGAGAGGCAGAATTTTTTCATCCCCTCGTTCATTCCCCAAATGGCTGCAATGGCCAGGGCTGGGCCAGGATGAAGCCACAAGTTTTATCAGAGTCTCCCACATGGGCACCAGGGCCGAACATGTGCGCCCTCTTCCACTGCTTAGCAGGGAGCTAAATCAGAAGTGGGGCAGCAGGACAAGGACTGGTGCTCATGAGATGCCAGCATCGCAGGGGGCAACTTAACTCACTATGCCACAACTCCAGCCAACAAAGCAAGTATTTGTTCACATAATGTCATCCCATATGATTCATGGGCCTTTTAAATTATTTGAAGTGATTTTTCTTTATTTTTATCTGATTGAGGATTATTTAACAAAATTTGTCCTCAAGAAAACTAAAGTCTTGTGCTTGGTCTATTCTGTTGTTTCAGCTTCCAATTATATTTTTGTTTTTGTTTTGCTGAGTCACATTTTTGGTTCCAAGATTTGTGATTCAGTCTTATAATTTCTAGCCTTTGTTGAATTTTTTATTCTTATCATGCTTTGTTTTTCTTATTTCTTTGAAATGTCTATCTGTATTCTTTTGCCACTCATCATTGAGTTTCCTTAGGATTACTATTTTGAATGATTTTAAAGATTTTTTCATAACTTTCCTTCAAATCTTTTTCTAAAGAACTATTGTGTTCATTGGGAAGTCTCATGACTCCTTGCTTCTTCTTGTTGCTCGTTCCCTTACACTGAAGTCTGTGTATCTTATGTAGCTTTTGTGTCTCCTTAATGGTACAGACTTTATTCTGTTTGTTAGATGAGACATCTCAGTTGGGTAGTTTCTTTGACTTTGGTTCTACATCAGCACAGATCATAGTCATTATGTGATTTATTCATTTATAATCAATATTAGTGGTGTATGTGAGTGCTGCTACTATTCAGACTGTAACATTTTTGGGTATAGTAGAGTGACTTCTTTTTTTTTTTTTTTTAGTAGAGAAAACAATAATTTAATCACAAGAAATTTGTGGACTTTAAAATACATACAAACATTTTTTTTTTGATTTTTTATTTATTTTTTTTTTTATTTTTTTTTCACAATGGCTCCCCCCCCACAACTTCCCTCCCTCCCCCCACCCTCCCCTTTCCCGCTCCCTCTCCCCTTCTGTTCACATCAAGATTCATTTTCAATTCTCTTTATACACAGAAGATCAATTTAGTACATATTACGTAAAGATTTCAACGGTTTGCCCTCGCATAGAGACACAAAATGATAATACTGTTGGAGTACTAGTTATAGTATTAATTCACAATGTACAGCACATTAAGGACTAAAACTGAGTCCTTGGCTCCCCCAGAGCTGAGCGCCAGTCACACTGGAGTTTGTGGAACAAACTGTTTCTGGGGAGCACACATACACACACACAGATCTATGTGTCCTGCTGAGTTAGTGTGGGTGATGGCTGAGCTTATAGTTCTCACAGCCCTGGCCCTGAAACACAGAGATAGATGGGACCTTCCCCACAATTTCCTGTGTGTATGTGGGTGATTTCAGGGCTTGTAGTATCAACAGCAGAAGTCCTACACCTGGGGAATATGGAGGAGGCTTTACCTACATCCTACGGGGAGAATGCGTATTTTACAGGGGGGTCATTTGCCAGCAGCTCTGGAGCTCTAGAATGAAGATAGGCCTATATCCAAGTACCATAGTGTTAGCATAGGGAATGAAGCAACAGCGGTCATAGTCTCAGCATTGCATGATGTCGTTGGGACATTTCCCAGAGGGTAGTGAAGGCTACAATGGGGATTCTGTGTAGGTAACTATGGGGCTGGAGCAGCACAAGGCAGGCAAATCTCCCCAACTCTATGTTCTACAGGGGAGCAGGTGTGTCCTCAGGGCTTACAGATCCAACAGTCACAAATCCAGAACTGCAGGACAGGGAGGTACCTTACTCATTTCCCTCAAGGGTCATTGTGGAAATTTTGTACTGGTAGCTGCAGGATTGGGACTAAGGGACACAGAACTCTTTGTAGGTCCCAGGGGTGAGTGCTGATGATTCCAGGGATTGTAGCACCATCAGCAGCTGCCCCAGAGCTACAGGATAGGATGGGGACCTTTCCCATGCCATGCCCAAAGGTAATTGTAGATAATATGCTGAGGTCTGTAACACCAACAGCTATAGTCTTAGAGCTATTGGAGGATACAGAATGGACCGTGTCTAGTTTCATGGTGGATGAGCATGGATGGTGTTGAGAATTATGACACCAACAGCCAGAGTTCTGGAATCATGGTTTTCAGATGCAACTGTCTCCGGTTTCCTGAAGGCGAGCAGAGGCGATGCTACGGTCTGTGCAGTGGCAGCAGTGAACCTGCAGATGTGAATTGCAGGTAGCTACTATGGCTACCGCAGCTGATTCTGGGAGTTATGCATATCAGCCTTGGTGCCTTAGGCCATGAAACACAAAAAGGAACTCTTCGGCTCCCACAGGGTGAACAAGGATGACCATTTTGATTGCACACTGGCTGCTGAGATACCTGAGCCACAAGACACAGATTAGAACCTCCCCAGGTCCTACCAGGGTTTGGGAACCAACAGATGTAGGACTGTAGTAACAGAGATGGAAGAGAACTTCCCAGGCTCATCAGGGCTTGTATAGCAGCTGCTGCCAGCACTGAGCCCCTAGACATGAGAAGGACATCCAATATCAAATATAGCAAGCAAGCAGGATTCTTGGGCTTGTGCACAATCTCATTGTGGCAGGATAAAGAGGGGTCTGACTTCTGCTCTGCCAGGCATGCTTTTCCAGAGGCTTCTGGTGGTAACTGGGGCTGTCTACTTGTTCCTAAGGCAACATGGAGTCTAGTGAGGCTGTGCTTTAGCAGCTTGGGTTCTGGGACGTAGAGTGGAAGGCATTGCAGGTTCTATATTTCAGAGCAAAGCAGTCAGACTCGGTCAGCTTTCCAGACTGGAGCTGAAGCCTGGGAGGGCTGGAATTCCTTTGTAGTTAGGGCTGCCAGTCTGCAGCAATAATGGATATTGCTGTGCTTTCCTGCTTACCCTTTCTTGGCACGTGAAATGATCTGTTCCTGCACCAGGAGACTGGGTGGAGTAGGAATGGCAAGGTGTTTAATTCCTCTGTTCCGGCTTTCCCAATTTTTCTGCTGTTTATGGGTTCCATCACTTCTTTACTGAAGTTTTCCCTTAGTCAATGTTCTTGAAATGTGATCCTTCCCTTGTTGTCCTGTGTCTTCCCTGTGGTAGAAGTACCTGCAGGGAACCTCTGTTCAGTCATCTTGGATCTGTGTATTTGTTCACTGGAATTTAAAAAAGTGTTAAGAATTGAAAGGTTTTAAAAACTATATTCTTGATACCAGTTCTTTTTATAGGAGTATGATTTACAGGTATTTTCTCCTAGCCTGTGGTATTTGTTAATACTCTTAACAGACTGAACAAAAATAATTTCATGAAAATAATGTTGAATTCAACAGTCTTTTATTTTATGGACTTTGCTTTTGGTATAACATCTATGTACTCCTTGCTTAACTCTATACTGAGGATTTTTCATGTTCTCTCCCTAAAAGTTTTTATAATTACACATTTTGTGTTTAAATCCATGACCCATTTTGGATTAATGTTTGGAAAAAGGTTTTTTGTTCTTCTTGATGTTGTTGTAGAAAAGACAGTCTGTTTTCCACTGAATAGCTTGTGTGTCTCTGTCAAAACTCAGTTGAAAATATTTTGGAATCTATTTCTGGCTTCTCTATTCTGTTCTATTGATCTATGTGTCTAATCCTCTGCCAATAACACTCCAATACCAATACCAAATTTTTCTCTCTATGATTACTTGTTTGAAAGGCAGAATGGCAGGTTGGGGTGTGGCAGTGTGATTGAGAGACAGAGACAGACATCTTGCATTTGCTGGTTAACTCCACAAATGTTTACAACAGCCAAGTCTAGGAAAGGAGAATCTAGGAGCCATGAACTCCACCCTTGTTTCCTATATGGGTGGCTGAGGTCCAAGCACTTGGGCCATCTTTTGCTTTCCAGGTCACATTAACAAGCTGGTTCACAAGCAGAGGAGCTGGGACTCCAACCAGCACTCTGATATGGAATGTTGTTGGTGTCGCAAGTGGTGACATAGCTTGCTGTGCCACTGCACCTGTCCCATCACCCTGTCTCCAAGACTATAACTACACAATGTTTTGAAATAGAATAGATAGAGTTTTAGCCATTATTTCTTCAAGTATTATTAATCTCTACCTTTTTTTCCTTTGGGACTTTGATGATGCAAATGTAAGATATTTTGTAGAATTACCCAGGTCCTAAAGCTCTACACATATTTTTGTCTCTTTTTCAGGTTAAGCAATTTCTTTCATCTTCAGTTTACTGATTCATTTCCTGTTACTTCCATCTAGCTATGTACCCCATTCGTTGAAATCCTTTTATTTCAACTATATTTTTTAGTTCTAAAATGTATGTTTGGTTCTTCTTTATAGATTCTAATTCTTTGCTGAGATTTTCTATGGCTTTACATATTCCAAGCATATATATAATTGCTTGCTAAAGCAATTCCCACTCTATACAATAGCTCCTATGACACCACGGTGATGGTGCCCTCCAGGGTCCTCCAGTAGGCTTTCTCTGGTGCCACTTCAATGGCTATTGTAAGGACAGCTCATTTTCATCTGCTAGAGATGAACGGCCTGGTTCTCTGAGTTATCTGTTGTCAACTGCCTTGGTGGGGGCTTTGCAGTAGCTTGTAATAGCCTTAGAGGGTCCAATCTCCTCAGTTAGATTCTGCTAACATTGGCAGGCGTGGGAACATTTTTTTTTCCTGTACTAATTGACTTGAGTAGAGCGGTTATTGTCTCAAAGTTGTCTGTGTGGCTGAATTGTTGCCTTTTTTAGGCATTTGGATAGAGAGCTGGATTTTGTTGCTTTTGTTTGTGCATGTTGGTATTTTCCATGTTACTAGCTCCTTCTGCTCCAAATATGAGCTAAATCAAGGGGAAAGAAAACTCAGGAACCCAACCACCATTTTTTTCTTCAGGTCCCAAGTTTTCACACTAGGATACTTTCTTTCTACCTTTCAGAGTCATATTTTAATTCCTAGAATTTTATAATTTTACTCAGTAGGAGAGAATCGGAAAAGTAGATTTCTTTTATATTCCTAGTAGTGAAAGCCTGGAATACTTTGCTAAAAATATTATATATTGAAAATGATCTGTTTTTTTAACCTTTTTTATTTGAGAGAGAGAGAGAGAGAGAGAGAGAGAGACAGAGATAGAGAGAGAGAGAGAAAGGTCTTCTTCCATTGGTTCATACCCCAAATGGCCGCTATGGCCGGTGCTGTGCCGATCTGAAGCCAGGAGCTAGGTGTTTCCTCCTGGTTTCCCATGCGGGTACAGAGCCCAAGCCCCTGGGCCATCGTCCACTGCCTTCTGGGCCACAGCAAACAGCTGGACTGGAAGAGGAGCAGCCGGGACCAGAACCTGGTGCCCATATGGAATGGTGGCACCACAGGCGGAGGATTAACCAAGTGAGCTATGGCGCTGGCTCCACGATTTGCTTTTAAAGTGTAGAGTTGGATAAATTTTTATTTACATGTGTATTCACTAAATTAAAAAATCCAATCTTGAAATTTGTAAGCACATGGGAAGGGGCTAAATACCCAAAATCATTTAAAAATAATAATTGGTAAACTTTCTGGCTATAATACTGAACATGAAGATTTGGTAGTCAAATTATCATTAAGACATTATACAATTTAAATCATGGATAGAATAAGAGAACTTAGAAATATATTTAAACATATATATTGATTCAATTTTGTTACAATGATAGTATAACAATTATGGAAAAGGAATTTTGTTTTTAATATAGTTGGGCCTACTGATAGCCTTATATAAAATGGTAAATCTCAATTTTACTTTATATCATCATCTCTAAAAATTTAATTTCAAATGGATCATATAACTTATGAAATAACTGAAATCAAATGAAACAATAAAGACTGTTCCATAGAGAATATTTATTTATAGAAGACTTTCTCAGTAGCTCAGGGGAAAGGTACAGGAGTTGAGAAGAGGAACACATCTCGGTGTCTGTACAGAGTGGATGAATTGAGAACTTTGCATGACTGACTGTGGGAACTAAGGAAATGAAAGCTATTAAATCTTACTGTGACTTTGCCATTGAGAACCGGAGGAACAGACACAGGAACAGAGACTAAGTATTTCCATTTGAATAGATTATGACGCCTGAAATGTTCTGAAAGGTAGGGACCAGTTCCCTTCTAGTCACTGAAGAAAACATAACAAACATTGTAATAGATTTACTATGAGGGGAGAGTAGGAAGGTCCTGCCTCAGTGGGGAACTGTTTGACTAGTTAATATATAGTCCAGGGGCTGTGGGATTCTCTTCTTTCAGCAGTGAGAGTAGATGTGGGTTAGCAATGAGTGATTGCCAACATCTGGTGAATTTTTGTTAAAATATGTTTCAGTGAGTCACATTAGTTTTTACGTGTGTTTTATAGGGGTCATCAAGTAGACAAATCAATGAGGTGACTGAATTAATCATTTTAAAAGAAGTATTATGCACATAAACACCTGTCTTCTTCTTGGGTTCATGAAAGCATGGTTCTTCTGCTGTACTGCTATTGTTCAGTGCCTTGAGTTCTAAAGTCACATAGCTATTGCTAAAGAATAAACCTCATATACCCAATGTTTATATATCAGCAATACATAATTACTAAATTATTAACATGGACCTGTGAGAGGAAAACACATGTGTGTATCACAAACAGTTCAGACTAAAAAAAGACAATAAAAATAGCAGAATTGGAAATGCTAATTTGCCTTAAGGGCTGATTCTGAGGCCAGAGTGCTATTTAGGACATCTGCCATTCAATGAGTCTGCTGTGTATCTCGCTTCCCATGTTGGATCATTCTCTCCCTTTTTGATTCTATCAGTTAGGATTAGCAGACACTAGTCTTGCTTGTGTGATCCCTTTGACTCTTAGACCTATCAGTGTGATCAATTGTGAACTGAAATTGATCACTTGGACTAGTGAGATGGCCTTGGTACATGCCACCTTGATGGGATTGTATTGGAATTCCCTGGCACATTTCTAACTCCATCATTTGGGGCATGACTGATTGAGCATGTCCCAGATTGTACATCTCCTCCCTCTCTTATTCCCACTCTTATATTTCACAGGGATCACTTTTCAGTTAAAATTTAAACACCTAAGAATAATTGTTTGTTAATTACAGAGTTCAACCAATAGTACTAGAATAAAAAAATTACTAAAATGGATAAAGTATTACATTGTACAACAACAGTCAGCACAAGAGCTGATCGAGTCACTGTTTCTCATAGTGTCCATTTCGCTTCAATAGGTTTCACCTTTGGTGCTCAACTAGTTGTCACCGATCAGGGAAGGGAGGAGAGAACCTCCACTTTGACTATGACCCTGTCGGAATAAGATTGAAGTCACCGAACCCTAAAGGCTTCCATAGCCTTGGCAACTCATGACTAGAGCCTAGGGAGATTACTGATGCCATAAACAAGAGTGTCAAATTGTTAAATCAACTTCAGGAGTCACTGTGTACTTACGTCTCATGTGGGATCTGTCCTTAATGTGTTGTCCAATGTGAAGTAATGCTATAACTAGCACTGAAACAGTATTTTACACTTTGTGTTTCTGTGTGGGTGCAAACTGATGAAATCTTTACTTAGTATATACTGAATCAATCTTCTGTATATAGATAATTAAAAATGAAAAAAAATCTTGGTGTTAAATTGGAAATTGCCTAGAAAACTAATCAATTTTTTAAAAAAATATATCATGTAGGATCTCTGTCCTTAATGTGCTATACATTGTGAATTAATACTATAACTAGTACTCCAACAGTATTTTTCACTTTGTGTTGCTATGTGAGGGCAAACTGTTGAAATCTTTACTTAATATATAGTAAACTGATCTTCTGTATATAAAGAGAATTGAAAATGAATATTGATGTGAAGCAAGGAGAGAGGGAGTGGGAAAGGGGAGGGTTGTGGGTGGGGGGGAAGTTATGGGAGGGGAAGCCATTGTAATCTATAAGCTGTATGTTGGAAATTTATATTCTTAAAATAAAAGCGTTATAAAAAAAAAAAAGGAAATGCTAATTTGTTAAATTATATAATTTAAATTTACACCCTTCAAAGGAAAATATGTATTCATTTTATTCAAATATTCAAACTATTGATTATAATAGGTAACTTAAAAGATATTTGTGATTTTACCCATGAAGTAAAGTTTGTTTCTTTGCTAATTTATTTCTTATAGAGAACTCTTTTATGACATAATGACATTTTATTTTCATTAATCCAAAATTACAGCTTCTTTTCAGATAGTTTAAACTTAAATTATTTCCTTTGAATTCTGAAAACTATCTTTAGTTTCCTTCCCATAATCTCCTTTTGTTTTAATTTCCCATTTCCTCATCCAGTAGGTTAATAACCAGTACTGTCCAAATAGATTAATGATCCTGGAAATGAATTATACTTTACAGAGTATGCAATCCCAAAAACTCAAACACAATGTCTTGTATATAATAGACAAACATTGAATGATTCTTGAAAATCATATCAAGCATTTGTAGTTTGATAATAGGCTTTTTGTGATTAAAACATTAATATTATGATTATGCTATGATTTTAAGCAAATATTTTATTTAAATAATGTGGAGATTAGGAAGCAATGTATGAAAAAAGTTCTTTTTTTAAAAAAAATTTATTTGGAAGTCAGAGTTAAAGAGAGGGAGGAAGATATATATGTATCTTCCATCCACTTGATCCCTCCCAAAATGGCTGCAATGACCAGGGTTGGGCGAGGCAGAAGTCAGGAGGCAGGAGCTTCTTCCAGATCTTGCACTTGGGTGTAGGAGCCCAAGGATTTGGGCCATCATCTACTGCTTTCCCAGGTGCATCAGCAGGGAGTTGGATTAGAAGTAGAAAAGCCAGGACACAAACCTGTGCCCATATGGAATGCCAGCACTGCAGGCTGAGGCTGAGGCTTAACCTTATACACTACAATGCTGGCCCCTCATCTATTTCTATACTTTCACTTTCTCTTAGATAATTCCATGCTTTCCCTGCTGCTGCTTAATGACATCTCAATCATATTTTGGAGTGCAGGAGGTACAGAACCAAGGTATTGTTTGGTTTTGTCGCTGGGAGGGCCTTATTGGAGTATAGATGGCTGTCTTCTGGCTGCGGTGTCACATGGCCAGGATGGAGAGTGAAAGTAAGAGAGGGTGTGAATGAGCAGGGGCTCTGTTTTTTTTTTTTTTTTTCTCTTCTTTTTTTAAGAAGACTAATTCCATCATAGAAAACCATCTTATGACATCATCTATACCTAGTTATCAAAGTCTCCACCTCAAAATATCATTACATTAGGGATTAAGTTTTCAACATAGGAATTTTAGGGAGCTACACTCTTCCTGTAAGAACACACACACACACACACACACACTCACACACAGTGAGGAGGGGAACATTAAAAAGTTCATAGAAAATTCATATTATGACAAAAACAATGCATTTTTAAAAAAAAATTATTTGCACCAAAATAGGTTTGTACTAACTTGTTATATCTGAACAGGATCTAGTTTGAAGCACTTAAAAGGATCAACATCAGTCTGAAAAAAGCCCCTAATATAGCAAGACAATTCTGCTAAAAGTGAAGAACAAGCAAAAAATCAAATTTATGGTAAAGCTTGGGTGGAAAAGGTTGAAATCACTGATGTTTTACAAAAAGTTTATAATGATAGTGCTCCAAATAATAACGAGTTTACAAATGAATAAGTTGCTTTTAAAAAAGACACAGTAAGGAAGAAACAGAAATTGAAAGGGATCTTCGTTCACTAGTTCACTTCCGAAATGGGTGTAGTGGCTTGGGTTGGGGCTGGGTCCGGTGGAAACCAAGAACTAAATCCATGCTGGGGTCTCATGTGCGTGGCAGGGGCAGGAGTACTTGAGTCATATCTTCAGATGCTTTCCCATGCCCATTAGCATACAGTTGGGTCAGAAGCAGAGCATCTAGGACTGACACTGACAGCTTCTCCCACTGTACCACAACTCCCGCCCCCAGGATTAATTGTTTTAAGAATGGATGAGATGATACTGAAGATGAATCTCACACTGTCAGATGATACACGTCAATTGGTGAGAAAAATGTTCATTTTCTTTGGGCCCTAACTGAAGAGGAGAAATAATCGACAACAGCAACACTAGCCAACACCATAGACATCTCAATTGGTTCAGCTTGCACAATTATGAATGACAAGTTAAAGCAGGGTAAACTCTGCCAAACAGATGCCAAAACTATTGCGCCCAGTTCAGCTGCACGTAAGAGCAGAGCTTCCAATGGAAATCTTGCACAAAGGTGGTCAAGATGCTGAAGCCGTTCCCTGAAGAATTGCTGTGGGGCCTGAAACATGGCTTTACCAGTTTGACCTGAAGACAGAAAGCATGATCAAAGCAGTGGCTACCAAAAAGTGGAAGTGGTCTAGTCAAAGCAAACATGGACTGATAAAGGATAAAGGTCATGGCAGCATGTTGGAGGAAGCTCAAGGCATTTCACTTGCTGATTTTTCTGGAGAGTCAGACAATGATTACACCTGCCTCTTAGGAGAGTGTTCCGAGAAAGTTGGATCTTAGAAAAAGGCCTGCCAAAGCCTGGCCAGAGAGCTCCTCTCCACAACAGTGATTCTGCTCATTGCGTCCTCAAACAGGGGCCATTCCATGAGAGTCTGGATAGGAAACAATTAGGCATTCGCTTCACAGTCCTGCTTTTATTCCTTCTGACTGTTTTCTTTGAAAACCCTTGAAAGGTCCTCTACTTTGCTTCAATTAATAATGTAAAAAGACTACATTGACAATCTTAACTTCCAAGGACCCTCAGTTCTTCTTGGTCTAAAAGCTTGGTACCATCACTTTAAAAAAAAGCGTTGTAGGCTGGTGAGGCGGCTCACTAGGCTAATCCTCCTACTGCAGCACCCAATCTAGTCCCAGTAGGGGTGCTGGATTCTGTCCCGGTTGCTCCTCTTCCTGTCTAGCTCTCTACTGTGGCCCGGGAGGGCAGTGGAGGATGGCCCAAGTGCTTGGGCCCTGCACCCCATGGGAGACCAGGAGGAGCACCTGGCTCCTGCCATCGGATCAGCACGGTGCACAGGCTTCAGCACACTGGCCGCCGCAGTGGCCACTGGGGGGTGAACCAACAGCAAAGGAAGACCTTTCTCTCTGTCTCTCTCTCTCTCATTGTCCACTCTGCCTGTCAAAAATATTAAAAAAAAGGCCGGCGCCGTGGCTCAACAGGCTAATCCTCCGCCTTGCGGCGCCGGCACACCGGGTTCTAGTCCCGGTCGGGGCGCCGGATTCTGTCCCGGTTGCCCCTCTTCCAGGCCAGCCCTCTGCTGTGGCCCAGGAGTGCAGTGGAGGATGGCCCAGGTCCTTGGGCCCTGCACCCCATGGGGAGACCGGGAGGAGCACCTGGCTCCTGGCTCCTGCCATCGGAGGAGTGCGGTGCGCCGGCCGCAGCGCGCCGACCGCGGCGGCCATTGGAGGGTGAACCGGCGGCAAAGGGAAGACCTTTCTCTCTGTCTCTCTCTCTCACTGTCCACTCTGCCTGTCAAAAAAAAAAAAAAAATTAAAAAAAAAAGTGTTGTAAACTCAATCGAAAAATAGAGAAATTTCTCAGTTGAGAACGTTTATCTTTTTATCTTTTAATATCATTTCCATGAAATGCTTGAAGTCCCATTGTATGTGCATTCACAATGGAAAGGCACAATAGAAGACTTTGGTGTGGCATTTGTAGGTATTACTTTGATAATTTGATAATTCACAAAACAAAAATATAAGTTTCTTAGTAGTAAAAGCAGTTTTGTAAAATGTAAGTATCAACTTAAATCTTTTTTTATTCTTTTTAAGATTTATTTATGTATTTATTTGACAGGCAGAGTGGACAGTGAGAGAGAGAGAGACAGAGAGAAAGGTCTTCCTTTTCCTTTGGTTCACCCCTCAATGGCCGCTGCAGCCAGTGCACCGCGCTGATCCAAAGCCAGGAGCCAGGTGCTTATCCTGGTCTCCCATGCAGGTGCAGGGCCGAAGCACTTGGGCCATCCTCCACTGCACTTCCGGGCCACAGCAGAGAGCTGGATTGAAAGAGGAGTCACCGGGACAGATTCTAGCGCCCCAACTGGGACTAGAATCCAATGCGCCAGCACCGCAGGTGGAGGATTAGCCTATTCAGTCGCGATGCCGGCCTATTTCATTTTTTTGAAAGGCAGAGTTTCAGAGAGAGATCTTCCATGTGCTGATTCACTCCCCAAATGGCTGCAATGGCCAGGACTGGGCCAGGCCAAAGTCAGGAGCCAGGAACTTCATCTGGGTCTCCCATGTGGATGCAGGGGCCCAGGAACGTGGTCCATCTTTTGCTGTTTTCTCAGGCTCATTAGCACAGAGCTGGATCAGAAGTGGAGCAGCCAGGACTCAAACTGGTGCCCATATGGGATGCCAGCACATTAGTTGGTGCTTAACCTCCCTGTGCCACAGTTCTGGCCCTTAAATATTTTCTTTAGGCTACTTATTGTTCTCAGTTTATGCAAACCTGCTAAAATCTCCATTTTTATTTTGTTTTTTTTTTTAAAGAGAAAATCATTTTATTTTTATTTTTTTATAAAGCTTTTATTTAAAGAATATAAATTTCCAAAGTACAGCGCATGTATTACAATGGCTTCCCCCCCCATAACTTCCCTCCCACCTGCAACCCTCTCCTTTCCCTCTCCCTCTCCCTCTCCCCTTGCATTCACATCAAGATTCCTTTTCAATTCTCTTTATATACAGAAGATCAGTTTAGTACATATTACGTAAAGATTTCAACAGTTTGCCCTCACTTAGGGACACAAAATGAAAAATACTGTTGGAGTACTAGTTATTAATTCACAATGTACAGCACATTAAGGATAGAGATCCTACATGATATTTTTTTAAAAAATTGATTATCTATGCAATTTCCAATTTAACACCAAGTTTTTTTTAATCAGTTTCAATTATCTTTATATGCAGAGGATCGATTCAGTATATACTAAGTAAAGATATCATCAGTTTGCATCCACACAGGAAAACAAAGTGTAAAAATACTGTTTCAGTACTAGTTATAGCATTACTTCACATTGGACAACACATTAAGGACAGATCCCTCATGAGACGAAAGTACACCGTGACTGCTGATGTTGATTTAACATATTTGACACTCTTGTTGATGGCGTCAGTAATCTCCCTAGGCTCTAGTCATGAATTGCTGAGGCTATGGAAGCCTTTATGGTTTGCCTACTTCGATCTTATTCCAACAGGGTCATATTCAAAGTGGAAGTTCTCTCCTCCCTTCAGAGAAAGGTACCTCCTTCTTTGATGGCCCCGTTCTTTCCACTGGGATCTCACTTGCAGAGATCTTTCATTTAGGTCTTCTTTTTTTTTGTTTTTCAGAGTGTCTTAGCTTTCCATGCCTAAAATATTCTCATGGGCTCTTGAGCCAGATCCGAATACTTTAAGGGCTGATTCTGAGGCCAGAGTGCTATTTAGGACATCTGCCCTTCTATGAGTCTGCTGTGTATCCCGCTTCCCATGTTGGATCATTCTCTCCCTTTTTGATTCTATCAGTTAGGATTAGCAGACACTAATCTTGTTTGTGTGATCCCTTTGACTCTTAGACCTATCAGTGTGATCAATTGTGAACTGAAATTGATCACTTGGACTAGTGAGATGGCCTTGGTACATGCCACCTTGATGGGATTGTATTGGAATCCCTGGAACGTTTCTAACTCCATCATTTGGGGCAGTTCCGATTGAGCATGTCCCAAATTGTACATCTCCTCCCTCTCTTATTCTCACTCTTATATTTCACAGGGATCACTTTTCAGTTAAAATTCAAACACCTAAGAATAATTGTGTGTTAATTACAGAGTTGAACCACTAGTACTAGAATAAAAAAATACTAAAATGGATAAAGTATTACATTGTACAACAACAGTCAGCACAAGAGCTGATCAAGTCACTGTTTCTCATAGTGTCCCTTTCACTTCCATTTTTATTTTGAAAAATAATTAGAAAGTAAAAAAGTGAATTGCCCAGCGTTACACAGCTACCTCCAAGTGGTGTTTTGTATGTCTGTGATTTTCATAAGGCTCTGACTCCATATCCTGCCTTCATTGTATTACCCGACTGTAGATAGATGATGACAAGGTTATACTCAGTGATGGAATTTAAAAAAGAATGGCAGTTTTCACATTTGTACATGAAACCAAACTATACTTCAGGCTTGTGTCCACTAAGAAAATAAAAATTTTGAGACATGAAAAGTTGTAGACTATTTTGGCTTCCAAATTTCCATTGGCTAAACTAGATCTCATTTGATTTGGTCCTTCATATAAAACATAAGCTTCATAAATGCCTGCTGATTTATCAGGGACTCTGGATCAGCACTTATCAAGATAAGTAATTTATAGGAAAGGTACTTAGCTATTCTCCACAAAGCTAAGCAAGGGTAGTACAAACCTGAAATTTGATTTTAGGGCTAATTTCATTTTAATATAAGAATTTCTACACATTCAGTAATAAACCAAGATATTGATAAAGTATTTCTTCCTTATTTTCTTCTTCTTCTTTTTTTTTTTTTTGGAAAGAAACAGTTTTTGAAATTCTTTGTAGACCACCTGCAGTGCTGGAATCCCATATGGGCGCTGGTTCAAGTCCTGGCAGCTCCATTTTAATCTAGCTCTCTGCTAAGGAAGGGAAAGCAGTAGAAGATGGTCCAAGTTGTTGGGCCCCTGCACCTGCATGAGAGACCGAGAAGAAACTCCTGGCTTCTGGCTTTGAATCCGTGCAGCTCCGGCTGTGGCAGCCAATTGGGGAGTGAACCAGCGAATGGAAACTTCTCTCTCTGCATATCCTCTTCTCTCTGTGTAACTCTTTCAAATAAATATTTTTTTTTAAATGGTATACTTTGCAGTACTCAAATAAGAAAATTCAGTGTTCATCATATATTTTTTATAAATATCACCATCAAAAATGTTTGGCATGATTTAAGAGATTTCAACGCTGAATTGTCTTTCAAATATAATGTCGCCTTTCTGTTTTCAAGAATAGTTTGTAGGTTCCCGACTACACAGTCAAAACCCTATCAAGGGGCATGTATGCTTTGTGTATGTATGGATTTGAGTTGTTAGATTGCGAGTGCTATAGTCTACCATAATCATGTTATAATTTATTACCGCTTCATGGTATGGAATTATGTGTCTTTATCTCCACTTCTACTTTATTGTCTTCTGATTGTTAAACCTGAAATCAAAGTAATTAATTTTATACTCTCCATACAGAACAGCACAATGACCTTGAAATTCAGATAACAAATGGACTACTTTCTCTGTTGAGACTTTTTTACTGCTGCCTGGGCTCCTCAAGGCATTCCAATGCACAGCACTGTTGTTTCATTCACATAAAACTTAGACCTTGACATTCAGTTCTATACCCTCCTTGCTTTCCTACAGAGGGTATTTTATCTTCCGTCTCCTTAGTTGAACACGATGACTTACATTGTTGTATCCCAAACACTTGAACATTTAAACATTTGAAAAGAGAGCCATGCTTTTCATATAAATCTTTATTGTAGAAAATTCAACTTATATTAGGTGCTGAAGCACCTGAAGTTTAAAGTCATTTTCTTGTTTTGCAAGTTTTGTAGAGTTGAGATAAACCATCATGATTATGAAGGATTTAAAAAATACTTTATAAAAACTCTTGAAAGGATTTTGATTATGTTAATATTTTAGTGGCTAGAGCCTGAGCCTGAAGCATGTATCTCTCTGAAACTGATTTTTTACAGATGATTTTATAACTAGTTGATTGGCCCAGTTCTTTTAAGCAACTGGTCTTAAAAGAAAAATAAATAAAATAAATAACCAGATCAAATCAGACTTTTGGCAGTGCATAAGAAACTAATTGGCTGGATAGTTTACTCTTAACTGGAAGCTTTTGTAGACATAGCCTTGGGCATATATAGAAGGCACAGCTTGCTTTATTTTTGTTTTGACTCAAAGCTCCAGTCTAAGATTTCCACAGCCTTTGTCTTGAATACAGTTATACTGGATCTTTTGTCACAGAAATGTGCAACTTTATGTTTAAAACACACCATTTTGCTTTCTTCAAGAAAATTGTGGGCTTTATGACTTATGGTCATAATGCAATGAGATGTTCCCTATGTTGATTATAAATCAGCAGTGAAGGTAATTCCAAAACAAAATATCTGAAATTTTATTCTCATTGTGACTAGCAGTAAGTATTTAGAAAAAAGCAATCAACATCTGGAAATGACTATCTTGAAGGACAACGCTTGTTTTGTTAGAGAGGTTCTGACATCTTTCTTTCAAAACTAAATCGTGCAATGCAAAATCAATCTGATTTTTTTAGCTTTCCCATCTGTATAGGCTGTTGTGAAGTTATAGGAAACTGAAGCTAATGTGTTTTTCAGTAAGCAGCTTTGACTAAATTGTTTTGGGGAACTAGGCTTGTTAACTCTAGTTCAGGTCATTTGTGAGAGAAACTAAACTTGCAATAAAATGGAGAGACAATAAAATAGGTTGTTTGAAGAGTCTGAACAAAATATCAGATTTTAGTCTTGTGAAAGAGCCCAGAGGACCTACTTTCTTTTCCTTGCTTAGGTTTATGGAATAAGATATTCTCAGGGATAGGCTACTGGGTAAATGTGGCCAGCACAGTAGCTAACAGATTTGGGCATTTAAATCTGTTGCAATTTATGAGCATGATTAATCTAGAAAATTCATTTCAAATTATTTGCTTCTTTTCTATCAAATTAGAAAAAAAAAGAACAGCTTTTTTTTAAACCCCTGGACTCAACATAGAAATACTTCAGAGTAGCCAACAAAGCATCGACAACATTAACCTGATATTTCCAAACACATTCATTATTAGAACCAGTCAAGTATATTTTGTATTTGAAAGGAGAAATCTTATATTGGATTATAGTGTTTAACTATATTTTCCAATTTTCCTTTTTTCTAGGACATTCCATAGGATAAGAATCTCATGCATTTAATCAACTATTGAGGTGATCTGGTTCTTCCTTCCTTGAATCTGGTGCCTTTCTAACATGTGTGTTTGGGACTGAGGAAAAAGTTATGGGGAAAGCCAAAGTTGGAAAGGCATACAGCATGTATTCTCTCTCATAGCTGGAAGCTAAACATGTTGATTGGAAAGTAGAATAGTAATTACTAGAAGCTAGAAAGGGTAAGATGAAGGAGGAATAAAGGGAGGTTGGGTAACAAATAGGAGTAAATTCTAGTGTTCTGCAGCAGAATAGGGTGACTACAGCACACCTAATTTATGAACCTAATTTATGAAGAACTAGAAGACAGAAGTTCATAATCTACAACCATAAAGAAATATTGAATAATACAGAGACCGAAATGCTAATTACCCCACTTTGGTCAATATACATTGCATATGTGTATTGAAGTATCATAGTTGACCCCATAAAAGATGCAATTATTATACATGCTAATTAAAAAGAATATTGTACAATTTTCAAAAGTAATTGAATGTTTCCCTCATGTAATTCACACAGGCTGCACTGTTATTCTTAGCTGCACCCTTTGTGAACTAATTAAAATGTCTACTTTGAGTCTATTCACATCCAAGTATGAATGAGCCCCTGCAGAGGCATCCTATGTACTAAGACTCAACTCCTTTCCTTGTAGGAAACCATTATGCTCAGTATTGATATTTTAGCAAATAATCACTATTAAGATATTAGACCTTTTATTCAGTAAATACCTCAGGTGACCAACTGGAGAATGGTTCTAAATCTTTTTGAGTGAGGGTTCTGATCCCTCTTCCCTCCAGGATCATGCAGAGTCACAGCATGAGGCTACACTGCCTTTGGTCTTGCTGAGCTACTGGTGAGAGATACAGAGGAGTCAGTCAAGGGTTTAAACAGTCATTACATAGCAACTAAGAGGTTAAGGGACAATCAGACAAGGTGAGGGAAAACTAATGGTCATATTAATTAAGACAAGAGAAAATATATTCAGGTTATTAAGTACAATATCTGAGATATGTGATGCAAACTACTGCTTGCATACTTCTTTACACATATAGGTCAGTTTGGACCCAAATATTGGGAAGATTCCATAACACTGAGGTTCTATGAAATAATATTTTATGATGAATTACAGTAGTTTTATAGTTTTGACATGGGTTTGTTGTAAACTCAGTTTTAAATAAATTTATTTAAAATACATGGTAAAGATCACATTTGAATTCTAAAAGAAAATTGCATTTTTTTTTCTGAGAAGCAGGCTGGGGTTTGACATACCAAGGGTATGTTCTTTGGCTGTTATTAGATTCAGTTGGACATTATTGACCTAATCTTTTGAACCTTGGTTCTTGTTGCTAGGCAACTCATTTGATCAGAGGCCACGTAACTTGTTCACTCTCTTTTTTCTCTCTACACAGAAAGTGGTTTGGGGTGGGGTCTGAATAGTCCATGGATGATTATTCATTTAATTTGAGATGAAACTAGAAAATGTCTTAATTAGAAGTCTACCTATATAACATAGCACTTTTTTCAAGTAAATGATAGTATTTTAGCACACACACGCATAGTTTTACTTGGATATTTTCTTCCTTTACTACCTTCTTAAATTCACCAATTGTCAGTGGTTAGGTAACTGTTTGCAGCATATATACTGAAGTGTTTCAAGCTCGTATAAGAGGGTAAACTTTTAAAGAGTACGGTTCTAAAGTGTCCAGCAATTATCACCTAAGACTTAGTATTGTTAAATTTAATATGAAAGGTTATGTATAACTCAGACTTGTAGATGGCTATGTGTCAACTTGAGAAATATATTATGTTCCAATTTATAGAAAAGACCTGACTTTCCAGTAGCATACTGAGAAAAGGAAAATAAAGTGTTAAAAGGTCCCAGTGGTATCCTAGCAACTTACCTAGGGTCTGGGAAACAAAGACTTGTGTGTTGAATCTATTCCAGGAATTTGTAGCAGTTTTCAGGCCAGGGCAGAGTCTTGATCATTATTTCATGCCAAGTGATGTTGTTATCCGTGGGCTAACTTCCTCCATTTTATTCCCTCTAGTGAACATCAGATTACTAGAATTTTAGTTAGTGCCATTTCCCTAACGAAAAATCTGTTTTGACTCAAAATTCACAAATCCTTGACTAATATACAGTACATGTTTACTACATCAGCTGACTGGCCAAATAAGTAATGTTGTTTAATCCTTTCTGGAGTCTGACCATTGGTCTTAGTATCCACATTTTATGGCTGAGAACGCTGATGATTATAAAAGCTAAATGATTTACCCTAAATGGCATCTCTAGTCACTGGTTTATCTAGGATTGGAACCCAGGTCGCTGGTATGTATTAAAGTAATGCAGTTTCCCACTGACTTGCAGTTGCTAAAAAATACAGATGCATATATAAATCAACCCCATTCATCTTTAAGTTTGCAGTTCAAGAAGAGCCCCAGAGATTTTCTGGACTGTTAATATACCATTCCTCCTCTAGGCTAAATGAACTTGCTTGCTCAAACTTAATTTAACTTAGTTCTTAGGGAAAGCTTTTAGTATTATTGTCTTATTGTTGGAGTCTCTCTCTCTTTCTCCTGTCCCGCCTTTTTTCCCCTTTCTTCTCAAGATTGATTTAATATTGTGACCTCTAAGCATAATTTTTCAATCTCTTGTAATCTTCAAGCTCTTCTAGTCTTCTCAAATAGCCCCAGGATTCCTGGGCAGAAACGATCTCTCTTGAACTTGTGTGTTGAAATGAATTGGTGTCAGACTGAAGTCTTTGAAAGTAATGATCAGTTGCCCTGAATTCATGTTTGTTTATTTAAATACACAGATTCTCTGTGTCTTGTAAAATCTGTGCTAGGTCAGTGTGCACTGATAATCTACAAATCAGACTACAGGAATCCTGCCTAGGATAGCTCTGTTTTTATTTGTCCTCCAACTGGTGTTTCTGCATAGAGTCAGCTTTGTAATGGATTCACTCCAAATTTTTGAACAGAGGTGATGGGAATTCTTGCCTGACTTCCATTCAGTGTCTATTAACTTAGTAGAAGAGGCTCACTGACAAAAGTGATGATGTAAAATTTTGGTGGGTTCCTTCAAGTTCAGAAACACTGAATACTTAGGAGAAACCAACTATACATATAATACTCAACAAATTTCAAACGATTAAATGTCTCTGAAAAATGGTGCTTTTACATTCTGGTTAAAATGATCAACTGAAAGATAACTAGCACTCCTCTACTCCTGGAATTTAGACGCAATCACAAGCAAATACAAACTGATTATAAAAAACACAGATGCGCTAGTATTTTTTATTTACCCATATTCCCTTTCCTAGAATTCACTCTTGAAAAATGGTAAATTGTACATGCAACATTGATGCTTTTCCAGAATGCATCATTAATGTTTTTTGCAGTTCAAGATTATCAGAGAGAAGAGCAGAAAACGACAAATTATGCAAACCTTCCCACTGTGATTGAAAAATTTGGCTGCATATAAAAATTGTCACCGGTAATTGCAGAGCTAGAATGAATTGTGGCCGTAAGGCACTCGAACAGAAGGTCTAATGAACCTGCGTCTCACAGAATGGCATACCGTGTGGCCATTAAGTTAAAAACAAAGAATGTACAGCTTGCTCCCACAGAGCCAGCAGAGAGGGGGGATTATGGGTGAGATGTGACCTTGTCAGCTACATATGTTACCTCAAATCATTACCTCAGTGAATTTAGAAATAAGAGCTGTTTGTATAAAACTGAGCAGCCTTGCTCTGTTGCAGACTTCTATTGGATACTGGAGCCCCTCTGTGTACATGTCTAACTGAAATCAGACGTGTGTATTTGCTTTGCTTATTTTAAATTTAAATGATAGTTTTTTCAAATCATTATAAATATTGCACTTCTACTTAACACCTTGCTTATCTAACCTACATTGTGGCTGCTGATGGGATTCTGATACTTCAGACACTGCAAACAGCAAACTCCAGGCACACACAGAACTGATTTCATCCCACACCCTAAAGTTCAGGACCTTCAGAGCTGTTGAATCAATGTTTATGCTCACATGAGAAAGTTGGTTTTGGATATGATACCAAGCCTTGTGGAAATTTCTTCCTTATTTAACTAGATTAAGCACCAAGCAAAATAACATTTACTGACAGAGCAAAATCCAAATATGAAATTCCAGGGGAACTGGCCACATAGGATTTTAGTTTTGTTGTACTGGAACATAAGAGGATGAGCACCCTATTGACCTGAATTGTAGCCCCCTCTTCAGATTCATCCTGCTTTTGAGAAAAAAATGTCCAAAATGTGTCTACGGATTTTCATAGTTCCTATGCAGATATGAGTGAGAAATATCCTGATAAATCATTGTTTTTAAAAGTATACATGGAAGGTATGTTTAAAATGAACATGAACACTTTTCATTATATAGGTCTGTCAGATCTAAACAGGTAACAATCACTGATAGTAAAAATCAAGTTAGGAATGAAATGAGGGGCCAGCATGGTGGCATAGTGGGTAAAGCCCCCATCTGCAGTGCTGGCATCCCTTATGGGTGCTGGTTCCAGTCCAGGCTGCTCCTGTTCCAATCCAGCTCTCTGCTATGGCTTGGGAAAGCAGCAGAAGCTGGCTTTAGTGCTTGGGCCTCTGTATCCCGTGGGAGACAAGGAAGAAGCTCCTGGCTTCAGATCGTCACCGCTCTGGCTGTTGCAACCATCTGGGGAGCAGGCCAGTGGGTGGAAGACCTCTCTCTCTGTCTCTGTCTCTGTCCCTCTGCTTCTCTGTAACTCTGCTTTTTGAATGAATAAATCTAAAAAAATATGAAATGAGCACTGGATAGCAGTACGAACACCCACATATAAAGTACTATTGCATTGACTGAGAAACTTATTTGATATTTTAATCTAGTTTTAAGCTTGATTCATTATGTTGAAAAATTTTTACAAAACATAACATGAGGTATGGCTTCTATATATTCTCAGCACCAACAGATAAAAATATATCAACAATTATTGTAGAATGTAAAAATTAGCAGCATTGCTAAAAATTAGATTTTAGTTGCTTAAAAACATAGCTTTAGACAACAGTGTTGTGGCACAATATGTTAATCCACTGCTTGTGACACAGTCATCCAATATTGGAGTGTATATTTGAGTTCAGGCTGCTCTACTTACAATCAAGCTTTTTGCTACTGTGCCAGGAAAGGCAGAGGATGAAGGCCCAAGTAACTGATCCATTGACACTCATGTGGGAAGACTAGGAAGGAGTGCCTGTCTCCTGGCTTTGGCTTGCACCAGCCCTAGCTATTGTGATCATTTGAGGAGTGAATCCATAGAAGAAAAATATCTCCTTCTGTGTTTTTGCTTCTTTCTCTGTTGCTCTGCCTTTCAAATAAATAACAAGATATAAATAAAAATATAAATAAATCTTGTAGAAACAGTTATAATATCCTCTTGATTATTCCAATTGGAAATCAAGAAGTGATTTGTAAAGGGAAGGTTTAGTTTTCTTTGGTGTTACATGTAGTTTTTTTTTTTTTATCTCATAAATACAACATTAGGAACATAATAATTCTACCCACCAACTCACCTATTGCTCCTCCTCTTCCTCTTCTGTCTTCTGTTTAATGAGAGAAAAATAAACAGAAAATAATTAAGAATGGAATAGAAAAACTAAGAGAACTTTTCCTCAACAGTATAAACAAGAACTGTTCTTTGTTATTGGTTCTTACTTATTTTTCCCTTTCGTTGCTCTTTTCCCTTCCTCCCTCCCCCACTTTCCTTTTTGAAACTTAATAGTCTTCAAAGAGGAACCCCAGAATGATACATCTTTTGTGAGTCCTTAGACTTAACTGTAACTTATGAAACATCGTAATATCCTCCATTTAATTCACTAGAAGGAAGTGATTCGTGAGAACAAGTTTTACTGGTAAGTCTCATGATAGAACTCTCTGTAGACAGAGGTTCTGTATGGGAAGTTAATACACAGTGACTCTTGTTTATTTAAAAATTAACACCTATGGATGACATCAGTGATTACCCAAGGCTCTTGACATTACCTGCCTCAGCTATGGAAGCCTTTGGGGTCCACAAGCTGGACAAGGCCATATGCAAAGAGTAAGTTCTCTCCTCCCTTCAGAGAAAAGTACCTCCTTCTTTGGTGGCCACTTCTTTGCAGTGGGGTCTCACCCACAGGGGTCCTTTATGTAGGGATTTTTTTCCAAAGTATAGTTTTACTTGGACTTTTAATGTAACTCATACTTAAGGAATATAAAGTTTTGTTTAAATGTGAGTCTCAGCTGGAATAGCTATCTTATGCTTGATTCCATTCAGTTCACATTCTTTCAAAGATTTAAATTCAAGTATTGTGTTGAATTATGGATTTAACAAGGTCTTCTGGGTTTTGTTTTATTTTTTAAATGTATTTTTATTTTTTATTTTTAAATGTATGTTTAAATGTATATTTAAATGTATTTTTTAAATGTATTTTGCTGATGAAATTTTAGTAAATTTGTAGTGAAGATGTTGCCTAGAGCATAAAGCTGGCACAACAACATCTCTACATTATCATCAGTGAGTTTTGCACAGAACTAGGCACATAATATGACTTTTTGTCTTAGAAGAATGCTATTACTATACATTTTAGAGATGATGTCAGGGAAGTGCCCTGTGCTTCTCTTTTTAAAGTTCAGATTTGGAGGAAAATATGTAGCCTGTTAGACTGGAGAAAATAGGAAATCAATGGCAAAGATTGAAATGCAATCTTCTTGAGGTTTTTACCATGGCCATTCATAATTCATAGAAAACTAGAATTAAAAGATAACTTGTTATGGTGCAAAGCATGAAAATTTTTCGTGAATATTTTGATGACTCCTTATATGTTTGCATTTCAAATTTTTCAGCAAAATACAATTTTAATTCTGTTTTACATTAACTATTGAGGTCCCTTCATATACTGGTTTTTCATGTCTATGTTCCTTTCAAAAGGAAATCAATATATTCTCTTAAGACTATTTTAGTAAGAGGACTATGAGCCTTCATGATAGGTGTAATGCTTCAATCTTCCCAACCCCAGGGCATTCATGATTGTATCAGGCTTCTAATTCATTATGAGGTTCTCAATGCACTGTGCTCTTCCAATTCAGTATCCATATAAGATCATGCTCTTTCTAAAACATAAACAAGATCATGTTATTTTCATGCCTTCTACTAAAAATAAGTCAGAAAGGAACACCCTAAGAAAGTATTGTTTTTGGAGAATTGGTGGAAGAGATATCTAACATGAATGCTATTTTTCATGCATAACCATGCCAAGATCTAAAATTATAATCACAATCTGTAAAAGCTCAAGTATAAGATATCAAGTGCAAGATAAAATGAAGTGGGAACTGAGTAACAGTTTGAGGTTCCATATTAAAATTACTGTCATTCTGACTGGCAGCATGAACATTTTTGATAGGTCCCTGTACCTATAGGAGCACATCAAAATCCCTTCACATGGTATAAATGGTTGTGTGCGGTCCCATTCAGTTTTTGCAATCTGTTTTTTCCACTCTCCTTGGGATATTCAAGAGTCTAGCAAGGCAAGAATTATTAAGAGTTGCAAAATAAGGCAGGAAGTATTTGAACACCTGTTGTTTTTGATTTTATACTTCTGCATGGAAATGCAGTATTTATCTGTTAAAATTCTATTTTTCAATGTTGAGTCCAAGCTAGACAATGGTTTCTAATTAGCTAGTAATATTTAAACATTTGAAGGTCATGATAGAGTTGTTGAACACTTATCTTGCAAGGTAAATATGTTAATATCAAACAGCACACAATTAAAAAACAAATCACCAGCTATGACCACATCATTTTATGAAAAACAGCATATTAAAATCAAAAGGTTGAATTTAAATAAACTCAAGATAGTGATAAAGGAGATGTACAATTTGGGACATGCTCAAGCTGACTTGCCCCAAATCATGGAATTAGAAATGTTCCAGGGGATTCCAATACAATCCCATCAAGGTGGCATGTACCAAGGCCATCTCACTAGTCCAAGTGATCAATTTCAGTTCACAATTGATCACACTGATAGGCCTAAGAGTCAAAGGGATCACACAAACAAGATTAGTGTCTGCTAATACTAACTGATAGAATAAAATGGGAGAGAATGATCCAACATGGGAAGTGAGATACACAGCAGACTCATAGAAGGGCAGATGTCCTAAATAGCACTCTGGCCTCAGAATCAGCCCTTAAGGCATTCAGATCTGGCTGAAGAGCCCATAAGAGTATTTTAGGCATGAAAAGCCAAGACACTCTGGCAAAAAAAATAAATAAATAAAAATAAAAAAAGGACCTAAATGAAAGATCTCTGCAAGTGAGATCCCAGTGGAAAGAACAGGCCATCAAAGAGGTACCTTTCTCTGAAGGGAGGAGAGAACTTCCACTTTGACTATGGCCTTGTCAAAATAAGATCAAAGTCAGCAAGCTCAGGGGGCTTCCATGGCCTTGGCAACTCATGACTAGAGCCTGGGGAGATTGCTGATGCCTTAAACAAGAGTGTCAGTTTGTTAACAACAGGAGTCACTGTACTTAATCCTCATGTACGATCTCTGTCCTTAATGTGTAGTTCAATGTGAATTAATGCTATGACTAGTGCTCAAATAGTATTTTACACTTTGTTTTCCTGTGTGGATGCAAACTGATGAAATCTTTACTTAATATATACTGAATCTTGATGTGAATGGAATGGGAGAGGGTGTGGGAGATGGGAGGGGTGCGGGTGGGAGGGAAGTTATGGGGTGGGGCGAGCCATTGTACTTTGGAAATTTATATTTACTAAATAAATTTAAAAAAAAAACTATACCATACACACACAAAAAATACGATAGTGATAAATTAACCTTTCAATAATTTCAGCCTATCTTTCTTGATTTTCTCATTTATTATGTACTAGAAAAAATTCATTAGCCAGTCATTATTCTGTGGAGTATTATTCCAGAACTTTGTCCCTCAAAAAGTCAAATAGGGCCACTCTCTTTCTACTGTAGACAGTTGTTAGAAATATTTTTTCCATATTGCCATTATATTTTTGCTTGCTGTTTTGCCTTTTAAAATGTAGGTTACTCATGTCACAATTTAAGTCATATTCATTTTAGTATCCTCTTCATTTACTAGAAGGCCTAAAAATATATAATGTTAACTGAATGAATATGTAGTTTAATAAATGAAAACAGTGCATCCCCCTGTTTGACAGCTTTGCTATTAGGAAAGTTTTTTTATGCTGAACTGAAATTTTCCCACAGATCTCCCATATCTGCTGCAAGTAGCCCTGGTCCCACTCTCGGTCTTCAGGCCTCATAATATGAGTTCCATAAAATAGTCCTAACAGGAAAATGTTTGAATACTTCCCAATTCTCTGCTGAATCGTCCTCAGCTCAATCAAGTTTGTGTTAATTATTCGTAAATTATGGCAATTCTGTAGAGGCAAGTGTATAAACAGATTTGGATTTACAAAGAACTGTGTTATAGTCTTTGCTTGGCGATTACTTGGAATGGCAATCTAAGATGATTAAAATTGCCTGATATTTGGTTTCATAACATGTAAAGTCTGGATGATAATCACAATCACAATTAATGTAGGTAGAATCTTAGCAGATGGTCTAGAATGGAGGAAGTGCTCAACTGTTATAACAGACCTAATATTTAAAGTAATAACACAATCAAAGGAAATACATGTGTCATTCACATAACTGTCAAGAGCAGTTTAAAATGGATGGGATTGGGTTTCATGGACCCAGATTCAGTGAAATTCTGTATCCTTATCATGGTGTCCAAGGTTACCTCCCTGATGGCAGAAGGGAAACAGAATCTAATAGAGCAACAAAAAAGGTTCTAGATATGAAGTGGATATACATGCCAATCTGAATCCCATTGCTCTGGCTAAGACTCATAGGATCATATTAAAGTCCAAGAAAGACTGGGAAAAAATGGCTTAGCTAATAAGCTAAAATATAAGGAGAAAAATATTTGATATACCGGACTGTTCAGTAACATGAAGATTATTAAATTAGATGAAGATGGCTGATGTTATTTTGTGGTCTCACTTCATTGTTAGATCATAATAGTGTTGTGGACATGTTCATAGTTTGTGTGGTCCTTGAAGGGTAACTTGATGTCCGTTCTTCTGTAAATTTAAGCAATGATTTTTAAATAAACCATCCTTTATTCATTTAAATCTAACTACAAAGTAAAACAAATTGACTCTAGTAAATTCGGATGTAGATATAAGCAAAGCCTAAAAAGAAAAAAAACCTGATTTTTCATTATATAAATGATAGCTCCTTGATGATATTAGAATCTTCATATATATATGTATATATATATACATATATATATATATATATATATATATATATATAAACAAGGTATATAGACAAACTGGTTTCCAGAGTTATGTACATTTGTTAACATTTAACACCACAAATATTTTCCTAAGGAAACACTTTTTTTTTAAAAATCAAAATTGGAGCATTGTCTATAAGTTTCTGTGGTTGGCTTTTAAAATATTATACATAATGAGCTTTTTGTAACTACATTTGTTTTCTATGATTACAACAATTTGTCACAAGGTGGTGGATTTTGACAACATACATTTTTGTAGTCTCTCAGTTTCCGGGTTAAGGATGCTGTGGTAGACATAACTAGATTCTCTTCGCAGGGGCTAGTACAGAAGTCAGTGTGTTAGCTGAGCTGTGTTCTCATCAGTCTGGAGGTCCATTGCCCCTTTGACATTCACTCAGGTTATTAGACAATTGACTTTCCTACAGTTATAGTACTGAGATTCCTGTTTTCTTGTCTACTATCACCTGAGGTATCAGTCTCATCTCCAGAGAATAGCCACAGGTCCTCTCCATTTTGCTGCCTCTTGTGGCGATGTTCTTTTATAAAACTAGCTGAAAAAGGCTTTTCATTCGGGAGGCACCTTCTCCTATATAAAGGCTCAATTGACTAGGACAGGAGCAGTCAAGATCATCTCCCTTTTGATCTCAGAATCAATGAGCTTGGGATCTTAATTGCATTTGCAAAGTTCCTTGGTCCTGGTCATATAAAATCACCTAGTCAAAGAGGAGAAATTCATCATATCCACAAGTCCAGGTATACCCAATAGGTTTATCCCTAAGGGAACAGATGGAATTCACGACTTGGGGGGACCATAGGAGAACTATCACAGCCATTGATTTTTTTCATGCAATTTATAATAAGTATTAGTATCTTGGCAATATATATGTTTTATAATCTACTTATTTGGCACAGGACACATTGGCTTTCCACTGTCCCCTTGTACTAGGCATGGCTTCTTGATGACTTCCTAGGATAAGGGATTTCAAGAGGAAGTGGTATGTGCCATATCTGGATGGAAGTCATAAGAACTGAGGTGGGTTTAATCATTTTTACTTTCCTTCTAGCGTAACAACCAGCAAAGCCTGAGATGGTGGCTATATTGCTTTTTAAACCTTGATGATGTACACAGCCAAGTTGCCCATGCATGAAGAATGTGTGCATAAGAAGTAACCTTTGTTTAAAATTATTAAGTTTGAAGACTGTTATTACAGGAAATTGAGGTCCCTTGTACATTTTGTAAGTAATGCTGGATGTCTTAAACTAAATAATATACACACATTGATTATGATTGGGTTAGTGACTGAGCCCTCTGTCATGTCCCTAGAGATCCACAATATGACAAAAAGCCATTAATCACTGTTCACTGGCACTGTTACTCAATCAGAGTCATGTAAAAGGCATGTAAATGATTTACTGTTCACAAAATAATGCAGAAATGAAGTATGCAGTTATAAAACATACTATTATGTCATAAATTTTAAAATTGTTTTTCTCTTAACAGTTTTATTAGGGTATAGGTTAAAAGCCATGAAATTCAGCTACTGTAAGTGCCCAATTCAATTATACTGCTTTCTCTTCCCTTTTCTTCTACCAGACTTCCGTCAGGAGGTTGTGGATCCCCCTAGCACTACCAAAAGCTGTCTTGCCCTTCTCATTTTCTGTGACATGGGTTTATTTGGACTTATTTCTGGAAAACTTTTCCAAAAAAGCTTTCCCACACCGGCATTATTCCAAAATTATGCTTCCTAAGACATTGCTATAGCAAACATTCTTGAACTTGAGGATTATCTAGCCAGTTTATATATTACCTTCCTGTTGTCTGACATCAACTACATAGGGCTAGTATGGATATGCTTTTAAAATTCATATTGCAATTGTTTCTCAGTATCTGAAACTACTCATTTAAATCAAGGTCAATTTAGTATGAAATGGAATTTTAAAGATATATTTATTCTACTCTTTAACCTTCTCTGCAGATAAAACTGTGCATTTATAATGCTTGCCATTACAAGGGTCCAATGAATATTAAACTTAGTAGCCCCTGCCCACCTAACCAGTTGGTTATGCACAGGATAACTCTATGTACAAATTTGTCTCAGGAAGCCTAAGTTCTTCTCAGTGTACTTGTGTATTTTAAGTCTGAAATGGCAGATCATTTTGGATGACAAATTAAATGAGCACCTTATGACAGTAACACTGGAAAGGTTTCAGATGATTAATTTTATGAGCTAATTTGACAGGGCTACAGGATGCCCAAGTGACTGGTAACAGTTATTTCTGGGCTTGTCTGTGAGGATCTTCCCAGTGGAAATTAGCATTGAGAAAGTAGAATGAATAAGCAAGATTGGACTCATCAATGTAGGTAGGCATCATCTCATACACTGAGGGTCTTAGTTGAACAAAAATGTGAGAATTAACTCTTTTGTTTGTGCTGGAACTTTCTTCTTCTCCTGCCCGAAGTTATTAGTCTGTCCTCAGGCCTTTGAACTCAGATCAGTATCTATAGCACCAGTGCCTTGATTCTTAAACTTTTGGACAGCATAGGCTTTCCCAGCTTGCAAACGGCATATGAAGGGATTTGTTTGTTTCCATAGTCATTAATTAGCTAATTTTAATATTCTACACACACAGAGGTGAAGGTACTTTTAAAAATTTGTAAAAACTGGCATTAAAAATGAGTTTATTTTGACACATTTTTTTCACAATACAAATTCCCCATGAACTTTTTAAAACTCACGTGTGTGTATGTGTGTGTGTACACACTCACATAGGTCCTGTTCCCCTGGAGGTCTCTAATGAAAACAACCAAAAAGAAAAGAAAAGGAAGCAGAACTTCAGATTTGAAAAATTCCTGGCCTGTTTATATTGAAAGGATTGAGAAATCTTGTTTGGTAGAGAACAGGAGGAAAGTTTTGTCCAAATGATCTTGTCAGTCCTCTGTATGAGAACCGTGCTCTATAGGGAAGAAAAGCGAAGAATGATTCCAATGGCAATTAAGATATCATCAGAATGGCCACTAACATCATAGACTCAGAGTGTGGGAGGGCAGAGTGGTTTCAAATGCAGAGACTGCTGCTCTTGAGGGACCTTGGCACACCTTGCCTAGCTCTGTCTCACATCTCTGCCTGTGTTGTAGCCATGCTCCTTGTTTACCCCAGATAAAATTATGGCAGGCACAGGTGTGGTTTGAGCTATGATGGCTGCCCCTCTGGAGGACACAGACAGAACATTTTGGCAGAATCAAATAATCACACGTCAAGCTGTGCATAGGGTAGGAGACTTATGCCTAAGCTCAAATTTGAAGAATAAATATTGCTAGAGTTTTGGGCATGCCAGGCAGGCACAGAACTACCATGTAGGTGGGCCACTGACATGTCATTTCAACCCCAGAGAGTCACAAGCATTCAATTCCAGCCTTTGCGAATTGCTGCATGAGCTGTGTCCCACAAAGGAGTCAGGGCAGGGCCATCTAGATCCTCGGGGATCCAATGTCTACATGGCAATGCTCAGAGTATATGAAATGTGGCTCAGTGGTACTGAAGGACAAAGATTTCTCCTTAGTGGGTCTGGAGAGCAGAGAATTGAGCTAAATATGGCTATTCTTGAAACTTAAAGTTTTATGTTGTTTTTCTTGAATTTTGAGTTTTAGACAGGATTTATATTCATTTCTTTTTTTTTTTCCTGTTTATTCCTTTTTGATTTGGAACGTCTATTTTAAGCCAGTCCCACCATTGTACTTTTTTTTCCCATGTACTGTTTTTTTAAAGTTTTATTTTCTTATTTTAATGGGAGAGGGTGTATGGGCAGATATATTTTCAGTGTTCTGGTTGACTTCCTAAATGATGGCACTAGCCAGGGCTGGGGAAGGCTGAGGCTAAGAATCTGGAACTCCCTCCTGGTCTTTCGCATGGATGGCAGGAACTTAAATATTTGAACCTACTGCTTCCAGATATAATAGCAGGGAGCTAAATTGTAGGTGGAGTCGCTGGAACTCAAACTAGCACTCAGATATGGGACGGGGGCACCCCAAGCAGAGGTTTAACCTGCTGTACCATAATTCCTCTCCCAATCATTGTACTTTAGAAGCACATAAAATGATTGATTTCATAGGTTCATAGATAAAGAACAATTTGAATCTAGGTGGTCATCCTTGGAATGGATGACATCTAAATATTTGACTTAGATATTCACATAAAATATTTGACATAGACTTTATAATTCAGTAGGAATGAATTACAGCTTTGGGGGTTATTGAGGTGGGATAAATGTAATTTGCAAATAGATATGTAAATTTGGGTCATTCATGGATGAAATTCTGTGTTCCTAATATTTCTACAAACTTCTCTTCTACAAATTCATATGTTGAAATCCTAACCCCCAGGGCTGGCGCTGTGGCTCAGCGGGTTAATGTCCTGGCCTGAAGCGTTGGCATCCCATCTGGGCGCCAGTTCAAGACCTAGCTACTCCACTTCCAATCTACAGCTCTCTGCTATGGCCTGGGAAAGCAATAGAAGGTGGCCCAACTCCTTTGGCCCTGCACCCACGTGTGAGACCCAGAGGCAGCTCCTGGCTCCTGGCTTCAGAGCGCAGCTCTGGCCATTGCGGCCGTCTGGGGAGTGAACCATCAGATGGAAAACCTCTCTGCTTCTCATCTCCCTGTGTAACTCTGATTTTCAAATAAATAAATAAATCTTAAAAAAAAAAAAAAAAGAAATACTAACCCCCAAAAGGGGTGGTGTTGTGAGATGAAACCTTAGAAGGTGATTAGATTATGAGTGTGGGGTCCTAATGAGTGGGGTGCATGCCCTCATAAAAGAGATCAGAGAGTTAACTAGCCCCTTCAGACATGTGAGTTCACAGCAAGAAGACAGTCCTCTATGAACCAGTAAGAGATCCCTCACCAGAAACTGCACCTGCTGGGGCCTTGATCTTGGACTTCTCAGTCTCTCTAGAACTCAAAAAAAAATTCTCTTGTTGATGCACAAGCCAGTCTATGACATTTTATTTTAATTGAGAGGCAGAGAGAGAACAAACCTCTCACAATGGCCATATTGGGACAAGCTGATGGTGGGAGCTGGGAATGTAACCCAGGTATTCCATATTCATGGCAGGTATCCAAACTTCTTGAGCAATCATCTGCTACTGCCTGGGCTTCACACTAACAGGAATTTGGAATTGGAACTGGTGCCAGGACTTGAACCCAGGTACTCTGATATAGGGCACAGGCATCGCAACCTACAGCCAAACCAGTATGTCAGAAGTCCACCCTACTCTGTGGTATTTTTGCTATAACAGCCTGAGCAGAGTAAGTCAAATTTCAACAAGACCTACCTCACAGCTGTTGCAGAAGTTTAAATTAAGCAATAAATAACTGGAATTGCAAACCTTATAAAGTGCAAGATGTAATTGAAAAAAAAAGGAAAAGCCACTAGATTGTTCTGTCTTCAGGACTGAGTCCTTGTGTGCCTTGGGGATGAAGTGATAGCTGGCAACTAAGAAAATATCTGGACTAAGTAATCAGATTTCTGAGAGCATTTGAATAGCCAAATCATTATGCACTGATATTGACACTTTTCAGATAATTAATTCAAGTAAAGGTTATCAGTTTGGGGGCTTTCATTGTGGTATAGTAGGTTAGTCTGTAGCTTGTGACTCTGAATCCCATATCTAAGTGCTGGCTCAAGCTGTAGCTACTCTGCCTCCTGCTAATAGACCTGGGAGGACCATGGAGGATGGCCCAACTATTGAGCTCCTGCTGCCAGGATGGAGCTCATGGGTACCAGCTCTGGCCTGACACTGTCTTGGCTGTGACAGCCATCTGGGGGATGAACCAGACAATGGAAGATCTTTTCTCTCTCTCTCTCTCTCTCTCCCTTTCTCTGTCTTCCTATCTCTCTATCACTCTGCCTAATAAGTAAATAAATAAACTTTTCAAGAAAAGGTTACTGATTTAAATAAGAAACTTCCTATTCTTTTATTTGTAAAGTGAATTTTCTAATTCATAGGACTATTGTGTGAATTAAAAGAACAACATACCATTACAAAGTACGTAAAGATTCCTCTCATAGACCCTAACACAAAAACATTATACTTTAATCTCTTATGAGAATCCTTATTAATGGAAAGTGTCTTCTCAGAGCGCTGTTTTGAGGGAAGTAAGGAAATGATTATACATTCCACAGCAGCCATTTTTAGGTCACAGTCACAAAAGGGAAGAGTGACCTTCTCTTCTGATACTTATTTTTCATCCATGAAATAACTTAAAATACTTATTTTCAGTTTTTTTTAGTTTACCAACTTGTAAGTAAGTTTCAAAAATTATTTTGAGGGGTTTCAAATTACCAGTCTTATTTCAATAAGTTGAAGATATTATAAAACAAATTGTATTTTTTTCTTGGACTTTTCCTCCTACAGGCACCAGATGGTAGTAATGTCCTCCATAGGATTTTCGAGTGAGAGTCTGATGATGACGTAGGAAATCATGATGAGACGTGAACTGTTAGGACCTTGTTTGTGTGATTTCAGATTCAGCATGTTCAAATCTGACCTAGAGCAATATTCAAAAATATTGTTCTTAACATGTCAGTGCTCAATTTCAAGAGTGAGTGCCCATTATTAATGAAGAACAGGGAGAAGGCATTGGCAAATTGCATGGTAGGTGAGGTTTGACTTTGGTAGTCCACATCTCCATTTTTAGTCCCTTCCTGAATGACAATCCAAGGATTGTTAAGGAGTTTCTTCTAGTCCCCCAATCCCTTCAGTTCCACAAGTGTTTTTGCACTATAATCAGTGTTTTTGCAATATAATCAAGAAAAGTAATTTGCAAAGAGAAATTGTCAATTTGTGTTTTTGTCTTAATGGTTTACCCTCCATGTCTCCTTCCTCAGGAGCATTTGCAATAAAATGATAATAATGTTAAATCCAAAGGAGTAAATAGTTCATGGCAAACTTTTAAGTAACTTTTCTTATCTATCATTACTTTTTAAATTGAAGCTCTTGCTCCAACAACTTTACTGTACTTTGTTTGCTCTTTTATTCCCTATTATTCTTTCATGACTTTCTTTTGTCTCCAATGACCTTGCTTCTCTGATCCATCTGTTTAAATCCTTTAATTTTCACACTGAGCTCTCTTTTCTTATGTCAGTCCAGCATTCAATAAACTCATCATTATGACAGAGAGACACTAATGGATTCACAGACAACATGAAACAACAAAGAATATGTTAGATTACACATCAAAGGGAAATTAAATTTCAGATAAGTAGATGATCATGGTTCATCCAGTTGGGTCCATTGTAATATATGGCCCTTAAATGATTGAAGGAGGAGGCAGAACAACAAAAATAAAAAAATGATGCTGCCAGAAAAACTTGAGCGGCCATTGCTGACTTGGAAGATGGACAGGAATCATGAGCCTAGGAATTCAAAAAGGTTAGAGAAGCTGAAAAACACAACGTAGTGGATTCTCCCCTAGGGCTTCCAGAAAGCAATGTAGCCATGTCTATAACTTGATTTTAGGTATGTCATACCCATGTCATAGTGTAACCTCTAAAACTCAAAAGATTATGTATTTTAATGTAGTTTTAAGACACTAAGTTTATGTTCATTTGTTATATCAGAAGAAGGAAACTAACACAAACATGATTTGAGAATCAGGATTCATGGGCTAGTGCTCTTGTATATTAGGTAAAGCCTCTGCCTGTGATGCCAGCATCCCATATGGGTGCTATTTCATGTCCTGGCTGTTCCACTTCCAAGCCGGCTCCCTGCTAATGCACCTGGGAAAGCAGCAGAAAATGGTCCAAGCCCTCGGGAACCTGATCCTCATGGGAGACCTGGAAGAAGCTCCTGGCTCCTGGCTTTGGCTGGTCTAATCTTGACCATTGCTACCATTTGAGGAGTGAACCAGAAGACAGATGATTTCTCTCTTTTCTGCCTCTATCTCTCCTTCTCTATAACTCTGACTTTCAAATTGAGTACATTTGTTTGGAAATTTGTGTTTTCAGTAGTTAGATTCAACATACTTCGTAAACATGTAAATAATTTAGTTGCTGATGTGTTAATACTACTTGAGTCTCTGTTCTAGAGTCTTAATCTTCATTTAACCTGCACAGTAATCCTTTGAGCTAATATACTCATTATTTTCCATAGAAAATAAAGTGAAGCACATATTAAATATTGTGTTACTTCCGGGTCTTTGATCTACGAAGGAGTCAATGGGATTAAAACAGACATAATCTATTCCAAAATTTCTAGGCTTGCTAGTACTATAAGCCAAAAGAGGGAATTCAATTATTCTGTATGATTTCAAAGGAAGAAACCTGAATCTGAGAGGTGAAAGTTACAATGATTTATATCAGTACCAATGAAGAAAAAAATTTTAAAGCACTGAATTGTCAGTAGTTTATCTGGTTGTTACATGGCAAAGATTGACTTGGTTGAGAAGCAGTAAAGAAACTGTTGCGGAAAGGCAGAGATTCACTGGAAGAGAAGGAGTCAACTGTATTCTGGGTGAAGAAAACGAGTAAAAGTGGAGACAGTAGTAGTGAAAATGCTTGACTCCCTTGAAGAATAAGAGGACAGTAGGAAAAAGATACGAGATGAATCAGTGCTTGATGTTGACTATGAAACAGTACAGTATACCTGAGCAAAGTTACTAATTTCCAGAAAAAGGGGAAAGCTATGAAGAACTGTTGGTAGCATAAATATATCTGCATTATAATATGTGATAAATCAATGTATAATTGCACCATATATTCTAAGTGCAAAGTACAAAACTTGTTTTACACCAGTATTTCAATCTGCAAGGAACTTTAGGTCAAAGGAGTTCATCTTGTCATGAATACTTAATATTGACCCTATAATTTGCCGTGATTATACTTGAAAACAAAGCTGTAACTAATGAATAAACAATCCTTTAAACAACAAAATCAAAATTATTTCCATCCCATTGAACTTATAGGCTACATGAAGCATAGATAAAAGTTTCTAACACTGGAAATTGGCATCTTCTTAGCTATGGAGCTAAATAAATTACTATTCTCTTTCAGTATTTTTCTTTCACTTTTACTAGAACCTCTACTAAGAAGCATTTTCTCCTCCTTTGAGATCCCCACATATGCTACGTATCATGCAAGAGTGATTTTATGTTGATCCAGATGCACTCCAAATATTATATCGACTGTGTTTATAAGATTTGATTTTTCTTACATTAAATAATAACTTTATGTGATAGTGTTCATCGTAGGTGGCTGAATATTTTGGCTGATGGATTATTTCCACTAGGAGGAGAACTAGCCAGACATTTTAAGAAATTGTGTAACTAATACTGAATGTGCAAGTTCAAGGAAATTGGAAAGAAAGAGATAGGCCTATTTCTTTCGAAAAGTGCTCCTACAGAAAGATTTTAAAAATTTAAAAAATTTTGTACATGGCTTCAAATGATATGGAACTTTCCTTTTAAATTTTTTTTGACAGGCAGAGTGGACAGTGAGAGAGAGAGACAGAGAGAAAGGTCTTCCTTTGCCGTTGGTTCACCCTCCAATGGCTGCCGCAGCTGGTGCGCTGCGGCCGGCACACTGCGCTGATCCGAAGGCAGGAGCCAGGTGCTTCTCCTGGTCTCCCATGGGGTGCAGGACCCAAGCACTTGGGCCATCCTCCACTGCACTCCCTGGCCACAGCAGAGAGCTGGCCTGGAAGAGGGGCAACTGGGACAGAATCCGGCGCCCCGACCGGGACTAGAACCCGGTGTGCCAGCGCCGCAAGGCGGAGGATTAGCCTGTTGAGCCGCAGTGCTGGCCCCCTTTAAATAATTTTTATAAACTTGGATTTTAAAAATCAATCTTCATAAAGTTATAAAACGCATTGTCACCTCTAGTGCACCATTCTTTGAAGGTGTTAGATATAGCTATGTAAGTAACTTGGAAGGTATAGAAGATGGAGATTTAACCTGGAAAAGATCAAGAGCAAACTCATTTTACCAAAAGTTGTCCCATTCCCTTGAGTTGATAGACCGTGCTATACCAATCTTAGAATTAGCTCTGACCTTTCCAGGATCAATATAACTTTACTTACTTATAAATTCATATTTTGAGGGGATCATCTTTCTTAAATCTCTCAGCTTTAGTTCAATATCAAAAAATTAAATAAAAAAAAACCCAAGTCATTTGTTTTATTTGCCTAATCTCTGATAAGACACTGTAAACTGACTAGCATCCTCCTCTATTTTAAATCTTCACGAATCAATGTCCCTCCTTGCTCAGAACTCTGTGAATTTTCCATTGGGATATGTAATCAAGGTCTACTGTAACTAGATTATAACTTCCTGAGGTCAGGAATGATTTAATTGTATAAACCTCATATGTAACATTATATCTGTATCATTGAAGGCACCAGGTAAGGCTTATTGAGTGAAGATGGAAAAAGAGAAAAAATGTGTAAGCTAGCTAAAGTTTTCTTGTCACTACAGAACTTGATCTGCTTGATAAAATGTAAGCTATGGGCCGGCGCCGTGGCTCAACAGGCTAATCCTCCGCCTTGCGGCGCCGGCACACCGGGTTCTAGTCCCGGTCGGGGCACCGGATTCTGTCCCGGTTGCCCCTCTTCCAGGCCAGCCCTCTGCTGTGGCCCGGGAGTGCAGTGGAGGATGGCCCAGGTGCTTGGGCCCTGCACCCCATGGGGAGACCAGGAAAAGCACCTGGCTCCTGGCTCCTGCCATCGGACAAGCGCGGTGCGCCGGCCGCAGCGCGCCGACCGCGGCGGCCATTGGAGGGTGAACCAACGGCAAAAGGAAGACCTTTCTCTCTGTCTCTCTCTCTCACTGTCCACTCTGCCTGTAAAAAAAAAAAAAAAAAAAATGTAAGCTATGGATCATCTTTCAGTATGGACCACCCTAAAAGCAATATCCAAAATTATTTCCAATATACTGATCTTTTAAGCAATATTTCTTAGTAAAAATTTAAATTTTAGATTTATCACTAAATGGTTGGATTTGTGTGCCATTTATATTATTTTAACTATTATATATAATTATTTATATTTTAACTATTATATATAATAATTATATATAATTATCTATAGTTTCCAAAGTGTAACTGGCATAAATTTTCTTCTTTCTTTATGCAAATATCTTTGGTTACCTCAAAAGGTAGAACCGACTTTAGGATAGTCACATGATTGGTTTTAACCAAGAAGATGTGGAAGAAGTGATATCTTGGGAATTTGGAACCAGGACTTTAAGAAGACACTTTACTTTTCTGAATACTAGACCCACACCTTCATTCTGGGAGAAGCCCAAGGTACATGGAAAATCATGTAGAATGTATTGACAGTCTCTGATCAAAGTCTGTATTGAGCTATCAGATGGCAGATAATGCTAACTACAAACGATGTTAAGTAAACTATCTTGACCAGCCAGCACAACTGAGGCCCCAAGTGATTGCATCTACAGTTAATGGGACAGGAGGCAAAATGACCCAGGTCAGCTCAGACTACTTAGAATAAGAGAAAATTGAATAATTGTTATTTTAAGTCATGGAATTCGGGCATTATTTGCCAAACATCAAAATAATGGAAACAACAGGAAACTTTCTTTTAGTACATAAAGGTAGCTTAATATTCCAAAATGTATGAATTAATGTCTCCTGAAAAGATATGAGTTCAAGCGAATGAAGTTGTGCATACTGTGCTGTAAGATAAGCTGTTGCCTGTAACACTGGCAGCATGTGTCAAAGCACCAGTCTGAGTCCCACCTGGCCCACTTCCAATGTAGCTCCCTACTAATACAGCAGAACATGTCTCGAGTGCTTTGGTCCCTGGCGCCCACATGGGAGACCCAGGAGTTCCAGGCTCCTGGCTTCTGCTTGGCCCAGCCCGGATCATTATGGGCATCTGGGGATTGAGCCAGCAGATAGAAGATTTCCCTTTCTCTCTGTTTTTGTGACTGCCTTTTAAATAAATAATTTTTGAAAATTACATATGATTTCAAGCAGTGCTCTGCAGAAATACTATTAAACTGTCTAATTATGTGCAATAACTATCTTATTAAAATTATATGCTAGTTTCTTAACAAATTTTTTAAATAAACCTGTGGCCTGTAATTAGGTGCATATACATTGAGAATTGTTATATCTTCCTGTAGTATTGATCCCTTAATCATTATATAGTGCCCCTCTTTGTCTCTCTTAACAGTTTTTGTGTTAAAGTTTATGTAGTCCGATATTAAGATGGTTACACCCGCTCTTTTTTCATTTCTGTTGGCGTGGTATATCTTGTTCCATCCTTTTATTTTCAGTCTGTATGGATCTTCGTTGGAAAGATGTGTTTCTTGTAGGCAGCAAATAGATGGTTTTTGTTCCTTAACCCAATCAGCCAATCTCTGTCTTTTAACAGGACAGTGATAGGTCTAAGAGTCAAAGGGATCACACAAACAAGACTAGTGTCTGCTATTACTAACTGATAGAATGAAAATGGGAGAGAATGATCCAACATGGGAAGCAGGATACACAGCAGACTCATAGAATGGCAGATGTCCTAAATAGCACTCTGGCCTCAGAATCAGCCCTTAAGGCATTCGGATCTGGCTCAAGAGCCCATGAGAATATTTTAGGCATGGAAAGCTAAGACACTCTGGAAAAAACAGAAGACCTAAATGAAAGATCTCTGCGAGTGAGATCCCAGTGGAAAGAACGGGGCCATCAAAGAAGGAGGTACCTTTCTCTGAAGGGAGGAGGGAACTTCCACTTTGACTATGGCCCTGTGGGAATAAGATCGAAGTCGGCGAACCCTAAAGGCTTCCATAGCCTCGGCAACTCATGACCAGAGCCTAGGGAGATTACTGACGCCATAAACAAGAGTGTCAAATTGTTAAATCAACATCAGGAGTCACTGTGTACTTACGTCTCATGAGGGATCTGTCCTTAATGTGTTATCCAATGTGAAGTGATGCTATTACTAGTACTGAAACAGTATTTTTACACTTTGTGTTTCTGAGAGGGTGCAAACTGATTAAATCCTTACATAGTATAAAAAAAAAAAAATTATATGCTAAAAATAATTATTTTCATCTTGGTACTAAGCAGTCACAGATTTTCACATTGGTTTGTGGTAGAAACTTCTCTTTTCTCCCCAGTATCGGTTCTTTTTATTCATGAAGATAGACTTTATTTTTTACTGGATACAGAGAAGCTCAAGATGGAGACTGCGGTTCTCCACTCGCCAAGCTGCTGTCATTTCTGATCAAGATATAAATGGAAATTGCTTGGACAATGCCCACAACAGCTGGAGCTGGGCTGGGCTGAAACCAGGAGCCCAGAACTCCACCACTGTGTCTCCCACGTGAATGTCAGGACCTTAGCAAGAAGCTGCTTTGGAAGCTGAGTAGCCAGTATCAAACTGGAAGCCTGATAATGTGATACAGGCAACTTAAGCAATAGCTAACCTGCTTTGCCACAACACCAACCCCACATATCCATACTTTGAACTTACACTATTACAGCACACTTTTCCTCAAACATAATTTTCTTCTATAAAACACAGATATTCACAATAGCTTCAACTAATTTTCTTCTTAAAATGCCATTAAGAAAAATGAAGTAAAAGTGTGATATTAATGTCACGTTAATTCAGAATCTTCCCACAAGCAGAATATTTTACTGCAACCATCTCTCATCTCTGCTAATGTGTTTGAATGCTAAATGATGGGTATGAGAAGAAATCAGCTTACTTAAAGGAGAAATGCATGGATGTAAATAATACATCATGAAGTTTTCGTGGTAGTACGTGCACAAGTGAATGATAATGTAGCCTAGCAACAATGTACCACAAAAGTGCATGCTAATTAGTTTGCACACACACAAACACACCTATATACTAAGAAGATTTTACAGGAAGAACATAATAGGGCAGCACTAGCCAGACAACTACTTGTAAAGCAGTTAATTTAGCATTAGGGTGCCTCTGGAGGACATAAATTTCAGCCACTGGGGTAATACCATAATAGATAATTAAAGCAGCATGCTGATAGTGATGGTGTCTAATAATGTGTAACTGTGTAGCAACACATGACTGAGGCACAGGAGAGAACTGGGGATAGTATTATTATCCTAGTTTAGTAAAACTACGATTAATTTACATTCTGATTAAGAACAAGCACAATATGAAAATCAGCAGGCATAAATGCTCCACAGCTGGCATTGCCACCGCCCACATCTCTTACCTACATCTCTATTAGGAAATAACTTTTCCAATTACAGCCTTCATTTACCCCCCATTTACCAATTACCTGCCTCTGCTATTAAGCTTCATGTGAGGGGTGGTTGATAAATGCTTTGTTTCATGGCTTGGTAACAGTTTCCAATGTTAAGATAATATACACAACAAAAGAGATACAAAGTTACATTTTAATCTTGAATATAAAAATGTTGCTTTTTGAAACATACCCACCAATTATTTTAGAGAAATTACAAAAATCCCTACAAACATACATGCATACATAACAATATACAATCTGGATTTTATTCCATAAGCTAAGCAATGTTTTTTATAAAATGAAGAAGGATGTCCCCATCTGGCATATATTAAATTTATTTCATAAAGCACAAGTGTACATAATTTATGTCACTTTTTGCTTTTAATGTTATGACAAATGCCAGTTTTACTTATATACATGTAAAATTTCCTCTTATTCCTTCAAAAATATCATTGATTTCCTGCAGATGTGAATTTCAAGGTTTGATTCTAATCACATATCTGCTAAAATTTATCTTTCTGATTTATTGATGCATCTCAGCTATTTTCTATTTAACTATATTTTTAAAATTAAACTATATTTATTATCTTGATGGGAATTCACATAGTGTAAAATATATAGATTAAAGGCATGTGGACATTTACTTGGATATTCATATCTTCTTAGAAATGGAAATGATTCCCATAAACATGTGGCTTAGAAATTTACGATTCAGTGCCAGCAACATACAGACCACTTTAGATTGTTTCTATCTGAGCAGTCAGGCTTCTCTGATGTGGTTTGGGACTCCCCACTTGGAGTATAATTTTAGGAGGAAGTTCCTTGTCTCCTAATTCCCATAAAGATATTAACTCGTGTTTGAATCCCTTCTAAAATGACTGTGAGAATATAATTAAGGCTGCATTGTTCTTTATTCTTTTGTCAATCCATAAATTGTCTTGCTAAAAGAATTTTATCTGTGGAAAGGAATCTATACAATGTTTTCTATGTGAGGAAGGAAGAAGCATCAAAAGGCTTAAAACCACACTAGTACCCTGACTAAAATCTGACATGATTCCATGTTCCTACTTGCATGCAGGCACTCACAATTGGTTCCATTTCCCTATTATAATTCATAAGACAAAGAGTGAGAGGAGCCTGCAATGAAACAAGTTTTAAATTTAGAACAAACCAAAGGAAATAATTGTAGTGCAATTAGTAGTTTCAAGTCATTCCAGTAGCAGACTTGTCAGCAACATCTGTGATTCTTGTACTGGATTGCTTTGTAAATATAATATCAGAAACACTTGCCATTCGTGACAAAGATGGTACAGTGATTATATCAAACTCACCTTACAGTATCTATCTGCTGATCACATGTGAGGAATAGATAATTCCTCCCTTGTTTATCAGTGTCAACCTATGATTGTCTTTCGGGAACTTTCACCTCCAGGATAGATTCATTTCACTAGCACTTTTTTTAGCAGGCTTGTATTTGGCTCTATTGTGTCAGCTTATGAAAGATTCATTATTCTCCTGTGCATCGATAACTCGAGGAAGACAAAAAACTCAGAAATCTCATCAGCAAATATATTCTTATATTTTTTTGTCAAATTTCTAGACTCTAAAGATTTAGATAATTGAGATAATATTGAGGTTTCCCCTCTAAACTGAACTCAATTAAAACTCTGAAACTTTAGAAGCAAATACAAAACTGGCAGTATTAGCTCCTTGTTTGGAGTAGGTACTTTAAATTTCATCTATTCTTACATAGCTTTAAAATATTGTTTATTTCCATCTTAAAAGTGTGTCTGTATACCAAGAGATGAAGTGGTATTTGGTAATAATGTTTTATTTCATGAGATACACAAGTCTGAGCTGACAACTCAGGTCACCAAGGACAGTTGGATTTTATGCAGCAGGCAGTGAGTCAGGTGAGCAGGCAAGTGCTGTCTTCTCTTGGACTGATATAATGGCTTCTTTTTACATTTGAGAATGAACCAAAGGGGTGGCAGATAGGAAGAGCAGGAGCAGAAGACATTTTTTGGTGAAATGCTTAGGCTAGTCCTGCTTACAGTGAAGAAGCAAAATTTTCTTGCTGACTTGCTGAAAGGTAATTTTTAATGGAAATTAATTTTTGATAACAAAAATGTACACACCTGAATGGTATTTTTTAAAATTTATTTTTTAGTTTATTTCAAAGGTGGAATGAAGGGGCAGAGATGGGGGTGGGTAGTGACAGGGAGAGGAGGAAACATGCTACATTGGCTGCTTCATTCTCCAAATGCCAGGAAGAGCTGGGGCTGGGCAAGGTTGAAGCCAGGAACCAGGAAGTCCAAGCAGGTCTCCCATGTGGGTGACAGGGGCCGAGCTCTTTATCCTATCTTCTGTTGCTTTCCCAGATATGTTGGTAAGGAGCTGGGACTCAGACAAGCACTTTGATATGGGATGCTGGCATTGCAGGTAGTAACTTAACCTACTACTCTACAGTGCTGGCCCATGCAGTATATTCTTTATTGTGGTTAAATGTTTGTACTTTACTTTTGAGTTCACTATGAACAGCTAAGCAACACTTGAATTCTCTAATCAAGTGTTATCAGATACAATTTTTATTTGAACCTGTGCAGGGTGAATAAGCACTGTGCTCCTTGGAGTTGATAGCATTTTTAGAGATCAAGTGCTGTAAAAGAAGCAGATAGCTAATAAATGATTTAGTTAGGTTGGGCTGGGTTTTTGTTATAATACAAAAACATACTCTTATAAATTCTACAATATAAAAGAAGAGTATTGATTTCTGATGAATAAAAAGAATGTACTTAAACTTTCTTAAAGGGGCTGATGCTGTGGCGCAGCATATTAAAGCCCTGGCCTTCAGCACAGCATCCCTTATGGGCACCAGTTCAAGTCCCAGCTACTCCACTTCATATCCAGCACCCTGTTAATGAGCCTGGGAAAGCAGCAGAGGTCTTTGGCCCTTGGGTCCCCGCACCCACATTGGGGGACTGGGAAGAAGCTCCTGGCCTCTGATTGGCTCAGCTTTGGCCATTGTGGGCATTTGGGAAGTGAACCAGTGGATGGCAGATTTCTCTCTCTGTCTCTACCTCTCTCTGTAATTCTCAAATAGATAAAATAAATCTCTTTAAAAAATTAAAAAAAAAACATTGTTCAAGCAGAAACCCAGCATTCACCATCAATGATTTTGTTCTTTCCTAGAAACTTGGAAATCTATCTTATAGTCACATTTCATCACTTCCCTACCTCAATGAACTTTATGTAGAGCTTAATTTTGGACTACAGATTTGATAGCAAATATATATGTTCTTTTCCTAAAGTTGGAGTCATTTATCTGAACAGATGGTCGGGCTAGTTGAACACACTGTGCATAAATGCCATGTTGCATGGCCAGAGTATAGAATGTTCTCTTTTATGAAACAGTTTTGTTAAGAAAAAAGTTACTGTATCATGAAAGAAAAAGCACAGACTTCACACAGGTGCATTACTAATTTTTCAAGCATGTACTGGACACAAACAACAGTGGGATAATTTTTTTTGATTCAAAGATTCATCATTATTGAAGATCTATTTAATATTTTATCTCAGTAATGTTTCACACAATTTTGCAGGTAGGAAAAATATTTAGTTAGCCTGTTTGAATGCCATGATTTGACATATGCAAAAGTTTAATCTTATCTCTGTCAGAATGGTTATGATGGATAGTTTCACAGCTGAAAAAACTGTGAGGCATTAGCTAATGTGCACAAGGATAGAGAATATGATGGCTGATACAGGATTCGTAACTAAAGCAAAGCTGCATGGTATTGTAGTCCTTAGAATATTTGATGGTTCCTCATTTGCAGAAAAAAATAAAATCTCTAGCATGTATAACTTTCAATCTATTTTTTTCTTCACTTGCCATCTCCTAAATTGTGAGCATTGGTTACAAACTGGTTAACACAGCATTCTCGGACAATGTCCCGAGCTTTCCTGTCTCGGGCCTGCTTTCTGTTTTGCCCTCCAGTATGAATGCTGCTTTTTATCATCTCCACCAACAAATGTCCAACCCTTCCTTCATAGCCCAAATCGACTGCCACCTCCCTATAAATTATCTAATCCCTTGGAGAAGAATGATTTTTCTTTCTAAGATCACAAAATTATATTTCTTTATTATCCCCAAATCCTTTGCTCTGTAGATTGTGTCTGTTTACTTGCTTCTGATAGGTTACAAAGTTTTTGAATGAAAGGTTGTCTTTTATGTTTTTATATTCTTTGCTTCATTCATTATAGTTTCTTGCATAGAGTGGGCCTTCAAAAATTTTTGAGTTGGCAATCTAATTGACAGAACATTTTATATATTTGTTCTTCATCTACTAAGAAATGTTGGAAATGACAAAGGACGGATCAATTTAAGAATACAATAGTGAATTATATTGTAGGTATCCTCGTATTATTCTAAAGGGATCATAATCAACATGAAAACATTTTATTATTTTACATCTGATTATTAGAATTTAATCTTTGATTTCTAGAAAGCCAGCTTCTTTCTTAATATTGTTTACCAATATTAAAAAAGAAAAATAATGAAATAAGGCCTTATAATTATACTAAGGACACATGATATATCTTTAGTTCTTACACTGTTATTGTAAAGAAGATAAACATTTTATCAGCCAGGTATGTAGATGACCATTTTTTTTTGTTTAATCTTCAGTAATTTAGTCATAGTGACAATTTGCATTTACAGAAATAAATTTTGTTATCACCAGTTGTGATGGTGTAATATTTTAAGAATGTATTAGATTTGAGTTTTAGATCATAGGAGCTTTGATAAAAAAGATTTATTTACTGAAAGGCACACCAACAGAGAGGTGGGGGGGCAAAAAGGTGAGAGAAATCTTCATTCTGTCGTTTCACTCAGCAAATGGCCACTACAGCCAGACCTGGGCCCAGCTGAAGTCGAGGGCAAGGAATTCCACCCTGGACTCGAACAGGTGTTTCAGGGACACTTGTACTTTGCCATCTTCTTCTGCCTTCCCAGGCACATTAGCCAGAAAGAGGGCTGGAAGCAGAAGAGCCAGATCTTGAACCAACATTGCAATATGGATGCTGGCATCACAAGCTGCTAACTGCTGTGCCATGATGCCATCTCCCATAGAGTCTTAAGGATCATCTGGTTCAGGGCTGCTTAGTACTAGGTTATGGATCTAGGGATGTGAACAATTTATCTCAGTTTAAATATACAACATTAGTATTTGTTGTTCCTTCATCCACCTCTATAGCTTTCTGCACATTTTTACATAATGCTATGATGTAAAATGTTTATAAACATGGAAATTATCCCTTACATTTACAAACAAAGGCCTGGCTTTGTGGTGCAGTGGGTTATGCCATGGCCTACAATGCCAGCATCCCATATGAGTGCCAGTTTGAGTCCTGGTTGTTCCACTTCAGACCCAGCTCCATGCTGATACACCTGGGAAGGCAGAAGAATATGGCCCAAGTCTTTGCACACATGCACCTATATGAGTGACCAAGAAGAAGCTCCTGGCATGAGCCTGGCCCAACGCAACCATTACAGCAAATCTGGGGAGGGAACTAGCAGATGGATGGAGGATCTGCTCCTACCCTGTCCCTGTAACTCTGTAAAATAAATATTTAATATAAGTTTAAAAAATATAGACAAGTTTTAGAGAAATGAAGAAATACATACATGCCATTGCCTCCCTGAAACCAGAACCCAGGTTTTCGAAATCCATGCACAGTGATGTTTCTGGTCATGATGCTGACTGAACTTCTGCCTGTTCTTTATGGATATTGTAGGTAAACATAAGAAAGTGATACTAACAGTAAAAATGAGGCTTCCCACTCATGTATATTTGTCCTTCAATTTCTAAATTAATTCTGGGAACAGAGTGTAACATGAAACATGTAATCCCAACATGACCTATTCTTAAAGTTCTTTATTTCTGCTTCTTTCTTTTATGTTGAGGTTTCTCTGAAGCCAGGCGAAGCTCTGCACTTTGTGAGGAGTCTCTGAAGTACAGAGGAAATGCAAGTCTGCCCCAAACATCCTGAAAATGTAAGCAAGCTCTCAAATTACTTTTCTGTTTAGGGAGAAGATAAATGATTTAAATTTTAAATTTAGCAGAATTCAGCATTTATTGATTTATATATTTTTGAATGAAGCATTTTTTCAAACAAGCAATAAAACCAAAATGCAACATAAGTAAGCCATAAGTGATATTGGTCAAGATTAAGAAACTTACATATTTTCTAAAAAATCACACTTATTTTTCTGGATGAAAGGGAGAAAAGGTTTGTAGCAATTCTTCATATATAGTAATATATGAAATATATATTTTCTCAATTACAATGCTAAACACACACCTACTTCTTTACCCTAACTCTGTCATGGTAAACAAAAGCAGCTTTAGATTAGCAATCTGATATCCTAGAATAATGTTAAGCATGTGTTTCACTAAAGGCCTATCACCCTTCTAGTAATTTTGTCCCATACAAATTTATTTGTGTAATGATACAAAAAAATGAATACATTTTAAAGTCAATGGTTTATATTCAAAGGTTACCTTTTCTGCACATAACTCTCATTGGTTTAATTGATTTACTTTCATCTGTATCACAGCTAAGATGTGAAATAAGGTGACTCAGTGCCTGAGTTGTTTGTCTAAGAAGTAGTAGTTTTTGATCCTGAGCAGAAAATTTCAGATTTTCTGACTGGGGATAATAATTTCTTATGGCCCTAAAACACTCATGTGACTCACTTTTTCTTCTCTCTACCTTTTGAACTTTTTGACTCCTTCCATTTTGCTCTGTTAGTACCCAGCTATTTGGTTCACTCAGACATTGAATTAATTATTTGATTAGCATGGTGCTCTATGATAAATTGCTTTTAAAAGTATATCTGTATACATTTCCTCAATACATTACTGTTTCTAAGATTTAAGAAGTTTTAGCTGTATCGAGGTCTCGGACAGGCCTGAAATTTTACCCCAATTGTTGGCTTACAACATAACTAGTTACTTGAGAAAAGGACTTCGTTGTTCTTAGAAAAGCAGACATGAATTTTGTGTTTGTATTTGTTCCCCTTGCTACACATATCCTGTGGGAGTGATATGAAGAAGCAAGAGGTTCCAGTGCACACAGTGGGTTTGTGTCATCATAGAGGAAGTGCTTGGAAACTCCATGTTTTTAAAGCAGCTACTGGCCTACTTCCTCAACTTTTGTCACAGAAAGAAATATGTCTTCATTATCCTAGATAGTTATCAATGACCGCTGTGCCCCAGAGGGAGACCTTATCTTTGATTACTGGTTGTTTTTCTTACAAGTATCCTTGAAAACATAGTCCAGACCAAATAGCTTAAAAGACATGTAGCAATGAGAGAAATTTTGGAGAATTAATCTCTCAACAATTCATAGTAAACGTGATCCTTACTTACTAAGGACAAAGAGTCATTGACAGTATATGTTGACACATGAATGTGATTCATCTGATAAGTGACTGCATGCTTATTTCAAGTTAAATGAAGACAATTTATACACTGAAATATGATTCACTTCAAGTTTCCATGATAAAATTCTGAGCAATGAGATAGATAAGCTAATAATAATAATGTACCATGCTGATGAGATCATGGAGAAATAAGCACTTTCACATTCTACTGGTATTAAAACAATTTGGCAGGTTTTTTAACAGGTGAACTTGTTGTGATGTTATAAGTCTTAAAATGTTTGTGACATATACGTAGAAATTTTTCCAAAGAAAACAAAACAGATGTGGACAAAGTCAGAAATATTTACTAGTTGTACTTTCATGAAAATAAAAAAATAGAAACTGCTAAATCAGGAATAAAAAAAGATGATTTAAGAAAATTCAGGTTCACACATATAAAGGACTATAGTATATAAAGTAAGAATAATATATGGAAGAATTATTTTTACTGCCATAAAATTTTCATAATACAGGAGAAGAGGCTACAAATCAGTTTTATTACAATCCAACATTTTTAGGAAGTACTTATCTTTTTTTTTTTTTTTTTGACAGGCAGAGTGGACAGTGAGAGAAAGAGACAGAGAGAAAGGTCTTCCTTTTGCCGTTGGTTCACCCTCCAATGGCCGCCACGGCCAGCGCGCTGCGGCCTGCGCACCACGCTGATCCGATGTCAGGAGCCAGGTGCTTATCCTGGTCTCCCATGCGGGTGCAGGGCCCAAGCACTTGGGCCATCCTCCACTACCTTCTCGGGCCACAGCAGAGAGCTGGCCTGGAAGAGGGGCAACTGGGACAGAATCCAGTGCCCCGACTGGGACTAGAATCCGGTGTGCCAGCGCCGCAAGGTGGAGGATTAGCCTAGTGAGCCTTGGCACCAGCCAGGAAGTACTTATCTTAATATGAATTGGTATATGAATGTAGACTTGCATACAAAAGTATTTGTCAGTGGTGAGTATGGAGTATCTGCTAGTATTTTTTTCACTTTGCCCTTTCCTGTTTTTGACTATTCTAATAGTTGTGCATGTGTTATTTTATAACAAAAACAAGTGCCAGTTGTCCTTTGTTTGCTCTCTGGTCCTATACTCCTCTGTTCTTCCCCAGCTTTTTTGTTCTAGGATGCTCTTCTCAGTGGACCCTATCCCAGCTGCACATTCGGTGATGTTAAATGAGGCCTAATTAAAATATTTGAACCCCCCCAAATCCTAAAAGACTATAAATCAGAGGTTTTTTTTTTTTTTCTTTCTTCCATCTTTAAGAGCTAGTGGGCTAAATATTTACCAGCAAGAGACCCTGACTCTGGCATATGACAAATACTTTTTAATTATATAATTTACCAAATAATTTACACTGAGAGTATTTTAACTAAGGAAGTGTGCCTGCAGTATCTATAAAATTACTGGGTAGTCAGAGTTGCCTGGTAGTAAGGATCATTATGACTCTTCTTTGGCCAAGGGCAAAAACAAAGTTGGAGTTAAGGTTAGGATAAGATACGATGAAATGGAGAATTCCCTAACAAAGAGCTAACTTACTGTTACTTGATAAGTTGTATTTACTTGAGTATAGAGAAATCTGACAGATTGCTATAGAAAATAGACTGTACTTACTCTTTAAAAGAGAAATTAAAACACCGTATTCATGTCTTCGTCAACCAATACTGAAACAAATCTACTTTTCCCCTTGGGAATTTAATCATTAAAATGAACACTATTATAGTAGCAGCTTCTTAAAGGAATGTAAATGTATTAAGATATTGGAAAGTACAGGAAAAATTAAACAACTCTCAATGCTTGCTTTTGGAAACATCTATATGGCGAGCACAAAGGGTAAATGTGCCCCATTTTATTTCATTAACACTGAAGCTTTTCAAAAACATTAATATATTTGAACAGATAATACATAAACAGAAATCTAAAATTCTCGAAGTTATTATAATAGGTTGATCAAAGAAAGAAAGAACTCTAGTTGAATACTTTCCTCCTGGTAGCAAAGCTGTAGTGAAGATACTCCACAAACAGATGGTGCAGAGGATGTGAGATGGCTTCATGATGGGAAGATAATACCACTGAACCAGAATAAATTTGAGCTTGAGCCTGAACAAGAAACTGCTCAGAGAAATAGATAAAAAGCCAGCAGTTCAGGGTGGACTCAGAGATAACTGCTTTATATCCAAATAATGGGCCCAAAATAATAGAAAATTTCCAGTATGCACTTGAATTATAAGATATATCCAATCACTGTGTTTGCATTCCTACTGTGATGGTAATACAAGGGAAATCCCAAGGAACTTTGCAGTGCCATGCAAACCTGCAAAGTTTAAATAAATGCACATCTATGAATTCCATGGAGCACTCTAGTTTTTGCAAGCCAGGATTGCTTAACATATGGTCTGTGGGCAGGCAGACTCGTTTATATGTGTAGATCTATCTGCAAAATGAGGAGGAATGTGGAGTTGAAATGTGATAATTGTCCTTTTGTGCTTGTTCTTTTGGGAGTGCCTGTGTGTGTTAAGGAGTGATGTGGGTGAACCAGGCAGTAAGGGGAAGGCAGGAAGTTGGTTCAGTCTAATCATCTATTTGTTGACTCCAAAAGAATCAGATTTTTGTGTCTATTGATCTTTCCCTTACTGAAGTAAGCTTAATGAGGAGCAAATAATGGTTATTTGTATACATGCTTATAAATATAATAGATGGGCTAGGTGTGGGAGGCATATGTTTTTGCATAATTTAGCATACAGTTGAATTTCTCTGAACTAAATATGTATAAAATAGAAATTTGAAGTTTATTTCAGGATGAATTCAACAACTGAATATGAATTTGATTTGTTTTTATTTTAAAAATCTTTTGGACTCAAAGCATTGAACAGTATGATTTCATGTAAAAACATGAGGCTATCATTATCTCACTTAGGTTATTTATTCTCTTACAACTCATCAAATGCACTATTTAAAACAAAAACTTTGATGGACATTGTTTTATGTAACTCTTCAGTGCATATCTGATGATGAAAGATGCTGTTAAGTTAGTATTTGAGGAAATTGGAAGATAAAAATTCAAGAGGCAGAGTCTGAGAGAAAGAATCATGGAACCAATCTGTTTTTAAATATAAGATGATTTTAAAGACCTAAAGAATGGTGAGCAGTGTCATGCAAAAGTGATAACTGAGTCCAGTGAATACTATGTATATGTCACACAGCAATTGATGGTGGAAGTATCAGCAACTTTTTTCAAAATAGTGTTTTTATTGGAGTGCAGCATACATATGGAAAAGTGCCCAAATCATAAATTTACAGTCTGATGGATTTTTTAAAATTGAATAAAGCCATATAACCTCCACTTCCATCAAGAAACAGCTTACTTTTAGTCTTTCCAGGTTTCACCTCGTGTGCTATTGTATCACTACATCCACTCTTGGGAGTAGCCTGAGATTATGGATCTCACAAAAATTGCAGCAAAATAAACTCAACTTTTAATTTTGTTTCGCATGAACTTTTGGAAGTAACCTCAGTTTGCTAGTTACAGTCAGTTTATTTTACATGAGGACTCCAGAACTAACGATATGACATGATAGGTTAGCTTTCTTGAATCAGGTTCATCTTTATACCTCTCTTCACAGTATATCTGCCTCCTGTTCCTGCTCATTGCCATCACCAAAGTATTTGCAGAGTAGAGTGCTCATCATGTGCCAACAGACCTAAGTTCATTAAATTATTTACTCCTTAAAACAACACAAGATTGGCAGTGCTATTATTACATTTTGTAGATGAGTAAATTGAGGCATTTAAGTAATGTATCTAGCTGTTAAAGTACTAAAAAGAAAAGAGAAAAATTAAAACACAGATCTGGGTTTTAAACCCATGTCTTCAGATTGCTGTGCCTTAAGAAATTACACTGAAAGATACCCTCCTTGATTTTCAGGCTGTGAATTCTATGATAGGATGAAAAAGAAGTAGCTCCGTGAAATGAGCAATTGGTTCTATCAGTTGGGCGTAGGGAGATGCCAAAAAGCTGAATGAATCCTGAAAGAAACAATAGTGTTACAAATAGAAAAATGTATTTCAGCAGAGCAATCAGCACAATCAGGCACACAAGCCAGCTGGGGATTTATAGTAGGAAGACATAGAATAAAATGTTGGAAATAGAAAATGGAGAAAATTTCATGGTAAGAACTTTCAGACTATAGCTTGTATATACATGGAAAGTTTTTACTAAAAGAGAGGATCCTGCTTTAAATGAGTTTGGCAACCCAAATTAGATCTTGACTGAAAGAAAAAAAAAATGATCAGAAAACATGTGAAACTTGAAAAAGTCTTATATTCAGTCATACTGATGTATCAATGTTAATCTCTTAGTTTTGACAAATATACTATCATTTTATAAGATGATGTTAGGGATGAAGGATGCAAAAGATAAAGGAAACTCTGTGCTATTTTTCCAACTATTTTATAAATCTCAGCTTATTCTAAGATAAAATGTAAAATAAGAAAGATGAGTAGGTACCAAAGAGATCTTTTACATTTTTAAATTCAGGTTTATTTGATAAAGACTATCCGTTTAAGGTACATAATTTGATGATATGATAAACATATAGACTGTGAAATAATTACTTTTATCTAAGTAAAGTGTCTATAACCTTAGATTATTTACCTTTGTGTGTGTGTGTGTGTGTAAGAGTGCATAATATATAACTTCCTACATTTTTTAAAGTATATAATAAAGTACAGAGGTTATTCAAAACATATATGAAAAGTGAATATTTTGAAAAACTGTGCATGGATTTCATGTTTTGTAGCAAAATACACATTAATTAGATTTTTCAATGAACTTCTTGAAGTACCATCAGATTGTTAATTATAGTTGCATTATTGTACATTAGATCCCCAGAGCTTATTCATCTTGCACAATTGAAATCTTGTTTTCTTGTCCAACATTTCCCAACTTTCCCCTTAGCCCAGATATGTCAACCACCATTCCACTCTATCTTTGTGAGTTAAGTATTTTAGATTCATCATATAAATGAGATCATTAAGATTTTGTCTTTCTGTCTTTGGATTATTACACTTAGTGTAATGTCCATGTTCATCCACGTTGTCACATATGACCATATGTGTATCCTTAAAAATATTTATCTTTAAGCCCTTATGATAATAGACATTATAATAGGAATGAAGCAATAGCTCACCATTGTTTTAATTTCTGTTTCCCTAATGATTAGTTTTATTATTTATATTTTTGCCTATTTGTGACGTCTCATGAAAGAATATGCACATAGGCTCTTTTCATTTTTAAAATTTATATTTTTACTTTGTATCTATTTGAAAGATAGACAGTTGAAAGAGATCTTTCATACATTGTTTCCCTAAGTACCCCCCCCCACCAGATCTTGGCCCGACCAAAGCTAGAAGCCTGGAATGCAACCCACATCACCCTCATAAGTAGCAGGGGTCCAGGTATGTGAGCCATCACCTGCTGACTCTCAGCGTGTGCCTCTACAGGAAACTGGTTGTAAGTGGAGCCAGAGCTGGAAGCCAGGAATTCCAACATGGGATATGGGCATCCCAAGAAGCATTTTAATCACTGTGCCCAATGCTTGACTCCTCTATTCATTTTTTAAAGTGATTATTTGGGATGTTTTACTATAGAGTTGTATGAGTTCCTCACATAGTTTGGAAATTACATTCTTAGTAGATACACAGTTTACAAATATTTTCACCCATTCTGTACTCTGGTCATTTGCACTGCTGTTTTTACCTATGTAATTTTGTCTATCTTTACATTTGTTTACATTTGGTATCATATTGTAAAATATCTTTGCCCATGGCAAGGCCAAACATGACTAGACTAATGTCAAGAAACATTCCCCCTATGTTAGAAAACATAGGTTTAATTGATTAAATGGTTTCATGGATTAATGGTTTAATTATAACTTTAATTAATTTTGAGTTGATTTTTATATATGGTGTGAGATAAGGCCTAAAAATTCATTTTTCATATGCATATACAATTTTCTTAATACCATTTGTTAAAGATTATCATTTCCCTGTTTTGGGTTCTGGACTGATCTTCAACAAGGATGCATGCACTTATTTCTGTGCTTTCCATTATGTCCCGTTGGCCTTTACGTCTGTTTTTATGGCAGTACCACACTGTTGTAATTATGCAGTTTTATATATAATATGAAATCATAAAATATGCTTCCTGTTAAAGATTACTTTAGTGTGTTTCTTTTGTGATGCCATATGAGTTTTGAGATTGCTTCTTCTATATCTGTAAATGGTACCACTGAGATTTTAAAAAGGGTTCATATTGAATCTATAGACTATTTTGATTAATTCTACCAACTATGAACATGAAATATCTTTCCATTGTACTGTGCCTTTTTAAATTTTCTTCATCAATGCTTAGAATTTTTGGTATACATGACCTGTACTTTGTTAATTTTATGCTTGCTTTGAAAAAATATTTGAAAGGCAGAGTTACAGAGAGTATGAGAGAGAGAAAGAGATCTTCCATTCACTGCTTCACTTTCCAAACGGCAGCAGCTGCCAAGGCTGCTCCCAAAACCAGGAGCCAGGAACTCCACCAGGGTTTTCCGCCATGGGTGGGAGTTGTCTAACTACTTGGGCCACCCGCATATGCTTTCCCAGATGCATTAGCAGGGACCTGGATGGGAAGCAGAATTGGCGGGGCTCAAACCTACATTCTGATATGAGATGCTGGCATTACAAGCAGCAGCATAGCCTGCTGTACCACAATGCTGGTTCCAGGTTGTTTATTCTTTATTTTTTTATTTTTAAAATTTATTTTATTTGAAAGGAGGAGTTATAGAGAGAAAAGGAGAAACAGATCTTCCATCTGCTGGTTCACTCCTCAAATGCCCACAATGGCCAGGACGGGGCTAAGAGACTCATCTGGGTCTCCCACATGGGTGCAGAGCCTTAAGTACTTGGGCCATCTTCTGCCTTTCCAGGTGAATTAGCCATGAGCTGAATCAGAAGTGGAGCAACTTGGATTTGAATCATTGCCCATATAGGATGGTGGTTTTGCAGGCAGTGGTTTACTCATTATACCATGGAACTGGCTTGGAGATATTAGCCCCAACATTGTTCTAGTGAGTTCTTAGATTCTCTTTGTAAATCATCATGTCATCTGAGAATAGATTATTTAACTACTTCCTTTTCCAATCTGCATGTAAGCTTAATTTCTCTATGTAGAATTCCAATACTACGTTGAAATTAAGTAGAGTAGATATCATTGGTATATACCAAGTCTTAAAGAGAGAGCTTTTGTTTTCTTTCCCATTGAATGTGTTAGGAGCTGTAGGTTTCTCATATATGACAACTTTGTCAGGTGCTTTTTCTTTCTATTGAGACAATTGTGTGTTTTTCTTTACATTTTGCTGACATCCTGTATACTGTTGATTGACTTTCATATGTTGAACCATCTTTCCATCTCTATGATAAATTCTATTTGATAATAGTGCATGATTCTTGTAATTTGCTGTTTAATTTTGTTTGCTAGTGTTTTATTAAGGATTTTTTGTATCATATTCATCAGAGAAATTAGCCTTTAGGTTTTTTTCCCCTTTAATATATGTGCATTATTTTGGTAGGAGGATCATGCTCCTAAAATTAGTGACAATGTTGCTTCTTCTAATTTTTGGAAGAATTTAAGAAGAGCTGGTATTAATTCTTCTTTGAATGTTTCATAGAATTCGCCTTTGAAGCTATCAGGTACCAGGGTTTTCTTTATAGGAGAGTATTCATAATTATTATTTATTTGTTTGAGAAGAAGGGAGAGAGACATGCAGAGAAACGGAGTTACCATCCACTGATTGACTTCCCAAATATCCACAATGGCTGCCCATGGGCTGGGACCAGAGTCAGGAGCCAGGAATGCCAGCCATGTCTTCCCCAAGTGTGGCATGAACCCAGTCACTGAGCCATCACCACTGCCTCCCAGGATCTGCATTGGCGGGAAGCTACAGTCAGAACCTATCATACAGAATCAAACCCAGGCCCTCCTGTGTGAGTTGTGGCCAGCTTAAACACAAGGCTAAATACTTGCTCCTATAGGAAGTTTTTGATTACTGATTTAATCCTATTTGTTACTGACCTGTTCATGTTTCTTTTTGACTTAATTTTGGTGGTTTGTATATTTCCAGGAACTTGTCTGATTCTTCTGTTATCCAGTTTGTATTTAGTTGGTCATAGGCCCTCTGAACTTTTTTATTTCTGATTCATTTATTGAAACATTTCCTCTTTCATTACAGATTGTGAGACTTTTCTCCCATTTCCTTAATCTAGCTGGGGGGGTTGATAATTTTATTTTCCTCACTTTTAGTATTCTTGAGTTTTCTATTTCTATTTCATTTGAATTCTCTCTGCTCTAATATTTATTTTTTCTTCAGCTGACTTTGGGTTTAGTGCATTCTTGTTTCTGTTACTTGATATTCAAAGTTAGATATCACATTTTGGTTTTCCTTCTTTGTTAATGTATGCATTTGACTCTATAAAATTCTCTCTTATTACTGTTCTTTGCTACATCCCATAGATTTTTGCATGGTGTGTTTACACTTTCATTTGTCTCAAAATACTTTTTAAAATCTCTCTTGATGTCTGTTTGACCTTGTTTTAATTCAAAAGCATATTATTTAGTTTTCACTTACATTGAGTTTTTAGGTTTTCTTCCCATGATTGACTTCTTGTTTTATTCTATTTTGAAAAAAGATACTTTGCAAGTTTTTTTTCTTGAATTTGTTAACACTTATTTTGTGAACTAACATGTGACCTGTCTTGGAGAATGTTCCATGTGTGCTTGAAGAAAATAGTATTCCCTGCTGTTTGGTGGAAAGTTCTCTATATGTCAGTTAAGTACATTTGGTCTCCAATGTTGTTCAGATCAGTTGTTTCTTTATTGATTTTCTGTCATGTTTTGAACAACCTTTGTACTTATACAAAAAGAGAAAATGTCATATATTTCATATACAGAGTTTTAAGTACATATTGATACTTCCCTCTCAATCTTCCTTCTGTCTCTAATGTATACCCTCCTTCTTCCTTCTTTTATTATTTTTCTTTTAATTTTTGCAATAACATACTTTATTTTATAATCACAAGCTTAAATCTCTGATAAAAAGAAGAATCAACAAGTAGTAAATAGAAAAATCACATTCAGGAGTATAGATATGGGCTATAAAAATTAAATCTCAAATTGTCAATTTCATTTATATACATTACTTATATTTTACTCTGTATATTAGTTATATAATATAGTAATAGTTATTATAAATAACATAATATAGTAATAGTTACTATAAATCAGGGAAAACATATTTGTCTTTTTGGGACTGGTTTATTTCATGAAGCATAATTGTCTCCAGTTAGATCCATTGTGTTGCAAAAGACAGTATTTCATTAAATCTTATGTCCCTTTAAATTTAATTCATTTATATTTAAGGTAATTATAATAAGTGAGGACTCTATTGCCATTTTCTAAAAAGGTTATTTATTTGAAAGGCAGAATTAAAGAGAAGCAGAGGCAGAGAGAGAGAGAGAGAGGGAGGCAGGGAGGGAGGGAGGGAGGTACTCCATCCACTGGTTCACTCCTCAAATGGCTACAAAGCTGGAGCTGCACTGATTCTAAGCCAGAAGCCTGGAGCTTCTGCCAGGTCTCCGACACAGGTGTAGCAGTCCAAAGACTTAGGTCATCTTCTACTGCTTTCCCAGGCACATTATCAGGGAGCTGGATTTTAAGTGGAGCATTTGGGACTCAAACCAGTGCCCATATGGGATGCTGGCACTGCAGAGGGTGGCTTTGCCTGCCAAGTCACAGCACCAGCCCCCACTATTGACATTTTTAATTGTCATCATTTGCCTTACAGTTGTTTTGCCCCTGCTTTCCTCTCCTGCTGCCTTTTCTTCTTCTTCTTCTTCTTTTTTAAACTTTTATTTGGTAAATATAAATTTCCAAAGTACAGCTTATGGATTACAGTGGTTTTTCTCCTCAATAACTTCCCTCCCACCAGCAACCCTCCCAGCTCCCGCTCCCTCTCCCATTCCATTCACATCAAGATTCATTTTCAATTGTCTTTATATACAGGAGATCAATTTAGCATATATTAAGTAAAGATTTCAACAGTTTACACTCACACAGAAACACAAATTGTAAAATACTGTTTCCGTACTAGTTATAGCATTAATTCACATTGAACAAACACATTTTCTTAGTTATTCAATATTTTTGAGGAGGTTAAATTTACTTATATCTTTTATGTTTTGTATTTCTACTATAAGATTTTTACCTAAGATAGCCCAAGATTTGCAGGAAATATCTTGGAGTTTTAACTTTCCTTTTTAAGCTGATAACAACTTAACTTTAATCACTTACAAAAACTCTCTCGTTTCTTGCTCCCACAAACTCTTCTCTTGTAGTCAATTTCCTTCTTTTTATATTATTTATCTATTTAAAATTTTTTATCAATTTTTATGATTGAAATTAATTCACCTGCCAACTTTATTGTGTTAATCTATGTCTATATAATTACCTTTCTCTGTTAGATTTATGCTTTCATATTTCTATTAAGCTTGTATCTACTTTAATTTGAAGAACTGCTTAAGCATTCTTTCTAAGGTAGGTCCAGTGGTGAGATATTCCTTGAGTTTCTATTGGGACGGGGAACATTTTTTTTTATCTCCTTCATTTTTTAAAAAAAGACTTATTTATTTTATTTTATTTTAAAGGGAGAGTTACAAAGAGGCAGAGGGAGGGAGGGAGGGAGGGAGAGGGGTCTTCCATTCTGCTGCTTCACTCCCCAAATGACCACAATGGTCAGAGCTACACTGATCCGGAGCCAGGATCCAGGAGCCTCCTCTGTGTCTCCCACATGTGTGCAGGGGCCAAAGCACTTGGGCCATCTTCCACTGCTTCCCTAGTCCATAGCAGAGAGCAGGCTCAGAAGTGGAATAGCCAGGTCTCAAACTGGCATCCATATGGGATACTGGCAATGTAGGTGGTAACTTTACCTGCTATGCCACAGTGCCGGACCTGTCTCATTTTTAAAGGATAATAATTTTTCCAAGTAAAGTATTCTTTGTGGTAGGATATTTTTCTTTCAACACTTTGATAAATTATCTAATTTTCTCCTGGACTCCAAGATTTCTGCTTTTCTTCCTTTATAAGTAGCTAAGTTGAATTTATATTGGTATGTTCTAGATTTTCTCTCTATCCTTGATTTTTGACTATTTGATTATAATATGTCTATGTAGCTTTCTTTAGGTAGATTCTTTTTTGTGATTTTCAAGCTTCACATGTTTTGAAGGCTATTTTCTTTTCAGGATTTAGTAAGTTTGTCAGACATTACTTAAACTTTCCATCTCTCCTTCTCTCTGCTCTTTCTTGACCATTTATAATGCATAAATTGATGTGCTTGGTGATGGCCCATAAATCCCTTAGGGTTTCTTGACATCTTTCAGCCTTTGAGTTTTTTCTTCTCTGACTAATAATTTGTCCTCCTGGATTTGTCTTGTCTTTATTCCCTTAAGTCCACTGTTGGAGCTATCTGCTGAATTTTTCATTAGGATCACTTTATTATTCAACTCTAGGCTCCCTGCTTGGCACTTTTGTATTGTTTCAATTTCTTTTCTTTTTAACTTTTATTTAATAAATATAAATTTCCAAAGTACAGTTTATGGATTACAATGGCTTTCCCCCCCATAACTTCCCTTCGATTTCTTTCTTAATTGTTTCACTTATGTATTTGTTCTTTCTGTCATTGAGTTGCCTGTATAGATTGTCTTTTAGTTTGGTCATTTTTTTAAAAGATTTATTTATTTATTTGAAAGTCAGAGTTACACAGAGAGAGGAGAGGTAGAGAGAGAAAGAGAGGTCTTCCATCCAATGGTTCACTCCCCAATTGACCCTAATGGCTGGAGCTGTGCTGATCCGAAGCCAGGAGCCAGGAGCAGCTTCTAGGTCTCCCACGTGGGTGCAGGGGCCCAAAGATTTGGGCCATCCTCCACTGCTTTCCCAGGCCATAGCAGAGAGCTGGATTGGAAGTGGAGCAGCCAGGACTCACATGGCACCCATATGGGATGCCGGCACTTCAGGCCAGGGCGTTATTCCTCTGTGCCACAGTGCCGGCCCCTTAGTTTGGTGATTTACTTTAAACATACAATTTTAGTTCTTTTCAGGAAGTCTGTAGGTTTTGTTGTTGTTGTTTTGTTTTTAGATCAATTACTAGTAGTTTGAGTGTTCTTTTGGTGGTATCATGTTTCTTTTATTTTTCATGCTACTTGTAAACTTGAGTTAATGTTTGCATACTTGAGGGAGCAGTTACCTTTTCTATATTACCTTTTCTTTATTTTATGACCTGACTGCAACTGGGTAAAATGGCTGTGAGGATGCTGAACAGGTGGGGTACAGAGGCTCCAGTTCTAGGTTAGCATACGAGCAATTCCAACTTCAAGGAGGTTGTCATAGTTGAAACTAGTGCCATAGTCTCATGGGGCATCACCAGTGAATACTGTAGAAGTCCTTGGTGTCCAAGGCTTCAGATGTCAATGGTGTTAGTGAAGACTATTGGAGTCATAGATGGCAAAGCCCTCTGGGATCTTCTTGTTTTCCTTTTTCCTGTGGGTGCAAGTTAAGGCCAAGGGAATCCTCCATCATACTGAATCCTACATTTAGTTGTACATGTGGTGGCACAGCCTGGGTCTGTGGCACAAATTGTGGTGGAGATGCTGGTATTTGAGGCATACAGATTGACCAGAGTGCCAGGTTCTGTGTACAGGTGTACATTCTACAGTGATGGTTCTGATATTTGAGTTGTGAAAGCAAAACGAGTGGCTCGGAATTTGGGATCTGGGGTGTCCATGTGGTTGTGGGACGGACTGTTCAGAGGAGGGGCATACAGGCTAGGAATAGAATCCAGGGTAAAGTGGTGACTCAGGTAGTGGGTCTGCATTCAGCCGATGTAGAATAGGGAAAGAGCCCCATAGTCTTTCCTTGGTAAGAACTCAATGTTGACTTCTCTGAGGAGGGCACTGACACTACTCTTGATGAAGAATATGACACCATGATCTCTGGGCAGCTCTGTCAACTTGGTTCTGTGTGGACAGACTAGGGTACATCTTGGTAGAGAAACTTGTGGGATGATTCATGTTTCTGTGGTTATCCTATTCTCTTTTTTAAAAAAGATTTATTTATTTGGAATCCAGAATTAGAGACAGCGAGGGATACACGCACATCGTTCATCAGCTGGTTCACTCCCCAGATGACCCACAATGGCCGGGGCTAGGCCAGGCCAAAGCCAGGAACCAGGAGCCACGAGCTTTTTCCAGGCCTCCCACATGGATGGCAGCAGCCCAAAGACTTGGACCATCTTCTGATGTTTTTCCTAGGCCATAAACTGGGAGTTGTATCAGAGGTGGAGCAGCTGGGACTTGAACTGGTACCCATATGGGATGCTGGCATCACAGGTAGTAGCTTCTCCCACTATGTCACAACACCAGCCCCTATCTGCTTTCCTTTCCCTCCATACAGAGGAGGCCTCTGTATGGAGACCTTCAGGCATTCTTGTCGCTGACAAGCTATGCCTGACTGGGGAATGGGGTGATACAGCAAAAATGCTTAGTAAGCATTTTAACGTGCCTATGCTCCCCAAGTTTTCTGAAGTCTCTTTATTGTACTTCCGAGATTTCCAAAAATCTGTTCTTGTTAGTACATATTTCTTTATTTATTGTTTTTATGTGAGGGATGAGACATGATGTGTTTTAGTCTTTCAACTTGTTGATGTCATATCTTCACTTTTTTTATGACTTTAATCTCTCTACCATACTTAGGCATAACTGAATCCTGGCTTATTCTTCCCTACCTTCTCCAACCACTGCCTCAAGAATAGTCTGGGAACGGAGGAAAGCTTACTGAACAAATGTAGGTAGATAACCAGATGGTAGGTGAATATCCTCTCTCCCTGAGGAGATTTCTATCGATGGCAAACTCAGAAAGAGAAACAACTACTGACATCCAAGTGTTCTGTCCTCCTGTCAAGTATTTAAAGTGGGAAATGTACACAGGAACATTCAAGCAGATTTTGTAGGATATATTCTAATGAAACATAACTAAATGAAATAAAAGAATATAAACAAAATCATTATCTTGGATAACTTTGTGATTGATGAAGTTAATCAATCCCAGAAAAATTGGTCCCAAGCATATAATGCCAATCTACTGCAAAATTGCCCAGACATATGTATTTAAGAAAAGACATAAGGGGATATTTAAAGTTCTGGAAGGGCTAGTGTGATCCTCTTTGTCTCAAGTATTGTCATAGTAATACTGTAGATCCTCAAGGGTATTTTAAAAGCTTTCAACTCCACATATTCAGGATAATGTTGCAGATTACTCTGTTATAACTCTTGACAGTCTTCAACTCATTTTAAAATCTTTAATAAATCCTATTTGACATATCCAAGTTTGTAATAATTCCATCATTCTGAATCCACCTTTGACATTTGTTAGAACGATAAAAGATTTAACTGCAATTGATAAGGTAGACCAGACATAAATTGACTCCTTTAAAATAAACATGGAACATTCCAAGAAACAAGACATGCTGTAAGTCACAGAGGAATCCACAATAATATCCAAACAGTAAACATTATATAGACTATATTCTTTAATGACAATGTGGTAGAATGTTCAATTGAATAAAATGCGAACTAAAAAGCTAATCAGCAAAAAAAATAAAAAGAAAAATCAGAATGAAGGGGTAGAATTTATATTAGAGCAAACAATATAAAATAACAACTAAAATAATGTTATGAACAACTATATCCTCAGTGCATTTGTAAACCAAGATGAAGCAAATACTCTTCTGGGTAAACACATGATTTTGATACTTGAGTAAGAAACAGAAAAGCTGCATAGATCACAATTCAGAACACTCAAGAAAGTAATTGTGATAGTCAATATTTGTGTAACACTTACATGTACCAAATACTGATGTAGATTCGTTTCATTCATCAATACATTTCTTTTCAGATATCCCAACCATTAGATGCTATGATGGTTCCCAAATTCTAGTTTGCACTAAGGGGAAGCGTTAACTCTACCCTTCCTCTTTGGCAGTGGCTGTGGCAGTCCTCTGAAGTTGAGAGTTTGAAGCCACAGTTTAAGTTTGTGGAGAAACGGAAATAGCCAACTCTGCCTGATGATTAATGTGGCAGCTTCCCAGCTACAGAATCCCAAGTTTTGACTGTTAAAAAGAGTACAGCTTTTTCCTCTTAAAAATTCGAATTTACCAAAGCCTTTTGTTAAATAAGACTTACCTGTGAAATTTAGTATTAAAAACATAAAGAAAAAGAACCTAAGAAATATATTTTCAAAGGAAAGTAATCTTTTCTACAAAACAATAATTGGGAACTTTGGTTACACAGGAAACAGAAGGAAGTAGAAATCACTGTCATTATGTTAGTCCTCAAAAACATGAGCTTAACCACAGATTAAATCATATAAACTTTTGAAAGTCTGGTGCTTTCACTGACATGAGAGGGAGAATTACACTGAAATAAATAGTTACATATAAATTTATAAAATTATTATAAATTACAGGTAAATTTGTTCTTCAATTTGGCATGCTTAGAGAAGTTGTGTGTGAGTGTGTAAGGGACGCGTGCTTATGCAACTTGCAGAACACAGATTGCTTATGCTTAGGATTTAATAATACATATTTTAACTTAATATGTTTTTATAGTTATCGAAATAAAGCCTTTTCACGTCCCCTCTCTTTACCAAAGAAAGCATGTTATTTTACACATACCTTTAGCAAGTAGGATGTAATATTTTACCAAAGAGATTATCTTGGCAAATCAGAGTTGGGGCACTTCCAAGTTCCCACTTGGACTATAATAAATTCTCAAGAGAGATGACCTTTTCAAGTGGAGTCAGCTATTTGGCTAACATGAGAAGTCAGAGAATGAAGAATTATATCAAAAACACATGAAACTACATGGGCACAATTTTACTAATACAGTCTACAATTCCAGTAAATTATTTTATACCTTAGATTCATTATTGGGGAAAAAGACTCATTTTTATTTGTCTCAAAATTTGTATGTATTAGGGTAGAAGTTATAACAGCTTCATATAAAAGCATAATCATGTCTTGATCAATGTTTTAGGAACCATGTTGATATTAGCCATAAGAAAGTTAGTATTAATCATTGTACTTGCAATGTACTGGGGTAGATGCTAGGTACATTGCATCCATGTATGATAGACTTTTTGGCAAAAAGTTTAGTGAGATATTATAATCCCCATTTTCAAGATGAAAAAATGAAAGCACTTAGAAATTTACATGTGCTAAAGGGGTCACAATGAAAGCAAATGATAGAGATTGAATTCAAAATCAAGTCTGCCTGGTTCCAAATTTAATATCTTCTGTATTACAATGATTCAGGTTTTACCTAAAAGTCTAATATAGAGCATAGGAAGAATTTTAATACATATGAAATGAGAAATAGAATTACAGATTGAGTAACATACTTGAGGATTATTTAAACAATATCCAGAGTGTTTATACACAGGTATATTTATTTAATGCTGCTTAAACATTATCTCAACCTTAACTTCCATTCATCTAATTGGGTTATATTTTCTGAAGCAATCATTCACATTGGTGTTTAGGATTTTAAACTTGTTTTATTATTCTTGCTCTTTTGGGCTATAGGTGTGTGCTAAGTAGCTTTTATATATTAATTTGCAGAAGCACAGATTGAAGTAGTAGATAATACTATCCATACTGTAGATTTATAACAAAAGAAATCACACTGAGAAAGCAATAAAATATCACTTATATTAGGAAAGAACATTTCTTCAAAGATAGTTTAAATTTGTATAAAGGACACAGCTGAAAGCTAATATATCTATATTATAATAGGACAGCCAATTTAAAGCAATTTGATGCTCATTGAGTACATTCAAATGACTTTTTAACATTATGAAACCTGCCTTCCCTTCCCAAGGACAAATGAATGAATTACTACTCAACCAACTGTTTTTCATATAAGGATTAGCCTCCCTCCTTCTAAATTACTAGCTTACAAAATTAAAAACAGGGCTTTTTTTTTGGCAGAAATTAAGTGTCGTTCCATGTAGTTTCTTTTGACATCCTTATTTATACCATAATTAAAATCACCTCTAATAATGAGAAAATTTAATTAAAAATAAATATCATTGATAAATATATAGGTTTTTAAAATTTGCTTTTCTTTTTTGATAATATATAGATGCTATCAAAGGATTCTGATACTCATTGATGATATTTTCCAATATTAATGCTTTTACTGTCCATATATAATTCTTCAAAAATATTGTTAGTTTCCTTTTACACTATTAAAATTTTATATTTGTGGTTTACTTCAGAGAAAATATTCTCTTCAGCCAATTTTTTATTAATAGACGTTATTTTTTTAGATCACTTTTAGGCTTACAGCAAAATTGAAGGATAAGTACAAAAGATTCCCTTTTACTTCTACCCTCTGTTTCAACACAGGAACAACCTCTTTGACTATCAACATCCTGCAACACAGTCGCACTTTCTTTTCCAGTTCCTGGCCCTACACTGACATAGTTTTCACCAAATGTCTAAAGTTTCTATTAGAGTTCTCTAGGTATTATATAATCCACGATCTTACAAATGTCTAATAATATGTACTCACCATTATAGTATCAGAGAATAGCTTCAATGTTCTAAAAGTCATTCGTTCTCTGTCAGTGGTTGCTATGCTTTAGATACTGAAAATCACTGATTATTTGATCTTTTTTTTAATTTCTAAATCTTCTCCTTTTTCAAAATGTCATATAGTTGAAATAATAGAATATGTAGCCTTTTTCAGATTGGTTTCTTTCAATTGGCCGTATGCATTTAACTTATCTCCATGTCTTTTATGGCTCCATAGATCAGTTATTGTTAATACTGAATAACAAACATTCCACTCTCTGGATGTGCCAAAGTTTATTTCCATTCATTTAATGAAGGATATCCTAGTTGCTTCCAAATTTTGTCAATATGAATAAAGCTACTATAAATATCAGTAGGTTTATGTGAATACACAAGTTTCCAGCTCTTTTGGATAAATACCATGAGTTGAAAGCTAGATTATATTGGAAAGTAAGTTTCAAGTTTCTAGGCTACAGATAACTCTTCTCTAGAAAAACAAAATGGTTCAAAGCATAGCGTGGTAAAAACAGAGCCTAAGTTTGAATTATACATCCATTAAGTATAGTCATGTGATCTTCGAAAACCAAACCTTCTGCTCCTCAGTTTTGTGATCTGCAAGATGAAGATAGTAATACTGACTTTAAAGAATTGCAATTAGGCCGGCGCCGTGGCTCAACAGGCTAATCCTCTGCCTTGCAGCGCCGGCACACCGGGTTCTAGTCCCGGTCGGGGCACCGGATTCTGTCCCAGTTGCCCCTCTTCCAGGCCAGATCTCTGCTGTGGCCCAGGAGTGCAGTGGAGGATGGCCCAGGTGCTTGGGCCCTGCACCCCATGGGAGACCAGGAAAAAGCACCTAGCACCTGGCTCCTGCCATCGGATGAGCGTGGTGCGCCGGCCACAGCACGCCGTCCGTGGCAGCCATTGGAGGGTGAACCAACGGCAAAGGAAGACCTTTCTCTCTGTCTCTCTCTCTCACTGTCCACTCTGCCTGTCAAAAAAAAAAAAAAAAAGAATTGCAATTAATGTAGACTTAGTTGTTATAAAGTATTTAGAATAACCTTACATAGTAAGCACTAATTAAATGTTGGCTATTTTTACTGTTATATATAATTTATTACTTCGTATAGAACTTATAATGCTATTGGGTTCACATTGCTAATTTAGCATAATCCTAATAAGAAGTCTGGCAAATAATCAAAACTAGATTATAGGAGAAAAGTTTTAAATAGATAATTTGTGAACATAATTCAAGAATTTATTACAAAAATCTTATACTACTATAAAACATCATCTTTTTACATAAGAGCTCAAGAAAACTGTATATTAAATAAATGTTATTTTATCATAATTATATTTAAAATAAAATAAATGATTAATTCAATAAGAAAATAAAAGGTACTCTATAAAACTAATTAATTCAAATTTTTCCTATACTTGTGAGATTTTGAAGATGAAGGATAAGAGTTTAGCTAAATTTAAAACTCCTGAAAGGAAGAAATATGTTTTCCCAGATGAAAGGACAGGGACCTGCTGGATTCTAATCCATAGCTTGGATGGCATAATGTGTGGATCAGGGATGACTCAGATGGACTGAATCTTAATAATCCGGCGCCAATCAAATTTGATGTCTAATTGGATTGAGACAATTAGCCACTCCATCTACAACACAGGAAACGAAGGATGCCATTAGTGGAAAATATCATCTGGCATCTATATATGACTTTTTTATAAACAATGTCTGGCATATATAAGAAATAAGTAGTCTTGTGAATAAACAAGATATATTTAGCCAGTAGTCAGGGGAAAACAAAAAAATTAGAAGGAACAATCTGTACTTTGGAGTCATTAAATGAAGATTTCAAAAAAAGTGTAATTAATGTTAAAATATAAGAAAATATAAGTAAAATGCTGTTTAGAATATGGAGAATTTCAAAAGAGAAAAAACATATAATAAAGATGTAAATATTTTTGTGTGAAAAATACAGTGTCTGCATTAAATTTATTACATGTTTAATAATCTCTATATAACAGAAGATGAGTTGTAAACTAAAACATAAATTGGTTGTAAGTTTTCATTTAATAGTACAGAGAAATAAGTGGAAAAATAGACTAGATCCTAGGAAATGTGAGAAACAGTCAAAGTATCTAAAACACATGTTATTAGAGTCTTAGAAGGGAGGGAGAAAGAACTTGCTGGAAAATTCTTATCCTCTCCACATTTGAAGGTCTTTTATGACAGCTGGACCCTGTTTGTATTTTTAACTGAGTTCCTTTGGTTCTTTCTCCTTCTAAGTCTTTCCCCATTGTGTAGCTTCCGGTGTCAGTAAAGATTTTTTTCTCCCATACACCCAATCTTGTATGTCTTCTGCATAGTCACATAGGTAACTTTCAAGACAGAGCCACACATTGTATGGGAGTGAGCCTTCCGGAAGACAAGTCTATTTTGAGAACCTTAACATGACACCCCATGTGCAAAAGTACTATACTCATGAGGTGACTTCTAAGGTGTCACTCTTTGCCAACAAGCAGGTTAGACTCCTTGCAAGCCATCCTTGCTGTGGCAGGAGTTATTTGCTCTTAATCAGTCACTGTCTTAGTTCTAATATGGCAGCCATGACAAAATATCAGAGACTGAGTGGCTTAAGCTACAGAAATATACTTACTTGCTGTTATGAAGGCTTTAAATCCAAGATCAGATTCTAAGTAGATTTGATCTCCCTTGAGGGTTTTCTCATTGCCTTGCACACAGCTACCTCCATGCTGTGTTTTCAGACGGTTCTCCTCTCATGTGTGCCCAAATCTAGTGTCTATTTCTCTTTCTTAGAATATTTGTCATATTGGATTAGGACTCTACCCTCAAGGCTTCATTCAAACTTAATGACCACTTTAAAGGCCTCATGTAAAAATATATGACATACTGGGGGTTATGACTTTAATGTATTAATTTGTCAGGAGAGGAGGGCACAGTTCTGGACATAGCACAGGAACTCTGTAAACTGCTATGGTTGGATAGTTTCATGAGATCTAGAAGATTAAAATATTGTTATTCTAAATATTGCTATTATTGCCACAGATAAGGCAATTTCAGCAGTTTTCAGTGTATTTCCTGAAATCTGTGTAGTTCTTTCTAGATTTAAACCACGTAGGGAAAGTACCACAATAGTCAATAGATAGGAACATAAGAGTAGCCAAAATGACATCACATGCTTTATTTTATTAAGTTGGAATTTGGTTGGAAATGAGAAAAACTTCCCCTGTATACAATATGAAGAATATAAATATTCTCGTCAATGTTGACTTGGCAAAATAATAATTTTCAAGACAAAATAATAATTCCCTTTCTAGGAACTTTTTTCTAAATAGTAATGAACACGCCCAGAGACTTATTCATTTTCTGTTTTCCTATTAAAACATGTAAACTGATACAAAAGTCTTTATAGTAATACAGTTCAACAGGCAGATTGATATATACTTTATATATCCCATTTTGTCATACAATCAATTGCACTTTGTCAATATAATAAAATATTGTAGAGGAAAAGAGGAATAGTACATAAAATAGAAGTACTGTGATGTGTCCTAAGAACACTTCATATTCTAAAACATGCAATTTTGAAAGGAAGAATGTATGCATGTGTAGTGAAAAGTCCATCACGAGAAACTGTTCTGTTTTTCTAGCCAAATTGCATCTGCAGATCAGGAAAACAGTTACTTTTAAAACAGAAATCTTTATTTCAGAAAAAAAAAATGATTAAGATAGTCAGAAGGAAGTAAGATAATTTCCCAACTACTTTAGGAGAAATAATCAAAATATATACCATGGTGTGAGAAACCAAATGTGATGTAAATTGGACTTATCTACAATCCAACTTTCCCCTGAAGAATGAGAGAAAATATTTTCCTAAATCAATCAATCTATCTATCTATCAGCTATTGTGATACTTTCCCTACTTGGTTTAAATCTAGAAAGAACTACACAGATTTCAGGAAATACACTGAAAACTGCTGAAATTGCCTTATCTGTGGCAAACACACTTAAGCTCCTGCACACACACTCACACATCTGACCACATCCTGTGAGTTTAGGTGGGGGTTTCCCCTGAAGGAAATGGCCCTTCCCACTGTTCTTCCTGCTGTGGAGTGAATGGGAGTTTGGGGAAAATTAAGTGAGAAAAAAAAAACACCAATTTTGGGCCAGAAGGTTTGGAGTCTTTGTAGTAAGTGTGTATAGAGATTTTCTGTAGCAAAATGTGGGAGGAATAGCTAGTTCTCTGACACATGGAAGTCATCAGAAGATTGCAGGGCCCTCACTCTAGGTCGAGGTCCTTTGAGTTCAGAGAATTACTGCTATTGCTGGTGAAATATCTCCTCTTCCTGAATATTAAGGTCAATTACTCTTGCTAGGATGGAGCCTCCTTTTCTTGCTTCTTGTCAGTTGTGTGCTGATGAATGTTAACAGCTAACTTCCATGGCTAAGAATCCATGATTTGTTGAATTTTATGTCTCCACAGTGGTAATATTTTCACTTTGGCCAGTTTCACCCTATCCATATGAAGTTACATGTTGAGAAGGGATGCACACAATTAGCAATGGCAGCCAGTAGGAATCTGTCACTTGGCATGAGAAGCCAGAAGTGACAGAGTAGCAGCTAGAGCTTAACATTGAATGGGAATATTGCTGCCTGCCATCTCACATGCATTTCCATTCGGAGAACTAGGGTATGTGGATCCACAGTACTAAACTTTCACAGGTGAAAATAGCAGATTCCACATGTGAGTCAGTTGTTACCTGGGAGCAGTTGTTACCTGGATCAATCCTACTCCCATCCCTTGGTTCCTGGGTCTATATAATACACCCAGTGGGAATAAGACACCATATAGTATCTATTGATTTAGCATATATACTGCATCCTAGAGGATGATTTCTGTTCTTGTAATTTCTGTTCTGTTGTTGTACCTCCAAGCAAGTACTTTATAAGAATGTCCTCAAAAGTCATTCCATTATCCAGCATACTGTCTGAATATTTGCTAGAATGCTTCCCTAAATTGGATCAAACTTTAGGAATGTTCTAGGTTCTGACCTCCCTCTTCTTTGAACATTTGCTTTAGGAAACTTGTTAATTATAACTTGCCTTCTTCCTCTTTGAGATATGAATGTTTCTAAATGTCCCTTGCAAGTTTTATATCATATGATGTCTTCTTGGTGACCTGGAAGCTATCCTTTCAAATGAAATCATCAAATAAATAGCATTCTATTCTCTCAAGTCTAGATTTGAGTGTAGGAGTATAAATACAGTGAGCACCAAGTAACAAATGTAAATGATCATAGATACATTTGCAAACTCAGAAACAACTCAGTATTCCAATGATCAATCTTCACTATAGCATTTATCATGTACTTATGCCAGGAATTAAAATTTCACATGCTTTTTTAAAGAAAGGATTTATTTATTTGAAAGAGTTATAGGGAAATGGTGGGGAAGAGAGGGAAACAGAATTGTCTGTCTGCTGGCTTGTTCCCCAAAAAGCCTCAATGGCCAGGACTAGGACAGTCTGTAGCCAGGAACCAGGAACTCCATCCTGGATTCCTACATTGGTGGCAAGGACTCCAGCACCTGTGCCATCTTCCGCTCCCTTCTCAGGCACGTTATCATGGAGTTGGATTGGAAGTGGAGCTCCTGGGACCCAAACAGGCACTCATATGGGATGCGGGCATCACAGGTGGTGGATTAACCTGCTGTGAGACAATGCCAGTCCCAATCCTCTTTCTGATGAGTTCACTCTGAATTCTGTGGTCTCTTCCCTCTTGGAAAAAAATGTTCTTTTACTATTTGATTTTGATGCAGTGCTTGCTCTGAGACTGAGTCTCTATTGAGGTGATGTTTTGTGAAATACTGTGTAAGTCGATCTGACACTATAAACTTTTGTATACTGATGTAAGCTGAACACTTGAGTCATGAAAGGCAAAGAATGCATGGAATATGTATTGTTTACAATCAGGGTGGATCCCTTTCCTTGCAGGGTAGAATGCATCCAACCTAAGTTTCCTTATGTGTATGCTTTTCCTGCCTTCTGGCTGCACAATATAGGAGTAGAGAGCACTTTATGCAGAAACAAGGAGGCACTCTGGCTTCTATATGCTGACAGATGTCTTTAATTTGTGATTAACTACCTTCAACCTTTGTTTTTCAACACAGCACTGGAATAACTATATGATTCAATAGTACCATAAAATTACTTACAGTTCTCTGTAGCTTCTCATGCACCTGACTTATGCATTTGCCAATTTATTAATTTCCACCTGTATCCCATCCCCATTCACCATGGGTGAAAAGCTTAACAATTTTAGTTCTGTTATGTTGGAAGATGTTGTTATTCCTTCTATTTCATGTAATAGAAACCTCATTCAGAGCCAATTAACTGGTGACCCAGATGCAAAGTTACAGGTTCCTAAGACGATTCTGGCACCCAGTGTTTGGGTCATTTTTATCAGCATGAGACTCAAAGGAGAGCTATATGAAAGATTTTTATTGACAAATGCTATTAGCTTTCTAAGACTGCTATAACAAATTATCATAAATGAGTCACTTAAAATTACCGATATTGTTTGTCACAATTCTGGAGGCTAGATGTCCAAAATCATATGTCAACAGGACCATGCTTCATCTGAGGCCTGTAGAAGAGACTACTTTCACAACTCTTAGATCTTCTGGTAGTTACTAGCATTATTTAATTCATGAGAGTGCCCCTATATTAACTCATGAATGGGAACAAGATACTTGGAGCAAAATCACACAATACATATTTTATACATTTTGGTTAATTATACTTCCAGAGGGGAACTTAGTTGATGCATCAGCAACCATCAGCAGGTGTGTGTGCACATGAGTCTTTATATACATGTAATCATCTATCTATATCCATATCTAGATATACATCCTTTATCCATATATGTGCAAAAAGGCATCAGAAAGTCAATAGAAAAATGCATATGAAACAAAATGTACACAAATATCAAAAATTTTTGTACACCAAAATAAACAAATTCTAATTCCATTTTCTATCAACTCATTCAAAATTCCCTTGCACATCATTATCATGTATGCATATATGTCAGAGATACATAAAATTTTATTTTTATAGATCACATCTGCTTATATCAACTGTACATATACAGCATAAATGTGATATTTATTAATATATGAATGGTCTTCACAAAGATCATGGAAAATGACTATTATAAAAAAAAGCATTACATGGATACCAACATATTTTTGAACCAAAAGAAATTTATCTTCATTTTTATTTATTCTGTCTCTATGAACCGTTTGAAATACTCTGTATCTATTCATGTATATTTACATATCATGTATGTATGATATTATTCTAAAAATGGGTTGTGAAATTTTAATAGCAGCAAATGTGGGATCTACAGGACAAGAGATCAGATGAATATATGAATATTCAGGAAAAATTATAGAACCTAAAATTTATGAGTCAGACCAGAAGGTTGGAATCTCAGATCTCTATGTTAGAAACTTCAGGAAGAATTTTTTGTCTGAGAAACTAGTAATTGTCTATAAGGCCTTTAGCTGATAGGATAAATCCTATCCATATTATGGAGAATAACCTTCATTAAAATTAATGTTATAAATACAAAATATCTTCACAGCAACATCTAACTGATGGAGACAAAACAATCTAGCACCATAGCCTAGGCAAGGGTAGGAAGTTTGATTCAATTTAGGTTTAAAAATATTCTCATTCCTTTATTTTTCTTTATTGCCTTGGTTTTCCAAAGTATACAGGTAAATATTTGTAGTTTAAAAAAGTACATAAACATTTTTTATTAAAACATGGATATAGGCAGCATAGTATATTAAAGGAAAATAAAGCTATCAAATAAGTTAAATATTAATATAAGCAAAAAAAAAAACACTAAGTACAAAGTAACATCCCAAGTTGAAACACTATCTTCAGGAAGACTAGCAACCCTTGTCTTCCCATGATTTTCAGTAGTAAGTCACGCATGGTGTGATGTTCTTTGTGTTACTGTTCAACCTTCTGAAGGGTATTTCTGTCTTTGTTAATGGAGGTATAAAAGTTGTAATGCCTCCACTTACTATAAGCAGTATAATTTAGCTAATGATTCCAAATGGTGTAGATTATAATTAGACTGTTTTCATGATCTTTTCTATTTTTTATGCCTTCTAAAAGATTGTTCTGGTTTTCCACAAAATGAGTTGTTAAAAAAATCAGAAACAGATTAAAGCCTGGGGAGCTCTTGTTACCACCAACTCATTTCCTATTTGTTTTACTTTGGAAAAATTTAGTCCATGTAGGGTGTGTACAAGTGCTTCATGGAAGGGAACTTTGAAATTCAATAAGGTCATATTATTGCCATTCCCAGAGTCACAAAAATATTGCTTAAGTTAAGAGGAACCTTGAAGGGTCCCTACTCTGTGATGAGTGACAGCCTTTATGCACTTTATACCAGCCCACTTTGTCACAAGCTTTAGCAGCTTCCTAAGAGCAGGTAGAAGGTGTTAGTTGTATCAGAGTACTCTTTTTGCTATTTTACCAGCTAACAAATTAGTATGCTCTTTTCCCATTCTATTTTAATTTCTTCGGGTTGATTGTCTCAGATTATTCTTGAGAATGTGGTTTTTATACTCTTGGTCATTACTCAGTCCTAATAGCTTGATGTTCTTTATATTCAGTGGAAAAATTCATTGTGAAAGAGAATTCTCCAGAAGTCCTTCCATATTGTGTCTTCATTTTTCTATTCTTTTTTTCTAATCTCCTTAGACAATTGGTTCTCCGGGATAGATCAAGTAAAAATAAAATTGAAAGCACTGAATTTTACCTGTGTAAAGGAGATAGGAGCCACTGAAGATAGAAATGAATACATTTTCCTTTAAGTTTTTTAAACAACCCCAACATCTTCACCTTGCTGATGTTACATTTTTTTTCAGGCAAAATGTATTTGTTCTGCCTAGGATATTCAAATGTGTAATTATTTTTACATGTTTGCAGTCAAACTTTGAAATAACTTATTTTTGATGCCAATGTCCCTTTAGGCTTTATTTAATTATATGTATTCTTTCCTTATTTGTCTGCGATGGGGTGGATTTGTTCAAAATGTAAACTCTTTGAAAATGTGTAAAGTGACTGTGGGAAACTTTGCCTGAGATCACAGTAGCCCTGTGCAATTCTCAACTGCTAGGAGGACAGATGTTATGGTGAAGTGAATTAAGCCGCTGCCTGCAATGCCAGAATCCCATTTGGGCACTGTTTTTATTTATTTTTTTATTTAATAAATGTAAATTTACAAAGTACAACTTTTGCATTGTTGTGGCTTTTTCCCCCATAACATCACTCCCACCTGCAGCCATCCCATTTCCCACCACCTCTCCCATCCCACTCTTCATTAAGATTCATTTTCAATTATCTTTATATACAGAAGATCAACTTAGTATACACTAAGCAAAGATTTCAACAGACTGCACCCACACAACCACACAAGATATAGAGTACTGTTCGACTAGTAGTTTTGTTGTTGTTGTTGTTGTTGTTTTGTTTGCCTGTAAAAAAAAATAACAAAAAAACAGTAGACAGACAGAAACAGAGAGAAAGGTCTTCCTTTGCTGTTGGTTCACTCTCCAATGGCTGCCGTGGCCACCGCGCTGTGGCCGGCGCATTGCACTGATCCGATGGCAGGAGCCAGGTGCTTCTCCTGGTCTCCCATGGGGTGCAGGGCCCAACCACTTGAACCATCCTCCACTGCACTCCTGGGCCACAGCAGAGAGCTGGCCTGGAAGAGGGGCAACCGGGACAGAATCCAGCGCCCCGACTGGGACTAGAACCCGGTGTGCCGGCACCGCAAGGCGGAGGATTAGCCTGTTGAGCCACAGCACCGGCTCGACTAGTAGTTTTACAATTAATTCTCATAGTACAACACATTAAGACAGAGATCCTATGTGGGGAGCAGGTGCACAGTGACTCCTGTTGTTGATTTAACAATTGACACTCTTATTTATGATGTCAGTAATCACCCAAGTCTCTTGCCTTGCGCTCTCAAGGCTATGGAAGCCTCTTGAGTTCACCAACTCTAAACATATTTGGTCAAGGCCATATCACAGTGGAGGTTCCTTCCTCCCTTCAGAGAAAGGTGCCTCCTTCTTTGATGGCCCGTTCTTTCTGCTGGGATCTCATTCACCAAGATCTTTCATTCAGGTTTTTTTTTGGGCACTGGTTTGAGTCCAAGCTGCTCCTCTTTTGGATGCTCCCTACTAATGAGACTGGGAAATCAACAATAGAAAGCACAACTGTTTGGGCCCCTGCACACATGTGGGTAACATGGATGTAGTTCCAAGCTCCTGGCTGCCCCCTGGCCCAGCCCTGGCCATTGCAGCCAGCAGATGGAAGATCTCTTTCACTCTTTCTCTCTCTGTAACTGCTTTTCAAATAAGTAATTAAGCCTTAAAAGTAATTCTAGAAGACTAAGAAGGTAATGTTGAGAATCACATTAGTTGCAAAAACAGTAAAGCCTCCTGAGGTAGAAGACTATAATCATTTGCAGCCAATACAATTTTTATATTCACTGTATACAAGGAAATTTTGGGTATGTAGGCTACCATAGCAAAAATGGCTTACTGCTACAACTCTCCCACGCTTTGTCTCTCAAAAACTTGCTAAGTGCCCTGCTAACTACGGTACTCATATCTTTACATGATACTTGTATTGTGGCACAGTGATAATTTATTTTATTCAACAAATGCTATGTGAGTGTTAGGTTTCATAGGCCTTAGTAATAATTAAAAACCATTTATTTGGCTTATTTTTAAATATTTATTTATTTGAAAGGCAGAGTCACAGAGATGTGGGGTGTGGAGAGAGGTCTTTTTTTAAAAAAAATATTTATTTATTTATCTGAAAGTCAGAGTTACATAGAGAGACAAAGAGAGAGGTCTTCGATCTGCTGATTCACCCCCCAATTTGCCTCAACAGCAGCAGCTGCGCTAATCTGAAGCCAGGAGTAAGCAGCTTCTTCCCGGTCTCCCACATGAGTGCAGGAGCCTAAGGACTTGGGTCATCTCCTATCGTTCCCAGGCCATAGCAGAGATCTTTATGGGAAGTGTAGCAGCTGGGACTCGAACCACTGACCATAAGGGATGCCAACACTGCAGGCAGTGGCTTTACTTGCTACACTACAGCACAGGCCCCGACATATGTCTTCCATCTGCTCATTCACTCCCCAAATGAGAGCAACAGCCAGAGTTGGGCTGATCCACAGGCAGGAGCCAGGAGCCTGGAGCCCAGAGCCCAAGGATGTGGCCCATCTCTCAGTGCTTTCCCAGACCATAGCAGAGAGCTGGATTAGAAGTAAAGCAACTTGGAGGTGAACTGGTGCCCATATGGGATGCCAGCACTACAGGGCAGACAGTGGTTTTACTGGCTAGTACAGTGCTAGCCCCAAATTTACTTGGTTTTTAACCACAATATGATATACTAGTATGCCAGAGCAGTTATAATATATGTCATGATACATTTCTGCAATAACTTTCTTATACATTAAAGTGGATCAGAAGTTATTTTTGTAATGCACTTTCACAGGTGTGCTGTCCTTGAGTATGAAAGAAAGAAATTCAACGACAGGTAGTATATCCAAAATTTAACTTGTATAACATTAATACCGAGGAAGAAAAATTATCTGTTAAATATGTCATAATGGATGCAGTTTAGGACACTCTGGTCATGTTGATTTCCTACCTTGTGGCAAAATAGAGAGGCTTAGTTAAGAAAATTAAAGAATTTTTAGTGATGAAATGTTAGAACTTAGTCTCTCGATGCCCTGTTACCCATGATAGCCTCGACAAATTCTTCTCTTGACGGTAGAAGGGCAGAAACAAACATGGAACATATCTGATTGTCCACTTACCTTGTAAAGCTTCCTTTAGTTATAAAAAAAGGAAGAATGGAAAATAATCCTGCATGGAAACCTTTTTTAAACAGCAATTGCTAGCTATTTGTAGTCTTAAAGGAAGAGCTGATATATTAAGTTTTATGCAGAATGGATAGTGCTAGACATTCTCAACTGGCTACCGAACAGTGAATTTTGCCCTCTCTATATATTCATTAAGTACACAATCTGATCCGTGAAACCTAAGTCTAGGGTAGCAAATATTAAAAATTGAGTTCAGACTTTATAGGAAAGGGAAGAGGAAGAAGGGTGGGAATTTAGGCAGGAGAGAAGATAGGGTGGGGAAAATGACTATGTTCCTAAATTTGTATATATGAAATGCATGAAATTTGTATACCACAAATAAATGTTTCTAGGTTAAAAAATAGTCTACCTCTGGCCTAAAATTCACGAACAAGGAGAAAAGGAAGTCATTTTTAGTTGTGTATTGTATGGAAAGCTTTATTAACTATCTATTCTTTCTGAAAAGAATATTAATCAAAAAGTACTACTCAAAAGCACCTCTTCTAAAATAAATAAATATTAAAAAGAAAAAATCACACTCAAATGGAAAATTCCATAAAAGTAGATTCCCATTTGATCTTAATATTTCATTGCTTTTACTTATCTTTTGGAATTGCTTCACAACCTACAAATAATTTAAAATTAACATTTGGACAATTCCATCAAGCAACATCTCATTATATCGGTTCAGAAATAATCTCATACAATTCCAAATGATTTGGGTAAAAGTGTTTTACTGCTTGTAATTTAGGCCATTGTTGAATTCTCCTGCCTAGAATTTAATGGTGATTTTAAGAAAAGGCTTTCAGGCCAGTGCCACTGCTCAATAGGCTAATCCTCTGCCTTGCGGCGCCGGCACACCGGGTTCTAGTCCCAGTCGGGGCGCCGGATTCTGTCCTGGTTGCCCCTCTTCCAGGCCAACTCTCTGCTGTGGCCTGGGAGTGCAGTGGAGGATGGCCCAAGTGGTTGGGCCCTGCACCCCATGGGAGACCAGGAGAAGCACCTGGCTCCTGGCTTTGGATCACCAGCCACAGCGCGGTGGCCGCGGCAGCCATTGGAGAGTGAACCAACAGCAAAGGAAGACCTTTCTCTCTGTCTCTCTCTATCACTGTCCACTCTGCCTGTCAAAAAAATAAAAAAGATCTAAATAAAAAAGAAAAGGCTTTCAAATGCTGGTGGGCTAGGCTGCGGATGCTTCCCCAAGAGCAGGGGTTGTCTTATCCTCTCCTCTGTTCCATTTCACATGGTAATCAATAAAGTCCATTCATACCAGGAAAGGGGGGGAGGGTGTTGAAATCAGGAGAAATTTTCACTCCAACTGACGATGTCTTAGAAATTCAATGCCATCAAAGATACTTTAAGCATTACTACTTTTGACTGTGGATCCATAAGTTAAGAAAACAGGAAAAATAAAAATTTCTATCTTAATCCATTTATAACTTAAAATATGTATTTACTTTAAAATATAAGTAAGGCAATTGTGATAAAAATGTGAGAGGGTATTAAAAATTCATGGCGTAATAAATCTTCATCCCCCAAAAGGGAAATTTAAAGACAAAAATGCATGTTAAATAGTTGACATTTTCACAGTACTAAAAAAATGTGTGAAAAGGCAGTTGTAGACCAGCCCAACTATCACTACAATGATCTGCCTTAAACAAAAATTCACATCTTCAATAAGTATTCTCGTTTCTACTTTTACCCAATAGAATGCTATCAGACTCTATGAGGGTACTGTTCTTACTAATTGTCATAAGCAATAAACTCAACTTTGTCTCAGCAGCAAAGCGTTCTGCTAATAGTTTGCCGAACTAACATTGTATAAAAGTTAATTCTAACATAAGTTCAAGAATGTTTAAAACAGCAATTAAAAAATAAGTCAGTAAGATATTTTCACTCAGTGCAATAATTTCCCCACCCCAAATGCGGCTCTTAGATATCATTAAAAAATCTGGTGAATTTTTTATGTTTTAAATAGAACATCAAGATTTAGTGAGCATGTATTAGGATTCTCTTTGCTAATTAAAATGAATCTCTTTCCTGAACAAATCATTACTTAAAAAAACATTTCAAGCTTTATTGCTGGAAAAGTCAAAATTTGCAGTTGTACAGGGGTCAGCAATAGGATTAAGATTTTAGTGTTATTTTGTCAGTCAAATCCTACAAATTCCTGCATTTGATTAAAAGGTACAAATCTTGTATATCCTGAGAATAAAAATCAATTCCACATGTCCACAATATAAATGACCAACTTTGGATGCAAAGAACTTCAAGCAAATGCTTCAAAAGGTGTAGTTTAAAGAACATTTTTAGCCCCCTAATTACTTTATTGAACTTTTTACTTTGTTCTTAAGTAAAGATTATTTCTTGCTACAAATGGTGCTCATTAGGAGACATGTCCTTTTTACCTTCTGCTCTTGGGAAAAACAGGTTATTCTTCAGAATAAATTGGAAAGAGAGAAAACAGTAATATATATTTGATTTATATTAATACATCAAAACAATTCCAGAAACTTTGGTACTCAATTGAAGTTACCATAAAGTTAAAAATTCATAAAAATTCATAATCATAATTCTACTTTAGTTCTTAATAAGCATAACATTGCATTATCTTTTTCCTTCGGTTTACTGTTCATTTAAATTTTTCACACATTCTGCTTTTCTTTTTTTTTTTTTAATAACGCTTTTATTTAAAGAATATAAATTTCCAAAATACAGCTTATGGATTACAATGGCTCCCCCCCCATAACTTCCCTCCCACTCACAACCCTCCCCTTTCCAACTCCCTCTCCCCCTCCGTTCACATCAAGATTCATTTTCAATTCTCTTTATATACAGAAGGTCAGTTTAGTATATATTAAGTAAAGATTTCAACAGTTTGCCCTCACATAGCAACACAAAGTGAAAAATACTGTTGGAGTACCAGTTATAGTATTAATTCACAATGTATAGCACATTAAGGACAGAGATCCTACATGATATATATATTTTTAAATTGATTAATTTTCTATGCAATTTCCAATTTAACACCAAGATTTTTTAATCATTTGCAATTATCTTTATATACAGAAGATCGATTCAATATATACTATGTAAAGATTTCATCAGTTTGCACCCACACAGAAACACAAAGTGTAAAACATTCTGCTTTTCTAAGATCTTTTTATTTATTTATTTATGAGGTAGAATATTTGGGGAGGGGGGAGAAAGAGATGGAAATCTTTCTGCTGGTTCATTTTCCAAAATGGCTCCAACTGCCTGGTCTGTGCCTGGCCAGAAGCCAGGAGCCCAGAACGCCACCCAGATCTTGCACTTGTGTGGCAATGGCCCAAACACGTAGGCCTTCTGCTGCTTTCTCTGGCTATCACAAATGAGCTGTATCAATGTGGAATAGGCAGGACTCAAATCTTATGCTCCAATGTGAAATACCTGTTCTGCAAACAGGATCTTATCCACTGAGCCTTTCAAAAGCCAGCTTATTTCCAACTTTATTTTGCATTTTTGAATGACTCTGCTATTAACATGTGAAATTCTTTGTGTGGATGTATGTTTTCACTTCTCGTGGGTATATGTGTAGTTTCGGAAATATTGACTCATATGCTAGTATGCATTTAACTTTTAAAAATTATCTGTATTTTTAGATCAGTTTTAGGTTTTCACAAAACTAAGCAGAAAGTACACAGTATTCCCATATAACTCCATCTCCATACATACACGAGCCCCTTGATTACTAACTTCCTGCATTGTCGTAATATTCTATGTATAATCCATGAATCTACAATTTCCCATCATTTTCACCCAACGCTTTTTACATTAGAGCTCACTTTCTGTGTTTATGAATTTGGAAAATGTATAATGACAAGGACCCACCATTATAGTATTATATGAAATAGTTTCACTGCCCCAGAAATCTGCTGTCCTTTATGAATTTACTCTCCTCCATCTCCTAACCCATGTCAACTTCTGATCTTCACCATCTTCATAATGTTGCCTTTTACAGAATGTTAGATGTAAGTGTCGTTTTCAGATTCATTTGTTTTACTTGGTAACGTATTTAATATTTATTCTTTCCACTGTCATGACTTGACACTTCATTTCCATGTTAACATTCAATAATATCCAACTATATGGTTGAATGGGAGTTTTTTTATTCACCTGCTAAAGGATCATAAATTTTGACAATTGTGAGTAAAACTTCTATAAACAAGGGTGCAAGTTTCATATGGACATAAGTCTTCAACTTCTATGGGTAAAATACCCAATTGCTGGATTATAGTTGCATAGTATGACTATGTTTATTTCTCTAAGAACCTGAAAAACTGTCTTTCAAAGCAGCTGTACTATTTTGTTTTCCCACCAACAATTAATGAAATATTTTATTACTCCACATCCTAGGTACTATTTGATATTATCAGTGTTTTGTATTATGGCCACTTCAATAGATTAATGGAAACCATTTCTTTTGAATTTATAATTTCTTAAGTCCTCTATATATTTTGTATAGCAACCCCTTATCATATGTATTTTGCAAATGTTTTTCCCAGTCTGTGCCTTTTCTTATCATTCTCATGAGATTATCTTTAACAGTATATATATTTTTTTTAATTTTAAGAAAGTGTGCATAATTCTTTGTTTCATGGTTAGTTTCTTTGGTGTTTTATCTGAAAAGTTGTTATCATACTCATGGTTATCTAGGTCTTCTTAAATGTTATCTTCTGAGATTTTTAGTTTTCCATGTATACTTCGCTGTATTTATTTATTTATTTTTGACAGAGTTATAGTCAGAGAGAGAGAGAGAGAGAGAGAGACAGAGATAAAGGTCTTCCTTCCGTTGTTTCACTCCCCAAATGGCTGCTACAGCCAGCGCTGTGCCGATCCGAAGCCAGGAGCCAGATGCTTCTTCCTGGTCTCCCATGTGAGTGCAGGGACCCAAGCACTTGGGCCATCTTCCACTGCACTCAAGCAGAGAGCTGGACTGGAAGAGGAGCAACAGGGACTAGAACCCAGTGCCCATATGGGATGCTGGCGCCACAGGTGGAGGATTAACCAAGAGAGCCATGGCGCTGGCTCCACTTGGCTCTATTTAAAGTTGAGTTTTGTGAATGGCATAAATTACAAGTCCAGATGCCCTTTTTAGAATGTGGTTGCCTAGTTGCTTCAGCACCATTTATTGCAATGACTTTTTTTCCATGGTATTGCCTTGGCTACTTTATCAGAGATCAATTGGCTGTATTCATGTAAGGCTTTTTTGGGGCTCTTTGTAGTGTTTCACTGCTCTGTTTTTCTATTATTTGCCGATACTGTTTTGTTTCCTGTAACTTCATAGTAAGTGTTGAAGTCAGGTAGTGTCAGTCCAGCAACTTTGTTCTCTTCCTTCAATATTCTTTGAGATAGCATGAGTCTTTTGTATCTATATGTAAATTTTGGTATCAGTTTGTTTTATTGGGATAGCATAGATTCTGTAATTCAAGCCTGAAATAATTGACAGCTGTATCTATTTCATACTCCTACTTGTGATTATGTAATATTTCTCCTTTGCTAAGCTCATTGATTTTCTTGATCAGAGTTTATAGTTTTACTCATATAGATTTTGTGCATATTTTATTAGGTTTATACCTATTTCAAGTTTTTGCCAGCTAATGTAACTGGAACCTTTAATAACCGGAACTTCAATTTTCACTTATTGCTTACTGGTATAAAAGGAAAGAATTATACTTGTCATCTTAAACATTACAAGTGTCAGTTAGAAATGTATTTTGTTGTAGTTGATTATTTATGATTTTCTACATAGGCATTCATATCATCTGTGAAGAAGGACAATTTTATTTCTTCCAAATTTGGATAATTTTTACTTGCTTTTGTTATTGCACCAGCTAAGATTTCCAGTATAATGTTGAAAGTAATGGTGAAAAGAATAGCTTAGCCTGTTCCTGACGTTAATGTGAAAGCTTTGAGCTCTCTACTGTTAAATACAACTTTAGCTATACATTTTTGTAGATATTCTTAATCATTATGAAATTTAATTGTATTTTTGATGTGATTGAGGTATTTTCCATTATGGCTTTAGGGTCTGTTAAATCATTTTCAACCTTCACTGATAATAATTATTAGATTCTTCTATGTTAGCATTTTGATGTGATGTAGTACATTCATTGATTTTCAGATGCTGAAAAGTCAAAATTTGTGGTGGAGTAAATCTTGGCTGCAGTGTTTAACTCATTTTTACACATTGTTGAAATAAATTTGCTAATATTTTGCTAAGTATTTTTGCACCTATGCTCAAGTGAGATATTATCCTATAGCTTTCATTTCTTTTGATCTGTGTCTACGTATACTTTTGATATTAGGGTAACAGTGGTCTCATTAGGAAGTATCTCTCTTGCTTTTATAATCTTGAAGAAATTGTACAGAATTGGTATAAATTTTTCCTTGAATATTCATTTTTAAAATTATTTATTCCTTTATTTTAAAAGCAGAGTTAGAGAAAGGGACAGAGAGAGATCTTCCATTCACTGGTTCACTACCAAAATGGCTGCTACAGCTGGAGCTGACTTGATCCAAAGCCAGGAGCCAGGAGCTTCTTCTGGGTCTCCCACATGGGTGCACTCACAAGCACTTGTGCCATCTTCCACTGCGTTACCATGCCATTAGCAGGGAGCTGGATTGGAAGTAGAACAGTTTTTACTTGAACCAGCAGTCATATGGAATGTCGATGCCCCAGGTGGCAGCTTTACCTGCTAAGCCTTGACACTGGCTCTTCCTGGAATATTTCTTATAAATTCACTGCTGAACTTACCTGAAATCATATTTTATATTTTGGAATATTAATAATTATTGATTTGATTTCTTTAATGGAGACAGATGTACTCAGGATGTTCATTCTTCTTGAGGAAGTTTTGACTGATTTATTTATTTTTTTAATCTTTTTTAAAAAATTAATTTATTTTTACTTGAAAGTTAGAGTTACACAGAGAGAGGAAAGGCAGAGAGAGAGAGAGAGAGGTCTTCCATCCACTGGTTCACTCCCCAGTTGACTGCAATGGCCGAACTGCACCGATCCAAAGCCAGGAGCTAGGAGCTTCCTCTGGGTCTCCCATGAGGGTGCAGGGGCCCAAGCACTTGGGCCATCTTCTACAGCTTTCCCAGGCCTTAGCAGAGAGCTAGATCAGAAGTGGAGCAGCTGCATCTCGAACCAGCATCAATAGGGGATGTCAGCGCTTCAGGCCAGGGTGTTGACCCACTGTGTCACAAAAATTTTGATAACCTATAAGAAATAGATCAATTCCTTTAAAAATAAATCATATAGGTTATCAAAATTTTTGTAGGCATAGTTTTGTTATTCTTTAATATCTTTTGACCATTGAATCAGGGGTGATGTACCTTTTTTTTTTCTTTTCTAATACTAGCAATTTATTTATTTATTTATTTATTTATTTATTTATTTTTGTTTCTTACACTTGGTAGAGGCTTACAGAATTTTTTTTAACTTTTCAAAGAACCAGCTTTGGTTCTCCTGATTTTCTGTTATTAACTTCATTGATTTCTATTCCTGTTTTTATTTTTGTTTGTTTATTTGAAAGATAGGTAGGCATAGAGAAACACAGAGTCCCAGAAAGAGAAAGAACTACCATCTATTGGTTCACTTCCCAGATGCCCACAATCGTCAGGAAGGAGGTTGAAGGTAGGAACTGGAACTCATCCGTATATAAATGTAGTTTGCTGGAACCCAATTACATTAGTTATCACTTCTCCCTACCCCGAGCTGCAGTAGTTGGAAACTGGAATCAGGAGTCAAACTGAAGTATTTAAGTGTAGAACGCAGGAATCTTAAGCAGTTTCTTGCCGTCTATGTCATTTGTTCTGCTCTAGTTTTATTCCTGTTTTCCTTTTTGCTTACTTTTTAATAACATTGCTTTTTTTTAAGTATCTAAATGTGGAAGCTTATTTTTTTTTAATTTTAGAACTTCCACTTTCTATTTATGAGCCTTCAATACTGTTAATTTCCCTTCAACAACTGTTTTTGCTCTATCCAACAAATTTTTCAAGTCTTTTCCTCATGATTTAGATAAAACATATTTAATTTCTTTCAAGATTTCTTTGACTTAGCTTATTTAGATTTATATTGCTTTTTGTATTTCATCTTCATGTATCAGGGTATTTTAAAGATACTTTTAATGTTACTTTTTCCCAGTTGAATTTCATTGTGTTCTGAGATATGTGTTGTATGATTTTTATTCCCCTAAATTTATTCAAATGTGTTTTATGGCCCAGAATGTTTTTGGTCCTTTTGATTAACTTTTTCCATAAAAAAGAATGAAGCCTTGTCTCTTGCAACAAAATGGGTGTAACTGGAAACCATCATGGTAGTGAAACAAGCCAGTCCCCTATAAGATAAGTATCATTTGTTCTCCCTGATGTATGGAAGTTAATATCAAACACAAATAAAGCATAGGAATGAACCAGACATCTTGTGATACTATTGTTGTTTTAGTCCTTTTTTATACTCCTATGGAAATCTGGTCTTGGTGCTTTTTACTTGCTGAATATTATAATTAGTGGTGACTTAAGTCTGTGATTGTAGAGTAGACTGAAAGCATGTCCTTTCAAAACTTAAAGGAAAAATAAAGGAATGTGGGAGGGGATTGTGGGATGAAGAGGGTGAGGGAGGGAAGTATGGTCATTTACTTAGACTTGTATCTATGAAATGCATGAAATATTTTCCATTTATATTAAAAAATATAAGACTTCTTCAGAAATGTTAAATTGTTGATCAAACTAGCCATGCCACTTACATTCCCACCAAGACCATATACTGTATTATTGGCAACATTGATTATTGTCCTTATTGTCATGGTGTGGTTTTTAGAAAGTGATATCTCCCTTTGATTTTTTTCTGCTAAGATATTGATAGTTTGCCAGAATTTATAGATTTATTTGGGACACATATTAGTGATATGTGTCTTCCAATGTAGAGACAATGAATATCTACTTATTTCTGTCTTATTCTTCATTAATATTTTCTAATTATCAGTTTAGAGATCCCAAACATTGTAGTCAGATTTTTCAAAGTGTTTTAAATATCAATGCTATTCCAAATCATATTAATTTTCATTTTCTGATCTATTGCTATTATATATAAATACAAGTATTTTATGTACTGATTTTATATCCTATAACCCTTTAAAATTACCTCTTAAGTCTAAGTCTGATTTTCTACATAGATGATTGCTGCTTGCTATGGGGCAGCAGGTCCGATGGAGCTCCTCAGGTCCAGCCTGGGGAGCTCGGGGCTGAGTGGGATGATGAGTGTTGGTGGCACCAGAGCCGGGAGATCAGTCAACACCCAGGGCGCAGCCAGGTTCTCAACTTTATTGGGAGGGGGGAAAAGCTTTTATAGACACAGAAAGGGGGTTGTCCAGGTCACAAGGGAACCGAGCCAACCAGCTGAAAGGTCAGGCAGGACACGAGCCGGGCACGCTCTTAAGGGCCTATCACAGCCAAGGACACATACTGTTCAGGAATACAGAAGTCTCCTGTTAGGCTAGGTACCTCCCCCGGGGGCCATCTTGGGTTGTAGGAAATGCTGAGTCACTGGGATGCGGAAGTGTGGCAAACTCAAGCAAAGGCTTAATGGCCTTGTAGAGTGAAAGATTAGCGGCCTTGTTTCCTTTTCAATTGGAGCCCCCTGCAGATGATAATGTCATCTACAAATAAAATATTTCTGGGAGAAAATATGTATGAATAATCATCTACATTAAAGCTATATCTACTGAGGTTGATTTCTTTCTGAGAGGATTCATTCTGAGAGGAAGAGCATGGTGGGGGCAAGAGGCACAGAGTTACCACACAGACCCCAGGAGTCGGGTGAAAGTGGGCCAGAGGCGAGCAGCCTGCAGACTTGTTTATTTCAGTTGCTACTGCTGCTTAGATAGCAAAGGTAGCAAATCCAGTCAAGGTGTGGTCTACGCCCCAACCAATCACAGCCTGTTGCCAGTGATGCTCTTATTGATAGGCAGTTTCTGAAACCATCCAATCACAGCCTGCTGTCAGTCAGGCTCTGTTGTCATGTGGTTTCTGAAGGCATCCAAGCATGGCCTATTGCCAGGCAGTTTCTGTTGTCAGCGGCCATCTTGGCATGACCGTTTCACCTCAGCGGCCATCTTGGCATGACCTTCTCATTCCACCACATACATCCATGAAGCTATGGTTTCAATTGTGTACCCCAAAATACATATACTGAAGTCCTAATTTCTTATCTGATGGTGTTTAGAGATCATGCATTTGAGAGACTTTTAGATATAGATAAAGTCATAAGAATGAGACCATCATGACAAAACTAGTTCCACTAAAGACCTCAGATCTTGTTATCTCCCCCACCCACACCTACACACACACACACACACACACACACACACACACAGTGTGCCTTTGGAAGAGAGCCTTTATCAGCACCCAGCACCCAACCATATTGGCATTCTGACCTCAAATTCTATTCTGTAGAACTACATGAAAATGAATTTCTTTTGTTTAAGTATCACCTTATGGAATTTTTTAATGGCATCCCAAGATGACAAGACAGATTTTGCTAGTGAAAATAGATGTATAAGCAGTTTACAAACAGAATGATGACAATAATTTTGTAATTCATACTCAAAACAAGGACATTGAAGGACATTCTAGTGAAGAACAAGAATAAAAGACATTGAGAGGAAACTTCCATTTCTTAGATAATACATAAATAATTATAAAGAATATTTATAAAAAATATGGTTCTAAATGGCCATTCTGGTGGCATTTCAGAAGGAAATTAAGAACATGTTATTGGAAAAAAGAGGAAGTTGATTCTTATAACAAACAGGCAAAGAATAGTTGATTCTACATGCCATTTTGTAGAAGGTAAAAATTGCAAGTGATGAAATTGAATACGTGGCTGGCACTGTGGCTCAATAGGCTAATCCTCCACCTGCGGCACTGGCACACTGGGTTCTAGTGCCAGACGGGGCGCCGGATTCTGTCCCAGTTGCCCCTCTTCCAGGCCAGCTCTCTGCTGTGGCCAGGGAGTGCAGTGGAGGATGGCCCAAGTGGTTGGGCCCTGTACCCTCATGGGAGACCAGGAGAAGCACCTGGCTCCTGGCTTCGGATCAGCGCAGTGCACAGGCTGCAGTGGCCATTGGAGGGTGAACCAACGGAAAAGGAAGACCTTTCTCTCTCTCTCTCTCTCTCTCTCTCTCGCTGTCCACTCTTCTTGTCAAAAAAAAAAAAAAAAAGAAATTGAATATGTAGTTCAAGCTATTTCTAGAGAAAGTGTTGCTGTTGTTAATTGTACCTTTCTTTACAAGTTCTTTCTTAGCCATGACATTGTTTATATATACCGATTATATTGTTTTTTGTGTTGATTTTATATTCTACCAACTTTGCCAAACTCTCTAATGAGTTCCAATTGTCTTTTAGTGTAACCTTTTGGATCCTCTCTCTCTCTCCCTCTCTCCCTCTCCTGGGTCCAGATATTAGTGAAAATGCTTGTCATTTCCCCATTCAATATGATGCAAAATCACAAAGAATGTAAAAGTAAACTTTCCAAAAGGGAGGAGCTGAATTGATGTAAGAAAAAACAGAAAGCTATAATAGGTCAACACTGAATAATTATGCTATTCAGTATTTTTTTATTTTATAATTTATAAAAATTGGAATAAATTGTATTGCCCAATAAAGGTATATGCTACTGACTAGAAGCAGAAATTTTCTAAATGCTGGTAGCATTTATCTTCAACAGATAGCAATTATGTTCAGTTTCATTCGCTAAATTATATCTATCAATTCACTGAGAGATTAATGAAGGGAAAGAAATGGCAAATGTGATACAAATAAGGAGTGTAATCTCTCATATTTCTAGCAGGTTTTAAAATTTGTTTTCATCTTCAGAACTAATTACTAAGCAATTCAATCATTTATGTTTTTAATGGAAATTATGCACACATTACAAACATAATGTAATTTTCTTTTATGTTCCATGTATACATTTTGTATTTTACAGCTTAATATATTAAATTACTTAAAGAGTTCAAAAGTAATAGGATAGCAAATAACAGTGCTATAACTCTTCTTTATTATAGAATATTTAAGATGCAGAACTTATTATTGAAGAGAAGCTCTTCATCCTACATGGGGGTTATGTCCTAACACACACAATGTAAGTTGAACATGTATACCTCACTGACCACGCTTAGCATCACAGCCGACTTCAGAGCATCTGAAGTTTTCCCTCAGAATCGTGAGGCTGAGAGGGAGCTGTTTCTCATACTACTGCCCTGCATCACTGGAGACTTTTGTACTGCATACCACTAGCTTTGGAACAGTTAATATCCAAAATGTGATGTACAATTTCTACCAAAATGTTATATTGTTTTGTACCATCATAAAGCGGAAAAATTGTAAATTTGTTAACTGAACTATTATGTCAAGACCTATCTTAGTATTAAAGTAAAAGGTAAAGATTTGCAATAAAGAGATACAAAAATGAATGAGGGGCAGGCATTTGGCTTCATTAAGATGCCAGCTAAATGTCCATATCTCATACTGGAATGCCATTTTTCAGGTCCTGGTCTTGCTCCCAATTGCAGCTTTCTGTTAATCAGGCCCTTGGAGGCAGTAAGCTGGTGCTCCTGGCCAGCCACAGAGGAGTGTGGATTGAGTTCCTTACTCCCACTTCAGGCTGGAGCCACAGCATCAGCCGTGGAGGGCATCTGGAGAGTGACCCTATAGCAAAGCAACTGTTCCAAAATGACAGACAGCTTTCTTCTTTGCAGTCATTCAGAAGTTCTGCATATTTGTTTATATTGTGTCTTTACCATCTCTTACTTTATGATCATTTATGTTATAAGCAAGTCACTGCCAAATGTTGGTTGATGCCCCCTGAAAAAAGAAAAGAGGTGAGAAATATGAAGGAGACAAACCCATGTTTTTAACCCTTAAATCTGAAACTGGTACACATTATTCTATTGATTTTTGCTGTGAGGTTTGACTGAGATATTCTGGCCGAAAATCTACCCTATGGAAAGTAAGGATAATGGAATTTTATGGAAAGCTAGCAGTCCTCAATACAAGTATTATAAGCTATTGGAAACCAAGGAGAAGTGTCATCTGGTTTCATCTTTCATTTATATTGCTCTATAGGTTATAATTGTTTCAAATATATCAAAACGTAGTTATCCATGATACCATTGGTTTCAACACTTTTTTTATTTAAACATGCTTTGCAAGCTCTCCTCTATAACTCCATGCATACAGTGCAATAGTTTTTCTAGCATCTGTATTTATACATTAATGTGTGTACATATGTATGTGTAAATATTGAAAGTCTAGGTTATAAGATGTAAACATATTTAAATATCAGTCTTAACTGAAACTCAAAGTCAGGTGATTTGGGAATTTAATTTCTAGATTTGATTTTAGAAGAATATTTTGGTGCTTATGCCATACATTATAAGAATGAGAAAGTCCACAATAGATACAAACACACGCACCTGTACCCATAGTGAATTATCATAACCACACTGGGCAAGACAGTTACTTATAGTCTCTTATAAGACTAAGTTAAATTTTTCCATCGAATAAATTTGTTTCAAACTGATGAAAATACTTTAAATGTTCATACTTTTTATTCTGCTGAATGTCTTTCCAAAGTGATTGTTTTAGTTTACAACCACATAACAGATGAATGTAATATCTTATTGTACATTCACATCAATACTTATATTGTCAGACTTATTATTCTATTGGCCCATCTCAGTGTGAGCCGTAGCATTTCATTATGGTTTGTAACTACAGTGTTTTCCCAAATATTAGTAGGTAAAGCATCTTTCTCTCATAGGGTTTATATTATTTTACTTATTATTTTACTATATCTCTTTCCTTTCACTATTGCCAATTTAGTTATTGTACTGTTGATTTTCCCTAGTAATTTATTTTGTACTTTATAGTAATTTTTTTCTTTAAAAATATCAATACTAATTCCTTTTGAGTATATATATATATATATATATATATGGCAAATATCTTCTCATAGTGACTTATCATTTCTTCCTTTTTTTTCAAAGATTTATTTGTGTATTTGAAAGGCAGAGCTATAGACAGGCAGAGGCAGAGAGAGAGAAAAGTCTTCCACCCACTGGTTCATTCCCCAAATCGCTGCAACAGCCAGAGCTGAGCTGATCCAAAGCCATCAGCCATTAGCTGAACTGGGTCTCCTACATGAGTGCAGGGGCCCAAGGACGTGGGCCATGTTCTACTGCTTTCCCTGGCCATAGCAGAGAGCTGTTTTTGAAGAGGAGAAGCCAGGACTCGCACTGGTGCCCATATGAGATGCCGGCACCACAGGCTTTGGCTTTACTTGCTAGCTACAGTGCTGGCCCCCAATTCCTTTCCTAGATATTTGTTGATGCACAGAGAATTTTTAACTTTGATGTAGTGTATTTAATTTATCCTTATGGATTTTTGTTTAATGTTTTCTTTAATATTTTAAAATGCAAAAAATGAAATTTTATCACATTTTTTTCAAAGTTTGTATAACAACTCTTTTTTTCATGTTTAAGTCTTTAATATATGATCATGATGAAGATCTGGGTTCCTGGCTTTGATCCTACCTATCCTGGGTTGTTGTGGGTATTTGGGAAGTGAACCATTAGATGGAAGATTTGTCTGTTTTTCTGTCTTTCTGTCACTCTGCCTTTTAAATAAAATATTAAAGATTTTTAAAATGAAAGCTAGTGGGAATACTTTTTAGTAGTTAAATTCAAGGATGAAGAATCTTGATAACCTTTTGTATAATCTACCAAGAAGAGTCAGTCTGATTTTTCCCTCTGACATTGAGGAGGTCTTACCAGACACTTAATCCCTTCCCTCCCAACAAGTTGAAATCCAGCAACACTGTTTTGGAATATTTAGGATGGTGATGATATAGTCCAGAGAGTTATCTAAAGGATTAATAGGATTAAAATGCTTTGGAGTGAGTGCAGAAAAATGCATTGATACTAAAGAATAAATTTATTCAATGATAAAGTTATTATATATGAACATAATGTCTACAATTGAAATCAAAGTGGCAAAAATTAAAAAATTGTAAAATAATAAATATACATGATAAAAAATCAACTACATTCAAATTAAAGGTAATCAATTATGTTCCTTAGATATGATTCTTTTACATTTATACAGATAATTATTTACATAATGAGTTTTCTATGAGCTATACTGTTAAAAATTAGCCCAAAGACAAGGAAGTTTGAGATAACGTGATTGAATTAAATAAGACAAGCAATGGAATTTCTCCCATTTAAAGTGTTTCATAATTTTTTACTAGAGATGCTTTCTGCTTATAAGAATTCTAAATATTGAAGAAAGTCAGAGTTGGGGTAATCAGGATTTGGATCAAGTTGAGAAAGCACGGAAGTTACCTATAGAAACTTATCTCCATAAATCATACAGAATTTCTTAAACCTGAAGAGAAGGTACATTCAAGATATTGAGAAGACTCTTCAGCAAAGCTTTTTATAAAAGTAAAAACCTCATTCATTCATTCACTCACATTCCTTTAGAAATGGGTTTGCATGCTTGATTAGAAGAGTGCTGAGGTTGCCTTCTAAACATACATGGGATTCATATCAGATCTGAAAGCAATCTGTAAAAGAAGAAAATAGTGTACTGATTGTGCATAGACTGAGTTAATAATTATTCAAAGAATGAATGGAGAAGCACATGCCTCCTCACCTGGCATAATTTTGGGTAGCAGTTTCTTGGGGGGTGAAACTGAGACCATTACTGGATTAATCTTAATTTATTCTGGTCTGAATTCTGCTACTGATATTATATAGCAACTTAGTGGTCTCTATTTCACATTTGAAAGGTTTGCTGCCGAAATTTCAAAACGGCTCCATTCAGGACACATGCCATGTAGAACTTGGATGCCTCACACTTACTCATCCCTAAGTTTAAAATAATCATGTATTCACGGAAGACTCATAGAATGACAGATATCCTAAATAACACTCTGGCCTCAGAATCAGCCCTTAAGGCATTCAGATCTGGCTGAAGAGCCCATGAGAGTATTTTAGGCATGGAAAGCCAAGACACTCTGGAAAAGGAAAAAAAAAAGAAGACCTAAATGGAAGACCTCAGCGAGTGAGATCCCAGTGGAAGGAACGGGGCTACCAAAGAAGAAGGTACCTTTCTCCGAAGGGAGGAAGGGACCTCCACTTTGACTGTGACCCTGTCGTAATAGGATCAAAGTCGGCGAACCCTAAAGACTTCCATAGCCTCAGCAACTCATGACTAGAGCCTAGGGAGATTCCTGACGCCATAAATAAGAGTGTCAAATTGTTAAATCAACATCAGGAGTCACTGTGTACTTATATCTCATGTGGGATCTGTCCTTAATATGTTATCTAATGTGAAGTAACGCTGTAACTAGTGCTGAAACAGTATTTTTACACTTTGTGTTTCTGTGTAGATGCAAACTGATGAAAATTTTTACTTAATACATACTGAACCTATCTTCTCTATATAAAGATAATCGAAAATAAAAAAAAAACAACTCAGTGTTACATTGGAAATTGCATCAAAAAATTAATCAGTTTCAAATATATATATATATTTCATGTAGGATCTCTGTCCTTAATGTGCTGTACAATGTGATTCAATGCTATAATGAGTACTCAAATAGTATATTTCACTTTGTGTTACTATATGAGGGAAAATGGACGAATTCTTTACTTAACACATGCTAAATTGATCTCATGTATACAAAGAGAATTGAAAATGAATCTGGATGTGAATGAAAGGGTGGAGGGAGCAGGCAAGGGGGGAGGGTTGCGGGGGGAGAGGGAAAGGATGGGGGGAAAGCCATTGTAATCCATAAGTCGTACCTTGGAAATTTATATTCTAAATAAAAGTTAAAAAACTAATCATGTATTGCTTCAGTGTAAGGAGATCTTTATACTGACAGGTAGATGATGTACATAATGTAAGGACCCAAATGATTATTTTAACAATTCCTGGGAATTCAGAAGTAGGATTTGGGAAGAAGCAAATTTATAGTTATATAAGAGATAGAAATTGGTTATTGTTTTCATTATTCAGCTAATATCACTTTCTAATACTATCCTCTTCATGTTTAGAATTTCTTTTTTTTTTATAAAGCTTTTATTTAAAGAATATAAATTTCCAAAGTACAGCTTATGGATTACAATGGCTCTCCCCCACACAACTTCCCTCCCTCCCGCTACCCTCCCCTATCCCACTCCCTCTCCCCTTGCATTCACCTCAAGATTCATTTTCAATTTTTATACACAGAAGATCAGTTTAGTACATATTACGTAAAGATTTCAACAGTTTGTCCTCACATAGAGACACAAAGTGAAAATACTGTTGGAGTACTAGTTATAGTATTAAATCACAATGTACAGCACATTAAGGACAGAGATCCTACATGATTTATTTTTTAAAGAATTGATTAATTATCTATGCAATTTCCAATTTAACACCAAGATTTTTTAATCATTTGCATTTATTTTTATATTCAGAAGATCGATTCAGTATATACTATGTAAAGATTTTATCAGTTTGCACCCACACAGAAACACAAAGTGTAAAAATACTGTTTCAGTACTAGTAATAGCATTATTTCACATTGGATAACACATTAAGGACAGATCCCTCATGAGACGTAAGTACACACTGACTCCTGATGTTGATTTAACAATTTGACACTCTTGTTGATGGCATCAGTAATCTCCCTAGGCTCTAGTCATGAGTTGCCGAGGCTATGGAAGCCTTTAGGGTTCACTGACTTCGATCTTATTCCGACAGGGTCATAGTCAAAGTGGAAGTTCTCTCCTCCCTTCAGAGAAAGGTACCTCCTTCTTTGGTGGCCCCGTTCTTTCCACTGGGTTCTCACTCGCAGAGATCTTTCATTTAGGTCTTCTTTTTTTTGTTTTTCAGAGTGTCTTAGCTTTCCATGCCTAAACTATTCTCATGGGCTCTTCAGCCAGATCCGAATGCCTTAAGGGCTGATTCTGAGGCCAGAGTGCTATTTAGGACATCTGCCATTCTATGAGTCTGCTGTGTATCCCGCTTCCCATGTTGGATCATTCTCTCCCTTTTTGGTTCTATCAGTTAGTATTAGCAGACACTAGTCTTGTTTGTGTGATCCCTTTGACTCTTAGACCTATCAGTGTGATCAATTGTGAGCTGAAATCGATCACTTGGACTAGTGAGATGGCCTTGGTACATGCCACCTTGATGGGATTATATTGGAATCCCCTGGCACAATTCTAACTCCATCATTTGGGGCAGTTCCGATTGAGCATGTCCCAAATTGTACATCTCCTCCCTCTCTTATTCCCACTCTTATATTTCACAGGGATCACTTTTCAGTTAAAATTTAAACACTTAAGAATAATTGTGTGTTAATTACAGAGTTCAACCACTAATACTAGGATAAAAAAAAATACTACAATGGATAAAGTATTACATTGTACAACAACGGTCAGCACAAGAGCTGATCAAGTCACTGTTTCTCATAGTGTCCATTTCACTTCAACAGGTTTCCCCTTTGGTGCTCAGTTAGTCATCGCCAATCAAGGGGAACAAATGATATTTGTCTCTTTGGGACTGGCTTAATTCACTCAGCATGATGTTTTCCAGATTCCTCCATTTTGTTGCAAATGACCAGATTTCATTGTTTTTGACTGCTGTATAGTATTCTGTAGAGTACATGTCCCATAATTTCCTAATCCAGTCTACTGTTGATGGGCATTTGGGTTGGTTCCAAGTCTTAGCTATTGTGAATTGAGCTGCAATAAACATTACTGTGCAGACGGCTTTTTTGTTTGCCCATTTAATTTCCTTTGGGTAAATTCCAAGGAGTGGGATGGCTGGGTTGAATGGTAGGGTTATATTCAGGTTTCTGAGGAATCTCCAGACTGACTTCCATAGTGGCTTCACCAGTTTGCATTCCCACCAACAGTGGATTAGTGTCCCTTTTTCCCCATATCCTCTCCAGCATCTATTTTTGGTGGATTTCTGAATGTGAGCCATTCTAACTGGGGTGAGGTGAAACCTCATTGTGGTTTTGATTTGCATTTCCCTGATTGCTAGGGATCTTGAACATTTTTTTCATGTGTCTGTTGGCCATTTGAATTTCCTCTTTGGAAAAATGTCTATTGAGGTCCTTGGCCCATCTCTTAAGTGGGTTGTTTGTTTTGATGTTGTGGAGTTTCTTAATTTCTTTGTAGATTCTGGTTATCAACCCTTTATCTGTTGTGTAGTTTGCAAGTATATTTTCCCATTCTGTCGGTTTCCTATTCACTTTCCTGACTGTTTCTTTCGCAGTACAGAAACTTTTCAATTTGATGCAATCCCAGTAGTTAATTTTGGCTTTGACTGCCTGTGCTTCTGGGGTATTTTCCAAGATGTCTTTGCCAGTACCTATGTCTTGCAGGGTTTCTCCTATGCTCTCTAATAATTTGATGGTGTTGGGTCATAGGTTTAAATTTTTAATCCATGTTGAATGAATTTTTGTGTAAGGTGAAAGGTAGGGATCTTGCTTCATGGTTCTGCACGTGCAAATCCAGTTTTCCCAGCACCATTTATTAAACAGACTGTCCTTACTCCAGGGATTGGTTTTGGATCCTTGATCAAATATAAGTTGGCTGTAGATGTTTGGATTGATCATGTTTAGAATTTCAACATGTAAGTTTTGGGATTCACGAGCATTCAGGTAATAGGAGAAATGTCAAAATGCAGAAAATTAAAAAGCGAAATTTTAAAAAAATTTATTTATTTACTTGAAAGTCAGAGTTACACATAGAAAGAGAGGCAGAGAGCAGGTATTCCTTCTGCTGGTTCACTCTCCAGATGGCTGCAAAGCTTGAGTTGCACTGATCCAAAGCCAGGAACCAGGAGCTTCTTTTAGGTTTCCCACGTGGGTACAGGGGCCAAAGCACTGGGGCCATCTTCTACTTTCTTAAGCCATGGCAGAGAGCTGGATCAGAAGTGGAGCAGCCGGAATTCAAACCATAGCCCATATGGGATGCTGGTACTGCAGGTGGAGGCTTTATCCGCTATGCCATAGCGGCGGCCCAAGGAAAAACCTTTTATCATTCATAATTTTGCTTAATATTAATTACATTGATGCCAAACTTGATGCTTCCTTTATCCTTTCAAGGGACCAAGGTCTCTTCAGAAATATTTCTTCAACCACTGTTGTTCAGCACATTTTGATCAACAATAAAAGTGGGAAGTTATAAGAAATCAATTGTGTTTCAAATAAAGACAAGGAAATTTAGTGTGTCTGTCAGTTATCAAGCTCTTGGTTCTGAGATTCAGATTCACATATTAATCACAAAAATATTGGGGCATGTGCTGTTGTGTAGCAAGTTAAGCCATTGCCTGCAGTGCTAGCATCCCATATGGGTGCCAGTTCGAGACCTGGCTTCTCCATTTCCAATCTAGCTCTCTGCTATGGCCTGGGAAAGTAGAAGATGGCCCAAATCCTTGGGCCCCTGTAACCACATGAGAGACCCAGAAGAAGCTCTTGGCTCCTGGCTTCAGATCAATACAACTCCAGCCTTTGTGACCAATTGGGGAGTGAACCAGCAGATGGAAGACCTTTCTCTCTTTGCCTCTCCTCTCTCTGTGTAACTCTGACTTTCAAATAAATAAATAAATCTTTAAACAATTGATAAAAAGATATATTCTTTCTATTGTAAAAATACACAACATGAAATTGATCATTTAAATATTTTAAGTGTACAATTCATTATCATAATATACATTCACAATATTTTGCAAAAATCATCATTATCAGTTTCCAGAACATTTCATCATACCGTGTATCAACTAAACAATAAACACAAGTTCTCCCTTCCTCCAATCCTTGGTAATATATGTTCTAATCTTTAAACTTGATTTTGAAATGATTTCTATTTTTGTTACCTTACAATACACAGGGAACAGGTTTCATAAGTTTCATAGATATGATTTCAAAAATACAAAGATACTATTCTCCCTCTGCTCATTATGTTCTTTTTTATATTTTAATATTTTGAGGAAGCACAGTTTCAACTTACTTTATAATCACAGGTTCACTTTTCCTCAAAATAAAGAACTCTACAGATAAAATTCAGATAGACCCCCGTTCACAGAGGTTATAAAGCAATAACATCACAAGATGTTACTTAGCCTGAAATACCTTGTTACTTTTTGTACTCTATATATTAGCTTCAACCAATCATAGAAAATATATAATATTTATAGTTTTGGATCTGGCTTATTTCACTAAGCCTAATGGTCTCTATGTGCATCCATTTTGTTGCAAAAGATATGAGTAGTATTCCATCACGGATATGTACCACATTTGCTTTATCTGGACATCAGGTGCTTGGGTCACCTGCCACCCATGTGGGAGACCCAGATGAAGCTCCTGGCTCCTGAATTCAGCCTGGCTCAGCCATGACCGTTGCGGCATATAGAAGGGCTGCCTTCCCCTCTCTTTCTGTAACTCTTTCAAATACATAAATTAATTAAAAAATAAAGCCTGGCAAGTAATCCTGAAGTAGTCAGGGTTGAGAACCACTGCTGTTTGTACTCACTGTCAGTGTGGTTTCATGTGGCTCTTCACAATCTGTTAATCATTGTTTTGTCGTTTTTGTTTATATGGGAAGACTATTGGCTAGTACATAGACTTCATCTACAATATTAAAGATACTCTTATAGCAATTTAACAGGAAATCATGTTCCTCTCTTCCCTTAACTAAGTGAGCTTCCTGCCTCTATCAGCTCTGCAGCCCACACTCCAATTAGTGAGGACCACTAACTTGGACACTATTCACTAGCAGCATACAAGCTGCTGCAACCTCCAATCACTTTGCCCTAGCGAGTTGGTATTTCCCCTGTTGAATGCTGGGTTCTTGGTGGGGAAAAGGGAGGGAAACAGTGTGATCTCCTTTCCTGGAGCCAGGTGGATAACTAGTCCCACCGCCAGCTCTCTGAGCAGAATGCAAAGTCAGTGGGGACTGTGAGGTTATCTCGCACACCTGATATTCAGTGATATGCGGGCTGATGTAGCTTCCTCTCACCATGTTCTGATAAGATGGCATCTCCCTTGCTGGCTGCTGTATTTGTACATTATCTTTGCTGCTCCATGAAATCTCTCTTCTGTATTTTCTCCACTGAAGAATTCTCTCCAGCTCTCCAGTGGGAATGTTGTCCTTTCCCTGTTCTCCTAGTCTTCCTGAAGATAAAATCAATGTCTTTTCCTATTCAGCCATCTTGGATCATTCTCACGTTAATGTATTCCATACAAATATTGCCAATGAAAACTATGGGACAGATAAAATAGGCAAGGTATGCTTTATTCAAGATTGTGGCAATAAGGAAGACAGTTTGAACTTATCTTTGTTGAAACAAAGATGGGAGAGTTTAACTGCTAAAGAGAGCAGTGGAAAAATTACGGAGGAAAAGCCAAGGGAAGGTCAATAGGCTGTATGTGTTTCTTAATTTTCACTTGTTGAAGTTAGGATCCTAAATTCCAACAAAGACTGGATATTAGGTATGCTGTCTTTTTTGACAGTTACAACTCATAACAATGGTTTCTAGGTCATTCTGAAATATATCCCCCAGTTCATAAAATTCACAAGAGCTTGGGAAAATTTACATCTCAAGGAACAAAGAATTTACAATTGCAAATTTTCTAAAGCAAATATTCTAAGCAAAGGGAAATCGGGGGCAAATAGGAGGAAACATGTCTAAAGTTTAGTCAAGCTGAGAGGAACAGGTGAAAAAATGTGTGCTTCCTAGTCAAAATGGACTGAATTACTTTAAGTATTTCGTCTTCAAAGTGCAGTGTTTCCTCTATTCAAGGTATCCAGATAAACAGAGAGCCCCTAGTTTGCTGTTTACAAACACCAGTTGTTACACAGTCTGCTTGCTTTATGGAGGATTGCTTCCTGTTTGCCTTGTAACTTCAGACCAGCTCTAGCCTGGCTAACCATCAGACTTCTCTGCCATCAAATGGATTCAATTAAATCTTCTGTAGTATGGTCTGTAAACTAGAGGGATCCCCTGTCCAGGTTTGTTCTCTCTTAGCCCCAGGCTAGCACACAGTTTCATTATATCTTCTAGTTATTCTTCTTTCAGTTTAGTCATTTTTCATGTTAGCCTTCCCTAGTTACATCACTGAATAGTTCTAGCTCTGATTGTATCCACACTGCTATTGTGTTCCTTACCATTTTATTTAACTTTTTCCCCTAGATATTCTCAAAGGATGACATGGATACTTGCCAAAATCTTTTAAATGCATCAATTGTTAAGAAGGAAGTATTTATAAGTGCCCTTGGTTTAAATGTACAATGTTGGAGAAGATGGCCATAGCTTTCAGTATATCTCAAGATGTCAGTGAACAAGGAAGAGATTAAGGAATACATTTTCTAGACTAGAATGTGAGTCCCAAGCCTGGTTCCATACTAGAATCACCTATGGAATGTTAAAAGCTATTACTGCCTAGATGTCAGCCCAATAAATTAAATCAAAATTTCTAAAAATAACAGCAACATTGTTGTTTTTAACCTTATTTGAGAGGGGTAGGGAGAGAGAGCAATAGATCCCATCCCGAGTCACTCCTCAAATGCCCACAATGGCCAGAAGCAGAGCCAGTGACTCACTGAAGGCATCTCATGTAGATGGCGTGAACACAATTGCTAGGGCTATCGCTGCTGCCTCCCAGGGACTGCATTAACAGAGCTATAATCAGAAGCTGGATCTAGGAAGTGAACGCAGTACTCTGATAGGGGACACAAGCATCTTAATATCAAGGCTGAACACTTGCTTCTCAGCATTGGTAACTTTGGAAACTGTTCAGGGGGCTGGCATTGTGGCATAGTAGGAGAGGCATACTACACCAGCATCCCATATGGTTGGCAGTTCATGTTCTGGCCACTCTGCTTCTGATCCAGTGTCCTGCTAATGGCCTGAGGAAAGCAGCAGCAGATGGCCCAATTGCTTGGGTCACCTGCCACCCATGTGGGAGACCCAGATGAAGCTCCTGGCTCCTGAATTCAGCCTGGCTCAGCCATGACCGTTGCAGCATATAGTAGGGCTGCCTTCCCCTCTCTTTCTGTAACTCTTTCAAATACATAAATTAATTAAAAAAATAAAGTCTGGCAAGTAATCCTGAAGTAGTCAGGGTTGAGAACCACTGCTGTTTGTACTCACTGTTAGTGTGGTTTCATGTGGCTCTTCACAATCTCTTAATCATTGCTTTGTCGTTTTTGTTTATATGGGAAGACTGTTGGCTAGTACATAGACCTCATCTACAACGTTAAAGATACCCTTATAGCAATTTAACAGCCTTATTTTTAAACAGTTTCCTTCATAATAATTTTCTGTACAGAATGATCCTACATTAGTAATCACTCTGAGTTATAACCAAAAAATTTAACTTGCCCATATCTTTGAGGTGAACATTGAGAAGTCATGCAGCAGAAAATAATGCCCACAAAATCTCAAGAAGAAATGATCTTTGAAGTGGTAGAAATGATCTTTCGGAGAATATTTCTTCAATACTATTTAGAGGGCTCATTTAGAAAATGCCACCCAACCAGTCAGAAAAAGCATGTTCTGAACAAAACTTTACACAAACAACTTGGCTGTTCCTGATATAGAGTGTAGTGACAAGAAAAGGGAGATTAATAACATTCTAAACATTTAAGTAAAAACTGAATAAATATGACAAACCTAAGCCCCAATTTAAGTTTATAAAACTGTCCTAAATTTCTTTTATTTCTGCTTCAAAGAGATTAAAATGTTTGTACAGAAATCCTTAAACAATGCAGTTCAAATTATGCCATTTTATAATGTATATTATTTTTAATTTTCTATAGATATTATTAAAGTCTTGTGATAGGTGTTTTGGCTGAGCTTCTCAGCTCCTATGTATTTGTACTGATAATTTATTTAACTCAAGGTGTTGAGTTCTTGACTTTAATTCTCTCATCTTATATGATAGAGTTTTGGTTAAACAAATGGTTCTTCCATTAAGGATCTGAAGGTCAGCAGTATATTTAGTAAGACTGTGCTAGGAAATGATTTCAAAATGTGTGATTGATTGTGGAAGACCTTTTGTCACCTGTGTGTGAAATTCATTCTGATGTCTTAAATTTGAGAGGTATATTGCTGATGAGGAATTAATTGGAATCCAGAGTGGAGGTAATGTTGAGATAAATAAAACCTCATCCCTATGGATTCTTTTTGATTTATGACATGACTTATGAAAATTATTTTTCTTTGTAGACTATTGGAGTCCATATATTTAGTAAGCATATTGACAGGATTTGAAGACAAGTGACAGGATAACAAAATCAGAGAAATATTAGAAAAATTTATGTTGTGATTAATGTTACCAACACCAGTAAGAACAGCCTTAAGTTACATCTAATGCACGTGCACACACAGACACACATATGCACAGAAGTTTGAGTAGAAATTTGGAGCTCAATACAAGAAAGGACCTGAATTACAAGAAATTTTTCACAGTATTTATTTAAAGTCAGAATGGACATTTTCTTAGAGAAAAGAGTAAATTTGTTCAGTTTTAAGTTGTATAAAATTTGTAAGTATAATTTTACAAAGAATTATAAGTGAAATGTTGAGGTTGAATATTGGTGATTTTCACCAGGACAACATACTGAGGAAGAATAAGTTCCATACCTACTTCAACATTTCTGGGGCAGGCACTGTGATGTAGTGGGTAAAGCTGCTACCTACCAGCATTCCATATGGGCGCTGGTTCAAGATCTGGCTGCTCCACTTCCAATCCAGCTCTCTGCTATGGCCTGGGAAAGCAGTAGAAAATAGCCCAGGTCCTTGGGCTCCTGCACCCACATGGGAGACCTGGAATAAGCTCCTGGCTCCTGGTTTTGTATAGACCCAGTTCCAGCCATTGTGGCCATTTGGGGAGTGAACCAACAAATAGAAGACTCTCTCTCTCTCTCTCTCTCTGTCTCTCTCTCTCTCTCTAACTCTGCCTTTCAAATAAATAAATAAATTTAAAATAAAAAACCACTTAAGAGTGATTGCCAGAAAGCCTAGGCATTTCTTTGCTCAGATATGTATTGATCCAATATGTCTCCATTATTATATAGCATAATTAGGTGTCTCTGTGTTCAGATCTCCCCATTAAAAAAAAAAACCACAGTAATGGGGTTATAACTTCATTTTAATTCAATTACATTTGCATAGATTCTATTTCTAAATTAGATTATATTCACAGGTACCAGTTTTTAGGGCTTGAACATACTGGGTTTTAAAACTTGATTACCTTTGTTTTTAAGGTGAACAAATTTCATATGTGTCATATATATATACAGGCTTAGGAGCAGAGTGATGTTTCCCACCTTACTGTCCCTCCTGCTCACGCTGCCATCCTCCCCCGCCCTTCCTTATTCTTTCTTTTAGTTTTTACAACATCTATTTTCAGTTTATTTTATGCTCCTAAGATTAACACTACAGTAAGGGAAGAATTTTACAAATAGTAAGCAGAAAATAACACTGTTCCTCAACAGTAGAGAGAAGGGCTGTAGACAAACAACAAATATCAAAATGCCAATTTTGCTCATATACATTACATTTTTTTATACTCTATTAGTTATCAGAGATCAGGGAAAACATATGGTACTAGTCATTATGGATCTGGCTCATTTCACTAAGCATAATGGATGCAAAAGATAAGATTTCATTCTTTTAATGGCTAAGTAGTATCCCATACTATACCACAACTTATTTTTCCAGTCATTAGATGATGCATACCTGGGTTGATTCTATGACTTAGCTTTTGTGAATTGAGCTGCAATAAACACGGGGGTACAGATAACTTTTTAATGTGCTTATTTCATTTCAACAGATAAATTCTTAGGAATGGGATGGCTGGCTCATATGGCAGATCTATTTACAGTTTTATGAGGAATCACCACACTGTTTCCCACAATGACTGTACTACTTTACATTTCCACAGAAATTGGATTAGGGAACTTTGTCCCCCATATCCTCACCAGCATTTGATGTTTTTTGATTTCTGTATGACAAGCATTCTAACTGGGGTAGGGGAAACCTGACTAATTTTAATTTTTACTTCCCTGATAGCTAATGATCCTGAGTATTTCATCTGTTGGCCATTTGAATCTCCTCTTTTGGAAAGTGTCTGTTCAAATCCTTTATTCGTATCTTAACTGAATTATTAGTTTCTTTGTTATTGATTTTCTTGAGCTCCTGTGAGATTCTGGATATTAACCCTTAATCAGTTGCATAGCTTGCAAATATTTTCTCCCAATTCTGTCAGTTGCCTCTTTGCTGAGTGTTTCCACTGCAGTACATATTGTTTTGTAGAACATGATTCACTCATTATAGCAAATGATTTAATTTACAACATTATTTTGAAGATTCTGGGAAAGTTGAAGTTATTTTAAATTTTTCACTTCTAATTGTTAAAATATTCTTATGTAGAGTCAGTATTCATCTACATTCATTCATACAAATATAATGAAACTTTTCTTTCCTCTTCAGTACTTCATGAATCTTCCATGTGTATGAATACATCTATGTCACTTTTCTTAGCAAAAAAATGGGGCAATGGACTAAATTCCTTTATATTAGCCTTTCTGAAAGCATTGCTCTATGATTCATTTATTTAAGGACTTAGAACACACAGCTTAACTTACCCAAAGCAATATTTTTCAAGTTTCCAGTTTTAAAAATGCTTCAATTTTAATTTTAGTGTGATGCATAAAATATTTTAGCCACTAGTGAAATGTCATGAGAATTTGGGGATTTAGAAGAGCATGTCATGTGCATTATTTGTGCAAAAATAGGCATTCATTACCATCTTTTTTTCGAAGCTTACTCAAAACACCTATCTGATTGTTATTTATAGGTGTTTATTCCAAGGAATTAATAGGTATATGGTGTGTATATATATATATATATATATATATATATATATATATACATGCATACACACGCACACTATTTACTGAAGCTTTATTTATAAGAAAAAAATTGGGAATAATTAATTTATCTGTAGAGAAAATAGTGTATTGTCTACAGCACACATTTCAGCTTTACCTTATTCCAGAAAGAGTCTTTTTGACTCTGTAAATTATAGATATTCATAATGATGCAAAATAACTCTTGCCTACAGAAATGTACATTTTGTCCAATGGAGGTTCAAGGGACTTCCCTACCACTTTTTGAAAGACTAGTTGTGTCACTATGTGCACATTTACATTGTCATTATTGTTCTTCAAATCTATTTTTAGTGTCTTTTACAATGGTTTTTACATCTCACTAGTTTCATTTTTAATGGGTTAAATAAAATCTTTCCCACAAATGTACTTTGGAATCTCTTTCTTATTATAGGGAAACAGTTCAAATATTCATACCTTGAAACCTTGTTCTTGTTAAAAATTTCTTGTGGGTTCAGTTAATTACATAGATGTGCCCTAGCAAGATGCTGAAGAATTGGTTTAACTTACAGCTCCACTATTAACTGGCACTGTGGACTATAAATTTTATCCTACAATACAGGGATGATATAATACTTATTTAATAGTTGCATTTCATAAGCTACTGTATTGACACTTAAAAGAGGCCTTGCACACAGTATTAAAAAGTGTATGCATACAATTTATTATTGCATTTAACTAGGATACAAAATGTAATGGTATTAATGTGATTGTCTTTGGATATACCATTATTCAATCTGTTTGACCCATCACAATCTCTGAAATACCCACCCATTCTGTATGGAGACTTTTTGCAGGAACTAATTATATGGAATTGTTACCTTAACAATGGAGACTTGGGTCAGTAGAAGTAAGAGGTCTTTAAGTTGTGGACAAGAGTACACCAATTTTAATGAAAAGTGCACTTATCAAAGGGACAGTGTCTGGCAGTTTGAATTGTGGAGATGCGGAGCCAGTTCCTGGTTCATGGCACATTCAACAAGAGGGAGACAGAATGAAAAGAAGACTAACACCCTGAGGGACTGATGGGGCTTCCTAAGTTAATAGTTTGTCTAGTTTTTACTTATCTTGGAAAAGGGGACAATATGGTAAGTATTTTATACAAGAATCATTTCTAACCTTGCCACTAGATATTTGAAAAGCATTGCAAAAAAAAAAAACAGAATTTGCCCTTTATTCATTTATAACAAATGCCTACTCTTACAAAGTGACATTTAAAGTAAAAGTGTATCCTAGTCTTTATTTAAAGATTCTTGTCTCAATATTTAGAGTCAAATGCAATATAGAAAAAAAAATGTAATCCAACTTTCACATAGTCATCTGTCATGCTACTATACAGTTCAGTATTTATTGGATCACTTTGGTGATATTATAAGTATAGGATATGTTTGTAGAAAAAAATTTTCAATGGAAAAATATGTCTCACTGATAGCATTATCAACCCAGAATTGCCAGATGTTAGCACTGGTCATTGCGTTTGAGCCATTTTGAGTTATTTGTAAATCTTAGGCAAAATTTTGTCCTATTTGGTGATTTAAAAATTTATTATTTTTTCAGACAGCATATTTTTAATTTACTTATATTCAAGGCTTATTGGCTCCACTAAATAAAGAGCTTAACGAATAAAGAGTAAAGTCTATAGTACAGCAGGGAAATAGGCATGGGTTAAATTTAGTAATCAAAAGAAGAGATGTCGGGCCGGCGCCGTGGCTCAACAGGCTAATCCTCCGCCTTGCGGCGCTGGCACACCGGGTTCTAGTCCCTGTCGGGGCGCCGGATTCTGTCCCGGTTGCCCCTCTTCCAGGCCAGCCCTCTGCTGTGGCCCAGGAGTGCAGTGGAGGATGGCCCAGGTGCTTGGGCCCTGCACCCTATGGGAGACCAGGAAAAAGCACCTGGCTCCTGCCATCGGATGAGCGTGGTGCGCCGGCCGCAGCGCGCTGACCGTGGCAGCCATTGGAGGGTGAACCAACGGCAAAGGAAGACCTTTCTCTCTGTCTCTCTCTCTCTCTCTCTCACTGTCCACTCTGCCTTTCAAAAAAAAAAAAAATTAAAAAAAAAAAGAAGAAGAGATGTTCACTTATATAAATAAATTCTAAAATAGTTATAAGATCATTAAAACTACAGTAGTAAATAATTTTTAACATTTCACAAAGACTTAAAAGTTTAACAACACTTTTTATGGCAAAAAAAACAGTGATACACTCAGCCATTTTGGTAGTAATTTAGTTGATTTTTTTTCTCTTCTATGAAAAAACATTTTTCCTCATTTGTAACCTACCTCAGCATCCCTGTGCTTTGTATACACAAGTGGTGTTTGATTTATTCTTTTAGATGTTCGTTATATCTTCCTATCGCTTATATCACATGAGTAAATTCAACACATGTTCCTCTTCATATTTGTGTGCAAGACATGACTTTACCATTTCAAATACTATAGTGTTTGATTTAAAAACCATTATATATACTTATGGGGGCCCCATGTGCTACTTTATTTTTTGCTTACATACAGTATAGAATCTTTAAATCAAGCTAATTAGTATACCCATCCTTTTTTTGTGGGGAGACATTTGATGTTTTTGTTAGATTTTTTTTTTTTTTTGACAGGCAGAGTTACAGACAGTGAGAGAGAGAGACAGAGAGAAAGGTCTTCCTTCCATTGGTTCACCCCCCCAAATGGCCACTGCGGCCTGCGCACTGTGCCAATCCGGAGCCAGGAGCCAGGTGCTTCCTCCTGGTCTCCCATGCAGGTGCAGGGCCCAAGCACTTGGGCCATCCTCTACTGCCTTCCCAGGCCACAGCAGAAAGCTGGACAGGAAGAGAAACAACTGGGACAGAACTGGCGCCCCAACTGGGACTAGAACCTGGTGTGCCAGCGCCGCAGGTAGAGGATTAGCCTAGTGAGTCATGGCGCCAGCAGATATTTTGAAGTATATATATTAGTCATATTTTTGTACAACAGATGTTAAATATTTCATTTTTATTTAAATATAATTTGGCAGTGGCACTGAGGCTCATTAAGCTAATCCTCCACCTACAGCGCTGGCACTGTGGGTTCTAGTCCCAGTTGGGGTGCTGGATTCTGTGCCAGTTGCTCCTTTTCCAGTCCAGCTCTCTGCTGTGGCCCGGGAAGGCAGTCAAGGATGCCCCAAGTCCTTGGGCCCTGCACCCGCATGGAAGACCAAGAGGAAGCACCTGGCTCCTGGCTTCAGATCACCGCAGTGTGCCAGCCGCAGTGCATGGACCATAGCGGCCATTTGAGGGAGGGCTGAACCAACAGAAGGAAGACCTTTCTCTCTGTCTCTCTTACTCTCTAACTTTGCCTGTCAAAAAAAAAAAATATACAAATTTGGATGTTTTCTACTGAGATGCCTAGTGGAAATCACAAGAGTCAAGTGAACTTTTTTGCAGTTAAGTGTGCCTTTTAGATATTTAAACCTCCCTGAGATGAATCTGAAGGGGTAGGTGAGTTTATCTCGCTCTGTTTTACTAATTTTACTTTTCTTTCTACCAAATTTGTTTTGCTTAGATTTTGGCTGACAAGTTATTCCCTATTTGGGTTTTTATTATTTGGTTTGGTCATTTCATGAGGCCTGTAAGTTGATTATTGTTTGTAGAGATTTATTTTCTGTAGCAGAATTTGGTTTGTTAATATTTAATATTTTAATTGGACATTTGGTTTTATAATCTAATCATTGTCTCCATAAACAGATTAATACACTGCATAGATCAGGTCTGTATTTGGTAAAAGATGAAAAAAAATCATTAGTCTTTTTGTTTGTCTATTTTGAGCATAACTCAAGAATATGTAGCTATTGGCTTGCTTTATTTTGAGTGCCATATAATCATCCAGATTCCCATATCAATTTGATTACTGTTACTGATATCGGAAATGACCCCCTAAAATATATGGAAATGTGGCCCCTTAGCGTTCCCCAGAAGCGCCATCTGGGATGCCACATATGTTACCAAAATTTGGAGAGCCATATGATATCACCATATGCTTATTAATAAATACCCAATATTAGTAAGCCCGAGAGTGTTCTTGCCTAATATTTAGAGAAGAATTATAAATACTGGCATGAGGCAGCATGGTACATTTTAGGCTTTTGTTTAGTATGAAAGATGCATAGGAGAGTGAGAGCTTTATCTAAGAGAGAGAGGTAAATCTGGGTTCATACTGAGCACCAGGAACCAGCCACGTGGAGGAGCATCTAGGCCAGGAATCCTAGGATGGGTGACCCAAAGGCCACACATGCTGGAGGCGCAAGACTACAGCAAGCCCCCTCCTGGCAAGAGGCCAGGGAAGAAGAGAAGGGCCAGACACACAGTGTCCCAGGCTTTTAACCCACTTCCAAAGGGGAGTGGTTAATTAGCCTGATTGGCTGATGAGCACCCAAATGTGGCCAGGTAGGGGGATGAGGTCACACAGGGGCGTGGCAAAGGTGTGGTTCTCAGCTCACAAATCTAATTAATTTTAACCTGTATGCCTGCATACTTCATTATGACTTCTTCACTTCAGAAAATGATTACTAGTAAGTTAACCATAGCCATTTATATCTTCCCCTCTCTGGGCAGAATTTGTTGTTCTATTCTGATCCTTCATTGAAAGCTCTGAAATAAGCTTCAAGGAACATGCATTTTCTCCAGTAGAGAATGACTTCCAGAAACCCCATGGGAAAGGGACTGCCAAGTACTTTTAGGTATGAACTTCTAGTATCATTGCTTAAACAAGCTTTGATAACATACTAGTGGAACTGCATGGAACAGATGGGTTGATGAGACTCCTAACATAAGATCCAGTGGAATAGCAATCATATAGAACTCAATGAACTGAATGAGGATTATAATGTTGTTTGGAATATGATAGTGTTATTTTAAAAATATATTTATTTTTGTGATAACATTGTAAATTTACATTATATACAAAGGATTGTTGGTTCCATCAAATAAATAACTCCAACAAATAAAAAGTAAGAAGACAATAAGAAAATAGGCAAAGGACTATACAAAAAATTAATTTCAAAATTTATTATATTAGAAGCAGAGAGACAAAGACAGATCACCGATTCTTGCCCCAAAAGCCTGCCACAGCTATGACTGAGCCAGCCCAAAGCTGGTTGCCTCTAACTCATTCCAGGTCTTCCGTCAGGTGTCAGGGATCTGAATACTTGAGTGTTCACATGGTGCCTCCCAGGGCACACATTAACAAGAAGCTGGAATCAAGAGTAGAGCCAGGACTCAAATTTTGGCACTCCATCTGAGATATGGGAGTCCCTACTAATGTCTTAACTATAGCACTAAACACCTGCCACAATATTGTTTTAACGTTCAGTTCTCTGTGTATATAAGGAAGACTTTTCTTTTTTTCTCTTAAACTCTGCCTTACAATCACTCAGTAAACTCTACTTTAGTAAATTGAAATTAAACATTTATGAATTATCTTATTCTTCCTTCTAGGCCCATCAAAAATCTAGAAACTTTTATTGAATATCATTGTTTTAATGTTAATAAAGCTATCTGGATAGGTTCAGTGAAAAAACTATCCTTTCTGATGATAAGACATAATTAGACATGCTGATTATACAACAAAGGTCTTGCTTGGAATGGCAAGTGAGACTGATGTTCCTTCAGTCAGGTATGACCCAACATTTTAAACAAACAAAGGTTGACTTCATGGAGTCAATGATTATAGAGCCCTCTAGAAAAGACTTGGGTGGCTCCTCGCTAACAGGGTCCCAGCCTTACAAGGAATAATAAAAGTCACTTCCCGAGAGTCCCAGAAATGTCTGAAATTTTGGGGAACTCCAGAGGAGAGAAATTCACCCAAATAAATACTGCAGGTAAAATCTGGTTGTGAATTTTTGGCTTGGCTTCTTAGCCTCAAGAGGCTTTTAAAAGTCCAATTTGAGATTCCTTATGAAAACAATCAGCAAAGCAAGCTTAAGAATACCCCTATGGCAAATCAACACTCTTTCGGCTCCTACATAAAAAATCAGGCCTACTCTAATGAGACTAATTGTTATTTTTGTGATAAAAATAATATATTTTTGACATTATTTTTAATCAAACGGTATGATATTACAGAAAACTCTTTCAACAAAAACTATCCATCTTTTATAGCACTCCCTTCCAGATTTATTATATTATAGTTCTTCTTTTTGTTTTTTTTTTGCAACTCTTTTTATGTTCTAAATATCTGGTAAAATATATACTTTTCCTGTCAGTTATTGTTTCAATTAATTTCCTTCCAGTGTGTAAATAATTTTTGTTCTTGGCAGCATTTCACCTCAATATCTCATTATTCTTTTTTATTTATTTATTTATTTATTTATTTATTTATTTATTTCAGGCAGAATGGTCAGTGAGAGAGAGACAGATACAGAGAGAAAGGTCTTCCTTTGCCGTTGGTTCACCCTCCAATGGCCACCGCGGCCCGTGTGCTGCGGACTGCGCACCGCGCTCATCCGATGGCAGGAGCCAGGTGCCAGGTGCTTTTCCTGGTCTCCCATGGGGTGCAGGGCCCAAGCACTTGGGCCATCCTCCACTGCACTCCCGGGCCACAGCAGAGAGCTAGCCTGGAAGAGGGGCAAACGGGACAGAATGCGGCACCCCAACCGGGACTAGAACCTTATGTGCCGGCACCGCAAGGCGGAGGATTAGCCTATTGAGCCATGGCACCAGCCCCTCATTATTCTTACTCCACATAGATTAGTGATTTCGGCTTTTCCTTTGAACTAGTTATATCATCTGCCTGATTATGTCATATCATGAGTAAAATAAATTCTCTAGCATATTTTTACTTTTAAATATATATGAGTCACTGATTGATCTTTTTTAAAAAGAAAAACTAGTTTTTTTCCAATGATATTGATAATAATTGAAAATTAGATTATTTAAGAGTGTCAATGGTTCCAATAACTGCCATATGGATTTTAATACTGTCAATAATATAAAAACCTTTTCTTTCTAATCTGTTACATGCTTAAAATAATTGTATAATATATCTAATACTTCCCCAAAACACAAATCAATGGATATTGTCATGCCAAACTAAACGATAATTTCTTTTTGTTTATAGCAATAAACAAAGTCATCTTAACTTCACTCTATCAGTAAGGTTATGAACTGAAGATTAAAAAATAAATGAATGACCAGAATTAGCTACATTTTAGATGAGTAGTTAAGGTATCATTTTTCTATAGTCCTAATAAAATTGTGTATAAAGACCATTTGGTGCTATCATTCCTATGTTCTCCCTGGTGTCTTATTTTTCACATCACAGATTCATTGAGGAGATCAACCAAATGATTTTTTCATCTATTCCAGAGACTGTACCTTATATAGGATAAAAGAATTAAATTTCTGGTACGGGTGACAATAGACCTTGGAAATAAAAATTTTATTCTTCTTTGCTCTTCTTTATTAATCACTGTAAGTAGAAGAGTATAAAGATTTAGAATCTCTCTGTTTCATTTCATGGCTACTAAAAGGCTAAAGTGATGAGTTTGCAGGCAGAAGTAACTAGTTTGAAGTGATTTTTTTACATAAATGTATAATAGCTAAACCATGGGATCTAATGGTATTAAGAGATACATTTCACAGAAAGTGTCCTGATGAAAATTCACCCACGTGAATGCCTCTTGGTTTTTTAAGACTCACACCTAATAGTACATCGTATGTTTTTAACTTTTTCTTTATTTCCTAACACGACTATTATTTACAAGTACTCGTAGTTCTTTGTTGGGGTTTGGGGTTGATATATGTTATATAAATCATGACATTTAGGCTCCAGACCTGCACTGCTAAATCAGATAGCTGGTTTTCAGGAAGGGGTCATGGAAAACAAACATGTGAAAAGTTATTCAACCTTTATTGGTGGAAAATTGCTTCTCAGAAATAATATGTGGGATCTCCCAATGATTTTTTAATTATCATAATTCAGTACAGTTTTGCATCATATTAATTTTAAAAACTAATTTGCTGGCCAGTGCCGTGGCTCACTAGGCTAATCCTCTGCCTGTGGTGTCAGCACCCCGGGATCTAGCCCCAGTTGGGACGCTGGATTCTGTCCTGATTATTCCTCTTCCAGTCCAGCTCTCAGCTGTGGCCTGAGAAGGCAGTGGAGGATGGCCCAAGTGCTTGGGCCCTGCACGCCATGGGAGACCAGGAAGAAGCACCTGGCTCCTGGCTTCAGATCAGCGTGGCACCGGCCGCAGTAGCCATTTCGGGGGGTGAACCAACGGAAGGAAGACCTTTCTCTCTGTCTCTCTCTCACTGTCGGATTCTGCCTGTCCAAAAAAAAAAAAAAAAGAAAAAGAAAAAAAAAACTAATCTGCTTTAGAGAGTATAAGAAAATAAGTTTTAAAATTGTACCTCTTATTTTGATATTTTTTCTCATTAGACTTAAAGGTGTGCTGTTAGTATTCTAGTCACATTAATTCTAATATGAATCTAAAAATCACATAATGAGTTATCAAATAAGGTAGAGGTTCCTGAAATTTGTTAATTGGATTTACAGGAAAAGAAAGAATAACAGAAGTACATAAGTGTCCTGAATTTCAGTATTAGACCAAAAAAAAAAAAAAAAAACCTATGACAACAGTCATTGTGTGTGCTAAATGCGATAAGATAAATTTATTTATGGATCCACTGGGAAAACATCATAAAATGATTCTCACTAAAAAGTGCAATAATAAAATAAATCTCTTTTCACTTTGGAAATGACTACTAATGGTAGCTGAGCCATGTGCCAATTTCCTGATTCAGCATTTATGTATAAATAAGGTCTGCAAAGACTCTTAGGCTGTAGTTATTTTTTTTTTTTTTACTTCATTTCTTTTGAGACTTTTTTTTCATACTTACTTTTCATTGCCGTATTTCCCCTTTGACTTATTGCATCAGGAAATTAATGTACATATTCTAACATAGTGTGAGCCACTTTCTAATTAGCTGAACATGATCCAGAAACACAAGTCTATTGTGTATGAAAATGAGCAAAACATTGCTTTGTGTAAATTGAAATGTATCTAATTATAACAATCAGTATATTATAACAATTTAAAACAGCTGAGATTATATATGATAAACTTTAGAAGAATTTCAGAAGAAAGTAAGGCATTCTACATTTTGGAAAGCAAAAAGGAAAAAGAACAATGTAAAATAATGCAGTTAAGAAGAATATAATTTAGGACTTTATAAAAGTCTCATAAAATTTTCTTCATGGGGGGCCGGCGCTGTGGCTCGCTTGGTTAATCCTTCACCTGCAGCGCTGGCATCCCATATGGGCACCGGTTCTAGTCCCAGCTGCTCCTCTTCTAGTCCAGCGCTCTGCTGTTGCCTGAGAAGGCAGTGGAGGATGGCCCAAGTGCTTGGGCCCTGCACCCGCATGGGAGACCAGGAGGAAGCACCTGGCTCCTGGCTTCGGATCAGCGCAGTTCTGGTCATAGCAGTCATTTAGGGGGTGAACCAACAGAAGGAAGACCTTTCTCTCTGTCTCTCTCTCTCTCACTGTCTATAACTGTCAAAAATTTTTTTTTCTTCATGTTTCTTCAAAAACAATGACATTGTGTAGACATCAGTAGAGCTGATAAATGATAAGAAATGACTGAAATTTAAGAATACAACTAAAGTCCCCAAGAGTGTTCAACATTCTCTCTGACTAATGATTATCCATGTATTGGCTTTATTTTATATGTTTCAATATAGTTATTGTTTTGTCATGGTCATTTCGTAGTCTGCTGTTTCCTTCCATTCATGCTTTTAAACAATATATAAATAACAATTACAAATTCTTTTCCACTTGATTTTTTAAGAGTCTCCTCATTTCAGTGTGTTTTTGCACGTTTCAATGTGTTTCTTGCCTTCTGGGTTTCTATTAACGAGAGTAAATCTTAAATACATCAAAAATGTAATGTCGATGAGTGCAATTGACATTCTGAGATTTGATGATTATTTACAGCCATTGTATCTACTGTTGAGGAACAGTGGTTTTTTTTCTTACTATTTGTAACTCATTGCAAAAATTAAATGAATGAATGGGAAAGAAAAGAGGAAGGAGGGTGGAGATGTCCGCAGAGTAAGGATAGGCTGGGAAGTATGACTTTGCTCTGAAATTGGTATATATGAAATATGTGAATTTTGTTTACCTTAAAGAAGTTAAAAAATAAAAGATGAAACTCTAAAAAAAAAAAAAAACTGAATACATCATTAAACAACTTGTTGAAGGCAACCAACAAAATCCCACATATTTTGTGTGATTCTTTAGCAATATAGCTAAGTTGTTATTCATCATGACATATTAAAAGCCCCTTTAAGGTTCAAAATAATATACATATGGGATGCAGTATTGATATATAAGAAAATGTGAATGAAAGTATGAGCAGAATTTTGTGGTTCTATTGAGTTAAATTGATGAATTAAGCAGTGGAACACATAATAGCTGTTTGTCCCAGTGTTTTACCATGCTTTGGGATATAGTAGGGGTTCTAGCAAAACGCTGAAACATTCATAGCTGCGCTATTTTAATGCCATGCCTGCATTCATGGTTTTAACTTTCTTAAAATAGTTGGGAACATTTTTCAGAATTATGAAATGTCATCCAACACATCTACAAAGTGTGACAAACATCTGTTATTCCTCATGTCTTACATACATGCTTAGACTATATTTCCTACTTGAAGAAAGTGGCTCTTTGAAACACTGGGGTATTACAACATTACTGTGACATTATTTAAAATGGTTCATTACTCCTGCTTTGTTCATGAGGGAGCTGGAAACTTCAGTAATTAGACAAAGACACCATTGCTATGTTATTCTAGACCTGCATGTAAATGTCAGTCTGTTAATTTCATAAGGTGCTAAGGGGTATTCAAATACAAGATGATCATAAAGACATTAAAGTTAGGTGAACTCTGATGCACATTAACATGCTCCCCATGGCCTCATTTGATTTTGATGTGGTATAGTGACACATTTATCTAATTCCATTTAGAATATTTTAACTGAAGTGAAAGTGTAATAAAGAAAATGGAACGTAGACTTTAAGTATGTCTACTTACCATTCTTATTCAAGTAAAATAGATGGTTAATGTGAAATGCCACACAATTAGGACAGAAACTGATTCTTGATATAGAATGAATAAGCTGAGTTCTAAAATACTTGAATTCACATCTTTCTGGATTGTCTTCAAAGACAAACAAATGGCTGGCTAGTCATTTTGCATAGGTATTATATATTATTCTTTACTTGGAAAGCCTAAACTGTAAAAACAAAATAAAGACAATCCTTAAATTATGGAATTTTGTAAAGCTGGTTGTGTTCACACGTTTGTTATTGAAAGATCAATGTGCCACTCTAAAATGAAATAGATTAAGGAAAATTTCCTGCAAGGTATTGACTGATGTTCAGTTACAATATTTATGGCCCTAGACAAATACTATTGAAGAAATTCTTAAATCGTTTCAATCATGATTGTCCCCTGCTGCCAAATCCAGCAGTCATTGATAGTTTCTCTAATTTTAAGGCTGTCAAATGCATTAGACAACAACATAGCTGAATGCCTTTTCAGTGATCAGATCATCATCTGCTTAAATTTTGGACTATGATAATTTTGAAACATGTAGAACATTAACATCTAAAATATTAAAACAGTTTAATCTGATGGACATAGTATGTCTATTTTCTTGTAACCATTTTTAGTTATATACAGTTTCATAAATATTAGCCATGTCAAATTACCTCAAATATATTCACTGTTTTAAAGTTTAACTATCTATCTATCCATCTATCTATCTATTTATGCATATGAGCATATACTTGTTTGTATAAAATAAATCTGTTTTCACATATTACATTATAATAATATTATTTAAGTTCTGAGTGATTTCAAACATTCACATCTCTTGAATAACAAAGTTCTACCTTGTTGGGTGAAGATTTGGTGACCAAAAGAAAAGTTGAAGCAAAAAGTCACTGCTTTACTTAAATGCATTTTCTCCTAGTAAGTATAGGCATAAAATCTACTAGGATATCCTTAACAACTTTAACAATGCATACTCAGAGTTTAAATAAAAATAAACAGTGGTGTTACATAGAGAAAATTTTTGTGTGAGAACCTCTACTACTACTACAAACTACTACTACTACTACTACTACTACTACTACTACTACTACTACAAAAGAACTTTTATCAGTACTGGGATATTAAAACAAACATAAGATTTGAAACCTGAAATTCTACTGTTTTTAGGATTTTATGTCAGGGAAATAAAAAGTTTATCAAAGAGAACTTTTCTTAGGTTTGAAATGCTTTCCCAAATCAAATGGCAACATCTGTGAAATTACATTGTTATCTTCCAGTTGAATAATTCGCTGTTTGTTTTCAGTGGCACATAAAATATTTTATCTCTCAAGCTGATGCTGTCTTAGATTCTAGAAAATATAATAATGCATGACCAGGGGAAAATTAAATTTAGATTCTGATAGATAATAACAAAGAGAGAACCTATAAATTTATCTATCTGTATTCTGCAAGTTTGCCTAGATTTAGGTGCCATAATCAAATGTGTCTAAGTCAATAGTAAAACAACAACAACGACAACAACAACAACAAAACACTTGAAGCTACAGTCAATAAGTCTGCTTTCTGTATGTTGAGTTACCAATCAATTGAATTCAGTAGAAGTTTAAATATTGGTTACATTTTTCTTAGTGTCCTTTAAAAACTATTTAAAAATATTCAACAGTAAGACATATTTAGGAACTAGCTGTAGGAAGATTTTATTATTTTAATGTAATGGTCAAAAAGTACTTAAAATTTAATGCACTTTAAAATATAGGTTAATGAATACAAAATGCAGAAAAGGTATCAAACTTCACATATTTAAATATAAAAATTTTGTTCTTATATTCAAAACCATAAAAATTGACTCATAATTTTTTGCTGATTTTTAGAAAACAATGAATATGTTTTCCCAAATCTGTATCCTGACTTGATTAGTGCTTTAAAGACATACCTTTCAGTGAGTGAAGAACTGGTTTTCCACATGCTGACAAACAAAAATCTCCATTCTACTTTTTATTAGAAACAAGCAGGAAAAAGAATTTGGAAAGAAATATTTTTTGTTTTAAGTCTTTGTGGGCTAAGGTCCTTTTTTGTCATTTCACATTTCATAGTATAAGAAAGCTCAGACAATGAATTACACTTGTATAAATATGAAGATAGCAACTTAAACAAGTTAAAAAAAATGCCAAGGAATAGTAATATGAAATTTTAAAAAGAAGAACTTTCCCAGTATGTTGCTTTATAAGTAAGTAAAATAAAACAAATGTTCTCCTTATTAGACAATCATATAATCTCTGTGAATTCTATGATATGAGTAAGCCTTCTGTTTAAAGTAATAACTTTTTCTTGTTGACAGATATTTGATGTGATTGTAATATTTGTGTGTTGCTATGCCCTCCCATCTGTGTTTTGTGTACATGGGAGCAGCCTAGAAGGAAGATACTCTGTTGAATGGAGTTAATTTTATTTAATTTCAGGTTGACACCCATAGTTAACACCTCATATGGATAGTATAAATGAGAGTACTATAAATTAAATGAGGCCTTCCCAAAAAGACATAATCAGGAAAAGCACTTGAGTTTTAAGTTTTTCACAGAATGTACCTACCATTTATTAGGCAAATTTTTGTAAATATTTACATTTGAAAGAGTTAGAGAAGGAGAAACAGAGAGAGATCTTCCATTTGCTGGTCCACTGCCCTAAAAGGCCACAACAGCCTGGGTGGGCCAGGGCAGAGACAAGTGCTTCTTCCAGGTCTCCTGTGTGCGTGGCAGAGGCCCAAACACTTGGGCCACGTTTCACTGCCTTCCCCAGCCCATTCACAGAGAGATGGATCAGGAGTCAAGGAGCCAGGACACAAACCGGTGTCCATAGGGGAGGCCAGCATTGCAGGTCGCAGCTTAACCAGTTAGGCCATAACAACCCCAGAAGTGTTCATTTCACATGGATTTTTTGTAGTTTTATGGGGTACAGTACAATATTTCAACACATGTAGATAGCATAAACTGCTATATAATAATATATAATCAGGGTATTTGCATTTCCATTTACTTAATTTCGCTCTTACTGTTGGAGCCTATAAGCTTCTCTCTTCCAATTCTATACACAATATATAATACATCATTGTGAACTAGGTGTCCTGCTAGGCTGCAGAACACTAGCAACTATTACATCTGTCTGTGTTTTAATATCCCTTATCCAGCCTCCCTCTATCCCCCACACCTTGCAAGTCACCTCACATAAACTTCTATCTTCCGCATGTAAGAACATGTAATATTTTTCTTTTTGAGTCTGGCTTATTTCATTTAACATAATGATCTCCAGGTCTATTCATTTTATTGCAAATGTCAGGATTTAGTTCTTTTGTATGGAAGACTGCTACAACATTTTCATGCATATATTTTATCAGTTCATCTACTGATGGACACATACATGGATTTCGCATCTTGGCTACTGTGAACAGAGCTCTAGGCAGATGACTCATACACTGGTTTCCTTTCCTATGGATATACTCAGAAGTGAGCTAGCTGTGTTCACTGTATTTTTTAAATTTTTCTGAATAAACTCTCTAAAGTTCTTCATAATGGCTATGCTAACTTACACTTCTGACAGTAGTGTATGAGTTCCCTTTCCTCTACATTCTTTCCAACACTTGATATTTTTGTGTTTTTAATAATAATCATTCTAAATGGAGTGAAATGCCACTGCATTGTAGTTTTTGTTTTTAATTTTTTTATATGAAAAGCAGTGTTATAGAGACAGAAGCAAAGGCGTGGGGGGGCGGGGTCGGTCTTCCATCTGCTGGTTCGCTCCCCAAATGTTCACAATGGCCAGAGCTGGGCGGATCTGAAGCCAGGAGCCTGGAGTTTCTTCTAGGTCTCCTTTGTGGGTGCAGGGGCCCAGAGATTTGGCCATCTTCTGCGGTTTTCCCAGGCCACAGCAGAGAGCTGGATTGGAAGTGGAACAGCCAGGACCCGAACTGGCGCCTATATGGATGCCAGCACTGCAGGCAGCAGCTTTACCTACTGCACCACAGCACTGGCCCCATCATTGTGGTTTGATTTCCGTTTCTCTGATGGTGAATGATGTTGGACATTTCCTCATTTTTTGTTAATCAGTTGTATTTCTACTTTCTAGATGAAAGTAGATTCATCTAGATGAAGTTTCTAGATGAAAGTAGAAATACAGTTAGAAATGTCCATTACGAAGATTCACCCACTTCTTGACTAGATTTTTATGTTGTTTTTGAGTTCTTTTACTTTATTTTGTTTTCAGATATGAATTCTTTGTTAGATACATAGCTTGAAAGTATTTCCTCTCAGTCCATTGGTTACCTCTTGACTCTTGATTGTTTATATTGCAGTATAGAAGGTTTTTTAGTTTGATACAATCCCATGTGTTTATTTTGCTGTGTTTTTTGTGTGTCTAGAGTCCAAAGAATGTTCCCTATGCCAATGTCTTTAAATATTGTTTTCTCTATATTTCCTGTTAGTAGTTTCATGTCTACACTCATGTCCTATGGAGAGGTAGGCGATGGATCAAGTTCAATTGTCTGCATATAGAGATCCAGTTCACCAACACATTTATTAAATATACTGTCCTTTCTCCACTGCACATCTTTGGTGCCTTTGTCAAGATTCAGTTGGCTGTAGATGTGTAATCTCTGTGGTCTCTATTTCATTGTACTAGTCTATGTCTCTTTATGCCAGTACCACAGTTTTGGTTACAAGAACTCTATATTGTTAATGAAACTCAAATATTGTAATGCTTCTAACTTTTTCTATCTGACTTTTTGGATTATTTTTTTCCAGTAAAGAATGTCATTGGTATTTTGGTGGGGACTGCATTGAATCTCTAAATTTCCTGGATTAGTATTGCCTTTTAAAAATATTAATCACTGGGGCAGGCACTGTGGCATAGCAGGTAAAGCCCTGGCCTGAAGCGCCGGCATCCCATATGGGCACCTATTCGAGTCCCGGCTGCTCCACTTCTGATCCGGCTCTCTGCTATGGTCTGGGAAAGCAGTAGAAGACAGCCCAAGCCCATGGGCCCCTGCACCCACATGAACTTCTTCCAGGCCTGGAACTTCTTCTGGTCTCCCAAGTGGGTACAGGGGCCCAAGGACTTGGGCCATCTTCTACTGCTTTCCCAGGCCACAGCAGAGAGCTGGATCAGAAGTGGAGCAGTGGGGACTGGAACCAGTGCCCATATGGGATGCTGGCACTGCAGGAGGAGGCTTTACCTGCTACGCCACAGTGCCAACCCTTGCCACAGTTTTTAAACTGTCATTTTAAATTCTTGTATTTCTGCCTATATTTCACTTTCCAGTTACCTTTTCCAACATGTATTTAAAAATAAACTTTGTATTTTAGAGATTTTTATATTCAAAGCAAATTTAGGAGGTTCAGCGTTTTCCCATGCACAATATTTTTGATAACATCTTACATCACAGTGGTTTTCTTTCACAGTTTACAAATCTACATTGATACATTATTGCCACCCAAAGTCTATAGTACAAATTAGTTCCCTCTTGGTGTCATTTATTCTATGAGTTTAGACAGATGTATAATGATGTGTGTCTACCATTACAGCATTATACAGAGTAGTTTTACTGCTATAAAGTCCTCTGTGTTTCAGCTATTAAACTTTTCCTCCTGCTAACTCCTTATCTTTTATTGCCTGTAGTTCTTTTCCAGAATAATATAGCTGCCTTATTGGATTTCTTTCCTTTAGTGACATGAATTGAGGTTACTTCATATCTTACCTTATCTTGATAACTCATTTCTATTACTGAGTAATATTCCATTAATTAGATGTACGAGTCTATTGATCCACCCATCTATTGAACAATATCTGTTATTTCTACATATTAGAAATTATAAATGAAGGTGATATACATAACCATGTAGATGCTTTCAAGTTTTCAGTTCTTTAGGGTAAAGACCAAGGACCACACGTGGTGGTACATGGTAGGATTAGCTTTCTTATTGCATCTAAAAAGTTTTCTGTTATGTATTTTTAACAAATCTCTTTTCAAATGTGTTTTTTTCCCAAATATTTTCTTTCTTTATTTTGTGGCTTGTTTTATTCTCCTTTAATTCTATTTTACATAGGATAAAGTTTTAATTTTAATGAGGTTCAGATCAACAATTATCTCCATCGTGGATTACGCCTTTGATGATACACCTGTAACCTCATCATCATAACCCATGACAGTATTGTATTTTATATTTAGGATTTTTTTTACACTTCTGTGTTTTCTATTTTAGTTATGATCCATCTTTAGTTAATTCTTGTGAAAAGTGTTAAGTCTTGGGGCCGATGCTGTGGTGTAGCAGGTAGAGCTGCCGCCTGCCGTGCCAGCATCGCATATGGGCGCCAGTTCGAGTCCTGGCTGCTCCACTTCCAATCCAGCTTTTTTCTATGGCCTGGTAAAGCAGTGAAAGATGGCCCAAGTCCTTGGGCCCTTGTAACTGAATGGGAGACCTGGAAGAAGCTCCTAGCTCCGGATTGGTGCAGTTCTGGCCGTTGCGGCCATTACAGCCAATTGGGGAGTGAACCAATGATGAAAGAACTCTCTCTCTCTCTCTCTCTCTGTATGTCTCCATCTCTCTCTCTGTAACTCTGACTTCAAATAAATAAATAAATCTTTTAAAAAAAGTGTTAAATCTGTGTCTAGATTCATTTTTCATTTTTGCATGTAGATATCTAGTTTTTTGAACATTTTTGGTTGTAAAGACTCTCTTTTGTATCATTCTATTTCCTTTGAGCTGTTGTAAAAGATTAAGTGGCTGTATTCCCATGGATTTGAGTTATATATTCTGCTCTGTTCTTCTATTTGTGTATTCTCCCACCAATACCACTCTATCTTGATTATTGTTGCTTTACAGTAGGTCTTTCAGCCAGGGTAGTGCTAGTCGTCTGACTTTATCCCCTCCCTTCAGTATTGAGTTGGATTTTTGGGTGTTTGTTTCTCTTCATATACATTATAATGAGTTTATTGATATTAATTAGATGAATTCTTGGGGTTCTTATTAATATTGTATCCAGTATGTTTTATCTACCATTAATGGCATGCCATCATAATTCTTTTAAAGGAAAGACAAAACCATAGATACCCAGAGATGAATCAAGTATTTTCTTAGGAAATTTTAAAGTGTATACAACTATAAAATTAGACTTAGATCCCTTTTTTAAGATTTATTTATTATTTGAAAGGCAGAGTTACAGAGAGGCAGAGGCACAGGAGGAGATCTTCCATCTGCAGGTTCACTCCCCAGAAGACTGCAATGGCTGGAGCTGTGCCGATCTGAAGCCAGGAGCCTCTTCTGAGTCTCCCCTGTAGGTGCAGGGGCCCAAACACTTGGACCATCTTCTGCTTTCCCAGGCCATAGTAGAGCTGATTGGAAGTGGAGCAGCCAGGACTTAAATCAGCACACGTATGGGATGCTGGCACTGCAGGTGGCGGCTTTACCTGCTAAGCCACAGCACCAGTCCCCAGATACCTTTTTAAATAACTATTATGAAACTACAAAAACCAAAGAAGTTATATAAATTAAAAATAAATAAAATTATAAGACCAATAAAATTAAAATAATATCAATAATTTTATTTAAAAAATATTTTTCTCATTTGTAGTGTAAGTAGAAATATACAGCATGAATCTTTGTTTTAAATGTATCTTATAATCATTATTACTCATGGAGAAAGGGTCTATTTGTATAATGTATGGAATTAATTATTTCAGAACTTGTTTAGATTAAGCAAATCTCATAATTATTGATATCAATACCTCTACCTTTTTTCAAATTTTAAAGAGAAACTTTCCTCTGTATATTTCGGAGACGTTCAAGGCCAGGAACATCTGGTTCTAGGCCAGGAGCCTGAAACTCCATACTGGTCCCTCCTACCTGGGTAGCAGGGGCCAAAGCTCTTAGGACATTTTCTGCTGATTTCCCAGAAGCCTTAATCTGGAGCTGGATCAGAACTGAAGCAGCCGGAACTCCAACGGGCATTCATATGGGATACTTAACCTACTGCACCACAGTGAGGGCCCCAGTCTTGCCATTTTTATGAAGTAAGAACACTTTTTCAGTTCATGTAACTTCTTCCTGACCAAATTTTATCGCCTGTTAATAGAATATTTAGGTTTTAACTCTCATTCAACAATAAGATAAAAAAAATCTAAAAATATATGGTAGAGGGGCCAACATTGTGGTGTAGTGGGTAAAGCTATAGCCTGCAGAGCAGGCATCCCATATGCCTGCCGGTTCGAGTCCCAGCTGCTCCATTTCCAAATCAAATCTCTGTTATGGCCTGGGGAAGGTAGTAGAAGATGGCCCAAATCCTTGGGCCCCTGTACTCATATGGGAGACCTGGAAGAAGCTTCTGTCTCCCGGCTTTGGATCAGCCCAACTCTGGCCACTGCAGCCATCTAGGGAGTGAACCAGCAGATGGAATACCTCTCTCTCTCTCTCTCTCTTCCTATGCTTCTCTGTAACTCTGTCTTTCAAATAAATGAATAAATCTTTAATATGTATATATGGTGGAAATCTTAAGTTCCTCCTTTGATTAACTTTCTGAATATGGATATTCTTTTACTTAGATTTTAGAATTGATATTAAAATAGGACAAATAATACCTATTCTACTTAAATGTCAGGGATATAAAGCACAAGATTTATATAATGAAAATATGTGTGGACCTGTAGCAAAGTATAGCTTTCATCATCATCAATATTGGATCATTTTTTATACATTGTAATTTGAGTAAATTCTTTTACATTCCACCCATTAGAGGGCAGTACCATCACATTCTCACAAAATATTACTTATATATAGAGGCAAAGTAAGACTGTCTCTACCTGGACGGTCTCTCTAGAGACCAAAGTAATCTTACATTTCATGAATAAGATGATTATTTAATTCATATAACGTTATGTCTGATGATGAAGTACCTAGATCAGATGGCAAAAAAAGTTATTTAAGCTGTAATGCAGTTGAAGAACTGTGCCAATACCTGTCCACATGTAAAAATTTAGATTTCTAACTTGTTGAAGAAGAAAGACACCCACTCCTGTGTCATCCAGTGAGTGTTAGGTTTCTCTTTGCCTTAATTTTCCTTCAAAGCAATGGGTTATAGGCCTCTATTGACCTATTGACTTTTGTTCCCCAGTTTTTTACTATAAGCACTTTTTTGTTTTCAGTCAGAGGTTTTTTGTTTTTAAAACTGTAAAACTCTGTCATCTCACCATTTAATTTTTTTGCTTATCCTGGAAGTAATTCTAACTTTGATTAAAGGGAAATCACAGGCAAATTTTTTGACATTTGTTTTTATGATTTAATTATGTTATGCTGAATTTAAAAATTAGAGTAAAAATATAACATAATTTTTCAATCCTAGCCATTTTAAGTATACCATTCTTAAGTAGTACTTCTAAGGGGAATGTATTAAGTGCATTCATATTGTGGGGGAACCAATCATTACTATCCCTCTCTTGAATGTTTTAAAACTGATATTGTACACATATTAGACAATAAAAACTAATTCACTCCTTCCCTAGCCCTGGATAATGACCATTCTATGTCCCTGTCTCTATGATTTTTTTTTTTGACAGGCAGAGTGGACAGTGAGAGAGAGAGACAGAGAGAAAGGTCTTCCTTTGCCGTTGGTTCACCCTCCAATGGCTGCCACGGACGGCGCGCTGTGGCCGGTGCACCGCTCTCATCCGATGGCAGGAGCCAGGTGCTAGGTGCTTTTTCCTGGTCTCCCTTGGGGTGCAGGGCCCAAGCACTTGGGCCATCCTCCACTGCACTCCTGGGCCACAGCAGAGGGCTGGCCTGGAAGAGGGGCAACCGGGACAGAATCCGGCACCCCGACCGGGACTAGAACCCGGTGTGCCGGCGCCGCAAGGCGGAGGATTAGCCTGTTGAGCCACAGCGCCGGCCCCTGTCTCTATGATTTTGACTATGCTAAGTGCCTCCTATGATGGGAATCTTTTGGATCTGTTTTACAATGGCTGGCCTATTTCATTTAGTGTAATATGCTCAAGGTTCTTCCATGTTGTAGCACACATCAGAATTTCTTTACTCTTCACGTCTGCATGGTATTATCTTGTAAACTTATATTTTCTTGTCCACTATTCTATTTTGGACACAGGGAATGCTATCCAGTTTGAGCTACTGTGGATGATAATGTTATAAAAATGGTTGTACAAATAGCTCCCTATGACTTTGCTTTCAATTCATTCAGGTATATACTCAGAACCTGAAGTGCTAGATTATAAGGAATTCTCTTCGTAGCTTTTTGAAAAATGAATATGCTGGTTTCCATAGAGGCTGCATCAATTTACATTTCCACTGTCACTGTACAAAGTTTCCAATTTTAACCAATGTTTACTACATTTTTTATTATATGGTACCTGACCTAATCAGTGTGGGATGGTACCTGAGTGTAGTTTTTATTTGTATTTTCCTAATGACAAGTAATACAGAACTTCGTGTTATTACTGGTCTTTTATACTTTCTTTGGAAAATTTATTGAAGCCTTTATTTTCTTTTTTTTTTTGCAGGGAATTTATTTATTGAACATTAATGTTAACACTTCTAAGTTAAATATTCACTTACGAGTTTTCTCACTATCCTGGTCAAAGGACATAATGGAAAATATTGCACGAACTCAAGCATGGAAACAATAATTAACAAAATATCTAGCAACAAGTATATGCTTTACATTTAAAAAAATAGCCCAAACAAAGCCTTTATTTTCTTTATTTGCTTGTTGCTGAGTTTCAAGAGTTCTCTAAATATTCTGGATATATATACATATATATATATATATATAATGCAAATATTCCATTCTGTGGGTTTCCATTTTACTATGTAATATGACTTTAAAAAGCATTTATTTATTTGAAAAGCAGAGTCACAAGAAAGAGAGCAAGAGGCAGAGAGACTAAAAGAGAGAGAGAGAAAGAATGGGGGAGATTTTCTGTCTACTGTTTTACTCACTAAATGGCTGAAACATCCAGGTTTGAACCAGGGTGAAGTCAGGAGCCAGAAACTCCATCTGGGTCTCCATATGGGTGGCAAGGTTCAAGAACTTAAGCCATCTGTGGCTGCCTTCCCAGGTACATTACCAGGAAGCTGGATAAGAAGAACATCAAGTGCTAAAACCAGCAATCTCATATGAAATGCTAGACTTGTAAGCAGCGGCATCAACCATTGCACTATGCTGTTATGATGTATTTTGGTAAAAAACTTTAAAACTTTCCATGAAACCCAATTTGGGTATTTTTTTTTTAATTTCCTATGACTTTGGTGCCATATCGAAGAAGCTCTTGTCAAATACAATGTCATGAAGATTGTGCCCTCTTTTTATTCTAACACTTTTTATACTTACATAGGTTATTATATTTACTTTGAACTTATTACTCTATACGGTATTAGAACAATACTCCACTTCTTTTGTACACAGATATCCAATTTTTCTAGCATCATTTGATGAAAGGATTATTTCAATCCTCATTAGACAGTCTTGGTTACCCTTGTGGAAAATTGTTAGTACATACATAGAATGTTTACTTTCAGACTGTCTTCCTTTCCTTTGATCTATCTGTATTATGTCAGTATACACACAATGTTTTTAAGATTTATTTATCTTAAAGGCAGAATTACAAAGAGGGAGGGGCAGAGAGAAAGATTGTTCCACTTGCAGCTTTACTCCCTAGATGTCCTCAATGCTAGGAGCACAGAACGCTGTCCCAGTGTCCAAATGGGTCCAAGACTCAAACAGGTGCCCAAATCGGATGCCAACATTGCAGACATCAGCTTACTCCATTGTACCACAACACCACCCCCAGGACCACACACTATTTTGATTGTTATGTCTTTGTATGAAGTTTTGAAATTAGGATACATGAGTCCTCCAAATCTATTCTTTATTATTATTCTTTTTAAGTATTGTATTTATTGTTTGGACTCATTTGAAATTCCATGTTAATTTTAATAGTCTTCAATATCTGAAGAAGTGTTTATTAGGATTTGGACAAGGATTTCAATGAAATGCTATGTTGCTTTTAGTAGCATTGATATTTTAATATATTAAGTCTCCAAGTTCATGAACATGAACATCTCCCAATTTGTTTATGGCCACCTTAATTTCTTTTATCAATGTTTTGCAGTTTTAATTTACCAACAGTTAACTTTTTTGGTTTAATCTTAAGTGGTTTATGTACTATTACAAGTTTAATTTTGTTCTTGATTTCCTTTTCAAATGGTTCATTGTGAAGTACATGAAAATGCAATTTGTTTTTGGTAGTTTTTTTCCTTCATTACTAAGACATCTTTTATTTAAGGCATAAAAACTTCATGCACTTCATAAACACAAATTCAGGTACATTCAGGTATACAGTGAATCTTCCTACCCTACCCACCCTCCCCCCTTCTTCCTCCTCCCTCTTGTACTTCCATTCTTACTTCTTTACTAAGATCTATTTTCAATTATCTTTATACATAAAAGATTAATTCTACACTAAGAGTTCAATAAATAGTATGAAAAAAATATTCCTAAACAGAAGAGACAAGAGCTGTTCAAATTCAGCATATTTCACAGGGTTGATTTCATTTCTGTAGATTACATTTTAGGTGCTCTATTAGTTACCATAGATGAGTGAGAACATATGGTATTTGTTCTTTTGGGATTGGCTTATTTCACTAAGTATAATGTTTTCCAGTTATATCCATTTTGTTGTAAATTACAGGATTTCATCTTGTTTTATTACTATGTAGTATTCCATGCTGAACATATTGATAATTTCTTTATCCAGTCATGAGTCAATGGACATTTGGGTCAATTCTGTACCTCAGCGATTGTGAATTCAGCTGTAATAAACATGAGGGCACAGATAACTCTTTCATATACTGATTTCATTTCCTTGGGGTAAATTCCCAGGAGGGTTGGCTGGGTTAAATGGTAAGTCCATATTCAGATTTCTGAGGTAGCCCCATACTGTCCTCCATAGTGGCTGTACCAGTTTACATTCCCACCAACAGTGGGTAGGATACCTTTTCCCCCACACTCTCACTGGCATTTGTTCTTTGTTGATTTATATATGAAAGCAGTTCTAATGGGGGCAAGGTGAAACCTCATGGTAGTTTTGATTGCATTTCCCTGATGCTTAGTGATCATGAGCATTTTTTCAAGTGTCTTGGCTGTTTGGATTTTTTCTTTTGAAAAATGCCTGTTTAAGTCCTTTGCCCATTCCTTACCTGGGTTGTTTGTTGTTTTTGAGTTTGGTTAGCTCTTTATAGAGTCTGAATATTAATCCTTTATCAGTTGCATAGTTTGCAAATAATTTCTCCCATTCTGTTACCTCTTCACTTTGCCTAGTATTTCTTTTGCAGTGCAGAAGCTTCTCAATTTGATGTAATCCCATTTGTAACGTTGGCTTTGACTGCCTGTGCCTCAGGGTTCCTTAGCAAGAACTCTTTAGATATGCTAATGTCTTGCAGGGTTTCCCCAATGTTTTCTAGTGGTTTTATAGTATCAGGTTATCTGTTTAGGTCTTTGATCTATTTTGAGTGGGTTTTGACCTATTTTTAAGTGTAAGATAGGGGTCTTGCTTCATACTTCTTCATACAGAGATTCAGTTTTCCCAGCATCATTTGTTGAAGAGAGTTCCCTGTTCCAAGGAATTATTTTAGCCCCTTGTCAAAGATAAGTTGGCTGTAAATGCAAGGGTTGATTTCTGGAATTTCTGATCTCTTCCATTGGTCTATTCATTTGTTTTTATGCCAGTACCAGGTTGTTTTGATTATAGCTGTATTGAAATCTAGTATTGTTATGCTTCTGGATTTTTTATTGTATAACATTGCTTTAGCTATTTGGGGTCTCCTGGTTTCCAAATGAATTTCAGCATCATTTTTTCTGTATCTGATAAGAATGTTGTTGGTATTTTGATTGATATTGCATTGAATCTGTAGATTGCTTTTAGTGGTATGGACACTTTAATGATATTGGTTCTGCTAATCCATGAACATGACATATTTTTCCATTTTTTGTGTTTTCTTCTATTTCTTTAATGTTTTATAATTTTTATCAGAGTTTTTTTTTATATCCTTGGTTAAATATATTCCAAGGTATTTGATTTTTTACAGGTATTGTGAATGAGACTGATCTTAGAAGTTCTTTCCCAATCATGGAATTGTCCATGTATACAAAGGCTTTTAATTTTTGTGTGTTGATTTTATATCCTACTTTTTTGTATGCTGCTTTTTAAAATTTGCTACTCTGTGTATGTATGTGTGTATGTGTGTAGACTTCTGGGTTTCTCAATATGTGTAAGATGCTATCATTTGTATACACAAATAAGTTTTCCTCTCTTTTCTCACTTTAGTGTCTTTTATTTTTCTTGACTGCACTTTCAAGGACTTTCAATTCTATGGAGAACAAAAGTAGTGAAAGCAGGCATCCTTGCCCTTTTCTTGATCATAGAAGAAAAGCTTTCAGTCTTTCATCATGAAGTGTGATGTCTGTTGTTTTTGCTATATGGCTTTTTTATGCTTAGATAGTTTCCTTCTATTCTTAATTTGTTGAGTATTTTTATCATGTAATGCTGCTGAATCCGTCAAATGCTTTTTCTGCATCAGTTGAGAAGATTGTGTTTTTTACCCTTTGGTCTATTCACATGGTATGTTACATTGATAAATTTTCATGTTGATAAATGAATCACCTTGCAATCTAAGAATATGTTTTGTTTGTTCATGGGATGTGTAAGTCTTTTAATATGTTGACAAATGTAGTTTATTATGATTTTGCTGAAAAAGTTTCTATTATTTTTCTTAAGGGATATTGGCTTTATAATTTTCTCCTTTTCTGTCTTTATTTATGATATCAGGGTAATGCTGATCTCATAGAATGAGTTAGGGAGTTTTTCTTCAATCTGGTAATCCCGGTCCTTTAAATGTTTCATTGATGTAAGCAGTGATGATATGACGTTGAGTTTTTGTTAGATTTCTGATAACTGGGTGAATCTTCTCTCTAATTTTTTTTCTCTTCAGATGTTCTTTTTCTTCATCTTTTACTTGTGTATTTTTCTAAGACACTTTCAAGTTATTCAATTTCTTGATATACAGTTCATAGTGCTTTCTTACAATATAACTATAGAATCAGTTATAATACTTTTAATTCTTATTTTAGTTATTTGAATATTATTTTGTCCAGTTTATTCATCTTTTAAAAGAGCCGACTTTTCTTCTCCTTGATTTATGTGTTATATTCTCTGTTTTTATCTCTGCTCTAATCTTTACTATTTCCTTTCTTATTTTGATTTTGTGTTCAGTACATCTGTTGTTTTCTAGTTTCTTCAGATGTAAAGTAAGTTTTTCGAATTGGCTCTGCTTTTTAAGTGTTGGTAAGTTGTGTTTTCATTTTCATTTGTCACCGCCTTCTAATTTCCCATGTGATTTCTCTGATTGTTGAAAAGTCGGTTGTTTAATTTCCACATATTTGTGAATTGTTCAATTTTTCTTCTGGTACTGATATTTTGATACCATTATGATGAAGTTACATTGCACAATATCTACATTTTTACTTACTGAGAATTTATTTGTGGGCTCGCAAATGTAGAAAATGTCCCATGTGTTCTTGAGAAATTGTCTATTTTGTTCTTGCTGGATAGAGTGGTATGTCTTTTAGATCTATTTAGTTTGAGTTGTTTAAACCCTTCACTTCACAGATTGATTGTTGTGCCCATTTTTTGAGAATGGGGTACTGAAGTCTCCAAATATCATTGTAAAAACCTCAAATTTTGCTTCATAATTTTTTATTTTTTTTAACTTTTACTTAGAATATACATTTCCAAGGTACAGCTTATGGATTACAATGGCTTCCCCCCCATAACTTCCCTCCCACCCCCCCGCAACCCTCCCCCTTGCCCGCTCCCTCTCCCCTTTCATTCGCATCCAGATTCATTTTCAATTCTCTTTGTATACAGGAGATCGGTTTAGTATGTGTTAAGTAAAGATTTCAACCATTTGCCCTCACATAGCAACACAAAGTGAAAAATACTGTTTGAGTACTAGTTATAGCATTAAATCACAGTGTACAGCACATTAAGGACAGGGATCCTACATGATATTTTTTTAAAAAATTTATTAATTTTTTATGCAATTTCCAATTTAACACCAAGTTTTTTTTTCATTTTCAATTATCTTTATATACAGAAGATCAATTCAGTATATACTATGTAAAGATTTCATCAGTTTGCACCCACACAGAAACACAAGGTATAAAAATACTGTTTCAGTACTAGTTATAGCATTACTTCACATTGGACAACACATTAAGGACAGATCCCAAATGAGACGTAAGTACACCATGACTCCTGATGTTGATTTAACAATTTGACACTCTTGTTTATGGCGTCGGTAATCTCCCTAGGCTATAGTCATGAGTTGCTGAGGCTATGGAAGCCTTTAGGGTTTGCTGACTTTGATCTTATTCCGACAGGGTCATAGTCAAAGTGGAGGTTCTCTCCTCCCTTCAGAAAAAGGTACCTCCTTCTTTGGTGGCCCCGTTCCTTCCACTGGGATCTCATTCACAGAGATCTTTCATTTAGGTCTTCTTCATTTTTTTTTTTTTTCAGAGTGTCTTGGCTTTCCAAGACTGAAATACTCTCATGGGCTCTTGAGCCAGATCTGAATGCCTTAAGGGCTGATTCTGAGGCCAGAGTGTTATTTAGGACATCTGCCATTCTATGAGTCTGCTGTGTCTCCCACTTCCCATGTTGGATCATTCTCTCCCTTTTTGGTTCTATCAGTTAGTATTAGCAGACACTAATCTTGTTTGTGTGATCCCTTTGACTCTTAGACCTATCAGTGTGATCAATTGTGAGCTGAAATTGTTCACTTGAACCAGTAAGATGTCATTGGTACATGCCTCCTTGATGGGATTGTATTGGGATCCCCTGGCACATTTCTAACTCCATCATTTGGGGCAGCTCTGATTGAGCTTGCCCCAAATTGTACATATCCTTCCTTTTTCCCTCTCTCATTATTAAAAGGGATCACTTTGCTTCATATATTTTTATAATTGTTTTCTAAGTACAAAAATGTTTACGATTATTATATCTTCATGCTGCACTAAACTTTTTATCTTTTATTTTTTAAAGATTTATTTATTTGAAAGAGTTACACAGAGAGAGAAGAAGAGGCAGAGAGAGAGAGAGAGAGAGAGAGAGAGAGAGGTCTTCAATTCATTGGTTCACTCCTGATTGGCTGCTGTGGCCAGAACTGTGCTGATCCAAAGTCAGGATCCAGGAATTTTTTGTTGGTCTCCCATGCAGGTGCAGAGGCTCAAGCAATGGGCAATGTATAGTCAAAATTCTTTTTAAAAATATATTCTTGGGTTAGGGTTTGGAAGAGGGCTGGGGCAGCACTGTGGTGCAGTGTTCTAAGCAGCTATTGGAAATGCTGTCATCCCCAATTGGAGAGCCATTCATGTTCCAACTGCTCTGCTTCTGATTTAGCTTCTTATTAATTTGCCTGGGAAAGCAGGGTAAGATGCCATAAATACTTGGGTCCTTTTAACCTGCATTGGAGAATTAGATTGATAGATAGAACTCTGGGCTCCAGGCTTCACCCTGGACCACTCCTGGCTGTTGTAGCCGTTTGTGGCTTGCACCAGTGGATAGAAGCTTTTTCTCTGTGTCTATAGACTTTATCACTCTGACTTTCAAATAAATAATAAATTGTTAAAATATATATTCTGCCGGATGGCACTGCGGCTCACTCGGCTAATCCTCTGCCTGTAGCGCCGGCACCCCGGGTTCTAGTCCCAGTCCTGGCACTGGAATCTGCCCCGTTTGTTCCTCTTCCAGTCCAGCTCTCTGCTGTGGCCCGAGAAGGCAGTGGAGGGTGGCCCAAGTGCTTGGGCCCTGCACCCACATGGGAGACCAGGAAGAAGCACCTGGCTCCTGGCTTCAGATCAGCGCAGCGCCAGCTGCAGCATGCCAGCTGTGGCGGCCATTGGAGGGTGAACCAATGGAAAAAGGAAGACCTTTCTCTCTGTTTCTCTCTCTCACTAACTCTGCCTGTCAAAAAATAATATATATATATATATATATATATATATATATATATATTCTGCCAATAATCTTTTGACTGGGAAGTTCAATCCATTATAATCTAAAGTAATTACAAGGGTATTATTTATGTTTTGTAATGTCAAATATTCTCTACCCATATCTTCTATATCACTGTCATGTCTACATGATTGTTAATAGAAAAATTGTTTATTTGTTTCCTTTTGCATATATTACTTAGCCTATTTATTTTTAATTTTATTAGGAATTATACTTAACATCCTAAAACATAACTAGTTTGTGTTTGTACCAGCTTAATGTCCATAACATTAAAAAAATTTAGCTTAACAACTACACTCAAACTCCATTCACATGCTGGTGTCACAAATTTACAATCATGTGCATTGTGTGCCCCTATACATAAACTAAGATTCTTGTAATACATTACTCTCTTACATTGGAAAAAAATCTGAAGATCGCGGGGCTGGCATTGTAGCACAGGTGTTTAAGCCACTGCTTGGGATGCCCACATCACATATTGGAGCACACATTGCAGCCCTGACTACTCTTTTTCTGTTCAAGCTTCATGTTAATTTTCATGGGAGATGGCTCAAGTGGTTGGACTCCTACCACCCAAGTGCAATACTCAGATGGAGTTCTGTGTTCCTGGCTTCAGCCTGGCCGAATCCTAGCTTTCATGGTGACCTGAGTAGTAAACCAGTGGATGGAAGCTCTCTTTCTCCTTCTGTCACTCTGCCATTAGACGCAGTAAATCAATCATTAAATGTAATTAAAAATGTCTGGATTTATAAACCAAAATCATAGTAACTTAGTCTTTTTGGACTTTAAAAAAGTCTTTGTTAAATCATATGTAACACACAATTCAGAACATTTTTACAGTAACTACTGATATTTTAAATTACCTATGCATTTACTGAAATATTTCCTCATACAACTTTAAGTAATTATCTGATCTTCTTTCATTTCAACCTACGGAATTCCTCAGCACTTTCTGAGGGGCAGGAGCTAATTATAATAAAAGTCCTGAGCTTTCATTTATTCAGGGATATCTTAATTTCTCTTTCACTTTGAAGGGCAGTTCTACAAAATGAGGGTTTTTAGTTGACAGATTTTATTTTTCTTATAGCACTTTGAGTAAATCATCCCTCTGTCTTAGGCAGTTTGGCCTTCCATAACAAAAGGCCATAAAATAAGTGGCTTAAAAGACAGATTTCTAGGCCACGCAGCTCTGGAGGGTAAGTCCAAGAGCAGGTGCCAAACTTTCCTACATTGATATACCTTCATTTGATAGAGAAATCGTCTCTTATTTCCCTTTACATAGGAGCATTACATCCTGTTAATGGAAATTCTACCTTCATTGACCTAATTACCTTCTGGTGTACTTATCTTCAAATACCATCAATTTGGAGATTAGGGCTTTAACATATTTTTCTTAGGGATGACAAAAACGCAGATTCTACAGCATGATCTCCAAAATTTTTGTTGAGAAATATGTTGATAATTTCATTAAGGTTTCCTTGTATCTAATGAGTCAGTTCTCTATTGCTGCTTTCAAAATTCTGTCTTGATCTTTGCCTTTCCACAATCTCATTATAATGTGTTGCAATGGGTCTCTTTGAGGTTATCCTACATGGATTTTGTTGAGCCTCTTGAATGTTTATATTTATGGCTTTCATAAAATTTGGAAAGATTTTGATTACTTTCTCTTCTTCTGGTACACCACTAATGTACATGTTTGGCCTATTTAATATCAGAAATTTCTTATGTTACACTTTTACTTAATCTTTTTTCTTTGTGTTCCTTGGACTAGAACATTTCTATTGTCATATCTTCAAGATAGCTGATTCTTTCTTCTTGCTCAAATATTTTTAATTCCTCTAGTGAAATTTTTATATTTTATTGTACTTCTCAGTCCTATAATTTCTTTTTACTTCCTTTATAAGGCTCCTATCTGTTGATATTTTTTTATTTTGTTCATACATAGTTTTTGTGATTTTTTTATCCACATCTTTTAATTCTTGTACATAGTTTAGACAGTTGTTTTACCATTGTTGTCCAACATATCTATATCTGATCTTTTTCAGAGTATCTGTTGGTTATGTATCTTTTCTGATATTTGGGCTCTGGTTTCCTATTTTCTCGTATACCTTGTGATTTTTTTATTTAAAAACTGAGCATTTAAATATAATTTGGTAAAGGGAGATTGCATTCTATTCATTCCTCAGGGTTTATTGGTCATTTCCTTTGTTGTAAAGGTTTAGCTTTTTGTTCCGTTAGTAGTTAGAGTTTGTTTCTGTATTGAGGATCAGTCTAAAATATAAACTTAAAGTCTTCAAGTCTTTTCTAAACCTGCCTCTTTCCTTAAAATGTGCAATGACTTTTATTTTCTTCCGTTTATGTACTTGCTTCTTATGTCATTCTACAATGTGTAGCTATCAAAAAACAGAAAAAAGAGAAAAAAATAAGGGAAAAAAATTAAAGTACTAACTCACTAATGCTATTGCGATTATGTCAGTCATAAAAGGGACCTATAACAATAAGGGAGGCAGAACAATAGCCATAGCCTTCTTGTCTACACTCCTGTGATAACAATGAGCAGTCTGATTTGAACACAGTCCCTGATATTTGAAGGACAAGGTCCTTTGTTCACACACTGGCTCCCACAGCTGTGCAGTCAGCTCCAGGAAGTTATTTGCAGCCAGCTGTCATGGGACTATGTGGACATGAATGGTAGCTGCTACTATTTTCAGAGATGATAGTTTCTAAAACTGATCACTTACTTTCCAAGTATTCTTTTGGAAGTTTCCAGCCTTCAGTGGATTCTATAATTGCAAAAACTGCTCCAGTGTAATTAATGTTCAGATGGGAAGACTTTTTAAAGTGTTTATTTTATTTAATTGAAAGAGCTACGGAGAGGGCGAGAGAGAGAAAGGTCTTCTATTCTCTTGTTTACTTTCCAAATGGCTGCAATGGCCAGGATGAAAGCAGGAGACTCTTTTGCGTCTCTGACATGGGTTCAGAGGCCCAAGGACTTGGGCCATCTTCTGCTGCCTTCCCATGTGCATCATCAGGGAAATGTATTGGAAGTGTAGCAGCCAGGACTCAAACCAGTGCCCATATGGAATTCTGGTGCTGCAGGCAACCAGGTTAATCCACTATGCCACAATGGCAGCCCAGAAGACTGACTTCTGGGGATCCATAAGTCACCATATTTCCAGAATACACGTCTCACATGCCCCAGTTATCCTGTCTTTTTAACATAATTTTTTGGGAAAGATTTTCAAAAATGGAGAGGAGAGAGAAATTTCATGTGGCAGAGTGGGTTAGTTATTCTCAAAGTACCATAATTTATGTGACCATTTACATTTCTGTCTTGCTTTATTTCTAACTTCCTTACTTCACTCATTTATTCAGCAAGTATCTACTAATCACAATGATAGACAATGAAGGACTATTCATACCTATCCAAATAGCAGGAGAAATACAGTACATACTAACATGCCCCACATAAGTGTACATTATAATGTTCATGTACTTTTCTTAAAAAAATTTTATTTAATGAATTCAAATTTCATATGTACAACTTTAGGAATATAGCGGCTCTTCCCCTCCATAACTGCCCTCCCATCCTCCACCTTCACCTCTACCCCTCCTCCTACCCCCTCTCCCATCTCATTCATCATTAAAATTCATTTTTAATTAACTTTATAAATATAAGATTATACTAAGTAAAGATTTCAACAGTTTGCAATGCCGCCCCCCTACACACAATGTATAAACTACTATTTGAGAACAAGTTTTGCAGATAATTCTCATAGTACAACTCATAAGGACAGAGGTTCTTTTTTTTTTTTTTTTTTTTTTTTTTTTTTTTTTTTTTTTTTTTTACAGGCAGAGTGGACAGTGAGAGAGAGAGACAGAGAGAAAGGTCTTCCTTTGCCGTTGGTTCACCCTCCAATGGCCGCCGCGGTCGGCGCGCTGCGGCCGGCGCACCGCGCTCATCCGATGGCAGGAGCCAGGAGCCAGGTGCTTTTTCCTGGTCTCCCCATGGGGTGCAGGGCCCAAGCACCTGGGCCATCCTCCACTGCACTCCTGGGCCACAGCAGAGGGCTGGCCTGGAAGAGGGGCAACCGGGACAGAATCTGGTGCCCCGACCGGGACTAGAACCCGGTGTGCCGGTGCCGCAAGGCGGAGGATTAGCCTGTTGAGCCACGGCGCCGGCCCAAGGACAGAGGTTCTACACGGGGATAAGTGCACAGAGACTTCAGTTGTTAATTTAACAGTTAACACTTTTATTTATGATGTCAGTGATCACCGAAGCTCTTAGCATGAGTTGCCAAGGCTATGGAAGCCTTTTAAGACCACAAACCTCATCAGTATTTAGACAGGGACATAAGCAAAGTGGAAATTCCTCCCTTCAGAGAAAAGTATATCCTTTTTTGATGGGCCCTTCTTTCCACTGGTGTCTCACTCACAGTGATTCTTCATGTAGAACAATTTTTGCCACAGTGTCTTAGCATTGCATGCCTGAAATGCTCTCGTGAGCTTTTCAGCTAGATCCAAATGCCTTAAGGGCTGATGCTGAGGATAGAGTGCTGTTTGCAGTGTTTGTCATTCGATGAGTCTGCTGTGTGGACTGCTTCCCATGTTTGAACATTCTCTCCTTTTTAATTCAATCTATTATTATTACCAGACACTTGGTTTTATTTATATAATCCTTTTGACACTTAATCCTACCTATGTGATCAATTACACACCTAATTTAATCACTTTAACTTGTAAGATGGCATTAGTACCACCTAGCTTGATGGGGTTTGGAGTCCCATGGCAAGTTTTTAGCTTTACCTTAGGGTAAGTATGTGGGAATGTGTGCTGAACTGTACAGCTCCTCCCTCTTTTATTCCTACATTTGTTTTTTACTGAGATCTATTTTCAGTTGACATTATACACCCATGAATAATTCTATGTTAGGTAAAGAGTTCAACTGACAGTTTTAAATAAAAAAAAAAATAAAATAATGACCTCTTCATCGACAGTTAAGATAAAGGGCTGTGCAAGTCATTGCTTCTCCTACTGTCTTCTAGTGTCAGTTGCACTTCTAGAGGTTTCCTTCTGGTGCTCTGTTAACTATAACAGATCAGAGAGAACATATGGTATTTGTCCCTTTGGGACTGGCTTACTTCACTAAGTATGATGTTTTCCAGATTCATCCATTTCGCTGAAAATGACCAGATTTCATTTTTAACGGCTGTGTAGTATTCCATAGAGTACAAGTCTCATAATTTCAATATCCAGTCGTCTGTTGATGGGCATTTATGTTGATTCCACGTCTTAGCTATTGTAAACTGAATTGCACTAAACATGGGGATTCAGCTAACTCTTATATTTGCTTATTTCATTTCCCTCGGGTAAATTCTCAGTAGTGGAAGGCTGGATCAGTGGTAGGACTATATTCAGATTTCTGAGGTATCTCCATACTGTCTTCCATAGTGATTTTACCAATTCGCATTCCCAAAAACAGTGGATTGGGTACCTTTTCCCCTACATCCTCACCAGTATTTGTTGTTCTTTTCTGTATGAAAGCCATTCTAACTGGGCTGATATGATACCTCTTGTAGTTTTAATTTTCATTTCCCTGATAGCTAGTGATCCTGAGCATTTTTTCATGTGTCTGTTGGCCTTTGGATTTCTTCTTTTGAGAAATGTCTGTTTAAGTCCTTTGCTCATTTCATGACTGGGTTGTTTGTTTTGTTGTTGAGGTTTTTTTTTTTTTTATCACTTTATATATTCTGGTGATTAATGTTTATCATTGTATGGTTTGGTTTGCAAATAATTCTCCAAATCTGTTTGTTGGCTCTTTAATTTCCTGACTGCTTCTTTTGCAGTACAGAAGCTTGTCAACTTGATGTAATCCCATTTGTTTATTTTGGTTTTGATTGCCTGTGCCTCTGGGGTCTTTTCTAGGAACTGTTTGCCTGAGCCAATGTCTTGCAGAGTTTCCTCAATATCACTAGTAATTTGAAGGTGTAGGGTCAAGATTTAGGTCTTAATCTTTTTTGAATGGATTTTTGTGTGAGGTGGAAGATAGGAGTCCTGCTTCATTTTTCTGCATGTGGAAATCCAGTTTTCTCAGCGCCATTTTTTTAAGAGATGGCCCTTGCTCTAGGGAATGGATTTCGCTCCTTGGTTAAATATAAGTTGATTGTAGATGCTTGGATTGATTTCTGGTATTTCTGTTTGTTCCACTGGTCTATCCATCTGTTTTTGTACCAGTACCAGCCTGTTTTGATTATAACTACCTTGTAGTATGTCTTGAAATCTGGTATTGTGATGCCTCAGGCTTTGTTTATATTTTATAAGACTGCTTAACTATTCTGTGTGTCCTGTGTTTCCAAATGAATTTCAACATGTTTTTTCAAGATCTGAGAATATTTTTGATATTTTGATTGGTATTGCATTGAATCTGTAAATTACTGTTGTAGGAATGGACATTTTGATGATATTCATTCTTCAATCCTTGAACATGGAAGATTTTTCCATTTTTTGTGTCATCTCTATTTCTTTCTTTAATGTTTTGTAATTCTCATTGTAGAGCTCTTTGACATCCTTGGTTAAATTATTCCAAGGCACTTGACTTTTTTTGTAGTTATTGTGAATGGAATTGCTCAGCCATGATGTTGTCTCTATATAAAAACAATTATTGGAGTTCTAGTAGTCTCCTAGTGGAGTCTTTTGAGTCTCATATATATATATATATATATATATATATATATATATAATCATATAATCTGAAAATAGGGATAATTTCACTTCATCTTTACTGATTTGAATCCCTTTCATTTCTTTTTCTTGTCAGGTGCCCTGTAATTAGATGCATATGCCTTTATAATAGTTACATCTTCCTGTTGAATTGATCCATTAATCATTATATAGTGCCTCTTTTTTGTGTTTAAGTCTATTTTGTCTGATATTAGGATAGCCAAACCAGATCTTTTTTGGTTTCTGTTAGCGTGGAATATCTTTTTCCATCCTTTCAGTCTATCTGTTCTTTTGCTTTAAGGTGTTTCTTACAAGCAGCAAATACATGGCTTTTCTTTTTTAATCCATTCAGCCAGTCTGTGTATCTCTCTTTTTTTTTTTTTTTTTTTTTTTGACAGAGTGGACAGTGAGAGAGAGACAGAGAGAAAGGTCTTCGTTTTCCATTGGTTCACCCCCAATGGCTGCTGCGGCCAGCGTGGTGTGGCTGACGTAGCGCGCTGATCCGAAGCCAGGAGCCAGGTGCTTCCCCCTGGTCTCCCATGAGGCGCAGGGCCCAAGCACTTGGGCCATCCTCCACTGTCCTCACGGGCCACAGCAGAGAGCTGGACAGGAAGAGGAGCAACCAGGACAGAATCCAGTGCCCCGACCGGGGCTAGAACCCCATGTGCTGGCGCCGCAGGCGGGGGATTAGCCAAGTGAGCCATGGCGCTGGCCCCAGTCTGTGTCTTTTAACTGGGGCATTGAGTGAGAATTAGGTTTAGACTGAAAGTAGTCTTAGAATTATTCTGAACTTATTGGAAGCCATAGTTTTGAGTAAAGAAAAAACATAATTTTCTAAAACCTCTACAGTTTTACTGGGCAGAAGGCAAAGAAGTAATCAAACTCCATTTCAAGTTTCAAAGTTATCCAGAAATGGCAAAATTTTGCTCCATCTATATTAAGAAATCATTAATTTACTTAATCTTTTATAAATTCATTTTTTGCATTAACATTTTTGTCATTTATGAGTTTTATCTTGGACCATGTCTACTCTAGATCTCTTATCATTTGACCCTACATGTTATCAGACTTTTAAATTTTGCTTTTCTGTAAATTAGTTTTTTCTGCATTTCTTTTTTTCTATATTGGTTAAATATCTATTGTAATGTGATGATCCAACTTCAGTGGCCCCATGTTTGTTAGGCCTGGACCAAATATTCCCAAGAAGTGTTGGTTTTAACTTTATATGGGTTCTTATGATAGAGTACAACTCTAATCTAGCAGTTATCTCCTTGGATCATAACTTGTGTATCTGTATGCCCTTCTCTCATCTTAAGTATGTTACACCCCTTCAGACTAACAGAATCATTGACACATTTCAGTATTACTGGCAAATAATAAAGTGCTTGGTAGTTGAAAGACATTTAGAGATGGCTTACACTATGTTGTTGCATCATCAATAGGGCAGTACTATGTAGATACATTTAAACAAGAGGAACACCTGGAATATTAAAGACATACAACCAAAAAAAAATGAAAGCTTATATGAGAAAATAGATTTTAAGGAATGGAACTGTATTCTTTAAAGAGATCACATTCTTTTTATACAGAAAATTGTTCCTTTTTCAAACACAACACTGTTGAGGAAGAAATATGAATATATGGAAGTCTGTGAGAGTGGGTGTGTGTATGAACAAGTAGGGCAACATCAATGAGATTGAGACACCAGCAGAGAAATAGAATTTTTTTTTAGATTTATATATTTATTTGAAAGTCAGAGTTACACACAGAGAGAAGGCGAGGCAGAGAGAGAGAGAGAAAGAGAGAGAGAGAGAGAGAGAGTTGGATTTTAAAATCAGTTTTTGTTGGGGGAAATGGGTAAAAGAAACTGTGAGTAAATTAAGTAAGTAAAATTGTTTTCTCTTTCTAATACAAACCTGATTTACATCTTCCTTCTTTCCCTACAAATCTTTCTACTTCAAAACACAAGCAAATTAATAATAAATTAATAATACTCCTAGAGAAAGATGATGCGAACCAAAATGGGTTGGTGACATTCCGTGGGAGCCATCCTCTACTATGGAAATATAACATTTGCTGTGTGATCAGTATTACAGTCCTTGAAATCATTAGTAACTTCAGTTTTTAAAAATAGGAAAAAATTGTTTCTGTGTCATTGTAACTCTTTTCCCATTGTTTATTTCAACCATGTTTTCTCAAGTCAAAATTTAATATGATAGATTAAAAACACAAGTGATCACTTTAACTTACTCAGACTCCCAAGAATAAGAACTCAAGGTGCATGCATTCTATGCAAATCAATATATTCATAAATTCTGATAATTCTAACATTTTTAAATTATTCTACTTACTTTTAAAGACAAGTTATTCACATACATATACACTTGCATGACTAGCAGACCATTTTTTTTTTTCCTTACAGGCAGAGTGAGTGAGAGACAGAGAGAAAGGTCTTCCTTTTTCTGTTGGTTCACTCCCCAAGTGGCTGCTACAGCTTTCGCGTTGTGGCCGGAGCCAGGAGCCAGGTGCTTCTCCTGGTCTTCCACGCGAGTGCAGGGCTCAAGCACTTGAGCCATCCTCCACTGCCTTCCCAGGCCACAGCAGAGAGCTGGACTGGAAGAGGATCAACAGGGACTAGAGCCCAGGGTACTGCAGCTGCAGGCGGAGGATTAGCCAAGTGAGCCGTGGCGCCAGCCAGACCTATTTTTAATATTATGATTTCCAGTGTCTGCAAGTTATTAAGATGTCTAAATAACTTTTATTTTTATATATTTATAAATATTCCCTGCTTTAATTGAATTCTCAGTTTACCTTACATGGGGCATAGTATATATATATATATATATATATATATAATGATATATATATATATATATATAATGGGAAAGTTTATCAAACATTCATGCAATCTAATTCTCTTTTGTTTCTTCTTTATGGCATAATTGAATTAACTTCGAAGCCTTGTTTCTTGGTTTGTAAATTACTTTGGATTTCCTTATGTGATCTTTTATCAGTTTGTAAGTTTAAAATTTCCAGTCAACTTTCTGAGATTCCCATTAGGTACTGCTTTGATAATAATAATAAAATATCTATAGATTAAATGCTATGAATAAGCCTTTACTTTGTTGAAAATCTTATCATATATGTTGTCATAGTATCTTGGAAACAATCCATATAGTGATTTTGTACCTAAACCATGAGGAAAGGGAAAGGATAGTCTTTTATACTTTATTTAATTTCACAAAATACTTAGATTTTTTTCCCTTGAGAAATAATTTTATTAAATAAAGTATCTTTTTAGTAGGTACGTTTAATGTGTTTTATATATATATTTGTATATTCACATTTCTTACAGGATTTAGATGACTTTAGCCTTGATGTACGAAGCTCTCACTATATTATATTCAGAATAATCTTAATTTAGGAAAACTATCCTTAATTCTATGCTAGAATTAGAAATAGTTGTTTTCAAGATGAAATAAACTTAGGAAAAAAAGAGAAATTTCAGTGATTCTCGGCTCATTTAAAAATATATTTACTCATTTTTTCATTCTCACTTGAGTGAAAAAATGACACAGAGATATTCCATCTTGGGCTTGGTCAGGCTAAAGCCAGGAGCCTCTAACTCAATCTGAGACTCCCACATAGGTGTCTGGAACTTAAGTACCTTAGCTATCACCTTATGCCTCCTAGGTTGCAAAATGCAGGAATATGAATCAGAAATGGAGCCAGGACTCAAACCATACACTTCAATATGGGGTGTAGGCATCCGAAGCCATGTGTTAATTGCTGAGACAAACATCTATCCCTATTTACACTAATTTAAAAACAAAAACACAAAATATATATTTGTCTACTATCTAATTATTTTTCTCTAATGTGAGCTATTTTACAAAACTATGTGTCATGTGTTACTATATGTTGAAAGATCGTTCCCCAATTATTAGCACGTAAAGCATAGACAATAGTTGTTGATAACCTTTTTCTGCAAGTGTACATGATTCTCAAATTCCAAACAACTCAACAATAAATTTTCATTTGAGAGAATATGGAAAATGTTTCTTTGTTAACTCTAAAAAGGAGATGACAAAATGATACTTTTATCATGTTATTTCTTTAAATGATATAATTGATAACTTTTTGTATCTTGGTAACCACTATATTTTTTAATAATTTTTTAAAATTTATGTAAAGCATATGGATTTCCTGTTTTATATTCAGTTCTAAGAACATCTTAATTTTTGAGGTTGTGTTTTACTGAAAACTAACATTGGTCATAATCATTTTTAATCTTTTTTTCGTAATCACTTGGTTTGCATTGATTATATGCAAGTCAACCATCCATTGTCATGGTTTTATCAGAACTCATACAAGAACAATAAACATGAAAATGTATAATTATGAAAAAACATGAAAGGGTCCAGGGTGTGTATATATAACATTGATGGTACTAACTGAACTCAGGAAGCAGTTACTTCACACGCTCTCAGAAAATTGAAGAGAGCCTCATAGGGGAGGTGGCTACAGGGTCTAAGCCTGGAAAAACACAAGTTTTTCAGTTGTACTTTGGTGTGGAGGTGATTTTTAGATTCTGTAGATTTATTTTTCAATGCAAAAGTGTTCTTTGGATTCTTCATGCCATTCACTTATGCAGATAGCACAAGTGGCTTCCTGAGCAGTGAACTTAGGTAAGCTCTCTTATACAAGCTAAAGGAAGAGGAGCTATAGGGTTGTGCACTGGAGAATTCCACTTGTACAGATTCTTCCAATGCTTTAATAACAGTCTCTAATTTCTCTGTATTAGAACACAGATGAAATATTTAATCTCCACTATTTTAAGCATATAACCATGGACAAGTTAGTGACGTTGCACTGTTTCTGTCATACTCCTCCTATTTCTACTGTGAGGTGTACTTAGTAAATATCAACAAAATTTCTTGCGACTGATGTGCTAGCGGTCTAAAAAAATGATATATATTTTAAAAGATGTATTTATTTATTTTAAATACAGAGTTACAGAGAGGCAGAGGCAGAGAGAGACAGAGAGAGAGAGGTCTTCCATCTGCTGATGCACTCTGCAAATGGCCACAATAGCAGGAGCTGGGCTGATCTGAAGCCAGAACACAGGAGCATCTTTTGCCCCCCCCCAAAGGTGCAGGGGCCCAAGGACTTGGGCCATATTCCACTGCTTGCCCAGGCCATAGCAGAGAGCTGGATCAGGAAATGGAGCAGCTGGGACTTGAAACAGTGCCCAAATGGGATGTGGACACTGCAAGTTGCAGCTTTACCTACTATGCCACAGCACCTAGCCCTAGAAAAAATGAGATATATTGAGCAGATAATTCTGTGGTGCACAAATGCGGTCCATACAGTTTTAGCTGTTGAATGGTTTTCTTTTCTTTTTTTTTTTTATTTTAAAGTCAGAGTTACACAAAGAGAGGGGGGGGGGGTCTTCCATCCACTGGTTGACTCCCCAGTTGGCCACAATGGCCGGAGCTGTACCAATCCAAAGCCAGGAGAGAGGAGCTTCTTCCAGGTCTCCCGCATGGGTGCAAGGGCCCAAGGAGTTAGGCCATCTTCTACTGCTTTCCCAGCACATAGCAGAGAGCTGGATCAGAGTTGAGGGATAGAGGCACTGCAGGCAGCAGCTTTACCTGCTATGCCACAGTGCCAACCCCAGGTATTGAGTGTTTTAACAGTTATTTGTCCCGCTTTGGGACACAATATAGGAATTTGATAGTAATAGGGAAAACATTAGTGCTATTCTGAAAATATAATGGAAATATTTAGTTCAAATTCCACAGGATAATTTTTTCTTAATATTAGGGTTCAAAATCTGTTGTCACCGTACAGAGAAAATGATGATATCCTAGGAGAGCTGGAATTCCTTGAGACTTAAAACACAAAAAATTCAAGAGGAAGATAATTTTGACAATGAAAGCCACTTCTTTGTACCATGCAATGGAGAAAAATAAAGCTGATTGTGGTCAATGATTCTTAGAGACGTATTTTATAAACAAAATTTTAACAAAGGAAGACTGAAACAGAAAGCTAAGAACTACACTTTGTCCTTTATGAATTTATACTTGTCCTAACATTGCACACTGTTAAACCTATTGTCTTCTATTGAGTCTGTAGTAACTTCCTAAGTTCTTTTGTGTCCTTTCCAATGATTAATAATGATATAAACATAAATGTATAACTATTTTTTTCTAAATCCTGGGCCAAATTTTTACCGAAAAATATCTAAAGATTTTTATTTAACTGTAACAAAAAAAGGTACAAAAATTTCCATACATTTTCAGAAAATTAATGTTTTTCAAACTTCATCTAGATCAAATACATCTTGGAAACCTCTTATGTGTCTAATGTATTACCATCTTTGCCAAGGTTAGCTGTTATGATTTCTAGGTGGAATCATGCCCTGTTTGGCATCTGGCTTTCGTTCAAACGTGTTTTTGAAATTCATTCATGTTTTCCTATGTATAAATTCACATTGTCTTTTCAACATAATTCATGTTCTAGCAATTATGTCCTATCCCTTTGCGATCTCAATTTCAATATAAACAGGAGTATTTCTTAGCACTGTGTAATACCATCAAATTAGTTACTTGAGAACTGTAACAGGAGAGAGAGAGATTGCATTTGCTGATATCTGCAATGGTCAGGGTTGGGCCAAGCTGAAGCCTGGAACCAAGAATTTTATCGATGTGTCGCTTGTGGGTGAGAGAGGCCCAAACACTTGGGCCATCATGTGCCTTCCTGGGTACTAGCAGGAATGCTGCCTCAAAAGCAGAGCGGCCAGAATTGAACTGGCACTCGGATATGGGGGGCAGGTGCTGTAAGCAGTGGCTCAACATACTATGCCATAATGCTAGTGCCAAGTCCTCAATTTAAAAGTAAAAAGAGAAAAATATTTAGGATGGCAGATTTTCTGAAGATAATGGTAAAACCTTAATAATTATTTATTACTCATAAAGGACTCCACCACTTTGCATAAATTAAGCTATTTTTCTTTCCTTTTATTTTTTAAGATTTATTTATTTATTTGAAAGGCGAAGGCAGAGGCAGAGAGCGAGCTTCCATCTGATGGCTCATTCAATAAATGGGCAAAATGGCCAGAGCTGTGCTGATTCAAAGCCTGGAGCTTCCTTCAGGTCTCCCATGTGGGTACAGGAGCTCAAGGACTTGGGCCATCTTCCATTGCTTTCCCAGACCACAGCAGAGAACTGGATCGGAAGTGGAGCATCTGGGTCTTGAACCGATGCCCATATGGGATGCCAGCACTGCAGGCAGCGGCTTTACCTGCTACCTTGCCCCCACTCCCAATTAAGCCATTTTTATATATACATCAGTTTTATTCAAGTTCATAGGAATTCTTATATCTGAGCCATCACATAGAAGAGTCATCATTTAATCTAATGCTCTACCAATTATTTGATTTTGGCTTTAATTAACATTAGCTGTCATGTTCCAAAAAGGGAAAACATTGGGGAGTTTTAATCTCTAGTAAAGATTTGACAATAACCTCTTATAAACATGAATGAGTCTCTAGCCCAGGAAAAGAATAACTTTTATTATAACTGAGGAAAATGGTAAAAACTATACCAAATTTATGAAAAAGATCACCAAGCCCTCAAGAAGGTAATAAAATCTCCTAGTGCTAATAGTTTTAAAGGTCATTAAGCACTTAAATGCTCAAAAATGCAGTTCTCATTATCTCCAAACCCACTTGAATTTGATAGCTCATATAAAGGAAACTGGTAGACAATATTCTTCATCAGTGTGGGCTCTATTGGGTCATAGAACAGAAAATGGTCAGAATTTCTGTGTTCAAAAGAAACATGAGAATACTTCCTGGTGACAGTCAAAGGTATAATACATAGTGTATGGATGGGATTGCCAGTAATATTGGAGGTAGGTTAAGGAATTTAAAATGATTAATTGCAAATGATTTGCTGACAAAGCATTCTAAATTCTGGTTTTTTTCTTTGGCTCTATATACCAAAATAGTTATTAACTTTATTATGGAAAGTATTCAAATTGCTTAACAGATTCTTTTCCTTTCATAAAATTGTAAAATTATGCAAATATAATAATTAGTAAATCCTAAGTGAAGAAACTAGTTTATGTACTGTCTTTGCTATGTACAAATTTCATTGGTAGTGTTTCAAATTAGAGGATAGGGGAAAAACTGTATTCTTTAGGTCATTTATACAAGTTTTGAGAATAATCACATTTTGAAATAGGATCTCGTTCTTAGAATTCATTTAGTTTTAAATGAGTTTTTACAAATTTGGAAGAAATTTTGGGCCTGGCGCCGTGGCTCACTTGGCTAATCCTCCGCCTGTGGCACCGGCATCCCATATAGGCACCAGGTTCTAGTCCTAGTTGCTCCTCTTCCAGTCCAGCTCTCTGCTGTGGCCCAGGAGGGCAGTGGAGGATGACCCAAGTGCTTGGGCCCTGCACCCACATGGGAGACCAGGAGGAAGCGCCTGGCTCCTGGCTTTGGATCAGCGCAGTGCAGGTCGTAGCCACTGTTTGGGGGGTGAACCAATGGAAGGAAGACCTTTTTCTCTCTCTCTCTCACTCTCTGTAACTCTACCTGTCAAATAAATAAATAAAACATCTTTAAAAAAACAAATTTGGAAGAAATTTCAATGACATAGAGTTGTGGTGGGTCAATGTTTACAAAGATGGCATTTTTCTGATTGTTAGAATGTCACAAGAGATATTATTTGTGTAATATTACTTCTAAGCATCCTTCCTCAATGGCCACAGTTTAAATTATATAGACTTATGAAACAGTCATGATACTGAGAATATGAATTATTTCCTAAAGTTATGCATAAATAATGTATCTCTAAAAATAAATGGATTTGAGAGAAAGTGTTTAAATGAGGAAGATGACATGAAAGATAATTGGTTTTAAACAAATAAAAATACAAGAGGCTTTCTAGAAACTTAGTTTAATTTTAGCCCCAAATAAACCGAGAAAAAATACAAATCTGAGGTTTATGTAAGTGAGGATCACTAAATTTTAAGATTTACTTGTGGGAGAATTAAAATTTATTTAACTTTAACCTGCATTATGTACATTTATTTTTCTTTCAATAAATTACATACTATGTACTAGAAGCTACTCAAGGTGCTGGACAAAGTCAGGCTTTCAGAGGTTAATTGAGGGGAAAAAAGCATATAATGTAACTACATGCAGTTTTTATGTCTAGCTTCTGAAAAGTGAAATGAATAATGTTATATTATATGTATATATGCTAGCTTGTTAAATGTTGAAATGAAAAATTCATAATCCAGAAACTGTCACAAAGGCAGGAAGTCCTACTCTATGGGCTAATACTCACATGTTTCTTGTCTTCTTGTTATTGATACAGTAATAATGACTTTCACTTTTAATAACCCTGATGGTCATTCTTTTAAAGATGTATATTTATATGAAAGGCAGAATTACAAAAGGCAGAGAGATCTTCCATTTGCTTGTTCATTCCCCAAATGGCTACAATAGCTAGGGCTGGGCCAATCTGAAGCCAGGAGCTTCCTCCTGATCTCCCATGTGGATTCAGGAGCCATATTCCACTGCCAGCACTGCAGGTGGCACCATGCCACAATGCTAGCCTCCCTGATGGGCTCTAATTGATGAACTATTATGGATTATATTAAACACGTTCAAGACATATGGGTTAGGTAAAATATTTTAGAGATATACCAATGTTTGTATATACTAAAACTCTAGCAACCTTTGTGTCCTATTGCCTAATAGGTTAGATCTGGTTTTTAATGGGCCTTTCCCTATCTGGCTGTATTTCTAGTTGCCTTTGTTAAAATGTAGTTTAAAATGATCATACATGCTACTTCTGCTTGCTTGTGAGTGAATTTTTTAAAAAAAGGATCTTCAGTAGAATTTAGTCTGAAAATCTATTTCATTATAATGCAACATTCCATGTTATTATGGAGTAGGCAATTCTCATGTCTGTGTAACTACTTCAGTGAATATCATTAATTTTCATGAGGAATATTGAGGTTACATGACAGAAGTCAGTTTAGATGAGTTCATAAAAGCAGTGAAGTATCATAAAGAAATCTGATACAAGGTATGGTTACAGAAAGAAAAGTGTAAGTAGGAAGATGATTTTGCAATGCAGTCATGGAAATACACATTGAGAAAATAGCATTAGTATAGGAATGTGGATAAAGTGAGGAAGTAGACATGAGGAGAATAGTAAAGCAACTCAAGATACAGAAATGAGCAAGTCTGTCTCTAAGATGGGAGCAATGCATGTGAAATTCAAGAAACAGTCAAAACCAGAATATGCGATGTGAAGAAACAGGGGTCAAATCATAAAGAATCTTGGTGACCAGTAAGTTTGCATTCATTCTATGTAAACAGCAGGCCAATGCAGGATTTTGAAGGGACGTGAATTTATCTACCTTTTACACAGAAAGTGTCACTCTGGCAGTTGTGTGTGGAAGAGATTTTGAGCACAGTGAGATGGCAATGTATTTCAGTAGCAAAGGCAATAGATTATGAAGGCATCACATAATGGAATCGTGGAAGTAACACAGGTGTTATCTCCTAGATATTTTCCATTTGAGTTAATTTTATTGAAATTTAAAGTCTGTGTCCAGCTTTGTTTCTTTGCACATGGATTACCACTTATTCTACATACCATAGTTGAAAAGATTATTTCTGCACTTTTTTATGATTTTACAAATACAATTCTCTTGAATATTGTGACTTTCTTTTAAAGTAAAATAGTGTCAGTTAATATTTTATGGCTGTTCTAGATATTTTGGCTCTCAATATAAACTTTGCTGTCATTTGATATACAAAAAATAGCTTAAATTTTGATTGCAATTGCATTGAATCCACAGGCAAAATAACTGATACCTTGACAAATTGAATTGTCCGAGAAGTAAAATACTGAGTACCTCATTTCTTTAGTTCTACATTTTACATTTATTGTAGTTCAATATTTCCCTCAAATAGCTCTCCCATGTAATTTATTAATTAACACTTAAATATTACAATATTACTTAGCTTCTTCATATAATTGGTTATCTTCATTGATATTCAACTGTTGAACCAGGTTTGCATAACAGAGATTAAGTAGATTAATAACAGAGATTAGTAGTATATACTACTACTTAGAAATTTCTGGATTTATTCCCTAACATTCTGTTGAGAACATTGGATCTACAAATAGTTCATGAGAGATATTTGTGGTTTTCTAGTTTGAGTATTAAGGTAACACAGACCTCAAAGAATGACAAAACATAATACTTTTATTTCTTTTTTTTAATTTTTATTTTTTAACTTTTATTTAGTAAACATGAATTTCAAAAGTACAATTTATGGATTACAATGGATTCCCCCACCCCCATAACTTCCCTCCTATCTCCCACTCCCTTTCCCATTCCATTCACATCAAGATTCATTTTCAATTATCTTTATATACAGAAGATAGATTTAGTATATACTAAGTAAAGATCTCATCATTTTGCAACCACACAGAAACACAAAGCGGAAAATACTGTTTCAGTACTAGTTATAGCATTAATTCACATTGGACAACACATTAAGGACAGATTCCCAAATGAGGAATATGTACACAGTGACTCCTGTTGTTGACTTAACAATTTGACACTCTTGTTTATGGCATCAGTAATCTCCCTAGGTTCTAGTCATGAGTTGCCAAGGCTATGGAAGCCTTTTGAGTTTGCCAACTTAAATATTATTTAGACAGGGTCATAGTCAAAGTGGAAGTTCTCTCCTCCCTTCAAAGAAAGGTACTTCATTCTTTGATTCTTTGATGGCTCCAGTCTTTCCACTGGGATCTCACTCGCAGAGATCTTTCATTTAGGTCTACTTTTTTTTCCAGAGTGTCTTGGCTTTCCATGCCTAAAATATTCTCATGGGCTCTTGAGCCAGTCTGATTCCTTAAGGGCTGATTCTGAGGCCAGAGTGCTGTTTAGGACATCTGCCATTCTATGAGTCTGCTGTGCATCCCGCTTCCCATGTTGGATTGTTCTCTCCCTTTTTGATTCTATCTGTTAGTATTAGCAGACACTAGTCTTGTTTGTGTCATCCCTTTGACTCTTAGACCTATCAGTGTGATCAATTTTGAACTGAAATTGATCACTTGGACTAATGAGATGGCATTGGTACATGCCACCTTGATGGGATTGTATTGGAATCCCCTGGCACCGTTTCTAACTCCACCATTTGGGGCAAGTCTGATTGAGCATGTCTGAAATTGTACATCTCCTCCCTCTCTTTTTCCCATTCTTATATTTAACAGGGATCACTTTTCAGTTAAAATTTAAACACTTAAGAATAATTGTGTGTTAATTACAGAGTACAACCAATAGTACTAAAAGAAAATACTAAAAAGGATAAAGTATTACACTTTACATAAACAGTCAGGATAAGGGTTGATCAAGTCACTGTTTCTCATAGTGTCCATTTCACTTCAACAGGTTTCCTTTTAGGTGCTCAGTAAGTTGTCACCAATCAGGGAGAACATATGATATTTGTCCCTTTGGGACTGGCTTAATTCACTCAGCATAATGTTTTCCAGATTCCTCCATTTTGTTGCAAATGGCCAGATTTCATTGTTTTTGACTGCTGAATGGTATTCTATAGAGTACATGTCCCATAATTTCTTTATCCTGTCTACTGTTGATGGGCATTTAGGTTGATTCCAGGTCTCAGCTATTGTGAATTGAGCTGCAATAAACATTAATGTGCAGACAGCTTTTTTGTTTGGCAGTTTAATTTCCCTTGGGTCAATTCCAAGGAGTGGGATGGCTGGGTTGAATGTTAGGGTTATATTCAGGTTTCTGAGGAATCTCCAGAATTACTTCCATAGTGGCTTAACCATTTTACATTCCCATCAATAGTGGGTTAGTGTCCCTTTTTCCCCACATCCTCACCTGCTTCTATTGTTGGTAGATTTCTGAATGGGAGCCATTCTAACCAGGGTGAGGTGAAACCTCATTGTGGTCTTGATTTGCATTTCCCTGATTGCTAGTAATCTTGAACATTATCTCATGTGTCTGTTGGCCATTTGGATTTCCTCTTTTGAAAAATGTCTATTGAGGTCCTTGGCCCATCTCTTAAGTGGATTGTTTGTTTTGATTTGAGGAGTTTCTAGATTTCTTTGTAGATTCTGGTTATCAGCCCATTATCTGTAGCATAGTTTGCAAATATTTTTCCCATCTGTCGGTTGCCTCTTCACTTTCCTGACTGTTTCTTTTGCAGTACAGAAACTTCTCAATTTGATGTAATCCCAATACTTAATCTTGGCTTTGAATGCCTGTGTCTCCAGTGTCTTTTCCAAGAATCTCCTGGTACCTATATCTTGCAGTGTTTCTCCAATGTTCTATAATAATTTTCATGGTGTCAGGTCGTAGATTTCATTCTTTTATCCATGTTGAATGGATTTTTCTGTAAGGTGAAAGGTAGGGGTCTTGCATCACGCTTCTGCATGTGGAAATCCAATTTTCCCAGCACCATTTATTGAATAGACTGTCCTTACTCCAGGGATTGGTTTTGGATCCTTGATCAAATATAAGTTGGCTGTAGAAGTTTAGATTTGATTTCTGGTGTTTCTATTCTGTTCCATTGGTCTATCCATCTGTTTCTGAAACAGTACCATGCTGTTTTGATAACAACAGCCCTGTAGTATGTCCTGAAATTTGGTATTGTGATGCCTCTGGCTTTGTTTTTGTTTCACAAGATTGTTTTAGCTATTCGAGGTCTCCTGTGTCTCCATATGAATTTCAGCATCCTTTTTCCAGATCTGTGAAGAATGTCTTTGGTATTTTCATTGGTATTGCATTGAATCTATAAATTGCTTTTGGCAGAATGGACATTTTGATGATATTGATACTTCCAATTCATGAGCATGCAAGATTTTTCCATTTTTTGGTATCCTCTTCTATTTCTTTCTTTAAGGTTTTTTAATTTTCACCATAGAGATCTTTAACATTCTTGGTTAAGTTTATTCCAAAGTATGTGTTGTTTAGAAAATCTCCTTCGAGAAAATGAAATCTGAAGGAGGAATCAAAATGAAACACAGAAACTAGTAGAACAGAAAAGTGTGGTAGTGAAGAGAAATCGAAATTAAATGAAGAACTCAATAGATCAAATGACAAACACATTAGAGAGCCTTAAAAACAGTCAGTGAAACAGAAGGGAGAATATTGGACTTAGAAGACAGAGCACAGGAAAGCATACAGTCAAACCAAAGAAAAGAAGAGGAAATTAGAAATCTAAAAAATATTGTTGGGAATCTACAGGATATTATTAAAAAAACCAACATTTGTGTTCTAGGAGTTCCTGAAGGCATGGAGAGAGAGACAGGATTAGAAGGCCTTTTTAGTGAGATACTTGCAGAGAACTTTCTGGGTTTGGAGAAGGACAGAGACATCCTAGTTCAGGAAGCTCATAGAACCCATAGTAAACATGACCAAAAGAGATCCTCATCATGACACATTGTAATTAAACTCATCACAGTGAAACAGAAAGAAAAGATTCTAAATTGTGCAAGAGAGAAATGTCAGATTACTCTCAGAGGATCTCCAATTAAACTCATAGCAGTTTTCTCATCAGGAACCCTATAGGCTAATAGGGAATGGTGAGACATAGCCCATGTAATAAGAGAAAAAAATGCCAGCATAGAGTATTATCTCCTGCAAAGCTCTCATTTGTGAATGAAGGTGAAATAAAGACCTTTCATAGCAAACAGAAATTGAAATAATTTGTCACCACTAGTCCAGCCCTGCAAAAGATGCTTAAAGATGTGTTACACACAGAAACACAGAAACACGGTCATCAATATGAACGAAGGCAAAGGAAGGAAACCTCACAGCAAAAGATCACAGGAAGTTCAAAGCATATATTAGAAAATATCTTTGGCAAATGGGAGAACAATGTTATGACTTATCAATAGTCACATTGAACGTTAATGACCTGAACTCTCCATTTAAAAGACACAGATTGGCTGAATGGATTAAGGAACAAAACCCATCTATTTGCTGCTTACAAGAAACACATCTTTCCAACATAAATTCATACAGACTGAAAGTGAAAGGCTGGAAAAAGATATTCCATGCCATGCAAAAAGAGCAGGAGTAGCCATCTTAATATCAGACAAATAAACTTTAACACAAAGACTGTTAAGAGAGACAAAAAGGGGCACTATATAATGATTAAGGGATCAATTCAACAGGAAGATATAACAATTATCAATATATATGCACCTAATTACAGGGCACTGCTTTATTTAAAAGATTTGTTAAGGGACTTAAAGGGAACTTAGACCCCAATACAATAGTACTGAGGGACTTCAATACTCCACTCTCAGAAATAGACAGATCAACCAGACAGAAGATCAACAAGGAAACAGTAGATTGTAAATGACACTATAGTCCATATTGATATAACAGATATCTACAGAACTTTTCATTCTACAGATAAAGATTTTACATACTTCTCAGCAGTACATGGAACCTTCTCTAGGACTGACCACATACTAGGCCATAAAGCAAGTCTCAGCAAATTTAAAAAATTAGAATCATACCATGCAGCTTCACAGACCATAGAGGAATGAAGGTGGAAATTAGCAACTCAGGAATCCCTAGAGCATATGCAAACACATGGAGATTGAACAACATGCTCTGAATGAACAATGGGTCATAGAAGAAATCAAAAGAGAAATCAAAAACTTTCTGGAAGTAAATGAGGACAACAGCACAACATACCAAAACTTATGGGATACAGCAAAAGCAGTGTTAAAAGGAAAGTTTATATCAATAGGTGCCTACATCAAGAGATTGGAAAGGCACCAAATAGATGAGCTTTCAATTCATCTCAAGATCTAGAAAATCTGCAGGAAACCAGACCCAAAATAGTAGAAGAGAAATAATTAAAATCATAGAAGAAATCAATAGGATTGAATGCAAAAAAACATGACACAAAATCAGCCAAACGAGGAGCTGGTTTTTTGAAAAAATAAACAAAATTGACACCCCATTGGCCAAACTCACTTAAAAAAGAAGAGAAAAGACCCAAATCAATAAAATCAGAGGTGAAAAAGGAAACGTAACAATAGATACCACAGAAATAAAATGAATCATCAGAAATTACTACAAAGAGTTGTATGCCAGCAAATAGGGAAACCTAGCAGAAATGGATAGATTCCTGGACACATGCAACCTACTAAAATGAACGAGGAAGACATAGAAAACATAAACAGACCCATAACTGAGACAGAAATTGAAACAGTAATAAAGGCCCTCCCAACAAAGAAAAGCCCAGGACCAGATGGATTCACTGCTGAATTCTACCAGACATTTAAAGAAGAACTAACTCCAATTCTTCTCAAACTATTCAGAACAATCGAAAAAGAGGGAATCCTCCCAAATTCTTTCTATGAAGTCAGCATCACCTTAATCCCTAAGCCGGAAAAAGATGCAGCATTGAAAGAGAATTACAGACCAATATCCCTCATGAACATAGATGCAAAAATCCTCAATAAAATTCTGGCCAATAGAATGCAGCAACACATCAGAAAGATCATCCACTCTGACCAAGTGGGGTTTATCCCTGGTATGCAGGGATGGTTCAATGTTCACAAATCAGTCAACGTGATACACCACATTAACAGACTGCAGAGGAAAAACCATATGATTATCTCAATAGATGCAGAGAAAGCATTTGATAAAATTCAACACCCTTTCATGATGAAAACTCTAAGCAAACTGGGAATGGAAGGAACATTCCTCAATACAATCAAAGCAATTTATGAAAAAACCACCGCTAACATCCTGTTGAATGGGGAAAAGTTGGAAGCATTTCTACTGACATCTGGTACCAGACAGGGATGCCCACTCTCACCACTGCTATTCAACATAGTTCTGGAAGTTTTAGCCAGAGTCATCAGGCAAGAAAAAGAAATTAACATGATACAAATTGGGAAGGAAGAACTCAAACTCTCCCTCTTTGCAGATGATATGATTCTTTACTTAGGGGATCCAAGGATCTCTACTAAGAGACTATTGGAACTCATAGAAGAGTTTGGCAAAGTAGCAGGATATAAAATCAATGCACAAAAATCAACAGCCTTTGTATACACAAGCAATGCCATGGCTGAGAAAGAACTTCTATGATCAATCCCATTCATAATTGCTACAAATACTTTTTTTATATTGTCTTTAAAAGGAATTACCAAAACATGTTATATAATTTCTTAATTTTGGGGAGAAACAATCAATGAACCCATCTGGTCTAACGATGTTTTGGAGGGCTTTTAATTTTTTAGGGCTGTATGTACTACATAAGTTATTCAGATTATCTGTTCCTAGTATGAAATTTGTGGGCATAGGATTGATCAGTGTTTCTTTTTATTATCCGTCTGATATATAATTGATGTCTGTTCTTTAATTTCTAGATATTAAAAATTTGTGTCACCTCTTTTCTTATATAGCATAGCTAAAGGCTTATGGATTTTATTGATCTTTTCAAAGAACCAGCTTTTGATGACTCCTCTTCATTTTCTGCTTTTAATTCATTATTTAATTCTCCACTATTTTATATTTTCTTACTTTTAGATTTAATTTGTTGTTCTTGGTTCCCAAGGTGGGAATTATTATTTGTTAGATCTTCTTTCTTGACCTATAAATTTCTCTTTACTGATTTTGCGCATCACATGGTGTGTTTGCCTTTTCACTTTGTTCAAAATGTTCTCCTCTTGTTTTATCTAATTTGAATGACCCTGTGAGCTTGAAACTAATATATATTTTTCTATTGGGGATAAAGACTTAAATTCAACCATATCCCTATTCATTTTATGCCTAATGGATATGTTCTTTTTGGTAGAGGAATTTGAAATCTCTATCTTATAATAGTTTGCTTTGTCTGAAACTTAAGCTGCTGCTTCCTTTTGATCTACCCTAATAATCTCTGCCTTTAGTGTAATTAGACCATTGATGCCCAAAGGGATTCTTGATATACCTGGATTAATAATCACCACATTTTATATGAGTCTATTTTCTCTCCTTTATTTATATATTGGCTATACTTCTTATAAAACTTTTAATGGTTCTTATATAATACAGTACTATTCATGCCTAATTTCAAAGAATACTGTATCATTTCATGTGTAGTATTTAATCCTTCGTTCTCTCTCCCATCTCTTCTGTTATTACTGTTAACAATGTTATTTCTGTATAAACATACCTAACAAATATATAGCTAAGATGTACATAAAGAAATTCATTGTTGCTGGTATTTTGAAAGAATTTTTATTTCTTCTTTGATGCCCCTTCCTTCTTTATATTCACCTGTTTTCTGAACTATATTATTTTCTTCTATATTCTCTAAATCATTTAACATTTCTTGAAAGATAGGTCTGCTAGTAACAAATTCCTTCAGTTTTTGTTTAAGGAAGTTTTGATGTTTCTTTCATATATTTAGTTTAATTTCATGGTACAGTATTCTAGGTAGTGGTTTTTATGTTCTAAAGATTACAAATATTTCACTCCACTCTCTTCTTACACATGTGCTTACTGAATTCGTAAGCCATGTGTTGTCAAGTATTCTCTTAGAATATCAAAAATATAATTAAAAGGACTGGCTCTGTCTGTGATGAGAGCTGTCTGCTAAAATGCCTGGGAAAGCATTAAAATATGGCCCAAGTGTTGGGGCCCCTCAACTCATGTGGGAGACTTGGAAGAAGCCCTGGTCATTGCAGCCAATTGAAGAATGAACAAGTGGGTGGAAAAAAAAAAAGTTATTGTCTCCAAAATCAATGAACAACCAACAAAAGAGGTTTCAAAAGTAGAGTGTTTTAACTAACTTATAATGTTCTCTCTCATTTTTCTAGGTTTTTAATCATCCTGTAAGTATGTCTTATGATCTTACTGTGTTAGTGACTGAAGCGCTATAGAAATCAAAGAGTGTTGGTACTTTTATGTTGCATTTCCCATTATAGCTACTACGAAAGGCACATTTACAGTTGCTTCTCTCCATATATAGGATTAACCAAAGAGTGAATGACAAGGATGTTTTCAATAAAGTATTATACATAAGCAGCAAGATACCTTTTTAATAGTCTTTATACTAATAAATTTGAATAGTGATATGTGCATCTTTTTAATTAAATTTTTATTAAATTTTTTATTAATTTTTTCATGTATTATCTGATTTATAACTAAAGCATTCTAATACAATGTTAATTTCAATGAACTACTTATTTCATGTTTCCACCTTAAGGTTACAGTTTCAACAATTAGTAATTATTTTGTGCATTCACTGCATGGAATAATCTCATTTTTTTTTTTCTTAACACAGTGAAGAAAACTAACAAGGCTAAATACTCCCCCTATATTAGATGGAATTTAGAGAGAAAAAAAGGCTGTCTTCTGTTCTGTAGAAACCTGCACACAAGTAAGTTAAAGCATTTTCCATGATTTAAAAAAAATCTTTAAAGAGATAAAACTATTTGGTTCTGGAGGAACTGAAAGCAAATGTCTTGTTTTGAAAACACATTTAGAAGGGATAAGTGAATTTTTATCAATTTATGGATATTCTGTTTACTCTGCTGAAATAAGTAACATATCTTTTTTAGTTTATCTCAAAAGATTCCTTTGTTTTAAATCCCAATGTGCATTTAAAGCAGTACTTTACTGAAACTAACAAAACAGAAAAGGAGCCATGCATAACACTGCATTGAAAGTACCATGCAAATAGAGAATGTATTATAGTGAGTCATTTAAACACAACATAGGTTATATTAAATCATTGTAATAGTCAAATTTCAAATGTTTATAAATAAAAATTACTATGGGGATGAAAAATGACAATCAGGAATAGGAGATCATCTTTCCTTTGGAGATGCTTTTTCTAGACAATGTTATATGTTAGATCTTAATTTGTAAGTCAGAGTGCGTTTTCCTTATTGACATTCTTTTATTACTGTGTAATACTTGCAGGGTCAATACTCAAAGGCTAAAGTTTGAGACTTTCTGTTATATTTCTTCAGCATAGAATTACATACCAATCTTTCAGAGAACTTTTCCAAAGAAATGGAATATATTACGGATGTGATGGGGACAGGTTCATGGCAGTCCATTTCTTTATTTGATAATAAGCCAAAATGATCATTTCCTTAACTACTGAAATTTGTATAGCTGCATGAATGTATTTCCCAGGTGTCTCTGTCAAATTGTAATTCCATTTCCCTGTTGGCGATCTGTATGAACATGTGTCCCAATCATTGGATTTCTACCAACCAGCCAGTGTTTCTGCTTCTCAGCAACAATATTGGATGATATTATTGTTGTAAATGCTGAGCTGGATTTTCCCAAGGCCTGTGTTAAAGAGGTATCTTTGGAAACTAGTTTTAGTTTTAAGTTTTAGAACAGTAAGTATTGCTCAAATTAAATGCAAGAAAGGAGACTATCATTGTTTTAAGATTTCAGTTAATTCAGTTTTCAAAACAGTTCTTAGAAGCAGACACAATTATCTTCTTGTAAAGACAAGTAAAAATTAGTTATATACAAGTACACTGTCATGGAAATAGCATTAATCCAGAATCCTATCATTCTACCTTTCTTGCTAGTGTTAAATACTAACCGGAAGAAGCAGTGACTATATAAAATTCCTACTGGTTTATTAAAATAATTTTTCTTGTGAGACATATCTGCAGTTACATGTCAAAGTAGATTTTAAATGACCTATCTGCAATCAAAAAATTGGCTGGTTGTTATCTGTTTATTTCACAAATTGAATACATTGTTTCCATTTTCAACAGATTCTTATTTTTATCTTTTCTCTTATTGATACTAGCCATTCTATCAGTTGAATGGTAATTGCCAATCTACTTCTAGGAGTTCAGATAACTGTTTCTGAAAATTAGACTTAGAAATGAAAGCTGAGAGATTTTCGAATTGAATCACAAAGTTCACTGGAATGCGTATACAATCTATTGTACATCGAATAATTTACCTTTCTCTGTTCCCCCAAATTCCTATGTGGAAACCCTACCCTCCAATAGCTCAAAACAAGATTGCATTTGGACTGAGTCTTTTGAGAGATTTTTAAGTTAAAAATTAAGTTATTAGAGTGGATCCTAATCCAATATACTGGTGTCCTTATAAGATGAAATGCATACGTACATGCATAATTTTTTCTCATAGGGCATAGACAAGCACAAAAGGAAGACCATGTAAACACACAGAAGCAGCCAGCCATCTCATCCGCAAACTGAGCACAGTGGTCTCAGAAGAAACCAGTTCCACTGACACCTTAATATTTGACATCTACCTTCTAGAATTTTGAAAAAAAATTAATCCACTTGGTCTATGGTACATGGTTGTCTTTGTTTTGGGAGCCCCACTTAACCAATATACTGTCTTATTTGACACTCTGAGATGTGAGTTTTTCTGGCTCACAACTTGAAGTAGTCCCACTTGGGAATCCTGTATTAACTATATAACTCAGCCATACTATGATGTGGGAAAAGCAACGTGATTATAGTCACTCAACATATTAAATTATTATGAAGTTATATTTGTGATAGGGATTTAAATAAATACTTTGGATGTGATATGAGTGTTTTGATTTTCTCTATAATTAGGTTAGATAAATCATAACGGATCTGCACGCTATTTTATTAAGAATATGAAGTGGCAATTACTTATAAGCAGATATTATGTGAAAGTAGTCAAATGTGGATAAAACTTTATTTAAAGATGGTGAAAATATGCTTTTACCCTTTGATTCTTCACCAGCTGGCCCACAAAGAGTTTTGTTGATACAGAAATTTTTCATTTGGGTAGAATAATTAGGTTTCAATTATTAATATTACTCTATGGTTAATCACTTAGCCAGTCATTGTAGCAGTGGATATGTAAATATATTCTTTAAAAGTTTGGTGAGAATATTTGAAATATACATTATTATAAATCATGATCACATTTTATGAAGACTCATTCTTCCTTTCTAAATGAAACTAGAACCTTTGACTAATATCTCACCTTTTCCTGCCAACTCTACCTATCTTCATCATTTGGTAATTGCCATTCTACTTTCTACTTCTAGGAGTTCAGATAACTGATTCCATCTGTTAGAATGATTCTGTGATATCTGTCTTTCTGTGTTTACCTTATTTCACTTTGCATAAAGCCCTATATATTTATCCATATTGTCAGAATATGAATTTCCTACTTCTTTTATGTTATATCTTTTAAAAACATTCATTTGTTAATGGATATGTTGGTTGTTTCTGAATCTTGGCTATTGTGAAAATGCAAATATCTCTTAAATGTATTGCTTTTAAAAACACATAAGAGGGGCCAACAGGTATATGAGAAGTGATCATTAATCATTCAGGAAATACAAGCTAAAAATCACAAGAATGGCTAGGATCAAGATAGAGGAAAGATAACACAGTGTGAGGATGTGTTGACAATGGAACACTTGTATTCAACTTGTGGAAACTAAAATTAGAACAGTCATTTTGGTGAATGGTATAGACGTTCTACAAAAGATAAAAAAAATTACAGTATGATCCATTCCACCAATTTTACTTCTAGATATATGTTATTTGAGAAGCTGAGAAAAAGAGATATCTTATTCAAGTTCATTCCTCAAATGCTCACAGTGGCCAGGACTGGGCCAAGCCAAAACTAGGAGCCAGGAACTCAATCCACGTCTCCCATGTGAGTGACAGGGACCCAAGCATTTGACTCGACACTGCTGCTTTCCAAGATGTGCATTAGCAGAAAGCTAAAATTGAGAATCAGAGCTGGGATTTCAATCCAGGTATTTGAATATGGGACATGGTATCTTAAGTGGAGTTTTATGAACTATACCAAAGTCAGTCCTGAGACAAGTATATTTTAATGGAGGATGATTAAAGAATGCTAGGTATGTTACACTATAGAGGGGTATGGATGGAAGGAAAAGAAACATCAAAAGAATAATGGTACTTCAAAAGGTTTGTGGGAAAATGGAGTTAAAACATAAGTTTGGGGGCCAATGCTGTGGCACAGTAGCAGGTTAACCCTCTGCCTGTGCTGGCGGCATCCCATATGAGCGCTGATTGAGTCCTGGCTACTCCACTTCCAATCCAGCTGCCTGCTACTGGTCTGGGAAAGCAGACAAAAATGGCTCAAGTGCTTGGGCCCATGCATGCACATGGGAGACTTGGAAGAAGCGCCTGACTTCAGCCTGGCCCACCCCTGGCTGTTGAAGCTATTTGCGGAGTGAACCAGTGGATGGAAAATCTCTCTCTCCAATAAATAAATAATTATTTTAAAAAACAAACAACAGACACCTGCACCTCATATCAGAGTGCCTGCTAAGTTCCTGATTCGAGCTTTCTGCCAATGCACACCCTGGGGGGCAGCAGATGATGGTTTAAAGATCTCTACCATTCATCTAAGAGACATGGACTGAATTCCTGACACTCAGGTTTGGCCTGGCCCACCCATGGCTTTTGTGGGTATATGCACGTGATACACACTCTCTTATCTCTAAATATTTTGCACAGAAAAACAAAAGTTTATGTTGGTGTAAAACATTTGAAATCTTTAAAAATTTTCTGGTAAAAGAATATTGTGAAAAAACTGCATGATTCAGAAATTTTTGCAACAACATAAACATCTTTTAATTCCCGTTTCCTTGAACTTTTTGAAGTACCTTCACAGATATGCAAACAGATATATGGGCTACAAGCAATGGAAGCAGGTTTGCTTTAGACTGGAAATGGTATTACAATAAAATATCAGATACATACTATTATACTTGCCATTTATACATTGAAAATAAATGCACAAAAGTGAGCAATGTGGGCCCAACCTGTGTGCAGCTGGTTAAAGCCACCACTTGTCACACTGGCATTCCATATAACAGTGCAGGTTCAAATTCCAGCTGCTCTGATTTCCTGCTGATCCAGCTTCCTGCTAGTGGGACTAAAAGGTAGCAGATGATGACCTGAGTGCTTGTGCCCCTATCACCCATGTAGGAGACTGATATAGAGGGCTAGGGTACTGCCTGTTCCAGATCTAGCTGTTGGAGTCATCTGGAGAGTGAGCCAGTGCATAGAAGATCTTTGTCACTCTACCTTTCAAATAAGTAAATCATAAAAAATGTCAAATGGTGATGGATTTCTTGAGCACATATAAGAATTAGCTCAAAGCAAGTCTCATATGATTGTGTTCCTTAAAGAAGCTATCTGTAGAATATGATTTAAAATGGGTCTAGAAGGAAAAGCTATGTACACATTCCACTTTGCTTGGGACAATCTACCTTTTTCCTTTTGTCCCTTAGTAAGTACAGGTAGGACTATATAAAATTGTCAATATTTGACCATTTTGTCGTAAATATGGCAATCTCATGTAGTTCCCAGTGTTAGTACTCTATTCTTTCCTCTCTAGAGTTTCTGAGTTTGATGATAAATTACATACATGGTCACTCTAAGCTAATAGTTGTGTTATCCTTTTTCCCAGGGGTTTCTAGTGAAGATTTTCTTATTTCTAAAAACATCACATTCTTGTTTCCAGTTAAAAAGAAAGATTTTGCTTGTTGAAACACACAAACCCAATTTCAAGAATGAATATAAGAGACCTGCAATTTGTAAATATTTTTAATTATTCTGCATTTATATGGAAATTAATGCAGATATTTTAGGTGAAAAGGTAATTTTTACTGCCTCCTTAGTAGAAATTGATCATATTTCTGCAAAAGGGAAGCATAAAATTTTATTCTCCCACTTACTACATGATAGACCTGCTCCAAACTAAATTTTGTAGATTCTGGAACTTCTCCTAGGGCCACAACACAGACGAATAGTAATTAACTTTGTCAGATGGCTAGAAGCCGAAACCAATTATATAGCAATGCAGACATGTACTATCTCTCATAAAGAGAATGAAAGATTGCTTAATAAAGTAAGTGAAATCATTTTTATAACTATGATAAATAACTATTATTGCTATATAGTATTTTTACTCTATTTACACTTTGTGGTTTAAATTAATCAATAATCTAAACTACAGTTCCTGAAATTGAATTAACGAGTCTCAATAAAAACCAAATCTATCTCTTACTTCTATTTCTATCATTACCTTTTTACTTTAACCTTTGTCTTTCTCTGTCCTTTATCTATCCTCAAATACACCAAACCAAACAGGGAACTGCATTTGAGTTAAGGTTAATGCCAACATTTCTCTGCTTAACTAGCATTAATGGGTTTTCCAGGGCAGTTCTGCCTTACTTACTAACTAATGATTGTGCTGCTGAAAGGTGAAGAATAGTGAGAGGGTTCATTCCAATTCTCTACCACAAGAAAAACTGACATACACAAAGCTGCAGCAATCCACTGCTGTGTGTATGTGGGGGTGTGCTTTAATTGCATATTATTAAACCTTAACTCAACTTATCTTTTATTAGAGGTTATGCTGAATATCCCTTTATTCCTATCTCTTCAAATATTACTGTCAGTGGACTGACTAAATTCTTTTGATTAAACTTTATTGACTTGTGATATGAAATTATTCTTTATAACATATTATAAATGCGAAACATAGAAATGACCTCATCATTCCTTAGCCACCCAAATAGAATATGATTTTTTCCTCTCTTTCTCTCTCGTTCTCTCACACACAGACATACTGAAAGTTAATTAAAGCTTTATATATTCTAAAGAGCGACAGAGAGATGGATCTTCTATCTGCTGGTTCAATCCCCAAATGGCTACAACAGGCAGGAATGTGCCAGGCTGGAGCCAGGAACTCCATCCCTGTCTCCCACTTGGGCAGCTGGGGCCCAACTACTTGGACCATCTTCCTCTGCTTTCCTAGGCACAGCACTAGGGAACTGAATTTGAAGTACAGCAGCCGGCATACCAACATAGTATGCTGGTGCTGGCTTGACTCACTGCTCCACAATGCCGGCTCCATAGTTTTTAAAGCTTGAATGAGAATGTTTTCTAAAGGGTCTGGATTAGACTTTGAGTGACATAACTGGGCAATAAAAGTTATTTGTGTTTTTACTGGCAGATGATATTCTATCGTCCTAAAACAAAGCTGAAATTGGAACCCACTCTTAAGTAATGAAGTTTATATAAAATCCACAGGGAAGTGAAGTCTAATTCATTTCACAATTACTATTTCATATAGACTATACCACAGTGATATGCAAAACTGAATGCATGGTTTTATTTAGAAAAATGTTGGACCACTGTAGTGCAAAGAGAAGCAAGGTATCATTATTTTCGCCCTCAATCTATCATTTGATCTTCACATACAGTCTCATACTTTCAACAGGCTTCTCCATCTTCAAAATAAGGTTAACTACACTGCACTCATGTTGCTCAGTGCCCTTAAAGCCCACTGAGATAATTTCTAACATTTCCTTTCCATCTTTGAATAACTCACCCATTCGTTCAATATCCAATCTTGATTGAATGTGCCTTTTGCTCCCTTTTGGCAGGGGTTAAGAGACACAGTGAAGAAAGGAGATAGAGTTCCTCCATCTGGGAGCTCACAGCCTCCTCATGGATCCATCAGGTCACAAAACAATTAGAACTGCATGAAATACACACACACACACATATGGGGAGAATACAATTGTTTGTGTGTTAGTATGTGATGATTAAGGACACAAGTTTTAAAGGAAAACAGTGACAGATATGAGCTCAGACTCCCCCTCCCCCATGATGAAATTGATCTCATCCCCAAATGTCTCTGATCCTCCATTTCCTGTTTTTAAAATGAAAATAATGTCTGTCTAGCCATATTGTTTTAATGATTAAAGAAAATGCAAGAAAGCACCTGGAATTTAATAGATACTAAGAAACAGATGCTAGATGCTTCAGATTACTCTGAGGTCTAGTCTGCTGTGTCAGTGAGCAGCTTTGAGTTTTCCTTGTATTTGTTAGAAATCTCTTAAATGTATTTAAGCTGCAGAGTAACAGGGTCAGAATGACACTTGGAAAGATTAGTCTGGCAACAGTGAACAAGAGAGATGGGAGGGGGAAGAACCTGACGATCAGAGACAAGTTAAGAGACTATTGAAATAGTTCAGGCATGAAATTAAAAGGACTGAAAATAGAGGATTGAAGACATCCCAAGTGATTAGACTGACAAAATGGCAAATATTCTGCAAAGGAGATAAATGGCACCACTACTTCAGAAGAATGGGCACAGGTACCCTTCAGGGACAGAGGAACCAGGATTGTTTTCCCCTCAAATTTGCTCCTATTAAATTAGACATTTTAAGTAAGTTAAATGATTCAACAATTCCATGAGGCATGCACTATTTCCTAACATTTTTATTTATTTAAAGGCAAGCACTTGAATCATCCGTGGCTGCTTCCCAGGGTATATGTTTTCAGTAAGCATTGAGAGTAAAGCCAGGACTCAAACCCAGACAGTCCAATATGAGAAATGGGTATTCCAAACAGCATCTTAACTCCTGCACCAAATACTTAACCATTGTTTCATTTTTCAGAGAAAGAACCATTGAAATGTTTAATTAACTTGACCCAGAATGTACAGACAGAAAATGCTTGACCAAAGGGGATTGGCATTTGATAGAGTGGTTTGGCACAGTTGCATCGCATATGAGAGTGCCTGGGTGCCATTCTGGCTTCCTGAGGATGCACACCCTGGGTGACAGCAGGTGAAGGCTCAAGTAGTCCCTGACACCCAACTGAGAGACCAAGATTGGGTTCCTAGCTCCTTGATGCAGTAGTTGTGGGCTTCTGGCGAGTGAGCCAGAATATGAAGATCTGACTTCCTATCTTTCAAATAAAATGAAAATAAATACACAAATAAAAATTTTAAATTGATTTACTTGAAAAAATTCATGACTCACCTGTGGGCCTAATTCATGACAAGTCCCAAAAAATTTTATTCCATTCCCATAGGAGTTTTCATACAAAGTAATTCACTTGCAGCAAAGAAAGAGACTACGGGAAATAATATCCAAAGATGTTTCTCCATGAACAGGAGAAATGTGTATCTTTTATTTTAGGGACAAGTGAATCGGAGAAAAGTTATTGTCAGCACATATAGAGGTGAGCACAATTTCATACAGGTGCCACTCAGCAATATGCTCCAACACAGGATGCATTTAAGGCAATAAGGGATAAGCTCCTTCTGGGCTGCAGATTTTACAGTTAAGCAAAGGGTGACCCTTGGATACCTTCTGACCCATCTGCTCAGGTGTTGCTCTTGCAGCAGGGCCTAGACCAGTCCAAGGTGCCTGGTGACAGCAACTCTCCCTGGAATGTAACTGAAAGTCTGAACCACAACTTTGAAGAACATCAGGAGCTTTTAGGGTCTTGAATCTGAAGTGACTCACACTTAAGACTTTTGAGTTGCTCAGGACCTTAGCTGGTGATGACTTAAATTGTAGACTTCTGCTGCTAAAAGTTATGAGCCACCCATTATTACACCAGCTTGCCTTAAGGAGCAATCTGGACTTCGTGTTGGGAAGCAATGGTGAGTAAAGGTGATAATAGAAATACAGCATCAGAGAAGGTACTGAGGATGCAAAACACAGTAGTTCACGTGCTCTGCACCACTCTATTCTACTACCTAAAAGAGAAAAGCACACAGCTCAGCTAGCAGCAGGTTCCCCATTCCCTACTCACCTTCACTGTCCTTCACTGTACATATCAGGTGCCCAGGCCTACTTTCTCACTTCACCCTAAGCTATTTGATAAATATATGGAAGGGGCTTCATAAACACATTCCTTCGAAATGCAAATTAATCAAGATTCCTCTCAATTCTCATTCATTTTTAAGTTCTATGGTGTTTATATATATTGATGACTTGGTCTCAGGCACTAATTAGCAGCAAAATCCTTGAAGATTTTTTTGTGTTTTTGTACAATCAAATGTTTGGTGTGTTTCATTATTTATTGATTTTTTTGTTTTATTCCATAGAATTTAAGCTGTGCTTTGGTATAAAAATGCAATTTCTTGTGAAATTCTTTGTGGTATAGCAGGTTAAACTATGTATTGTGACTCCAGCATCCTCTATGTGTACCAGTTCCTGTCTTGGCTGCTAGCACTTCCAATTCAGCTCCCTGCTAATGTGCTTGAGAAAGCAGCAGAAGTAGCTAGGTTCCTGCCACCCATGTGGGAGATATGGATGGAGCCCTAGGATCCAGGCTTCAACCTCGCCTAGCCCCTACTGTTGCAGACATTTAGGGACCGAACTAACAGATGCAAGATTCTCTGTCTCTCCCTCTTTTTGTGTAACTCTGCCTTCAAAAAATAAATACACCTTTTAAAAAATATTTAAAATGTTAGTATCTTGAAACTTTAAGTCATCAAAATCAAAACAGGCTGAACTACATTCATCTTTGACTACAAAACAAAAGCACTAGAATCGGTGCCCATGTGGGATTTAGCTGCTTCAGGCCAGGGTGTTAACCCTGTGCGCCACAGCACCAGCCCCCACTGTATTGGTTTTCAAGGTGGAAAGTCAGGGCTTCAATAGATGTCAGCTAATGAAAAGCCCTGGCAACTCTGCCAGCCAAAAGCTGGTCACTGGAAATGGGAAAGGTCCTGGAGTCAAAGGACTCCCGGGTCAGAGCCATAGACCTTGTTGACTCTAAGCTGAAATCCTTCACTCTGCCCAGCTTCCAAAGTAACCACCATTGCTGAGGGGATGGCCAAGCAGGGTCAGCAACATTACAGGCATAACTGTAAATTTCCTGTTAGAGATGTCACCTGCCTTCACCTGGCCAGCTCTCGTCTCAAGCCAGGTAGTCAATGGAAGTCAACAGGGTGCCTTCCTTAAGGAGGTACCCACATCCCTTATGATGTACCCCATGTGAAGAGATAGATAAGCCTGGGCCTCATAACCGGTAAGGACTTGAAACCCACCTGAATTTATCAAGCTCCTCATGTCAGTTTCTATTTGCCTTTCAATGAGAAAACTTGCTTGTGGTTTTGAAATTACCTCTCTTAGGACTTCTAATAACAATTTTGTTTTAGACCCTGTCTAGCCCAGTTGGGGCCTCATTCCTTTATAATCATACCCTCTCTTCTTACATCAATGGCTCTACTCCTGGCCTATATGTATTGATGATCTTCTCCCTCCACCTAACGTTGTATGATTATTCAGATTTTTTTTGTACAGACAAACCCCTCTACCCACAAGAGGTGAGAGGTGTTCCTCCCAGTTTTGGATGGGGTCAGCCTCACAGCCTCCGTCTCCTCAGTAGTGATCTCAGGAACAGCTTTGGGCCACAACATTATCTTGGCCATGTAACTCCAAAACAACTCCAACGGTTACAAGAGGAGGTTCCTAGGTCCATTGAAGACAGATGATGCCACCCATGGTCTCCAAAGCCAAATCATCTCACTAGCAGGCATGGTACTACAGAACAGAAGGGCCTTAAGCCTTATAACATCTAACGAAAAGGGAAAACTTGTATCTTTCTGGGAAAACAGTGTTATTATTATGTTAACTAATCAGGCCAGGTAAAACAACATGTTAAAACTCTTCAACAAACAGCCACAGCCATCATACAGTCTTCACCAGGGTCCAAGGACCACCTAATTTCCTCTCCTTTATGAAATCCTCTCATTACTTGATTGATACCCCTCCTAGGGCCACTTTCCGCTATACTTAACCTGGCCTTTTTAGTGCCTTGTGTGTTTAAGTGATTAAAGGAAGTGTTAATAGAATGAACCAAAGTCTTCATCAACCAGACAGTCTAACCAAATGCTGCTACAGGGATATACTCAACTCCCTGCCCAGGAGATTTCAGCTTGAGACATTTCCCCATGCCAGTGGACAGTAACTGGTCACTCCACGCCAGCAGGAAGTAGCACTAGAATATAGATCATCACCCCTCCACCCATGCTGGGCTCTTGTAATCCTATGACACTAGCCTTATAAAAAACAAAAGGGGGGGATGTTATTAAAAATGGTGCCATCTTATCTGAGGTGCCATCTTAAACCTCAGGCATCTCTTTAGGCCCTGTCCCAGTCATCATCTTGTACAATAAGTTTCAGTTTTAGTTCCTAAGTCCATTCTGGCTTACTAGAAATTGGGTGATCAAATGGCCCAACCAAAAGCATTAACTCCACCGCCACCCTAAAGGGATTCCCTGCTCCCAATTCCTTGTCTCTGAGAAGCTATAATAAGACCTGCTTTTGTGCACAGACTCTCTCTCTCCTGCCTCCTGGGTCCCCCACCACTTTGTCCCTGACAATGAACCTTTTCCCTAACTCTGTGTTTGGTGTGTTTGGTGGTAGTCTTTCAGTCCTCTCCTATGAGGGGAGAAGTTAACTCCCACTTTGCTTAAGGCCTTGTCTGAAGGCTAATATATTAAGTCTGAGGATTCAGGAGGCTTCCACTGGCTAGATATTGTTACAGGGAAATGACAAAGATGAAGGTGACCTCAGTTCTTGTCCCACATAGAAGAATTTCCATGTGGACAGGGCAGTGAGCAAAGCAAGATTTATTTAAGTCAGCAACCTCCTATCTCAGGAGAACTCCAAGAAAACAAGACCCCAAAAGCTTGTCAAAGTTGGATCTTTAAAGCTCAATTGGCGGGGGCGGGGTGCACAGAATAGCAACTAACCATCAACCAGAGGGTGGGAAGAAAATCCAATGGAGAGCCAAAATTGTAATCCTGTCTAGCCTGTTCCTGATAAAACAAAAAAGCTATCAGAAGGGTGGGATAGGTAACTTGTCTTTCTCTTCTCAGGATTACAGAGACCTGACCTAGCTAGCTGCCTATTATCCCATCTATCTCCACACAGTATCTCATGTCAAGAGTCCAGATGATTACTGACATCACAGATAAGAATGTTAATTACTTAGCCTGAAGTAGGAGTCACTGTGTACTAACTTGCAATGCAGGAATCTATCTTCAAAAACTTATTATATGAGCTGATGATTCGCCTCACTCTCAAAGATTTCTTTACTTTATCAAATAGAGGATATAATCAGTCTACAGATCAGGTGGCAGAAGTTGTCTTTGATAGCTAGTTCTAAGGTCTGCCATTCCAAGTCCTCTCCATTAAGTAGGTTCATGACATTCCTATGCAAACATTCATAGGTAATTGGCAATACAAGTAGATGGTTTTTGTTAGTTAAAATATAAGAGAGGAGAAAAATACTTTGGTAAAGTAACCGTGTGAAATTGGGTAGTGAACCAGTGGATGGAAGACTGCTCTCTCTCTCTCTTCTCTTTTTCTAACTCTGACTTTCAATTAAATAAAGAAATCTTTTTAAAAAAATAAATAGTAGGGCTGGTGCTGTGGCATAGTGCCACCACCTGTAGTGCCGGCATCCCATATGGACACCAGTTGAAGACCCGGCTGCTCCACGTCCAATCTAGCTCTCTGCTATGGCCTGGGAAAGCAATAGAAGATGGCCCAAGTCCTTGGGCTCCTGGCTTCAGATCGGCTCAGCTCCGGCTGTTGTGGCCAATTGGGGAGTGAACCAGTGGATGGAAGACCTCTCTCTCTGCCTCTCCTTCTCTCTTTGTGTAACTCTGACTTTCAAATAAATAAATAAATCTTAAAAAAAAAATCATGCTGGGGGAGCCAAGAGGAAGGAAAGGTGGCGAACATGCAGCAAAGGAGCAACGCAGGGACCGAGAGAGGACACAGACACTGCCGCCCTCATCGAACAGGTGAGAGGTAGCAAGTCCATGGAGCTGCAGACAGTGGCGGGTGGGGCACTGGGTGAACTGCACTGCACTTGAAACTCCAGGCAGGAAGAAGGAAAAAATGTAGGGGAATGGACGGAGAGGTTGGGCATGCCATGGTCCTTCTGTGTCTCACCTCCCTCCTGCAACCAGACCTAAAGCTGGTGGAGAGAAGCCATATTGATTGTTTACATTTTTGAATGTAAACAGGAGACTGAGGCATCTGCCTCCTGCACACACACCCATCAACTGTGGGGGCCACTTCACAACATGCCCCACCCAGGAACAAGGTTCACAACATTTCAGAGTAATTTCCTCCCAACCACCCAAGCTGTAAAACAAGGAGTAGTCCTAAACAGTGAAAACGCAAGCTCATTTCATGCACTGGTGAGAAGCATGCCTGGCCCCCAGTAGGTGGGGTTTAGTGCACTAAAGCCCTGGTACCTGCATCTGTCAGGATCCAGAAGCAAACAAAGCTCCAGGAGGCAGGGCTGCATGCTTACACTTGCAATACACAGACACACAGCAGCCCATAGCAGAGGGAAATCAATTTTAAAATACAACTAACCAGAACTCAACCAGAAATGCTGAAGAACAAAGGAAAAAGCCTGAATACGAATAAGAAAGACTTGTGAATTTGCCAAAGGACCAACACAAATCCTCAATAATGGAGGTTGAAGAAGGGATAGAGGATATGCCAGAAAAGGAATTCAGAAAATTAATAGATTATTTAGAAGCAATAAGAAACAAATTCATGATCGTAATGAAAACCACTCCCAAGAAATTGAGATTTTAAAGAGAAGCCCGAATGAAATACTGGAAATGAAGATTTCAATAGACCAAATAAAAAATGCAGTGGAAAGTCTTAACAATAGAAAAGATGAAACATAAGAATGAATATCAGAACTAGAAGATAAAGACTGAATAGAAATTATTCAGTCAGACCAAATACAAGAAGAATAAATTAGAAAATTAAAAATCACAGTTGGAGATTTACAAGATTCTACCAAACGACCAAACTTATGGATCCTAGGAATTCCAAAAGGTGTGAAAAGAGAAAAGGAATTGGAAGGCCTTCTTAATGAAATAATAAAGAGTAATTGCCACAATTTGGAGAGACATCCAAGTAAAAGAAATACACAGAATTCCCATTAGACGTGCCAGAGAACTTCACAACACATAGTAGCAAAACTTACATCAGTGAAACACAAAGAACAGATCTTAAAATGTGAACCAGAGAAAGAACAAATTACATTCCATTAAAACCCAGTTAAACTCACCCTGGACTTCTCATCTCAAACCCTACGGGAAAGGAGACAATGGTGAGACGTATTCCAAGTCCTAAGAGAAAAAAAACTGTCAACCCAGAATACTGTACCTGAAAAACTCTCATTTATGAACAAAGGAGAAATAAGTATCTTCCACAACAAGCAGAAATTCAAAGAATGTGTAACTACTTGCCCCGTGCTCAAAAGATGCTCAAGGATGTCCTTTACACAGAAACACAGAAACAGGAACATCACAACAAAAGATAAAATCAGAAAATGAACCAGAGAAGTACAAATGAAATAAAAATAAAAAACAGGATTATTTACAGAAACATGGCAGGGGAAAGAAGGATTTTAACAATAGTCACACTGAATGCAAAGGGTCTCAATTCACTAGACTGGCTGAATGGATTAAAAAAGTTAACCCATCTATTTGTTGCCTATGAGAAATACACCTTACAAACAAAGACCCACGCAGACTGAAAGTGAAAGGATACAAAAAGATAATCCATGCTATCAGAAACCAAAAAAAGAGCTGGTGTGGCCATCTTAATATAAGACAAAATAGACTAAATCAAAAACTATTAAAAGAGGCAAAGAAGGATACTATATAATGATTGAAAGATCAGTTCAACAGGAAAATGTGAATTTTTTTATAAAGCTTTTATTTAAAGAATATAAATTTCCAAAGTACAGCTTATGGATTACAATGGCTTCCCCCGCTATAACTTCCCTCCCACCAGCAACCCTCCCCTTTCCCGCTCCCTCTCCCCTTCCATTCACATCAAGATTCATTTTCCATTCTCTTTATATACAGAAGATCAGTTTAGTACATATTACGTAAAGATTTCAACAGTTTGCCCCCACATAGAAACACAAAGTGCAAAACACTGTTGGAGTACTGGTTATAGTATTAATTCACAATGTACAGCACATTAAGGACAGAGATCCTACATGATATTTTTTTAAATTGATTAATTTTCTATGCAATTTCAATTTAACACCAGGTTTTATTCATTTTCAATTATCTTTATATACAGAAGATCAATTCAGTATATATTATGTAAAGATTTCATCAGTTTGCACCCACACAGAAACACAAAGTGTAAAAATACTGTTTCAGTACTAGTTATAGCATTACTTCACATTGGACAACACATTAAGGACAGATCTCTCATGAGACGTAAGTACACAGTGACTCCTGATGTTGATTTAACAATTTGACACTCTTGTTTATGGCGTCAGTAATCTCCCTAGGCTCAAGTCATGAGTTGCCGAGGCTATGGAAGCCTTTAGGGTTCACTGACTTCGATCTTATTCCGACAGGGTCATAGTCAAAGTGGAAGTTCTCTCCTCCCTTCAGAGAAAGGTACCTCCTTCTTTGATGGCCCCATTCTTTCCACTGGGATCTCACTCACAGAGATCTTTCATTTAGGTCTTCTGTTTTTTTCCAGAGTGTCTTGGCTTTCCATGCCTAAAATATTCTCATGGGCTCTTGAGCCAGATCCGAATTATAAATGTATATATAACTAATTATAGGGCATCTGGCTATTTAAAAGAATTGTTAAGGAATTTAAAGGGAGATATAGACTCAAATGCAATAGTAATGGGGGACTTCAATACCCCAATTTCAGCAAATGGAAGATCAAGTAGACACAAAATCAACAAGAAAAAAAAAAAAAAGAGCTGAGTGACACCATAGACAAAACAGATGTAACAGATATCTATAGAGCATTCCACTCTACCTCCAGAGAGTACAAATTTTTTTCTCCAGTGCATTGAATGTTCTCTATAATTGACCTTTATGCTAGGCTATAAAGTGTTTCTCAGAACACTAAAAAAAAAAAAATCAAAATCATACCATGTATCTTCTCAGACCACAATACAATGAAGCTGGAAATCAACAACTCAAGAATCTCTACATCATATGCAAACACATGGAGAATGAACAAGAGGTTTTGAATGAACAATGGGTCATTAAAGAAATCAAAAGAGAAATCAAAAAATTTATATAAATGAACATGGCAATAAAACATACCAAAATTTATGGGATACAGCAAGAGCAATATTAAGAGGAAAGTTTATAGCAACTGGTGCCTACATCAAGAAACTGGAAAGGCACCAAATAAATGAATTATCTCTACACCTAAAGGATCTAGAAAAGCAATAGCAAACCAAACCAAAGCTAGAGGGAAAAAAAGAAACAAAATTAGAGAAGAAATCAACAAAATTGAAACCAAAAATCATACAAAATATCAAACTGAAGAGCAGGTTTTTTGAAATAATAAAAATTGACACACCATTGGGCCAACTAAAAAAAAAAGGAGAGAGAAGACCCAAATCGATAAAATTAGCGATGAAAAACTAAATGAAACAAAAGACACCACAGAAATAAAATTAATCATAAACCATTACAAAGAGCTGTATAACAACAAACTGGGAAACCTAGAAGAAATGGATAGATTCCTGGACACAGGCAACCTACCTAAATTGAGTCATGAAGACAAAGAATACCTAAACACACCATTGAATCAGTAATAAAGATCCCCCCCAACATAGAAAAGCCCAGGACCAAATGGCTTCACTGATGAATTCTATCAGAAATTGAAAAAAACTATTTCATCTCAAATTATTCAAAACAATTGAAAGGGAGGGAATCCTCCCAAATTCTTTCTATGAAGCCAGCATCATCTTAATTCCTAAACCTGGAAAAGATGCAACAGAAAAAGAAAACTGCAGACCCGTTTCCCTGATGAACATATACACAAAAATCCTGAGCAAAATTCTGGCAAATCAAATCCGACAACACGTCAGAAAGATCATGCATTCAGATCAAGTGGGATTTATCACTGGTATGCAGGTATGGTTCAATATTCACAAATCAATCAATGGAATACATCAAATTAACAACTGAAGAACAAAAACCATATGATTATCTCAATAGATGCAGAGAAAGCATTTGACAAAATATAACACCTTTTCATGATGAAAACTCTAAGCATATTGGGTTTAGAAGGAACATTCGTCAACACAATCAAGGCAATTTATTATAAACCCACGGCCAACATCCTATTGAATGGGGAAAAGTTCGAAGCATTTCCACTGAGATACCAGACTGGGATGCCCACTCTCACCATTGCTGTTCAATATATTACTGGAAGTTTGAGCCACACCCATTAGGCAAAAAAAAGAAATCAAAGGGATACAAGTTTGGAAGGAGGAAGTCTAATTATCCCTATTTGCAGAAGATATGATTTTATATATTGGGGACCCAAAAGACTCAATTAAGAGACTACTGGAACTCATAGAAGAATTTGGTAAAGTATAAAGATATAAAGTCATTATACAAAAATCAGCAGCCTTTATATACACAGACAATGTCATAGCCAAGAAAGAACTTCTAAGATAAATCAGATTCACGGCCAGTGCCATGGCTCAATAGGCTAATCCTCCACCTTGCAGTGCTGGCACACTGGGTTATAGTCCTTATCGGGGTGCCGGATTCTGTCCCGGTTGCCCCTCTTCCAGGCCAGCTCTCTGCTATGGCCTGGGAGTGCAGTGGAGGATGGCCCAAGTGCTTGAGCCCTGCACCCCATGGGAGACCAGGAGAAGCTCTTGGCTTCTGCTTCCGGATCAGTGCAGCACGCTTGGCCATGGCGGCCATTGGAGGATGAACCAATGGCAAAAGGAAGACCTTTCTCTCTGTCTCTCTCTCTCACTGTCCACTCTGCCTATCAAAAAATTTTTTAAAAATTAAAAAAAAAAAGATAAATCAGATTCACAACAGCTACAAAAACAATCAAATACCTTGGAATTAATTTAATCAAAGGTGTCAAAGATCTATAAGATGAGAATCACAAAACATTAAAGAAAGAAATAGAAGAAGATGCAAAAAATGGAAAATACTTCTATGCTTATGGATTGAAAGAAAAATGTCCATTCTTTCAAAAGCAATTTACAGATTCAATGTGATACCAATCAAAATACAAAGGAATTCTTCTCAGATCATAAAAAATGATGCTGAAATTCATATGGAGCCACAGGAGACCTTGAATAGCTAACGCAAATTTATACAAGAAAAACAAAGCCAGAGACATCACAATACGAGATTTGAGACATACTACAAGTTAGTAATGAAAACAGCGTAGTACTGGTACAAAAATGGATGGACAGACCAATGGAACAGAATAAAAACACCAGAAATCAATCCAAACATCTACAACCAACTTATATTTGACCAAGGAGCTAAAACCAATCCCTGGAGCAAAGACAGTCTCTTCACCAAATGGTGATGGGAAAACTGGATTTCCACATGCAGGAGGATGAAGAAAGACCTTGACCTTACACCTTCCACAAAAATCCATTCAACATTGATTAAAGATCTAAATCTATGAACTGACACCATAAAATTAATTGAGAACATTGGGGAAACCCTGCAAGACATTGTTACAGGCAAAAAATTCCTTGAAAAGACCATAGAGGCACAGGCAGTCAAATCTAAAATTACCAAATGGGATTACTTCAAATTGAGAAGTTTCTGTATGGCAAAAGAAACAGGAAGTGAAGAGACAACCAACAGAATGGGAGAAATTATTTGCAAAGTATGGAACTGGTAAAGGATTAAGGACCAGAATCTACAAAGTGATTAGAATTCTCCACAACAAAACACAACCCAGTTAAGAGATGGGCCAAGAACCTAGACATTTTTCAAAAGAGGAAATCCAAATGGCCAATAGGCACATGGGGAAATATTCAGGATTACTAGCCATCAGGGAAATGCAAATCAAAACCACAATGAGGTTTCGTCTCACCCCAGTTAGAATTGCTCTCATACAGAAAACTAAAAACAACAAATGCTGCAGAGGATGTGGGGGAAAAACATACCCTAATTCACTGGTTTTGGGAATGTGAACTGGTAAAGCCACTATAAAATACGGTCTGGAGATACCTCAAAAATCTGAATGTAGACCTACCATAGGAATGAACCACCCCACTCCTGGGAATTTACCCAAGAGAAATGAAATTAGTAAACAAAAGAGTTATCTGTGCCTTATGTTTATTGCAGCTAAGTTCACAATAGCTAAGACATAGAATCAACCTAAATAGCCATCAACCAAAAACTGGATAAAGAAATTATGGGATATGTACTCTATAGAATACTACACAGCAGTAAAAAAAAAAAAATGAAATCTGGTCATTTGCAACAAAATGGAGGAAGCTGGAAAACATCTTGCTGAGTGAAGTAAGCCAGTCCCAAAGGGACAAATACTATGCATTTTCCCTGTTCTGTGAGAACTAATAGTGCACCTAAAAAGAAAGCTTTAGAAATTCAGTTCATATTTGGAAAACAATGACTTGAATAGGCCTGGTCTTGACTGTCAAGGAACAGTTTTTTATTTTTATTTCTATTTTTAAATTTTATTTTTTATTTTCCTCATACTATATGTTGAACTCTTAACATAGTTAATCATATAGTTAATCATATATATATATATATATATATATATTCAATTGAAAATAGATGAATAAGAGAGGGAGGAGGAAGTTTGTAGCTGTAAGCTGTAAAATGCCATCTTATTTGTTAAAGTGATCATATTAAGTGTTAAAGTGAACATATAGATAGAATTAGGTGTTAAAGAGACCATATAAATAGCATAAAGTATCTGGTAATAAAAACAGAGATTTAAAAAGGAGGGAATGTCCAACATGGGAAGCAGTACATACAGCAGACTCATAGAATGACAATCACTTTAAGTAATACTCTGACCTCAGAATCAGCCCTTAAAGCATTAGCATTTTGCTGTAAATCTAATGAAAGTAATTCAGGCATGGAAAGCCAATACACTGTGGCAAAAAGTCCAACATGAAGGATCTCTGTGAGTGAGATCCCTGTGGAAAGAAAATGCCATCAAATAAGCATATACTTTTCTCTGAAGGGAGGAGAGAACTTCACTTTGCTTATGACCTTGTATAAATACTGACAAACTTTTTGGGTTCAAAAGGCTTTCATAGCCTTAGCAGCTCATGGAAAGAGCCATGGGTGAACACTGAGGTCATAAATAAGAGTGTTAATTGTTAAATTAACAACGGAAGTCAGTGTGCACTTACTCCCCAAGTAGGACCTCTGTCCTTAATGAGTTGTACTATGAGAATTAACTGCAAAACTTATTCTCAAGCTGTACTTTTTATGTTGTGTGTGTGTGTGTGTGTGTCTTTGTGCAAACTGTTGAAATATTTACTTAGAATAGAGTTGGTCTTCTGTATATAAAGTTAATTAAAAATGAATCTTAATGAAGAATGGGATGGGAGAAGGAGTATGTGGTGGAGTGGGAGTGGGAGTGGGGGTGGGAGGGAGGGTATGGGGGAAGAAACACTATAATACTAAAGTTATACCTATGAAAATTGTATTCATTAAATAAAAAATTTAGAATGAAAAAATAAAGTAACTATGTGAAAAGAGAGGGAATATGCCTTTATTACAGTTATAATAGTACTCATTTTATTTTATGCTTCTAGGATGAAGATATATTCTGAAGGTACTATGTCATATTGTTTAAAATGATACATTTTTCCTTGTTCTATGGCTTAGTATGTGTGAGACAGTCTTCTTGTCCCTTAGCAACCCCTCCTTAAGGTAATTCTGGTCCTAGCAAAAATGAAAAATTTTAAAGGGAAATTTCAGCAACAGAATAACTATTGCTTATTTCTGAGCCATCCCTGAGTACCTACCCAGGAAACTGGCATTGCAGAATAAGAATAAATAAGGAGAGGAATATGCAGTTTTAAAACATGAAGAAGCAATTCTCAAGGGCTTTCTTAACAGAACCAGATACATTTTTATAGAGGAGCAAGATTTAAAGATTGGATAAAAATCCCTAGAAAGAAAGAAAGATTTGAAAACATTCATAATTCAGATGCAGATTCAAGAATATGATTTTATGGCAAAATATGCCTCCACTTAGGTAGGTATGCCTTGACATTTCCATTTTTTTCCATATTCATTGTATGTGGTAATATACAATACAATTGGGCCGGTGCCGTGGCTCAACAGGCTATTCCTCCGCCTTGAGGCGCCGGCACACCGGGTTCTAGTCCCGGTCGGGGCGCCGGATTCTGTCCCGGTTGCCCCTCTTCCAGGCCAGCCCTCTGCTGTGGCCCAGGAGTGCAGTGGAGGATGGCCCAAGTGCTTGGGCCCTGCACCCCATGGGAGACCAGGAAAAAGCACCTAGCACCTGGCTCCTGCCATCGGATGAGCGCGGTGCACCAGCCGCAGCGCGCTGTCCGCGGCAGCCATTGGAGGGTGAACCAACGGCAAAGGAAGACCTGTCTCTCTGTCTCTCTCTCTCACTGTCCACTCTGCCTGTCAAAAAAAAAATATACAATACAATTGTATATGCAATAATATACAATATAATATATTGCATATACAATGATAATTTACAATACATTGTATGTGGTATTATACCACATACAATGGTATAGGCAGAGTTCCTGGTTTTATAAACACCCTGAGCTCTTGTCCTGTCTCATATAGTATAAACATTCTAATTATTGTGACTTGTTACCCATGTTAGTACCTTCATATTGTAATCACAATAAAGGCACATTCTGTTTCCTTCTTTTCATATTTTAACTAACAAAAGCCAACTACTGATACTGTGAATTAAAGTGAGTAGTTTAGAGAATAAAAACATTTGCATAAGAATTTTAGGAGTCTGCTGAAAGGTTTATGACTTGCATTGGCAGAACTTAGACCCAGCTAAGGAGGATGCCTCCTCCAGATGCTGCATGAACAAAGCCTGAAAATCTAATTATCAATAGACTGGACTCTTTTGTCCCCTACCTTCCCCTACAATTATCTCTTTCCCTTTAAAAATCCTTTCTGCTGGCTTGCTTGGTGGAAACAGCATGTTTTGAATCCCGACATCGAATGTTATCAAAAAGCCTGCTGGTGTCTTGAAATAAACCCTTTCCTCTTCCCTTCACTCATTGCCTATGAACTGCTACTCAAGAGGCCAGTGGCTGGCTTGATTATTTGTCCCCTAACAAAATAACCAAGACAGCAGCATTCCAAACAACAAATGTTTAGAAATATGCCTAGGCAAACTATATTAGTTCACTACAAATTATTATGATGTCCTGGAATGATAGTTGTGAAGGTCAAATATTATTACTAAGACATGTTTATTATATGCTGTTGGTTAAGGGTAAGAATAGATTGTGGTTACATTATAGCTAATAGTGTACTAGTTATAAATAGGATATGCATGAAAAATTACTTCAAGGTATATATCTAAGTGATACATGGAAGTAGGATATTTTAAAGCTATTTCTTTCCTCTTTTCTAAGTGTGTTATAACTTGTCCATATTGCTTCCATAATTTTATAATTTAAAATACTTTAATTTAAAGAATGTCTTCTCAATCATCCACTCAAGTGAGGAGACAACAGAGGTGGAGGCAATTCTTTCTACCTGAAAATATCTGATAAAAGAAACCTTGGAGATAGTCGTTCAAACATGGAGAAAAATAAAATGAAAGAAAAAGAACTAGCAGGAAGAAACCACAGAGGTGAGAAACTGGTGTACATGACAACATCTCATGTGGGGCATATGATGGAGGGACGGGCCATTTCAGGGGGCTCAGCTGTGCTAGGCAACAGATGGGCAACCAATGGCACTTGGAGTGGCCTATTAAAGCCACAGACAATAAAGAAAGTGATCTTAGAACTGTCAGTTACCTCCTGAGCTGACAGGATCGACAGTGGCAACCAGGAAAAGCACTGACTGACTCTGTTCCATTTTCTCCCATGGAATGGTGCACGGGCAGCAGAGGGTCCAGTAGGTCCTGCAGCTGGGGAGACGCTCTCACTGCTCCTGCAGCCATGAACAAATGGTTCCGGTGCGGTCATATGTCAAATGACACTGAATGATAACCTTTTTTTTTATTACCCCACACTTTTTAAAAATTTTTTTTGACAGGCATTGTGGACAGTGAGAGAGAGAGAGACTGAGAGAAAGGTCTTCCTTTTTGCCATTGGTTCACCCTCCAATGGCCGTCGAGGCTGGCGCACTGCGGCTAGTGCACCACGCTGATCCAAAGCCGGGAGCCAGGTGCTTCTCCTGGTCTTGGGTGCAGGGCCCAAGGACTTGGGCCATCCTCCACTGCACTCCCGGGCCATAGCAGAGAGCTGGCCTGGAAGAGGGGCAACCCAGGACAGAATCGGGCGCCCCGACCGGGTCTAGAACCCAGTGTGCTGGCGCCACAAGGCAGAGGATTAGCCTATTGAGCTGCAGCGCCGGCCTGAATGATAACCTTTGACATTTCTCCTTCTCTACCACTCTTAAAAAGTGCTGCCAGAGAACATAAAGACCTCTGTGTAAAACCTCATGCTTAATAAAAACTCCTGGACCAGGAATGCAAATATGCAAAGCTGAAGGTCAGAGGAGCCTGAGTCCTCGTTAACAATTCTCATTAGAGGCTTCAATATTCCTGTTGTATATTAAATCTAGTGCCAGGAGAATGACTTTCCTTAGGCCTTCCAGGAGATGCACTTGTAAATCCTGAAAAATCATATACTTACCAAGAACTGACTTGAAACCCTCAGGTTGGTTTCCAACCCTGAAGACCACAAATGGAATCATTAGAATTTGGGGCCTCTGTGGCTGATGTGGTGGCCCAGCAGGTAAAGCCACTGCCTACATTTCCAGCATCCTATTTAGGCACCATTTTTATTCTTTGATGTTCCACTTCTGATCCAGCACCCTGCCAAGGGCCTCAGAACATAGTGGAAGATGGACAACTGTTTGGGCCCCTGCCACCCATGTGGGAGACCAGGATGAAGCTTTGGCTTTGGCTTGGTTCAGTGCCAGCTGTTGCAGCCATCTGGGAAGTGAGTCAGCAGACAGAAGATCTCTCTCTATGACTCTTTTGGATAAATCTTAAAAAATAATTTGAGGTCTGTATTTTTTAATATAGAAAGTGATGTAAAAATACAAATTTTAGGTAGAACACTGGTGTGTGTTATAGAGAATGGTAAGGGGAGGATTAACGGCAAAGAATCTGTGGGGGTGGCAAACTCATTTCTGAAAACGTAGAGCAATTTATTTGTAAAGAAAACAAGAGAAAAATCTATGGTTTGATAGGATTAAAATAAGTTTCTTGTGGTTCCCTCAAATAATATAAACTCATTTAAATTTTCAATTATATTCACTGATATATATACACCATTGGCACAGTTAATCTTTTCAGCTGTCTTTATTCATTAAAGAAAATATAGGTGAAGCTGAATTTATACTATCTTAATTATATATCATGTCATCCATTTTTAAAACTAGGTCTCATGGACCAATTCTATGAATACCATGTGAAAAAATGCCTAAAGGTTTTCTTGACTCAGTTTGCATTTCCCAAGACATTTCTCAAGAGCAAGTTCAATAATTTGAAAGCCATCTGTTCCCTAGACTAAAATAATACAGTCAGAGCAAGAAATTGAAGGGAAAAAACAGTATTCTCCCTATGGGAAACAGAAAAATGAAAAAGTGTAATGGAATTCCACTGGAAATGTTGAGAACCCTTACTTCTGGCAAAGAATCTAATTGGAGAAACACTTATAACACATGTCTACAACTACATCCATTAATCAATATATAATTTCCAGTCTGTCTTTAATATGAGTAACTTGCACTCTCTTTGACCTAATATACTTATTTTACAACTGTTTACTCAGGTTTAAAATACACAGATGAAAAAACTTTCATCATGTGGGTCAAAAAATTTTGAAAACCATGTACAAGGTAACTGGACAACTTTATTTGTGAAACTTTTAGAACGAAATCAGAAAAACTCTGCTAAGAAAACTATGATGATTATGAAAAGAATGCATGAGTTTTCAAGAATGAAATCCAAAGGAACAGAGATTTCTCAGAAAATTCAAATACATGTGATCACTCTGTTTGTACACCATGCCATTCATCAGTGCTATAGCTAAGAAAGGCTGATATTTAAGAGAATGCTCTGTACATTCAGTGAAAGATTCCAAAAGCAACTAGAAAATCAATAAAAAATTGTGCACAACAAATTGGTTGCACAGATGTACTAAATTTTTTGTTCTTTTTTTTTTTAAATTTTTTGACAGGCAGAGTGGACAGTGAGAGAGAGACAGAGAGAAAGGTCTTCCTTTTGCCGTTGGTTCACCCTCCAATGGCTGCCGCGGTCGGCGCGCTGCGGCCGGCGCACCGCGCCCATCCAATGGCAGGAGCCAGGTGCTAGGTGCTTTTTCCTGGTCTCCCATGGGGTGCAGGGCCCAAGCACTTGGGCCATCCTCCACTGCACTCCTGGGCCACAGCAGAGGGCTGGCCTGGAAGAGGGGCAACCGGGACAGAATCCGGCGCCCCGACCGGGACTAGAACCGGGTGTGCCGGCGCCGCAAGGCGGAGGATTAGCCTGTTGAGCCATGGCGCCAGCCAATTTTTTGTTCTTACAAGTGGTTAGAAAGCATTCTCTTTTCAATGGACACAAAGGGGAGGGTAGCAGGTGGGAGGGAAGTTATGGGGGGGGGGGGCATTGTAATCCATAAGCTGTACTTTGGAAATTTATATTCTTTAAATAAAAGCTTTATATATATATATATATATATATATATATATTGATTTTTAAGTGAACAAGCCATTTCCTCAGTGGGTCTTGTGCACTACATGTGTGCATCTCAATCTACAGTGCTGAGCAAGATACACCACTTGTTCGTAAGTAAGATTTTGGAGAAGCTGGAGCAGAAGCATCTTTGAGAAGATGACAAGTTCTAGATAGTCACGAAATAGACTTAAAAACTTGATGATTAAACGTTAAGTGTGAGGAAGATTAGAATGACACTTAGGTTTCTGGTTTAAATATTTGGTACCTGAGCTGCATCCTACACTAGAAAATTTATGGAGCAAAGCAGATTTAGAAAATATAAAGTTGAGGGTTGACACAAAGAATCTGAGAAATCTCAGCCCAGAGCCTATGAAGAGTACAAATACAGCCCACTTGACACAACTGTAAATATTTGCAAGATGCAAGTCAAAGACAGCTGTTTAAAAAAACCTATTATACTATATTAGACAATATGTTTTTCACTCAGGGAAAACTTGTCTCTCCTCTATTTATCCTCTTTCTTTTCTGGGTTCCACCTCTGTGCTTTCTGGTTACTATCATGGTGCTGATATACTCAATGATATAAATTAAAATAAAATGCAGTTCCTTTCAAAGTATCTACATCTTGAATATATCTTCATCAATAATCTAAGTGAACATAGATGCTAAAAAATGCATTTTTTTTTTTTTACTTATTTGACAGGCAGAGTTAGTGAGAGAGAGAGAGAGAGACAGAAAGGGAGAAAGGTCTTCCTTCCGTTGGTTCAGCCCCCAAATGACCACTACAGCCAGTGCTGCACCGATCCGAAGCCAGGAACCAGGTGCTTCCTCCTGGTCTCCCATGCGGCTGCAGGGCCCAAGCACTTGGGCCATTCTCCACTGCCTTCCCGGGCCACAGCAGAGAGCTGGACTGCCAGAGGGGCAGCTGGGACTAGAACCCCACATGGATGCTGGCGCTGCAAGTGGAGGATTTGCCACGTAAGCCATGGCGCCGCCCCCCAAAAATTCAGTTTTTAAAATTTAGTTTTCTAAAATGAAATTTTAAAAATTAACATCAAAATACAGGGTTGGGAGTTGTACCATAGAACATTAAAGCACTTTTTGGGATACACTCAGCTGTTACTGGAGTGCTTGAGATCAAGTCACAGCTCCACTTCCAATCCAACTTCCTGCTAGTGCACACCCTGGGAGGCAGCAGATGACAGCTCAAATCCTTGGGCCCCTGGAATTCATGTGGAAGATCCAGATGGAGATCCAGATGGAGTTCCAGATTCCTTCCTGGTTTTGGCCATGCCCAGCCCCAGATGCTGTAGGCATTGAGGGAGTGAAACACTGGAAGATTTCTGTCACTCTGGTCCCCTTCATCCTGTGTGTGTATGTGTGTGTGTGTGTGTATGTGTGTGTGTGTGAATGAGTGACAGTGAGAGAGAGAAACAGAGTGCTGGTATATTTTGCCGTGTAAGGCCCAGGTCATAAATCTTTGATCTGGATGTAGACTGTACTGTTTGAATTATCCTTGGATTATGTAGCTAGAAGCATTTAGAAAGAATTAGCCCTTAGAGGTTTAGACTGATGGCATGGATCATCTATTTAAGCATCACCAGTATATGGACAGCAAATGAGAAACTCAGTGAAAATAAAATCACTAGAAGAGGATTTATAGAATGACAAAAGACTACTATCAAAGAACATTAAGGGACACCAAAGATAACAGGGCAGGAAGTGATATAAGTCATGAAAGACACAGTAGAGAGGTACTAGCCAAATCTGCAGAGAAGTTGGTGAGGGTGAGGTTTTCAAGGAGGACAGGATTGCAAAGCATCTCTTTCTCAGACTCTCCACTCATATACTTTGTGCTGTCCACCCCTTTCAAAGTAGGGTGTAAATTAGGCCAAACTTTTAAACAACTTCAGCCTGGGAAAAATTGCATAACAGTCATACAGGAAGGAATAAATTATCAATGTTTCAGATTACTGGTGAATGTGTCAAGATGGGTAGAAGAGAATTAAAGCTTCTTGATTTTTTCCTTCTTTTTTTAACTTCAAAAGTCTGGTAACATTAAGAAATAACTAGACCTGTTAGCATTGGAATATAAAACTCTGTTAGAGAAATCTAGTACATCCCAAGGACAGATTCTCTTAGATGTCTTGGATTATAATATTACCAATTATCTCTTCTTAGTCATCGTTGTATTAAACCTATTCCCACACATCTATAAAAAAGGTATAATTACTGTGTGATTACATGACAAAATAAGTTAGCTTCATTATTTTATTTGGTTATAGTAATCCACACAATTCTGAATGCAGGTTCATTTTTAAACTGGTTAGGTATAAAACTTAACTAACAAAATAGAAATATGTTGTGTTCTCAGAGAACTGAGTGAAAATAGCTGTAATACAAATGGGTTTTCAAGATGAAAAAGTTCAAAACTTCAGATCTTTTCAATAAAAAAGATAAGTAGAATAATGTTACCAATGGCACGCAGAAACTTATTCCTAACATTATTTAAAAGATATATGAAAGGACTTCAAAAAACTCGAGGTAACACAAAATTAAGATCAGCTTACTCTGACATACAAATTCTGAAACCCGTGTGTATGTGTGTAGCACTTTGTTTTATATTGTTGTATTTCTAACCTGTAGCAAATTTTATTATACTTTGGTAAAATTAGGTACTTTTATTCAAAATATCCTAGAAGTAATTGGCTATGATTTATTCACTTTACTATGTCATGGACAATAAACACAATGAAAGTTCAAAGTCTTTGTTGGGGTAGTTATTTTAAAATGAAATTTAAAATGTGTCAGATAATATTTTCAAAATCAAAGATTAATTTTTAAAAACACAGTTCCTCATGAATGGTGGAATTAATCATCATAGTTATGGCTGACCATCCTCTCTGCAATATTGAGTCATTTGTAAAATAGCACAAAAATGAGATGATCAATTCTTCCAAAGATCAATCCCTACACCTATGAATTTGATAAAAAAAATCCATGCTCCTTATACAGATTTTCCTACAAATTAATTGTGTATATGTACAGATAAAAATAGAAATGGAAGCATTTTCATGTAGTTTTACAAAAAAGTTGCATTTCTCAGACTATGACAGATGTCACATGGGAATTTTGAAAAATTAGAGAAAGAAAAAACACAGATCTCATGTTCTCATCATAGTGCATTTGAAGTTTCCAACATTTACCTCTCCTAACCTTATTTTCCACTTTGATTTTTCGAACATTCTTATAACTTTTCCTATTTAGTTCTGTTGGTAACAAATGATTATTGATCACTTTCCAGGCCTTAATAATACATAAAATATGTAATGAAATTTCTTACTTGAAATGTATTAGTACCTTGAAAAATAGTAAATTTATTATCATTAACCTCACTTAATTTTTAGAAATCCTTCTCATCTCACTCCCTCCAACATGTTGATGATATTAAATCATTTGTACAACATACATTATTACATGAAAAATGTTTAATACTCACAAACAATAAAATGAAAATGAAGTAATGCATATAAAAATGATCCCCAAAGAATTACCATTGCAATATTAGTCATTTGTAAACTTTAGTGATATGATTCTATATCTTCAGTCCACATCTCTTTATCCAATTAGTAATTTATTCAACAAAAAGAAAAACTTTTACAACCATCTTACATGATATCAAAGCCACACAGCTATATCATATTCAACATGAGTAATTTTAGGACAGAGAATGCTTTTCAAAATGCAGATAGTCCAAACACATCAGCACTTGGCTAAAAAGATGAGAAGCATCAGCATCTACAATTTTATTGCTTTAAGGAGCCAGGGTAGGTAATTGACTCACTGGTTAAAATACCATCTACAGTGCTGGCATCCCATGTGGCTACCAGTTTGAGTACTGGCTGCTTCACTTTAAATCCAGCTCTCTGCTATGGCCTGGGAAAGCAGTGGAAGATGGCCCAAATCCTTGGGCTCCTGCACCCATGAGGGAGACCCAGTAGAACGTCCTGGCTCCTGGCTTCAGATAGGCCCAGCTTCAGCCATCGTGGACATCTGGGGAGTGAACCAGCAGATTAAAGAACTGTCTTTCTCTCTCTGCCTCTCCCTCTCTGTAACTATGCCTATCAAATAAATAAATAAATAAATAAATAAATAAATATATTCTTTAAAAAAAAGCATACCAGCTGGGAAGCTCGCACCTCATACTGCAGTACCTGGTTCCAGTCCTTTCTATCTACCAAGCAGACTAGGACTGAGTTCCAGGCTCCTGGCTTTGGCTTTTTCCAGCACTAGCTATTACAAGCATTTGGGGGGTGAACCCATAGATGGAAGATCTCTGTCTCTCTTTCTGCCTTTCAAATAAAGTACAAATAAACATAAATTTGTTTGTTAAAAAGTACAGTTGTCAAGGCAGAATTTCAACCTTTGGCAAAGAAGAAATATACTTTTACAACTGAAATTTTAACATTTTAAACACTTGCTCTCCCTGATTAATTATTAACAGGGGAGCTACAAACCTCCTTATTGTATGACAAAACAAAATCATGGACAGAATGGTTAATTCTAATTTCATTAAACATTCATGTTAATATTGGCCTAAATACTTATTATTCATGAAGTTTCATTTCAATTTCTTTAATTTTGCCAGAGATTATTGTAATGAGCCCTTGACAATATTTTGATTGAAATTTATCTTCTTTCACTACAGTTTAGTTGAGATATTTGTTAGAAAATTTATAATTTACTTTCTATTTTAGATTAAGTGAGAGTGGTAGAAATGTGACACTCCAAATAAACAAGCATGAAGAACTCAAATCTGCAAAAGGATAGTATATATATTAAAATATAATAAAAAATGAAGACATAAAGATAAGCCTAAAAGTAACAGTTGTGGATAGGTGTATGCAAATTCTGTAGGCCAAAAAGCTAATGCAGAAATCTCACTATAGGGTATATATCCAAAGGAAATGAATTTGTTGTGCTGAAGAGATATCTGCACACAATGTTCATTGCATATTATTCACAAAAACCCAGAAATACCATCAACCTTAATGTCTGTGATGATTAGTGTGAAGTGTCAATTTGACCACATTAAGGGGTACCTAGATTGCTAGTAAAGCAGTATTTCTGGGTTGGCCTGTGGAGGTATTTCCAGAGGACACTGGCATGTGGCTTGGTAAACTGACTAGAGAAGCCCCGCCATCATATTGGGCAGGCCCCATCCACTTGGTTGGGGAGTGAGAGAGAACAAATTGGCAGACGAAAGGCAAATTTTCTCTTTTTCCTTATTCTGGATCTGGGATACCTTTCTTGCGCCTTTGGATTCTGGGACTTGCACCCGTGACCCATAGTTTCTCAGGCACTCTGCTTCAGACACTGGCTTCTCTGATTCTGAAGTTATCAGAATGGGACTGAGTCATGCCACTGGCTTCCCTGGGTTTCCAACTAGCAGATGATCTACTATGGGACTTCTCAGCCTTCATAATCATGTAAACCCATAATAAACACCCCTTATATATTTACCTAATATATCACCTATATTTAATTCAATAATATTTGTTCTGTTTCTCTGGAGAACCCTGACTTACACCATTTAAACAGGAATTAAAATTCAGAGGAAACCCAGTACTGGGAATGAAGATCAGAGTTTGAGAGAAAATTGGTGATATGTACATAGTAAACTAGAGAAACAACACCAAGGGGAAATATTAAAAGAAATGAAATATATTTACCTGGCTGCACTTTATATTATCAGCTAATAATATTATGTGGATGCTGACTATTGATTCAACTCATAATTTAGCTCTATTGGGAGGATGAGAGAAAGGGACAGGAGCTTTGTAATACAAAATGTGTAAACGTTTTCTTCCATTGTAGGTAATTAAAATGCAATTTTTAAAAACAAAGCCCAATAAAAATCTGTCAAAATTAGGTTTAGACTACATGAACAGACTTGCAGAAGGAACGCGACTAAATAAAGAACATTCCCTCTAACTGCTCTGAACCTTATTCAAACACAAAACCCACCACAACTCCAGATTCAGCAAAACTGTAGAGACAATATAAACCCCAGCTTTTGTATTAGAGGTAAGGGCTGCCAACAGAGTTAAAATTAGGCGGGCGCTGTGAAGAAGGAAATGGAGCTGAGAGTCATGGAGAGAAATCACAGCACTGAAAGGGACCAGCAGCAGAGTGTCTCACAAAATAACAGCCCAAAAAAGCATGTAGAAAATGAGGGGCTCACCATGAGGTACAGAATCCATGCTCTGTGTTTTCTAATGTCAAGATGAAAACTGGGGTGAGTTGAGCTGATAGGGGATGCTTCCCAGGACACAACGTGATTCTGAGAACCTGAGGATGTGAGAACTCTAAGGAAATCACCCTTACAAACCCTATTCTTTTTCATTTTTATCGAGATACCCTTAGGATAAAGAAAAAGAACACTTCTGTATTTTATCCCTTGTGCCCTTTCTCTAAAACTCTTTAAAAGAAGTTATTCAGGAAAGCCCTCATCCTTCATAAGTAAACAGATATTATACAGCTTAGATACAAATCAGTTATAAGCAATAAAGGAGAGAACGATTAGTTATTAATTTAGGAACTCATTAGAAAAATATTATTAGCAAAATATTATTAGCAAAATAGCTAATTAGCAAAATATTATTAGCAAATAAAAATCATCAGGTACTGTGTTAATTAACTTTTTGCTACTACAATGAAATACCTGAGAGCAGCTGTGTGTGAAGGGAAGAGAGCTTTATTTAGCTCAGTTTTGAAGCTTCAAAATCTAAATGGCATAGGACAGGCTTTGGATGGGGCAAGGAGCCCATGACAGATGGTGGAGCACGTATGGAGAAAGATTCAGCTGGTGTTCCAGGAAGCAGAGTGAGATTGGCTGAAACCAAAGTCAAGCTTTTATAGCAATGCTCTCTCAAGAACACCATTGTGAGTGTATGCCCCCAGTGGCATAGGACCTGCCACTAGGCCTACCAGAAAGGTTCTACCACTTCCCAAAAACACCATTCTAGTGATCAAGTCTTTCACACAAGGGATTTTCAGACATCAACATCCAAACCACAGCAGGTATACCACCATGACGAGGAACGAGGAAACCTTAGTAAAACCACCTCTTGAAACAGAATCCATGAAATAGAAATGCAAGAAATAGATAAGAGATACTAATAAGAAATGGTACATGAACTGGCAAAAACTTTTAAAAAAGGAAAAATTAAAGAATTGAAGAAACTGGAAGAAGCATTTGAAAGAGCAGACACTGCAGAAACCTCAGCAAGGAATAAAAAAGAGGGAAATAAGGCAATTGAACAAAACAAAACTAAATATTTCAAGTGTTAAAAAAAATCTGCTGAAGATAACAGCTAAAAAGAAATCTACCAGATTATTGATTGAAAGCTCCAAAAATAAAGGAAGAAAATATATGTGAGAGACCAGCATTGTGGCACATGTGGCATCCACTGAAGTACTGGTGTGAGTCCTGGCTGCTCTGCTTCTGACCCAGCTCCCACTAACATTCCTGGGAAAGCAGCCGAAATGTCCTGAATGCTTATGCCCTGCTACCCACATAGGAGACCCAAGTGAAGTTTCTGGCTCCAGGTTTCAGCCTGGCCCAGCTGTGCCTGTTTAGGCCATTTGGAGAGTGAACCAGCTGATGCAAGATTTCTCTCTCTCTCCACTCCCCAGCCCCCATCCCTGGTAACTTTCCTTCCAAACAGGAAGCCTCCTTCAAAAGTTCAGGTCCGGCCGGCGCCGTGGCTCAACAGGCTAATCCTCCGCCTTGCGGCGCCGGCATACCGGGTTCTAGTCCCGGTCGGGGCACCGGATTCTGTCCCGGTTGCCCCTCTTCCAGGCCAGCTCTCTGCTGTGGCCCAGGAGTGCAGTGGAGGATGGCCCAGGTGCTTGGGCCCTGCACCCCATGGGAGACCAGGAAAAGCACCTGGCTCCTGGCTCCTGCCATCGGACGAGCGCGGTGCGCCGGCCGCAGTGTGCCGACCGCGGCGGCCATTGGAGGGTGAACCAACGGCAAAGGAAGACCTTTCTCTCTGTCTCTCTCTCTCACTGTCCAAAAAAAAAAAAAAAAGTTCAGGTCCAAGAATTACATATTATTAAAAGCTAAGCAAAATAAATGTAATGAAAGAATACAATTGCAGAAACTTCCTGAAATAAACTATAGCATTAGCTAAATACATAAATGGAACTCTAAATGTAAGGAGAAAGCCTGACTTAGACTCTCCCCTAAGTGGCAGAAGTCAGAACACTTGAACCATCATCGACTGCCATTCTAGGTTTGGCAGGAAGCTGGATCGGAAACCCAGTAGCTGGTGTTTCACAGCATAATGGGACACCTGTCGTTCACAATGATCTGAGGCCATTTAATAGGAAGCTATTGTCAAAGGAAGAGACAATACTTCACCATCAGATAGAACTAGATATAGTTTGATATTCCATTAAAGATTCAGACCACCAACCTGGTTAGCATAGGCAGGGATTAGGGCAAACTCCATAGGGCAGTAGAGAACAGGCTGGAAATAGAGCACAGGGCTAGGAATGTATTAAAGAGAAAAGCTAAGAGAAATTGTCAAAATATATTAAGTCTAGCAGTTCAAGTGACCCTTTTAATCTAATGATCTAATGAAATATAAATTCACTATTTCTTCCTAGGTAACTCCTCAGATCCTTGTTATTGCCTTTTTTCCTTTCATTTCAGATATGGCATTAAGCCTTTCTATCTCACTGTCTCTCCCAGAGTTAGAGCTGGGTTCTGTGTTCTCTCCTGATATCTTCCAATTTGTGTTATGTCACTGAGCGAAGCAATATGGCCTATGCCTACATCAGCTGTAGAATGCTCTCCATGGGTATGACTGATTTCCCTTTGTGCTAAGGACCTTATTTTTTCTTCTTTTTTTCTGATTCCTTCTTTTTCAAAATTGATTGGTTCTGTATACACATCTCTGTTCTTGGCCATCAACTACTTATGATACTACATGATCCAAGTCCCCTCATCTACAGTGCAAAGTTTTGGAGGTCAGGGAACTTGCTCACATCCTAATGCTTTGATGAATATTATATATATATATATATATATATATATATATATAAAAGTTTATATATAATTATATATGTGTGTGCATGTTGTGTGTATGAGGATATGTGAATAAAAATGAAAGTAAAAAAGTAAAAAACAGAGTCAACTGGTCCCTAAAATTAAAAATAGGAGGGACTTGGATATGTAGGGGATAAAACAACTTGAAAATGTTGATTCAATACTCACAAGAGTTTTGTAACTTTGAAGTTACCAGGCACTTCAAGAAGCTGGGCTGGTAACGGGGCAAAATTCTTCATCAGAGAGCATGAGAAAGAGGTCTTCAGGTGTTCACAGAGTGATAGAAAACAAATTAGGTCAGAATAAACTATCAAGCCAGTCAAATCACCCCTTGCCAATCTGAGGCAAAATAAATAGATACATTTTAATAGGTATAAATAATGTCAGAGTCAGATCTATTATCACTTTCAATTAAATTATTACCAGACATAAATGTTTAGGATATCTAGGGACAGCAATGTTGTTTGGTCTGATAGATAATAACATTTTTTTCCTAACCATCTCCAATTCTATAGGTGGTAGTAAATTAATCTCCCTAGTGTTTCTCAGTTAATATTATTTTCACATTGCCTGATAGTTTTGAAAGCTGTTAAATATTGACAATGAGCCATAGGCGAAAGCTCAGCAGTCCCAAACAGAGCCCTTGTTTTGGACATTGTACCCACTCATATTTCACACTGCTCTATTACATCAGGTTTCTGTTGTGCGTTTGGGACTCCCTACCTCCTACAGTTTCAGCTAGTTGACTGGCTTGTGGTGACTGCTGAATGATGTTGTCCAAACACTCTAAACATTTCTATTACTCATATAGTGTTGAATCCAAAGTTAACACTTCAAAGTTGATAATAATTATGGAATTCCACTGTTAATGTCTGTCTTGTGTAATAGATATAATCCCTTTACTGAAAATGTCATGACTATAAGCAAAAACATCTTAGTTCATAACAGCAAAGTTAATTCCTAGAACATAGTAGGTACTCAATTACTCAAAGAATGAATAAGCAGTTAGAAGCAAGGCATACTTTATAATTCTGATTGTCTGCACTTATTGAAAACCAATATATTGTTAATTGTTTATGGTTTTAATGTTATATATTTTTGAGTATCAAAATGTCTTGATTTATTCATTGTATTTTACCACAGACAGGAGAAGGGATGGGTAGAGTCAGCATACATGTTAAAAGCAATTAAAAGAAGGGAAAGGAAGTGCCAAGTACAACAAAATCAACCTCCAAAGAAACACCAGTGCTGAGGTCACCAAAGTGCTAGTTGGCTTGGACTTCTGCAGCTCAGGAGTTGAGGGGAAGGGATCTGTCAAAGAATGTACACAAGCTTTCCTACCGATCACACAAAGCTTTGATTTCTAGCAGTAGACATGGTTACACCCACAGGTTTTCTATGAAACAATCCGGTAGCCACCTTGACATAAGATTATTGCACTGGCATAAAAGTTCCTGAGTGACTTGATTTTACATTTACAGTCTCCCTGGTCTTCAAGTCCTACTTTCGAGACAGACAGTCTGCGTTTGCTTCTCTTTTTTAGGATACAAATGAAATGGGTTTGATCCATCAAAATGTATCAGTGACTTAAGTTTTTGGCATGAGTTGCATCACAAAATGGTCTTGACTCAGGAGGTTGGGAACAATGGATGGAGGCTTTCTATTTTCTTCAAAACTTCTGCATGAATCTTTTAAACATCTAAGCATAGATGTGCGGGTTTCTTTTTGTGGATGGAGATAAGGAAAAGACTGTATGGCAGGAGCCATACAAATAGGATAGGGAAAAGGGGAACACAAAATAAAAGACGGTTTAAGAACCCTACATCAAGAAGAGAACCTTCACAAACTTATGTATCAGATCTTTTTGCCTGGTGCAGATCCTCTGTCAAAGATACTTTGCCTATTTTTCTCTCAATACAAAAAGAAGTTTGTAAACAATAAAAACCTTCAAAAAACATGGTGAACTCCTGGGAATTTACCCAATCCAAAAGAACTCAGCAAATGAGAGAGTTACCTGTACACCCATGTTCATTGCAGCACAATTCACAATAGCTACAATATGGAATTAACCCAGATGTCCATCAACTGTTGACTAGATAAAGAAATTATGGTTAGACACACTATGAAGTACTACTCACCTGTAAAAAAAAAGAATGAAATCCTGTCTTTTGCAACAAGCTGGATGCAGCTAGAAACCACTATACTTAATGAAGTAAGCCAGTACCAAAAAGACAAATATCATAGGTTTTCCCTGATCTCAGGTAACTAATAGGGTACTTGAAATACAATATATTGGAGTGAAATAGACATTTTGAGATTCGATGGTTGTTTACAGCCCTTGTCTCTTCCATTGAGGAACAGTGTTTTTTTTTTTTTTTCCCCATACTATTTGTTGAACCCTTTTACTTAGTGTAGGGTTAATCATATGCTCATTAAGTAAAAAGAAAACAGATCTTTGTAAAAATTGAGAGTGGGAATGTGAGAGGTAGATGGAGGAAGTGTTGGATTTTGGGCAGGAGAGGAGGAATGTCACTATGTTCCAAATATGTATATATGAAATACATGAAACTTTTATAAGTTGAATAAAATTTTTTTAAAAGTTAAAGAAAAAATTCAAAAACACATAGTGAAAGACCAACACGTTATATTTACACACACCAGGCCACCTAGTAATGACCAACTCAGAGACTCAGTGAAGTCCTACAAAGCCCATACAAAGTGTTACTAAAGGGGGTTGGCATTTAGGGGAGACAGGAACCCAGGATCAGACACACGACACCTACTGTGTTTTTTTGTTATTTGTTCCATTTCAATACCATGAGGTAGGTTTGTGGTGACCTCGCAGCATGTAAAATAAAACTCTCTTTTTCTCCTTTAGTTTAGCAATCACTACTTTAGCAGGACAAAACACTGGCTCAGGACACCATCAAGGCTTGTTCTTATGGGTCTCCCTGGAAGCCAAGAATTTTGAAAGGTTAAAGATTTTTAGTCTTTGCTTCATGTTTCTATTCCTGGACAGCACAGGTTAGGAACAAAAATGTTGGCCTTCAAACTCATCCTTATTAACTCACATTTGTTTTGCATCCATGGACATGGGTGCAAACACACATACACAAACATATTCTCACACACACAATTGTTGCATAATGGGCCTGACCCAACCTGGTGAAGGATGCATCTGTTATGTGAGGCAATAGATCCATGTCCTTGGATGAGACAACCCTAACCATGACTTCCTCACTGAGCCTTTCACTCAACTCAGCCTCTCTTAACTTCTGTGCACCATATTTTCCTGTTCAGACTAATTTTCAGTCTTCCAGTAGGAGGAGAACAGGTCATGGGGTGACCCAACTAAAACCTCAAATCCCATACAACATTTTCAAGGTTGGAGGGGGTTTCAAGAAGACACTATGGAAAAAACGCCAGCTCCAATGGGCAAAATAGGTAATTCAATAGGCTGTGTACCCCAAATAGTTGGTTGACATGGTGATAAACAACAAAAAGCCTTCCTGCTGTGCAGACATGGAGCTGCTGCTGACTTAGCCCTGAGATGGCTCATGTACCTGAGAGCACAATGCTTAGGGTCTTAGATTAAAATAAATAAAAATACAAAATCAGATATTTACATTAGAAAAAAATGTTAAAATGTACAAAAGAGAGCATTTGCACACCATGCAGTTGGCATCCTGGAGAAAGCAGGACCCAAGGTGCAGTTATCCATGTAGATCAAATCACAATGACTCACAATGGAGTGAGCATAAATTCAGGAGCAACGGGCCTGTGTCTGTTCCTCCAATGACTCTGTTTGCCAGTTATCATAATCCATTGCTTGGATTAACTCTCAGCACCCTGTCTCAGGATCGGATTAGGAGGAAACAAGATGTGGAAAAGCCTGTCTTACTCCCACAGAATGTAATGGCTTCTGGGATAGGTCCATTAATCTTGCCCCACAACTAATCTTTTTACCGTGGAGAGGGAGATATTATTTCATATCCGACCTTGAAAGGAAATCAGCTTTCTCATCCGTTACTTTCTAAAGCTGGAGATTTTGAATTGGGACCTCGGATCAAGCTCTTGCTTGCATCTGGATGCTGCATGGTTGGAATTCCTTTGTCTCACTCCTTCCTTGGAGCCAGAAGGAAAAAGGGTGATGCTGTGACCCCAGCCCTAGATACTTGGCAGTGCCAGCTACCCCCAGCCCACTCTGTATCTACTTTCTCCACTCTGTGGTTGATGTGTACTCCTTGAAACTTCCTGATAGCAAAAGAATAGACCCACCCACTGTGGCTCAACTGTGGGCCTCCAGAAGCAGGGCGGGGCTGTGGATCTTTTCTTTATCATCCCAGAAGTAGGCTGGATGATGCTCTGGCTGAAATGACGCTACTTGCATTGCGCTGGCAGTTTGCACTCCTTGGCATGGTGGCCTAGACTCCACAGTTCTAGCTCCTGTCTCATTTAGATCTGGGTTTCTGCAGGTTTGTTCTCTTTGGCCACCTCACATTCCCAGTACAGAACTCCCCACCAGGCCTGGTGACACAGATGGATTCCAAGCCCTTGGGACTGCTTAAAGGTGAACGTCACAGCTTCATTCCCAGAAACTCTCCATGTGCAGATTACTCTGGAGCATAAAGACATCCACTGGGGGTTGAATGTGGCCCCAGCGTGGGTGATCATGGATAGGAAGTGAAATTCCTGTGCACGTTGAACATCTACAGAGACTGGCCCCGTGTGGCAGCTTGTGGCTTGTCTGACCCCTGGGTCACATCCTCTGGAGTTTCCTCAGGCACCTTCTCTGTGGTCTAGGTGCAGCTACCTGCAAACTGCTGCTGGACACTGACTTCATTGTCTCTGGCTGAGCCTGCAGCTCTGGGCCCCTAGTCAGGTGGCTCCTGACTCCAGAGAAGTCCGGAGGCCATAATGCTGTATATTATTATATATATGATATATATGCATGGTATATATCATATATATATAATTTTTATGAATATAGACAAAACTGACTTCATGCACCTCTTCCAAGAAGACAACCATATTCCTTCCCTCAATCCCTCTCTTTCTTAATTTTTGCAAAAACGTAATTTCAGTCCACTGCACAATCACAGGATAAATGTGCCACTATTCATAGTGTCAACAATAAAAAATAGAAAACCACAGTTCCAGAGGAATATAAACAAGGGCTAAACACAACAATCAAATCTCAAGATGTCCATTTTTATGTTAGTTACCACATATCAGAGAAGTCATGATTTTTGATACCAGCTTATTATATTATATATTATAGATTTTTAAAAGTGCAACTGCATATTCTTTTATTTTTTATGATTCATTCATTTATTTGAAATAGTTACAGAGAGACAAGGAGACACAGAGAAATAGAGATTGTCTATCTGCTGGTTCACTCTCCAAAGGGTGTAATGGCTATGGCTTGGCCAGGTAGAAGCTAGGAGCCAGGCGCTTCATCCAGGTCTCCCAAGTGGGTGGCAGGGGGCCCAGGCACTTGAGCCATCTTCCAATGCTTTCCCAAGCCAATAGTAGGGAGGTGGTGTAGAAGTGGAGAAACTGGGGACCGGTGCCATGGCTCACTTGGTTAATCCTCTACCTTCGGTGCCGGCATCCCATATGGGCACCGGATTCTGTCCCGGTTGGTCCTCTTCCAGTCCAGCTCTCTGCTGTGGCCCAGGAGGGCAGTGGAGGATGGCCCAAGTGCTTGGGCCCTGCACCTGTCTTGGAGACCATGAAGAAGTACCTGGCTCCTGGCTTCGGATCAGTGCAGTGCCGGCCGTGACGGCCATTTGTGGGGTGAACCAACGGAAGGAAGATCTCTCTCTCTCTCTCACTGTATTACTCTATCTGTCAAATAAATAGAAAAAAGAAGTGGAGAAACTGGACGGCAACTGGTGCTAATATGTGATGTTGGAATTGCAGGCAGAGGCTTAGCATACTAAGCCACAATCTAGCTTTCCCTATTCCTATTCAAAACTGTTGCTCTGAACATGTTCCATCTTAATGCTGCTTTAGTCCTTGGGCTATGTGACATTGTTCTTCCTAATTCAATTCTCTTCAACTAACAGCCGGTAAGGCAGAGGGAAGCTGTTACCAAAATTGGAGTTTGAGGTTCCTACTGTGATACAGGATGTTGCTTTTGGGAAGAAGTCAATGTCTTCTTCTTCTTCTTCTTCTTCTTCTTCTTCTTTTTTTTTTTTTTTTGGTTAGAAATGAGAATAAGTAATAACCTTTGGTATTGGCGGCCAGCCGGGAAAAATAAAGTGTGCAGAATGATTTTTTCCTGTCAAAAACCACCTATGATCAGAGTCAGAATCTGCTTCATGATTGTGTGTTTAAAACAGGTAAAGCAAGCAGTTTGGGCTTCATGTTTCTCCTTTGTCAATATGAAGGTTTATAAAATAGCACATTTGTCAAACTGTTGATAGCTTAATGTATATTAAAAATGATTGGAAGACTGTTTTCATGTTTTAAAAATAAATCCGAAAAATATGTAATGTTTGCTGTGGTGACTATAACACAAGTCCATTGCTTCGAAGGACAGGTTCAATATTCATAATATCAAAACTTATCAACTCTATGGGGAAAATAGCAAGGATCTAGAAAACTAGGTGTCAGGAAAAAAACTAACTAATGAATTGTTAAACAAGTTTTATATATTATTTATAAGGAGCTGTTCTAAATTTTTTGATGTGTATCATTAGACTGTATTTTTCCATCTCTTTATATTTCTCACTTTCTGTACCTGACAATATTCTGTCAAAACTTTTTTAGAAAATGTCATTTGTTCCCTTCCTTCAGCTTCATTTTTCTCATGTTATTTAAATATTCTAGGGAAAGACTTTCTGTTATTTTCCTAGCTATGAGGTTTAATATGGTAGTGTTTACCATGGCATTATGTTAATTCAACCTATTTTCTCCTTTTTTTCACCTGCTAATGTTTTAATCCTCAACAAACAAGTGTGTGAAACACTCGTATGTCTGCATATTATTTTGGAATATTTGGAATTATTTTTTCCTTGTTGAATAAACAAGTTTCCTTAGACTCTTTAATAAAAGATTTGGAATCTCCATGATTTCAATTCATAGGTCTCAATGTTGTCTGAGAATTAAATACAGGATAAAATACTTTTATAAAGACTTGCATTGGACTTAATCAGCTGTCTCTACTGTTAGCTGGCAATATGGGATAGTATTAGAAGACTTGTTTGTTGAATAGGTTTTTTAGCCTAGGTTGCCTAGACAACATAGTAAGGCAATCCTTACCTGTTGAGGCTTTGTTGTGGGTTACAATTTGGGAAGAATAGGAGAGAAACCAATGTTAGACTATGTGTTACCAAACTGAGCACCTTCTCATAAGAACCCTCGCTGGATGATCAGTCACATGGCTCAGATCCAGAGTAAATGAATTTAACCTTTGCTCTTTAGATAGAGAATCATGAGTGACTAGTTTGTAGATTATTTTCTTCTTTCTCAGTGAACTTTCACCAGTTCTAGGTTATGTCACATTGACTCTCTGTGTCAGCTACTGGGGAAGATAGAGCAATCACAAGTCCATTCTGTTGAACCTGACTACTGGGGTTTCCACTGAGGTGGTTGTTATGGGAGCATCAGTTAAAGGATTCTGAGACCTATGGTAAAGGCTCTGATGAGATGAAAGTAGTGATGACAGAGTTTGATTTGACACTATGTCTTCCATTGTTTGGCAACTCTGGAGTAGAAGTAAAGATCCACAGAGCAGTTTATCCCAAATGGATTGGTGATCTGCAAAACACTGTACCTGCCATTGTCTACAGTCTGAACAATTCAGACAAGCTTATACCCCTTTATTACATATGTATAATATATAATAATATATAATAATAACAAGCATACATGTAAGTATCACAAACCCTTATCAGGTTATGATTACTTCAGTCATCCCTGGCAATCAATGTCAAATGAACACTTTTTAATTAAGACATCCATCTCCCTTTCCTCATCGTGTGCCAGTCCCTCATGCTAAACATACCATTTATTGTACGCCTTCTAATTATGTAGTCTAATCACTTATTGTTTCCCTCAGGATGCACGGGTATGTGAATCCAACATGATTATACAGTAGTCAAGGTTCTGTTTCAGTGGAAACATTATTATGTCCCGTAGAAGAACATAAGGAGCTTCAACGCAGAAGACTCTAGGATAGGGCCGGCGCCGTGGCTCACTTGGTTAATCCTCTGCCTACAGCACTGGAATTCCATATGGGTGCCAGGTTCTAGTCCTGGTTGCCCCTCTTCCAGTCCAGCTCTCTGCTGTGGCCCAGGAGGGCAGTGGAGGATGGCCCAAGTGCTTGGGCCCTGCACCCGCATGGGAGACCAGGAAGAAGCACCTGGCTCCGGCTTCGGATCAGTGCAGCACCATGCGTAGTGGCCATTTGGGGAGTGAACCAACAAAAGGAAGACCTTTCTCTCTCTGTCTCTTTCTCTCAGTGTCTGTAACTCTATCTATAAAATAAAAGATTCTAGGATAAATGGACTAGAGGCATAAATTCTGCAGCTGAGTTCCTTGAAGTGAGGGTGAGAAGGACGAATCCCACTTCCTGCCTTGGTGATGAGCTCTATGTATTTCAGATAGCGGAGACACTGATGGCACAGCAGCTACTGGTTCACAATAGGTAAGGCGTTCTGACAGCCAGTGCTTCAGCTCACCAGTTTTGTTCCTGAAATGACTTCTTAGGTGAGACTTCAGCAGAAGTCTCTTATTCAAGAAGTCTCTTCTTCAAGCTGCTTCTGGATTATAGGATATGTTAATGCAAATGAATTCCGTGTTTATGGTCCAAGAGCTAAGAGCTAATCTCTTTTGCTATAAAATGTCGACACTCAAGTATGTGCTGTGTCTGTGTATATGAAAAAAAGAGTGATGTTTTGAAAATACAAATTCTGAGTGCAGTGTGGAGATAGAAGTAACTTTGAGAAATATGCAGGGAAAAGGTGACTATTACAGGCTTTCAATTTGAATTGGGAGCAGGGCTGAAAAAGGTTGATATCATGGAGGACTGATTTTGAGATACAAGATGGATAGTTGATCTATTAACTAGTAGTGGAAAAGACTATTTTGTGTAGCATTACAAATAAAGTTAATCATCATTGTGTCAAGAGCTGAATAGAATGGGCTTGAGGAAGAAAACTGGAGATATCAAAGTAGCAACTGTGAGTAAATGTTTGGAGTTCAGAGAAGTATCTTCACAAGTAACATAAAATTCTGGACCATCTGCATGTAAGTAGTAGTGTAGAGCCTCAGCATGTATGGATCAGTGAAATATATAAAAACTAAGCATAATTGTTTTCTTGGTAGAAGAACACTAACTGTCAGAATAAATGGTTCCCGCACCAGTTTACTAAGTGTTAAATAAACAATTATATCCTGTTTTTAATAAAAAATTATAATAACATTTTACTTTGTTTCATTTTGTTTCTTAGACTTATTTATTTGAAAGGCAGAGTTACAGACAGAGAGAGGATGAAGAGAGAGAAGTCTTCCATTTGCTGGTTCATGCCCAGATGGCCACAATGGCCAGGGCTTGGCTAAGCCTAAGCCAGGAGCCAGGAGTTTCTTCAAGGTCTCTAATGTGGGTACAGGGTCCCAAGTATTTGGCCATGTTAAAATGCATTTTCCAGGCATATTAGCAGGGAGCTGGATCAGAAGTAGAGTAGCTGGGACTTGAACCAGTGCACATATGAGATGCTGGCACTGCAGGGGGTAGGTTTAACTTTCTATGCCACAGCGCTGGTCTCATTTTTAATTTTTTAAATAAAAGGTTACCTGACAATTACTTTGTAATAATTTTATATTTAAATCGCTTGATTTTAATACTTAACTTCTGTGGTGGCTGCAGTTCCATAATGGTGATGCAAATGAGGGGACATCTTGTAAAGCCAGAAGTGCAAGTTAATTTTTATAAATTAATCTGTGATACAATGTCATAATTTGATATTTTAGGAAAAGTGGTAGTTGGCGAACATTCAAAAAAAAACCACCAAATATTACTATGTTCGAGGAATGGAGACACAAACTCACTATGTTCATCTTTAATAATTCAATAGGAAAGCAGAAATTTCAGTTGCTAGCTAGGCATTGATCATCATGAACTGATTAAACTGACTATTGATCTGTTAGTGTAGAGTTCAAATATAATGGGAAAGAAGGTCTTTAGGCATATGATGATAGATAAATAAATTATTGCAACTCTAAAGCATGCAAAATAGGAACTATGGGGAGAATATATCCAATTTAAAAAATAGAAGTGAATTACAAAGAATAATTCAAAATTCTGTGTTAGATGAAAACAGAGGTACTGGAAAGAAAATAAAAGAACAGATAATCCATATTGGAAGGAGATGTTTGAGAAGATATATAAAGATGACTTTAAGGATTATTTACCCATGAATCTAAATCAGAATAAACTGAAGACTTGTCCAGATTGGAAGAAAACATTATTTAAAAAAAGAGAGTTGCCTTACATTTAGATATGTTTCCCTATTTATCTTCCATAATGTTTTTAATAGATATAAATTTTCACTTGTTGGCATCACATTAAATATGAAAAAAGTTAAAAATATTTATAGTAAGTTGTGTTCAATAATGGGCCTTCAAGTGGGTAAAGTTAGCATATGTATTCAAAATCTGTATAAATAGATTACCCATAATGATATTTTTAAATATCATTTAAGCTCATAAATTGAGCCAAATTGATGTTACCCATTGCTCATGTGTCTTTCAGAAGCAGGTTTACTCCTGCCACTAGAGAGTTTGTTTTACTCTTCTTTAGTGTGGGAGTCATTGATGTCCTTGTTGAAGAGAGGTTTAAGTTTGTGTGAGTTAAGGAGCAGGTCTTTATTGTTTAGACAAACTGCTCTCAGCACTTCAGTGCAACTTCATTATGGTATTGCTGGCTCTGCTTCCAAGAAAGCATTTAGCGATCAAATCATGTTTTAGCTCTAAGCTACAATGTGTGATTTATGCTTTTAATTTCCAGTTCTTCAACGTCATAAAAAAGATACTAAAATTGGTAGTGCCCTGGTCTACATCCTGGATATTGATCTTGCCTGGGTCATGCCATATGACATGTTATTTATGTGTTCGCAAGATGGTCCACAGCTTGATTCTTCAAATCAGTGTTCTTTCCACTTAAATCACAAGGCATTGTGAGCATCATTTAATGGTTACCTTGATTCGGGGGAAGAAAATGTCTCTAACGTTCAATTCCGAAACTTTGTAATTTGAAATGATCATAATTTTAAGGATACATCTAACTTTGATGTAATATCTGTACATTCAATAAAAACAATCAAAAGCAAAGTTAAAAAGACAACAAAAATGTTAGCATATTAATCTTGTTCTATATGCCAGGTTACTTACAGGTGTAATTATCCTTGGGAGTTATTGCATTATGCCTCCTGTTACACAGGTTGCATTAGCATGCTCAACCACATCATACATCTTCAAAAACAATGGTTCGCGCAGATGTAAATTTATTGAATGCTCCATTAGAAACAAATCAAATTATATTTAGACTGATTTGATGCTCATAAGGATAAAGTCTTTTTATTATTTTTGTTCAAAGAATATTTCAAAATTCAATAATTCTTTTCTTCACTGATTAACTCAATTTTTGGAGAATATGTTGGGTAATAAAATAGAAACAATAGTTTTACCTCAAAATATATGGTGTGTATATTTTTGATGTTCATATGAAAAACAAAGTTTACAACTTAGCATTTATCCATGAAGATATTGGTATTATATATTTGATTTTTTATTAGCTAACTCTAGATGGTTTCTCATGAAATACTGACTTCACCTAGGAAAAACCAGTATAGAAACCATATGATTATAGTTGGCAAATTAACAACTTTTTGTTCTCATTTACTATATTTGTAAAATATCTTCCAAAGTTTAAAAGGCCTACAGTAAAACTTTCTGTTTATAATTTTTATCTATATGTGATAGATACATGACACACTTCTCCATTCCATTGAAAATGAAGCTTACTCACATTTGGTCTATGTATCCCTATGGTCATTTAAAAATATACTCTTTTCTCCTTTTCTCATTGCTTTAATGAAAAACTTGACCTTCTTTGCATTTACATACAATGCATATTTATTATTCTTAATTCAAGATTTTTGCTATTTTATTCTACAAAGAAAAATAATGTTTTATTACAAAATAATTTGTGTCATGGAGTCACATAAAACTTATGCTGTGGAACTTAATATTGAACTCAGATTTGATTTCTTTTAGGTTACTAAATTTGCCAATATGCAATTTAAACATTCTATTGTTTTGAATTCTACTTAGATGCAATGTAAAAGAGACTGCAAGGCAAAATTTATTTATATTATGAGGACATATTCAAAACCTCTCTTCCACAAAATATTCTTCTAGGACAATCATGTATTTTCCTGAAGTGATATGAATATGTAAATATATTATCATGACAGGGATTAATATTGTGTAGTGCAGTACACATAAGGATAATAGGTATGACTTTATAATTTGTATGACCAGCAGATTAATTCTTTGACTGTAAAATACCTTGTAAGTTAGAAATGGTTTAAGCATTTTTCCTTAAACAAATATGAGAAACCACAGGCCAATTGGGAATGTTGTGGTTTGTTTGAGTAATGCCTGAAAATATTCTAGTTTTCATTAATGTTGCACCCTGTGTATGGGTATACTAAAACACTTATCTAAAATTATTTCTCTGATACATATTCATCAAGTATCATGGCGTTTGCAAGAGAAATTTGTTTTATATAATGCCTTAGGAAATAAATTTAATGCATTTTGCTCATTGTTTAAAGACATGCTCGGAGATTTTCTCAGAATATCAATTCTGTACAAGCTTGACTGATTGGATCTTAGTCCATATATTCAGCATCCATATTATTAAAATGGTTTAATTTGAAAGCTCAACTTTATGAAAATTGTCACAAGAAACAGAGTAAATAAATTTTCCTTAAATATTAAAAGAATTAAAATCAAAATTAAAAATTTTTTCCCACAATGAAAATTCCATGTTTTGATGGCTCAAGCAGCAAAATTTAACTTCTATTCAAAAAAATAATTTCAATCTTATGCGAAGTCTAGAAGCAAAAGGGTCAATATTCTCCACCTTATTAGAGATGGTTGACATAACTTGATTACCAAACCTGGAAAGACCAGGGACGGTACAAAGAAATTTATTTTTCATGGTCATAGATGGTAATATTATAAATAAGAATTTGGAGCCCAATTCCATATTATATAATATGGATAAAGTACAGTGACCAATTTTGATGTATCCCAGGATTGACTTCCATTATAAAAATCCATTAATAGGACATATCACATGAAGAGTATCACTGGTGTGATGATGCATTGACTATATACCTGAATAACCATAAGGGCTTGCTAAAACAGATTGCTTGTATCCAACCCAGTTATTCTCATTCACAAGTCTGAGGTGAGACATATTATTCACATTTTAACAAGTTATCAGAGAATTTTAATGTTGTTTTGCATGGGAAGACATTTTTGATGTCTGAAAAGTCTGAAGTATTTAATTAGAAAAATCAAGGGTGATCATCTCAATATGGAATGTTCAGATAGTTAATAAAAATTCATTATATACTCATATTATTAAATAAAATATCTAACTCAAAGAGAAAGCTATCTTTCTGATTAAGATAATATAATGTGAATATATATCATAGTATTAAATGCTGCACTGCTTTAAAAATATTCATTTGGGATAAAGAGCAAGACAAGAATACTTATATCACTTTTGTAAATCTATGTCTATTTTTCCTTTTTTAAATTCCTATAAGGTGAACAAATTTCATGTATTTCATTTATATAGATAAAGGAACATAGTGATACTTCCCACCAGACCCCCTTCTCACTCATGTTACTACATTCCCCCTTCCTTCCTTTCTTATTCTTTTAGTTTTTACAATGAAATTCTTGCAGTTAATTTTATACTTATAAGATTAACCCTCCAATAAGTATTGAACAAATAGCAAGAGGAATAAACACTATTCCTTATCAGTAAAGACAAGGCCTATAAACAATAATCAATTCTCAAAATGTCAATTTTGCTCATATTACTCTATTAGTTACCACAGATATGGGAAAACCTATGATATTTATCTTTTGGAGACCGGCTTATTTCACTAAGTACTCTTTTCAGTTGCATCCATTGTGTTGCAAGTGACATTTCACTAAATACTCTTTTCAGTTGTATCCATTTGTTGCAAATGACAGCATTTCATTTTTTATGGTTGAGTAGTATTCCATAGTGTATGTATACCACATTTCTTTATCTAGTCATTGGTTAATGGGCATGTGGGCTGATTCCATATCTTAACTATTGTGAATTGAACTTCAATAAACATGGCGGTACAGATTACTCATTCATGTACTAATTTCATTTCCTTTGGGTAAATTCCCAGGAAAGGGATGGCTTAGTCACTTGTTAGATCTATTTTTAGCTTTCTGAAGACTCTCTATATTGTCTTCCAAAATGGCTGCACTTGTTTGCATTCCCACACGAGGTGGATTAGGGTATCTTTTTCCCTACATCCTTACCATCATTTATTGTTTTTTTGATTTCTGTATGAGAGTGACTATAACAATCCTGAGCATTTTTTTTCTTATTTCTGTTGGCCATTTGAATTTCATCTTTTGACAGATGCCTGTTCAAGTCCTTTGCCCATTCTTAATTGGATTGTCTGCTTCATTGTTGATTATCTTGAGCTTTTAGATTTCAGGATATGACTCTGTTTTCAGTTGCGCAGACTATAAATATTTTCTTTCCTTCTGTCAGTTGCCTATTCACTTTCTTCAGTGTTTCCTTTGCAGTGTAGATGCTTCTTGGGTGACATGATCCCATTTGTCTAGTTTTGCTTTGATTTCCTTTGCTTCTTGGTTCTTTTCCATTAAGTCTTTCCCTATGCCAATGTGTTGCAGTTTCCCACAATGTTCTCCACTAGTGATTTTATGGTATCAACTCGTAGATTTAGATCCTTGATTCATTTTGAGATAATGTTTTACAAGGTGTAAGGTCGGGGTCCTATTCTGTAATTCTGCATGTGCATACCCATTTTTTCCAGTACCATTTGTAGAAGAGATTGTACTTTCTCCAGGGATTGATTTTGGCACATCAAAGATTAGTTGGTGTAAATGTACAGATTGATTTCTCTATTTTTTAACACTCAGTTTTCTTTCTTTTTTTTTTAAGATTTATTTTATGTATTTGAAAAACAGAGCTACAGAGAGAGGTAGAGACAGAGAGAGAGAGGTCTTCCATCCACTGATTCATTCCCCAGATGGCTGCAATGGCCGGAGCTGTGCTGATCTGAAGCCAGGAACCAGGAGCTTCCTCTGAGTCTCCCATGCCAGTGCAGGGGCCCAAGCACTTGGGCCATCTCCACTGCTTTCCCAGGCCATAGCAGAGAGCTGGATAGGAAGAGGAGCAGCCGGGACTAGAACTGGCACCCATATGGGATGCCAGCACTGCAGGCCAAGGCTTTAACCCACTGCGCCACAGCCCCAGCCCCAGTTTTATTAGTAACATTTTACATTAGTATGGAACATTCGTAATCATTAATGAAAACTATTGATATGTTTTTTATGAACAAATCCGGATTTTATTCATATTCACCTAGTTTTTACTTACTGGTCTCTTTTTTGTATTCTATATTACATTACATTCTGTGCTATATTACATTTTGTGTTTTCTTAAATTCTTCTTGACTGATAGTTTTTGATTTTTTTCTTGTTCTTAATGTTCTCAATAGTTTTTCAAATTACTGATCATTATTTTGTACATGTCTGTCCACTTGGGTTTGTCTTGATTAAATTGGTGTTACTGGTTTTCTGCAGTGAGACCTCAGGAGTAAAGGGCCCTTCCCATTACATCATATTGAAAGTACATAGTATTTACATGACTTATATCTTTTGATGTCAACCTAAATCACCTGACGAAGGTAGTGTTCATTATGTTTCTCTATTATAATGTATCTTTCCCTCCTTTTTTATCTACTCTTGGGAGGAAGTCATTATATTCTGGTTAAGTTCTCCTGCCTTGAGATTAGAGTATCTAATTCTTCTGAAGAGAAGAGTTTTCTATCAAATGTATTTGTTTATGAAAATATTTATAACACCATTATGGACACTAGTATTATGTATATATATATATATATATATATATATATATATATACACACACACACACACATAAACACACAAGTGCACATAAACACATATGTTTTTCTAAAATAATTCTTTCATTGGTCACTGGGGACTTTTTCAGTTGACTTTTGTGTCCTTTACACATATTCCACTCATGGTTGTGTGTGGGATGTGTATGTGTTTTTACGTGTCTTTGCAATGCCTTAGTATTTGGAACTAGAGGAGAATCTAGACTCATCTTAGGTATTTCTTTCCCTAATTCTAAAATGAGCATTTCTACAAAATTCTTGGTTCTGTTTTTAGAGAGAAATATCAGGGACCAAGCTTGGAGTTTGTATACTTTTGGCAACTGCGGTGGTACTTTACAGCAGAAAGTGTAAGCAAGAATAATATGTATACCTTTGCGTGTCTCTAAATCTATCTATCTATCTATCATCTATCAATCATCTATCTATTGATAATACTTCTTTACATAGGCATCTATATCTATCCATGTCTCCAAATCTATAGCATTGTCACTGGGAAAATTCCAACCTAAATTCCCCCCTCTAAGAAGTGACAAATTTTGCTGTCAGTATCTGTGTATTCCACTTAATCATCCAATTGCAGTGTGCATCTATTGGGATTTTTTTTCTGAATCAGTGATCCACATGGTTGCTTTATTTTTAAGATGCATATTTGAGACTAAAATGTTACTATCATTTTAGGTTCTATTCTCAATAGGGCAGGAACAAAGAGATACTGCTAGCATGTTGTAGAGAGAAAAATGGTTTCTTCACATACAGGAGGTTTATTTCTTTTGTATGAGAACTTTGTGTGTTTTGAGATGTGCAGTGTTCTAATATAGCATGATTTGTTGCTCAAGTTAAGTATGTACTTAGTAAAAGGTAGGACTGAAGTAAGGGTTAGGGAGACTTGCAGGACATAGTTTTGGGTTCTAATTCTTTCCAGGATAGTCCCAAGGGATATAAATTTTCTTTATGAAATGAGTCCTATGATATTAATGATTCTTGGAAGGTAATATTTAAAAAGATACAAAAAAGAAATATTAAGCTTGTCATGAATCATTTACCTTCATTAAAATATTTGAAACCCTTCCATATTGTCTAGATTTAAGTTCCGAACGACTGCACAAATCTGATATATCATAGATTGTAGTAACCAACTAAAAGAATGTCATTTTCGGATCTCATTTTTAGGATGATCTTCCTTTTGTGATAAAAATGTTAAGTCTTGGTGGAAATACACAACAAGTAGCTGTTAATTTGCTCTCTTTTTTGGTCAGATTTTCATCTGTCTTATTTCTCAGTGAGAGATTGACTTCCTTCATAGCATTGATTGGAGAGTTAATATGATAAATTCTGAAGTCAATTATTGGTCTTTAGTGTCACCTGATATTTCTTTGTTTTTTCCTTCAATAAGAACTTATTAAGTACCTTTTAATGGTATTTTTCAAGCAACATGACTGCCCCTTGCACTCAAGCAGCTTACAGTCTAGTGGAGAAGATATGTAAAGATAAGTAAGTAAATCATTATGATAACATAAAGTCTACTATAGAAGTTTGAACAAATATGACTACTATAAAGAGAGCTTCTAACCCAGGCTGTGTTGGTAAATTTTCTGGAGCTGCTTTAAGATAGGAGTTAAAGATGATTTTATTTATTTTGTATACATAAGAGACAAATAAGAAATACTTTTTAAATGAATAGATTAAATAAGTAATATGTGGATTCCCTCATTTTGTTGTAGTCATCTGTAAACATCACTCATATAGACCTAATGTACTTTGTTATGTAGTAGAGCTTTAGTATACGGTCTGCTGTGTTTCTCTTAAATCCTGAATCCTGATTATTTTAGTTTCATTTAACTACTTAATTTCTTCAGTTTCTTGACTCATTACCATCAACAACTTCACGTTTACTAGTTGATGCTATCAGGAAATATTCACTTTTTAGAGAAAAAAATGCTTATTTATGAAATAGGGAGAGAGATAGAGACAGAGAGATGCAGATACACAGAGAATGCTCCCTTTCACTGACTCATTCCCAAATATCCATAAAGGCCTGGAACCCACTGCAGGTCTCCCATGTAAGTGGCAGGAAAACAACCATTTAACCCATCATACTGCCTACCATGGTCCACATTAGCAGGAAGCTGGAATGAGGAACCAAAGCCAGGAGTCAGACTCAGCCACTTCAATGTGGGATGTGCTTACATTAACCAGACAGTGGCTTACTGACTATGCCAAACACCTGCCCCCCAAACCTATTCCCAGTTCTATTCCAAAGTCTTACTTTCTGATCACTGTGGTCTATAATTCCAGACATTCCCTACTTTAGCAATTGTAGAACACTATGACCTCTACCCCACTGGATCACACTGACTACCACAATTTTTTAGTCCATTGTCCCTTCATAGTTTCATAGTTATTTTTTTAAGTCTACTTTCTGGGCTTAAATTCAGTGGTGCATCATTAACATTACCCTCTTGAATACAACTTTAAATCCCTTCCCCTTGTTCTCTCCACTGACCTACTAAACAAAACCACAATCTTGGTGAAATTATTTTTTAAAACTTAATACAAGCCTGTGCTTGAACACTGGAATGTGGGTGGGAACACAAAAACAAACATCCTTAACGGTTTCAAATGAGCCTTTCAGCTTGCTGGCAATTGAAGCATACTTCTTTACCCCATTCATTTTCTTAGACTCCAGGGTTTGTATCTTATGTCTTTTCATCTCATATAAAGCTTCCATGTTCTCTTCCCTTGTCTCCATTTTGCATAACAATTTTATCTCATTTTACTGGGAAAAATGAAAGAAATTTGAAGAAATTTCATCCTATTGCTAAATCAAGCCAATTACTTGTCACATGTACTCTGGATCTCTTCTTAAAGAATGAACAGATTTTACACTCTGTTTTTGTGAAAAAATAAATCCCAACTTTACACTGAATTTTATCCCTCTCTCAGAAATTCAATTACTTCAACCTCCCTTGCCTGATTGCATCTCCTCTCTACAGAATCATTTTCATTGTCCCACCATCACTCCTGGTATTTGGGAGGTATTAGCTCCAATATGCTTCTGGATACCAGTATCTGCTAATGCACAAACCTCTTTTATTTGCATATAATCTATGCACATCCTTCTGTATAATATCAATGTTAGCTAGATTATTTCAAATACATAATACATGGCAGTGTATTACATATACACAGCAATGTAAATGCATGTTATGTAAGTAGTAGTTAGTTGTCTTGCTTTCATTAAGGAATAGTGACAAAAATTCTGTAATATTCAGTACAGATATAGTTAAAATAAATGTATTTTGATTTATAGTTTGCTGAATCTGAGAATATGAAATATGGAGGGCTACCTGTATTATATTATCTCCCATATTGAAGGGTTGGTGCATGGGTGGGAGGGAGGGTACAGGGGTAACTGTCACTCTGTATATATAAAGTGCATGCAAGTTGTATAACTTAAATAAAATTAAGGGGCCAGTGCTGTAGTGCAGTAGGTTAAGTCTCCACCTGTGGCACCGGCATCCCATATGGGTGTGGGTTCAAGTCCCGGCTGCTCTACTTCTGATCCATCTCCCTGCTAATGGCCTGGGAAGGCAGTGGAAGATAGCCCAAGTCTTTGGGACTCTGCACCCATGTGGGAGACCTGGAATAAGATCAAAGTCGGTGAACTCAAAAGGCTTCCATAGCCTTGGCAACTCATGACTAGAGCCTAGGGAGATTACTGACGCCATAAACAAGAGTGTCAAATTGTTAAGTCAACAACAGGAGTCACTGTGTACTTACTTCTCATGTGGGATCTGTCCTTAATGTGTTGTCCAATGTGAAGTAATGCTATAACTAGTACTGAAACAGTATTTTACACTTTGTGTTTCTGTGTGGGTGCAAACTGATGAGATCTTTACTTAATATATACTAAATCGATCTTCTGTATATAAAGATAATTGAAAATGAATCTTGATGTGAATGGAATGGGAGAGGGAGTGGGAGATGGGAGGGGTGCGAGTGGGGGGGAAATTATGGGGGAGGGGAATCCATTGTAATCCATAAACTGTACTTTGGAAATTTATATTTACTAAATAAAAGTTAAAAAAATAAATTTTATTCTCATATCTTTCTCCAAATACATGAATATGTTATAGTATTTGGAAATTTTGTATTCTCCAGCTTAGTTTGCAAAATAAGCAAAATAAATTTTGTTGAGTACTTAGATATGTCATCTAGAAAAACTTAAATACACAAAAATATGTCAAAACTTTCCACTTATCAGCTAGATGTTTGTTTCTTATTTTATTATATTGGCAGGATTCAGAAATGAATACAAAATGTAGGCAGATAATGAGTGAGAAACTGACAATACTTAAAATACCCTCAGTAGAAGTGTTCAGAAGTTAATTGCTTTTTCTCTTTATTTTTTTTTATCACAAAAATATCTCTTCTCCACCATAGGAAACTCACAAAACCCAGTTCAGTTCTCAAATTTCACTTTTTCCTCTCCAAAGAAAAATAATACTTATCACTGTTTATGTTTACAGAATATTCTCAAAAATTGATTATTTTGTTTCTGAATTAAGGATGTGCCACCTTATACAGAAGCCCATCAGGAACATTTTTATTGCGTTCCCAAGTACTTAGAGAATTACTATCACTTATTCTTATGAGTCGCCCCTGGCTATTTTTCTTCTCAGTATATGTCATGCTAATAAATTACTAGCAATTTACCTGAAAATGGGTCTTCGATTACTAGTACAGACTTATGCTAAACCAATAGTTCACTTCTGAACTTTAGATAAACCATACAGGATTCTGTGTGTGTAGCAAAACCAATTCATTAGTACACTGTATAATTCTGAGGATTCCTAAGCTACTCAATAACACTAACCACATGTGTAAAAAATGTTCAAATAAAATATCAGGTTCACATCAATGCAATTCAAGCTATTGGAGACAGTCTTTAACCTGGAACTTGTATTAATACTTCAAAATACATGCCACAAAGCAAACAAGAAAGTCCAGTCCAATGTCCTTTCATATTCTAGATAACATTATTCATGAATTCTGCAAATCTATGTCGATGTTAAAGTGAAGAAATAAAACTAGAATAGTTAGGCTGCTTCTGAATCATAACGCAAAACAAACTGAAAAACGTTTGGCTTCTAGAGGCAAACACTTTTGGAAAGTATATGTTTAAATGAAACAAGCTGGTGTAAAGTCAGAGTTTTTATTTTAGAATAGATAGTTCAGAATTCATTTCCAGGGGTCTGTTACAGACTACCTGAATAATCAAGGACAAGTCATGTACTCCTTGGAAACACTACTCCTCATCTAAGACAAAGCAGAAGCTGGCTATGGAGCACCGATGACCTGCTGTGTAAAATGTGACATAAGCAGTTTTCTATCTGACATGCTTTAAAATATTTAAATTTTTTCCATAGCTTATATAATTATTGAATTTACAATGAACACTGGAGCATTTTGAACAGAGCATAGTTTGTATTGTCAGTCTGGATTGCTGCAGACCTAGGTACTCCACAGATAAAATCCACATTCACAAATGCTGATGGAACTTTTATATCTGCAAGTTTGAAATTCCATTCGGCCACGTGTTTGTTGAGTCTCAGAGATTATTCATTGCCAGAACTATCCCGAGGTGCATGAAGTGTTTTCCCTATATTATAGAGATGTGGATCATCACTAAATCATGACCAGGGTCACATCCAAAGTGTTTCTCAATGTCTGCACAGGCAGCGCCTCGTCAGAATCACGGGAGTATTACCATTCATCTAAAAAGACACATTTCTGTACCCCATTCTGAACCTGCTGAATAGAATCTCTGGAACTAGGGCAGATGATCTGATTTGATGAAGAAGTTCCATGGTTATTTTAAGGACAATATAGTTAGATTCTTTTAAAAACAGTAGAAAGGACTCCGAGCATAATGTAGGTCAGAACAACAAAAGAAGTAAAAGGGCATAGAAGGCTCATTGGAACCACACATAGTCCCTTTTATATATGTTCTGTTTGATGTCCTAAACATACCCACTGGAACGGGGAAGTTCAGTGTCTGTAGATGCTTGCTGAATTGCTCCATCTTTACCTCTCTGTTGTAATTCAAAATGAGCATCATTCCAGTGTTACAGCTTCTCCACACACCGTACCCTAGAACTTAGCATCTCTCAAGAGAGAAATGCCTGGAAAACTTGAACTCCGTAATATTAATCCTGATTATAACTCCCCATTCTCCAGCTTTGTTGTTCCCATATTCATTTCATGTCTGCCCCTCAGTTTCACTTAGAGCTTCTCTCATCGTTAAGTTTTCTTTTACTTTTTTTTTTTTAAAGATTTATTTATTTGAAAGGCAGAGTTACAGAGAGAGGGAGAGACAGAGTGAGAGCTTCCATCTGCTGGTTCACTCTCCAAATAGCCACAACACCATGGGCTGGACCAGGCTGAAGCCAGGAGCCAGGAGCAACTACTGGATCTCTTTTGTGGGTTGCAGGGGCCCAAGTTCTTGGGCCATCTTCTGCTGTTTTCCCAGGTACATTGGCAGGGAGTTAGATCAGAAGTGGAGGAGCTGGGACTTGAACCAGCGCCAATTTGGGATGCTGGTATCACAACTGGTGGTTTTACCCACTACACCATGGGCCTCTTCTACTCCTTAAGCTCTGTAAGACTTCATCCCTTCTTATGGCCTTAAAATCCCAGAATGAAGAACTGCAGCTATGCATTTGTTCCATTACATTTTCATCCTGCTTGATCAGAATACTCCTGAGACTCAAAAATGCCATCAATTCCCTCATAATCAGCATATTTTTAAAAATTCATAATTTGTGTCAAGCATTTCTATAAGACTTTAAAATTGCTTCAAATTTAAAATGCATTTACTTTTGAAGAGACAGAGAAACAGACAGACCTCCTATCTAGTGGTTCACTCCCAAAATGCCCACAGAAACTAGGATTGGGATAGGCAGAATTTGCAAGCAAGGAACACAGAGTCTCCCACATGGATGGCAGGGACCTAACTCCTTGAGTCATCATCTCTGCCAAGCAGAATGCACATTAGCAGGGAGCTGGAATGAGGAGTCAAGTGGAGATCAAGTCCAGAAACAGCCATGTGGAATGCAGGCATCCCCAGTGGTGTCTTAAATGCAGGCCAAACACATTCCCAAACCTACTTTTTAAAAATCTGAAATATTATTCTGTAAGATAGGCTTTTATTTGTACAACTTTACAGGTAAGGAAATTAAACATATATAATTAAATAATTTACTTTTTACCATATAGACACAAATGAATCAGACATCCAAACCTAGAATTGTCAAATTCTACAGCTTCTGTTCTATCCACTATACAAACATGCTACCTCCTAGAATTTTTGTGCTAATAAGAGCTGACAGAAGAAAACTGCTTAATCTTGTATTGGAGCCATAACTTGCTAAATAGTAGTCCTTTGTAGATCGATGGCATAAATCTCAAAGTCCCCACAGCTGTTGTGCTACATCTCTGACTTTCCCACGTCCACCAACCAATAGATACTTGTGAAATTATTTATTTTATATGAATATCCAGAAGACTTCTCATTTAACAAGGCATCCCCTCTACTTTCTTTAGTACCCTTTCTACAACTTTGTTAGTTACAAATAAGACATAAAATCAGCAAGATAAAAGGAATAGAAGAGGTGACAATGAGGAAAATAGGATGTTAAAATTTACTATATAACAATATTCTAAGATGTAAATTCGAACTAAAATAAGAAATAAAATTTACCTTTACCATCATCCTGAGAACAATACTACCAAATTTATATATCATTTTTTTCTATATGTGCTAAAATTTATCAGTACACATCACTTTGTACCCTGCATTATAAAACTGGAACATCAGTATCATAGATTTTATTATATAATATTCTGTAATATCATTTTGATGACAAAAATGTCCAATTATAGAAATGAATCTAAAAAAGATTAAGCCAATTCCCTCTTGAACTCACGTATTTCTACTCTAACAGGATTATAAAACATATAACCTAAAACATTTTATATATAATTTCAAATTTACTCTAGGAAATTAATTTTTATTTAAATATCTGTAAGCCATATCTTTCCATTTACCTTCACAATTATTATAGGGGGAAAAATTATAAAATTGTAAGTTATCATCAATAATTACTGAACTCTCTTTTGTTTAGATTTTACATATTGCTCTTCAATATTCTTCACAAAAACTTTTGTATGTTAGTTACCACTTTGAATTCTAACTTTATATATTGATAAATTGAAGCTTATAGAGTTCATACATATCCATAGTAACACAGCTAATATGAACTGATGCCATGAAAAGAACCATTCATTTGTCACTATTAAATATTTTATATCATGTATTTTGACTTTTCTTTTTTCTTTTTATGCATTAACTTCTCATTTCTTTCTCCTATATTTTCACTGGAGAATTTGACTCAATGTTATTGATTTAAAAGTGAAAATATTGACGATTTATCTGTCATGAGATTTATAATGTTTTCCTTGGTTTATTTGTTGTGTTCTATTTTGTATATGGTAACATAAATTTTGAAAGAATAACAGTCAGAATATTTCAATGAGCTTTTTGCTTCATTTTTTGATGTTTGGTGTCATGGTTTGAAACCATTTTCTTCTGTCCACTTACACGAAGTTTGTGATGAGAAGATCATGATTCCTTTACATGATTTGCTTTTTGTTTTTTTCTGTCCTTCTAGAAACACTATTTTTTACCTGGAGAAAGCAACGGCTGGCACTATGTGGGGTACAAACGCCAGAAATGCTGTTGAAGAGGGAAAAAGAAGGATGAAAAAGCTTAGAGAAGTGTGCATGCTGGAAAGTCTGTCAGGCAAAACCAGGCTGGGGGGAGGTGGGGGAAGCCAGATGACTCAACTCAGGGGACAGAGAAGAGGATTTGACATTTAACAAAACAGTGAAGTGAGAGGAACACACTGCTGGTGGGAATGTAAACTACTATAAGCACTACGGGAGATAGTATGGAAATTTGAAAGTAGATCTACCATATGACCCAGCCATCCCACTCCTGGGAATTTACCCCAAATGAGTGAAATCAGCTCATGAAAGAGTTATCTGTACTCCCATGATTATTAGCAGCTCAGTTCCCAATAGCTAAGATATGGAATCAACACAGAGGTCTATCACCTGATGACTGGATAAAGACAATGTGGTACATATACACTATGGAACACTACTCAGCCATAAAAAAGAATAAAAGAATGAAATTCTGTCTTTTGCAACAATTTGGACACAACTGGAAAATATTATGCTTAATGAAATAAGCAGTTCCAAAAGACAAATATAATGTCTTCTTTGATAAGTGGTAGCTAATATTGAACACAAAAATATGTACAAGAATGAAATGAATATCTTATGATTTGATTGTTGTTTTTAGCCCTTGTTTATACTACTTTGGAACTGTAGTGTTTCTACATTTCACTTGTTGAATATTATGGTTAGTGATGCATTAAATCTGTAAATATATACTTATTGAATTATGCCTTTGAAAATATTAATATTAAAGAAGGAAGGAAGAGAGATCTGAATGAGGGGAGGGAGTATGGTTACTTCTTAGAAGTGTACCTATAAAATACACAAAATCTTTTGTCTTTATATTAATAAATATTTTTTAAAAGTGGAAAAAAAGTGGAAGGGACATCAGTATTACTGAGATCCTCAGTATTTTTTATTTGTTATTTTTGTTTGTTTTTTGTTTAACATTAGTTGAGATGATGCAGTTACAGAACTGGAATTGTTATTAGCAATGCAGATGAAAGTATCCCAAAGCTAGAAGCCAGATCAAACATTATAAATCTAGCAGTCTTAAATATTTATAGTGAATATAAATATTGGAATGAAATGTCAATTTGCTTTAGCAGTCTTTCTGTCAAGCCACCCCAATATTAGCATAACTTGTAAGTGGAGTAGCCAGAGTGGCAAGGATGGACACTACACGTGCGACCACCAACCGAGACTCTTCACTTATTATGTGTGAGCTATCTAATGCTGTTTAGTATACTATTTGTCAATATCAGAGACTAGTGAACACTCCTCAACATAGTATTACCTCTCAAGAATACCAGTAAACCATTTGGTGACAAGTTGACTACCTCAGACCTTCTTCATTCTGGAGTTACAGTAATTCATTTAGATGGAAATTGATACTTCTTAATTTGCCCTCCTTGGTCACAGTGTCTCAAATAGCAGCACTATACAAGATAATTAATATTTTTTGACTCATTGACATGACATCTTACATAAAATGATTTTGAACTAAAAGATCTTCTTCATAGTAAAGAAATACAATAGTGGGCACAATACCATGGGACACACTCCCACACTTCACGTCATAGAAGCTGACAGCCTGATCAAACACTAAGACATTTATTGATGGAATAACAAAATCTGTATCTTAGACTTGATTTGCCATCTTGATTCGCTATCTCCATCACCCTAAATCTGTGACCATTACGTAGTGCTGCTCTCAGAACTCATATGGAGCAGATGGAACCAAACAGAACACGAGGTGGACTGTAGCAACTGCCTGGCCATACTGCTTAGTGCCTTCTTTTAGGACTGAAGGATTTGTGTCTGGAGTCCTCAGAGCTTAGCCCTCTCTGAGAGTCATCACAGAGAAAGAAAGCTGCCTTATCCAAAGGCACAGTCCCTGCTGGACCAGTCCCATCCATTGAATGGTTGCCCTGGGGGCACAAAAGTCCAGCCTACTCACAACACAAGAAATCAATTGGGAGGAATTGCATCAGCTTCGCAGATGCCCAGGAAGTTGGCACAATTTCAATTTCTCCCTCTAGCCAGTCATTATGATTCCTGTCTTATGACAGATATTGGTCCTGTCAGGATTAGATACTTTTTAGACGCTAATTTCCATCTATAATCGCTTCCTGGGAAACCCAATCTGAAATACGCATCCACTGAATTTTAGTTGCTTATTCAAATATATGTTTTTCCAAGTGTAAAAGGTCTCCATCTGAGATGGATTTATTTTATTTTTATGTTAAGTGCTAGCATACAACATGAGTCATAAATAGTTTCCCCACCTTCTCACAGCATTATCATCTTACCTTCAATCCAGTCACTTTTTCAAATTCAATGACAATTCATAAGAGGATCTATTGACAGTGAAGGGTTTTAAGCCAATATGCATTCCTGAATTTCCATCTGTATCAGTTATGAAACATTAACAAGTATCAATGACTAAAAAATTTCAGGATTATATTTTAAGACAGAGAATTTGTAGATAAGTGGATGATCAAATGGCTTTATTTATTAATAAGTGCTTATAAAATCAACAAGAATAGACAGAAAATATCCAATTCTTACTTTTAAAGTTTAAGAATTTAAGTGGCATAAACATGAGATTATAGTTTATGTATTCTTTGTTTAATAAAATGAAATAGATAAATTTGATTTGTGAGAGCCTAAAAGTCATGTGGGTCCTCAGATACATGTCAGCTATGGAGTAAGACATTTGCCATTTATGAGATGGGAAACTTTTTACACACTATTAAAGTTTCCTGAACCTGTTTTCTCATCTGTAAAATGAGAAATGTTGGGATTGTATGGAAAATATTAAAGGAGATTTATCACTTGTCACTGTGACAGGAACATACAAAGTGCTCAGTAAATTTTTGCTATTATTTACTTTATGAGTTTTCACAAAAACATATAAACCTGATTTTTGTTAGTCAAAAGAATTGAATTGGCCGGCGCCGTGGCTCAACAGGCTAATCCTCCGCCTTGCGGCGCCGGCACACCGGGTTCTAGTCCCGGTCGGGGCACCGATTCTGTCCCGGTTGCCCCTCTTCCAGGCCAGCCCTCTGCTGTGGCCCAGGAGTGCAGTGGAGGATGGCCCAGGTGCTTGGGCCCTGCACCCCATAGGGAGACCAGGAAAAGCACCTGGCTCCTGGCTCCTGCCATCGGACGAGCGCGGTGCGCCGGCCGCAGCGCGCCGGCCGCGGCGGCCATTGGAGGGTGAACCAACGGCAAAAGGAAGACCTTTCTCTCTGTCTCTCTCTCTCTCACTGTCCACTCTGCCTGTAAAAAAAAAAAAAAAAAAAAAAAAAAAAAAAAAAAAAAAAAAAAGAATTGAATTTAAATTCATCATAGAGTTTGTCTAACACTACCAAAAAGTAACACTACCAATCCCAACTTCCAAAACAATAGACATGAAAGTATTGAAGAAAGAGATCCCGAACACCATTAAAACAACTGACACCCGTTCTTTTGTGATAATCAAAAAAAATTCCCAAGACCAATTTCAAAATGTAATTCATCAAGATGAATTGAGATGCAACCCTTATTTTGCGTTCATGCAATGTGGTTTCAGATAACAAAATTTAAAAATATGAACGAAACCAAAATAACAGGCAGCTCATTTCTTTTCCATTTTTTAAAAGATCCATTCTATTTATTTGAAGACAGAGTTACAGAGAGAGGTAGAGACAGAGAGAGAGGTCTTCCATCTGCCACCCCACTCCCTAGATGGCCACAACAGCCGGAGCTGCGCCTACTCGAAGCCAGGAGTTCCCACGCGCGTGCAGGGACCCAAGGGCCCGGCCACCCCTTACTGCCATCTCAGGCCACAACAGAGAGCCAGACCACAAGTGGAGCAGCCAGGATCAGAACCAGCGCCCACACAGGATGCTGGCACCCCAGGCCAGGATTCCAACCTGCTGCGCGACAGCTCTGGTCTCATCTTTTCCATTTTTGCTTCCCTTTGCATTGATCAAGGCAAATCACACTGATTAATACATATACAAGCACAATATATCTTTTGACTACATAAATATTTTCTTTTTTTTTTTTTTTTTTTTTTTTTTTTTTTTTGTGACAGGCAGAGTGGACAGTGAGAGAGAGAGAGACAGAGAGAAAGGTCTTCCTTTGCCGTTGGTTCACCCTCCAATGGCTGCCGCGGATGGCACGCTGCGGCCGGCGCACTGCGCTCATCCGATGGCAGGAGCCAGGTGCTAGGTGCTTTTCCCTGGTCTCCCATGGGGTGCAGGGCCCAAGCACCTGGGCCATCCTCCACTGCACTCCTGGGCCACAGCAGAGGGCTGGCCTGGAAGAGGGGCAACCGGGACAGAATCCGGCGCCCCGACCGGGACTAGAACCCGGTGTGCTGGCGCCGCAAGGCGGAGGATTAGCCTGTTGAGCCACGGCGCCGGCCTACATAAATATTTTCTTAAGGAATTCAGAGTTTCTTCATTCCATATGTCATAATTAAGAGAGTGTAACTGCCAGAAAACAACTGAGGAAGAAGTAGGAGCTCCTGGGTTGTAATGAAGCAAATTCTTCAGTAGGAGATAAAGCCACTTTCTGATGTGGTGAATTCCAATTGGTGAAGTAGGGTAAAATCAAGAGAATTCTGTAGAAAATTCCAGGAAAAAACTACATTATTATTTAGAGACACTGAACATAAGGGCCATCCCTTGCATTCAGAGGAATCTCTGTTCAAAATCTGAATACCTATAAACTTGATACACTGAACCTCACTGAAAACTCACCTACTTGTGTCAGTCCCTCCATATTCTAGCATACCCTTACTTATAAGAACAAGAAAAATAACAACAGATTTATTTATTTTCTTAAAGAAAGACTTTATTAATAATCTTAATTGGGTGCCTAGTGGGCCAGCACTCCCAGGGTGGTTTATAACAACCTGTTTGTTTGTTTTTTATTTATTTATTTATTTATTTTGACAGGCAAAGTGGACAGTGAGAGAGAGAGACAGAGAGAAAGGTCGTCTTTTGCCATTGGTTCACCCCACAATAGCCGCTGCGGCTGGCACACCGCACTGATCTGAAGCCAGGAGCCAGGTGCTTCTCCTGGTCTCCCATACGGGTGCAGAGCCCAAGGACTTAGGCCATCCTCCACTGCCCTCCCGGCCGCAGCACGGACCAATACATTTATTATAATATTTGATTGTCACCACATTTGAATGCCAACAGGTTATTTTAACATTCAACAAATATTTATCAAGATCTACAGTGTACCAGTCACTGTTCCTTCTAGTTACTGGGAAAACAGCAGTGAACAACACAGACAAAAAAAGTCTGATTTTAGGGAAGCATCCTATGTATGGTGTGAGAAGTGAGCTGTTAGTAAAATGCAATATTAAGTAAATAACAGAACATATTTACAAGTGTTTTTACTAGAGATTTCTGCATTGTTTTTATTAACACCTCATGTTTAAGAAAATATAATGATAGATAATTTTTATCCTTATAAAAACTTTCACTTATTTATCTAATCCACTCGTGGCCATAGTCACCAGTGTAGATCAGTGAGTAGAGGAAGTTGGATTGTGTGGTTCAGTCACCGACAGCATCAGTGACTGAGAATTGTACTTTAGTAGAATTCTGACAGGTAACAGCAATAAAGTTCAACATGGAAAGCAACAGTGAGCAGACCTGAACTGAACTGAAACTTTGAATCTGATATTGAAATGGATAGATAACCTATGAGAGATAAACAGTACACATAAAATATGATCAACCTAAGAATAGCAAGTTTCTTAAGTATTTAACTTGAATTTTAAATAGAATCAATATCAATGATATGATTTAAAATTATTTAAAAACCAAAATAAAACTTCTTAAGTCAGAAATAAAAGAGATGGCATTTTCAGATGAAGTGGTAGAAACAAATCAATATCCTAGAAAAAAAGTCACTGATACAACACAAAGTTAGCATGATGGAATTTAAGCATTATTTTTGAATTTCTTATGCATTTATAGAATAGAAAAAATATTTGTATGACAATCTATGTTCTCATATTTTTAAGGTTGGTACTTAATTGTTCTGATTCATCTTATAATAGTTTATGACAATCTACATAATGTCAAAAATAATTCTTGTGTTACATTTTGTTATTTGTCTTTAAATCCCAAAGAAGGTTTACCATTGCTGACCACATTGCTTAATCTCCTTTATACTCCAGTTTCTAGTTGACTTTTAAAAAATAGGAAATCAAAAGGCAGGATGTGTATCTGCTACTCCCTCTCTGTAACGCCAGTCCTCCTTGCTTTGCCCTTCCCATGTACTCACAGTGGCTACCACTGAGTGCTAAATCTCTCAATTAAAAATGTCAATGGGGTATCCAATAAAGACTACTCTTAGAGACACCAAATAAACATCTAATGGAAGGTTGGATGGCAGGCAGAAAATGTTCCATATGGGAAGAGATACATTTTCCAAACGGAGTTTTCTCTCCCTATCTGTATTGCTTCTTTCTACCTGCACTACCAGTTATGGAATGGCATTATTCATTACCATTGCAGGAGAAACACATCCTATGAGATTCTTTATTGTCCTGAAGAATAGAACTCATGGTTTAAATGATTACGGTTAAATCAATATAAAAGGGGTTATTTTTCTGAAGACCAGAATATGAAGTTCTAAAAATGAAGGGCAGGAGATGTGGGTGAACTTTGCCATTATTATGAGACATAAGTTTTTCCTCCAGAACTTTTGCTTCCCATCTCTTTGACCATAGGCCACATATATTTTTAGATACCCTTGTGTCCAAGGGTAGTACACTTATGCCAGAGATCATAGTCCCATTTTCATTAAAGTGGAAGCTGAGCTTTCCTTTTTGCTTTTTTGAATTCTTCATAGAAAAGAACAGTTTGCACCCACACAGAAACACAAAGTGAAAAATACTGTTTGAGTACTAGTTATAGCATTAAATCATAATGTACAGCACATTAAGGACAGAAATCCTACATGAGGAGTAAGTGCACAGTGACTCCTGTTGTTGACTTAACAAATTGACACTCTTGTTTATGGCATCAGTAATCACCCTAGGCTATTGTCATGAGTTGCCAAGCTATGGAAGCCTTTTGAGTTCGCCAACTTTGATCCTATTCAGACAAGGTCATAAACAAAGTGGAAGTTCTCTCCTCCCTTCAGAGAAAGGTACCTCCTTCTTTGATGTCCCATTTTTTCTACTGAGATCTCACTTGCAGAGCTTTTGTTTAGGTTTTTTTTTTTTTTTTTTTTTTTTTTTTTCCAGAGTGTCTTGGCTTTCCAAGACTGAAATACTCTCATGGGCTCTTCAGCCAGATCCCATGCCTTTAGGGCTGATTCTGAGGCCAGAGTGCTGTTTAGGACATCTGCCATTCTATGAGTCTGTGGTGTATCCCACTTCCCATGTTGGATCAATCTCTCCCTTTTTTATTCTATCAGTTAATATTTTCAGACACTAGTCTTGTTTATGTGATCCCTTTGATTCTTAGACCTATCAGTGTGATCAATTGTGAACAGAAATTGATCACTTGGACTAGTGAGATGGCATTGGTACATGCCACCTTGATGGGATTGAATTGGAATCCCCTGGTATGTTTTTAACTCTACCATTTGAGGTAAGTCCAATTGAGCGTGTCCCAAATTGTACATCTCTTCCTTCTCTTTTAATAGGTCTCAGTTATCCCCTCATGGGTTCTGAATTAGTCTATCACAGGTTATGGCAAATTGGCCCATTGGACTTTAGAGCAAGGAGGTGACTTTCCCCAGCTGGAGGCAAGACTAAGGTTAACTGCAGAGGTGTTCCTAACTGGTACACGTTGGGGGCTAGAGTCCAGGTGAAATGCACTCTGGTAACTGTTGTTTGTCCGAGGTCTCATGATTTGTGTTGTCAATGTCGTTAATTATTTATATGACTTGGGAACTGTTGTGTGTTATACATTTGTGCATCTTATTTGTTCTGCCTATGTGATAAAATCCCCTAAATGATTTTTGATTGGCTTACATAAACTTAAATTAGCCAAGTGCCTTTGGATTCATGTGAATTAAATAAATCTCTGTTAAAGAATTTTAAATTTGTTGCTAAAAATAATGTAAAGACATTTTCAGGATATTTATGGATTTCATACCCAACTTTGCTGGCCAAGCAAAAGTTGTACTTATTTTTGTTAAATATTTAAAATCATCAAAAACATAGTTTTGACATAAGAAAAAATAATTCAGGTGAAGATATGGTACAATGTTTGTTGCTCTTTATGTATGAAGTATAACAATTTAGCTTTTAGAGTTTTTATTTGACAACAAAATTAAAATATCAGCCATGCATATATGTTCATTTCTTAAGTAACCCAAGTACAATTTTTAAAAATAAGTAGTGAAAATAATGAGATAAATGTTTCTAAATAAAACTACATGCACCCTTGCTGTCTTAAGTTCTATAAAAGGCATTTGAGCAAATAAATGAGTGTTTTCATAAATTGTTGTTATATTACAGTTCAAAATTGCTTGCTAGGTTTTCACCAGAAATAGTTACTGAGCATAAGAAATAATTTTAATATATGGTAATTAAAATTACAAAAAGAGTAAGAAAACTCTGTACATTAGAAAGTAAGATGTGTTTTGGGTAAGTGAAGCTATGAGACATGAAAGAGATGTTTTAGTTTGTAGAAAAGAAAGAATATCTGTCCTAATGTAAAATGACTGGTATTCCACAAGGAGGAAGACTATTCGAGGAAAAATGACTGAGGGAGTAAAAAACTGGTAGAAGTTTTATGAGAGGTGAACCTTTTGTGATAATTTGGATGAGATTAGAAGCAATCAGAAGTTGGGCTTCCAGTGCCGGCGCCGTGGTTTACTTGGTTAATCCTCCACCTGCAGTGCCGGCATCCCATATGGGCGCCTGGGTTCTAGTCCCAGTTGCCCCTCTTCCAGTCCAGCTCTCTGCTGTGGCCCAGGAGGGCAGTGGAGGATGGCCCAAATGCTTTGCCCCTGCACCTGCATGGGAGCCAAGGAGGAAGCACGTGGCTCCTGGCTTCAGCACCGGCCATGGCAGCCATTTAGGGAGCAAATCAACGGAAGGAAGACCTTTCTCTCTCTCTCTCTCTCTCTCTTCCTCTCACTGTCTGTAATTCTTCCTGTCAAATAAATAAATAAAAGTTTAAGGAGAAAAGGAATCAGAAGCTGGGCTTCTAAAAATGGAAGTTCAATATCAAAGATCACTAACACAATAACATTTGTTCCCCTCTGAGAAAACAAGGTCACTTAAAGTGTTTATCTGGTAATAAAAATTTGCAAGATGTTGCATTCTGAAATGTCTTTTTATATTTTTCCAAATCCAAGTACCTTCTGAACTGAAACTTTTACTTTTAATAGTTTCTGTTTTTAGTGACTCTTTTCCTCACTTTTCTAGTTGGTTCTTACATGCATCTGGTTCTGAATTTTATGACTTGCTACTAAAATTGTTTACTTTAGAAGCTTAGGACAACAGGAAACTTGAATTTTTACTCCTGATTTTTCTTGGCATATTTTGTTGTTACATTTCTGGTGACTTTATTGTTATGATGTAGGTCTTGTTATTTCCAAGGTTTTTCTTTACCAAAGGTAACTTATCAAGGACACAAAGATTTTGGGTTTTTGTGGGATGGTCTCTTGTGGGATAGTCTCAGCGGTCTTTATTAGGTTCTGATTGGTTGAGGAAAGCTGAAACTAAAAAAGGTTAAGATTGTTTTTGGATGCCTATTTATTTTATAATATTTTAACTTTTATTAACTGAATATAAATTTCCAAAGTACACTTTATGGATTACAATGGCTTCCCCCCTCACCATAACTTCCCTCCCATCCACACTCCTCCTATCTCCCCTTCCCTCTCCCATTCCCTTCACATCAAGATTCATTTTCAATTATCTTTATATACAGAAGATAGATTTAGTATATACTAAGTAAAGATTTCATCAGTTTGTACCCACACAGAACATAAAGTGCGAAGTACTGTTTTAGTACTAGTTATAGCATTAATTCACATTGGACAACACATTAAGGACAGAGATCCCACATAAGTAAGTACACAGTGACTCCTGTTGTTGATTTAACAATTTGACACTCTTGTTTATGGCGTCAGTAATCTCCCTAGGCTCTAGTCATGAGTTGTCAAGGCTATGGAAGCCTTTTGAGTTCACTGACTTCGATCTTATTCCAAAAGGGTCATAGTCAAAGTGGAAGTTCTCTCCTCCCTTCAGAGAAAGGTACATCCTTCTTTGATGGCCCATTCATTCTACTGAGATCTCACCCGCAGAGATCTTTCATTTAGGATTTTTGTTTGTTTGTTTTTGCCAGAGTTTCTTGGCTTTTCATGCCTAAAATACTCTCATGGGCTCTTCAGCCATATCCAAATGCCTTAAGGGCTGATTCTGAGGCCAGAGTGCTATTTAGGACATCTGCCATTCTATGAGTTTGTGGTGTATCCCGCTTCTCACGTTGGATAGTTCTCTCCCTTTTTGATTCTATTAGTTAGTATTAGCAGACACTAGTCTTGTTTGTGTGATCCCTTTGACTCTTAGACCTATCAGTGTGATCAACTGTGAACTGAAATTGATCACTTGGACTAGTGAGATGATATTGGTACATGCCACCTTGATGGGATTGAATTGGAATACCCTGGCACATTTCTAACTCCACCATTTGGGGCACGTCTGATTGAGCATGTCCCAAATTGTACATCTCTTCCCTCTCTTATTCCCACTCTTAATATTTAACCGGGATCACTTTTCTGTTAAAATTTAAACACCTAAGAATAATTGTGTGTTAATTACAGAGTTCAACCAATAGTATTAACTAGGACAAAAAAAAATACTAAAAGGGATAAAGTATTACATTGTACATCAACAGTCAGGACAAGGGCTGATTAAGTCACTGTTTCTCATAGTGTCCATTTCATGCACTCTATAGAATACTTTACAACAGTCAAAAACAATGAAATCCGGTCATTTGTAACAAAATGGAAGAATCTGGAAAACATCATGCTGAGTGAATTAAGCCAGTCCCAAAGGGAAAAATATCATATGTTCTCCCTGATTGGTGACAGCTAACCAACCACAAAAAAGGAAACCTGTTGAAGTGAAATGGACACTATTTTATAATTTTTAAGCGATCACTTACAACTGATCAACTCTGGTCAAAACACCCTGATTGGATGACTATTTTTTCACAGTGATTTTGAATCCTTTTTAATCAAATATTTTACAATGTCTGACCATTTTCATGGATATTTTCAGATTCAATGTTCTAAATTAAGTCTTTTGACTTTGAAATTTCCAGTTGGGCCCCTGGTGACCCTCAAAGGATATATCTCTCATCTTATAAACACAAAGCAAATACTGATTGCATGAAACACATTGTTGGATTTTGAAATTAAGTGAAACTACAAGTTGCATTTATATAGTATTCATTGATGTAATTATTCTAAAAATTATATGAAATTTATAAAGGTCTTGTATTCCTGGTGGGGCTTCACCAGCCATTAATATAATTGTAATGATAAAGGGAAAAATGGTAGCCTTTCAGAATTCTTTATGACTTGTTCCTCTCATCACAGACCAAAAGGCTGAGGGGATTATATAATTTTGTGAAAAAGGACTCTGTTTTCTAAAATGCATACAATGGTATACAATGAAAATAAATCATTTTTAAAAATATTTTATTTATTTATTAGTGAGGTAGAGTTACAGGCAGTGAGAGGGAGAGACAGAGAGGTCTTTCTTCTGTTGGTTCACTCCCCAAATGGCCGCTATGGCTGGCACTGCGCTGATCCAAAGCCAGGAGCCAGGAGCTTCCTCCTGGTCTCCCATGTGGGTACAGGGGCCTGAGGACTTGGGCCGTCATCCACTGCCCTCCTCGGGCCACAGCAGAGAGTTGCATTGGAAGAGGAGCAGCCGGGACCAGAACTGGCATCCATAATGGATGCAGGTGCTGCAAGCGGAGGATTAACCTACTGAGCCATGGCACTGGCCCCCAATAAATCATTTTCATGAATTCATTTAATATAAAATAAATCATTTTATTGATTGATTGCTGTATTGCCATCCATATTTTAATCCTAGTGGTTTTAAGTCCTTTTTCCTTCACAGTTGTGGTTCTTCCCTTGAAATTCTTTATTCAAGGCCGGCGCCGTGGCTCAACAGGCTAATCCTCCGCCTTGCGGCGCCGGCACACCGGGTTCTAGTCCCGGTCGGGGCGCCGGATTCTGTCCTGGTTGCCCCTCTTCCAGGCCAGCCCTCTGCTGTGGCCCAGGAGTGCAGTGGAGGATGGCCCAAGTGCTTGGGCCCTGCACCCCATGGGAGACCAGGAAAAGCACATGGCACCTGGCTCCTGCCATCGGATGAGTGCGGTGCGCCGGCGGCAGCGCGCCGGCCGCGGCAGCCATTGGAGGGTGAACCAACGGCAAAGGAAGACCTTTCTCTCTGTCTCTCTCTCTCACTGTCCACTCTGCCTGTCAAAAAAAAATATAAAAAAAAAAAAAGAAATTCTTTATTCAGACAAGACTATAACAAATATCTATCTGTAAATACTTGTTTCTAGGGGTAGCATTGTGATGTAGTGTGTAAAGCTGCCTGCTACAATACCAGCATACAGGAGTGCTGGTGCGAGACCTGGCTGTTCTCCTTCTGATCCAGCTCTCTACTAATGCTCCTGGGAAACCAATGGGAGATGGCCCAAGTACTTGGGCCCCTACCACCCATGTGAGAGACCTGGAATGGTGTTACAGGCTCCTGGCCTCTGCCAGCCCCTGCTGTTGCAGATATTTAGGGAGTGAAACTGTAGTTACAAAATTTGTCTTTCCTTGTCTTTCCCTCTTCCTCTGTGTCATTCTGCCTTTCAAATATATACGATAAATCTTAAAATTACATAATTCTTTGAAAAAATTTTCATTTATATAAAGAGAACAGATTTCATAGATATAACTCTAAGATGATAACCATACTTCCTTCTCTCCTTCTCTCCCTCAAAAGATCAGTAGATTAATTAAAACTCTGATAAAGAAACTGATGGATTCATAAAGCTAGTAATAGAGTCAAACCAGATAAGAAGTAATTACATGACACTTAATTGATGAAATTTGTGGATTTCTATGTCTTTCACTTTAAACATTATTGATGCCATACTTAAATGTTTTATCTTTTAGGCTTAAATATTTTTTTGAGATTTATAGTGTTTGTAACACTTTGGTCAAAGTATTTTTTATGAACAAAGATGAAAAACATACACTTTCCCAAATGAATTCCTCTATATTAAAAATATATTTATAAGTATTTTTATCTTTTTGTATCAATGTTATTATTTACAAAAACTTATTAAGTATTTGCTCTCTTCATTATCAAATACAATCTAAAATATTGAGCTATCTAAAAATATATGTGAAATGCCAGAATTCAGGGGCTCCCAACCTTGCACTGATTAAATATGCCTGCTATTATATCATTATTCTGTTTCTTATTTTTTAGGATAAAAATTGGGTTGATTTTTTATGCTGTTGTTGGTATTGTCTTGTCCTTTCCATGTTGAACTTTGTTCCTGCTACCTGTCAGAATTCTACAGAAGTACAACTCCCAGCAAGGTGATTCTGGCCTTGCACTTAAAATGATGACTTGTATACACAGAACTGTTAAAGCTGAATTTAACAATTTATTCCAGGAAAGCTTAGCCTAATAACCCTTCTTTCTAAAACCTCTTTGTAGCTCAAATATAGCTAAAAGGATTTCTGAGCCAGACTCTTGGTTGTCAGTCATCCCCCTTTACTCCAGTGTAGGACAAGATAAGACCAAAAATTAGGAGAAATCTATTCTAGAATTGAGGGACAAACAACCTAACTAAAGGATCAGTAATATTTTCAGAAAAAGGTGACAACATGAATATAAAAATTAAGTGGGGGGGGGCGGCGCTGTGGCCCAGCTGGTTAACGCCCTGGCCTGAAGCGCCAGCATCCCATATGGGTGCCAGTTTGAGACCCAGCTGCTCCACTCCTGATCCAGCTTCCTGCTATGGCCTGAGAAAGCAGTAAAAGATGGCCCCAGTCCTTGGGCCCTGAACCTGCATGGGAGACCTGGAAGAAGCTCCTGGCTCCTGGCTTCAGATTGGCGCAGCTCCAGCCGTTGCGGACATTGGGAAGTGAAACATCGGATGGAAGACCTCTCCCTCTCTCTGCCTCTCCTCTCTCTGTGTAACTCTGACACTCAAATAAATAAATAAATCTTTAAAAAAATGATGTTGGAGTCACACATGTAAAATCTAAATTAAATATATGAAACCAAGAGCTTATAAAGAAAGGGTTCTTATGCATAGTTACCTAATTGTAACTGTCAGAAAAAACTCTAACACAATTATAATCTCTACAGAGGGCCACAGTCACAGAAGATAGGCTAACTAGGTATGATGGTTGGCATCTTCACTCCTTATGTTAGAATCTTTATGCAGCACTCACACTGGGATTACCAGACCCAAGAAAGCCTTTTTATTTCTTTGTACACAGGAGGCAAGGGTTAAGAATTAGAGTATTGACTCAAAACTCTGGGAGAAATGGAATACCCGGTGGCATATTTATCAAAGAATCAGAGGTCAGCCGGGACTGACTCACTTGTCTGAGAACAAGAGCAACCACCTGTGGTAGAGTGCAGGAGGCAGCACTTCCCTCTTAGCACTTCACCTCACTGTACGCTGCCGTTCTGGAACAGCGGGGAGGATAGTGGTTCACTTTAGACGACTTAGGAAAATACCAAGTCATGTGATCAGATAATAAAATGTTACTAAAAAAAGTCATCTTTAAATCTAGTCACCGTCCATGCTTTTAGATGCCTCTGCAGAACCCACAAATTCTGCTTAAATATTATTGATCAAGTGTATTCCAGCAGGTCAGACCCAACAAGTGTCCCTGTAGAGACGCCAGATCTGGAAACCTTAACAGATGCAAGGCGCATCATGGGATCAGGAAGTGAGAAGCCTCTTCATGCAGTAGTAACTTCCAGGAAACTTGGGAAGCAGAGACATTGCCATGAGGTACGCTGGTCCAAAAGGCTAAAGCCATAGCCCTTCTCCATGTTTTATGACTTAAAATAGGTAAGATAGTGAACATTTACATTGACTCTGAGAATTTTTTTTCTGTATTGCAATTTTATGGAGCTACTTAGAAGGAATGATTGTCCTTCTTAAATACAAAAGCTGTTTTACAGAGAAAGGCAGTTCTCCAAAACCAAGTGGTTTTGGCTTTGAATGTTCTTACAATTACCCCAGAGGAATCTGCGCCCTCATTAAACTAACATGTTGTATGTACATCTCCCAGTGGCTCTGGGGACATTTTCCTAGCTGTCTAATATATGTACAACCAGATAAATATTATGTCTTACTCCATGCTGAGCTTTAATGGCTCTACTTCTAATATGGCATTGAATATTCCTGGTGACAAAATCGCTAATCCTTCTGGTTGGTATGTTAAGCATTGGGATATGAATATATTGTTGCTGTGAAATGATAATTTGTTTGCAAGATAAACTACCTGGGCCCAACTCCATCATGTTTCAGATAATTTCCCCGGCTAAACCTGGGATGAAAGGACTTCTTGAAGAAAATATACCTACATCTTCCTCTCCTGTGGTCTTGAATATTCACACTATGCCTTATTTTAGCAGGAAGTAGTTAGAATGATTGTTAACCCTGTACGCATCAAGACAGGATTAGATGAAAGAGGAAGGACTGAAACCCAGCCTTAGAAACTCCTAATGCCTTTGATGTAGACATTATCAAGCCCCAGCATCTCCTCCTAAGCTTGCAGTTCCTCTGTAAAGATTAACTCATTAAGTTAAGGGGTGACACCAGAATAAATTCAGAGGAGAGACAATTAATCATAGAGACTCAAATTACCCTTAGAGTTAGCAGAGGTAATGCCTCAATGCTGCCTGTATTCTGAGAGCTTTGCAGGAACTCACAGACCCTGATCAAACAAAATGATATCCATCCCACCCTTAGACTCAGACAGACTGGAGCCCACCTTTGCCATTCTGAAGGAAATACTCTGGCCCCTAGCACTGACCAATCAAAGGAAGGTGACATACACTGTTGACCAACCAAAGCTCTCACACAAGCTGATCACACATTGTTCTTCTTGAACTTTGGACCATTAGATTCACCACCTTTAATCCCCCAGAAAGTCCAGGAATTGAGTGTTAGCTGCCTGGTCCCTTCTCCACCCATTGCAAATAAATTACTTTTTCTACCACCGTGGTGCTTAGCTTGCTTGCTGAATAGACCCAGTGTTGATAATTCTATTGAAATTTCTCCAACCAGTTTTGGAAATGTTCTCTAATGCTAAGTCAGTTTGAAGCTCAACTTCTTTTTTAGAGTTCATGTATAGCTTAACAGAGCCGTAAAATTGAATCCCTATAGAATTTATGTAATAATACCCCAAAGTAAAATAAATGTTTCATGTTTTAAATTTCTTCTGTAAAAACCTATGTTCTTTGTATATAGAATGGATAGAGTTTTCCTGAAGGTTTTTTGAGCATTTGTTTCCATCTTCTATTAGCATGTTCAGTAGGGTTTCAATGCAATGGGATATTCCCATTATAAAAGATAGTATGGACCAATCATGTTAAATTCTGAATGCTCCCTGATAGTTCAATGAATGATGATGGAGTATCATTGATTGTGTTGTGTATATTTGAGTACTTGGCCAAAATCATGTTTTAATATGGCTTTGCCCTAGAAAGTTTTAAATAACTTTGTCTCTGGATAATGGCTACCACCAAAGGGACTTTTCCTATATTTCCCATAATTCCCTGTTTACCAGAATTCCATTTTCATGGCAGATTGTAATTCTTGTAGCTGAAGTTGCATTTGTAACACATTCAAGGAGCAATGTTTCCTTTAATTATCAAACAGCTCTGTACTGTTATTTTTATTTTGAGCACAAGCTACATTTTCATTTTAAACAACTAATGCATCAATTGGGTCCAGATATTTATTTTTCCCCATAAATCCTTATTTTCATGTCATATTAACAACTAATTTATTCCTACTTAGTTTTTGCAAAAATGTATCACACTGTTTATCAGAATACAAATTTAAGTAATACTATGTGATTACTAAAAATGTCACGAGCAAGGATTCCCACAAAACTTTCCTGAGTTGACATATAGATATTGTGGCACCAGTCTTCTTGGTGTTTTCTTAAATATTTTTAATAGCAATTGTCACTGGCAAAATTATGGAAAACATTTGCATTTGAAGTTATAAATATATTGATAGGCTATTAATAATAGCCCCTTTTATTGACTCATACATATCTTTGCAGTGTTGAGAGAATTTGTTTAATGCTATCAGAGGATATAGAGGCATTATAGCTGTTAATATCTTAGATGTCATTTAGTAAAGCCAATTTATTTAAAAGTATTAGTTTGATTAATCAAAGAATAAGTGTCTGTAGTGGCTGTGGACTGCAGGTCTTCTGACTCACTTATCTACCCATGTTGCTTTCAGCTGCAATGTGGAATTGGTTCTTCATCTTGCCTGTGCTTTAAAATCACTGGAACTGCTTTTAGAGTGTTTTTATGCCTATGTGTCAGGTTCGACCAACTGTTCTAGAATTACAGCTATGTGGCTTGCGAATCTGTTTTTTCCAAAATAATTTTTCTAACTGTAAATCCCAACAGTTATCATAACCTATGTTTTATTAATTTTTCATGCTATATTATCTCTTCAACAAAAGACTAATGGGTCACCTGAATAGTGATTCTTACATGTGAAGCTCTAAGTTGAACAGTCTCTGTATTGACAAAGCCATCAGCAGACATCTAAAATACATATGAAGCTTAAATGGTAAGGAAGTTGGTGGCATTGTTTTCAGCCTGTAGATGACCAGGAGCACCACATATTTTTTACTGGAAACTCCTATCTTAAGTTTGCTTCAACACAGTATTTCAGCAGATTAATCTCTCAAAAAACACAGGGACTTGCTTCAAACTTGTCTGTATGCTACAAAATGTCATTTTAATGCTAGGTCTATTTGGTTCCAGGGTACAGAATGTGTCAATTCCTTAGTTGCTTGCTTTTAAAGTGTTTTTGAAAATATTTCCTTTTTTTTTTTTTGTAGCAGTGTCACTTCTCCGTCCCGAGATGTTGCAGGTTGCAGATGAATAGATCTTTCTAATGTTCCAGAATCTATGATTTGATATTACCAACATAAATCACTGAGGCATGTAATTACAAGAATGAAGAGAGGAGCTGACAAAAACACAAATGGAAAACCATCACAAACATTGCATCATGTTGAATCATAGCCTCTCACGGCATGCACAATGGACTTTATTTGTCTATGTGGAAATCTCTTCTCCGCTCCATATTTACAGTATTTTTTTTAATTTGAAAAGAATGGTTTAATAATAATAATCTTTGTGAGTTTATGGAGTGTAAAATAGTGACCAAAATTTGATAGTTTTCTTTCATGTTATAAATTATCATAATAAAATTATTACAATAGTTTTTAAACATTTATTAATTTTTATTTTATTTGAAAGACAGAGAGACAAACAGAGAAAGGTCTTCCTTGTGCTGGTTCTCTCCCCCAGTGTCTGCAACAGCTAGAGGTAGGCCAGGCCAAGCCAGGAGCAGATTTCCATCTGGGTCTCTTGTGTGGGAGGTAGGGACTCAAAGAATACGTGCTTTTACCTCCTTTCTGAATGCTTTAATTTCATGGGGTCTACCGTTTTCCAGGTTTTGAGCCTGAATCATATCACAAGCTTTTATTTTTTCTGTATTGCAACACAAACTCTCCTAAAAACTTTGTATCCCACAAAATCACATACTAAAATACTGCTGCTTATAGGAAAATAAAAGGAAGAACAGGCCTTTTAAAACCTATATACTTTTGTAACTAGAAACCCAGCTTATGTTATACTAACCAACACAAATGGAACTATTAGCACATTTAAGAACACATATTACATTTCTAATAACTAATGGCAATGAAAAATATAGGTTTTTATGTAAAATAGAAAGGATAAGAGTAGAGTAGCAGAAAACAGGAAAAATGCACCCAAGTTAGAGAGCACCATACAATAAATGTTTCCTGGAGAAAATACATGACTGACTTGAACTCTAAGAAGACTGGAGGTGGGCGAGCATCTCTGGATGCATCTACACTCAAGGCCTTATGTGTTCAGCTCACTTTTAATACTTTATATCCAGCTGCTATTGTTTAATGGGGCAAAATATTAACTGGAAAACAAATTTGTTGGAGTCAAAACAGCTTCATCTTTCTGTGACATCATCCCCAGATTAATCATGGTAAATGAGCTGGCTTGTTTATCAAAATGATTGTATCAGAAAGCCTGCTTCAGCACAGTTTCTCTTTCTTGGAGAGTTAAGCTGACCCTTCCGCTCTGCTGTTCTATAGGTCTTGATAGGCTTTGAGCATTTCCTAGTAATCTTTTCCTGCTGCTTCTTGCCCATGTCCTTTTTGTGCGGTTTGACTTTCATGAGATTGGGATCTGTGTTTAACCCAGATGACCTCTTTAGAAACAAGGTTGTAAGCCTTTTCTTAATGCTGAGAAATCTACTTCACTTAAAGAAAAGCAAGAGGAAGATTTCCTTCTCTTCTTATCCCTGTTAAAAAAATCAGCTTTTTTTTTTTTTTTTTAGTTTTTCACAGCACAAATTGCCAGAATATTAACAAAGCTTCAGAGACTCAACATCACGCAATAATTATGCAATCTCTTTCTTTCCAGTTTTCAATTTTTCAGGAAAGCTCCCTGATTTGGGCATCAGCATTCGCTTGAGGTGACTACAGTATTCTTTTGTTCCACCATGCCAACTGCCCTGTGTCAGACTTCATGTCATGAACTTTTATGGGCAAAGGGACAAGGGTTTGGTGGTGTGTTACACATGAGTAATTTTTAGGATTATTTAAAAGGACAAGACATTTGGTGCAGTGGTTAAGATCCTGTTTTGGATGCCTACATTCCATAACAGAGTGTCTGCATTCAAGTTCCAGTCCTGCCCCTGACTCCTGCTTCTTGCTAATGTACACCCTGCGAAGCAGCAGCTGATTGCTCAATGTTCGGGATCCCTGTTAGTCATGTGGTAGACCCAATGGGACTTATGGACGCCTGACCTGGAAGATGTCTTTCAGTACATTTGTCTGTTGGTCTGCCTCTGCCTCTGTCTCTTTGACTTTCAAATAAATAATAATAATAATTTGAAAGATAACCTTAAGTAACAAAGCAATTGTCAAGTAATGATTGCAAGAGGTTTATAATGCACACTATAGTTCAATCACCTGGATATTTCAGGAGATAAAGGAGTGTCTGGTGATCTGAGCACTGAAATATTTTCCTTATTGTGTCCTCCAATTTGCAAGTATATGAGAAGGTATTGTCAGCATGCTATGTTATATGCTTCAAAATGTCAATAAAAAAAGAACTGCGTCTGATCAAATTGCTGAATGCAGTTAAGTGGAGCTAATATGTTATTACCATAAATTGTTGCAGCTCCATAATGTGTCATGAACAATTCTGATCATTTTTTTTCTTCTTTGGCTTTGGATAACAATACACAACTATTATTTTGCAAATAAAGAATACTAAGAAGTCTTTCAGGTTGTTTTTTCTTTTCTGCTATTATCTTGATTATTATAACAAAAGACTTTACCTGGTATATATTTTAATTATATGTCCAAGGAAAGAAAACAATTTTGGATTTAAAATAAAAATCCTCATTCTCTTCCATCATCCACTCAGCTACATTAATGCTTTGTCAAAGGAAGAACCCATATGGTACTTAAGGATCTCTCTACTTCCATGGCTAATTTTTTTTAAGATTTATTTATTTATTTGAAAGAGTTACACAGAGAGAAGAGAGGCAGAGAGAGAGAGAGGTCTTCCATCCCATGGTTCACTCCCCAGATGGCAGCAACAGTTGGAGTTGTGCCGATCTGAAGCCAGGAGCCAGGAGCTTCTTCCCGGTCTTTCACGTGGGTGCAGGGAACCAAGGACTTGAGCCATCTTCTACTGCTTTCCTAGGCCACAGCAGAAATCTGGATTGGAATGGAGCAGCTGGATCTAGAATGGGGCCCAGATGGGATGACGGCACTTCAGGCCAGAGCATTAACCCACTGCGCCACAACACCAGCCCCCATGGCTAATGTTTAAAGGCTGTGATCTGTATAGTCAAAATACCTAAATCATTTTCCTTTTGTTCATAGTTAAAGATTTCATTGCTTTCTTCAGTAGCATATCCCACACACTAAAAATCTATGATTTAAGGTAAGATATTCTAACTTCTCAAGGCTTTATTTATTTGAAAGCAGGAGCGTGAGAATGGCGGTGGGGGGGAGTGAGTTGAAGGTGAGGAGTGGTGGGGGGAGGGAGAAAGGAGTGAAAGAGAGAGAGAAGTGAGAGAGATCTTGCATCTGATGATTCACTCCTGCAACAGCCAGGTTGAGCCAGACCAAAGCCAGGCGCCAAGAAGTACATTCTGGTCTCAAACACAGGTGGTAGAGGCCCAAACTCCTGGGCCAGCTTTTACTACTTTTACAGGCACATCAGCTGGAAGTTGGATAAGAAGCACAGTAGTCAGAACCCAGAGTGAAACCCAATATGGGATGTCACCAGGCACCATAACGGTAGCACCATGGCCATTCCTTAGTTAATAGTGACAATTTTACATTTCACTACCCAATATGTCAAAATCATTTTCTGGGATTTTGAAATATTTTCATCACCTGCTTTCAAGGCAACAGACATTAAATTCACTCACCTTTCTGAAATGGTTGTAATCTTTCATGAAGTTAGAATCTCATTATAAGATTTGATTTTCCAAGAACAATTCATGCAATATTTGAAGTGACAAATGTTCTGTTAGATCTTGTCTTTCTATCACGGCTTTTTACATTTAAAATGTTACAAAATATCACATGATTAGGATTTATCTAGGATGTAATGAAGACTATTGTTGAACATGACAGAAGTTCACAACGGGAAGTCTAAAAATTTTTATTTTCAAAGGTCTTTTTAAAAAAGTGTCTGAATTAATTTAGTTTCAGAAATCCACTATATGGAAGCAGTAAAGAATAACTCACTTTCTTACTTGCCTCAACAATTTTTTCAGCTCATTTCCATTGCCCTAAAATTCTTAACATTATGCATATTTAAAATTTAAGAACATTGGAGTCGGTGTTGTGGCGTGACAGTTCAGCTGCCACCTGCAGCACTGGCATGCCATTTGAGTCAGCTCTACTTCAGTCAGCCAGCTGCTCTACTTCCGATCCCTTAGCTCCCTGCTAATATGCAGGGAAGGGAGCAGACGATGGCCCACATACTTGGGCCCTGATACCCACATGGATCCAGAAGAAGCTCCTGGCTCCTGGCTTCAGATCAGCCCAGCTCTGGCCATTGCAGACATTTAGGGACTGAACCAGAGGATGTAAGATCTCTCTTTTTCTCTCCTTCCCTATCTCTATCTCTCCCTTCATCCCTTTCTCTCTCCTTTCCTCTCTCCTTGTACCTCTGCCTTTCAAATAAATAAATAAATCTTTAAAAAAATTAAGAACATCGAACCTTCTCTTCACTTTCTATTTCTTCTGTGACATTTCATTGCAGTGACTGCTGTTTATCAACTGCCTTTACATATTTCTTCATATCCAATTTTGTCTTCCTCCTGTTTAAGTCAGGCTTTCCTTTCCTTCTCCTCTACCAAAAATTCTTACCAGTGACCTGCATTTTTTCATCCTGAGTTGCCAATTATCTGTTTTACTTGGCATCTATTTCATTTATAGGAATACTAGGCTTTCTTTCAATTTGCCTGATTCTTCACTAGCTACTTCTTGTAAGAATTTTAGATTTGAAATATCTCTGGGTTTGTCATTAGGCCTTTTATCTTCTGTGTTTACTTTGTCTTCTTAGTTGAACTCAGTCCATTTTATGGTTTCATATGGTATCTATATAGTCATTACCATCATATTTGATTCTTCTGCATGCATCAACCTCTTTTTCTCAACATCTTCCCCTGGTTATTTAATTACATCTGAAACATATATTTGAAATGGGATACTTACTTTACAGCTTCCTAAACTGCTGTCTTTCATGTGCATCTTTTTGTGTGTGTGTTAGATCCATCTTATATTCAGTTCCTCAGATAAAAGTATGTAGCAATCAATCTTCATTTCTCTCTCTTCCTTGTATCCCATTCGCTGGGTAAGTCAATATATTGCCTATATCTGATTACATTTCTTTATATCCACCAATCAGTGCTAAGACAAGTGTCATCGTCTGCCATTTATGATACTGCAATAGCCTCTTGAGATTCCACCACTTATCCTTACTTCCACAGTCCACCCTCAACTCAGCAGAGGGCTCTTTCTAGAATAAAAGCCATTCTTCTGTGTGTATTCCAACATTCATAGAACAGAATCTGAATGGCTCTCTATTATCCCCAAAGAGAGTCAAGCATGAGGGGCCATAGGAACGAGGACAGATTCTGAAACAGTTTACTCATCAGGTTGTTTTTAACATAATGTTCCAGGAAAGCCTATCTTGTGACATTTACTGAGAGTGGGCCAGACCACCACAAACATGAACAGTTGCATTACCTTCCTTGGTTCCCACTTTTCTACATCCTGTACACTCGTTACAAAAGCTCTAGTAGACTGCATTTCATGTAGTTTCTGTAGGAAACTATATATCCTATACATCCCCCATGGTCTCCTTTACTTGTCACAAGTAAATCAGGATTTATTCTAAGTAATTCCTGCTTGAGTTTGATTATTTGGAAATATCCCAAGTGAACAGACCCTTTGTGTCTGTTACCACGTTGGCATGAAACACTCAAAATTATCTGATATCTGTAGAACTCTGAATAGAACAAGTATTCCATTTCATGGAGTCTGTTATCATAACTTTTGTCTCTCTGGAATATCCATTCTTCCTTTTCTTAAGCTCAGGATAGTATCATACAGATAATCATGAGTGCATTTTTGTGTACATAATGTAACTTTTCATTACTCTTATCTGCTTTTCCTCCAAGCACACTCTTATTCAAGAAGCTATTCTATTCTGTATTAATTGATGAAGGGGAAAATATGAAAGGGCAGAAAACAAAGAAGCCACCACCCAAGCTAGGGTAGAAAAGATTTTCCAGGACAGAATTGAGAGGAGATTTGGAGGGAAAGGTGATGAGAGAAACAAAGAGTTAAGAGGGGCTTGGGCCGGCGCCGTGGCTCAACAGGCTAATCCTCCGCCTTGCGGCGCCGGCACACCGGGTTCTAGTCCTGCTTGGGGCGCCAGATTCTGTCCCGGTTGCCCCTCTTCCAGGCCAGCCCTCTGCTGTGGCCCAGGAGTGCAGTGGAGGATGGCCCAAGTGCTTGGGCCCTGTACCCCATGGGAGACCAGGAAAAAAGCACCTAGCACCTGGCTCCTGCCATCGGATGAGCGCAATGCGCCGGCCACAGCGCGCCGACCGCGGCAGCCATTGGAGGGTGAACCAACGGCAAAGGAAGACCTTTCTCTCTGTCTCTCTCTCTCTCACTGTCCACTCTGCCTGTCAAAAAAAAAAAAAAAAAAAAAAAAAAAAAAAAAAAAAAAAAAGAGGGGCTTGAAAAAGAAGTGTTTAGCAGAAGCCATTGTTTCATCTGGTAATAAATTATTGCCTTGCCCCTTGACTAGCCTGAAACAGTCCTCTGTTCATGACTTTCTTACTCCATATATACAATGCCTTCTTGCACAAAGAGAGTGGAGGGACTGCAACCAGAATTGTGGTGCAGTGGGTTATGCCATCATTTATGATGCTGGCATCCCATATCATAATGCCAGTTTGAGCCCCAGTTGCTCCATTTACCATCTACTCTCTGCTAATTCACCTGGGAAGGCAGTGGATGATGGCTTATGTGTTTGGGCCCCTGTCGTCCATGTGGAGACCAGGATGAAATTCCTGGTTCTTGGTGTCAGCCTGGCTCAGCCATGGCTCTTGTGACCAACTGGGGAATGAATTAGCAGATGTAAAATTCTCTCTCTCTCTCTCTCTCTCTCTCTCTCCCCCTCCCTCCCTCCCTCCCTCTCTCCCATATTATCTCTCTCTCCCTCTTTCTGTCCATCTGCATTTCAAATATTTGGTCAGAAAGAAAGAAAAGAGAAAGAGAGAGAGAGAGAGAGCGAGAGAGAGAGAGAGGAGAGACTTGAACTGGTCATATGGGATGTCAGGATCATAGGCAGAAGCTTAATCTGCTGTGCCATACTAACCCCAATAAATAAATCTTAAAATAACACATTTGAAGCAAAAACAGAACAGAGTAGGGTCCAAGTGTACTGGTGCTGGTAATGATGAATGATGGTATGAACCACGTTATAATTGAGGGATTAAGCAGTATAAACACTAACTATTCACTAATACACTGCTTGTTCACCTCCATGTTATATGAGTGCTAGTCCAGAATACTCTTAATTTTGTAAATCTAGGGCAAGCAAGAGTCAGGATTTGCCATAGTAAAACATCACTCTGGAGTCAAGTATTTCTCTTCAGCATTTAGTACAATTTCAAGAGTGTCAATATATTTCTAACAAAACAAACAGAAAAAAAAATCTGTTTAATCAATAGAGATTACCTGTTCCATATGGTGTTGATGATAGGAGTATCCTCCAACAGCAGATGACCAGTATCACAGTCTGTATAAATCCATGAGAAATTAGCTAAAATAGGATTTCTCAAAAAAAGACTTGAAATTTAACTCCCTTTGACATCAATTTAATTGTCTCAAAAATACCTATATTACTAAATGGACAACTTTTGAACTTGGCTGACTTCACACTTTTCATGGAAGATAGTTTGGGCTGCTCAAGATCTTTCCATCTTCCCAGACAGTTGATCTAAAACTAGGACTTTCTTTTAGACAAATTAGTTTTGTATCACTAGAGCATAATTGTGGGACCAGTACTGACTCTATACTACAGTTAACATTAAGTACTAGCCTGGCATAGGCTAACTGGCTTTCAATCCACAAATAGAATATATGGATAATGGGATGCAATATAAGTCTGAGAAAAGTTGAAAGTTGAACAAAAGGGTCAAATGTAAGCAGAAGAATTAGCAAATTTAAAGAATACCTGGAAATCTGAGGGGAAAAGATTGAGGTGAGGTGGCCAAGCATGCTCAGATTTCTTAACTCATTCTTCCATAACATAAAAATGAAAAAAATGTGTTTGCTCACAGTTCTACAAGCCAGAAGCCCGAGATTACAATGCCAGCATGATTGGTTTCTGCTGAGGAATCTTCACTTGAGTAGCAAAGAGCCACATGCTCTCTGTCCTAACGTGACCATTTATTTATCAAAACAGGTTGCTACAGAGGAAGGGACATAAAATGATGAGAGAAGAGAGAAAATACTGGTGGCTCTAATGAAGACATTCATTCCATAAGGTTCCCACACTATGACCTCATCTAACCCTAACTACCTCCTAAAGGCCCCATCTCCCAATACCATTGCTCTGGGAGTTAAGGCTTCAATACATAAATCTGGGGAGGACAATAACATTCAGTCCATCACAGACAACCAGTGAGTTCATGAGGTTAGGATAGGAAGTTGTACTTTCTCATCATGCTAGGGGCAGAGGAGGAGTGCAGTGGAATTGAATGGAATCCACTTGAGAAGATACCTACAGGCACACCTGCCTAAACGTATTAAATGTATTCTTTAACACTCACATTGTACTTCATCTTCCCTCAAACTCTTTTTGCAACCACTACCCTCTTGGTTATTTGCCCACACGTTACATTCCTATTACCTACTCAAAGAATTCTCTGAGTATTGGGAGTAGACACATTCTCTGAAAGTGCCATTATACATGTTAAGTATATTTCAATATTGACTCATTACATGTGGGAGTGTATGAATTTGTCATGTCTACTATCTCACAGTTACTGCAGAGATAATATCTATTCTTTTTACCTCCACTTATCCTAGTTCCATGAAGGTATTAGTCAAGTAGTAGTTGAACTAAATTTAATTCCTCCTATTTAGGCAGAACTCCTACCAAGTTTCACTGACATACTCTTTGCCATGTATCTTGTGGTGTTTTCTGAGCTTTCTATCTCTCTTTTTAATGCCCTTGCTTCTGAAAGTATTTCAAGGGAATAAACATGCAAGAAAAAAACTCAAGCCAATTTCACAATTACAAATTGTCAGGTGAATGTGATTAAAGGCATTTGACATGTCAAGAGGAAAACCATACTATGAAGGTGATTTGTCCTTAGCAAATGAAGAGTAAAAAATAGTCTTGATGTTAGCACTTCCCTTAAAATTATCACAATTAGAAATAATCTCTGAGGTGCTGCATTCTCAGTGAATTAAATTATAATTAATAGATTTCAACTTGAAGTGTTTCACCTTTTGAAATATGATTTTAAATTATCAGTCATTTATTGCATGCTAATTCTACATTCTTGACATTTTCATTATGCATTGTATCCTTCTAAATTGAGCGCACGTATATCCAGACATATTGAAATATTATTTCTCTCTTTTTCTCATACACACACACACACACACACACACATACACACACACTTATCTACTAAGAAGTTGATGCCAATGCAAACAATAAATCTCAAAAATCTGAATTTAACTTTCACAGTTTTTGGCAGGTGTTTCAATATTAACAATAAACACATATAGTAACAGCTAGAGTGGTATCTCACTTGACATTGTAATAAGATACAAATTGGCTAATGGACCTAGGAGATTGTGCTATACTTGCTTTTATAATTTTAGCCTTCTCCCAGTTGATGATTGAAACACAGGGTCAGGAATTACTAATCTTCCACTACTCTCTACTCTTAGTTGGCTTCTGACAATCCAACACTAACAACTCTCCAGGTAAATTGCACACTGCTTATTTACAACAGAGTTTTGACAGCAAGCCCCTGCAAGGACTTCTAACTATTGAGATAGACTGGATCTTGTGTCTACAGTAAGAACCTATTTGTCTATGGTAAGTCTCAATTCAAAGGGAGAGCTAAACCTAATGCTTCTTGTCTCCTAATTTAGTATTACCTTTGAGATTTTAATCATGTAATCACGAGAGGCCAAAGCAAGTATAGTTGGTGAAGTTCAGTTTATAAACTTGGTCACTGAGGAATTGTAAGTTTGTTTTAGAAGACCAAAACTCAAATTTGATTTTGTGTATCTATGATCCTGTGTGTTGAAAAGCTGATTATTCTGTCTGAGACTTTTCCCTGGTATTCAGGTATACGGTTCAACATATGCAAATCAATACATGTGATACATCACATTAACAAATTGAGGAATATAAACTATATGTTTATCTAAATAGGTGCAGAGAAAGCATTTGATAAAATGCAACATCCTTTCATTATAAAAACATTAAACAAATTGAGTATGAAAGTAACATTCTTCAACACAATCAAGGCAATATATGATAAACCCACAACTAGCATCATATTGAATGGGGAAAAGCTAGAAGCATTTTGCTAAGATAAAGAGCCAGAAAAGGATGCCCATTGTCACCATTACTATTTAGCATATTTCTGGAAGTTTCAGCAGGAGAAGTTAGGCAAGAAAAAGAAATCAAAGGGATACAAATTTTAAAAGGGAATTCAAAATATCCCTGTTTGCAGATTACATGATTCTACATATAGGAGAACCAAAAGATTCCACTAATAGACAGTTGTAACTCATAAGAGTGTGCAGTAAAGTTGCAGAATATAAAATCAACAAACAAAAACCAACAACCTTTGTATACACAGACAATGCTATGGTTAAGAAAAGACTTATAAGATCAGTCCTGGGGCTGGCACTGTGGTGTAGCAGGTAAAGCCACTGCCTGCAGTGATGAATGGATAAAGAAATTATTTTATATATAAAATATAAACCTTTATATATATATATATATATATATATATATATATATATAATGGAATAAACTCAGCCATAAAAATGAAATACAGTTTTTTGCAATAAAATAAATGCAACTGGAAACCAATATTTAGTGAGATAATCTAGTCCCCAAAAGACAAATACACTAAGTTTTTATCTATGGAAACTAATAGAATACAAAAAAAAAATGTAACGTATACAAGCAAATTTGACATTTTAAGAATTGACTATCGTTATAGCCCTTGTCTCTACTGCTATGCAACAATGTTTTTTCCTCTTACTATTTGGTGAATTTTTTACTTAGTGTAGGGTTAATCTTATGATTATAAAATAAACTGAAAGTATATCATTGCAAATATTAAAAGAAATAATAAGAAACGAAGAAGGGACCAAGGGGAGTGTGCATGGAAGGGAGCTTAGGGTGGGATGGATCACTATACTCTTTAATCTGTGTAAATGAAATACATAAAATTTGTTCACTTTATATAAATAAATATGTTTAAAAAATAGCTAAAATCTTTCACTCCAACTATTCTTTACCCAGTACAACAAAACTAGTGCTAGTTGTATAACTTTATCTTACCACACTAGACAAAATGAAAGGGAGAAAACAGATTGCAAAGTAAGTTTCATGAATAACAAAGAGAACATTGCCAATCTGGAGAGGAAAATCATCCATTTATATCCCCTTCAAAAAATTTTCCTCTTTGTTGGCCATTTGGTACAGCTGTTAGATGCCACTTGAGACACCTGCACCCATATGGGAGCTCCTGGCTCTACTTCTGATCCAGCTTCCTGCTAATATACACTCTGGGAGACAGCAGATGATGTCTCAGGATTTGAGTCCTTGCCACACACGAGAGATCCCAAATGAGCTGTGGGCTCCTGGCTTCAGCCTTGTCCTCTCCTGACTATTGCTGGCATTTGGGAGGGTGAATTAGTGGATGGAAGACATCTACTCTTTCTACTTCTCTGTCTCTCTGCCTTTCAAATTAAAAAAAAATTATGAAAAAAATAAAAATTTAAAAATAAAATTTTTGCTGATATGCTTTATCCTGTTACATAGTCCTGTCCCAACAATCTCCCCCCCCCCCAATTGCTTTGAATCCATGCAAACTGGACTTCTGTAGCAATGGATTGAATATCAATAAACACCTTTTGATATAAAAAAAACTCTAAAATTATGAAGGTGTTCAGCAATGAGAAAGTCTGAATGCCCTGGATCTATTATTTCGCCCAGATGATTCACTTGTAGAACTGGTAGAGGCAAGTTTTCAGAGACATATCAGCCAACAGTTTTCTATTTTCATTTTTTCCTTTGGATTGTGATCTTTCACTAAAAAGCACATATTTAATTAGGCCTCATTCATAAAGGAAGAATAAACTTCTCCTACTGTGGTCCCAGGATACTTGTTACCTATCTCAAATACAACAGATAATATTGAATTTAAGTATGAATGAGCCTATCTCCCTCACCAAATAGTACTCTGGGACTTCATTGTTTCCTTTGTTTCTGCTTTGCTTTATCTGTAAAATGAATGAATAAATGAATACTAAATATGAATTAATATTTTATGGCTTTTCAGCATTTACATTTTAAAAGAGAAACAAAGATGAGGATCACCCATTCAACATAGAAAGCAATGAAATTATTATTAATAGAGAAGTTAAATTTTATAAAGTTGAACTGACTGTAGGAGACTAGAATGGAAACACTATGTGAGTTTTTTACAAAGTTGACCTAATGTAAAAGTTGAGTTTTTCCACCTTATACTTTTTTGGTTCTTTGGAGAAAACTGACAAGTTAGTAGTATTAAATTAAAAGCTCTATAAAATAATATGGAAGAGGTCACATTATTCCTAATAATGCTTTCAGGGAAATTTATGGTATTACCAGGTTGTATATGTAGCTACCTTTTTTTATTTTATTTATTTATTTATTTATTTTTTGACAGGCAGAGTGGACAGTGAGAGAGAGAGACAGAGAAAGGTCTTCCTTTTGCCGTTGGTTCACCCTCCAATGGCCACCACGGCCGGCGCACTGCGGCCGGCGCACCGCGCTCATCCAATGGCAGGAGCCAGGTGCTAGGTGCTTTTCCTGGTCTCCCATGGGGTGCAGGGCCCAAGCACTTGGGCCATCCTCCACTGCACTCCCGGGCCACAGCAGAGGGCTGGCCTGGAAGAGGGGCAACCAGGACAGAATCCGGCGCCCTGACCGGGACTAGAACCTGGTGTGCCGGTGCCGCAAGGCGGAGGATTAGCCTGTTGAGCCACGGCGCCGGCGGTGTAGCCAGCTTTTATGAATTGGTAAATAATTTGGTCATTTCTTAGATTTTTGTTCTTTGTTCAGAATGACTCAATAATTTATTACTATGAGAAACTAAAGCTAAAATAGGTCAAAGGAGTAAGAGTACAGGAATATGCATGAAATAAAGTTTTGAATAATAATACCACAGAAATTCTTTGTTCTCGGAATCTTAGGATAAAAATGTCAATATTTTGTTCAATTTTTTAAACCAAATAATATTTAAAATACAACAAAATAGCCAGAAATGATAGGCCTTTCTTAAAATTTAGGTGATCCATTTTTAACTGTTTTAAAATAAAATTTTTTTAGAGTTTTGCATATTACAATGCCTCTTTGTTTCTGTGTTGCTCTTAATAAAATGGATATACACAGCCACAATTTATACACAATTCATCACCTGGGAAGTTCCTTCTGATTGAGATGAGTTTTTAGTACATAAATATATTTCTTAGGCAAACTTCTCAGCCACTGCTCAAATATATAAAAGAAATACAATAGTACAACAAACAGGTAGAACAGATTATACATTTATTTTATTTTTTTTTTTATTTTTTGACAGGCAGAGTGGACAGTGAGAGAGAGAGAGACAGAGAGAAAGGTCTTCTTTTTGCCATTGGTTCACCCTCCAATGGCTGCAGCAGCTAGTGCGCTGTGGCCGGCACATCGCGCTGATCCGAAGCCAGGAGCCAAGTGCTTCTCCTGGTCTCCCATGCAGGTGCAGGGCCCAAGGACTTGGGCCATCCTCCACTGTACTCCCAGGCCATAGCAGAGAGTTGGCCTGGAAGAGGGGCAACAGGGACAGAATCTCGCGCCCTGACCGGGACTAGAACCTGGTGTGCCAGCTCCGCAGGTGGAGGATTAGCCTATTGAGCCACAGTGCTGGCTCAGATTATACATTTCTAACATTTTTAAAATTTGTTCTGTAGAACATGATTTTCAGAAAGTTTAGATAGATGTTAGAAATAGTTATATTGTGATCTAATGGATTTGCTGTATTGATTTAATCAGATGTAATATACTGCTGTAGAACAACTCAGAACAATGGCTATACTCCTATGCATGGTGAATTTTTAAAGGGAAACTATACAGAATGTAGTTTTTCCAATTTTATGACTACAAAATAAAATTTTCACAGAAAATCATTCTGGAATACTCTTCAACAACTTTCTGCATGTGCTCCAACTTGGGCATCTTAAGAGTGGATGAGGGTATTAAAATAAATAAATGATATTATTTTGAAATAGTTTTATCCTACCAATTGCTTTCTATTGGTAACAGAATCTTCAGAATACTTTTTAAACATTTTTTATTTGAAAGGCAGAGTGCCACATACACACACACACAAAGGGAAGGAGGAAGGTAGAGAGAGTAAGAGAAAGAGAGAGGGAGAGAGGGATAGAGAGAGAAAGGAGGAGAAGGAGAGAGGAGGAGGGAAGGAGGGGGGGGGAGAGGGAGAGAGAGAGAGAGGGAGAGTGGGAGAGATCTGGATATTCCATTTGCTGGTTCACTCTCTAAATGCCTTTATCCACCATGGCTAAACATGATGGGAACTCAATAGGGGTGTCCCACATGGGTGGCAAGGACCAAGGATTCAGGCCATTGTTTGCTGCTTTCATGGGATCACATAAGCAGGAAGCCAGGATGGAAAGAGAATCTGAGACTCAAATCCAGGGACTCTAAGATAAGAAGTGGGGAGCACAAGTGGTGGTTTAACTACTGAACCGAATGCCAAAACAATAGAACAGTATATTTGATATTGAATCTGTAATTGATACGTTGCTGAAAACTGTATTTCCAATTAAGGAAATCACACCTTTATGGATGCATTGTCAACTCAGCAAATGTAATATATCACAATTCTTAATTTATAGGGATTGTGTAAGCATATTATATTGAATGTTTCTCTGTATTATTGTCATTATTTTGAGTACTTATTTAAGAGATTAAAAATGTCACATTAAATAAGTCTTCTTTATTTGTGACTATTTTGAGTATTTTTTCAAATGTAGATGATAACATAGTTTTCTCAGTTTTATCCATCTTCACTACAATACAAATGATCAATTTGATAAACATAAAATATGCTCTATAAATTTTCTTCCTAAAAATATTCTAAAACATAATGACAGAATATAAATACTAAGTAGGTATACCATTTTGAGCTCACTGATAGTCAAGGAAAAGATACTTTAATAAAAGTTGAGATAGTGAAGTATCAGGGAAGAGTTAGGGAAAAAACTCTAAAGGGAACTCTTCTGGAATTAGAGGGACATGGTGGATCTACATGGAAGACATGGGCGCCCATGGCTTGGGAGCCCAGCTGCCAAGAATCTTCTCTGCACCAGCACTGGAAACCGAGGTGAAGTGAAAAGGCAGTAGCCTGAGACACTGGTGGAAAAGTGGAAGGAAGAGGCTAGAGGGAACAAGGCTTGAAGTCCTGTGGGAAAAATTACACCAGACTAACTAGAGGAGAGAAAACAAAAGGGATGGTACAGACATGATTCTCTCTCTCCACACACCTTACAAACTGTGTGTGAGACAATAGAGCAGGCACCATTTTGGACATATATAACAGCTGTGCCAGCTTAGGACTGCCCCTGGCCATCAGCCAAGCAGAAAAACCTGACTCTGGTGGGGAGTAGCAACAGGAGACTAAGACCTGGTGAATGTGTGGAGCTTATGAACTGGTACTATGAAAAAAAAAATATTGAGGGTGTGTGGGAGAACTCACAGTGTGGCTAAGACATGAGTAGTTTTGGTGTGAGATGCCACAAACTCAGTAGCCATGGCTACCCATGAGAGACATTGCAGGGGAATCTGAGCTTACATTGAGGACTGCACAGATCCTTTGTGTAGTCCTTTGGGACAGAGCAGATGAATATTATACCCACCAGGACTAGCACTCAGGCACTGATTGCCATTGAGGAGAAGAGCTCAGATGAACAGAATTATTTCCCTTCTGAATTAAAAAAAAAAAAAGAGAGAGAGAAGATTTATCACAACAAACTTGGGTGTGTCATCTTTGGCACACCCTTAACTCTGAAGAACTGAACAGAGCTCTCTGGCCACACCCACCTCAGGCCTCTAGAGATTCACCAAAAGCAGACAGCCCACTTAATCCAGAGTCATAGTATAACAAGAAAAGCCACCACAGTGAAATAAAAAAAGAACAAAACAGAGTATCTCCACAATGCCAAACAACAAATTAAAAAACTGAGGAAACAAGTTCAAGGAAGACATCATGATGCTCCCAAATGAACATGACACTCCAATACAAGATTATGAAGATGGTGAGACAGAAGAAATTCAAGATACAGGTTTCAAAAAATTTATGATAAGAACATTTAGAAGTTATCAAAAATAGATGCATGAACTACAGAAATCCATACAGGACAGGACAGAAAATCTCTCTGATGAAAATGAAATCTTAAAGAGGAATAAAAATGAAAGGAGGAAATTAGTAGAATATGAAATTGAGATATTGAAGAAAAACCAAAATGAAATAAAGGATTCAATAGAAAATAAAAAACACATTTGAGAGCCTTAAAAACAGAATCAGTGAGGCAGATTAGAATATAGGACTTAGAAGACAGAGAACAGGAAAGTATACAGTCAAACCAAAGAAATGAAGAGGAAATTAGAAATCTATAAAATATTGTTGGGAATCTACATGATGTTACTTAAAAAAACCAACATTCGTGTTCTAGGAGTTCCTGAGGACAAGGAGAGAGAGAAAGGATTAGAAAGACTTTGAGAAACAGTGACTTGATCAGCTCTTGTGCTGACTGTTGTTGTACAATGTAATACTTTATCAATTTTAGTATTTTTTTATCCTAGTACTAGAGGTTGAACTCTGTAATTAACACACAATTATTCTTAGGTGTTTAAATTTTAACAGAAAAGTGATCCCGGTTAAATATTAAGAGTGGGAATAAGAGAGGGAGGAGATGTACAATTTGGGACATGCTCAATCAGACCTGCCCCAAATGATGGAGTTAGATTCCTGCAAGGGGATTCCAATACAATCCCATCAAGGTGTCATGTACCAAGGCCATCTCACTAGTCCAAGTGATCAATTTCAGTTCACAATTGATCACATTGATAGGTCTAAGAGTCAAAGGGATCACACAAACAAGACTAGTGTCTGCTAATACTAATGATAGAATGAAAAAGGGAGAGAATGATCCAACATGGGAAGCGGGATACACAGCAGACTCATAGAAGGGCAGATGTCGTAAATAGCACTCTGGCCTCAGAATCAGCCCTTAAGGCATTCGGATCTGGCTCAAGAGCCCATGAGAGTGTTTTGGGCATGGGAAGCTATGACACTCTGAAAAAAAAAAAAAAAGAAGACCTAAATGGAAGATCTCTGTGAGCGAGATCCCAGTGGAAAGAGCGAGGCCATCAAAGAGGGAGGTGCCTTTCTCTGAAGGGAGGGGAGAACTTCCACTTTGACTATGACCCTGTCGGAATAGGATCGAAGTCAGCGAACCCTGAAGACTTCCATAGCCTTGGCAACTCATGACTGGAGCCTAGGGAGATTGCTGAGGCCATAAACAAGAGTGCCAAATTGTTAAATCCACATCAGGAGTCACTGTGTACTTACGTCTCATGAGGGATCTGTCCTTGATGTGTTATCCAATGTGAAGTAATGCTATGACTAGTACTGAAACAGTATTTTTACACTTTGTGTTTCTGTGTGGGTGCAAACTGATGAAATCTTTACATAGTATATACTGAATCGATCTTCTGTATATAAAGATAATTGCAAATGATTAAAAATTCTTGGTGTTAAATTGGAAATTGCATAGATAATTAGTCAATTTTTTTTAAAAAAAATCATGTAGGATCTCTGTCCTTAATGTGCTGTACATTGTGAATTAATACTATAACTAGTACTCCAACAGTATTTTCACTTTGTGTCTCTATGTGAGGGCAAACTGTTGAAATCTTTACGTAATATGTACTAAACTGATCTTCCTTGTATAAAGAGAATTGAAAATGAATCTTGATGTGAATGCAAGGGGAGAGGGAGCGGGAAAGGGGAGGGTGGCGGGTGGGAGGGATGTTGTGTGTGGGGGAGCCACTGTAATCCATAAGTTGTACTTGGAAATTTATATTCTTTAAATAAAAGCTCTATCTATCTATCTATCTATCTATATAAAAGGAGAGGCAACAAGGAGGAGAAGCCAGACTATGCATATGTATTGGCTTAAAATCTGTAAGTAGGATATTCCTAAAGAATAGACAGTTTTATGAGCTGATATTTAAAAGAGAGGTCTGGGTACAGATAGAATAAAAATTTGAGAGTGAAAGATATATCAACTTTGATCATTTTATTGTATAATTCTATGAGTGAAATTACTCATCAAAGGTTGTTGATGCATTTGTTACAGTGACATTTAGCAAGTTCACAAATTTAGGCTGGCACGATACTATGGACTTTGGACAAGCCTGTCACTGTATTCTTAGGGACCGTTTGCACTCTGGGTTCATTGCTTGAGTCCCAGGATGTCTTATTTTCCTCCATTCCACTGTTGCAGGACCAGAGTGTTTGTAGGAGAACCATCTCATATCATGACTCATTTTTCTAGTCCTCATGGGGAGATTAAATGTATGACATCTTTGAAGTATTGTTTTAGCATTCTGGGAAGCAGCTGGAATATTTATACCAACAATAAATAATACAATGGAAAGAAAAAAAAAAAAAGAAAGACTTTTTAGTGAGATACTAGCAGAAAACTTCCCAGATTTGGAGAAGGAAAGAGACATCCAAGTACAGGAAGCACATAGAACCCCTAATAACATGACCAAAAGAGATCCTCACCATGATGCACTGTAATCAAACTCAACACAGTGAAACATAAAGAAAAGATTCTAAAACGTGCAAGAGAGAAACGTCAGATTACTCTCAGAGGATCTCCAATCAGACTCACAAGCAGACTTCTCATCAGAAACCCTACAGGCTAGGAGGGAAGGATGAGATATAGCCCAAGTACTAAGAGAAAAAAACTATCATCTCAGAATACTATAGCCTTCAAAGCTCGCATTTGTGAATGAAGGTGAAATAAAGACCTTTCATAGCAAACAGAATTTGAAAGAATTTGTCACCACTTGCCCAGCCCTGCAAAAGATGCTCAAAGATGTGTTACATACAGAAACACAGAAACACGGCCATCAATATGAAAGAAGGTAAAGGAATAAAATCTCCTAGTAAAAGATCACAGGAATTTAAATCATATATTACATATATCTTTAGAAAAATGGCAGGGCAGAGTCACTACTTATCAATAGTCACGTTGAATATTAATGGCCTCAACTCTCCACTTAAAAGATACAAACAGGCTGAATAGATTAAAAAACAAAACCCATCTATTTCCTGCTTACAAGAAACACATCTTTCCAACAAAGATGTATGATGCAGACTGAAAGTGAAAGGTTGGAAAAAGATATTAAGATATTCCATGCCAAGAGAAATGAAAAAAGTGGGCATAGCCATCTTAATATCAGCCAAAATCAACTTTAACACAAAAACTGTGAAGAGAGACATAGAGGGGCACTATATAATGATTAAGGGATCAATTCAACAGGAAGATATAACTATTATAAACATATATGCACCTAATTACAGGGCACCAGTCTATTTAAAAGATATGTTAAGAGACTTAAAGGGAGACTTAGAATCCATACAATAGTACTGGGGGACTTCAGTATACCACTTTCAGCAATAGAGAGATCAACCAGACAGAAGATCAACAAGGAAACAGCAGATTTAATCAACACTGTAGACCAAATGGATCCAACAGATATCTACAGAACTTTTCATTCTACACTTGAATCATACAAATTATTCTCAGCAGTACATGGAACCTACTAAAGGATTGACCACATACTAGGCCATAAAACAAGTCTCAGCAAATTCAAAAGAATTGAAATCATACCATACACCTTTTCCGACCACAGTGGAGTGAAGCTGGAAATTAGCAACTCAGGAATCCATAGAGCATATGCAAACACATAGAGACTGAACAAAATGCTCCTGAATGAACAATGGGTCATAGAACAAATCAAAAGAGAAATCAAAAACTTTCCGGAAATAAATGAGGATAACAACACAACATATCAAAACTTATGAACTAAAGTAAAAGCAGTGCTAAGAGGAAAGTTTATAGCAATAGCTGCATTTATCAAGAAATTGGGAAGGTACCAAATAAATGAGCTATCAATGCATCACAAGAATCTAGAAAAACTGCAGCAAACCAGAACCAAACTAGTAGAAAAGAAATAATTAAAATTAGAGAAGAAATCAACAGAATTGAATAAAAAAAATAACAAAAGATCAGCCAAATGAAGAGCTTTTTTTGAAAAAAAAAATTGAAACACCATTGGCCCAATTAACTAAAAAAGAAAAGTCCAAAATCAATAAAATCAGAGATGAAAAAGGGAATGTAACAACAGACACCACAGAAATAAAAAGAGTCATCAGAAATTACTACAAAAAAATGTATGCCAGCAAACAGGGAAATCTATGAGAAATGGACAGATTCCTGGACACATGCAACCTACTAAAATGAACCAGGAAGACATAGAAAATCTAAACAGACCCATAGCTGACAGAAATTTAAACAGTAATTAAGGCCCTCCCAACAAAGAAAACCCAGGACCAGATGGTTTCACTGCTGAATTCTACCAGACATTTAAAGAAGAACTAACTCTAATTCTTCTGAAACTTTTCAGAACAATTGAAAAAGAGGGAATCCTCCAAAAATCTTTCTATGAAGCCAGCATCACCTTACTTCCTAAACCTGAAAAAGATGCAGGAGAGAAAGAGAATTACAGACCAATTTCCCTGATGGACAGAAATGCAAAAATCCTCAATAAAAATCTGGCCAATAGAATATAACAATACATCAGAAAGATCATCCACCCAGACCAAGTTGGATTTATCCCTGGTATGCAGGGATGGTTCAATGTTCCCAAATCAATCAATGTGATACACCACATTAACAAATTGCAGAAGAAAAACCATATGATTATCTCAATAGATTCAGGGAAAGCATTTCATAAAATACAATACCCTTTCATGATGAAAACTCTAAACAAATTGGGTATAAAAGGAACATTCCTCAACACAATCAAAGCAATTTTGAAAATGCCATGGCAATCATACTATTGAATGGGGAAAAGTTGGAAGCAGATCTGACATCTGGTACCAGACAGGGATTCCTACTCTGACCATTGCTATTCAATATACTACTGGAAGTTTTAGCCACTGTCATTAGGCAAGAAAAAGAAATTAAAGGGATACAAATTGGGGAAGGAAGAACTCAAACTGTCCCTCTTTGCAGATGATATGATTATTTAGAGGATCCAAAGAACTCTACTAAGAGATTATTGGAATTCATAGAAGAGTTTGGCAAAGTAGCAGGATATAAAATCAATGCACAAAAATCAACAGCCTTTGTATACAAAGGCAATGCCACAGCTGAGAAAGAACTGCTAAGAATAATCTCATTCACAATAGCTCCAAATATAATCAAATACGTTGGAATAAACTTAACCAAGGATGCCAAAAATCTCTACGATGAAAATTACAAAATCTTAAAGAAACAAATATAAGAGAATACCAAAAATGAAAAAACCTTCCATGCTCATGGATTGGAAGAACAGATATCATCAAAATGTCCATTCTCGAAAAGCAATTCATAGATTCAATGCGATACCAATCAAAATACCAAAGACATTCTCCTCAGATCTGGAAAAAATTATGCTGAAATTCATATGGAGGCATAGGAGACCTCAAATAGCTAAAGCCATCTTGTACAACCAAAACAAAGCTGGAGGCATCACAACAGCAGATTTCAAACATACTACAGGGCAGTTGTTATCAAAACAGCATGGGAAGCATTTATTGTAGCTCAATTCACATTAGCTAAGACATGGAATCACCTGAAATGCCCATCAACAGTACACCAGATAAAGAAATTATGGGATATGTACTCTATAGAATATTATACAACAGTAAAAAAATAATGAAATCTGGTCACTTTCAACAAAGTGGAGGAATCTGGAAAACATCGTGCTGAGTGAAATAAGCCAGTCCCAAAGGGAGAAATATCATATGTTCTCCCTGATTGGTGACAACTTACTGAGCACCTAAAAGGAAACCTGTTGAAGTGAAATGTACACTAAGAAACAATGACTTGATCAACCCTTGTCCTGACTGTCAAGGAACAACTTACTATTTTATTCCTTTTATTATTTTTTTGATCTACTTAATACAATTGGTTGAACTCTTTAATTAACACATAATTATTCTTAGGTGTTTAAATTTAACCGAAAAGTGATCCCTGTTAAATATGAGAGTGGGAATAAGAGAGGGAGGAGATGTACAGTTTCGCACACACTTAATCGGACTTCCCCATAATGGTAGAGTTAGAAACGTCCCAGGGGATTCCAATTCAATCGCATCAAGGTGGCATGTAACAGTGCCATCTCACTAGTCAAAGTGATCAGTTTCAGTTCACAATTGATCACAATGATAAGATTAAGAGTCAAAGCGATCACATAAACAAGACTAGTGTCTGCTAATACTAACTGATAGAATTAAAAAGGAGAGAAAAATCAACAAGGGAAGTGGGATACACAGCAGACTCATAGAATAGCAGATGTCCTAAACAGCACTCTGGCCTCAGAATCAGCCCTTAAGGCATTTTGATCTGGCTAAAAAGCCCATGAGAGTATTTCAGGCATAAAAACCAAAACACTTTGGCAAAAAAATGATCTACATGAAAGAGCTCTATGAGTGAGATCACAGTGTAAAGAATGGGCTATCAAAGAAGGATGCACCTTTCTCTGAAGGGAGAAGAGAACTTTCACTTTGACTATGGCCTTTTCTAAATGAGATCAGAGTTGAGCAACTCAAGAGGCTTCCATAGCCTTGGCAGCTCATGACAAGAGCCTCAGCTGGTTACTGAAGTCATAAATAAGAATGTCAATTGTTAAATCAATAACAGGAGTCACTGTGCACTTACTCCCCATGTAGGATCTCTGTCCTTAATAGTTGTACTATGTGAATTAATGGTATAACAAGAACTCAAACATTACTTTATACTTTGTGTATCTGTGTGGGTGCAAACTATTGAAATCTTTACTTACTAAAGAGTTGACCTTCTGTATTTAAAGATAATTGAAAATGAATCTTGATGTGAATGGGATGGGAGAGGTGTAGGATATGGGATGGTTACGGGTGGGAACGAGGTTATTGAGGGGAAAAGCCACTGTAATCCAAAAGTTGTTCTTTGGAAATATATATTTATTAAATAAAATTTAAAACTAGGTATTTCATTTTATAACTCATACTTTTATTTGTTCAGTTCCTTGCTTTTTTCTCAGTAAATCTGTATATTTAGCCATTTTCTGATAGGTCTTCAAAACATCAGTTTTTAAACCTATTTTCAAATTTGAGAGAATTTCAAAACTAAGGGTTTAATTTAAGCATTTGGAATGAAAATTTAGAGCTATATAAAAGTTTCAGTGCCTCATAATCTATGAGTCAGCTTTGCATTACTGCAATGAAATAACTGAAGCAACTAACTCAGAAAGAGTAAAGATTTATCTAGCTCACTTTTTGGAAATTCATGTCAGAGATTGAGTTGCTCCACTGGCTTTGTTTTTTACATTGCTGGGAACACATATAGGAATTAGCAGTCACATCTCAGAGAAAGGGACAGTGAGTAAGGCCAAAATCAAGTTTGATAACAATCTTTTTGTGAGAATTACCAGAGAATCTCATGAGAACTCCTTACTGAAGGCATACCCCCCATGACTTAAGGACCTTCCAGTAGCCACACCTCCTGTCATGTCTACCATCTCCCAATAGTGCTATCTCAGGGTCTAAGTCTCTAACACATGGTCCTTTGAAGGACATTGAGCATTTTAGCCATAGGAGATTTTTTTTTTTTTTTAACTCACACAGCAACTTCTGAAAGGCTCCAATATGTCTACTCTTACATTCTAGTTTAAAACAGCAGCAAAAGTAAAATCACAGCAGAATATTCTTTCTGAGGTTTTTCTTCATCATCAGCTTTATAATTTTTGGCACAGTTTCTATTCCAATTAGCAGAATACTTTGACATATATTTAGGATTTTCATGTACATTTAATTTAGTAAAATATTTTTCATATCATGATGTTGGAATTATCATGTTTTCTCTTTACATTATCACTACAAAGCAATTTTATCAGTGATGAACTTTTTAATTATGATAGAAACATATTTACATCAATGTTGGACATTTACCTTAACTGGAATGAAATTCCAAAATATTTACGTGATATAACTGATTGGATGATAAAACTAATCATCTGAAGAATTAAAAGGATTTCTTATTTGGAGTATCTAATTACACTAATGCAAAATTTATATCATCTAAATGCTTATATTCTTTTTCTGTTAATGAAGGCATCACATTAATAGCAACTGCTTCATAATTTTGCACATGCATAAGCAAATGGGCAAGATTAATTTAAAACTATCATTTGATCTAAATGAAAGTTCTCCTTCATAGAGTATTATTAAATATGAACTCTTCTGCTGTACTTAATTCTCATTTAAAGAGATTATCTCAAAATATTTACTAACTTTTCCATTCAATGCTTCAGGAAACTTTGTGTGTCTTTGATAAAACCATGCCTGCCCACATGCCTACTATTCCACTCCCCAGAACTTAGTGTAGGTTTTTTAAATTCTTTTTTTCTTCCTTTTCTTTTTCTTTTTTACAAAACATAGGTTAATGGAAATAGGATACATTTTAGTATTCAATCATGTAACAGTTGACAAAACATTTGAAGTCTGTGACTCAGATACAGTTGGAGATAGGATTTCTCAGCCTTCATAATTCAAAATGATTACCCATCATTCATTGCCTACCCACGCTAGAGTGCAGCAGTTTTGCTCATCTCCTGGAGTTGACATGAGCCACAGTACAACTGGCTAGTGCACCAAATACCTAGAAGGTGTAGAGACTTTGAATACTCTATTGAAGGCTGGAAGGTTTTAGCTTTCCCTGCTTTTTTAGGTTAAAGAGCATTATATCAGACATTTTTTAATAGGAGGAATTTATTACGCTAAACTAAGGGGATAAAACAAGAAAGGAGAACCCAGTTACCACTTGCAGGCTTTCCTATTTAACTTTTTCTTTTAATTGAGGTCTCTTACCGTGCATGCAATGCATCGTTCATGCCATTAGACAACCCCATGACAGAATGTGGATATACAAAATAGAGGCTCTCCAAGGAGAACTCGGAAGTAAATGGTTAACATTCAGGTCCCAAATCTATATTTTCTCTTAAGTATGAGAAGATATGGCTATGAGAGAATGTGTTGACCCCATCAAATCTCCTTGTAAAGATGGTAACGTAGTCCAACTGAAAAAAAAAAATAATGGTTTTTGCTGGAGAGTCTTTATCTTTGGAATGCTTTTAGCAGGATGTGCCTCATCCATCTAGAATTACTTATGGTAAACAAACTGGAAACTATGGATTTATGAGGTATGACTCACTGAGAAATGTCAAAGAAGATATGTAATTATGTAAGCATGAATGGAGAGGTTTTTGACCAAAATGGCAACTTCTGTGTAACTAACCTGCTCTCACTCATTACTAAGAGACAGCACATTTGACCCCAGAGTGCATCCTGTTGTAGCAAGAAGGGACTGGGGAGCAACATTGCAGTCCCTGGATTATTTCCACTGTGACACTGACTTGCAGCTGCTTGTATCCTTGAAATTCTTAGTAAATATTTTTGCAAGGTAAAATCTCTGATGTATGTGAATATCATTGGAAAACACAAATCTTCATGTTATATCATCCTAGAACATTACAACTATTACTAAGACAAAAAGCTGATTTTAAATATTTAAAGTGAAAAATATTAAACAAGGACTAATCTTCACATGCCTTCTATGATGCCATTATTACTTCAACTCAATCACTAGTTTCCTAAATCTGTATATATGAATTACATGAAGTTTGTTTACTTCAAATAAAAATACCAAGCTATTGAAACATTGAGCAGTGATTATAAACAATGTATTATAGTCAATAACATAGAAGATTTAAGACATATTTGTTCCATCAGGCCATGAAGACAAGGCTTTACACAAACAAGCAGGGTACACAGTTTTTGAAGATGATCAGAGAAATCACTTAGTCTCCTCTATTTTGGTTTGAGAGCTGAAGCACATCCTAGCGCTGATGCTGAGAGCTAATATTTACTGAACACTTACTCTACAGCTAGGACTCTTCTATGTGTTTTATGTAGATTATTCATTGGATGAATGTCACCACATTCTGAAGTAGTTATTATTATTCCCATCATATATGTAAGGAAATTTAGAGAAGAGTAGTTTTTGTTATACGACAAAAAAGGATTGGAAATAACAGAATCTACTCAGACCTGTATGGATCAAAAATTCTATGTTCTCTCTCTCATTCCCTCTTGCTAGCTGTCTTCTAACAATCATCATCATCATCATCATCATCATCATCTATCACCTATCTATCTCCATTTTCATATCCATCTATCATCTGTATCTCCTGAAGTTTTACACTCAATGTCATCACATGCAGAGGCCGTTGGCCATCTGTTTTTTTCTATGTTCCCTACACAGAGATATTAGTTCCTAGTAATGATCTTTTACCTATACTGTATTATAATATATGTCATATTATATGTTAATCTGGGAGGAGAGTCTTGAAAAATTGCAGACTTTCATCATTGCTTGAAATTATCTTAAAACATATTTTGGTATACTCCCATTTAATTGTTTTTATAAATATATATATTTATTTATTTATTTATTTTAAAGTCATAACATCAGGGAGAGAGAGAAAAGAACAGGAAGAAACAGAGAAGGAGATCTTCTATCCACTGATTAATTCCCCAAAGTGGACCATACTGAAGCCCAGAGACTCCATGTGGGTCTCCCTTGTCAGTGACAGGTGCCCAGACACTTTAGCAATCTTCTGTTGCTTCACCAGGCCATTGTCAGAGAGTTGGATCATAAGTGAAGCAGCCACATCTTGGTCATAACTGCAATATGGGATGCAATATGTCATCATAGGTGGGGGCTTAACCCACTGCACCACAGATTCAGCCCCCATTTAGTTCCTAAATATGTGGTGGCCAATGCTCAACCATTCTCATACTTAAATCTTTCAGAATCAGGAAGTTCTCTTCTAATTTGAAACATGTCTAACAAAAAACCTTCAAGTTAAAGTAAAATGTCATCTACGGGTTTATTCATTTATTTAAAAATGTATCTATCATATGCCTCTCACTGTTCTTAGCAACTAGGGATGTATCAGTGAATAAACCAAAGATCCCAGAATGTGTGGGATACTCTACTTTTTACTCAATTAGTCTATGATGAATAATCATATACTCTTTTGATCATATGTATCTTCAGATTTTAAAAGTTTAGATTTGGCCAGCGCCGTGGCTCAACAGGCTAATCCTCCACCTTGCGGCGCCAGCACACCGGGTTCTAGTCCCGGTCGGGGCGCCGGATTCTGTCCCGGTTGCCCCTCTTCCAGGCCAGCCCTCTGCTGTGGCCCGGGAGTGCAGTGGAGGATGGCCCAAGTGCTTGGGCCCTGCACCCCATGGGAGACCAGGAAAAGCACCTGGCTCCTGGCTCCTGCCATCGGATGCGCGCGGTGTGCTGGCCACAGCGCGCCATCCGCGGCGGCCATTGGAGGGTGAACCAACGGCAAAGGAAGACCTTTCTCTCTGTCTCTCTCTCTCACTGTCCACTCTGCCTGTCAAAAATTAAAAAAAAAAAAGATTAGATTTATGTACACTTTTAATCTTTTCCTTATGTTAAATGTTTCTGTTAATGGAATATATTTTGGAACATATTAAATCTTACTATTTATACTCCTCTGAGGATGACTTTTACTCAGAGTAGCATGAAAGGTATGTATATGTATGTAAAAATGGGGGTGGATATTGGGCTGAGTTGTTAAGATGCCACAAGCATTGCATGTGAAGCACAGCTCTGGTTCTAAACCAGCTTCCTGGTGATGAACAAACTGGAAAGGCAGAAAATGATGGCTCAAGTATTTGTGCCTCTGCCCTCAATGTGGATTGAATTTGTAGCTCCTGGTTTCATCCTGGCCCAGCCCGCACCGTGTGGGCATTTGGAGAGTGAATCAGATATTAGAATATCTCTCTCTCCTCTCCTCTTCCCTACCCTCCCTTTTCCCTTCTTCTCCTCTGCTCTCCCATACCCCCTGCTTTCCCCTCCTCTCCCCTCCTCTCCTCTCCCCTCACTCTCCCCTCCCCTCCTTTCCCCTCATACCTCCTCTCTCTCCCCTCCCCTCCCTCCTCTCCTCTCCTTTCCCCCTGCTTGCCTCTCCCCCCTCTCCTTTCCTCTCCCTCCTCTCCCCTTTCCACTATCCCTTTCCTCCCTCACCTCACTCCTTCTCTCCTCTCCTCTCTCCTTCCCTCTCCCCTTCCTCCTCTCCTCCCTCTCTTCTCCTCTCACTTCCTATCCTCTTTCCTCCTCTTCCCTTCTCTCTCCCCTCCTCACCCCTCTACTTTCCTCTCCTCTTCTCTCCACTTTCTCTCCTCCCCTCCCTTCTTTCCTCCTCCCCTCTCCTGTCTTTCTATCTCAATGTGTATCTCTCTGCCTTTAAAATAAATGAAAATAAATAAAATTTTAAAATGTCAAAGTTAAACGGAACATTGCTCTGCTTAATCCAGAAATCTGATAACAAAATGACTGCTTGGCTTTCAGATGCATTCTTATACAAATAAACTCTTGTTTTTAAGGACTCATGATTTTGGTGATTTAATGGATCACATAAATTCCCTAACTGGAACATGATTTTATCTATTTATTTGATATGTTTCTTTATTTGTTTAATATACTCTTTACTGGGTGGTTATTCATAAATCATCATATTCTCCCCTACCCTCTGTCCAGTGGCTTTCCCCCAGGGTTATTCAGATAATCTATGTAGAAGTCTTATCCAAGTCTCATGTGATTCTTTCCAATTTTCCTATATTTGAATGTGTACATGCAACTGAAGGGAGGATAATAAACAATTAAGATCTGTATACTAAGCCAAGATTGCTCTGTCATTGGCTCACATGGAATAGCCTCCATACTTGGTGAAAGTGAGCCAGCATTTTGTGGAATATGTCTTTAACATCCATTGTGTCAGGAACATTTCTGTCCGTGACCTCATTCTTCAGTTAAGTCATTACTCATTTCAAGATTAACCTCAGACCTTCAAAAGGGCATGGACTCAAATGTCAGATATGTGCATGCATCATACCCACACATAATGAAATTCATCTTAGGATTAGAACTACAGTTTGTGCTTCTGGCCAGAAAATATAAGAACATGTTTGACTAAAGCTTTAAAAGAAGGAGGCGATCACAACACTCCAAAAATATGGATAAAAGGGGATTACAAAGATTTAACTTCATCTCTTTGTTTTTGGAATTATTGATTCCCCACAAAGGCTCTGAGGCTAAACTGTGTAAATAGAGTCCTCTGTTCTAGCTAGAGCTTCAAAGACTGATGTAAGGTGAACTTCATTAATAGTACTGTCAACTTTCTTTCCAGAATCATCATAAGAATATACAGTGCTAAGAAAATGCAGACCAATGATGCTTAGCCAGATTCTAGCAGTATGCCATTTCAACCTGGAAAACTGACCACCACCACAAAGAATCAGTGCTACAAAGTAAAATAATAGTAACATATACAAATCTGGAAACTGTAAATATTATTTTAAAAAAAGGATAGAAATGGTTTTAAAATGTATTGATTCCTATTACTTCCACCATGACTAGTTTTCTTTGGTGATGTAAAAAAGAATCTTTACATAATATACTTCACTAAAAATAAGTCATTTTTTAGTGACTCTTTAGGCATTCTCATGAAATTCTGACAACTGTTCCAGTTGTTCTGAGATGTTATCATGCAAACATCTTCAATTTTGGTTTATTTTAAAAATGACACCTATAGGAACTTTGTCAGTTCACTTTCCATCATTACAGCAAAATATAAAAACCACAATTGCTTCACTTAATACTTAGTAAACCATAAAAATTTAGTCTTTTTTCAGCTTTTTAGAGTTTAGCACTAATTAAATCTGAGCTCATACATAGGACTCTGTTCTACATATGGTGATTCAGTATTTAGTTTTAAATTATTGCTTACATGTGTTCCTTTTGTAGTAAGAAAAAATATGAAGAGTGAGAGGCTCAAGTTACTCATTGATTGTTGGTTTCAGAGAAACTCAACATATAGATATTTGAAGAAGTTCCCTATCACATTTGTATTGATTTCCAATTGCTGTAAGAAAATTAACACACATTTAGTAGCCTAAGTCAATGCCCATCTATGTTTTGTTCTAGTTTACAGAGATCAGAAGTCTGGGAACAGTCCCTCTGGGTCCTTTGCTCAGTGTCTCACACGCTATTATCAAACTATCAGAGAGAGGGCATTGTCTCCCAGAGACTCAACTAGAGTGGAAACTTTTACCAAGTTTATCCAGGTTCTTGGTAAAATTCATTTCTCTATTAAATTCCTGTGGCTGCTGCTTCAAAAACAAAAAGAAGTGTATTATCTCATTATTCAGGAGACTGGAAGTCTGAAGTGAAAGTGTCCACAAGGTCACTCTCCCAAGTCTCTAAGGGAGGATGCTGTCTTGACTTTCTCTGATTCTACTGGCTTTCTTGTCAGTTTCCATTTGCTTTCTTGACCCGTGGTCATAAGACTCCAATCTCTGCTGCCAACTTCATGCTCATTGCCAGCTTTCTTGTCTTCTCAGGGCATCACATCTTTTTTTCTCACTTTCTGCTGGAAGCTGCCCTCAAGTCCCATGGCTACATTCTGTGTGGACTTTCTCAATACATTTGCTTAATGTAGCAAATAAGCCAGGTGAATCTACTACTTCACTAAAGGCCCCATTCCTCTCTCAAGATATTTAAGGTGAACTCAAAATTGATTGAAATGGGATATTAATTACATCCGGAAAATTCTTTTACTTTTGCCATATTCTGTTGATTAGAAACAAGTCACAGTTTCTACCCCCATTCCAGGAGGGAAGAGTATATAACACTGAACACCATGGATGTGGGAAACTTAGTGGTCACCTAGGGTCTATCTGTTGTCCACCCCCTACAAATCTCCATGTTTTATACAATTTTCTTTTTAAGAGGCAACTTACACTGCTTTTGCTATATACTTGCTACTTTTTTCTTTACATTTCATAGGTTCTCAGGTGATAATCTGGATGGTGGAACATATTTTTAGTAGGCTAATGGGAACACGAGGAGGAACCGACAATTACTTAATATAGTTCTAATTCTCACCTAATGTCAAGTTCAGCAATTCATGGCTTCCTACTAGATAATCTTTCAAGGTTTTGGCTTTTCAACTGATTATATCCAATAACTGGAAGCTCACTATTGAATGAGATGCTCTATTTTCTTTGTAGACAGCAAGAGTGGTTTTAAGAGCTTTCCTTAAGTGAACCAAAAAACCAGAAAGTTAACCAACCTGGGCTGAATACAATTTCCCTCAAATTCATGTCTAGCTGGAAGCCCAGAATGTGGTATTATTTGGAAATAGAATATTTGCAAATCTAACTAGATACACTAAGATCATCCCAGATTAGGATGGGCCCTAAACCCAATGTGTTATGCTTTCATAAGAAGGTCATGTGAAGACACACAGAGAGGTGAATGTCATAATCACAGAGGCAGAGATTACAGAGATGAAGCTTCCAGCCAATGAATGCCAAGCATTGCAGGCAACTATCAAAAGCTAGGAAGAGGCAAGGAATCTGTCTTCCCTAGATCCTTTAGAGGGAACATGGCCCTGCTGACACCCTGATCTTAGACTTCCAGAATCTGGAACAGAAAAAGAATGTATTTGTGTTGTTGCCTGTTTCTATGTATTATTTTAAATTATTTGAAAGGGAGAGAGGGAGGGAGGGAGAGCAAGAGGAGAGAGAGAAAGAAAAAGAGAAAGAGAGAGAGAGGGAGAATCTCCCATCCTTTGATTTACTCCCCAAATGCATACAACATCCAGGGCTGGACCAGGCCAATGCCAGGAACTTGGAATTCAGTCTGGGTTTCCTATATAGGTGATAAGAATCCACACACTTGAACTATCATCTGCTGCCTCCAAGAGTATACTTTAGAGACTAGACTCTCCCTGATAGAAGAGGCAGGTGGCAGGCAGCATTGTAAATGCTTGGCCAAATTCCCATCCCGTTTTTGTTGTTTTAAGTCACCTAGTTAGAGGTGATTTATTATGGCAGTCTAGGAAATATATGCAAACATACAAACACCTTCTTCATCTTTTACTCTGAAACATTACACTATAAGTTTATTACCTATTACTTACGACAGTAGTACCACATTGACATTAATCTTTTCGTCTGTCCTTCTCCAAGCTAAAATTAACAGTTCCTTCAAAAAATTTGATGTAGCACAATTCCATCCTGGTTTCTGTACCTCAAAGATTTGTAGTTTGTCAACTCCTTATGAAAACATCGGACAAGATTGAACATATTCCATAAGTGAAATTTCCAAAGTAAAGTGTTTGAATTTAATCTCTCAATGGAACAATTCTATTATTTCCATTTAACATTATGTGAAGCTTTTACATAGTGCCATTATAGTGTTTAACTATATGAAACTTGTAATCTACATTTTTAAAATCTTTTTCCTCTGAATTTTACCAATTTCTGGGCACATCCAGCATGTGCTTGCACAAGGGATTTATTGCACCAACGTACAGATTAAAATGTCTTCCTGTGAAATTGATTTCAGTTGGAAGCTATACTTTGAACTGTAGTGATTGTTTTCTAATTTGGATTTTGAATGCCAATGTACAAGATCTCTCCTCTAATTCTGTCCTGCTTGAGAATTTGATTAGTATGCCATTTGTAAGAATTTTCATCTAAGTTTCTGGAAGAAATACCAAGCAGCTTAGGATAAAGTAATAAAAGTAAAATCAGGGGCTGGCGCTGTGGCTTAGTGGGTAAAGCTGCTGCCTGCACTGCTGACATCCAATATGGGCACCAATTCAAGGCCAGCTGCTCCACTTCCCAGCCAGCTCTCTGCTATGGCCCGGGAAAGCAATAGAAGATGGCCAAGTCCTTGGGCTTCTACAGAAGTATGGGAAACCCAGAAGAAGCCCTAGGCTACTGGCTTCAGATCAGTTCAGCTCTAGCCATTGTGGCCATCTGGGGAGTGAACCAGTGGACGGAAGATTCTCTCATTGTTTCTCTCTTTCTCTCTCTCTTTCTCTCTTGCTTTGCCTCTCTGTAACTCTGCCTTTCAAATAAATGGATAAATCTTTTAAAAAAGTATATTCAAAGATAATGTTCAATGGCATGACAATATAGTATTTCCTGTAAGTAAACATCAGTCAATTATAACCTATAGGAGATCCTATGAACAGAGAGGAGTCCATAGAATAATACTAATATCAGCCAATATTTTATGACACAAAAAGATCATAAACTTTCCATTGTGGCTCCTGTGTAGCAGAAGTTTTGCAATGTTATAATATTGTATCAATCTGTCACTAAAATCACAATAAAAACAAAATCCATCATTTTGGCATCATTAATTTGTGTACAAATTTCATTTTTTAAAGCTTTATAAATGAGATTTTAGATATCATAGGCTGATTTTTTCCTCAGGAATTCATATTATTTTATAAGGTTATGGTTTTCTGAAGTGAATCTTTTGTCTTTTCTATAAAATTTTCCCTGCCTTAAATAAAATTCTTGACTTATCAGCTCTTTTAATTTTTTTAAAAAATTATTATGGGGCACACTTTTGGCACAGCAGTTGCTGCTTGGGGTGCCCACATCTCAGAGTCCCTAGATTCAACTCCCAATTCTGCTGTGGAACCCAATTCCCTGCTAATGTGCACCCTTGGGGGCAGCAAGGTCCCTGCCATCCAAGTAGAAGACCTGGTGGGTGTCTGGGAGTACTGGCTTCTGCCTGCCCCGGCCCTGGAAATTATGAGCATTTGGGGGCAAAAGGAAGATCTCCATATCTCTTTTTCTGTCTCTCTGAATCCCAAAGGAAAAAAAGTACACTACATAAAATTAGTATTTTTTGCATGTCCTAGCTGTCCTGGCATTCCACTTATCAGTTTCTGGTATTCTAAGCTTTCCATTTGTAGGACTAATGCCCTTAAAGGAAAAGGCGAAAGTATACTAACATTTCTCCATCTCCCTTGATCTGGAATCTCATTCTATCCTTGTTCTTATTTCTGTAAACAAAGCAGACAGTACCCTTCCTTTAATGGCTTCAAAGATAGTAGGTCCTTAAAGATCACTTATTACCCTGTCTTTATCACACTTACATTGACAGCATTGACATCAGTCTCTTGTGTTAACACTTTCTGTTTTCAGCCGTTTCCTGAGAAATGCAAATTTTACATTATCTTTGTGAACTCTGTGAGATGATTTCCCCAACTGTGCTGTGTGGATCATTAGTGTACAGACATGAATCAAATACAAATTAAGGTTAAATTTATGCATATATTAGGAAGTATTCCGTCTATGTCTTTCAACTTGATATCTCATTGCATATCAGTTAATATGTTAATAGAAATGCAGCAAAGGAACCTCTTTAAATTTGTGCAATATAGAATTTCAAGAATTAGGCACAAAATATTTTATTTTCCCTAGAACACTTCTTAACAAACATTCAGGGGAATATACTTGAGAAAACATTGAGTTAAGCCATTAACTCACAGGACCCAGATATGATTCACTTTACTGAATGACACAGAATGATTCCCCATCAAAAAAAAATTTCTGCTCAACTGTGGCGAATGCAATCAGCACACTGCTTCTAGCTGACCATTTTAGGAGCAGCTGTGTAAGGGTTCTCCCACCTTGGGGAGATAACACGTGGAGATAGCAGGGTAGAGAGCCTAAGGATCTAGCCATATACACCTTTTCTAGCATAGTTCTGTGGGGGTAGTATTTACTCCTTAGTTTCTTCCTGGATCAGCAAAGGCCTTTTCAGGCCTTCATTGCAATTTGACATTTTTCTCTTAGGTGCTAATCCACAACTTGTACCCTAAACCCCATATCAGCGTCTGCTTCTTGCCACTTATGATGGTGTGCAAAAAGAAACAAATTTTTAACATGTTTGAGTTCATTTTGTTTGGCAATTTGGAAGTAGGTTTTAGTGAGAGGTGGGAGGGGAATGTAAGGCCCAGGGTAGAAGCCCCATTAGAATAGAACAGCCTAGAGAAGTGTACTTTCATGTGTATGCGACACATGGGCAGGGAGACCATAAACTACAGATGTGTCAAGGGAGGAACAGTAAAGGAAAGAAAAAGAATGACTCCAAAGACAAATATAGCTGCAATTTACATTATTTTGGTTGGCCTAATGATATGTCTAAACATGTCATGTTTCTCTGGTCTCAGAGCCAAAGATAAAGACAACCTTAATTTTAAACAAGACTATAAATTAGGGTCTGGGCAAAATTGTCAGTCCATTTCATTATCTTGCCTAATTTCAAACCTCTGTTGAAACCTCTGTTAGCTTCAGGAAGTGGTGACGCTGATTCAGCAGAAATATTTTTGGGCTGAGATTTACATGAAGGCAAATAAACGACCCAATTCAAGGAAAATCAAAGTAGCCTTAAGCCAGTTGTTGAGCTAAATTGAATCAATTCACCTGGCTATTTTAGCAAGATCACAACTCCAAGACTTGGTCAAATCCAGCAAGTATTCTTCAAAAAAATTATCTGAACAAATGTACACAAATTTATATCTGAAACAGGTATAAAATCCTACTTTTAATTATACACGTTGACTTAGCCATTAAATTCAGTTCTTAAGAGCATCAAGCTCCTTTAAATATTTTTTTTCACATTTACATCTTACTGACCAAGGAGAATCTCTGCTTGAAGATTCTTGGATATGTCTCAAAGAGGCATGTACATTTTGAGGTATTTAGGAATGTTACATTTTCAATCAGGTTCTTATCTTTTGAGGAGGTGTTATTTATTTCTATTTAGTATATTGTAGTTGGCATGCACTTCAGATGTAGTTTATGTTGTTCGTATGGACTCAATGTACTTTACATGTAGCTGGTGTCATTTGTACAAAGATTTCATGCATTTTAGATGTACTTGACACACCCTGTGCAGGTAGCTCATATGTAATGACAGATAGTTCACATGTTCATATGAGACTGAAGTCATTCTCTTCACATATAGTTGGGTGTCACTCATATCTAGTTCAATTGCAGTTGGAATGTAGTTGATGCTTATAGTTCATGTGAAGCTTTTATGTAGCGCACATGTAGTTGACATGTAGTTGGTGTCATTTATACACGATTCATAGTTTGCATGCTGCCATTTATATGCATTTCACAGGCAGTTCATGTGTAATAGGCAAAACACTTCACATGTACTTCACATATAATGGGCATGTAGTTCATATGTAACTGGCATGGACCACACACTTTTTGTATGTAGTTCCCAATGATGGCATATGCTTCATGTGCCATTGGTGTTGTCTGCATGCAGTTGTAGTCAGCATGCAGCTGGTGTCCACATGCACTTCACATGCTGTTTGCATGCACCTCACATATACCCAACATGTAGTTGGTGTTCCTTGCATGGAAACCACATGTCACCTAAATACCAAAAACACATGAACTACATAGCAGCATACATAGTTCATACAAGCTAGATGCAAACTACACACTAAATGCAAGCAACTGCATATGAACCAAAGCAAGAATAGACAAATCACATGTGAACATGCAAACTACATGTTAACTACAAACCAGATAATTGTGAAGTGCACACAGATGACAATAACTATGTGCCAACAATTACACACCACACAGATGGCATTAACTGCATGCAGAGTACATGCGAACTACATGATTCCATTTGCTAATTCACTCCCCAGATGGCTGCAATGGTCAGGACTGAGCCAGGCCAAAGCCATGAGCCTGGAACATCATGCAGGTCTCCTATGTGGGTGGCAGGGCCCAAAGGGATTAGTCTGTCTTCCGCTAGTTTTTCAGATGATTATCTGGAAGCTGGATCAGAAGCAAAGCAGCCAGGATTCACATCAACGTTCCTATTTGTGATGCTGGTGTCACAACTGGTTACTTAATTCATTGAGCCACAAAGTCATGCCCCAATATTTTATTTTTAAGAATTTAACCTATTATTTATTAAAAAGAGATCATGACAGAGAGGGATAGAAAAATCTTCCATCCACTGGTTCACCCTCAAATGATAGCAACAGTTAAAACCTATTTTTAAAATTTGATATTCCATCATAAACATTCCTGTTCACAATCTTTTTTTTCTCCTTCCTAGGGATTCAAGATTGGACTGTTTGTTTCACTGGATTTAGGCAAAATGTGATCTAAGAGACTCAAATTAATTCTGGTTCAGTTACTTGGATTCTCTTTTTGAACTGACATTGTTCTGGATTGTAATAATAATCATTGGATTGAGTATATTTGCACACCAAGACATCTATAAGTGGCCCACATGACCAAGTGGTGACATATTGTCTTTGTAAGTTTTATGTAGACCATTTCCTTTAAGTGTCTGACTCTTCTGAACAAACTTATGGGTTCAAGTTATAGACACTTGAGAAAAATTTGACTTACAGTTGCTGGAGTGGGACATGACAATTTGGGTGAACAAAAGGAGAGACGTATCATGGGGGAACCTAAGGACAAACAATTTCAGATTCCAAGACATATGAAGACAGCAGGGGCTTTAATGATCTTTGTGTTAGAGGCACTCCTGAAAAACTTTCCATTGAGGAAAACACCCTGCTGGAGCTCCCCCGAATTGCTGCATCAGTACCTTAATTTAGTTAACTTCTCTCATCTCCTGCCAGACAGCTTCATCATCCTTTGTCTACCACTGTCCTTAGTCTTTCTATAAGAAAGAGCAGAGCATAGCCTCATGCAACCTCCATGTGAAAGCAACTGTCACACAAATGCCTCCTCAAACAGAAAGGTGGACTGATTCTCTTCAGGATATTCCAGTAAAAATAAAATCATTACTTAAATTGAAATGCGAACTCTAAGATCTACAAGCTACATAGGAGGCCATGATGAAGTCATTGTCAATACAGGCCCTCTGTTAATATAACTCCCACTTGAGATTCCAATAATTACAAAAGCACCTTTTTTTTCCCCAAGAACATTGCACATGCTTCTGATACAGGACTTCTTTTGTGGAAGCTAGGCCTTGATTTGCCTTCCTTTGAAATTCATGGTGATTTACATCTTCATGTAGATTATGAAAAGCTTTGATATGTTAAATACCAGTAGATTATCCAGCCTTCAGATGACTACAGAAGTTTTTCCAAAATAATTACTCTGAGAGATTTCCAGAGGGATAACTAACATGATATGTATACAGAGGTATCAGTCAATTCTATCTTAGGAGTGGTCCATTTAGAAATGATAGCATGAAATTTGTCTCTGAATTTAGTTGAAATGAAACCACCTTGTCCCTAAAAGTTATTCAAGTCAGTGTCAACTTACTGTCCTACGACACTTTATGGATGATGAACTTGTCCTAGGCATTATTGCAAGCCAAGGAAAAGTCAATTTAATTACTAATTCAAACTAATGTACTTGGATTAATGCCCCAGGGAAAATCAAAAGGTCAATATAGACCCTGATGGTTTATGGAATTTTTTTTCCTGCTAGTTGAGTACCAGATCTTAGAGAAATGTTTGAGCTCAATGTTGCATATTCGCTTCATCCTGTTGCTTATAATCCTATTGATAATATTCTTAATTAAATAATATATGAGAAAAATTATACAAATTTGTTTACATATCCTATCAGTCACATTAGAGTGAATGATGGAGTAAAAATTCACCAGAAGCCAAGACATCATATAGAAAAGATGATGTAAAAAATCGAAGATATATATTATCGTGAGACATGGATATTTTACTGGTCTTTTATCTTTCTTGTTAGGGTGTGAGTAGTGACAGCAATGTTATTATTGATTATCTTTCCAAGCACCTTTGTACAATGAGCAGCCTTGGAAAATAAAGATAGTGCTCCCCTCTAGGTCAAAGGGCTGGTTTGTTTATAATCTTGAAAGATATTACTAGTCTCCTTCTGCATCAGATGATGACTCACTTACTTCCCCTAATAAAATATTTGGATTCTCTAAGCATAGTGTACTGCTCCTTTAACATGTGTTACCTTGCCTTTTTTGGGTGACCCAGGAGGACATGTGGATTGAGGACCTGACATAAGATGATATTATTTTTCTACTTCCATTATTTTGTGAAATGAAGTCTTTTGTGTCTGGCATAAGAGTATTATGTCTTCTATAAGCACCCATAAACTAGTGGTAGGATAATTTATTAGTTTTGTCATAGTTGAAAATTAAAAAAATTCAAAGTTCCTGAGATATACTATATGATAGATAGCCACATGAGGAATTTTAAAGAACTTTTTATCCAATCATTAGTCATCCATGAGAAAAATGGGTATTAAATGGGAAATAGGAATCCCCCCTTCACACCATTGCTAGAGGGGTAAATTATTTGATAGTCAGGCATGGGAGTTCCATCAGAAAGTCAATCAGAAAATGAATCTTTCTGGCAAAGGAAAAAAATTCTACATGCTACTATAACAGTAAGGAAAGGATGTGTTTAGTACTGTATATGCTAAAAGTTATTTTCATACTAACCAGTAAAGATGGTTGTTAGAATTTTGATAAGTGGATTTCAAGGAAGTAAACTTCTAATAAGGTCATTTTAAAATAAACTTTTACAATTTGATGATAATTATCTGTAAATAAAAATAAGGGCCCTGTAACAAAGAAGCAGCATCCCATCACAGAGTATCATGAAATAAGAGGTTGTGTGACACAGTAAAGATTACTTTTCAGGAACAACCTAGGTAAAGTCCAGTCTTAACTCATGTTTTGACTGAAATAATTTCATTATCATACTTATTAATGGCTATCTATGATAACCAGAGAAAAGGAGCTACAATTAAGAATAATTGAAAAATATATTGAGTTTTATATGTCATTTAGCTTAAGTTAATGCACCATAAATTTTATGTAGTTTTTATACAAGAAGATAGATTCAGTTATTTTCAGTACATTGATTTGTTATCTTCATAAAGAATAAAATTAAGGACTCCATTAGATTATGGTCATGCATGGATATTTCATGACCAAAATTTACGTAAGCAAATAGTACCTCACATTGACTCATTGTTAGCTTATGGATCAACTCAAATGAATGCTAATGTCAGCCAACTCAAACATGCAGAGTGTGAAAAACGATTATCACTTTCACCAATATCATGGGTACTGTGCTATGGTTTTCCTGGTCAGGAGCGGCTACCCTGAGGAAGTGGCATTTTGACTAAGACCTACATAGGCATAGGAAGAAGAAATACATTCTGAACATCAACAACTGTCTCTGTATACCTGTTTTGCTGTTTTACTAGTTGAAGTGCCCATTAGCATGATACTTATGACTAGCATGCTGCTTCCCTAAAATTATGGTAATATAACATTTTCCTAGTATTATCAGGCTAAAAACATTAAAATTTGTTTAAGTTTGTTTTGGAGCCAGATGCTTAAGTTATGTTTTCATTTTTCAATAACTTGTACTATATTTGCTTAAAGATAAAATTGATGCCACTCTTCATATACTTTTCCATATAAAATGTTAGAATTGTAATACAATTCATTAGATACATGGATAGATAGACACAGGTAGATTGGATAGATAGGTATATTGATAGATTTAGTAGACTGCAAAAATAACTGGATCAGCAATGAAAAAGAGATGACTTTCTGCCACTTATCAGGTGCTCAGGTACAAAATGCTGCTTAATTTATTTGAAGTACTAATAGCCTCTTTTAATAAATGTACAGAATTATTATAAATATCAAATTATATTATATATGTAAAAGCATATAATTTTTATATATGAGAGGATTATGATTACTGAAAAGGATAGTATTACCTCTTTTTGAACTCAGAATTTATTTAGGGGACAGTCTCCTTATATTCCCTTGACTTATGGATACTTTTTGGGAATTGTTCTTATAAATATTATTTTTACTTGATGTTTCTCTATATTACACTGTTTTCTAATACTGTAAATACTAGCCTTTTCTATCAATAAGATTTTCCATGTTCCTTAGAAAAAAATCATTTAATGTTTATATGGGTGATCATGTATGTTTACCTAATTTCAAATTATTAAATAAAGAATAAATATTACCCAATTGGTTTATTACTTTCAAGACCATTATTATCTGCCCTAATATTCTCTACTTCAAAATTAATTTAATAAATGAATATTTTGTCATATTTCAAGGATTTTAATGCTTTCATAGTGGAAATTGAAACAAATTACTCATTGATGTAAAAGCCAAGTCAATTTCCATTTTACACATTTAAAATGAAATACAACTATAGCATCCCTACCATAATTTCTGCTGATTCTAAGCTTCACTGAACTAAGCTTTGTATTATTGCAAACATGCATTATAAAATGATTGCAAGTTAAACATACTGATTTGAATGACCTCCAATGGTTTTCTTCAGGCTACTCAGTATTGATCACTTGCTTTGCCTGGATATTTAGAAAACTGACAAGATTACAACACTTGCATAATCCAGAGAATAAACTTTTGCTGGAAAAAAAGGAATGGAATTATTTATCTATTATAGCAATGGACTATGTCCATAACTAAATAAATTCAAATGGGAAATGTATTTTCAAAGAATACTTTATTTACAAAAGTAGGGGATATCTTACATTGTTTATTTTGGATAACAAATATTGGGGATGTTCTTATTCTATAGATAAAATGATCTAGTTTCATCCAGTTTTAATATCATCATAATCATCATAAGTCATCATCAACATTTATATGCTACAACAGAAATAGTAGCAAATATCATGCATGAAAGAAGTTATATCATTTCTTCAATAGTTAAAATGTTTTTTATTTTGTTACAGATCAATATTATCTGCTGTGTAGCAGAGAGTACTTGGTATTTGGCACATGAAAGAGGGCCTGCGTGACAGAATTCAGTGTATACCTAGAGGAGCATTGCGTGATATATAACGCAAAATGAGTTTGTTTCAATTAAGAGAAATTACAAATTATTCAAAAATTTTGAATGTGGAAACATTGGAGGGATTAAAGAAGTTAATATTTGCTTGATTAGTGAATATAAAACTGGGTAGCATGCCTGCATGCCACATGAGAATACCTGAGTATGAGCCCCAGCTCCAGTGCCTGATTCCAACTTTCTGCTAATGTGTATCAGGAGGAAGCAGGTATTGGCTGAAGTAGCTGGGGTCCTGTCACACACATGAGAGACCCAACCTGAGTTCTTGGTTCCCACATTTGGGGCAAGCATTTGAGGGAATGAATCAGCAGATGAGAATATTTCTCTCTCTCTCTCTCTCTCTCTCTCTCTCTCTCTCTCTCTCTCTCTCGGAACTTGAAGAGTGGTATCAGTACACAAATAAGAAACTAATTAATATTTGAAGCTGGAATATTTTGGGGAATGGTGACTATATTTCTAATTATATTCTTCTTAGTACAATATTTCCAAATATTTACAGCCTTAGTAAATAGACATAGAATGAATCCAGTTTTAATTTTTTTAATTTTTATGGAGAATCTAATCCCCCAGAAATAATCAAGGTAGCTTGATATATTTTGCAGAAGTACTACAATATTTTCTCACTTTGTCTTATGGTATATTTGAAGTGGAAAACCCAGTCAATGGTTAGAGGTCTGGTAATTCCGCTGGTATTTTAGTGGCAGGCTGTGGAATTATGCCATATTTTTCATGGGAAATAGAATCTGTTAGACAGGTCTATGGCAGCAAACTACAGTACATCTTAGTGAGTCTCACCCCTGCATTTTGGCCTCTCTCTCTGATGGACACTAGCATAACCTGAAAGATTTGCTGCTCCAATTACCAGTCAAAAAGCTCAAAAGTCCTCCTGATAAGTTCAGGAAGAACAGCAGGACATCTGAAGGGCTGTCTTCTAAAGAAACAGTATGGCACATGTTTCTACCTTGTATCCCTACTAACTTGAATGCATAAAATCTTTCCTCTTCTTTCACCTGTGCAGAAAAACCTTGTTGGAGCTTGTACCCAGAGGGCCCATCCCTCCCAATCTGGATGTTAACCAAGCAAATAAACTCTATTCCTACATGGAGCATCCGCCTTCACTCTTCACTCTCAGGATTTCTTCTCAGTTCAAGGAGCACTATATGCACTTAAAACATTCAGACAACACGTGAATCACTGTATTTAGACATCAAAAGAAAGTGGGCTGCATAAAGAACTTGACATAAAGTAGGCGACCTATGAATGAAGAGGATGAACCTGAGGTTGTGCTACCACAAACTCACTAAATTCACTAGAAAAAAAAAAAAAAACATTCAGGACAGCCATAGTGACTCAGTGCATTAAGCCGCCACTTGGCACCATTCACATCCCTTCTCGGTGGGCCCATTTGAGATGCAGCTACTCTGCTTTCAGTCCATTTTCCTGTTAATGCACCTGGGCAGGCAACAGATGATGGCCCAAGTACATGAGTCCCTGCCACCCATATGGACGATGTGGATGGAGTTCTTGGCTTCTCGCTTTGCCCCTATCCCTGGCTATTGCAGCTGATTGTGATGTGAACCAACAAATAGAAAAGCTTTGTCCCTCCTAGCCCCTGTCACACTATTTTTCAAAAGAATAAAGAAAGAAAGCAAAAACGTATGCAATGGTACTACTCTGTTCTACATGAATGGGGGGGGGTGTGGAGGAAGAATAAATTTGATTGGTTTTTCAAGTCTTATATAGACTCCAGAAATTAACAAAAGTAATAAAAAACAGTGAGATGAACCAATGAGAATGAGTCTAAAATTCAGAAGGTACTGAATTACATGAAATGCAGCTTCACATAGATTATAACAAGAATGCCTGGAGACGGCATGACTTGCCAATTCTGACAGGCAGTAACTAAAACTACTCTGCCAAATAATTAAATTAAATGATCTGTCAAGGAATTTTTATCTGCATGTGAAAACAATTGGTTTCTATCCATCAGTCAATTAATATCTCCTAAAAGTTAATTAGGAGTAATGAAGAGAAATAGAATTTGTTGTTTAAAAGTCCATTTGACAAAATTTATTACCGAATTCATTCTAGTTCTCAACATCCTCCATAGAACGTCTTGATAATAATTTCACTTTGTTGACTTGTGCATCACTTCTATCATCACTCTAATGACATCGATACATTAAAGAAGAGCTCAGACATCATTTACTAAAAAGTCTAGAATGCATACATGCATGACTTGTCCTGCATTCTGATATGTGGCTGTCATTCTTTTTATCTAAAAGGCACATGTTTGGAATCAGAATCACCTGGGGTCTAATGTGTCCTCATAAATGCATGATGTTGGAGAAAATAAGGCACTCCTGAAGACCTAGTTTTCTTATCTATAAGATGAAGTTTCTCATATTTCATGGATTTATTTCTTCATGATTTGACTAAATCATTTACTCATTATTAGATACTGAATAATAATTATAAATTGTAGGAATTAAATGGAGGACAGAAATTGACACCACTCATGTTATTACGGAGTTTAAAGGATCATAGATGTGGAGAGAGACATTAGTTACACAGTCACACAAATGTTACACTGTTTTAATGCTGGAACAAGCAACACATGAAAGTAAAAAGAAAATATAGTGAAGATACTTGATATTACAAAGTCATCTGTCTTTCTTGAAGAAATAGTCATTGAATTGATAATAACTGAATAAAGGTTTACCAGTTTGTGTCAAAGGAAGGTTTCAAGATCTGGGGATAATGTGTAAAATCTTTGTAGGAAGAGAAGGAATTGCAGGGTTAAGCAACTGAAAGAATGCTTAGTAACGAAAAGAACAAATGAATTATGATGAGTAAATTCTAGAAAGTTAGCAGAATACAATTAGGTAGGACATTGTAGCATTTTGATCAATCTCAAAATGCTGTAGCACCGGAAGCAGATGATTGGCAAAATCAAATTTGTGCTTGTACATTTTTAACCCTCAAAAACTACTGGTATTTTTATCCATTCTCATGTAAATTTTCATGTAGCAATGAATCTAGCAGACATGTGATGGATTGTACCGGCACCAAGAAATACTATTTCCAAATAAGCAATGTAATATATCATGACAAAAGTTATACATCAATTCACACATTGTAGCAGAACCAAAAATATAATATGCTGACTAAAGAAAGACATTTACAGTAAGCAAGTCCGTATTCATGGTCATCTCCAATGTAGAAGAATGCTGTTTCAGCAATATATTGAGTGCTGTCATTAAAAGCCCTATTAGTAGTAGCATTTAATATCTTCCTAGGCTCTTTACTTCTATATTATTTCTTTTGTGCAAAACAAGAATCCATTTAAGCACTTTATGAGGCTATATGTATATACATAAATTTTATATATAAATTTAAATTATACTTTTTAAATATAAATTTTATAAATACATATTTATACATATATAAAAATAGTATTGAGGTGGCTAGTGAATTGTAATGGAAAGGGAGAAAATACTATAGACTTGTGCTGTTACTCAAATTTAGGGTTACTAATTAATACCGACACAGTTCTCACAGGAAGAAAAATGGGATTCAGAATTTTATGTGTACTCATAAAAGCAGTAAAGAAATAGAATTTCAGGTAATAAATTCAAAAGATCTTAGTACATTTATATATTTCTGATATTAAAAAGAAAAAGTGTCAGTCAAATGGAAAAGGAAAAATAAGTGAAAATTTGAGTTTAGAGATATTGTTAGTACATATGATTCACTTTATTATTTATTTTTGACACTAATTTTCAGAATAAAATCTTAAGTATTAAAGGTTTTATGAAAAATTGCTATGGCCAAATAATAGAAGCAGTCATATATAATTTGATTTCATTGATCACAATTCTTTGATACAATCCATTTATATTTGTACTTTATAAATAGCTTTTGTAAAACCAAATGTGAACACAGATGGAACAACATAGCATAAAGAGGGAAGAAGTCATTCCAAACTCCTGGAGTAGAGAACTTTCTATGGATAAAACCTATGTCAAGGGGCCAGCGCTGTGGCACAGTGGGTAAAGCCTCCGCCTACAGTAGTGTCATCCAATATGGGCACCAGCTCTCCGCTGTGGCCATGGGAAAGCAGTGGAAGATGGCCCAAGTCCTTGGGCCCCTACAACCGCTTGGGAGACCCAGAAGAAATTCCCGGCTCCTGGCTTTGAATCGGCTCAGCTCCAGCCATTGCAGCCATCTGGGGAGTGAATCAGTGGATGGAAGACTTTCTCTTTCTCTCGCTCTCTTTCTCTCTCTCTCTCCCTCCCTCTCTCTTTCTCTCTCTCTCTCTTGCTCTCTCTGCCTCTCCTCCTCTCTCTATGTAACTCTGACTTTCAAGTAAATAAATAAATCTTAAAAAAAAAAGAATAAACCTAGGTCAAAATGTATTCTAAGAATCTGTGTGGTCCAATTGGTTAGTCTATGATTTCCCATATGCAGACCAAAGTGGCTTTCAAATCTCAAGTGAATTATCCCTGTAAAAAAAAGTCAACTAAAAGTAATTGTGATCAGCTTACACTATCTTTCCCTTGAGCTTGTGAATAGAGGAAGAAAACAAACAAACAATATTAGCCACAGTAGGTTGTTCTCAGTTCCCCAAGCATTATTTAAACTGCACATGGGTCACACTTTGTTGTTCTTGCATGATAAGCAGTGGAAAATATTTATTCTCATAATCTCTTATTTGCATTATCATAGTACTTAAAATTCATCCGTCTGATTCCACCCTGAGATATTTCCGTCTATTTTCAGTACTAACAGTGAGAAGTCATTACAGGAGCCTCAAGGTCTACACAGTGCCTTTCTGTCCCCACTCATTTTCTCATGCTTGCTGTCGTTTTTCAGAAGGCATGGAGAAGCATCCTTTCTTTTTTTTTTATTTATTTATTTTGACAGGCAGAGTGGACAGTGAGAGAGACAGCGAAAAAGGTCTTCCTTTGCCACAGTTCACCCTCCAATGGCCACCAAGGCTGGCGCACTGCGGCCGGCGCACCGCACTTATCCGATGGCAGGAGCCAGGTGCTTATCCTGGTCTCCCATAGAGTGCAGGGCCCAAGCACTTGGGTCATCCTCCACTGCACTCCCTGGCCACAGCAGAGAGCTGGCCTGGAAGAGGGGCAACCGGGACAGAATCCGGTGCCCCAACTGGGACTAGAACCCATTGTGCCGGCACCTCAAGATGGAGGATTAGCCTAGTGAGCCATGGTGCCGGCCAGAAGGCATGGAGAAGCATCCTTTCTCAGTGTTGCACCATCTTCTATACATTGGGTGTTCTAAAGGAATTAAACACAGTGCTTTTCTCTCTCATATTTTCACTCAAATGTAACCTCGCTGGCCTCTTCTCAGCTTCCCTACTTAGAACTACAATCTAACTCTTACCAGCTACTCTCAGTCTGACAACCAGTTTTATTTTTCTCCTTAGCATATAGCATAAAAATTCACTATATCTTTAATTTACTTATATTGTTTGCATTTTCTCTCATGAGTATATGAACTACATGAGGGCAGTACTGCTCCCTAGTGTCTAAAAACTGTCTGTTGGGTATCAGACACTAGATTTTTATTTGCTAAATGAGTGAATACTTTGGTGGATGTACTAGAAAGTACTAGAGAGTTCTCCCAACTCTTTTCACTCAAACATAGGGCCATTTAACTTCATTAGCTTCCCAGGAGGTCTGCATATCAGAACAGGTCAGAACTAAATGTGACCAGTATTAGACTCTCCTTTTCCTTGTCTCAACTTTCTACTTACTGATTAGTAAGACAACATCAATGCAGTACCACAATATGATGTTAATTTCATTTATTTGGATTAATCTTCTTGATATTTATTGTATTGGTTTAGTAATTGTTATTTTTACTTTGCTTCTAAACATCTAGTTTATTATAATCTTATTTAATATTTACAGAAAAAAATAGATCGTAGACCTTTAATTTCTGAAGAAGACAAAATCTTAAATTGTGTACATATGAGTTCTGAATAGAGACAACTACAGTGCAAACAACTTATTTTCCTGGAGTGTTCGAAGGAAAATGTCAACCTTACATGCTCTTGTCTCTAAAGTCCTCACTGTATTTCTCCTACAAACAAGGACATTCTTATTCATAATCATATTTCATAATGAAAATCAAAAATTAATGTTGACATATTATTGTGATCTAACTCTCATTACCCACTGAAGATTTACCAAGTGCTCCAAAAATTTTTATTACAGCCAAAAGATCTAGTTCAGAATCATGTATCACTTTTAGTTCTCATAAATCTTTTTTAAGATTTGCGTATTTATTTTAGAGGTAGAGTTAGAGACAGAGAGAGAGGGATATATGGAGAGAAAAATCATCCATCTGCTGGTTTACTCCCCAAATGGCTACAAAGGCTGGAGTTGAGCTGCTCTGAAGCCAGGAGCCAGGAGCCCCCTTGGGGTCTCCCATGTGAGTACAGGGGCTCAAGCACTTGGGCCATCTTCTACTGCCCTCCCAGGCCATCAGCAGAGAGCTGGATCAGAAGAGGAGCAGCCAGGACATGAATCGGCCCCTATATGGGATGCCTGTTGCCATAGGTGACGGCTTAGCCTATTAAGCCACAGGGCTGGCCCCATTTCATAAATCTTGACTCTTGTTCACTGTGAAATAGATCTTCAATCTTGTCATCTTGCTGATTCTGAGGATTGTAATTATTACATTTTTAAACTGTCAATTTTGTTTTGTTGCATGCTTTCCCATGGTAAAAATCAGATTGTATATCATTGGCAAAACACAAGTGGTATTGTCTTCTCATTCTATGATTTGGAGTACATTTTTAAATTTTCCCATTTCTTAAGATGTTCACCTTGATCACTAAAGTGAAGTTGTCTAGGAAAATGATGTGGAGAATTTTTCCTTTAATAATTAATATTTACTCTTCTAATTACTATATTTGAACATTTTGAAACTAGAAAAATGCATGAATGAATTTGCCAAAATTTCACATTAATTTATTTATAGGTATATAAGGTATTGCTATTTGTTCAAAGAGTTATAATTCACCTCGCTCATTATTTTCTCAATGCAGAACTTGTCCTAGATGTTGCCACTGTGCACCCTCCATGCTGGCTCTCTATACCTTTTGTTGTATCCCTATCATTCATTGATGACTTCCTCACACACTGGCACAAAATGGGTCAGGCTTATTTTTTACTTCCTCTACTGATAACTTTGCTGAAGTGATTTCTTCAAAGAGCTGTAGTCATTTTTAGTGAAAAACAATATGTAAAAACTAAAATTTGGCACCCAGCTGTTCTCAACCTATGAATTTATAGTTTAACTACATAAATGAAAAACTACAAGTTTACACAGATGTATCCCTCACAATAATTTGAACCCTCTTATATTTGTATTGCTTTTCCCTTTCAGTAAGAAACGCAGATTTTATTATCTTCTAATTACATATTAAAAATATTTAAAATGTATTTAAAAGGCCAAGAGACAGAGTAAGGGAGAGGGAGATAGAGAAAGTACTCCCACTGCTACGTAAATGCTCACAAGCCAAGACTGAGTTGGGCAGAAGCCAGGAGCTGTGAACTCAATCCAGTTCTCCCACATGGGTGGCAGAAACTGAATTCCTTAGGGTGTTTCCGGCAGAGAACCTGGAGCTAGAAATAAAACCATGGTACTTCAATGTGGGAAGTTTCTTTCTTTCTTTCTTTCTTTCTTTCTTTCTTTCTTTCTTTCTTTCTTTCTTTCTTTCTTTCTTTCTTTCTTTCTTTCTTTCTTTCTTTTCTCTCTCTCTCTCTCTCTCTCTCTCTCTCTCTCTCTCTCTCTCTCTCTTTCTTTCTTTCTTTCTTTCTTTTTTTTGACAGGAAGAGTTAGATAGTAAGAGTGAGAGACAGAGAGAAAGGTCTTCCTTCTGTTATTTTACCCCCCAAATGGCCGCTATGGCCGGCGCTATGCCAATTTGAAGCCAGGTGCTTCTCCTGGTCTCCCATGAGTGTGCAGGGCCCAAGCACTTGGGCCATCCTCCACTTGCACTCCTGGGCCACAGCAGAGAGCTGGCCTGGAAGAGGAGCAACCGGGACTAGTACTCGGTGCCCCAACCTCGACTAGAACCTGGGGTGCTGGCGCCACAGGTGGAGGGTTAGCCAATTGAGCCACAGCGCTGGCCAGAAGTATCTTTTTTTTTTTAATTTTTGACAGGCAGAGTGGACAGTGAGAGAGAGAGAGAGACAGAGAGAAAGGTCTTCCTTTTGCTGTTGGTTCACTCTCCAATGGCCACCGCGGCCAGTGCGCTATGGCCAGCGCACCACGCTGATCCAATGGCAGGAGCCAGGTGCTTCTCCTGGTCTCCCATGGGGTGCAGGGCCCAAGCACTTGGGCCATCCTCCACTGCACTCCCGGGCCACAGCAGAGAGCTGGCCTGGAAGAGGGGCAACCAGTACAGAATCCGGCGCCCCAACCGGGACTAGAACCTAGTGTGCCAACCCCGCAAGGCGGAGGATTAGCCTGTTGAGCCGCGGCGATGGCCCAGAAGTAAGTATCTTAACCAACATCTCAAACACTAAGTGCCCATCCTAATGTAGTAAATAATTACATTAATAATAAACTCACATTTTACCAAATGCCCCATGTATCACACTGGTTTTCCTTTGCTGCTGCCCCTTCCCACCTGTGGGTACTCTCCCACCATATGACACCCTGCCACCCCATGCTGCTTCAATCCTCTAGCAGGATGTTCTGCCTCGCTTTAAGATTCTGCCAAGTCTACCCTCAGAATTTTGTTACATTGCTGCTATGGCATGACATACAATTTTTTTTTTTTTTTTTTTTTACTGGGAGTTAATCTTTTCTTTTATAGAATTAAATTCCACTCTGCCTCTTGCTTCTGTATGGAGACCTTGATTAGCTGTGACTTTGGCCTGACTGTGCTCCCTCAATCCATTCTCTCTTGCTGCATTCCAGTGGCATCTTGGGAAATAGACACTGGCACATACAGATCAGAGTTCTTCCCTAAGTCTTAAGAACAAGCTGTCCAGATGGGACAAGCATATCTGATCTGCTCAGCACTGTCCCCTCATGTTGCAAGATCTACAGAAACAACTCACCAACGTGAAGCCTGAATTTTCCCGTTGTAACCTATACTCTTCTAATTCTGACAGTTTAGAATTAGGAGACATACTATGCTATCCACTTTAGCTATACTGGTAACATGAATATGGCATTTATTCATAATACATGTGGTTGTTTCACGTCCGTCTGCTCCCTCTTGATAGGTCTTTGTTCTTTTTTTTTAAAGAACAGTTTTAGATTCACAGAAAAAATGAACAGACATCATGAAGAGTCCCCAACTCTCTGCTTCCCCTATACACAGCTTACTTATTATTAAAATCTTATATATTTTATGGTATATTGGTGTAATTAATCAATATTAAGATGTTATTGTTAACTAAATTCTGTAATTTGTTCATATTTTCTTAATGTTGCCTAATATTTCCTTTGTGTTCCACACTCCCACCCAGAACACCATGCTCTATTTAGCCTTCATATCTCTTTAGATTTCTCTCAATTGTGATGATTTCCCAGCTTCCCTTGTTTTACATGACCCTGACAGCTTTGAGGAATAGAATTTCTCATGACTAGAAAGGGGTATGAGCTTGAGGAAATGAGATCAAAGAGGTAAAGGACTGCTTTCATTACATCGTATCACGGTTATACGCTGTCTACAAGGATGTTGACTGTTATAATGCCCGCTTTGGTCACCTGATTGGAGTGCGCTTTGATTGGTTCTTCATTAGTTTACTACCATTCTTTAGGGGGAGTATTTTATATTTTAATCTTTTGAAATTATATGTAACTATAAGCACCAAGAGTGAGACAAGGAAAGGATCACAAGGCTGCAGCTTTCAGAGGAAAACAGAGATTTCTGGGCAAAAGCACTTGGTTGGCAGTAGAGCACACCTTCCCCTGAGACCTTAGGGAGAGATGCTGGGAACTGTGACCCTGTCTTTCTGCTTGAGCACGTCTCAACTGCTCATTTTTTTAATCGGGCAGTTTATGTTGTTTGTTTGCTTTGGTCTGGTTTGGCTGACTGAAAGGAAGTGGCTGAGACTAGCCACATAAGAAAACAGAAAAGTTAAACAACTAGAAATTAGTGCAGAGACCATCAAGTAAGAGTTGAGGGTCTATTTGAGGTTGGAAACTATCAGTTTTTCCATATTATGTAATTTTATCCAGATAACACAAATAGACTGTTGCTTTTGAAATATAGTGGGGAATTGGCAAGATCAAGTAAAGTGGAAGGTTATGGGGATGTGAAGTTCTTGTGCATGAAGAGTTCAATTAGCTGAGGGAAAAAAAAAGATTTGAAAGTGTGAATAAACTGGAAGACCATGAGACTCAAAATGAGGTAATAAAAGAATTCATTTCCGGGCAAGATGGTGGAATAGGAAGGGAGCACACCGATAGTCTGGGGAGAGACAGTTTAATAAAAGTGGAGATACTGCAGGTTCAAGGAAGAGTAGGGGAAGAAACAGCAGAGAAAACCCTTCCGGAACTGGAGATTCACAGTGGACCTGCGTGGAGAGCGTGGGAGCCCGCAGTTTGGGACACCAGCAGCAGATTCAACACACCAGCGCTGGAACGCGAGGTGAGCAGAACATCAATAGCCCGAGATACCAGAAGGGAAGCAGAAAAGGGAGCCTAGAGCAAACAAGGCTTGAAACCCTGCGGGGAAAAGTTCACCAGGCTAACTAGAAGAGAGAGAGAGAGGGAAAAAAAAAAAAAGTGACCCATACGGACACGATCTTCTCTCTCTCCACTCACCTCTCAAAGGTGAGCAAGACAAAGAGCAGGCGCCATTTTGGAATACGTCATAAGCAGGGTGACCTCGGGTCAGCACCGGCCCCGAGCCTAGCAGAAAAACCTGACTCTGAGTGGGAGGGGTGAAATAACGAGATTAGAACCTAATGAATGTGTGGTGCTAATGAACTGAGACTGTGAAAAAAGAGACTGTGGGGGAGAGAACTCATGGAAATCACGAATTCATGTGAGTACTCTCCAGAGACGCTACAGTTCAGTAGCCTTGGCAGCCCAGTGGGAGACTACAGGAGAATCTCAGCCCACACTAAGGGCCGCAAAGATTCCTTCTCTGGTCCTTGGGAAAGAGCTTCCGATCTCTGGCTCCTGTGGGTATATCATTCGCCTGCTAACCACCCCCAATTCCATTCAGCTGTGTGGAATTACTTCCCTTTTGAACCAAAAAAAAAAAAAAGTAACAGAGAGAGATTTACCACGCCTACCCTGGGAGTGTCTCCTTTGACACACCCTCAACCCTGAGGAACCAAACAGAGCTCTCAGGCCACACCCATCTCAAGCCTCTAAGGCTCCATCAAAAGCAGACAGTCCACTTAATCTAGAGTCATAGTATAACAAGAAAAAAACACCACAGTGAAGAAACCAATATGCCAAACAACACACGCAAAAACCGAGGTAATAAGAACAAGGAAGACACTATGGCATCCCCAAATGTAAAAGACACCCCAATTCAAGATTACAAAGATGATGAGATAGAAGAGATGCAAGAAGCAGATCTCCAAAAATTGATAAGAACACTAAGAAGTACTCAAAAACAAATTCTTGAACTACAGAAATCCTTAATGGACAAGGTAGAAAATCTCTCTCGTGAAAATGAAATATTAAGGAGGAATCAAGCTGAAATCAAACAACTAGTAGAACATGAAACTGTGATAGTGACGAGAAATCATAATGAAGTGAAGAATTCAATATATCAAATGAAAAACACATTAGAGAGCCTTATAAACAGAATGGGTGAGGCAGAACAGAGAATATCGGACTTAGAAGACAGAGCACAGGAAAATATTAGGTCAAACCAAAGAAAAGAAGAGGAAATCAGAAATCTAAAAAATATTGTTGGGAATCTACAGGATACTATTAAAAAACCCAACATTCGAGTTCTAGGAGTTCCTGAAGGCATGGAGAGGGAGAAAGGATTAGAAGGCCATTTTAGTGAGATAATAGCAGAAAATTTCCCAGGTTTGGAGAAGGAAAGAGACATCCTAGTATAGGAAGCTCATAGAACCCCTAGTAAACATGACCAAAAGAGGTCCTCACCACGACACATTGTAATTAAACTCACCACAGTGTAACAGAAAGAAAAGATCCTAAAATGTGCAAGAGAAAAACGTCAGATTACACTCAGAGGATCTCCAATTAGACTCACGGCAGACTTCTCACCAGAAACCCTACAAGCTAGAAGGGAATGGCGAGACATAGCCCAGGTACTTAGAGAGAAAAACTGCTAGCCCAGAATATTATATCCTGCTAAGCTCTCATTTATGAATGAAGGTGAAATAAAGACCTTCATAACAAACAAAAATTGAAAGAATTTGTTGCCACTCGTCCAGCTCTGCAAAAGATACTTAAAGATGTGTTACACACAGAAACACAGAAACACGGCCATCAACATGAAAGAAGGTAAACGAAGGGAACCTCACAGCAAAAGATCACAGGGAATTCAAAGCATACATTTGGATAAAGAAATTATGGGACATGTACTCTATAGAATACTATACAGCAGTCAAAAACAATGAAATCCGGTCATTTGCAATAAGATGGAGGAATCTGGAAAACATCATTCTGAGTGAATTAAGCCAGTCCCAAAGGGACAAATATCATATGTTCTCCCTGATCGGTGACAAATAATTGAGCACCAAAGGTGAAACCTATTGAAGTGAAATGGACACTATGAGAAACAGTAACTTGATCAACTCTTGTGCTGACTGTTGTTGTACAATGTAATACTCTATCCATTTTAGTAATTTTTTTATTCTAGTACTATTGGTTGAACTCTGTAATTAACAAACAATTATTCTTAGGTGTTTAAATTTTCACTGAAAAGTGATCCCTGTGAAATATAAGAGTGGGAATAAGAGAGGGAGGAGATGTACAATTTGGGACATGCTCAATCGGACTTGCCCCAAATGGTGGAGTTAGAAACGTACCAGGGGATTCCAATACAATCCCATCAAGGTGGCATGTACCAAGGCCATCTCACTAGTCAAAGTGATCAATTTCAGTTCACAATTGATCACACTGATAGGTCTAAGAGTCAAAGGGATCACACAAACAAGACTAGTGTCTGCTAATACTAACTGATAGGATCAAAAAGGGAGAGAATGATCCAACATGGGAAGTAGGATACACAGCAGACTCATAGAATGGCAGATGTCCTAAATAGCACTCTGGCCTCAGAATCAGCCCTTCAGGCATTCAGATCTGGCTCAAGAGCCCATGAGAATATTCTAGGCATGGAAAGCCAAGACACTCTGCAAAAAAAAGAAGACCTAAATGAAAGATCTCTGTGAGTGAGATCCCAGTGGAACGAATGGGGCCACAGAAGGAGGTACCTTTCTCTGAAGGGAGGAGAGAACCTCCACTTTGACTATGACCCTGTCGGAATAAGATTGAAGTCAGCGAACCCTAAAGGCTTCCATAGCCTTGGCAACTCATGACTAGAGCCTAGGGAGATTACTGAGGCCATAAACAAGAGTGTCAAATTGTTAAATCAACTTCAGGAGTCACTGTGTACTTACATCTCATGTGGGATCTGTCCTTAATGTGTTGTCCAATGTGAAGTAATGCTATAACTAGCACTGAAACAGTATTTTACACTTTGTATTTCTGTGTGGTTGCAAACTGATGAAATCTTTACTTAGTATATACTGAATCAATCTTCTGTATATAGATAATTAAAAATGAAAAAAAATCTTGGTGTTAAATTGGAAATTGCCTAGAAAATTAATCATTTTTTTTTAAAAAAATATATCATGTAGGATCTCTGTCCTTAATGTGCTATACATTGTGAATTAATACTATAACTAGTACTCCAACAGTATTTTTCACTTTGTGTTGCTTTGTGAGGGCAAACTGTTGAAATCTTTACTTAATATATAGTAAACTGATCTTCTGTATATAAAGAGAATTGAAAATGAATCTTGACGTGAAGCAAGGGGAGAGGGAGTGGGAAAGGGGAGGGTTGCAGGTGGGTGGGAAGTTATGGGGGGGGAAGCCATTGTAATCTATAAACTGTATTTTGGAAATTTATATTCTTTAAATAAAAGCGTTATAAAAAAAAAGAAAAAAAAAGAAAAAAAAAGAATTCATTTCCAGGTTTCAAACTTTGAACGGAGTGGGGGGTGGAAAGAGCTATAAAAGTGAACAGAGGACTTTTTAATTTCAATATGTAGAAGAATATATATGGCCATATGAAAATTTTATCAAAATAGAAAGATGATAAAAACATATTCAATTATATGTTCTGTACTGCGAGTGTGTATATATATATATATATATATATATATATATATGTTATTCGGAACCATACACGTTGATATTCTGATTATGAGAGTGAGGAGAAAGTGAATCAGGCACGATAATGTTTTTTAAATATCAAGTTATGGAGTAGTCATGTGGCCTACAAGTTAAGAAGTCTGTGTCCTACATCGGAATGCTGAGCACAAATCCCAGATCTTGCTCCTGATTCCAGCTTCCTGTCAATGCAGTGGTGATGGCTCAAGTAATTGGTTCTTTGCCAACTACAAGGGAGACCTGGATTGAAATTCAGGCTCCCAGTTTCAGCCTCAACACATATGGGGCCACTGAAGGAATTAGAGGAGCGAACCAGCAGATAGGGGCTCGCTCTCTCTCTCTCTCTCAATTTCTCTCTGCTTATCATAGTGCCTCGTATATAAATAAAAAATACAAACAATATCAAGTTGTAACTCTAAAGTTAATTGATAACTGTGAAAAGAATATGAATGAGGGTGTATTTGCAGTTTTATAAGAGGAAGAGTAGTTGGCAGGTGTTGTGAAATCAAAGAAATAATAAAACCTAATATTCCTTTATGATCATAGAAAAAATGAGGAAATGAGTGGCCTTTTTTAAAGATGAAAACAGGAGGAGTGAAAAAAGTAGGTTTTGGCTACTGATAGAATGTGATGGATTAGAGGAAGATATGTTTCTAACACATAGAAAAGTCTTAAATTTATAGATAATGTAATTTTATATATTTTTTAAACTTTTATTTAATGAATATAAATTTACAAAGTACAGCTTATGGATTACAATGCCCCCCCCATAACTTTCCTCCCACCAGCAACCCTCCCCTTTCCCACTCCCTCTCCCCTTCCATTCACATCAAGATTCATTTTCAATTCTCTTTATATTCAGAAGATCAGTTTAGTATATATTAAGTAAAGATTTCAACAGTTTGCCCTCACATAGCAACACAAAGTGAAAAATACTGTTGGAGTACTAGTTATAGCTTCTCAGCCCTTTGGCTAAGATCAAGTATAATATCTGTTCTTATCAGTTTAATATTTTTATTTTATTACCAGTTTACATTTAGTATTCTGGGATATAACTTTCTACTCATAGACATTGTAGACACTGAGTAATAAAAGTTAAAAATGGGGGTGAATTTTTTAAAGATACTGAGATGATATTTTTTGGGGGGAAGGGTAAGGACATAAGAAGAAGGTGAGCAATGGCAAAGGAAAGAAAAATTAACAAGTGGGCTGTGGCCCTAAATTCCAAAATTTATTGTTCATTAATATATATATAAGCAATAATGAATATTACTTGCAATTTTTAATTCTGTTTGTAGAATACAGGCTCCTATTCTGCCAGGCATCTGAAATATTTATATTTCCTGAAACTAAATTCACTGCAATAAATCCCTTGCAATAGGAAGATATTAGTTTTGTCCATCTTCCAAAGGTTTTCTATAGTAATTTATTAACATTTTATGTTGATGATAGTCACTTTTTATTTCTTAACTCCTATTCATTTGCTATAATTTTAATTGGAAATCAGTGTGTGAAAAAATTCTCTTTATAAAATCAAACAAAAATACTCTATTTTCCTTATAAGAAATGATGAGGACATATACAAGAATTTTTGGAAGTCTCTAGTATTTCAATAATTATATTTATTCCAGATCCCCTGAGATTTTATTTTTTAAAAAACTATGAAAAACACCATCTAAGGTGAATACATTTTGCTTCCAGATATATAGCCAAAGAAATGTCATTTCATTTGAGCCAAAAGTTGTGGACAAGGTATAGCAACATTGCTTACATTATCCCACAACTTGACACAACTCAATGCCCATCAATTTGACTACAATTGGGAATTCCAATCAATACAAGTATAATAAACAAATAAAATGTATACACTTTGTCACACAACAGTGTGAAAGATTGGCACAAGAATAAATTTGAGTAAAAAGAGCTACATGAAATAGAATACACAAGGTATGAATCTACTTATATGAAGTTCAAAATAGGCAATATAACTAATAGCTCATGGTGATAGATATTAAAAGAAGTTAACAGGTTTAGAATATGAAGGTGGCTGTTGATGTGTGAATAATGTTCAGATTTTTCTGGTTGTATTGACGTCCAATTATGATCTCTAGTCTTCCACAGTACATTATACTAAAAATTCATTTATTTAAATATCACCTGAACAAATACACATAGAACAACATATGGTGACCACTGGGGAAAATTGGCAGGTTTAATGTAGACATTGAACTCCACCACTTCTAGAATCCCTTATAAAATGTGTCTTACAAAGACATGAAAGAACCAAAAAAAAAAAAAAAAAAAAAAAAAAAGAGGTGAATTCATCAGATAGTAGCAGTCCTTTTTTAGAAGACATACAGCAGATCAGCGAATGATATGTAACTCATCAGATGTTTAAAGCTATACATCAAAAACAGTGCAATAAACTCAGAAGCCAATTCACACTGAAGACCCAGGAACCTTACAGCAGTTAATATTCACACATTTTCTTGGGCTCTGTTCAGCTAGATGAAAGGCCTATTTCAACCTATCCAGGAACGGGCATGTAGGAGATTGTCTCAGGAGACTGTCAAAGAGAGAATCTGTATTGAAGGATACCAGATACACACCAGGCTGCTTGTAAGCAACACAGCATCTAGTTCAAAGATTACTAGCAACCAAAATTATATCCTTAAGGTAGGAATCTTGGGGAGACTTCTGTGGAGTATTTGACAAACCTAAAGAAAAGAACTAAAGATCCTGGCAGCAGCAATTCAAAAAAACAAACCTCGACTCTGTTACCTTAGTTTCAAGGTGGTAATCAACACGCTTCCTCACACTCATAGAGCTACTAATCATGTTTTCAGCCCCTGTTATAAGTGGAGGATTACTATTAACAGTTACTATCTAATAAAAATACAGGGGCTGGCACTGTGTACAGCAGGTAAAACCACTGCCTGCAGTGCAGGCATCCCACACAGGCACCTGTTCAAGTCCCAGCCGCTCCACTTCTGATTCAGCTCTCTGATATGGCCTGGAAAAGCAGTGGAAGAGGGCCCAAGTCCTTGCGCTCCTTCACATGCATGGGAGACCTGGAAGAAGCCTCTGGCTCTTGGCTTTGGATCGACACAGCTCTGGTTGTTGTAGCCATCGGAGGAGTGAACCAATGGATGAACCTCTCTCTCTCTCTATCTCTCCCTGTCTCTCTGTAACTCTGCCTTTCAAATAAATAATTAAATATTTTTAAAAATTAAAAAATACAGAGGCCAATAGCCATAAAAATGCACCTACTTGAAATAATAAAAAATAATAACATTAAGATTAAAGAATAATATGAGCAGTAAAGCAGGTATTAAATTTCTTAAGAAAAGAGGATGCCTTATAATAATAGATCATTTGGGAAATTTATAGGAGTACTTGAATGTGAAAACCATGATAGATATAAAAAAGTATCAATAGGAAGATTGATTTGAGAATGGGTAAATTTAAGAAGTAAAATAAGAATTGATAATAACAATAAAATATAATAGTAAAAGAATAATCAGGGGCTTGTGCTGTGGCGCACGGGGTTAAAGCCCTGGCCTAAAGCACCAGCATCCCATATGGACGCTGGTTCTAGTCCCAGCTGTTCCTCTTCCAATCCAGCTCTCTGCTATGGCCTAGGAAAGCAGTAGAACATGGCCCAAGTGCCATCAAAAAGGAGGTACCTTTCTCTGAAGGGAGGAGAGAACGTCCACTTTGACTATGGCCTTTGTCAAATAAATAGAAAAAATTTTAAGAATAATAATAAAAGAATAAAATATAAAAGAAAATAGGAAATAGGAATGATTTGAAGATAAGTAATAGTACAGTGACAGGAGTAGTCCAAATGGTCCAAAGCCAGAATAGCAGAAGTTTAAGAACGATCAAAAGGAACTAAATTAAGGGGAAGATATCATCTGCAAAATGATCCCAGAATATTTCCCAGGGTTGAAACACCCAGTAGATTCTTAGTACAATAGTAAATTGAAGACTCTCTTCAAGACCCACTATCATAATATTAATGCTCCTAAATATGTGCATATTTGCAAATATATATGAAATATATGACATTTCTTGCCTTCTATAAATTAAAAAATAAACAAAACAAAATTTGACATTGTTAGGAACAAAAAGAACCAAAACACTTTCAGAGCCTATAGGACCAAAAATCAAAATGGTGTAAGAATTTGTCTATAGAAATTTGAGAAAATGGCAGCCACAGTGAATATTTTCTCATTCCTGAGGGAACATATTTTCAATTTAGAGTTCCATACGTAGAAAAAATCGAACATTTGATGGTGACATATATTTCAGAATTTGTACACAGGCATTAAAGCTTTTCTATTACATACTTTTATTCTTGGGAATTGATTGGAGTGCTTACTTCATTAAAATGAGAGAATGAAAAATGATGTAGGGTACAGGAAACAGAGGGCAAGAAGAGCAGGTGTTTGGCGAGCAATTGAATCACCACGTGGGACACCTCCATCCTATATCAGAGTGCTCCGTTTCAAGCCCTGGAGAGCTCATGACTCCAGCTTTCTCTAACGTACAGCCTGGGAAGCAGCAGATGAAAGCTCAAATAGTTGGATCCATGGCAGACCTGGGTGACTTCCTAACACTCAGCTTCTGCCTGGCTCAGCCTACCCACTTATTGTCAGTATCTGAGGATTGAAATGGTGCATGGGAGCTCTCTGTCTGTCTGCTGATCTCTCTGTTTCTCAATGAGAGCAAGAACGAGAGAGCAAGAGAGAAAGAGTGCTGAAGGCTAGTCCCAGATAATGGTGAATGGTTGTCGGGGATGACAAATTTTATATGAAGTCTAGATTGGAATAAATGAAGTGCAGAGCAAAGTCAACAGTTTCTATAGGGAATTTCTTCAAGAGTATGAACTGTACAGAGCTCCTATTATGTTCGAACATAGCAAGAACAGAGGTACATACTTGAGAAAGTGTTAAGCTAAGGTAATAGTCATTGAAAACCTACACAAAACAAATGAAATCCTAGATAAGTTTTAATTCCTGGGAGATAAAAATTCTTAATATCCATGCATTTGTTTAGGAAGGTAGGGAAAATAAAAGTACAGGTGCTAGTAAAGTGTGTGTATGCGGGAGTATATAGGTGCTTCTCCTTTATAAAAAAAATACATCAACAATATTCTGAGCTTGAGCCAAGAACTCAATAGATCCTAGAGACACTCAGAGGATTTGTTTATTCAAAATTGTTCTTATAATAATACAGTTATTTTCCTTTTCAATTATTCCATATAATTGTATAATGGTGTTAAATCTGTTGATATATAAAACAAATCAAGGCAGTGAGGCCAAAATGATCTGGGATTCATAGATTTCAGTGTGTGTGTGTGTGTGTGTGTGTGTGTGTGTGTGTATGTGTAGGATACAGTTTTTAAAATGAAGAAAAACTGCCAGGCTAATCTGGTTACTTATATTTGAGTGTTTGACAGATATTTTTTTCTTGAAAATAAACAAAATAAGCCTGTCACTTCAAGGAAAACAAAGAGTATTATTTATAAAACTGGAAACTTTAAATGATGAGAATTTTGGATCAATTTCACATGATTTGAAAGTTTTCTAAAATGTAAAAGTGTTTTTCTGATAATTTTTGTAAAAATGCTCATGGATTTTTGATGATTTGTAAGAAAATATGTCAATGACCCATATAAAATAGTAAAGTAGTATTTTCCATGTTTCATAATCACTTATATTTGGATATAAGATCGTCAAGGTGCAAAATTGACCAATGGATTTTAATGTGAGAATTTATTGACATGGCTTCAGATTTAACATTGCAATTTCCGTGGTGTATTTTAGATTTATTGTCTCCACAATCATTTGAAACAATGCTCTTCTTTCCAAGTATATACTGTGTGAACATGAATTTCTTTATATATGTTATCTAAAAATGTTTCGCAACAGACTGGATACAGAAGTAACTATGCAAATCCAGTTATCTTCTACTAAATATACATTAAAGTGATTTGCAAAAATATAAAGAAATTTCACTGTCATGGGTTGAGTAGGACTTATCTCCCAAAGTCATACAGATGTTTAAACTCTGATATCTTATTGCTAGTGGTTGATGGAGACTTGATCTAATTATGGATTCTGAGAGGTGGGTGTAGTGGGAGGTGTTTTGGCCACTGGGGGAATGCCCTGGTTCTTCTGAATGGATTCATTGCTGTTTGAATTCAAGTTTGGCCTACTTCTGGTCGTTCTGTTTTCTGAATCACCATGTTCTCATTCTTTAGCAACTGCCAAGACCAGCTTTCACCAGACATCAAACTATGGGCTCCCAATCCTGAACCATAACTTCATACTGTGATCTGAAAAAAATCTTTCCTTTCCCAAAAATTCCTCTTGGGTATCTTAGTCAAAACAACAACAACAACAACAACAATGTTAACTAATACAGACCCTTCTCCCTAAAGTGTTTTGTTTTAGAAAAAAAATTATTTTTATGGAAATATGCCATTCATGGTATTAAAATATATAATTGTTATGTTATAATTGAAATTTTAAAATTTCTAAGTTCTCATTTGTAATAAATATGAATAGATATAAATTATATAAGAAAATTTCAGAGCTGGCACTGTGGCATGGCAGGTTAATCTTTCGCCTGTGGCCCTAGTTGGTATCCCATATGGGTGCTGGTTGTAGTCCCAGCTGCTCCTCTTCCAACACAGCTCTCTGCTATGGTCTGGGAAAGCAGTGGAGGATGGCCCAACTGCTTGGGCCCTTGTACTCTCGTGGGAGACCCAGAAGAAGCTCCAGGCTCCTGGCTTCGTATAGGCCCACCCAACTCAGGCTATTGCTGCCATTTGAGGAGTGAACCAATGGAAGGAAGACTTTTCTCTCTGTCTCTCCCTCTCACTGTCTGTAACTCTACCTCTCAAATAAATAAATAAAATCTTTAAAATATAAAAAAGAAAATTTTGTGGGGATTATCTATAGTTTTTAAGAATGTAAAAGGAGGCCGGTACCTGTGATGCCCAGCATCCAGTAATCGCGCTGGTTCAAGTCCTGGATGCTCCACTTCCAATCCAGTTCCCTGCTACATGCCTAGGAATTCAATGCAAAATGGCCCAAGTGCTTCAGCCTCTGTCACCCCTGTGGGAGGACCAGATGGAGTTCCAGACTCCTGGTTTCAGCCTGGCCAAGTCTCAGTTGTTCCAGCCATTTGGGGAGTGAAGCAGCAGATAGAGGATCTCTTTCTCCCAGCCTCTCCTTTTTGCTCTGTAACTGTGCCTTTCAAATAAGTAAATCTTTCGAGAAAAAAAAAAGGATGCAAAAGGGTCTTACAATAAAAATATTTGAGGGAAACTGGAATATATAATGTTTAGAAATAAAGAATTAAAATTGCTATTAAGAATTTTTAAAGAGATACTTTTAGAGGAAATGCTAAAGAATTATCAGACTTTTAAAGGTATTTATCACTTTGGTAAAATTAAGGTTATTTATCACTTTGGTAAAATTAATCTACTACATAAAAACAATTCATAGAGCAAAATGCATGTTTATACTTTTAGCTGTGGTTATAATTTTTTAAATTGTGACTTGGATAAAATTTGCAGTGATCTCATTTTCTCATTCAGTAATCATAATAAAGTTTGTCATATTACTTATTTGACTAACAGAGTAAAATATAAAAGCTCTATGCTTGGCACATTGTGAGGTCTTTGTTGTTTTCAGTTGTTTAGGATTATTATGATGATAGCAGAAAATGGAGACCTGAGAATTTAAGATCCAAAGTATTTGGAATGTGTAGCTATGTGAATTATTCCTCTCAGAGAGCCATTTCTGTCATTTTATCTTTTGCCATCTGGAATATCATAAGTGTTTTCAATGGCAGGAATGTGTGGGTTATAAGGTGATTTAACAGCATAATAGCCCAAAGTACCAAGCCTTTTGCAGCCATTTGCTTACCTGTTTAACAGGAAGTTGTCCTTGGTATGTCGTGGTTTTTCAAAAGAGACTTTGTAGCTAAATGACTTTAGGTTATTGATGTAGTACAGTGTAGCATCTACTTAGAAAGGACCTATGACACCATTGTTTTATTATAAATGTCTAGTTGATTGAGAAAAATGGCCTTGTAACTCCTGAACTGATGGATTATTTTTATGTATTATATTTTTATACTTGTTGGTTCACTTTTTTAAATTGAAAGTGCCCTTAATAATTTTTCATCTTCCAAATGTAATGATGGCAGTTGTAACTCATTTAATGAAAATACATACACAAACTCTTTGGAAGTTAATCATGCAGCCATGTGCCTGAGAACTCTCGAATTTTCTTCCACAATCACCTTCCATTTTGGAATCAGTGCAAATGTTATAGGAAGTGAAGGTTCCTCAAAGCTTTGTGGTATTTGGGAATGAATATGTTATCTTCTCTGTAATCATGGTTTGGTGGCATACAGCTGAAGAGCATGCTTATGGCTTTAGCGTCCACCTTATCTGGATACCAAATTCCATAAGTAAAAACTTCTTATCAACAGGGGTCACATTCCAAGACTCCCTGGTAAATGTCTGAAACTATAGGTCAGCATGTCATCCTTTACTTATATTATTTTTCTATACATCCATACCTATGATAAACTTTATTTTTGAAATTAGGCACTTTAAGAGGGTAATAGCAATGACTAGCAATAAAATGGAAGTACTCTAATAATACTCTTAACCACATCATCAGAAAATCACTAATTCTGTACTTTGGGAGCATTGGTAAGTAAAACAAGAGTTGAACACAGGCGCTGTGATACGGTGGCAGTTAGATTTGATAATCAACATGGCTGCTGGATGGCTGGTACATTTAACAGGTACACACACTGGAAAAAGAGATGATCCACATCCTAGGTGAAACTGAGCAGGACAGCATGGGATTTCTTCCTATTTCTCAAAAATGAGTGATTTAAAACTAATGATATTACTTCTGAAGTAGTCTTGAGTATTTTCAGGCTGTGGTTGGTTTTTGGTAACTACAATTGCAGAAAGAAAAACATACATTAAGTCAACAACAGGAGTCACTGTGTATTTACTCCTCATGTGGGATCTCTGTCCTTAATGTGTTGTCCAATGTGAATTAATGCTATAACTAGTACTCAAACAGTATTTTACACTTTATGTTCTGTGTGGGTGCAAAGTGATGAAATATTTACTTAATACATACTAAATTGATCTTCTGTATATAAAGATAATTGAAAATGAATCTTGATGTGAATGGAATGGGAAAGGGAACGGAAGATGTAAGGAGTGTGGATGGGAGGGAAGTTATACTGGGGGGGAAGCCATTGTAATCCATAAGCTGTACTTTGGAAATTTATATTTACTAAATAAAAGTTTGAAAAAAAAACATGCAGATAAGGAGGGCTACCATGGTACAACTGGATATTACCTTTGGGGGTACCAAAATTACCTATATAGATAGTGGGTTTGCATTTGACAATCATATTTCCTTCCTCTCTTTGTTTTCAAAAACAATTTAGAACATAGCAATCTAGGCGAGGTGCAATAGTAAGGTTGAAATAGAGTCTTAGTGTACCTTTGCCTGAGAGAAGGCAGTAAATATGTAGTTGCAAAGATTGGGTTTGCAGGATGCATACATTCTCAGCCATCTCCAAGAGTGGCTGCTACACATGAATTAAATTTCAAGAAGGGGAATAAAGAGAAATAATTGTTAGGTCTGTTTTTTTTTTTTTTTTTTTTTTTTTTTTTGAACATTGGGCCCTAGGCCCTGGTCCAGGAATACTTCCACATGGAAACAACTCCTAAGGACTGGATTATAATCAGGCTAGTCCACAAAGAAAAGCAGAAGTGCACATGTTGAAAGAATTATTCTTTCAATTCTGAATATATGTCAGTTATTTTCCATGGAGAGAAGTGAATGAAGCAAAGTGAAAGAAGAAACTCCTTTCCAAAGGCTTCCAAGAAGATGGATTTTTTTTTTTTATTTTGCTACTAGCAAGAGAGTAGAGAGAGATGCTTTTCCCTGTAAGAGTTGCCTAGATGCCCAGCCTTTAAGAGTGAGGGTGGCTCCAGTGTAAGCAGATTATATAATTATCAACTTGCCTCAATGTGCTATGTACTGGATTTCTAATTCTAAGCCTATCAGTCATTTCAAAACAAAAAAATATCTTTGAGTAACTCTCAAAAGGCAGATATTTTTCCCTGTGTTTTCTTCATCTTAATTTTCAGGACAGTAAATATATAACTCCTAAATTAAGAAACTGAGGCTGGGTAAATTTACATATTTAAAAAATTTTGTTCTGTAAAAAGAAAATATAAAATCTTAATCCAGATCTTAACTTTGTGCTTCTTTCTGTGTGACACATTTATCTGTCATCATGATCCCTGGAAAACTGTTGTGGGAAATCTGGAAAATTTTCATTGAAGTGATTCACACCATGATGTTCATATTAACTTAATTGTTATACATTCATTTTTAGTAGAAAGAATTGGAGACGTGAGCATATTGAAGTTCTGCATCTCTGGTGCACAACTGCTTCAAGAGGAGCTCAGAAAAAGTCAATGAAGCACTTTAGAGACAATTTTTAAAATTTCACTATTGTCTTGGAGAGCTGTTCCTTATAACAAAAAGATCAATATTGACATTGAAAGAGTTCAAAACTCAAAATGTGAGATCAATTTACCAACAGAGTCTGACAGTTGAATTTCTATGTTTTGGGGACAATGTAATTCATTAACTTACATACAGATGAAAGAGAGAACTCTTGTCTGCATCTCACATTCATTCTGCTGTTGGTTTGTACAGAAATAATGCCACGGCTTGAACTCGCATTCTGGCAGACAGATAAAGGAATTTTTCAATGTGTTTCCAGACAAGAATACAACAAAACAAACAAAAAATCTTGGTCAGGTCTCCTTTTCTTCAAATCATTATACTGTTTAGAAACTGCAATGAAAAATATTTTACTTGGTAAGGTATAGTATTAAAAATAGGAATATCTAATTCTACAAATCATTACTGAATTTTTGTTTGAGACAACGATTTTTTGTTTGAGACAAGCTGCTGTTCTATTAATTTCATACTAAACCAACAAAAGCCATTGTCAAGAGTCCACACATATGGTATTTATAAGGTAAGTTTGGTTTACTTCATATGATTTTATTTTGCTTTGGACTTCCTGCAACTCACATTTTCTTCCTTTTCAATTACTGAAGATAATTTTAAAATGCTGTCTTCCTTAGACAAAGAACTATTTCTTGTTTAGAATTAAAGAATGGCTTTAAGAAGCTTCAAGGATGAGTGAATTCTTATTTAAAGTTTTAGAAATATATCCATCACATTTTATGATAACCAACCTTCATCTCTAAAGCAGTCCCTTTCATAGCTTTTTGAAAAGATGAAAAACATTATTTAGAAAATTAAATATCCCTTTCTACTAAAAATACTTACTAATAAAATATTGAATTAAAAGAAAAATTCTTAAGATTCCTTTCCTAAAAATTCATAGAAATGTCCATAGGTAAACTTAAACAAGAAATAGTTAGTGCCTTTCCATCATAAGATAAGCAGGAGTTTACTAAAAAAGAGTCATAATTCCTATATATTCTGGAAATTATTTAATAAACCATATCTGGAGTAGAATTACAACTTATCCCAAGTTGCCCATGTGAAAATGTAGAAATTAATTTCTGCAGACTTTGAACTAGAAAATGGCAGAAGAAGGAAATATCTGTCCAAACCTGGGGAGCTATTCTGAAAGATATATTCTGGAACAAAAATATGGCCAAGGGTATCTCATGGCAGCATCCAGTTGGAGTGTGACATAGCTCAAAGGGATAATTCTCTCCTGATAAGAGATAAACACGGCCAGTTACAGGTTCAATTCATCTTTTGAGAAAAGATCATTTAGGCTACAGACCAAAAAGAGTAAATTATTGACACTAAGATGTAGAAGAAATGGTGAATACATACATGTTTTCTCAAAAGTTAAAATCATAAGCTTATATATTTATTAAAACAAAATAGCTATGTAAGAAGAGAAATCAGGTGAGAATAGATCTGGCTTGTTTGAGATACAGAGTAAAGTTTAAAGCTGTTAAAAGAGATAAAGATATTCTGTGATTAAAAGTACTAGCCAAGTAAAACGTACCTCTAGGTACAAAGAGGAGAAAACACATAATATTTTGCGCAAAATTATGTTGGGGGTGTTGAAGAATAGTCTTTATAAGAGTAAAAGAAAAAGAACAGATTGAATACAATTATTTAATAATAAGATAGTAAATGTGGAATAAAGAGAAATGATTCAATTTACAGATTATCAAAATGACAAAGAAATAAACAAGCATATGGTATAAACTGAGTAACACCTAGAATTTTAGAGCAAATCCATCTACTTTGATGCAATGATAATGGAGAAAGCTGATAAATATGTATAATGGTATACATTATAAATAAATATATAAATAAAATCTGAGGATTTATGAACTTGGGCTCCACCCCCAGCTGTGCTTCCTATGGTGATCATTCCCCTTGCTAGCTGAACAAAAGTGTTATGTGTGTGTGTATGTATATGTGTGGATGTGTGTGCATTATAGTTTTTGAGTTACAAAAATAAAGAAAATATTCTCCAATAATAAAGGCTTTTAACTAAACAATAGTCATGTATAATGCACTCAATTAAAAGTAGCACATTATTTTAAAGTCATGTGATTGGATAAAGTATTGTTTACAAGTTCATTACTTCCAGGAACTCACAGGTAGCCTAATGTTAGGACACTGATTGAAGTACTTTGTAGTATCACAGGAGTAAGAGCACTGCTTCCCTGTATGGGGAGGCATACTGGGCAAAATTTGACATGTTGTCTATTTAGAATTGTACAAAGAGAACCATTTACAAAGTCTGGGGAAGGCCAGTTATACTACAGTTTGCTGGTTTAAGAATGAAGAACAATTTTTCACCAGTTGTTTACTTAAAGTTTTACTTAGAACTAAATGCTTTATACCAGTCTGTGTTGAATTTTCTATTTTGGAGTCAGTAAGATTTCAAATTCCGTCATATTTCATCTTCAAATGTTCACTGAGCAATGTCATTGCAATTATCATTCAACACACAAAGGCAGTTTAATTACATTTCTCAGTGTAGCTACATTATCATTTCATATAGCTGTCATCTTTATCCTAAAATAACTATAGTCTGTCTCCTGTGAATGTTAACATATAATCAACAATAATTCCCATAAAGTGACCTCTTTTTGACCCAAAACTGAAAAGAAAGAGTGGTATGTAGTTGTGTGCTGAAAAGGACTTTTGAAAACTTGTCAAGTGTTTAGAAAAAAAGGAAGCTTTTGTTATTAGTCATTGTCACAAATCTCACAGTTCACTGTCAAAAAGTTGTCATAAATTTGACACAACAGATGGGCAATCTTATATCGACAAAAGGTTACATAATGTATCCCTGTCCCATTATGCTTACTTACTATGCAATCTATTTAGGAATCTGTATGAATAGATGGCATTAGAGAAACCTGACTTGGGCTCCACCCCCAGCTGTGCTTACTGTGGCGATCATTCCCCTTGCCAGCTGAACAAAATTAGGCCCACAGTCTCTCATACTGTATTTCCTTATATTGCCTAGCAAGGTAGTTATTTTGCGTGGGTGACTCACTGGGATTTGATTATTATTTTACTTCCATTTTAATAAAGATAAAGGAAAATCTACAAAAATTAGGCCCTGCCAGAGAAAGCTATATTTAATATCAGTCTAACTTTTATGGCAGTAAAAATACCTCTGTCTCTTTTGCTGCTTTGTGATGGTACAAGAAGATGAAAATTTCCAGGTACAGAAATATTTCTTCATGACTTTTAATAATGTGGGAGTATAATTTAATTAAGATACTGAACATAAAATTATAGAGCATAATAAGTGATTTTTTTTTTTGCTTCAGATATTAGATTTAAAATTTGGGTCAAGTAGGTGGGTTTTCTTAATTGTCTTTTCTGGTTTTGTTTTAATGAGCTTTTTCTCGTATAATTTCCATGAACCTGAAAATCAGAAGTTTGAATGAAGGCCACTATTGGGAATTTCTTAACTTCTCTTAACTCTTATTTTTCCAATATTTTAATTCATATCCTGTCATAGTTATTCATGTCAAAAATTCCTTCTTTTTTCAGTTTCTCTGCTTCATTCTCAAACATCCTTTCATCGCTTCCTCTCACATAAAACTCTCTACTGTGTTTGCTATATGGTTTTAAATATTGATATATCTTCACATAATGTATAACTTGCCTCTTGTGGACGGTGGTGTTGTGGTGTGGTGGGCTAAGCTGCCACCTGTCACCAGCATCCCATACGGTCACCAGTCCGAATCCCAGTTGCTCAACTTCTGAACCAGCTCCCTAATCTTGCACCCAGGAAAGCAGCGGAGGCCCAAATCCTTGAGCTTCTGCAACCCGTATGGGAGACCCGGATGAAAATTTTGGTTCCTGAGTTTGTCCTGGCCCTACCCTGGCCTTTGCATCTTGGAGAGTGAAACAGTGGATGAAAGATCATTCTCTCTTTCTTTCTTTCTCTCTCTCTCTCTCTTCCTCTCCTTTTTTCTCTGCAACTCTGCCTTGCAAATAAATAAATATTTTATGAAAATTTGCTTTTTGTATATATTTTTTATTATTTATTTATTTTTTTTTGACAGGCAGAGTGGACAGTGAGAGAGAGAGAGAGAGAGAGAGAGACAGAGAGAAAGGTCTTCCTTTTGCCATTGGTTCACCCTCCAATGGCTGCCGCGGCCGATGCACTGCAGCCTGTGCACTGCGCTGATCTGATGGCAGGAGCCAGGTGCTTATCCTGGTCTCCCATGGGGTGCAGGGCCCAAGGACATGGGCCATCCTCCACTGCACTCCCTGGCCACAGCAGAGAGCTGGCCTGGAAGAGGGGCAACTGGGACAGAATCCGGCGCCCCAACTGGGACTAGAACCCGGTGTGCCGGTGCAGCAAGGCGGAGGATTAGCCTGTTGAACCATGGCGCCAGCTGCTTTTTGTATATATTTTTAAAATTTCCATGTGTGTTATTGATATTCAAATATTTTTCTTTCAATTTTTGCCACACAATATTTTCTATGTGTTACTTTATGTACATCTAGCTCTTGTTTCTGTTATATAACATTCTATAATATAGTCCAGTACATTTTAATTATCTATTTCACTAAGAATGGATATTTACTGCTACAACCAAATAAAAGTAGTTATGGAACTGAGAGTCAATATAGACACAGGCGTGAAATTTCAGATTCTAAAGACATAGTTCAATATTCAAAAATGACACAGCATCTTTTTACTGAGTTCTTTGAGAGTACTTTCTGGAATAGCTATAAAACCTTAGACTCAATAGAAATATATTAGATTCAATATTTCCTCATTCTCATCAATATTTGGTATTAACTAGTTTTTCCATTTTCCCACATTGTCCTTTAAAAAATTTACACTGATGTGTTGCTCTCTAGTGAATTATAGCACCATATACTTAGTAGCCTTTTGGTGATTCTGTTTTGAGTTGCATATTCTTGTGTTTTACTCACTGATTTTTATGTTTTTCTTTGCTTTCTTTTCTCATTGACTTGTAGGAGTTAATTTTAGGGTCTAGCTTTGGTTTTAGCTTTTAGATACAGTGGATACCCTATGTTTAAAATATAATAGTTGGCATAAAACAGATTATGCTAAAGTTACAAATGACTCTATAACACAAAAAGAACAGCAGCAGGTGTTGTAGCACAGAGGGTTACACTGCCACGTGGGATGCCGGATCCTGAATTGGAGCGTCTGGGATCTAGTCCTCTTTCTGCTTCTAGTCCAGCACCCTGTTGTTAATCTGTACTCTGGGATGCAGCATACGACAGTGAAGTACTTGAATTCCTACAACCCGTGTGGGAGATTCAGGAGCTTCCTGCCTGGCCCAAACATGGCTATTGCGGGCTTTGGGGAAGTGAGTCAGCTAATGAAAAGTCTTTCTCTTTGCTTCTCCCTCCCCTATCCATCATTTCTGCCTTTCAAATAAATAAGCAAATAATTTTTTCTAAAAAAGAAAAGAATATACTAAATATACAAAGTGTATTATATTACTAGATCATCTCAAGAAAACCATTTGGCATGGGCATTTCAAGATCTAAATGTCCATCTGTTGGCAATCCTTAAATCTGACATATTTTAGTCCATCAAATTTTGCCTCAATACTTCTGCGCAGAAATTTTCATTATGAAGTATTTCTCTGCCATGAAAATATTCTCCCAATTTTTTCATGAGGATAATTTTACTGTAGGTATTTCTATTAGCTTATACTTTGAAATTCGCATGTAAGTCTTTTAAGATTTATTTATTTACTTAAAAGGCAGAGGAGAGAATGGGGATGGGGAGGGGGAGGGGAAGGGAGAGAGAGAGAGAGAGAGAGAGAGAGAGAGAGAGAGATCATCTATCAACTTGTTCATTTCCCAGATAGGCCAGGCTGAAGTCAGGATCCTACGAATCCATCCAGAACTCCCACATTTGCTGCTTTCCCAGGAGCATTGGCAAGGAGTTGGATTGGACCTGGGACAGCCTGAACTCTAACTGGCATCCATAGGAGATGCCTATGTCATAGACAACGTTAACCTGCTGCACCACAATGCTGGGTGCTCTGTTTCCTGGGTGTGAAGTAAGAGTCCTTCTGTATTTATTATCCAGATTCCCAACCCCATTGTACTCAAGTTCTTCTTTCTCCAATGCTTTGTGCTACCCTTTTCCCCTTCCATCAAGTTATTATAACAAAGGTTTAATTCCAAGGTTATTTTTTCTATATTTTTAGTCCTCTTGTACTTTCATTATTGATTCAAAATTAAGCTAATATCCCTTCCTTAATGTCCAAAAAGCTTCTCTTCCTGGATTTCTAAAATCTGTTTTAAGCTGTCAGTTTGTTAACTATTTTATTCATTTGAATGAAAATTTCCATTTCCTTAGAACTAGACGGCATAGTGATATATAATTGAACAAGATATGTCTCTCTCTCTCTTTTCTATTTATTTGACAGATAGTTAGACAGTGAGAGAGAGAAAGACAGAGAGAAAGGTCTTTTCTTCTGTTGGTTCACCCCTCAAAATGGCCACTATGGCCAGAGCTATGCTGATCCGAAGCCAGGAGCCAGGTGCTTCCTCCTGGTCTCCCATGTGGGTGCAGGGGCCCATGCACTGGAGCCATCCTCCATTGTCTCCTGGGCCACAGCAGAGAGCTGGACTGGAAGAGGAGCAACTGGGACTAGAACCTGGTGCCCATATGGGATGTCGGCGCCGCAGGCGGAGAATTAACCAAGTGAGCCAGGGTGCCGGCTCCGTTATGTATCTCTTTCTTAAGAAATGCAAGTTTAGTAGGAAGACAGACACAGCAAGAAAAGTATAAGTGAATATAAATTGACAAGAAATGTAGTTTACGTACTTTGATAGCACTGAGGATCTATGTACTAAGTAAGGGGGATCATGAAAAGGTTACAGAAGGGTAATATAACAGCATTCTAGAAAGAAAGTGTGGCTGTAATTCATTATATTGAGAAAAATGTTAGGGAAAAATTAATGCACTAAGAATTTGTATTAAAATTTTAATGTTTAAAATGGATGAAATAGAAAGTTATAAACTAAGTTCAAAAATTAATGGTGTATATTACAAAGACACACTTGGATCAATGAATAAAACTAAATGTTTATCTTCTGAAAAGATCAATAAAATAGAAAAATCTTTTGTGGACTGATCAAGAAAAAGCACAGAAAGCTAAAACAGATTTTTGAAGTAAATTAGGTTATTTTCATGTAGAAATTATATCAAAAATGACATGATATTCTATTAAATCATTTGGTAATATTCTAAAAATTAATAGAACTATTCAATGCCAGTTAAAATATACCTAGGAAAATAGCTCAGAAAGAAACAATTATTAGAACCATCTTGTGGCCCTGAATGAGTAAAAAAAATCTCCTGATAGAAAGTCCAGCTTGCTTTATGAGGTTTACCAAAGTTTCACAGAAAATCATATTCCAACTTCTCACAAACTCTTCTTTCAATGAATGGAAAAATAATACACTCTCCTCTGTTCATATAAAAGGGTAGTATAGCTGTATCAAAGTTAATTCTAAGGTATATATAGGAAGGAAAAAAGTCAAGTAACACCTGTTAAGCTTACAAAAGAAAAAGAGATCCTCTGTCGAACTTAGCTTTATTTTAAGAAATGAATAATAGAGAACATGTAACTGTGATGCATCACAGAAACACACTAAAAGGTAACATTCCCTATTCTTCATACATGTAACAATCACCCATAAAACAATTTCTTATCATTTAGAAAAGGAAGGACATATTCTTAGTAAAGAGTTTTTATAAATTTGTATAAATACAACCTTTTTTGTAAATAATTTGACATGCATCTTTTTGTGCTTGGAAAGGAGACAAGGTTCCCACCATTCCTACTTTTTTTGCAGTCAAGCTGAATCTCCAAGTCACAATGTTAGCCAATAATAATTATTAAATAAAATGAATTAATACAAATTGGAAAGGACAAAAAGATATTTAGAGATTATATATAGAAGAGCAAAAGAAATCTTCAAATTAATAGAATATAAGCATGAAGCTATTTCAAATACTCATGAAATAGCACTGTCAGATAATGCACATTTCTATTTGCCTTTACACAATGTTGCTAGATGGCAAGTTAATATACAAAAATTAATAATATAGTTCTGCCTCAGCAATCTATTCAAAGTATAATGTGGAAAAGACCCCAGAGGCACAGGCAGTCAAAGCCAAAATTAAGTATTGGGATTATATCAAATTGAGAAGTTTCTGTACTGCAAAAGAAACAGTCAGGAAAGTGAAGAGGCTAAGGCATTCAGATATGGCTGAAGAGTCCATGAGAGTATTTTAGGCATGGAAAGCCAAGACACTCTGGAAAAACAAAAAAAGACCTAAATTAAAGATCTCTGTGAGTGAGAGCCCAGTGGAACGAACGGGGTCATCAAAGAAGGAGGTACATTTCTCTGAATGGAGGAGAGAACTTCCACTTTGTTCATGACCTTGTCTGAATAAGATCGAAGTAGGTGAACACAAAAGGCTTCCACAGCCTTGGCAACTCATGACTAGAGTATAGGGAGATTACTGACGCCATAAACAAGAGTGTCAAATTATTAAGTCAACAACAGGAGTCACTGTGCACTTACTTCTCATGTGAGATCTGTCCTTAATGTGTTGTTCAATGTGAAGTAATGCTATAACTAGTACTCAAACAGTATTTTTCACTTTGTGTTTCTGTGTGGGTGCAAACTGATGAAATCTTTTCTTAATATATACTAAACCGATCTTCTGTATATAAAGATAATTGAAAATGAATCTTGATGTGAATGGAATGGGAGAGGGAATGGGAGATGGGACGGGTGCGAGTGGGAAGGAAATTATGGGGTTGGGGGAGCCATTGTAATCCATAAACTGTACTTTGGAAATTTATATTTACTAAATAAAAATAAATAAATAAATAAATAAAAAGAAATACATTAAAAAAAGAAAGTGAAGAGGCAACCGACATAATGGGAAAAAATATTTGGAAATTATACAACCAATAAAGGTTTAATAACCAGAATCCACAAAAAGATCAAGAATCTGCACAACAACAAAACAAACAACCCACTTAAGAAATGGGCCAAGGACCTCAATAGACATTTTTCAAAAGAGGAAATCCAAATGGCCAAGAGACACATGAAAACATGTTCAGGATCACTAGCAATCAGGGAAATGCAAATCAAAACCACAAAGAGGTTTCACCTAACCCTGGTGAGAATGGCTTACATACAGAAATCAACTAACAACAAATACTGGTGAGGGTGTAGGGGAAATGGGACACTAACCCACTGTTGGTGGGAATGCAAACTGGTTAAGCCACTATGGAAATCAGTCTGGAGATTCCTCAGAAACCTGAATATATCCCTACCACCAACCCAGCCATCCCACTCCTTGGAATTTACCCAAAGGAAATTATATTGGCAAATAAAACAGCTGTCTGCATCTCAATGTTTATTGCAGCTCAATTCACAATAGCTAAGACATGGAATCTACATAAATGTCCATCAACAGAAGACTGGATAAAGAAATTATGGGATATGTACTCTTTAGAATACTATACAGCATCAACAAAAATGAAATCCTGTCATTTGCAACAAAATGGACCAATCTGGAAAACATCATGCTGAGTGAAATAAGCCAGTCCCAAAGGGACAAATATATGTTCTCCCTGATGGTGACAACTAACTGAGCACCTAAAAGGAAACCTGCTGAAGTGAAATGGACAGTATGAGAAACAAATACTTGATTAGCCCTTGTCCTGACTGTTGAGGAACAACTTACTATTTTATTCCATTTAGTATTTTTTTATTCTACTTAATACCATTGGTTGAAGACTTTAATTAACACCCAATTACTCTAAGGCATTTAAAATTAACTGAAAAGTAATCCCTGTTAAATATAAGAGTGGGAATAAGAGATGGAGGAGATTACAGTTTGGCACATGCTCAATCGGACTTCCCCCAATGGTATAGTTAGAAATGTTCCAGGGGATTCCAATTCAATCCCATCAAGGTGGCATTAACCAATGCCATCTTACTAACCAAAGTGATCAGTGAAATTCATAATTGTTCATAATGATAGGATTAAGTTTCAAAGGGATCCCATAAACAAGACTAGTATCTTCTAATACTAACTGATAGAATTAAAAAGGAGAAAAAATTCCAACATGGGAAGCGGGATACACAGCAGACTCAGAATGGCCGATGCCCTAAACAGCACTCTGGCCTCAGAATCTGCACTTAAGGCTTTCAGATCTAGCTAAAAAGCCCATGAGAGGATTTCAGACATGGAAAGCCAAGATACTGTGGCAAAAAAAAAAAATGACCTAAATGAAATATCTCTGAGAGTGAGATCCCAGCAGAAAGAGCAGGCCATCAAAGAAGGCAGTGCCTTTCTCTGAAGGGAGGAGAGAACTTCCATTTTGACTATGGCCTTGTCTAAGTATGATCGGAGTTGGCGAACTCAAAGGGCTTCCATAGCCTTGGCAGCTCATGACAAGAGCCTCAGGTTGTTACTGAAGTCATAAATAAAGAGTGTCAACTGTTAAATCAACAACAGGAGTCACTGTGCACCTATCCTTATGTAGGGTCTCTATCCTTAATGTGTTGTACTATGTGATTTAACGGCATAACTAATACTCAAACATTACTTTATACTTTGTGTTTCTATGTGGGTGAAAACTGTTGGAATCTTTACTTAGTATATACTAAGTTGATTTCTGTATATAAAGATAATTGGAAATGAATCTTGATGAAGAATGGGATGAGAGAGGGAGTGGGAGATGGGATTGTTGTGGGTAGGAGGGAGGTTATGGGGGGAAAAGCCGCTATAATCCAAAAGTTGTACTTTGGAAAATTATATTTATTAAATTTTGTTGAAAAAAGGACAACGTGAAATGTATGTTTTGTAATATTTAAGTGTGTTATAGTTTTATTGTTATGATACTACAGTGAAAAAAATGTATGTGGCTTTAAGGACATGAGCTATATGAACTTATGTGTGGGCTCTAAATCCTCATTAAAGTAAAATTTTAAATTCAAGTGATTCATTTATTTACTTGAGGAGTAGGAAAAAGGGAGCACTCTCATCTACTAGTTCAGTCCCTGAATGGCCACAATGACCAGGGGCAGGTTGAGCCAAAGCCAGGAAAGAGTAACTCCACTTACATCATCCATGTTAGGGGCAGGAACCCAATTAATGGAGACACTATGGCTGTTTTCCAGGTTCTACATTAGCAGGAAGCTGGAGTCAGAAGTCAGAGCTGGTTTTGAACCCAGATACTTTGATATGGGAGATGGGCATCTCAACTGGTGTCTTAACTGTCAAGTCAAATCAATTTGTACCAAAGATTCTTAAGCTTTCCAATGTTAATTCATATAGCATATCATATATCATACTGAAACTAATTTTTCTGGAAAAATGTGAATCTACTTACATAGTGCAAAATAAAAAGAAGAACCAATAAAACACTTATATATTTGTCTATGTACTATACATAGAAATGTAAAATATTTGTTTTTTTCTTTTTTTAAGTTTGGGGATTGTTTCAATGTAGGTAATGGGAGTAGTAGTTCCCTTAAGCACCAGGAATATAGATCTCAATGGCAAGGCTCCCTCTGGGATGAGCTGTCATCATCTGGCTCTCAGGGGAATATACATGCTTGGTCTGGGGCTTTTGGCTTGGTCAGGAACTGACCCTGCAGCTATTCTCCATATGTGATTTGAAACAAAATAATCTCAGGTTAACCTACTTCTGACAGAGATGGGAAAGAAGCATCCCATGATCAGTTTCTCATTTTGTATGAGCAAGAAGAAAGATATACATTAAACTCACCAGTGACTCCATGATCCTTTATCACCTGACCTATTAATTTTTTATGTTCATCTAACACATATTGCAAATTTTTTATTTACCCGCATGGATTTTTGAATGTTTTCCATTTACTCATACATCGTTTATGAAATGCATGCCTTATTTTAATGTCATTTGTTAGGAAATGGACAAACTATACATATTTACCATGCACAAAATACTAGGTGTCACTTTTAAATCTGGTTATTATTTGATTAGAAATTTCCCTTATGAATCCCTATTTCAAGGATAACACAGTTGAAATTGATAGTAGACGCCAATGACACAAGTAGACACCAATTAGCACAAGTGGTGAGGTGCATTTGGAAGATGAGAGCTTCCTAATATCTTTCTCATCACACTAGAGCTGGTTATTATATTAACTGGGTAGCAGTGCCAAGTGTCCATTAGACCTTCTTTATGAGTTGAGTAATAATGGTATGCATTTAGTTTTCCATTCAATCTAGTCTTTATACCATAAATACATGTATCTATTTTATATATTTTGTAGGTATATCTTTATGGAATCACCATGCCATAGATCTTAGGGACTTTCATGAAAAACATACCTTAAACATTAATAGAGCCCATTCGAATTGACCCTAAACTAAACTAACCACTAGATTGTTAATTTTTAGAGAGTAAAATGAGATCCTAAAAATAGAGTCAATGAGACATGTCTATTTCCTGGAAGTTCACAGAGAATACAGATGAATAAGGATCTGCAGTTATTATTTGCAACAATCTTTGTGGTAGAGTTATGAGGTGGCCCTTGTCTTAGTTCTTGCTGTGATAACAAATTATCATAGACTGTGTGATTTAAACAATAGACATTTATTTCTCACAATTCTTAAGGCTAAGGTGTCTGAAATCATGGTGTTAGCATGCCAGGTTCTGATGAGAACCCTCTTTCTGGTTTGTCAACTTTCTTCTTTCTGCATTCTTATATAGCAGAGCAAAGACAGAGGAATAAATTACTCTCTTTCCTACTTCTATTAGGTTTTTAACCCCACTATGATGATCTACCCATATGCTCTAACTACTTCCCCAAACCCCACTTCTTAATACCATCCAATTGTGGATTAGAGTTTCAAAATACGAATTTTGGGAAGATCCAAACCTATAGTATATGACAATACACACAATTCTACAGTCTGTGCTATACATAGTCTGACCCATCAACTGAGACTATAATGGATTCTGTTCCCGTGATCATTTTATATTGTAAAAAATAGATTTCCTTAAGAAGAAGGATTATCTTGGATGAGCTGACCTAACCATATGGGCTCTCAAAGAGGACCATTCTCTTTCTGAAGTCAGACATACTTGAAGCTAGAGGGAGATTCTCTATTGCTCTCTGAGAAGATGAGATCTCAGAAAAAATACCTGACATCAGCCACTAGGAGCTGATGGTTTTCTCCATACAGAGTCACCAGAATAAATAAAACCTGGCCAATATCTTGAATTCACCCTATGATGCCCCTGTAGTGGTATCCAGCTAATCTGTAGCATAATGTAAAAGACTTTACTCCAGAAATGTTAATCAATTTTTCCCTTTATTAATTGCATTTTCTCTAGTCATTTAGGCTTCCATCTCAAAGAGACACAACTCTCACTATCTTCCTTTCACATTAATTCTCATCTCATTACTATTTTTTCACCTCAACACATTAATAGATATGAAGATGGACTCTCTTTTCATCTTACTATTATTTCTCTGATGACTTTATTTTCCTTGTTGCCATCAGTTAAGCAATATAATAATTCTTTTTTTTTCTTTTTTCTTTTTTTTTTTTGACAGGCAGAGTGGATAGTGAGAGAGAGAGAGACAGAGAGAAAGGTCTTCCTTTGCCGTTGGTTCACCCTCCAATGGCCGCCACGGCCGGCGCACTGCGACCTGTGCACTGCGCTCATCCGATGGCAGAAGCCAGGTGCCAGGTGCTTTTCCTGGTCTCCCATGGGGTGCTTAACTTGTAGATACTCTCCATTGTGCCCATCACACATAGAAATCAAATCACAGTTTTAAAAGGAGAGATCTTGCACTTCATCTGACAGATAAAATTCCCTTTTTTTAAAAATTAGTTGTCACTTTAAAGTTCATATTCTAATAAATTACATACAAATTCATTCATCTATCCATTTCCCACAAAGTCTGGAATCTACTTTTTCACAGTTCTTCATATCTTTTCTACACGTACAAGATGGAACTTGTATTCAAAGCGAATTTTGTGTTTTCTTTTGTTGGACATGCTCGCGTTCTTTTGCACTTACTTTGCTATCAGCATCAGTCTTTCCATTAAAACATTATGTAGCAAGTCTCCAAGTGTTAAATTCTCTATGTAGATTTTGCTTTAGATTTACTTATTTATTTGAAAGTCAGAGTTACACACACACACACACACACACACAGAGAGAGAGAGAGAGAGAGAGAGAGGGAGAGGGAGAGGGAGAGGGAGAGGGAGAGGGAGAGGGAGAGGGAGAGGGAGAGGGAGGGACAGAGAAAGGTCTTCCATCCATTGGTTCACTCCCCAGTTGGCCACGATGGCCAGAGCTGTGCTGATATGAAGCCAGGAGCCAGGTGTTTCTTCTGGGTCTCCCACATGGATAGAGGGGGGCCCAAGGATTGGGCTATCTTCCGCTGTTTTCCCAGGCCATAGCAGAGAGCTGGATAGGAAGTGGAGCAGCCAGGACTTGAACCGGTGCCCACATGGGATGCCAGTACTGCAGGTGGCAGCTTTACCAGCTAATCCACCATTCCAGCCCCCTCTGTGTGGTTTTCCTTAAGATGGTTCTAACAAAAGGGCCAGGTATTATGGTAAACTGGGTTAAATCATTACCTGGGACACTTGTGATCTATTTCAGAGTCCCTGGGAGCTAGTCCTGCCTTCACTTCCAGTTCAGTTTCCTGTTAATGTTCTCCCTGAGAGGTAGCCTATTATGGCTAAAGTAATTTACTTCCTGCCACCACTTGGGAGACCTGGTTAGACCTTCTGCCTCTTGGCTTCTGTCTGGCCCAGTTCTGGCTGTTGCAGATATTTGGGAAATGAAACAACTAATGGAAAACTCTCTCTCTCTCTCTCTCTCTCTCTCTCTCTCTCTCTCTTTCTCTTTCTCTTTCTCTTTCTTTCTTCTCTTTTCCACATACAATTTTTCTAAGTTTTTGGTGCCCACTTTTTTATGACTCTGTCTAAATACTGAGGGCATATGTGGACTCAAAAGACTTCCACAGCTTTGGCAGCTCATGACAAGAGCCTCAGGTGATCACCACGTCATAAATAAGAGTGTCACCTGTTAAATCAACAACAGGGGTCACTGTGCACCTGCTCCCCATGTTGGGCCTCTATACTTAATGAGTTGTACTTTGAGAATTAATGGTAAAACTTGTCTTCTAGCAGTACTTTATACTTTGTGTATCTGTGTGGGTACAAACTGTTGAAATCTTTACTTAGTTTAAGGTATGTATTTTGTATATAAAGATAATTAAAAATGAATCTTAATGAAGAATGGTTTGGGAGAGGAAGTAGGAGATGGGATGAGAGTAGGGATGGGAGGGTGGGTATGGGGGGAAGAACTGTTATATTCCTAAAGCTATATCTATGAAATTTGTATTTATTAAATAAAAGCTTTCTAAAAAAATATTTCATAGTGCCTAGAATGCCTTGTTTCACTTTGAAAGTCAATCAAGGGTCTGGCACATTGGCACAGTGGGTTAAGCTGCCATCTGCAGCGCCAGTACCACCTAGGGGCACAGGTTTGAGTCCCAGCTACTCCATTTCCCATCCAGCTCCTTGCTAATGATCTAAGAAAGCACTGGAGGATATCTCAAGTGTTTGGCCCCTATACTCACATGAGGGACCCAGATGAAGTTCCTGGCTTCGGCCTGGCCCAGTCCTGGCTGTTGAAGCTGTTCAGGGAGTTAATCAGTGGATGGAAGATTTCTCTCACTCTCTCTCTGTCTCCCTCTGTCTCTGTAATTCTGACTTTAAAATAAGTTAAAAAAAAGTCAATCAATATTCCCAATATTGCTTACATGTAATTTTTATTCATCATGTGCATTAGGGGTTATATATGCTTTCTTTTCTATCCATCAGACTCTATTTCATTAATTTACATATGCAGTTTCTCTACCAGGTTGTAAATCTCTTATAATATAAAAATTTCTCTAATCTAGGGACTAAATACTCTTTAGATATTATTTAATTGAACTATATATTTGAAAATTTTATCTGAATATTCTTCATTTTAAAGATAATTTTGCATATAAAAAGTCTTAAATAGCAATTGTGGGAAAACTAGCCACTCACTGCCTTAATTTTCCAAGATAAATTGTCATAATTTCACTGGGAAAATTAATATAGAACATTCATAAAGTGCCTGCTGTGTAACAAGTTTTGCTTGTTGGCTATTTTCATTATATTATCGTTGTTTCTTATTGGGAGACTACAAAGAACCTCTACTTTGAGTTCTTACAGTATCACTTTCACATAATTAATTATGGATCTTTTGGTTTTGCTTAAATGTTAAAATGAAAACAACATGATAAATTCTGAAAGAAATAAAAATTGAACTCTGAGAAGTAAGGTAGCAACTCGTTCCTCCTTTTGCCTGAGAAATGCAGAAGCAAAGCAGTAGGAGAAACAAAACTTAACAAATCATGCAGAGTACAGCAAAGTGCACTACACCCCCATGGCCTTTAAGAAAGTCACTATAAATCTCCAAAACCTCTTTCCACTTCCCCAAGGAAAGTAAAAAATGCTCCTTTACACCACCAAAAAAAGAAGTAAGTACCTCTGGTGCCCTGAGAAACACTAGGTAAGTAAGTGGCTGAAAACGCTGGTACACAAAATCCCTTGCACTTTGCTTCATATTTAATCTTCATTAGAAGCAAAAGTCAGATGACAGATTATATTTTCCAGGCCAGGAGTTTTTAACTGGTAATCTTTTCCTCAAAATTACTAGTTGTGACATTAATGTTAACGTAAGTATTTTAAAATATGTGAAGCCACAAATTGAATACCATAAATACTAGGCTGGAAAAAAAAGTATGAATTTTAAAAATATACCCAAACCTACAGTAACTGAGTAATACTCATTTTAAGTTTGAGTACTTATCATTTTTTGCCTACTGATCTGTGGTATTTTTGTTTCATATTTGGAATAACCCTTTTTTATGTGTGAGTACTTTTAATTCTTTGCCTACTGACCTTTGGTGTTTTTGTTTTCCTATTGCTAAGTGATATAAATTAGAAATACAAAACAATGCTTTTGGATTAAAAATGAAGTGCACATCAGCTGTTGTAAATGTTAGTTGGCCATTAGAAAATAATTTTTCTGTTACCTGTTGACCTTTGAATCTGCATGGAAAATGATCGTTTAAAAACAGACATATTTTAGGAAACAGACCGTCCATAAGATCCACCAATCCCACCATGTGGTATATACCCAAAAGACATGAACACAGTGCATCAAAGAGATGCTTGCTCCGTCATGTTTGTTTTGAGCACCACTGTCTATATCAGGTAAAACTTGCAATCAACCAAGGTGTCCATCATCAGATGAATGGATAAAGAAACTACAGTATATATAAGCAATAGCATATTATTCAGCTATAAAAAAGAGTGAAATTCTACAATTTGAATTAAATAAATGCAACTGGAGAACATCATGTTGAATGAATTAAACCAGTCACAGAAAAAAATATATGTTCTCCCTCATATGTGGGAACTAAAATTAAAGAGAGAGAGAGAGAGAGAGAGAGAGAGAGAGAGAATAAAAACAAAGAAAAAACAAAAGAAAGAAGTGCCTGTGTAAGTCAGTATTGCTGCAAATACAGTTTTGTAAAACACCATTTTATAACTTTGTCAAATCAATGATTAAGAATGTTATACTACTATAGTTTTAATGATCTGTGATTACTTTAAAATTTACTGTATATGTATGAAATGGTCATTTTTCCATTCAATTATTGCTTATAGCCATTTATTTGTTAAATTTCTTACTTGGTGAAGCATTAAGCATCTTTACTGTAATGTAAATTTAAAATATGTTAAGTCAAAAACTAAAAATAGAAAGAGAGAGACAGGAAGAGTGTGAGGAAGAGAGGGAAGGGCAGGAACATCATTATATTCTTAAAATTATATCTCTGACCTATATTGAATCTGTTAAATACTAATAATAAAAATCAAAAAGATAAAAAGACAAAAGTCAAAAGTCACATATTCAACTGAAGAAATTTCCTTGCAGTTATCTATATTTAACCATATTTTAATAAATTTCAAATATGAAAACTAAAAAATAAGCTAATTAATTAAATAAAAATAGGTATATTTGAGGCAGGAACTTTCCACTGATACTTTCTCATTGTTAACTGTATCATACAATATTTAGAATATCCAAGTGCCAATATATATTTTCACTTGAAGAGAGTCTAGTATTTTTTTCCATTAATAATATGAATTGTATTATTTTTCAAGTAATGAAATAATCCTGTGTGAATTAAAATACATCTGGTTTAGTCAATAAAGAGAAAAGTCAGAGTGAAACATAAACTATAACCCCATAAATTCTAAATAGATTGGAAGCACCAAGGAAAAACATAGTATGACAGCATTATTTACTTGTGGGCTAATGTGTCAAGGCACAATTTTAAGGAATATAGTTTTCTTTCCTAACTGATGTCATCAGTCATTCCTATGCTAGTGCTGACCTGTACCTGTTCTACCAACTTCTCAACATGATATCATTATCATAAAATAAAAATGGAGAAAATCTCAAGGGGTTCCCCTAATTTCTTAGATTATCATTTTTTAGGCTATATGAATGCAGATCAACTGACTGTTGATATGGTAACTTCACTTTTGTTCAGTGGCCATATTTAGTCACAATGGGACTTAGAGCACTAGACATTCAGAAGAATTCCTAATGCTGAGGTACCAGAGGTGTGTTTGCTTTAGTTCAAGACCAGCAGGTTTTCTTTTCCATTCCAGGTGAAAAAGGGCTCTGCTATTCTGATTTTTTTTTTTTTGGTGCTTCTCTCTTTACAGATACAGTTAAGAAAATGAAAATAAGTGCAGGACAGAATAAGGAAGCTTTTTGTCTAATTGCTTGTGCTTTAGTAGACTTTCATCTGCAGGAATGACTTTCTGACACTTTCACAAGGACTAAATTTACTCATGAAAAACAAAAGATGACCAGTAAGGGCAGTAGACAACTATGTGGTAAAAGGAAAATATAAGGTACTTCAAATATGATGTAAACTTTTAAAATGTTTCCAGACTAGTTCAAAAGACCTTCATAAATTTCACTTAACTCAGTGCAAGTTATTTTTCCAAATGCTTCACACATCTGTAGTTCCCATTTAAATGCATTTTTTTTATTCCTTGTTGGATGCATTTTGGCATTACTGCCAAGGAAAACAGAAACCTCCTTTCAGCTACATCCATTTGAAAGAGAAGTGACATCTAATGACCAGTTAAGTCGACTGTATTTATTCTTTAGGGGTCATAGTTCTGCTCTCCCCTAGGGGAAACTATATTTGAAAGTGATATTAAACTTTTGTGTACTATGAAGTGGATTTTTGGAAAATACATCTTGAAAAATCAGCAGGAACTCTGAATTTCATTTCAGGGTGAGGTGTGAGACTTTGAATCAAATATAGCAAATCTATTTGAATATGCAACAAATGTGATAATTCTCTCCCCAGGACAATGCAACTGTTATTTTCACTCCTCTTCTGAAAGCTGATATGGAGGATTATAAACGTCAAGACTGAATTTTCTTTTCTGCATAGCTGAGAAGTTATTCCTTTTCAATTGAATAAGATATAATCTCTAAATGAAACATACTAGCATTTTCACTGTTAGTAAAAAGTCTTTAGAAAGAAAAGTTTCAAAGAAATTATTTGAACCACTTATTTTTTCCCCTTTCAAGTGATGCTGTTAAAACAATCTGAAATATGGGGCCAGTGTTGTGTAAAGTCACTGCCTGTGCTCCTGGCACCATTATGGTGCCAATGCAAACCCCAGCTGCTCCATTCTGATCCAACACCCTGCTAATGTGCCTGGGAAAGCAGTGGAAGGCAGCCCAAGTACTTGGGTCCCTGCATCCACATGGGAGTTCTGGAAGAAGCTCCTGGTTCCTGGCTTTGGATCAGCCCAGCCCTGATGGTTGTGGTCATTTTGGGAGTGAAGTAGCAGATGGAAGATCTCTGTCTGTCTCTCTCTCTTTTTCTCTCTCTCATTCGCCTTTAAATAAATAACATATATCTTGAAAATCAGAAATAAATTGTGCTATCACTGTAGCATTTGAACTGTGACTTCCTGCCTACAAAATCAATCTATGAATTTTACATATTACAATTGTTATCATATTAGTGCTTCCATGTTCCTGACATTCATGCAATGCCTGTTATCTATTATTTCACTCTTCCATTCCCCAACTCCAATGGGAGTTTCTTGAGGTCAGATATTTTTGTCTATTTTGTGTTCTGCCATGTCTGCAGCTTATGATGGTACAAGTCACTTGATAGGAAGTCAATGACCATCTGTTACATAGTGTTATTTGTTTAGGTAATATAAAGTGGTACACACATACATAAACACACACACATACCTTCTCTATAGGTTATGAATTTGAAAAGAAATGGAACACAATGTTTATAACATTAGAGAATTACACAATTTTTGTATAGAACTACCTAATTTTTATTTCTGCTACTCCAAAATTTTATTTATGAGAAATATAAATATGGAAATATATTAGATGTTAGGGCATTTTCAAAAATTACTGAGGAGAATGTGATACTACTGAACATTTTTTTGGTCAGGTAAAATTATCTTGGTATTTTTCTAAAATTTTGAAAAAGCGCATGAAGATTGGCAGTTAGTTCATTTACTTTCCGAATGCAGTTGGATGAAATTAATAACATCTGTCAATGTAGAAGGTCTTCAGTTTCATCCATTATGAGCATGCCAATGTCAACAAGTTATAATTCCTAAGCTGTAAAATTTCAAAGGATTCTGAATCACTGAAATGTTGCAAAATTTTTTGCCAAACAAAATTTTAGTTATAAGAAAAATCTACCATTTGTTACTACATGTACAGATAAAGCATTTGAGATGCTCACCAGTATATTTGGTAAAATAGTCATTTCCACAAGCCATTATGTCTCATTGATTTTTCCGTACGCATTTATGTGAAAGATTAGCTTATTATTGAAAAAGTTGGATTGTCCTGGGAAAGAAAATCATCAGATTTTGTTGCACATTCACTGATTTCCTTAAGTATCATTTTTGAATATTTATTTAATATATAGTTCAAAGGCAAAGGTAGAGAGAGACAGATTTCCTATCCACTGGTTCACTCCCTAAATGGCTGCAACGGTCAGAGCACTACTGCTCCAAAGTCAGGAACCAGGAACTTCCCAGGTCTCCCACGTGGGTGCAGGGGCCCAAGCACTTATTCTTTCCTCTGCAGCTTTACTGGCTACATCAGCAGGGAGCTGGATTGGAAGTGGGGCAGCTGGGACTAAAACCAGCACCCATATGGATGCCAGTTCTACAGGTGGCAGCTTCACCCACAATGCCACAACACAGGTCCCAAGAAAAATTCTTTAAGCATTAGGAGTAAATATGAAGTGAACCACTAGCCTTTCCTCCAACAGTCCCATTCCTACCTCGTTTGTTGTTGTTTGTATCAAGAGGAATCTTAGTTGAAAAGCTGTTATTCAGGTTTTGACTTCAGTTGGGAAAAGTGAGTTATGTCTACCTACAAATATTTACATTCCACGAAATAATAAATAATATCTGACTTCTGAACCAGACTGAAATCTTTTCATTTTAATTTTAATTAATACTTAGTGGATTCAATATGATTAGTAGATACATATCTAGCATAATGACATTCCTTTCCTCCCTCCCTCCCCCTTACCTTCTTTCCTTCTGATTTTTCTTTTTTTTCCTAGTTTTTGAAATAATATACTTTACTGAAACCTTAAAGAAGATTACACAAAGTAGAGAAAAAATCATTTTTTTATGAGTGTTGTTGAAAATTATAGATTCTGGTTAATTTTCCTACAGGCAGAATAATGCTACAAACCACTAGATTCTTTAAGTGTTATCAGTTAGAAAATTATTTTTATTTTAATTAATTAATTATTATTTTTCCTAGCACCAGTAATAGATAACTTGCCAAAAGAAAATGCTTTGCCTTGAGGGCAAGGGTCATGAATTCTCCTCAGTTCAGCAAAATCTTGAAATAGCTTAATATTCCAAGAAATTAATAGGGAAAATAAACTCTGAATTTTGGATTTGTTATGTATTTATTACCTACAGAATCACAATTTAATATTGATTGAACTTCAGAAATGATTTGCTGATTGACATGTATAGTATCATTCCTCAAGGCCATATGAAAGAATGTCATCATAATTAATTTTTAAATTTTACTATCTATTACATTATTTTGTATTAAGCAGAATATTATTATAACAACTACGTTCCTTAGTAACCAAAAAGGAAATGATCTTTTTCCCCAACAATTTCAAAAACAGCTTAGGGATAGTGTGTATTTGGGTAATATAAATGTTGTATCTAATTTGTAACCACTCATGTTGCCAAAAGGATGATCAGTTTATTGAGTAGCATTGGGTTACATTCCTTTTTTTGTTGTTTATTTGACAGATAGAGTTAGACAGTGAGAGAGACAAAGAGAGAGAGAGACAGAGAGAAAGGTCTTCCTTCCATTGGTTCACCCCCCAAATGTCTGCTACAGCTGGAGCTACGCTGATCCAAAGCCAGGAGCTAAGTGCTTCCTCCTGGTCCCCCATGCGGGTGCAGGTGCCCAAGCACTTGGGCCATCCTCCATTGCCCTCTTGGGCCACAGCAGAGAGCTAGACTGGAAGAGGAGCAACCAGGACTAGAACCGGTGCCCATATGAGATGCCGGTGCTATAGGCAGAGGATTAACCAAGTGAACCATGGCACTGGCCCCCAGGTTACGTTTCTATCCCTGAAGTAGAGCATATCTCCTAATAGAAAATCAAGGTAACAGACTACAAAATGTGTAATATGTATTGTTCTCATAATAGTAATTGTTTCTTTTTCCCAATAACTTTTATATTTATGTCCATCTACCATCCACAAACCTAAAATAAGTCTACAAATATTAGTTTATTTTAAATGGTTGAAGAAAGTTATCTTTAAGAATAATAACCTCATGAGTTTTAAAATTTTTATGTAAATGTAGATTATTGAGGCCTAAAAACTTCATAGTTATTTCATATGAAAATTTTGAAAAGTAATTAAGAAATAATATTTAAATGCTGAATCAGCTTGAACATTAATTTTTTTCTGAGATTCTGGGTTTAGAATTAAATCTACTAGCAACAGAAAATTATTTGTATTTTGTAAAATATCATAATTTCCTTATTACCTAGCAAATACAGGATGAACTGGAATATTAAAGTACTATTGATTATAGGATCAGCTGGTGTTTTCATACTCACTTTATTGCTCACATATTGAGAATATGTCTTAACACTCATACAAATGATAGCATTTTTTCTTTACAGATTTTGGAAGCTACTAGTATGACTAACATATTGACACAAGATACTTTTATGGAAATACATGTCAGCTCTTAACATTGTAGCAGCTCAATGAGAATGCCTGAAAACTTTGAATTACATATTGTACTGAAACTCTATAGGGTAGACACATAAGTTCCTTAAGGTAAGTTATATATGCTACTCCCAAAGGCAACCACTAGTTAGTCAAATCGCTCATAGTTCAAGTGGTTTATTTAAAAGGAATCATTTTATATTCTTAATCTACATCCAAAATAAATCTATTCTGTGCCATTGATATTATTTGCCAAAGATCGTAGTTTTGGCATGGGTGACTTAGAACTGGCAGGTGCAGTTGAATCAGGATATCTTATAAAATTCAAATGTTCTTGTTTCAGAAAATAAAGAAAATGTAAATTTTGCCTGCTGAAGTACAACATTCTACATGTCGTGTTGAGAGCAATCAATCTCATTTAACAAAAATCAAGAGCAGTGAAAGATAAAGCATCCTCACTCAAGATCAGGGGAGATAAAGATTTCTGCTCTCTCTTAAATGATTCATTCAGCAGCTCTTGATTTTGTGTTTTTTCCTCACTAATATGTTCTCTGACCAACACCTAATTTCTTTTCCCACAAAGAAACCTGAATTTCAGTTGTATTCAAACAATGTAAACTTTGATATTCTATTGACATTTATTTGATAGGTAAGAAGTATAATTAATAACTATTCTACCTTGTCTACAATATATTATATTAAATTTTAGTATTCTTTTATGATTCTTATTGACTACTATGCTGAATGTATTAGACTAAAAATGTGATAAAATTTAATATAGATCAGGACATTTTAAAACCAGCTAGCACAGTAAGCAAAGGAGGGTAAGTTCACTTTATTTGCTATTTAGGCTACAAGCTTTGAAGTAAAATCCTGTCAGGGAAAACCTTTGAGATTGCATCAACAGAAGAGATCAATTATAGACTGGTAGATTATTTAAAACAATGTTTTCAGATCTAGAAAAATCATTGCTAAAATTCAGATGGGAACACTAGAGACCTGGATAACTAAACCAATCTTAAACAACAAAAGCAATGCTGGAGGAATCACAATATCATTTCAAGACATACTTCCAGGCACTTATAATCAAAATAGGCTGGTCTGGCACAAAAAAATACACACATAGATCGATGGAACAGAATAGAAACCCCAGAAATTAACCCACGCATCTAAAATCAACTAAACTTAGACAAGGAGCTGAAATCAATCCCCAGAGAAAGAATAGTGTCTTCAACAAGTGGTGTTGAGAAAATTGGATCTCAGCATGCAGAAGTATGAAACAAGACCCCTATGTTCCACCTTATACAAAAATCAACTGAAAATGGATCAAGGACCTGAATCTACAACCTGATACCACTAAATTACTAGAGGAGAATTAGGGGGGAACTCTGCAAGAAATTGGCATAGGAGAAAACGTCTTGGAAAATAGCAGAGAAGGACAGGCTATCATGGCAAAAATAGACAAAAAGGATTACATCAAGCTAAGAAGCTTCTGCACTGCAATGGAAACATTCAACAAAGTGTAGAGGCAACTGACAGAATGAGAGAAAATATTTGTCATCTTCACAACCAATAAACAGCTCCTGAAACTCAACAATAGCAAAGCAAACAATCCAGTTAAGAAATGGGCAAAGGACTTGAACTGCCATTTTTTGACAGGTGAAATTCAAATGGACACATGATAAGACACTCAGGATCACTATCCATCAGGGAAATGCAAATCATTAGGATACAGCCATTGTGGAAGACAAAATGAGATTCCTCAGAAATCTGAAAATATATCTATAATATGATCCAGCCATCCCACTCCTTGGAATTTACCAAAATGTTATGAAATCAGCATATGAGAGAGTTATATGTATTGCCATGTTATTGCAGCTCAATTCACAATAGTTAAGAGATGGAATCAATCCAGATACCCATCAATGATCACTGGATAAAGAAAACGTGGTATATATACAGTATAGAATACTACTTAGTCATAAATAAAGAATGAAATTCTATCTTTTGCAACAGAATGGATCCAACTGGAAACCAACTTGGACATCTATACTCACATTACAAATATCCTATGTGTTCCCTGATCTGTGGTAACTAGTAGAGCAAAAAAAAGTAACATATAAAAGCAAAATTGACACTTTGATTACTGTTTACAGCTCTTGTCTCTACTACTGAGGAACGCTCTTTATTCTTCTTACTATTTGTTATATTCCTTACTTAGTGGAGAGTTAATCTTACAATTATAAAATAAGTTGAAATTATGTCACTGTAAAAATTAAAAGAAAGGGGATTAATGCTGTGGGGTAGCAGGTAAAGGGGCTGCTGCTGTGCTGATATTCCATATGGGAGCTGGTTCGAGCCCCACTGCTACACTTTCCATCGAGCTCTCTGCTGTGGCCTCAAAAATCAGTAGAAGATGGCCCAAGTCCCTGCACCCCTGCACACCACGTGGGAGACGATCTGAGCTCCTGGCTTCAGATTCGCACAGCTCCAGCCATTGTGACCATCTGGGGAGTGAACTAGCAGAGGGAAGACCTCTCTCTCTCTCTCTCTCTCTCTCTCTGCTTCTGCCTCTGTCTCTCTGCAACTCTTTCAAATAAATATATAAATCTTCAAAAAATTAAGATTAAGAAGGGAAAGAGCAGTGAGGGTGGGAAATATCACTATATTCCTAAATCTGTGTATATGAAATACTTGCAGATTTCTTTACCTTATAAAACTACTAAAAATTGTAAAAAAAGAAATTATTGTTTTGAAGTAACAGTAGTACAACAGTAGTAATTGTCATTTTATTTAGACTGATTCAAATAAAGACATTGATTCCCCTGTAATACCATAGTTGTATACAAAAGCATAAGTTAGATGTCTTATTGTTTTTATTAAGTCTTATTGTTTTTATTAATTTGTTGACTTAATTGTTCAATAAAATGATTATGACTTAATTGTTCAATAAAATGATTATCCCAGCACATATATTTTCCTGTTATATGTAGTCTTAAACCAGCTTTTTTTTTTTTTTTTTACAGGCAGAGTGGACAGTGAGAGAGAGAGACAGAGAGAAAGGTCTTCCTTTTGCCGTTGGTTCACCCTCTAATGGCCGCCGCGGTCCGCGCGCTGTGGCCGGCGCACCGCGCTCGTCTGATGGCAGGAGCCAGGAGCCAGGTGCTTTTCCTGGTCTCCCCATGGGGTGCAGGGCCCAAGCACCTGGGCCATCCTCCACTGCACTCCCGGGCCACAGCAGAGGGCTGGCCTGGAAGAGGGGCAACCGGGACAGAATCCGGTGCCCCGACCGGGACTAGAACCCGGTGTGCCGGCGCCGCAAGGCGGAGGATTAGCCTGTTGAGCCACGGCGCCGGCCCGTCTTAAACCAACTTACATTGGCAATATTAATCTAACAAAATAGGAGGAAATTAAAAAAAAAAAAACTTACGTTGATAGGCATTTGCAATGCCATTGACCTGACTAGTTTGAAAGGTATATTACTTAAATAAAATTACTACATGATGTAACCTGAGATTTTTAACTGTTGATATAATTCTGGTATATTTACTTTTATGCTCCTCTACCAAAACATAGAATATTTCCTTAAACAAGAATACTTATAATTTTAATCACATATTCTTATTTACTAGGTATGCACCACTAAGTAGGTCTTTAAACTCTACATGGAGGCATGTACTGTAACCCATCAAATAACTAAAATAAACCATTTAAATAGCATTGATATATATATAAGGATACTTTAAAAGTTCATGAAAAAATTTTATTGAGGTTCAGTTTATTTTTGTGCAACTTTTTTTTTTGAAATCATAAACTACGTGATATCAATCTTAAGGCAAAAATCTTGTTTTTCAAAATATATAAAAATATGTATTATGAGCAAACTATGCATGATTTTGAAAAAATTTTGCATCAAAGTATACTCAGTATTCAATTTTCCATAGACTTTTGAAACATCATTGTATATGTTGGTACATCTGTGTTAATTATTTAATTGACTTGTCTATTAACTTTAGCTGCAGGGAAAATTTTCAAAAAAGTTAGACTACATGAATTGCTGACTAATACTATAACTCATTTTCTAATGTTAAGGAATATGAGATCTACTTAAAAATATCAAAACACAACAAGGACTAATGGAAATATTTAATAATTATGCTCATCATTAGAAATGAATTTTCTTTTGCTCATGAGATAATTTGAATCTTTCTTTGCTAAATTTAAGTGAAAACAAAACCACCTATGTATTCACAATACAATTTGATTCCCATGAGAATGTTTGTCCAACATACAGTTCCATGATATTACTGTTTCCCCTGAGTAATATTACTGATATTACCTGACTACCCACAATCTAGTCTAAACAAAAGTTAGACCCTGATTGTATTCTTAGGGCAATGGTACATTCTCACACATCTTCCTGGAGGCTTTCCAAACATCTATATCCTCTAAACTTGTTTTGTAGGAAAGAAGCATCTTTAATTTTGTTCAGTCAATGTTTCTCAAATTTATTAACTGCAGAAATTAAGGGCAAGAAAAACACAGTAAAAATATTTATTAACATTCTAGGAACTATTTTTCTCAGAAAAAAAATGCTGGATGTTATCAGTGGCAGCTGTGGAGTTTGCAGCTATGAAAGGGAGGAACAGTTCATCATCTACAGAGGCATTCTTAAGTCACTACTTGGTTCTCAAAGAACATTGTTCTAGTTAATTAGCTTAAAATATCTATAGAGTATTTCTTTAAAATCAGTAGGCATTTTAAGTGAAGCTAACATGAGGTTAGAATCTATGGTGTGTTTTTTAAATGACCACATTATTTCAAAGCTGAAAAAAAGAACAAAATATTCCCATCCTATCTTCTGCCTACACCAGAAATAAACTAGAGAATACCATTTTCACTGCTTAGGATGGAAAATGATATGATATAGTAAAAATAAAAGGCAACTAAGATCCAATATTACAGTCTATATCCCTAATAACTATATTCAGAAACTCAAAAAGCAAATTTGCAACAAGGAAAAAAATGAGAATGTAATAATACAATTATGCTTTTAGGTACCCATTTCCCACCAAATTTTATAGTATTGCTCTTATATTTTCAAATTTTACTAAATAGCAATATAGGGTTTTCTTGCTCTCTAGATCTCTCTTTTTTTTTTTGACAGGCAGAGTTAGACAGTGAGAGAGTCAGAGAGAGAGACCTTCCTTCTGTTGGTTCACCCCCCAAATGGCCGCTACGGCCGGCACACTGTGCCGATCCGAAGCCAGGAGTCAGGTGCTTCTGATCTTCATGCGGGTGCAGGGCCCAAGCACTTGGGCCATCCTCCACTGCCTTCCCGGGCCACAGCAGAGAGCTGGCACGGAAGAGGAGCAACCAGGACAGAATCCAGCACCCCAACCGGGACTAGAAACCTGGGGTGCTGGTGCCACAGGCAGAGGATTAGCCATTTCTTGCTATCTGAATTACACATGTTCACTGAGGATTTTCATCCTTCTACCACTGAAGCTGTCTGATGTCTTCTAAGGTCTCACCCCACCAGCCATGGGAATGTCAATGGAATCCTGATATTATACACTTATTACACACTAGACTGGATTTTGCTTATAGTATAATGCATCTAATTATTAGTATATATAATCCTATTTGATGTTATCAAAATTCTACATATTTTGCTGTTATTCTCTGAATTTAAAGTTTTATCCTATATTTCATTTTTGTGTAGAGTGAAAAGGATCTTCATAAAAGTTTGCTTATCTGGTTATCTTTCTTGGGATGGTACAAATTCCTCTTTAACTCATGGTATGTAGGGTCATGCCAAAATTGTATCAGTACTGTCACCGTAAATGCTAAAGATTTGATTCAATTTAATTTATTGATTGACTGCTGTGTGCCAAAAACAGCCACTGAAAAGTTTTGAGACATTCATCTGTTTATAATGAGGTATTCTCATCAATATATAATGAGATTTTAACAACAGACACTTCTACATCATTGACAAGGCACCACTGTCCAGAAAGGACTTAGAATAGTCTGTTTTTGCTAGTATCACCAGTTTGTAATGAACTGCACACAAAGGTCACTGTTTATATTATTATTATTATTAATTAATTTGCAGAGCAGAGGTGAAAACTTGTATTAATTCATCATAGAAGAGCACATTTGTACAAATTTTAACTTGTGAAATGAAATTTCCTGGATCAACAATATTAGCTTAGCAGTACCCATTTCAAAGAGATTTAAGGACATATTCAATCATATGATGAGCCCATTGTTAGCCTCTTTTCACAATCTCACTTTGAACTCTCTATAAATAAAAAAGAGAAAATATAATAACATGCTTACAGTTATTACTTTTGTGGGACATGTAACAGATTCTTACAACAGATATGTATTGCATTTCAATTTATAATTGGAAAATGATCCATAAACCTTATGTTCACAACACTTTCCTTTCTAAAAATGCTTTTTTTACTGTCTTCTATGTGAAAAACAGAGAGATGGTGTTTAGTGGGGGAATGAGAGAGTGGGGAGAGGGAGGGAGGGAGGGGAGGATGGAGGGAGGGAGACAGAAAGAGAGGAAGAGAGAGAGAACGAATGAATCTTCTATCCTCATACTAGTTCATTTCCCAAATTCCCAAATACCCACAACAACCAGAAGCCAAAGCCCAGAACTGCATCCAGGGCTACTATTTGTGTGGAAGGATACAGTCACTTGAATAATCATCAGCATCCTTCCATGGTACAGGTAGCTGGATCATCAGCAGAGAAGCTCAGACTCAAATGGACTCTCCGATGTGAGATAAAAGCCTTGCAAGCAAAAAATTAACATGATGCCCCATAATGCCCAACCCATTTTTATTTTTAAGGTTTTTTAGAGATAGTCTTAAAACCACTGCCTCTTGCTTTTATTGTATATATGTGTGCACATACATCTTTGTGAGAGTGAATGCATGTGTGTGGAGTGTGAATAAGGAACATAGGAAGAATTTAGGAATAAAAGAAGTAGAGAACTAAACACAATTACACAAAACACAGTTTTATTTTGTTTTAATTTGCATGATATAATATTTTAGAAACACTTATTATTCCTTCCTTTACTCATTGATTCATCATTTATTCAACAAATATTGAATAGAAACTATGTGCTTGGGCCTGTGTTGGGATTTAACTTGACCAGACTGCTGCCTTTGGGGTTGTAGCAACCATCTCTCACTTTAGATGTTTCAGTCAACCCAAACTTAGGAAATAAAAAAAGGCCTTAAGACAACATGACGAGCATTTTCTGCTGGGGAGTGATTTCTGGAATATCTGTTATCTGACACTTGGGATGTCTCTTATATGACATCTGTAATGTCAACATTTCTCAAGAAAACCCAGGTTCATTCTGATTTGACTTAGACAACATTTATTTATCTATAAATTTTGTCCTTCCTTATGGTGCCAAGACCCATTTTTCTTGTAATCACCTGAGTATCTTTCTATTAATAACTAATAAATTACAATCTATGTAATCTTGGATTTATGTGTCTCTTTATTTGGTACCATGGTACCTCCTGCTCTTGGCAATTGGTTCTCATATACTGGGTTTTTCCAAGATAGTCTAGTCAGTTTGTAATGAGCTACATGCATGTCAGAGACATGTACACAAAGATTGAAATGATAATGTGTATAATAGGAAAAGCAGGAAAATAAACAAAGTTATAATCTAATGTGAAAACTCTAGTGAGAATACAGACTTATGGTTGTGAATAATAATACATTAAAACACCTTATTGGTAGGAAATACACAAAACTATTCTGATTGCTTTAGACAGGCATTTTTCAAAATAGGAAATTCAAATGGCCAACAAACACATGAAAAAATGCTCAGGATCACTAGCCAGCAATCAATGCCACAATGATGTTTCCAACTCCCTCATCCCCAATTATCATGGCTCTCATACATAAATCAATAAACAATAAATACTGGCTAGCAGGTGGGGGAAAAGGTACCCTAATAACTGTTAGTGGGAATGTAAACTGGTACAGCCTGGAATACAGAATGGAGATACCTCAGAAGTCTGAAAATAGATCTACCATGACCTAGCCATCCCACCCCTGGGAATTAACCCAAGGGAATCAGCAGATTAAAGAGTTATCTTTACTCCCAATTTTATTTCAGCTCAATTCACAATAGCTAAGATAAGGAATCAAAGGAATCAACTCAGATGATGTCCATCAACTAATGAGTGGATAGAGAAATTATGGTGTATGTGTGTGTGTGTATATATATATATATATATATATATATATATACTGGAATATTACTCAGCAAATATGTATACTGGAATATTACCCAGCAGTAAATAAAAATAAAATCCTGTCTTTTGCAACAAAATGCATGCAACTGAAAATCATTATATTTAGTAAATAAGCCAGTCCCAAAAAAGGCAGATACCATATGTTTTCCTTGATCTGTGGTATCTAGTAGAATGCCTAAAATGAAATGTATTGCAGTGAAATTGTCATTTTGAGATTTGATGATTGTTACAGCCCTTATCTCTATTGTTGAGGGACAATGTTTTTTTCCTTCATACTATTTGTTGAATTCTTTATTTAGTGTAGGATTAATCTTAAGAGTATAAGGTAAACTGAAAATAGATCTTTGTAAAAATTAAGAGTGGGAATAGGAGAGGGAAGAGGAGAAAAGGTGAGAGCATGGGTAGTAAGGAGGGTAAGATGGGAAGTATAACTATGTTCGTAAATCTGTATTCATGAAATACATGAAATTGGATCATCTTAAATAAAATCTTAAAAAAGTGATGCTTCATTGTTTATTATATAGGATCTAGTACCAGAAAGCTCTGGTCTGGGCTATGACTAAAATATAATTTGGCCAGTGGTTATTTAGTGAAAATAGTGAATTGTTAAATTTCAGGTCTAAATACTTCTAAATATGGTCTGCTACTATGTATTCAAAGAATATACTTTCTAATATTGAGTTAGTTTTCAGTATAGACAGTTATCCTGGTAAATATGGTTTCTGCAGAAAGCTTTATTGTAAGTTTCACTAGATCAATACTTCACAGTCAACTGACTTACTCTAATCTAAGGTTTCTTTTTTATGAGTTTGTTTATAGTATGGGATTCCATTAGATCTTGTTCAAAAGAGAAAGAATTATCCAGTAAATATCTTTACTAGAATTAAAGGAATCATTCTTGATTATATATATTGTATATATATATGAATATATATATTACACACGGTAGGATATAATATTTGTTAAAAAAGATAATTTATAATTGTTATTTATATGATACATTTATTTAAATTTCTTAACATTATAAAGGATTACATATTTATGATTAGTCCGATGACTGAAGCTAAATGATACCTGAGGTATCATATAGGTAGATGACACATGAGTTTTGTAACACCAAATATCAAGTTATCCTAACTTTGAACTCAGAGTAAGAGGATATAGAATTAAATCCTAAGTGTTCCTTATACTGTGACTGTAGGTAAATAATTTCACTTCTCTTTAATATACATAAAGTTTTAATTCATATGTTAATTTATATTACTGTACTGGCTTCAATTATTTTTATTTGAAGGAAAGAAAGAAAGAGGTATACAGACAGAGAGAGCTCTTATCCACTGGTTCACTTCTCAAATGTTTGCAACAGCCAGGGCTGGGTCAGAACAAATCAGGAATTCAATCAAGTTATCCCATGGAGGTAGCAGGCACCAATTACTTGGGCCATCACCACTGTCTTGCAGATGTACATTAATGGGAAGGTAGAGTCAGAAGCTGAAAATGGGCATCAAACCCAGGCAATCAAATGTGGGACAGATGTGTCTCAATTGGCATCTGCACTGCCCAAAGAAATAACTGTCCCCTTAATTTTTAAAATGGAGTTAATTATGTTTGCTTCAATTAGCCGTGATGTGATTAAATATTTAAAAATTATATGCATGTATATTTTTAGTTGCAAATCATTATAATCAAACATTTGTTACTGCTAAAATTCATATTAATTCATTATTTTAGGTGATACTTCATAAAAAAAAACCACATTGTAGATATGGCATTATTATATAATTGATCAGAATGAAAGTTAGATATAGGAAGAGATAAAAAGATACCAAAGATAAATTTTGTCTAATTCTCAATTGAGCAATATGTGCATTTGAAAAACTTCAGCCTTAAAACAACGCCCTTGGGGCCGGCGTTGTGGCATAGTGGGTAAAGTGACCACATGTGATGCTAGCATCTAACATGAGTGCCGGTTCCAGTTCTGGCAGCTCTACTTCTGATCCAGATCTTTGCTATAGCATCTGGGAAGGCAGCAAAAGATGGCCCCTGTCACTCACGTGGGAGACCTGGCTCCTGGCTTCCACCGGCCCAGACCTGAGCGTTGCGGTCATTTGGAAGTGAACCAGCAGTTGCAAGAGCTGTTTTTCTGTCTTTCACTTTCCCTCTGTAACTTAGATTTTAAAAAAATCAAATCTTTAAAAAATAAAGAAACAAGAATCTTTAATGGTTTGTCCCACATCTAAGAAATAGTATTGCTCTGTCCTTAATGTGTTGTCCAGTGTGAAGTAATGCTATAACTAGTACTGAAACAGTATTTTACACTTTATGTTCTGTGTGGGTGCAAACTGATGAAATCTTTACTTAATATATACTAAATCGATCTTCTGTATATAAAGATAATTGAAAATGAATCTTGATGTGAATGGAATGGGAGAGGGAGGGGGAGATGGGAGGGGTACAGGTGGGAGGGAAGTTATGGTGGGGGGAAGCTATTGTAATACATTAACTGTACTTTGGAAATTATATTTACTAAATGAAAGTTTAAAAAAAAGAAATAGCATTGCATACTCATATTAATATTAAAAAGCAAAAAGATTATTTGATATTTAAACATGTTTGAATCAATGTCACTAAAACTCATTTTTTTTTTTTTTTTTTTTTGACAGGCAGAGTGGACAGTGAGAGAGAGAGAGACAGAGAGAAAGGTCTTCCTTTGCCGTTGGTTCACCCTCCAATGGCCGCCGCGGATGGCGCGCTGCGGCCGGCGCACCGCGCTCGTCCGATGGCAGGAGCCAGGAGCCAGGTGCTTTTCCTGGTCTCCCCATGGGGTGCAGGGCCCAAGCACCTGGGCCATCCTCCACTGCACTCCCGGGCCACAGCAGAGGGCTGGCCTGGAAGAGGGGCAACCGGGACAGAATCCGGCACCCCGACCGGGACTAGAACCCGGTGTGCCGGCGCCGCAAGGCGGAGGATTAGCCTGTTGAGCCACGGCGCCGGCCACTAAAACTCATTTTTGCGATAATATAATGATTTAGAGTAATGCACGTCTTTGACTAAGCTCAATCTGCCCTTTTTAGTATCACATTCATAATCAAAACCTACAAAGTATAGGAGAAATAAATAAATGTGAGCAAAACAGAGTAGAAGTAAAAAGAGCAAAACAAATAATCATAATCTACACTTTATAGAAGGTTCATGTTTAAAATAAATAAAAGGAATTTTAAAGATGAGAAATAATGTTGATACATTTTTTAAATAAATAGAATTTAATGCTATGGAAAGTGTTATTGTTCAAAAAACACAATGTTCAAGACATGAACTTCCACTTCTTTCAATAATAAAGCAACTCTATTGGTCATTGCATATCACAGTACTGCTGTAAATATAGTTTTATTAAGCTTTGTGTTGTAACTTTCTCAAACTAATGGTTAAGAATGCTATACTATTATAGCTTTAATCACTTTAAAATTTATTCTTTATGTGTGAAATGGTAATTCTTCCCTTCAATTATTGTTTTGAGCCATTTCCCATATTCTGATTAAACTAAGGTCTTTTTGCTTTTTACTTGTTAAACTTATTTGGTGAAGCATTAAGCCTTTTTTTACTGTACTGTAAATTTAAATATGTTACCTCAAACTTGTACTCTTATACTTACCACTTGTACTCTTCTTATAATCCTATAATCCTGATTAAGTCCCACCTCTTTTACTTGAAAAGTATATGACTATGACAAAAGGAAGAATAATTGGCTCACATAATTCTAGCTCGTGGTATAGAAGATACCATATGGCAAAACTTCTCAACAAAATCTGTCTATGTGCTATTCAATAGATGAAATAGGAAAAGAAAGGGAGAGAGCAAGAGAAAGGACAGATAGAGGGAAGGAATAACATTATATTCTTAGAATTGTACCTATGAATAATATTGAAACTACTAAAGACAAGTATTTTCTTTAAAAAATTAAAAATCATACACATATACATAATGCAATAAAGCAACTAGCAATTGATGGAGATATCATAAAGAAATGTGATTATGGAATTAGAGGACAAGATTTAAAACAGCCATTAACATATGCTTAACTTCAAAAGAAACATAAAATAATTATTGAAAGGAAGGCTAGAGTCTAAAAGAAATTTAGTATGAAATACTAAATATTTGAAATGAAAAAATCTCCTTCTGTCTGCCCATGGGTGTACACTGTGATTGGGTTCATGGAGAATTTCATGTGTATCTGCTCCCTTGGTCCGAGGGGAGAGCCAGTTACCAAGTTGTGAGTGCTCTGCTATGTTTTTGGGGCTGCAGCCCTGAGGACCCTAATTTATGATGTCCATTCTTCTTCCACATCTCCTGGAACGAGGAGAAACTACAGTGAGGTTGCTGGTAAAGTTAATCTCCATGACTAGCTTCAAAATCTGAATAGAGACAAACATGGAGACACAGAACTGTTAATACAGCCTAGCTTCCCCAAGATATTCCAGGGCCACAAGCAACCATATATGGAGATGGAGACCCAACAGACTTTATTACTGGAAGCATACTGAAGAAACTTCTAAAAACAAGAAATTTAAGCATGGCAAAGGGAAAAGAAAGTTAAGGCATAATTTTGTTTTCATATTGTACTTTCTTCAGCAAATGATAACCTTCATGTTGAGCATGATTTAAATATGATTTTGAAACCTAATTAGCCAATACCAAATGAGAAGAGATTCCAAAATACATTTTGTGCTGAGATAGGATGGCTAAAAATGAAAGTATTATAAAAATTTGTTGAAAAAGTTCAGGATGTTTCATCTGTAGGCAATAGAGAGAACATTAGTTCATTTGCTAAAGCAGTTATTGGGAAAAGTAAATCAGCATTCATTCATTGGAAGAAAATGGAAGAAGGGAATCATTGCTACCATGCAATTAACATCAATATGAAGTCAAGCAATCGAGAATTTTCTGTCAACTGTATGCTATGGCTTGATTTGTTCTCTCTTTAAAGAATGCATTATTTGAAGCAGAACTTGAATATAACCCTGAGCATGTCTGTAATTCACTCAGGTAAGGTTCTCTCTCATAATCTTCTTTAAAGTTCATAACTCTTAGAGATGACTCATTACCCATTAAGTTTTTAGACTGGATCACACAGTCTTGGATACTTCTAAGTTTATCTGGCTGTTTCCACTATGCCTGAATCAAACCATGTTATAAAATGTTCCAATGCTGGAGGTCATTTTATACTGATTGCAGATAAGGATAAGCACTTTTATGTTGGAACCGACACTTCTGGTTATTTCTAGATTTTTTAATTGTAGATTTTGAAAATGCCACTTGTACTCTTCTTATAATCCTATAATCCTGATTAAGTCCCACCTCTTTTACTTGAAAAGTATATGACTATGACAAAAGGAAGAATAATTTGGCTCACATAATTCTAGCTCGTGGTATAGAAGATACCATATGGCAAAACTTCTCAACAAAATCTGTGCTATTCAATAGATAAAACAGGAATTTTCATAAATGTTTCTAGTTATGAATTACAAAGAACTGATGTGGCTATAAGCATGCTTTCAATTGCAAAAGATTTTTGACAAAGGAAAACCTGTATACAGCCACTGTTATGACAGGGGGACTAAGAAACTGGTGGTTGTTTGAGCCAGCAAGAAGTATCAAGACCACAACTAAAAAAGTGTTTAAAAGGTAAAGTTACTCCTAGATGAAAATGAAATGTCAAGGTCCAAATTACAGTCAGGTGAATCTAAGACAAGGAATTTGGGATTTTCAAAACTTTTATAACACACAAAAAATGGATTTAAAAAAAAAATTCTTGGGTTGGCACTGTGGCATGGGTTGAGCCTCCACCTGATGTGCTGGCATCCCAAATGGGCAGCAATTCATGTCCCAACTGTTCCTCTTCCAATCCAGCACTCTGCTTGTGACCTGGGAAAGAAGTGAAGGATGGTCCAAATACTTGGGCCCATATACTCGCATAAGAGAACTGGAGGAGGCTGCTGGCTCCTGGCTTCGAATGGGCTCAGCTCTGGCCATTGCAGTCATTTGGGGAGCAAACCAGTGGATGGTGGGCATCCTATCTCTCAATCACTCTGTCTATGGCTCTGCCTCTCAAAAAACAAATAGATCTGAAAATTTCTTTCTTTATTTGAAAGGCAAAGTAACAGATAGAAATATAGATAGGTCTTTCACCCACTGTTTCATTCCCTAGATGGCCTTAACAGCCAGGGCTGAATCGGGCTGAAACTAGGATCCAGGAATTTCATTCTGGTCTTCCCCGTGCGTGGCAAGGACCCAAGTATTCCGGGCTATCATCCATTGCCTTCACAGGCTCACTACCAGGAACCTGAAGAACAGTCAAGACTTGACCTGGCTCTCCAATATGCGAAGACTGTGGCGTGAGCTGCAGCTTACCCCACTGTGTCATAACACCAGCCCCCAATGATAAATTCCTGAACAACAGCCTGACCATTGAGCATATTGTTAACCTAATGGAACAGCATGGCAGTGACACCTGGTAAATGCCCCCATCTCTCCCTAACCACCACCAAGAAACTTCTTCCTGAAGATGTTTTTCCTTAGGCTCTGAAGTTTTGGATTGTGTACCAGATCACTATATTTTGGACATCTGGTTTAATATTTTCATGGCTTCATATTCTTCCAGGTATTTTGAAAGAGGAGATTTACAATGTGAAGAGAAAGACTAGAGTGGGGTACTGGCTACAGTTTTTCGTGATTAAAAACTGTGGTAGCAGGACTGGCACTGTGGCATGGCAGTTAAAGCCACCGCCTGTGTGCCAGCATCCCATATGGGCACCAATTCAAGTCCTGGCTGCTCCACTTCTGATCCAGCTCTCTGCTATGGTCTCAGAAAGCAGTGGAAGATGGCCCAAGTCCTTGGGACCGTGCACCTACATGGGAGACCCAGAAGAAGCTCCTGGATCCTAGCTTTGGATCAGCGCAGCTCCGGCCATTGTGGCCAGTTGGGGAGTAAACCAGTGGATGGAAGATCTCTCTCTGTCTCTCTCTGCCTCTCTCTGCCTCTCTCTCTGTGTGTGTAACTGTAACTTTGAGTAAAAATAAATAAATCTTTTTATTAAAAAAAAGATGGCCCAAGTCCTTGGGCCCCTGCACCCACATGGGAGACCTGGAAGAAGCTCTTGGCTCCTGGCTCCATATCAACACAGCTCTGGCCGTTGCGGCCAATTGGGGAGTGAAGCGGTGGATGGAAGACCCCTCTCTCTCTCTGCCTCTTCTTTCTCTGTGTAACGCTTTCAAATAAATAAATAAATCTTAAAAAAAAAAACTATGGTAGTAAACAAAAATAAGTCACCTTGTAAAGTTGTACTTGTTTGTCAGTTACCATTGGATCAAAAGGAGTCTAGGTGTTCAAGTCTCTTGGGGATGTCACTAATCTTGATGCTGTCATTGATAAAGGACAAGATCAAAGTGAAGAGCATCCCTATAGTGCTGACATCCTTTGCTGATGGGTAATTGAGTCTAATGTTGCTGCTGAAGTGACAACTGGGCCATCTATACTTAGTTCTGGCAAGGATGAATTAGTAAATTTAAGAATACACACTGCTTTCTTTGGGGAAATATGGCTGCCTCCAATCCAGAGTGATTACAACTCCACTAGGGATATGAATGTCATAGACTAGTATATACTAGACTTAAATTCAGGATGTTACAACTAACACTACAGGGTCATATAAACAGTATGATCCAGGAAGGGTTTTTAACAATTACAAACATTCTATAGCACAGAAGGCTTCAATATTATTTCAATACAATCAAAGATAGGTTTTATTATCAAGATATGAATGATCATAACTGACACTTGTCAGACTGCATTACCTGAAATTTTGGATATAATAGTTCTTTTGATTTCATTCCTCTACACTTGGCTAAGGGGGAATTCCAGCCTGTACTTTATGTTGAAGAATCCATGAATATTTTCCTAGCTGGGAGGATTAGCATAACTTCTCTTTGGGAGATTCCTGGCAGTAAACTGTGTATGTGTGATGACAGGTTCATTTCTTGGAAGCAACCCCGGCCAAAAGAAAATAATAAAATGCAGCAGCCGAGTATAAGGTTATCATTATGATAGAGTCTGGTCTATTTTTTATACTAAGAGAGAAGACTTTCAGTACTCCACAGTTCGATGAATTAATAATGTCTCTCTAGACAACTTTATTCCCTTTGGAACCATGAATGATAACTTCAGATGTAATTGTGCTTTAATGGGACATTCCTAATCAATTTGGAAGATGGTTATATCTAGAAAAGTCTTCATATAAAATAATGGTCATTCAAACTAACAATGAAAAATGCCTTTTTTGAAAGCATACAGTTGAGTCTTCAAAAATACTTTGACTTTGCTGTGCAGAAGTCACTGGTAAAAATAGTACCTCACTCTGGTGTTAATATCTCTCTGAAAAAGAATCTATTTGATAGTACTAACTGGTGGTTAAGATAGTTTATTTATAATATTGGAAAGAAATAAGATTTAGGTAGAAGAGTAAATAGTGGAGGATATAGGTAGATCATATTTAGAAAATAAGTATTTTCTGTAATCAGAGAAAGTACAATTGTATTAAATATTTATCTATCTATCTATATATGTATATGTGTGTGTGTCTATTATCAGAATAGGAATATTGAATATTGTCCCTGAAAATATGACTGATCAGATGTTTTATATTTATAAACATTTTGACATAATATTCAGAGTTCTATATGTATGAAAATAATGCTTTAACATCAGCATAAATACTATAACAAAAATCAGTGTTCCTGAAGATATAACAATAGAAGATTGATACCAAAGTTGAAGCAAAAAAATGAAAAACCTCGTAAATTACCAACTTTCTAGTATCCATATAACACAGTTTTCCATAAAAGAGGAGTACAGGGAGAAGTGAAGAAATACAAGAGAAAAAAAATCAAACTCGAGGGGAGTAATTTAGTACAGCAGTTAAGATCCTGGTTAAGATGTCAACACCCAGTGTCAGAGTAACTGGGTTCAATACCTGGCTCTGGCTTCTGATGCCAGCTTCCTGCTAATGCAGACCATTGGAAGCAGTGGGGATGACTCGTAATTCAGTTCCTGCTGCCCATATGGGAGACCTGGATTGAGTTCCCAGTTCTACATTCAGCCATGGCCCAGCCCCAGCCATTGTGGACATTTAGGGAATGAACTAAATATGAGAGCTCTCTCTTAATCTCAAATAATTTTTAAGATTTATTTATTTTATTTGAAAGATGAAGTTACAGAGGCAGAGACAGAGGTCATCCATTTGCTGGTTCACTCCCCAGTTGGCTGCAATGGCTGGAGCTGTGCTGATCTGAAGCCAGGAGCCAGTAGCTTCCTTGAGGTCTCCCATGTGGGTGTAGCGGCCCAAGGACTTGGGCCATCTTCTACTGCTTTCCCAGCAGAGAGGCAGATTGGAAGTGGAGCAGCCAGGACTCGAACCGGCGCCCATATGGGAAGCTGGCACTGCAGGCGGCAGCTCTACCTGCTACACCAGAGAACTGCCCCTCAGATTAACTTTTAAAAAATTAAATTTGACAACATTGTTAAACCCAAGAATATCCTGTTTATTCCAATGGGACAAACACAGATAAAACCACAAGAGACACCATCTCATTAAATTGCTACAACTGGAGATTTAAATGCAATCTTAAAAATAGCCAGAGGGGGAAGTCATAAATAGGGACATGAAACTAACAATTGTATTGGATTTATTTTCAGAAAAAATGTGAAACAGAAAGAATGGAAGAGCATCTATAAAGTGATGAAATTAAAAAAAAAAAAGGAAAAAGAAAGCTGTCAATTTAGAATCATCTATTCATCAAAATATATTTTGCAAGTAAGGAATCATACGCTTAGCCGGGTGGTTGAGATGACTATGTCCCATATTGGAGTACGTGCATACAACTTCTGACACTGGTTCTTGACACCAGTTTCCAATCAGTGCAGACCATAGGAAGCAGTTGTGATAGTATTTAGGTGCCTGCATCCATGTGGGAGAAGTGGATTGTATGGCCAACTTCTGGCTTTAGCTCTGATCCAGCCCCATCCATTTCAGTTTTTAAGCATAGATCAGTGGGTATGAAAATGCTTTTGGGGGGCCAGTGCTGTGGCACAGCAGGTTAACACCCTTGCCTGAAGCACCGGCAAACAATATGGGCGCCGGACCAAGACCTGGCTGCTCCACTTCCCATCCAGCCCTCTGCTGTGGCCCGGGAAAGTAGTGAAAAATAGACCAAGCCCTTGGGCCCTTGCACCCACATGGGAGACCCGGAGGAAGCTCCTGGCTCCTGGCTTTGGATTGGCGCAGCAGCAGCCATTGCTGCCAACTGGGGAGTAACCATTGCATGTAAGACTTCTCTCTCTCTCTCTCTCTCTCTCTCTCTCTCTCTCTCTCTCTCTCTCTCCACTGCTTCTGCTCTCTCTGTGTAGCTCTGACTTTCTAAAAAATAGATATTTTTTTTTAAAAAAAGAAAACACTCTTTCTTAAATAATGTTCAGGAACACTGATCTAGGATAACTAACAGAGTACCTAAAATGCTGTGTATTTGAGTGAAATGGACATGCTGAGATTCAATGATTGCTTACAACCCTTGTCAATACTGTTGAGGAACAGTGTTATTTTCTTTCTTTCTTTTTTTGTTTTTTTTTTTTTTTTTTTTGACAGGCAGAGTGGACAGTGAGAGAGAGAGAGACAGAGAGAAAGGTCTTCCTTTTCTGTTGGTTCATCCTGTAATGGATAAAGGAAAACGGCAAAAACAAATCTACCAAATCCATAGCTACTTCGTTTTTTCAGATCAAAAAAGTTTATGAACTTACAGCTGGATTGATCAAGGGAGTAAAGAGAAATGAGGCATCTTACAGCTAGCATAAGTAAAAGGGAGTCATCTCTAAAGATCCCACAGACATATAACAAATGAGAAATAAATATTGTAATGAATTGAGCAAAAAAAAATCTGATCAATCAGAGAGAATAGACAAATTCAGTTAATGTGACTTATAATCAAGGAGATATAGACACACACACACACAAATGCTGTTAAGGATTCAGAGAAATAGGGAATTTTATAAACTGTTGTTGGAAAATAAATTAGCAAATCCATTTTGGAAAAAAGCATACAGTTTCCTAAAAACTACAAAAGGAACTACAAATGATTTCACAACACAACTAGTAGGTATATAGTTAAAAGAAATGAAATTATTACATCAAAGTAATACCTGTTAGTCCATGTTTATTGCAATGCTATTCAAAGTATACAAGGTATGGGATCAATGTCTGTCAACAGTTAAGTGAGTTTTTAAAAACGTAGCATATTTATACAGTGTGATATTATTCAGACATACATAGGATGATACCATATTTGGTGCAGCATGGACAGAAGTGAAGGACATTATTTTAAGTGAAATAATCTAGGCATAGAAATATATGTAATATATGTTCTCATTTACTTGTAGGAGTCAAAAGTTGATCATAAACAGGCAGAGAATAGAATAGTCTTTACTAAGGCGTATGAAGAGCAGCAGGGAGAAACAGAGAGAGGTTGCAGAAAGGGTTCCATAATAGTTAGTTAGTCGTAATGTTCTATAACACAGTCAGATAACTAGTTTACCCCATTTATTATGCATTTCAAAACAACTAGCAAAGAGCTGAAAAGTTTCCAACACCTGGAAATGATAATACTTGTGGAGATGGGAATGCTAATTCCTGTTCGATCATTATAGATATATACATGTATTAAATTATTACAGTATACCCTATAAATAAGTATAAATAATTTGTCAATTTTAAAAGTAAATAAAATAAAATTTCTTAATACCAAGTATTACATAAGAAGGTTACCTTCATAGTGCTATATTTAACAAGCAATTGAATTTGAAGTCAAAATCCTTGCTATACGGTCCATATTTGATTCACAGGTAATGATTAAGAAAAAAATAACTGTAGTCATATATAACATATTCTCAGAAGTAGTGGAAGAGGAAAAAAACATTCCTCGTCACATCTAATAAGGTTTATGTTAAAACCACAGTAAGTATTCATGGGTAAAAATACTGAAGACAAAGATCTTTTAGTTTCATGTATCCAAAACCTCTAACAACACTTTAAAAATTGGGGGGGGGTAATTTTATATGAATTATACAAACTTCATGCATTTCATATACACAGATTTAGGAACATACTGATACTCACACCCCTGCTCTCCTTCCTATCCAAGCTCCATCCCTTCTTCATCCTCCCTCTTACATTCCCACTCTTAATTTTTACAAAGATCTATTTTCAGGTCACTTAATGATCATTTAGTTAACCTTACACTAAGTAAAAGAGTTCACCAAATAGTATGAAGAAACAAAAATGCTGCCCCTCAATGGAAGAGACAAAGGCTGTAAACAATCATGATTCTCAAAATGCCCATTTCACTCCTAAACATTAAATCTTAGGCACGCCATTAGTTACTTTGGATTAGGGGAATCATGATATTTGTCTTTTTTGGGACTGGCTTATTTCACTAAGTGTAATGGTTTCTAGGATTTTATTTTCTTTTTGCAGCTGAGTAGTACTCCATAGTGCATGTATATCATAATTTCTGTGTCCAGTCAACAGTTGATAGACATCTGAGTTGAATCCATATTTTATCTATTGTGAATTGAGTGACAACGAACATGGAGGTACAGATAACTATTTCAGATGCTGATTTCTTTTGGTCTGAATAAATTCCCAGAAGTGAGATGACTGGATCATATGGTCGGGCTATATTCAGATTTCTGAGGTATCTTCATACTGTCTTCCCTAATGGCTAGAACAAATGATGCTAAAATTCATATAAAACACAAGGAAACCTGAAAAGCTAAAACAATCTTAACAAGAAAACTTGATTTCAAGACATACTACATGCCAGTTATAATCAAAACAGCCTGGTACTAACACAAAAACAGATGTGTAGACCAACAGAATAGAATTGAAACTTCTACAACCAACTTAACTTTGACAAAGGAGCTAAAGTCAATCTCTGGAGCAAGGACAGTTTTTTTCAATAAATGGTGCTGGGAAAACTGGATTGCTGTGTTCAGAAGTAGGAAACTAGAGAGATACCTTACACCAAAATCCACTCAAAAAGGATCAAAGACCTAAAATTACAACCTGATATCATCAAATTACTAGAGAACATTGAGGAGACTCTGCAAGACATTGGACCAGGCAAAGACTTCTTGGAAATGATCCCAGAAGCACATGCAATGAAAGTCAAAATAGACAATGGGATTACATCAAATTGACAAGCATCTGCTGCAAAAGAAATACTCAGCAAACTGAAGAGGCATCCATCAGATTGGGAGAAAATACTTGCAAACTATGCAACTGATAAATGGTTAACATCCATAATCTATAAAGAGCTCAAGAAATTCAACAACAAAACAAACAATTCAAAAAAAGTCAGCTAACCATGAATAAAAGAAAATGTCCTCAATTAGATAACAGTCAGACTTTTGGTTGGCTCCATGGCTCAGTTGGCTAATCCTCCACCTGCAGTGCCGGCACCCCGGGTTCTAGTCCCGGTCAGGGCATCAGTTCTGTCCCGGTTGCCCCTCTTCCAGGCCAGCTCTCTGCTGTGGCCCGGGAGGGCAGTGGAGGATGGCCCAAGTGCTTGGGCCTTGCACCCACATGGGAAACCGGGAGGAAGCACCCAGCTCCTTGCTTCAGATCGGCACAGCACCGGCTATGACATTCATTTGGGGAATGAACCAATGGGAGGAAGACCTTTCTCTGTCTCTCTCTCACTGTCTATAACTCTCTCTGTGTCTCTCTCTCTCACTGTCTAACTCTGCCTGTCAAAAAAATATTTTATATACTTATTTGTTCTTTGTAGGACATCTATAACATTTCTATTTTTTTTTTTAAATTTTTTTATAACGCTTTTATTTAAAGAATATAAATTTCTAAAATACAGCTTATAGATTACAATGGCTTCCCCTCCCCATAACTTCCCCCCCACCCACAACCCTCCCCTTTCCCACTCCCTCTCCCCTTGCTTCACATCAAGATTCATTTTCAATTCTCTTTATATACAGAAGATCAGTTTAGTATATATTAAGTAAAGATTTCAACAGTTTGCCCTCACATAGCAACACAAAGTGAAAAATACTGTTGGAGTACTAGTTATAGTATTAATTCACAATGTATAGCACATTAAGGACAGAGATCCTACATGATATATTTTTTTAAAAAATTGATTAATTTTCTAGGCAATTTCCAATTTAACACCAAGATTTTTTTTTCATTTTTAATCATCTATATACAGAAGATTGATTCAGTATATACTAAGTAAAGATTTCATCAGTTTGCACCCACACAGAAACACAAAGTGTAAAATACTGTTTGAGTACTAGTTATAGCATTACTTCACATTGGACAACACATTAAGGACAGATCCCACATGAGACGTAAGTACACAGTGACTCCTGAAGTTGATTTAACAATTTGACACTCTTGTTTATGGCATCAGTAATCTCCCTAGGGTCTAGTCATGAGTTGCCAAGGCTATGGAAGCCTTTAGGGTTCGCTGACTTCAATCTTATTCTGACAGGGTCATAGTCAAAGTGGAGGTTCTTTCCTCCCTTCAGAGAAAGGTACCTCCTTCTTTGATGGCCCCATTCATTCCACTGGGATCTCACTCACAGAGATCTTTCATTTAGGTCTTTTTTTTCCAGAGTGTCTTGGCTTTCCATGCCTAGAATATTCTCATGGGCTCTTGAGCCAGATCCGAATGCCTTAAGGGCTGATTCTGAGGCCAGAGTGCTATTTAGGACATCTGCCATTCTATGAGTCTGCTGTGTATCTCACTTCCCATGTTGGATCATTCTCTCCCTTTTTCATTCTATCAGTTAGTATTAGCAGACACTAGTCTTGTTTGTGTGATCCCTTTGACTCTTAGACCTATCAGTGTGATCAATTGTGAACTGAAATTGATCACTTGGACTAGTGAGATGGCCTTGGTACATGCCACCTTGATGGGATTGTATTGGAATTCCCTGGCACAATTCTAACTCCATCATTTGGGGCAGTTCCGATTGAGCATGTCCCAAGTTTTACATCTCCTCCCTCTCTTATTCCCACTCTTATATTTCACAGGGATCACTTTTCAGTTAAAATTTAAACACCTAAGAATAATTGTTTGTTAATTACAGAGTTCAACCAATAGTACTAGAATAAAAAAATTACTAAAATGGATAAAGTATTACATTGTACAACAACAGTCAGCACAAGAGCTGAACAAGTTACTGTTTCTCATAGTGTCCATTTCACTTCAATAGGTTTCCCCTTTGGTGCTCAATTAGTTGTCACCGATCAGGGAGAACATATGATATTTGTCCCTTTGGGACTGGCTTAATTCACTCAGAATGATGTTTTCCAGATTCCTCCATCTTGTTGCAAATGACCGGATTTCATTGTTTTTGACAGCTGTATAGTATTCTATAGAGTACATGTCCCATAATTTCTTTATCCAAATGTATGCTTTGAATTCCCTGTGATCTTTTGCTGTGAGGTTCCCTTCGTTTACCTTCTTTCATGTTGATGGCCGTGTTTCTGTGTTTCTGTGTGTAACACATCTTCAAGTATCTTTTGCAGGGCTGGACGATTGGCAACAAATTCTTTCAATTTTTGTTTGTTATGAAAGGTCTTTATTTCACCTTCATTCACAAATGAGAGCTTGGCAGGATATAATATTCTGGGCTGGCAGTTTTTCTCTCTAAGTACCTGGGCTATGTCTCGCCATTCCCTTCTAGCTTGTAGGGTTTCTGATGAGAAGTCCGCCGTGAGTCTAATTGGAGATCCTCTGAGTGTAATTTGACGTTTCTCTCTTGCGCATTTTAGGATCTTTTATTTCTGTTTCACTGTGGTGAGTTTAATTACAACGTGTCGTGGTGAGGATCTCTTTTGGTCATGTTTACTAGGGGTTCTATGAGCTTCCTGTACTAGGATGTCTCTGTCCTTCTCCAAAACGGGGAAATTTTCTGCTATTATCTCACTAAAAAGGCATTCTAATCCTTTCTCCCTCTCCATGCCTTTAGGAACTCCTAGAACTCGAATGTGGGGTTTTTTAATAGTATCCTGTAGATTCCCAACAATATTTTTTAGATTTCTAATTTCCTCTTCTTTTCTTTGGTTTGACTGTATAGTTTCCTGTGCTCTGTCTTCTAAGTCCGATATTCTCTCTTCTGCTTCACCCATTCTGTTTGTAAGGCTCTCTAATGTGTTTTTCATTTGATCTATTGAATTCTTCACTTCATTATGATTTCTCGTCACTATCACAGTTTCATGTTCTACTAGTTGTTTCATTTCAGCCTGATTTCTCCTTAATATTTCATTTTCACGAGAGAGATTTTCTACCTTGTCCATTAAGGATTTCTGTAGTTCAAGAATTTGTTTTTGAGTACTTCTTAGTGTTCTTATCAATTTTTTGAGATCTGCTTCTTGCATCTCCTCTATCTCATCATCTTCGTAATCTTGAATTGGGGTGTCTTTTTCATTTGGGGGTGTCATAGTGTCTTCCTTGTTCTTGTTACCTTGGTTTTTGCGTTTGTTGTTTGGCATATTGGTTTCTTCACTGTGGTGCTGTTTTCTTGTTATACTATGACTCTAGATTAAGTGGACTGTCTGCTTTTGATGGAGCCTTAGAGGCTTGAGATGGGTGTGCCTGAGAGCTCTGTTTGGTTCCTTGGGGTTGAGGGTGTGTCAAAGGAGACACTCCCAGGTTAGGCGTGGTAAATCTCTCTCTGATACTTTTTTTTTTTTTTGGTTCAAAAGGGAAGTAATTCCACACAGCTGAATGGAATTGGGGGTGGTTAGCAGGCGAATGATATACCCACAGGAGCCAGAGATAGGAAGCTCTTTCCCAAGGACCAGAGAAGGAATCTTTGCAGCCCTTTGTGTGGGCTGAGATTCTCCTGTAGTCTCCCACTGGGCTGCCAAGGCTACTGAACTGTAGCGTCTCTGGAGAGTACTCACATGAATTCGTGATTTCCGTGAGTTCTCTCCCCCACCGTCTCTTTTTTCACAGTCTCAGTTCATTAGCACCACACATTCATTAGGTTCTAATCTCCTGTTATTTCACCCCTCCCACCCAGAGTCAAGTTTTTCTGCTAGGCTCGGGGCTGGTGCCGACCCGAGGTCGCCCTGCTTATGACGTATTCCAAAATGGCGCCTGCTCTTTGTCTTGCTCGCCTTTGAGAGGTGAGCGGAGAGAGAGAAGCTCGTGTCCGTATGGGTCACTTTCCCCCCCCCCCTCTCTCTTCTAGTTAGCCTGGTGAACTTTTCCCCGCAGGGTTTCAAGCCTTGTTTGCTCTAGGCTCCCTTTTCCGCTTCCCTTCTGGTATCTCGGGCTATTGAGGTTTGGCTCACCTCGGGTTCCAGCGCTGGTGTGTTGAATCTGCTGCTGGTGTCCCAAACTGCGGGCTCCCACGCTCTCCACGCAGGTCCACTGTGAATCTCCAGTTCCAGAAGGGTTTTCTCTGCTGTTTCTTCCCCTACTCTTCCTTGAACCTGCAGTATCTCCACTTTTATTAAACTGTCTCTCCCCAGACTATCGGTGTGCTCCCTTCCTATTCCGCCATCTTGCCGCTCCCAACATTTCTATTTTTTTAGAAACATCAATTTGATGAATTTCTCAGTGATGTTATTGTAGCTACATTTTGTTGTCTTATGATAGTGTAAGTTATTGTAAACAGCTTGAATTCTAAGCTTAGTCTCCAAAATGATGAGACCAAGTTTCATAGCCCCAAATAAAATACAAAAAACACTATTTTCAATAGTCCCAATCATGGATATATATATATAATTTTATAATGTTTCTAATATCAATGAAAAGGATACCACATTATCCTAATTCTATTCACTTAACATTAAAAGAAATGAAATATTTTGTGTCTGTGTAGTTAGTCAATTGATTATTCTCTTGATTATTACTTAATAAATATTTTGATTAAATATACGCCAACTGCCATTTCCTTGTATCTTTCCTATTAATGGACAATGAGATATGATTAAGATTGATTAGGGAATATAAAACATTTGACAAATTATTTCAATGTATTACAATACAGAATAATATGTATATGTTCCACTAACATTATGAAAATTTTCAATAGTTATCTGAAGATTTCTTATAAGAGCATGTCAATTTTTAAATAATTAATTTGAAGTTAATTGTTTTTGTTCTTTTAAAAGATTTTGCATGACATATTTTTTTTTTATCTGTGATGGTTTTACTGAAAACTTCAATGACAAGGCAGACACTTGGAGAGGTACTTTGGGAAAACCTGGGGGAATGCTCATTTACTGGGAATATTTATAATTGTCTGTAAGACACACTGTGAAATACTGCCCTAAGGTGGGAAAACCAGTACTTTTATGTGTTTTCTGTATAACAGCTTGCCTTAGGGTTTTGATTTCCACATTACAAAACCATGACTTCACATTATTAAGCTATTGGTGAAATTGTCATGTATTCTGGTCTGTCTCACCTACAGTCATCTAAATTAGGATCACGAACAAGAATTTTCATCTGTGTGCTGAGAAGCTATATATAATTATTTTTAAAACTTAATTTCTTGAAGAAGTTATTATTTTTTTTTTGATAGCCAGAGTTAGACAGAGAGAGAGAGAGAGAGAGAAAGGTCTCCTTTTTTCAGTTGGTTCACCCGCTAAATGGCCGCTTAGGTTGGTGTGCTGTGCAGATCTGAAGCCAGGAGCCAGGTGCTTCCTCCTGGTCTCCCATGGGGGTGTAGGGCCCAAGCACTTGGGCCATCCTCCACTGCCTTCTCGGGCCACAGTAGAGAGCTGGACTGGAAGAGGGGCAACTGGGACAGAATCTGGCGCCCCAGGTGCCGGTGCCGCAGGTGGAGGATTAGCCTAGTGAACTGCGGCGCCGGCCTGAGGAAGTTTTAAGTTTATACTAAAATTGAAAAGTAGATAAAGAGATTTCTGATTTATTCATTACCACACACAGGAATAGCTTTTGAGGTAACTTCTTATGTGTATGTGTGTGGACTCTGGAAATTCAACAATTGCCATCTTATGCCTGTCATCCAGTCTGATTATTAATTGTTCCCTCTTTCACTGTCAAAAAATGTCCTCATTCGATAATGTATCATCCATAACTTCATGCCCATCCATTCATAAAAAATGAGGCCCAGAAATTTTTTTTTTTGTCAGCACTGAAGTTTGCCACATATTTGCATTGCATTGCTGAAGAGTCTGAGGATTCATTAATGTTATCAGGAAGAGGAGTGACGTATTACATTTATCTTTAGGAAATTAATTCTGCAGGCAGCATAAAAGATCAATTATAGTAAGGAGAAAGCCATGCTTGCTTTTAAAATTTATTTTGTAAAATATTTTATATACAATGTATATTGTTTACATATAGCATTGTGGTTTGGGAGAGTTTATTCAATCAGATAAATATTAGTTTTAAATATTATTAATTATTTTTCATATTCAATTCCCCATATAGAACTAACTTTATAGAAACTAATAAGAGGAAAACATTAAACAATACTCAGAAAACAGCCAAATTTCACCTCTTTTAACGGTGACTAAAAGTGATGACTTTTTGAGTGATGACTTTACAAGATGAGGAACAGGGGTAAACAGATCCTAAACTTTTAATGGGACACTCTGTTCAATTCTAAAATTATTTTAGATCATTTTAGTCTGGAATTAGATGGCGTTTGCAAATAAGAAAGCTATCTTCAAATGGACTATTCGTTCTCTTCGGAATGAACTTAGATTAATTTATATGTGTTGATGAAATTATTCACCCTATATACATATGCAAATAAGAACCATAAAAGGAGAAATACTAAATAACCATAGACCAGAGTTATAACCTTTAAAATATTTGGAATATTTATTATTCATATTATTTATGTAGGTGCTATGTAGACATAGCTGGTATATGTACAAGTACACAAACACGATTTTAAAACTCTGTAAATACATACACACCGCAGGTGCCACGGCTCACTTGGCTAATCCTCTGCCTGCATCACCAGCACCCCGGGTTCTAGTCCTGGTTGGGGTGCCGAATTCTGTCCCAGTTGCTCCTCTTCCAGTCCACCTCTCTGCTGTGGCCCAGGAAGGCAGTGGAGGATGGCCCAAGTGCTTGGGCCCTGCACCTGTATGGGAGACCAGGAGGAGGTACCTGGCTCCTGGCTTCAGATCAGTGCAGAGTGCCTGCCGTATCGGCCATTCGCAGGGCGAACCAACAGAAGGAAGACCTTTGTCTCTGTCTCTGTCTCTCTCTCTCTCTCTCTCACTGTCTAACTCTGCCTTCCAAAAAAAATACATAAAATACATACACACTTATATTTTGAATCATATGAAAAAATTCAGAAGCATATGCATGGAAATTTTAAATAGCCCACATACTTCCATTAGAATTTGTAAATAGGCATCATTGGAGAATGACTTTTTCAAGTATATCACACTATAATTTTTCCTTCTAAAGGAGGAACTGAAGGAATAGGTTATAAATCCTAAATCCTAAATAATGGAGGGATGCAGATTTCAAGGGGATATCTTCATGTACTATATTTCAAAGCAAAAATGAAAATGGTAATTTCTCACAATATTTTTTTATCTAAAAGATTTCCAGATGAAACCATGTGGATGTTTAGGGCAAAGAAGAAAGCAAGCTAAGCCACCCAAAAGTAGTATAATGCACAATGCAGGATTTCACTCTTAGTTTGAATTTTAAGTTTAATGACTGCACTCTGTGGCTGCTGGGCACAATAGTATTGGAGGAGACTATGCACATTGCATGGACTGCTTTAGACATTTTCAGGATTAGGAGAGTAATGTAGTTACCTGATCTGCAGGAAAATAAGTATTAGTTTTAGAGTTTTAATATGTTTCCTAGAGCAGGTTACTAGGGCAAGTTAGTATTAATTCTTCCCTTTTCTCTCTTATGTCGGTGAATATGGGTAATTTATTCTTCTTGCATTTAATATGCCACGAAACAAGGGATAGGGGTTTTATTTTTTGTCCTTATCATATAGATAATTAACTTAAGGAAATAATCTAAAAAAAAACCCACAAATTATTTCAAGAAATGGTTCAAAATGTTAGTCATTATGCAAGCATATTTTGAATATAAACTTTCAATTACCATACTAGTCTGAGAAGTTTCGTCTAGTTATTATCCACAAAGAATTTGTGTGTGTTCTCAGTTGTGTGGTGGGGTGGAATAATATTTGACAATGTAACTGATTATTTTGATTTTGGTATCTTGTTAGTCATTGGATCTAAGATACTGTTCACCTTTCAATAGAGTCTTTCCTACTTTTACTGCAAAGACAAATTTACACCCAGTCAAGTAAAAAAAAAAAAAAAGAAATTGTGACTTCCCATCTCAGTTTAGAAAAGTTTCTGGTTCCTAAGAGATAATAAAAAATGGGTTTCTTATCTAAAGATTTTTCTATTGTGGTCAACTAGAACAGGAAAGAAGAAAAAGAATCATTGAGTTTAAGAATGAAAACCAAGAGTCATTCCAGAGTTTTATATTTTCCCTGGATTCATGAAACTTGGGTAAGAGATGTGTGTTTTATGACATATATATGTGTGATAGGAGTCATGACATAAGGTGCCCGTGAAGACCAAGTTAGTCCACTGTAAGACCATAGGAAGTTGCTAGTTGACAGCTGTGAAACACATGTGATGTATCCAGAGAGTAGCTGCTACTTGTCCCACAAGATGTGGCTCTGATACATAGAATAATATCCCCAAAACTGCCCGAATCCTAACTGCCAGAACCATTGCATATGTTCTATTGAATGGCAAAGGAGAATAAAAGTTGTAGATGAAAATAAGTTTAGTAATTAGCAAATCTTAACATATGGAAGTGTTCCCATATATTAAAATAGGCCCAATGTAATTATAAGTGCTGTGGAACATGAAAATACTGAGGCAAAAGATTCAGTATCACAATAATGCAAGGTTCAACTTGCCAATGGTTTGCTTTGAGAAGGGGAAGGAACACAGTCTCTAGAGCCTACAGAAAGGAGTGAAGCAGGTGATTTAGATCCATTGGGATTCAACTGCTATGCCTTGAGTACCACATAAGAAGGCCTAGGATACAAGCTATAATGAAGGACAGGACAGATCAATAAGATTCAAGCAAAGGGGATATAATAAAAGGGTTGGGATGATATTGGTTGTTTGAGGTGAGATTAATATTTAAAAAAATCTGGGGCCGGCGCCGTGGCTCAACAGGCTAATCCTCCGCCTTGCGGCGCCGGCACACCGGGTTCTAGTCCCGGTCGGGGCGCCGGATTCTGTCCCGGTTGCCCCTCTTCCAGGCCAGCCCTCTGCTGTGGCCCAGGAGTGCAGTGGAGGATGGCCCAGGTGCTTGGGCCCTGCACCCCATGGGGAGACCAGGAAAAGCACCTAGCTCCTGGCTCCTGCCATCGGATGAGCGTGGTGCGCCGGCCGCAGCGCGCCGTCAGCGGCGGCCATTGGAGGGTGAACCAACGGCAAAGGAAGACATTTCTCTCTGTCTCTCTCTCACTGTCCACTCTGCCTGTCAAAAAAAAAAAAAAAAAAATCTGAGTAAAGCAAATTGTCCTACATAGTGTAGGAGGGGCCACACCAAAAAGCTGAAGAATCTAGTAGAACAAGGCCTCTCCCTTCCCACAAGGGAGATGAAATTCTGCTAGCAGATGCTCTTCAGGTTTAAAGGGCAACAGTGGCCCATTCTCGAGTTTCCAGCCTGCTAAACTATATGTAAGTGTATTGGTAGGGGGTGGTGGGAGGTAAGAAAAACATCCATTTTCTTTAAGAACACATATGAAGTCTTGCCCATTTGAATACTTTTAACTGATTAATTTAAACAATGCGCTCCTTTAGGTATTTAACTTGATCGATTTAAACAGTGTGCTCCTTTAGGCATTTTGCACCTGCACTCTGCCCAGTTGCCCTATGTACAGAAGCACTCATTCAAGGGAACCTCCTTTTTCTGGAAGCAACAGTAACTGGAATTCTGATGTCTGCCTCCACGTGTCTCTAGCCTGCTCTCTACTCATACTCCATAGTTATGAAGTTTCGGCTAAGTTTGCTTAAATGTAAGGTTTTCTTATTTTTGACATATCGATTTTAAAATGTACCCTCTAAAATGCATGTTCATGTTGGTATGAAAATTCCATTTTCCTATATTAGTATGATGTGTCAGTCTATTTCATTTATTGTGCTGGGCAATCAGTGGAATTTTCTTTGTTAATTCTGGAAATTCCAGTCCTCTATCTTGGAAGTATCTATTTCCATTGATGATTTCCTTCCAACCACGATTTTTAAAAATCTCCCTCTTCAATAAGTTTCTTCTGCCTCAGTGCTATTTTTACTTTAAATTTCTTTTCTTTTTGTTTTATTCCCATTTTTATTCATCAAACAATAACAAAATTAATTGATGATGTCTATATAATGCTTGCTAATAACCTCTTTCATATTTACTCACCAAGTTCACACAGTTCTACGAGGTAGGAAATTTTTGTGCCTTACTTTTATAGATGAGGAAAATTAAGTGAAGACAAGTCAAATAATTTGACCAAGGTATAATAAATTGTAAAGTGTGATCTCAGTTAAAGCTGTCTAGATCTGAAATCTTAATTGTTAATCATGCTAATATATTATTTCTCAGATGAATGATAATACTTGGTTGTGAACCCATAAAAAGGAGTAACAAATTATTTTTGGAAGCTCTGAGTATGTAGCTGTGATTTGTCAGTTGGAATTTCACTGTAGTGTCACCCTAGGGAGCCATATTTTAGAGAACCATATGGTAGTATATTCAGGTGTTTCCCTTTGGACTTATCCTCCCTTAGCTGTAAGCTCTATCTGTCAGTGTCCTGGGAAGTGAAAGAACAAGAAGAGTTAGGGTTGAGTTCAGCATTCAACATTCTTTTGGGAAAACCAAGAGTCTTTGAAATGAAAGTCTTCAGGAAAATACCTGAATCCTGGATAGTAAAACAAAATTCAGTAATCTTTCCCACCATTTCTTTACTCTGTTATCAAGATCTGTCTCAAATTTTTCAACGATCACATCCTACTGTGTCCTTAGCCCATTCTTTTAGGCTTCCATTTCTCTCATAACTCCTTTGGAAATTTTCCTCTTAAGGTCACTGGGGACATTTGTATTATCATTGTCAACAGCCCCTCTCTTCCTCACAGCCTTCTCTCAGTTTTGACATAACTGACAATTCCTTCTTTCATCCCTCTTTTCTTGTTTGTTATTACACCATACTTTATGTTCTTCTGACTTTCCCAGGAATATATCATAATCCTGTTTTTACCACGTGTACTTTATTATACTTTGACTCCTTAACACTTTCCTGGTCCTGGAGAGATCACCTCTGTCAGGGTTAGCTAATTTCTAAAGAAACTGAGATTCCTACAATGGCACCTTTTACATGTAAAGCAGTCAATCCAAACCCACAAATCCTCTCTCAGGGCCTCACATAGAGATCTAACACTCCAGATTTATATTCACCTGTCCCATTACTCATGTGTCAAGTGCCAAACAACTAACATCAACCATTGTGCTCCAGAGACCACAAAAATTATTCAAACTCTACAATCTTATACTTGGTCACCTTGCTAGGTAGAATCCTATGCCTCTTGTTTCTGGGAACATGTGAGGCCTAAAATGACTACCATTAAGACAGTTATTTCCCTATCTGTGTGTCTCACTCCATATGACTAAAGCAAATCCCTGTTAGATTTTTTTTAACATTTACTTAATGAATATAAATTTCCAAAGTACAGCTTATGGATTACAATGGCTTTTTCACCCACATAACTTCCCTCCCACCCGCAACCCTCCCCTTTCCTGCTCCCTCTCCCCTTCCATTCACATCAAGATTCATTTTCAATTCTCTTTATATACAGAAGATCAGTTTAGTATATATTAAGTAAAGATTTCAACAGTTTAAACCAACATAGCAACACAAAGTGAAAAATACTGTTTGAGTACTAGTCATAGCATTAAATCAGAATGTACATCACATTAAGGACAGAGATCCTACATGATGAGTAAGTGCACAGTGACTCCTCTTGTTGACTTAACAAATTAACACTCTTGTTTATGGCATTAGTAATCACCTTAGGCTCTTGTCATGGGTTGCCAAGGCTATGGAAGCCTTTTGAGTTCACTGACTTTGATCTTATTCCAACAGGGTCATAATCAAAGTGGAAGTTCTCTCCTCCCTTCAGAGAAAGGTACATCCTTCTTTGATGGCCCTGTTCTTTCCCCTGGGATCTCACTTGTGAAGATCCTTAATTTAGCTTTTTGTTTGTTTGTTTGTTTGTTTTTGCCAGAGTGGCTTGGCTTTCCATGCCTGAAATACTCTCATGGGATTTTCAGCCGATCCACATGCCTTAAGGGCTGATTCTGAGGCCAGAGTACTGTTTAGGACATCTGCCATTCTTTAAGTCTGCTGTATATCCCGCTTCCTATGTTGGATCGTTTTCTCCCTTTTTGATTCTATCAGTATTTTCAGACACTAGTCTTGTTTATGTGATCCCTTTAACTCTTAGACCTATCAGTATGATCAATTGTGAACAGAAATTATCACTTGGACTAGTGAGATGGCATTAGTACATGCCACCTTGATGGGATTGAATTGGAATCCCCTGGCACATTTATAATTCTACCATTTGGAGCAAGTCCGATTGAGCATGTCCCAAATTGTACATCTCCTCCCTCTCTTATTCCCCTCTTATATTTAACAGGGATCAGTTGCCCACCTTGAATAAGTGCTTGCTGAATTCTAGTCACACAGTCTGTTCTGGCTACTGCGCTCACATGGTAGGCCCTGTTGATTACTTCACCAAGGCCTCTGTACTAGAAAATTTTTCTACCAGATGATTATTCTTTATAAAACATTATAAGAAATGTCTTCAAAAAGTTCACTGGAACAAGTATTATGAAAGGTTATGCCTGGATTTAAGATTGTTCTGCTACCAAAGAAATTTATTTCCATTTCCCATGAACTTTTAAAAATACCTTTTTGGAATCTCCTCCTCTTGGTCACCTAGATTTCAGCCTAATATAAACCCTTCAAAACTGTCATCCCTTATCACTTTGTTTTCTCTGTATTATCTGTGAGTCCCAGAAATTATTTTACTTCTTTCTTAAACAATGTCCACAGAACCCAATACAAGATAAGTTATACCTATGGACCAGGACTTTATTTTAATCTTTGTTATCTTCAGCATTCATTATAGTGATTGGCATATGGTAGGTTCTTACTAAAATTTTAACGATTTGATGAATAAACTACAAATATAGGCATCCAGTTTTAAATGTTCCTGTCTTCAATAATTTCATGTACATTTTTGGTTTAGTATGCAGTATTTAATGACATTGGTACATTTTAATGCCTATGGTAAAAAAGTTAGTATTCTAGCATTTTCCAGCATTTGAAAATACCTTTTCAATTTCTTCAAAATCATTTAATCCTGAAACAGAAAGAGCACCCTGTTTCTTTCATATTAGTCTTGCCTTCTGAATAAACCAGTTTTAAAGAGGTAGTGCATATTTTTGAAAATAATATACAGCATTGGTGGATATTTAATATACTAAAGAAGACCTAAATGAAAGATCTGTGAGTGAGATCCCAGGGGAAAGAAAAGGGCCATCAAAGAAGGAGGTACCTTTCTCTGAAGGAAGGAGAGAACTTCCACTTTGACTATGACCCTGTCGGAATAAGATCAAAGTCGGCAAACCCTAAAAGCTTACATAGTCTCGGCAACTCATGACTAGAGCCTAGGGAGATTACTGACGCCATAAACAATTGTTAAATCAACATCAGGAGTCACTGTCTACTTACTTCTCATGTGGGATCTGTCCTTAATGTGTTGTCCAATGTGAAATAATGCTATAACTAGTACTCTAACAGTATTTTTACACTTTGTGTTTCTGTGTGGGTACAAACTGATGAAATCTTTATTTAGCATATACTGAATCAATCTTCTGTATATAAAGATAATTGAAAATGAAAAAAAAAACTTGGTGTTAAATTGGAAATTGCATAGAAAATTAATCAATTTAAAAAAAAAATCATGTAGGATCTCTGTCCTTAATGTGCTGTACATTGTGATTTAATGCTATAACTAGTACTCCAACAGTATTTTTCACTTTGTGTTGCTATGCGGGTGCAAACTGTTGAAATCTTTACTTAATATATACTAAACTGATCTTCTGTATATAAAGAGAATTGAAAATGAATCTTGATGTGAATGGAAGGGGAGAGGGAGCAGGAAAGAGGAGGGTTGTGGGTGGGAGGGAAGTTATGGGGGTGAAAAAGCCATTGTAATCCATAAGCTGTACTTTGGAAATTTACATTCATTAAATAAAAGTTTAAAAAAAAAACTTTTCATATCCTTATATTCTAAATGATATTTTCCTACAGTTTCATTATAGAAGGACGGATAATAAGACTTGTATCTTTCAACTGCCCTAAATGTATTTTTTATCCTTAAAGACTTTGGACTACTGAATTAAGATAAAACATTTAAGTATAGGTATTATATTGAACAAATATGTACTTATTATTAAACTTATAATTAAAATGATGAGGATTATACAATGAAAATTCAACTTTAACCTATGGGACCTCCAAGTATTTAGAGAGAATGGAGAAAGAAATAGTTATTCTATAGTATAATAAATTCATGGGACCAAAACCTTTGGGGAAATTAGATTTCTCACCTAATTTGCATTGCAATTTGAAATCTGAGTGCCACCTGGTGGTCATTCTTGCCCCATAAAGGTCATCAGGCAGACTATGGTTGGTCCTAAGAGATCTTAATCTTTAGTTATGTATGTAACTTTAAAAAATATAATATCTTTATTCCTTATTATCTCATCGCTGATATATTAAAAATAAATGTAGAATACTTAGAACATAGAAAGAGAAATTATGGTAAAATATTTTAAATGTATAATTTTCTTGGTTTTGCTATCCATATTAAAACTTTTAATATTTACTTCAGAAATTGTAAATGCATTTAATTCAGAAAAAAATCTATATGCTAGTTACGATTTTTTTGTTATTTCACAAGATTGTCAATTTCTAAAAGATTGTGGCTCTAGAAAGACCAACATTACTCTGGGCCCAAGTATGCCAAGTATGCCAAGTTTACAAAAAGTGTGGAGAATTAATGATTAACATTGCATTGCATTTAAGATGTGACTACCACAATTCTAAGCACAATATGTTTATTGATATAATGGATCCTCTCAATTGCCTAATTGTATAGGCACTTTAACATGCCCATTTTATACATGAAGAAACATAAACCTCAATGAAACACACAAGTAAAGCACATTACGGAGAGGTTTATGAACCCAGTCTATGGATAGAAACTAAGATCTAAACTAATCTGTGGTTCCTCCAAATTTTCCTTCCTCTTAGTGTCTGACTCACTCACTCACTCGTTTTTATTTATTTATTTTTATTTGAGAGGCAGAGAGAGATGGTGCTATGGAGAGGGTGATGAAGAGACCTCATTCATTGATTTAATTTATACCTGCAAATGCCCATTAAAAGCTGGGACTGGGCTGGGGTGAGAGGTAGGAAGCTGGAACTCAATCCAGGACTCCCATGTGAATGAATGGAAGGAACCCAAACTCTAGAGCTCTCACTGTTGCCTCTCACGGACTACACTGGTGGGGAGCTGGAGTCAGGAACCAAAGCCAAGAATCAAGCCCTAGTCCAAGGATGTGGAATGTGGCTATCTTAACCACCAAGTTGAATGAGCCTCCCTCTCATTGTATACTTACTAGGCCCCAAGGACTAATCTGAAAAAGATTACTGAAAATCGCTCTACTCATTGACAGTCCCAGAAAGGGAAGGATTAAAAAGAAGGCTGTAAAATTACTTATCTGATACAGTATTTTAAGAATTATTACATTTTTACCAGAAATTTCCTAAGACTGAATTTCTAATAGTTTAAATTAATTGCATTTAGCAAGATGATTGTGGATGTAAATTAGTAAGTGGATTCTTTTGATTACCTCCCCAAATCGAAAGATTTAGGTAACTGTCTTTGCCTGTGTATATTTCTCTTTAAATTTATTATGATATAATTCATTTTTCCATTCACTGAGTAACTCATTCAGTAAATAGCTTTCTATATCTGTGTTATTATTAGAAATTCTGCCTAGGGACATAAGGGAGGGAAAAATAGACATTATACCCATATTCACATTACTTATGGTATTTTGTAAGAAATTCATATTTTTCAAATAACCATTCAAGGCTAATATCAAAATGTGATAAGTACTACAGAAATGGAGATGGTCCTAAAGCTATGAGACATTTTAAATGGAGGATTCACCTATTGTTGGAAGGTGAGAAAAGGCATTCTACAGCAGTATCCACTGAACTGATACCTGACTAATAAAAGTCAGCCCTTTTTCTGAGTACTCACTGCCTCAGGAAGGCTCACAAAGATAAAGACCTTAATTTGAGATATTTATCTTGGTGCAATGGCCTGGACAGATGTATAGCTGCTTGATGTTTAGTTCTTGATTATGATAGAAATATTTACTTTAGTTATCCAGAGAATTTTTTTTTCCCTTAAGAGTGATACAATAATATTCCATTTAGGGGAAATAATGCCCTGGTGGATTAGGGTTGGGCTGTACTGAAGCTGAAGATTTGAAATCCCCACACAACTGTTTTCAAGGAAGATGAATATGAAGTATGGAATCTCAGGACCCTCGCAGTAATAAAGTTGTGTGATTAAACAGATGACGGTTGCACGACTGTGTTTGCCCTTTTACGTTAGAATGTTTGCTGAATTTGCAGGCCTTGCTCCTGAATGATATGTCAGATGGAATAATAAAACTAGCCCTAGGGGTGTACCATTTCTCTTGACTCAAGTCTTGTAAATCTCGAGCATATCATCCACAACAGATAGAGCATTAAACATTGCAACATAAAGAAGCAATCGAAGTGTTTAGGAGGGACACTCTATTTTTGAGACAAAAGCTTCACCCATTATACTATGAATAAGTCTTATAAAAGTTGAGTGTATATTTTACTGAGGCCAAGCTGTTACAGTTCAGAGAGTCTATTAGTCTTTCTTCTTACAGATGTGACATTTACTCACAAAACAATCCCCCAAATGCCTTTTGGATGGCATTTTAAGTTTAAACCTCTTCAGAAATAAATTTGAAGATATTTTTCTGCTGTTAGTTACAAGCCAGTGTCTGTCCACACCAAGACTTATTTTTTTCCCTCTCATTTCTCTCTCACACACCTCCCTGTTGCCTTTCTTTTCATGTTCTCTCTCTGCCCTCCCTCCCTCGCTGTCTTTCTCTCTTCCTCTCCTCTTTTTCCTTTCTCGCCATCTCTTTCTTAATTCTTCGGTTCTCATGTCGAGGTCCATTCCTAAATATAAACCCTCAGAGCTTATTCATCATGTCTGTGATTTCACCTCAGTGAACTAACTACCCTTGATAACCTGATGAAGATCAAACACAAAGCTAGATAAAATGAGGGTCATGGGTTCAGGAAAGCTTATTCAAGAGGGTCTCATTTACTTCCTTGTTTTGTTTTCAAAGGCTCTGAAACACAAGCCATGTAGTCATCCTTGGAAAACATTTACCTGACTGTACCGAGGGCAGCAGGTTATCCTCAATGTCACAATTAAATTCAAACTTGAAAACATATGACCTTAGAAAGTTGAATAACAAAACTTTTCTCACTCTATCGTCTTCTTACCCTCATTCTTCCCTGCCTGGCCAGTTCTGACTTAATATTGTGGCTGACGTATTTTCACTTTCTCTGGGATGTATTCTCAACACTTCCATCCAACTGAACCACTGCCTCCATGCAAGATCTCCAATCATCTGTTTTTAGATATTTCTACTAATCTTGTGCAGCATTGATTATACTTCTAATTACTTATTGGAAGTTTGCATTTCCTAAAAAATTGAAAACTATCAAGGCGTTTGACATTGGCTGTCACACTAAGTATTGTGTATTGTGCTATTCTTAGCACCAACTACAGTGCCCTTTGACATGGTAAATACTCAATAATGTTCTCTGAATAGATGCATAAATGAGTGAGTTGATGTGGACATTGTTAAAAAATTCTGACTTCATGAAGTGTTGTCTTCTGTTCTCAGTGAATACTTTTTCATCAATCTTCCTAATAATTGTGCCAAATGTAGACTGTATTTTTTTTCTATTGTCCATTTTGGAGGAAATCAATAGTCTATAGAGTTGTCCTTATTTATATAAAGGGCCACTCCTAAAATAAAGGAATGATGAATTCTAAGAAATTACCTAGAAAAGGAGTTTAGCCATGTGGACCACTGACCAAATCAAATGTAGCCAGATTTCCATCTTTGTCAGTGAAGTGTTATGGGAACATGGCCATGCCCATTTGTTTGCTTAGAACTTCAACAGCTGCTTTCATCCTACTATAATATAATCAAATAGTCATGACAAAGATTGTATGGCCTACAAAGTCTAAAATATTGGCTGTGTACAGAATATGTTTTGCTGAAATCTAGAGAAGTTAAAAGTTTGCTTTTGCTAGCTTTCCCATGATCCTTGTGTTCATACTATTTAAAGGCATTCCAGGGGTCATCGCCGTGGTGCATTAGGTTAATCCTCCACCTGCGGCGCTGGGATCCCATACAGGTGCTGGTTCTAGTCCTGGTTGCTCCTCTTTCAGTCCAACTCTCTGCTGTGGCCTAGGAAAGCAGTGGAGGATGGCCTAGGTGCTTGGGCCCCTGCACTCACGTGGGAGACCAGGAAGAAGCACCTGGCTTCGGATTGGTGCAGCTCCATCCGTTGCAGCCATTAGGGGAGTGAACCAATGGAAGGAAGAACTTTCTCTGTCTCTCTTTCACTGTCTGTAATTCTACCGGTCAAATAAATAAATAAAAATATTTTTAAATAAGGCATTCCCACATGCTTTCACTAAAAATTGTTGCTGAATGATGTAAAAAATATTAGCATTGCTACTCAAACTGACCTACAGATAGTTGAATGAAAGCGTCAGCAATGATGAGTGAAAGAGTATTTGCAAAATCTTTCATGTAGCTCAGAATTAATAGGTTATTGGAAATAACGATATAAAATTAAAGATGCTGAAAATCAAATTTAGCGTTTTCAGTTAGGCTGTAAAAAGTTCCATTAAATGGCGAAAAGGACTCTGTTGCATGAAGTGGAATGAAGAATGTATGCTTTAAAAAGATTTCCAAAATGATTTCCATTCTTTTCTTTGCTCAGAATATATGACCTGTAATCAAGAATATCCAAGCTAATACAATAGAGATATATTATTTATAATTGGAACAGTGATATGAACCCTTCTAATCCTTTCTGAATTTCCGACCTTTTGAGCAGGAAGGCATGTGGGGTTGGGGGAGTGATGTGAGAGGCAAATTTCTCTTCTCCATCTACATTTAAAGCTTTTTCTAATTTTTATCAATTTTTCACACATATCAGTCTTGAAATTATTCAAAGAAAAATCTAGTATTTTTTTGAATGGAACTCATCTGTGCTTTTACAGCAGGGAATGGGTTGAATTATTTTAGCATTTCTTTAAAATTTGGCACAAATCATGCCCCCCCCCCCAACATCCTTTCGGCTTCCCCCACCCAACAACAATAAACCTTTCCTCTAAAAAACAAAAGAAAGAAATGATCATGCTTTCTTCACTGTGCTATATTGGCAATATATTTTTAAACTTTAGCTTATGGTAGGAAAACCTTTCGTTAAAGACCTAATGTTAAATATTTTAGGCATTGTGGATACCTGTCACAAACATTCAATTAAAGCATTATCCTGAAAAAAGCAATCTTAGACACCCTGCAAATGAATGGTTGTAGCTGCATTCCAGTAAAACTATAAAAACAGAGAGCCAACTCACATGACACTATTTGTCAACTAATGCTTTAGTCAATATCATTGATTTATTTGTCTATCCTTATATAATATCTTCACTCACTAGAACGTTTTATTTAATTCTTGACATTTAATATCTCCAATGTTGTTCTTTCTCTTAGATTTTTTCTTGGTTACTCTCTGAGGACTCATTTCCATCTAAGACAGTACATAGGAAAGTTCATGAAATGCATATTATACAAATAATTGCATGAATTTCAAAAGCTTGTGAATCCAAATAAACTTATCCTCCGATTCTGTTTTTCTGTGACCCTTTTCAAGCACACTCACACATTTTAGAAAATAACTACTTATCAAATTTCCCCCATAATTTTCTTATATCAAAAGAACAAGCTGAGGGCGTAGGTGTCATGGTGTAACTGGGTGAAATCACCATTTGAAATGAATACATCCCTATGTCAGAACTGTGCTTCCCATTCAGCTTCCAGCTAATGCAGCTAGTAAGGGAGCATATGGTGACCCAAGTACTTGCATTCCTGCCTTCCATATGGGAGACCTGGATAGAGTTCTAGGCTTCTGGCTTCAGCCTGACCCAACCCTGGATGTTGCAGCCATTTGGGGATGAAACAGTAGATACAACATCCCCTTCTGTCTCCTCCTTTCTATGTGTCACTCTTTCCTTATTATAAATAAATCAATGCATAAATATGTAAAATCTTTAAAAATAAGAAAAAATTAGGGAAAAACAAATGTCATTAAAATATCATTTCCCATGTTTAACACTTTGAATTTCTTTGGAAAGTTTCAAAAATGGTCTGCAAATTTCTGAATAGATATATTCTTTAATTTCTTTTCTCCTGGTCAAAGCCAGGGGCCCTCAACTCCATCTAGGTCTCCCTCTTGAGAGACAGGGGTCCAAGCACTTGAGTCATCATTTACTGCCTCCAAGGATGCATTAATGGGAGATGAATCAGAAACAGAGGTGCCAGGAGTTGAACCAGCAGTCAGATGTGGGATGTGGGTGTCCCCAACAGCATCCACTCTGAACAGATATTGAGATTTTATGTTTTCATTAGATTTTCTTTTTCTTAAATTATATTTTCTCCTTGCTGTAAATGTACACAATTAAAAATGATTTTTATATTGACTGAACCATTATTATTTTTTCTTTTTTTAAACTTTTATTTAATAAATATAAATTTTGAAAAGTACAACTTTTGGATTATAGCAGCTTTTCCCCCCATAACCTCACACCCACCCACAACCATCCCATCTCCCACTTCCTCTCCCATCCCATTCTTCATCAAGATTCATATTCAATTATCTTTACATACAGAAGATCAACTTGGTATATACTAAGTAAAGATTTCAACAGTTTGAACCCACGCAGATACACAAAGTATAAAGTACTGTTTGAGTTGTAGTTTTACAGTTAATTCGCATAGTACAACACATTAAGGACAGAGATCCTACATGGGGAATAAGTGTACAGTGACTCCCATTGTTGATTAACAATTGAAACTCTTACTTATGACATCAGTAATCAACCGCGGATCTTGTCATGAGCTGCCAAGGCTATGGAAGCCTCTTGAGTTCACCAACTCCAATCTTATTTAGACAGGCCATAATCAAAGAGGAAGTTCTCTCCTCCCTTCAGAGAAAGGTACCTCCTACTTTGATGGCCTGCTCTTTATACTGGAATCTCATTCACAAAGATCTTTCATTTAGGTGTGTTTTTTTTTTTTTTTTTCCACAGTGTCTTGGCTTTCCATGCCTGAGAAACTCTCATGGGCTTTTTAGCCAGATCCAAATAGCTTAAGGGATGATTCTGAGGCCAGAGTGCTGTTTAGGACATCTGCCATTCTATGAGTCTGCTGTGTATCCCGCTTCCCATGTGGGATCGTTTGCTCCTTTTTATCAGTTAGTATTAATAGACACTAGTCTAGTTTATGTGATCCCTTTGACTCTTAGACCTATCAATGTGATCAGTTGTGAACTGAAATTGATCACTTGGACTAGTGAGATGGCATTGGTACATGCCACCTTGATGGGATTGATTTGGAATCCCCTGGCATGTTTCTAACTCTATCATTAGGGCTAAGTCTGAGTGAGCGTGTGCCAAACTGTACATCTCCTACTTCTCTTATTCCCACTCTTATATTTAACAGGGATCACTTTTCAGTTAAATTTAAACACCTAAGAATAATTGTGTGTTAAAGAGTTCAACCAATGGTATTAAGTAGAACAAAGATAATACTAAAAGAAATAAAATAGTAAGTTGTTCCTTGACAGTCAGGACAAGGGCTGATCAAGTCATCGTTTCTCATAGTGTCCACTGAATTATTCTTGATATACATATTAAGGGAATATATATATATATATATATATATATATATATATATATCTTACTCTTAATATATTTATATATATCTTAGTCTTAATCTAAGGAATATAGCATCATCTGAGGATGAATCAGGAGCATACAAAACAGGACTCTATGCTGTCCTATTTCTATTTTTTTTATATGCAACCAGAATGGAATAAAGACTTATGGTAAAAATCCTAAACAACATTTATTTTCCACTTTATTCCTATTTGCTGAATTTTAGTATCCTTGTATTTAATTTGGTCTGTGTTGAAAATTTGACAATTTTTTTAATTATTGTTTGTTTATTTGAAAGGCACAGTGACAGCTAAAGAGATAAGAGAATGAGAGATCTTCTCTCTGCTGGTTCACTCCACAAATATCTGCAACAGCCAGGGCTGGGCCAGGCCTCAACCAGGATTCAGGACCTCCATCCTGGTTTCCCGCGTGGGTGGCAGTGGGCCAAGGGATGTGCCCTGGATCTTGCCTATTAATGTGATGACTTCCTTGGTAACGCTAAACTCTGCTAAGACTGCAGAAAAGCACTGAACTGTGTTTATGTCATAAGCTGAAGGCAACTATATGGATAAAAATCTGAAAATTTGAGACTGCTCTAGCATATGGGGATCTTTCAAAAAGTTAGTGGAAGAGGAGCCAGTGCTTTGTTACAGCAAGTAAAACTGCCACTAGCAGTGGCATCCCAGTGCTAGCATGCTACCAGCCCATATTGGAGTGTTGATGGAAATCCTGGCAGTCCGGCTTCTGATAGAGCTCCCTACTACATGTTTGGAAGGCAGCAGAAATCGGCCCAAGTTACTGGGCCTCTGTCAGCCACTTGAGAATCCTGGATGGAGTTCCTGTATCTGGGCTTCAGATTGACACAGCCTCAGCCATTGCAGCAATTTGGGGAGTGAACACAATGAAAAATCTCTGCCTCTCTTCTTTTTCTGTAACTCTACGTTTCAAATAAATATTTTTTTTTTCAAAAAAGAAAAAAAAGCTATTGAAAGAACTGAATTAAAAACTCTATTTTGGTGGAAACATTTTAAAATAATTTCTATGAGTATTTGCCTTTTTCCTGGGGTCTTGGCTCCTTGCATCCAAACATCTACCATGTTTCCTTTCACTGTGTTCAAATAGCTTATTTATTGTTTGTTACTCTTAGCGGTAATGGTTGTTTATGTAGGAAACAAAGAAAACTTCCAGCCAGTTTGTTATTCTTGTCAGGAACCTTGACTACTATAAGCTAATCTTTTATCATTGGAACTATTCAACCAAAATACATCCAAGTCCCCTCTCTCCCAGCCCTGCCCCCCCTACCCCCTTCACAAAATGAATTCTTCCTCATTTACAGAGATTCTTCATCATGGAATTTTTGGAGCACTTATGAGTTATCCAGATTGTCAGTCATAATTACTTATTTCAAAGAAAAGGAAATCCTACTGAGACTTGTGCCAGATGACTCTTGTAGCTATCATGCTCACAAAATTTCACTTTTTTTGTCCTGAAGCAAAGCATGAGAGAGCTTCAAAAGGTTCAAGAAAAATGTGCATTATCTTTTAATTCCATTTGTCCACAAATCTTCGGAAGCCTCCTTGTGTATTACATATCTTTATCATATACTCTACCACTAATTATATTAAAAGTTTACTATAGGTTTTATTGGCTGAAATACAATGTGGAAAATTTTGGTCCTGTATACTAGCGGGTTATACCCAGATAGTCATAAGCCCTGGGGTTCTATTGCACAGTGGAATGACTGTAGATAATTTTAACGTACTGTATATTTCTCTATTTAAAAACCTAACAGAAATTTGTACAGTCTCACTATAGAAATATGTTAAATGCTTGCAATAATGAATATATTTACCCGATTGTATATAACACAATGTATATATATATAACAAAGGATCACATAGTACACCAAAAATATGCATAATTTTTTATATTTTTGTTAAAACATTTTAATAAAATTTCTAAAAATGGAATCACAACAATCTAAGTAGTATCATTTATGCTTTACTCAATAGCAGTATATGAAGGATTGATCAAGGAACTTTACCACATATAAGGATTAAAAATAAGTCTCCTAAAATTTTTCCTGGAAAATAAATTCTGACTTCATACAGGTACAATTCTTTGATGGGTCATTCACTTCTCATGATGTTTTCTATTCTACTTCCATAAAGCTCTATTTATTAGAAATGTATTGACTTTACATTGAAATAAAAATTTCATCTCTGGTCTGAAACTGTCCCTTGAGACTACAAAGACCAATCTAAATGTCCTTTAACTTGATACTCTTTAATATTTCAAGACAGCACTCACATTTCCCGATATATTTATTTCTACAAGACACATGGTGTAAGTTTCAGAACTGGCAGTGTCAAACTTCTCACCCTCTGGTTTCATCTCTCCTGGAAGTGTTCCAGTATAAACATGCCTTTCTTGCTACAGAGTCCAGAATTATACTTGATATTCAGGTGGCAGTATGAATATCCCACAGTATCACATCCTCACATCATTTTAATATATATTCTCCATGCTTTGTTGTTAATTCAAATCAGGATATAATTGGCAACTGGCTGTTACACATCCTGTGTCTATTGCCAGTTTAAGAAAATTAAATAGATGTTTCACCTACAATATAATATCCTTATACCGACACTGTATATATTTTTAAAATCACGGTATTGCTTTTGAATTTCATCTTTCAATAATTAGCTTATTATTTCTCATATGAGATGGTTTTGGAATTTCTCATCAGCCTCATAAATAGCCAAGAAATCCCATTACATGTTCAAAACTTCAAAATAATCATATTTTTGTCATTTATTCAATTGCAAGTTACCGTGTGGCGATAATGAAAATGATTGAGAAAGGATCCTTGCCTTTGTTCCTTTCCCTCCCACCACCCCCCTTTTGAATTCAGTTTTGTTATGGTAGATGCTTTTTACTTAATAGAAATGACTGGTCTTTAAAACTTAATATGTACATAGAATTAACCTAATTTACAAAATTGTGATGGTGTTAAAATGGAAACACACTCATCTTTTAATAATATCTGCAGTCTTAATGAGTTATTCAAGTTATTAACATTAGTTCTAATATCATAAAATAAAGATACTAGTCATTCTAATAGGACATTTATGTGATAAAATAATGTTAAATTGATGTTAATTAAATTTCTATTACTCACAGCAAACATCATTGATGGAAAGATACAGGAATTGTTAGACAAAATAATAACTCCCCAAAGATGTCCACATGCTAACTCCTAGAACCTATAAATATGTTACCTTAGCTGGCAAAAGGAAATTAACTTTGCAGCTGTAATTAATGTTCCTAATCAACCAAACCTGAGATGGGTAGAGTAAGCTGAATTACACGGGTGGGCTCAATTTGATCCCTTAAAAAAAGCAGAATAAAGTGAAAAGTTCAGAGAGATTTCACTTGAGGACCCGCTGCTCATGGCTTTTTGAAGGTGCATGAAGAGTGGCAAGTCAAGAATTGAGGGCAATCCCTGGAAGCTGGAATGAGCAAAGCTGCACTCTCCCAGAGCCTCCAGAAGGGAGCCTGGCCCTTACCAACAATTTCATCTTTGCCTCTTAGCATAACCTGTTGGCCTTTTGACTTCCATTATCATAAGCTAATACATTTGTGCAGTGTGTGCTTTTTAAACTAGTAAATTTATGGTAATTTTATGGCACAAAACGGAAAATGAATAAAGTGTTACACAAATTGGAATGGAAATCCAGTGAGAATTGACTCTCTCAACATCTATCTTGAGTATGAAGATACCAAGGAGACAGTAAAATATTTCAGATATCAGATTTAAAAATGTCAATAAAACATTAATTACATATGACACCAAAATCGTTCTGTTTCTGATGTTTCTAGAGCAGGGGCCGGGGAAGTCACGCGTCAGAGGTTGGGAGAGCTCCTTTTATAGATTCAGGGCATGGGAGTTAAAGGTTGAGGCGGGTCTGACCCTCATTGGTTGACCTTTAGGCACCCGAGGGGACCTTGACAAGGACTTTTCTTTCCCGGAAGTACAGGTAGGGACTCTCCATTCCGGAAGTATAGGCCTTCTCTCCTTGAGGATCCCAAAGCTACCACTTGCCTTTTTCTTTACTGCAGAATTGTGAGGCTGGTCAGTCTCTATTTGGGGTTGCAAGGATTGCAGACTTTAATGTGGGATATAAGACTCTGTGTTAAACTTGAACGTGAGCACAAAATACGTGAGAACCTCATAATCCTTCACCCTGAGAATTGAGAGTGTGGGTTTGATAGGATAACACTGAGGGAGAAAAACAAGTGCTTTCTATTTATACCTGGCAGAGTTCAGTTTTTTCATTAAACTCATTGTGTTCCATGAAAATTAGAAATATTTGGAAAGAAAGGAATACCTGCAATTTACTTTCATTTCCTGCAACAGGAATTTGCATCTCGATTTCATTTCCCTCCAAGAGGACCCTGAGGCAAGGATTAGAGTATAACTAATTTATTTAGGAGGTGATTCCCAAAAACACCAGAGAGGGATTGGGAAAGTAAGAGAAATGCAGTCTGCCAATAAAGCATTCATTCTCAAGCCACTTACCAGTTGGTTCCTCGACCTCAATCCTACTGGGATAACTCTGGAAGCCAGAGTAGGACACGTTGTTCAGTTCTATAGGTCAACACCCAAGGGAACTGGGACATTCCTGAATCAGTTGCTGTTAGTCTTAGTTAGAGATCTTAAGACAGAGGCATTCATTCTCTGGCACTTCCCAGCCAGCATTGTGGATATTAAAGATGCTACTAGCAGGAAACACTTTTGCTAGGAACAGTTTGCATTGCAGTCAGGCAAGGGAGAATGATCACTGCACTGCACATATGCAGAGTGGATCACACATTAAGACAAGGGATAACACATAGAAGGTTCCATCTTAATGTGTTTAAGTTCTCTCTTGGGGAACTTTATTTGTAATGTTTCTGAAGCAAAGAATGTTGAAAAAGTCCTGTAGTTTTCTATCAGAGCAATTAAACATAGATATTAAAAGGGCAGATCATTATTTGTATTAGAGATCAATTATTTTAAGCCTTAAAACTCTATCACGGCGCTGGTGCTGTGGCATGGCAGGTAAAGCCACTGCCTGCAGTGCAAGCATCCCATGAGGATGCCGCTTCAAGTCCCAGCTTCTCCTCTTCCCATCCAGCTCTCTGCTATGGCCTGGGAAAGCAGTAGAAGATGGCCTAAGTCCTTGGTCCCTTGCACCCACATGGGAGACCTGGAAGAAGCTGCTGGCTCCTGGCTTTGGATTGGCTCAGCTTGTGCTGTTGCAGCCATCTGGGTAGTGAACCAGCGTATGGAAGACCTCTCTCTTTCTCTCACTCTCTTCCTCTGCCTCTCTGTACCTCTTCCTCTCAAATAAATAAACCTTTAAAAAAAAAACCTGTATCACTACAAATATCTTAAAGGAATAAAATCCCTCCTTTGAGTAAGAATAGAATTTTCCTGCTACTTAAAAATACTGGGAGTTGGCCGGCGCCGTGGCTCAACAGGCTAATCCTCCGCCTTGCGGCGCCGGCACACCGGGTTCTAGTCCCGGTCGGGGCGCCGGATTCTGTCCCGGTTGCCCCTCTTCCAGGCCAGCCCTCTGCTGTGGCCCGGGAGTGCAGTGGAGGATGGCCCAGGTGCTTGGGCCCTGCACCCCATGGGGAGACCAGGAAAAGCACCTGGCTCCTGGCTCCTGCCATCGGACAAGCGCGGTGCGCCGGCCGCAGCGCGCCAGCCGCGGCGGCCATTGGAGGGTGAACCAACGGCAAAAAGGAAGACCTTTCTCTCTGTCTCTCTCTCTCACTGTCCACTCTGCCTGTAAAAAAAAAAAAAAAAAAATACTGGGAGTTAACTCAGGACTTTCATTTTAATTTCCATAAATGTGATAAAAATCATTTAACTCAGTTAAAGACATATACTACTCAAAGTATTATTAAAAGATTATTTTAAATAATCTGTTTGGTAATTACATATTCAATGGCATATGCCACAAACAACAGGAAATATATCGAAAAAGGATCTGTATTCAGTACTTATGTATATGTTTATACTGTATGCATAGTACTAAATACTGAAAAACAAAAATTTAGTAATAAAAATGCAACAAATACTTTGATAGGAACTTTATACAAGAAAGATTTGTGAATTGCAGAGAAGACAGAAAAGTCAACTTCATTTAATTAACTAAGTGAATGTAACAATTAAATGACACCAGAAACCTATTAGAATGAACAAAATCCAAATGACAACACTAACCTTTACCCGGGTTAAAGAATGCTGAAACTTTCATATGTTGTTGATGGGAAGATAAAGACCCACCACTTAAAAAATAATCTAAGAGTGGTCCACAATTGCACACAACTTGAAGTAAACAATCTTATCTATCTGCCTCACGGATGCTGGTAGAAGACTAGATACTCTCAGACATAGAAAACAAACTTTTAAGAATTATTATTTACAGCAGTTGTAGTAGTTTTGACGTTTTCCTACGGGTTCTTAGAAGACAATATGAACAATCTCGGATGACACTTACACAGACAGTGGGATGCACCATGGGACAGGAACTTGGATCCTACAGAGGACACAGTATGTCTGCCCCTGCTCCAGAAGGGCCCACTGTATCCCAAGGCTGTTTTCTATATATTTTGTAAAGATAGCCTGAATCCAAGAACAGTTTATGCCTCACTTGCAAGATTTGTGCAGAAATGCAAGACAGCTATGGAGAATTGTCTCTCAACACCACTGTGAAAACAGGTATGGCAGTTTCTCATAAAACTAGACATAAACCACCTGGGCCCTATCAATTCCTACATACTGGCCCATGAGAATGAAAACATATGCTGACAAAAAGATTTGAATAAGAATACTCATGGAAGTTTAATGTCTAAAGCCACAATAGGTATCAGCCCAGATATCTGGCAGAAAATGCAATGTTAAAAACAAAAAGCTTTGGTATTTTGTAATATTTTGCAATATTCATGAAATGGAATATTTCTTAGGAAACAACGAAGGTAGGGCATCCTAATATAAAGAATGAAATCAATCAATTTTAGAGACATTACTCTGAATGAATCATACCTTATTCCCAAAAACCTATACCTCATAATTCAACTTTTATGATATCCTTGAACGGGAAAAAATAATCCCTGCTTGAAAAGAAATCAGTACAGTAACTTTCTCTAAGTGTGAGTGCAGCAATTTTTTTGAATGGAGGAAGAGGGAATTTTCTGATGTGCTGTTATGCTGTTGTAATGTTCTTCATCTTCAAAAGTTGGTCTAAATAGAAAATTCACATTTTCTATATGAAGGTTTATAATGTTGTTATTTGTTTATTGTGGTAGAAATACTTTGCAGCATTTAAAACAAAAAGTAAATTTGAAACAACTTTATAAATACATATATGTTACCTTGATTATGTTCTACTGATTTTATCTCATATGATTAAACCAATTTTTATACATCTACCAATATACTTTTTAGATTCATGTGCAATAGAAAATTGCACATTTCACTATATTTTTTAGAGATTTATTTATTTATCTGAAAGGCAGAGTTACAGAAAGGCAGAGAGAGAGAGAAAGAGGTCTTCCATCCACTAGTTCATTCCCCAGAAGGCTGCAACGGCTGGAGCTGGGCCAATCCCATGCGATTACAGAGGTCCAAGCACTTGGTAAATCTTCTATTGCTTTCTCAGGCCATAGTAGAGAGCTAGAATGAAAGTGGAACAGCCAGGACTTGAACTGGCATCCATAAGGGATGCCAGTGTTATAGGCAGTGACTTTACCTACTACACCACAGCGCTGGCCCCACCTTTCTCTACATTTTAATTTTGGGTAAAAACACTATGAACGGAGCAGATTTTTAAAAAAGATTTATTTATTTGACAGGCAGAGTTAGAGAGATTAAGAGCCAAAGGCAAAGAGAAAGATCTTCCCTCTGTTGGTTCATTCCCCAATGGCCATGACCCAATCCAAAGACAGGAGCCAGGAGCTTCTTCAGGTCTCTCACATGAGTACTTCTTTCCCAGGTCACAGCATGGAGCTAGATAGGAAGTGGAGCAGCTGGGTCTTGAACCAGTGCCCATATGGGATGCCAGCACTGCAGGCAGTGGCTTTACTGGCTATGCCATATCACCGGCCCCAGGAGCAGATATTTAACATGAGTGATTAAGTATTTAGGAGAGTTGTGCTGTTTTTTGCAAATCACATTCAAATGAATTTACAAAGTATATTGATAGATGTATAAAAAGTAGTTTAATAATGTGAGATAAAATTAGTAGAACATAATCAAGGTAATAGATATATATATTTATAAAGTTTCAAATTTACTTTTTGTTTTAAATGCTGCAAAGTATTTCTACCACAATAAGCAAATAACAACATTATAAACCTTCATATAGATCAGTGAGAGTGCATATAGAATTACAGAAAATTGTTTTTTAAAAATATTAAATGTTATACTGATGCTGAGGAAGTCAAGTGAACCTACATCTTTCTCACATCCTTTAATTTCTACTCTATATTTGTGAGATCCTTAGTCCCCTTGTCTAGAGTAATTAAGTTTGGTCATTGTTTAAATGCCATAGATTTGTATTTCATCACATCTTGGATACTCAGTGTTTAATATGATGCTCTGTGTATAGTATTGCCTTAAATTTTATGTTCAACCTGAATTAAAGCAGTCATTCATTTTCACTAGTTGTCCACACAATCCCTAACTTCACCTTCTGTGCACCCTCATTGTATATGCAGTATGTTCTCTGTTTGGAAATGCTGATTAGAAAACTTTTACAGGGCTAGTGTTATGGAGTAATGGATTAAGCCACCTACATCACATATGAGTGCCAATTTATGTCCTAGCTCCCTCCCCCCGCAGTTTGCAACTGTGCCTTTCAAAAAAAAAAAAAAAAAAAACAACCTTCTACACATTTCAGCATAATGTGTTTTATGGTTGGTTTAGTTAAAAGGTAGCGTCTCAATAAAACAATTAACTTTAGCTTTTCAACCACAAAAGGGAAGTCAATCAGATCAATTACATTTAAAGCAATTATGTGTTAGGATATATTTTTAACTTTGGAATTTATTTAAACTAGATCAAATCTGAGGATAATGCTAAATAAAAAGAAGCTACCACAAATATTAGTAATTCAAACACGTATTTAATGTTGTTTACTTAGTATTCATCTAGCATACCTTGTTAATACTTTACTAACCTAAGTCTTACTTCAAAATAATCTGACATATGCACTTAATATGAAATTTGAAATCAAATATTATTTCTTATTATTTAAAGCACAGGACTCAATAGGAAAAATGTGAGCTATTTCCCACTTTTACAATTGGTGTTCTCAGCCACATGCATTGAGATCCTTTCACTTCTTAAACTGTGTATTACTCTCTTATTTCATAACCTTTTCAGCGAAAGGTTCATTGAATTCTGCTACACATACCCAGGCATGCTTACTGTGCTCAGTTAATCTTAAATTACAAGTTACTCTAAAGTTCTCAATAGTATTCTGCTTATAATCTTGTAGGACATATAATGCATTACATACCTTTGTTTTCTATAAAAATGAAAATATGACTACCTTTTTTGAAACAAAAATCCTACAAAGCCCTTATATATGCTGTGAATTAATTTGTCTTGTTTTATTAAATGCTGATTGTTATCAGAAAGAAGATGTGGGGGAAGGGGACAAAGTGCTGTTTACCTACAACCTAATTTTTGTAGACTCAATAGAATTGAAAAGATAATACACACTGATTATTCTCCTAGAGTTATAGTCTGCAATGGTTACACACACACACACACACACACACACACACGCACTTGGTTATCTGAGTCCATTAAATCACATTTAGCTTAAGGAAATATGGCTAATACTTTAATACTTAGTGGCATATATTGATTGAAACTTTTTTTAGAAATAGTTCTTTTAGTTTGATTGGAGACATCATACCCAGACCCAAGTCAATAATGCTTAATTAGTACCACAGGCTTTAAAGCATCCATCCATATACTATATTTAAAAACCCATAAGTTTGGAAGATAAAATAAAATTAATAATTTTTGCAAACTGAAGTCCTCACGGTCTTACCAGTCTTTCAGACAAATGAGGTCTTCTTAGCACTTGCCCTGGCTAAAGTGGCTAAAACCTTACTTGGTAGCAGTATACCTTCAAGGCCCTTTGAAAATGTCTGTCTCATTAAGGAAATATTTCAGATTTGTCTCACATGTGCTCATGTGATGACATGTGATGACTGTCATTTTTTAAAACATTAGAAGTAAAACATGTTGAAATTTTACTTAGAATATCAAATTAATAAGCCATTAAAAGGTACTCATAAGTTCCTTGGCGAGTTTAAATCTTCATTCTCTACGACCATATGTGAAACCACTTATGAAATCTCCCAGGTGCCCAAGGCTTCTTCAAAGCAATCTAAACCCAGTACCTTAGTAGAAAGTTCAAAGTTCTAGAATTAGTTGTTTGTGAAGTTTACACATGGCCCTTAATTACTAAGAATTCAAAGTGAATTTCAAAGCAGGGTTTATTCAATTCATTCATTTAGTAAATATGTATTGAGTTTGTCTTGCACCCTCATGGTTTCACCAGCGTCTCCATTTTTATTATGGCCAGTGCTTTCTTTTGGATATACTTTGGGTGTCCCTCAAAGTTCCATGCATTGAAGACTTGCATCCCTGGGTGACATTACTCGGAAGTGGTGGAACCCCTTAAGCAGATGGGGCCTAGTAGGAGTGAAATCAGAGAAGACCCCCTAAAATTTATACCAAAGTGTAGCCCCTTAAAGTCCCCCAGAAGTGCTATCTGGGGTGCCACATATGCTACCGGAATTTGGGGTGCCATATGATTTCACCATATGTTTATTAATAAATCCCCAATATTAGTAAGCCCAAGAGAGTTCTTGCCTAATATTTAGAGAAGAATTCTAAATACTGGCACAGATAAATGAGGCAGCATGGTACATTTTAAGCTTTTATTTAGTGTGAAAGATGCATAGGAGAGTGAGAGCTTTATTAAGAGAGAGGTAAATCAGGCTTCATACAGAGCACCAGAAACCAGCCACGTGGAGGAGCATCTAGGCCAGGAAGCCTAGGGCATGAAGGCCACGTGTCCTGGAGGCACAGGGCTACAGCAAGCCCCCTCCTGGCAAGAGGCCAGGGAAGAAGAGAAGGGCGGGACAGACACACCATGTCCCAGGCTTTTAACCCACTTCCAAAGGGGAGTGGTTAATTAACCTGATTAGCTGGTGTGTACCCAGTTGTGGTCAGGTAGACCATGAGGTCACACAGGAGCGAGGCGAAGGTGTCAGGTAGGGCATGATGTCACACAGGGGCATGATGAAGATGTGGTCTTCCAGCTCACAAACCTAATAGATTTTAATCTGTATGCCTGCCTACTTCAGGAGGTCCTTAGGTTACTGAGTGTGCCCTCAGAAAGTGTCACTAGTTCTCATGTGACCAGTTGAGTTCTTGGGAAAGGATTATTGTGAAAACACAAGTTTGGACCCACCCACTATCTTTCCTGATTCAACATGTGACCCTTCCTCTTCACACACTCCACTAATGGGTTCCCTGATTTGTACTTGATTCCCCAAAATTGGGAATTCATAAATCTTTTCGCTTCAAGTTAATTACTCCAGGTATTTAATTGTATTTCATTGTGGTAATGAAAACCTAATCAATATAACTAGTGGCAACTTAGTATCCTATGAAGAAACCTAACAGCAAGCACACATTTTCTTATTCTTTACTCATACAGCATAACTTTGAATTTTTTTTCTTTTTAAAGAATTAAACAATAGCATTCATCTGAATTACTTAAGTTGATAGAAAACACTGTGTTTTGGAACATGCCTTTCAAACTTGATAGGATATTAGAGAATGAATATCATTTCTGAGAGTTGTCCAATTGTTCACATTCTAAACTAAAAACATGTGTATTATCATAGCTTTTCTGACTCATGGCTTTCATTCTTTATGAGGGATCTGAAGATAGATTTCCTAAGAGCACCACGAATCTATTACACACATACCCAGGCAGGGAATTTATTTGTACAAGCGAAACTTTTGTTGATTTGATTTTAGTTAGTTCCACATGTATCAATAAAGTCCTAACACCGACATGTTATTATTTTTCCTTACTTGTACCTGTAGGACATAATTCCTGGGGCTCCTTTGTAAACACAATCTGCCTTTATTTCCTTTATTTCTTTATTTTCTTTCAAAAACTTTGTCTAGAATATATAACATAGGTGGAGATGTCTGAGGTAGGGAGACAGTGTCCAGGAATGTCTTGAAATTCCTAAATCTCCTATGAAAACATTTTGAAAACCCCTTTGTAAGCACAACATATTGCATTATTTTACCTCCCACTACTTCAAAGAGTAAAGGTTTATGTTATTTTCCTTATTCTTGACCTATCTCTTAAAAAAACATGAATACAATCCTTTTTGTTCTACTTATCTACAGTTTAATGAATAACTTATATATTTCAAAGTCCAGGCTATTTATAAGTTCCTCTTCTATTTTCATATTGATTAGTAAATAGAATGATACCTATTGAGACTTCAGTTACTCCTCAACATTATCTCAGATAATTAAGATAATCATAGACCACTTCTGGACCATAATGTTTGTTTGTTTTTAAGGTCTGCTATTCACAGATTTCAACCATAATTCAAATGCCAATGTATCCTAACTGTATTATTTAAGAAAAATGTAGGTCAATATTATGAGAAAACAACAGAAATAAAGGAAAAGCCACACATTTGAAGCTTCAACGCAAAGTCTAACATTAATCAGATGCTCTCTTTCCATGGTGCATTGTAATATTCACTTGTAAGATTGGCAGACATAACCTCAAGCAGTTGACACCTGCTCTCCAGAATCTTAAGTACAAGTGGTAGCAATCCTGCCTAGGTACATGGATTTGGGCAGCTATTTAACATTTCTGAAACTCTGTTTTCTCTCTCATTCATTCACTGATGAAGGGATTGAATCAACTCAGTGTAAGAGCCAACACTCACAGTCAGACTCACCTGAAGCCATTGGATTTCAGACTTTGAAGTTCTTGCTCAGATGTGCCCAGACCCCAGGGAGAGAGCATTTTTGCATTATTAATTTCTCATATTATGTTTAAATTTATGTATGATTTCTTTAAAATGAACCCCACTTTATAAGTCTATTTCTTTCAGGTCCCCCCACAAAACTGTATCTGCCCATGCATAAGACAATCATTCAAAATATTACTGTTACTGGCTATTAGAAAATTCATTCAATATATATAAATTTTTGCCCCTTTCTTTTTTCATCCTCCTCTTCCCTCCCTTCTTTTCTTCCTTCTCTCCATTCCTCCCTCCCTCCTTCTGCTTCCTTGAAACTTTATTCTTTTTTCTTCATTTCTCTAATTTATGCCATCCTTTTATTCTTTCCTGTGCATATCTTAAACACCTAATTTTAAAGCCACTACAGGCTACCTTCCGTTAGGAGACCAGAAAATTATAACTTTCCACTTTCTTCTCAAAGAACCAGGATGTGATTTTTTTAAAACTCTTATTTAATAAATATAAATTTCCAAAGTACAACATTTGGGTTATAGTGGCTTTTTCCCCCATTAACCTCCCTCCCACCCGCAACCACCCCATCTCCCACTCCCTCTCCCATCCCACTCTTCATCAAGATTCATTTTCATTTATCTTTATATACAGAAGAACAATTTAGTGTATACTAAGTAAAGATTTCATCAGTTTGCGTCCACACAGAAACACAAAGTATAAAGTCCTGTTTGACTACTAGTAAAGTTAGAAATGTTCTAGGGGATTCCAATTCAATCTCATCAAGGTATCATGTACCAAGGCCATCTCACTAGTCAAAGTGATCAGTTTCAGTTCATAATTGATCATAATGATAGGATTAAGTGTCAAAGGGATCACATAAACAAGACTAGTGTCTGCTAATACTAACTGATGGAATTAAAAAGGAGAGAACGATCCAACATGGGAAGCAGGATACACAGCAGACTCATAGAATGGCAGATGTCCTCAACAGGATGAGATTTTAAAACAAACAAAGCTGGCAGAATTTTGGTGGTCAATAAAACACAGAAATTTCAAATTCAAATTTGACTCACTCTAGCACAATTTCAACCACGTACAGACTGTTGAAGTGGCATAGTAATAATGCTTTTTCCTTGACTAAGCTTCTATGACTTTCTACATGAATGAAAACTGAGAAGAATGCAGTGGTAAATAGATTGGTCTGAATTGATAGCCATCATTTGAGGATCTAGATGTTCCAGGAACTTTCAACATCATTCCCTTTCCTCTCTCATTAGAAAGGATCTCCTTTTGTCACATATCTATACTCAGCATCACATAAGAATTTCGTTGTGCATATAAAAGCAGTAGATATGAGCAAGGAAATATAGAAAATATGTGTTTCTGAATACAGGGTACCATTTATCTAAATTAGGAGAGTTGGAGAGATCCTAAAATGATGAAGAAGTGGGCTAGAACCTGCACTAGTAAGAACAATTTAAAATAAGCAATTAGAATATTGTAAAGCCAGAGTTGAGGTCGTAGAACTAGAGGAAATAGCCTTAGATTATGATGTTGCAGCAACACAGTTAGAATTAATATACTGGGCCGGCACTGGCATAGTAGGTTAATCCTCCGCCTGTTGTGCTGGGATCCCATATGGGCACTGGTTCTAGTCCTGGCTGCTCCTCTTCCAATCCAGCTTTCTGCTGTGGCCTGGGAAAGCAGTAGAAGATGGCCCAAGTGCTTGGGCCCCTTCACCTGCTTGGGAGACTCAGAAGAAGCACCTGGCTCCTGGATTTGAATCGGCGCAGCTCCAGCCATTGCAGCCATTTGGGGAGTGAACCAATGGACAAAGCACCTTTCTCTCTGTTTTTCCCTCTCACTGTCTGTAACTCTACCTCTCAAATAAATAAATAACATAATTTAAAAAATAAAAAATATACTAAAAAAGTAAGAAAAACATCATTATGATATAGTCATAGATGGCTGAAAACTGTATACACATCTATTAATAAGGATCCCATGGTTGCCCTTTATCATTAGCTTCACATGTATTCAGGAGATTATGCTTTCATTCATTCATGCAAATAGACAAGTTTCTCGATGCAAAGGTGAGAACCATTATCCCACTATTCACAGGCTATGGAAAGTATGACCCAGTTTCCACTTTTGAAAAATAGTGGCCCTATTAAATATTAGTATTTATATCCTAGATATTCTTGTTAGTTTTAAATTTAATAATAATACACATTAATTCATATAAATAAAATGGTATTATATGTATACATTTTCCACATATTTTATCAAACTTCCAAGTATTAAGGAAAATTGAATTTTGCCTCTGTTGCATTGTGTAACTCACTGAAGGGCTGTTACCAGTGACAGATATTATCATAACAAATAAATTAGTCTCATACTCCTGAAGAGTTCTAGTATGATGGCTTAATGGCCATACAAACTTAGGCCTTAGCTTAAATAATTAACACTTTCATACGTAAATTTATCTTTATGATCTATGCTCAGATGATTGAATGAATGTAAAATTATTTCATGTTCGAATTGAAGGTCTTATATACCACTTTCATTAGTTATTCGATGCAGCTGTAAGCATAGGGTTATATATTAGTTCCTTCTTGCTTCAATTGTGGAACATCTAGGAATGTTTATGCAACTGTGCACACACAAAGAGAATCAAATGGCTTTTCACTGAAGTGCTTATTATTATTTTGATGGAGAATTGATTTTAGAACAAATCATTTATTTTCATAAACTTCTGTTCCAAGCATGCCTCGCATAGTGGTTTCCCACCCTCACCTCACACATAGCTAAAGATCTCGGGTCAGACTCTAAGAACCCAGTGTCACCAAAGGCACCCACATAACGGTTTCTCTGTGAACATGTCATAAACCCAAATTTAGCTTATCCCTGGAGGTGCTCATGTCAGAGATAATGATAAGCCAGAACTTGATAGAGTTTTGACCAACAGTTCTGTGAAGTTCAGATCATAACATATACCTAGATAATTCATTTTATGGGATGTTTATAAGTACTTTTAAACTCAAGCATTGAGTAAACAAATCTTTCTTTCCTCATCACCACATCAAATCAGAGATTCCCTAGGTCAGGAGAATAATTCATATGCAACTGCTTCAAAATAACTTCCAAGTATGGGACAAAATGAATAAATCATTTTAACTTAATATATATTAATAAAATTAACAGGCAGCAAAGCCACCTTTTATAAAGTGTGTGTGTCTGTGTGTATTTCAGTCTGCAAAATTACATCCTGTCTTCAATACAGAATTTCATACATATCAAGACAGTCAACACTTTGAAGTTAGATGCAAATGAAGGTTTATAAAAACAGAGAAAGGCATCCAGGAATTGCTGTAAAGTGTACTAGAATAAATCTCTTTTAGCTGTTCCGAGAGCCCCAAGGTAATGGCTTCCTCCCCAACCTGATCTTAATGTCTCAGTTCAACAGCTGTTTAAGCTGAACCATAGGCCAGGCTCTTATCTCAGCTTTCCAGATGGGCCCTTTAGGTGCTTCTCTGACCCTATAAAGGATAATTGCTTTTGAAGGAAGGGGTGGCACTTGTGGTCACAAGATGTTAGAACAATTTAAGAAGGAATAATAGGATCTGAATTTTAATAATTCATAAGATTTCTTAACAGGCAAGATTTAATTACATCTCTTTCAGTTGTCCCTTTCATATTTCAGCATGACACAATAACTCGCCTAACATTTTCTAGCTCAACTAGACAAGCAGTATGAACTCTGGGTTTGAAAACACATTTCATGCTCTTTTGCTCATATCATGTGAGCCAAAATTTATCCTCAAATGTTACAGGATAGCATTAAAATACAAGCTTTTTTACAGTGAACTTTTAATGAAAGTAAATGATTGAATTGGATTTGTATGTATACATTGTTAGATGTAACAAAAAAGACCCATGAAACAAAATTAAACAATTTTTTATAAACTAGATCATTGACAGTAGCACACCATTGACTAACTTCTATCCAAACTACAATCCCAAAGAATTCATTCTAAATGTGCTTAGCCTAAGAAGCTTCTGCCAATGATTGCTGCTCTAGCACTACAGGTTATAGGCGAGGTAGATGTGTGAGATTTCCTCCATTTACTTTTTTCCAAAATTTGAAAAAAAACATCTGAGACTCTGCTGTTGCTGAAGCACTTAACTATGCATTGATATGTTAGAGTTAAGGCTACATAGTAAACACTCCTCTAATTTTAGCACTCAGCAGATTACACAGAATATGGAATATAAGCTCAATCAGTATCTTCCACTGTATAACTATAAATGAAATACTTGTACCAAACCAATTTCCACAATTTTCTTAGATTATCCCTCATTGTGCCAAAACATTTGGTTTGAAATGAAGTCAATCAACTGATTGTCTCGTCTACATAATACCAAATCATGGGTACAAGTGCTATGTCAATGCCATCAAAATAACTCATTAGCTGGCAAAATTGTGGTTATTTTCTAACAAGGTTATGTGTATGAATAGATGTGTGTATGAATGATGGGTTATTTGTAGAATAACCAAGCAATCATGAGTGGATGCATGAATGCATTTTGTTTTCCTTTTACTCTGTGAGCTATTAACTATTTTAATTTGGTTTCATGCTAATCACCAGAGTTTGTTAGTGTATACAGGAAATTGTCTCTTAGGATTACTATGGTAACAAGAAAGAAAACCCAATTTAAAACTGTCCTGAGCTACAAGACCATCATCATGACGATACTGATGACTGTCATCATAATTGATATCAATGAAAAAGGTCAGAAGGTTGGTGTTTGCCCTGCTGTATAATGAAGTTTGTCAATATCATATTAGAAATCCATATTGGTTTCTCCTTGTCTTCTCTGCGCTATCCTTAGTATCAAATATTTGCCCTTTATAGTCATCCTTCTTATAAAATAACTATGATAGTTCTACATATCATTTTACAGTATAGTAACTTCCAAAGGAATAGGAGAGTATGACTTATTTTTTTGAATAATAAAGAAATGCATTCTCAATAACCTGAGGAGAATTCTCAACTCATCTCATTGGCCACAACTAGAATCCATGTCCAGTCCTGAACTAGTCACAGGTTATGTAGGTGGACAGCCATGATGATTAGGATGTCTTCTCTGGATTTGGGAGACACTGGTCTCCACAAAACCATGTATGTATGATGAGTGGGTTGTGTGAGGGAGCATAAATGAGGAATGATTATTTGGCAACATGTAATGACGTTAAAGCTTATGGGTAATTGTGAAATTTATTTAATGAAAGGTTTTTTCCAGTTCATTCATATGTTGCCATGACTCCCACCTCTACATCCTACAGGAGATAGACTTTGTGAAATTAAATTGTGAATAACCATGAACTATACCTGAAAGAATTTTAGTTCCAGATCTTGTAAATGCTTTCAAATTTTTATTTTCATTTGTCTTAAAAATTCACTTTACCCAGGGCCTGTGCTGCGGCATAGTGGGCTAAGCCTGCGTCTGTAGAACCAGCATTCCATATGGGCACTGGTTTGATTTCTGACTTCTACTCTTCTGATCCAGCTCTCTGCTATGGTCTAGGAAACCAGTAGAAGATGGTCCAAGTCCTTAGGCTCCTTCACTCCCATGGAGATCTGGAAAAAGCTCCTGGTTCCTGGCTTCACATCAGCCTTGCTCCAGCTTTTGTGGCCACTTCAGGAGTGAACCAGTATATGAAAGACCTTTTTCTCTGTCTCTCCCTCCCTCTATCTGTAGCTCTAACTCAAATAAAGAAATAAAATAATTTTTAAAAAATTCACTTTATCCAACATAAAACCTAAAATCTCATACTTTCTTGATCATTTATTACTTTTCTTAATACTATATAAAACCACATATACTGATACAGTCAATAGTCAAATAAATAATATTTATTTGAAAGTCAGAGCTGCAGAGAGACAAGTCTTTTATTTGTTAGTTCACGCATCCAGGCCATACATCCATGACTGGGCCAGGCCATACCCAGGAACCTGGAGCTTCATTTGGGTCTCCCACGTGGGTAGCAGGGGCCCAAGCACTTGAAATGTCTTCTGCTGCTTTTTACAGCCGTTAGCAGGGAGCTGCATTAGAAATGGAGCAGCCAGGATTCAAACCAGTGCTGATGTGGGATGCTGGCAGGACAGCTTTACCTGATATACCACCACATCAATCCCAAGACTGATACTACATGAACTATACAAAGACTATTAAAGTCAAACATAAGTATATCTTCTAAAATTTCAGGAAAACGGGTGGAAAGTTTTGAATTTTAAGAATTTTTCTAGTAAAAAATGTCTCATAACATAAACTCATTCAACAGTCTCAGAAACAATAGCTTATATTTAGTTAGATGGCTTACATTTTGCATAACTAATATTTTTATTTTTATAATTTCATAGAATACTTATATATTAAAAATCAACATTTGTAAATAGAAAACAGTGGTAGATAACTGAGTCCACCAGAGAATAGTGCAATTAAACCAGATATAACCAGTGTATTGCTGAAGGAATTCTGCACCCTAAAATGACCTTGAAACACAAAGAACAAACAAATTTTAAAAAAGGAAAAATGAAATAGAAAAATGTAACATGTTTGGAAACATTCATAGCAGCAGTAATATTTCCTGATTTAGTTTAGATTTTGGAATTTCTGTCATAGCAAAATGAAATATTTTCTTAAGGCATTATCCAGTGACTAAGGTAATAATATTTGCAATTCTATACAGTTATATTGTCATTCCTGAAATGTAAAGTCATAAATAAAAGAAAAGCAGTTTTTATAAATCTAAATCATGAACCAACGTTTTTTGAGTATAGTCAAACTAAAAAGAAAACAGAAGAAAAAAACACAGTATTATTAAAAATCTTTATTTCTATTTTAAAACCTACCGTTGCTATGGAGAGTTTAAAAAGCTAGAGGGGAAAGACATGCTTTATACCTTATGAAACTGTCTCACTATCTACCACAGAATTCTGCACATTCAACCAGTATGGACACAAATGCCAAGTATGTCAGTAGCATTAGTCACAGTTCCACCACCGGTAATGACGTGTAAGATGTAGAGGTAACTCTACAATCCAGATTCTCTGGTGTGCCTTTGTGCCATGCATTCAACCAAAAGAGAATTTAGGACCAAGCTTTCTTCAGAGTTGCCTCCTGCCCTCACTATTTAGGGTCAGTGGATGGAAGCTGTTGTCAGACCTAGAAACGGAAGTCAAAATAACTACTTCTCTGCAGTACTGTGTCCTCCTGCCTTCAAAGACATCTTCCCAACTCTTCTTTTTATTGCAAGGCACATATTTAAGTGCCACTTCCTCTTCATTCAATTGGTATAATGAGTGATAAAAATGAGATTTTAAATATGGCAATTAAACAAATTTTCTTTCAGATTTCTTACCTTTGCTGACTGATTCATTGAGACTCAATCTTGATTCTGTTATCTCTTTGAGCTTTTTTTCCTTTTCTCTTTGCAAAAGTTTTTCTCTGGGTAATTTTTTCCCATTTTTTCTTTCTTTTTCCTTTCTTTTCTCTCTTTCTTTTTTTTTTTCCTGCCTCTTGACTCTCAGGCCACTACATGGTAAGATAAAGTATACCTGAAAAGAACAAAATTTGAGGAAAGTGTGAGAATAGTGAATCAAAGTAATTGCAAAAAGTATTATGAAATAAAAAGAAATGCACTTTGAATTTTAAAGCATAAAATAAAAAAACATTATAAAACATGACTGATGCTTAATTTTAGGTGTCAACTTGACTAGGTTACTCAATACCTTCAGTACTGGTAAAGAATGTGCACAGGCTGTTTCCAGATCAGATTGGTCTGTGAGTGTGAGTGACCCCAAAGAGAGGAAATCCACACACAACATGAGCAGGCATCATTCAATAAACTGCGCATCTAGGGGAAAAAAACAAAAACAAAAGAAACATAAATTGGTCTCTCTCTGCTGGAGCTGGGATACACTGTTCTCCTACCTTGGACACCAGAGCTACAGGCTCTTTAGGCTTTCAACTTCAGTACTTGCACCTGAAGTCCACTCAGACCTTGATCTTGAAATGAGGGTTACATCACTAGTTTACTGGGCTCTGGAGTCTTCCAACCTGGACTTAGCCATCGCAGAATCTCCAGTTTGCAGACAGCATGCAGTAGGTCTTGTCAGCCTCCATAATCAAATGAGCCAATTCACCTAATAAGTCACTTCCCATCTATCTAATCTACATGTATCTTATTGATTCTGTCTCCTGGAGAACCCAGTCACATGCAATGAAATTCAGAAAAAAGAATAACAAACACTAAGTGTCTTAAATGCAAAGGTCAGAGAGACATTTCCAAATGATGAAGTAGTTTTTGAGGTAACTGAAGCGAAAAATGCCTTATGTCAACAGTTATTTGGAAAAGAAGTATAAAATGTTAATCTAGATTATTTGAATAACTGTTTCTGTTCTTTAATTTTCTTGAAGCTATGATGTAGACAGAACTGATTAGTTCATCAAATGCTATATTAATTTCAGTGAAAGGGAAATAAATAACTATTCTCATGTATAAAATAACCTTACACATTAAAATGTAACTCAAAGAGCAGAAAAACAAAGTGAAACAATTACTTGTAAAAACAAAACAGCATAAATATCATATGGATACAGGGTTATTCTTTTCCATATCTTTTAAAAATGTATTGATTTGAAAGACACACACACACACACAGACACAGGGGGAGACAGAGAGAGAGAGAGAGAGAGAGAGAGAGAGAGAGAGAGAGAGAGAGAATAGAGAGAGAGATGTGTTCCATTTGTTGGTTCACTTCCCAAATGCCTGTAACAGCTGGGGCTTGGCCAGTCAAAGCCAGGAGCAAGGAGTTTAATCTGGGTCTCCTACATGGCAATAGCAATCCAACTACTTGAATCATTACCTGCTGCCTCCCAGCACAATCCTTAGCAAGAAGCTGAAATTAGGAGTAGATATAGCACAAGAGTATCACCAGTGGAATCTTGACCACTATGCCAAATGCCTGCTCTGGGTTTTCCATTCTTCCACCTTCTGGTAATTTCCTTCTATTCTTCCACCACCCAATTAATCAGATAAGAAAAAAGAACTAGGTGGAAATAGAAGATACACTCTTTACAACCATTAAGAATGAATTGGAATTTACTCTAGATCATGCAAAAAAAACCTTTTCTTGACTTTCTACTCCAAAATGAAGTGTGTGAGCTTCTTTTAAACTAAAGGAAATATTGTAAACTACTTTCAGTAGTACATGTGATTTGTATATGTTGTGTATGTATATATGTATATGCATAGACACATTTTTTGTGTATATATATGCAATTAGCTAGTGAATTTGAGTGGAATAGGTGGGTATGATCCAAGATTAATATGGGGCACAACGTGCAATTGACAGGGCATCCAGATAGAATAAAAACAGAAGATAGGGAATTCCAACATGTCTAAATAGGGAAAAGACAAGCTGATTTTGATCAGGGGAAGATAGCAGAAGAAAAGAGGAAGAAGTGTATTCCCAGGGGAGAGTTGGAGAGAAGTTTGCAGTGGAAATTCTACAGAAAGAAGAGGGATTCCATGGAGCAGTATGGTAAGAGTGTGTGGACAGCACTGAGTGGGGATACCACACATGATCCCCACAGCTGGGGGCTGGAGGAGATGCCAACTTCTGAGAGCAAAGCCATCCAGCAACTGACGAAGAAAGCACCAACTTGACACCAGTAGAGGTTGTAGAGATTATTGCATGTGTGACCAGGAAATTTAACCAGAGGGAAAAATTGTCATTTCCCACTGATTTGGAGTCTGGCTGGAAGGACTTAAAATTGTGGGGTGCTCCCATCCTGTGAACCTAGCACTGGTTGGAGGACTCAAAATAACAAAGCAGAGCACTCACAAGAAGCTGGCTCAGGGACCTATCTGCACTCTCTCTGGAAAGCATAGGCTCTCAGGGCTTAGAGGGGATCTCTGTACCCTATGACTGTGGGAACCTGCATGCTTTGACCTTGGGGATTCAGTGACTTTACAATAGGGTGTGGGTATAGCTGAATCTCTGGACAATCACTGTGTCTGCCATCAGATGCTCAGAGCTCCCTGATTGCCTGGGATGGGTCATTACAGAGGGTTTCAAGCTCACACTGAGGTCTTAACTGATCCTTTCTGCAGTTTATGGGCCAACATAGGTAAGAGTTGTACCACTGTGGGAAAACACAGGGCATTGATCACTTTGGAAGAAAGGAAGTGAGGTTGTGATTAAGCCAACAGGTGTGGTCATACCCTCTCCCCTGCAGACAATAGAAGAGATCTGCCAGGCTCAATGTGGGTGTTTCCCTGGATTCTCATCTCACCCTTGAGCCGTGACCGGAGCTCCTTGGTCCCACCTTGCACATGTCTCTGAGCCTATACAAAAGGAGCATATACTCCACTAAGCCACAGAGGCATAATCCAAAGATAAAGTCCATCAGCAGAGAAAACCAACAAGTGCTTCCGCAAATGCCTAAAAATAAACAAAGAAATGCAACAAGCATGTACAAGGTAAACAACATGTCTCTGCAACAAATGGTGCTAGGAAAACTGGATCTTCATGTACAGAAGCATGAAACAAGACCCCTACCATACACCTCACACAAAAATCCACTCAAAATAGATCAATGACCTAAATCTATAACCCAATACCATCAAATTACTAGAGAACATTGGGGAAACTCTGAAAGACGTTGGCATAGGTAAAGATTTCTTGGAAAAGACCCCCCACACACAGGCATGCAAAGCCAAAACTGACAAATGGGATTACATTAAGCTGAGAAGCTTCTGCACTGCAAAAGACACATTTAAAATGAAATAAAAGAAGACACCAAATAAGGGAAAAATCTTCCATGTTCACAGATTGGAAAAATTAATACTATCAAAATGGATCAAGTATCTAGAAAACTGGGGAAACTCTGCAAGACATTGGCATAAGCAAAGACATCTTGAAAAAGACACAAGAATGACAGCCAATAAAAATAAAGGACAAAAAATAGTAAAATTAGATTACCTCAGCTACTTAGTTTCTACACTGCAAAAACACTAAACAACGGGAAGAGGCAACCAACAGGATGGGAGGAAATATTTGCAAACTATGCAACTGAGAAAAGATCAATATCCAGAATTTATAAAAAGCTCAAGAAACTCAACAACAACAGAACAAACAATCCAGTTAAGAAATGTACAAAAGACTTGAACAGGCATTTTTCAAAAGAGTGAATTCAAATTATAAATAGGCACTTGAAAAAATGTCTCAGGATCACTGGCCATCAGAGAAAGGCAAATCAAAATCTCAGTGAGGTCACCTTACCCCAGTTATAATGTCTCTGATACAGAAACCATAAAACAATAAATGCTGGCAAGGAAGTGAGAAAAAATATATACCCTAACCCAATGTTGGTGGGAATGCAAACTAGTACAGCTATTGTGGAAGATAGTATGAAGATTCCTCTGAGATCTCAAAATAGACCTAGCCTTTCTACTCCTTGGAATTTACCCAAATGAAATGAAATCAAGCAGAAGAAAGAGTTATCTGTACCCCCATGCTTATTGCAGCTCAATTCACAATAGCTAAGACATGGAATCAACCCAGATGCCCATCAACTGTTGACTGGATAAAGAAAATGTGGTGTATGTATACACTATGTAATATACTACTTAGCCATAAAAATTGACATTCCATTATGTTTCATCCTTGCTTTGAGAAATAGGAAATTAGCAAAAACCTGGGACTATGTGAAACTATAATCCTTAACTTAAACAATTAGGTTTTTAATCATTAGCAATATTACTAAGTGAAATAAGAGGTGTCACAATTAGGCTTTGAAATAGTTGTATTATCAAAATAATTCCATGCCTTCAGGGCAGGCCCTAAACAACTACAGGATGGAAAGCACATAACTATATAGGTAGCACAAGCCACAGAAGAATCCTCACCAATGTCCCTTTCACAAGTCTCATTGAAGGGCATTTCCCAAGTGAAAACATTCTGGTGTAGTTTATACTGGCTGAGGCACAAGTTTACCTTACTGTTGATGGATTTAGTCAACAAGCTTTTTTTTTTCTGACATTGTTATCCTGTTATAATCTTTACATAATTAGCAGGATGTATGAAGGCTAAAGGTTAGTGGTCAGTGTCATTCTCTCTCATAAATAAATTTTAATGCACATATTTAGGTTTTCTTTTATATGTTGAGTGTATTCACATTGTTTATGCGTGTTTTAACTTTTCAGTTGCAGTATTTATGTGAAATTAGATCTGGAACAGCTCAAGATTTAACTGCTAAGAACAAAACAAAATAAAGCAAAGTGAATTTCAGAATGTCTTGTCTATCAGATCATTAGCCTATGCAAATTCGAGCTTGGGCTTAGTTCGGGTTGTCACCATTTGGGGAAATGATGTGCATTACATCATCTTGGGAAATACTATTTGGAGAACAAGTTTGGAAAAAATGCATATGAGTATACATGTGTGTATCCATGTGCTGACCAGTCCAACAATAAAATGTAATAGATCTCAATTTATTTTTGTTTTTCTCAAATATTGTTTTTCAAAATACAATTACCCCTCCAGCAGATCTCATCTCAGGGTACATAAGATTCTTAGAGTCTTTGGTTAGCTTTGAAACAGCAACTAGAGGGGCTGGCGCTGTGGCACAGCAGGTAAAGATGCCGCCTGCAGCGTCGGCATCCCATATGGGCACCGGTTTGAGTCCTGGCTTCTTCACTTCTTATCCAGCTCTCTATTATGGCCTGGGAAAGTAGTGGAAGATGGCCTAAGTGCCTGGGCTCCTGCATCCACGTGGGAGACCTGAAAGAAGCTCCTGGCTCCTGGCTCCTGGCATTTGGATCAATGCAGCTCCGGTTATTGTGGCCATTTGGGCAGTGAACTAGCAGATGAAAGACCCCTCTCTCTCCATGCCTCTCCTCTGTGTAACTCTGATTTTCAAATGAATAAATAAATCTTAAAAAAAAAAAGAAAAAGAAACAGTATCTTGAATCAAAATGAACCACTGAGAATACTCTTCTTGTTAACTGCCTTGGAAAACAGTAGAAGATGATCCAAGTATTTAGAACCTTGACACCCACATGGGAGACCTACCTCCTGGCTTCAGCCCGATTCAGCCTTAGCCATTGTGGCCGCTGAGGAATAAAATAGAAGATGGAAGATCTCCCTCTTTCTCTCTCCCCATCTCTCCCTCTCTATAACTCTTTCAAATAAATAAATCTTAAAATAAATGAGAAAACTTAATTGTAGATATTTGTTAACTTTAATTACAACAAACATGAAAACATCCTATCTCTTGAAAATTCATTAATATTATGTGAAAACTACCTTCAAATTTTTATACTGAGTTTATCTAAATGGATTAGGTATTTTAAGAAATTTATTATTACATGGAAAATTTTAAGATGGTACTAGGAGAAATTTAACTCCACTGCTTTTATACAGAGAAAGATTAAGAAAAACAGATAAATGTGCTTTTAAAAATATATATGTATTTGAATGTCAGAGTAACAGAAAGAGACATTATCCTTTGGCTGGCTTACTCCCCAAATGATTGCAAACAGCTGTGGATGTACCAGTACAAAGACAAGAGCCTGAAACTCCATCCAGGTTGCCCGTATCGGAGAAAGAAGCCCTAGCACTTGGGCCATCATCTGCTGCTTTCAGAGGTGCAACAGCAGAGAGCTGGATCAGAAGTGGAGCAGCCAGATCAGGAACTGGCACCCGTATGGGATACCAGCATCACAGGCAGAGACTCAACCTGCTTTGCCACAATACCAGCTCCATAAATGCATTTTTTTTTTGACAGGCAGAGTGGATAGTGAGAGAGAGAGACAGAGAGAAAGGTCTTCCTTTGCCGTTGGTTCACCCTCCAATGGCTGCCACGGATGGCGTGCTGCGGCCGGCGCACCGCATTCATCTGATGGCAGGAGCTAGGTGCTAGGTGCTTTTTCCTGGTCTCCCATGGGGTGCAGGGCCCAAGCACCTGGGCCATCCTCCACTGCACTCCTGGGCCACAGCAGAGGGCTGGCCTGGAAGAGGGGCAACCGGGACAGAATCCGGCGCCCCAACCGGGACTAGAACCCGGTGTGCCGGCGCCGCAAGGCGGAGGATTAGCCTGTTAAGCCACGGCGCCGGCCCCATAAATGCATAAAATAAATAATTATAATCAACATGTATTGAGTTTGACCTATACTAGACTTTTTAATGTTTTACCTATCTTACCTTAAATAATCTTAACATCTAATCTACATAGAATTATTATTATTATTATCCTTATTTTAGAGATGACAAAAGAGAGTTGTTATAGGGTAAGGAACTTATTACAGTCCTAGAAAAATGGCAATGATATACATAGGCATCCATTCTACTAACTGAACTTCAGTATCCTAGATGGAATTGCTTTCAAAAGGGAATTACATGGCCGGTGCCTGGGCTCACTTGTCTAATCCTCCGCCTGCAGCGCCAGAACCTGGGGTTCTAGTCCTGGTCGGGGCGCTGGATTCTGTCCCGGTTGCTCCTCTTCCAGGCCAGCTCTCTGCTGTGGCCCGGGAGTGCAGTGGAGGATGGCCCAGGTGCTTGGGCCCTGCACCCTGTGGGAGACTGGGAGGAAGCACCTGGCTCCTGGCTTTGGATCGATGCAGCACACTGGCCATGGCGGCCATTTGGAGAGTGAACCGACAGAAGGAAGACCTTTCTCTCTGTTTCTCTCACTGTCTAACTGTGTTAAAAAAAAAAAAAGAAAAAGAAAAAGGCAATTACCCTCTCTAGGTAGGAAAAGATAACTATCATTCTCAGATAAATCTTACTTAATCTGTAAAGATATTGAAGAGATATTCTGCAAAGTCTTTTTCAGCTCTTGTATTCAATGTTAAATGTCTGACCCAAGAGAAATCTCTAACTGTTAATTTGTACTTGGGCCACAGACACAAAATTCCTGCTTAGAATGAAGTATCATACTGTTTAGTAGTAGACCATATAAACAAAATGTGCAAAAAACAACAGTAGCAATAACACAAGTCATCTCATATTACCTGAAGAATTTCCAAGCAGACAAGGCAGAGAGAAAAGCAAGATTTATTTAAGTCAGGAACCTTCAGTCAGAGTGGCCTAGAGAGAGGGGCAAAACCTGAAGTGTAGTAGTGGGGGTTTTACTCACAATTCTGATAAAAAAAAAAAAAAACTGAAAATCAACTAACCATCCATTATAAGGCAGGACAAAGCCCATCCAAAGATCTGATTGGTAATGTTATTTGCCCTGTCTGGCAGGGGCATGATAAAACAAAAAAGCCATCTGAAAGGTGGAATCACCACTCCATTCTAATCTCCTAAGACTGGACGCTCCCAAGGAATGGGCAGGCACATTCATTTTGCTAAAAGTAGCTTTTGGGGAGAAGCATGCACTGGGATTCAGCACCTTGATCTTGCTAAAGGTAACTGTTGGGAGAAGCAAGCATTTTGCACCCTCAACTCCACCAGGACCAACCTAAATGCCTATTGACCCATCTGATTCTTCTCACAAATTTAGGGATTAATTGGTACAGGGGATAAACTCCACTATAAATAGGGTTAAACAACTAATTCAGATGTGATAGAAAAACATACAACCACATCTTGAGTGAGACATGACTGTGGAATGTGTGTGTGCATGTGTGTGTATTTACGTGTGCATATATAAATACACATCTGTCACTTTTCTCCAGATCAGCACAGAACTCAAGAGAAAAAAAGAAGATCATCTTAAGAAGAATAGGGGGATAACTTTAAGTTCTTCCAACTAATTCTGCATGTTAAGCTGAGCCATGATTTGAATATTGGTCTCAGTATTTCAAACTATCCTTAACCCTTGTTAGAATTGCTGTTCGTACAAAGTGGAGAGAGGAACTGAGCAAAAATCTGATATAAGTTTGAGTTCCTTAAAAACTTAAAAACAAACCACATGCCAAGCAAAAATATAAAACTTTATATTTTAAAGACAGGGAAAGAGGATTTGTATAATTCAATTTTAACTTCTGATTAAAGTATCTAAAACATTAAATTCAATTTGTCATATTGAGGATAATAAATGATAATATAAATATATCCAAAATATAAATTTTGCTTAAAATTTTAAACATACAGAACTGAAGGGCCTAGTGTTTAAATCCAGTACTACTGTTAACAAAGATAGTCATTAAGAAATATGAATATTTACTCAGTTACCACAAAATAAACACAATTTTAAAATTAATGCCAACTATTTATGACTTTGGTATTTGTTCTCTTAAGACATAATTAGAATACATTAAATTAATAGAAATTTCCTAAGAAAATATATGAGATACAAGGTATAAGTCAGTTTTATTTAAAAATCAGGATTTCAGAACTTGCATTTGAATAATTCTAAACCTCAATCTATGTCAGTTGTTAACTCTCTTAATTATTAAGAACCCATTGATAGAGCAAGGACAAAAAGCAACCTCTTGCATTGTTTCTCAACCAGCTCAAGGCTGCCCTTTGCATCTTCCCCTTCTCCTCCCTCCAGCATCCTTGATCAACTAAGCAGCCCCAGGGAGGAAAGCCTGCCAAGTTTAAAAGGTCTGTCCTTGTGAAAAGCCCACACAAACCAGCTCAGCCCCCCACTCAGGGCCCTCAGCTGCTATATGAACCCAGCCTGGAAGGGAGTTCTTGCTCTCTGCCATGCGTCCCATGTGTGCCTCCTAGCCGTGAGCCATCGAATTTACTCTTTGAATAAATATGTTCTGGCTGTGAGTTCGTATCTTGCCTCTTGCTCCCTCTTTGTCCTGCCCTTCTTTCCTAACACCCGTGTTATTAGAATGTGTCCATTAGATTAGCTAAACTCCATAAACTTAAAATAGATTTATGAGGGTAGAAAATAAGGTTTATAATTTTATGCTTGATCTGGGAATCATGTTCTTTTCATTGACAAAGGGATGGAATTTTCTGTTATGTATCTCCAGACTTGTTAGCAGCATTGAAACTGGCAATAATCATTGATCATGTGTTGTAGTTGTTGCTAAAACTTCAAGTATTACAGGTTATCACCACACCAGAGAGAAGGTAGATCATAGAGATGTTCTTCTTGTATTCTATGTAGGATTATTTCTATTTTTTAAAATTTTTTTTTATCTGACAGGTAGAGTTATAGACAGTGAGAGAGAGAGAGACAGAGAGAAAGGTCTTCCTTCACCCCCCAAATGGCTGAACAGCCAGTGCTGCACCGATCTGAAGCCAGGAGCCAGGTGCTTCTCCTGGTCTCCCATGCTGGTGCAGGTGCCCAAGCACTTGGGCCATCCTCCACTGCCCTCCTGGGCCACAGCAGAGAGCTGAACTGGAAGAGAAGCAACCGGGACTAGAACCCAGTGCCCATATAGGATGCTGTAGGCAGAGGATTAACCAAGGAGCCACAGTGCCGGCCCCTCTATGTAGGATTCTTAGATTGGCCCAGAGATCAGGTACATCCGACCAAAAAGTCCTGATACTGTCGTATAAAAATACTCCTCTAATGTATGGTAAACTCCTGATTTAAATGTTTTCAAGTAATTACGATAGGTTTTCTTTTAATTGCACATGTACCTTAACTGTCACAACTTGAAAGTTTAATTGTATTACTTAGGTTACCTATCAGCAGAAATACTATTCATGAGACCAAGACAAGTATCAAAATATCTGGTAGAAAAAGCACTTCCAGAAAGCAACACATCTTGTTGGTGATTTCCTTAGAATATAAATGAACAAAGCATTCTTAATGATTAAATGGTAGCTGGGAGGTCATTACAGAGCTGCTCTGAACTGAAAATCCTTGGATTAGCAGGACACAAATTAACACACCAGGGGAGGGAAGTGCACTTCCTATTCTATCTCTGAACTTCAAATGCAACATGTTTCATTAACCAAATGATGCTACCCATTCACTATTTCACATTAACATTAAATAAAATAAGCATAAATTAGTAGGATCTGTTGTTACAGATCTTACTTTTAGTTTGCTGAACGGCTTTTGTTTGCTGCAGTTGTTTTAATCAGACTGGGTTGCCAAAGTCAAAGCACAGTTTTGCTTATTTTTTGCTGACTTTTCTTCTTTCAGTAACTAAGATAATGTTGCAGTTCAAAAAATTTTTTTAAAAAATTATTAAAGGGTACATTCCTTGCTCTTTATTATTTTTGGCCTAGAAAATAGAATGGGGGTACAAAAGATTACTGTTTTTTTCTTTTCTCTTTTCTTTCTGTTTCCAGTGTGGCTGATGGGAAGGGAGATTGTGAAGGTAACCAGAATACCTTCAAAAAACCAGATATGTGATGTCAGATATCATTTTGGGTATGTTTATGGGAACAGTAGAACTCCGGAGGACTAAAAAAAGTTGGAACACAGATTCATAAATATTTGGAGCACAAGAAACCAAAACAGGATAACTTAATAACTTGATTCTCTCCTTTTACTAAAGAAGATCTCCGCCCCAGCACTCACAAAGAGGATTATAACTAGCCCAACCATTCATGATATTCTGCACTTCACTTTCTTCAGCATTTTTTACTAATTTTGTATCTTTTCTTTGGTTCTCTCTGCATTCAATGATTGGGCTAAAGAAATGGTCTCTTCATTCATCTCCTGTAACTGATGAGAAGAACCAGAGAAACATTTCTGCACACACAGTTTGTAGTGAAAATTAAAGAGGTCCAATGGAAAACTACCCTTTAGAAAGTAAATTGTTTCAGCATTTCACTAAGACTTCTTTCCATATGGTTTAACAATTTCTAAAAAAAAAAAAAAAAAATGCCCTTGTTGGATTGAATCAGTTCTGAGAATTTTTGGTACACAGACAGCCTAAAGGTGGAAACTCTCATGTTTGCCAGAGATGGGCAGGGTTGAGTTGAATGCACCTGGAGCAACATGCTCCATAAATATTTGAAGAAAGAGATGGGACAGAGACAGAGGTAGAGACAGAATTGATCAAAGACAAAAGCATAAAGTCTGATAATCAAAGAGAATTGAAATACTTATACTAAGTCTGATGCTTCAACCTAAAGGTGAAAAAAAAAATTGGTAAGCAGCCAGATTCCCCACCTAGAACCATAAACATCTACAAGGCACTGGAGACTAAGAAGTTACTATAGATATTATGTAAACCTTTCTCTCTCATTGTCTGTTATTAGGAATAGACCTACCACTGTGTTAAGACATCTGGAGTACTCCCAGCATATGCTATTGTAGCCATTATGGCATTTAACAGCTGTCAAAGGAGTAGGCACATTGCAAACATCCTGGTTGGAAACTTGGAAGTACACTTGGCCTCTACTAAGGAATTAGAAGCTCTTTATGGGCTGATTGCCACACAAATAGTTTTAAAAATGTGAGTTTCTGGAACATTTTAGTTCAACATTGTGAAAAGAAAATCTGTTTTCATGGAATATCTGCAATGGAAAATTTAGTAGACTAGAATATTCAGAACTTTCAGCCTTCCCTCATGGTGTTTTTCCCCTGTGGTGACACAAAAGAAACACAGTTCATGGATTGAAGGGAATGGACATGAATTTCTGAGCCAGTTAATATTAACATTACTATAACCTGATTATAATGAGGATATGTGAGTGACTATAAACATTCAAAACAATAGGCTGTTCTGGGCAAGTGGATGATTTAAAGGAGAGTAACAGCAAACAAGGTAACAAAATCAGAAAAAAATGCTTTTTTTGCATACATTTGAAGACAAATCTACTTCAATGAGAAATATTGGAGTATCTAGAAAAAAATAATCAAATAGCTAGTGAACCTAAAGAAATGGGACTGAACAGTAAAGCATAAGCATTCTACTTATCATTTCATTTTGTTTTGCCATCCTACCAGGCTGAAGGTGTTGGTTTGGTGCAATTATTTCAGGTTGTTTTCATTACAGTGCACATCTTGATAAATATTAGATGAGTTTTATAGCTTCCTCCTGTGCATGCTGATCCCTGGGGTCATACAACCTCAGTCTCTTTAGGAATGAGAAGTCTCTTATTGTTGCCACATATCACCCAAAAATCCCAGCACTAAATGATATGATACAATCTGCTTTCTCCCCCAGGATTTCCAAACACTCTCTGCAAAGAGCTGTAAGTCTTTACTACTTTGCTCTGATTTGGATAAATGCTACAGATATTCAGAGTCTAAGTTTTATAAAATATTTTCTTGGGTCTCATAGATGTTTCTTGGCTCATAAAAATGGAAAGATATTTAAAAATAAAAGTTATAGATTTTTATTATTAAATATGTACTACCAAATTTCTAAATCTTAATTTTCAATCATCTCCTCTAACAAATATATAGATAAAATTATAAACACAGACACACTCATTCAGAGTATATTATATAGTCATATATAATTTATCCTACAAACTTATGTTAATGAGAGAGAAGCCAAATGCAAGTACTTCTATGATAATGTTGAAAGAAATTTCATTCATATCTGAGACTTATGAAATCTAAGTGAAGAAAGAAGACTCAATAACTTGATAGATTGGTGCATTTAATGTGTATACTTGAAACAATTTTCTTGTAATTTGAATGAACCTGCAAAACTCTTTGGAGAAGAAAAAAACAGAAGTCACTGAAATCAATCTATTGATTTAAATTCAACCTGTTCTTTACACTTGAGTAGGTGATTACTGAAAGGCCAATGAGGGTTATATAACATTTCTAAAACAAATAAAAGGTAACCATGGGCACCAAAATATTTTCAGTGAGCACATGTGAAAATACTTATTAGAAAGAAAGAAGCACCAAGTAGAAATACATCATTTGAAGCAATGTATTAACTTCTTCCAGGGAAAGGCCCTTTGCCTAACAATTAGATGTCAAAAAATGCATAATCCTAACCTGAGTCTGGTCATGGCAGAGTTATGTTGACCTGCCAGATGTTTCCACATCTGTGGTACATCTGTTTAAACAGAACTATTGAAGGTCTGCAAGAAATAAGACTTCAGTAAAATGTAAATTCTTTTGTATGATGTTTGATTTGTCATCAAAAGAATCTAATATCCCAATTTATTAAAAATCCTACTTCAAGCGTTTCAGTGAACAGGAATTTATTTGAAAGATATAACAATGCTCCTTTAATGCTCTTTTAATCAAAATCTACCCATGTTTGACAAACTTAATAGCAAATGGATTATTTCTAGATATGTATACATGATGAATAAAATGAGGCTATCAGCTGGGATTCTGATGTCAACTTACTCATGGTTTACTAATGATGTATAACCTTGTTTTAATATAAATATATAAAATAAAATCAAAGGGGAGGATGGACTTCATATAAAAGAGAAATCTTTGTGATTATACAGTTATGCAAATCTCCTACTTTTGTTCTTTGCAAATTTTTATAAATTTTTTTCTAATAAATCTCATAATTAAAATAATAATAATTTATATAAACAACAGCATGTATTCCCTGAGATCACTTTATTCCATAAAGATAATACATTATTATTTGGAGTACATTATTTGGAGTACAAACTCCAAATAATTTACATATTTTAAGAGTGATGATTTGAATTTTACATTAATCCAAGTATTATTGGTCACATTGACAGTATTATGCTAAGGCCCTAGAGTCTAGCTACACAAAAGTTGCTAAGACATGATCATATTATATTCTGGCTATTTTTTGAAACCTGCTCTAACTTTGCCTCATGTATATGTTTCAATTATTTTTTTCTTATCCAGATTCTAATGAAGATCACTGTTAATAGTAACACTTTAGCTAATCCTTAGGGAACCCATTAATTCATACTCTCATTTTTTTTTCCTTTTCTTTCTTTTTTGCATCTTTGTCATGCAGTCCACTTGTGTTTCAGAAGAGATAGCTTTAATTTTCACTATAATTTCCATATTATTGATATGGACTTAACATATTTAAAATATTTTCCAAGACAAGTTGACTGAAAATATTATGCTTTACTCTCCCAACCTTAATTCTTTAATGTTGCACTTACTCGACATATATATTATGGCGGAAAATATTCCAAATCAGTATAATGTGATCACAATATATTCTTTTGATTTCCATTAGCATTTACTGAACCAAATTGCTTGGAGCTAATAGCACTCACTTCTTTCTCCTCTTAAGACAGAAATACTACTTCTACATTTTCCTCTGCATGTAACTTAACACAGTAGCAATCCTATGGTAGTGAATTCCTGCAAGGACCTAGGGACTCTTGCTTCTAAACTCATGGTTTTGCACCCAATTTCAAATTATTGCTTTGTGCTTGCTCATGGAAATAGCTTCTTTTAAAACTTTAATAATTTCAACTTGGACTTTTGCACATTTTCTTTCTTGTTATTGCTTTTGTTCTTTGGGTCCAAACAGTTCCATGAACTACTCTGTGAACTCAGAGTCTTTAGGATCCACACAGTTCTGTGAATTTAAGTGTCTATTTAATTTAATTTCCTCACATTTATTTTTAAAGGACTGTCTTTAGACCTTAATTTTTAATTTTTAAGAGTTTTTATTAATATTACTTAAAGAAATTTATAAATTCATTGAAATCTTAATTGTAACACCAATGACATTCTTCTCAGATCTAGAAAAATTCTAAAATTCCTATGAAAACACAAAGATACTCAGAACAGTTAAAGCAATCTTATACAATAAAAGCAAAGCTGGAGGCATCACAACTCCTGATTTCATGACATACTACAAGGCAGTTATAACCAAAACAGTCTGGTATTGACACATAAAGACATATAGACCAATGGAGTAGAACAGAAATCCCAGAATTTATTTATGTATTTTTTAATGTTAAATAAAAATTTATTATTATTATTATAATTTTTTACAGGCAGAGTGGACAGTGAGAGAGAGAGACAGAGAGAAAGGTCTTCCTTTGCCATTGGTTCACCCTCCAATGGCTGCCACGGCCAGCGCGCTGCGGCCGGCGCACCGCGCTCATCTGATGGCAGGAGCCAGGTGCTAGGTGCTTTTTCCTGGTCTCCCATGGGGTGCAGGGCCCAAGCACTTGGGCCATCCTCCACTGCACTCCCGGGCCACAGCAGAGGGCTGGCCTGGAAGAGGGGCAACCGGGACAGAATCCGGTGCCCCGACCGGGACTAGAACCCGGTGTGCCGGCGCCACAAGGCGGAGGATTAGCCTGTTGAGCCATGGCGCCGGCCAATAAAAATTTATTATTAACTTTAAATAATTTTGCCTTATGTTATACAGTTTAAAAAATAAACTTTACACTGGTTTGTAGAAAATCACCATGTATTTTTGGCTCGAAGTTTCTGTAGTGTTTTCTTTTGAAATTCTTTTGCCCTTGCTCTGTTTTGGGCAAATCCCAGAATTTAATCAATGCATACAACCAAAAGACCTTCAATAAGTGAGCTAAAATCAATCTCTGGAGAAAGCATAGTCTGTTCAACAAACAGTGTCAGGAAAATTAGATCTATGCATGCAGAAGCATGAAATAAGAACCTAACCTACACCTTACACAAAAATCAAGTCATAATGGGTCAGAGATACCTGCACATGATACCCTCAATTTATTACAGAAGAACATTGGGAAACTATGCCAGACATTGGCATATGCAAAGACTTCTTGGAAAAGGCCACAGGATCAGATGCAATAAAAGCAAAAATAGACAAACAGGATTATCCCTTAATCTTTCTTTAAGCCCACTCTCACCACTGCTATTCAATATAGTTCTGGAAGGTTTAGCCAGAGCTATTAGGCAAGAAAAACAAATTAAAGGGATGCAAATTGGGAAGGAATAATTCAAACTATCCCTCTTTGCAGATGATATGATTCTTTATTTAGGGGATCCAAAGAACTGTACTAAGAGACGATTGGGACTCATAGAAGAGTTTGGTTGCAGGATATAAAATCAATGCACAAAAGTCAACAGCCTTTGTATACACAGGTAATGCCATGGCTAAGTAAGAACTTCTAAGATCAATGCCATTCACAATTGCTACAAAATCAATCAAATGCATTGGAATAAACTTAACCAAGGACGTTAAAGATCTCTACGATGAGAATTACAAAATCTTAAAGAATGAAATAGAAGAGGATACCAAAAAAATGGAAAAATCTTCCATGCTCATGGATTGGAAGAATCAATATCATAGAAATGTCCATTCTCCCAAAAACAATTTATAGATTCAATGCAATACCAATCAAAATTCCAAAGACATTCTTCTCAGATATGGAAAAAATGATGCTGAAATTCATATGGAGACACAGGAGACCTTGAATAGCTAAAGCAATTCTGTACCACAAAAACAAAGCCAGAGGCATCACAATACCAGATTTCAGGACATACTACAGGGAAGTTGTTATCAAAACAGCATGGTACTGATACAGAAACAGATGGATAGACCAATGGAACAGAATAGAAACACCAGAAATCAATCCAAACATGTACAGCCAACTTATATTTGATCAAGGATCCAAAACCAATCCCTGGAATAAGGACAGTCTATTCAATAAATAGTGCTGGGAAAATTGGATTTCCATGTGCAGATGCATGAATCAAGACCCCTACCTTTCACCTTACAGAAAAATCCATTCATCATGGATTAAAGACTTAAATCTACAACCTGACACCATGAAAATTATTAGAGAACACTGGAGAAACCCTGCAAGATATAGGTATCGGCAGAGACTTCTTGGAAAAGTCCCCGGAAGCACAGGCAGTCAACACCAAATTTAAATCAAATTGAGAAGTTTCTGTACTGCAAAAGAAACAGTCAGAAAAGTGAAGAGGCTACTAACAGAATGGGAAAAATATTTGCAAACTATGCAACAGATAAAGGGTTGATAACCAGAATCTACAAAGAGCTCAAGAAACTCCACAACATCAAAACAAATTACCCACTTAAGAGATGGGCCAAGGACATCAATAGACATTTTTCCAAAGAGGAAATCCAAGTGGCCAACAGACACATGAAAAATGTTCAGGATCACTAGCCATCAGGGACATGCAAATCAAAACCACAATGAGGTTTCACCTCACCCCGGTTAGAATGGCTCACATTCAGAAATCTACCAACAACAGAAGCTGGCAAGGATGTGGGGAAAAGGGACACTAACCCACTGTTTGTGAGAATGCAAACTGGTTAAGCCACTATGGAAGTCAGTCTGGAGATTCCTCAGAAACCTGATTATAACCCTACCATACAACCCAGCCATCCCACTCCTTGAAATTTACCCAAAGGAAATTAAATTGACAAACAAAAAAGCTGTCTGCACATTAAAGTTTATTGCAGCTGAATTCACAATCCAGCTAAGACCTGGAACCAACCCAAATGCCCATCAGCAGCAGACTGGATAAAGAAATTATGGGACATGTACTCTATAGAATACTATATAGCAGTAAACAATAATGAAATCCAGTCATTTGTAATAAAATGGAGGAATCTGGAACACACACATGCTGAGTGAATTAAGCCAGTCCCAAAGGGAAAAATATCATATGTTGTCCCTGATCGGTGACAACTAACCAAGCACAAATAAGGAAACCTGTTGATGTGAAATGGACACTATGAGAAACAGTGACTTGATTAGCACTTGTCCTGACTGTTGCTGTGCAGTTTAATACTTTATCCCTTTTAGTATTTTTTTGTTCTAGTTAATACTATTGGTTGAACTCTCTTTAATTAACACACAATTATTCTTAGGTGTTTAAATTTAACTGAAAAGTGATCCCTCTAAATATAAGAGTGGGAATAAGAGAGGGAGGAGATGTACAATTTGGGACATGCTCAGTCGGACTTGCCCCAAATGGTGGAGTTAGAAATGTGCCAGGGGATTCCAATACAATCCCATCAAGGGGGCATGTACCAATGCCATCTCACTAGTCCAAGTGATCAATTTCAGTTCACAATTGATCACACTGATAGGTCTGAGAGTCAAAGGGATCACACAAACAAGACTAGTGTCTGCTAATACTAACTAATAGAATCAAAAAGGGAGAGAACGATCAAACATGGGAAGCAGGATACGCAGCAGACTCATAGAATGGCAGATGTCCTAAACAGCACTCTGGCCTCAGAATCAGTCCTTAAGGCATTAGGATCTGGCTCAAGAGCCCATGATATTATTTTAGCTAAGGAAAGCCAAGACACTCTGGCAAACAAAAACAAAAACAAAAACAAAAACAAAACAAAACAAAACAAAACAAAAAAACCATGAGGACCTAAATGAAACATCTCTAAGAGTTGCGAGTGAGATCCCAGTGGAGGTACCTTTCTCTGAAGGGAGGAGAGAACTTCCACTTTGACTATGACCTTATCTAAATATGATCGAAGTTGGCAAACTCAAAAGGCTTCTATAGCCTTGGAAAGTCATGACTAGAGCCAGGGAGATTACTGATGCCATAAACAAGAGTGTCAAATTGATAAGTCAACAAAAGGAGTCACTGTGTACTTACTCCTCAGGTGGGATCTCTGTCCTTAATGTGCTGTCCAATGTGAATTAATGCTATGACTAGTACTCAAACAGTATTTTACACTTTATGTTCTGTGTGGGTGCAAAGTGATGAAATCTTTACTTAATATACACTAAATCTTCTGTATATAAAGATAATTGAAAATGAATCTTGATGTGAATGGAATGGGAGAGGGAGCAGGAGATGGGAGGAGTGCAGGTAGGAGGGAAGTTATGGGGGGGAAGCTATTGTAATACATTAACTGTACTTTGGAAACTTATATTTACTAAATAAAAGTTAAAAAAAATCCTCCTTTATGTTGCTCAAAGTACCTGTGATCTATCGTTTGTAGTTGTATTATTTTCTTTCATTTCTTTTCCATGCCATTTATCTTTTTTTATAACGCTTTTATTTAAAGAATATAAATTTCCAAAATACAGCTTATAGATTACAATGGCTTTCCCCCCTTAACTTCCCCCCCACCTGCAACCCTCCCTTTTCCCACTCCCTCTCCCCTTGCTTCACATCAAGATTCATTTTCAATTCTCTTTATATACAGAAGATCAGTTTACTATATATTAAGTAAAGATTTCAACAGGTTGCCCTCACATAGCAACACAAAGTGAAAAATACTGTTGGAGTACTAGTTATAGTATTGTTTCACAATGTATAAGCACATTAAGGACAGAGATCCTACATATTTTTTTTTTAAAAAATTGATTAATTTTCTAGGCAATTTCCAATTTAACACCAAGATTTTTTTTTTCATTTTTAATTATCTATATACAGAAGATTGATTCAGTATATACTAAGTAAAGATTTCATCAGTTTGCACCCACACAGAAACACAAAGTGTAAAATACTGTTTCAGTACTAGTTATAGCATTACTTCACATTGGACAACACATTAAGGACAGATCCCACATGAGACGTAAGTACACAGTGACTCCTGAAGTTGATTTAACAATTTGACACTCTTGTTTATGGCGTCAGTAATCTCCCTAGGCTCTAGTCATGAGTTGCCAAGGCTATGGAAGCCTTTAGGGTTCGCTGACTTCAATCTTATTCCGACAGGGTCATAGTCAAAGTGGAGGTTCTCTCCTCTCTTCAGAGAAAGGTACCTCCTTCTTTGATGGCCCCATTCGTTCCACTGGGATCTCACTCACAGAGATCCTCCATTTAGGTCTTCTTTTTTTTTTTCCAGAGTGTCTTGGCTTTCCATGCCTAGAATATTCTCATGGGCTCTTGAGCCAGATCTGAATGCTTTAAGGGCTGATTCTGAGGCCAGAGTGCTATTTAGGACATCTGCCATTCTATGAGTCTGCTGTGTATCTCGCTTCCCATGCTGGATCATTCTCTCCCTTTTTGATTCTATCAGTTAGTATTAGCAGACACTAGTCTTGTTTGTGTGATCCCTTTGACTCTTAGACCTATCAGTGTGATCAATTGTGAACTGAAATTGATCACTTGGACTAGTGAGATGGCCTTGGTACATGCCACCTTGATGGGATTGTATTGGAATTCCCTGGCCTGTTTCTAACTCCATCATTTGGGGCAGTTCCGATTGAGCATGTCCCAAATTGTAGCCATTTATCTTTTTTAAAAAAGATTTATTTATTTATTTGAAAGGCAGAGTTACATAGAGTTAGAGGCAGAGAGAGAGAGAAAGAGAGAGAGGTGTTTGATCCGCTGGTTTAATCCCCAACTGGCAACAATAGCTAAAGCTGAGCCTATCCGAAACCAAGATCCTATAGTTTCTCCCAGGTCTACCATGTTGGTACAGGGGCCCAAGGACTTGGACCATCTCCTGCATTCCCAGGCCATAGCAGAGAGCTGGATTGGAAGTGGAGTGGCCAGAATTCGAACCTACGCCTATATGGGATGCCGTCACTACAGGCTGTGGTTTTACCCGTTACTCCTCAGCACTGGCCCCTGCATGACATCTATTTTAATTATTAATTTTTTGACCAGCAAATATAGACGGTAGAACAAAGATACAGAAGCATAAAACAGAAATAAAATTTACACAGTAAAAGGTGACTTTTAGTGGCTAAAGTATATAGTACATTTAGAAGAGTTGTGGGAGAGGTGTCTTAGTCCAGAAAATTGTATGAAATTTAATATGAGATATTTAACTCCATGCTTGAAATCCCGTATAGAGAAAAGGATGTCATAGTTTTTAAAATGGGCAACTGACATTATGAGTTTTTAGAAAACTAAATCTGGTTGCTATGTGATCAATACTAAATATATTTCTCTTAGAAATATTTCAAAAGAGTTGAGAAGTCACATGAATCACATGGGGAAAAAAGTATATTCAGCTTAATCTTTGAAAAGTGATTGTTGAAGGCCTATATAGTAATTGGATTACCCATGTTCTTCAGCCATAGGGTAATTTGATAGAAGTCACATAAGATTCTATTCTAGGAAAATGGGAAAATTTTTGCCAAATAAATGAGATATAACATTAAATATAACGTAAGAAACTGAGCCAACAAGGAGATCTTATATGAAGAACTAAAATTTAAATACTTTTAAAAGTGAGATTATTTTAAATTAATTAATTTTATTTTATATTTGAAAGGCAGAATTACAAAGAAAGAGGGCGTGACAGAGAGGGAGATCTTCCATCCATTGGTTCACTTCCCAAATGTCTTCAACAGCCAGGTGGAGCCAAGACTAACCCAGGAGCCAGGAGCTTTCTCTGGGTCTCCCACGTGGGTGCAGAGACCCAAGCACTCGGGCCATTCTTTGGTGCTTTCCCAGGCACATCTGCAGGGACCTAGAGGAGAAATATAGTAGCTGGGGACAGGAATCAATGCCTATATGGGGTTCTGGCATCACAGGTGGCAGCTTAACCCTCTCTTCCATGGTGCCAGCCCCTGAAAGTGAGAAGAGTGATTCTATGATGACCTGTAGGGTAGGAGCATGACAGTATTGCCAAGTGTGGATAGGGTATGAAAAAGAAATTGAAAAATAAATAAAAGTTTAAATTTATAAAATATTAAGAAATTGAATTTGTAAAAATTACTATGAAGGTCAGGTACTATTTTGCAGGTCATAACCCAGCTGCCCCATTTTTCTGGTTCATTGTTCTGTTCCCATGGTTTTGCAGTCTGTTCTATCTCAGCACAGCGCACTTAAATTTGATATCAATGCTGTTAATTTATTAATGTTCAACTATGTTGGAAAGATAGGGAAAGGACATCAAAGGCTATGGCTACAGTGAAATTCTACATATATCCCAAAAAAAGCATTATTCAAAGCATTATCTTTCTGTCAATGAGCCACAAAACTAGTTTCATGATTTCTTTTAGTCAATAATATGAAATTCATTCAGCCATGTAATATAAAATGCTATAAAAGAAGAACAAAATATTTTAGAAGTAAAATGTTTTTTTTTTTTTAAATAGGGAAAAAATTTCATGTGCAGCTGATACACAAACAGGACACCCAAAAGCATGATGAGCATTTTTATCCCGGATTGTGTTGTTTGTGGCAAAATTAAATTGAATGTAATCATGAAAATAGAAAGGAATAGGCAAGTGTTTAAATATTGACACTGGATACAATATAAGTATATGGTAGACTTCATGACGGTACTTCAGAGAGGTTGTGGGTTGCCAGGGCTGTAACATAGTAGGTAAAGCCGCCACCTGTGGTGCTTTTGTCCCATACGAGCACTGGTTCAGATTCTGGCTGCTCCACTTCCGATCCAGCTCTCTGCTGTGGTATGGGAAAGCAGTGGAAGATGGCCCAAGTCCTTGGGCCCCTGCATCTGTGTGGGAGACCAGGAGGAAGCTTCTGGCCCCTGGCTTCAGATCCGCGCATCTCCAGCCGTTGTGGCCAGTTGGGAAGTGAACCAGCAGATGGAAGACCTCTCTCTCTCTCTCTCTCTCTCTCTCTCTCTTTCCACCCTTCTTTCCTCCCTTCCTCCCTCACTGCTTCTTTGTCTGTTCAGCTCTGACTTTCAAATAAATAATTTTTAAGAAACAAAAAAAGAAAGAAAGGTTGTGGGAAAATGGAGTTGATTGGTAAGTTCATGGAGCAATTGTTTAGCCTAGTGTTGAAGTCACCCACACCCCACGGAGGAGTGCCTGCCTCATTTCCTGACTCCAGCTTCGCTCTACTCCTTACCCTGGGAGGCAGCAGTGATGTATTAAGTAGCTGGGTCCCTGCCATCCATGTGTGAGATGTGGATTAAGTTCCCGGATCTTGTCTTCAGATGTGGCCCAATCCGAGCTGTTGTAGCATTTGGAGAGTAAAGCAGGAAGTGGACCTGTCTGTCTGTCTCACCCTGCCTCTCAAGTCAATAAAAAAATAATTAAAACAGATGTTTGTTCCTATGAAGACAATTTGGAAATCCATCAATAGTTTTTTACATAATGTGCATTTTCCATGAACTGGAAAGACCCTTCATATCCTGCAGACAAAATTTAAGATATATTTGGGACAGAAAGCAATGGTATTTCTGTCAATCTTCTAGGAGCATCTTCCAAGCGGCATCTAAGTCACAGAATTGACAGTTTGACGAGGACTATTTTTTCTCATTGTTAGTTGCTTACTGTCAGATAATTTACACATATCCTGCCTTTTTAGTACATGAGACAATGGACCATTTCTTCTGACAGCAGTAAGCTAAAAATAAATTCAGCTGGCTGACTTTTTCCTTCTTTATCTCTTGCATGAGGATGGAACTTGATTTTCATTAATCTAGAGCTGCAGCACCAGAGGTAATTTCAATCAACTCTTTTGTGATGACAGCTCGGGTGGCACAGTTGAATGTCAAAGTTAGTTTGTCAGTCATCTCAGAAGCATTTGTGCGGGCATTGCCAAGGCTGTCATTCTCGCGCTCTGCTCACTGGTGGTGGACTCCGTCAGGGAGTGGTATGATATGGGCTTGAATGTATTCTTGGTTATTTAGCGGCACATCAGCAGCAACATCATCAAAGATTGCTCATGCTTTCAGCACCTGCAATGGTATTATGGGAAAACATGGGCTTTTCTTCTGTCTTATAGGAGATGACAGACTTGGATTGGTTAAAGATGATAGACCCTTCATCAAATTCGCATGCAGAGTTTAATAATTCAAGAGCAATGACTGATATATCTCCAAAAGTAGGGTTTTTTTCCCCAACCTCTTTGCCTACCATGAGCAACTGGTCAGAATGAGTCCTATAAAATATGTCCCTTTGTCCCCAGTTCCACCATCATATTTGTCCAGCTGCTGTGAGCCTAGCCATCTCACATTTCATCTGTTTAGCAATGGAGGAATGAATAGCCCCACCAAGCCCTTGATCCGAGGACAGAGCAATAAGGAAGTGTTTCTTCTTGTCTTCAGGTGCCTTAATATCAGCTTTGTCCTAGGGAGCTAAAGATCCTACTCCATACACTCAAGCTTGTTTCAGTGTCCCCTCAGTCTGGAATATTTTGCTACTGCAACCATTTGCATGCACTTGGTCGTGCTCTAGATGATTTTGATTTTAGCCGCCTGGTAAGTGTTCTTCCAAGTTGCATATTTCAAATTTGGACCCACTGTGGTTACAAAGGCTGAAGCCAAGAGTCCAGTGAGGCTCACCTGAGAAAACATGGTGGCAGGGCCTTTTTTTAACTGTCAATATTATAGATGAGAAAGACCTTGTCTCCCTCTGAGGCAGAAGGCAGAGTTGTTTTTTGTCCAGAATAATAAATATAACGTCTGGTGGAGATGCAAAGATGTGGCAGGTTTGCTAGCAGGTTTTCAGACATTGAGATTTCATAAGCTCAGGGTCCCTCACCTGTGACATAAGACTGCTGGGTGTATACACCACCTGGGCTACTCCGCATTGTCCCCACCATGCCAGGAATAATAAAGTCCTGTTTCTGATCCAGGAGTCCTATGTTTTCTTTCAGTGACCATCAGACTATATCACACTCACTTGTTGGCTTTACAACACGGTAACATCTCAGACCCTTCCTAGTTGTTAAAACATCTATTATACTTAAAATACTAATACAAATATAAGAGCGCACAGAAACGATGATTAATTATAATTTCCTCAACTCTTACCCAATACTTTCTTTCTCAGTTGTTAGAAAAATTAAAATTACTGTCTCCTTTCCTACATTTCTGACCAAAAGCATGAAGATAACTTTTCTAAGAAACTAAAAATATCCAGGAAGAAATGCAGAATGCAGATAAAATTTATAAACATTCATATGCATTTTAATATTAACAGTCTCTTGAAACCAAAACATGGAAAAACCCAATAAGAAATATAAACCAGTATGTCTTATGAATATATATCAAATTATATTTATCTGAATATTATGATAGTCAATCTTGACAAAACAGAATTTACTTCCAAAGTAACCTAGCCAAGATTTAAATTGGGCAATCAATTAACAAAATGCATAACCGAAGCAGATGAGAAAAAGCAGGCCACGCAGTAATGATTTCATATGGCAAAACATTTAGAAATTTTTTACAAAAATGAGAATGAAAATATAACTCCACCACCAAAGTGTCTATTTTAAACAAATCCTAAGCCTCTATAATTGGGCTTCCTAATACATGCATTTAAGCAAGATTCTATTGGGACAAACGGGAAACGGGGTCCATACTATAAAGTATGATTGACAGATGTAATTTATATATTCTCTTCCTAGAGATATAGTGTGAAGAAGAAAAATACCACATGCCAAATCATATCTGAGCATAGTTAAAATACCTTAATGGTTTGCAATATTTCTATGTAACATAAAAGAAATGGGCCAAAGTATCTCTTTTTTCCTTTTTTCCTTTGCCTCTCTGCTAAAATGTAAACATTGATGAGATTTCTCTCTGTGTACTTGCTCATGAATGATGGTTCTTTTTCTTTCTATATTTATTTTTAAAACTTTCAGATCTGACAAAAATATGACAATAAAAGAACAGCTTGTGCTTATCATGGGGCAAATGACTAGGGGTGAACATTGACAAACTGTGCTGAGAAAGGCCTTCCCTTGGTCTTCCCTGAGACATATCTGAGCTAGGTTATGGGAATTACAAAATGAAAACTCAAACCTTTTTGGATAATATTGCTTGAAATTAATTCTACTTATCAGATAGATTTTGGCTACACATAAAGTCAGTCTTTCTGGATCATACTAAATATAACAGAATCCTTGGCATTGTGTGATTCTTATTATAAAACACAAGGGATGAGATACATTTTAATGAGTTGTTTCAATACAATACAAAAAAACATGTCACATATGCATGAGAAATTTAAAATAAATTATGACAATATCACTGACTTTTACTGTGTTCTCAAACTGTAACTTAAATTTTAACTTGTTTATTGGTTAGCTTTAAAAATTATTACTTTTAAATGTAGTCTTTGGAAATTTATAATCTGTAAGGATTAATTTGCTTTACTCAGAAGGTAAATAGGGTTACATTGTGTGATTGTTCAGCACTTTTAGGATAACTGGCTGACATATCAATAACAAAGCACTCATTGAAAGCTCTGCCTACAGAATAGTGCTTGTTACTGGGGCAGACATTTTAAATGATTTACATTTAATATTTGATAGGTAGCTCTTCATAGCTTCACTTACGCAATCTTCAAACTATTTATAGGGTAAACAGTGTTCTCATTTTGTAAATAAGAAAACTAATGCCCAGAGTGTTAGAGTCAACATAGAGTAACTAATGGAAGAATTGGGATTCAAGTGTTCCATGGTAAGAGTTAGACACACAGCCATTCTGTGTACAAGAATAAGGCACAGTGCCTGTCTGAAGGTTATGGTACCCTGTAAGTCCTTCAAACAGGAACGTACATTACCAAATGAGAAGTATCATAAAAAAATAAGTATAAAATACACAAGAAATGGGGATTTTCTCCACTGTAAAACCACTCATCAAGTGGGGAGTTGACTAATTTTGAATGCATTACAAAACGCATACATTTATCCATAAAACATATATAAACAATCCAAACCATAAAAGTTTCCACAGCTTCTGCCTCAGACACAAATTGAATATTAAAAAAATGAGGCCTTTGATTTCTTGTAATGAGAGATGAAATTACTCAACAATCATGCTAGAAACAAGGCTGTGGATGATTCTTGTCTTTATATTTCTCTACATGCTGACAAGAACTTTTTAAGAAAGCACCAGACCAATCTTGAAGCAGTAATAAAACTTAGAAACATAAATGAGGTGAAAAGTCATTTTTCTTTCTATAACATATTTGATGATATGTAAAACTTGAGTATTTGTTTTTACAACCTAATGAAGCAGGGAAGGGTGGTGTCAAGAAATCAAAACCAAATATCCACAAAAGGTAAGTCGTAGTATAGGAGCTCCTTCCACAAAAGTTACCTCCAAAATCCTATACCTGAGGATGAGGATCAATCAGAAAAGGATCGGTTCTCACATGTTCTGAAAACAGCCAGGTCAAACATATTTAAATGTTGTTCTAAAAGAAGGCAACACCAATCCTCTAATGAGAAATGTACCTTTCATCACAGATGTCAGATTAAACGTTCATGTTAGGGGATGGTGAAGATTACCAGAACCACAGAGAACTGAAAACAAGTTGCACATTTCTCATAAGGTCTTTGCTGATCTGTTCAGGTTGCTGGTGGTTTCTTCTATTTGCAACTTGTTTTCAGTTCTCTGTGATTCTGGTAATCCTCACCATCCCCTAACATGAAAGTTCAGTTTGACATCTGTGATGAAAGGCACATTTCTCATTAGAGGATTATCAGAACCACAGAGAACAGATCAGCAAAGACCTTATATATTAATTATCAGAGATTATAGCATGATTTAATTTAATATGCTTAAATATTGAGGGATGGATATTTAATCTAGTGGCTGGGACTCTGGGTTAGGGCACATGTACCATATATCAAAGAGTCTAGGTTGTTCTAGTACTGTTGGTTGAACTCTGCAATTAACACACAATTATTCCTAGGTGTTAAATTTCAACTGAAAAGTAATCCCTGTTAATTATGAGAGAGGGAAAAAGAAAGGGAGGATATGTACAATTTGGGCAAGCTCAATCGGACTTGCCCCAAACAATGGAGTTAGATATGTGCCAGGGGACCCTAATACAACCCCAGCAAGGTGGCATGTACCAAGCCATCTCACTGGCCTAAGTGATCAATTTCAGTTCACAATTGATCACACTGATAGGTCTAGGAGTCAAAGGGATCATACAAGCAAGACTAGTGACTGCTAATACTAACAGATAGAACTAAAAAAGGGAGAGACTGATCCAACATGAGAAGTAGGATACACAGCAGACTCATAGAATGGCAGATATCCTAATAAATCACTCTGGCCTCAGAATCAGCCCTTAAGGCATTAGGATCTGGCTCAAGAACCCATGAGATTATTTTAGGCATGGAAAGCGAAGACACTCTGGAAAGAAGAAGAAGAAGAAGGAGGAGGAGGAGGAGGAGGAGGAGGAGGAGGAGGAGGAGGAGGAGGAGGAGAAGAAGAAGAAGAAGAAGAAGAAGAAGAAGAAGAAGAAGAAGAAGAAGAAGAAGAAGAAGAAGAAGAAGAAGAAGAAGAAAAAGAAGAAGAAAAAGCAGCAGCAGCAGCAGCAGCAGCAGAAGCAGCAGAAGAAGCAGCAGAAGAAGCAGCAGCAGCAGCAGCAGCAGCAGCAGCAGCAGTAGCAGCAGCAGCAGCAGCAGCAGCAGCAGCAGCAGTAGCAGCAGCAGCAGCAGCAGAAGAAGAAGAAGAAGAAGAAGAGGAAGAAGAAGAAGAAGACATAAATGAAAGATCTTTGCAAGTAAGATCCCAATGGAAGGAACAGGGCCACCAGAGAAGGAGGTACCTTTCTCTGAAGGGAGGAGAGAACTTCCACTTGACTATGACCCTGTCTGAATAAGATCGAAGTCAGCGAACCCTAAAGGCTTCTATAGCCTTGGCAACTCATGACTAGAGCCTAGGGAGATTACTGACGCCATAAACAAGAGTGGCAAATTGTTAAATCAACAACAGTAGTCCCTGTGTACTTACGGCCCATGTGGGATCTGTCCTTAATGTGTTGTCCAATGTGAAGTAATGCAATAACTAGTACTGAAACAGTATTTTTACACCTTGTGTCTCTGCGCGGGTGCAAACTGACAAAATCTTTACTTAGTATATACTGAATCGATCTTCTGTATATAAAGACAATTGGAAATGATTAAAAAGATTGGAAGTTACATAAAAATCAATTTTAAAAAAATAATATCATGTAGGATCTCTGTCCTTAATGTGCTGTACAATGTGATTTAATGCTATAACTAGTACTCAAAGAGTATATTTCACTCTGTGATGCTATGTGAGGGCAAATGGTTTAAAATCTTTTCTTAACACATACTAAACTGAGCTCCTGTATACAAAGAGAATTGAAAATGAATCTGGATGTGAATGCAAGGGGAGAGGAATGTGTAAGGGGGAAGGGTAGCAGGGGGGGAGTGGAGGTATGGGTGGGGAAGCCATTGTAATCCACAAGTTGTACCTTGGAAATTTATATTCTAAATAAAAGTCAAAAAAAAAAAAAGAGTCTAGGTTGAAGACGTGGCTCCACTCATGATTCCACCTTGCTACCAATGCAAACCCAGTGAGGCAGTGGCTGATAGCTCAAGTAGTTGGGGTCTTGTCATCAGTTGGAGAACCTGAGTTTGGTTCTAAACTTTGACCTATCACAATCCTTGCTGTTGTAGACATTTGGGACTAAACCAGCAGATGAGAGCCTTCTCTCTCTCTCTCTCTCTCTCTCTCTGAGTGTGCATGTGTTTGTGTGTGTTTCTCTGCTTCTTAAATAAATAGTGAATAAATTTTAAAATATTAATATAAAATAGGAACTAAAGGAATGGCATAGAAAACTTCAAAAAATAGGATGTAATTTCTAAAATATAAACAATAATATAAGACCACAAGATAAACTCAGTGACTAGGTTTAAAAACAGATAAAAAGCTAAATCACTAGAAAATACATTGAAATAATCTAGAATCCAAACTGGAAACACATTAGATAATGCAGAAAATCTTCCAAAAAAAAAAAAAAAAAAACCTGATGAAGCAAAATGATTCAACATTCACTTAATTCACATTCCAGGAGAAGAAAGGACATTAATCATTCAGAATGATTATTTGATGTAACAATAGGCAAGAATTTTCCAGAATCAATGAAAGACTTTATTCCACATATTCAAGCCTGAAATCCAAACAGGAAAATCCTAAGGAATAACTTTGTAAGGGAAATGCAAAATGAAAATCTTGAAAGGGGAAAAGTATTTTATTTCCCATTGAGCATCAATTAGAGTAATAAGCTGATTTCCCTATGTAAACAGGGAGGTAGAGGATGAGAAAGAAGTAGAGTTCAACAGAATAATATAATATACAAAATAAAATAAATCCTCAAACTACATGTTCATAATAAAATTATCTCTCAATAAAGGAGGCAAGTAGCAAAGTTTTGCAAAACAAAACTAGAAACTTCATTACAAAGAGAGCCTTATTAAATGGAACTCTGGGGCAAGCTTTTGGCACAGTGATTCACAAACTGCTCAATGTAGTCTGATATTGGAGTGCCTAGTGTCAAGTTCCGACCCTACTTCTGTGTCCATCTTCCTGAGAATGCATATTCCAGGAAGCAGAAGGTGATGTCTCAATTTCTTGGGTCTCTGACAACCATTTTGGAGACCTGGATGGAGTTCCTGGATCCTGGCATCCACTTGGCACAGCCACAGATCTTGTAGACATTTGGGGAGTTGAATCTGTGGAGGAACCATCTCTCAATGTCTGTCTGTCTCTGCCTCGTTCTGTCTCTCTGCCTTTCAAATAAAGTGAAAATAAAATAAAATAATACTAAAATAACACTGTAAAAATATAAAAATGTGGGGAGAAATGGAAGGGTTAGAATAACACAGAACAATAACATTTATACCAGGATGGAAATGAAAGGAGTCATTCTTTAACATTTCTTCTTATTTTTTTTTTTGTAATTATATAGTGATTTATTGATTGACTGATTTTGAGAGGTAGAGTTACAGAAAGAATGGTCTTGCATCAACTGGTTCATTCCCCAAATGGCCACAATGGCCAGAAGTGAGCCTATTGAAGCCAGGAGCTTCTTCCAGGTCTCCCACATGGGTGCAGGGTCCCAAGCACTTGGGCCATCTTCGATTGCTTTCCCAGGACATTAGCAGAGAACTAGATTGCAAAAAGAGCAGTCAAGACAGGAACTGGTGCCCACAAGGGATGCAGACACCACAGGCAGAGACTGTGCCTATTATGGCACAGTGTAGGTCCCTGACATTCCTTTATTCATCTTGGATAAAGTCAAATGTTAATGAAATTTATCAATCATTTGTCAATGAAAAAGAAAACCTATGTAGCTGCATTCTTATGGAAAAATAGCCCTTATGACCAAAAGCCTTACTGAGAATAGAGATGAACACTACAAATTCTGAATACCAATAAACTCAGTGCAATAGTTTCCTAGGGCTGCCATAACAAAGAACCAAAAAGTTCTAAATAGTTTAAATAACATAAATCCATTGTCTCACAGTTCTAGAAGCTAGAATTCCAGAATGAAGTGATTAGCTGGGTTGTTCCCTTCTGAGGCTGAGAATAATTTGCCCCATGCTTCTCTCTTGCTGCTGGCATTTTATTGGCAAGTTTGGTGTTCCTTTGCATATTGACACATCTCCCAGATACCTGCCTTCACCTTCACATGACATTTTTCTCTGTGTGCATGTGTGCATATGTGTGTGCAAGTGTATGTGTGTGCAAGTGTATGTCCTTTCCCAAACTTCTCCATTTTATAAGGACTTCAGTCATATGATATTAGTGGCCCACCCTATACTAGTAGTATTTTTTCTCAATAGAATCTGCAATGATTTCATTTCCAACTAAATGAAGACAGGGCAGTGTAAGTTATATTTTGAAGTCGGGAGCATTGTTCAATCCATAAACCTTAGAAAACACAAGCAGTTGCACATTTGTGTGCATCCACCAGTCATTGTGTGCAGGCTCCTCCTGGGAAGGGGCTAACAACTTTGACCAGGAAGAAGCTGGAGAATGTTCCTGCCGAGAGACTATACTGTGAGCTGTTATGGGAAGATGGGAGTGATGCAGAACAATATCTTCCATAGAATTTACCCACAAAAATATTTCTGGAAAATTCAGATATGTTGTCCCTGAAAAACCTGCCTCTGATTATGAGCTATAAACTCTCTTTCGGGGGGAAGTTTTAGTTAAACATTTTAATAGATACAACTAGAATTTTCAATGTTTTTATAATTATACATTTTAATATGCAATTTCTGTTCTGATATGGATTAAACATTTAGCAATAGCATTAATGTTCCCTAAATTGTTGTTTTCTTGCAATAGAGCAAGTCTATTTGCATTCCTTGTATATTCATTCTAGTCATTTAATAATATGTTCCACATCCATTCCATGCAAAGCTATTCTATTTCTATTAATGATAGAAGTAATTCATTCTATATAAATGTAGTCAGTTTTTAACTGGTTAAACATCAAAGAATAGGTAGATGCTAGAATCAATGTTTCTTTTCATTGCTATATAATTGCCTTCAGTCACCTATTTAAAAGCAAAACTCAGATAATACCAACAAAGTATCAGAGGCCTTAATAATAAAATCAATTTTAGTTTTACTTTATTTTAAAAGCTAAAAACTAAATTATGATAATTTAATATTTGCTCCAGATTAGATGAATAATACTAATATATTTGATAGTGTTATAGTAATTGTCCTTTTTCCATATGGCACAAAATCAAGAAGTGGTATGAAAAGCTGATAATATACTTTGTATGGTTATTAAAATGTTTTTATTGTGTTAGAAACTGATTTCGAATACTCAATTGGACTTTAATTCACAAATGGATATAATACCACAGGTTTATGGATTTGTGTATTTTCTACTGCAATGACTTTTCTTATACTATCATAGCTCCATACCATAGTGTACCATCATGAAGGGTTCAATTTTTAATACAGAAAGTACCTTGTTTTTACACAGGACGGGGCTATGATGCAAGTAATTAGATATTCACATTGTTTCTCCAGCCTCTCACATCTCCAATAAATACAACTATCTTGTGCAATCTAAATTTTATGTGCAATTCTGGAGACAAAAATTCTTGGAAAGGTTATAGATAATCAGACTGTATGACTGAGGAAATCATAGGCAGATTCTCAGTTTTTAAGTACCACAGCGAAGAATGCCCAGGGCACTCCTACACAAAATTCCCAATGCTCGAAGATAGGAAAAGTGGGCTTGAGTAATGAATTCTGCTAAGATGTGGCTTACAAGAGGGTAAATTTTTTTACATTCAATTTACTTAAAAATCACAGGTTTTTTTGGTCTACTCTCTTTTTATTTTTAAAAAAGATCTCTTTTTTATTTGAGAGACTGAGTTAGAGAGAAAGGGAGGGGGAGAGAGAGAGTAAGCAAGCGTCCATCCACTGGTTCACTCCCCAAATGGTGGTAAGGACCAAAGCCAAGAGCTTTGTCTGGGTCCCCCATGTGGATAGAGGGGGCCAACCACTTGTGCCATCTTCCACTGCCTTCCCAGGCCCATTAGTAGGGAGCTGGATTATAAATGGAGCAGCTGGGACTTGAACTGGCATCCATATGGGATGCGGGTGCCGCAGGCAGAGGTTTAACCTAATATGCTCTGCTATAGTGCTGGCCCTAAGAGGGTAACTTTTATGGAATTAAGATTATGGTTTAAAATAATAAAGGCCATTGTTGCCTAACCTGCTTCTTATCTCTCATATTTATACACTCCAGGATGACTATTCATCACAACTACTCTCAAACACATTTAAATTTGTTTGAGAAATAAGTTGCAAAAAATACTCTAAGGCATTCTTCAAGCATTGAATGAGATCAAACTACTGGTGGAAAAAAAAAAAAAGTATGTTCCATGATTATAATGAGAAATGCATATGTAAAAAAAAGACCCAATGTGTGTGTGTTTATGTGTATATGATTGAATATTGGTGATTAAAATAATAGAGGGCATATTTTTTAAGCACAGGCTGCCTTTAATAAAAATTATTTCTTGTATGTGTCAGCAAGATATGTTAAGTCATTTTCTTTTTTCCACCTTATTTATTTTGAATGATATCATATTTTTATAACGTGTGATGTAAAATAGCCATATCTTTTGGCATAATCATAACATTTGCTGGCTGTAGAATTGAGCATGTTTTTGGCTCCCTCATTATATTCTGCTTTCATATTATTAGCTGAACACAAAACTGAAAAGGCAGGCAAATCCACCACACAAGAGGAACCCCAGGGTTGATAAATATAACCAGCTGCCCTCAAACCATTAAGTCTTTTCTCTTCTTGGCTGTGAGCCTTCCCTGGAAATGCATTGTTTCTGAGAAATCATTCCTACGTACTCAAATATATGCAAAGGAATAGTCCCCTTCTTTTTCTAAATCTATTACAACTTTAACTCAAAAATAACACAGAACAAAGAAAACTGAAACTCTGTATTGGAGAGGATTGGCTAAGGAAATAAAATGGGATAGAAACATGGAACCATTGGTTTTCCCATGGTTTTCATTGTGCTGCCTCTTTGTGCTTCTCCTAGAATTCAAAACATAGTTTTATTTCCTCTTCTCTTCCCACAATTTGGCTTAATGATTTCTAATTGTTATGCCCAGATAAGTAGATCCTCAAGAAGCTATCAGTGACTGGATCACACCGAAATGCAAAAGCAAGGTTTTTATGAAAAAGGTACAAGCTGCGACAGGGACCTATCCAACCAACCGGCACAGCAGAGGAAGGAGGAAAGGCCCAGGTCTTTTTGGGGACATTTTAAAGGGAAGATCTGTCAGCAAGGGCTTAGGGTGCGGGGCCTTTTGTGATTGGGCAGGGCGGAGGGGGGGGCGGATTCTCCATTTGGCTTGGGTTCAAGGAGTTACCCCATTTGGTAATCTCTACTGAGCTGCCCTTGGTCTGCTGAGCTAGCCGTCCTTGGTCTGCTTTCATATCTCCGGAATGCCTGAATGCTTGCTTTTACAAGGGTCTGCTGTGGGAAATGGAGGCTACTTTATATTGTTTCAAAAAAGAGTCACGTTGGCTCTTCACTAATAATCTCTTCCATCAAAATGTCCTTCTTATTCACTCCTTGCTTTTTACTTCCATAAATATTGATTTTAGACTAGCATCCTGACAGAATATTTGTTGTAATGAATCTTTTATTCTGGCATCTACCTCATGTTGCAGATGATACAATCCCCCTTGTAATATCCTCCATTTAATTCTGAGAAACCTTAGGAGATTTCCTAATGTACTCACAAATATCGCTTAACATGTTCTTAGACCTCTACAGTAAAACTACAGGAAAAGATAAAACAATATCTGGGATGAATGTCACTGCTTCGTATAATGGCTAAGAATACTAACCATTCAATAAATGCACATTAATTGAATGACTCAGACCTCTACAGTATCTATACCTTTATCAGTGCCCCTTTGGAAGGAAAAGTTTTAAAGCCATACTCCTGAAGTATAGTTCCACAATACCAAAGTAGATTAAAAAAAAAGACTAGAGGAAATATTGAGAAAAACATAGTGAAATAATTTATAAAGTATTATATATTATATAACATTTTATATAATATATTTATATAATTATATAGTTATAAATTATATAAATATATAAATAATTATAATTATAAATTAAATAATATCAGTCCTCCAACTTTTCCCTTATCATTCAGAATTGACTTAGTTAATGCGGGTATTTTAACTGACTCTGTGAGCTTAAGACTTGGTCTGTTGATATCCATAACAAGAAATTTTCAGGTTCTCATTGAGATGGAGAACCAACAGGAAAAATTAATAGTTTTATGACATTGAGTTTTACTATTAATGAACATAGAATATACTTCACTTAATTCTTTTTATAAAGCTATAATAATCAAGATAGTGTGTTATTAGCCAAGCAATAGATAACATAATCAATGTAAGAAGACAGAGAGCCTAGATACAGATCCAAACTAATTTAGCCAATATATTTGGCAAAGGAGCAAGGCAATACAATGGAGAAGATGGTCTTCTCAATAAATGATGCTGTAGCATCACAGCCAAGGGTTTTAAATATAGAAAGTAAAAAGAATGGCGTTATATTACCCTCCACATAAACTAATGCAAGTTGGACACACACTGAAAAAGTAAAATGAGAAACTGCAAAACTCTCACAAGATAACATGGGAGAATGTCTAGGTGACTTGGGTTTGGTGATGACTTTTAAAATACGACACAAAACACATGATTCATGAAAGAAACTCTTTGATACTCTGGTAATTAAGCATATGGAAAGATGCCCCACATTATTTGCAACAGGAAATGTGAATTAAGTGTAAACACAATAAGACATCACCACCCATCTATTAGAATGGGCAAAATCCAGAACACTGAAGATAACAACGGATGGCAACTATGTGCAATAACAGTAACTACCACTCATTGATGTGGGAATGTAAAATGGTATAGCCACCTTGGAAGACAGTCAGAAACTTCTTACAGAACTAAACATACTTGGCCAGCCCCACGACTCAATAGGCTAATCCTCCGCCTTGTGGCACTGGCACACCGGGTTCTAGTCCCGGTTGGGGCGCCGGATTCTGTCCCAGTTGCCCCTCTTCCAGGCCAGCTCTCTGCTGTGGCCCGGGAGTGCAGTGGAGGATGGCCCAAGTGCTTGGGCCCTGCACCCCATGGGAGACCAGGAGAAGCACCTGGCTCCTGCCATCGGATCAGCGCAGTGCGGCGGCCATTGGAGGGTGAACCAATGGCAAAAAGGAAGACCTTCTCTCTGTCTCTCTCTCTCTCACTGTCCACTCTGCCTGTCAAAAAAATTTAAAAAATAAAAAATAAAAAATAAATAAGAACACACTTTTGCCATATATCCTGCATTTTGTGCTCCATAGTATATACCCAAAGGAGTTGAAAAATTATGTTCACACAAAACTTATGTCCACATGAATATTTGTAGCAGATTTATTCATAATTGCCAAAACTTGGAGTCATCCAAGATGTTTTCATAAAATGAATAGATAAATAAACTGATATATCCCAACAATGGAATATCATTTAGGGCTAAAAATAAAGATACAATCAAATCACAAGAAGAAGTGGAATAGACCTAAATGCACATTAATAAGTCAACGAAGTCAATCTGAGAAGTGTACATACAGTATTATTCAACTACATGACATTCTGGCAAAGATAAGTCTATAGCAATAGTAAAAGCTTAGTGTTTTCCAGGGGCTGGTGAGAGAAATGGAAAATCATCATGGGTCAGAGGATTTTTAGGTACCGAAATACTCTGTATCAAACTATGGTGGTGAATACATGCCACTATTCCTTTGTCAAAACCCAGAGAATGGGGGGCGGAGCCAAGATGGCGGAATAGTGAGGACGCGCACTAGCAGTCCGCAAAAAAATAGTTTAATAAAAACAGAGTTACTGTAGCCTCAGGAAAAATCTCAGGGAAAAAAATGCAGTGGAAATTCTTCCGGACCCAGTGAATGAGACGCAGAGGACCTAGGGGAAAGTAAGTTTGCGAACGGCAAATCATGCCATAGTGGCACGGGAGCTGCCGGGAGGGACGGGAACCGGACGGAACACAGTCGCCATTGGAATTGAGCGCTTAAACGGGAGCCGATACAGGGATCCCGAGACACTGGCGGGGGGGAAGCAGACCCCACGGGGGAAACAGCACAATTGAGGCGAGCCCACACGGACACTAGCCTCTTTCGTTGCCCACCCTGCTAATTTGAGCTAGATTAAACGCAGTGGCACGGCGCGCACCCGCTGGCTGCGACGGGAGCCGGGCGGAACACAATCACCGCAGGATCTGCGCGCTTGAACAGGAGCCGATACAGGGATCCCGAGACACTGGCGGGGGGAAGCAGACCCCCACGGGGGAAACAGCACAGTTGAGGCGAGCCCGCATGGACACTAGCCCCTCTCGCCGCCCACCTTGCGAAGTCGAATTTGATTAAACACAGTGGGACAAGGCGCGCCCGCCCGCCCATCACTGAGGCAGACGGAACCAAAAACCCGAGGCTGTAGAAACCTGAAGGGGATCCAAAAACTGGGAACACACCGCGCACACAAACTCCGTTACCTTGACAACCCAGAGAAAGAGTGTGGGAAAAAAAAATGCCAAACAAAAACAGATTCCGAGGGAGCAAGATCAAGGAAGATGCTATGATGACCCCAAATGGAAAAGACACCCCAAGTCAGGATTATGAAGATAATGAGATAGAAGAAATGCAAGAAGCAGATCTCAAAGAATTGATAAGAACATTAAGAAGTTCTCAAAAACAAATTCTTGAACTACAGAAATCTTTAATGGATAAAATAGAAAAATCTCTCTTGCGAGAATGAAGTACTACGGAGAAATCAAAACGAAATGAAACAACTACAAGAAGCTACGATAGTGACAAAAAATCTTAATGAATTGAAGAATTCAATAGATCAAGTGACAAGCAATCTTGAGGGCCTTAAAACCAGAATGGGTGAAGCAGAAGAGAGAATATCGGACCTAGAAGACAGAGAACAGGAGAGGAAACAGTCAAACCAAAGACAAGAAGAGGAAATTAGAAAACTAAAAGATATCGTCGGGAATTTACAGGATACTATTAAAAAACCCAACATTCGGGTTCTAGGTGTTCCTGAAGGTATGGAGAGGGAGAAAGGATTAGAAGGCCTTTTTAGGGAGATACTAGCAGAAAATTTTCCAGGCTTGGAGAAAGACAGAGAAATCCTAATCCAGGAAGCTCATAGAACCCCTAATAAACATGACCAAAAGAGATCATCTGCATGACATATTGTAATTAAACTCACCACAGTGAAGCAAAAAGAAAAGATCCTAAAATGTGCAAGAGAGAAACGTCAGATTACTCTCAGAGGATCTCCAATTAGACTCACAGCTGACTTCTCAACAGAAACCCTACAAGCTAGAAGGGAATGGCGAGACATAGCCCAGGTACTTAGAGAGAAAAACTGCCAGCCCAGAATATTATACCCTGCAAAGCTCTCATTTGTGAATGAAGGTGAAATAAAGACCTTTCATAACAAACAAAAATTGAAAGAATTTGTTGCCACTCGTCCAGCCCTGCAAAACCCAGAGAATGTGTAGCACCAACAGTGAACCATAATGTAAACTGTGGTCGAGTGCCATCTAGGTTTTCTTCACCCTCACATACTGAGTTCCTAACACTTAGTTGCTTTTCAGCACATTTTTGTAGTGTGAATCAATGGAAAAAGGGGGCTATTAGGTAACTAAACACAGGTTCAGCCTAGAAAGTCTTCCGGAATCCTCAAAAGCCTAAAAGCACAGGGGATTTTCTAATTCTTCTGTCATATAAATAATAAAATAAATTGTTTTTGAATTAAATATAGGTGCCATAATAACTAGTAGTTGGGATTAAATTAATTTATGTCAGGGGTAGCATTATGACATAGCAGATAAGGCCACTGTCTGCCAGGTCTGCATCCCACATGGGCGCCTGTTTGTGACCTTGGGCGCTCTACTTCCGACCCAAGTTGTTGTTGGAGGCCTGAGAAAAGCAGCAGAAGGTGGCCCAAGTGGTTGGGACCCTGCCATCCATGTGGGAGACCTAGATGGAACTTCTGGCTCCTTGCTTCGGCCTGGCTCAGCCCTGGTCATTTCGGCCACCTGGAGTATGTGCGAGGTAACGGAAGAATGATCTCTCTCTCTCTCACTCTTATTTTCAAGTGAATAAACAAATACTTAATAATAATAATAAATCAATGTATGTCATGAATGTACATGGCTAGTTCAGATGCCAGGCCTGAGTTGGGAACATATTTTTCATGTTGAAGAACAGCAAGAAAGAAATGTGTGCATCTGAGGGAAGGTTCAGCTAGAGCTGCCCTCCACTCAAAGTCATCTGGTGAGTTCAGTTTCATAGAATCAGCTGTGGTCCTTAGTAGGTGTTAATATAAGCTATTGATGCAAATAGAGATATGAATAAAGAGTTTAAAATCATTATGTTAATGAAACTTTTTCTTAGTCAAAATACAAGGTAGGCAACCATTAAAATGTTTCTCAGTGATAAAATTAGGGAGTTTACAAGTGGTTGTTTATTGTGGCAAGAATATGTTTCATAGCTTTGTATAATATACACAAAAGTTACTATTCACATTATGCAAATATCAGGTTAATGAGATACATTATCTTTTCAGTATAAAAAGTCAACCAGTTAATTGCTAGAGTTATTGACTTCATAGGATTTACGAGTATGAATGAACTTACTCATAAATCATATCTTGGTCTGGGAACCATGTTAGACTATATATTGCCTTTTATCTTGTGGCAATAAGGCTACTAACAGAGGTTTATGTATCGTAACTTCTACATAGAGCAAATTCTATCCTGCAATTAAATAAGACAAAAACCAAAACACATACAAAAAATGTAAAAAGAAATGAAATTCTGAATCAAATATCACTTAACTAATTATTGGAAACTTATAAAATATGCAATAGTTATGATTCATTGTTTTAGGGTTTATCATATGTCATTCACTACACATGTAGACAAGAAGTATTTCTAATTCTAGTTAGTCCTTCAAAGCTCATATGCTGAAATGGCGAGAAAATTAGAAACAACCAAAATACTTATGGAATATAATAGGCATAAGCAAGATATAATGGGAACAAATTGAGAGAAAGGATTCATTTTTATATGTGTTACAGAAATATTAAGGAAGGAGATAATATTTGAGACAATTTTATAGTAAATAACATGTCAAAGTTGAGAAAAGAGAATCTAAGTTGAAATAAAAAAGTATTATCAAATGTATGTAAGTGAAACAAGCAGAGCATCCAAATGAATTTGTCACTCTTGATTGTACTATGAAATATATGTGTAGTGAGGGAATTATAAAGGGCTACTTGTGGGGCCAGAGCTGTGGTGCAGTTTGGGCTCCGGTTTGAGTCCCAGATGTACCATTTCTAATCCAGATCCCTGCTAATCTGCCCAGGATTAGCAGCAGAAGGAAAGCAGCCCAGGAAAGCAGCAGAAGATGGCCAAAGTATCTCAACCTTGTGGGAGATCCTGATGAAGCCCTTGGTTCCTGGCTTAGGCCTGGTCAGCCCCGGCCATTGAGGCAATTTGGGGAGTGCATCAGCAAAGAGAAAATAAATCACTCTTTCTCTCCTATTTCTCTCTTTAATTCTGCCTTTCAAAAAATAAATAAATCTTTAAAAAATGAGCTACTGGTGTTAATTATAATTTTTGATGAGCAGTAATTATACTTATGCATGCGATACAGTATGACATTTCAATAAATGTACATACACAGTGTGTACTGATCACATTAGGATAATTAATGTTTCTTTCAGTTATTATTGTATGATTGGAGTCCTTTTAGCTCCCTGACAACTTACTTCAGAAGCATACAATAGATTTTTTGTGAACTATAGTCACCCCACTGTGCTTTATAATACTAGGAACTTACTCCATCAATCTAACTATGATTTTGTACCTGTTGTTCAACCTCTCTTTAATCTCCCTCCTACAACCATTCCCAGTAGCTAGTAATTACTATTATATGTTCAGATTGACTCTTTTATAGCTTCCACATATGAAGGAGAATACACAATATTTGTCTTTCTGGGTCTGGTATATTTTACTTTATTCATTTTCTTCAATCTCATTCATTTTGCTGGGAATGATAAGATTTCTTTATGGCTCAAAAATACTACACTGTATATACATACCACAATTTCTTTTTCTAGTAATTTAATTGACAGACACTTTCTTGGCTATTGTGAATAATGTTGTAACAAACATGGTAGTACAATATGTCCTTGATATAATTAAATGAGATTTATGTGTATCATAACAACACAAGTTGAAAACATTTTATATTTCTAAATCATTTTTAATCTCTTCAGAAATAAACATTCATCAAATACTTTGAAAACTAGTTTTAGAACTGAAAAATAGGGAAATATTAAATGTTACTTTATCCATTTATATAGGGATATCAAGCTTTAATGTTAAAACAGTATTGCAAGAAAAATTTGTAGGTTAATTTTCACAAATCTATATGAAAAAATCAACAATATTTAAAGATGACAACCCATTTTAGTTTATATCAGGAATGTCATAAGAAATTGATTCTAGCATGTTGGAATCTCATAGAAATGGAACAGAATATCTAACCATAGATATTTGTTTGTGCCAAACAAATCATATGTTCTATTAGAACTACCAAGTTATAAGGAAGAGGAGGCCCAGCATTTTAAGATGAAATTGGTTCAAATACACTTGGTATGTAGAATTGGGGGCATGAGTAAACTACTAAAATAATTGTCCTGGATTTTCATATCCACCGTGATGGTTCATACTTGTGGTTACATGGGTGGGTGTATGGGTTCTTAGGACTATTCAGATCTTGATTCATAATCGTTCAACTAATATAGTTACACAGGACAGCTTGGAGATGAATTCTTGTGTGGGTGGAATACTACCCTCACAGAAACAATATTTTGACAATAGAACTCTAAGTTGAAAAATATTAATCTTTGGCTTTCCATGGGTAGAATACTTGGGTTCAATAACCAACGTGTGGAATTACAAATGGTTCCATATAATCACAATGCACTTCCCATTCCTGAAAGTCCAACCTATCTGAATTTATAATTCCTGATCCCCAGAGGAAGAACAGTACTACCAGGAAACACAGTAAGATTATTACGATGCTACTTTAACCTTCTTGTGTGAATAGTCCAGCAGAAAAGAAATTAGTCACCATACTGACAAAGGTAATTAACCATGCTCATCAAGGTCACTTACATGATCCTGTTAAACTCAGGAGTCAAGATATAGCACAGGCATTTTTGTTTCCTTCTACTGAATTGTTTCCTTCACTCCCACATCATGTAATGCTTAAAAATACACTCCCCCATAAACTTCCTACATGCAAAATTTCATCCAAATTTGTTTTCCAGGAAAACTTTCCTAGGATAAATAGTATTTGGAGCAATGGTAGAACATATCATTAAATGTTTCTGAATAATAAAAATATAAGTAAATTAAAAATATTCATGGATAACATTTATTAGAAACTCAGTTGAAGTTCTTTACAATTCTTTGATTCTACAAAAATACTATAAAGCCAATTGTATTTTTGTTCTAGTTTAAGTTAGAAGCAATGGTACATTATAGAAATTAACTAACTTGTTCAGTATTGTACCAAAATTACAAAAGGTATTTGTTTTCTAAGTTCAATATTCTCTCATCAATTTGAAGCCTCCTTTTAATCAGTTGTTTCCATTCTTCATAAAATTAAAATAGAGAAAATTACACAGAAATTAACTATGAATTAATCTAAGACTTTAATGGTCAGAAAAGATTATTTCAAAGACTGTCTTCTGTTCATTTTATCTTCTTCACCTTGAGATATTATTATTCAAATGTCTTTCCCATTACTTAATTTGTGGACCCTTTTAATAAGGAAATGCTTTGATGCATTAGAGCAAAGTTTGCCCTTTAAGCTATTGATTAAAGACAAAGGAAGAGACCCAAGATTCAAGACAATCAATCATTTTCATGCAATTTCTCTACTCACTGGATATTTCCAGATTAAGACCAGTCAGCAAACAATTTTAGGTGCTTTCTAATGCCTGCTATCTAGCCAAAAGATGACTTCACTTTTCTCTCTTGGTGAATTAGTAAGGTTTACTTAAGAAATAGTATGGGCTCACGCAATTTTGGAAGCTAAATCCTATAATCTACCATCTGAAATCTGGAAATTCAAGAAAGCTGGGGGTATATCCTCAAAAGCCTGAGAACAAGAAAATTGATGTAGATGGTGATTTGTATCTGAGAACTGAGAAGAAGAATTACCAAGAGCAGGATAACACTGGTGTTCTCTGTCTTCACCTTTCTGTTCTATTTAGGCCTTGAATGGATCAGATGATGCCCACCCACTTTGAGAAGGGCAGTAAGCTTTACTCAGTCCACCAATTCAAATGCAAATCCCTTCTAGAAAGCCCTTCACAGATACACTCAAACACTGACCCAGTCAAGCTGACACATAATTTTTTACAGCACTTTGCTTGTTAACAGAAGAGCATCTGTGACATGCACAGATAACCTTGTGTCTGAACAGTATGCCCAGTGCTGCCCAAACTAACGATGTCAAAATAGAATTCCTAAGAATCAACCAGTTCTCTTCAGCCAAGACACCATTTCTCATTCTCAATTGATTGCCCACCACAAGCAGAATGAGACAAATATTGACCTTGGTAATTATTCAACAACATCAAAATAATAGATATTCAAGAAAAACAAATACTTTGGTTACTCTAATACACTGCATGATTCGCTTAAAGATATCCTCTCTGATCAAATGTTTCTTGCTTTGAAGATTGGTTATTTTTACTTGATTTATTTTAAGAAACTCAGTTATTGTTAATACAACTTTTTAAAAGAAAGAAACCAAGAGGAAATGCACCACCCCAATGATTCTAAGAACAGAAGACAGAAAGTCTTAAAAATAGAGACCTCACAAGCGATGAGAGCTGGGAAAGCCTTTCATCCTCCAATAATAAACATTCAAGTTTCCTTTCTAATGTTTTACTTTTTCATTGAGCATAATATCAATAGAATCTCACATCTTGTTAGGCATGCTCTTATCAAACGTTTTAAAATTATCTGCTAATATAAATATTATTAATTAATCATCTACCAGTTTTCTAAGCTTAAACTCATTCATCATTTTCATTTTAATTACTCATGTTTATTTCTGTTTTCCCCTCCACATTTCATTGTCTTCTTTCTGTATTTCTACATACTGAAAGTTTTTAGGTTTCCTTCATCCTTTCCAAACAAATTGTGTATTTCTTAACAGATATATTTTGATTTGTTTCCAATATTATCTTTTTTATATATTTGCATATCCCTAGGTTGTCAAAATTATGTAACTTGGTCAAGCTACTCTTTAGCAGAGTTACATAAGTCACAATCATTGAATGCCTTGCTTTCAATCTTCATAATAATCTTGACAGTATGCATTATGTCTACTTCAGAGTCAATATTTGCATCTATTTTTACTTCATGAATCATGAAAAATGATTTGAACAATGAGTTACTGTTTGATGGAAGAAATGAGTATTAAATTAATCACGTTAATCCCTGATACACTAAAAACTAGTAGTTTCAAAATATTTTAAAATAGTACAACCCTCTGATGTGAATTTTTAGTCATGCAGATTTACATAAATGATTTCCTATATTTTTCCCAAAGTATTAAATGCAATGACTACATATAATTTCAGTGCAACATGCCAGTTCATATCCTAATAAGATCAGAGATATACATGAATTCCCTTAATATATTGAAAATTGCTTCCTTTTCTGTAGCTTATTTCCCCAAAAAAGGATACAAATGATCTAAGATATACATATCTTACATTACATTGTACAGATGCTGATAAAGAAGTTGAGGAATAAGCTTTTAAAAAATGAGGAGCAGAGAATTTAGGTACAATGTTCATTTTCATACAACATCTATTTGGAGAATAAAATATTTTTGAGTTAATAAATTCCAATGTAAAAATTTATCAGGATGTCTGAAACAGACAACGCATTTTTAACCTATATAGCTTTGAGGAAAGTTGGTGAAGTATATACATGAAAAAATGCAATCCATATTTTAAAATATCTAAAAGTACAATTTAATCATTCACCACCACAGTTGTCTCACTAGAAATACAATGGCTTTGAAGCTCCAAAACTGTATTTCAGTGAATAAGTGCAAGTGCTGTAAATAGGATAGCTGTGATATGGGACTAGTCATGGAGATAGGATTAGGTTCATGAGCTTGAGGCCACACCCCTAAGTGTTCTAATCTGTATCCACCTGCATGTCAATCAGACTATGTAACCACCTCCATTTTGGAAGTGGATAAGCAGCCTGGAGAGTGCTGGGCCACCCTTCTCTTGCCTGCCCCCCCACCCTGTGCTCTCTCCCTGATCTCCCGCCCACCCCTGAGCCCTGTCACTTGCAGCCCCTGGCCTGCATCCTGCAAACAACTGGTATGGAACTCCCCGTTCACTCTCCCTTGATAAAGCCCTCATGTTCCTGTGCATTTCTCTCACTTTCTAAATAAACTCTAAACTTTACCATATTGCATGTCTTGTTTGAGCTGGTGCTTAGAATTCTTATCTAAGTAAAGAGCAAAAACCTGAAATCAAATTTTGGCTTAAGTTAGCCCAGGAAATAGTTGAAGAAAAAATCATGGAAATGCTGACCACCAATACGCTTATCTTCAGCACCCTCCAACATCTGGCCAGTAGAAATGCATGTCTTTCCTACTCATTGTCTTTCTAGTAAAAACAGTAGATGAAATGTGAGAAAGGCTGTCGAATATCTAGGATCCAACATAAAACCTTTCTCCCATAGCAGATGAAATTAGGAAAAACAAAACACTGATAGGTGATCATTAAAATGACCCTTGGAGACACATGCAAAATGTAATATCAATAAAAATTATGGGGTTAGGGAAGAAGAGGCACTGAAATGTTTTGAAACAAAATAAATTATTTTGGAATGAAAGAGCTTGGCAGATTATTCGAGGATCCATTTTGTGTGGTAACAAGCCAGTAAATTCCTGGCGAATTAAAAACTTAGTTTCATGTAGCTTTAGAAATAGTTAATAAATTGTGGTAATAAACCCTTATTTAAATTATATTAAACCACGATATATGCATGTGTGTGTATGTGTGTGTGTGTGTATATAATGTATGTAAAAGTTTAGTCACTCTAAAATATTTAAAATCTTCACAGAGTTTGAGGTCTTTGAGTTAACAAAATTGTTTATGGAAAATGCTAATTTTTTCTCAACAATTTCTTTAAATTTCTGTAGTCTCTTTCCAAATGACTCCACAAATACGTTAATCTTTAATGGCTTTTTTCCCAAAAGAAAATTCCTGACTTCATAATTCAAACACATTTTCTAAGGGATAAGAAATTAAATTCAAAATGTTACATTGTACTCAAGAGTATACTAGTTCTCTAAAAATAATGTTTATGTTATACAAACACTGTATCTAATCTAAGCGCTGTAACTTCTTTAAAATCAACAAAAAGAATGATGTACAATTACTAAAAAATTCAGTCTTACATTATGTTGAACATAAAACATTTAAAGCAAAGAACTTCTATAACCCATACTGTTTTATAAAGATTGGGAATTAGTAGACACAATCTTACTGAATACTGTCTGTTGCATAAAGAATAGAGATGCCTGTCCTTTCTAATTATAATGGAAGACTGAAAGATAAAGCCTAGATGTGAGGTGGTATGTGAGCCTACACAGACACACACACACACACACACACAAATATTCCTGGGTCATTCCAGGAATAGTAATCATAAGAGTTTGCTTAGTTGTTTCATCTCGTACATAATTATTGGAGACAGGAGGCTTAGAGGGAAAAAGTTGGAATTCAGAACTTTTATGCAAAGCAACATCAACTTCAGCCTTAAAAAAATCAAAACAGCTTAGATCCACCTGCAGTCAAAGCCCTCGGAGCTGTCAGACATTTTTTCAAGGTGAGTTTCTGGAGTAAGGACTCTGGGATCTTGACTTTGAACAAAGAGGGCAGTTATGTTGTAACATGGCTGGGTATACAACACAGGATAAGTCTGAAATATTACACAAGGCTTTTGACCAAGAAAAGCATTTCATTCTTGGCTTATAGATCCAACAGAAAGCAGATTTGTTTTGAGAGAGCACTAGAAAGCAAACCATGGCTGTTTTGAGCATATGTTTTAAGTTTAATAAAAACGATTGTTCCAAATTGTTATTTCTTTGTCTGGTAACTATTATAAACTAGTTATGTAAGTTTAAAAACCTATAATTTTTCAACAAATTAGTTTAGTTGGCCTAAAATATCTCTGAGGTAATAGAAGATAAGTAAACAAAAACAAAACATTTGGGTGCAAATTTCAGATCATTTGACCAATTTTTCTTATCAATTCTTTCCCAGTTTGGAGTGACAAGAAATTAGAAGTGAACAAACAGGGGCAGAAGTTTGTTTCTGTAATTAAGACACCAGCATCCCATTAGGAGTGCCTGGGCTTCATCCACACTCCACTTCCAATCACATTTCCCACGACAGGCAGTGCCTCAGTACTTGAGTCGCTGTCACCCTTGTGGGAGACATTGACTCAGTTTGAGGCTCCTGGCTTCCACCTGGCACAGTTCCAACTGTTATGGACAAATAAAGTGAGGAATCCTCGGTTTATTTACAAAATGAGATACATGAAAATGAGTCGCCAAATGCAATCTTTTCTCCAAATTTTTTATTTATTTATTTTTATGGGATTTATTTGTTTAGTCCAAAGACAGAGTGAGAGTGAGAGAGGAGCCAGAGTGAGAGAGAGAGACAATGTTCCATCTGCTGGCTCACTTTCCAAATGGCCTCAACAGCCAAATCGGGGACAGGCTGAGACCAGGGTCCAGGAACTCCACTCTGGTCTCTCACCTGGGTGGCAAGAGACCAAGTTCTTGGAACATGAGACTCATTACTAGGAAACTGAAGTGAAGCAGTAGGGGCTCAAGCAGCACTCATATATGGGATGACAATGTGGTAAAAGGCCGCTTAGTCCTCTGCTTTACAACAATCATCACTCCCCAAATTACTTGAGAATGAAACTGGCTTTATTTTTTCAGGGAGATATTTAAGGGAATTTGGCTCAATTAATGAATTAATTATATCTTTGGGATCAGAGTAAAAAGAGGTGTGTACATCTTCAGAACAAACTATATGAAGGAAAGAAATAAACATTTTACTTGTTTCTTCAAGTAACTTGGAAAGACACTTAATGACTGGTTTTCTGTTTTATTAGAGATTAGAATAAGTTACTCAATAATATCTCTTCTGCACTTACTACTCCAGGCTAAATTTACTAGTTCCTTGATTTAAGATGGATCACCATTAAAGTCTGTTGATTCCTCTATTTATATTTTGAGTATTTTCAGTGCTCTAAGAATTTTGATCAAGCAACATGTATACGAGTAATTCCTTTGCTTATGTTATCTTATTTTCACTAAGAGAGAGCACATGATCACTGAAACATTGAAATTTGTATTCTAAAAATCAAATTGCTTATCTCCCTATAGCTTATTGTTTAAAACTCGTCTGGGTTCATAATTGTATTTTTCTATACACTATCTACCTATAAACATCTAAATTTCACCATATATATATATATATATATATATATATATATATATATATATAAACTAAGTTAAACAATAGATATTATCTAGCAATTTATTTTCCAAGATTTATTTACATTTTTGTATAGGAATTGATATAATGATTGGTTGTAATTGAATGAATAACCTGTTATAAATAAAATTGAAAAGAACATCTCTGTGAAAAAATGTTTATCTACTTTTGAGATTACATTAGCAGACATCTTGAGTATGAAGAAGGTTGTGAGATCAAATGTATAACATATTCAGCTTTGAAATTATTTGTATTTTGAAAGCATTAAAAGCTTCAGTTGACATTATCTACCTTCTCTCAAAAGAGCTTTGCCTATGTGTACTTGATTTAATAATTTATAGTCTACTTGTACTCTCATAGGACAATAGGATCACAATCTTGAAAAAGTATGTATTCATAATTGAATTACTTTAATGTTTATCAATATTACTTATTGTTCATTGTTTCAATTATGAGAGAAATTAAGCAGCATGTCACTACTTAATCATTTTAAAAATCTGTTTAAATATTCAACATTTTGGATGCTTTGTAATAGTATTCAAATTTTTCTTCATTATTTATGGACATTCTTTATATATTAAGGATTTTTACTTTTTCAAAAAAGTTTATGGTGTTTTTCTTTCATTTTATTTTAAAAATTTTGTAGTTGGCTGGTGCCATGGCTCACTTGGCTAATCCTCTGTCTGTGGTGCCAGTACCCCCCACAGTTGGGGGTGTCCTAGTTGGGGTGCCAGATTCTGTCCCAGTTGCTCCTCTTCCAGTCCAGTTCTCTGCTGTGGCCTGGGAAGGAAGTGGAGGATGGCCCAAGCGCTTGGGCCCTGCACCTGCATGGGAGACCAGGAGGAAACACCTGGCTCCTGGCTTTGGATCAGCTCAGTGTGCCAGCTGTAGCGGCCATTTTGGGGGGTGAACCAACAGAAGGAAGACTTTTCTCTATGTCTGTCTCTCTCACTGTCTAACTCTCCCTGTCCAAAAAAAAAAAATGTAGCTTGTTAAATAATTTTGACAATGTAAATCAGTTAATGACTCATTTAATAGTAAATGTAGTTTTTATCAAAGTAATAAACATGGGTTCTATAGAAAGTCAAATATTATCAGAATCTTACAGCAAAACATAGCAGTGTCCATTACTTTCTTGCACAATCCAATCAGCTGCTCTCACCAAAAGCACACAGATTTCAGTTTTTACTATGTTTATCAAAATCCTTGTATTTCTCACTAGTATAGCTATTTTGTTTTCCTTTTAATCATCTACTTTGGAAATTTTCTATTTTCTCCTTAAAACTTTCCAAAATTATGACCATACTTAAGATTTTAATACACCATGATCACATTTCTTCCTTGTTTTCTACTTTCCTTTTTGTCCATTTAAAATAATTGAGATGAAGTGCATAAAGCATGAAATGAATAATTTCAGAACTTCCATTTAGTGGACTTAGCACATTGACAAGGTCATGAAAATTTGACTTCCAGTTAATGCCAGGTACATTCATCACCATAAAAAGAACTCTTACAAGGCCGGCGCCGTGGCTCAACAGGCTAATCCTCCGCCTTGCGGCGCCAGCACACCCGGTTCTAGTCCCGGTCGGGGCGCCGGATTCTGTCCCGGTTGTCCCTCTTCCAGGCCAGCCCTCTGCTGTGGCCCGGGAGTTCAGTGGAGGATGGCCCAAGTGCTTGGGCCCTGCACCCCACGGGAGACCAGGAAAAAGCACCTAGCACCTGGCTCCTGCCATCGGATGAGCGCGGTGTGCCGGCCGCAGTGCGCTGTCTGTGGCAGCCATTGGAGGGTGAACCAACGGCAAAGGAAGACCTTTCTCTCTGTCTCTCTCTCTCACTGTCCACTCTGCCTGTCCAAAAAAAAAAAAAAAAAAAAAAGAACTCTTACAGGTTTTAGCATGTAAATCCCATTATACCCTCCCTGAAGCCCTAGAGTATTACCTTTTTTTACTGTCTTTAGGAACTTACCTACTCCAAATATTTTATATAAGTGCACAATTTGTGATATTTTATGTCTGTATTCTTTCAGTGATCACAATTTTTGCACAGATTCATCCATGGTGTGCCATATATCAGTACTTCTTTTCCTTTTGTGGGTCAGGAGTACTCCATTGTACATAGGTACTCTATTTTACTTATTCATTCACCTTCTGGTTGGCATTAGCTGTTACTATGAACATTCATGTTCAAGTATTTGAGTACCACTTTGAATCCTTTTAAGTATGTATGTAAGGGAAGTATTTCTGGATCACATGGTAATTCAGTGTTTACCTTTCTGAAGCACTGCCAGACTTTTCTCAGCAACTTTGTCATTTACATTCCAACAGTCATGCACATGGCTCCAATTTCTCCATGTCCTTGCCAATACTTTTGATAATAATACTCATGATAGTGGTCATTACTATTTTTCTGAAGCTAATGATTTCATTTTTCTTTGCTATTTGTCTTTATAACTTCTTCTCCTAATTTTAAATTGTTTTTCAGTAACTTTTTCTCCAAGGGCAATAACACCAAGCAATGTAACACTTCTTCTCTTCCCCCTCCCAACCTCTCCTTTACATTTCTCTCCTTCTTCTTCCCCCTCCTCCTCCTCCTCTTCCTCCTCCTCCCCTTTATCTCCTTCACCTTCTTCTCTGCTCTCTTTGTTGCATGGTGTCACCCTCCAGGAAAACTCGATTTACTTCTATCCATTCTTGTTAACCTCCATGACTGCTGCAAATTTATTGTCAAGAGATTTTTTCTGTCATTCAAGAACAATTATTTTTTTTTCCCTAAGCTGGAGTCTCTGTTCTTTCGGATGTTATGCTGGCCTTTTTCTTTTTTTTTTCTTGAAGGTTTATTTTATTTATATGAAATACAGAGTTACAGAGAGGTAGAGAGTTAGGGAGAGAGGTCAGTCTTCCACCTGCTGGTTCACTCCCTTGATGACTGCAAGGGCCAGAGCTTCGCCAATCCAAAGCCAGGAGCCAGGGGCCTCTTCTGGGTTTCCCACTAGGGTGCAGGGGCCCAAGGACCTGGGCCATCTTCTGCTGCTTTCCCAGGCCATAGCAGAGAGCTGGATTGGAAATGGAGTAGCCCAGACTCAAAACAATGCCCATATGGGATGCCCATGATGCAGACTAGGGCTTTAATCCTCTATGCCACAGCATTGGCCCCAAGGCCTTTGTTTTTAATTACTGTCTTTTTTGGTGAACACAAAGTCCAGTAGCTTCTTTTGTTACAAATATGACATAAATGATAAAAGTGAAAGCAGACCTCACTTTGCATGTCTGTCATGCAACAAGTTTATTAAGATGAACAAATTTACTTCATGCTAGCTTCAAAGTTATTGTGCTAAACTATCCAGATTCATCTTTTTTTGTGTGTATTTAACCTATGGTTTCTTAGAATTCCTGAGATATATGCCCTTTAGCTTTGAGATATGTTTATGAATAATTTCATATAAAGTCCGTCATTATGTTTTGTGTCACATATTGACAGTGCCCCTTCCCCTCCTTTTTAATCTTCCCCTAGGAACAATTCCTAGTCTTCTTCTAGTATGGTGCAAGGAAAATGAACTAGTGAAGTGTGTAAGGTAATATTAGGATTTGCATCCTTAAATAGCTTGCAAAAAATCATGCCTTTTTTCAGGTTCTTCCTGAACTCCTTCAATCCCAATTCAGAAATAAACTAGAACTGATGATACTTTAGGCTGTTGGAGTCTCCCGTTGAATAGATTCATCATCAGCTTTCCTCATTTTTAATTTGGATTTTATTTCTCAGGTCTTCTCACTTAAAATCCTTCCATCTGCTTTCCAGCTTCTCATACATAATTGTTATTTGCTCTTCTGTCCTCACTATTCATATTCATATACTTGATCAATTAACATGCCAACATATTTATCCCAGACTATATAGTCTGTCAGCTCCCTATTGCTGATGGTTTGTATACTGCAAACTGCCTTTTTCAACTATTTTTCTATTTTGATTTGTACAAACATGTTCCATTGACTGGATATTTCTGAGGAATCCCAGGATGTTTCTTGCTTCCAGTGTGATACACCACATTCCTAATCTTTGCTTCTTTTTCAGGTGCCTTATTTCTGGAAATGCTATACATTGGAGGCTAACAGAAGATAATGCTTCACCACCCAAAAATAAATTCCAATTCCTTTTTTTCTAACATATCCCCAGATTTCATTAGATATACATCCTTATCCATATGGGCTTGCATTTCATGAGAGATTCATCACAATTCTAAAGAGTAAAAGCTGATAGGACTGACGGGAAGATAAAACCAATAGGAACTTGGCCCTTGAGGACTGAGTTGACATGATAAGAATGTCAGAAAGAACAAGTAGAATGTTCCAGGGCCACTGAATTTGGAAACCTTGGAGTCTTTCTACCTACGAATTTTTAATTGTATGAAAAGTAAATATCAGTGTCAAATACTTTAGTAGGTTTTGCTTTTGTTACTTGCAGTTCAAAGGATACTAATAAATAAAAATTAATTTAAATAAATACATTTGGTTTAAAGTAGAATTCATTTATGGAAATAAACTTTATAAACTGTTGAGATTTATTGCCTACAGAGTTTTAACCCCAGATGCATATGTGAATTAGGATGGGCTTCTTACTGCAGAGAGATCACATCAAACCCAGGGTCGTTATATTCTATGTCAAAGAACTCTATCTTATGTAATTACCATTTATTTGATTCTACAACTGATAAAACATCACCCTTCTAGAAAATATTTAATTCAAGTTGAATGAATATAATTTTGGAGTTTACTGATTTAAAACAGTCCAAAAGCAGTGTTCCAAAATACTACTCTACAACCATAATGCTCATGTTTTATAGGAGCCAGATAAGCACAAATAAAATATGCACAGAATATTCAATCACTGATCCTTGGGCATCTTAATAAAATATCCACGCTTTAGGTTCAGAAGTTCATTATCTCCTCTTCTCTGCACTTTTGGATTTCCTTATCATCACTATATATAATTTTGATTGCATTGAGGTTTCAGGTATCACTGTTCTTCATTTTCTTTCAGCTCATCAGTCTTTTACTTGGCCTTGCTTTCGTTTTTCTCCTGTCATACCCCTTAGATGAACCCTTAATTTTTTCTTTTTTTTTTTCAAAATCCCTTTAATTTCCTCGTAAGTGTACTGAATATGCTGCGTAAGTTCTTTAACTTGAATCAATCAAATTGCCTTTCTCTGCTCTTATCCTAGAACTGCTGTATTTTAAACAAATGATTTCTAAACATACATGGTGAGTCACTATCCTTCATAAAGCCCTTCATTCTTTCCTTAGCTGTCAAATAATACTGTATTCCTTTAATCTGAGAAACATGCTGACGTAGCCCATATTCTTCAAAGCACAGGGGAAAAAAACAACCAATTTAAAATTGGGATTGAACAAAAATCTTTCCCCTTTGAGCGAAAGTCAAATCTGCACATTTTCTAAGTCAAAGTTTCTGAAAGTGCAATTTATTTTGTTTTCTTTACTTCCTCCAGATGATTTCACTTAAATACTGTACCATTTAATCTTGCTCTTGTAGTGCTTTTTTTGTTTGTTTGATTGTTTGTTTAGAATGCTTCTTGTGGTTGTATTTTGTGATGGTGGAAAGCAGGGTTTGACTTTGGGTGATGATTGATCTTAATTTGGGAAATGCATTACATTTTTTCATATGTAAAGGCCAAGTGAATAATCCCAGTCTGACAGGGAGATGTGAGGCATCAAGGAACTAATAACAAAGGGTATCTCCTTTGGGTATATCATCATTAGGGTGGTCACTGATTTGTCCTTGCATCTGGTGCATGGTAATCTGAGCCTTAGGGAAGAGGGAATGTGTGAGAGAGATTCTGAGCTGAGAGGGAGCACAGCTCAGATGTCTGAGAGGGCTGAGGGCAACATTTGAGAGACAGTAGGGAGCCTTGCTGTACCAGCTTGTCCCATAGCTTTAGGAGCAGTAATGCCTCAGATTGAATGGTCTTGCTGTAAAATTTCCATTCTTTCTTGTCACTAACACTGTAATTATTTCAGTGGAGTAAGGAGAGTTCTATTCTCTGAGCTATATGTATTCGGTACCAGCATGTAGGAGGCTGTGGCTTTCAAGGGAGAGTTGAAAATCCCAGTAAGATTCCAAACTAGGATAACAAACAATGGGAGATTTACAGTATTGATTGGGGACATTTAAGATGGAGGAATCTGGAAAACATCATTCTGAGTGAATTAATCCAGTCCCAAAGAGACAAATATCATTTGTTTTCACTGATCGGAGACAACTAACTGAGCACCAAAGGGGAAACCTGTTGAAGTGAAATGGACACTATGAGAAACAGTGACTTGATCAGCTCTTGTCATGACTGTTGATGTACAATGTAATACTTTATCCATTTTAGTATTTTTTTATTCTAGTACTATTGGTTGAACTCTGTAATTAACAAACAATTATTCTTAGGTGTTTAAATTTTAACAGAAAATTGATCCCTGTGAAATATAAGAGTGGGAATAAGAGAGGGAGGAGATGTACAATTTGGGACATGCTTAATCAGTCGTGCCCCAAATGATGGAGTTAGAAACCTGCCAGGGAATTCCAATACAATCCCATCAAGGTGGCATGTACCAAGGCCATCTCACTAGTCCAAGTGACTAATTTCAGTTCACAATTGATCACAGTGATAGGTCTAAGAGTCAAAGGGATCACACATACAAGACCTGTTTCTGCTAATACTAACTGATAGAATCAAAAAGGGAGAGAATGATCCAACATGGGAAGCGAGATACACAGCAGACTCATAGAATGGCAGATGCCCTAAATAGCACTCTGGCCTCAGAATCAGCCCTTAAAGCATTCAGATCTGGCTCAAGAGCCCATGAGAATATTTTAGGCATGGAAAGCCAAGACACTCTGGAAAAAAAAGACCTAAATGAAAGATCTCTGTGAGTGAGATCCCAGTGGAAAGAATGGGGCCATCAAAGAAGGAGGTACCTTTCTCTGAAGGGAGGAGAGAACTTCCACTTTGACCATGACCCTGTCAGAATAAGATCGAAGTCGACAAACCCTAAAGGCTTCCATAGCCTCGGCAACTCATGACTAGAGCCTAGGGAGATTACTGACACCATAAACAAGAGTGGCAAATTGTTAAATCAACATCAGAAGTCACTGTGTACTTACGTCTCATGAGGGATCTGTCCTTAATGTGTTATCCAATGTGAAGTAATGCTATAACTAGTACTGAAACAGTATTTTTACACTTTGTGTTTCTGTGTGGGTGCAAACTGATGAAATCTTTACTTGGTATATACTGAATCGATCTTCTGTATATAAAGATAACTGAAAATGAAAAAAAAAAAAACACCTTGGTGTTAAATTGGAAATTGCATAGAAAATTAATCAAATTTTAAAAAAAGTATAATGTAGGATCTCTGTCCTTAATGTGCTGTACATTGTGAATTAATATTATAACTAGTACTCCAACAGTATTTTTCACTTTGTGTTGCTATGTGGGTGTAAACTGTTGAAATCTTTATGTAATATATACTAAACTGATCTTCTGTATATAAAGAGAATTGAAAATGAACCTTGATGTGAATGCAAGGGGAGAGGGAGCGGGAAAGGTGAGGGTTGTAGGTGGGAGGGAAGTTAATTGGGGGGGGGGACCATTGTAATCCATAAGCTGTACTTTGGAAATTTATATTCTTTAAATAAAAGCTTTAAAAAAATTATTTAGTAAGGGTATTGCAGGTTCACGCATTATTAATGTAAAGGTTCAAATTCATTTTCATGACTACTAAGGAAAAGTGTAGACCTACAGTTTACAAAATTACTGTTTAACAACATAATTGAAAAAATTTTTCTTAATTTTAGATATTATCTCAATTTCCTTGTAGCATTTAAGACTGTTGAGTTCTTAAAACTTTGTCCTTGATTCAAACTTCTTAATGTTGTTTTTGTCTTTGAAATTTTATTATTTATTTTAAATAGGGCAACAGAGAGAGAGAGATCCTTTCTGCTGCTTCACTCCCAAAAACACCAGGTGCTGGGCCAGACCAAAGCCAGGAACCCAGAATTCAATCTGGATCTCTCCTGAGGATGGCGACCACTCACGCCATCACCCAGTGCCTCTCAGGGTTTGCATTAGCAGGAGACTGCAATGTGCAATAGAGCCGGGACTCTAAGACATTCCAACATGGAATGCGTTGTGCCCAAACAGTGTCTTAGCTGCTACACCAAAATCCTGCCCCTTCATGGTGAGTTTTAGGTACTGGCATTCATAAATTATGATGGAAAAACTAATTTTTCTGCAATTAGGAAATTTCAAGTAAAGAGCTGAAAATTATGGAAATGATTTAGTCAAAATAAATGAAGATGAGTAGATATCCTTTCATTCCCTAAGAAGTACAGCAAAGCAGTAGTTTTATTATTGGGATAAATTCTGTTTCAACTGTTAATATAGCAACAACTCATCCCAGATTTTCCAGGAAGATCTTAGTTTTAATACTGAAATTTCTTTTCTTTGGAAATCCAGCAGCCCTAGAAAGGGTTAGGGTTAGATTTAGGTCTAGTTTTTCTGAAAGCACATGCCATTTCTGTCAAACGGGCAGTCCTTTATTTGTTGAGCATGGTGCTACTTCTGTTTACTCTTTGATAACATTGCCCGCATATGCTGTTTTACATGTGATACATCTTAAAGCAGACTTTTTAACTACAGCCCTTTGCTAGAGAGATGTTTTAGAGGCCACCAATTATATAACTTACTATTTTTGCTTGTTTGTTTTAAAGATTTATTTATTTGAAAGGCAGTGTTACATAGAGGCAGAGAGAGAGAGAGACAGAGAGAGAGAGGAAGAAGGAGGTCCTCCATCCGCTGGTTCATTCCCTAAGTGGTCAGGATGGCTGGAACCGGGCTGATCCAAAACCAGACTCTCTGGCGACTCTCCCTTGAGGGCACAGGGGCCCAAGGACTATGCCACAGTGTCAGCCCCTGCCATCAGCTCTTAGCAGTCCAAACGTTAACTCCTCCACAAATGTCACTTACTTCTTGAGAACACCAGCCTCAGAGAGCTAAAAAGATGGCAACGAGATAGAAATTCTTTCACTCTAATAGTCAAGAAATGTTGAAAGGAGAAGACCATGCTGGGAGTAAATACACATTTGGAAAATAGAAAAATGTGAAATGAAACTACCAACAGAGGCACTATTTAAGAAAGTGAAATGGAACCTAAGAGGCAGATATTCAGACTTCTCAAGTCCAGCCTATTTGCATGTTGCTATAAGATGGACAGAGATCGCCTGATCTTTATTTGCTTCCTGTAAACTACTTAAACTTCAAAGGACAACTTTAAGGCTTCCAAATTGTGATTGCCTACTTCAATATGTTGCTGAAAATTGAGTATCAATTTACTTCCTTCCTAGGTTAAAGATTTGATAATGTACTTCAAAGGTTTTCTTTAAAGGCATTTCACTCTTTTAAGTTCAAAAGAATACTAGTGTCCTTCATCTGTATAAACACTTCATAATCAGAAAGCCCACTTGCCACAAATAGTTAGCAAATAAGCACAAAACTACCAAACAGCTAAAAATTCCAAGTAGGCAAAATTTAAGGTCCTCATTTTTCCGCACAGTCATGTTTGAAAAAACGCTAAAATTTCCCTTACCTCATCACTAGGTCTAGGTAGATTTCTTATCTCAATGAATGGGCTGTTCTGTCACTTAGTGTATACAGAGATATTCTATTTGCGAATATTTTCAGGAAGATTACTAATTGATATTTTCCATACAGATAGGAAAAGTGACACAAAAGAAGTGTAAGGGACTGAGAGATGAGAGAGCAAGCACTGAATCATGCGAAGTTGGAAAAATAAGAATGTTAAAAGGATACCAAGAGGGAGAAGGATACTGACAAAGACTCTTCCAAATCTGACGCTTGATCTTATAACAGAAACATTAAGGGGCCGGCAGTGGCTCACTAGGTTAATCCTCCGCCTGCGGCACCGGCATCCCATAAGGGCGCCAGGTTCTAGTCCTGGTTGCTCCTTTTCCAGTCCAGCTCTCTGTTGTGGCCTGGGAAGGCAGTGGAGGATGGCCCAAGTGCTTGGGCCCTGCACCCCATGGGAGACCGGGAGGAAGCACCCGGCTCCTGGCTTCCAGTCGGCACAGTGCCGGCTGTGGTGGCCATTTGGGGGTTGAACCAATGGAAGGAAGACCTTTCTCTCTGTGTCTCTCTCATTGTTTATAACTCTGTCAAATAATTATAAAAAGAAACATTAAAACTACTGAAATGAAAATAATTTAAAGAAATAGGGCAACAAAATTAGGAGTTTCAGGATCAGACATAAGATCCTTAGAAAAACATAAACAAATGTACAAGGTGTTGGGCTTTCAGCATTCTTCCAATTAGGAAGAGAATTGAATAAAAGAATAAAACAGTGAATTTTATTTTTATGATTTTGTATTGGCTTATTGGGGTTACCATTTGGCACAGGTGAAAAATGTCACCCTGCATTTGCTGCCCAGTTCATTTGACTATAAGTAGCTAGAACACTGTCCTTTAGTCCTTTTTTAAAAAAAAACTTTTATTTAATAAATATTAATTTCCAAAGTACAACTTTTGGAATATAGCACCTTTCCCCCCCCATAACCACCCTCTCATTCGCAACCATCCCATCTCCCACTCCCTCTCCCATCCCATTCTTCATCAAGATTCATTTTCAATTATCTTTATATACAGAAGATCAATTTAGTACATACTAAATAAAGATTTCAACAGTTTGCCGGCGCTGCGGCTCACTAGGCTAATCTTCCGCCTAGCTGCGCTGGCACACCGGGTTCTAGTCCCGGTCGGGGTGCCGGATTCTGCCCCTCTTCCAGGCCAGCTCTCTGCTATGGCCCGGGAGTGCAGTGGAAGATGGCCCAAGTGCTTGGGTCCTGTACCCCATTGGAGACCAGGATAAGCACCTGGCTCCTGCCATTGAATCAGCGTGGTGTGCCGGCTGCAGCGTGCCACCCACGGCAGCCATTGGAGGGTGAACCAACGGCAAAGGAAGACCTTTCTCTCTGTCTCTCTCTCTCACTCTCCACTCTGCCTGTAAAAAATAAAAAAAAAAATAAAAAAAAAAACATTTCAACAGTTTGCACCCACACAGAAACACAAAGTATAAAGTACTGTTCGAGTACTAGTCATACCATTAATTCACATAGTACAACACATTAAGGACAGATGCTACATGGGGAGTAAGTTAATAAACTACGATAGCCCATTTTCAGCTGTTCTATTTCTAATCAGTTTTCCCAGAGCTCAATCCACAGTCCTACTCTCCTCTCTGTCTACATCTTTCTCAGGAGAGTGCCTCAAGAATTAGTATTTTAGGACCATCTGCAAAGTCATGGTCCTCCAATGTATCTTTCCAGCTTCGATCTATTTCTAGCAGCTACACTGGCATCCATCCCCTTGTGGATGATTAAAAGGCATCTTTAACATAATGCATTGAAACCTCAACTTTTGATTCCTTACGCATACTTCCTCATTCTCTTTGCTTCCCACCTATCGGAAAAGCATACCACCATCTGCTCTTATTCATGTCAAAAATCTGAAAGGAAGCAATAACTATGAAGCCAAGGAAGTTGAAGAGTTAAGGCTTTACATGTGCACACCCCATTCCAGGAATAGCATTCCAGTTTTATATCTGTAAAGTATTACTTAGCTAAGAGGACCACCGGAACTCTTTAGGCTTCAAGCCCTCCCAAATCCTGAGTAAGGATGAGTGTGAGTCACTCTAGTCTCCCTTTCTTTTCCTTAAACTCCACAGTCCTCAAATTCTACCAGATCTATATTCAAAAATACATCCTTCATCAAATGAATTCTCAGGAACTCCCATGTAATCATCCTAGTTTGAGTCAGTATCATCTCACCTTAACTACTGTCATTTCTTCCCCACTGAATACCTTGCTTTAATTCTTATTTCTTACATTTTATCCAAAAATATTTAAAAAACAATATTAGATGTAGAAATCCTTAAAAGTTATGAATAAGTCAAATCCAACAATGTTAGAAGAATTGTATACTACAATCAACTCTATGCAACTCTTTCACATTGTCCTAATTCAGCTATGCTATAGATTTTTTACATTAATACATAATGAATATTCAGAATTTCCTAGAAAATATTTATTATGAAATAGCTATTCATGAACTTAAAATTTTTAAACCACAATAAATTCATCCTTTAGTTCTATTTTCCATAAATATTTTCAAGCAGTCACATGGTTTGTTCCACAAATCAAGAGTGAAAAGTGAATAGCTAAATACTATTTAAAAACATGCACTGGAGAAAAATAGTGGTTCATTCTCAGATAACAGAAGTGTATCATGAAGTACTTATATCAAGAATTATGGGTATTTTCAAGTGTGTTTTATATTTTTAAATCAATAAATAAAAACAAAAAGACATATAATACATAACATGAATCATCACTGTATTTGGTACCATGGCCCTATAAAAAAACACTCTGAAAGTTAGTGGCTTGAATACAACATATAATGTATTAAAGTTTCCTAGGACCAGGAATTGGGGGTGAGTTGGGTGGTTCTAACTCAGCACCCAAAGCCTTAGCAAGAGCTATTATCATCAAATGACTCAATAGGGCTGGCAGACACACTCCCCACTCCACTTATGTGATTGGTGGTAGGCTTCAGTTCCTTGCTGGCTATTTCCAAGATGCCTCAGTTCCTTGCATGTACACCTTAGCACATAGCTGTTCAAATATGGTACCCAGTTTCCCAAAGTGAATAACCCGAGACACAGAGAAAGAAGAAAAGCCAGGATTTAACCTTTTTAATTTTTTTGCACATCCTTTTGAGTACAGACTCAAATTCTAAGATTTTTTAAACAAAGGATTATATTTAGAAGAAGGGTATGGGAAGCTTCACTATTTAATAATCAGTGTTAGCATGAATAAGCATTGCAATGGAATTCTTGAGGAAAATGGCAAAACCACTTTATTTTTTCTCCATTGTGAAAGGAAAAATGATAAAGCATAGTCATAGGTAAAAGTATTACTGTAGTCTCTGAATAAGAGATCATAATATTGTAGGTAATTCAGTGGAATTACTATTGTTAAGGGAAAGTGGGAGGAAATCTACAAATTAAGTTGTTTTATTCAAAATCACTATAATATGCAATGATTGAAAATCAACAATATTGTATAATATTATTATACAAGTAGTCAAAATTTTCAATTTTCATTATTCAATATTCAAAATGATCTAAAAACTGAGAGATAGACAATTAAGAAATTATAAAAAGATAATGAGGTCCTAAAATGAAACAGGAAATAATTGATTTTTGTTTTTCTAGAGAGAAAAAAGGGATAGCATTTAATATAAATTAGGGGCAATTTATATATATACACACATATATATACATATACATATATACATATATGTACATATATACATATATACATATACATATATATATATACATACACATGTAAAAGTTTTACTTCCTGGGGCCAGCGTCATGGCTCACTTGGCTAATCCTCCGCCTATGGCACCGGCATCCCATATGGACACTGGGTTCTAATCCCAGTTACTCCTCTTCTAGTCCAGCTCTCTGCTGTGGCCTGAGAAGGCAGTGGGGGATGGCTCAAGTCCTTGGCACCTGCACCCGCATGGGAGACCAGGAAGAAGCACTTGGGTCCTGGCTTTGGATTGGCGTAGTTCTGGCCATAGCGGCCACTTGGGGGGGGGGGTGAACCAACAGAAGGAAGATCTTTCTTTCTGTCTCTCTCTCTCTCTTACTGCCTAACTCTATCTGTCAAATAAAAAAAAAAAAGTTTTACTTTCTTTTTGAATCCCAAGTCATTTGAATGAGCCACTCTGGTGGTTCTGGAGTTTTTCAGCTTGCTGATATTCAGAAAGACTAGGAAAATATTTTCACAAAGTGTTTCAGATGTTTACCTGCCTCAGGGCAGGCAGCTTGAACAGCAGATCTCACAAGGTCCTTATAGATCTATTATCCTATAATTCTGTAATTTCACGGTCATTCAGACCACTTCACATTGTCAGTATTCTCCATTTATGTGAACAGGTATCAGCTACTGTATCTTATTTCATTTATAATACAAGAGCTTGACAAGCACCTTCAGACAGCAATTTGTACATGCTGATACATTTTCATGCTTTGTAAGCATGAAAGATTTAAAAGAACTGTACCCAGGCCTGCATTATTTATAAAGGGAAGGTATGAGGCAGCATGTCATCAAAGAAATTAAAACAGAAAAGCAGCAGAACGCTTGTACAGGCCTCCCTTGTTTACTGTGCGTTCAGATCAAACACAAGTGTAAACTTTGAGGATGGTGGCGAATGATCATGGACCTCTTCTGGCAACCGCTAAGGACAATACTTTTTTCCTGTAATGATTTAGATTGTATAATATAACCACACATTTTGCTTTATTTTCATTTAGGTTCACACTGAAGTGTTGGCAAAATAAATATATATTAATTGATTTAATGTGGCTTAGAATTTCCCTTTGATTATTGTCAAAAACAAATTGAGAAAGAAAAAGTATCTTAAAAGTTTACTAGATACTAACCTATGTGTGTGCTCATTTTCTTACCTGAAAAGTAGGGGATAGCAATAGAACCTACTTCATATGAATATTGAAAAAATTAATCCCAGTTACTCCTCTTCTAGCTATTTGAAGATTCATAATACTTTATGCTTGTATTATCACAACCAGGACTTTTTTTTTTCTTTTTTTCAATTTTTATATAATAAATATAAATTTCCAAAGTACAACTTTTGGATTATAGTGGCTATTTCCCCCTATAACCTCCCTCCCACCTGCAACCAACCCATCTCCTCCTCCCTCTCCCATCCCATTCACATCAAGATTCATTTTGAATTATCTTTATATACGGAAGATCAATTTAGTATATAGTAAGTAAAGATTTCAACAGTTTGCACCCACACAGAAACACAAAGTATAAGGTACTGTTTGAGTACTAGTTATACCGTTAAGTCACATAGTACAACACATGAAGGACAGAGATCCTGTATGGGGAGTAAGTGCACAGTGACTCCTGTTGTTGATTTAACAATTGACACTCTTATTTATGACGTCAGTAATCACCCGAGGCTCTTGTCACGAGCTGCCAAGGCTATGGAAGCCTCTTGAGTTCAGCAACTCTGATCTTATTTATACAAGGCCATAATCAAAATAGAATTTCTTTCCTCACTTCAGAGAGAGGTACCTCCTTCTTTGATGGCCCGCTCTTTCCACTGGAATCTCACTCACAGAGATCTTTCATTTAGGTCATTTTTTTTGTTTTGTTTTGTTTTTGCCACAGTGTCTTGGCTTTCCATGCCTGTGAAACTCTCACAGGCTTTTTAGCTAGATCTGAATGCCTTAAGGGCTGATTCTCAAGCCAGAGTACTGTTTGGGGCACAAAATCAGGACTTCTTAAAACAAAAGGTTTAGGGGCCGGTGCTGTGGCACAGTGGGTTAAAACCCTGGCCTGAAGCGCCAGCATCCCATATGGATGTTGGTTCGAGTCCTGGCTGCTCCTCTTCCAATCCCGCTCTCTGCTGTGGCCTGGAATAGCAGTAGAAGATGTCAGAAGTCCCTGGGCCCAGGGACTTGCATGGGAGACCTGGAGGAAGCTCTTGGCTCCTGGTTGCGGATATGCTCAGCTACAGCCATTGCAGCCATCTGGGGAGTGAACCAGCAGATGGAAGACCTCTCTCTGTCTCTACCTGTCTGTGTAACTCTTTCAAATAAATAAAATAAATTTAAAATATAAAATAAAAGTTTTATTTTTATTTATTTGAAAGGCAAAGAAACAGGGACACATGCACACACACAGATCTTCCATTCATGGGTTCACTTCTCAAATATCTTTAACAGTTGGGGATGGGCCAGGACAAAGTCAAGATCCAAGAACTCTATTAAATTCTCTCAAGTGGGTGGCAGGGACCCAAATATATGAACCATCATCTGCTATCTCCCAGAATCTGGGTGGGAACCAGAAGAGAATCTCAAATCCAGGCACTCCAAATGGGATGTGGGCATCCCAAAGAGCTGCTTAACACACTGTGCTATAATGGGTGCTCACCCCAGCAAGAAATGTCTTAAATGATCAGTGTTTAATTTATCAAATTTCTGCTTGTGTCTTCAAATCCATCTTTGGTTCTCTCAATCTTTGAAAGCAATGAAAATCTGCACTTTGAATGAGTTGTTTGCCTACAAAATTCAACGTGGATCTGGCTTCCATGGTTCTACAGTGTAGAGTGACTTTCATCAGAATTACACTGGGACAGATAAAGAACACACCAAAAGAGATCATCAGAGAAATTAAAGATGTGAGAACTAATCAGATTTTCTCATTATAAGTTGCTAAATGGTGATATGTTAAAGTAACTTGGGAAAAACAATAAAACCCTTTCTCCTTTCCACTTATAGCTCTTTAACACCTTTTCATTGTTTTCTCCTAAGTATCTCTGAATCTTTAGTCACTTATGTAATAATTGCACTAGCATTGCTCCAATTCAAGCCATTCGTGTCTCATACTTACATGATTGGTGTGGTTCTTCTACTGTGTTCTTGTTTGGCTGTGATGGCTAGTGCTAGGCCAGGCTGAAGCCAGGACCCAGGATCTTCATCTGGGTCTCCCACATGGTGGCAGGGCCCCGAACAATTGGTCCATCTTCAGTTGCTTTTTGCAGGCCACTAGCGGGGAGCTGGATTGAGAAGTTGAGCAGCCAGGACATAGATCTCTGCCCATATGAGATGCTGGTGTCACGGGTGGTGGCTTCAGCCACTACATCAGAATACCAGATCCCAAATATTATCTCTCAGAACACAATGTGTTCTCAGCAAAATTAAATATTTTGATCATTACTTCCTGGATGGCATCATTACACTTTATACAAAAATACTGTATTTACTGCAACATTTATAGATTTATTTAAATAAATTTCTTCTCAGTCTGGTTTGGTCCCAAGAAAAGGGGCCATATTTTAATTATGTTTTAATTTCTCATGGCTGGGTTAGTGCAAGGTATGTATTAAGCTCTCAATAATTTTTTCAATGACTCATAAAACAGTTCAAAAAATTGTGAAATTCTGAGCCCAGAATTTGCACTGCTTATGAGAGTTGTGTCATAATTACCATGATTACAGATCCAATTAAAAGTTATTTGTGTTCAAATGTTGGGAGAATTTAAATCTTTTTTGGATTTTGAATGGCCAAAAGTGTTTTATTAGATAAGTCACATGAAGTATGAAATTCACTTTCAAAATCCCCTTTGATTGAATTGATACATTCTCTGTCTGGAATGACAGATGAGGAACCAAATATGATCTTTACATTTCTACTGATATTTTCAACTCCACTATTTTTATCATCATTTCTACTTATTTTGGACATTTTTTAGATCCTGTATAAATCAACAGTTACTATCAAGTGTAAATCAAGTCTGAGAAGGAGTAATAAAGCCAAATGTCAAATGGTCAAGCAATGGATGTCTGTGCTTCTCTATAGGGGAAGATGTTGTAGATACCCATGGCACCACAGAAAATGCATCAGAACACCAATGATAATGACTGAAGTGTTATAATAGCAATACAAACTTAAAATAGATAATTCAGAATCACATATAGACATAAATTTATGGAAAAACACTTTGGGTAAATGGAAATGGTCTTCAAAAATTCATAGAAAATGCATACCATGAGAAAACTATGCATGAATTCCAATTCAAAGAAATTCAAATTTTCTTTGCACCAGAATAAACATATTCTAATAACATTTCTCCACAAGCTTTTTGAAATACCATTGTATAATGGGTATAATGTCTCCCTGCTTATACAGATATACAGTGCATAGTAATAGCCTGTGCTTTGTGAGAAGGTCTAAGAGAGTAATAAAAATTATATTGTCTCATAGGTTTTTGAAAGCAAAAATATGGTATCTATTTGTGTTTCAATTTTATAGCCAAACAAATGGCATTAAAACGAGGTATTTTATTTAAACATTTCTAATTAGGATTCACATGTCAAAAATCATTTTATTTAACAATTTTTGGCCCTCTAAAATCATTGTTACAGTAAGTATTTTTGCCACTTTTTAGGATACTAAGAAAGTAAGCCAGAAAATATTAATAGAAATATTTGGTTGTCCAAAAGAAGCATATTAATAAGAATATATTTATTTATGATGATTATATTTACAATTTATGTTTATTATTATATTTATGATGATGAATATATTTATTTAGGATGATGATTTGTGGAAAATAAAGGAAGCATAAGGCAAAGCATATATCACTATAGTGGCTTAAAATAAAAACAACAACAATTCTTGCTGAAACTCAAGCTTCTTTTGAGCTAGGTTTAATAAGTTTAATAATTCACTAGAGTATCCTTTAGGTTCCTGGGAATGCTTGTCCAGTAATGGTTCCATTTTCCAAAGCCTGGTATGATTCCATTGTAATACAAGGTCTTTTCCATGGTCTTATCCTAGAAAGAAAGGAGTGTTAAAAATAATCCTATCTCTCCTAAACTATAAACTTCTATTAAGTAAAACTATTTCAATATAAATATCTGCAAGTTATTTTTCAAGGAAAATAATTTTTTAAGTTTCAAAACAACTGTTATATGAAGAGAAACTATAACATTGGATATGAAACATTTTTTGAGATGCCTAAACTTTTTATATCATAGTATGTTGATTTTTACATTGTAAGAAGGAATATCTGTTATTGATATGAAGTAGGTAGCCAGGGATCATTTGTCCTATTTCACCACTCCTCAAAATGGGAAACTCTTACTATTGGAGAGACTGGTATTAGCTTTAAGTATGGAGGCCTCTCTTTAGGACCACCTTTAGGTTTCCCCCCTCTGGTGCCCCTACTTGGAAGAGGCTTGTTCGGACTTCTCTGTTCCACTCCAGGAGTGGCTGTGTAAGTTGCATTGGTCAATGCAAGGGTTGGGATGGGGAGTGTTTGCAACGTGGCCTCACTGATGCACTGTGTGCATCCTGCTCTACCTGTTTTTTTTCCAGGTTGAGCAATCCAGTGAATGCTAACATGATTCATATATGCAAAAACCTAAGTTATAAGTAAATGGAGAACCTTTGTTCAAAGTCACTGAGGGTTTGTTGGCCAACATTTAGGCTAATTTGCAGAAAGGCATTAATAATTAAAAAATTCCTCATCCTTAACTTGATTTTATTGATATTGAGTTTAATTATAAAACAGAGAATGGAATAACAGTGATAGGAAGTAAGTGAAATTGTAAATAAGCCAAAGAAATGAGTTTGTGTTCATTATCTACTATGCTTAATTTAACCTTCAAAACAGCTCTTAAAGATGGACAGTACTTGATCAATTTTTAGATAAGGATACTAGGGGCCAGTGCTGTGGCACAGGTTAATCCTCTGCCTACGGTACCAACGTCTCATATGGGTGCTGGTTCTAGAATCTTTGGATTCTCCTCTTCCAATACAGCTCTCTGCTACGGCCTGAGAAAGCAGTAGAGGATGGTCCAAGTGCTTGGGCCCCTGCATCCACATGGGAGACCCTGAAGAATCTCCTGGCTCTTAGCTTCAGATCAGTCCAGCTGAACCTGTTGTAGCCATTTGAGGAGTGAACCAGCGGATGGAAGACCTTTCTCTCTGTCTCTCCCTCTAACTGTTTATAACTCTAGCTCTCAAATAAATAATATTTTTAAAAAGAAATAAAAAAGGACACCAAGTCAATTTTTGCTACAAAAAATTCTGACTTCCAGGGCTGATATGAATGATTAAATTGGAATGCTGTTTAGATACACATGATAATAAAATTAGATTTTAATTCTCAGAACAGAAATATTTTGCAACTATTAGAACAAATGCCCACAAAACAACTATGAAATCAATAAACTTCAAATTAACAATTTAAAATATAGCATAGCTAAGAAAATATACCACATTTCACAGGTAAGCAAATGAATATGGCATCTATTGTTATAGTGTAATTTGTAGTGTTTTTGTTTTTTAAGTCAGTCTGCTTAGACTGTTGATTATATTATGTTAATCTAATCTTTCATTTGAAGAATTGACATACTATTTTTCTCTCACATAACATGCCACTATAGTTCATTTTCCATTGAAGTGGTATAAACAAAAAATTGCGTATTAATTTTCCCATAAAACTTGGATAATTAAAAAAGTTCTAATTGAAAACAGAGACAATGAATCTCTGTAGTAAACAGATACTTCACTTGATCTTAGCCAAAAGGCTTAGAAGCAATATAAACATACTTAAAATGTTCATTCAATTAGTTCAGGATAAACTTTTATTATTTTTTCTATAAACATTGGAAGTTAAAAGAACCTTTAATATATAGATTTATAATAGATAGTAGATAAATGCTATCTTACAGATAATGAGTTGTCTTACTGAGATCTGAACATTGAGAATGTATGAACCAGTGTTCTAGAAGATGATAAATTCTCCATTAACTCTTAGAGATGTTAAGTAACTGGTTGAGTCCTACATCTCAACTGTGAGGAAGCCCAGACTTGATTTCAACTCAATCTCCTCTTTTATTATGATAAAAAAGCACTAAATATAATTTTCTTCAAGTAAATAAAAAATCCATGTGTCTTATGATCTGATAATTATCAAATACTAAACAGAAAAAGAGTGTAGATGAACAGGATAGTAGAATACCATAGAAATATATCAGTATGGAGAATACAAATCATAGATTCAGAAGCAAATATCAACTGAAATTACAGGGATTTTTTGGAATTAAGATAAAAATTATTTATATTTTCTTATATTTTATTTATATTGCTATGTTTACAAAAGTGACTAGAGACAACCTATGAAGAAAAAGACAATAAAAGCAAGAAAGACAAACCAGGTTAAATGATAATTCATGAGATGGAAGGAAAGTAGTAATAAAATATGAACACTCCATTAACAGGAATTACCGCAGCTTCACATGAGACATAATTATGACTTCACAGGCAGTTACATAAAAATGGTATTTTACAAATTTCATGTCTCTCATTTCCTAGTAAAACAATCATTTATTATAATTAGACACCATTGTTTGTAACATATAGCATATTCACTCACAGCTTTACAGGAAAATATAAGCTTTCAGTGGTCCTAAGATTTATTCTAGTGTAGAGTATTAAACATAATACTACATTTGTTTTTCTAAATTAAATGTAATCTTCACCAAAATTAGCTTTCTAGACTTACAGGAAACTAGAATTAGTCACTCTTGGCTATCACTTCCACTCTCCTAGGAGTGGTGTCAATGTCATGGGTCTAATGCAATTTAAGCCTTTGAAGAGGAACATCTGGGCCCTGCATGAGTATTGAAGACATGCTCAGCCTTGAGTAGTCATCTCTTAGCCCTGCATGGGAAACACTGTTGTCTGTAATCTACCTTCTAAGCACACATTGCTCAGTTATTCTGTGAAATGTGCTACCTTTGGGAGTCCCATGAGGGAGATGGCACAGGGCCTCTGTCTCAAGAAATGTAGAAAACTCCAATTCCTTTTAATTTTTTTTTCAGAATTTCCTTAATAGATCATTCACCCTCTCATCTTACACTGATCAAAAAGCTATTTCCCTTTCTACCCTCACCCTCTCTCTCTGTGGTAAAATATACCTATCACATAACTTAAGCATTTCCCATCCTCACCCTTTATAAGTATACTGTTCAGTGACATTAAGCACATTGACATGATTGTAAACCATCACCACCATCATCTCTAGAACTTTTTCATCATCCCAAATTGAAATTCTACCTTTTAAATAATAACTCCCTATTCTGCTCTCCTCCTAATGCAGGGTAACTACAATTATACCTTTTGTCTCTGTCCATTTGAGACAGAATTTGACTATTCTGAATATATAACACAAGTGGAATACTACAATATTTGTTCTGTGGTGTCTGACATTTCCCTTAGCATATTTTTTCATGTTTATTCATATTGCAGGGTCAGAACCTCCTTCTCTCCATCAGTACTCCTTCAGCTGGAAAATATGACTGTGTGGCAACAAAACTGAGAAAGGTATTGCAATTAATGAACTTAGTGCACAGCACGTGAAAGCATAGCTTTTTGTCCTGAGAGGAGGGGAGCGGGGGGAGGGATGTCAAGTGAGTTTGAGAAAGAGAGAGAGAGAATAAGGGAGAGAGAGACAGACAGACAGACAGATAGACAGACTAGGGAGCTGCAAGGGAAACTGCAGAAGTTGATATGATAGAACTTGCTTTTTATCCCACTGCACTGGAAAACTAATTTGAACACTTTTCAGCACTTCTTCATTTGTGGTTCACATTGGACACAGAAATTTTCAGATTTATTGCTTGGTTTGAAAATGGACAAAACCTTTATAACAGCCTAACTATCCATTCTCTGTTTCCCGAAACTTATGAAAACCAGCAGGTTTTTCCATTAAAAACCTAGTCATGCGAATCATGTAAGAAGATGTCATTGTTATAAAACAATGCAGTGAGCAGTAAGGACAATGACTGCCAAGTTAAACACAAAGGATGAAATCTGCCCACGGATTCCCACACCCTTAACACTTACTCCAGTGTGAATTTCCTGTGAGTTTCTGATGATAGAATGTGGCCCACTGGGCAATTCATTCTCACAAGGGCTGAGCTCTCTCCAGCAATTGCCTTCGTTTTTCTCCGATGATTATATCTTTTATCAAAAGCAGCAGTTGCAGAATGGGCAAGCTCAGCATCGGAATGGTCTAGATAGGGGCACTAGTTCCAGCTGCACACAAGTATGGGAAAGGGCCAGAAACTGAGTCGTTGGGTTTGTATTCTTAAGAGCATGATGTTCATGTAGCCAAAGAGGAAAACCCAGTAATCATCAGATGGCAAATTACTTTTATTATTTAGGAAATTAGGTAATTTATGAAATTAACTGATGATTTTTTAAAGTGAATGAAGCAAATGTATTAATAACTTTATAGTACTCAGGACAAAATAGCCACTCTGCATATGTGTGTATAATATTGTTATAGCTATAGATATCCCTCTATCTATATGAGTATGGTCACAAAAATCCATATGTTCATTACAATGTATTTGGAATGCCACTATTACACTGAATGTAAGCTTGTTATTTTGATACTAAAGACTACCCAGTATACACAGCTCACTGCTGCAACTGGTCGTCCTTGCATAACCCCAACCATAAATCTACACTTGCCAACCTTGAGACTACTATTGTTTATATACATGAGAATCACTTTACACAACACAGATGAGCCAGAAATCCCTTTTATTTTTGACCTACCCATGTGGGCACTATTTTAAAAAAAAACTTGCCTGTTCTGTTGCCTGAGGAATTATTGTGAAGCTCAAAGACCAGACTCTTCTGATACCCTTTGCTTGGAGTGTACATCTTGAAACCAACTCCCTAGTTTTGCTCACCAAGAGTTCTAGATTTTGACTTGACCAAGAGTTCTAGATTTTGACTTGCTTTAGGCTTCTTCATATTGAATCCTGATCTGTGTAATGATTTGTCAATCTTTCTTTCATACTTTGTCTGGCTTGGACGTCTAAATTCAGAATAACCAAGTAGACAAACAAGAAGTCTGTGAACCTTGTCTCCCTACATGGACTATAAGCCTTTTCTTCCAGCCATGTTAGATAGCTTTGTTGCAAAACATTTGATATTGATGCATTGTTCATCTCACATGGAATGTTAATAATCTTGCTGTAAATGATCTAACTATTTTGTCTTGCTGGCCTGATTCTCAGCCCTCAATTTTTTATCTTCCTAACACTGATAAATGGTCAGTATCCCTTTGCATATAATGAAAATAGTTGGCCTGTGTACAATTTAGACAGATGATATAGGGTTTGCTTAATTTTTTTATTTATTTTTATTAGTAATATAAAAGAATGGATTTCATGTGTTTCATATTAGAAGGGCAAAGAGATACACAGAGAAAAAGAGACAAGAAGAGAGAGCTGTCATTCACTGGTTTATGTCCTAAACGCCTGCAACAGCCAAGGCTGAGCCAGGCAAAAGGCAGGGGCCTGAAATGAAAATTGGTGTATTTCACAATATGTTGTGGGAACCCAGGTACTTAAGCCATCACCTATTGCCTTCTGTGGTGCACATTAGCAGCAAGCTGGATAGGAAGTAGTGAGGGTGGGAATCGAACCAGGCACTCAGATAAGGAAAGCAGGTGTCTTAAACTCTGGGCCAAATACCTGGCCACATAAGGTTTCAAACCACTGTTTTACACAACTCTTAAATTATACCCAATCTGAAGAAATACTCATGTCCCTACATTAGGAATCATGGAAGTAGTGTGGGGTTATACATTGAAGAAACAATCACAGAACTATATGATAAGACACTGTGATATATACTGCAAACTAGCATTAAAATTTCTTTCCCAAAAGCAATATAAAGGAATTACAACTGCCTATTTTTATAATGCTTTGTGTATATATCATGTTACTACTCTGTAAGTTTCACATCCTACACTGAAATTTAAAAAAAGAAAAAAAAAAACAACTTCTAAGCTCGGGACTCAGGCATTCTTATGAACTGAGAATGGGACTGTGGCACAGCTGGTTAAGCTGCAGCCTGTGATGATGCTAGCATTCCACAGGAACGCAAGTTCAAGTCCTAGCCGCTCCACTTCCTATCCAGCTCCCTGTTAATGCTCCTGGAAAAGCAGTGGACAATGTCCCAAATACTTGGGCTCCTGCCACCTATGCGGGAGACCTGGATGGAGTTCCAGGGTCCTTGCTTCAGCCTGGCTCAGCCCCAGCCATAGTGGCCATTTATGGAGTGAACCAGCAGATGGAAGATCTGTCTCCCCACCCCTACAGCCTCCCGTAACTCTACCTTACAGATAAATAAATCTTGAAAAAAACTTCTAAGTTCTGAAAGCAAATGCTGTATCATAGTAAATAAAAAACACATTTAATAAATATTACAGTATTTAAAAAGGACAAATAACACTAGTAAAATATATATTAGCTCTTAGTAAGCATATATTAAAGTATAGAGGGGATAGCCTTGTGGTGTAGAGGGCAAAGCCACTGGTTGTGATGTAGGCATCCTGTATTGGAGTCAGTTTGTGTCACAGCAGCTCCACTTCATATCCAGATCCTAGCTAATGACTTGAGAAAAACAGTAGAAGATGGCTCAAGTGCAGGGACCCCTGTCACCCATGTGGGAGACTCAGATAAAGCTCCTAGCTCCTGGTTTCCATGTGGCTCAGCCCTGGTCATTGGGGCCACTTGGGGAGTGAACCAGCAGATGGAAGAATCCTTGCTGTCTTTCCCTTTCTCTAACTCTGACTTTCAATAAATAAGTAAATAAATGAATCTTTAAAAATAAAAAGTATTTACTCAAAGGATATTTTAATCTGATTAAATAAAACCTTGAATCTGAGAACCTAGAATTATTTTTCTCTGTGTAGAGCTTATATATCCAACTGTATCTATAACAATTTAGTATAATTGATATAAACCTATCCTTGAACACAAAGCTGTTAGAACTAATAAATGAATTCAGTAAAGTTGCAGGTCAAAGTTAACATGCAAAAAAGTGTTTTTGTATATGTCAATAATGAACATATCAAAAAAGAAGAAAGGAATCTCATTTACAATAGCCACAAAAATCAAATATTTAGAAATAAATTTAACCAAAGAAGTGAAAGATCTCTACAATGAAAATTATAAAGTGTTTTTGTATTAATATTACATTAGCATAAAAATCAAGTTTCAAATGTTAAAAAAAGACAAATGAGAGAAAGGTATTCCTTAATAATGAGTTGGAAGAATTAATATCATTAAAATGTCTGTACTTCTTAATCAATCTACAGATTCAATGAATCCCCATCAAAATACCAATGACATTCTTTATAAAATTATAAAAACAATTCTAAAATTCATATGGAATCACAAAAGACCCAGAATAGCCAAAGCAATCCTAAGCAAAAAAAAAAAATCAAGCTGTAAGCATCACAATATCTGTCTTCAAAGCATATTGAAAATGTATACTAATTAAAACAGCATGGTATAGGCATAAAACCAATGTATAGATCAATGGAATTGAATAGAGCTCCCAGAATTTAATACATGTACATACTATGAATTGATTTTGACAAAGGGACCCAATCATATTTTGGAGAAAGGATAGTCTCTTCAATAAAGGGTGCTAGCAAAAACTAGAAGTGTATATATAGAGAGAAGAATTAAATTATATTTATACCTCTTACTATATGCAAAAATTAACTCAAGTGATCCAAAAACTTAAATTTAAGACTTAAGACTATAAAATTGCTGAAAGATAAATTAGGGGAAACACTTCAAGATATCGATAGGGATGATAAATTCTCTAAAGTATGGACAAGAAAGTCAAAACTAGACAAACTGGATTATATTGAACACAGAAGCTTTTGCACAGCAAAGGAAACAATCATTAGAGTTGAGGCAATCGAAAGAATGGGAGAAAATATTTGTGAACTACTTATTTGACAAAGGCTTTACAGCAAGAACATGTTAGCTACTCAAAAAACACAATGTAAATTAGTGCAGCCACTGTGGAAAACAGTAGGGAAGATCTCTTCAAAAACTGGAAATAGACTTACCACATGATCCAACTATCCAGTACTGGGAATATACTCAAAACACATAAACTCATTTAATCAAACAGATACCCTATGTATAGCAACACTGTTCCCAGTAGCCAAAATATTCAACCAAAATAATCAATCAAAGTACACATCATCAGATTAATGGACAAAGAAAATGCGGTATGCACACACCCACACACACACAATGGAATATTGTTCAGTTATAAAAAAGAATGAAATTCTCTCATTTGCTTCAAAACAGTTAGAACTGAAGGACATCTGTTGAATGAAGTAAGCCAAATACAGAAAGACAAATAGTGCATATTCTTCCTTATAATTAGGATACTTATAATTTAGATACTACAAAAGAAATATATTCACTTACTATTCTCTCTCATAGGCCTCATTCTTTTCCTCTACAGTATCCTTTTGGGCACATCTCACAATATTATGTATATACTTACCCATACATATGATTCTTGCAATTTGTGTGCTTCCTATTAGAAAGATCCAGAAGGTATATAGAAAATAGCAATTGTCCTTTATGTTATTCCTGAAGGCTGAGTCAGCCACAGAGTAGCGCTCAAAAAATATTTACAAGTTCGACGGAAGGTTTTGCCTCTTTGTATTCTTGGAACTAATGAGTAGTTTGCATTTTCCAGAATTTCATCACACTCTATCATGTAACTTGTGCTTAATGAAGGCCTGTTCATGTATCATTCCTGTTGCTGGTACAGAATTTATCTATGTAAACAAGAAACCTTATTTTGGTGGCCAGCACTGCAGTGTAGTTGGTAAACTTGTTTCCTGTGATACTGGCGACCCATATGGGTGCCAGTTCAAGTCAGGGCTACTCCAATTCCAATCCAGCTCCCTGCTAATGGCTTGGGGAAGCAGTGAAAGATGATATAATTCCTTGGGCTCCTGCACCCACATGGGAGACCTGGAAGACACTCCTGGCTCTTGGCTTTGCTCTGGCCCATCTCCAGTTGTTCTGGCCGTTTGGCAAGTGAACCAGCTGACAGAAGACCCATCTCTCTCTCTCTCTCTCTCTCTCTCTCTCTCTCTCTGTAATTCTGCCTTTCAAATAAATAAATAAATCCCTGTTTTTTTTTTAAAGAAACCTTACTTTCAAAGAGCCTTAATTCCTAAATTCAATGGAAGAGACAGACAGAAGGACAATTTCAATCCTGAGCAATGTTCTCAAAAACTTGAGAGAGATGGAAAACAAAAACACAAAATTACGGTGGCAGGAGTGGGAATCAAATTCTCCATTTTAAAGGTATAGATTCAGTTTAGAATTTTAACCTTTAATACTCCTTTTCATGATAATTCAATAGGAAGAAAAATAAAATACAGTTGTCTATTGTTTAACATTCTACACTCTGTAAAATGATTCATTATGTGATATCATTGTGCAAGCATCAAATCTGCTGCAACTTGTCTAGGCAATATAATCTCATGAGAACACCCTAATGTATGTGGTCCATTGTTGACTGAGACATTGTCAGCCAATGTATGACTGCATGAATTTAATGATAAAAAGATTAACCGGCAGTTGGTATAATGAGAAAGAGAAAAATAAGATTTCACTACTCAATGATTTCCAGTTTAGTTATAAAGACTAACTTGAAGCAGCAAGTCAATTAACATAATACTTTGGTACATAGAGGCTTAAGCATAACAACTGAAATTTAATTTAACAGTTGCATTTTAATCAATCATGGAGGGTCCAGCAGAGAGCAACAAGAAAATTAAAGAGAAGGAAAATGGGATTCATGAGAGGAACTAAAAGAACTAATGAAATATAGCCTAGAGAAGAGACAGCTAAAAGATAGCTAACTTCATTTTTCTAACACTTAAGGGCTATGTTAGAGGCATGATATTAGGACTAATGAACTGGTATGAATGCTAATATAAGCAATTACTAATAAGCAGATGTGCAGCCAGGCTATTTAGATACTTTATATATTTTTAAAAAATTGTCTTTTTCCATTGTATTATGCATTTTGGCCTCCGAATTATAGATAAGACAACATTTACATTGTCTATAACAGAAATGAGTGAGAATATTTAATTTAATTTTACTTTTTTCTGTTAAAAATTCTAAATAATTTAAAATGTAACATTGAATTATTCTAGGGCTGTTGTTGTGGTGTAGTGGTTTAGGCTGCCTTCTGCAGCATTGGTATCCTATATGGGTACCAGTTCCAGTCCCAGCTACTCCTCTTCTGGTCCAGATCCCTGCTAGTACAACAGGGAAAAAAAGCAGAGGATGGCCCAAATCCTTGGGTCCCTGCACCATGTGGGAGACCAGGAAGAACTGCTGGCTCTTGGCTTCATTCTGTCACAGCCCTGGCTATTGTGGCCATTTAGGGAGTGAACCAATTGAGGGAAGGTCTTGGTGTCTCTTTCCCTCTCTCTCCCTCCCCTTCTCTCCCATAACTCTGCCTTGCAAATAAACAAAACAACAAAAAAATGAATTATTCTGATATTTAAAAATAATTTTATTCTCATTTCTAGGGCCTTTATTTCAATTATTTTTATGCTAAGAAGGATTTCTACTGTGACTCACAATTCTACTTTAATTTATCATAGTTTTATGATTCACTCAAAAATGATTGTATTAAAAATTTTTATAAGAATAAACTTGAATGAATTTACAAATTGAAACTATTATTATCCTGCCTATTTCTATTAAATTGACTCAAGTATTTTAAGGTTTTAAAAGCAAACACCTGATAAAAGCATTAGAAAAAGCATTTATTTTTCAGATGATTATTTTTTAAATTCTAAATTCAATTTGAGGTTAAGCATGTATTAGGTTTTCCTTGTCTGTTCGATGGTAACTTATTTCACACGTTTTTAGTCACAAGTATCTTAAAATATATTCTAGAAGAGAAAGGGAAGTAGTATATGCATACAATATTAACAAAAGGTAGTTCAGTGCACAAACAAGTGCCTAACTGTACATTATAGATCATATGCATTCACTGAGAAAGGACCATCAAGGGTGAGCATCTGTCATAATTGTTGAGACACTCGTATACACATCAGTGTGCCAGAGTTCAAACCCCAGCTCTTGCCTGACTCCAGCTTCCTGCTAATGTGCAGCCTGAGAGTCAGCAGGTGATGGTTTCGGTGGTTAGGTCCCTGACACCCACTGGGAGACTGGGATCTCACTGGCGATCATAAGCATTTGGGGGAGTGAGCCGTGGATGAGAGCTCGCTCTGTCTCTGTCTCTTTCACCATCTTCTTGCCTCTCAAATAGATACTCTGTTTTATAAATGAAGGGGATATAACAGGGAGTTAGGCACAGAGAATGTTTTGATAGAGTGTATGTGTATTGTGATTTGAAAAAAAATAACAGTAAGATCTGAAATTAGTTAAGAGGAGTCCAAGAAAATATAAAGAGCAGAGCCAAAATTGAATTGGTGCTGAAAAAGGAGGAAAATAAAACTGAATAAAATGGTCATAAACAGAAACCTTGGGAAGAAAGTTAAGCAGCAAAAGCTGAGTATTTGATTGAGGAGTACAGACTAGTTTAGAATAGCAATTTGGGATGACTAGAGACAGGGATAGCAGAGAGACATCAGGTGGCAGACTGGCCTGAAATACATTGTCTAAATGGATAAAATAAATAAGCATAGGCACCAAACCCTGCCCCTTAGGAAAAGTGAGTACAGGACAATGTGGGAAATGTCTTAGTTGTCATTGGCATACTGAGGAATTATATCCTCCCTCCCCAGACTTGTACCTTTTACTTAACTGTCCATAATGTTAAGTAGTTATTCCACCTCTCCTGATTCCAGCCCCCATTCCTGATGGAAAATTTTATTCCCTGGGAAATTTTCAATTAAAAGTCAAAGTCTCCAGGTAAGTTAGATTTGTGTAAATACACAGTCTCACAAGACATCAGGACCCAGCAGCACATTGAAGCTGTTTCTAAGTTCTATGGCAGTGACAGCATGCATCCCTTCCAACTGCCTGTACTGGGACATCCCGCTGAAAACCTGCTGTTGCCAATGAAGGGGTACACATGCCATGAAACTGGCAAATGCTACAAAAGAATGGTTTGTTTTCTGTGGGGTGGAGGGAAACAGTTTGTTAAATATTGATCAATGTATAATTCTACACAAGGTGTATTTATCTATACTCTTTCCAATTATTTTTTTCTGAGTTCCAGTTGCTCTGATCCAACCACAAAAATATCTCTGTATACTATTGCCACATAAGTTTTCTAGGCTAGAAAGCACAAGCACAGAGACTCATCATCTCTCCTTCTCAGTGCACGTGTGTCTGTCATTATGAAAGAAGATGTGCTCACTTTTACAGGGGATTTTTTTATGCCTACATTTTTAAATATTTAATCATGGATATACTACTGGAAGTAAAGAGAAATCAAGGTAAAAAGCTTGATGGAAACCTCTTCGTGGCAGAATAGATGTCCTGCCAGAGCCAATCACCAAGTTAGTTGTAGGTAAGAGGACATCTTTAACAAGAATTTCCATGCAAGATGAACATGCATACGTGGCAAATAACCCAGATGTTAGGGCTTGTGATAAGAGCTTCAATATTCAGGTACAAATCTGAATCGCTATTCAGAAACTGCCCACACAATAACTTTAACAAAGCAGAAAGTCTGGTATGTCCAGTTTGAAGCTCACAGAGTCATTTTTTTAAATATGTGCCAACACTGTGCACTGTGTGTGACAGCAGGGTGTGTGTCATAAACAGTTCTACTGATGATGAAGGAAGTACCTACAGTTCCAAGGTTTGCAAGTCTCTTCCCATCTACATTCATGGTGACATCAACAAAGTTATGACACATTTATTCTGGGCCATTTCAACAATGATAGCATCTAGCAGCAGTATGTGTGTCATTCATACATTAACTCACTCAACATAATTATTGAGTTTTCATTATGTGATAGATGGTAGTCCTGTCATTCTGTCGCCTTTATTGAAATTGTAGTCTACCCGTGATAATGACAATAAGCCATTGCAAATCCACTCAGGAGATGGTGTTTCAGACAAGAAAGAGAAATGATCTTTCAAGGAACTAGAAGTTCATTTGGGCAGGAGAGGTTAGTAAGGGCCAAATTATTACAGAACTGCAAGCAATTAAATAAAATGAGATTTAGACTTTTTTAAGGAGAATGGTAAAATAGTAAAATGTTTCATGTACTTCATTTGATGAATAGGAATAAAAAAAATGATCCAACTTTATTCTAGAAAGGATTGGAATTTAAATGCAAAACATACCTATGTATTTAAATAATAAGCTCAGTCTTAATATTTCAGTGAATGACATTATTTGGGAAAATGCAGATCCCAGGTGGAAGCTAACACAAGGCTCACTGATTGACAATAATATGAACAGATGCATAAGGATTAGCTTACCAAGAATGCAGTACCAGGGAGTTTTCAAGGTAAGAGCCAACTGCATTGGGCCAGATATTGCATCATCACAGATGTTTATGGGAGCTGGTCTTGTAACCCGGGAATTCATCCCACACTTTGTTTCCCTGTTTCTTCCTCTTAACAAAAGTAAATATTTGCAAAGTTTTCCTGCCACACTTCTTATTAATGAGTCAGTGTCCTCAGTCTACCCCGCATACCTGAAACACACAGGGGGCTCGAAATCCCACTGTCCTTGTGCAGCACTTGCCTGTGCTGTTCTAGGCCTGTGTCTGAGATTGAGTCAGTTGAATAACCATTAGCCAGTCTTCTATTGCTATGAAAAGTCCATTGGAGTATTTTTGTTTTATAAAGAATAGAATGTCCTATTAAATCCTGTTTATGTATTAAGTCAATCTCTGCTTGCAATTTTTTTTTTTTATTTGAAAGTCAGAGTTACAGAGAGAGGGGGAAAGACAGAAACATAGATCTTCCATTTGCTGATTCACTGCCTAGATGGCTGCAAGGGCCAAGGTTAGGGCTAGGCCAGGCTGAAGTGATGAGCCAGCTTTACCTGGGTTTCTCACAAGGTTGGCAGGGCTGGTTTTCTGAGACCATCATCATTTGGTAATGGGATTGGAGGTGGCGCAGTTGGGACACAAACTGGCACCCATGTGTGATACCAGTGTTGCGGACAGTGACTTTACCCACTATACCACATTGCTGGCCCCACCTGCCTGCCATTTTTACTAAAAGGTTGCAGTGTCTCATGTCACATTAATCCAAGTGTTAGAATAATACAGCAAGTCAGTTATTTTCTCTGGGGCCAGAGGTGTGGCAGAGCAGGTGACACTGTTTATGATGCAGCTCTGCTTCCTATCCAGATCCCTGCCAATGCACCTGGGGAGATAGAGAAAGGTGACACAAGTCATTGGGCCCCTGCTATTCATTTGGGAGACCAGATCCTGGCTTTTCCCTGGCCCAGCCCTGGCTGTTGTGATCGTTTGAGGAATGACCAGTCCAAGGAGGATTTACCAATCAATTCACACCCTCAGTCTGTCTGTCTGTCTCTCTCTCTCTCTTTCTCTCCCCTCCCTCCCTCCCTCTCTCCCTCTCTGGCTGCCTTTCAAATTAATAAATATTTAAACACACACACACAAAAATACATTGTCTTACATCATTACATTGTAAAACCCTTTTGTATTCTCTACATGTGTTTCTCAGCTATACCACATTTTCTAAGTAATACCTTTTGTATTATTCGATACACTTAAAGTTGTAAACAAATGAGATCCTTAAAGGTTTCATGTGGAAAAGCGATGGTGAAGATACTGTTAAGGAGAATAATGATGATTCTGGTATTTTTCAGAGCATCAAAATTTTAGATTAAACCTACAGCAATGTATAATCACCAGAGTCCCTATTTTTTACTTTGACACGCCACATTTAAAAATAAAAAATAGTTTTTATCCATACTTGCTAGCAACATACCACAAACTCTCTATTCCCAAAGTGCCATAAAATTGTAAAGAACTCTTTGTTATCTGAAACTGGGAACACCCCAGTTTCCCAATGTAATTGGCAGTTAAATTATCTGAGTTACCTGTTCCTTAACCTCTCCAGTTCTTAGTGGATTCTTCCATAAAACAAGAAAAGCAGTAATTTTAGTTAAAAGAGTTAAGGAGTACTATGTAAACACTTAGCACATAGTAAGTAATGAACCTATATTCCTCCCTATAAATTTATAGGAAGAAAAATAGAGTTTCCAGATGTAGTTGTTTTGTCTCTCAGAAGACTGTCTTAAGGTATAAAAGAATTATTAGTAGATATATTTTCTTTAGCATCTGTCCATCATAATTATTTCATTTCTCTTAATATTCCTACTTGCTGAAATTATTAACTACTTTAGTAAAGTCTACTATAAGGAATACCTGATCAATTATGCCATATATTGTGACTATTTATATTATACCTTGAAATGTTTCCATTCCTTTCGTAGTTCTCTTTGCAAATATTGAAGTTTGACGTCTTCCTAAAAAAGAGAAGATTACAGTTTCTACATGAGCCAGTATTGTACCAGTAATTTAGTATTCAATGTTGCAGTTTTTATCACTAAATTGATAAAGTGAACCTTGAACATGTAAAACTATAGACTGCTGCATAATAAAAACAGATGAGTAATAGGCACATGATTAAAAAAGTGAGATACTTTATTTAAGAATGCACTGGTTATGAAGAGTAAAATTAAGTTTCAGAGTACAAATACATAATTTTAATAGTATTTATGATGAATAACTATCCCAAATATGAATAATTTACTCATATTTCCATGAAGTAAGACATACTCATACCACCTTCCTCCAGGACACATACAGTCTTTTCAGACATTCTGGTACCTTAATAACACTATCACTATATAAAAGAGAAAGCAAGTAAGCAACCAGGGGCTGGGGTTGGTGCTGTGACATAGTAAGCTAAGCCTCCACCTACAGCACAGGCATCCCATATGAGTGCCGGTTCGTGTCCCGGTTGCTCCACTTCCTATCCAGCTTTCTGCTTATCGTATGGGAAAGTAGTAGAAGATGGCCCAAGAAGAAGATGGGCCCCTGCACCCACAGGGGAGACCCAGAAGAAGCTGGGTACCGGCTTCGGATAAGCCCAGATCCAGCAGTTGCTGCCATCTGGAGAGTGAACCAGTAGATGGAAGAGAGTTGTTTCTGTCTTCCCCTCTGCCTGTAATTTACTTCTCAAATAAGTAAATAAGATCTTAAAAAACAAAAAAAGAAACAGGGAGCTGACATTAGGCTTGTTCCAATTTTCTATTTAAACATTTAACCAACAGGATCTCTATAGTGTTTGTGACACTAAGATGATTACCTTTTTTTTTTTTTGTATGTGTATAAGAGGGTACTTCATAAAGTGCAAGGTAAAATGGAATTAAAGGATAAATTTATTTTGATGCAAAAAATGAAATTCATGCATAACAAAGGTCTTCAAAAAGTTCATTCAAATGTATGCTGTGGAAAAAACTACCCATTTTGTTTTTTATTGCTTTTAAATTCAAATTATAAATAAAATGATTGAATGCAAGTCTACACATGTGCTAAAAAATGTTTATACAATATAAAAATTTAAAACAACTGCTTTACTAAAAATATTTCAGAGACTTTAGTTATCAAATGTACAAGGGCATTTTTACATGTTAGAACACAAGATTGCATATTTCCTACATTTTACATATTTCAGAAAGTCTCTAATTAAATACATTATATAAAATCAAGTTTCTTAAGCAGAATAAAGAGAGTAAGTTGTTAAAATTCTAACAACTTACATGCCAGCCTGTAATAGTATTTTATGGACCATGAATGATCAAAACAATCCAAATTATAGTGATTTGGTTTTATACATTGTTACATATAATAAGAATATAAAAGACATATAATGTGCGATGGCTTATTTCCCTTCTGGAATATGATCATTTACATAAGTTTTCAGCTGTTCAACATGATTGGACAACAACTTGTCATAGTTAATAAAAATCAAATGATACAAGACTACTAACAGATTATTCATTTTTTACAAATATAAATGAACTCAAAGTATACTAAGCATAATTTGGACATCAGGTGAGTTACTACATACTTAACTGTCTTACCGTGTTCGTTACTAAAGTTTTCACTTTAGAATTCAGATAATACCAGTTTACAATGCTTCCCAGATGATACGTGCTATATAAATTTACTGTTGTTTTTATTTGGAGATTGTGGTAGTTTGGCAATCGTTTCACTTTTGAAATCGTGCCTGTAATGACATTCAGTTTGAAGCAAACTTTTGGATTGATGCTAGTGGATTTGGCTTTCCTGACATTATTGTTCCTCATACAAGGGTAATCTGCTGGCTAGTTTCATATTGTACAATAACTAATGACCCCATTCTCTTTTTGGCAGTCCAATGAAAACATAAAACAGATGTTCAACATTAGCAGATGTGCAGGGTGACACACTAAACATATGCAGGGAGTGGAAAGCCTAGATCCTCTTACATGTTTGAGAAATGCTGATCACTACACACAGGATTTCCAAGTAGCATCATTTGGTTTTGTAGGGATAGAATTTCATTCATGTATTAGATAATGATATTTTCCCACATTTCAATCTCTACACCATGCCAAAACTACTTTTTTTCCCAAATAAGAGTAATGGACCATTAGAATTTTAAAACTAGCATTCACTTTCTTATCTTCATATTAATCATAAACAAACAAAATACTCAAAGGGATACAATATTCACAATAATTTCTTATCAAAATAAATTCTTAAATTTATCTCTTTTGACTCCAAATTTCAAACCCATCATTCATTATGATTTTTTTTTATTTGAAAGTCAGAGTTACACAGAGAGAGAAGGAGAGTCAGAGAGAGAGAGAGAGAGGTCTTCCATCCACTGATTCACTCTGCAATTGGTCAGAATGGCCAGAGCTGCATCCATCTGAAACTAGGAGCCAGGAGCTTCTTCCAGGTCTCCCATGCAGGTGCAAGGGCTCATGGGGTTGAGCCATCTTCTATTGCTTTCCCAGGCCATAGCAGAGAGCTAGATCAGAAGTGGAGCAGTCAGGACTTGAACTGGCACCCACATGGGATGCTGGCACTGCAAGCGGCAGCTTTACCCACTACACCACAGCACCGGTACCCTATCATTAATTTTGGACCCACCCAAATGTTATCTTCTCAGCGTGGATGTTCCTTGTGCAGTTGAAGTGGAGTATTTAACTTTACACAGTTTGCTCCCCATTAGAAGCATTGTGAAGTTCATTCGTCACCTGATTTGTTTACCATTCTATTTCCAGTAGTAAGAATATGGGGAAATAATAGGTGCTTAGTAAGTAGTTTTTAACTAAATAAAAAAGGACATAAACCAAGTAATATTCTGTCCCTGTTTCTCACTCTTCTACTCTTTCTCTCATTGGCTTTTATTTTTGATGGGTTCATCTTCACTCATTTTTTTTTTTTTTTTTGGACAGGCATAGCGGACAGTGAGAAAGACAGAGAGAAAGGTCTTCCTTTTCTGTTCGTTCACCCCCCAATGGCTGCTGCGGCTGGAGCACCACGCTGATCCGAAGCCAGGAGCCAGGTGCATCTCCTGATCTCCCATCTCCTCGTCTCCCATGCGGGTACAGGGCCCAAAGACCTGGGCCATCCTCCACTGCACTCCCGGGCCACAACAGAGAGCTGGACTGGAAGAGGAGCAACTGGGACAGAATCTGGCGCTCCGACCAGGACTAGAACCTGGTGTGCCAGCGCCGCAGGCGGAGGATTAGCCTATTGAGCCGCAGTACCAGCCGAGTTCATCTTCACTCAATTTGATAGATAAGCAATCAATATTTGTCTAAAATCATTTTTGTATAAATACAGAGCTTAATGTTCATTTTTATAAAATATGTAGTTATGTTATCCTTTTCCTATTGAATTGACTAATATCCTAAACAAAAATTGATCACTTACATGAGCTTACTTCCAAACAATATTATTTTCCTTTCATCGATTTTCTCTTCCTATATAAATGTAACTTTCTTGATAATTGTACTTTTTATCTTAAGACTTGAAATCAAGGGTGAGTCCCCTAGCTTAACTTTTTCCCTAAATTTCTTATGGTGGTCATTTATTTATTTATTTATTTATTTTTGCATTTCCACTTGATTTTGAATGGCTTGATGAATTCTTCAAAAAGCATTAATAGAATTCCCATGGATTTATAAATAAAGTCAGGAGACTAGAATCTTAAAAAATACTGAGCCTGCCAATTTGTGAACATAATGCACAACTCATTTAATTCAGTGACTTTAATTTCATGTAGTATTTTCTAGTTGACAGTGTAGCATTTATTTTTATCTCTTCTGTTAGATTTATTCTGGGTCTTGCACATATTATTGTAGATTCATTCCTAAATGACATGACTCTAAATGGTATCATAAAAGTTTTCCTAATAATTCTTTGCTATTATATCAAGATTTTTTATATTGATCTCATAGGATCATTTTAGTAGTATTTTGTAGATTCCACTGACTATTCTACATATACAGTTACATTTCCTGGAAACATAGACTGTCTTACATCTCCCTTTCCACTGTTTCTCATTTTTTTAAAAAAACTTTTTTGACATGGTATTCAATCTAGGTCTCTCATGTGGGTGGCAGAAGACAAGTACTTGAGCCATCACCTACTTCCGCTCAGGGTATGTATTAGCAGGAAGTTTGATCAAAGGATGTGCCTATACTCATACTTTGGGGCAGGCAGTTGAGTTGCCACATAGTATGTCACATATATGATGCCCTGGTAGGAGTTCCTGCTTTTCTATTTATGATTCAGCTTCCTGAAAATTCACAGGCTGGTTGGCAGCATATGATGATTCCAGTATTTGGGTCCCTACTATCCATGCAGAGCACAACAATTGGGTTCTGGGCTCCTGGCATTGATTTAGTCCAGCCCTGTCCTTTGTGAGCATTTGGGGAATAAACTAGTAGATGGAGGGTCTCTCTCGCTCTCTGGCTCCCTTTCTCTCTCTCTCTCCCTTCTCTCTCTCTCTCTCTCTCTCTCTCTCTCTCTCTCTTCCTCTTTCTCTTTCTCTTTCTCTTTCTCTTTCTCTTTCTCTTTCTCTCCATCCCTCTCTCCCTTTCAAATAAAATGAAAAGAAAAAAGAAAAAAAATAGCTACTCTGATATGATGCAGGTATCCCATGTGGAATCTTAACTGCTAGATAGAAAGCCCTCCTCCTACAAGCTTGGTAGCATTTTATTAATTTCTATTGCAGCACTAACATGTTACTCCAAACTTATTGGCATAACAACATGATTTTATCACCATACACTGCTATGGGAGTCCAGACTGGGTCTCTCTGGGCTACAATCAAGTTCTGGGCCAGGTTGTATTCCTCTCAGGAAACTAACAGAGAAGCTATTTTGTTACCTTTTCCATTGCCACTAGCATTCTTTGGCTAAGGCACTCTACCTCTGTTTTCAGAGCTAGATGTTTCTTTCCCAGTCCATTTATTTCTGAACCAAACTAGGAAATGTCTTCCCACTTTTATGAAGTAATAAAATAATATTGGACCCAATTAATTATACTAGGTTTATCTTCAAGCTCTTTCATGGAATAGCTTCTTTTGCTGGGCAGCTATTTCCCTCTGAAAGTTTTTAACTACTCTCTGGTCTAGTTTCAACAGCCTACACAAACCCTTCTCTATTTCCCTTTCTCAGGGCATCTCTGACATCTGGGTCCAGCTGTCACTTTGCTGAGATGCTTGCGTCTGGCTCCAACACTTACATCAGGCAACCCTCCTAGGTAGATGCCACCTTGTCCTGCATGGATGTGGTAACCTGACCCAGAGTTCACCAAAGCAGCTCTTCTCTCCACCTGTCCTAGGAACTCTTCTCCTCCCATGATTTAAAGACTGAATTGTACAGGAATGAAAGGAAGTTAAAGGGGAAGACACAGAGAAAGCATTCATTGTGTGTTTGGTTTGAGTTACTGAAAACATCAATAGCAGAGAAAAAGTTAGTAAGGAAAAAGTACAACTGAGCTGGATGCATTTCAGAGCTTACATTATGGAACCAATCTAATAATTCCTTTGTGAATACATGCAAACAAATGAGATGATATATATAAATATAGATATAGATATAGATATAGATATATATAGATATCTATATCTATATCTATATCTATATCTATACCTATATATATATATAGATATCTATATATAGATATCTATATATAGATATCTATATCTATATCTATATATATATCTGTGACAGCCTTAAATTATTTAAATGACTCGCTAATTGGGTTATTTCTTACAAGTTTCCTTTCTAGCTGAGGAAAGGGTTTTGTTTGATAAGTTAAAAAATTTACAAAGATCTAAATAAGATATATCCTGAATCTCTAGAAAAATTTTGACATGTACCCGTGGGAAAAGTAAGTTAGTTGCTTGCCAACCCAATGACAAAGCAAGAACATTTTACCCCTCAGAACTTGAAAAAAAGTCTCTTTGTAATCTAATTCACTCTTCCTCACTTTAAAAGGAATTATTTCATTAAGCATGTTAATCTGTTTTGCTTAGAATATAGTAGGGATAACATCTAACTGCTTTCCATTTTTTCACACTTACAATTAAACATTATATATACGTGCACATAAATATATAACATGTATAATTGTAATACATATAAATATGTATCTATAAAATCTTCAAAGCTAAATTGTCTTAAATTGTTAATTTGTATACATCCTTTTTACTCCTTTATACTCCCTCTTGCATTTGCTCTATCTAGATCTTTGTCTTTCCTCTTTCCACTGCTATGGTAATCCCATTTTGCACTCTTTCTCTGATTTGTACATCAAGGAAACATGAAGGATTCTCAAAAGGTTTATGAAAAATGCACATGTTGAGAAAGCAATGGATGAATTTCAAAATTTGTTACATCAAAATAAACTTGACATTTTATTTTATTTTTAATAAGTTTTTAACAGATTCAATGTGATTTGTAGATACAATTATAAGAACATAATGATATTTCCTTCACTCCTCCCTCCCTCCTTCTCTCTCCCTCTCACTCTTGACTTTTCACTCCATTTCCATACAACATTTTTGAAACCCCTTATATATAAAGCCCAATGTCACAATATTTGATATAACTGGAATTCACAATTAAAAACTAAACCTGTTTGAAAGAGTAGAATAATACAGACCTAATAGCTTTGTGCATATTACTCAATAATAGAATTATTGGTGTGCACCCTGTTGCCACATCTGCACACCATGTAATATAACCAATGTTCGTTTTTCAATTGCAGGCCATCTTCCTGCAACAATGAGCAAAGAAGTATGACATTGTGTTGAAGCTATAATATATTAGGCTATTTTATTCACATCGTACCTGTTGGTATTTCCACAGTCATAAATATGTATCTGGATCATTAAGTAATATGTTCATTATGATTTCTGAATATAGGTATTTCCCATAGAAATTTTTTATCTATTTTTTGTTGGCAAAAAGAAAAATTAGGGGATAAGGGAGACCTTAAATTTTATTCTGGTTATCTTATGCATATGTCACAATGGAAACATGTGAGTCATGATTTTAGAAAATTTAACAGATATCTCTGGATTAGGATAATTAAGGATAATGCATAAATAAGACATCTTTTAGCTTGAAATGATTTCAAAACACAACTATCTTCATAATAATATAAAATGTTTCCTAAGATACTCATTTTGGCAGTTGAACCATTTTTTTAAAGATTTATTTATTTTTTATTCAAGAGGTAGAGTTACAGAAAGAGAGAGGGAGAGATTGAGAGAAAGGTCTTCCATCTGCTGGTTTACTCCCAAATGGCCACAACTTCTGGAGCACAGCTGACCCAAAGCCAGGAGCCAGGCGCTTCTTTCTAGTCTCCCATGTAGGTGCAAGGCCTAAGCATTTGGGCCATCTCTACTGCTTTCCCAGGCCATAGGAGAGAGATGGAAGAAGAGCAGCTGGGACCTGAGATGTGGATGTCTCAGGCAGAGGCTTGGCCCATTATGCTACAGCACTGGCTCCAGTTGAACCAGTTGAACCCTATTTACATAGGGTATTTATATTCTTTTTTACCAAAATAATAGTATAATTGAGTCTTATTTTAAAAGCTCTGGCTGGCGCCACTGCTCACTAGGCTAATCCTCTGCCTCTAGCGCCTGCACATGGGGTTCTAGTCCCGGTCGGGGTGCTGGATTCTGTCCAGGTCACTCCTCCTCCAAGCCAGCTCTCTGCTGTGGCCCGGGAGTGCAGTGGAGGATGGCCCAAGTCCTTGGGCCCTGCACTCGCATGGGAGACCGGGAGAAGCACCTGGCTCCTGGCTTTGGATCAGTGCGATGCGCCAGCTGCAGCAAACTTTGGGGGGTTAACGAATGGAAAAGGAAGACCTTTCTCTGTCTCTCTCTCTCTCACTGTCCACTCTGCCTGTCAACAACAACAACAACAAAAAATGTCCTCATTACCCAAAGTAGCCTACCTATTGAAAGCAAAGTCTTCGTACTAGTGCTTAAATCATTGATTCAGACACTCGGGTATCATACTGTAGTGCCTTGATTAAAGTCTCAACTCAGATCTTTATTCCCATTTCCTGCTGATACATGCCCTGGGAGGCAGGAAGTGTGGGTTCAGGTCATTAGATCCCTATCATCCCTTTAGGAGAGCTAGCTTGAATTCCTGTCTCCCAGTTTCTACTTTGCCTAGGTTTGGCTGTTGTGGACACTTGGATAATGAATTGGAAGACAGGAGCTCTTTATTTCTCTCTGTGTCTTTCTGCCAAAGAAATAAGTAACATATCAATGGTATTATTCATAGAACCAGAAACACAATCCTAAATTTGAATGGAACCACAAAAAGACACCAAAAAGACAAAGTAATCTTGCACAAAATGAACAAGGCTAGAATAATTAGTTTACATGACTTAAAACTATACTACAAAACTATAGTAATCAAAAGAAAATAACATTGGCATTAAAAAAACACATAGACAATGGAACAGAAAGAGAGCTTAGAAGTAAACCTATGCATATATCTGCTGCCAACTGAGTTTCAACAAAGGTACTACAAAAACACATTGGAGATGGGATAGTCTTCTCAATAAATACTGCTGAGAATCCACACACATAAGAATAAAACTAGACCCCTACCTCTCAATATATATTTAAAAAATCAACTAAAAATGGGTTAAAGATTTAAATATAAGAATTGAAACAAACTACTGAAGAAAACATAGAGGAGGTGCTTAGGGGCATTGAATTGGCAAGATTTTTTTGGATAAGACCTCAAAAGCTAGAAAAGGACTTGAGGCTTTGAAGATGCCAGCCACCTTGATTATCCTATTCCACTACTGATGACAATCAGCGAAGATCTACCACACTCAACTTGGGTGTCACTCTGGAGTCTTGCCCTACTCACAAACACTGGCCCCACTCAGGAAAATTTTCTGGCTATACACCCTAAACCCCAGATATTCTACCAAGCCACGGAGGCACATTTCATAAACAAAGCCTTCAGCAGAGATACCAACAAGTGATTTTCTAGATGTTTAAAAATTAACATAGAAATATATGAAACATGAACAAAGAAGACAATATAACTACTGAAAAGAAAAGCAATAACATATCAATATCAGACTGTAAAGAAGAGGAGATTGACAGAATGACTGAAAAGGAATTCAAAAGAATGTAAGATTACTCAAAAACGCATAAAGACAGCTATATGAAATAAAGAAACTGGTACATGGCATGGATGAGAATTTCTTAAGGGAGATAGAGTTATTAAAGAAAAACCAAACTGAATTATTAGAAATAATGAATTCAATATGTCAAATAAAAATATGGAAAGCCTTACAAACACACAGAGAGACTAAAGAAAGAATATCCAACCTAGAATACAAAACTTTTGAGATACCTTAATCAGATAAGAAAAATAAAAGGGAAGACAGCAACCAAGAGGGAGGAAGAGGCAGAGAGAGTACTGCAATTAATAAAATCACAGAAGAAAAAGGAGATGTTACAACTGAAAGCATTGAGGTAAAAAGAATCATAAGGAATTATTACGAACGGCTATATGCCAACAAACTGGATAATCTAGAAGAAATAGACAAATATCTGAACATGCACAATTCATCAAAATTGAAGCATGAAGACACAGAAAATCTGAATAGACTGATTACCAAGACCTTTTTTGAATCAGGAATGAAAACCCTCCTAAAAGAGAAATGCCCAGGACAGTATAGCTTCCCTGCTGAATTCTAGCAAACTTTCAAAGACAAACTAATCCTTATTCTTCTTAAACTATTCAAAATAGTTGAAATGGATGAAATCCTCCTAAGTTCCTTATTTGAGGCCAGAATCACCTTAATTCCAAAATCACAAAAAGAATAACAAAGACAATGACAGAGCAATATCTCTGATGAACATAGATGCAAAAATTCTCAAAAAGTAGCAGCTAATCAAATAACAACACATCAGCATTATTATCCACCCAGATCAAGGGATGCAGGAATGGTTCAACATACACAAATCAATAAACGTGATAGATCACATCAACAAATTATAGAATAAAAACCACTTAATGCAAAGAAAGCATTTGATGAAATACAACATCCTTTCCTGATAGAAATCTTAAAAACTGAGTATAGCAGGAACATACTTGAACACAATCAAGGCAAAATACAATAAACTGACAAACAGCATCTTATTGAATGGAGGAAAACATGGAGGCATTTATGTCAAGGTCTAGAACCAGACAAGGATGCCCGCTCTCAAAATTACTATGCAATATAGTTCTGGAAGTGTTAGCCATAGCCATTAGGCAAGAAAAAAATCAAAGGGCTACAAAATATAAAAGAGAAAGTCAAATTATCTTTGTTTGCTGATGACATGATTGTATACACAGGAGAACCAAAATACTCCACTAAGAGACAATTGGAACTCATGAGAGAATTTGGCAATGTTGCAGGATATAAAATTAGCACAAAAATTAACAATATTTATATACATTAACAATACCATGGCAGAGAAAGAACTATCAACAGCCACAAAAAAGAAATACATTGGGATAAATTTAACCAATAATGTAATATATCTCTACAATGAAAATCAGAAACATTAAAGAGAAAAAGAGAAGAAAACACAAAAAATAGAAAAAATTTCCATGTTCATATATTTGAAAAAGTAACATCATCAAAATGTTTACACTACCCAAAGTAACTTGCAGATTCATGTGATCCCATCAAAATACCAAGGACTTTCTTTTAATATCTAGAAAAAACAATCCTAAAACTAATATGGAAACACAATATACCTCAAATAGCTAAGACATCATTAAACAACAAAAGCAAAGCTGTAGGTATCACAATACCAGATTCCCAGACACACTAAAGGGATGTTATAATCAACACAGCCCATAACTAGAACAAAAATGGACATGTTGACCAATGGAAAGGAATATTAATCCATGCTAAAATCACTCCCTTGGGGAAAACAAAAATATACAAAAGGGACTGCAATCAAACTTAGAAGTTTCTGTACAATGGAAACAACCAACAGAGTGAAGAGATGACCTACAGAATGAGAGAACACATTTGATAATTATACATATTCAAGGCACTAACTCACAGAATATGAAAAATCAATAGCAAAAAAAAAATCTGAAATCTGATTTTAAAATGGGAAAATGGGCTGGTGCTGTGGCTCACTAGGCTAATCCTCCACCTGTGGCCCCGGCACACCAGGTTCTAGTCCTGGTTGGGGCGCCAGATTCTGTCCCAGTTGCTCCTCTTCCAGTCCAGCTCTCTGCTGTGGCCTGGGAAGGCAGTGGAGGATAGCCCAAGTTCTTGGGCCCTGCACCCGCATGGGAGACCAGGAGGAAGCACCTGGCTTCTGGCTTCAGATCTACGCAGTGCGCCAGCCATAGCGGCCATCTGGGGGGTGAACCAATGGAAGGAAGACCTTTCTCTTTCTCTCTTTCTCTCTCTCTCTCTCTCTCTCTCTCTCTCTCTCTCTCTCTCTCTCCCTCTCACTGTCTAACTCTGTGAAAAAAAAAAAGGAGAAAATGATTAGGGGCACTGTGGTGTAGTGGGTTAATCCACTGCCTGTAGAAATGGAATCCTATGTAGGCATCGGCTGGATTCCCAGCTGCTCCACTTCCAATCAAGCTCCCTGCTAATGCACCTGGGAAAGCAGAAAAGGATGACCCAAGTCCTTGGACCCCTTCACTCAAGAGGAAACCCAGATGAAGCTCCTGGCTTTAGCCTCGCCCAGCCCTGGCCATTGCAGCCATTTGGGGGAATGAACCAGTGGATGGAAAATTCTCTCTCTTCTCTCTCTCTTTCTGTCTCGCTGTCTTCCTGTAATTCTGACTTTCAAACAAACAAATCTTTTTAAAATGGCTGACAGGTGAGAAAACGCTCAACATCATGAATCGTTAGGGAAAGGCAACCAAAGCCAGTATGAGATATCATTTCACCCCAGTTAGGATGGCTATTAACTAAATGACAAAAAACAACACATGTCCCTGAGGATGCAGAGGAAAGGGAACTCCCATACCCCGTTGCAAGAAATGTACATTAGCCTGGCCATTATGGAAAATAGTATGGAGGTTTCTCAAAAAAAGTAGAAATAGAGCATACTACTGTATATACATTTCCCAAGTAATTGAAGCTACCCTGTTGAAAAGAGATTTGTATTGTACATTTATCACAGCACTCCTGAAAATAGTCGTGTTATGGGATTGACATTAGTGTCCATCAAATAATAAATAGACACAGAAAATGTAGAATATATACACACTGGAATATTATTCAACCATAAAAAGAATAAAATCATATTTTTGCAAGAACATTGCTGGGACTTGAAAATATTACAATAATTAAATAAGGCATATACACAAAGATGTGTAATTTAAAAAAAGCAGATTTTACAGAAAATTGGGAGTATTGGTTGCCATAGGCCAAGTGGAGTAAAGGACTTGAAGAATGGGGAGTTTGATCAATGCGTACTAAGCTATAGTTGGCAGGAGAAATAATTATGGTGTTCTATTGCCCAGAAGACAATCTATTGATAATCAATGACAACGTGCTATGTATTTCAGAAAAGGTAGAAGAAAGGATCGTGAATCTTTCCACTAGCAAAAATGGACAAATGTTTGAGGAGATTGATGTGCACAATGCAGACATGTATGTGTACAATTTCATATGCCAATTAAAATAAAAATAATTGGTAAGTAAAATTAACTTTGATGTAAGTAACAAAAGCAGTATGGAATAGGTAATTGAGAGCTGAATTATCACAGATGGTGTTGGCATGGAGGTGAGGAAAGCTGCTCAGAGCATTGGGAAAGGTTTTAGAGCACAAGCTTCACATGGGAGGATGCAGTAGACGAAATTACCAGGCGAACAAGAGAAGAAAGGCACAAAGTTGTGTATAAAGATGATGTACTTAGGAAACTCCCATCAAGTTGGCATCAGTAGAACAATATGTAACTAACAGTACACGGGGTTCGGCACTGAGTCACAGTGGGTGAGCTCCCACTTGCAGTGCTGGCATACTCTACTGGAACAAAAGTCTGGGTCCTGGCCCTTTGCTTCTGATCCAGCTTCCTACTACTGTGCCTGGGAAAGGAGAAGATGAAGGCGCAAGGACCTGGGCACTTGCCACATATGTGGGAGACCAGCATGGAGTTCCTGGCTCCTGTCTTCAGGTCGACTTGGACTTGGTTGTGGTGGCCATTTGGGAAGTGAACCAGTAGATGGAAGGTTCTTTCAATGCCATACCTCCCATCCTCGCCCTCTCTGATGCTCTGCATTTCAAATAAAAATCTTTTTTTCTTTATAGCCCTTATTTATACTCTTGAGGGAACTATGGTTTTCCTACTTACTACATGAATAATTATTTATTTAGTAGAGGGTTAAGCTTGTTATTACAAAATAATTTAAAATTATGTCATTGTAAAAATTAAAAGAAAAATAAGAAACAGAGGAGGAGATGGGAGGGACGGAGAGAGGGAAGGAGATATGGTAGGAACTACCATTATGCTCTTAAAACTGCATATGAAATACATGGAATTTGTTCCCTTTATAGAAATTTTTAAAGTTAAAAAAGATATTAAAAAAAGAGTTAACTGGCACCCAAGCTCAATAGGCTCATCCTCTGCCTTGAGGCACTGGCACACCGGGTTCTAGTCCCAGTCAGGGTGCTGGATTCTGTCCCGGTTGCCCCTCTTCCAGGCCAGCTCTCTGCTGTGGCCCAGGAGCACAGGGAGGATGGCCCAAGTGCTTGGGCTCTGCACTCACATGGGAGACCAGGATAAGTACCTGGCTCCTGGCTTTGGATCAGCGCGGTGCGCCGGCCGCAGCGTGCTGGCCGCAGTGGCCATTGGAGGGTGAACCAACGGAAAAGGAAGACCTTTCTCTCTCTCTCTCTCTCTCTCTCTCTCTCACTGTCCACTCTGCCTGTCAAAAAAATTTTTAAAAAATTAAAAATAAATAAATAAATAAAAGAGTAAATAGCTCAAGCGGTCACAGAGAATTCAGCAGATGCCACATCAGGAGTGAGCTTTTACTAAGTCACTCAGATTTTAACCCACAAGCCAAGGATATGAATGAATGCCAATAGATGATTCTCAGCCCGTTTGGTTATAATTCTTTCCTCTATCAAGCCAGTTGTTAAGTCAGCATTTTATAAACATTTACTGCATTGTGTATTTTGTGCTGTACCCAAGGAAAGCAACTAAATACATACAAGCTTATCCTTTAATAACTTATATTCTGGTGACAGTGGGGGCAGATGGATAAGTTAAAACATGTGAATACACATAGGTATTGAGTGGTGCAGCAACAAACAGGAAGATGGTCAAATGGTCAAAGACCAGCTAAGCCTTGCAGATGCAGGTGACATGAGAGTTCACTATGAAGGATTGTTTAGTATGGGTAATAAGTAGACAAAGCAGAAAGCAACATCCAAGTCAGAGTGTATAGCAAAGCCAATGGCACAGATACACAAGACACCATATGTGCAAGTGCAAGGAATTTAGTTTGGTAGAACAAAGGAGTTCAAAATGCTAAGCAAGGGGAAATAAAGGGCAGAAACAACCACAGAGCTTATGTTTACATGCCATGGGAGTAGATTAATTCTGTAAGCAAAGGAAAAAAATTACAATCCTTCTGGGACTCAGTTATCAGTTTCCTCATCTGTAAAACAGGAATAATAATTCTCTATATGTAATAGGATTACCATTAGGTTTAAATAAAAAAGAATTTGTATAGTTAGCAGTGATTTTGCTGATGGCCGAGAACATTACTGCCAGGGACAAAAACCAAAGAATTATTATATGTTACGGTAGCCAAATTTGATTACTACTCATTCAATTAAAGTGTCATTCACCATTATCCTAAAGTAGATTATAAACTATATTAAAGCAATATGATTTTATTTATTTTTACTTTTCAGAACTTCAGATAAAGGTTTTGTTAATACAGGTATTCTGTAGAAGTATGTTAAAGGTTAGATATGCTTTAGACGCATTAGGTTGCTTTTGAAATTTTAATATGACATTTATGAAAAAGTAAGGTGTTGGTGTTGCTATAACCATTGAAAATATCCTTGTATCATGTTTTATTAAATTTGGAATAATTTCATCTCACAAATGTCATCATTGTTTTATTTTTATAACATGTTACTTTTGCAAGTCAATAACAAATTTTGATATTATAGTGATAATTAAATGAATCAGCTAATTCAGATTTCTATTAGTTTGGTGGCTAGAATTATAACAAGTGTCAAAAACATAATTTTATTATTATAATATATACTATATATTAATGTATATATAATATAATATAATTATCTCTGATAATGTTAAATGTAATTAACTTTCAACAAGGTACATATTAATACCCACACATATATTATTAAATAGGCATTAGTACATATTTATCTATGTTGATATATTAAGTATATATTTAGTCTTGAAGTGTAAAATGCACCTACTTGGAAAATTCTGCAAATCTATGTCGACTTCTATATTTATATGTAATGTGTCAGCAAAATATAACACATTTTCATTTTAAAACATCCTATTGTCTAATACATAGCAATTTATGTTTTTTTCCTCCTTCCACAAACTTCTGCATTTAAGAACCAGACAATCCTTGTTCTAGAGGAAAGGTAGGAAAAGAAAATCTAAGATTTTTCAAGGCTATGTACATACTCAGGCAGATTCAGTATAGTTTTGATTGTTCTTTACTTCCATTCCATCTTTTCTTATAGCTTTACCATCTCTTCACATAAGCAACACATCAACTTTCTCAAAAGCTACAATTCTAAAGGAAAAGCCATAGGTCTCCTTTTCCTTGCATTGCACAGGGTTGCTGAATGATTTTGAATGTGATGGAAATTTGCCCTGATTATTTTGAGATTAATGTTGGTGGGAGTAATAAAAACACCAGAATCCAGCACTAGAAAGTAGAGAATTGGGCGTTATTCTTGTGCTTTTGGCTGCAGAATATGAGCAGGCTGCCATACTTTGTGAAATCTGCAACTTTTGCATGGCCTCAGCACACTGACGAGGCTCCATTGAGATAGTCCAGATGTGACAGATGCATGAATCCCAATGAGCTAATCTTTATCCTGGAGGGAATCCCAGAATATTCTGGCCAGAGAAAGGTGAAAGAAAGCACTTAGAGTTACATCGTGCACAAATTTAATTTCAGAAGCAATAAGAAATTACTTGCTTTGTTTATTTATATCTGATATTCTAAAACAACACTCATTATGAAATGCCCTAGGGCATATGTATTATAAAAAATAAATAAAATGTTAACAGTTGAAAGTCATTTTTATTTAACATATCAATTACTGAAAGCTCAGATGAATGGATGTCTTTTGCTTTGTGCCCAGAAGTTCAGGAACTGAAGGTCTTACAGGTCGAGAGAAAAAAATAAATTAAAAAATATTGCAACAGGTTAAAGGCATTGGCATTCTTAACAGGAGGGCTCGTGTTATTTTATATTGTATGACTGAATGTAGATATAGGAATCATTTTACAAATATCAAAGGCACATGTCATATGGATATTTGCAAAGTATGTTTTTATTCCATCCCTGAAGACTTATACACACACGCACGCACACACACACACACACACACACACATATTCCATCATTGAATATACAGTTTTTGAACGCCTGAGGAAAGTAATCTTGAGATAGGTAAATAGCATAAATCCCTCACCATAGTCATTTCCTTAATCCCTTTTTCACATGGATTATTTTTCTGAAACCCAGATTATAAATATACCTACTTAAATTTCTCCATGGAATCCTAATGACTTTTTTTTGGTACCGTGACCTGGGAATCCTATTGATATTAAGAAGATATTCAGCTATATAAAAATCAAGCCCCTTCTAAAATATGACAATAAGCTGCTTCCAGCCTCTTCTCACATAAATATCCATCATATCACCACCATTTCAGCCTACACATTCCTTACTATGTTCATGCTTCATGTGGTGCTCCAAGCATACATCTCTTTATCACTTCCTAAAATCACCATCAGAAACGACTATGTTTTCTAGGCTTATATAATGCTATATTCTTCAAATGGATTCATTGTATCTACATATTTATATAATTTCTACCTGCAAATTGAGTTGTTTCTTCTGCCTACCCCAAAGGATATATTCCTGTTCTTACTCACTGACTTAAAGAAATATGAGGTTGATCAGATTTATGACATATGAAATCTGTGGATAAACTCTGCAATGCTCTGTTGTAGTCAAGGAAAGAGTCACGATATGGGATCAACCTATATTTCAGGCTGGATGACTGGAAAGGACCAAAAGCCTTTTTGCTACTGAGATAACATCTGTTACTTCAGAATTCAAGTCCTCTAAGAGAAACCTCTAAATGTTCTGTTGGCTACAACTGAACCACATGATAATTGTATCTGTAATAAAGTCCAAGAAGACAAATATTTTGATCTTTCAGAATCCAGAGAAAAAGATTTCAAAACATGTTGATGTAAGTGACTTCATATTATCTACCCAATTGCCATTGAACTGACCAATTTTGCTATTGTATCCCAGATATTAATGTTTGTTATGTTCAAATTGGTTTGTAATTCAGGGTCAATTGAAGAAAAGAATTAAAACCATAATATTTTTATCCTTAATAATGGGAATAATTGCAGATTTTGTGTAATAAATGACTACTTCCCAGAAAGAGTAGGCAACTTTGTTAAAGCCACAGGCCTTGAAATGGGACACTGCATGTCTGTATAGGAGAGGAAGGCAACCTAAAAATGCATCCGTCTTGACTACATCAAGGTAAATCCTCATATCTATTCTGAAAATAAAAATACAAATGAATTCTTTATAGAGCAAAGCAGCATTCAGAGCATCTACAATATTTTATGCTCAAAGTTCAACATTCAATTAAAGTATTCTAGTAGTTTCCTATGATAATTGCCAAAAATTACCACAAACTTATTGGTTAATTTTTCTGTTACATTTCTAGAGGGCAGAAGTTCAAAATCGGTTTCACTGGATTGAAATAAAATCGTCAGCAGGTCTACAGTTCCTCCCTTGTCACTAGGAAAGCATCTATTTGCTCACTTTGTCCAGATTCTATAACCTCCCTTTAATCCTCGGTTTGTGTCTCCACATCTCATTGCCCTTTATCTCCCTGCTTCCATCATCATATCACCATCTTCCTCTTTGGTCTTCAATCTCTCTGCTCCCTTCACAGAAGGAAATATTATTACAGAGGACCAACTAGATAAACCAGATATTTATATTAGTGTGGATTGTAAAATAGCAATAATAATCAATAAAAATATGAAGAATATACCAGAGAAATGCTGTTATAAAATAAATATCAATAGTATAAATAATACAGAAAGAGGATAAGTATTAGAACATAATAAATAGACCTAATATATTATCTCCAAAGTCCCAGAAGGAAAGAATAATAATACTGAAATAGAGGCAGTATTTGATGAATTACTGACAGAGAATTTTCCAAAAGTAATGAAAGTACTGAGTCATAGATTGACTCAATAAATATCTATCTATAGACAGATAGGTCTATTGACAAATATAAAAATTATATATGATCTATAAATATCTAAAGAAAATAATATGCATATATAATATATGCTGAAAACCCAACGCAAAGAAAACATTTCTTAAAACTAGTTAAAGAATATTATCTTCAAAGGAGAACAATAAGACTTACAAATAAATTTTACCTATAATATGTGAGCCAAACAACAATAGAATCAGGCAGACAAATTTCTTTCTTTAAAAAGAAAAGATTTACTCATGTATTTGGAAGTCAGACTTAGAGGGAGAGAGAGAAAGAGAGAGAGATATTGATTTTCCATCCTCTGGTTCAAATCCCAGATGGCCACAATGGCAAGGACTGTTCCAGGCCAAAGTTACGAGACGAGAGCCAGGAGCAGAAACTTCATCTACATCTCCCACATCGGTGACAAGGGACAAAGAACTTGGGCCGTCTTCCACGCCTTTTCCCAAGTGACTAGCAGGGGCTGGATTGGAAGTGGAGCAGCCAAGACTCCAATCAGCACCCATGTGGATGCTGGCATCAGAGGTGGCAGCTTTCCTGCCATGTCACAATGCCAGTTCTGACAAACTTCTTAAACTCAATTGACCAAAACTGATACTGATATAATTTTAAAAATATGAACAATTCTACATTTATTCATTATTTACTATATGGCTCTGGCTTTACAACTGTGTTTTATTAATTTTTTAATGTAGAAGTCTCCCTTATCCACGAGGGATATATTTCAAGACCCTCAGTCCACATCTGAAACCAGATAATACTGAACTCTGTGTGTTTGTATTATGTTTTTCCTAAGCATACATGTCTATGATAGGGTCTACATTAACACTATCTAATGAAAAATAGAACAATTCTAACTACATGTTGTAGTAAAATTGCTATCATCACCAACTCTTGCACTTACAGCCATTATTGGGTAAATTAAGGATGGCTTGAAGACAAACACTGCAATATACCTATGGTTGATCTGGTAACCAAGAGACCTACAAAGTAACAAATGGTGTGTAGCGCGTACAACGTGGACATGCTGGACCAAGGTATGAATCTTGGGTAAGAAAGAACATGACTGCACAAGATTTCATCAAGCAACTCAGAAAACCATGCAATTTAAAAATATGAATAGTCTATTTTAGAATTTTCTATTTTAATAATATGGCTGACTACAGGTAACAAACTATGTATAAAAACAGGTTATTTAAGGCTTATGTAAAATAGGTAAGTACTATTCCTTATAATGGAAAACATGTCATTTTAAGAGTTCAACATAACATTGGCAAACATGTAGAGGCCAGTTATAAGACCAACATTTATTTACTATGATGTCAATTTTTTTATTAATTTTTAAAATTGTATTTTATTTGACATGCAAAGAAACAGAGTGCCCAGGACAGAGAGACAGAAAGGGATCTTCTATCTACTTGTTCACCCTCAAAATGCTCATAACAGCCACAAGAGGGCCCAGCCAGAACCAGAAGGCTTGCACTCAACTTGTGTCTCCCACATGGGTGACAGGAACTCAGCTACTGAGCCGTCACCTGCTGCCTTCCAGAGTGCATATCTGCAGGAATCTGGATCAGAAGCCAAGTAGGCGTGGTTCTATGGCAAGGAGGTAAAGCCTCAGGTTAAGCCTCTGCCTTGCTAGCAGCATCTTATATAGGCGCTAATTGATTCCTCTCTGTTCCACTTTCAATCCAGCTCCCTGCTAGTGGCCTGGGAGAGAAGTGGAAGATTGTCTAAGTCCTTCGGCCCCTGTACCCATGGGCAAGGCCTGAAGGAAGATCCTGGCTCCCTCGCTTTGGATTGGCCCAGCTCCAGCCATTGCAGCCATTTGGGGAGTGAACCTGACTCTCAAATAAATAAATAAATAAATATTTTATTTAATTATAATATATGGATCTTATTTACCCTGTGGGGAATAATGACACTTTTGCTTAAGTGGACGATAGATCAGGTTAGGTCCTGGTTACAAGTTCTAATAACCTTTCTCAGGGCAGTGTATCACTGTAAGTTCAGTTTTCAGAAGTAGAGATAATAATAACCTATGCTAAGAAAATTACATTACCTTCAAGGAGAGATCAGTTATTGGAGTAGAAATGAAGGAAGTCTTTGGAATGCTGCTGAAAACCTACATGATGAGCACTGCAGTAGTTACTATTATCACCACTGACAATAAATACATTGACCTGAATGCTTAAAACTTATATATATATAAAACTTATATATATATATATAATTATATGATATATATTATACAGTACCTCTGTGCATCTTTACAAGAAAAAATTAAATGAATTGACACAAACAATAATCATATTACTTGTTATTTGAATTTTATGCAAGTAAACTTCCAAGATTATTATAATTACTATTTAACATGTATCACAAAATCAACTTGGGAAATTCTCTCCTTTCATCTCTCAAGCTCCCTCTTTCCTACTGTTTTTCTCATTATCTCTTTTTAGTTCTCTCTCATATTAATATACTTGTAGAGTCAGTATACAATTTAATTCTGAAGCATTTCAATTTAAAGGCAAGACTATGAAGAGCTAAATACTTATTACTATGTAAACATATATAAAACAAAACCTGAATAAGTGAATTATGTTTGGGTTGTTGTAAAGTTTTCTGAATGAGAACACTAAATTCTTAAGGTCTGAAGAAAATACCCATGGTAATATGTGATTCTATTCTAAAGTCTGATGTAATAATTTTCCTTTTAGCTAAAGACTTGATCTTGAAAATAAATGCACTGCCATTTAGAAAGCCATCACACACACAGAAACGATGAACACTGAATTAAGTCAGTGTGGCTAATAGAATCTGTCATTCACATTAGCTTGTCAATTTATGCTTATGGATTAAAAAATAAATAATTCATAATATGAGTTAAACTTCTTACTACATCAACTTAAGACAATGACAAGGAAAAATTTGGGGTCATTAGTTCCCTGGGGATTGTCAGCACCTGGAAGTAGAATTCATTTACTAAAGCCCATCACTCTGTAAGCACAGATTGAATCATTTGTTGATTATCAACTTCAGGGTACCATAGCACATTCTAACAATATTAATTAAATATCAAATAGTGGGAATACATTGAATAAATTCCAATTATACTTTGTGTATTTCATGAGCAACAATTTAGTACCTCTTACAAGCATCTGTAAACTAATGAAAAGTTTACTGAAAATCCAATAGCACGGCGCTTGTTTTACTTTGAAAATAAAATTATTAAAATAGTAGAGAATACTAAAGTCGTTATTGTTTTAAAATTATTTTTGCAAATAAACATCGTTCCAATAAGTGAAATGTCTTTTTGAAACTTTAATGTCTGTTTTTAAAAGCCTAAATCATTACTAAACTCTTTTCTTCTGGAAAACCGTGATTAAAAACAGAAATAATTCTCACAATAATTACGCATGAAAGGAAAGAATATTAAATCAAGAGTAATTTTAAGAGACTATAACTTTTGTTCAAATTAGAAGCAGAGCAATTTTCATATTTTATTCTAACATTCACTTTTTACTTCTTAAACTGTATTTTTAGAATTGATTTGGTAGAAATATAAAGTAAGGCATTCATGCTAGATCTTTTGAAAATTTGTGTTTCTAGCTTTTTTCTATGTTTCTCTTGAAAGACATTACTCTTTAAAGATTAAAAATCATGTATACAAAAGTATGGCTATCTCATATAAGCATAAGGCTTATAACTAGAAGTATAACAGCATACACTGACTTTGCTAAATAATTAAATGTGCTGGCCTATTGAGTGTTATCAAAAAATATCTAATGGTAAAGATCTATATATATATATATTTATTTATTTAATTAAAATATTTTCTGAGTCATATTAATATAATTATGCCCTTTGCCCATTCTCTTTTATCATATATTTCTAATCTGTTAAGCAAATGATTAAAATAGACTCTTCCTTAAGTTCTCTAGTATAATTTTTTTATTTTTATATATTAACTTATTTCCTACTTGATTTATGAATAATATACCATCAATCAAAAGATCACCTTCAAAAATTATTTCAGCATGATTATATTGATTAAAGTTAAAATTACTTAAATTAGATGGACAGCACTAGGTGATGATGAAACTGGATTCAATTTGTTTTCATCTCCTGTTAAAATGCATATGATAGTACAAAATAAAATAAATCATGACTGATTGAAAATAGAGCAGAGGGAAAATGAGGATAAGAATAGGAGATGATGTCAGAAGTGAGATGAGCACACCACAAACATGCTGAGTGTTCTGTGCACCTGCTGGAGACGGGTTGCAAATTAGACCTGGAGCTTTCTAGTAGTCAACACAAAAACAGATCAGTGATTCATGTAAAGGCTCATAGTATCTTCAAAATGAAAATAGGGTAGTCATTCAGAAGACCTCTCCCTGGCACTATAGGCACAAAGTGTATATCTTAATAAGAGGAATATTAGAGATTATAACTGAGTCTATATTCTTACAGTACAGCACAGTCAGCAAAGCTCTGGCATTTCGAGTAATAATATCCTTCGATTAGGCTATGCTATCACATAGAACAGAATCCAGCAAAATCAAGCAAGTAAATTTGGAGAGATACACATCAGGTACCAGACAGTGAGAGAGAGAGAGAGAGAGAAAGGTCTTCCGACAGCTGGTTCACTCCCCAAATGGCCTCAATGACTGGAGCTATGCCGATCCAAAGCCACGAGCCAATAGCCTCCTCCTAGTCTCCCATGTGGATGCAGGGGCCCAAGGACCTGGGCCATCCTCCACTGCTTTCCCAGGCCACAGCAGAGAACTGGAACTGAAGAGGAGCAGATGGGACTAGAACCGGTGCCCATATGGGATGCCGGCACCACAGGAGGAGGATTAACCCACTGGGCTACAGTGCTGGCACCAAAACAATTTTTTTTAAACCCACACATATGACAGGTCTTTAAAGGCTTATGGAAATAAATATTTAGAGTAAAACTATGCATGGATTTAAAAGTGTTGAAATTTTGCTACAAAATAAATTTATCTTTTAATTCCATTTTCTATAAACTTAAAAAATGTTTATTTATTTGCAAAAGAGAGAGACAGACATCTGCTGGTTCATGCGTCAAATGACCACAACAGCAAGGGCTGGCCAAGACAAAGCCAGGAGTCCAGAACTCAAGGAAGGTCATGCAAGTGCGTGGCAGGGTCTCAGGTACTTGCATCATCACCTGCGCCTCCCAGGGTGAGTGCTAGCAGGAAGTTGAAATTCTAGTGGAGACTGGACTTGAGTCCAGGCATTTAATTATGTATATAAAGAGAATTGAAAATGAATCTTGATGTGAATGGGATGGGAGAGGGAGTGGGAGATGGGATGGTTGTGGGTGGGAGGGAGGTTATGGGGAGAAAAAGCCGCTATAATACAAAAGTTGTACTTTGGAAATTTATATTTATTAAATAAAAGTTAAAAAATTTAAAAAAAGAAAAAAAATAAATGGAATGCAGGCATCTCAAGCAGCCTCTTACATGCTGTGTCAAACATAAACTCCATGAATTTATTTAACTACCCTCACAAATATGGATATGTAGGTAAAAAGAGAACCAGCATCATTTTCAACAAAAGTAATTATTTTTATACTTCTTATTGTATGTAATGTGTAAGGTTATTTTAAGATTTATTTCAGGCAGTCCCAATATCTAAGTTTTTAACTTGTTTGTTTTGTTTTGTTTTCCTAAGGGTATTTTTAAATCTTAAATGTAAACAAAGTTCTAGATCAAATTTTTTTGGGAAATTCTCATTCACTCATTCTAAACTGAGTGAAAATAAGTGAAAGTTATTTTCAAGTTATCCTTCCTGACAGCCTTTACTCATAATATGACTTTTTTTTTCTTTTTCCAGCAAAAAGAAAAAGAAAAAAATTGTCTTAAAATCAACCGTTTCAAAAGCTCGTGGAACTAAAATGGGATTTGTTAGCATCTTTTGAAATAAGTTCTCAAAAGGAAAGTACACACACTTGAGCAAAAAGACCTGAATTTGGCTAAAGATCTTAAAACTAGTTTGGCTTTATTTCTAGAGAAAACAACAGAGTTTTTAAAAACATAGTTTGGGACTAGTGCCATGAACACATGTGCAGTTTGAAGAGACTTTGAAGGGAGTTTTCGTACACTCTCCTATGAAACTTTTAAAAACGTAGATATCTGACATCCATCTCGAGTGTGCTACGTGTGATACTGCCAGGGGTAACAGGAAAGCAAATACAACTTTCACAAAGCCCCACAGGCAGTTCTTTCAGGGGTCTATGGGAGATTTGTTTGCTTGTTTTCAATAGCTTAAATAGAAAAAATATTAGAAAACAAAATAATAATTCATTTCATTCAAAATTCATTCTGCCCACTCTATAGCCGGTACTCAGTCAAAAGCCAGCAAGAAACCAGAAGATATATATAAAGGCCACATGTGTTCTGAGTTGGAGAACTGTGGCTTCTGGAGGAGTCTTCCATTTTGCTATCCAATTTTCTTTTCTGTCCTTTGATGTTAACTACATTGGTAGTGAGGACTGCCCAGAGCACAGACTGGGGACACGTGTTCTCATGGCTGCGTGTGCTCCTCTTCACCTGCTGTCTCCGCACAGTTTTAGATATTCAGTGAACAATTTGAATCAGTTAAAAATGGGAGACATTGAAATAACCATTACATGTGGACTTCCAGGGAACATCTGATCATTTTTTCCTTTGTCAGACACAATTTTGCTTTTACAGAATTTTCCAGCACATTTCAGAAAGTAATATATATTTGCTGATAGATAATCTAAGAACTACTATACTAAAGATCAAAATAAGAAGAAATTTCTTTTTTTAATTTTTTTTTATTTATTTGACAGGTAGAGTTATAGACAGTGAGAGAGAGAGACCGAGAGAAAGATCCTCCCACTGTTGGCTTCCTCCCCAAATGGCCACCATGGCCGGCACTACGCTGATCCGAAGCCAGGAGCCAGGTGCCTCCACTGGTATCCCATGTGGGTGCAGGGGCCCAAGCACTTGGGCCATTCTCCAATGAATCCCCAGGCCACAGCAGAGAGCTGGACTGAAAGAGCAGCATCCACCATATGGATGCCCGGCTGCTCTACTTCTGATTCGGCTCTATGCTATAGCCTGGGAAAGCAGTGGAAGATGGCCCAAGAGCTTGGGGCCTTGCACCCATGTGGGAGAACTGGAAGAAACTTCTGGCTCCTGGCTTTGGATCCGCTAAGTTCTGGCCCTTATAACTATTTGGGGAGAGAATGAGCAGATGGAAGATAGCTCTCTCTTTCTATCTCTGCCTATCTGTAACTCTGCCTCCCAAATAAATAAATAAATTTAGAAAAATAGCTTTGATAAACATGTTTAAGGATATAATGTAAAAGATAGACTAAAAGGATGAAAAAGAATGGTATTTGATAATTGAGATCAATAGAACTGGACATTAACATCTCAATAGACAGAGTTAACAGCAAATTAAAAACAGCAGAAGATAGGATTAGAAGACTGGAAGGATGGCCCAAGTCCTTGGGCGCCTGCACCCTCATGAAAGACCAGGAGGAAGCACCTGGCTCCTGGCTTCGGTTCAGCAGCCATGGGGGTAAACCAATGGAAGGAAGACCTTTCTCTCTGTCTCACTCTCTAACTCTGCCTGTCCAAAAAAAAAAAAAAAAAATCTAAAAAAGAAAACTAGAAGGAAGAGAAATTAAATATATAGAGATGAAAAAGATAATAAACATAGAAAAACATATAGAAGATAGGACATTATATAGTGAAAATTTCCCACACGTGTTTAAATGAAACCCCAAAAAGAGAAAAAAAAAAAAAAGCAGAAGCATTATCTGAATATTGCGAAGTTAATTTGACTGTAAAATTTAAATATAGTCAAAGGAGAAAGAATTGATATGAAAATAATGAAGAAGATATATATATCTTTTGCTAAATATATATATATATTTAGCAAAAAAAAATCAAAATTTACATGATACCTTAAATTACAACCATTATGGCATGGATGTAGGGATAAACAGATGAACTAATTTTATAAAGTAAAGAACATGTGTAACAAGGCTGGCACTGTCGCTTAGTTGATAGAGAATTTTCTGTTCCCAACACATGGCTTGGTAAATTGGATATTCACACAGGAAGAAAAAACAACAGCAGAAGACTCAACTTTAAATTCACACCATAGACAGCATTCAACTGCAGGTTGATTTTAGATTAACTGTGAAAGGTAAAACATAATTTTTAGAAGCATGGGAGAACCCAACAGTTTGAGCAGCTGAGTGGCAGTGAGGCTCTATTCAGAAGCTGCCCTTTTGTGGTCCACACAACATTTGTCTTTGTCTAAAAATCCAAAATTACAGAAGAAAACCAGAAACTCTTCATTTTTATATACTAGTCAATACAAGTCCATGTCTGAAGACAATGCTCATTATTACAAATTAAACACATGAAAATTATAGGAAAGCATTGTTTAGATAACTGATCTGCTTCTTTAATTTTGACTCTGTCAGAATTAACAAAATCAAGCCGGTTTGTGCAAAGTCCCAGAATAGATGCCCCTGAAGAAGGCAAATTCAAAGCAGGTTGAGATTGTCAAAAAAAAAAAAAAAAAAAAAAAAAAAAAAACATGGTGATATACACAGAATAAAAATGAACAACTTGCATGATCAGTAACGTATTGCTGGAATAGAGTGTGTTTTGCTGTGTTCTCCTTTGTTCAACACGGAGGTGGCTAGCTTTGTATGTGGCATCTGTTCTTGCCTCCACCAAACTAGAAGATGTAGCTGCTACTTTTTTTCCACTCAGCATAAAAAATTTCACAACAAAACCATTAGCAAGCAGTTGAAGATTTCAAGGAAAAACAGATTTACTTCAAATCTGACGCTGCAAATTACTTAAAAGAGTTTAATTCAAAATTGTAATTTTCCTGCAAATCTCATTGTGGACATTTTTCAACCTAAGATTTTTCTCCTTGCTACATTTCTTTTTCTGTTGCCTTTCAAATATTCGCTTGAATGACACAGCCCATCCCCACTATGGCTGAAACACAGGAACGTTTAAACTGGATTTCCTCTCAAGGTGATGCCAATTCCAGCCATTCAGCCCTTCCTTACACTTTCCATGTCAACCAAACCTGATAAATAACACCGATCTATTTCCTACAGAAAAACATGTGTCCTTTCCTCCCAATGTCAAAAACAAACCACCAAACAAAAAATATGCACGGAAAAGACAGCCCCCCAAAACTACTTATAATGTGTAAGCAGGGTTTCAATGCCTACTCTCCCTAAGGGATGGAAGAAACCCTGCATTGTCTACTTGAGTAGTGCTTTCTTTCACAGTGTGCTAGTGCAGCTGTGAAGAAAGTCTCTTCCTTCAGCCTTGAGCTTGTCCCTCTCTGCACAGTTCAGGAAAGTCCCACTGAGTCAGAAGAACTTAAATGCAACGGATATACAGTTGTTGGTATACATGGGATAGCGCTCAGGTTCCCTCATCTCATGAGACCCCTCTTCTTTAAGGTCTGGTACCAAATACCATCATGGTTTACATCAATGGTGACCATGGTGAGGAAACTTTTTTCCCCATTCATCATGAGGAATTAATCCAAAATATAGCTGAATGCTGCGTCTTAATTTATAAAGCCCAGATGCATTTTCAAAATATAACCCAGATGCTATCTCCTGTGGGGGAACTTCTGTTCTCAGCACACTTTAGTCTTAAAGGAAAACTCAGCATGTGTTCAGATCCACCTGCAAGGAAACACTGAAAGCCTTAGAGTGAGCTATCTGGATTTCACTAAAGATTTTCTTGGGAGACAAAGAGAGAAACCGACATTTAGCATTGCATTATAAACAAGTTAGTCTTTAAGAATTCCCCTTGGCTCAACAGGCTAATCCTCCGCCTTGCGGCGCCGGCACACCGGGTTCTAGTCCCGGTCGGGGCGCCGGATTCTGTCCCGGTTGCCCCTCTTCCAGGCCAGCCCTCTGCTGTGGCCCAGGAGTGCAGTGGAGGATGGCCCAGGTGCTTGGGCCCTGCACCCCATGGGAGACCAGGAAAAGCACCTGGCTCCTGGCTCCTGCCATCGGATAAGCGCGGTGCGCCGGCCGCAGCACGCTGTCCGCGGCAGCCATTGGAGGGTGAACCAACGGCAAAGGAAGACCTTTCTCTCTGTCTCTCTCTCTCACTGTCCACTCTGCTGTCAAAAAAAAAAAAAAAAAAAAAAAAGAATTCCCCTTGGGAATGGCAGGTCCTAAAAGTCCCTGTTTGGTTAAACTGCACATCCATTTCCTTCACTTTATGGCCTTTCTACCATTTCCTCAAATATCACATCACGATCTGCCATCTGAAAGACACCCATTCAACACATGTGACTATTGAAATGCTTAGGTCATTTTCTTAAAGAGGAGCACCCTGAGGTCATGCAGACTTCCTCAGACCCCTCAAATGCTTTTGGGCTGACATGGTCTCCACATTCTTCTTTATATAACTTATTCAAGATTTTCATTGCAATTCTAGCATAGACTGATGCATAGTAGTTCTCTATGCATCTACAAGCATATTATAAAAATACATTTATAGCAGTGGGTAAAAAGTATATCATTGCATCTCTAAGAAAATAAAGGACTTGGTAAAACTAAAAACAAAACAAAACTTATCCTTTGCCTTGGAAGTAATTTTTAATATCTATATTCCTGTGGCCAGTGCTGTGACTCAGTGGGTTAAAGTTGTGGGCTGCAGGACCAGCAGTCCATATAGGCACCAGTTTGAGTCCTGGATGTTCCACTTCTTACCCAGCTCCATGCTGATGTGCCTGGTAAAGCAGCAATGATGGCCCAAGTGCCTGCCACCCATGTGGCAGACCTGGAAGAAAGTCCTGGCTCCTGGCTCCTGGCTTCAGACTGGCCCAGCCCTGGCTGCTGTGGCCATTTGGGAAGTGAACCAGCAGATGGACAATCTCCTATCTCTCTCTTGTTCTCTCTCTCTCTGGAACTCTGCCTTTCAAGTAAATAATATTTAAAATAATAAATATCTATTTTGTCTTTAAAAATGTTTAACTCTTTTAAATAAAGTTTATTATACTTTTATTGAGATAGGTATAGAAGTTTCATGATCTGTTATAAATATCCATGTTAGAAAAATATTACTATAAGTAAAACTTTATTCCATTATTTTCTATAGAGTAGATGACATTATATTCCTTTGAGCAGGAAGACTACTACACACTAAAACACAATAAATGCTAAGATTTAATTACTACCTATTGTGAAATTTATTATAACTTGAACATGTTACTTACATCTGTCAAATGGCCAAATGTTGGCTTAGCTGTTTGGAGCATAAGTTGTTTTGTCACTTGGTCTAATTCTAGAGGAAAAAAGCAAATTGGAACATCACCAAAAAAATTTTATAATAAGCAAAAACTAATGGAATTAACTTAATCAATTTATACTATATATGTGAAAATAGCAGACAAATTGGATTTTCTCTTAAAACACTCATTCATTAGTACTTCATAAATCTACAGTCATAGATAGTTAAATTATCACAGAAAATTTTAGCATAAATTGTTTCTTCCAATATTACATGGATGACCTCCATAATAAAAAATTGGAAATTACTTAGCATTTAACACGTGGCAAACATTATTAATTGGCTACTCTAAAGCCATCCTTTTATCCCTTGGCAGAATCATTTTCCATAACAGAGGCCAGAATCATCAAATACTTGATTATTTAAGGATCTCATGCTCCAAAGATAGATACATGTGATGCAAATTGAAAGAAAATATGATTTTTGATCCAAATTTCGATATGTCTGAGAATGAAATGGAAATATTCATAATTCTGCGTGGATAGCAAAATACACCAGGTTATCCTACTTAAACCTGACTGATGGAATTTAAGAGGAAGTATGTGAAGTGTGTTGTGGGGGAGACTTCTGGGGAAGTATTATGGATTGAACAGACTTATACAGATGTTCAAACCTGGAAATTTAAGGTAATACTCATAGATTAATGCTAACAGTTGATATGTTGGATAGAGCTCAAGCTTGATCCAATTGCAGCACCTGAAGGTAGTCTTTGGGAAATGATCAGATTGGATTGAGTTGCTGAGGTCGGGGCCCATGACTGAATCATGATGGCTTTATAAGGAAAGACCACATAGAGGGAAAGGGGAAGAGATTCTGCTTCGTGACTCACCTAGTATTCATTCCCTGACATCCACTCTGCCATCACCAGCCCCCACCGAACGCTAGACTAATGGGGCTGCCCATTAGTTATAGAGTTTGACTCTCCAACTCTAATCTGAAATAAACCATTTTCCCTTCTAAATTGTTCCTCAGGTGAATTTTAGTCAAAGATTGAGAAGCAGATTAACACAGAAAGTCTAGATTCCAGAACATAACAAATGATCCAGAATGGTCAATTCCCTTTAGGTTTGGGACAAGTTTGGAATACAAGCCCGCAGCAGTGGGTTGAATGCACCAAAGGACAACATTAAGGAACACAGCCAAGATACCAAAGATGACCAAGTGAAAACAAAAAAAGAAGAATCTTTTTTTTTTGACAGAGTTAGAGAGAGAGAGAGAGAGAGAGAGAGAGAGAGAGAGAGACAGACAGACAAAGAAGGTCTTCCTTTAATCATTGGTTCACACCCCAAGTGGCTGCTACGGCCGGCATGTTGCAGCTGGCACACTGCACCGATCTGAAGCCAGGAGCCAGCTGCTTCCTCATGGTCTCCCATGCCAGTGCAGGGCCCAAGGACCTGGGCCATCCTCCACTGACTTCCCGGGCCACAGCAGAGAGCTGGACTGGAAGAGGAGCAACCGGGACAGAATCCAGTGCTCCAACTGGGACTAGAACCTGGGGTGCGAGCGCCACAGGCAGAGGATTAGCCTACTGAGCCACGGTGCCGGCTGACAAGAATCTTGGCTTACTTCACTGAATAGTTTGCTTATTCTTACATGACATTTTAAAATAAAAAACCAGTGTCAACCTACACTGCAAAATGTCAGTAAATATAGCAATTGATTTTAAAGTCTACTTACAAATCAATATTCACACAAAATGATAAAGCAACTTAATATTTGAAAAACTATTTGCTGCTCTAAGTTAACAGAAGTTAAAAAGCAGTGGAACAATTTTATAGTACAAACACATTTCAGTATAATTAGAATACATTTAAGCCAGCTGAAGGAAAAGATGTACATTACAAGAGGACACACAAAATAATATTAGGTCCTCATGGACCTAATGAGTTGAATATTAGACTGCATATATCAGGGATTAGCTCTGTGTGTTCACTGAGAATTACATGATTTCTGTCATTCTGTTGCTTTATCTTGCCTTTACATTATCTGCTCACTTCCACCACTATTTCATCTCCTATATCACCTATTGTGGAAGCCCTGAAACCAAGTACACATGATCCTTAATTCAAGGAACTACCAGTTGGCTTTAGTATTTACAAGAGAGAGAGTGTGTTATATACAGAGAAAAGAGTATTGGTTTGTCCACATCCATAATTCTGTAAATTTTAGCTCAATTAAGATGTTCTTCCTTCTGGGTTATCTGAGTGGGACACAGAAATTAAATTGTCAAATTGTAGGAAAGAAGTCAAGGATATTTAGGTTTGTACATATTAAGTGTAGTCACCCCCTCCAGACAAGTTCCTGTTATCACATATAATCCTCAAAGAATTTCTGAAAGATAGGTAGTTTTACACCACAACTTTACAAAGAAACTGTTGTATCATGAAAATAAAAAAATTAGAATTTCCAATATTCAGCCAAATTCTATGTAGCATAATAAAAAGGAAAAAAAATTGAAATTTAACTCAATGCAAGTTATAAAAATAGGATCAGTTATCTTTTTAACATAAGGCACAACCAAGAACTGTATCACTCTTCAATTTTATAGTTTTAAAAGTACAGCAACATCACTTTTTCATAATATTAGCATTAATACTAATTTTTACCAACTTTATATTACCTAGATCATGATGCATTTAATAGTTTGAAAAATCAAACAATGTTTTAGAAAAAAGAATATGTCATTAAAAAAATAAGAAATCAGTTTGTGTTTCCCCTAAAATATTAACTTAAATTATAAAACAGCAACAAACAGGAAAGTGAAAAGGCAACCAACAGAATGGGAAAGCATATTTGCAAACTATGCAACAGATAAAGGATTAATAGCCAGAATCTACAAAGAGATCAAGAAACTCCACAACAACAAAACAAACAACCCACTTAAGAGATGGGCCAAGGACATCAATAGACATTTTTCCAAAGAGGAAATCCAAATGGCCAACAGACACATGAAAAATGTTCAGGATCACTAGCCATCAGGGAAATGCAAATCAAAACCACAATGAGGTTTCAGCTCACCTCAGTCAGAATGGCTCACATTCAGAAATCTACCAACAACAGATGCTGGCGAGGATGTGGGGAAAAAGGAACACTAACCCACTGTTGGTGGGAATGCAAGCTGGTAAAGCCACTATGGAAGTCAGTCTGGAGATTCCTCAGAAACCTGATTATAACTCTACCGTACAACCCAGCCATCCCACTCCTTAGAATTTACCCAAAGGAAATTAAATTGGCAAATAAAAGAGCTGTCTGCACCTCAATGTTTATTGCAGCTCAATTCACAATAGCTAAGACCTGGAATCAACCTAAATGCCCATCAACAGTAGTCTGGATAAAGAAATTATGGGACATGTACTCTATAGAATACTATTCAGCAGTAAAAAACAATGAAATCTAGTCATTTGCAAAAAAAAAAAAAAAATGGAGGAATCTGGAACACATCATGCTGAGTGAAATAAGCCAATCCCAAAGGGACAAATATCATATGTTCTCCCTGATTGGTGACAACAAAACAAGCACAAAAAAGGAAACTTGTTGAAGTGAAATGCACACTATGAGAAACAATGACTTGATAAGTTCCTGTCCTGTCAAGGAACAGCTTAATACTTTATCCCTTTTTAGTATTTTTGTTGTTATTGTTCTATTTAATACTATTGGTTGAACTCTGTAGTTAACACACAATTATTCTTAAGTGATTAAATTTATCTGGAAAGTGATCCCTGTTAAATATAAGAGCTGGAATAAGAGAGGGAGGAGATGTACAGTTCAGCACATGCTCAATCAGAATTACCCCTAATGGTAGAGTTAGAAACTTGCCAGGGGATTCCAATTCAATCCCATCAAGGTGGCCTGTACCAATGCCATCTCATTAGTCAAAGTGATCAGTTTCAGTTCATAATTGATCATAATGATAGGATTAAGAGTCAAAGGGATCACATAAACAAGATTAGTGTCTGCTAATACCAACTGATAGAATTATAAAGGGAGAGAACGATCCAACATGGGAAGTGGGAGACACAGCAGACTCATAGAATGGCAGATGTCCTAAATAGCACTCTGGCCTCAGAATCAGCCCTTAAGGCATTCGGATCTGGCTGAAGAGCCCATGAAAGTATTTCAGGTATGGAAAGCCAAGGCTCTGTGGAAAAAATAAATAAATACATTTTTAAAAAATGACCTAAATGTAAGATCTCCATGAGTGAGATCCCAGTGGACAGAACAGGGCCATCAAAGAAGGAGGTACCTTTCCCCTGAAGGGAAGAGAGAACTTCCACTTTGACTGTGACCTTGTCTAAATACGATTGGAGTTGGTGAACTCAAAAGGCTTCCATAGCCTTGGCAGCTCATGACAAGAGCCTCAGGGTGATTACTGATGACATAAACCAGAGTGTCAATTGTTAAGTCAACAACAGGAGTTACTGTGCACTCATTCTCCATGGAGGATCTCTGTCCTTAATGTGTTGTACTATATGAATTAATGGTATAACTAGTACTCAAACAGTACCTTATACTTTGTGTTTCTGTGTGGGTGCAGTCTGTTGAAATCTTTACTTAGTATATACTAAATTGATCTTCTGTGTTTAAAGATAATTGAAAATAAATCTTGTGTGAATGGGATGGGAAAGGGAGTTGGAGATAGAATGGTTGGGAGTGAGAGGGAGGTTATGGGGGGAAAAGTCACTATAATCCAAAAGTTGTACTTTGGAAATTCATATTTATTAAATAAAAGTTAAAAAAATATTAGCTTAGGCCGGCGCCGTGGCTCAACAGGCTAATCCTCCGCCTTGCGGCGCCGGCACACCGGGTTCTAGTCCCGGTTGGGGCGCCGGATTCTGTCCCGGTTGCCCCTCTTCCAGGCCAGCCCTCTGCTGTGGCCCAGGAGTGCAGTGGAGGATGGCCCAAGTGCTTGGGCCCTGCACCCCATGGGAGACCAGGAAAAAAGCACCTAGCACCTGGCTCCTGCCATCGGATGAGCGCAGTGCGCTGGCCACAGCGCGCCGACCGCGGCAGCCATTGGAGGGTGAACCAACGGCAACAGAAGACCTTTCTCTCTGTCTCTCTCTCTCACTGTCCACTCTGCCTGTCAAAAAAAATAAATAAATAAAAAATAAAAATAAAAAAAATATTAGCTTAGAATGAATCATCGCTCAATAAGAAGATTGTATTTGAGAAGTTGTCTCTATCTCAACTAACTGAAAAGATAAGAATTTAAAGTGGAAAGATCTCTTTGAATTACAGTTCACTCTGACACTCAATATTTAACTTATTTTTTCTGTGATATTTATCATTATTTTTTCAAATTTATTTATTTGCTTTTTTTAAAATTTTTTTTGACAGGCAGAGTGGACAGTGAGAGAGAGAGACAGAGAGAAATGTCTTCCTTTTTGCCGTTGGTTCACCCTCCAATGGCCGACGCACCGCGCTGATCTGATGGCAGGAGCCAGGTGCTTCTCCTGGTCTCCTATGCGGGTGCAGGGCCCAAGCACTTGGGCCATCCTCCACTGCACTCCTGGGCCACAGCAGAGAGCTGGCCTGGAAGAGGGGCAACCGGGTCAGAATCCAGTGCCCCAACCAGGACTAGAACCCAGTGTGCCGGCGCCACAAGGTGGAGGATTAGCCTATTGAGCTGTGGCACCAGCCTCAAATTTATTTATTTGAAAGGCAGAGTTATAGCGATGAAAGAGATCTTGCAATGCTGGTTCTCTCCTCAAATGGTTACAATGGCCAATGGCTTCTACCAGGTCCTCCACATGGGAACAGGGACCCAAGTACTTGGACCTTTTTCCACTGCTTTCCAACAAATGGTGCTGGAAAAACTGGATTTTCACATGCAGAAGCATGAAGCAAGAGCCCTACCTTACACCTGACATAAAAATCCACTCAATATGGATTAAAGATCTAAATCTATGACCCAACACCATCAAATTATTAGAGAACGTTGGAGAAACCCTGCAAGTATAGGTGCAGGCAAAGACTTCTTGGAAAAGATCCCAGAGGCACAGGAAGTCAAAGCCAAAACTAACAACTGGGATTACATCAAATTGAGAAGTTTCTGTACTGAAAAAGAAACAGTCAGGAAAATGAAGAGGCAAGCAACAGAATGAGAGAAAATATTTCCAAATGATGCAACTGATAAAGGATTAATAACCAGAATCTACAAAGAGATCAAGAAACTCCACAACAATAAAACAAACAACCCAGGGGTTTGATTATCCTGGGCCTTTTATATTTCCATACTCATTTTAAGATTTGTCCATTTGTTCAAAAAGTGAGAATGGGGATCACTGACAAGAACTATGACAAATTTACATATCAATTTAAAGAATGTTGCCACCTTAACATTAGGAAGTCATTTGTCAATACAAATTTCTTTTTATTTAGTTTGGTTTTCTTTAATTTATTCAAAAGATATTTTAGAGTTTTCAGTGTATAGGCCAAATACTTATTTTGTTAGATTTATTTCTTAGTATTTTGTCTTTTTGATGCATTTATATTGGTTTTACTAATTTCATTTCATTTAATTTCATTTTTATATTGTTCATTACTAATATAGAGAAAAATAAGTTTTTATAGTTATATATCGATAATGTATCCTGCAATACAAAAAATTCATTCACTAGTTTTATTGATTTTTTGTGAATTTCTTAGGATTCTCTCTCTCTTTCTCTCTCCTATACACACACACACACACACACACACACACATATATATATATACACACACACACATTTGACCACAAAGAGAAATAATGTTACTTCTTCCATTTTAATCTGGATATCTTTTCTTTAATTTTCCTGCCTAATTTCCCAGGAGATGATCTTCATTTTGTTGAGGAAATGGTCTCTTATTTCTAGTTCTTTTAGTATATAATTTTTATACCATAGAAATCAGTTGGATTTTGTTTGTTATATTACCAGCAGAGTTTATTAGAATGATTGGTATTACATTGACAAAGTAATTGCTATTACAACTTCAAAAAGTTCATGGAAAGTATGCACTTTCAAAGTCAACACATGAGTTTCAAAAATTTTGCACCAGAATAAAGTTATCTTTTAATTCCATTATGTCATGAATCTATTGAAATGCCACCTTACTAGACTTATCATATATACCAATCCATAGTTGAGATAAATTCTACTTGAATAAAGTGTATAGCCCTTTTTAGATGGTGTGAGGTTCAGGTTGTTATTATAAAGATGATTTTTCTATCTGTATTTATAAAGACATTGAAGTGTAGTTCTGTTATCTTGTATTGCTATCATCTGTTTTCAGTAATGCTGGCCACAAAATAGAGCTGGAAAAAGTTCTCTCTTTTATTATTTATTTCTTTTTTGATTAGACTTATTTTCCCATTATCCAGAGATTTCAGTAGATGCCAAGGTAAACAATTGCCTCTTACTGTTTTCAACAAACACTGCTGGGGGAAAAGGATATATATATATATATATATATATATATATAGAGAGAGAGAGAGAGAGAGAGAGAGAGAGAGAGAGAGATAGTGTTCAGAAATTTGAGAGATCAGAAATCTCTCAACTACCGGTTTACTCTTCAAAGGTCTACAACAGCCAACATCAGGCTAGCCTAAAGGCAGGATCCTGGAATTTAAGTGAGTCCCCTATGTGGGTATCTGGCAATTTAACTACAAAAACCATCGCCTTTTGCTCTCCAAGATGTGGATTAGCGGGAAGCAAGAATAGGGAGTGGAGTCAGGATATCGCCATTCCAACTGACTGCTAGTCAAAAGCCAGCCTCTCATCCATACTGAAAGGAGTTATCCATTTGTGAACTGCTGATTTATTTGAGGCACTGTGTCCAAATTCTTCATAAAGCATCGATAATTTCACCCACCTTACACCCAAGTTTCACTATAAATTTGATGCTTGTTCTTGCTTTAATTTCAATTGGTTTTTTAAAGGGAATGTTAACCTTCTTAGTATTTCAACCTGGGTCCTCTTCAGACATGTTCTAACAAGTTAATGTAAGTTTGCATTGGTGCAAAAACTTTTAAAATCAATGCATAGATTCTTCATAATATGCAGTTTTCATTAACCATATGAAAACCATACAGTTTTTTTAATTTATATTTTGCTTCAAACATAGATCTCACTTTACCCCAGCTTTAATATTTAGAAAGGACATATATATCAAATGTTGTATCAGAGGACTGAGATGGCATATTTTATATTACACACACACAAAAATGAGAATTTTCTAATTTGCATGAAGCAGACAAAATACAGACTAAAAGCATATGAATTTGAGTTGGAAGATCTTCTCAGGTAGCTTTCTGAACACTGAAGTATTGCAAATATGATATTGAGGTTGCCCCTGATTAGCACTAATAAATGCCAGAAAATTTCCCACAGCAGCAATAAAAGAAAAATTCATGTTAAATATTTCTCCAATACAATTAAAATATCTTTTAAAAATTCTATACTCTTCAAATAGAAACACTGTTTAGGGCCCTATTCAATTAGTGGCCATTGATCTTAGGGATTACACAAGAGTAGTATTTTAATGTTATTAATATAACGTTTATCACATCACTGCTATATCATTTTAATGGAAAAATTTCAAAAATGTATGTAGGTATAACTTGGTGAGAATTCAAATAATCACAATGTCTATGAGCATAATACAATTATTATTATAATGTTTTAAAAACGTTCTTAGAAGAAAAATTAACATGTATCTTATGCTAGGAAAAGACTAAAAATTGTGAATAAATTCTTTTCTATATTATTTCAATAAATCTAACCTTGAAATGTGACTTATTATTCACTCTGTTTATTAGTACATTTTTAAGGAACAGCTTGCTTGGTTGGCTATGAATCAACAACTTTTGGCAATATAAAAATACATATGAGGATAATATAGAAAAAGTCTTTAAATAGATGTGTGACTGAACTGAAGATATATTTAAAGGCTACATTTAGGCTAATCCTGACTATGAAATGTCTGGCAAAGCTATAAAAAGGAAATAAGTTGAAATTTCTAATGAATTACAACTTAAATAGGGAGTTATGTGGATTTTTGTTATTTTTTTCCAATCAGAACTTGATTAGCTTCAGCTACATGCAAAAATTAATGATAAATAAGTCATAGCCTCTAATCTCAGATGCTCATATACTCTTCAGGCAGAGAGGAAGGAAAGGGCCAGCGTTGTTAAGGTTATGTCACCACTTTCAACACCAGCTTTCCATGTTGGAGTGTCAGTTCCAGCGTCTGCTATTCGGCTTGTGATCCAGCTTCCTCCTGATGCACCTGGGAGGTTAGTGGAAGATGGCCCAAGTATTTGGGACCCTGCCACTCATGTGGGAGACTAGAATGGGGTTCTTGGCTCCTAGATTTAGCCTAGTCTGTCCCTGGCTATTGCAATTATTTGGGGAGTGAACTAGCAGGTAGAAAATTCATCTTTCTATCTACCTTGCTCTGCTTTTCAAATAATAAAAAAATTTTTTAAAGTGGATAAATATGCTGATAACTATGAAATAACAATATGAAAAATACAATGAGAGAAACAGAGCATGTAAAAGCAGTCCAAAGTCCTTGAAAATCATTCATAAAGGCATCACAATTAAAAAGACTGTCAAGTATGAGTAGTAGGAGTAGTAATTCTGTTAACTTCATTATTAGCTGTACACTCAAATTTCATGATTAATTTGGAGCTTTCAAATTCAAAATAAGGGTAGTTAGGAAGTACCCAGGAAAGAGTAATACCAACTAGAAACATTCAATTATGAGAGAAACTAAATAAAATTTATATTTAGAAGAACACCAAGTCAATAGAATGGTACCCCTTCAGATTCTTAAGGAATAGTCCATAAGCAACATATGAAAAATGCATCATATTTGATAATTTTATCCTTGGTTATGATGGACTAGCTTGTGCTACATCAACTCTAGTGACAGAAACAACTAGAACAGCTGGGTAAAATGCATTAAATCTCCGTGGAATTATCAGAATGTTATCTAGACAATAAAGACCATTGAGGGCAAAATCAGCAAAGAGAAACACTGGTGTGAAACTGTCGTGTGTTGCTACAATTTTATTTCCAGGAATTTTCTGATTCCAAAGCAGGGTAGAGCCTAGCAGTTGAAAATCAAGTAGAGAGTGGCAAGCGATTAACCTCTCTCAGCAGGGCAAAGGAAGGGAAAAAATTAAGTTCAGTGCCAAGCAGGGGGCATGAATAATCCGCCAGGTCCCATAAAGCTATATTGTAGGTATAGGGAAAGCATGAAATAGGCCATCACTGAAATAAACTGAAATCTAGGTTTAAGTTAGCTCAGTTTCAACACTATTTATAGGAAATAAGTACAAAAGAAGCGAAAGTAAATCTTCCCTGGAGGAAGGTATCATATTCACATCCTGAAAATATTTTATACCATAGTAAAGCAACATATGAAGATACAGCATCACTTTATAGAAAAGAAAAAGCAAATTGGAAATTTCTGTGTAATCTAGATGTTAAAGTTATATAAAACCTTTAAAATAACTATGGGGAATGGCTATATGGTGTAGCAGTTAGCATGCTGCATGGAATGCCCATAACCAATATTGCAATATTTAGATTTGAGCCTCAACTCTGTGTCCGATTCCAGCTTTCTGCAATTGTGCATGATGGGAGATAAAAGATGATGGCCCAAGTAGTTGGGTCCCTGCCATGGAGAAGACCTGCATTGAATTCCTGGCTCCTGGTTTGGGTTTGGTCTAGCCCTAGCTCTTATGGGACTTCAGGGAGTGAAAAAATGGATGAGAGATCTCTCTCTCTCTCTGTGTGTGTATACATTTTAATGAAATAAATGTTTAAAAAAGAAATGATTATGATTCATACATTTATGAAAATGCATTTCAAGATGCAGATTTTTAGCGAATCACAAATTTATTTTGATAATAAAAGGAATTTTATTGCTAAAAATAAAAGAAAAAAGAAGCATGATATAATTTACAATAATATTAAACACAGATAATTCATGAACTAGGGATAGTACAAGAGAAAAGGCACAGTGTGAAGCATGAAAGAAAGTAGGATTGAAAATAAAGAGAAAAATATAAGAAAAGGTTTCATGTTTGTGTATATATAGTCTCATAAAGAAGAGAAAATAAAACAGGAGGCAATTACTAATAAATCATACAAAAGCATAATTTAACATGGATTAAGGTACAAAGTAGAAAGGTAATACAATAAAGAAAAATACTGTCTATAATTCAGGCTGGCACCCCGGCTCAATAGGCTAATCCTCTGCCTATGGCGCCAGCACAACGGGTTCTAGTCCCGGTTGGGGCACCAGATTATGTCCTGGTTGCTCCTCTTACAGTCCAGATCTCTGCTGTTACCCAAGAGTGCAGTGGAGGATGGCCCAGGTCCTTGGGCCCTGCACCCGCATGGGAGACCAGAAGCACCTGGCTCCTGGCCTTGGATCAGTGCGGTGTGCTGGCCTCAGCGGCCATTGGGGGGTGAACTAACGGAAAAGGAAGACCTTTCTCTCTGTCTCTCTCTCTGTCCACTCTGCCTGCCAAAAAATTTTAAAAAATAAAAATAAATAATAAAAATATATAATTCAATGTATGTGACTATGTATCAATAGAGGAAAAATGTTTAATGACTATGTTAAATGATATTATCTACCAATAACACTATGGCAATTGAAAGGCCTGCTCAAAAAGAAGAGAATATTTGCAATGCCTATATTTAATTTATGTATACAATTTAAAAATCTACAAATCAACACAAATATAGACCAGGAAATATCCAAATGAGTAAATCACATGAATACACACTTTTCAAAGAGGGTACCCAAATCACAAATAAATATATTTTAAATTGCTTAACCTTATTAGTCTGCAATATAATGGAAACTGAAACTAGAGGGTGATAACATTATCTACCTATCTAAATAGCTAAAAGAAAAAGAGAAAAATCTCTGAATTAGCTAATATTGGAAGCAACATGAATTCTTATAGACTAATGGATGGATTGAAGATGCGTGCAAAATAATTTGAAGAACTGCTTCTTAACATCTGCTAAAGCTAAACATGTATATAAACCATGGATTGGAAATTCCACTCTGAGCTGTAGGTGTACTTGAAATATGAGCAGTGAAAAGCATTTACTAGAATGTGAAAATGTCCATGGCATTTTTTATAACAGAAACAAGATGAAATCAAAACCAATATCTATGAGCAATGCAATTGATAAGAAGCATATATTATATGCAGATGGGGGGATACAACAATATAAGTAAAATATTGATCACTGACATAGACATATGGATGATTCTCACTAATATTGAACAAAGAATGACTTATACAAGCTATATACTGTGCTTCCTTATTTAAATTTAAAAACAAGCCAAACTTCTTCATGAAATTGGAAATGATCACAGTAATTAACTTTGAAGATACGGACAATTGTAGAATTTATCATGGATAGGTCATGAAAGGGCTTCTGGGGTGTATTTACTGTTTTGTTTTCAGTATGTTTGCTATGATGATTACAGATGAGTTTCTTTGGGGATAATTCATTCATGATTTCTGCACTTCTGTTAATGGTACTTTTCAAGTCTAGAAAATATATTATTAAAATGTTTTCCATTGGATTTGTAATGAAAAAATATAAAGGATCAGTCCCTAAAGAGTAAATTATACAATAGTTTGTGAAAATGATATTATTCAAACTATATAAATACTTATATTTTAAACGTCTGGTTTGTAATTTTGTTCGCATTCTGGGGCTATGGGCTTAGTCAGCCATGGAGATTATACCAGTGACATGTGAATCTACCTATAAACTAACGTGGGTGAATATGTTTAGTGGTTGTGTACCTTTAATTCACATGTGTTATTTTTAAAATGCACTGAGAATTTATTGTGATTAACCCAAATTAATTTAAAATGTTATTGAATTTATAATATTTTCTATTTGTTATTTTGCCAACCATTGATTACTAATAATAATGTCACTCTCAAGATGTCTATGAATAATTTTGATATTAAAGTTTCCTCATTCATGAACAAATGTTGAGATCAATGACTTAGATTATGTACTTGGGCATAGGTCATTAGATGAAAGATGTTTCAAATTGCCTTTTGATTGGATGATTATATAATTAAGATATGCTTCAATGTTACAAGTAATTAAGATAATGTTTGTAGATTGATGAATCCCAACAGAAGAGTCACACACCAAAGTCCACAGAGAAATATATTGAGACGAAGATGCAAAAGTTCAGGGGATATCAATTTATCACTGGATTATCAATCTCCCCACAAACTCTTTAAGTTATCAGATAACAGACATTTGATGTTTCCAGAGACACTTTTCACTGATAAAACAACTACCAATAATTCTAGTATTTCTAATGTAGATCACAAAAGAATCTGAGATGGTTTAAAATTGTTTGAAATAGTGACATGAGTATATCCATCACAGAATATTGCATGTTGTCTTTTTTCTGTTATTGGCATTGTTAGCCACACTTCATGCCAAAGAAATGCTCATATTTTAGGAATGAAGTTTTTAAGAGATGCATAACACTAGTAAAGCTCATGACATCCCCCTTGCTTTATTCCTTTCATGGGTTAGTTTTCAGACCATTACCCTCTGGACCATTTATCCATTTAGATGTTTCACAAAGATTAAGAAGAGTGGTAGGCATGTCTTAGAAAATAAAAATCAGTATAATCATTACTAAATATATGCCGTGTGAATTCGTAAAATTGCAATAGAATCAAAAGAAATAGTTGCCTTTCTTAACATTGCAATATATCTGTTTCAATAATAATCTAAGGAGATTTACATTCTTACTTGGTGATTAATGTGTACATACTACTAACTGTAATAATACCATTATTTGCCAAATACTTTCCATATAGTATTTCTAATCCACAAAATAACATTTATAGTAAATACTATTGCCATATCATTGATAAATTACTGTAATTAATATATAAGCAATCCGATAGCTTTTAGGTATTTGAGATTGGATTTGTACTCAAAATTCTCTTAGCCCAAAGCCTACATCTATATTTATACCTATTCCTTCTCTTTTATGCACAATGGTTGAGTATATTAAGCTCTGCAAGTAGAACTTTGAGCAGAACCCTATTTACTCTCTACAAAAAAAGAAGATTATTTTCCTCCAATTCAGCATGGTATGGATGATGATAGTTTGATGACTCAAAAATTCTTTCTTGCTTTTTCTTATTCAGGTTATGATGAAAACAATTGCAAAACCTGAGTAGGTAGACCCCTTGACAAACATGTATACAGAAATGAAACAAAGATAGCATTTTGAAATGAGGATGTACAACATATAAAGAAGTATTAGAAAAACACTGATGCCTACAGAAAAGTTTCAATAAGAGGGATAAACTATATTAACAAGAGAAAGGCATTTGCTAATATTCTTAAATACTAGAATGAGAACATTATAATTTCTTCTCTTCAGGGCTGGCCATGGCATAGTATGTTAAGATGCCATCTACAACACATGCATTCATATAAGCACCAGTTTGAGCCTCGGAAAGCAGCAGAAGATGACCCTTGATACCCATATGGGAGAGCTGATGAAACTCTTGGCTCTTGCCTTCAGCTCAGCCCAGCTCCAGCCATTGCAGCCATTTGGGGCAAAAACTAGCAGATGGAAGATCTCTCCTATTTCACTCTATCCCTTGCAAATAAGTAAACAAATTTTTAAAAATGTCCAACTTTCAATCAAATATATATGCAGGTAAATACAAACTGAAACACAGATATAAATACTGTGGACACCAAGGAACCGCTTTTCCAAATAGAGCATGAATTCACAATAAGAACCATGCCTGTAGCTGGGGCTATTTTAAGGCCAGGATGATGGTATTAATTTCCTTTGATGAATTTTCCACAAGAAACAAAAATAGTTATTGAAAATAATTTCAATACCATAAATCTCACCCTATAAAGACTGAATGAAAGTTGGAGGAGTTGAGACTCGGTATTAGGTTTTGTAAAAAATAAGAAAAAAAAAGTCAGCATATCAGCACTTAAGATAGCTAATGATTTCTTGTTTATGTGCCAAAGTACAGTTGAGGTAAGAAAGCAATATGAAAAGTGATGGTCAATCCACATCAGAACTGTTGCAGTTTGAGATAACACAAAATTACTAACATACTATTGTATCAGCCATAAATAAGCTGTTCCAAACTTTTGAACTCACCCTTGCTTTTACCGCTGTTCCCTGCCCAGATCAAATCTTCTATACTTCCCCCACTTAAAAACTTCCATGAGGTGTCTCCCTGCTGTGGTGTTCTTCTCTCTTGATCTAAAACCCTCCCTGATGTTGGCCATTTGTCAGACAGTTCTCTGCTGGATTCCTCACCAGAATGCTGGCAGCAATCCACTCTCTAATAAGACCCTGGGCTGACCTGGATATTGAAGTATAAACTGAAAGAAACATCTTGTCAATAAATCACAGCCACTTACTGTTGAAATCATACCATGTGCACTGTAAGTGGGGGATAGCAGCCTTCCGAGACTGGGCATAGTATCCTAATCACTATTGACAAAAACTTTTCCTTTATTGAAATGCAACCAGACTTTCAAAAAACTATTAATACACAAACCATTTCTGTGGTAGTATATAAGAAACACATCTGAGGCTGGCGCAGTGGCTCACTTGGTTAATCCTCCACCCGCAGCACCGGCATCCCATATGGGCACCAGGTTCTAGTCCCGGTTGCTCCTCTTCCAGCTCAGCTCCCTGCTGTGGCCCCAGAGTACAGTGGAGGATGGCCCAAGTGCTTGGACCCCTGCACCCGCGTGGGAGACCAGGAGGAAGCACCTGGCTCCTGGCTTCGGATCGGTGCAGTGCCAGCCGTAGCGGCCATTTAGGGAGTGAATCAACAGAAGGAAGACCTTTCTCTCTGTCTCTCTCTCAACGTCTATAACTCTACCTGTCAAATAAATTTTAAAAAATTAAAAAAAAGAAACACAACTGAAAAGTATGATCAGGGTATTCATTGGATTTACTTACAAAACACTTGCTCCCTAGCTCTCAGTGGAAGTAACAATAATTGCAGTAAAGATTCCAGTGATAACTTTTTAAAAAAGATTTATTTTATTTACTTGAAAGAGTTACAAGAGGAGGGAGAGAGACGGAGAGACAGGGATCTCCCATCAGCTGGTTCACTCCTCAAATGGGCGTAATGGCCAGAGCTTGAGCTGATCTGAGGCCAGGAGCAAGGAGCTTCCACCAGGTCATTCACGAGGGTGCAGCTGCTGCTCACCCAGGAGCATTAGCAAGGAGCTGGATCCAAAGTAGAGCAGCCAGGACTCAAACCAGCATCCATATGGGATGCCAGCGCCACAGATCAGGCCTTTAACTCACTGCATCATTGCTCCAGCCCCTCTACTGATGATTTTCAAAAACAAAATAGCAGTTTCCTCTAGTGACTGTCTACTTTGTGTAAGAATGAAAATACAAAGTATTCAACCACAGTTTATACGTGAGATAATTGCTAAGAAAAGTAAAACACAAATTCTCTAAGAAAACCCAAATGTATCTAGCTCAAGTGTTTTTTCTTTCTCCTATTACATTAATAGACAAATAGGCAAGGTGCAAGGTGTGCCATCTGCAGCAAACAATATGTCCTCCAGGACAATGTTCCTGCCATCCCCTCTAGGACTGAATGCAGTGCTCTGATAGAGATGAAACTGACTGCCAGTGCAGAGGAGAATAGGCCCACCTCAAGTCCATGAGAAGAAAGGCTTCGTGTTTATACTATCTGTTGAAGGTTACATTGACCAAATATCAAATTTTAAAAAAAATAATTTGTTGCAATTTTATAGTTTCATATTTCAATATTACTTCATGAGTTTCCATATCACTGCTTCGTATTCCGTTTACAGTATCTATATAAGGAAATCAGAAAAGTCATTAATAAGAAAGTAATAAATTCACTTCAGTTGGTTGATTTGAAATTCTCCTGAATCAGATAAAAAACATAACTGAATACTTATTTTCTTTTCGGAGACAATACAGTCATAATACATAAACATTATATGTACCTGTGTCCAGTGCATGTACAGTGATAGCTCCATTCTTCAATGTTTTCTGAACCACTTTGAATTACTGCAATGGGTTTCACTGCGTGGCTTTGCTACCATCCACTCCATCTCACATTTTTGTCCATCCTTCTAATTTTTAAGAATCTGACTGCTATTCTTTCAACATCACTTCCTTTTTTTTTTTTTTTTTTTGACAGGCAGAGCGGACAGTGAGAGAGAGAGACAGAGAGAAAGGTCTTCCTTTGCCGTTGGTTTACCCTCCAATGGCCGCTACAGACGGCGCGCTGCGGCCGGCGCACCACGCTCATCCGATGGCAGGAGCCAGGTGCTAGGTGCTTTTCCTGGTCTCCCATGGGGTGCAGGGCCCAAGCACCTGGGCCATCCTCCACTGTACTCCCGGGCCACAGCAGAGGGCTGGCCTGGAAGAGGGGCAACCGGGACAGAATCCGGTGCCCCAACCGGGACTAGAACCCGGTGTGCCGGCGCCGCAAGACGGAGGATTAGCCTGTTGAGCCACGGCGCCGGCATCACTTCCTTAAAACACTTCCATCACACTGTATTGCCTACTGGATAATTAGTAACCCATACTAACTTTCCCAGTTTCATGTTGTATAATGCAACCTGGATCAGACTATAAATCAGGAAAAATGAATAAATTTTGTATTCCCATACTCACTGATGATAGTTTTCACATGTGACTTTGTTCACATTCTATCCTTATATTTCAACTGATTGCTTTCAGTAGCAGTTAAAAGAAAACCTAACCCAAACTTCCTTAGTTAATGGTAACTTAATTGGTGAATATTAATTAATAATTAATTAATTCACCAATTAATATTAATTGGTGAATATTAGAGGAGTTTTTAAGATTGGTTGATTTTCATTCTTTTATGGGTGAAAAATAATGTTTCTGAAAAGACTGCAGCAAACCTGGCTTTCAATCAATAGTAAGTCAGAAATAGGTTACATGCCCTTTGTCAAACAAAATTCCTAAATTCACAAGGAGATAGGGTGTTTAGGCAATTCAAGGCTATCTGTCAAGCTGAGCTTAAATAAATGATGTTGTGTTCCTTAAGGTGGAAAAGCATAACTGATATTAGCAACTCAGTATTTATGCCTGACTTCTTTCCAGTGTTTAAAGTTCAAAAATGTGCATTCTTCAATGAAAATCATTATCTTCATACCAAATTGGAAGCAAGTTGAATTGCTACAACTAGCTCAAAGACGAGATGAACACTATAGTAATATTTCTTTTTGGATGTAGTTCCACATGGCTTAGCAACCTCTGGCTGAAATGTTCACCGCTGGTAAAAGAATAGGCCAGTGACAACAAAAAGTAAAATTCAAAAAAGCAAAAATGGGAAACCAAGCATAATAGCACACAGCACACTCCACACTGGGCTCAAAGGCTCAGTGAAAAATCTCTCCCTTAGCACTGAAGCAGATCCTTTAGTCACCAACGAGGGTAGCCGAACTTTCTGGCATCTGGAATGACTGTCCTGCTCTGATTTTCTCTTTGCCCATATCTGGGTTGGGAACTCTAACACTTTTCCATTAGGAAAAGAACAAAGATTTAGAAATATTTTTCACTTTGATGGGAATTTAGGGAATTCGATATTGTCTTAGCAATTACATACCTCAGGGTGTTGTCTGTGATATTAGATTTACTTTTTCCAATGTACTTATACTCCTGCCTCTATTGACTTCAACATTTTTGCTTTGGGTTTAATTTGTTAACCAGAAACACATCCAAAAATCATATTTATACATAGTCTTTGAGTGTGGGAATTTCTGTTGCCTCACAGCAAGCCTTTGTGCACTGAACACTCTTCAGTTCACAAATCAATGGCCTTATACAGAGATAAATCACAACCTGAAACAGTACTCTCCCCTCTCGGCTACAATTCCAGCAACTTCTTCAATGGCAAAAAGCACTCTTCAAGAATTAACTAGGGAACTTTTAAACGAAATATTGCTCAAACCACTTTTTAAAACAAATTAATTAAAGAAAATTTAACAGGCTGGGAACCAAACATCATTATTTCATAAAAAAAATGTGCAAACCAAGTAGAAACTACTGGGAATATCCTGAGAATTTTTTCTGTGTCAGTATATAAGACCTTAACTTTGGATTTCAATACATTTTTTTTCATAATGCAAAGGATCAAATAATTTGCCTTTTCATCAATTTGGATACTGACAACAGAGTGAAAAAAACATTTATTCTAATAACTTTCCTTTTTTAAGCCTTGTGTCCTGAGAGGTCTGAACTTTATTTCTTTATTTTTTCAGAAATCTTAATGGTGACCCATAAAAATTAACATGTGATATCCCAGTATGTTTGAAACTAGTCTCTCAACATATCACTCTTATTCCAATTGTACAATAACCAAATACTGCACTTTACCCATGAATGATAGAGTCTTCCTACAATTCAATTCTACATGCTACGGTGCATCAATTCTAGAAATACAATCCTGCTACTAGATTATTTAGTAATGTTCTCAGTAATAAACCAGAAAAAATAAATCTGGGTAACCAGAAAGGGATTTTAGTGGTTTTATAACTTGTAGCTCAAAAAATCTAGAAGAATCCTGGCGAGTCACTTTTAGGCAGGAACAAAGGGAGATAAAAGACCCCACCAGGATCTTGCCACAGAAGCAATCTGTGTAAAATGATGTTGCTGGCATTTCAACCACTACTTGTTCAGCTGTAAAGCATGCAACATGTATTTTGGAGGCCTAATTCATGCTTCCCTTTGATTTGGACCTGGTTATTTCTTTCCTTTTACTTTTTTCTGACATCATTGTTCTTCTTCTTAGAAAAATGTATCTGGAAAAGATCTGATATAAATACTTTAATTTCAGTGACAGTTCTGAGTTATTCCAGTTCAGCTGAACCAGTTAAAATATTGAACTACTCCATGACCAGCTGAGTTCAATAATCACTGTCAGAGTTTCCATAGTATCCTACAAACACCTCAATTGCTCCAGACTCCATCGCCTGCCACTATGTACTCACAGGATGGTGGACTCGTCAGGGGTCTGGGGTCCTTCAAGACCCTCTTCAGCAGCAATCTTCTGGATGTACAAGGGTGTACGATCTTCCAACTGCTAAATAATCTGAATGCCAGTCCTGTTCTCATTTAATTGAATTTCTGAGATGAGCACTTCAGAATAGTTTCATAAATTATATGAGAAGTCTCAAAGTTAAGTGCAGGTGCAGCATTTGAAACCTAGTAGTCTTGTTCCAGAGCCAAAGCTCCTAAACAAAAGCGTAGTGCTTTCTTCTAGTAGCTTCCCCAATTAAGTGAATTCCCTGCAGAGAATTCACGAATGAAGGGACAAGTACTAAGAACAGAGGGAGAAATCTGTTAGAATATCCAAAGTGAGCCCCCAAATCCTATCATTTGCATGTGCACTCTCCAAGACTAACCAGGTGCTACACATTAGCACATATGGGTAAGCTGTTTTCAAATCCTAGCTTACTAAATCCAGTGCTTCATATTTATAAATAAAAGACTCAAAACTAGAATAGCAAAAATAGCTATTCTTTAGTCACCTCTGGTTAAACTAGTGGAGTAACTAAAATTAAGAGATAAAAGGAAACAGAAATATTCTATTCTAGTGGAAGAAATAAATGAAAATGATTCTACTTTTTCATCTTTAAACTCTGTGTGGGAGACTGTGATATCCTTGATTCAATTAATGAATTAGGCATTGAAGGAGAAAAATCTTTCTGACAAGCAGAAATAATTATTTCACTAAGGGAATAATTTTCTCTTCATGGGAGAATAGGTGAGTATGAAAGTTGCAGCAGTAAAATCTGGAAGTTTGTTTTCGATTTGCTGCCTTTCTTGGACGGAAAACAATATTAACAATAGAGTTAAAGCCCAATAAGTCATAGGAGAGAGGTTAGGAACTGCATGTAGGCGCCGTAAGGCAAAATATGTTTACTGCTTAATGTACTGAGCATAGGTGACATGGTGAATTTAAACTTCTAAGACAAAGGAATTATATCCAACTTATAAGACTTGGGGTGATGAAAGGCATGCCTGGAACACAATAAAAGGAGAATGGAATAGGTTTTCTTTTTAAGAAAAAAAAATGTGTTATGTAAAATGATCTATTGTTTTGTTCTGTGAAAATGTACACAATAGAGAGGAAAAATGAGCTGAAGAGCATTTGGAAAAAAGTGAGAAGGAAAAAAGTGAGAAGATGCAGGTAAATTGTATTTCAGTGGAATAGATACATTTCTGATATAGATCAACAAGCTGGCCCACAAATATTTGGCAAGCGCATAATTAAGGAATTTCTATTTTCTTTGGAGGTCTATTTTCCCTGAAAAATGAGGACCAATATATGTCCACACATACAGAGAAAGTGAAGTTGCTCCAGAAATGGAAAAAATACTTTAATTTTTAAACTTCATCGGAATACATAAATAAATATTTAGATGGCTTCAAGAAACATATGTGAGAGTATAAGATATAAGTAAACATTCCAAATCCATGAATATTATAAGAAAATACATGAAGAAATGTGTTTTCCTATAACACATGTATAGACGTAAAGTACCAGACATAAAGACATTCACATCTGAAAACATAAGAATGGTTAATTACTTAATCATCCACTGTAATTAAACATTTGATGCTATGATTACAATTGCATATATGTAGTATATATTGTTATAAAAAGAATATAATCAACTTGAATTCTTACGACTGTAAATTTAAAAATGTATTTCCCTGTATCTCCAGGAATAGTCAAGAAAAAATTAACTCTGTTGTCATGAACTGGCTAACAAGGTAAAAGAAAATTGTTTCATAGCAAATTAAATTTCACCTTTGTTTTTCAAGACTTAGGCAAAATGTGATTGAATTCATATTTTGTTTCTGTTTCATCATTTACAAAAGGAATAATTTCACTTCATAAGTAGTGCCTTATTATTGGATTAGATCAAGATGACATCTGAAGTATACACGTAACCAGAAAAGTGAAAACACTGAACAAGTTATACAAACATATATAGTCACAGGATACTTATCTGACTTGTATAAATATTAATAATCATATTTGCCTAAATCTAGGGTAAATAAGCTCTTCAGCTCTGGAAGAAACTGTGCATAAAAATAACTCAAGATACATGGAAAATAATAATATATATCAAGCAAAAGTAGCCTTGACAAATTTAAAGCTGTGCAATAAAATAAATGAAATAATTAATAATCGAGAAGCAGATCAAAAAACACATTTTGAAAGAACTTGTGTGTAAAACCAATGATGAAATGATGAGTTTTGAAATACACAAATTTGAAATGTTAGCAACACATGATTATCCGAGGTGACAGTGTTATGTGAATTACATGTAAAATAATTCTAGATTATATAAAGAACTACATTAAACTAAAGCAGAACAAAACACATTAGACACAAAACTAAGAAGTCATAAAGTATAAGGGGGAAGCCACCTCTCACTAATTTAAAAATAGGTGTGAAAAATGGCTGATGCTTAAAAATATTGCAAAAGTGACAGCATAGGGCCTGGTGAAAATTTCCAATATATGTGTATTTAACAGGAAAAGCTTTAATACTACCAGCATAATTAAAATATAAAAATTTATCAGTTGATGAAAAAGGACAAATAATCTAATAAAAATAGTCAAAAAATAGGCCAGGTTAAAATAATGAGATGCAGACATCAAGTAAATATATAAATATATAAAAGTACTCCTACAGGAATGAGTATTTGTGTAGTGATTAAATGTTCGTTAAGACACCTGCATCCCACCTCGGAGCTCTGGAGTTGAATTCCTGACTCTGGCACCTGACTTCAGCTGCTTACCAATGTCTGGGAGGCAGCAGGTGACATCTCAAGAGGTTCTGTCTGCCACCCATGTGGGAAACAAGGATTGCATCCCTGTTCCTAGCCCTGACCCTAGCCGTTCAGGGTATTTGGAGCAAATGGAAGGTCTCCTGCCTATCTAGCTTTCTGTATCCTCTGTATCTCTCAGTCTCTCTCCCTCTAAAGGAAAGAAGGTACTTCTAAAGTATCAGTAATCAAGTAAATATAAATTAAAGCAATACATAGTTTATTCTTGAATTCATAAAAAATATCTTTGTACTTGATGATTTAACTTTACAGTAATAAACACAAGCATAAATTTTGCTATAATATTCAAACTTACAAAGGAAGTATTGTGAATGACGAAACTGTAAAGCACCATGAGACAGCATCGCTGGTTCTCAGTTGGGCAAGCACATTCAATGAAGGAAGCAGCATTTCGGTCAAATAGAATTTCACCCAATGATTTAAGGGAGAATCTCTAGGCTTCTGTAACTAATGATGAATTGAGAAAAGCTAACTGTGATGCCTGACAGGGTTATCACCTCAGAAAAGACTGAGGAACCTAGCTGTATGCCATAAGCTGCCAAGCCCCTATAGAAGAAATAAGATGGGTCTGGGAGCGATACCTCTAAGGGCTGAATTAAGGGTTCTCCAAATGTTTTCTCTTCACTGAGCCTTAAAAATGCTCTCTTTATCTGTGTTTTATTAACTTCCATGAACTTCTACAATGCTAGTGAAATACTGTTGGCCTGCTTATGAACACCCTTTGTGCTGCCAGTAGAGAGCATGTTCACTGACATCATAAGGATTTCACAGGTGTTAAAATAACACATGCACAATGAGTAACATCACTACTTTACATAAAAGAGTTAATTCCTTTTACTATGCCACAAATACTTCACAAAAGCTTTTATTAAAGTTTTTCACATGACTTGGTATATATTTGAAATCAGTAGATGTTTCTTAAAAGAATGAATACTTCAATGTATTAAATTACATACAACATACTTCTATAAAATTGCCCCCTTCCCCCTTCTCTACAACTGTGTCTAAAAACTCAATTACAGAAAGAAAATTATTCTCATAACTGGAAACTGATATCATAAGCAACTTTGAGTATCTGTACATCATTCAAAATTAATCTATGATCATGTTTTACTATAATAAATTATTTTGGAAGGACTCTGTAATCATGTTTGTCAAGCTCAAAGCATATCTTTAATTTTATGGTATTATATTTAACGAAATGTTAAAATATTAAGTAAAGCAGTTTTGTGCTGTCAATCTATGTTCTGCAGGCAAAGTAGGGGCAAAGCATGAAACTTATCATTTTAATTAATTTAATTAATTAATTTGGTGGTTTGGTGCCTTTACTCAAGAAGAAATAGTGTCTTGCCTTGTTTATATCATAGTAGAAAGGAAAATTATACAGATAGTTCTTCATCTAGAGTATAAAATACAGTAAAACGCCAGCCCTACTAGTTTAGTCTTTACTGAGGAATAGTTCTTCATTGTTCTCCATTCAGATTGGTCATTACTCAACTAAGTTTATTACCTAGGTATATAGGGTTATTGATCTTATGGTCCCATCTTTTACTCCTAACTCCCTAAGTAGCCAATGTGCAGTCTAATCTTTTTATATTTACTTATGTTTATTTTCCCCATTTCAGTTGCCTACTAGTTTCTCATCAATATATCCAAATCTGTTGTCCTTTACAGTATAGAAATATTAGCATTTATTTAACAAACACTTTTCTGACATCCAGTCCATAACGTATTTTCTCTCCTGCTTCAATAGCTCTAGTGAGGTCTACCACTCATTTTAGCACTTTTCTTTTCTCGTTTATTACATATCACTTATTGAACCCTTTGTTATTTTGTTGTCACTGACTTTTTCTTGCAAGCCAATTTATTTCTCTGTACATCCCACAATCTCTTTGATGGAAAGAAATAATCTCTCTAATTTTTGAAATTTTCAAAACCTGATTACTCCTGATTACAGCGTACAATGCTTTCTGAAAAGTTTAACCCATGTTGAATAAAAACACAATGACAAATAATGACAGAATGCATAGGACTACTTTCAAATTTCCATCTTCATTAATTTTGGGAAGAATTAAGGTATCTTGTTCAGGTGTTTTCTGACAACACAGAGGAACTGGTTCTGAAGGTAGAATAGCATTAGAAGAGCAAGAAAAGTTTTCTAGTCCCAGAGTAAGCGGAGCTTAAGTGCTGACAGTGGGAACAATTTCTCTCACTTTCTCCTAAACAGCAAATTTTTATCTACCTGCTTATTGAAATTTCCAGTTTGTAAAATTCCAATCTCTGCGGAATTAACATGTCAAAAATAAGCACTTGATTCTAGTCCACAAATTGCTCAATTTCTAACATTCTAGATTCCAGTAAATGACATCCTCTTCACTCTCTCAAATTTAGAGTCATATTACAGCCCTAGCATCAAAAAATACCTCTGGGAAAACCTTCAAAGTAGTAAGTAGAACCACTTGTAATTATCATTCTTGTGGATTCAAAAACTGGTCAAAAGCCAGCAATATCATATGATTTACCCTGAAGCATCCAGAATAAGACTTCTTATTATCTTCTATGTTACCATGCTAGCCTAAGCTGTATTCATCTCTTTGGAGAAAGTTTTAATTGCTTAATTAGTATATAATTCATACAACATACAATTCACCCATTTGGAAGTGAAAAATGCAGTGTCTCATGTTCACTCATAGAATTGTGAAACCACAACCACAATCTAATTTATAATGTTTTTGCCCCTCCCACAAAAAACCCACAAATGTAGAACCCTGAGGAATCACTCTTCATTCCTCTCTATCCTCTTCCCAGCCCTAATCTCCAATAATCTACTTTATGTTTTAAAGATTTGTCTGTTCTACATATTAGATATAAATGAACTGATACAATATGTGATTTGTTGCAACTGACTTCTTTCACTCAGCAATAGTTTTTTCCTCTTTTGTTTTTTTCTTTTAAACTTTTTTTTTTTTTTTGACAGAGTGGACAATGAGAGAGAGAGACAGAGAGAAAGGTCTTCCTTTGCCGTTGGTTCACCCTCCAATGGCCACCGCGGCCGGCGTGCTGTGGCCGGCGCACCATGCTGATCCGATGGCAGGAGCCAGGTGCTTATCCTGGTCTCCCATTGGGTGCAGGACCCAAGCACTTGGGCCATCCTGCACTGCACTCCCTGGCCACAGCAGAGAGCTGGCCTGGAAGGGGGCAACTGGGACAGAATCCAGTGCCCCGACCGGGACTAGACCCCGGTGTGCGGGTGCCGCAAGGCAGAGGATTAGCCTATTGAGCCATGGAGCTGGCCTACTCAGCAATAGTTTTTAAAATTCATCCAGGTTACAGCATGTGTGAAGGCTTCATTCCTTTTCATTGCAAACCATTCCATTGTCTGAATATACTATATTTATTTATAAGCTCATCATGTAGTGGTAATTTGGATTTATTTTTGCCTTTTGACTATTATAAATAATGCTGAAATAAACATTCATGGATAGGTTTTTATGTAGATGTATGCTTTCAATTCTTTTGAATATGATTATATAAAAGGTTTATAAATACTTGATAAATAATATGGTAACTTTAGCTGAGAACTGCCAGATTGCTTACCAAAGGAATTGCGTCAATTTTAAAGCACATTTCCACCAGCAGTTTATGAGAAATTCAATTTCTTTACATCTTTGATAACACTTGCAGTTATGCATATTCGTTTTGTTTTTCTACTATAGCAGGTATGAACTGTTTCTCATTGTAGTTCTTTTTTTTTATTTTTCTATTAACTAGTCATCACTAGTTAATTTTTCTCACATGCTTATTGGCCATTCATATAGTTTCTTTGGAGAAATGTCTATTTGAGCCATTCATTATTTTTTAATGAAGATGTTATTCTTTTTTTCATTCTGGGTATGCATTCCTTGTTATAGAAATCATTTGCAATCATCCCTTAAGTCTATAGATTGGCATCACTTTTTTAATAGCATCACATGAAGGATAGAAGTTTTTTTTTTAATTTTTTGAAGGCTAATTAATCTATATTTCTTCTTTTTGCTTTAACTTTGGGTTTCTAAGGTTTTGCTTGACCCAAGATCACAAAGATTTAGTTTTCACTTTTTTAAAAAAAATGTTGTTTCTTTAATTTTTTGCTTCCTTTTGTTTATAGAAAGAGACCAAATCTCATGTAGTTCATATATAAAGCTTTAAGAGTACAATGATACCTCCCACTCTACTGTTCCTCCTCCTTCTCTTACCATTTTTCTCTTAATTTTTATGACATAATTTCAATTTTCTATATAATCACAAATTAATCTCTGCTAAATAAAGAATTGGACAAGTAGAAGAAGAAAAACTACTGTTCCTCAAGAGTATAGACATGGACCATAAATAATAATCAAATATCAAAATGTCAAGTGTGCTCATATACATTACTTTTTTGTACTTAGTTCTAAGTTTTATAGTTTTATGTCCTATACTTAGGTCCATGATCTGCTTTGACATATTTTGTCTTAGTTTTTGTTTATAACATGAAGTAGGGAAATGCAACTTCATTATTCATTGTGTAGACATGTAATCATTCCAGCATTATTTGCTAATGATATATTTTCTCCATCGTAATTTCAATTATCATGGCATCCAGAAAAAAATGAACTGATTATGAATTTAAAGGTTTATTTGTAGATTCTCTATTCTGTTATATTGATATACTTTCTAAGTTCATGCTACCACCACAGAGCCTGGATGAAGGTTTTGAAACTAGAAAGTGTATGTCTATCATCTTTGTCTCTTTCAAGACTGATCTGGAAATCCTGGACCTTTGTAAATTTTAGAACTGGCTTTCCATTTACTGAAGAAAAAGCACTAGGCTTGGATTTTGATAGACATTACACTGAGTCTGTGTATCAATTTAGAGAGTACGCCATCATCACCTTTGTCCGGGACTTGGTAATGCCTTCCCAAGCGATCTCACTTCAGCCTTTGTTCCCCAAATAAGCTCTGCATATTGAATCCCAAGGATTCTTTTAAATTAAAGACAAAGCTATCATCCCTTTGTATCTCATCCAAAAGGAAATCTAAAATCTTCAGTTTTGTATTCCCATATTATTTTCCTTCTGCTGCTGCACTGACTTTACCATTTATGATTTACTCTCTCGCTCATGTCAGCTACACTAAACTCACCATTAACCATGCTATACATGGTACACTTCATATATTTTATGCTTCTTATATACTCTATAGCATCCTATCTTCACTTTCTTAGGTCTCAGGTATTATGTTATATTCTTGGGGGCCCCTTCTTGGTCACTTTATCTAAAATAGCATTTATCCAACTATTTTATCTCCTGATCTGTCTTGTTTTGATTCAGATACATTCTGCTGCCTGTCATATTTTTCAAATATTGTATAAATACATAAAACATACACATACATATATATGCATATATATAAATGTGTGTATATATACACAGTGTATGCAGGTGTGTGTATATATATGTATCGACCTATAATAATGTAAGTTTTATGAGAATAAGGCTTTTCTATTTTATTTTTTAGTGCTTAAAAAGAGTACCTGCTGGTGCCACAGCTCAATAGGCTAATCCTCTGCCCGCGGCGCCGGCACACCGGGTTCTAGTCCCGGTCAGGGCGCCGGACTTTGTCCCAGTTGCACCTCTTCCAGGCCAGCTCTCTGCTGTGGCCAGGGAGTGCAGTGCAGGATGGCCCAAGTGCTTGGGTCCTGCACCCCATGGGAGACCAGGAGAAGCACCTGGCTCCTGCCTTCGGATCAGCGCAATGCCCCAGCAGCAGCGCACCGGCTGTGGCGGCCATTGGAGGGTGAACCAATGGCAAAGGAAGACATTTCTCTATGTCTCTCTCTCTCACTGTCCATTCTGCCTGTCCAAAAGCAGGCATGTAGAAAGCATTCAATAAATATCAATTATAAGATGAAGAACATATTTTTAAAATTTTTACTGGCTTCAAATAAAATCGGCTTGTTTGGTAGGGATCCATTAGATAACTGTGCACATAAATGATACAAAATTAAAATTTACTTTCCTCTTTTTTAAAATTTATTTGACAGGTAGAGAGAGAAGAGAGAGAGAGAGAGAGAGAAAGGTCTTCCTTCCACTGGTTCACCCCCAAAATGGCTGCTACGGCCGGAGCTGCTCCAATACGAAGCCAGGAGTTTCTTCCTGGTCTCCCATGCGGGTTCAGGGCCCAAGGACTTGGACCATCCTCCACTGCCCTCCCAGGCCACAGCAGAAAGCTGGACTGGAAGTGGAGCAACCAGGACTAGAACCCAGTACCCATATGTGCCATATGTGATGCCAGCGCTGCAGGCAGAGGATTAACCAAGTGAGCCACGGTGCTGGTCCCCCTCTTTTATTTTTGATAATGGATACTATTTACAAAGCTTAAAGGACATGCCAAATGATATTGAAAACTCACTATCTAATCGTGCATGCATGCAGCATGTTTAAAATCTGATTTTCAACTTGTGAATAATGCCAAGGTCTTACAAGCATTATTAGTCCTGGCAAGCAATAAAATGCATGTAACCATGTCCTAAAATCAAAGAACCACTGACAACTTAAACACTATTCTAGGAAGCCAAAGAATATTTAACTCATTCATAATTCTATTTATGACTCTGCATGATATTTGAATGTGCTGCAGGACAACTCATTTATCTCTTTTAACCTTAGGTTGTGTTTCCTTAAAATAAAGTTAATTCAATTTGCCACTTATAGTTTCTCATATTTTTGGCAATGTTAAGAATGCTGGCATAATTCTAAATATGGTTCAGTTTTGTATTTGGAAATTGCTATTCATAAAAAAGAATTTATGCAATGTAAAGCTTTCGGTGTGAGAGGGACATATTAATTTTGTGTGAATAAAAAATAAAAGCTATACATTCATAGAGGGCAGCTTGGTAAAGGAAGAAAAGATTGAGTGTCAGATGCTATACTTCCCAAATGTAGGAATGGTTGAAAAATTAAATTTCCTGGAGCTTTACTTCTTTATCTCTAAAAGAATAACAATTTTGGAGCACCTAACATAGGATCAGACAATGCTAGGTATAAGTATTTAGTAAACGTGCAGTGCATTTCCCTCTGCTACAAGTAATCAAATTGGTATGACATCAGAAATAAGATCAAGGATCTTATAAAAAGATAACAACTGTTATTATTTCTATTATTTTCTAATTAGCTATTTGTGGTGGAATGAAAAGGCCATGCCAAGAGGGCCACTGGCAAGCGAGTATCAGTTACTCAGGAACGGCTTTGAAACCCACCTGGCAATGGAGCCTGCCTGGCAACAGGCTGTGATTGGTTAGGGCTGCCTTGGCTATTTAAGCTGCTGTACCAGCTGAACTAAATGAGTCTGCGAGCTGCTCACCTCAGGCCTGCTTTCTCCTGACTCCTGGGGTCTGTGTGGTGACTTCGCACTTCTTGCCCCCACCACGCTACTCCTCTCAGAATGAATCCACCTCAACAGCTATTATTCTCCATAAAATAATTGCATCAAAAGAATGAATACTTTTTTTCACAAACTTATTATTCAAAAAGACAAAAAACTTGAGGTGCTTGAAGGAAGCTCCCAAAAATGTTTGAAATCAATGCTGAGACAATATTTATCTTTTTATCTTTTAAATATTCTTTAAAAGTTTTAAATCCTCAATTCATAACCTGATAACAGAAAATGACAACCTTGGGAGTGTATGTTTCCACTCATTTAGCCCTGCTCATACCTTTACATGTGAGGTTTCAAGTTTTTGTATATGTCTTACAAATAGATATTTTGGGAATTCCTTCATAAAACATTCCTTCATATTACTAGGAATAAATCTGATCTAACGATGAGTACATATCATGCAAACTGAAAAAAATATGCTACTAAAACTTAGGCTCGGAAAGCAATTCCAAACTGGAACTTTCCTGGGGAATCAGGATATAATGTCATACTAGGCCAAACTGACTGTTGGTAATGATTACACTCTATAACACAGTTATTCTGAAATTTGGTCAACGCTGTCTTAATTGACACCTTTTGAGGTTGTTTCTAATTTAAGGACATTACAAAAACCAAACAATGATAAATGATGCAATGAACATTCATTTTGGGGAATTATTTACCTATAGGAAGAATCATCAAAAGTACATTTCTGATTCAAAAAGTTTGCTCTTTAAAAGAAAAAAATAATTTTGGATGAGCCCACTGAAAAAGAACTCCGCACTTAATATTCCTACTAATAAATTTCAGATAGAATATTTGTTCTCATTGAAAACCCCATAGTCACATAAACTTATTTCTTGATTCTCTCTTCTGAATTATTTTTTCATATTAAAATATTTTTGCTGATGATACATTCAACATCTTTCTAAATTTATGACATTTATCATCATACATGAATGCAAAATCATCTTATAATTCATAGCTATTAGGCTAGTTGTTTATCCTTATGGAAATACTGAAATGCCAGTATTGTGTTAATTGACATGGACAGGTTGTAAAAAGTGGCATTTTGTGAGTCAAATGACAAGTGGCATGTTTTATTTGCTTTACTTGTCAATAAAATGTCTATAGAATATTTCATATAGACCTAAACTTAATGATGCTGAATCATCCTTACTTTGTTCATTTTTAAACATGTTATTTTATTGTGCTAAGAATACTTAACATGAAGTCTACATGCTTAACATGTTTTTAAGTTCACAATTCAAAATTTATAACTACAGGTACAATGTCATAGATCAGATCTCTAAAACTTAGTCATCTTACTTAACTGAAACTTTGTGCCATTTGAGTAGTAATTTCCTATTCTCTATTCCCTCACACCTTGGAAATCACAATTGCAGTCCTTGAATTTATAAATTTGACTATTTTACACACCTCAAATAAGTTGAACCAGGAGGTTATCATCATGCTATGTATGACTTAATTCATTTAGCATCAGGTCCTCAAGGTACATCTATGTTGAAACATATTGAAGTCTTTTTAAAAATGAATAGTATTCCACTTTAGGTACATTCCTTGTCAGTAAAATGGCACAGTCTTATTTATGGCACAATCTATACTCCAGACACCATCCTAGGCTCCAGTCCCTGCCACCATTGCTGGAAGCCAGGTGGCTACATGGCCCAACCACTGGTGTCAGCCCCACCACCATCTTAATTGGATTTGCTGCTCCTACTTCTTTGCCCCCCTCCCACAAAGTTTTAAGAGGAGATGTTCCTGAACACATCACTCTCTTTCTGTCTCCTGATCTCTCTCCCTTTCTCAGTATCTCTCTCTTGATCTCTCTTATGCTCTTCTTCTCCTTCTTTTCCTTCTTCACCCCTTCCCTCCATCTGTCGGGTTTTCCCAATAAACCCTTTCCCTTACTCCAGTGTTTGCTGGGTTATGTGGCGACCTTACATTCCTCATTTTTTTTATTCATTCATCTTTTGATACACATTAGTGTTCCTTTTTTTTCATTTGTTTTTTCTTAGTTTTTATTTACTTGAGATTCAGAGCTGCATACAGAGAGAGGGAAAGAGACAGATAGAAAGGTCTTCCATCTGCTGGTTTACTTCCTAAATGGCCACAACAGCAGGAGGTGGGCTGATCTGAAGCCAGGAGCCAGGAGCTTCTTCAGGGTCTCCCATGTGGATGCAGGGGCCCAAACACTTGGGCCAGCTCCCACTGTTTTCCCAGACCATAGCAGAGAGCTGAATAAGCCGAAACTATAACTGGCGTCCATATGGGATGATGGCACAGCAGGCGGAGTCTTAGCCCACTATAACACAGTACTGGCCCCTTTTTCCACATCTTGAAAAATTTGAATTGTACTGCAATAGACATGTAAATCTCGCACTTTTTAGAGATTCTAATTTCATTACTTTTAGAAAATATCTAGAAGTACATTGGGATTTAATGTTATAACTAGTACTCCAACAGTATTTTTCACTTTGTGTTGCTATGTTGGGGCAAACTGTTGAAATCTTTACGTAATATATACTAAACTGATCTTCTATACATAAAGAGAATTGAAAATGAATCTTGATGTGAATGGAAGGGGAGAGGGAGTGGGAAAGGGGAGGTTTGTGGGTGGGAGGGAAGTTATGGGGGGGAGCCATAAAATCCATAAGCTGTACTTTGGAAATCTATATTCATTAAATAAAAGTTTTTTTAAAAAAGAAAATATCCAGAAGTAAGATTAATGAATTATATGATAGCTCTCTTTTAAATTTTTTGAAAGACATCCATACTGTTTTCCATAGTAGCTATATCATTTTTTATTCCAGCCAATGGCGTAAAATTGTCTGGATTTTCCACATAGTTGTGAATACTTATTTTACATGTTTCTTTTTTAATAATGACCATCCTCATGGGTGCATGTTGTTTTGCATTTTCCTGATTATTAGTTATTTTGAATGTTTTTAAAAATGTATTAATTTGCCATTTGCATACATCTAGAAAAATGTATTTAAATCTTTAGCTCATTTGCAAATTGGATTGTGAGTCTTTCCCTTGGAGTAACAGGTGTTTCTTATATATCTCAGAGTTTAACTTTGTTGAACATGTTTTGCAAATATATTCTGATTTTGTTGATTGCCTTTTCACTGGAAATTACTTTAATTGCTCTGCAGACATTTTTAGTTTGATGTAATTCATGTTTTTTTTTCTTTTTTTTTTTTTTTGGGTTTGGTTGCCTGCACTTTGATGTCATATCCATGAAGCATTCCTAAGACCAAAGTCAAAGTAAAGAAGCTTTTCTCTTATTGTTCCTCTTAGAAGTTTTACAGTTGCATGTATGTTGTCCAAGTCTTTCATTCATTGTGAGTGGATTTTGTGTCTCATGTAAGATAAGGGTCCAGTTTGATTCTTTTGCATGTAGATACCCAGCTTTTCCAGTTCCAATTCATAGTCTGAGACCAGGCATGACCCATTAGTTTGGCCTTGGATTTTTGTACTCTATCTCACAAGATTTCTGAGATGGTTTAGCATATCACACGAAAACAGATAGCATACCTCTTTCTATGTCTCTTCACACAAAGACACTATGATTCAATCATGACCCTCAACCAATTAATCATCTAACAAAGGCTTCACCTCTAAATACCATAGTTGGAATAAGCATCGCACTCTTAGTATAATTAATATAACAATTGGTGACCAAGCCTTTAACAGATGACACTCATATTAATATTCACAATTGATTTTCACCAAAAGGCCAAAAAGTGAAGCCAAATTAATATACAAACCAGAGTAAATAGTAAAATTATCTTCAACAATTTTTTAAACTTGTATTTAATAAATATAAATTTCCAAAGTACAGCTTATGGATTACAGTGGCTTCCCCCCCCCATAATTTCCCTCCCACAAGCAACCCTCCCCTCTCCCGATCCCTGTCCCACTCAATAAACATCACAATTCATTTTCAATTATCTTTATACACAGAAGATCAATTTAGCTTATATTAAGGAAAGATTCCAACAGTTTGCACCCACATAGAAACACAAAGTGTAAAATACTGTTTCAGTACTAGTTGTAGCATTGTTTCACATTGTACAACACATTAAGGACAGAGATCCTACATGGAGAGTGAGTGCACAGTGACTCCTGTTGTTGACTTAACAAATTGACACTCTTGTTTATGGAGCCAGTAATCAACCTACGTTCTTGTCATGAGTTGCCAAGGCTAGGGAAGCCTTCTGAGTTCACCAATTCCAATCTTATTTAGACAAGGTCATAGTCAAAGTGGAAGTTATCTCCTTCTTTAATGGTCTGTTCTTTCTACTGGGATCTCACTCGCAGAGATCTTTCATATAGATTGTATTTTTTTTCCAGAGTGCCCTGGCTTTCCATGCCTGAAATATTCTCATGGGCTCTTCAGCCGGATCCGAATGCCTTAAGGGCTGATTCTGAGGCCACAGTGCTGTTTAGGACATCTGCCATTCTATGAGTCTGCTGTGTATCCTGCTTCCCATGTTGGATGGTTCTCTCCTTTTTAATTCTATAGGTTAGTATTAGCAGACACTAGTCTTGTTTGTGCGATCCCTTTGTCTCTTAGACCTATCATTATGATCAATTGTGAACTGAAACTGATCACTTGGACTAGTGAGATGGCATTGTACATGCCACTTTGATGGGATAGATTTGGAATCCACTGGCACATTTCTCTCTTTACCATTTGGGGCAAGTCCGATTGAGCATGTCCCAAATTGTACATCTCTTCCCTCTCTTATTCCAGCTCTTATGTTTAACAGAGATCACCAGATTCAGATTCCAGAGTGCTAACCATTACACCACGGGACTGAGCAGCAGAGATCACTTCTCAGTTAAATTTAAACACCTAAAAATAATTGTCTGTTAACTACAGAGTTCAACCAATAGTATTAAGTACAACAACAACAAAAAAGTACTAAAAGGGATAAAGCATTAAGTTGTCCATCAAGAGTCAGGACAAGGGCTGATCAAATCTGTTTCTCATAGTGTTCATTTTACTTCAAAGGTTTCCTTTTTGGTTCTCAGTTAGTTGTCACCAATCAGGGAGAACATATGATATTTGTCCCATTGGGATTGGCTTATTTCACTCAGCATGATGTGTTCCAGATTCCTCCATTTTTTTTTTTTTTTTGCAAATGAGCAGATTTCATTTTTTTTTATTGCTGAATAGTATTCTATAGAGGACATGTCCCATAATTTCCTTATACAGCCTGCTATTGATGGGCATTTAGGTTGATTCCAGGTCTTAACTATTGTGAATTGAGCTGCAATAAACATTAAGGTCAGACAGCTTTTTTGTTTGCCACTTTAATTTCCTTTGGGTAAATTCCAAGGAGTGGGATGGCTGGGTTGGTGGTAGGGATATATTCAGGTTTCTGAGGAATCTCCAGACTGACTTCCATAGTGGCTTTACCAGCTTCCATTCCCACCAACAGTGGATTAGTGTCCCTTTTTCCACACAACCTCTCCAGCATCTGTTGTTGGTAGATTTCTGAATGTGAGCCATTCTAACCAGGGTGAGGTGAAACCTCATTGTGGATTTGATTTGCATTTCCCTGATTTCTAGTGATCATGAACATTTTTTCATGTGTCTGTTGGCCATTTGGATTTCCTCTTTTGAAAAATGTCTATTGAGGTCCTCGGCCCATCTCTTAAGTGGGTTGTTTGTTTTGTTGTTGTGAAGTTTCTTGCTCTATTTGTAGATTCTGGTTATTAATCCTTTATCTGTTGCACAGTGCAAATATGCTTTCCCATTCTGCCTGTTGCCTCTTCACTTTTCTGTTTCTTTTGAAGTACAGAAACTTCTCAATTTGATGAAATCCCAAATGTTTTTTGCCTGCCTGTGATTCTGGGGTATTTTCCATGAAGTCTTTGCCAGTACCTATATCTTGCCGTGTTTCTCTGATAATCTCTAATAATTTGATGGTGTTGGGTCGTAGATTTAGATCTTTACTCATGTTGAGTGAATTTTTGTGTAAGGTGAGAGGTAAGGGTCTTGCTTCATGCTTCTGCACATGGAAATACAGTTTTCCCAGCACTATTTATTGAATAGATTGTCCTTACTCCAGGAATTGGTTTTAGCACATTATCAAATATAAGTTGGCTGTAGATGTTTGGAATGATATCTGGTATTTCTATTCTGTTCCATTGGTCTATCCATCTGTTTCTGTACCTATACTATATTGTTTTGACTACAACTGCCCTGTAGTATTTCCTGAAATCTGGTATTGTGTTACTCTGGCTTTGCTTTTGTTGTACAAGATTGCTTTAGCTATTTGAGGTCTCCTGTCTCCATATGAATTTCAGCATCATTTTTTCCAGATCTGAGAAGAATGTCTTTGGTATTATGATTGGTATTGCATTGAATGTATAAATTGCTTTTGAGAGAATGGACATTTTGATGATATTGATTCCCCCATTCCATGAACATGGAAAATTTTTCCATTTTTTGGTATCCTCTTCTATTTCTTTTTTTAAGATTTTGTAATTCTCCTCGTAGAGATCTTTAACATCCTTGGTTAAGTTTATTCCAAGGTATTTGTTTCTGTGGCTATTGTGAATGGGATTGATCTTAGCAGTTCTTCCTCATCTGTGGCACTGCCTGTGTATATAAAGGCTGTTGATTTTTGTCCATTGATTTTATATCCTGCTACTTTGCCAAACTCTTCTATGAGTTCCAGTAGTCTCTTAGTAGAGTTCTTTGAGTCACCTAAATAAAGAATCATATCATCAGAAAAGAGAGATAGTTTTCCTTCTTCCTCCCCAATTTGTATCCCTTTGATTTCTTTTTCTTGCCTAATAGCTCTGGCTAAGACTTCCAGCACTATATTGAATAGCAGTGGTGAGAGTGGGCATCCCTGTCTGGTACCAGATCTCAGTGGAAATGCTTCCAACTTTTCCCCATTCAATACGATGCTGGCCATGAGTTTTTCATCAATTGCTTTGATTGTATTGAGGAATGTGCCTTCTAAACCCAGTTTGCTTAGAGTTTTCATCATGAAAGGGTGTTGTATTTTATTGACTGCTTTCTCTGCATCTATTCAGATAATCATATGGTTTTTCTTCTGCAGTTTGTTAATGTGTATCACATTGATTGCTTTGTGAACATTGAATCATCCCTGCATACCAGGGATAAATCCCACTTGGTCTGGGTGGATGATCTTTCTGATGTGTTGCTGTATTCTATTGGCCAGAATTTTATTGAGGATTTTTGCATCTATGTTCATCAGGGATATTGGTCTGTAATTCTCTTTCAATTCTGAGTCTTTTTCCGTCTCAGGGATTAAGGTGATGCTGGCTTCGTAAAAAGAGTTTGGGAGGCTTCCCTCTTTTTCAATTGTTCTGAATAGTTTGAGAATTGGAGTTAGTTCTTCTCTAAATGTCTGGTAGAATTCAGCAGTGAATCCATCTGGTCCTGGGCTTTTCTTTGTTGGGAGGGCCTTAATTACTGTCTCAATTTCTGTCTCAGTTATGGGTCTGTTTAGGTTTTCTATGTCTTCCTGGTTCAATTTAGGTAGGTTGCATGTGTCCGGGAATCTATCCATTTCTGATAGATTTCCCTGTTTGCTGGCATACAGGTCCTTGTAGTAATTTCTGATGATTCTTTTTATATCTGTAGTGTCGGTTGTTACATTTTCTTTTTCATCTCTGATTTTACTGATTTGGGTCTTTTTTCTTCTTACTTAATTGTGCCAATGGTGTGTCAATTTTGTTTATTTTTTCAAAAAACCAGCTCTTCCTTTGGCTGATTTTTTGTAATTTTTTTTTATTCAATCCTGTTGATTTCCTCTCTGATTTTAATTATTTCTGTTCTACTAGATTAGGATCTGGATGCTGCAGTTTTTCTAGATCCTTGAGATGAATTGAAAGCTCATTTACTTGGTGCCTTTCCAATTTCTTGATGTAGGCAGCTATTGCTATAAACTTTCCTCTTAACACTGCTTTTACTGTATCCCCTAAGTTTAGATATGTTGTTATCCTCATTTACTTCCATAAAGTTTTTGATTTCTCCTTTGATTTCTTCTATGACCCAGTGTTCATTCAGGAGCATGTTGTTCAGTCTCCATGTGTTTGCATATGCTATAGGGATTCCTGAGGTGCTAATTTCCAATTTCTTTCTGCTGTGGTCTGAGAAGCAGCATGGTATGATTCTAATTCTGAATTTGCTGAAACTTACTTTATGGCCATTATGTGGTCAATCCTAGAGTATGTTCCATGCACTGCTGAGAAGAATGTAAATTCTTTAAATGTAAGATTGAAAGTTCTATGGATATCTGTTAGATCCATTTGGGCTATTGTGTCGATTAAATCTGCTGTTTCCTTGTTGATCCGGTCTCCAGTTGGTCTATTTCTGAGAGTGGAGTATTGAAGTCCCCCAAAACTATTGTATTGGAGTCTATGTTTCCCTTTAAGTCCTTTAATATAACTTTTAAATTTACCAGTGCCCTGTAATTAGGTGCATTAATGTTTATAATAGTTATATTTTCCTGTTGAATTGAACCCTTAATAATTACATAGTGCCCCTCTTTGTCTCTCTTAGCAGTTTTTGTGTTAAGTTCATTTTGTCTGATATTAAGATGGCTATGCCAGCTTTTTTTTTGGTTTCTGTTGGTATGGAATATCTTTTTCCAAACTTTCACTTTCAGTCTGCTTGCATCTTTGTTGGAAAGATGTGTTTCTTTTAGGCAGCAAATAGATGGGTTTTTTTCCTTAATCCATTCAGTCAGTCTGTGTCTTTTAACTGGGCAGTTCATCCATCAATGTTCAATGTGACTATTGATAAGTAGTAACTTTGCCCTACCATTTGCCAAAGATATTTTCTAATATATGCTTTGATTTTCCTATGATCTTTTGCTGTGAGATTTACTTCCTTTAGCTTTTTTCAAATTAATGACCGTGTTTCTGTGTTTCTGCGTGCTGCACATCTTTAAGCATCTTTTCCAGGGCTGGACGAGTGGCAACAAATTCTTTCAATTGCTGTTTGCAATGAAAGGTCTTTATTTCACCTTCATTCACAAATAAGAGCTTTACAGGATATAATATTCCGGGCTGGCAGTTTTCTCCCTTAGTACCTGGGCTATATCTCACCATTCCCTCCTAGCCTGTAGGGTTTCTGATGAGAAATCTGCTGTGAGTCTGATTGGAGATCCTCTTGAGTGTAATCTGACTTTTCTGTCTTGCACATTTTAGAATCTTCTTTATGTTTCACTGTGGTGAGTTTGATTACAACGTGTCATGGTAAGGACCTCTTTTGGTCATGTTTATTAGGGGTTCTATGAGCTTCCTGTACTTGGATGTCTCTGTTCTCCAAACCTGGGAAGTTTTCTGCTAGTATCTCCCTAAAAAGGCCTTCTAATCCTTTCTCCCTCTCCATGCCTTCAGGAACTCCTAGAACCCGAATATTGTTTTTTTTTAGTGGTATCTGCAGATTCCCAAAAATATTTTTTTGATTTCTAATTTCTTCTTCTTTTCTTTGGTTTGACTGTATACATTCCTGTACTCTGTCTTCTAAGTCAGATATTCTTTCTTCTGCTTCAGTGATTTTTTAAGGTTGTTTTAAGTCTGTTTTTAAGGCTCTCTAATGTGTTTGTTATTTGATCTATTGAATTCTTCATTTCTTTTTTATTTCTCTTCACTATCACAATTTCATGTTCTACTTTTTTCATTTCATTTTGATTCCTGCTTAATATTTCATTTTCATGAGAGAGTATTCTATCCTGTCCAGTAAAAATTTCTGTAGTCCAAGATTTTGTTTTGGAGAACTTCTTAATGTTCTTAAATATTTTTTGAAATCTGTATCTTGCATTTCTTCTATCTCATCTTCTTCATATTCTTGAATTGGGGTGTCTTGTTCATTTGGGGGCATCATAATGTCTTCCTTGTTCTTGATTTCTTGGTTTCTGTGTTTGTAGCTTGGCATTGTTGAGATATTCTTTGATTTTTTCTTCTTGTTTTTTCCTCGCTGTGGTGGTTTTTCTCATTATACTATGACTCTAGATTAAGTGTACTGTCTGCTTTTGCTGGATCCTTAGAGGCTCGCATTGGTGTAGCCAGAGTGCTCTGTTTGGTTCTTCAGGGTTAAGGGTGTGCCAAAGGTGACACACCCAGTTTAGGCATGGTAAATGTTCTCTCTCTCTCTCTCTCACACACACACACACTCTCTATTTTTTTTTTAATTCAGAAGGGTAGTAATTCTATACAGCTGACTGGAATTGAAGGTAGTCAGTGTCTGAGCTCTGGCCCCTGTGGGTATAATATTCATTTTCTCTGTCCCAAGGACCACACAAAGGATCTGTGCAGTACTCAGTGTAAGCTCAGATTCCCCTGCAGTCTCCCAGCGGGTTGCCAAGGTTACCAAGTTTCTGTACTCTCCTGAGAGTACTCATAACTCTGGTACTTCATAAGTTCTCACACACAACCCCAGTTGTTTTTTTTTTTTTTTCCCCCAGTCTCAGTTCATTAGCTCCACACATTCACTAGGTATCCTTACACTATTTTAGAAATCATTTCTAACTATTACATATTTAGAATAACTTAACTTTTTCATTTCTATCTTGAGATTTCTTATCTCAATATTGAAAATGTTGCACTACTGTTATACTATTCTTTAGTTGCTAATTATATGAATATTCTTGTTTATGTATGCAATTATAATAAACACATAAGAAAACTTGCTCCTTTTCCCAAAATAATCTCTACCATTTCATGAAAATGTTTTATTGTCTAAAACTTACGAAACAGTTCTAAAGGATGACATCAGACATTTTTGTCCATATTTTGACCTTAACAACAATGGCTTCAATTTGTACCACATGATAGATATTTCCAATTGGTTTCTGGTAATTCATCTTATCACAGTTTAAATAGTTTTCTATGGATCTGTTCAGTCCTCCTGTGAGCCCAGGTCTGCTACAATGAGTTCTAAGCTTCTGGTGCTGCACACAGTGATTGCCCTATCACTCAAAGTTCCCACAGTCACAGCACATGATGCTCCCATAGTTACATGGTGCAGAGAGAACCTCCCTGCTCTACTAGCCAGTTCCTTCCATGCAGAGGCAGATACATTCCCAGAGCCAGCTGCCTGTGGGTACTCTGCCTTGGCAGGTTGAGCCCCAGAGCCTGTGACATATTCAGAGGCTGAGGTCACCTCATAGTCCTATGTGGACATCCAGCCCCTCTCAATCCTCCCAGCCAGCATAAAAGTCATTGTGGGCCGGTGCCGTGGCTCAACAGGCTAATCCTTTGCCTTGCGGTGCTGGCACACCGGGTTCTAGTCCTGGTCGGGGCACCAGATTCTGTCCCGGTTGCCCCTCTTCCAGGCCAGCCCTCTGCTGTGGCCAGGGAGTGCAGTGGAGGATGGCCCAAGTGCTTGGGCCCTGCACCTCATGGGAGACCAGGATAAGCACCTGGCTCCTGCCATCGGATGAGCGTGGTGCGCCGGCCGCAGCGTGCCGTCCGCGGCAGCTATTGGAGGGTGAACCAACGGCAAAAGGAAGACCTTTCTCTCTGTCTCTCTCTCTCACTGTCCACTCTGCCTGTCAAAAAAAAAAAAGGCATTGTGGAATGCAGATTTTTTCCTCTGGTAAAATCCCCAGATCACACACATGCACAACAGCCACCACAGAATGGTGCACAAGAGTCACCCCTGATGCTCCTGGTGTAAAAATGGTGCCTTCTCCCCACCAGTTGCCAGGAACACACAGGAGCTGCCATGGTTGCTGCTAGTGTCAAAATGGAGCCATCTCCCAGCTGGTTGCTGGGAGTTAATTTTGGGGGGTGGGGAGAATGAAATGTGGCCTTTTTTTCTCTTGGTTAGGCAGGTGCTCTGTCCCACTTAGGGTTCTAGGCTGGACTCAAGGACAGTGCGCTCCTCCAGGCTCTCCCACCAGCAACATCACCAGTGGCACAGGTTGCAGTAGTCTGCTCTCACCTCACTCTATAAAGCTGGTGCTTCCTCTGGCTCACGGCTACAATGATCATGTATTGTGTCCATGCTTGTTGGTTCATATCCATACCTTCCACACTAATCCACATTGTCCCTCTTCCTTCTCTACTTTTCACTGTAGATTTCTCTCCAACTCTCCCATGGTAATGCATTTCCTCCACTTTTGCTACCATTTTCCCCTAGCCTAAAGCACTAAGTCTATTCCTTATTCTGCCATCTCAGAACTCTCCCTTATGATTCTGCTCTCACGAAAGAGAATACTTGGTCCTTTCTGATGATTATGACATAATTACTCCTTCCTCATAACTTTCGTGCCTGCTCATCCTTAAGCTTGCAATACTCCTTTCTGTGTCTTCACAGACTGGCTGTTTCTGAACATGTAACCTATTTCAGATGTTTCCTTTTAAGAAAGAAAGATGAACTCTCAGCTAAACTGATCTAAGTACCCTTTATTACTTGTTTTGAGGTTTTTGTTTTCTATTCATTGGAAATAATCAGTGAGCTTTCCACTTTTGTTTAATTGTATACTGTCTGTCTCATGTCTCATCAGAATGTGAACTCAGGTTACCAGGATTCTTATTCTTTATTACTATTTATTCAGTTCTCATTTGCAAGTATTTAAAATAGACAGATAGATACATAGATAGATAGATTGATTGATTTCCCCCCTCAACTTATCCACCCTGACCAGGTGATTTGATTTGAATGCTGGCTACCTGTAAAGTTATGTAATTAACAGCTAAAGACTGGTGATTTAGGAAACTATCAGCTTCCATTTTGTTTCTCTTGGCGCATATTATTTTTGAAACCTCTGGGCAAAATCTTTATCCATTGGGAAACTTGCCTTCTATTAATTTATTTCACCATCATTCATTTTAAACATCCAAGTCAAAGTATGCATTCTCTGAATATCTCAGGCCTAAATCTTTATAGAGATTATTTGTATGAATATATGTTCATCTTTAAATATTCTACTGTTTTTAAATCTTATTTTTCTTACTCCTGTAAAGTATAAAGGTATTGTATTGTAGTAATGGTCGGAGGAACCTATCAGAAAAATCTGGTACAATTCTTCTTCTTTAATTTTAGTTTATTATTATAAGTTTAGAGGTTCCTCCTGCTATTTGTTCATACAATCTGCATTAGGATATCGTGCACTATAATCTTCCCAGTATGCTGTGTCACACTAAGAACTTCACCCAGTAGAATGTGGCTGAAACCCAATCTCATCCTTTGGGCTAGATGAAAGAGTATCACTAACTATGAATGACATTCCAACTTCAAGTTAAGCCAGAACTCTTTGCTAGATAGAGGGGTTTTTTAAATGATATTCCAATGCTTTAGGGAATTTGTGGCTTCACAGTTTTATTACCAAAATTTACTTTCCAAGAAAAAACATATTACAGATGTCTGTGAATGTGTAGTTTCATGGTTTAATTAGAATCATGATGGAGGCAATCACTGTAATGAAATCAAACAAAAGGCTCCTTATGTAAAATCAAACTGAAGCCAAGCAAATTGAGAGGCCCAAGATGATACCTGGCCATGGAATAATATCACTGTAATTAATTTGTCATTATTTGGAACAAAAATCTATAAAATTAAGAATTCTAAGCAAAATTCTTCTGACATTTGAATTGCTAAAGCAATTATTCACTGAGCAGTGTTTAAGCATGTAAAAAACAAAACAATCCCCTAACCCATCTTTTTAATTAATTACTATTAATAAAATAATTTTGAAACACGCTAAGACATTTTCTTTCCTCTTTGAAGGATTCTTCTGCAAAACACAGAATTTATAAGCCACTAAAATCGTCTGATACAACAGCATGACACAGGTACAATGCTAAAGCCCCTCAGCTTTAGTGATGTCATCTCTGACCTCATTTGATGTTATGATCTTAGTATTTAATAATTTTCTAGCTTTTCACCCAACATATAATCAAATAGCAAATAAGTGTTTACAGCAGAAACTATAATTTCCTTGCAAAATACCTGTGTGTTTCCTATCAATATTTTTTTTAGTAGATTCAAGGTCTGAGAAAAGATATACAAAGGATTACAAATGTGCTTCTAGAAACAAAGGAGTAGTGGGAAAAGGAATCCAGGTTTCATACAGAATAGAACTTGATAATTTTACATTAAAATCAACCTCTAATACAAGGTAACTAACAAGCACTACTGTGGGAATTTACATGAGAAAAAATTTTAACAATGAAGGGTGAAATTTCATGTTATAGGTTACAAAGCATTTCTTTTCTGAGGTGTTGAAACAGGTTCTAAACCTAATCTAATAACCTGATTCAGTCCTTATGAAACAACAACAAAAAAAGAGCACCAAAATCATGTGATGCCTGGGCTAAATACATGTACTTATTTAACAAATGCTATGCCTTTGAAAAGGATGGTCATTTTGAGTTTTTCTCCTAAATTCACTAAAATTCTTTCTATAAATATTTCTGGTTCTTTTGGTATTAGTTCCTGATTGACATTTATCTGCCACAATCTATTGAGGTTAATTTTGATTGTTGGTTTGTCTAATTTTTGTTTTCTTTTTTGAAATATACTAAATCATATATACTTGTTTCTGTGTTAACAGATACTATATAGTATACCATGGGATATTTGTTATGTTCCTGAAAATATGTAAGTAAACTATAAGGTATTTTATATAAAAGACCTTATCAGGAGGTAGTAGTGAATGTGTATTGTTTTTAAGAAGAATTCCTCAGTCTTCCATTTTTTGTGTACATAGTTCATTCTAATAACAATACTATTAAAAAACTGTTCTAAAATTTTATCTACAACATAGGTGTAATAGAATGCACCTTCTTTATATGCATATATATTTTCATTTATAAATGTGTGTTGAAATTCTTCTTGAGGGAAAGATTTATAAATGTTAAGAATAAAAGAATAATCATGAAAAGCATATTCACTTTATATCCTAATTTAGAAATTATTACTTAAAAAAAAAAAACTCCTTGGAAAGTCTTGCAGCTTTGCCAGTTGCATGACTCAGGGTAGCGCTTACTAGTTGCTATAACAAACAAACCAAAATCTTCGTTGTCTAATTCAACAAATGTTTACTTGTCATTTACACAAAGACCAATACAGATGTTCCTGGCTGAGCTATACTTCTAGGAAGTTCCATCCAAGAAAAGAATCCCATGGCCCAGGATCCCACCATCATGAGATTCTGCTATTTGGAGAAGTTGACTTCCAGACTGAGTGAGATCATGGAAGATCCTATCTTTCATGGTCAGGCAATAATAAATTCCCTCTATTCCATTAAACAGAGCCAGTTACTTGGCTTCAACCTAATTGCAGAGTCTGGAGAAGTTAACCTGACTGTGCTTGGAAAATAAAAAAGATTGTTCCGCCTTTATCCACTCTGTGCCACACAACATCCTTCAGTCCAGGATTCTTTTGAGGAAGGAAAAATTGGCAAGAAAAAGAGACCTTCAGTGACAGTTTGCTTAATACAGTTGTCCTTGTTAGAATCTTGGTTTGAGCAACAATATGCTAAATATAGTTATTTTTATTATTTATGCATAACTCTGATAATAGAAATGATTTTATCACAATTCTTGGAAAATGTTACTCAAGTAAATCATTTTCAAAAAAAATGAATGAGAGTCAATATTTAATAATCAATCAAGATGTGATTTTAGAAATATTCCAGAAATACATTAAGGCACAGTACAAGACAGATAAAGTACACAGTAAATACCCACTATAATAATTATTTCAATGATTATATCATACATTGGACATACTTACTATGTACATATTGATAGGACACATCACTGTCAACATTCGGATTTTCTTTTTCATAAGTTATTTTACAAGTTTTTTTAGGGGATTAAATTTATCAAATGATGCAAACAACCACAAGAGAAAACATACTATAAAATCTTGGTTAGAATGATCAGAAATTATAACAGTGAGTTAGTCAGCTGAAAGTGGTTGCTGGCTAATAATTAAGCAAATTCTTGTAGCACAAATATTAAAGTACATCAGTAAATATAGCATAATCACAAATTCATAAAATTACATTCACAAATGTATAGACTTGGGCTTCTAAATAAAGTCCACAGAGAAACTTCACCTAAATATGTATTTACTTGTTTTTAATTCTATTTAAAAGGTGGAGAGACCGTGAGAAGGAGAAAGAACTTCTAACCACTGGTTCACTTCCCACGTGAGTGAAATGGCCTATAACAGGCCAATGCGGAGCCAGGACAAGGCTAGGAGGCTTGCAGTCAACTGGGTCTCCCACACAGATTGTAGGGACCCAAGAACTTGAGCCATCACTCTGCAATCTAAGGTGTACATTTGCAAGAGGATTGCCATAATTTGAAATCTTACTTGAACACATTTTACAAATAAATTTGGAATGGGCATTGTGGTGTGGTGGAATACGTTGCTGCTTAGGACACCAGTACTCCCTACTGAGGTGCCTGCAGTGCTGGCTCTGCTTCCCAATACAGGTCCTAATGGGCAACTGGGGAAGGAACAGCTGATGGCTCCAGTACTTGGCTCCTTGTTATTTATGAGGGAAACCACATGGAGTTCTTAGCTCCCGGCTTTGACATCATCCAGCCCTGAGTATTATGCACATTTGGAAAGTAAAGAGGAGGATGGAAGATTTCTGTCTGTGTCTATCTCTGCCTCTCTGACTCTGTTCCTCTGCCTTTCAAATAAAAAATAAATAAATAAAAGTAGCAATTTTTTTTTTTAAATCAAACTTTAGATTTCTTTAAACTTGAAATCTGATTAACATTTCATTGTCTGCTAAAACAGCCAGCCATTCTGACATGGCTTGTTAGATATCTGTTCACCAATATTTATTATAATCTTAATTTTTACAAACAATTTCAATTTTCGAGCATACAAAGCATTTTCTAAGTGAAAATGCATTAGCTATCATAAGACTTGTACACGAAATGCCTTGCTGAAAACAAATTCATGATTTAGGTAGCATAATTATAAGATTAAGGAATCAAAACCTACAAATGTTAAGGAGGAAAACTGAAACAACTGGGATAGGTATTATGGTAAGAAGACTAAGCCACTCCTTGAGACACCCACATCCCATTTCATAGCACCTTTTTGTGTACTGGCTACTGCACACTTCTGATCCAGCTTCCTCCTAAAGCATTTGGGAGGTAGCAGATTATGGCCCAAGTATTTGTTTCCTTGTCTCCCTTGTGGAAGACCCAGATGGAATTACTGGCTTCTGGCTTCAAGTTGGCCCAACTCTGGTTGCTGCAGAGCTGGGGAGTAAATTGGTGGATGGACAATTTCTCTCTGTTTCTCCCTTTCTATCACTCTGCCTTAAAAGAATAAAACCACTAATTATTGTTCTCAGAATCTTTGATGTTCATGTAAACAAGAGATGTATCATGAATTCTGCTTGAGTTAATGCCTCAAAACCAAAATTCTGCTTGGTGGCATTTCAAATTAAATTATTTATGGTCAGGTAAACTGCCTATTTCAATATAATCTATGTGGCCTGGTGGCTCTAGTACATTTGTGATTCAAGGGCAGTAGAAATATTATCAGTCATTAATCACCATCTTCAGGAAAGTCTAATTTATAATAACATTTGTTTATTTTTTGAAATAAATATGGATCAATATTTAAGTATACACATTCAGGTTAAAATTTTCAAACTCTGTCAGTATTTATTATGGAAAGAATTGGTCCATCTATATAGTCAATACAGTTTAATTTTTAAAGTTGTTACTTACTGGCTATAATAAAGAATCTGATAGAAGATTAATATGCATTCACAATTAATAATTGATTAAAGTAGCAGAAATGTTAGAGAGGGAGACAAGGAAGAAATAGCTGTGAAATTTCACATAGGTAAAAAAAAGCTAATACAGCTAACACAATCAAAAATTAAAGTTGACATTGTATTGGAAGCCTAGAAAAACTGGAAAATATACTGGTTTTTGAACATAGCATTCATATTAAGAAATATATGAATTGATTGAATTTAAACTATTAATTTTATTGCATAAAAGTTTTGAAATAATAATCATTGGTATTTGACAACATCAGAAAATGAATTGAACTACGTATTTGTGAACACATTAAGTATTATTTAATAAAGAGCTATTATCATTTTGACTAAATTTAAATGGCAGTAAATTTCATAAAATCGTAGGGTCTTTTCCACTTATTATACTCTTCTAAGAACTCCATATTAGAGACACTGTAAATGGTGACCTACAGTAGAAAAGCAATTCAAAGTTCTGGAGGGTATTTGGTAATTAATAGATTTGTGTATAAATATTATAAAGAAATATTTACTTATTATCAACTGATAGAAATGACGGCTAGCTAGAAACATGAAATTATTTGGAATCCATTAATCTACACATTTAATTCATTTAATTCACATCAGTGAATTCTGAGGAATTTAAAATAAAAGACATCCATGACTAGATTCATCATAACTCAATTGCCAAAAGAAAAAAAAACAAAAACAAAATCACTAAAAGAAAATTAATTCCTCATCCACATGGATACTCAATAAAATTTAGCAACATCTTCTCACTGGAAATTATGGGATGGCAATAGGATGACACGTTCAGAGTGTCAAAGTAAAATGACTGTCAGACAATAATTCTACATTTTAAAAAATTATTTTTCAAAAGTGAAGGAGAAACAAAGATATTGCCAGATAAATAAACACTGAGGGAACTTTTCACCTGCCAAGTTGCTCTATAAAAAAAAAAAAAAAACAGGAAGACCTTCAGAATGAAAAGAAAGGACAGTATGCAGTAATTTGGTTCCATAAGAAAAAATAAAAAGAATACCAACAGAGGTAATTATATAGGTAACTATAAAAGACAGTATAAATATATATTTTAACTGTTTTCAAACATAGAAAATAAAATAGGCCTCTCAGCGTGTGGGGGATGGCAAAATTGACCTAGAAAGTCAATTCTTTACTTTTTTATCCAAGTGTATGTTAACTGTATGAGTGTAATGATACTTCAAATGGAAAAAAAAAAAGTGGCTCCGTATTAAATACACATGAACATTGAAGACCATTGTTAGACATTATTTAGCCAAAATCTAACCAAATTTATACAATTACAGATAAAATATGAAGAAATGAAACAACTGCATAAGGGCAATGGATTAAAGAGATTATTATGAGTTATCAGTTAAATTGTTAGTAAAGTGTGGTCATTATAATAGAGACCCTGGAGCCGGACTGTCTGGGTTTGATTCCCAGTTCCACCCTTAATAACTCTATCATATTAACCAAGTCACTAAGAAAGAAAACAAAAGGGAAGACAGGCAATATCTGATATTTTTAAGTTGGACTGGTAAGCACAGCTAAGCCATGTAATTCTTCCACTGGAGAATTTGCAAAGAATTTAAACCTCAGAAAAGTTGTCTCTATGATCATGTTATAATGAGACAAGTAAATTCATTTTAGAATTTTGTCTAAAAACACACAAAGTAGGGTCACCTTGTCACCTACAAAATACCAAATAACCCATTTCTTGGCAAACAAAATCGGCAGATATTTGTCATTATATATTTATGTTTAGTCCATATTTTCAAACATGATTTTTTGAATTATACAACTTTGATAGTATTTGATCTATCACAAATTCCCATTTCCTTACACTATCGCACAAATCACCTAAACAAAACTAAACCTTCTGGCAGAGTCTATTACCCTCCTACTGAGACAACTGATGGTTCTCCATGATGCACATTCTTACTGCACTGAGTAATAAGCACTACCCAATCAACTATAGGTGTGACTTTCAGATGGAGGGTGTTGATCTCACTTACCTTTTCTATACTCTATTCTCCTGATATCTGGAATAAAGATCTTACATGTCTCATGGACTTTTTGTGAGCATTTTTGAGGCAAAACAAGTAAATATATAGGATAATGCTTGGCACATAGTGAATGTTTCAAGATGATGGAGTTAGAACTGCTTCTTAGAACCTAGGAAGTATGTCTAACAACATGGTATGAATTTTTCAAATAAATATGGAAGAACTGCAATCACCAAGTCCATCTCTCACACAGAATATACAAAGAAGTTGACGATTGATATTTGTAAAGGATTTATAAAGAGGATTTTCCTAAAGAGCTCTTTCATAAGTGTCACTAACCCATTTATAGGGTTAGCATGATTATATATGTGTATATATATATATATATACAGTATACATATACAGTATATATACAGATTATATATATATATATATATATATATATATATATATATAAAACATATATACTAAATATATAACCTGAACTGAAAAAAGGACCTTCCCTAAGACCATATGCTGGCTTCATATACATTCTCAGAAGTTAAAATGCACAGCAGTTATTTCTCCATCTTTTGAGAAGTATAAAGAAAAAAGAGAGCTAGTTGACAGTTGGAAAACAAGCTATATAAGGGACTGATTTTGAACTGGCCTATTTTCTCAAAGTTTGACAGGGCCAAGACTTTATATCATGACCAAAAATAGGCTCGTGGGAACCAGAAGCGCTTCCCCAAAGGGCAACCCTAGGCATGGAACAGGTGACAATAGGTACCTTGGTGGAGCAAACATGAACTTACCCCAGAGGCTTATGGAGGGAAACATATTGCTTTACTTAAGAATTATAAGATAGGCCGGCGCTGCGGCGCAACAGGCTAATCCTCCGCCTTGGGGTGCCAGCACACCAGGATCTAGTCCCGGTCGGGGCGCCGGATTCTGTCCCGGATGCCCCTCTTCCAGGCCAGCTCTCTGCTGTGGCCCAGGAGTGCAGTGGAGGATGGCCCAAGTGCTTGGGTCCTGCACCCCATGGGAGACCAGGAGAAGCACTTGGCTCTTGCCTCCAGATCAGCACAGTGTGCTGGCCTCGTCGGCCATTGGAGGGTGAACCAACGGCAACGGAAGACCTTTCTCTCTGTCTCTCTCTCTCACTGTCCACTCTGCCTGTCAAACAAACAACAACAAAAAAAGCTAAATCACTCTCCATAATATTAAAAGATTTTGAAAATTCTTTGAAGGTGCCTACTAGAAGGAGATTAGCTATGAACCACTGCCAAATATAGAAAATAAGAAGTCAATTTTTAAAGTAATAATCAAGTAAGGACATTCCATTCCTTTGTCACTTTTCCATCCTCTTCTCCCTAATGCCCCTGGAGATCCCTAAACGGAGAGAAAGGAAACCACATGTGGACAGCTGGAGGATGGAGGAAGAAATCATAAAGGTGCCTTCCTTGTTCTCCTTAGCAACTGCTGCCCTCCAGCATTGGAACTATAAGGAAGCAGAGTGGCAAGGTGGCCCCCAGGCCCTTTGTATCATAGCATTACTCTAGTGATTATGTTACATTACACAGCATAGTGATTTTGTAGAGGAAATTAAGTATACTAACCTGTGTAACTATACGGTTAACATATAATATAGGGAGATCATCTACATAGGCCTATGCTAATCACATAGATCCTTTAAAAGTAGAGTTTTCTTTAGCTACCATAGAAGACATCTAAAATTAAAAATTTGAGGGAGATACAATGGATGGGTTCTTCACTGTGAAGATGCAGAGGGTTGTGCTGATGGAGTAGCATTTGTTGTCCAAGAGTGACCCCTACATGACAAGCAGCAAGAAAACAGGACATCAGTTCTAAAACTGCAAGAAACTGAAAGTTTCCAACTTGAATGAAATTGGAAGTGAGCCATTCTCCAAAATCTAACCAATATTTTAATTTCAGCTCTGTGAGCTCAAGAATAGAACCCATAGAACCCAAATGAAACCTATCCAGACTGACTCACATATATTATGTGATAAATGGGTGTTGTTTTAAGAGATTAAATTTATGAAAATTAGTTTTATAGAAACAGAAAACTAATATAACTAATATAGGCATGTAGTAGGCCCATCAAACTTAAATTGAGATTTAGATATTTGCTTCTTATCCAGTTAGATTTATTAGTATTCCAATTGAAAATACTTGGCAAACAAAATTTTCTTACAGGGAAATTTGTGACTTACGAGGGATCATAAAATAATTACAGTTTTCAAAGGGTAAGGAAAGAAATTTGTAACTGAACCAACACCAAACAATGCAGGTGACATTATAAAATTCCTTTGTGAATCTTTTGTGAATGCTTCCTAAAAGTTGTTTTTGTTCAATAAATCAATTATTTACTGGATATCCAGTTCTCTCATGGGATTATATTTCAATAGAAGTTTCAACAAATCCAGAATAATATTAGTTTTAATCTTTCTATACTGAAACTAAGTTATATTTAAGCTTCTTAACCTAATATGTCAAATACATATGCAAATATTGTCACCTATAGTAAATAATCCTAATTAAAAGTATTCTTAGGTGTTTAAATTTTAACTGAAAAGTGATCCCTGTTAAATATAACACTGGGAATAAGAGAGAGGAGATGTACAATTTGGGACATGATCAATCGGACTTACCCCAAATGGTGGAGTTAGAATCCTACCAGGGGATTCCAATACAATCCCATCAAGGTGGCATGTACCAAGGCCATCTCACTAGTCAAAGTGATCAGTTTCAGTTCACAATTAGTCACACTGATAGGTCTAAGAGTCAAAAGGATCACACAAGCAAGACTAGTGTCTGCTAATACTAACTGATGGAATCAAAAAGAGAGAGAATGATCCAACATGGGAAGCAGGATACACAGCAGACTCATAGAATGGCAGATGTCCTAAACAGCACCCTGGCCTCAGAATTAGCCCTTATGGCATTCGGATCTGGCTGAAGAGCCCATGAGAGTATTTTAGGCATGGGAAGCCAAGACACTCTGGAGAAAAAAAAAAAAAGACCTAAATGAAAGATCTCTGCGAGTGAGATCCCAGTGGAAAGAACGGGGCCATCAAAGAAGGAGGTACCTTTCTATGAAGGGAGGAGAGAACTTCCACTTTGACTATGACCCTGTCGGAATAAGATCGAAGTCAGCAAACTCAAAAGGCTTCCATAGCCTCGGCAACTCATGCCTAGAGCCTAGGGAGATTACTGACGCCATAAACAAGAGTGTCAAATTGTTAAGTCAACATCAGGAGTCACTGTATACTTACGTCTCATGAGGGATCTGTCCTTAATGTGTTGTCCAATGTGAAGTAATGCTATAACTAGTACTGAAATAGTATCTTACACTTTGTGTTTCTGTGTGGGTGCTAACTGATGAAATCTTTACTTAATATATACTAAATCGATCTTCTGTATATAAAGATAATTGAAAATGAATCTTGATATGAATGGAATGGTAGAGGGAGCGGGAGATGGGAGGAGTGTGAGTGGGAGGGAAATTATGGGGGGGGGAGCCATTGTAATCCATAAACTGTACTTTGGAATTTTATATTTACTAAATAAAAAATAAATTAAAAAATAGACTTTAGTGTGTGACATGACAGGGCAATGCAAACATAGAATCGTAAATCACTGAATATACATTCATCAAGAATTACGTTTTATAGTAGAAAAACTAGTGATTTCAAGTGTAATGTATGGCAAATCATCAAGCAAATCTGAAAACAAAGGCATACATAGTATTTAATCGCTTCCTGCTTCAGTTCTTAGCATGGGCTGAAATCGGGGTGGACGCTGTGATGCAGTAGGTCAAGCTCACCCCACAGAACAACTGTATTTCATATCTGAGTGCCTGGAATTAAGTCTTAGGTCTGCTTCTCATGCAGTTTCCTCCTAATGTGACCTCTGGGAGGTAGCAGGTAATGGCTCAAGTGCTTGGGTCCCTGTCACCCATGGGGGAGTCCAGATCAAGTTCCTGGCTCCTGGTTTCTGTCTGCCCCAGCCTGTTTACTTGCAAGCTTTTGGGAAATGGATCAGTGGAGGGAAGATTCATTCATTCATTCTCTCTCTCTCTCTCTCTCTCTCTCTCTCTCTCTCTCTCTCTCCCTTCCTCTCCCTCACTCCCTCTCTCTTTATCTCTCTCCCTATCCCTTCCTCCTTCCTTCCTTCCTCCATTTGTCTTTGAAATAAAAACAAATAAACATTAAAAAAAAAAGAAATCAGCTTACTACCTAAGAAAATACTAAAATCATCTAAGACTCCAAAATCCACAAAGTAAAATATTCATACTTTTTGGGGAAAACAACTTATCTAAAACCACACTCAGGCAAAACATTGACTTCTTTATACAAAACAAAACAAAAACATGCGGCCGGCACCTTGGCTCAACAGGCTAATCCTCCGCCTTGCGGCGCCAGCACACCGGGTTCTAGTCCTGGTTGGGGCGCCGGATTCTGTCCCGGTTGCCCCTCTTCCAGGCCAGCCCTCTGCTGTGGCCCAGGAATGCAGTGGAGGATGGCCCAAGTGCTTGGGCCCTAAACCCCATGGGAGACCAGGAAAAAACACCTAGCACCTGGCTCCTGCCATCGGATGAGTGTGGTGCACTGGCGGCAGCATGCCGTCTGCGACAGCCATTGGAGGGTGAACCAACGGCAAAAGGAAGACTTTTCTCTCTGTCTCTCTCTCTCTCTCACTGTCCACTCTGCCTGTCACAAAAAAAAAAAAAAAACATGCAAAATGTACATGTGGTTCAATATATATTCTCAGGCTATAATACCAAGATCAACATCATTTTCTGATTTATGTTAGAGTTTCTTCATAAATATGCAAACATATTTAAAATATGTAATATATAATATTTCATAAGACAAACTTAATTTTCTCAAATAAAAGTCACTTTAAGATATCAATAACATGTTGAACATGTTTAACTGGTTTTCTCTTTCAGGAAACAGTCTTTTTGTATGTTTATAAAATATGAATTGGGATCAAACAGTATTCTGTGAAACAGTTATATGCTGCACTTTTTCCCACTCATTCAAAGCTTTGTCAAAAAGAAAAAAACAAGACAAAAATTATATTCAAATCAATTTGGATTTTTAACATGTATTAATAATGAATAAAAAGTCAAAAGGTAAATAAAATAGCTTTATCTTATTTAAAAATAGGTGTCACATCTTATTTTTATCTAGAAAATTCATTTTTTCATCAACATTTCTATTGCAAAGCAAACACAGAAAGCTAAAAAAAAGGAGTAAAGAAAGTATATTTTCTCTGGCAAATTGTTCAAAAGTTTAGCTCTTTTGATTAGAACTGCTCAGATGAAACCTGGCTATAAAATTATTTATATCACCCTTAAAGAGAAGTACTGTGTTGAGAAGTTCTTTTTGATAATACAGCTGTACTCCCACGTTTATAGCAGCTCAACTTACAATATGGAATCAGCACAGATGTCCATCAACTGATGACTGGGTAAAGAAATTGTGTTTATACACATGAGAGAATACCAGTAGCCATAAAAAGAATGAAACCCCATCTTTTGCAATAAAATGGAACAATTTTGCTTAGTGAAACAAACTAAGTAAATAATCCTAGTTAAAAGTAGACTTTAGTGTGTGACCATTTTGCTTAGTGAAACAAACTACTCCCCAAAAGACAAACATAATTTCCTTGATTCGTGGTAACATACAGTGTACAAAAAATGTAATGCATATAAGCAAAATTGATATTTTGAGATTTGATTATTGTTTATAGCCCTTCTCTATACTCTTGAGGAACAGTGTTTTTTCTACTTACTACTTGATGAATTCTTTAATCAGTGGAAGGTTAAGCTTGTGATTATAAAGTAAATCGAAGCATATCATTGTAATATTTAGAGGAAAAATAAGAGGAGAGGGGAGAATGGGAGCAAAGAAGAGGTAAGCTGGGAAGTATCATTATGTTCTTCAAACAGTATAAATGAAATATATGAAATTTGTTCCCTTTATATAAATCTTAACAAGTAAAAAAAGACTATATATGTCTAAAATATCTACTATACTTGTCATAGAAATCTGATATCTTTTGATTTTGATTAAGTAAATTATTATGGGAGACTAAGTCTTTGCACAGTCTTCCTGCTTAAAAACAAGCACAAAAATTTCAGATAGTTTGTATCAATGGCTCTGCGAAACTGCAATCTTACTTTTGGGAAACAGAAGTTACATCCATCAGCATTTCCTTATTTTTTTTTCCTCAGGTGTGATTGAATGAGATAATGAGTGAAAGTTGTAATTAGGGGCCATTATTGTGGAACAGGGGGTTATGCCACCATCTGCAATGTTGGTATCCCATGTGGGTGTTGGTTCTTGACCCAGCTGCTCACTTTTCTTCCAGCTCCCTGATAATGCACCTGGAAAAGCAGAGGAAGAGGTCCTCAGGGCTTGGGCCCCTGCTGTCCACATGGGAGACCTGGAAGAAGCTCCTTGCTCCTGGATTTTGGGAGGCCATTTGGGGAGTAAACCAGCAGATGGAGGCTCTCTCTCTTTCTCCCTGTCTCTCTCAGTCTCTCTCTCCCCACTCCCTCACTCTGTGACTTTGCCTTTCAAATCCATAAATTGATCTTTAAAAAAGAGAGCAACAATTCATTGTTTATATAAAAGGCAATTCATTCTCATTTCAAAGGTAGTATACTTGTTTAAGTGGTGGAATAACAATTTCAGATACCAATAAAACTAAAACAGCTATTCGGGGCAGGTGCTGTGCTGTAGCAGGTTAAGCTACTGCTTGTGATGACCAAACCCCATATTTGTGTGCCTAGCTTGAGTTCTGGGCACTCCATTTTCAATCCAACATTCTGATCATGCACCTGGGAGGCAGCAGATAATGGCTCAAGTACATGAGAGCCTTAGACGAGTTCTTGGTTTCTGCCTGGCCCAGCCCAGGCTCTTTTGGTCATTTGAGCAGTGAACCAACCAATGGAAGATATCCCTCTCTCTGTCTCTCTCTCTGACTCTGTCTCTGTTACTCTTCCTTTCAAAGACACCAAAATTTTTGAAAAATATATTACCTCCCTAAAAATAAGATTCAAATAAGCTATATTCTCAGTGGCATTATTTTCAAAAGAATAATTTGCATTTGCTTAAACTTAATTTTTGTTTATTTTTAAATGGACCAACCCTAATTTGAACAATTCTTACTAACAATAACATAATATGCAGCTGATACTAGCTATTGATAACAAGGTAATATATCTTGGGCTTTGTTCATGTTTATTTTTCTAGTTTAATATTTTCATTTTTCTCTTCAACTTGATTTTTTTAAGGTAAATTTAATTTTCTCTTAGGCACTTCCTTATGCTATTTTATAAAGATAGATTCATGTTACAGATGATAAAAGGAATGGAATATATGGAGACAGAATAAAGTAATATGAAAATGCAAATTAACATCATTGCTCTTCATGTGTGAAGATTACCCTTGAATAAAATTAATCACTAATTAGTTCATCAGAACTACTTTTAATATGTAATTCTTAATCTCTTGGAAAAATATAATGTAATTAAATGCATAAACAAAAATACTTTCTAAAATTCACACAGCATTTTATTTCCTTATAAGTTGTGGGAAAACAAGCAAAATATAGTCCTCAAGTATATTTATGTTTCGAGAATTTTTTAACAGTTGGGTGAATAGTTGTATAATATCAGTCTCAAATGGACAAATGCTGGAATAAAATGCAAAACATGAACAGCACACACACAATCACAGCTAAAATTACACTCTGTGTTTGAATTTTAAACTGCAGAAGGCAAAGGAGGTCTAATGTATGTTGCTGTACAACAACACCTGCACCCCCTCCCCCCGTCTTACTATGGCTTCTTGTCTGGCCATATAATCATCGCCTCTCACGTGTAGTCCTACAATGAGGCCATCTGTCATGATGTGACCTGCCAATCCAGGCTTCCCCAGATGTCAAATCCAAGAGCCACTCAATCATAGGCTTGGCAATTGTAAGCTAAACAAACTATTTTAATTCATATAGTAACAAAACTCAGGCATGTGAAAAATAGCAATGAAAGACTATTACATGTTTATTGAGTCGGTACAGCCATATTCTCCTAACTTTATATAGTTATACTCCTGGTTCTTGGGGCTTCAGACTCTGGAACTTACACAAACACTCGTCCCAACCTCAACCCCAGTTTGTATGTCTTCAGCCTCAAATGGAGAAGCCACACCATCAGCTCCCCTTTTCCTCGCACCTCCAACTTGGACCAAATCAGAGCACCAGCTTTCCTGGTTCTCTTGTTTGTAAACTGCTGTATACTCAGATATGCCAATTCCCATTATAAATCTATATATATATATATATATATATATATATATATATATATATATCCTATTGGTTCTGTTTTTCTGGAGAAGTTTGAATAACAAATGTGTGAAATGTTGATTTACACAGGAGAGCTCACGGTACATTTGCCTTGTACCAGTTAGCCTAATTTCTAAAAAACATGGACTATATCGAGTGACAATACTGGCTACATAGATTTTTTTTTTACAATCACTACAGCTCAAAAATTTCAGATAAAGGCTTAAACACTGCAAGCCATAGATTTTCATATACACTTGCTCAAGACTGTACATTGAGGATAGTATACTTGACCTGAACCAAAAACGGAAAAGCAAAAATAACCTAAGAGTTAAAAGCCAAAAGATGTCCCAGTTAAGTAGGGAATGTTGCTATTAATGGTAACTTGGGAATCAGAAGAAATAGTTTAGTACTTTCAAATCAAGGTCTTTTAAAATATTGTTAGTATATTTTTAAAGTAGCCTAGTTTAGTCAGAATATGATGCTGCAAAGGGGAATGCCTTCTTGAGGGTAACATAAAACACATACTTAATTGAGAGTCCCGAATTTACTGTGAAATAGCTCTAAACTTTTTAAGAGTTTATTTTATATTATTATCCAGTGAGATGATATGTTAAAATCATTTATACACTTACCAAATATGTCCTTGTCTTCAATGATCGCCATCTCAACTTCTTTTCCTGTGACGATTGTGCATGGGAAAGGGTCTTGAAGAAGAACACTAATCTCACCAAAGGACTCCTTCTCCTTAAGTCTACCCATGTAGACAAGTTTTGGAATTTTTTTCTGTAGAAGATACAGATGATTAATCAACCACTTTCATTCAATGATTCAATGAAGAAGTATGTTTTATCAAAAACTCACTTGTTCAGGAAGAATTTTGTTATATATTATATTTAAAATAAACTAGCAATTCTGTTCAAATTAGAGAAAACATTTACATATATACAGATGTTAAAATTATACCAGGATATTATTATATTCACTTCAGCATATTTCAAGTAAGTTAAAATATTTATATTTAATGATCTGCCAATTAAATTTTCCAATCCATGAAATGTTTCGAAAATACTTTTCAAGATCCCAGGATATCATCTTGTATGCATAACTTAGCTTACTGTTTTGTGAGGTACCATTTGTTGCCTCAGCTCAGGTTGCAAAGCACAATTACTGGACTAATATAAAAGAAAGAGAACAAGCAAGAGGTGATAGTGCTAAAACTGGTATAATTAAGAGAGAAAGAATCCCCTCCCTTTGATTTCTGTTCAATGCAGAAAAAATATATGAGAAGTGAAATTTTACTCAAGAAACTAGCAATTTAATTCCAAATTAGGGGCCTTAAAACCTTAATGGACCAAAAGTACACACTCCAAATGACCTTTTCTGGGAAATTTACTCAGCACAATGTAGAGAGCAGTAAAACAGGAAAAAATATATAGCCCTCAGGGAAAGAGGGTGAACATAAATTTGGAATAAGTGGATGTCTCTGGTAAATATTCTGAGGTCAGAGACTATATAATTTGCAGGGTGTGTGTGCTGGCACGATGGGTTAAGCCTTTGCTTGGGACACTCACATCATTTTCAGTATGCTAGTTGAAGTCCCAGCTACTTTGCTTCTGATCCAGCACCCTGCTAACGTACCTGAGAAGCAGCAAATGATAGCTCAAGTACTTGAGTTCCTGCCACGCATGTGGGAGATCCAGATGAAGTTCCTAGCTCTGGTTTTGGCCTAGCCCAGCCCTGGCTTTTGTGGCCATTTGGGAAGTGAATCAGTGGATGGAAAATCTCTCTCTCTATCTATCTCTCTATCTCTCTGTATGTGTGTGTGTTTGTGTGTGCATGTGTGTGTCACTCTGCCTTTGAAATAAATGCATAAATCAATCTTTTAAAAAGATAAAATAATTTGATTTTTCATTTCTATGAATGGAAAATCTTTACACTGAGTATGTCTAGTGCAGGAGAATTCATGTCAGTTTACATATCTCATTGAATTCCATGGAAGACTGCATGACTAACAAAAAGTTAGTACTAACATTTCCTTTACGATATATATATCAGTATTTTACCAGTTCTAGAATTTCATAAATATGATATTATATAGAATGTAGTCTTATGAGTTTAACAATTTTACCCAACTTTGAAATTCATCCACTTTCTTGCACGTGTTAAACAGTTTTTCTTTTGTAAATTTTGAAATGTTTTTTCTAATACTTTACTTTTTCATGGTAATGAAATATTAAAACAAAGTGAACTCATTCCCCTGCCCCCTCTCCTACCCTCCCCCCATTTTTTCTCCCTTCCATTCCTTTATTTTTTAGTCTCTGAGACAGCACATTTTTCACTAAAATTATAGTCAAGGGCCTAATGCTCTAGTAAATAAAGAGAACAAGTAAAAAGACATTAGTTCTGTGGTGATATAGGCCAGGGATGTACACAAGGATCAAATGGAAAATGAGCATTTCACCTATATAGTAAATTTTAAAGTAACCACAGATCATTAAACCTACAGTTGCATAACATTCTTAACCATTGGGTTGACAGACATATAAAACAACATTTGACAAACATATATTTGCAGCAATACTGATACACACAGGGATTTCATTTTTGTTTTTGTTTTTTATTTTTTTTTTCTTTTTTTAACTTTAGTTCCCACATATGAGGAAGTATTTGTCTTTCTGTGTCTGGGTTATTTCATTCAACATGATGTCCTACAATTGCATCCAATGTGTTGCTCGTTATTTTTCCTGCTGTGGGGTATTCCAATGTATGAATACACCACTAGGTTTCTGTCCATTCAACATGTCCATTGACATTTGGATTACTCCCACTTTTTGGGTGATAAGCATTTTTGTAAGACTCTGTGTAAACATAGGTTTTCATTTCTCTTGAATAAATATCTTGAGTGGAATTGCTAGGTTATATGGTCAATTGCACCTTAGCCAATCTGATATACCTTAAGTAATACCTTATTATGGTTTTAATTTGCATTTCTGTGGGGAATAAGCATGTTAAGTACTCTAGAATGTTAATTGTTCCTATATCTTACAACTCAATATATCTTATATCTTACCTTTTTATATCTTATCACAACATAAAGAAAAAAAACTGAAACAGTTAAAAATTGAAATTTTACAAATTAATAGTAAAAGATGTCCATAAGTATCTAAAAGGATTCCAACACACTTTATTCATTAAAGAGAATACAGAAATTTAAGCTTACCACTTTATTCGTTTGTAGTTTCACAAGTCCTATGATACTTCTATAGATGTTACAATATCCAGAATTAATATAAGCCACAAATGACATTATTTTTCCACTTTCCACTATCACTGAAAACAAAACAGAGTATATTATTTCATAATTTTCTTCTCCAAGAGATTACTTTAGATATTACAAGTATAATAGTTGTCTTATTTTATTCTCTAACTATTCAGAGATAATTTCTTAAGGGTTATTGGTTTCTAGCCAACACTTACTTGGTATAAAATAAAAATATTCTGCCTGGTATTAATTTCTTTAACTCATACAGAAGAAAACATTGACAAACCCTTAGCAGTAAAGGCTGTGCTGATCAATTGGTTAAGGAGGGGAAGAGGTGAATGAGAAATGGTCCCATCTGTAGCAATTCTTTTCATAGCTAATTTCAAAGAACTAGCTTGTAAAATCCCCAAATATTTAACAATTGATACTCCAGCCTCTATACTATTAGCTAGCACTAGTACTCTTGTGAACACTCATATTATAGTGGTTTAAGCTAGGGTTTTGAGGCCACTTTGGACTGGTTTGAAATCTTGTGTTGCCACTTCCTATGTCTTTAAGTGAATTACATAACCTCTAATGGCTTCAGATAGTTTAGGATTAAAATGGCAAAATTAGGCGTTCCTAGACTACACTCAACATGTGGCGAGGAAGTACATACAAAGAATTAAGCATGACACCTGGAATATGCTATTTCACAATACATCATGTTGTTAGTATTGTTATTTCAAACCTACAAATGCACCTTAAGGCCAAGATATACTGAAAAGTAAACTCTACTATTAGTTCACAGTTATCAATATTAAAAAAATTACATTTAAAATATCAGAATAATCTAAACATTGAAAATTCATATTAAAATTTTTATTTAAAATTAATTTTCCACTTTGTTCCTTTTAAAAATGTATCAATATTTTTCTGAAAAAATGAAACACAAGAATGATAACTTTAATATAAATATGTATCTTCCCCTAATTTTATAAAGTAGAAAATTAAATATACTTTAAAAATATTTTATTTATTTTCATGCAAATGAGTATACACCAATATTATAAAAACTGTTAATGTTAAGAATAAAGATAGAGAATAGCATGTTTAAAAATTAATAACTGTTAAATATAATTTACCACCAGTATAAAAAAAAGCACCAGAATTAAAAAAATGAAGATAAATGACGTGGCAATTCTATAATTTTGCTGACATGTTTATAAAAACAAGCATGCTATCTCCCTTTTTTCATATAATATTTGAACTCAAAGTTTATAATAAAAAATTAAAATGTTAGTCTCCTATCTCCGATCAGCAATTTTGTGTCCATGTTATTGTAATATTTCTATTGTCTTAAATTATGTTCTTGCAGCAAAACAATATTATGAGTCATCTTAAATGTTCAATAAAGTGTGTAGAATAATGTGTATAGTGTAGAGACAATAGTACATTCAAAGAGGGAAGGTGGATGGTTAGCACAGTTAAGTTCCCAACCGAGATAGTGGTGTGACGGAGTATTAAGTTTCTAAAGTCCAGTTCTCCAGTGTAACTTTCTGCTAGCGAGCTACTTGAGAGGAAGCAGATTATGACTCAAGTAGTTGAGTCCCTGATAACCATGTGGGAAACTCAGATTGAGTTCTGGCTCCCAGCTTTGACCTGACCCAGATATGGGCTGCTTGGACATTTGTGATGTCAACAAGCAGATGAGAATTCTCTTTCTGACTCTGTCTCTTTCTGTCTCTTTGTATTTCAAATAAAGTAAATGAATAGAAATTGGAAAAAAGCAAGTGGAACTCCTCTACCATTATGTTACAGGAGAGAAAAGACTAACTTCTTTACGAAATCAGTAGAAACATGGTGACTCCAGGTAGTTATTACATATAAGGAAGCGATGCAAACAAGTAGATACAAAGAAATTAATTATCCCTAACTTTCAGATCTATGCTACAGTAAATATTTTCATGAAAATAAAACTCTATATAGACCATAAATGGTATATATCGCATCAAAGAAGATTAAAGACATGGATATTTTTTCTTGTGTTGAAGTGAAGCAAAAAATGAAAAGCCAGACCACTGTAGAAAAATTTATTAAGACATTCCTTTCTTCTGGAGAGGTAGGGTGTAATCTGCTAACTGAATAATTATCTCCAAATATATGATAATCACAACAAATATTCTCAGTGAAGACAAAATTGTAAAACATTTCTCGACTAGATAAACAGTCTGAATTTAATGACATAACAAAAATATGTGCCTTGATACTTACAAAAAATAAGAATTTAAATGTTAATGTTAGTATTTTTGACTATAAAAAGTGCCACAGCAATTATCTAGGCTCTATCTCTATCTCCCATTATATTGCTTAAAGTTTTAATGCTTATTTTTAATTTGCATGTGCTTCATTAATACATTATGTACATAGTGATTCTTCCCAGTAAATGTGCCCTCCTACCCATTTTCCCTCCCTACTTCATGCTCTCTTATTTTATCAAAGAAAGAGCAATAAAAAGAAAGAAAAAAATAACAGAGAGGTGTTCCTCAACAGTCTAGACATGGGCTGATCTATGTTATTGCTTCTCAAAGGTGATTTCACTTTTTTCCCCCCCTTCCTATTTCCCTTCCTTCCTCCCTCCCTCTTCTTTCCTTTTAGAAACATAAGTGCCTTTAGAGAAGAACCCAAGGATGATACATCTTTTGTGAGCTCTTGGACATAACTATAACTTATGTACATAGTAATATACTAAAAGAAAGTGATTGTTGAAAAAGTTTTGCTATTAAGTCTCATGGTACAACTCTTTTGGGACACAGATACTGCATGAGAAGTTAGTGCACAATGACTCATTTGTTTAACAAATAACACTGTTATGTATGACATCAGTGATCACCCAAGGCTCTTGACATGAACTGCCTTGACTATGGAAGCCTTTTGGATCCACTAGTTCAACAAAGCCATAAGCAAAATGGAAGTTCTCTCCTCCATTCAGAGAAAACCACATCCTTCTTTGTAAAAAGTGAAAGATTTATATGGTCTGAACAGTACATCCTTCTTTGGTGGCCCCTCCTTTCCTCTGAGGTCTTGCCCATAGGGGTATTTTGCTGGAGTGTAGGATGTCTTTTGCTGGAGTGTCTTGGCTTTCCATGCCTGATATGCTCCTACTGTTCTTTCCAGACTGATGAGAGTGCCTTAAGGGCTGATTCTGAGGTCAGAGTGCTACCTAAAGCAATTGTCCTTCTGGAGTCTGCTGTGTGGACTGCTTCCCATGTTGGAGCCTTCTCTCCTTTTTATTTCTGATTATTATTGTTTTCATATACTTCACCCCACTTATATGATCACTTGTTCACTTGATCCTATCTATATGGTTAATTTAGTACTTAATCCTATCTATTTGGTGTTTATAACACTTAAGCAGCTATTTTTATCAACCAGCTCAAGGGATTTGGGGGTCCTATAGCAAGTTGTTAAGCTGTACCCCTAGAAGTAAGTCCATAGGAAAGTATGTAGGACTATACTGTTTTGCAGTTATGAACTTCATACATTTCACAATTACAGCATTAGGATCTTGGTAATTCTTTCCACCATGCCCACCCTCATCTTCTTCCCTTTTTTATTACTCTTATTCTTTACTAAGATCTATTTTCAATTAACTTTATAGATATAAGAGTAACTCCAGTTCAATGAACTGTATGAAGGAGAAAAGGAGATGGAAAATACTCTAGATCAAAAGAAAGGAAAACATAACCAAAAATACAGAATTAAAAGCTGTTCTTCAATAGACAACAGAAGGGCTGTTCAGAATCATTGCTGCTCATAGTGTCAATTTCATTTCTACATGTTGCCTTCTGCTTGCTCTGTTAGTTATCATATTTCAGAGAGAACATATGGAATTTGTTTCTTTGAGACTGGCTTTTACACTAAGTACAATGTTTTTCTGTTTTGTCCATGTTGTTGCAAATGCCTGGACATTATTTTTTTTAATTGCTGTTTAGTTCTGTTGTGTACATATCCTATAATGTCTTTTTTTTTTAAATTTTGGACAGGCAGAGTGGACAGTGAGAGAGAGAGACAGAGAGAAAGGTCTTCTTTTGCCATTGGTTCACCCTCCAATGGCCGCCGCGGCCCAGTGCCCTGCGGCCCGCGCACCGTGCTGATCTGAAGCCAGGAGCCAGGTGCTTCTTCTGGTCTCCCATGCGGGTGCAGGGCCCAAGGACTTGGGCCATCCTCCACTGCACTCCTGGGCCATAGCAGAGGGCTGGCCTGGAAGAGGAGCAACTGGGGCAGAATCTGGCACCCCAACCGGGACTAGAACCCAGTGTGTGGGCACCGCAAGGTGGAGGATGAGCCTTATTGAGCCGCGGTGCTGGCCTCCTAAAATGTCTTTATGCAGTCTTCAGTTGATGGGAATTTGGGTTGAATCCATGTCTTCGCTGTTATAAATTGAGCTGCGATAAATACAGTGGCAGAGCTAGCTCTTTCATATGCTGATTTGATTTCCCTTGTGTAGATTCCCAGGAGAAGGATGGCTGGGAAATATGGTACGTCTATGTCCAGACTTCTGATATATTAACACATCATCTTTCATAGTGGCTTTACCAGTTTACATTACTACCAGCAGTTGATTAGGATACCTTTTCCCCACATCCTCGCCAGAATTTGTTGTTTGATGATTTCTGTTTGAAATCTATTCTAAACTAACTTAAGAGTTAAATGATTTTCCTATTCTTAGCAGGGCTTAAACACTGTAAACATATTAATAAACCTGTATGACAAAGGTCATACATTTGAAATTTAGTTTATTAGACTTGAAAGTCAAAGATTTAATTTGTCTTAATAGAATTTATTTAACAGTCACTTTTTCATGTAATGTACCAGTACCAGTAGAACATACAAGTTTTTTTTATCTCAAATGAGCAACAGATTTAACCAACTGCTTCTGTACCCCCCACTTCTGACCACCCTTCTCAAACAACTTCCTTTTCTCAGAGCAGAAGATAAAATCAGACCATCCTCTATGTACTCTAGGTACTGTACTGAGCCACCTCACCACTCCTACCAAAGAAAAAAAACTTCTTTTCCATATCCCCCAAAATTATGTACAAACTAGCATAGTATCATTCTTCTTTTTAATAAAATTTTAATAAATTTTAATAAATTTTTAAAAATTAATAAATTTAAATAAATTTTTAAAATTTAATAAATTTTAATAAATTTTAATAAAATTCCCTAAGTTCAATTCCCAGCTCTGCTTTGAAGCATTGGATTTAACTCTACAAACATAATTAAATTGGTGTGTCAGTCTCCAGCTTTTGAATTCTCTATGCTTTTTCAATGGAAGACTTGATGGATGGATACTTAAAACTGGAGGTTATTATATTTCATTTTCACAAAGAAGAAAAATTTTAAAAACAAGAAAAGTGAAATTAAAAGTTAATTTGGGCCCAAAAAGTTTTGAAATTCATGCATAGTTTTTTCTACAAATTTTCCATGAACTTTTTAAAACTCCTTGCATACTTTTTTTTAAATTTTATATATTTACGATTTTTTTAGAGGGCTGACTTTCAAAGATTTTTTATACTATGGGCTTATATTATTGCCTTAGTTATTTCAACTTTAGAAAGCTTGATCTTTTCAGAACTGTACATTTGACTCCCTTTTTCATTTTAATTTTATCACTGCTTTATAAAACTGGACTAATTTCCCTTATGCTTAATGCTGACTTTAGGAAGTATATGAAATGCATTTAGCAGTGTCTGCCACAAAGTCAATCTGAGCTCTTAATAAGAAAACGTCAACAAAAGAACAAAAACACTGTAAATCCATATAAACTCAAAGCTATGGCTTAAATAAAGACATTCAAATATCATGAACACTGGCATTACTAGAGACAGAATGTTAAATACTTGTAGGTAAAATATTAAATGATGCGAAGTTATTTTCTAAATGGCCTTGTATGGGATAGAAATGTTCTGACACATTTGAGATTATTCATTAATTAAATCAGTTGATCCTGTGTTTCTGTTGCTGTTGTTTTAATATTTGAGGGAAACGCAGAAAGAGACAGAGGGAGAGGCATATAGGGAGATTTGCCATCTGCTGGTTGACTCTCCAAATTTCTGCAATAGCTGAGGTTGGTTGAGCCAAAACCAGTAGGTTGGAATTCCATCGGTTCTCCCAGTGTATAGCAAGAACCTAAGGATGTAGGCCTCCCTCTTCTGCCTTTCCAGGCACATTAGCAGGGAGCTGGATCTGAGCTGGAACTTGAACTATGTTCCAATATGGGATGTGGATGCTCTCTTCATAAATTCAAGATTAAGCATATTTTTCACACACCAGAGTGTCAGGCATTCCTTATTTGAAAATTCAAATTCTGAAATGCTCTAAAATCTAAAACTTTTTGAATATTAACATGACACCACAAATGGAAAAATTTGAGGCCAGCATTGTGGCATAATGGGTAAAGCTGTCACCTGGACACTGGTGTCCCATATGGGCACCGGTTTGTGTCCCAGCTGCTCCACTTCCAATCTAGCTCCCTGCTAATGGCCTGGGAAAAGCAGCAGCAGATTGCCTAATTGTTTAATCTCCTGCCACCTACTTGGGAGACCCAGATGTGGCTCCTAGGCCAGACTAAAACCTATGTTTAAAAAGATTGAGATGGATGGATGGACAGATAGACAGATAGATATTCCAAGTACACAAATTAATTCCCCATCTCAAAGACCTAGACAAAACAAAAAAAGTTAAGCCCAAATTTAGCAGAAGGAAGAAAATCATAAATACTACAAGTATTAATGAGTGAAATAGAGAATTTAACAAAAATGGGAAAAACTAGTCCAGCTAGGTGTTGTTTTTCCTTTGAAAAAGGAAATTGACAAGATTAGGAAAAAAGAGATAAGACCCTAATAAAATCACAAGTAAAGGATATAATTAATTTTGGTGTCACAGAAATAAAAAAGATCCTAAGAGGATAACACTAACAACTGTATGCTAACAAATTTGATAACCTAGAGGTAGATACATTTATAGAAACATTTCCTATACCAGGATTGAATTATGAAGAAACAAAGAGAACTGCTCAGAACTAAAATAAGAAAGGGTTTTGATTCGGTGATCAAATATTTTCTAGGACCAGATGCCTTCACCGCTGAATTTTACCAAGATTTAAAGATGACTTAACACCAATCTTTAAGTTTTCTGGAAAATTGATGAGGGAGAAACACTTCCAAATTCATTGTAATAAAGCCAGAAAGATTCTGATAATAAGACCAAGGAAAGATATCAAATAAAAAAAAAAAACAACTGAAAACAAACAATAAAAATCAAACTATAGGCCAGTATCTCGAATGAATATATGTTCAAAAACCTTTAACAAATTACTAGCACGTTGAATTCAAGAGAATATTAAAAAGAACATACACCCTGTCTAAGAAGTAGGCAAGCATTGTTCCAAAATACAAAAGTAAAGGTGATAAACCACATTAACATAACAAAGGTTTAAATTTACATAGATGTCACAATAGATGCAGAAATAGTACTCAACAATATTCATTAGTTATTCTTTATTAGAAAAAAAAAGACACACAATAAATCAGGAATAGAATGCTTCAATATAATAAAGATCGTACAGGAAAATCACACAGCTAATATACATAATATACAACATTGAGTTTAACTTGTAAAAAAAAGATAAGGAACACAGAGTTGTCTCAACAAAAAACAATGAAAATAGTATTAGAAATATTTTCAGTGTAATTAGAGAGGTATTATAAATGTTATTTTCCAAGTATGAAGAATGAATTTTATTGCTTTTACTATTAAAGCTGATTAAACAGAAGGAGGTATTTGGTATAGTGGTTAAAATACAACTTGGGATACCTACATTCTTTACCTGAATGCCTAAGTTCAATTCCCAGTTCTGCTTACCACCCAGCTTCCTGTTAATGTGCACTTTGGAAGGCAGCAGGTGATGGCTCAAATATCTGAATCTTTGCCACCAACTTGAGAGACTTTGATGGAGTTTCAGGCTCCAGACTTCAACCTGGTCCAGCACTGGAAGTTGTGGGCATTTTTAAAGTGAACCAGAGGGTGGAAGACTCCCTCTATCCCCCTTCATTTCAAATAAAAAAATAGTATTTTAAAGCTTTATTAACAAATCATCAATTAAATGTAGGAAATTAGCATACACTTTCTATCATGTAAAAATACTATCCTATTCCTTAAAAAGCTTGAAAAATTTGGCAAATAATAAAAGTACAGTAAGAATAAGATAATTAAATGGCATTAAATCCAAATCAATTTTTTTAACTTTTATTTAACAAATATAAATTTCCAAAGTACAGATTTTGCATTACAATGGCTTTCTCCCCCCATAACTTCTCTCCCACAAGCAACCCTCCCATCACCCACTCCCTCTATCATTCCATTCACATCTAGATTCATTTTCAATTATCTTTATATAAAGAAGATCAATTTAGTATATATTAAGTAAAGATTTCATCAGTTAGCACCCACACAGAAACACAAAGTGTAAAATACTGTTTCAGTACTAGTTATAGCATTAATTCACATTGGACAACACATTAAGGACAGAGATCCTACATGAGGAGTAAGTGCACAGTGACTCCTGTTGTTGACTTAAAAATTGACACTCTTGTTTATGGGTCAGTAATCACCCTAGGCTCTAGTCATGAGTTGTCAAGGCTATGGAAGCCTTTTGACTTCACCAACTCTGATCTTATTTCGACAAGGTCATAGTCAAAGTGGAAGTTCTCTCCTCCCTTCAGAGAAAGGTACCTCCTTCTTTAATGGCCTGTTCTTTCTACTGGGATCTCACCTGCAGAGATCTTTCATTTAGGTTTGTGTGTGTGTGTGTGTGTATGTGTGTGTGTGTTTTGTTGTTTTTTTGCCAGAGTGTCTTGGCTTTCCATGCCTAAAATACTCTCATGGGCTCTTGAGCCAGATCCTAATGCCTTAAGGGCTGATTCTTAGGCCAGAGTGCTGTTTAGGACATCTGCCATTCTATGAATCTGCTGTGTATCCCACTTCCCACGTTGGATCTTTCACCAGCTTCTTAAAGATATGGGATCTTTGTGTAAGAATGTTGTTTCTTGGGGCCGGCATCCCAAATGGGCACCAATTCTAGTCCCGGCTGCTCCTCTTCGATTCCATGTCTCTGCTGTGGCTTGGAAAGCAGAAGAAGATGGCCCAAGTACTTGGGCCCCTGAACCCACGTGGGAGACCTAGAAGAAGCTCCTGGCTTCAGATCGGCACAGTTCCAGCCATTGTGGCCATCTGGGGAGTGAACAGTGCATGGAACACCACTCTCTGTTTCTGCCTCTCTGTAACTCTGTCTTTCATATAAATCTTTTTTAGAAAAAGAATGTAGTTTCTTATCATTGCCTTCTTTTTTAAGATTTATTTATTTATTTGAAAAAGTTACATGAAGTGGGGAGAGAAGGAGAGAGTGAGAGAGAGAGAAGCCCTCCATCCTCAATGCACTCATCTGCTTTTTTCACTCCCAAAAATGGCCACAATGACCAAGTCTGGGCTAAGCCAAAGCCAAGAGCCAGGAGCTTCATGTAGGTCTCCCATGTGGGAGGAAGGGGCCTAAGGATTTAGGACATCTTCTGCTATTTTACCAGGCACATTAGCAGGGAACTGGATTGGAAGTGGAGCAGCCAGGACTTAAACTGGTGCCCTTATAGGATGCCTTCATTGCAGGGGGCAGCTTAATATGCTGTGCCACTGTTCCCATTATCATTGTCTTCTAGTCTTATCATCTATGCCATTCCTGAGTTTTTTTCAATAAATTACTTTTCATTATGGATCTTTTGTTGATATTTCTTTGCATATGTTATAGGTTTGTATTAGATTTCACGAATTCTAAATTTCACTTGGCAAGTGCTGGATTATCAAATTTCTATACATTTTTGACCATTGTTCTGGCTTAAGTATTTAGCAATAATTTGATGCTTTTGTGTCTTGCTTTTAAGTTTTCTTAGGCAGAATCAGAATAGTGTTTATTTTCAACCTGATTGTTCCCTGTTATTGAACTGCAACATTTATATCTATACATAATACATTTTGTGGGTTTATATTATAGCTGATAAGAAGACAATTTTTTTTCTAGCTTTATGTGTACATCAGAGATTATACTTGGTAATGACTTCAGATGATTGTTTCCAGTCTTGCGTGGTGTACTTATGTATAAGGATGCTCAGTACACTTTCCATAGAATGACAGAGAATGAGATGGCAATAAAGGGAATGAGATTGAAATACATGGAAAACACATTTAAAATGAGAGAGTTGGGGAGAAATGGAGGATTAGGGAGATTAGGGAACCTGAAATCAATGTAGACATTGATACAATCACAGCTGTATCTATTATACCAAGTTGATAGCAGCACCTCTGTCAAATTTCAGGGCAAGAAGAGCCATTTGTCAGTGAAATGTTTTCAATCATACTTTACAATCCTGCTAGTCATAATCCTTCATTTCATGGAAAACTGAAAACCAAGATGATGAGAGTTTAAAAAGGACAATGGCTGAGAATCCGAGAGGAGAATAAGGATAATGAAAGAAATCTGAAACAAAGAATTTCAAACAATTGAGGGGGGAAATAAAATCATGATGTCATGAAATTAAGACCAGTGAGTTTATGAAAGCGTATGCATTTTACAGAGCTACAAGCATAAATCAATGGATGGGAAGGTGTCAGGACAGAGGTGGTCCCTCTTTGCAGAGAGGACATGAAGGATATTCACTGAGAAAAGTAACATTTTATTGCACATCGGGAATTATACTAGTTACTGTCAAGAGAGTAATTTCAGGAGTGCAGTGGCAGAGGAGGCATCAAGGCAGGGGTGATAAATGAATCTTGTATTGAAGTAAAGATGGCCAACATGGACAACAGAGCTGTGACCCAATAAAAAGCAATGAGCCTGTTGTCCCCATGAGGTATTTTCATGTTGTTCTAAATGCCTTGCCTATAGCAGTAATAAAACCAACAGGTAATGAATACAATTCTCTTCTCCAGTGACAATACTTGTAGAATTTTTACCTCACATAAATGGAGCTCAAAAGGGAACTCATAAAATAAACTATATGAGCTCCTTTTGATGAATGACAAATGAGCAAGTATAAAATTATTTTACCATGTTAGAAAATTGCTAAATTGCTATTAGAAAATAAGAATATACTTGTATAGGCTATAAAACTATTACCAGAATTTTGTAACCACAAGGGAAATATACTTTTGTTCAGTAGCAAAATGACAAATGCATTGAGTTATGCAAAGTTAATGTATTCTGCTGCAATTTAATTCTTTATACTTCATTAATAATTGATTGATTTGCACAATAGTAATGATCTGGAAGAATGAAACAAACAGTGAAAGTAGAAGGGTTGGGATTAAGAAATCAGGAAAAGTAAGTTCTATATAGCTCACAAATGTTCCCATAATACCAGATAGTTGATAAAAAATTATGTGTATGAGATTTCAGAACTTATTTGATGTTCTTACATCGAGTTATAGCTAAAGTTTTTGATTTTAACAACAAAATTTCATCTATTACCAGTCTCTTTTTGAGTAATTGCACCATTTTAAAATTATCTGAGTAAAATAAATAAAATTTATGTCCTCTAGCTTGAAAGCGTCTTAGAATAATGACACATTTCAAATCAAGTTCAGATTTTAAGTCATATGAACAAAAAACATTAGTGTCTGCAGTTTTCGATGCTTGACTCAGGAAATCTTTTAACTACAAATGCTAAAAATATTAAAAATTGATTGTACTCTACAGAATACTATATAGCAGTAAAAAACAATGAAATCTGGTCATTTCAAACAAAATGGAGGCATCTGGAGCACATCACACTGAATGAAATAAGCCAGTCCCAAAGGGACAAATATCATATGTTCTCCCTGATCGGTGACAACTAACTGAGCACCAAAAAGGAAACCTTTTGAAGTAAAATGAACACTATGAGAAACAGTGACTTGATCAGCCCTTGTCCTGTTGATGAACAACTTAATACTTTATCCCTTTTAGTATTTTTTTGTTGTACTTAATACTATTGGTTGAACTCTTTAATTAACACACAATTATTTTTAGGTGTTTAAATTTAACTGAAAAGTGATCCATGTTAAATATAAGAGTGGGAATAAGAGAGGGAAGAGATGTACAATATGGGACATGCTCAATCGGACTTGCCCCAAATGGTAAAGAGAGAAATGTGCCAGGGGATTCCTAATCTATCCCATCAAAGTGGCATGTACCAATGCCATCTCACTAGTCTAAGTGATCATCTTTAGTTCACAACTGATCACACTGATAGGTCTAAGAGTCAAAGGGATCACACAAACAAGACTAGTGTCTGCAAATACTAACTGATAGAATTAAAAAGGAGAGAAAAATCCAACTTGGAAAGCGGGATACACAGCAGATTCATAGATTGGCAGATGTCCTAAATAGCACTCTGGCCTCAGAATCAGCCCTTAAGGCATTTGGATCTGGCTGAAGAGCCCCCCCCCCAAAAAAAAAAAAAGAAACCTATATGAAAGATCTCTGCGAGTGAGATCCCAGTGAAAGAAGGGGGCCATCAAAAAAGGAGGTACCTTTCTCTGAAGGGAAGATAGAACTGAAAAAAAAAAGAAGAAGCTGGTGAAAGAGTAGTGCTTTTATGTAGAAATATGAGTATTATTTTAAAAGACACAAATTAAATTCTAGAAATGAAACTAAAGTGTCTGGTATGAAAAGCATAATGGATATGATGAATAATTAGATTAGACACTAATAAGAAAAAATTAGTGAACTTGAAGACATGTCAATAGAAGTTATCTAAAGTATGATGCAGAGAAAAAGAAAATGATATGCATGTACACACATATACACATACAGAGGACAGAGCAATAATGAGAAATGTGATAAGTTCAACAGGCATAACATCCATGTAATTGATGTACTCTCAAACAGAGGAGAAAATATCTGAAGAAGGTATGAACAAAAATATTCCACATTTGATTAAAACTAATACTGAATCCCAGAAGAGCAGAATACTCATTGTTTACTAACACACATAGAACACTTACCAACACACAGCATATTTTGTGTCATAGAAAAGGCTCAATAAACTTAAAGTAACTCTACTAATACAAAATACATTCTTTAACCAAAATGGAATTAAATTAAAACTAATTGAAAAAATACCTAGAGCAAAATCCAAACTACTGAAATATTTAAAATCGTATTTCCAAATAAAACAAGCAAAGAAGAAATCAATGGGAAAAATAGGAAGTATTGTTCATAGGATTAAAACAAAAAAGTCAGCATATCAAAATCTGTGCATTCATTGAATGTAGGGATTACCGGAAGATTAATTGATTAGAAAAGAAGATTAGAAATCAACAATTTCGGCTACTGCCTTAAGTTGCTATAAGAAGGGTAAGTGTTGTGGTACAATGAGTCAAGAAACTGCTTGGGGAATCCACATCTTCTATAGCAATGTCAGTTTGAGACCTGGGTACTCTGCTTGCAACCTAGCTTCCTGAAAATTTGACTTTGGGAGGCAGCAGATGATGCCTCAAGTGCTTAGGTCCTTGCCACCCAAGTGAGACCCAGATTAACTTCCTGGCTCCTGGTTGTGGCCTGGTCCACACCTGGCTGTTGTCACAATTTGGGGAGTGAATCAGCAGATGCAAGACCTCCCCCACCCCACCTCTGTTTCTCCCCTCTCTCCCCATCTCCCCTTTACTCTTTCAAATAGATGAAAATAAATAACCATTTAAAAAGTACTATCGGAGTTACTAAACCCCAAGTAAGAAGTGAAAAAATAAATCCGTTAGAGAAAAAAAAATCTATAAATAAAAACATGGAAAACCATAGATGATTTCCTGAGAAAATTTATAAGATTGATATATCTCTAGCCAAGCAGGTTGCGCACACAACAAAAATCTCATTTAAATCTCTGAGATTAATACAATTATAGCCATTTTACAAAGGAGAAGAATTAGGCACAGAGGCTACTTGACTTGCCCAAGCTCTCACAAATAGGATATGGTACAGTTAGACTTCAGACCTGAGGGTTCTCACTCTCAGGCATCCCCTGGAAGCATGTCAAATAGTCAAATATAAAAAGGTTATCATCCATCCACAGAACTAAACACCCACAAGTAAAATCAGTCTCTGCACATATTCTGACACTTTTTCTTCTTTCAGTAAATATTGAGCATTTCCATACATCTTCATACATGATACCTTACTATTTTTATTAGCAATGGTGTCCTAATACATGAATGTTCCATAATTTAATTAAGCAACTCGTTCTTGGTTGGCATAAGTTATTTCCCATATAAAAACTGTATAATAAACATCATGTAGAAATATTTATAATCCAGCAACTGTGAATATAATAGCAATATAAATTTTAAGAACTAGATTTTATACTTATGAAAATGTTCAGTTTATATAGATATTGCCAAATTAATTGAAGATGTTGCCCCAACTGTGGCAACTACTCATAATCTAACAGATTTTATTTTCCAAATTCAAACACAATACAATTTGTTAATGAAAGTTTGAATTGTTGAAAATTTGTGATAGGTGGAAAGTGCTAATTACACAAAATTAAATTTTCAAAATTCTATCAGTGAAGTTGAATTATACAGTTTAGTTTTTGGATCTTTCATTGGACAATGCTTTTTCATACTCTTAATAATCTATCTCCCTCTCTCTCTCTCTCTCTCCATCCTCTCACCATTTTGAAATTTTACTGTTCATTATTTAGAGCGATTTTATACAAATTATTTCTCATGTGTACAACACCTTTGTTGGCTTACTTTGCTATCATACCAAATCCCCATATTTTTCTTACTTTCTTATTTTTTTCCTTAATTTGCCTGCCAAATAAAATATTTGCTTTATGTTACATTCTCCCAGTATTTTGAAGGATTCTTTGTCTAATTTTCCATAGTCCTTACTACTAAAACAATTTTAAGTGTCCATTGCCATCTTTTTAAGCTTACATTGATCTAATTAAATCAGTGAAAAAAGATGTCTTTTTACTGATGCGTTTTCCCATCTAAGGACAAATTATGTCTGAATTGTTTCATTTTCTATGTAATTTGGTTGAATTTTATTGCTTGTTTCATATTGCTTAAATTTATCTCTACATAGGTAGTATTTTAGCTACCTTTTTACACTTAACCTGTTCTTCCTTTAAATTGTATAATAGCTAAAGTAAATGTTTAAATATTAATCTTACAACTCGTCACATAATTTCATTTAATAATTTTCTCATTGACTTTCACAAATGTCCAGCTATATGATAACAGAATGATCAAGCAATTATTTTGCCTCCTTCTTTAACAACTCCATGTTTATTCTTTGCTTACAAGTTTTACCAACTTCATCACTTTAACGGCAATGTTGCTAGTATTTACTGCTAAAAACGTAGCTGGGGTGGGCATTGGATACAGTGGATAAGACTTTGCTTGGTACACCTACATCATTTGAATGCCTGGCTTTGAGTCCCTGCTGTATTTCTGATTCAACTTCATGCTAATGCAGGCTCTGTAGGCAACAGATGATGACTCAAGTACTTGCTGCTACTCACACGACAGAACCAGATGGACTTCCAGGTTTCTAACTTCAGCCTGGCCCAGCTCTGGCTGCTGTGAATATTTATAGATCTTTCTCTCTCTCACCCTCTCTTTCTGTCTCCCTTTCAAAGAAAATGAAAATAAATAATTTACAAATTAAAAATAAGAATGTAGCTGAATTCTTTTTCAGACATGAATCATACTATTATGTCATGGAAGGATTCATCTGTGTTGGACATAAATGAAGGGTGTCCTCAACTTTTCTTAGCTGCCTTCAAGGTGAAAATATGGTTGTTTGCTTCTTTGTGCTATACTTTAATAAAACACAGTAATAGATCTTTTTATAAAAGTCAACTAGCTCATTGAATTCCTTTGGTTCTGCTATTCTTTAAAGTGCTGATATGCTTCTCAGTATTATTTTTAAGATTTCTATGTTGATATTTGAATTTCAGATGGTCAATAATGCTTTTTCTGGCATCATTGTCAGCCATAGCATCCATGTTATGTTCAGCCTGTAAAAAAAACACTGGCTTATCTTAAAACATCAATGCTGGAAAAATTAATCAGATTAACTGATCTTAGTTCTATTAGAATATTCATTTTATTACTACAGTGTGCTTCTGGTACTATGCAAGATCTCTTCAGTATTCCAGAAGAGACTGTGTTGATTATCTTCTGTGACAGACACAGTAAAATCAAGTTTAGACTAGTAAATGCAGAGTACAACATGAGGGTAAGCACATTTTTCCTTCCCATATTGTTATGCACACAATTTGTATTGCTGATGTATTTTCTTTACAGTCATGTAAGAAGAGCAGAGCAGTAAGCATATTAAATATTTGAGCTGGTGCTGTGGAGTAGCAGGTAAGGCTGCCACCTGAAGTGTCAGCATCCCATATGGGTATCGGTTGGAGTTCCAGCTTTTCCACTTCTGATCTAGCTCCCTGCTATGCCCTGAGAAAGCAGTAGAAGATGGCCCAAGTGTTTCGGCCCCTGTGCCCATGTGGGAGACCCGGAAGAAGCTCCTGGCTTTTGGCTTCAGATCAGCACAGCTCCAGATGTTGTGGCCATCTGGGGAGTGAAGCAGTGGATGGAAGACTTCTCTCTTCCTCTCCCTCTCTCTCCCCTACCAAGCCTCTGCCTCTGTGTAACTCTGCCTTTCAAATAAATAAATAAATCTTTTAAAAAAATGACAAATTTTAGTATATTTTCAATTTATTTAAGAAGTGGTAACTTTATTTTTTAAATTTAATGAATTGTCTGTTTGAAAAACACACACAGAAAGATATTCCATCTGCTGGTTCAATCCACAAATAGCCACAACAGTCAGGGCTGGGTCAGGCCAAAGCCAGGAACTCAGAGTTCAGTCAGATCTTCCATGTGCATGGCAGGAACACAAGAGCTGCACTGCCACCTGCTGCTTCCCAGGGGGCTCTCAGCAGAAAGTGGGAAAAGGGGTGGAGGCAGGACTCACACCCAGGCACTGCAGGATGCGACGCTGGTGTCCCAAGTCGTGTCTCAAGTGCTGTGCCAAACGCCTGCCCCGACAACTAGTGATTTTGCACCTGCATACTACACTTTAAATAAAATAGATACTAAGAACAGCCATAATGCATCAGATCTCCCTGAGATGCACTGTCTTTTATGCAGGACACTGGAGATATGCTTGAGGTATTTGCTCTGTGATATTCTGTAGTTCATATGCATTAAAATCATTCACTGTCTCTAATTAAAAAAAAACTTGCTAAGTAATATACATTGTACTTCTCCTCTTTACAGCTACTCTTAAATATTTGAGAAATAGCACGAACAAATAAGGGACAAAGCTACTTCTGGAGAACAACTGCTTAAGCACATAAACGAAATTGTTCTGTGTAAAATGCCTGAATAACCATCATTACATTATTCAGACAAACGCCATTTGTTCTTGGGTAGCAACCAAAATTTGATTTATATTTTATATTCTATGACAAATATTGTCTCCAGATAAGTTCCACCAATATTTTCTAAAATAACATTTGTCAAACAAATATAAGTGGATTAATATTCATATGGTATGGGCAGAAAGCTGCAAACCCTCTCAAGTTCTACATTACTTTGCCCTTTCTAAAATAACAGGTACATGGCATTTTAATGTAATGTCTTGCCCAGCTTTGTGGGTGAAGAATAGCTGCTGTTAAAATAAAAACCAGAAAATAGAAATACTCTCACAAACATGGTCAAAAATTCAATAATAAACATAATTCAAAACATAAAATGTATGCTATTTGAGATGTTTAGGTAGAAAAACTCAGCAGCTAATTCTTAAATTATGCAAAAAACTAATCTATGAAGAAATACTGAACTCATAGCTGCTGCTATCTAAAAATTCTTGCTGAGATTTCAAAATCTATGGACAAAAAGATTTAAGCAGATCTAGACATGGCTACTCTCTACTGACCCAAGATTTGTTTTATTTCAACAAAAGACTTTTAGGGAGTATTATTATCAGTAACTTTTGAATTTTCTAAAATATTAGTTAATAACAACACTTTTATTAAAATTTGAAAGTTTATGGCCGGCGCCGTGGCTCAACAGGCTAATCCTCCGCCTTGCGGCGCCGGCACACCGGGTTCTAGTCCCGGTCGGGGCACCGGATTCTGTCCCGGTTGCCCCTCTTCCAGGCCATCCCTCTGCTGTGGCCCAGGAGTGCAGTGGAGGATGGCCCAGGTGCTTGGGCCCTGCACCCCATGGGGAGACCAGGAAAAGCACCTGGCTCCTGGCTCCTGCCATCGGACAAGCGCGGTGCGCCGGCCGCAGCGCGCCGGCCGTGGCGGCCATTGGAGGGTGAACCAACGGCAAAAGGAAGACCTTTCTCTCTGTCTCTCTCTCTCACTGTCCACTCTGCCTGTAAAAAAAAAAAAAAAAAAAAAAAATTTGAAAGTTTATGAAATCATGGAAAATTAATTACCTATATGGCCTTCATTTACATTTAAAAATGGAAAACAGAAAATAAGATTCTTATAGTCAGGGAAAGATGATCACCCTAGCAGAACATTATTTTTCTCACTTCACATGCAATTGAAATATCGACCATATTTCACAGGATTGGAAGTATGCTCATTTTTGTCATTAACATAACTATAAATGCCTTGAATAAACATTTGTTTGGAATTTAGGACATAAAGTAGTGCTACTGACATAAACTCAGGAGTGGCGAGATCCAAAAAGATAAACCTAATCATGTGGATAACAAGAGGCTACTGTTCCAAGGAAACAGATAGACGGTACATGTAACCCACACATACTAGTGAATAACAGTTTAAACGAAAGCACTGCCGTCTTAGAGTAAGGCACCACTTTGATATTTTTATCTCAAAATACTGACGTGCACTGAGGTAGCAGAAAGTGGTGAGTGACTGCCCTTGGAAAATTAGGGATCACTTTTAGATATTGTCAGTTGAGAGGATGTGTTTTTTTTCATGTATTTGGTTTGCTTAAAATGCAAGAACACAAAATTATGTCATGTTAGCTTAGAAGCAGAAAGAAGCGAGATTCACTTGCAAATATCAAGAGTGAGAATGACAAAGTTACATTACATGAATAGGAATTTATTATTGTGATAACAAAGGGACAATGATCATTTGCAGAACTAGACAGAAGTAGGGGAAAGTACTCTATGAAGAGCTTCATGAGTTTCTTGAGTTTGATCTTGAAGAATTTGAACAGATGAGTGCTCTGTAAAAAGGCATTTAATTGTACCCTATCTGCTTCCAAGGGATTTGAATAAAATGAAAGCTTTATTTATTTTAATTTTTTTTCTGTAGCTGGAAATTATATACACACACAAACACATACACACATATATATACTTCATTATTTACTGTTTAAATTTATCTTACTATTAACAAAATTAGAAGGCTAAATTCTTAATAAGAAATTAGACTACAGGATCTGGCTCAAGAGCACATGAGAATATTTTAGGCATGGAAAGCCAAGACACTCTGGAATAAAAAAAAAAAAAAAAAGAAGACCTAAATGAAAGATCTATGCGAGTGAGATCCCAGTGGAAAGAATGGGGCCATCGAAGAAGGAGGTACCTTTCTCTGAAGGGAGGAGAGAACTTCCACTTTGACTATGACCCTGTCAGTCAGCGAACCCTAAAGGCTTCCATAGCCTTGGCAACCCATGCCTAGAGCCTAGGGAGATTACTGACGCCATAAACAAGAGTGTCAAATTGTTAAATCAACATCAGGAGTCACTGTGTATTTACGTCTCATGAGGGATCTATCCTTAATGTGTTGTCCAATGTGAAGTAATGCTATAACTAGTACTGAAACAGTACTAGTACTGTACTAGTACTAGTACTGTACTAGTACTAGTACTTTGTGTGTGTGGGTGCAAACTGATGAAATCTTTACTTAGTATATACTGAATCAATCTTCTGCATATAAAGATAATTGAAAATGAAAAAAAATAAAACCTTGGTGTTAAATTGGAAATTGCATAGAAAATTAATCAATTTTTTAAAAAAAATATCATTTAGGATCTCTGTCCTTAATGTGCTATACATTGTGAATTAATACTATAACTAGTACTCCAACAGTATTTTTCACTTTGTGTTGCTATGTGAGGGCAAACTGTTGAAATCTTTACTTAATATATACTAAACTGATCTTCTGTATATAAAGAGAATTGAAAATGAATCTTGATGTGAATGCAAGGGGAGAGGGAGTGGGAAAGGGGAGGGTTGCGGGTGGGGGGGGATGTTGTGGTGGGGGGAGCCATTATAATCCATAAGCTGTACTTTGGAAATTTATATTCTTTAAATAAAAGCTTTAAAAACAAGAAATTAGACAACATACATTCTACAAAGCATACCTGCATGTATTCTATGGATTAGAACATAGCTTTGTCCAGTTGCAAGATGAATTGGAAATAAAATCAAAGGTTTTATAGTGCAAATATGTACTTGTTCCCCTACAGCTGCAATGAAACATTGCCACTACTGAGTCACTTAAAAAAATAAGAAATTTATTCTTGTACTGTTCTGGAGGCCAGATACCTGAAGTTAATGTTCCAACGAGGCCATGTTCCACAGAGTGGCTCACTGCCTAATGGTGAGGACCCATTCCTCTCCTTTTCTAGCTTCTGGCGGCTGCTAGCAAGCCCTGGTACTGCTTCCCTTCTGGCCACATCACTCGATTCTATGTCCTATTTGAGACAACCTTCTCTTCTGTGTATGTCCCCCTCAATCCTCCCTATGTCTTTCTTATAAGGATACATGTGGTGGCATAAAGGGCCCATCTGGACAATTGTGGACGAGCTCCTCCCCTCAGGATCCTTAAATATTGGGTGAGTATTCGGGACAGAAGTTAAGATGCCACTTGGAATATCCATATCCCCTAATCGGGTGTCTAGAGTCTAGATTCCAAGTCCTGGTTTCACTTGCCGCTTCAGCTGCCTGCTAATGTGCACCCTGCAGGCATCAGGTGACGGCTCAAGTACTTGGTTTGCTGCCACCCACATAGGAAACCCAGTTTGTGATCCAAAATCTTGGCTTCAACCTAGCCCAACAAGGGTTCTAGCAGAAATTTGGAGAGTATACCAGCAAATAGAAGGTCTATCTCCTTGTTTCTCTCTGACTTAAAATAAAATAAATAAAATAAAAATAAGATAAAAAATAAAATAAAAGTTGGAGCTGTGGTATAGTAGTTTAAGCCTCCTCTTGCAGTGCCAGCATCCCATTTGGGTTCCAGTTCAAATCCTGGCTGCTCCACTCTGATCCACCTCCCTGCTAATGGCCAGGGAAAGCAGTGGAAGACATCCCAACTGCTTGGGCCCCTGCACCAACATGAGAGACCTCAAAAAAGTTCCTGGCTCCTGGCTTCAGGTATACCCAGCTCTCTCCATTGCAGCTGTTTGGGGAGTGAACTCTCTCTCTTTCTCCTCCTCTCTCTTTAACTCTGCCTCTCAAATAAATAAGCTTTATAAAAACAACTTTTAAAAAATAAATAAAATAGAAAAATTATCCTGCTAACACACCTTTGCCTTATAAAACAATATCTCCTTTTTGATATTCATATGAATATTCATAGAATACAGGATTAGATTATCTATCTTCAGAAGTCCTTTTTCAGCCTTTCACAATAGTAAAAGCAGTAGTAAAACCACACCACGATATTTTACCCATCATGCTGTTCAAATGGGTACAAGTTTTCAAGTGTGAGTTTTATATCGACTGAATAAGAATGTTCCCAGATGTGTAGGTTTTATTAGCAATGCATTTCACTTGCTAATGACCAAATTTTCAGATTTTTGCAACCATACTCTAATAAATGTGAGACTTAGTTTTAAAAAATTTCGTTAACAGTTATCCAGATCTACATATTATATATTAGGGAAAAATAATTATGAAGCAAACAAAATTTTAAATGCAAATTTTAACAAAACATTATATTCTAATGATAATTCTAGATATATTTCTGAATAAATTATTAAACCTTCTATAATGAGATGTTATTTTCATAGTTAATAAAATTATTAATTTTTATACAGTCATACACTTCTGTTATTAGTTATCACTGTATGAAAAAGGTATATGATCAAGCCAGAAGGACACATTAGAAAATGAGCTTCATAGAAAAAAATGAAAGCTTCTTGAATTGTAAAAATATTATGCTCGGGAGTGCAGTGGAGGATGGCCCAAGTGCGTGGGCCCTGCACCCCATGGGAGACCAGGATAAGCACCTGGCTCCTGCCATCGGATCAGTGCGGTGCGCCGGCCACAGCGCGCCAGGCCGCGGTGGCCATTGGAGGGTGAACCAATGGCAAAGGAAGACCTTTCTCTCTGTCTCTCTCTCTCACTCTCCACTCTGTCTGTCAAGAATAAAAAAAATATATTATGTCAGGAATATCAATGTGGAATTATTAGATTATGGCTAAATGCCCTGCAAAATATCATTTACTTGGTATAGTAGTAAACATATACATATCCTTAATTATCAGCATTACCACGAATTAGAAGTATAATTTAAGGATAAAGCCATAAAAAAAAGATAAGCAGGCCTTTGAGCAACCATGGAGCATTTGTAGGTGACAACTAGTGTTTGAATTTTAATGACTAAAGAAAGAGTGCCAGGAAAATATTGTGCTTTTCTAAATTAGGGAACAAGAACAAATGCATTTCATATTCCAGAAATCTCAATGAAAATGTAAATTGCAAATTTCTATCTTTAGGCGAAGTTCTATGCAGGAAGCTATCTCTAGGATCTGGGGGAAAAATAATATCGAAAAGCAATTCTCCCATTAACTTTTAAAATTTTTTATTAATATAAAGAGGATAGATTTCATGTATTTCATAGACACAGTTCTAAGGAGACGACCATACATTCCTTCCTCTCTCCTTCTCTTTCTCCCCTAGTCCTCCCTCCTCCCTTCCTTATTTGTAATTTTTGCAATAGCAGAATTTCAATTTACTTTATAATCACAGGCTTAATGCACCACTTACTAGAATGTTCAACAAGTTAAAGAGCGCTTTCCAACAGGACTATAGACAAGCGCTAAAAACAAGAATCAATCTACACTCACAATATTCTTTTGGGGTTGTAGGTGGTCTGTAGGTAAATATCTCTGGGAAATACTAATAACAGTCTGTTCTATCTCTGCAGGTGGTGGTGAGTGACAGCATTGCTTCATTTGAACCTATGATTGCTTGGCAGAAGTGTGGAAGCTGATATCCGCACACACATCTGTGCAGTTCTAAAACATCAAAACATCTCCTATATATGCAGACCGCCAGCCTATGGTGTTATGGAATACTAGAAATGTATTTGGAAATATTTATTGTGCATAATAGCCCTGAAGAATTAAAATGCTTCTCACATTAACTTATTTCCACTGATAGTGTCTCCCTCACCTTTTATCTCTTTGCCTCTACACTACCAAAAGAGACTTGTAACTGTTGTGGTTTTCTATAACATTCTCCTCTCAGCCATCATTCATATTGCATTGCCTGATTCATTCTAGAATTTTACCCTTTCAGAGCTCTTCTGTTATTCAAAAACTTTAATGAGGTCATATTACTTACAGCATCATGCCAAAGCATATGAATATAGCATTTAAAATGCTCCATACTCTTTACAGTTTTGATTGAGCCCCCGGTGCACACAGGTAGGCACCTGACTTGAGTTGGGCTGTTTGATCAGCTGTCCTGAATTGAGACTTGCAAGCTATTCAAGGGTACATCAAATAGTCTATGAAAATTTTGAATTGAAAAATAAGTTTGGGGTGAGCTTTTGGCACAGTGGTAAGGATAGTGCTTGGAAAACTAACATCCTGTATCAGGGTGTCTGAGTTTGTGTCTCAGGTCCAGAGCCTGATTCTACCTTCTGATAATGCACACTCTGGAGGCAGCAGGTGATGCTCAAGTACTTGGGTCCCTGCAACCCACATGGGAGACCCAGACTGAGTTTCAGACTCCTGCCCTAAACCTGGTTAAAGCCTGGCTGTTGCAGGCATGTGGACATGAATCAGAGAATTGAAGACCTCTCTGTGCTTTTTTCTGTTTGAGTGTGTGTGTGTGTGTGTCACAGATAAACAAAAATAAATACAAAAAATTCATACAAATGTTTATTTTGATGCAAAATTTTGTAGTTTATATATAGTTTTTCAAAGAATGCATTTTCAGTAACTTTTGCAATATACTTACATTTGCTCTTTTTTGTATTTCTTTAAATATAAAATTATTTAAAATAATAATGAGTTATTATACTTATAACAAATATAGTTGTAATATGTATAACAATAAGAGTATATAAGAGAGGCAAAGGAAATAGAACTATACAAGTGTGATATTTCTATATTCCAATGAAATTAAAATGGTAGAAATTTGAAGTCAGTTCTACTAAGTAGAGATGTATACAGTAAGCTGTAGAGCAACCATTAAAGAAATAACAAATATAGTAAAAATAAAGAAATGAATATGTTATGTAGAAAATACTGACAAGATATCAGTAAGAGAGAAATGGAGGGAAAAAAGACATTACAATCACAGTTGAGGTTCTGGGATGACCAAGGATGTGTCTTGGGACAAAAAGTTTTGATTACCTATGGAGTACAAAGACATGACAGACACTGCTATCCAAAGATGTTGGGATTTAGAGTCCAGAATTTCAGACTTCCTCTAGGGAGGCTTCAAAACATAATCAATATCTAAAGTGCTACACTTTTGATGGGAGATGATTAGATATATTTTCTACTATTATCATTTGTGTCATTACTCATAGAGTTTACCTTCCAGGTATAAATCGATTCCTGTAACTTTTTTCCATCTCTATAATTATCACACTTGCTCTATCAATTGCCAGATGAAGAATAATGAAGCTTACCAATAAAAGCAAGATAACAAAATATACATAGAAAGGTAAATGTTTCCCAATTTATCATTTTTTCTTATTTACATGATGCACATGGGAAATGCTGAGGACTAACATAAGCTGGTTGCTATTTTCCATTCAGTTACACTTTGAAAGGCTAACACCTGGGAAGATTTTAGACGCTGTGCTACAAACCTGACAGCCCCCAATGCAAGCAACATCGCACATAACCATTTTAGTTAGAATCCCATCGCTTCTAAAGCAAAAGTAGAAAGACTTGAGAAGTTAACAAAGAAAATAGATCCAGAAACAAGTTTACTTACTTCATATGTTGCCAAGGATTAATCCTAAACGCTATTAAGCTTTCAAATAATTAACTAAATCCCTCTGAAACTTCATCCAATATATATTCTTAACATAAGATCAAAGCACTCATAATTATGCTTTGGAAATCACACTATTGCTCATTTTAAACCCAGATACTCTAAGTATAATTTGAATACATTCTCTACATTTTCTGCTCAATACTCAGAAATGATCCTAAGATAGAAAGTATTATACCCAATGCTTCTCTTAGATATATCAAGTTTGTCATTGCAATAAAAGAAAATCAGTTGTCAGGACTTATTCTGCACCTACATATGTTTATTGATAAGAATCACGGTTTTCAATGCCAAAACATATTTTAATGTTCATGAGATCAAACTGTCATTCTTCTATAAAAAGGATGTTTTTTTCTAAAACTGTGTAAGTACCCATAAGCGTATGTTTGAGATGGAGTGGGAAAATGTTAGTTCTTGCATTATTCAATACAATCTCAGATTTTCAAGCCAATACATAGTTCAGCAAACATCACCGTCATTTTCAAGACATTTACAAAAAGAACTTGAATTCAACATTACTCTGAGAAACAATGCATGTTCTTTTAGTACCTTTTAGCTCTTTGAAGTTAAATTTAAGTGTTTTGATTGATATTTTAGATTGAGAGGCAGTTGGTTATCATTAGTAATCAAATATGGCAAATGCACAACCCCCCATTTTCAAGTTTCACATCCTTTTACCTCTCATAATTTAAAATATATTTCATAAAGTCTCTTTCCTCCTTTTTGATCAGCTCTAAAATATTAATGTAATTATAGATTTACAAACCTTAGCTATCATTTCTTGTACAAAATAGCTCTGGAAATGAGGCAAGCATCAATATTTGATATTTATGATACAAAAGGAATTCATAACATATTCAAAATATCTACATTTTAAAAATGCTTCTATGAAACAAATGTGCTGAATTTTGAAATGGTAAATTCCCAACTCTTAAAATGTCAAAGTCCTACTTTTCTCTCCATATAGTTTTGAGCTAAAATGGCCTTTACACTTCACTAGGAAAAGTATTTCATTAATAAACATATTACTAATGTTTAATTTTATAAGCAACAGAAGAGTATACACACGCACACACACACACACATACACTTGACCAAACATGATTTAAATGCTCTATAGTCAAAAATGATAAATGAAATATAAGAACTGTCAGCAAATTTAGAATAAATTTAGGAAAATATTTACAATCCTTTTATCTTTTTTTTTTTTATATAAAGCTTTTATTTAAAGAATATAAATTTCCAAAGAACAGCTCATGGACCACAATGGCTCCCCCCCCACACAACTTCCCTCCCTCCCCCCACCCTCCCCTTTCCCGCTCCCTCTCCCCTTCTGTTCACATCAAGATTCATTTTCAATTCTCTTTATACACAGAAGATCAATTTAGTACATATTACGTAAAGATTTCAACGGTTTGCCCTCGCATAGAGACACAAAATGATAATACTGTTGGAGTACTAGTTATAGTATTAATTCACAATGTACAGCACATTAAGGACAGAGATCCTACATGATTTTTTTTTTTTTAAAATTGATTAATTGTCTATGCAATTTCCAGTTTAACACCAAGATTTTTTAATCATTTGCAATTATCTTTATATAAAGAAGATCGATTCAATATATACTATGAAAGGATTTCATCAGTTTGCACCCACTCAGAAACACAAAGTGTAAAAATACTGTTTCAGTACTAGTAATAGCATCACTTCACATTGGATAACACATTAAGGACAGATCCCTCATGAGACGTAAGTACACAGTGACTCCTGATGTTGATTTAACAATTTGACACTCTTGTTTATGGCGTCAGTAATCTCCCTAGGCTCTGGTCATGAGTTGCCGAGGCTATGGAAGCCTTTAGGGTTAGCCGACTTCGATCTTATTCCCACAGGGCCATAGTCAAAGTGGAAGTTCTCTCCTCCCTTCAGAGAAAGGTACCTCCTTCTTTGATGGCCCCGTTCTTTCCACTGGGATCTCACTCGCAGAGATCTTTCATTTAGGTCTTCTGTTTTTTCCAGAGTGTCTTAGCTTTCCATGCCTAAAATATTCTCATGGGCTCTTGAGCCAGATCCGAATGCCTTAAGGGCTGATTTTGAGGCCAGAGTGCAATCCTTTTATCTTTGAGTATCCTTGTTTCTTGGAGCATATAAACTTTCCTTTAATGATATTTGCTTCTTTCTAATTAAAGAATCCTATGCACTGTGCAAAACAGAAACTCATTTTCCTGTTTTATAGTGATTTTCTCAAAGAATGCTTTAACCAGATCCCCTAACTTCTCAATCATGTCTTTATTATTAAAAGAGTTTCAAATGAGATCCATCCATTCTTTCAGAACTTTATTCTCACACTTAATTTAGACATGCATGTCACAATTGCCTCTCTATATGCTTAGGGTAGAAGAATTTTGTTCACACATTGTCTCTTCCTTTATACACTAGGTTCTCATCCCTCTACTGTTTCATATGAGGAGAAATAGAGGCAAGGCTTCAATCCCCTCTTTTGTTTGAGACTTTTGTGGGGCTATTGCCGTTTCCTTCTAAAAAAGACCCCAGCATTAACCCACCCTAATTTAGTTTCTCCTGTATTGGCAGCACTTGCTAAGCTAGCTCTCAAGGATGAACAAATTGTACAAAATGATTCAATGCCACTAACATTTCTGTGTACACAAAAACCAAGAAATCCTTACATCTTTGTCATGCTGTATATTGAAATGTAGGTGCATAACTGCTGCTGCATCTAGGCTTCTCTTCTCTGTACAAACTGAGCATCCCTAAATCTGAAAACCCAAAACCTGAAATGCTAAAATGTAAAATACAATGGCTACAAGTGGAAAACTCCAGATCAAACTTTATCTGAGCAGTCACAGTCTAAATACATGTACACTAAAATACAGTATAAAATTACCTTCAGGCTAAATGTGCTGCGCTCATATGAAACAAAAATGAACTCATGTTTAGACGTGGATCCTTTGCTCACTGAATCTAAAATATAGTCCCAAGCATTTTGAATAAGGGAAAATCTATAATTCTTATTTTATCTACTGATAATGTGTAGTACAAGTACATATTAGCAAGTTTGTTGCTTACAGGAGTACAACAGAACAGGAGGATGGCTATTAGGTCCAGGTGTATGTCCCCCTTTCCAGTTTGTCTCTTAATGTGACTGTCAGAGTGGGGAAGACAGGTGAGATCTGGGGTCCATGGAAAGACGTGAAAGCAAGGATGGTTCTGAGACTACTCTTCCAGCAGTACAGTATTATTTTTAATTAAAAAAAAACAGGAAATAATCTAAATATACAATCTATAGATTATCTTTAAATAAGTTGCAGAATGCCCAATGAATAAATACTATATGAAAATGTTAAAAACTATAAAGAATTATAAATTGTATTAACATCATGTTATGTAAATAAGATGATCTAAAATTTCATTAAACTCACCATGACCTGGAGGAAATTTTTTCCATTTGAGGAGTGCAACTAGTTCATTTATGGATAAAGTAGGCCACTCTTCATAATATGGACACGTATGGATTAATTTAAACTTTTGTACATTTTCATGTTTTATCATTTCCTGAAAAATAAAACCATTATCACACTTCTAACTCTAAGTAATTTAAAAAGATATTCAAGTATATCAAACAGACAAATGGTTATAATTGAGAATATATTGAATTTTAGAGCCTTATAGACAAATAGAAATTCTAATCTTCAGATCTACTTACTAAAATTATATTTTCCTACCTTTCATAATATCTTGTCCTAATGTAAGTATCTAAAAAATCTTGTAATAATCAAGTTCAATATCAAAGATTTTATTTTAAGTAAGTGGTACCAAGATTTGGAATACAGACACAAAACATATTAAACATTTTTTAAAGCCAGACACTCTGAAAAATAGAACAAACTGGCATGAGGAATTTGGAATGAAATTGAATTCCAAGAAAGTCATCTCTACCGCTGATACTGAGGTCATCATATCAAAAGAAATCTCCACAATTAGAACTAATATCAAGAAGTGAGTTCCTTCCCATTTCCATCCAACATATGCACCCATATGTGCCTTACACAGAACTGCAAGACCTTTATAAGGGCGACCTTCAGGGGAGACCTGAATATAGTTCCTGCATCCTACCCTCAGCCTGACCCAGCCCTGGCTCTTTTGGCTGTTTGGGAACTGAACCAAAAAACAGAAGATTGATCTGTCTGTTTCTCACTTACTCACTTTCTCCCTCCTGTCCTCCATCCCTCCCTCCTTCCTTCCATTCCTCCATCTCGCCATCCTTCTTTTTCAGTCATCCTACCTTCCCAATAAGTAAATAAATAAATCTTTTTTTAAAAATAGAATAGCTGAAACAACAGGACCATAGAATCTCTCAGTCCTATCATTCACACATATTTCCTCTGTCAACTAAGGAAGGAGAGCTAGTAGAGAAGGAAGCCTTTGGATTTGAATAAAAGAGAATAAATATTCAAATTTAAGTAAGTTAGGTATAATCACCTATGCATGCAGCTATGAATTTTGATGAAAGAGCATGCTAATTTCAAAGCAAATGGTTTTCTCTGAGGTAAGCTACAGATTTGGACAGAATTAGTACTACTCTCTATGTGATTATCAAGTACTCCTAGTAAATGAAGTAGCTGATAGCCAACACATATATTCTTAATAAATGAATGAATTAATGTGTTTGAAATTTATAAAAACAAAGGATACTCAAAAATACACCTAAAACATATTTATAGAGAATTTTTTTTTGACAGGCAGAGTTAGACAGTAAGAGAGAGACACAGAGAGAAAGGTCTTCCTTCCATTGGTTCACCCCTAAAATGGCCGCTGCAGCCGGCACACTGGACCAGTCTGAAGCCAGGAGCCAGGTGCTTCCTCCTGGTCTCCCATGCGGGTACAGGGCCCAATCACTTGGGCCATCCTCCACTGCCTTCCTGGGCCACAGCAGAGAGCTGGCCTGGAAGAGGAGCAACCGGGACTAGTACCAGGCGCCCCGACTGGGACTAGAACCCAGGGTGCTGGCATCACAGGTGGAGGATTAGCCTAGTGAGCCAGGACGCCGGCCTATTTATAGAGATCTTTGTCTCCACTTCAATTTCCCACTCCCAGTAGACAAAGGTGCAATCAAGGCCACATGACTGTAGTTTACAGGTAAAGTCAAATTTAAGACATAAGAAAAAGACGGGCATTGTTTCATAGACAGGAAAATCCAAGCATGAATTCATGCACATGGAGTGTGAATATATAGGTTAGGGGTAGTCATACCAATTTTAACTTTGCGTACTCCTTTGCAGGGATTTTCAGAATTTCACACTCCTCTTCTGTCACCACTGAGAAAGACTGTGGTTCCAATTCAGTCTCCAAGGACCCAAAGGTACTCCATTGTCCAAGCTGTAAAAAGCAGAGGCAACCGAAACTTCATTACCACTCATCACTGTAAAAATGCCTATGAGACTGGCAGTAACGAAGTGAGTCTACAATAGGAATTGAAATTCAAACTCCAACTGTATAAGGAAGGCCACTGGTAGCAATGAATAATAACAAAAGTGAGGGGAGTGTTAGTGCATATATATCATTTACTAATATACATATTCTAATAGGGACCCTAATTTAATCTGCGAAAGATAAATCTTAACCACGGAAAAATATTCCCCTAGAATACATATGGTAAGTTATAAGGATATAAGGAGACATTAGCTGCATAGAGGATTTGCATTCATGTTTGCCTTGTACAAACTGGAGAGCATGTGAAGACTGTGTTTGTATGAGAGGCACACAAAGCCACCCGAGCTATCTAAGTTCCACGTCAGTACGACTATCCAAGGTAATATGTGAGGACTTCCGCTATTCTACTTTAAATCCATACAAAGTCTGAATATTTTTTTCTTAACGAAATGTACAACTAGATTTGAATCGGCAAGTGAAAATGGAAAAAAGAAACTTAAAATATCAGTCAGTACTGACGTCAGAGTGGTCCAGTTCTAGCCATCTTGGCTTGTCATACATGTGGGACAGAGACAACGCTCGGGATCACTTACAGCATGGAACTGTTATTCAGTCCTCTTGCGACAGGTGTAGGAACACGGGGTTTTGCCCCACATGTGGAAGAGAAGCAAGAAAAACTAACTGCCAACATATAAAAGTCACATGTAGGCCTTCCTTCCAGCTGTAGAAGTAGGCAGAACATCACAAAATTGGGAATGTACATTTACAATTTGCATGGATGCATTGACTCATACTTTAAGAATCAAATCTAGAAAATTATGGTAAAGGCAAGTAAACAACTGGAAAAACCACTGCATCCAAAAATGTATAAATGTTAGACTCTGTGTGTGTGTGTGTGTATTCAGGGGGAAAAGAATTCCTATTAGAAAATAATACCTGAAGATGACAAAAATCACAATTAAAAAATTAGAGATACAAAATTAGAGATACAAAATTCACATTCAAATAAAAAGTAGGAAAAAATGAAGACTAGAAAGCAAGTTATATACATTTCACATATTTAGAGTATAAAATCAGAGTATGGCATGATGGAAGCAAAAGAAGCATTTCTGAAAAAGAACAAAATTAAGCTTCTAAAAACTAAAAGCTACTGACATAGAAATTTATTGGACACTGATTTGTACATTAAAAACTAAAGATTTCATGACATAGATAAAACATGAAAATTATCCAGTACAGAATACATACAATATATAATAAAGGAATGAAAATAAAAAGGAATTTTAGTAAATGTGGAAAGACAGATGGTTTCCAGAAAACACCATAAAAATGGAAGAAAGATGGTACAAAATAAAAATGGAAGCATGTTTCCAAAATTGAGGAAGAAGTGAGTCTTCCAAATGAGGAGGCCCACAGAATAATGTTTGTATTTTATATTCCAGCTCAAGATATAGTATACTCCTTTATCAGTTCTTTTCTTTCAGATTTACCCATCACTGTATTATTTGCAATCGATAACCTCAACTAAGTGTTTTTATATGTTTTCTTCCAACTTTTCTAATTGTTTTGGCATATGAGTCTGAATTACTTTATAAGCCATAGTGAAAATAGAAATCTTTGTATAGTATTTCCTAATTCAGGTTACAAATTAAGACTATAGAAACTTAAACTCTAGGTAGAAAAAATATAAACATGTTAAGAAATAAAATTATGCTGTGAGAAATATTTGCTATAGTAGGGTAAATACCTAAAATGTCAAACACCTATAGTTTAATGAAAAGAAAAAAAAAGCACAGGTTATTCTAGAAAAGGGACAAATATATTTAAACCAATCAACAATTTACAGAAGAGAAAAACAAAAATAACTACACACAAAAGAATAATATTCAACCTCACCAGGAGATATAAAATATAATTAATTTATTAAAGACACTTTTCATATAATGGATTGAGTAGACACTTTCATGCATAACTCTGTACATTAAAAAATATTGAAAAATGGGAAAATATATGGAAACATCTAGTAAAATAAATTTTAAAGCTCCCATGCAACATTTTATCCAGAAACACAGCTCCTAGGAATAAATCATATAGAAATAAATGCTTTTTTAAGGATATATGTACAAGAAGTTCAGGGAATGGGGCCGGCGCTGTGCGTGCAGTGGGTTAATCCTCCACCTGTGGGGCCAGCATCCCATATGGGCACCGGTTCTAGTGCTGGCTGCTTCACTTTCAATCCAGCTCTCTGCTGTGGCCTAGAAAAGCAGAATATGGTCCAAAGCTTTGGGCCCCTGCACCCATGTGGGAGACCCAGAAAAGCTCCCGGCTCCTGGCTTCAGATCGGCACAGCTCCGGCCATCTGCGAACCAGCAGACAGAAGACCTTTCTCTCTGTCTCTCCCTCTCACTGTCTGTAACTCTAACTCATAAATAAATAAATAAATAGAAAAGTTCAGGGGAGCACTATTTGGTGACTCCCAACTGGCCAACTTAAGTTAAATATATATATCTATTAAATTATATTGTGTATATATATTTAATATATATTAAATTAAAGAGAGAGAAAGAGAGAAAGAGGGATTCAGCAAACATGAGTAACTAAGAAGATATAATGTGCGCGCGTGTTTTGTTATATCCCCAGCAGGTCTTAACTGAATCAATTGAATTCCACAGAAAGATCCTTGAATGATTCAGCACGTTCATGTGTTTCATTTGGAAGTATTGAATGCTTACTTCACCCAGGTGTATATTTCCAAAAATTAAACCAATTCGTTAAACAAATGCAATTTGGGGCAAATAAAATACATCTGCTAATTTTACAAAAAATTGTTGTATCACCTTGTTATAAAAATTTTTGAGAGAGGAAACAAATCTGCCTGATATGAAGAACAGAGCAATTCAATGGAAGTTATCATTCCAGTTATCTAGTGAAATTGCTCTTTCATACACAGAAGTTATGCCACAAAATACACAAGTGTAAGTAGCATATATATAATAATTTGGAAAGAAAAACTAAAACCTAAAAATATTTCTGCAATATAATCTAAAATTTAGTGTCAATTAAAGAAGTATGTATGTGTCTATTTTATGTAATCATAACCTACTAAAATTAGTGTATAAAGATTATAAAAAATCAATGGAGCATATGTTGAATGGATACTTTATATGTTTTCATTCACAAGTGCTCAACACATGTTCATTAGCTATTGCAGTTATGAAACCAAAATCGCTTATGAATTAACATCATTTGCTATATGGTTTATCTACTTACATCTGATGGCTCTGATGTGATTTTAATTGTGTGTGTGTGTGTGTGTGTGTGTGTGTGTATATATATATATAATGATACATTTTGGTAGCTTGAAATAGAATTTTTCTAATAAGCCAGAAACATCACTCCTGACTTTTTATTCAAAATAGAACAGTTCCCCCACATAAACTGAATGTGATGGCTCATATATCCACTTATTCTGAGTTTAATGTGGACTTATAAAGAAATTTCAGTTGAGTAAGCCCAGATATAAAGTGAAATAACTGTGTCAGCCTAATTTCAATGTGAAATGATTTAATATTTACATTTTTACTTAGTTAAAATAAGTACCTTGATTTGCATTTGACCTTTTCAATATTCACTATTAAAGAGCTATAAGCTTCTTAACTACATTCTCTACTTCTATAATTGTCCAGCCATTCTTCAACTTTTCAATATGTAAGGAGTATATAAAAATAATGACAAATGGACTTTTATTTTTATTAATACAAAGAGAATAGATTTCATGTATTTCATAGGTACAGTTCCAAGAAGATAACCATATTTCCTTCCCTCTCTCCCTCAACCCTCCTCTTTCCCTCTTTTATTCTTTTCATTACTTTTTACAAAGACATAATTTTTCCACTGTATAATCACAGGCTTAATTCACCACTAAGCATAATTCAACAAGTAAAAAGTAGGACGTTCACAGTTCTAAGGAGCATAAAAAAGGGTTAAAAAGAACAATTATATTCCAAGATGTCTGTTTCAGTCCTATACATTTTTTTACATTCTATATTAACTGGCACATATCAGAGAAAACATACATTATTTGTGTTTTGGGTAATGGCCTATTTCACTAAGCATAATGGTCTCCAGTTGCATCCATTTTATTATAAAAGACAGGATTTCATTCATTTTTACAGCTGAGTAGTAGTTGATAGTTTATATATACAACATTGTCTTCTTTTTTAAAGATTTATTTATTTATTTTAAAGTCAGAGTTACACAGATAGGGAAGGAGAGGCGGGGTGGGGGGGAGGTGTCTTCCATCCACTAATTCAATCCCCAGATGACCACAACAACTGGAGCTGTGCTGATTTGAAGCCAGGAGCCTCTTCTGGGTCTCCCATGTGGGTGCAGGGGCCCAAGGACTTGGCCCATCTTCTACTGCTTTCCCAGGACATAGCAGAGAGCTGGATCAGAAGTGGAGTAGCCAGACTTGAATTGGTGCCCATGTGGAATGCTGGCACTGCAGATGTTGGCTTTACCTGCTATGCCACAATACTGGCCCCACCACATTGTCTTTTTCCAGTCATCAGTTAATGGACATCTGGTTGATTCCATATCTCAGCTATTGTGAATTGAGCTACAGTAAACATGGGGGTACAGGTAACTCTTTTATATGCTGATTTCATTTTGTTTGAGTAAATACCCAGGAGTGTGAAATCTGGGTCATATGATAGATCTACTTTCAAATTTCTGCTGAATCTCCATACTGTCTTCCATAATGGTTATACTAGTTTACATTCCTCTTGTGTACCACTCTCCGACTAAAGGAACAATATTTTGTTCCCATTCAGTTAACGTTAGTCACCATTCTAATTATCTGGATATTATTTTTTAATTTAGCAGGGCCAGTGCTGTGGTGCAGCAGGTTAACGCCCTGGCCTGAAGCACCAGCATCCCATATGGACTCTGGTTCTAGTCCTGGCTGCTCTACTTCTGATCTGGCTCTCTGCCATGGCCTGGGAAAGCAGTAGAAGATGGCCTAAGTCCTTGGTCTCTTGCACTCACGTGGAAGACCCAGAAGGAGCTCCTGGCTCCTGGCTTCAGATCAGCGCAGCTCCGGCCGTTGCGGCCAACTGGGGAGTGAAACGTCGGATGGGAGACCTCTCTCTCTCTCTGCCTTCCCACTCTCTGTGTAACTCTTTCAAATAAATAAATAACTCTTTCAAATAAATAAAATTGTGCTTTTTAAAAAGCAAAATTTCATATAACTCTATACAATATAGCATTATTCTATCAACTTATTCACATTATATAGTGTTATTAATGTAAACATTAATTTCTGTTTTGCTAAGGACTAAGGTTTTTGAAAGCAAACATTATGATAGAGTCCATTCATTTTTCATTGCTCCATGCTCAAATAATCTAGTCATTCCTTTTTCATGAACTTTTGTATTTTTCTGTAGTTGGCTATAAAACAATGGCAGCATCCATGTTTCCTCATTTTATATGTGAGTATAATGATTTCTGTAAGTAAGGCCTGCAGATACAATTCATATGCTATGTTAACACTTGAACATCAATCTGTTTTCCAAAATGAACTTCTTAGGTTCCTACCAGCACTACAAACATGTGAAAGACTTGTTTCTGTACACTTCTCAGATTTCTGTATTGTACAATCTTCCATAGTTGCGAATTCTGTGATAAGAAATGTTTATTGTACATTTTGTTATGTATTCACACTTATTTTCAAAAGTAAAATTTTTTTTTCTTTTTTAAAACTTAGGTTTTATTGTTTTATCTGTATTTAAATGTTATGTATTTAATTGAACATCAAAAAAAATTTTTTTTTTGCTGAATCTTTTCTTTTTTTTTTTATATAAAGCTTTTATTTAAAGAATATAAATTTCCAAAGAACAGCTTATGGATCACAATGGCTCCCCCCCCCACAACCTCCCTCCCTCCCCCCACCCTCACTTCTCCCACTCCCTCCCCCCCTCCGCCCACATCAAGATTCATTTTCAATTCTCTTTATACACAGAAGATCAATTTAGTACATATTACGTAAAGATTTCAACGGTTTGCCCTCGCATAGAGACACAAAATGATAATACTGTTGGAGTGCTAGTTATAGTATTAATTCACAATGTACAGCACATTAAGGACAGAGATCCTACATGATTTTTTTTTTAAAAATTGATTAATTGTCTATGCAATTTCCAGTTTAACACCAAGATTTTTTAATCATTTGCAATTATCTTTATATAAAGAAGATCGATTCAATATATACTATGTAAAGATTTCACCAGTTTGCACCCACTCAGAAACACAAAGTGTAAAAATACTGTTTCAGTACTAGTAATAGCATTATTTCACATTGGATAACACATTAAGGACAGATCCCTCATGAGACGTAAGTACACAGTGACTCCTGATGTTGATTTAACAATTTGACACTCTTGTTTATGGCGTCAGTAATCTCCCTAGGCTCTGGTCATGAGTTGCCGAGGCTATGGAAGCCTTTAGGGTTCGACGACTTCGATCTTATTCCGACAGGGTCATAGTCAAAGTGGAAGTTCTCTCCTCCCTTCAGAGAAAGGTACCTCCTTCTTTGATGGCCCCGTTCTTTCCACTGGGATCTCACTCGCAGAGATCTTTCATTTAGGTCTTCTGTTTTTTCCAGAATGTCTTGGCTTTCCATGCCTAAACTATTCTCATGGGCTCTTGAGCCAGATCCGAATGCCTTAAGGGCTGATTCTGAGGCCAGAGTGCTATTTAGGACATCTGCCATTCTATGAGTCTGCTGTGTATCCTGCTTCCCATGTTGGATCATTCTCTCCCTTTTTCATTCTATCAGTTAGTATTAGCAGACACTAGTCTTGCTTGTGCGATCCCTTTGACTCTTAGACCTATCAGTGTGATCAATTGTGAGCTGAAATTGATCACTTGGACTAATGAGATGGCCTTGGTACATGCCACCTTGATGGGATTGTATTGGAATCCCCTGGCACAATTCTAACTCCATCATTTGGGGCCGTTCTGATTGAGCATGTCCCAAATTTTACATCTCCTCCCTCTCTTATTCCCACTCTTATATTTCACAGAGATCACTTTTCAGTTAAAATTTAAACACCTAAGAATAATTGTGTGTTAATTACAGAGTTCAACCACTAGTACTAGGATAAAAAAAAATACTACCATGGATAAAGTATTACATTGTACAACAACAGTCAGCACAAGAGCTGATCGAGTCACTGTTTCTCATAGTGTCCATTTCACTTCTACAGGTTTCCCCTTTGGTGCTCAGTCAGTCGTCGCCAATCAAGGGAAACAAATGATATTTGTCTCTTTGGGACTGACTTAATTCACTCAGCATGATGTTTTCCAGATTCCTCCATTTTGTTGCAAGTGACCGGATTTCATTGTTTTTGACTGCTGTATAGTATTCTGTAGAGTACATGTCCCATAATTTCCTAATCCAGTCTACTGTTGATGGGCATTTGGGTTGGTTCCAAGTCTTAGCTATTGTGAATTGAGCCGCAATAAACATTACTGTGCAGACGGCTTTTTTGTTTGCCCATTTAATTTCCTTTGGGTAAATTCCAAGGAGTGGGATGGCTGGGTTGAATGGTAAGGTTATATTCAGGTTTCTGAGGAATCTCCAGACTGACTTCCATAGTGGCTTCACCAGTTTGCATTCCCACCAACAGTGGATTAGTGTCCCTTTTTCCCCACATCCTCTCCAGCATCTATTGTTGGTGGATTTCTGAATGTGAGCCATTCTCACCGGGGTGAGGTGAAACCTCATTGTGGTTTTGATTTGCATTTCCCTGATTGCTAGGGATCTTGAACATTTTTTCATGTGTCTGTTGGCCATTTGGATTTCCTCTTTTGAAAAATGTCTATTGAGGTCCTTGGCCCATCTCTTAAGTGGGTTGTTTGTTTTGATGTTGTGGAGTTTCTTAATTTCTTTGTAGATTCTGGTTATCAACCCTTTATCTGTTGCATAGTTTGCAAATCTATTTTCCCATTCTGTCGGTTTCCTATTCACTTTCCTGACTGTTTCTTTTGCAGTACAGTAACTTTTCAATTTGATGCAATCCCAGTAGTTAATTTTGGTTTTCAGTGCCTGTGCTTCTGGGGTCTTTTCCAAGAAGTCTTTGCCAGTACCTATGTCTTGCAGGGTTTCTCCTATGCTCTCTAGTAATTTGATGGTGTCGGGTCGTAGGTTTAAATTTTTAATCCATGTTGAATGAATTTTTGTGTAAGGTGAAAGGTAGGGGTCTTGCTTCATGGTTCTGCACGTGGAAATCCAGTTTTCCCAGCACCATTTATTAAACAGACTGACCTTACTCCAGGGACTGGTTTTGGATCGTTGATCAAATATAAGTTGGCTGTAGGTGTTTGGATTGATTTCTGGAGTTTCTATTCTGTTCCATTGGTCTATCCATCTGTTTCTGTACCAGTACCATGCTGTTTTGATAACAACTGCCCTGTAGTATGTCCTGAAATCTGGTATTGTGATGCCTCCGGCTTTGTTTTTGTTGTACAAGATTGCTTTAGCTATTCGAGGTCTCCTGTGTCTCCATATGAATTTCAGCATCATTTTTTCCAGATCTGAGAAGAATGTCCTCGGTATCTTGATTGGTATTGCGTTGAATCTGTAAATTGCTTTTGGGAGAATGGACATTTTGATGATATTGATTCTTCCAATCCATGAGCATGGGAGATTTCTCCATTTTTTGGTATCCTCTTCTATTTCTTTCTTTAAGGTTTTGTAATTTTCATTGTAGAGATCTTTAATGTCCTTAGTTAAATTTATTCTAAGGTATTTGATTGTTTTTGTAGCTATTGTGAATGGGATTGATCTTAGCAGTTCTTCCTCAGCCGTGGCATTGTCTGTGTATACAAAGGCTGTTGATTTTTGTGCATTGATTTTATATCCTGCTACTTTGCCGAACTCTTCTATGAGTTCCAATAGTCTCTTAGTAGAGTTCTTTGGGTCCCCCAAATAAAGAATCATGTCGTCTGCAAAGAGGGATAGTTTGAGTTCTTCCTTCCCAACTTGTATCCCTTTAATTTCTTTTTCTTGCCTAATAGCTCTGGCTAAGACTTCCAGCACTATATTGAATAGCAGTGGTGAGAGTGGGCATCCCTGTCTGGTACCAGATCTCAGTGGAAATGCTTCCAACTTTTCCCCATTCAATAGGATATTGGCCGTGGGTTTTTCATAAATTGCTTTGATTGTATTGAGGAATGTGCCTTCTATACCCAGTTTGCTTAGGGTTTTCATCATGAAAGGGTGTTGAATTTTATCGAATGCTTTCTCTGCGTCTAGTGAGATAATCATATGGTTTTTCTTCTGCAGTCTGTTAATGTGGTGTATCACGTTGATTGTTTTGCGAATATTGAACCATCCCTGCATACCAGGGATGAATCCCACTTGGTCTGGGTGGATGATCTTTCTGATGTGTTGTTGCAGTCTATTGGCCAGAATTTTGTTGAGGATTTTTGCATCTATGTTCATGAGGGATATTGGTCTGTAATTCTCTTTCAATGCTGCATCTTTTTCTGGCTTAGGAATTAAGGTGATCCTGGCTTCATAGAAAGAATTTGGGAGAATTCCCTCTTTTTCGATTGTTCTGAATAGTTTGAGAAGAATTGGGGTTAGTTCTTCTTTAAATGTCTGGTAGAATTCAGCAGTGAATCCATCTGGTCCTGGGCTTTTCTTTGTTGGGAGGGCCTTTATTACTGATTCAATTTCTGACTCACTTATGGGTCTGTTTAGGTTTTCTATGTCTTCCTGGTTCAATTTAGGTAGGTTGCATGTGTCCAGGAATCTATCCATTTCTGATAGGTTTCCCTGTTTACTGGCATACAAGTCCTTGTAGTAATTTCTGATGATTCTTTTGATTTCTGTGGTGTCTGTTGTTATATTTCCTTTTTCATCTCTGATTTTACTGATTTGGGTCTTTTCTTTTCTTTTTTTAGTTAGTTGGGCCAATGGGGTGTCAATCTTGTTTATTTTTTCAAAAAACCAGCTCCTCGTTTGGCTGATTTTTTGTAATTTTTTTTGGATTCAATCCTGTTGATTTCTTCTCTGATTTTGATTATTTCTCTTTTTCTACTAGATTTGGGTCTAGTTTGCTGCAAATTTTCTAGATCCTTGAGATGCATTGAAAGCTCATCTATTTGGTGCCTTTCCAGTTTCTTGATGTAGGCACCTATTGATATAAACTTTCCTCTTAACACTGCTTTTGCTGTATCCCATAAGTTTTGGTATGTTGTGCTGTTATCCTCATTTACTTCCAGAAAATTTTTGATTTCTCTTTTGATTTCTTCAGGGACCGATTGTTCATTCAGGAGCATGTTGTTCAATCTCCATGTGTTTGCATATGCTCTAGGGATTCCTGAGTTGCTAATTTCCAACTTCAATCCCTTATGGTCTGAGAAGTTGCATCATATGATTCTAATTCTTTTGAATTTGCTGAGACTTGCTTTATGGCCTAATATGTGATCAATCCTAGAGTAGGTTCCATGTACTGTTGAGAAGAATGTGAATGCTTTACGTGTAGGATGAAAAGTTCTGTAGATATCTGTTAGATCCATTTGGGCTATAGTGTTGTTTAAATCTACTGTCTCCTTGTTGATCTTCTGTCCTGTCGATCTGTCAATATCTGTGAGTGGAGTACTGAAGTCCCCCAGTACTATTGTGTTGGGGTCTAAGTCTCCCTTTAAGTTTCTTAACAAAATTTTTAAATAAACCTGTGGCCTGTAATTAGGTGCATATACATTGAGAATTGTTATATCTTCCTGTAGTATTGATCCCTTAATCATTATATAGTGCCCCTCTTTGTCTCTCTTAACAGTTTTTGTGTTAAAGTTTATGTAGTCCGATATTAAGATGGTTACACCCGCTCTTTTTTCATTTCTGTTGGCATGGTATATCTTGTTCCATCCTTTTATTTTCAGTCTGTATGGATCTTCGTTGGAAAGATGTGTTTCTTGTAGGCAGCAAATAGATGGTTTTTGTTCCTTAACCCAGTCAGCCAATCTCTGTCTTTTAACAAGACAGTTTAGACCTTTAACGTTCAATGTGACTATTGATAAGTGGTAAGTTTGCCCTGCCATTTGCCAGATATTTTCTAATGTATGCTTTGAATTCCCTGTGATCTTTTGCCGTGAGGTTCCCTTCGTTTACCTTCTTTCATGTTGATGGTCGTGTTTCTGTGTTTCTGTGTGTAACACGTCTTTAAGTATCTTTTGCAGGGCTGGACGAGTGGCAACAAATTCTTTCAATTTTTGTTTGTTATGAAAGGTCTTTATTTCGCCTTCATTCACAAATGAGAGCTTTGCAGGGTATAATATTCTGGGCTGGCAGTTTTTCCCTCTAAGTACCTGGGCTATGTCTCGCCATTCCCTTCTAGCTTGTAGGGTTTCTGTTGAGAAGTCAGCTGTGAGTCTAATTGGAGATCCTCTGAGAGTAATCTGACGTTTCTCTCTTGCACATTTTAGGATCTTTTCTTTTTGCTTCACTGTGGTGAGTTTAATTACAATATGTCATGCAGAGGATCTCTTTTGGTCATGTTTATTAGGGGTTCTATGAGCTTCCTGGATTAGGATTTCTCTGTCTTTCTCCAAGCCTGGAAAATTTTCTGCTAGTATCTCCCTAAAAAGGCCTTCTAATCCTTTCTCCCTCTCCATACCTTCAGGAACACCTAGAACCCGAATGTTGGGTTTTTTAATAGTATCCTGTAAATTCCCGACGATATCTTTTAGTTTTCTAATTTCCTCTTCTTGTCTTTGGTTTGACTGTTTCCTCTCCTGTTCACTGTCTTCTAGGTCCGATATTCTCTCCTCTGCTTCACCCATTCTGGTTTTAAGGCCCTCAAGATTGCTTGTCACTTGATCTATTGAGTTCTTCAATTCATTAAGATTTTTTGTCACTCTCGTAGCTTCTTGTTCTACTAGTTGTTTCATTTCGTTTTGATTTCTCCGTAGTGCTTCATTCTCGCGAGAGAGATTTTCTATCTTATCCATTAAAGATTTCTGTAGTTCAAGAATTTGTTTTTGAGAACTTCTTAATGTTCTTATCAATTCTTTGAGATCTGCTTCTTGCATTTCTTCTATCTCATTATCTTCACAATCCTGACTTGGGGTGTCTTTTCCGTTTGGGGTCATCATAGCGTCTTCCTTGATCTTGCTCCCTCGGAATCTGTTTTTGTTTGGCATTTTTTTTTTCCCCACACTCTTTCTCTGGGTTGTCAAGGTAACGGAGTTTGTGTGCGCAGTGTGTTCCCAGTTTTTGGATCCCCTTCAGGTTTCTACAGCCTCGGGTTTTTGGTTCCGTCTGCCTCAGTGATGGGCGGGCGCACCTTGTCCCACTGCGTTTAATCAAATTCGACTTCGTAATGTGGGCGGCGAGAGGGGCTAGTGTCCGTGCGGGCTCGCCTCAACTGTGCTGTTTCCCCCGTGGGGGTCTGCTTCCCCCCGCCAGTGTCTCGGGATCCCTGTATCGGCTCCCGTTCAAGCGCGCAGATCCTGTGGTGATTGTGTTCCGCCCGGCTCCTGTCGCAGCCAGCGGGCGCGCGCCGTGCCACTGCGTTTAATCTAGCTGGACTTAGCAGGGTGGGTGACGAGAGAGGCTAGTGTCCGTGTGGGCTCGCCTCAATTGTGCTGTTTCCCTGGGGTCTGCTTCCCCCCGCCAGTGTCTCGGGATCCCTGTATCGGCTCCCGTTTAAGCGCTCAATTCCAATGGCGACTGTGTTCCGTCCGGTTCCCGTCCCTCCCGGCAGCTCCCGTGCCACTATGGCACGATTTGCCGTTCGCAAACTTACTTTTCCCTAGGTCCTCTGCATCTCATTCACTGGGTCCGGAAGAATTTCCACTGCATTTTTTCCCCTGAGATTTTTCCTGAGGCTACAGTAACTCTGTTTTTATTAAACTATCTTTTTGCGGACTGCTAGTGCGCGTCCTCACTATTCCGCCATCTTGGCTCCGCCCTCAAAAGTAAAAATTATTCATTGTACATATACTGAGTTGCTAACTTGGTATGAGTATCTTTGTGCATGCCAATTCCTTATTCATAGTTTCTGTTCTGTAAAAAAAATCAATTTATTTGTTTTGCATTTTTCATTATTTTTCTTCCTGATTTGTATATCATTACATATTCCAGATATCAATACTTTGTCATGTATTATATTGCATTTATCTGTATTTTGTCTTTTAATTTAATTAAAGTTTCTTTGGATGAAGAAATCAAGCATGATTAAAAAAACTTTTTGATAGTTTGTTTCTGAAAATATCTTCTTTAAGAAGCTTTGCTATCATGGTATCAGGAGGAAAATCTGCCACTTAATCTTCTGAAACATTTAAAATTTTTAATAATTAAATTTCTAATTCCAAACTGATTTTTATGCTCAGTGTGAAAGGGCAAGTAGTTTTATCTTGTCTATCTACATAGGTACACAACTGTTCAAGTCCAAATTAAGAAATCATTCCACCACTTTCCCCTCTGTTCTTCCTCTCGCTTCTTCACAACAGAAGTGCTTATGTGTGTGGATCTAATTTATGTACTCCCTTGGTTGTAAGTCTGTTTACCTATAAACTATGAGTATGCCACATTAATTATTAAAGTTTCATTTTATGTCTTGATATCTGATAGAAGTTCCTTCCCAAGAATCTTCTCCAGAAGTATATAAGTTTTCTTAGACTTTTGTTCTTTTGGCATACTTTTCAGAATCATATTTTCAAATTCCACAAGAAACCTGTTTGGGTTTTCTACATTTGAATTTCACAACACCTAAGATCATTTTGAAAGTCTTTTGGGGGCTAGTGCTTTGGCATAGTGAATAAACCCATGGCCTGCTGTGAAGGCATCAGATATGGGCTCTGGTTTCAGTTCTGGCTGCTCTATTTCCAATCCAGCTCCCTGGTAAGGCACCTGGGAAATCTGCAGATGGCCCAAGTGCTTGGGACCCTGTTCTCATGGCCTGCTGTGAAGGCATCAGATATCGGCTCTGGTTTCAGTTCTGGCTGCTCTATTTCCAATCCAGCTCCCTGGTAAGGCACCTGGGAAATCTGCAGATGGCCCAAGTGCTTGGGACCCTGTTCTCAGGTGGGAGAGTTGGAAGGCGCTCCTGGCTCCTGATTGGTCCAGCTCCAGGTGTTGCAGCCTTTGTGGAAGTGAACCAGTGGACTGAAGACCTTACTATCTCTCTGTCTCTCCCTCTCTCTGTGTGTAACTCTGCCTTTCAAATAAATGAATACATCTTTTTTAAAGGAAGGACTTGTCATCTTTGACATTGAATACTTCTGTGCATAAATGTTTTTGTCTATGTTTAAGTCAATGTCTTTCTCTGAAAATAAACAATGTTTTCTAGGCTTGCTGTGTAAGACGTTGTTTTACATCATCATCAACTGTGGCTCAGGGTTTGAGAACTAGATGGGCAGGACCCAGCCAGTGGATAACACAGTTCAACCTGACTCCGCTTACCTGCTGCTTGGCTCTGCTGGACCTGGAGAAGCTCCTGGAGTTCAACAGGCTGCTTCTCCAGAACCTGATGAGCAGGGAGACCCAGAGGCACCAGCCAATGGGGACTCCACAGGCCCTCACGGTGTTCAGGAGCCAGCTGCAAGACAGCTGTACACTCAATGCAGTGTGCGTAAAGAGGATCATCCTGCTGAGAGAGTCACGTTTGCTCCCTGCAGGATTTTGTCTCCCTGGCATACTCCTAGCTGTAGACTCTTTCTGGCGTTGACTGAGTGCAGCTGGGGGCCACATTGGAACAGGTGGACAAGATTGCTAAGTATGCACTGGGGCTTTTGGAACTTTTTGGCATTGGCTTAACTGAGGATGTGCTAAGTGGAGAACTGAAGCTGTAAGGAGTGGAAGGCAGAAAGCACAGTAACACGATGACACTCCTCCAAGTGACTCTCAGTGGACAACTGCAAAGACTTCTTGTAGGCGAGGTGATGATGGCCTTAGGACCAGAAATAGGAAGGAATCTATTACATGCATTCCAGTTAGGAGAAGCTGTGTGGGACAGTGGAGGTGGCACAGGGATCTCATATGCTTGAAAACTGCCTCCACAGGAGAGCTCCTTGGAGGCAGCTTGTGTATTGATCCAGGAATAGAAAGAATCTCTGACTGCCCCCAGGCATTATGGCATTTTTCAGGGAAGCTCAGCTCATCTCATCTCCTTGCACCTAGAAAGGAAATCGTCATGCCTGGGTTTTGACAGTACAGCACAAACTGTAGTTGATTAGTTGATTCACATAAAAGTACACATCTTAAAGCAGTCCGGGGGTTTTGGGCTGCCATTACAAAATACCAATGAACTACATGGTGTAACCAGTAGAGATTTATTTTCTCACAGTCTGAACACTGCAAGGCACTGATCGAGACATCATCCCGGGTGGCTTCTAATCCCTAGGACTATTTTTGGGACTTCTGGACAGCTGCCCTCTTGCCATGAATGGCTTGTGTCTTTCCTCCATGCACACACATTCCTGGGTGCTCACTTTGTTTCCCAATCTCCCTTCACAAGGACACAAGTCAGAGTAGATTAGGGAGCATCCAGCAGCCTCGTTGTATCTCAATCATCTTTTTAAAGGCCCTCTTTCCACAGTCCCAGTCTGAATTTGTTAGGGACACAGGTCAGTCCATCACAACTTGATAGCAATCTGGGCTAATGGATCCCAATTTTGAGGCCCAGTTTAGACTGAGTACAGTAAAGGCTGATGCACACAAGCAGGATGCCATAATCTCTTTGGGGATGTAAAGGGAGAAGCTTACTCAATTGCCAAGTGTAAGCACCTTCATTTTATGTTGCATATTTTCCTCAGACCTTAGGGCGGCCCGTGTCTCGGTTGCCTAAGGTCATCTGCTCCTCATTTCTAGTCATCCAGATGTAGTCCTTGGTCTGGAGTCCTTTCCCTTGCTTTGATGGTATCTATTCATAACCACTCCTTCCTTCCACCATCACTTGTGAGTTATTGTCTGCAGGTCTCTGGAATGAAATGTTCTTAGTGTCTTAGGTAAATGGGAATAGCTAAAGTGACGGTAGGATGGTAGCTGGGTACAGAAACCCCTCTTAGGCTTTCGGGCTTTCCCTTGCTGGCAGCTAGCTTCTAAGATGATCCCTGGTAATCCTTGCCTTCCATTTTTCACACTATTGGTTCTTTTCACACACAGAGTAGCACTGACTTATAAAATCAGTAGTCGATTAAGAAAATGCTAGAAATTGACTTCTGAGGCCAGCTCATAAACTACCTGTAGCTTCCATCTTGTTCTCTTGGATCCTTTGGAGAGAGGCCAGCTTGTAGGTCATGAGGACATTTGAGCAAATCCATGTAAAAGTCCACACGATGAGGCGTGGGACCTCCTGCCAACAACCATGTGAGTGTGCCACATTGAAAGCTGATCTTCCAGCCACAGCCAAGCATTTAGATGACTGTAGTGCTGGCCAACATCTTGACCATGAACTCCCTGTGAGACCCTGAGCTAGCACCATTCAATGAAGCTACTCAGCAATTTCAGATACACATGGATTTTGAGATAATAAATAGTTGTTGTAAAGTCATATGGTTTTGGAATTTTTTTTGACAGGCAGAGTGGACAGTGAGAGAGAGAGAGAGACAGAGAGAAAGGTCTTCCTTTGCCATTGGTTCACCCTCCAATGGCTGCCGTGGCCGGCGCACCACGCTGATCCTATGGCAGGAGCCAGGTGCTTATCCTGGTCTCCCATGGGGTGCAGGGCCCAAGCACTTGGGCCATCCTCCACTGCACTCCCTGGCCACAGCAGGGAGCTGGACTGGAAGAGGGGCAACCACAGAATCCGGCACCCTGACCGGGACTAGAACCCAGTGTGCCAGCGCTGCAAGGAAGAGGATTAGCCTAGTGAGCTGCGGCACTGGCCTGGAATTTTTTTTTTTTACCCAGCAAGTGATAATTAACAGACTCTCCTTGCCAAGGAAGATAAGGGAGCAGGGATTACAGAGTTGGTTGAGCCATTAAAAAAGGTATTAATACATTTTACGCTTTTCTAGAGAATACGATATTTTATACATTGAATATTGGTGATATTTCATGATAGAGTGCTGTAAAAGAGTACTACTAAGATTTAATCCTTGTGAAATTTAAAGTACTTTAAAAATTATGGTATTGAGGGCTGGCATTTTGGTGTAACAAGTAAAGCCACTGCCCCCAGTGCTTCAGCATACAGTATGGGTGCCAGTTTCTGTTCTGGCTGCTCACTTTCAATCAAGATCCATGCTAGTGGCCTAGGAAGCACAGGAGAAGACAGTCCAAGTGTTTTTGACTCTGCCACACATGTAGGAGACCCAGATGAGGCTCAAGGCCCTGGGCCCCTGTTTGGCCTGGCCGAGAACTGGCTATTGTAGCCATCTCTCTCTCTCTCTCTCTCTCTCTCTCTCTCTCTTCCTTCCTTCTTTCCTTCCTTCCTCCCTCCCTTCCTTCCTTCCTTCCTTCCTTCCTTCCTTCCTTCCTTCCTCTTTCTCTGTAGCTCTTTCAAAATAGATAAATCTTTTTGTAAAAAATCATAGTATTGATTTTTTTACTGGCTGTATTTCCTTCTGTAGGCAGCAGGGAACTTGTCTGTTTCCTGTTAATATTTCACATATAATTTTCTTTGACCTTGGAAATCCTATTACTGAATTTGTAATATTGTATGTTAAATACAAATATGATGTTACATAAACATTCAGTAAACTAAGGAATAAATAGTGTTTGGAAATTCAGCTTGCCTTAGTAAATTTAATAGTACTATTATGAAGGAATTTTGATATATCACTTCTACTAATAATTAAAGAAACTGCCAGACTCTTGTTTTTAGGTGAGATACTACTGTTTCTGAATACAAAGCAAACTCTTTGGGAAAAGGCTTACAAACCTGAGTTTACCTGAATCTATTGTGTATGTACTTATATGTTGAGCTAAGTATTAGTTCCCTCTTTGAAGAAATATCATTATTCAGGATTTCTAACAGTGTCTTTCACAAAGAAAAGCAGTAACATTTTAATGACTTTGAATAATCTCATCAATTAGCTGTATGTTTTGTCAAGTTCAACATATTCATACAGATTTCAAAAAGCAAAAGAAGTCTCTTAAAACAATTATTTGTAGTGAAAAGGGTTAAAGGTAAGAAAATATTCTGCCAGCATTATCTCATATAAATAATGTTTTCATGAAGAGATTATGAATGGTAGTATATTATGATCATTATAGTTGATACAGACAGTAAAGTAAATAATAAACCCTGAGTTTAAACGGAAGATCATCAGGCTTGAGTACCACTATATGTCACCGTGATTTTGATCATTTTTCCAGGTAATGATGTATAAATAAAAGGACAGAGAATTTCCACTAAACCTATGCAGACTCTTCCCTGGCCTCAAGGTGGGCACTGGTGCTCCAACATTTTGCTCCTACATGGAACTGTGCTTTACTCACTCCACTGATCACATTCATTGGAAGCTATCAGCTACACTTCCAGTCATCCTTTCAATATCATCACCATCATCTCAGAGATTACGTCTTACTTATCTCAGAACCAAATCATGGTAGATCCTAAAAATTGTCTGTGTAGGTGGAATGACCATAATAAAAATATCAGAATACAGTTATTTACTAGAATAAAGAATCTTAAATGTATTTAAAGGATTCTGATTTTTAAAATGTTTGTTTTATTTTGGATCAGAAAGAGAAAAACAGAGACTAAGAGAATTTCCATCTACTAGCTTACTCCCGAAACTCCCACAGTAGCTGGGGCTTGGCAGGCTGATATTAGACAATGTGAATCTAACCTAGAACAACACTGTGGTTAGCCATGGCACACATTTGTCAGGAGCTGGAATTGGGAGCTGAGCTGGGACTCGAATCAGGTATTACCATACAGGATGCAGCCAACACAAGTGACACCAACATCAAGACCAAACACCCACACTCCTAGTTAAAGGTTTTTGATGCTGAAGTGATAAATTTTATCACCCATCTGAAGCAGAGCCAAGCCAAAAGTTTATATGCCTGTCTCTGGCCAGGGAATCTTATAAGCAGATACGTTTGTCAAAATACACCAAAAAAAAGAACCAGAATGCTCATGCCCAGGGCAGGAGAGGAGGCATATCCAACTTTTCAAAGTTCTATGCAAGCCTGCAGTGGCTTAGATGCTTGGTAAAAGTGAGTCTTCTTTACACAGTTTACTGAGTCAAAGGCTAATCTATTCCAAAAATAACTTCACAGACACACCAAGAAATATTCTAGCAGCTGTCTGTATAGCTTTTCATTCAGTCAAGTTGACACATAAAATTAATCATGATATCAGAAAGGAAACAGAAAGACTTAAATCTTTAATTAAAAGGTCATTCCACTAAAGGGGAGGAGCCTGCCTTGAAACTCAATCTTATGTTTTTGGCATTCCGCTTCTGGCTTTATATTATATTATATTTTTAAATTATTATTTTATTTGAAAGAGAGAGAGAAAGAGAAATCTCATTTACCAGTTTCATCTACAAAGGCCTACAGCAGACAGGGCTGTGCTTGACTGAAACCAGGAGTCTGGAAATCCTATAAGGGTGGCAGGGACCCACTTCTTGCACCATCATTTGCTGCCTCTACGGGTGTGCATTAGCAAGAAGCTTGAATTTGGCATGGAACCAGGGCTCAAACCCTGGTATGTAATATGGAAGATGGGCAAACTAAGCAGCACCTTAATTGATACACCCAACACCCGCGCAGCCAGACTACTTTTAACTAATTTTTGTAAAATTTCAAGCAACCAGGAAAGGACATTCTCCCAACAGGATTGAAGCATGTCTTAAACTTAGGTACTCTTATAAGGGACATGAGCATCCCCAGCAGTGGCTTAACCACTGTACCAAAGTTCACTCCCGGCTTTATACTTTAATGTTCTAATTAAAACATAATGATCAGCCATTAATTGATACTATGCTTAATAAGAAACTTAAAAACAAAGCATAATTCTTAGATATTTTTGTAATCAACAAGTCGGAAAGCAGCACAAACTTCAGACCTAAGATCATCTAAATGGCTTTTCCACACCTGTGGCGATGTCTGCTCAGAGAAATACTCAAGTCACTTAGAGAATACTTCTCACGGTCAAATCAAGACCTGAAGGGAAAAAAAGCTGTGCTTATCCTACATAGAGTATTTATACACCAAACAAACAGTTCCCCACTTAACAGTGGTTTGACTTACTTTTTTCCACTTTGCAAATGGTTCATTATGGTATTAAATTATTTTCTACTTAGGCTAAATGCATTTCAATTTATGAAGCTATCACGCCATCAAGGAACACATGAATAGACATATATATATATATATATATATATAATATTTCTATAGACACACTATATGTATTATGTATAGTGAAAAACACATATTTGTACATATCTAAAATAATTGGTGATTTAATTTTGTATGCTAGCAAAGTAGGTAGTGATAGAAAACAGTGTTACAAAAAATTGAGAGGTGAACTGAAATGTCACAGTGCTTTTGAATAAAGCATTGGTATTGTTTGTGGTCTGAACAACTGGGAAGAATCAAATAACTCAAGAAGAAAACAGAACCCTAGGCAAGGCAATCTGCTGGAAGAGTGAACAAAACATAAAGCCCACTTCAAAGCATTTATCACTATGTGTTTTCAGAACCTGTCAAGAATAGCAAAAGAAAACTTTGAAGATTTAGAGAGCTAGTGAATAAAAAATTTGCTGTGTAGAACCAAATAAAAAAGATTTTCCTTTTTTTTCCCCAAATTTACTGATCTTTAGACATGGCAAGGGAAAAGACTGGCACTCAAAATTCATAGATCAAAGAGGAGATGAAGAGAGCTTTATTGAAGAAGAAACAGACTAATGGCAGGTTGTAACACTTTACCTAGTTCAATGTACACAGCAATGTGGGGCTGGGTGAGGTTCATTAACTGCTCAAGTTCCCATAAATAGTCAATGGGAGAGCTACCCAGGCCACTTGCATTCATGAGAGAGGCATTCAGACAACTTCCTGAAAAGTTCACATCACAAAAAAACTGTATTGATTAAAAAAAATTGTCACCAAAATAAACTTATTTTAATTCCATGTTAAGAACACTGCTATATATTCCACCAAAGCATATGATTGTGTAAAAAATTGCTCCCTTCTTCATTTAGATGTGAGTACAGTTCCTTAATTTTAAATTATGTCCTTGTATTGACTGATCATATGATAATACCACAGGCATTTTATGTATAGATGAATTTGACAGCATCTGTTTTATTTTACTTCGCAAAGACATAAAATGCTCCCTATATATTAGGTGCCACAATCAGAGCTTAAATATTTTTAACTCATTATGTCACTAAAAAAACTCTATGAAGCAGATTTCATACTGTAACAACCTTAAAAATGACCAAAAAAAAAAAAAAAAGCCACAGAAAGCTAAGAATGTTCCCCAGCTCACACAGCTGAGAAGTGGTAGAGTCAAAACTGTAAGTTAGGCAGTCTAGCTCCAGAGCCTCAGTGGGCTCTTTGTAGCTGTTTCTGCTTAAAGTCATGCACAGAATACCCACTGCATTACCAAGGTAGCTATTGAATGCAAGGATATGCTTATCTTAATATTCATTATTTTAAAAAGCTGATTGCATTTACAGAGATTTTAACGTTTTTAAAAATTTAAATTCTCAAATGTAAACTGGTAAAGCCACTATGGAAGACAGTGTGGAGATACCTCAGAGGTCTGAATACAGACTCTCCACATGACCCAGCCATCCCATTCCTGGGAATCTACCCAAGGGAACTGGAATCAGCACACAAAAGAGCTAACTGTGCCTCCATGTTTATGGCAGCTCAATTCACTATAGCAAAGACATGGAATCAACCCAAATAACCATCAACTGAAGACTAGATAAAAAAAAATTATAGGATATGTACACTACAGAATACTACACAGCAGTAAAAAAAAAAGAAAAATGTCTAGGCATTTGTAACAAAATGGACAAAACTAGAAAACAACATCATACTTAGTGAAATAAGCCAGTCTCAAAGGGGCAAATTCTGTATGTCCTCCCTGGCCTGTGATAACTAATGTAAGAGCACCTAAAAGGCAACATGTAGAAATGAAAGTGACACTTTGAGAGGAAATGATTTTGAACAGCCCTTCTCATTTTTTTAAAGATTTATTTTATTTGAAAGACAGGGTTACAGAGGAAGGTAGAGACAGAAAGAAAGAGGTCTTCCATCTGCTGATTCACTCCCCAGATGGATGCAGTGGCTGTAGATGCGCCGATCTGAAGCCAGGACCCAGGAGATTCTTCTAGGTCTCCCACTTGGGTGCAGGGGCCCAGTGACTTGGGCCATCTTCTACTGCTTTCTCAAGCCATAGCAGAGAGCTGAATTGGAAGAGCAGCAGCCGGGACTAGAACCAGCACCCATATGGGATGCCGGCGCTTCAGGCCAGGGCTTTAACCCACTGTGCCATGGCGCCGGCCCCTGAACAGCCTTTCTCTTGACTGTTGAGGAACAGCATTTTTTCTATATTTTTATTTATCTTATCCTTTATAATATTTTCCTCACTGCTTAACATAGAGTTAATCATATGTATATAAAGTTAACTGAAAATAAATCTTAGTAAAGAATAAGAGTGAGAATAAGAAGGGAAGAGGAAGAGGGATGGGAGTGTGGGTGGAAGGGCAGACACCATAGGAAGAATTACCAAGATCCCCAAGTTGTAATTGTGAAATGTGTGAAGTTCATAATTGCAAAGCACTACATACTTTCCTACAGACTTACTTCTAATGGTACAGCTTAACAAGTTGCTATAGGAGCCCCAAATCCCTTAAACTGGTTGATAAAAATAGCAGCTTAAATGTTATAAAGATCAAATGGATAGGATTAAGAGGAAAAGGAACCATACGTAGGTAAACCAACCATACATATAGGATCAAGTGGTAAAGATAAACAGGACTAAGTGTTTGGAAACAATGTAGACAGAATTAAAAAGGACTGAAGGCTCCCACACGGCAAGCAGTCCATACAGCAGACTCATAGACTGGCAACTGCTTTAAGCAGCACTCCAACCTACAAATTAGCCCTTAAGGCTCTCTGGTCTGGCTGGAAAGCCCAGGGGGAGCCTTTCAGGCGTGGAAACCCAAGACACTGTAGTAAAAAAAAAAAGTCCTACATAAAGACATAAAGGACCCTTTAGTGGGGGAATCCAGTGGAATGAAGGGACCACAGAAGGGAGGAGAGAGCTTCCACTTTGGTCATGGCCTTGTCGAGCTAGTGGATTCAAAAGGCTTCTACAGATGAAGTAGCTCACATTAAGATCCTTGGGCGATTACTGATGTCATACATAAGAATGGTATTTGCTAAATAAACAAGAGTCATTGTGCACTAACTTTCCATACAGGACCTCTGTCCCCAAAGAGCTGCACCATAAGGCTTAATAGCAAAATTTGTTCTCAAGAATCACTTCCTTTTAGTGTATTAAATGGAGGATATTATTATGTCTCACAAGTTATAGTTATGTCCAAGAGCTCACAAAAGATGTATCATCCTTGGGTTCTTCTTTAAAAACAGTTAAGTTTCTAAAAGGAAAGAAGGGGAAAGGAAGGGGGAAAAAAATTGAAATCCCCTTCTAGAAGCCATAACATACAACTGCCCTTGTCTAGCCTGTTGAGGAACAGTTCTCTTAGTTTTGTGGGTTTTTTTTTTTTTTTTCATTCTTTCTTTCCTTTCCTTTCTCAGACTAAAAGGGGGGGAGGGAGTGGGTGGTAGGGCAGTAGCGGGAGAAGAATTATTATGTTCCTAACGTTGTATTTATCAGACACATACAAATAAAAAAAAAGAAAGAAATTATCCTGAGAGCAGAGGGCCACAGTCGGGGCATGCAGCTGCAGGTTGACAACAGAAGGGGCAGACTGAAATGCAGGGAAGACATGATGGTGGCCTGAGCAGCTGATGGGCTGGGGTGCAGCAAGAAGGCCGAGGATGGAACCCGGCACCCCTGCCCCAGGATCTCAGAGTTATATTCAGGGGTCCCCATGTTCTGTTTCCAAGCTACCTGCCCAAGATTCCCCAAAGGTCCACAGTGTGGATTGCAAAGCCTTAGTCTTCTATAGCTACAAACCCGGGTCATTGATTTCGCTGGGACAGCCAAGCTGGCTTCAGTACTAGATACCTTGGGGCTTCCAAAAAGGCTGAGTCTTGCAGCCGATCTGCTCAGCCTCACAAAGTGTGAGCCGGAGACCACTACTAGAAGCAGATGTGTGCGCCTTTGAGGAGAGTTAATTGAATTTCTGTGCATCCAGATTCATTATTAAATGCCTAAGAACCATGGATGTTTTATTTTTCCTTGTTATCCAAATAAAAGATGTTTATAAAAAATAAAAATTTAAATTCTCAAATCTATGCATTATGTGACAGAGACAAATTCTTTTAAATGACATTATCTTTATTTCTCTGACACTTCCCACAAATAATTATAATCATGTCTCTTCCTACAGCCTTCCTCTGCTTTCAGATACAGGTGTCATTTGATCAGGCCAATAAAAGTACATAAAAATTGTAACTATCCAGTACATTTTAACATGCGGAGAGGGGAGGGTTATTTTCTGGATCTTGTAGATCTCTTTCCCCATGGGTCATTCTCAATTTTCCATGGCATTCCCTTCCCTAACCACAGACTGTCCCTTGCTGCTTTAGTCTGTACAAGTTGTGTGCATTAACTTTTTTGCAAGTCCTTGGAGTGGATGACATAGCCTAACCATAGTTCAAAAGGCTTGTAAGTGACTTCTCCCCAGAGTCCCATAACTTACAAATAACAAGACTAAGATTTAATCTCAGGTCTCTTAGCACTAATTCTTTCCACTTCAACATATTTCCTTTCTTCTATAAAAATTTTCCAATATATGTTCTCTGTGGCTATCAATCCTTTCTTTGACAAAGAAAGGTAAAGTCAGTATTAACCTATGTAGAGAGACTTGTGCTGTGCTGAATATCATTATATCATGATGAGCTACAGTCCAACTTCCTATTTGAAACTGTAGATGCACAAGTTCTACTGAACACATTCAGGATCAGGTAGTAAAAATCTTAGCCAACACAACAGAATTTTTTTTTTAAAAAAATGATCTCAGAAATAGGACTAGAAATAAAAATCATTTTAGTGTTACTTTTCCCAAGTTGTAGCAAACGTTAAGAGGTTAAATGAAATTCTTCCCACTCCAAAACCCATTTGCTATTACAGTATCCTCAAAGCAAGAGGAGGAGGTAGCCAGAAACTGATCTAACTCAAAATAAAGGCAGTGCTGGAAAGTAGGTTTAAAAAGTCAAAGGTCAGCTAAGGATGTGGGGGCTTCTGGAATTCACTTATTACTTGAAAGGATGATGTTCTGATTTATCTTTCTGATTTATTTTTCCCACATGAATATTCAGCATGACAAAATATATGAGGGTTTCAAGTTTACCAATATCTTTGTGAAAGTGAAGTCATCAACCCCATCCCTCCACAGAAACATTTCAAAAAGTTCATGGGAAAGGCATTGTGTGGAAAAACTGCATTTGCTTCAAAATCTGTTTACACCAAAATTAGCGTATCTTACAATTTCATTTACATGAACTTTCTAAAGCACTCTTATACATGTGTATCTATACTGAGAACAATATCCTGTTGTGAATCCTCCACATTGGAGCCAAAACTGAGAGAGAAAGGGGAGACAGATACTTTTGGGAGATGTGGTAAGGGACCCATGTAAGTAAGGTTCCTCATTTAATCATTACACATTCTAACAAATACTATCACAAAAGTTATCACACTATTGATTATAAGAGAAATTAGTTCTATTAGACCATTGCAAAGCCAGAGAGCACTGAAATAGATTGTTCATCGTTAGTGTGTGGGTTGTTACCCTACTCTCTCTCTTCCTCTCTGAAAGCTCTTCATTTCTCTAAGGGCCCTCTGTTCCTACTCAAGCTTGCTCAGCAGGAGCCTTTTCCAAGGATTAGTCATCAGGCCTCTGTTCTTCATGTGAAGGTGCGCCACTGTCTGAGACCAGCTTCTCTGATGACATGATGTCTCCCGTACAATCATGTGTTACGTAATGATGGAGATATTTTTTGACAAGTGCCTCATTAGGTGACTTCAGCCTTGTGCAAACATCATGGACTGTACTTGGGTAAACCTGATGATAATCCCTGCTACAAAAACTAGGTTCTTGGGGAGAACCGGCTGCTCTCAGAACACAGCCTTGTACAGCATGTTATTGTACTGAATGCCGTACTATGGGTGATTGTAGTAGAATGGTAAGTATATATGTATCTTAACACAGAAAAGGTACATCAAAATATGGTGCACACATAAAAAAGCAGTAGACCTAGGAGGACTTGCAGATGTAGAAGTTGCTCTGGGCAAGTCAGTGGATGAGTGTGAAAAATACGAAAATCTAGGAATCTTATATACTGCTATATACTTTATAAAACCTGTACTTGGGCTAAATTTATTTAAATTTTTTCTTTGATAATAACATCCTTAGCTTACCTTATTGTATCTTTTTTTGCTTCATAAACTTTAAAAATTTTTGACTTTTTTCCTCTAATGTAATAATGCTTAGGTTAAAACAAAAATATATACTATAGCTGTTCAAAATATTATTGTATAGGCCAGCGCCATGGCTCACTTAGCTAATCCTCTGCCTGCAGCACCAGCACCCCAGGTTCTAGTCCCGGTTGCTCCTCTTCCAGTCCAGCTCTCTCCTGTGGCCCGGGAGGGCAGTAGAGGATGGCCCAAGTGCTTGGGTTTCTGCACCTGCATCAGAGACCAGGAGGAAGCACCCAACTCCTGGCTTTGGATCGGCACAGCGCCAGCCAAAGCAGCCATTAGGGTGGTGAACCAACATAAGGAAGACCTTTCTCTCTGTCTCTCTCTCACTGGCTATAACTCTACCTGTCAAATAAAAAAAAATAAGTATATAAGCCTATTTCCATAGATTATTTTCTATTTTTAGATATATTTACATTTTAAATCTCTGATGAAAATATTAGACACAAACACACGCACTGGCCTAGGCCTCTCCGGGGTAGAATCATCAATATCATGGTTTCTAACCTCTCCTTCTTGCCCAACTGGAAGATCCTAGGGGTAATAACGTTCACGGAGCTGTCATGCCTTCTTCAGGAAAACTTCCTCAGTGACTGACCTGAGACACTCCTTAAGGAAGTGTTGTTCTTTACAGAAATATGCTAGTGTTTGCTTCCTTGTTTCTTTGTCCTTCCATTGTAGGCTTTTTTGTGAGCAGTGAATATTCAGTCAACATTACTTTCTTTTCAATCATTTTTTTGCAAAGGCATTTATTTATTTTCATCTTTTTGAATGGCAGAGAAGCAGATAGAGATCTTCTATCTCTGGTTCATTTCCCAAATGCCCAGACCACCTGACGTGTCAGTCTGTAGCCAACAACTCAATCTGGGTCTCTCACAGGAGTAGCAGGGATCAAAATACTTGGTCCATATCCTTGCAATCATCATGACTACTCTGTTTAATGCTGTGTTACTATTTTTGTTACCTAACCCTTTCTATCCATATTTTCCCATGGAAGCTATATCTTCTTTACCTCATTTTGGCTCTTATATGCTCATTTCTGCTCATTTTCTCCCTAGTTTCAGCTTGTGGATCTATGTTTGCATTCCTGCTACAATATTAATCTTAAAGAATCAATTCAACATGTTCCCGTGTTATTAGTCAGGCTCTTACCAGAGAAGAATTACACGGCACTTGGGTAATGCAAGAAGAATATAAGGAAAGTTTTACTTCTTTCTTTTCTTTTAAGATTTATTTTTTATTTATTTGAAAGACAGAGTTAGAGAGAGAGGTAGAGACAGAGAGAGAGGTTTTCCATCCGCTGGTTCACTCCCAAGATGGCCACAACAGCTGGAGCTGTGCCAATCCAAAGCCAGGACCCAGGAGCTTCCTCCAGGTCTCCCATGTGGGTACAGGGTCCCAAGGACTTGGGCCATCTTCTACTGCCATCCCAGGCCATAGCAGATAGTTGGATCGGAAGAGGAGCAGTCAGGACTAGAACCGGTGCCCATATGGGATACTGGCACATCAGGCCAGGGCTTTAACCTGCTGTGCCACAGTGCTGGCCCCAGAAAAGTATTATTCTTAAAGATATAGAAAAGCAGGTGAAATATCTTGGGGCTGAAAATGGCAGGGCACAGTCACCTCCTAAAGGCCTAGAAAGCAAAGACAGGAGTTTTTTCTGGGACTTGGATATTGAGATGGCTGTGTGGTAAAGGCCATCTGGCAATAGCTATGACCTTGAATCAGCCAGTAAGCGTGCTAGGAAATAAAAATTCAACCTCCATTCTTCTTTCCGGTTTCCTAATTGGCTAAACTCAACCACAAGTGAGTGAGCAAATGAGCTCTTGCATGTAATCCGAGAAGCCAGTCTGGAGGAGGTTGAGAGGTTGAGGGGACTAAGAGAAGGGCAGAGAGAGGTCAAGGTGAGTGAGGGAAGGAACAGAAGAGACAATATGAAAGTCTTCAATTGTCTTAGCTTTTTAACTTGTTGCTTAAAAATGACCTTGGAAATCTGGCATAGCCCAACTCTTCCACTTTCTCTCTTCGATCCCCAAACTTCATGCTCACCAGATACTTGCTCATTTTCATTTCTAATCACTGCTTAAGACATGACTCTTCACGGTAAAATTATGTGCCTTCCTTCCTTTCTGCACGGGCTGATCCACTTTTTCTTTAAGTTGAACACAAGCTCCCTCTTCTCAGTAGGCATTATTTGACCACTTCTAAAAAAGTCTTATAGCACTTTGTGTCTGAATCATTCAGCACTTCAATAAAGAAGTGCTACTATTTAGTTAGCAGAGGTGCATGTGTTGAGTACATATTCATGAGTATTGAGTACGTGTGCATGCATTTAATTAGTATATATACATGTACTGAGCTCCCGACTACATTGTAAATTCTTTAGAAGAAAAAAAGTCTCCTTTTTTGGATTCTGTACGAAAGCTAAGAGAGCTTTATAAATACTAAATACTGATTTTTAGTTTAAGAAGAAGTACAACATTGCATTCAATTTTTCTTCCCAAGTACTCAGAAGTCAGCATATAGCACAAAGTGAGTGCTTATATAAAGTTTGTAGAATTAACTATATTAAGATACCAGTGGAAAAATATATTGTGTTTCTTTGAACTTATTCTAAAAGTAAAATAGCTCATTTTTATCACCTGATTAAAAATAAATTTTTAGTCTAGATACTAAATTATCTTTTTCCATGTAAAACTAATCATTGAAAGAAAAGCACAATTGAGTTTATGTAATGTTAAAATTCTCTGCTACCAAAATATTGAAATTCAAAATCACTGTTTGATATTAAATGGTCAACATATTTTATGGAATTAGATTTGAAGAGAAATTACATTTTGTTTCTTGTAACAAGTATAAAAAGGGAGAAGTTTGTTCCTTTTTTCAGTACAAGGTCTAGTTTATCTTGAACAAGAACTAAAGCATATTTGCCATCATAAGGAATATAATTCTGAGTATAGTGGCAAACTGAATATCAGAAGGGCCACCAGAAACTTAATCTGATTTAAATGTCTTCAATATTTGTCATTACATAAAAAAATAAATCTCAACATATCATCAATTTATGTGAGAATACAAAGATCTGTCCATCACACTAGGTATTCAAGATAGACTCCAAAGTGATGGCTTTCAAATTTACCTACCCCAAACATCTCAGATAAAAACTTTCTTCAAAGAAACACTGCTAAATTCCAAGATGTCTGAACAGGGATAAGACTTGCTGATTTTGACCCTGGGAAGATAACAGAAGAGAAGCAGAGTAACCGCAATCCTTGGGGAGAGATGGAGCAAAGTTTGCAGTGTAAATTCTATGGAAAGAAGTGAGACACCATGGAGCAGCATTGGCTGTACAAACACACAGCAGCAAGACATGGCACCATGCACGACTCACACAGCCTGGGGCTGGATAAGACATCTCTTCCTGTAGCAAGGTGAAAGAAGACTAACCATCCTGTGTCACAGGTGATATTGCCTGAGGGAGAACCTTGCGGACCACATTGACTTTTTGAGTTCAGCCTGGAGTGCTAGCAAGGGTCAGGGTGCCCAACTATCCCTGGGAACAGAGAGCACATGTCTTTCTCCCCATCCTACCACAAGGGCACCCAGGGACTATCAGGGAGTAAGTACCATCTTAATAACAATAACACTAGTAGAGGTTGCAGTGGCTTATGTGTGAGACTAAGGGATTTAATCAGAGGGATGAATCCATGGTCCACACTGACTTTAAGTCTAGACTGAAAGGTTGGCAGAGGGCAAGGAGCTCAGTCAGGACAATGAGGCAATCCCTTCATCACATTCTATCACATATACCTGGACTCAAATAGCCAAGGTGGAGCAGCTGACCCTGTGACAGGCAGCTAACCCTGTGACACCTCTGCTCTCTCTGTGGATGGGTAGTTTCATGGGACTAGGAGTGGATGCCCTGCTCCCTGTGACTGTGACAGTCTTGTGCACTATGTAGGAATGCTGTGACTGCACAATTGGGCATGGTGTATAACTAAGTCCATGGGTAATGCTGTCTCTTGCTTCAGAGGCTCAGAGTTCCCTGCATACATGAGGTGGGTCCTTGAAAGCAGTTCTGTGCACACACTGAGGAATGCACAGATCTAGTGTTTTGTTCATGTACCTGCATGTGTGGAGTGTGTACCATCTATGGGCTAAACCCAGGCATTGATCACCTTGGCAGAAAGGAGGTGAGGCTGTGATTATACAAGTTGGCATGATTATACTCTCCCAGCTGATATCAATAGAGGAGATCTACAATTAACAACTTGGGTATCACCCTGGACTCTTGCCCCCTCTAGCACATGGCTCTGGATATACAATGAAGGAGTAGATATTACATTAAGCCACAGAAGCATCTTTCAAAGATAAAACCATCAGAGGAGAAAACCAACAAATGTTTCCACAAACACCTAAAAATAAACACAAAAATGTAGGAAACATGAATAAGGAATACAATAGGACTCCCAAAAAGGAATAAAATAATTCAATATTATAATATAAAGACAAAGCAATAGATAAAATGCCTGAAAAGGTATTCAAAAGAATGATCATAAGATTATTCAAAAGCACAGAGAAGCAAATACATAGGATAATGAAATCCATACTTGACCCATCTGAAAAAAAAAATTTAGGAGATAGAGATATTGAAGAGAAATCAAACTGAAATGTTAAGTGACAAATTCAATATATCAAATAGAAAAGACAGTGAAAAGCCTTCGCAATAGTCTTGGTGAGGGAGAAGAAAGGATACCTGAGTTGGAAGACAAATCTTCGGAAACATTTCAGTCAGACCAAGAAAAAAAAAAACTGAAAATAGGATTCGAGATTTATGGGATACTCTCAGGTGACAAAACAATGCCCACCTAGAATACTATACCCTGCAAAGCTATCATTTATGAATGAAGGGGAAATAAGGATCTTCCAAGACAAACAGAAACTGAAAGAATTTGTATCCATGCGTCCAACCCTACAACACTTGCTCAAAGACATGCTGCACACAGAAATACAAAAACAAGAACTTCACTACAAAAAAAGCGAATGTAGAGTAACCTACAAACAAAGTTCAAAATACATAAACAGCTCGTTTCAGGAAACATGAATGGGAAAAGACAGTACTTAACAGTAGCAAATCAAGCCCAAACCAGAATGACTAGAGCCTAGGGAGATTACTGACGCCATAAACAAGAGTGTCAAATTGTTAAATCAACTTCAGGAGTCACTGTGTACTTACGTCTCATGTCGGATCTGTCCTTAATGTGTTGTCCAATGTGAAGTAATGCTATAACTAGCACTGAAACAGTATTTTACACTTTGTGTTTCTGTGTGGGTGCAAACTGATGAAATCTTTACTTAGTATATACTGAATCAATCTTCTGTATATAGATAATTAAAAATGAAAAAAAAACTTGGTGTTAAATTGGAAATTGCATAGAAAATTAATCAATTTAAAAAAATATATCATGTAGGATCTCTGTCCTTAATGTGCTATACATTGTGAATTAATACTATACCTAGTACTCCAACAGTATTTTTCACTTTGTGTTGCTAAGTGAGGGCAAACTGTTGAAATCTTTACTTAATATATAGTAAACTGATCTTCTGTATATAAAGAGAATTGAAAATGAATCTTGATGTGAAGCAAGGGGAGAGGGAGTGGGAAAGGGGAGGGTTGCGGGTGGGAGGGAAGTTATGGGGGGGAAGCCATTGTAATCTATAAGCTGTATTTTGGAAATTTATATTCTTTAAATAAAAGCGTTATAAAAAAAAAGAAATACTAAAGATCAGAGAAGAAATAAACAGAATTGAAACAAAAAAAATATATACAAAAAATCAACAAAACCAGGAGCTGGTTCTTTGAAAAAATAAACAAAATTGACACACCATTGGTCCAATCAATCAAAAAAAGGAGAGAGAAGACCCAAATCTGTAAAATCAAAGATAGTAATGGAAATGTAACAACAGAAAAAACAGAAATAAAAAGAATCATTAGAAACCACTACAAAGAGATGTATGCTAACAAATTGGGGAACCTGGAAGAAGTGGATAGATTCTTGGACACATACAACCTTCCTAAACTGAGCTGTGAAGATATAGAAAATCTAAACATACCCATAACCATAGAAGAAATTCACACTACCAAAAAAGAAGAGCCCAGGACCAGATGGCTTCACTGCCAAATTTTACCAGACATTTAGAGAACAACTAACCCCAATTCTTCTCAAATTATTCAAAATGATTGACAGGGAGGGAACCTTCCCAAATTCTTTATATGAAGCCAATACCACCTTAATTCCTAAGCCTGGAAAAGACACAACAGAGAAAGAAAACTACAGACCTATCTCCCTGATGAGAATAGATGCAAAAATACTCAACAAAATTCTGGCAACCAAATCCAACTGCACATCAGAAAGATCATTCACCCGGACCAAGTGGGATTTATCCCTGGTATGCAGGGATGGTTCAATATTCGAAAGTCAATCAATGTAAAATATCATATTAACAAATTGAGAAACAAAAATCATATGATTATCTCAATAGATGCAGAGAAATCATTTGACAAAATACAACACCCTTTCATGATTAAAACCCTAAGCAATTTGGGGTTAGAAGGAACATTCCTCAACACAATTAAGGCAGTATATGATAAACCAATGGCCAGCATCATATTGAATGTGGAAAAGTTGGAGGCATTTCCATTGAAAACTGGCACCAGACAGGGATGCCCACTCTCACCATTGCTATTCAATATAGTCCTAGAAGTGTTAGCCAGGGCCATCAGGCAAGAAAAAGAAATTAAAGGGATACAAATGGGAAAGGAGGAAGTTAAACTATCCCTATTTGCAGATGACATGATACTATATATAGGGGACCCGATAAACTCCTATAAGAGACTACTGGAACTCATAGAAGAGTTTGGTAAAGTTGCAGGATACAAAGTCAACGCTCAGAAATCAATAGCCTTTGTATACACAGATAATGCCAGGGCCTAGGAAGAACTTCTAAAATCAATCCCATTCATGATAGCAACAAAAACAATAAAGTACCTTGGAATAAACTTAACCAAGGATGTCAAAGACCTCTATGATGAAAATTACAAAACACTAAAGAAAGAAATGGAAGATGACACAAAAAAATGGAAAAACCTGCCATGCTCATGGATTGGAAGAATCAATATCATCAAAATGTCCATTCTCCCAAAAGCAATTTACAAGTTCAATGCAATACCAATCAAAATACCAAAATCATTCTTCAAAGACCTAGAAAAAATGATGCTGAAATTCATATGGAGACACAGGAGACCTTGAGTAGCTACAGCAATCCTTTACAATAGAAACAAGGCTGGAGGCATCACAATTCCAGACTTCAAGACATACTGCAGGGCAGTTATAATCAAAACAGCCTGGTACTGGTACAAAAACAGATGGATAGACCAATGGAACAGAATAGAAACACCAGAGATCAATCCAAACATCTATAACCAACTCTTATTTGACAAAGGACCTAAAACCAACCCCTGGAACAAGGACAGTCTCTTCAACAAATGCCTCGGGGAAAACTGGATGTCCACATGTCAAAGTATGAAGCAAGACCCCTATCTTACACCTTATACAAAAATCCACTCAACATGGATCAAAGATCTAGAGATGCACCACGACACCATGAAACTAATTGAGAGCATAGGGGAAACCCTTCAAGATATTGGAACAGGCAAGAATTCCTGGAGAAGACCCCAGAGGCACGGGTAATCAGAGATAAAATAAACAAATGGGATTACCTCAAATTCAAGAGTTTCTTTACAGCAAAGGAAACAGTCAGGAAAGTGAAGAGGCAACCAACAGAATGGGAGATGCTATTCGCAAATTACACAATAGATAAAGGATTAACAACTAGAATCTATAAAATGATCAAAAAACACCACAGAATCAAAACAAACAACCAATAAAAAATGGGCCAAGGACCTTAACAGACATTTTTCTTTTTTTTTTTTTTTATTTTTGACAGGCAGAGTGGACAGTGAGAGAGAGAGACAGAGAGAAAGGTCTTTCTTTGCCGTTGGTTCACCCTCCAATGGCCGCCGTGGCCAGTGCACTGCGGCCTGCACACAGCGCTCATCCGATGGCAGGAGCCAGGTGCTTTTCCTGGTCTCCCCATGGGGTGCAGGGCCCAAGCACCTGGGCCATCCTCCACTGCACTCCCAGGCCACAGCAGAGAGCTGGCCTGGAAGAGGGGCAACTGGGACAGAATCCGGCACCCCAACCAGGACTAGAACCCAGTGTGCCGGCGCTGCAAGGCGGAGGATTAGCCTGTTGAGCCATGGCGCCGGCCTTAACAGACATTTTTCAAAAGATGAAATCCAAATGGCCAACAGACATGAAAAAATGCTCAGGATCACTAGCCATCAGGGAAATGCAGATCAAAACCACAATGAGGTTTCACCTCACCCCAGTTAGATTGGCTTACATACAGAAATCAACCAACAGATGCTGGCGAGGATGTGGGGGAAAAGGGACACTAATCCACTGTTGGTGGGAATGTAAATTGGTAAAGCCACCATGGAAGACAGTTTGAAGAGTCCTCAGAAACCTGAATATAGCACTACCACAGGACCCAGTCACCCCACTCCTTGGAATTTACCCAAATGAAATTAAAGGGGAGAAAAAAAGAGCCATTTGCACCTCAATATTTGTTGCAGCTCAATTCACAATAGCTAAGACTTGGAATCAACCTAAATATCCATCAACGGATGACTGGATAAAGAAACTATGGGATATGTACTCTATGGAACACTATACAGCAGTAAAAAACAATGAAAGCCGGGCATTTACAACAAAATGGAGGAAGCTGGAAAACATCATGCTGAGTGAAATAAGCCAGTCCAAAAGGGACAAATATCATATGTTCTCCCTGATCGATGGCAACTAAACAAGCATCTAAAATGATACCCATTGAAGTGAAATGGACACTATGAGAGACAATGACATGATCAGCCCTGGTCTAGACTGTTGAGGAACAACTTACTATTTTATTCCTTTTAGTATTTTTGTTGTTGTTGTTGTTCTTGCTGCTCTGTTTGTTCTACATAAGACCACTGGTTGAACTCTGTAATCAATGCACAATCATTCTTAGGCATTTAAAATTAACAGAAAAGTGATCTCTGTTAAACATAGGAGAGGGAATAAGAGAGGGAGGAGATATATAGGTTGGCACATGCTCACTCGGAATTACTTCCAATGGTGGAACTAGAAATGTGCCAGGGGATTTCAACCCAATCTTACCAAGGAGGCAGGTACTAATGCCAGCGCACTTGGTAAAGTAATAAATATAAATACACAACCAATCAAAAAGATAGGGTATGTGTCGAAGAGATTTCACAAATAAGACCAGTGTAAGCAAATAATGAAGGATAGAATTAAAAGGGAGAGAATGATCCTGTGGGGGAAGCAGGAGACACAGCAGACTCATAGAATGGCAAATGCCCAAAAACAGCACTCCTGCCTCAGAATCAACCCTTGGGACATTCGGATCTAGCTAAAAGGCCCATGAGAGTCTCACAGGCATGGAAAGCCATGACACGGTGGCAAAAAACAATCTAAATGAAAAGATCCTGGTGAACAAGACTCCAGCAGAAGGAACAGGCCATCAAGGAGGGAGGTGCCTTTCTCTGAAGGGAGGAAGGAACCTCCACTGTGATACAGCCTTGACTAAACAAGTTCAGAGCCAGTGAACTCAAGGGGCTTCCATAGCCTAGACAGCTCATAGCAAGAGTCTCGGGTGATTGCTGATGTCATAAAAAAAGAGTGCCAATTGTTAAATCAACAACGGAGTCACTGGGTACATGCTTCCCACATAGGATCTCTGTTCTTAACATGTTTTACTATGAAACTTTAAAACACTACTAGTCGAACGATAGCCTATACCTTGTGCGGTTGTGTGAGTGCAGCCTGTTTAAAGCCTTGCTTAGTATATACTAAGTTGATCTTCAGTATATGAAGGTAATTGAAAATGAAACTTGATGAAGGGAGGGATGGGAGAGGGAGTGGGAGAGGGGAAGGCCACGGGAGGGAGGGAGGTTGGGGGGGGGAGCCATAACAATACAAAAGTTGCAAAACAAGAAAAAAAAAAGAACTTAATACCTGACCCATTTAGTATTTTTTATGTTCTACTTAAAACTATTGGTTGCCGGCGCCGTGGCTCAACAGGCTAATCCTCCGCCTTGCGGCGCCAGCACACCGGGTTCTAGTCCCGGTCGGGGCACCGGATTCTGTCCCGGTTGCCCCTCTTCCAGGCCAGCCCTCTGCTGTGGCCCAGGAGTGCAGTGGAGGATGGCCCAGGTGCTTGGGCCCTGCACCCCATGGGGAGACCAGGAAAAGCACCTAGCTCCTGGCTCCTGCCATCGGACGAGCGCGGTGCGCCGGCCGCAGCGCGCCGATCGCGGCGGCCATTGGAGGGTGAACCAACGGCAAAAGGAAGACCTTTCTCTCTGTCTCTCTCTCTCACTGTCCACTCTGCCTGTAAAAAAAAAAAAAAAAAAAAAAACTATTGGTTGAACTCTAATTAATACACAATTATTCTTAGGTGTTTAATTAATGCTATAACTAGTACTCAAATAGTATTTCACACTTTGTGTTTCTGTGTGGGTGCAAACTGTTAAAATCTTTACTTAAAATATGCTAAATTTATCTTCTGTATATAAAGATGATTGAAAATTAATCTTGATGTGAATGGAAGAGGAGAAGGGGTGGGAGAGGGGAGTGTTGTGAGTAGGAGGGAAGGTATGGGGGGAGAAGCTATTGTAACCCATAAGCTGTACTTTGGAAATTTATGTTCATTAAATAAAATTTTAAAAAAGAAAGCATTATTAAAGAAGTAGAAGACAAAAAAAATGGAAAAATGTTTCATGTTTGTGGATTTGAAGAATTAATATCATAAAATGTCCACACTATTGAAAGCAATTTATAGATCCAAGTGATCACAATCAAAATACCAAGGACATTCTTCTCAGATCTAGAAAAAAATGGTGCTAAATTTATAAAGAAACTCAAGGGACTCTGAATGGCTAAAACAATCTTAAACAATAAAAACAAAGCCAGAGGCATCACAATACCAGACTTCAAAACATATTAAGGGCAGTTATTATTGAAACACCCTGGTACAAAAAGAGACACATAGACCAATGAACAGAGTAGAATCCCAAGAAATCAAACTAATCTTTGGCAAAGGTGCTAAAATCAATCCTTGAAGAAAGGACAGTCTTTTCAACAAATGATGCTGGGAAAATTAGAAACAAACACCCTACCTTACACCTTATACAAAAATCAACTCAAAATGAATCAAACAACTAAATCAGCAACCTGATACCATCTAATTTTGAGAGAACATTGGGAGAAACTCTGTAAGATATTGGTATACGCAAAGACCTGGAAAAGACTCCAGCAGCATATGTAATAAAAGCAAAAATAGACAAATAGGACTACTTCAAGCTAAGACGCTTCTTCTGCACATCAAAGGGAACACTCAACACTGTAAGAGGCAACCAACAGGATTGGAGAAAATATGTGCAAGCTATGCATCTGTTAAAGTATTAATATCTAGGATCTATAAAGAATCTAAGACACTCAACAATAAGAAAATGAACAATCCAGTTAAACAGGCAAAGGATTTTAGACCTTCTTTATACTCCTGTGGAACTGTGGTCTTCCTGGTTTTCATTTGGTGAATATCACCATTAGTGTTAAACTACTTGTGATTATAGAATGGATTAAAATCATGTCTGCAAATATTAATGAATAGGCAGGAGGGAAGCAGGAGGACTTGTTGGGGGAGACAGGGAGGGAACTGTAGTTATCTTCTTAGACCTGTACTTATGAAATACATGAAATCTGTTCTCATTATATTAATACAGATGTGTAAATATTAGAAAGATCTCTGAAAAGTATAATTTTTAAAGAAGAAGAAATTTCTTGATAAAAGAATGAGTGTCTGAGAGTCAGGCAGGTTGGCAATGATGAATTGTTTTACCTTGAGTTTCCTATTACTAGTGGTGACTCTAAAATGACTGAAGATTACCATTTGAAAAGTAGTGTGATGTAGCATATTTATGGTCATATCACTTTGAATAATACGAGAGCATTTGGAAAGGAAATATTAAATGGTAAGTAGACAAGATTAGTCTTTTCAGTTTCTACAAAACATTGTCAAATTAAAATCACCAGCCACATTCAACACTCAAAATGTTAGGAACACACTACCCCAACAACTAGGGAACTGGAATCACACAAACAGTCTCAAGGATTCTGTTTTTACAGTGAGCCCTGCTCCTGTGCACAATGACTAAGTTCCAGGTCTATCATCAATCTAACTCCTGAGAATTTTGGGTCATACACCTTTTCTCTACTCAGTAGAACTTCGTCACTTCTGCTTTACCTGCTGCAGATTCTGATTCTTTTAACTTATCAGCCTTTGAGTGTCTAAGGATCATGGACCTTGTTGTGGTGACTCAATCTTGATTGGTCTAAACCAACAATGGTGATCACATTCACTGTTGTAAACCTGAGTTTGAAAGGTGAACATGTTATCTTGCCTGGCCAAAGAGGGAGAAGCAGAAACCAATACCTTCTGTGGTTTTGAGGAAATGTTATCTTCACTGACTAAAGGACACATGATGAAGAATCACTCCCGATCCTGTGCCTTCCTGGAAGGGTGACGCCAATGGAGGGGCAGATCGGAAGAAGAACCCAGTGGGCAAATTTTGACAGAATGTGAAGTTGTCCTAGATGACACTAAATTATCTATCTCTAGACTGTTTATGAAGTGATAAATACCTTTATCACTTAAGCCATAATTGGTAGGAATTAAGATTATATAAACCCAAACGTTTTTTAACTGATACAGAGGTTAAGAAGGAATACTGTAAACATGTTTCATAAGAATTTTCATGTAGGGCCAGCATTGTGGCATAGCACGGAAACCTATTGTCTGCGATGCTGGCATTCCATATGGGCACTGGTTTGAGGCCCAGCTCCCTACTAACGTGCCTGGGAAAGCAGCAGAGGATGTCCCAGATGCTTGGGTCCCTGCATCTAGGTGGGAGACCTGGATGAAGCTTCTGATTCCTGGCTTCAGACTGGCCTAGCTTGAGTCATTGTGGCTATTAGACAGTGAACCAACAATTGGATGATTTCCCATCCCTCCTCCCCTACCCCCTTCCTTCCCTCTCCCCCTCCCTCCCTTCTTCCCTCTCTCACTCTCTCGAGCTCTCTCTCCTGGAATCTCTGTCTTTCAAATAAATAAATCTGTTTTTAAAAAGTGTTTTCATATGTAAGAAAGAAAAGGCTATGTATTCAAAAGGGTTTTAGATTGCATTCAATCTATTTTTGATTTTTGCAAATCCAAAAGCCTTTCGTTCCCAGTAAGATCAATGAAAGAAAGAGATAATGGAAATTATGAGCTGAGAAATGAAAAAGCACAAATGCTACTATACCAGAAGTAAAAGAAAAATTACAGAACAGTCTTTCCAGGGGAAATTTACAATGCAAGTTTACCTCATCTTTTCATTATTTTGTGTCTGTTAGAAAACATGAAAAATTAAAATAGTGAATATTACAAAAGCAGCAAATATAACAAAAAACAGAAAACTAAAGGAATTGTGATTTAAGACAATAGCTGTGGAAATCTTTATGAAAGTTAAGCAAACACTAAATTAAAGCAAATTGACAGATTTATCAGTACAAGAATCTGCTGACTTTCAAGATAAGCTTTCATATGGTAAGCATTCAATAATTATTAGCTTTCACTTCATAAATGTTGGCATTAATGGGAAAGCAAGTATTACCAAAGTGATACAAATAGTGAATTTTCCAAAACAAAATACATGGAAGAAAACAAAATTATTAAATGATCAATTTAAAAGTGTATAACTTCAGGCAAAAACTTTTAAAATAATGAGTGTAACTATGTTAAGTAAGTCTCATTTGGATCATTTTAATGGAAATTTCTCCAAATTGGACATATTAAGCAGATAACAAAAAAAGCAGTGACAGATAAGTTTAATATGCAACTAACATTTTAATGTTTATTTTTCAATTATTTCCAATTCAGAAAGAAAGTTAAAATTGAAATTAACATTATGTAAAAATTCAGAGGCAGCAATGAATCAATAAGACACAATTCAGAAACTACAGTTTCACTGTAAACAACCAGAAAAATATATTTCAGATCTTCAATCAAATCAGAAACATGGGTCAGGGCTTCTGGTGCAGTAGGTTAAGCAGCCACTGGTATTCCATTTGAGTGCAGCTTTGAGTCCTGGTTATTCCATTTCCTACCCAACTCCCTGCTAATGTGCCTAGGCAAGCAGCAGCAGGCTGCTCAAGTTAATGACCTCTGGCCATCCACATGGCAGACATAGATGGCGTTTCAGGCTCCTGGCTTTTGCCTGGCCCATCCCTGGTTGTTGTGGCCATCTGGGGTGTGAACCAGCAGATGGAAGATCTCTGTCTCTCATTCTCTCTGGTGTGTAACTCTGACTTGCAAATCAATCATTCTTTAAAAAGAATCATATAATATATGAACTGATATGTTCCACATTTTACAACCATGTTGGCAGAAAGAAAGTAAAGCCTTAGAGGGGGAAGCCAACACACCTGATTACGTAAACATTGATGCATATGCAATTGTGAAAGAAACATGAAATAAAAGAATGAGCATGTAATATATTGGGAGATCATAACTGCACTATATGTAACAGAGAAACATTAAATCACTACTATGTCCAAATATATTATAAATCATTAAACAAAATGACAATGAAAAACCTGAGAGTAAAATGAGCCTAATATGGAAGAAGCATTTCATGGAAGCTATACAGAAATTCAAAAAATGTTTCCCTACCTCCCAATGTAACACATTTTTAATCTTATATAAAAATTTAAATTAAGCCCTGGAAACCTAGTGTAAAAGCTGGTGAAATAAACAGAAATTATTTTGGTGTTCAGATATAAATAATAGAGTTAAATGAAAATAGTGTTTTACAAAAAGATTGGGAAAGATTTCTAAAAATTGATTGAAAGGCTTAATTCTATTAAGTGAGTTTCTGAAATGAAATGTAAATCAATTAATTTTTATATGTTAAGTCCTCTTATCTTATGATCTCATAAAAGCATTGGCAAAAATACTTAACATGTGCCCATAAACATTTCTCCTTTATTGTCTTTATAATAAGAGCTGTAAATACATCTCATATACAGTCTATTTCTCTAATTTATTTTTGAATAAATTTTATTTGCAAATAAATACTAAATTTGCTATTGTCCAATGTTTACTTTTACTTACATCATACATTTAACTCTCAGTGAAAACAAGAGGCCAATATATGTAGTGATGACAAGAAAATTCTTGTTTTAAAGCTATCCTGTACAATCTGTATTAAATATTGAAATGACTGAGGAAACAATTAGTTATTAAGTTCCAATTTCACTATTAGAGCAAAAATATTTACTGACCGAATTTGAAGTTTTGAACTTTTACACATTCCAGTACTGACATTTCTCTTTAAGAACAACATAATTGCATGCATTTTAAACGTCTTAATTTTGACAAAACAAATGTATACAAAAACAGTAACTTTAACTTAAAATAGATTAACTTCTCTGTCATTTGCAGTTTAGTTGAGTTAAATTCATCTCAAAGTTCATTTTCAATAGTTCTAAGACTTTGTCTAATTAAACTAAACTGAATTTAATTTATTCTTATTTAAACCTTAAAAGTTCTTAGCATATTATATTAGGCATCAGAAAAAGCTAAGCTCCCAGACTTCAAGGATAGGAGTCAGTAGAGACCAACATCTAAGAGCAGCAGAGAACCATTCAAAGCACTGTGTGAATAAATACGATAAGGGACAGAGAGGAAAAATAAAAGCCCAGATTCAGAATGAATCCTTGAGGACCACTGTATATGGAGAGACAAGAGGAAAAAAAAAAAAAAAAAAGAGGGAACCGAGCTTAGGGAATGGCACACACAGACTGTCAAGATGTGCCTATTAGCAGAATCTGGAAGCAGAGAATTAGACACCTTAAAGGTATATTGCTTGTCTTCGTCAAATATAACTTTGCCTTTACTCTTTCAGATATCCCAATATTGCACTTGACCTAGAACTTAAATTATTTAGAATATTTTCATATTTGTTTAAACAATTGATTAAGTTTTATGCTGAACCTAAAAGACAAAGTTGCTCTTCAACTGATTTATAAAAATCTGCACTGTTTATCCAATAGTAATTACTGTTGATCAATGCCTACTTACATTGATAAACTCTATCTCTCTAACGAAACCTAAGTTGTAAGTAGGCAATGTAAGATGCTCCTAGCCCAATTACTCTCCAACTGAAAGATACTGATTGTTCTGATAACAAACAGTAGGAACATCTTGTGTTTGGAAGATTAAAAGTTGGGATTAAATGGCTTAATAATTAATGTACTCAAAGTATTTTCATTCAAAATTAAGGGAACAAAAACCCTGGTTCAAATGGTTTTAGGCAATTTCCCTCCACCCACACAGTCCTCTCCCACAGGACATACTATTGACTACCTAGTAATTGATAAGTAATTAATACAAAACAGTAAAGATATTTGAGATGGAATTGAAGACATAAGAATAAAAATATCAACAATTAAATTCATGCAGCCAGCAATTTAATTATGCACATGTTCTTATTATCTGTGCTTTACTTATTTATACAATTATAAAAGAAAGTAGAACCATTTATTTTTCCTATATTGACACGGCTTAAATGATATAATTATAGCTCCCCAAATGTCTGCAAATAAATATATTTTTGTTTACTTTATGTGCTGGTGCTAGTATCATATATTTAAACTATTTTATTTATACAGGAATGATGTGAGAATTTAGTCACTATTTTATTCCATTATAATCTCACTCCTGAACCATAGTAGTGATTACATAATTATTCTTCTCTCTTCACGTATGACATGACATACAATATCATGTTGTTATTTTTCAAATTTTTCCACATAAAGATAGTATTACATGCTACTTTGGGTATGTGTCAAAGTCCAAAATGTCTAGTGTCCTCAAAACCTATAAACATCTTAAACATCAAATGCAAGATCCTCTATTCTCTTACCTTTATTTTCAGGCCCATATCCAAAATATCCTATGAATTTTCTACTATAACCATGGTGTCATATCTTTCATATACTTTTTTAGTCCCCAAAGGCCTGCAATAGCCAGGGCTGGGCCAGGCTAATGCCAGGAGCCTAGAACTCCAACGTCATCCCTATGTGGGTTGCAGGGGCTCAAGCACTTGAGCTATTATCTGCTGCCTTTCAGTATGTACTTTAGCAGGAAGCTAGATTAGAAGCTGAGAAGCCAGAACTCAAAATAGCAGTCCAATGTGGGAGTCTTTTTTTTTTTTTTTTTTTTTTGACAGGCAGAGTTAGACAGTGAGAGAGATACAGAGAGAAAGGTCTTCCTTTTTCAATTGGTTAACCCCACAAGTGGCTGCTTTGGCCGACATGCTGTACTGATCCGAAGCCAGGAGCCAGGCACTTCCTCCTGGTCTCCCATGTGGGTACAGGACCCAAGGACCTGGGTCATCCTCCACTGCATTCCTAGGCCACAGCAGAGAGCTGGACTGGAAGAGGAGCAACGGGGACAGAACCGGTGCCCCAACTGGAACTAGAACCCGGAGTGCCGGTGCCACAGGTGGAGGATTAGCCAAGTGAGCCACGGTGCCGGCCCTAATGTGGGACTCTTAAGCAGCAGCTTAACCCACTGTACCACATGTCCACCACAACTTCTTACAATTTTATTATTTCATGTCTCACATGTCAGTTTTTAATCCATTTTGGATTTATTTCTGTATATGGTATCAGATAATAACCTGATTCATTCTTTTATATGTGGATATCCACTTTTCCTAGTAATGTTACAGAGACTATCCTTTCCCCACTGCTATTCATTTTTGTTAAGTTGATTTTCTATATGAAATACTGAACTTGTTTATTAATTCTAATATTTTTGATATACTCTTGGCTTCATCCATATAAAATTATGATGTCTATAAATAGGAGCAACTGAACTTCTTCCTTTATTTGAATTACTTTCATTTCTTACTATTGTACAACTACTTTGACTGGTAGTTGCAAAAGGGGGCATCCTTGTCTTGTTCCAAATTTTAGAGGAAAATTTTCTACTTTTCATCATTAAGTATAATGTTAGCTATGGCCTTTATTGTTTTAAAGTATATTCTTTTGATACCTCATTTTCTGAGTTTTTAATCATAAAAGGATGCTGAATATTGTGAAATGACTTTTCTGGATATACTGACTGCATTGCCTTTGAAGTCAATTATCCATTGCTATTATAAAGTTTACTTGATAATTTATATTCATTACTAATGTGTAGGGATCAAAATATAACATATAGAGAGAGTTTATTTTTACTTTTTAAAATTTATTTAATGTGATGGGTGCATGGGCAGAGAGAAATAAACAGAGAATCTTCTATAATCTTCTGGTTCATTCCCCAGATGCTCACCATGGCCAGGGATAGGTCAGGGTCAAAGCTGGAGCCAAGAACATAATCTATGTCTCACGTGTGCAGGGAAGGTATCCATTTATTTGATCCACCACCGCTGCCTCTCAGGCTCTGCAGTAGCAGGAAGTTGCAGTCAGTAGCCATAGCTAGAATCAAATCCATGAACTCTTTTGTGGGACACAAACATCTCATCCTCCTGGCTAAGGGCTCACTTCTGTAGATCCTGATTTTTTTCACAAAGATTTGTTTGCTCATTTGAAAATCGAAGTGACCAAAGAAAAAGGAGGGAGAAAGTGAGAGAGGGAGGGAGAGATCTTTCATTAGTGTGTTCAGAACCAAGAACTACTGGGTCTCCCACATACCTAGTAAGGACTCAAGCACTTGAGTCATCATCTATTGCACATTAGCAGAGATCTGGATTGGAAGTGAAGTCAAGAGGACTCCAACCCATACTCCAACATTGGACATAGCCATCCCACACAGTGGTTTAACACCTTGCATCACGATGAACAAACTAGAGTCCTTATTTTTGGTAATCATCTTCATGTACCATTTTATTCAATTTTTAAAACAGCTCTATCAATGGAATATTATTTGCAATATTACTACTACTACATCTATCTTACAGATAAGGAAATGAAACTTTGGAAATTTAAGGCTAGAGCAAACATGGTACAGCAGCCTAGGCTGCCACCTGCAATGCCAGAATCCTTTATAAGAGTGCTGGTTGGACCGGTGCCACGGCTGACTAGGCTAATCCTCCATCTTGTGGCGCTGGCACACCGGGTTCTAGTCCTGGTCGGGGCACCAGATTCTGTCCCAGTTGCCACTCTTCCAGGCCAGCTCTCTGCTGTGCTCAGGGAGTGCTGTGGAGGATGGCCCAAGTGCTTGGGCCCTTCACCCCATGGGAGACCAGGATAAGCACCTGGCTCCTGCCATCGGATCAGCGCGGTGAACCAATGGCAAGGAAGACCTTTCTCTCTGTCTCTCTCTCTCTATCCACTCTGCCTGTCAAAATATTAAAAAAAAAAAAAAAGAGTGCTAGTTGGAGTCCCAACTGTTCCCCTTCAGATCCAGCTCCCTGCTAAAGTGCCTGGAAATGCAGTTGAATACATCCCAATAATTGGCCCACTGGGAGACCTGGACAGAGTTCAAGGCTCCTGGCTTTGGTCTAGACCAGCCATGACAGTTGGGACCCTAGCAGATCGAAGATTTTTCTCTCTCCTCCTTCCTCTCTACCTTCTTCTCTCTTTCTTTCTCCCTCTCCTTCTGTCTCTCCCTCTTTCTCTCCCCCTCCTGTCTTTCCAACTTTCAAATAAATAAAATAAAATCTTCAAAAGAAATAGTAAAAAAATTAAGAAACATATCCAAGGTCAAATGACTAGTAAGAAGTAGAACTAGGAGTTAAGCTTAAAATTTTTCTTAGCCTAAGTCCCATTTCCTTATATCATCACTTTTATTATTGTTTCACCTTGCATTTGATAATTGACTCGCTCTTTACCTTCTCTCAGTAATTGGATTATAATTCTTTCTTGATGTGGATCTATATGGATATTCTATAAATTTTGCTAAGCATATAAGTAGCTACAAGATAGTGATATGACAGTTTTCAGTGTCAGGTAGTTCAATAAGATTTTAGGAATTGTGACAAAGCTAGATGGCTTCAGCAAAACTAAACTGTGACTAGAAAGAACACATTAGCACTGATAACTATACACAATAGCCATGTAAAACAAGGTCTGAAAAAGAGGTTCATGGATCATCAATTATCCAGATACTCTAATAGGAAAGCTAAACTGCCTCATGACCTAATCAATGTGAATGAAAAACAAGATATAACCTCTTGATTAGTAAAGTGAATTGCAGCATCCTCTGACCCTGACTCAATAGATTGGGGAGCACAAGATGCATGAGTCATGTTACAATATGGAGGAGAGAAAAGATTTAAAATTCATATTATAGATAAGCTTCTCCTCTCAAACACTTGACAATGTACTCACACAAGAGTTTAGGCTATCAATTAGCAAGGAAATTAAAATAATTAATGCCTTAAGCATTGATTGAACTCCCTGCTGAAGAAAACCAAAGGCATGTGTGATGCCTAGGATAATATCTTGCAAGTACAACTTGCTTAGGTGGAAATGTTTCAGAGCCTTAGGATACCACAGTGATACACTCCAGATTAGAAGCCCCGGCACTAGTCTGCTAGTCTAGGTACAATCTGTAGCCATGTAGAAATGTTGTTAATAATGTTTTGTTAATTTTAGTCAATAAAATATTAATGCAATAATGTTTAATAAGCCTATGCCCTATGCCAGAAACAGAGCTGCCCTTTCTGACCTTATCTTCTAAACATGTCTCTAGCTAAGTGCCACTGTCATTGCCATTCTGATGAAGTAACTAAACCTTAAAGAAATTTAGTTACCTATCCAAGGAAAAACAATCAGTAAGTAATCAAAAAATAATAAATCTTGCTTTTAAAAAGTTGGCCTCAAAAAATTAAGTTACATTTCTGCTTTACAGATCAAAGTCTGACTGCCACATGTATGGGTAGTGGAAAAAGCAAAGGAAAAAAACTGTAGTTAAGTATCTCCATTCAACTTAGCATGTCTACCCTAGCCACCTCACTGGTTTCTATCATTGCCTTACAAAGATACCATTAAATACCCAATACTAAAGTGTCTACTGAGGAGGAATATTCTTCAGAAAGACATTTCCTTCTGTTTTCCTAGAAGCTAAATGACACCAGCATCTGAGATCAGTGAGTATACGTACATGAACAAGAATCATTTTACTTTACCTTTAACACGATCTTTAAAAGCAGCATTCACAGCCTTGGCAACACAGGCACAAATGCATCATTTCTACAAATTGCAATTTATAATTCCTGTCTGGCCTTCTGTGATTAACAGTATGGCCTTTAAAATCAACAAAACTATTCAACTTCATTCTAATTCAACCTGTACTAGCTATGTTACCTTGGACAAGTGGTTCCAGTCTTAGTTTCAGGATGACCTGGATATCCCATTAAAAAAAGTCTTACTTTACTCAAGCTTGCAAGAACATAGTAGATATTCATTAAATATTAATCATTGCTATTACTCATCATCTTCTTTATTATCATTATTATCATCAGGCTTGTGAGTGGAGTATGAACTTTTGTTACTTCATGGTCTCAGCCAGCACAAAGGAAATTCAAAATTTATGAGACAATGATATTAAAAGATGCTTATTTGGGTTCCAAAATTTTTGAAATCTATGTATACTTTTTTCTTAATACACATTTTCTAAGAACTATTTAAAGACACTTGTGTAATCAACATTTTGTATACTATTATTAATCATTTGGCAATATAAATGAAAAATGTTCATTCTATATTTAACAATTTTTTACAACTTATAGTTTATGTGTTTTTTTTTTTTTTGACAGAGTTAGACAGTGAGAGCAAGAAAGAAAGGTCTTCCTTCTATTGGTTCACCCCCCAAATGGCCGCTACGGCTGGACCTACGCCAATCCAAAGCCAGGAGCCAGGTGCTTCCTCCTGGTCTCCCATGAGGGTGTAGGGCTCAACCACTTAGGCCATCCTCCACTGCCCTCCTGGGCCACAGCAGAGAGCTGGACTGGAAGAGGAGCAACCAGGACTAGAACCGGCACCTATATGGGATGCCAGCTCTATAGGTGGAGGAGTAACCAAGTGAGCCATGGCGCCAGTCCCCAACTTATAGTTTAGGTTACAACATATATGAACAATTGTTTGACAACTCTGCAGAGTGTTAAATAGACATCTCATCTATGACTCAACTATTCCTAATATCTTCTCAAGTGAAATAAAGTCATCTGCCACAGAAAGCCTTATAAATGGAAGTACCCTGTTTTAGAGACTCTCCGGATGTCTGCAAACAGTTTAATAGATGAGTAAGTTGTAGTATATTCATATAATTAGATATTTCTCAGTAAATAAATGCAACAACTACCAATATATTCAACACAATGAATATGCTTGTACTTCACAAATATAATACCTAGTAAAAGAAGTCAAAGGAAAAATACCTATGTGGGACTTCATCTGGATGAAATTATAGCAATAGAAAAATACTAATAAAAATCAGATGGGACGAAGCTTCTGGAGAATGCAACTAAGTGAATATTTCATCTAAGCAGAATTCATAAGCTGTGATCCTAACCCCCAATGTGATAATATTAGGAAGTAGAGTCTCTGGGTGTGATTAAATCAAGTGGGTGGCTTTCCCCTGATTAGAACTTATGTCTTTTTCAATTGACTCAAAGGTGTTTGTTTCCTCTTGTATGCTATAGGGACACAGTAGAAAGGCATTATCTATGAACTAGGAGGTAGGCCCTTCACCAGATACTAAATGCGTCAACACATCGGTCTCAAATTTCCAGATCTACAACTGTGAGAAATAAATTTGTATTATTAATAAAGCATGTCAGTTTATGGTAATTTTGCTATAGTAGCCCAAACAGATTCATACGGGATATACTTGGTCATATAAGGGATTTTATATTGATATGGAACATTGTGTGTTGGGTTCACTTGTAAAAACTGATTAATATATATATATATACTTAAGATCTGAGAATTTCATAATATGCTCATCATACTTCCATTTTTAAGTAACTAAAATTTCAATGTTTTCAGAAGTAAAATTCAAATGATATTGTAAAAGTGAATTTCACATTTCTTACAGAAAGATACTAGGGTATAAATCAATAAGAACTTTCTTAAACTCTACTCATGTTTGCTCTCTTTAGAAGTGGGGAAAATAAGAAAAACTATTAAAATATAGGATCTAGACTGACTTCCGTAGTGGCTTTACCAGCCTGCATTCCCACCAACAGTGGGTTAGTGTCCCTTTTTCCTAACATCCTCTCCAGCATCTGTTATTGGTAGATTTCTGCATATGAGCCATTCTAACTAGGTGAGGTGAAACCTCATTATGGCTTTGATTTGCATTTCCCTGATCCCTAGTAATCCTGAACACTTTTCATGTGTCTGTTGTCCATTTGGATTTCCTCTTTTGAAAAATGTCTATTTAGGTCCTTGGCCCATATCTTGAGTGGGTTGTTTGCTTTGTTGTTTTGGAGTTTCTTGATCTCTTTGTAGATTCTGGTTATCAACCCTTTATCTGTTGCACAGTTTGCTTCATATTGGCACAGCATGCTGGCCGCAGCCTGCCGGCTGTGATGGCCATTTGGCAGGTGAACCAATGAAAAAAGGAAGACCTTTCTCTCTGTCTCTCTCTCTCTCTCACTGTCTAACTCTGCCTGTCCAAAAAAAAAAAACATATATATATATATATATATAAATTTATATCAATAACTGACTACACACCCACACACAGAGAGACATAAAACCCCAGAAATTTTAAAATAAAAAAACTATTTTATAGTTATGACTATTAAAGACATATTTAGATCTATTTTATACCTCTCATATTACTATTTTCATTTAAATATGTACAAAATGGGTTTAAATCTAATTTTCAAATTCAGTGGTGCATGACATTGATTTATATGGAAACATTAGCATCTACTTATTTAATAAGTAGGTAATAAGTAAAAATCACAAGATTTTTCGTTTTCCTAATATTACTACTTAGGTTCTGGGTACATTACAAAGAATTTGCTTGGTTGAAATTCCTAAAAAATGTTATTAAAGCTCTATAAAACATTTCAGACACATATTCATATCAGTGCTATTTGAATATCTCATAGCATGGAGTATTTTTTTGAATCTTTGACTTCCTTTGACTTTTGTCTGACCGTTTCCCTAAATAAGGGAATTATTATCTTCATCATAGATCATTCCTATAATTTCTTTTATTGTTCCTGTCTTAAGCCTCTTTCATGTGAGATCCATAATTCACACCCAAGAAGAGTTAGCTTTTTAAAGCACACATTTTTTTGTGTCACTCTTCATCATAAAAACCTTCAATTATATTCCAGGGTCTGTACAATACGTTCTTAACTATTAAAACTTATAAATGTGGTCTTTTAAAATTTGGAATATCCTTGCCTCCCAAGCTATTACTTGAATTACCACCTCCTTAGCTCTTTCTCTATAGATAGATAGACAAACAGACAGATCGATCGATCGATCGACCTATAGCTAGCTATATCCGTCTTTAGTCTAGAATGTTCTTTACTGGCCACTGAAATACTAATTTCAAGGCTCATTTCTTTCCTTCCCATATAGGAATATCTCATTTCACCTTGCATACATTTAAGTTTTAGTGTAAGAAGAATTAACTCAAGTTTCACAAAAGCTTCCCTAGAGTGCCAGTGCTTTGAAAATAAGGCCAAAGTTTCGGATATTTTCCCTTAATCTCAAAGATTTCGGTAAAGACTAAATGACACAATTTATAAAAAGTGTCTTGAATGGTGCTATATATATATATATATATATATATATATATATATATGTTTTATATATATATATATATAAATAGTTAACTTGAATTAAATCATATACAAAATGTTGTGATACACATAAATATAGGGTTATGGAGTTAAATTTATCTGAGACTGATTTTTTTTTTTAAGTAATATGTCTAAACATGAGAGAGAGTGAGAGATCCTCAATCCACTGGTTTAACTCTCCAAATGCCCAAAACAGCCATAGCTGAGTCAAGCTGAATTTGGAATCAAGAATTAGTATGGGTTTTCCACATGGGTGGCAGGGACTTGAATCATACTTGCTGCCTCCCAGGGAGTTCATTAGGAAGAATCTGTATGGGAAGTAGAGTGGGGACTCAAACCCAGGCACCCTGATATGGAATATGGGCATCCCAAGAGACATCTTAACTGCTGCATCAAACATTTGCACCTATCTCAGAATGAGATTTCAGCAAAGTTTTCTTGAGGGTCATTTTTGTTGAGTTTTTGTTGGGACAAGTAGAAATAATCATAATCACACAAAGAAGAAGGATATGCTTAGTTTACTATAGCTGGAATGAATAAGATACACTCACAAACCAGTAAGAGGAGAGGATTGGAAAGGCATTGCATGCAGATCGTAAACAAGGATACATTTTGTGTGCTAAACTAAGAAATTAGCAATGTATGTTTAAAACCAAAGGGAATGATGTAAAAGTCTTACAATCTTTTTTGGAAAGAAATATAGGCCATATCCTACAAATTGGAAGCAAGTAAGGAGTTACTGTAGTAATCTAAATTAAAAAAATCCAGATGTGATAAATATGGGGCACTTTTTCATTGGTTCATTTTCCAAACAACATAGTTATTGCTTAATAACAGAACCATTCTAAAAAACAGGCAACGATGTGCCTATGACTCTCTTAGTCAACACCATACTTCTCCATTCTAGACTCAGATTCTAAACTGCCAACTTGCTCACCTAGTCACAGAATTGGCATCTGAAAACCTCAAACCTAACATGGCCAAATTAGAATTCTAAATTTTCCCTTCCAAATCTTCAGCTATTAGCATCTACCAATGTGCTCTGTCCAAAATTCTAGAAATCTTCATCAGATCCTCTCTTTCTTCCTTATATCCAATCTGCAACAAGCAATTTCTATCAATTTTACATCCAATATATGTCCTAAATTGACAGTCAATACATCTTTGCTGAAAAAACATGTTCAAAAAACAACGTAGCCGGCGCCATGGCTCAACAGGCTAATCCTCTACCTTGCGGCGCCGGCACACCGGGTTCTAGTCCCGGTTGGGGCACCGGATTCTGTCCCGGTTGCCCCTCTTCCAGGCCAGCTCTCTGCTGTGGCCCGGGAGTGCAGGGGAGGATGGCCCAAGTGCTTGGGCCCTGCTCTCCATGGGAGACCAGGAAAAGCACCTGGCACCTGGCACCTGGCTCCTGCCATCAGATGAGCGCGGTGCGCTGGCCGCGGCGGCCATTGGAGGGTGAACCAACGGCAAAGGAAGACCTTTCTCTCTGTCTCTCTCTCTCACTGTCCACTCTGCCTGTCAAAAAAATAAACAAAAAAAAAAGCCAGCGTATTTCTTGCGCATGATTACCAAAATTTGACCACTTTCCCTCCTGTGCTACTTTATCCGGATCCTCTCCACTCTACCCATAGAAGCCAAAATGACCTTTGTACCTTTTGCTCCACTGTTTTTAAAAAGCAGGTAACTATTTTAAATGTGGCCTTTTCCTTTTTATATTCAGCAAACATTAATGGAACTAAAAATTTGATCAATTATCCCTTGGAATACATTTTTCAGCTAAATTCTTAGCAGCAAAAGCATAATTCTTTACCTAGAAATCCTAATTTTCTATGATTTTGGATATCAAGTATGTGTTTGTTATGTTAGTTTAAATGTAAGTGTTATTAAAGCACTCTTTGAAAACAGAAAAAAATGAATAGAAAAATCACATCCACTGACACATAGCAAAATACCTATTCAGGGAAGCCTAGCAGATCTGATATGAAGATAATGAATTTGCTCAAAATATTGTGAAGGACATTTTCTGTGGACAGGGCAACAAATTCCCTGAGAATAACAGTAATTAAAAGAAACTGGAGTCTCACACAGTTACCAGATTACTCTTGCTAAAATTCATGAAGCCAGTGATTTTTTTCAAATAGCTAATATAGTTACTATGTTCTCGATATAGAAGAATTCTTGCAGCTAACTTTAAAGCCGAACTTCAAATTTGCTTGAGACTTCCAAAGTGACCTGTAAGTGCCTTCTCAGGACAATGGGTCAAACGTTTCCCTTGCTGTCCATAGCACTTCTCTCCTCATTCTATTGTTTCCCTCTTTAGCCTATTTTCATTTATGTACTTCTTCATTCTGTATCACCTCATGCAAACCTTTATTTTAACTGACCTGTGTAACTACACCAGTCACTACACAAGGTCAGATTGAAAGGAGGAGTAATACATGGACTGACTTCAGTGAGTTTACTGTAGAATGAAAACTAAAACTAACCACACCATCTAGGAGCAAGTACAAGGTATATCAGGGAAAAGGGAAAGTCTTCACAGAGGAAATGGGGCTTGGTTAGTGAAGAATGCACAACAGACTGCTGAGACACCCCAAGGAAGCATCTCAATCCAGGTACAGAGAACAAAACATGTAAAGACATGAAGGCAACAAGTGCTTGAGCCCTGCACCCGCATGGGAGACCAGGAAGAAGCACCTGGCTCCTGGCTTCGGATCGGCACAGTACTGGCTGTAGCAGCCATTTGGAGAGTGAACCAATGGAAGGAAGACCTTTCTCTCTCTCTCTCTCTCTCTCTCTCTCTCTCTCTCTATATATATATATATATATATGTATCTGTCAAATAAAAGAGAAAAAGACATGAAGGCAACAGTGAACTACAAGCAAATTTTCATTCCTAGCAAAAGTCATACAATGGGAGCTAAGCTCATTTATGAAGGGCCCCAAAATCCAAAGCAAAGGCATTAGAGTTCTATCTTATGGCTAGAAATGACTGAAATATTTTATGCAAGGGAACCACAGAATATATTTGTTACTTCTACAAAAGACATTCTAGTGATAATGAGAAAGATGAATTAAGGGTTTATTAGGCTATATGCAGGTTAGGAGGTTGACACACTACACTGACAAGAAATAATGAAAACCTGAAGGTGCAAATTTGACAAAAAGATAGAATGAAAAACAAAAACATCATCAACATCCACTATAGGTAAAAACAGAGCTTTCACAATGCTCTAGGCATTATTCTCAGGGCTTATATAAATCTTATTTAAAGCAAACAGTGCTTCACCAGGTGGGTGTTATTGGCCTGGGTTTATAGATGTGTAACCTAAAGAGTAAAATCTGAATTTCCCATGTATCCAGAGCTACAAAACGGAGTCTGAATCTCTAACCTGTGCTGTTAAAAGGAGCACTATCAGGGCCACTATGTAAGGCCCCACAATGTGGGGAGGGTGCAGAAGTAACTAGCAGCTCCTTCATTCTCTACAATAGTTAGCCTAATGCCATACAATAACAGGATAGTATGCTACAGGGTTAAACAAAAAAGGCAGTACCCAAAGTAATAAACATTTTTTTTTTTTTGCAAACACTGAATGAAGCCAACTGAAACAAGTCAAAACCACAGGACTACAACGGACAGACCACACACCACTGGCTAGACATTTGTTTAGGGCCAAATCTTCCCACTCTCTCCCTCTTTCACTGCTACAAGCATGTCATTTTTGAACATGCAATAATGCCATTCAAGAAGAGGCATATGTCTGACCTGCACCAGAGCAGAGGAAGCTAGGACTTCGCTTTCTTCGTTGAGCAATTCATTACCATGCCCCATCTCCATCCTGCAATCAAGGAGTCAGGTTTGAGCATTGTTCCAGACTCTGTGCTTGCCTTCCTTGTAATAAACCTTCTCTCAGCAAAATACCCGTGGCTTTGTCATCTGGCTTTCCAATTCACAAGAGCAAAGGGAATCACCTTGGCTCAGAACAAAATTGTCTCTCTTTTACACTAATCTATAAACTGTCTTTGAAAGACAGACAAGCTCCTTCATTCTATGACATTTTCCTGGCCAAGGTAAGCCACAGTGAGCTTGTCCTTTGTCTCGGTGCTACCATCCTCATTGTCAGAACCAGCTCCTGCCTATTCATGTCCTGTCTCCCTTGTTTGTCTAACAAGAGTTGCTTATTGCTTATGTCTCCTCTGTGAGGGACAAGTAAGGTTTTTTAAGAATTTTAAATTTAATCATTTTTTTTCCAGCAGCTGCAAGCCACTTTTAAATGCAAAACCCACAAAATTAACATATCTTTAGATAGGGAGGGACTGTCTGTCCTGGGCAGGAGTTAACAATAAGTTTCTCTTCTGGGGAAACCGAAACTTATGGAGAAAGTTAGCTGACCAGGGAGAGGCATTTTTCAAGGTTAGGCATTGGGCAAGCAAAGCGATTGAGTACAGAAGCAAAATTTGCAGTTAGCTCCTAGCTATACTGGTTACTGAGCACACCAGAACACCGGGATAGTGGTTCCTTGGGTTTTTCATTCCCTCCTTTTCTTTTTGACTAATTTTAATCTTAAAATTTAGGGTACTTTAGTGGTCTAGAGAGCCTGGTATTGTTGGGTTAACACTAGGGCCTGAACAAGGGACAGCCATTCATGGATGAACTGAATTAACCTATTAAGGACACAGGGGCCTAATGTCAGGAGCAGAATCAGAATAAGAAGAGGGCCTGTTATCATGGAGATTAGAGTAGTCACCCATGGGGAACTATTGAACCAGCCTTTGAACCAACCGAACTGGGCCTCCGGGTCTTCATACCTGCCCGCTGATCCCTGGATGGCTGTTATATCCTGATCAGAGTATGTCCACCTGTATTTGTCAAGTGGGGGGTGAGGTTATATGGTTGAGTAGAGATTACACCTGACCAGGTCAGGCGGGCAGCCCAGCAGAGAGGCAGAGGGCTGAGCGCACCCAGTTCGGTTGAGGCTGGGGGTTTTAAGGAGATGGGTCTTGCTTCCCCACCTCTGCTCCTCTTGGAACAAAGGGCTTTTTGGATGTGAATAGAAAAACTTCTGAGTTTTTCCCAGAAAGTATCAGACAGGAGGAAGCCTAGCTGAACCCATCCTGAGTTTGGAGGAAGGGTAAGCAAGACCCCCTGCAGATACTGGGCTGCATCTGGGAGAAGGGATGGGAACCCCCACCAGGCAGGTTATTAGGTAGAAGGGGGTAGGGCAGGATGTGAAAATTTTAATTATTTTTAACAGAATCAATGTGATTTTTGATACATAATGCCTCACATGAGGGGTCCTCTGGTTTCATCATAATGTTGTCAGACAACAGAGTTCGTGACTGTGTGTGTGCATGTGCACACAAGGATGGGCACTGATTTGGATGCCTACTTGAAAACCGATTTATACAAATTCCAAACCAGAGGCCAGATCTTTAAGAGATATGAATAGGGGCCGGCACTGTGGCTTAGTGGGTAAAGCGGCCGCCTGCACTGCCAGCATCCCATATGGACACTAGTTTGAGTCCGGGCTGCTCCACTTCTGATCCAGCTCTCTGCTATGGCCTGGGAAAGCAGTGAAATATGGTCCAAGTACTTGGATCCCTGCATCTGTGTGGGAGACCTGGAAGAAGCTCCTGGCTCCTGGCTTCAGATCAATGCAGCTCCAGCCTTTGCTGCCATTTGTGGAGTGAAGCAATGGATGGAAGACCCTTCTCTCTCTTTCTCTATTTCTTTCTCTGCTTCTGCCTCTCTGTAACACTGCCTTTCAAGTAAAATAAATAAATCTTTAAAAAAAATAGATGTGAATAATATATGATCACCTCAATATTCATAAGAATCGGAGGGTAGGGACTGGGTTAGTATCATTATCACTGAGATACTAACTTTATAAGGATTATCAAGGCAACTAGCAGCCTATCTGCCAAAAGATAATATGCAATTGGTGAAGTCTACTGTTTTATATTCAAAGTTAATGAGGTAACTTTCTATAGAAACCATAAAAACATTCTTAGGTCAAAGATGTGAACTTTACTAAGTTATATTGCTTAATGAAAATCTATTTTTCTCAAGTAGAATACTATCAACATAACTGATTGGGAAAATGCAGCCCTGAAATCTGAGACAATGGCATTATAACGTTGGTACATAAAATACTCTCATAGCATCTGTTCTTCTGAAGAGACATATAGAGCACATGAAAAACAGAGTTTTGGTCCTGGTTTGGTTCACAGTAGTTTCATTAGGTCCATTAGCCACAACCATGGCCTTTCCCATTGTCCCTAAATTTATTGTTTGAATGGCTACTCGGAGGTTGGCAGAAGTTTTACCTTGAGTGCCTGGCCTGTGTGATAAGAACTATTATGGTCAAGAAGAGAAAGTAAGCCTGTGAACTTTCTCTCTTTCTTTCTATCCCTTACCCCTGACCTTAGTCAGGGTGGAAAATAAAAAAAAAAAAAATTTCCACATCTCAAGTGGAAGGACAGAGAATGTGCTGCTATCAAAGACCTAATGCAAGATGCAGAGGCAGCAGTCCCCACCCAGTCTCTATTTTGTCATGAGGATAGTCCTTAGGGACAAAAACAGACCCTAGAAGATAGTTTTATTATTACAAACCCAACTGTGACATAGTCCTAATTATAGTTACTGTATCAAAAATTGTATTTCTGCAGAGCAGGTTAAAATGGAATTAGGCACATGATACAAGGCCACTGATGTGGTAAATAAGGTTAAATATCTTCTTTCCCATTCACCAGGATAAAGGCAACCAACCAGGAATACTACTCATTCATGTGACATAAACATTAGTGGATGTGTATGGACTTGTCTCATTTTTATCCCTGTGCTTACTTTTTTTCATTGTATCCATGTTCTTTCTGTAATAGGTTTTCCTTGACTTCAACTGAAAATGCTAACAAAACAACATGTCTTTAATGGGTTTTGTTCAATTCTTCTTCTGTTAAAATTTGAGACACCTAAATCTAGAACTGGTTTTTTAGTAACAATTTTTATCAAATCAGAACTTAAGCCCACTTGGAGTCTTCAGAGATAAAGAAAGATACTTGTGGGGGCTAGTGCTGTGGCACAACAGGTTAAAATCCTGGCCTGCAGTGCTGGCATACCATATGGGTGCCAGTTCAAGTCGCAACTGCTCCACTTCTGATGGAGCTCTCTGTTATGGACTGGGAAAGCAGTTTAAGATGGTCCAAGTGCTTGGGCCCCTGCACCCGCATGTAAGACCTGAAAGAAGTTCCTGGCTCTGAATTGGGCCAGCTCTGGCCAGTGCAGCCATTTGGGGAGTGAACCAGCAGATGGAAGAACTCTCTCTCTCTCTCTCTCTCTCTCTGCCTCTCTGTAACTTTGCCTTTCACATAAATAAATCAATCTTAAAAAAGAAGAGACTTGTATTTTTGACTGCCTGATAGTCTTGAAATGTAACATATAAACACAGAAAAGTTTTTCAAGTAAGAATTTGATTGTGATACAGTCAACACATCATTATCCTAGCATTGCTATTGAGACAAACATGCTTCACTTACTTTCAAAGGTCCTTCATGATCAATCCCTTGTCTCTCCCCCACTTAAATCACTTGCTGTTTCTCCCTCATCTCAATCTGTCATATCTTCCTCTCTCAATGATCTTGTCACATTAATATTGTCTCAGTTATCAAATATACCACACACTTCTACCATCGAGCATTACGCTGTTGAAGGCATCCTTGATTAAAATTTATAATCAAATTTCAACTTCAATATTAAGAGCACAATTTAATTTTTAAAGAAATTTAACAGGACCCTGGAGATATTTGGATAGTTGGATCTCACTATTTGAAAGAGAAAAAAATTATAACCATGCTACCTTGTCACTTATGGAAAAGTAATTATTCATTTCTTACCTTAGATTCACGTAAAGATGAACTCAGCTTAGCAATTTCATAGCTTTTCAAGTCTTCAAAGATCACAAAGCTACTGAAAGTCTGAGGCTTGTAACCGACTGCTGAGTCTTTTCCTCCAACCAAATTATTACAAAACCGTGGCTGAAGTCGTGCTACACCTTTCAGTATTATATAAAAACCATCATTTCCAGTCACTGAAATAAAGCCAAAAAAGATATATGCTTTACTACTTAATCTCTTTGATATAGACATGAATAGCATATAGTACACTTGCCATACTTTTCTTCTAGTACATGCTATGACAATAACTTCAATGTGGCACTTAGGCAACTCAAATAACAAGAACAAAGATAAGTGTACACATTTGGAATGTCCTTTTCAGACAGTTATATCTAGTAACCCACTGCCTCACGGAATCGATAGGTTCTAGCAGAAAGCAACATGGCAACAAATCATCTTAATAGATTTAAGATGTTATGAGGAAAATTGCTACGCCTACAGCTGTGGTAACATCTGCGTAGCAAAAACAGCTGCGCCAGAGACCTCCATGGGCTGAAGGGCTGAGGTGAGATCTCTTCGGAGAGGGGCCTCAAGCACCTCCTGTGGAGACAGAGGTCAATAATGATCTTGTCTCTACATAGTGGAAGCCGAAAGCCCTTCCTGTGTTGGTTCCTGCTTTTGCTTTGTCCTTTGTACATAATGTTAGGAGTGATTGCAATCTACCTTTGTTGTGATTGCAATCTACCTTTGTTGCCTGTATTTGATCTGGGCTCATGCCCCCATGGACACGGAACAACAACAGGATTACCGGGAACCCATTATCATAACAAACAGTTCCTTTAACATTCCTGAAGAAGCAATTCAGAACATCACGCTCTTTGCACCGCCAGCTGTAAAAGCCTCCCTGGAAGAAGCCTTAGCGATCGGACTCTGGGAGACTTCCTGGACGCTATGGAGCAACGGGAATTGCTAAAAGAAAGCAAGAATGACCCTGAGGAAACTCGGGTCGAACAGCTCATAGGGAATCCACATTCAGACTCCCCCGCGATGGAATCCCTCTGTCATCTGGCATACGTGACCTGGGTGAATGAGGCCTATATACGGTTAAAATGTTACCACTATTCCCTCATTGTTACCGCACTGTTCTGACCATGTTAACCTTTACTCTTCTGTTAATCAATGATGTTTTTCCCTCAAGCTTTAGAAGTTTTACTATAAAAACCCTGACTTAACAGACAATAAACGCAGCAGCATTAGTACTACACTGGTGTCTGTCTATCATTTTCCTCGCCGATTCCTTGTCTCCCTAGACGCCTTCATCCTGTTCTCCCTCGGTCTGTGAAGTCTCCGAGCTGACAGTCCGCGGCAGAAAATGAGAACAGAAAAGCCTCTAAATTTTTTAAAAAATCATATTTACTCTCACTAAAGAATACCAAAATACTATTTTGCTTATTTTATATAAGCAAGTCATATACCTACTGTTAATACTTATTTGTCTTTTCTCTGGACATGATGATGAAGACTTACAAATCTTAAAAAGGAGATTGGGTTTCCAGTAATTTTTCCCACTCCACATATAAGTCTCCACAATCCGCCACCATCGAATCCCAGTTCCTAAAGTTCCTCTTGGAGTCTGCAGGTCTGGCAGGTGGATGCTCATGTGACCTTCTGAAGGCACACCTGTCTGTTCCACTCTTCTGAAGTCTGCCACTTGGAATTAGCAGGGCAGGGGAACTGGATCATACATTTCTGCATTGTTAATTTTTTTACATTATCTTATAAATTTGAAGCCAATTATTGTTATGTGAGATAGCTTCTTACACTTTGCTTATTAACTTTACAGCAATAAGTTATACGAACTCTACAAGCTGATATTCAGGGACAATCATTTGTCTTTTCTGACAATAAAACTTGGCAAATGCATGCTTTTGTTCTGACCTGAGGCTTATTAGTGGTTACCTTGAGCACCATCCATGTGCAGTAACCATAGGCAGGTTTTCCTTTATAAAAGATTTATTGTGTTGGGCTGGCAGTGTGATATAACAGGTTAAGCCTCCATCTGCTGTACTGGCACCCCATATAGGTACAGGTTTGAGTCCCAGCTGCTCCACTTCCAATCCAGCTCCCTGCTAATGTGCCTGGGAAAGCAGTGGTGGATGGAATAAATATCTGAGCCCCTGCCACCCATGAGGGAGATCCCGAAGAAGCTCCCTGCTCCCGGGTTTGGCCTAGCCCAGCCCCCACCAGCTGATGCAGCCATTTTGTGAGTTAAAAAGTTGATGGAAGATTCTCTATATATATTTCAAATTAAATAATTTTTAAAATAAAGATTTTATTAGAAAGGCACAGTGACTGAGATAACTCCCATCTGCAACAACTGGGGCTGGGCCAGGCTGAAGGCAGGAGCTGGAACATTATCCATGACTCCTGTATAGGTAGGAGACCAAGCACTGGAGCCATCCTCTGCTGCTTTCCCGGGCACAATCGCAGGGAACAGGATTGGAAGTGCTGCAACTGGGACCTGAACCAGTGCTCCTACATGGCAGCATCTTCACTTGCTGTGCCACCTTGCCAGCCCCAATTTTTGCTCTTATTTCATGAAAAGGTTTGCTTTTGCTTGAATTCCTCTGCTTAAAATAGATCCCATTTTGGGTAGCCCAATATTGTTCATTAAATATCTAATTAGTGTGGTAAGGGCACTGCAGACACATTTAAAAGATAATTATCATATGAACAAAACGGGCACTATGGGTAGTAAGCCAGCTGTAAAAGTTAATCTTACAACAATTTTGTGAGACTAGTAATAATTTAACCAACTAATAGAGGAAAATAGCAGCTAGGGGAAAGATATAGTCTAATATATACAATTATGTTTGTTTTGGTATAGATTTCTCCGGCACTTCTTAGCTTAGAATAAAAGTTCTGGAAAAAGATGTACTGTGTGAAACAATTTGACCACAATGCCTGCTACTTATCTATACAATCCGATCTCTCTCATTTTCTTTCTCTTCAGTAATCATCATTTTATTAGATTTTGCAAGTGTCATGTTAAAAATTCCATTGCCCATATTCAATAATGATATTTTAAATGGTAATTTGTATGGACAGTACATACAGCTAAAATAACATCGAGAAATGTACCATTCAAATGCAATGCTATTTGGTTTGAAAGTCTTTGGTTAAGGGAGATATATAGAAGAAATATAGTAGTATTGTGTGCAGTCATGTACTTTATGATTGACAAGGAATATTACCTGTTACAACTGTTCAACAATTATCTCTGTCTTGCTGCTCATTTGAATAGTGGCATCAAGTGTATATGAAATGATTAGGTCATAACTGGTAAATGGCTTGTAGCAACCTTTAAATATCATAATATTTCCACCTTAGTGATAAGTAGAACTCCTCTGATGCTTTTATTTCAGTCCTTTGTTAATGACAGTGAATTTTTACAAAATAATATCTGTTTAGAATGCATTAATGTTCATATTTGCACGATGGAAAATATTACCAAAGTTGGGCTTTGAGAAGTTAAACTAATTTGGATGGCCTCATTTGCACAGAAAATTATTTAGGGCAGAATATATCTCATCAATCCTCAAATTGTATTTATAAAAAATTTGAAATGATGCTATTCTGGAAGTTGCTAACTCCATAATGCACAAATGAGATGCACAATAGGGGATTTATACTTTAAAAGAAAATGTTTTATCAATGTTAGGTCAATATCATTTAAAATGGCATATATATATTATTCTTACTTAACAAAATAAAGTACTACATGAACAACCCTGACAAAGGTTATGCCATCTTAACTACCCCCCCAGCACTATCTTAGGCGACCTTAACAAGACCTTTCCTGGAATTTGGGCTGAAACCATAAGTCATGGACAGGCAGCTGCGGCTCAAGATAACGCCATCCGATAAATGGGAACAGGCACGAGAAGCATCCAACTGCCCCTTATCTGTGGATCAGGCCTGACGGCAATGTATCTCCTGTATGCCCCTACCCCATTGTTTTATCGAAACCCTTAACATGCTTCTTCTGCTTCTGTACTCCCGCTTTTTGCAATCCCCCGGGTATATAAGCGCCCCCAGATACTGCTACGCATACTTCTCCTGTCACCCGCTGCGTCGGGTCTGGAGTTTGCGTCCGCGAGCGCTCATGAATAAAACCTACCTCTTGTGTTTGCATCGTCTGGTCTGACGATTTCTGAGTCTGGGGTCACGTTCTGAAGGACTTTACGGGGAGTGGGGTCCTTCACTACAGATGGATTAAATGCTATTCAGAAGGAACAAGGTGGTCCTGGATGTAGACAGAGTTTGCATACGTTGTATAATCTCAGTAAAGTCATGTTATTCTAAGCCCAACTTCCAGTTCAAAAATTGTCATGCTAGGATATTATCTATGAATACTATATTTTTATTTTTTAATTATTCCTAAATATAATAATTTTATATTGTTGGTATTATTATTAAAGGGATTAAATAAGTAGAACTTACAAAATGAATAGATATGGAAAGGTAATTTTAAATGAATAAATGATAAAAAGTCTTACCTAATTTTAATATTTATATTGCTTAACAATAATGTCTAAAATCTAATATTTTATTAATATCACTTTTGAAAAATTGCTTTCCATATCAAAATGTATAAAATATTTTACTCAAATATCTCACAGAAATCTTTGTTCTTAGTTTCTTCAAAAAGACTTTGGTTATTACTTCTATCATCTAACACTGTCCTCAAAATAGTCATTACTCCAATTGATTTAGGTCAGTATATTTTGTATCTTCATACAATATAGTTACTGACATATTTTCCAAGCTACAAGTACTGTAACAATTTGTACAACATTGGCAAGTAATCGCAAATCATTTTAGCTGCTTATTTTTAAACTTCATAAAATATTGCTCAATGTATTAGCAAAAATATTTTTTTCAAGATTAAAATTATTGAACTGTACAAGAAAGATAATCACACATACTTATACAAATCAGAAATTTTAATAATCACATTTTTTGGAAGCAGAGAGTAGTGGGCTGTGGAATGATTAAAATTTTAAAATTGCAAGAATAAAATGTTAGTTTGTATCCAAAGACACTTAAATTCTCATACTTCGTTGATAGGAGGGAAAAATTGTACAATTACTCTGAAAAATATCTGGCAGTTTCTCATAAGATGAAATACACATCTTGCCTATACTGGGTATTTACTCAGGAGGAACAGAAATAGATGTCCAAAAAGGACATGTAGAAAAAAAAAAAAAAGTGACTCACAGCTTTATCATTACAGCCCAAAGCTCAGATGGGCATCCAGAACAAAATGTGTAAGCAAGCTCCTGTCATGTCCATATGATGGAATACTTTGTCACAGAAAGGAATGGATTATTGATTCACACTATATGGATAAATTTCAAAGTGTTATGTTGATTGAAAGAAACCTTTCAAAAAGTATATGGCAAGACTTCAAAAGGTTCATGGACAGGCTGGTATAACCTACTAGAGTAAGACACCACCCACATTGACATCCCATGTCCTAGTGCTGGCCAGTCCAGCTGCTTGGCTTCCTACTCAACTTCCTGCAAATGTGCCTGGGAAAAGCAGCAGAAGATGGCCTGAGTGCTTGGGCCTCTGCCACCCAAGTGGGACACTCGGACAGAGTTCCTGGGTCCCAGCATTCACCTGGCCAGCCCAGCCCATGTGGATATTTAGGGAGAGAACCCGCCAATGAAAATTCTCATTCTCCTTCTGTCTCTTTCTTTCTCCTATGTCACTCTGCCTAATAAATAAGATTATATTGGTGAAAAAAAAAAGTTTTTAAAATGCATGACTGTAAGGGTCCTCAAAAGGCTTATGGAAAATACATATAAAAAAACTATGCATGGATTTCAAAACTTTTTGTCACAATAAAGTTTTAATTCCATCTTTCCACGAACTGTTCAGAGCATCTTCATACATGCTTCTGGATAAATGCTTTGCATAAAACTAATTTATACTTAAAAAAAACAATGTAGGAAAGATAAAAGGAAAGTAGAAAGGTAGTTAAGAATAAAAAGACAGCAGAATTATTTCTGGGGAAGTGACTTAGAAGTTGACGTGTTAAGAAGGAGAGAATGCTTTGATAATGGGCTATATCTCATTAAGGTTATGGATCATGATATTTGTCAAAATGTATCAGATAATGCACTTAGGGTACATGTGCATGTCACTCTCTGTAACATTTACTTTGAAAAATAAAGTACTAAAAACAAGAAATGAATTCTAGATAAACTAAGAAGTATTTAGGGGTGAAATACCCTGGAGCTATGGTTTAATCAATACAATGGAATATGATGCAAATGTAGTAAGGGAAAAAGGAACAGGGAAAAAGGAACAGAATAAAAGGAATATCCACAAGATGACAAAAAATATTGTGAGCTTTTTTTGTTTTGGACATATTTATGCCCGACACTGGTTTAAACATGTTACATATATTAGCCCTTATTGTCCTGAAATCAATGTTCTTGAATTATTCATGAATCTATTAAAATTATTTTTGTAAAAAATTTAAAGAAAAGAATTTAAAATAACTTTAAAATATATGTGAGGGGACTTCAAAAGTTCTTGGTAAAATAGAATTAAAAGATAAGTTTGGCTAGCACCACGGCTCACTAGGCTAATCATCCGCCTGCGGCACCAGCACCCCTGGTTCTAGTCCTGGTTGGGGTGCCAGATTCTGTCCTAGTTGCTCCTCTTCCAGTCCAGCTCTCTGCTGTGACCAGGGAAGGCAGAAGATGGTCCAGTTCCTTGGGCCCCTGCACCCACACCAGAGACCAGGAAGAAGCACCTGGCTCCTGGCTTCAGATGGGCGAAGCACGCTGGCTGCAAGGTGCCAGCCAAAGCGGCCACTTGGGGGCATGAATCAATGGAAAAAGGAAGTCCTTTCTCTCTCTCTCTCTCTCTCTCAATGTATAACTCTGCCTGTCATTAAAAAAAAAAAAAGAGAGAGAGAGAATTTTATCTTGATGCAAAAAATTAAAATTGCAAAGTAGTTTCTTTTTTTTTTTTTTTAATAATATACCTTTTCCATGAAGTGATTTTTTGTTTACTTGCTTTTCTGACAGACAAAGACAAAGAGAGTTCCCATCTGCACGTTCACTTCGCAAACATCCATGACAGCTGGAGAAACTCAAACCAGGACCCAGGAACTCAGTCCATGTCTCTCATACATGGCAGGGTTCCAAATATTTGCAGCTTCACCTGATGTCTCTCAGTGTCTGAATTAAAAGGAAACTGGAATTGGGAGCCAGAGCTGGGACTTGCATGCTGGCATTCCCATACGGGATACAGACGTCTTCACTGCTAGACCAAATCACCATCTCCCATTAATTTTTTGATGTTTCCTCTTATCAGAGCAAGATGAAATTTGCATGAATTCTGCACACAACCACTTGGGGAGAAAAAGGGGAAATCCAAACACAAAATATTTTTATTTTATTTTTTATAGATTATTTATTTGAGAGAATTACACAGAGAGAGAAGGAGAGAGAGAGAGAGAGAGAAAGAGAGAAATAGAAAGAGAGAGAGAGGTCTTCCATCTGCTATTTCGCTCCCTAGATAGCCACCAGGAGCTCCCTCTGGGTCTTCCCGTATGCGTGCCAGGGCCCAAGGACTTGGCAGGCTTTCCCAGGCCACAGCAGAGAGGTGGATCAGAAGTGGAACAGGTAGGTTTTGCACCGGCAGCCATTTGGGATGCCGGCACTGCAGGCAACGGCTTTACCCGCTATGCCACAGCGCCGGTCCCCAAAAGTTAACGTTATAAATGGAAATTATAATTAAGAATTCAAAAGAAAGTATGAATTTTAACAGAAATTGAGTTATCAGAAGCTTCCAAACTAAAATTCAAGCAATATTTGAAATCAGCCCTAAAATAGATACTCAAATTATTTGAAAATCATGAAAGATTCTTGGGTTGGGAGAAGCTATTGCAGTACAGTTCAACTATCAAAGATTTATTAAAATATTATTGACAATCACAAGGTCTTATTAAGCTTTTGAACTGCAAGAAAAACCCATTTATTAATAATAATATAAACATGATTTAGCCAATGAAAAGGGACAAATGAAGATTCTTTGTTCAAATTCTCAAAATACATGAAACTGTTGCATGTAAAATTTAAGAGGAAAAACATCTAGGGAAATTAGACATGAAAAAACACTGATATAACTCATTAAATATCAATTATCATAATTTTCAAAAATAAAGAAACATCAAAATTCAGTTGCTAGGGAATAAATTTCATGAAAGTATTTAAATAGCTAAACTCCATTATATGAAAAATCAACAGAAATGTTTTCACAAAGACTCAGAACAATCTTGTAGTGCAAATTTCCCTAGTTTAAAATATTGTGTACTGCATTTGTATTAGGTAAACAAAAGGCATTTAAAAAATTTTTAAAATTTAGAAAGGGAAAAAGTTATTACTTTGAATGATACTTTTCAAAAAGCTAAAGACCAAACAGACTTTGATCAAAGCAAAAATCTTTCTGAATTTCTTTACTTTCTGGTACTCAGAAATTCAACTAAAATGAACCGCTCAAAAAGGACTTAATTGTTTTCAAAGAGCTGTAATTGGTTGAATAAATTCATAAGGTCTCCTGGCTAATCCCTCCCTGGCCTGCAACAAGGACTTTAAATATTAACTATCTATTAGAAAAAGTCTTTCCTAATTCTTCTCCAGGACTTCTTCCATCCAACATAACTGATGTAAATAGATTGTATTCCTGGGAGAAGGAACTGTGGCTTTAGCGTCAGTGTTTTCAGTCCATGACACATTACCTAGATCATTTTAGGCATTTAGCAAACACTTGCTGAAAAATGAAAACTTACTTGATGATCTAAAGAAGCAAAAAATATCTGGAGACTGATGTTTTTCTTTCTCATAGAATCCTGTCCATTGAGAAATAAGATGAAACTATGTGACATCTTATTTTCTCTCAGTTCAACTCAGAAATTCTGGAAAGTTTTATAATTTTTATAGCCCAACAGGTTAATTCATGGTATCTCCTTATATAAAGTCTAAAAGATCCCAGAGATGATGGAATACAATAAACGATCTGTTCATAGCTTTTGTTATTTTATGGAATCACTGGATATCTGGATATGGGGCTATAGTTCTTAGGGCCAACTTTTCTTTCCTTGAGATAATAGGAGCAATTACTTTAAGATACAAGCTGGCGCGGGGGGGGGGGGGGCAAGGGCAGGCACTGTGGCACCATAGATTAATCCTTTGCCTGCAGCGCTGGTATCCCATATGGGTGCTGGTTATAGCCCTGGCTGCTCCTTTTCCAATCCAGCTCTCTGCTATGGCCTGTGAAAACAGTAGAAGATGGCCCAAGTGCTTGGGCCCCTGTACCCACATGGGAGACCTGGAAGAAGCTTCTGGCTCCTGGCTTTGGATCAGCACAGCTCCGGCTGTTGCAGCCATTTGAGGAGTGAACCAACGGAAGGAAGACCTTTCTCTCTGTCTTTTCCTCTCACTGTCTATAACTCTACCTCTCAAATAAATAAATAAAATCTTAAAAAGAAAGACACAAGTTCCATGTTACGTTAACTTATGTAGGATAATCTAGAAAAAATGATATTTGTTGAAATTTATAATTACAAATATATAAATATTATCATAAAACTAATCTATTTAATTTTATTTTGGGGGTAGACTTTTCATTAGAATAGTCTATCAATATTGAGATGGTCTGTTCCCAAAATAAAAATAGCCACAGCTCTAGTCGAAGTCACAATGTATATAATTATGATAAAAATCATCACAAGGTAAATATCCTTAAATAAGTATAAAAATAGATATGAAGAGTCACAGGCAAAATGAATTTACATCTTGATGGGGAAAATATGAGATTATTCCATGAAAGATGGAATTTATAATGGATATTGAAATGTAGATAAAATCTGATAGGTTTAGGGGGAGAAACATGATATACTACACTTATAATATAGGAAATAGTACAAACAAATGCATAACAGATAACATACAGTTTACTCAATGATCCTAAGTCAATCATGGAAGTTGATGAGAAATAATGAATAACTCAATTTGTTATATGAATGGTTCAGGAAAAATTATGGAAAGCAGGTTAAGGCATGTTCAATTTTAGTAATAATAAAGGAAACACTGGGCCTGGTGCTGTGGCATAGCAGGTAAAGTCACCGCCTGCAGTGCTGCCATCACACAAGGTTGACGGTTCAAGTCCCAGCTGCTCCACTTCGGATCCTAGGAAAGTAGTGGAAGATGGCCCTAGTCTTGGGCCCCTGCACCCACATGGGAGACCTGTTGGAAGCCTCTTGCTCCTGGCTTTCTATTAGCCCAGCTCCACCATTTGGGGAGTGAATCAGCAGATGGAAAACCTTCCTCTCTCTCTCAGCCTTTGCCTCACTGTATCTCTGCCTTTCAAACAAATAAACCTTTAAAACAATAAATTGCCTGTTTATTAAATGAGATTTCAACACTTCAATGATCAAAGTTTTAATATGTAAAATGAAGCAATAGTTGCATTCTTGTGAATTTCTGAATAAAACTTTTCTGATAACTTTTCAGCATGTTCCAAGAGACATAAAAACATCCATAGTCTTTGATTAATTAATTTTAACTTCATAAATATGTCATAAGTTATTCAAAATACAGGGAAAATAGGACAAGAAGATATTCAGGACCACAGTATTCACAATAGAGAAAAAAACTAAAATCCTTTAAAAAGATATTGATCAAGTAAATTTGAAATAGCCATTTGACCAAAAAAAAAAAAAAAACACAAAAAGATAAAAACAAAAAGCCAAACTTAGACCCTAGCAGTCAAAAGGTGACAGCTCAGGTATTTGGATCTCTGCTACCCACATAGGTGATCCAAATTTAATTGCTGACCCCTGGCTTCATCTTGGCTCAGCATGGCCATTGCGGGTAACTGAGGAGTGAATCTGCAGATGAGGTCTCCCCTGCCCCCTCTGTCACTGTATGTATCTATCCCCCTTTCAAATAATCAAATAAAATAAATGTTCTTTTAAGACACTTATATGAGAGTATTCAAAGGATAGAATCTGGGTATATGAGAGTGGAATTCACTAGAATTTTCCAAAGGTAAATTTTATATTATCAGGAAGAATGAATAAGCTACATCTAGTTAAGGCTATCATCTAACAATGAATATTTATTTTTAAGTGAACCTTCGATCAGTATTGTGTATTAAATGTTATATTTTAGCAAAATAACCTGCAGTGGTGATTTATATATAAATGTATATATATATATATATATTTATATTTATATATTTATCACCTTTATTGAGTGGCTACTATGTCCTAGCACTACATAATAGGCTATATTTCTGATTAGGAGCCAGTTTGCATTAGAGTCAGTTCCTCCAGCAGTGCGACGAACAGCTTTGTCATGTCAAAGAAACCAACACTTGGCTGAGAAGAAAGCATTATAGCACCTATGTCTAGATAAAAGCAGTTAGTAGAGCTCAGAATTTTTTAATCTTTGAAGTTAAATAGAAGCACTTATAGCACTCAAAAATGAGTTTTTCTTGATCCCAAATCACTTAACATTGAGGATTTGCAATCAGTTATCAAAAGCCTATCTGGTCTATTAAAACAAACAAGTCTCAAAAAAGTCTTAGAAAAAAAGTGTTTCTTTTTGGTATTTACTTTTTTAATTTTTTTGATAGACACATAATAATTGTACCAGGCCATAATGCTGGATCAAAAGTGGAGCAGCTGGGTCTTGAACCAGCACCCATATGAGATGCTGGCACTGCTAGTGGTGGCTTTAGCTGCTATGCCACAGTGCTGACCCTGATGCCTGCTTTTGTGAATGAATCAAAGTACCACATTGTACAACATACTGGGAAAGCAGTAGAAGATGACCCAAGTCCTTGGACCCCTGTACCCACTTGGAGAACTCGGAAAAAGCTCCTGGCTTCTGGTTTCATATAGGCTCAGCTCCGGCCATTGTGGCCAACTGGGGAGTGAACCAGCGGATGGAAGACCTCTCTCTCTCTCTGTGCCTCTCCTTCTCTTTTTGTAATTCTGACTTTCAAATAAATAATTTAATCCTTAAAAAAAAAGAAGTAGGCATCAGAATATTCATGGAAAAGATGTTTCATTCTCATGAGAAAAAAAACAACCTTTTTGAATCCTATGCAGGTTTCTTTTCTTAATGTGCATATTCCATTAACTTTTTGAAGACCACTATTACATTGCATAGTGATCCAATCGGCATAATTAACATATCCATTTTTAAATATAACGTACGTAGATTCTGTAAAATTACTGGCTTTATAATACAACACTGAATAACCAGATTTTGCTTTTTCCAGGTTTAATATAAGCCAGGTAATCTTGAGAGAAATCCACAGAAATACTAACTGGAAGTTTAAGGCTGGTTTTCTCAAAGTCATTCATTTTGATAATAATTTAATATAATGAGTAGTTGTATGTTAAAGTCAATATTTTCTTTTCTTCCATGGAAAAACATTTAAGTTGCTTTATAGATTAACCCTTAATAGTCTCTGTGACTATTCTTCAAATAAAATTAATTTAAAAATTTATTTTAAAATAAACCAGCATGGTTTATGCAACATTATTTACTCCAAGCTAATAGTTTATGCTAATCCTGTTTTTATATCTTAAAGTTTATTATAGTTCAAATTATTTTTCAGAAAATTGTCACCAATTCCTAATATTTTCATACCACTTTTGAATCCTAAATGCATTAACCTCAGTGAGTCTCTAATTTCAAGGCGATAAACTTAGATATAAAACTAAGTAATAATTTATTTCCATTCCTGTCTAAAAGAGAAGACTTGGAGCCAATATATCTTCCAATCCTTTTTTTATATAATTTTTTATGTAATTTTAATTTTTATTTCATTAAAACTAAACACCACTACATACCCTATGGTTATATTTTCCAATTGTATGATTTACGTTTTAAAGGAAACAGCTATTTATAATTTCCCTTTGCCATTAAAAGACATCATCTTAACTCTCTTATCAGTATCACATCTAAAAAATATCAGAGTATATTCTGTAGACATTTGAAAAATTGACTTTTATATTTAACATTGGTCTGTCTCAGGAAAAGGATGCTTCATATGAAGAAGAATCATTCTTTAGATGATAGATAGCAAGGGGAGACTTAGCATCAAGCTAGTTCTCACACCAGAAGAGATCATAAAAGCAGTGTCATTGCTTTATATGATCCATCATTTGAGCAAAAACTTTCTAGACTATCCATCAAAACAGTGTACTAATTAATGTTGTATATCAACCTAGCAAAAGCTCTTCAGTAAAGTCATTAATAAATACCACTCTTCGATAGAACAGCATTGCACTAATTTTATTCATGGAAAATGTCTGTTTGCTTAATGAAAGCAAAAGATAAGAGAAAGCAACAGGTTCACTTCAGAACCCAGGCTTAATTCACTGCTGTTGAACTAGCAAGATCCTGCACTTGAGTCCTCAGACATGAGAAAGTGATGGCCATATCCATTCTGCATAGCTAAGAAGATTGTCTAGAAAATGATGAATGGTGTCAAAAGGAATTTACACATCATGAAACAATGTTACTTTAATATAGGTATTAGAGAAAAACTAAGAAATGTTTTTTTCTCTGTTTACAGCATTCACCAAAGTATGTTGCACCAAAATGGTTCTTGAGGGAAAAGAAATAATTAAAAAAACAGTCAGGTAAATTATGGTTTTCCAACTGATTTCCTCACATCATTGGCATATTCAATACATACTAGCATACTGATACCATTGACACCTGATATTCCCAAAGTTTCTTATCTTTATTTAAATCATTAATTCATAAATCTATCTCCTCAGCAAATCCATTTCTACTTTTTAAAAAATGCTGTATGCTAAACATTCACTTTCCATTTGTTAAATTTTTATTCATTTGAAAAAGGGGAGAGGGAGAGGGAAAGGGAGACAGAGACAGAGACAGACACTCCGACCCACTGCCTCACTTCACAAATGCCCACAATTATTCTTAGGTGTTTAAATTTTAACTGAAAAGTGATCCTGGTTAACTATGATAGAGGGAAAAAGAAAGGGAGGATATGTACAATTTGGGAGAAGCTCAATCGGACGTGCCCCAAATGAAGGAATTAGAAATATGCCAGGGGATCCCAATACAACCCCTTCAAAGTGGCATGTACCAATGCCATCCCAATGGTCCAAGTGATCAATCTCAGTTCACAATTGATCACACCAATAGGTCTAAGAGTCAAAAGGAACACACACACAAGACTAGTGTCTGCCAATACAAACAGAACCAAAAAAGGAAAGAATGATCCAACATGGGAAGCAGAGTCACAGCAGACTCATAGAATGACAGATGCCCTAAATAACACTCTGGCCTCAGAATCAGCCATTAAGGCATTCAGATCTGGCTCAAGAGCCCACGAGAGTATTTTAGGCATGGAAAGCCAAGACACTCTGGAAAGGAAAAAAAAAAAAAAAAAAAAGAAGACATAAATGAAAGATCTCTGCGAGTGAGATCCCAGTGGAAGTAACGGGGCCACCAAAGAAGGAAGTGCCTTTCTCTGAAGGGAGGAGAGAACTTCCACTTTGACTATGACCCTGTCGGAATAAGATCGAAGTCGGCAAACCCTAAAGGCTTCCATAGCCTCAGCAACTCATGACAAGAGCCTAGGGAGATTACTGACGCCATAAACAAGAGTGTCAAATTGTTAAATCAACATCAGGAGTCACTGTGTACTTATGTCCCATATGGGATCTGTCCTTAATGTGTTGTCCAATGTGAAGTAATGCTATAACTAGTACTGAAACAGTATTTTTACACTTTGTGTTTCTGTGTGGGTCCAAACTGATGAAATCGTTACTTAATATATACTAAATCGATCTTCTGTATATAAAGATAATCGAAAATGAAAAAAAAAAAAAACCTCAGTGTAATATTAGTAATTGCATAAAAAATAATCAAATTCAAAAAAAAATATATCATGTAGGATCCCTGTCCTTAATTTGCTGTACAGGCCGGCGCCGTGGCTCAACAGGCTAATCCTCCCCTTGCGGCGCTGGCACACCGGGTTTTAGTCCCGGTTGGGGTGCCGGATTCTGTCCCGGTTGCCCCTCTTCCAGGCCAGCTCTCTGCTGTGGCACAGGAGTGCAGTGGAGGATGGCACAAGTGCTTGGGCCCTGCACCCCATGGGAGACCAGGAAAAAGCACCTAGCACCTGGCTCCTGCCATCGGATGAGCGTGGTGCACAGGCCGCAGTGCGCCGGCTTCGTCGGCCATTGGAGGGTGAACCAACGGCAAAGGAAGACCTTTCTCTCTGTCTCTCTCTCTCTCTCTCTCTCACTGACCACTCAGCCTGTCAAAAAAAATAAAATAAAATAAAATAAAAATTTGCTGTACAATGTGATTCAATGCTATAACGTGTACTCAAATGGTATATTTCACTTCGTGGTGCTATATGAGGGCAAATGGTCAAAATCTTTACTTAACACATGCTGAACTGATCTCCTGTATACAAAGAGAATTGAAAAAGCAATCTGGATGTGAGTGAAAGGGGAGAGGGAGCGGGTAAGGGGGGAGGGTTGCGGGGGGAGAGGGAAAGTTTGGGGGGGAAGCCATTGTGATCCATAAGTTGTAGTTTGGAAATTTATATTATAAATAAAAGTTAAAAAAAAAAAAACAGAGTTCATGTTCCGGTTATGCTTCCCTTATCAGATACAGGATTCACAATCTTTGTATCTCATTTCAAAGGCTTTGTTTTTATTTTTTAAAGTTATTTATTTACCTGAAAGGCTGAGTGACACAGACAGGGGACGAGACACACAAAGAGAAACAGGTATCTTCCATTTGCTTGTTCACTTTCCCAAGTGCCTGAATATCAGGACAGGGTCAGAACAAAGCCAGCTAGGAAGTCAATTCAGGTTTCCCACATGTGTGGCAGGAAACCAAGTATCTGGGTCATCACTGTTGCCACCCAGGCCCAATAGCAGACAAGTAGATTGGAACTGGAGGTGAGACTAAACCCCAGGAATTCAATCAAATATGGAATGTAGGTTCCCGAGTGGTGGTTAATCCACTATTTTACAGTGTCTGCCTCCTGTTTTTATCTATTTTAAAATGAAAATACTGTCTCTCCCTCCCTCTCTCTCTGTAACTCTGACTTTTAAATAAATAAATAAATATTTTTAAAAAATAAATAACTCAGGGCTGGTGCTATAGGACAGCAGGTAAAGCCATGGCCTTCAGTGCTGGCATTCCATATGGGCATGGGTTCGAGTCCCGGCTGCTCCACTTCTGATCCAGCTCTCTGCTATGGCCTGAGAAAGCAGAAGATAGCCCAAGCCCTTGTGCTCCTTCATGTGCGTGGAAGACCCAGAAGAAGCTCCTGGCTTCAGATAGGCCTAGCTTCGGCTGCTGCGGCCATTTGAGGAGTGAACCAGCAGATGGAGGACTTCTCTTTCTCTGCTCTGCCTCATTATTTGTATACATAAACACTACAGATTTTTGTATGCTCAATTTGTATCCTGCAAATTTTCCACACTTTTCAGTTTAGCTCTTGCAATCTTTAGGAGTCCCTCTATTAAGATGAAGCTGTCTGCAAATAGAGGCAAATTCACTTCTTCCTTTCTTACCAGGATGCATTTTATTGACTTACTCTACACTCCAAGTATTCTGTTGAACAGACATGATAACAGTGAACATCTTTGTCTTGCCCTGATATTACATGAAAAATGCTCAATATTTTATAGTTGACTATGATGTTAGTTATGGGTCTGTTATACAAATCCATATATAAAAGGGCCTTTATTGTGTTGAGGTACATTACCTAACATGTTTATCATGAAGGAGTATTAAATTTTTCAATAGTTTTTTTTTTCTGCATCTATTGAAATAACGACATTTTTCCTTCTTTCTGTTAATGTGGGGTCTCATATTTCCTGAACTGTGCATGTTGAACCATTGCAGTTGATTTCTCAGCAATGTTGCAGTGGATTGTTTCTGAGAGGAGGAGCATGGTGGGGGCAAGAGGTGCCGAGTCACCACACAGACCCCTGGAGTGGGGTGAAAGCGGGCTTGAGGCGAGCAGCCCGCAGACTCGTTTATTACAGTTGGTACAACTTCTTATATGGTCAAGACCAGCCAATCCAGTCAAGGGGCGGTCTATGCCCCAACCAATCTCAGCCTGTTGCCAGGCAGTTTCCAAAGCCATCCAGGCTCTTGTTGCCATGTGGTTTCCTCTGTTGTCAAGTGGTTTCCGAAGCCATCCAATCACGGCCTGTTGCCAGGCAGGCTCCATTTGCCATGTGGGTTTCAAAGCCATTCCTGAGGAACTGATGCTCGCTTGCCAGTGGCCATCTTGGCATGGCCTTCTCATTCCACCACATTGAACCATCCTTGTAACCACCTGATCATGGTGAATGATTTTTTAAAATGTGCTGTTGAACCTGTTTGCGGTATTTCATTGAAAATATTATGCATGTATGTTCATCAGAGATATACGCCTATAATTATATCTTTTTTGCAGTGTTTTTATCTGACTTTAGTATCAGTGTAATGCTGACTTCACAAAATGAGTACAGAAATACTCCCTCCCATCAGTTCTTTTGATGGAGCTTGAGAAGGACTGGTATTAGTTCTTCTTTAAATGCCTTGTAGAATTGTCATGAAACCATCTGGTTTTGAGCTTTTCTTTGCTAGCCTTTTTTCTTGATAAGTCTAGTTAAAGGTTTGTCTACTTTGCTATTCTTTCTGAAGAATACCATTTTAATGTTATTTTATTTTCATGTTATTTTATGTTCTCTATTCATTTATGTCTACTACACTGTTCATTACTTCATTAATTTTATTTGTGTTTAGTTGATTCTTTCAGTTACTTTAGGGTGTTGGGTTAGGTTACTCGTTTGAGTTTTTTTTTTCCTAAGTTATTTCATCTAAAATTTTCTCTATAAACACTACTTAAAATGTGTTTTTATTTGGCCCTTTGACATTTTGGTAATTTAGGAGTGCCCTCTTTAGATTCCACATATTTGTTGATTTCCTCATTCTTCTCATATTTATTGCCTCTGTTATTCCATTTTGATTGGAAAAAAAGTACACCATATAATTTTTGATATGCTAAGATTTTGCATGGTTTTCCTGAGTTATGTTTCACATGTACTTGAGAAAAATTTTATTTTGACATTGTTTGGTGCTATTTTGTAGATGTCAGATCTAGTCTTCTAGAACATGTTCCTCTGTTTGTTCCTGTTGCCTATGATGACAGATGTCTGCCTATTAAAAAAAAAATGACCTAAATGAAGGATCTCTGCGAGTGAGATCCCAGTGGAAAGAATGGGCCATCAAAAAAGGAGGTATCTTTCTCTGAAGGGAGGTGAAAACTTCCACTTTGACTATGACCTTTTCTAAATAAGATCGGAGTTGACAAACTCAAAAGGCTTCCATAGCCTTGGCAACTCATGACAAGAGCTGAGGGTGATTACTTACTCCATAAACAAGAGTGTCAATTTGTTAAGTCAACAACAAGAGTCACTGTGCACTTACTCCCCATATAGGATCACTGTCCTTAATGTTTTGTACTATTTAAATTAACTGTATAACTAGTACTCAAACAGTACTTTACACTTTATGTTTCTGTGTGGATGCAAACTGTTGAAATCTTTACTTAATATATGCTAAATTGATCTTCCATATATAAAGATAATTGAAAATGAATCTTGATGTGAATGGAATGGGAGAGGAAGTGGAAGATGGGAGGGTTGCGGGTGGGAGGGAAGTTATGGGGGGGGAAAGCCACTGTAATCCAAAAGCTGTACTTTGGAAATTTATATTTATTAAATAAAAGTTAAATAAAAAATGTTGAAAAAAATTAGATATTTATGCTTTCAATTTTTTATTGTTATCTATTTTTCTTAACAACTATGTAAGTTTTTGCTTCATATATTTTGGTATTCTATTGTTAGGCACATATATATTTATATTTGTTTTTTCTCCTTAATGAATTGATTTCTCCTTAATGAATTGAATTACTTAAAAAAATCCTGTCTTCCTCTAGTTACAGTTTTGTCTTAAATTACAGTTTATGTGATTTTAGAATAGTCATTTAAGCTCTATGATATGATAAATGTTTCTATGATCTACTTTTTCCTATGATATGATACATCTTTTTCAACCTATTTATATATTTGAATCTAAGATGTCTCTTTTATATAATTCTAATTGAATGTTTTTAAAAATTCATTTGTCCAATTTTGAATTTTTATAAGTATAGCTGATCCATTTACCTTAAAATGTGATTATTATTAACAGTAATCTGCCATTTTGTCAGTTTCCTGTAATGTCTTAGACCTTATTTGTTTCCTCCATTATTGCCATATTTTCTGTGATACTGATATGTTCTAATGAAACTTCTAAATTTTCTAGCAATTAATCTTCATAAATTCCAAGAAATATGTGTTAGTCCATTCAGGCTACTAATACAAACAAGTGTAGGTATTTTATAAATAATAGAAACATACTTGTCACCTTTCTGGAAACTAGCAAGTCCCAGATAATGGCACCTGCAGATTCAGGGTCCGAAGAAGACCCACTTCCTCAAAATCAGGCATCTTTCCACTCTTACATTATATGGTGGAAGTGGTGATGGCTCTACCCCCAAGACCTATTCACTTCCCAGAGCGTCTCTTTTTAATATTGTCACTACAGGAGTATTTCAACATCTGAATTTTAAGAGGACATAAGCATTCATATAATAGTAGCTGAGATTCACTGAAAGTGTATAGCAAATTTAAGATCAACACATATTTTTAAAGGTCATGATTTTCTTTAAGAATCCATGATGTATTGTTGCATTCTATTGGTCAGAATTTTATTGAGGATTTTTGCATCTATGTTCATCAGGGATATTGGTCTGTAATTCTCTTTCAATGCTGCATCTTTTTCAGGTTTAGGAATTAAGGTGATGCTGGATTCATAGAAAGAATTTGGGAGGATTCCCTCTTTTTCGATTGTTCTGAATAGGTTGAGAAGAATTGGAGTTAGTTCTTCTTTAAATGTCTGGGATTTATTAAATAAAAGTTAAAAAAAGAATCCATGATATTATGGCAAGAATAAAGATTTGTTTTTACTTCCATTATAAGAATATTTTTGAATGATTTTTATAAGGAGAGGAAGCCCAGCATATTTTTCAAGAGATTTAGCTATTATGTTTCTATATGCTAACTGAAATTTAAACTGGAATAGAAAATACTATACATGCAAATGAAATGTTACTTATTAGTAACATAAAAATGCTAAATATTAAAATTAAAAACTTGATTACAATGAGAAGCTATAGAGTTTTTGAGACATAACATCACAGACTTGAAAGAAACATAATAAAATGAAAGAAATAGAAGCTAAATAATATGGTAAGATTTAGTGGACTTCAACTTTAAAAAAAAAACAGGATATGGATATAAAGGAGAAAACAATTCTTTTGTAGGAATGTGTCTCAATATGAACACAGAGATAGATTTCTAATTAAATTGATTTCTCAATAAATTAATTACTTTAGCTTCCATGAGCTTCAAGTTCTCAATTTTTTTTTTTTTTTTTTTTTTTTTTTTTTTTTTTTACAGGCAGAGTGGACAGTGAGAGAGAGAGAGACAAAGAGAAAGGTCTTCCTTTGCCGTTGGTTCACCCTCCAATGGCCGCCATGGCCAACGCTCTGTGGTTGGTGCAATGTGCTGATCTGAAGGCAGGAGCCAAGTGTTTCTCCTGGTCTCCCATGGGGTACAGGACCCAAGCACTTGGGCCATCCTCCACTGCACTCCCGGACCACAGCAGAGAGCTGGACTGGAAGAGGGGCAACCAGGACAGAATCCGGCACCCTGACCTGGACTAGAACCCGGTGTGCTGGTGCCACAAGGGGGAGGATTAGCCAACTGAGCTGCGGCGCCGGCCAAGTTCTCAATTTTAAAAGTACCCTTTGCTCAGGCTATAAAATAAGATATTCAGTGGAAAATGCTTGAGATCATTTGACTCAAGTAAATAATATCTATAATCATATCTATATACATATAGATTGTCATAATATATTATTTATTGTATTAATGTAATAATATAAGTAATATAAAGTATTAACAAAGCAAATAAATTATAATGTGTTATAATACCAATTAACATATTGCTATGTACTATTATAACCATCATAATGTTTCCCTGTTAATATTTTATTGCTTACAAGAAGTAAACAGGTAAGTGCTTGTCTAAATAATAAGTTTAGGAAGCTTCCTTAACTAACGTAACTCTAAAGAATTAATGGCCAGAAAAGAGACCAGAAGGGGAAAACAGCTGGGTGGAATGCACTGGAGTAACCAAACTCTCAATAACAGATTGGAAGTCAGCAGCCTGGTGATGCTGGGTGACTGGAGGGAATACTTTAAACAACAGCAGAGGGAGAGAAACGCATACATGAATAGAGAGAGACAGAGAGATGCAGACCTCTACTCACAGTTGTGGCTTAAGTTAGATGAACAAAGAGATATACAAAGGTCAGATATTTAATGAGCTGAATGCTTTGATAATGCAATAGATCTGAGCTGTCAGAACTGTACATCCTGAAAACTCAAGAGAAGAATTTTGACACAGGTTGATGTAAACACAGAGACTTCAAATCAAAGCTAAAACAAAATAAATTAAAAGGTATGATGTACTGTAAGTTGAATTGCCTTAATATAAATTAGATATTTGTCAAATATTGAAGTTTCATATTTTAATAATTTATCCCCTTAGTTTTGAAGACGTCATCAGAATAAAATGCTTGTTTCTAACTTGAATTTTGGAAACTTTTCCCAAAAAGGTATAATTATAAATTCTAACAAATAGATATTCATTGTTGAAAAGTTTAACCAAAAGAAATATACATGTATGTATATGTATAAATAGGTAAGAGTTAATTGTTTCCCTTTATCACTTCTCAATTATACTCCCTTCTACACTAAATCAACAATTATATACATATATATATATATATTTAAAGTGTATTTTTGATCCATTCCTGTGTGTTTACAACCAACATATGTGTATAAATTGAGACTACTTACATATATTTATACAATTCTATAATTGTTTTTGACTATCTTTAATGTTTGCACCCATGTACATCCATTGTTTTAAACCCCGCCTAAATCTTTGTAGAGTCTATGTACCATAATGCATGCAGTCAACTATCTATTGAAGAACACTTAGTTTTTCTTATTTTTTTGTCCTTATAAATATAATTTCAGGGATTTATAAACTGAATTAATTTTTAATTACTATCCTCAAGCTAATGGCAAAACAATGTTGAATATTTGTTCTTTTTTCCATTTTAAAATGCTTTTAACCTCTACAAAACTCTTTTATTTTTCACTGCATGACTCTGATTAACTGGAACTAATTATAAGAAGGCCATTGGGGAAAAATACTCAAAATATGTAAATCTCTTCAATAGACACATGTTTTCGAAAATTGCAGTTAGGTTTTAAATGGCAAAATCCTAATGAAGCACTTTATACAAACAGTGATGTGATAGACAGATAATGAATTTAGCATTAGTATAAAATATTTGAAATTCTATTCTAACTAGGAAAACTCTATGTGATATTTTTGTGCCTTGAGGGTCCCCATTTACAGAAAATAATATCTACTTTTATTTTGTTCCTGTGGGGAGTAATAAAGAGATGCCTTGAGAAAAAGAATGTGTTAAATTATATGCTTCCCTTCAAAAAATTAAAATATAAAAATTTCTGTTCATTTATCTACTCTCTCCTTTATAAAAGACCTAGAAACAAAAATCCAGAAATTAAAATCTCTTTGGATAGTTTTTCTTTTTCAGTATCTGGATCAGTATCTAAGTCAGTCAAATAATCACTTAACAGTTGTTGTCTTAATCTATGAAAACCAACCTTAGAATGTAATGAAATGTGTATTGTAGTGTATAAATACCTACAGTGTGAACCCAAGAATAGTCACTTCACTGATACATTATGTGGAAACACAATTTACCCCTAATCAAAGACCTAGTGGTCTAGGGATTGAGCCTATCAATATGTGTCAGAATGTGTCCACTGAGCAATTCAGATGCATACTCAAAGTGAAAATACTACTATATACCTTGAAACATAAATACTAAAACATGAGATGTAATTAACTTCATTACTTATAACCATGAAAATGAAATGCATGCAAATTGTACATTTTAACATGTCAAGTTAAATTATGAACGTTATAACAATGAAGTCAAAATAGTGGCATGGATTTTATCTTGCCAAATTTCTCTCCACATTAGTCTATTACCTGTACTGCCTTTTATCCATGTTTCAGAAATGAGATTCTTGCTAATTGTCTTCAGATGCTCCCGGTTTAGCCTGGAATTTAAATCTGGAATTGTCTTCAGCATCTTCCACACGATATTGTGTTCATGTGTTGTTCTGTGAACAGGCCTTTAAAAAAATCAAAACAAATTACAAATTCAGAGACCATGAAATGAATGCAGACAAACAAAACCTCCTTCATTTCTGAATTTTTTTATTTAAAAGTTGTTTAAGGAGAATTGTACTGATATTCTACTTTGTCTTACTAATCTTTTGAAAATCTCCCCTTCTAACATTAAGATGCACCTCCATGATACTTCATACTTTGGAAAATCACATAATGTCTTAGTCATTGTTTTGAACAGAAAACTCAATACTTTGTAAGAATGTATCCTTCCTTAAGTAGCAATTATAAATACAAAGTCCTCTTTCAGATACCATTAGAAAGATTGTCATTACTGTTTATTCTTGACTCTTCTGAATGATATTCAAGTTAGATCAGATGAGTTGGTCATTTAAGTATATAAATTTTAAGTGAAGAGGTGCATATGCAATTTCAAATAAAACTTGATTATCATTGAATTAGTAACTCTTAATATTTACTTCTAATCATCAAATTCACTAACAAATTTGTAGAGGATATAAAATTCATTTTAATCCAAGTTCTCAAAGGACTAATATAGCTGTCACATATATGACTGCTTAATACTATTTTTCCAGCAAATTTTTTAAATATAGTGTGAAAAAGTTGTTTACCAGTAGAAAGGGCATTTAAAGTGACTACACCATACATCCAGTGTGCATGTAACAATCCCAGTTTAGAGAGGATATGCTGTAGACCTGTTATGCATATGTGTGTGTGTTTACTGGATGTTGATGTAAATTCAATTGTAGGTTGTAGCAAAGGAAAAAAGAGTTCAAAAAACATTAGTGCAGTAGACGATCTTGAGATATATTCCTGGGAAAACAGACTCCCTACTTAATATCATTGAAAAATTTGGTTGTCAGTTATAATAATAAAGAGTTATATTAGAAATACATTGTATTATATCCAGACCTAAAATATGTGTCATTGACTTAGCAGCCAATCAGGAAGCATTGAGGACAAGACATTTTGTTGTGTGTGAGTTGAGGTGGGGTAGGTAGGGGAGGCAGCATGTTTTCTAGATACCTGCAGTAATTAGAAAGGCAGTACAAGTACCTAGGTAATTTGCTTCTTCTTAAAGTAGTTGGAAAGAGCCAGAAATTTACGAAGCTTTTTTGGGTGAGTGCTGTCTATTAATAGAAATTTACTGTCAAGCATAACTAAAAAAGAGGAAAAGTAGAACATAGATATGAAAGACAAATGCGTCTCTTGATCTCAGGAAACATGAAAGGATTAAGGGAGATAAAGGCTTGACCATCAAGGTTCTATCAAGTCTTCTCAGTTGCAATGATGTTTAACTCTGTGGCAAAGGCCTAATGAAAGAATTTGCCTTCTTGTCCAAGCCTATCTCAGAACAACTTAGTTGAATAAAGAAAATGGATGTGGTATGTATACACAAAATGGAAAATTACTCAGATATTATAAAAGAAAGAATTCCTGTTATTTTTAGAAATATGAATAGAACCAGAGACATTATTCTAAATCCAATAAACTAGGTGTAGAAAAAAGAAATACTACATGTTCTCACTTAATATGTGGGATTTAAGGAAAAAAATGGTCTCAAATAAGAGGATAGATGACTGATAAGGAGAGGCTTGGAAGAGAGAATAAAGGAAGGTTAGACCACAGGTACCAAAATTCCTCAGATTGGAGGAATAAATTCTAATGTTTTACACACATCAAGACAGTGACTGCAGTTTACAAGACCCTACTATATAATGTATGAAGAACTAGAAGAAAGGGATTTTAAGATTCTAAACACAAATAAATGATAAGTGTATAAGAACCTAGAAAGGCTAATGACTATGGTTTGATCATTACAGATTGTATACATGGACCCCATAAATATAAACAATTACTATGTGTCAAAAAGAAAAAAGAGCTAAACAAAATAAAGAAGCAGGCACAGAGAGAATAAGCACAGATATAAGCAAAAACTAAAAAATAATGTCTAGAACATTAGCTTGGCTTCAGCTACTGCCATGTAGAAGATACAGAGGACAAATGAGTTAGAATCCTGTGCTGTTTTCTAAAGATGTATATCATTCAGGAATTCACTACTGTGATCTAGTAAAGCTTTGACTCTGAACTGAAGAACCAATGGAACCCGTGCAATATTCCTCATTGTTCACAGTTAATTCCCCATACTCTTGTGAGATTCATCCATTAGCGTAAGACAAGAGAAAACTTCCCATACAGTAAAGTCAAGTGGTATCCCTCCCAGAAAACAGACTCAAAATCTGATCATAGACACTTAGAACATGGCCATGGTAGATGTATTTATGATGTCAGCCCAGGAAAACACTATTGCTATGAATCAATGATGACAGTATGTTTCTATTTCCTTCCTTTCCTGAATGTGAGTTTTTTATGGTAAATAGGCTACCTATGGCTCCAGCATCATATGTTGTATAAAAGAATAGCAACAGGTAATTATTTCTTTTTTTTCTTAGAAATAGTCCTATTCATCTTGATGGAGAGGAGGCTATATCCTCAATATCCTTGACTTTGAGAAGCAATGAATTGTGAAACTTTCATCTTTGGTAAGCAAGTGAATACATGTGTTGGCACAGGAAGTTGGTAACCAGGAAAAGGAAAACTATAGGAAGCATATCAGCTGTTCAAATACTGTTTCCTCTTATCTCTAGGCAACCAACTTGACCCCAGTTCATTCTTGTGGCCATGCAACTGAGTTCTAGCCAATGGGAAGCGAACAGAATCAGAAATGACATGTGGCCTGTTACATGGTCAAATTGTATAAATATTCCATTTTGAATCAGAAAAGAATGTGTATGATCTCCTGTCAGATACAAAAGCATACCTGTGTGTACACAAGAATTTTTAAAAGTTTATTAAAATGGAATTAAAGGATGTTTATTTTGACACAAAAATTTTGAAATCCATGCACAATTTTGCCAGATATCCCATCTATATATTAAATATATTACTATGCTTTCTTTTAGCAAAGTTATCCACATTTAACAAGTAGGAAAGCTAGTGTACAGAATTGTTAAATAAATTGCTGAACAATGCATTGATACTCAGTGGTAGAACTAAGTGGCAGTGGGAGGCACCCAGGCAGTTCGACCTGGATTCCATGTTTGAGAACTTCAGCTCACAGCCAAAAACTGTATGTGATTTTTCAGGTATGAGGAAAGGTAATCACAAAGATGTTATCTGGCAGGTCTCTTGGGAAAAGGTGTCCCTCCCCATACCTAGTGAGGTACACAGCCTGAGCATGAGTTTCTGAAGGGAGCTGCATTCATGAATTCAAGGTTTCCCTGGCCATCCATGCTCTCATGAAAATCTGCATTCTCACTTCATCTGGTAGTCTCTTTGTTGGAGAATATTGAAGACCTTTTCCCCTACTAGTTGTTCTCCTTGCCCTCTTTCCAATTTCCAGGTTCATGACACTGTAGGAACCTTTTGTTCAGGGTTCCCTCAACAGTGAGATCCCTATCTGCATTGACTCAGCAGAACACAGACTGTTGCACCCAGCCATGGGGAGGGAATTGGTGGTTTCTCTGGTTTGGAATCTTGCTTAGACTATCAAAGCCAATGATTAAAGGATTCCCTATTGCTACCACTCAGACTTGCTTCAGATGTATACTGATATCTGCTATTCAGCATTCTCTCCCCCTATTTCTCTTGTGCTGTTGACAATATTCTTAATCATTATGCTAGTCTATAACTTCCTACTCTTGATTCTTCTAATTTTCTATATCTCCCCTCTTCTATTTGATCTATCTATAAACCTGAGTGGCCTGGATTAATACAATTACGTTTTAACCTATTCTGGAGAATGTCAGTTATTCTCCAGAATTTAGTGGAATGTGTTGTATGTTTCAAATCTGCTTTACACTATGAAATAAGAGTCACCTTTCTGGTACATAAGGTTTGATCTAGCTCCTCCTGAAATACTTTTGCTCGAATTGCATTTTTCAGCCATTAGTTCTGCTTATTCCAGCTTTTCTTGTGTCATATTTCTGTTCTCAATTTTTTTCCCAATTTCAATTTCAAAATGGGGTATGTTTTCTATATTAAATATGCTGAACTTTTCTCTGGCAGACAAAGGTTGGATGTTACCAATATTTTTTTCTAAATTTATGTTTTTGAGGATATGAAGATTCCTACATGATTTTATTCATTAAATTTCATTTTGTATTGTTCCTTGTAGTGTGCTGATTTGATATCAGCAGATTGATCTTCTTTAAGATTTTATATTATTTATTTAAGGCAGAGTTGTAGAGAGAATGGGAGAGAGAACTTCCACCCACTGATTCACTCCCCAAATGTCTGCAACAGCCAGGGCTTGGCCAGGAATCCAGGAGCTTCATCCTCCAGTGCTTTCCCAAGCACATCTGCAGGAAGCTGGGTTGAAAGTAGAGCTGACAGAACTCAAACTGGTGCCCACATGGTATGCAGGCATCACAGGCAGTGGCTTTACCCCTTGTGCCACAATGCCAGCTCCAAGTTTATTTTTAAATCAGTACTTCAATCATCACTTCGTATATGTATATTCAAATATGCTTTCTTCTTGAATTAGCTTTAGTGATTCATCTTTTTCTAGGAAACTGTCCTTTATTTTGAATTTATATCATTGCTGGCATATGAATTTTCTCAGAATTTTCTTATTTTTTTATTCTTTTAGCAATATCAGAGGAGATGTACTCTCTTCCATTCCATATTTAAGTTTTATCACTTACTGTGTGTGTGTGTGTGTGTGTGTGTGTGTGAGAGAGAGAGAGAGAGAGAGAGAGAGAGAGAGAGAGAGAGAGAGAATTCTATCTACCATCTGTTCTTCATTCCCCAAATGCCCACAATAGACAAGACTGTTGCCAGGATAAAAGCAGAAGCCAGGAACTCCACAGTGGTCTTCTATGTGGATAGCAGGGACCAAATTCTTCTGCTACCACATGCCACTTCACAGAATATGCATTTGCAGGAGGTTGCATTAGAAATGGAGCCGACATCAGCCAGACACTCTGATATGGGACACAGGTATCCCAGGTATTGTCTTTTTTATTTATTTACTTTTATTTTTTTTTGACAGGCAGAATGGACAGTGAGAGAGAGAGACAAATAGAAAGGTCTTCCTTTGCCATTGGTTCACCCTCCAATGGCCGCTGCGGCCGGTGCACCGCGCTGATCCGAAGGCAGGAGACAGGTGCTTCTCCTGGTCTCCCATGGGGTGCAGGGCTCAAGCACTTGTGCCATCCTCCACTGCACTCCCGGGCCACAGCAGAGAGCTGGCCTGGAAGAAGGGCAACAGGGACAGAATCCGGCGCCCCAACCGGAACTAGAACCCGGTGTGCCGGCGCCGCTAGGCAGAGGATTAGCCTATTGAGTCGCAGTGCCGGCCCCCAGGTATTGCCTTAACCACCACATCACAGCACCTCACTGCCTATTTTAGTAATCTGAATATTCTGTTTCTTAGTCAAGATGATAAACTTTGATCTTTCTAAAGAAGGAATTTTTCTCTATTCATTTTAAAAATGGAAAGAATTTATTAATACCTAAGATTCTCAGTGTTACAGCAAATGAATAATTACTAAAACACAGTTCTCATCATGCTCATGCTAACGTGCTGTTAATCCAAATAAAACACATCCAAAGTAGTTCATAGATAAAATTCTAAGACTATTATACTTCCTTTACTTCCTTCCTTCTGCTTCCTAGCTTGTTTTTGAGATAATGTATTTTAAATTCACATAATAGTCATAATTCTCTTATAGAGTTCAAAAATTAAAAAGTAAAAATACCACAGTTCATCAGGAATATAAGCATGGAGTATAAACAATAATCAAATGAAAAGCTGTCATTTTCATGCATATGCAGTAAATTTTAAATAATCATGTCATTAAAACTATAGAATATAATTGAAAATGTTTGAAGATGATAAAACTGACAAATTATAGTTGCAGCACTACTGATACCCAAATGCATTCATTTATTTATAATTTTAAAAATAATTTTAGCTCCTACATATAAGGGAAAACATGAGGTATTTGTCAGTCTATGTATAGCTTATTTTACTCAACATGATGTCCTACATTTGCATTCATTTTTATGCAAATGGTACAATTTCATTCTTGTTATAGTTGAATTATATTCCATTATATATATCCACATTTCTTTATCTGTTCTGATGCTGGACACCTTGGTTGGTTCCATGGTTGGCTATTGTGAGCAGGGCTGTCATCAATATGGTAGTGCTGGAGTCTCTTTGATAAAATGAATTCCTTTCTTCAAAGTATATTCCAAGGAGTGGGATTGGTGAATATTATTGCAAGTCTATTTCTAGTTTTTTTTTTTAAGAAATCTCCACTGTTTTCCACAGTGGCTGCATTATATTTCATTACCACCAACAGTATAGAAGTGTTTCCCTTTCTGCACATTTTTTATGAGCATTTGTTAGTTTCTGTCTTCTGGATAATAGCCAATCTAACAAAAGTGAGAAGATATTGTGGACTTGATTTGCATTTCTCTAATGGCTAGTGATGCTGAACATTTTGTCAGCTATTTGTTGGACATTTGTATTTCCTCTTTTGTGTACTGAGGGCTATTGCCCATTTCTTCATTGTTTTTTCTTTAACATTTTGAGTTGCTGATATTTTCTAGATATTAATCCTTTATCAAATAAGTAGCTTTCAAATATTTCTCCCATTCTGTTGAATGTCTCTTCACTATTGAGTGTTCCCTTTGCTGTGCAGAAGCTTCTGAGATTGATATAATCCCATTTACATAATTTTGCTTTTGTTGCCTGTGCTTTGGGGGTCTTATCCAATTAGTCATTACCTACACCAATTTCTTAAAGCATTTTCCCTAGATTCTCTTTGAGCAACTTCATAGTTTCATATCCTAAATTTAGGTCTCTGATCCATCTTGAGATTAGATTACCTCTGATTAGAAGTAGGGATATAATTTCATAGTATATTTATGAATTAATTTACATATTCACATTCATATATATATACATATATTCATATATATCCAGTTCTTCCAGTACCATTTATTAAAATGATTATCCTTTCTCCAATGTATGGTTTGAACATTTTTGTCAAAAATCAGTGTGCTGTATGTGTGTAATATCTGGGTTCTATATTCTATTCCGGTGATGATGTATTGACTTTCATGCCAATATCATGCAGTTTTAACATCTGTGGTTGTGTATGCTTGGAAGTTGAGTATTGTAACGCTTTCACTTTGATATGTTTGGCAAATATCACTTTGGTTATTCTGGGTCATTTGAAAGATTCTCTACAATGAAAACCATAGAGGGGGTGGGAGGAAGGTTTCAAGATGGCAGAATAGCAACAGGATGTTTTGATTTACAAGGAGTGAACTTAATATTTTTTAAAAAGGAGAAAGATTACACTGACATCATAAATGAGTGTTAATTGTTAAATCAATAACAGGAGTCACTGTACACTTAATCCTTATGTTGGACCTCTGTCCTTAATGTATTATACTGTGTGAATTAACTATAAAACTTGTTCTCAAACAGTACTTTATACTTTGTGTGTGTGTGTGTGTGTGTGTGCACATGCGTGTGTAGGTATAAATTGTTGAAATCTTTACTTAGTATACAGTTGGTCTTCTGTATATAAATTAAAAATGAACCCTAAGAATGGGAGAGGAAGTAGGAGGTGTGATGGGAGTAGGGGTGAGAGGGTGGGTGCTGGGGGAAGAAACACTATATTCTTTTTTTTTAAAGATTTATTTATTTGAAAGTCAGAGTTACACAGAGAGAGGAGAGAGAGAGAGAGAGAGAGAGAGAGAGAGAGAGAGAGAGTGAGTCTTCAACCTGATGGTTCACTCCCCAAATGGCTGCAATGGCTGGAGCTGTGCATGTCTGAAGCCAGGAGCCAGGAGCTTCCTCCAGGACTCCCACATGGGTACAGGCCCAAGGTCTTGGGCCATCTTCCACTGTTTCCCAGGCCATAGCAGAGAGCTGAATTGGAAGTGAAGCAGCCAGGTCTTGAACTGGTGCCCGTATGGAATGCAGGCACTTCAGGCTAGGATGTTAACCTGCTGCAACAAAGCGCCGGCCCCACCACTATATTCCTAAAGCTGTATCTATGAAATTTGTGTTCATTAAATAAAAGCTTTCTTAAAAAAAAAAAGCACATACTAGACACTAAAGCTTTCTAAAAAAAAGCACATACTAGAAACTAAACTGCTAAACAATTTACATGACACTCAAGTTACTTTTTTTCATTTAATGAATGCATTTTTACATAGATACAACTTTAGGGATACAGTGGTTTTTTCCCCCATGCTCCCAACCCTGCTCACATCCCACCTCCCATACCCTCTACCATCCCCTTCTTCATTATGGATCATTTTTAGGATAACTTTATATACACTTTATATACTCTATGCTAATCATAGATTTCAACAGTTTGCCCCCACACCCAACATGTAGAGTACAGTTTAGGGAGATAATTTGCAGTTGATTCTCATATTACAATTCAATAGAGACAGAGGTCCTACCTGCAAAAAAAGTGCACAGTGACTACTGTTGTTCCTTTAACAATTAACACTCTTTTTTTATGACGTCAGTGATCATCCAAGGCTCTGCAGTGGGCTGCCAGTGCTATGGAGGTCTTTTATGACCATAGACTCTGTCGGTATTTGGACACAACCATAAGCAAAGAGGATGGTCTCCTGTCCCTTCAAAGAAGAGTGTCTCCTTCTTTGATGACCCTTCCTTTCCTCTGAGGTCTCACAGAGATCCTCCGTGTAGGACTTTTTTCCCACAGAGTCCTGTCTTTCCATGCCTGAGATGCTCTTGCAGGACTCTCAGCCCGACCAGGAAGCCTTATGGGTTGATTCTGAGGGCAGAGTGTTATTTACTGCAAAAGTCATTCTAGGAGTCTGCTGTGTGCACTGCTTCCCATGTTGGTCCTTCCTTCCTTTTAAACTTAGACCGGTCTATCTGTTGCCTTTAACATTTAATATGATCATTGTAACAGTGAAGATGGTGTTTATACCACCGATTCTTATGGGTTCGGAGCCCCATGACTAGTTCTTAGGCTGTACCCTGAGAGGTAAGTCTACATACCTGTGTGCAGAACCATACTGTTTTACAGTTTTAGACTACCTCCTCCACCTCTTTTTCCTTACTTTGATTTTAACTGGGATATTTTTCCAATTGCTTTAAAATACACATAATTAACTCTGCATTACATATAGAGTCCAGCATATCGTGTGAGGTAGAGAGATGAGAGAACGACAACAGAGAAAAAAACAAAGAAAGAAAGAAGCAACCGACAAACCCAAATCAAAAGGTTATACACAGTAGAAAGTAACAATAGCTAACTGTCTCTCGACAATCAGGTCAAAGATTCTTCAGGACATTAGCTCTAAAAGTGACTATTTAGCTTCTATACCTTTCATTTTAGCTGCACTGTTAATTGTCCCAAATCAGGGAGAATATATAGTATTTGTCACTTTGGAACTGGGTTATTTCACTAACTATGAGGCTTTCCAGCTTGCTCCATTTTGTTGCAAAGGGCCATATTTCATCCATTTTTACTGCTGTGTAGTATTCCATAGTGTACATATCCCACAATTTCTTCTTTTTCCAACTTTTATTTAATAAATAAAAATTTCAAAAGTATAACTATGGATTACAGCAGCATTTCCCCCCATAACCTCCCTCCGACCCACAACCATCCCATCTTCCACTCCCTCTTCCATCCCATTCTTCATCAAGATTCATTTTCAGGGCTAGCAACATGGATCACTGGGTTAATCCTCCACTTGTGGCCCCAGCATCCCATGTGGTGCTGGGTTCTAGTCCCCACTGCTCCTCTTCCAGTCCAGCTCTCTGCTGTGGCCCAGGAGGGCAATGGAGGATGGCCTAAGTGCTTGGGCTCCTGTGCCCTCATGGGAGACCAAGAGGGGGCACCTGACTCCTGATTGGCACAGCACCGAACATGGCGCCTATTTGGGGGGGGGGGGCGGCGAACCAACAGAGGAAGACTTTTCTCTCTGTATCTCTCTCTCATTAATTCTGTCAAATAAAAATAAGGATTTTCAATTATCTTTATATACAGAAGATCAACTTAGTATATACTAAGTAAAGATTTCATCAGTTTGCACCCACACATACACACAAAGTATAAAGTACTGTTTGAGTACTAGTTATACCATTAATTCACATAGTACAACACGTGAAGGACAGAGATCCTACATGGGGAGTAGGTGCACAGTGACTCCTGTTGTTGATTTAACAATTGACACTCTTATTTATGATGTCAATAATCACCTGAGGCTCTTGTCATGAGCTGCCAAGGCTAGGAAGCCTTTTGAGTTCGCCAACTCCAATCTTATTTAGACAAAGCCATAGTCAAAGTGGAAGTTCTCTCCTCCCTTCAGAGAAAGGTACCTCCTTCTTTGATGGCCCGTTCTTTCAACTGGGATCTCGCTCACAGAGATCTTTCATTTAGGTCATTTTTTTTTTTGCCACAGTGTGTTGGCTTTCCTTGCCTGAAATACTCTCATGGGCTCTTCAGCCAGATCTGAATGCCTTAAGGGCTGATTCTGAGTCCAGAGTGCTATTTAGGACATCTGCCATTCTATGAGTCTGCTGTGTATCCCACTTCTCATGTTGGATTGTTCTCTCATTTTTAATTCTATCAGTTAGTATTAGCAGACATTAGTATTGTTTATGTGATCCCTTTGACACTTAATCAATCATTATGATCAATTATGAACTGAAATTGATCACTTTGACTAGTAAAATGGCACTGGTACATGCCACCTTGTTGGGATAGATTTGGAATCCCCTGGCATGTTTCTAACTCTACCATTAGAGGTAAGTCCGAGTGAGCATGTGCCAAACTGTACATCTCTTCCCTCTTATTCCCACTCTTACATTTAACAGGGATCACTTTTCAGTTAAATTTAAATGCCTAAGAATAATTGTGTGTTAATTAAAGAATTCAACCAATGGTACAAAGTAGAACAAAAAAAAATACTAAATGGAATAAAATAGTTGAGTTGTTCCTTGACAGTCAGGACAATGACTGATCAAGTAATTGTTTCTCAGTATCCATTTCACTTCAACAGGTTTCTTTTGATGGACATTTAGTTTGCTTCCACATCTTAGCTATTGTGAATTGAGATGCAATAAACACGGAGGTGCAGATAGCTCTTTTGTTTACTGATTTTATTTCTCTTAGGTAAATTCCTATGAGTGGGATGGCTGGGTCATACGGTAGGTCTATATTCAGGTTTTTGAAGTAACTCCATACTGTTTTCTACAGTGGCTTTACCAGTTTACATTCCCACCAATGGTAGGTTTGGGTGCCCTTTTCTCCACATCCTCTCCAGCATTTGCTATTTGTTGATTTCTGTTTAAGGGCCACTCTAACTGGGGTGAGGTGAAACCTCACTGTGGTTTTGATTTGCATTTCCCTGATGGCTAGTGAACCTGAGCATTTTTTCATGTCTTTGTTGACCATTTGGATTTCCTCTTTTGAAAAATGTCTGTTAAGGTCCTTGGCCCTCTTTTTATTCATTGTTTGTTTTGTTGCTGTGGAGTTTCTTGGTCATTTTATAGATTCTGGTTGTTAATCCTTTTTCAGTTGTGTAGTTTGCAAATAATTTCTCCCATTCTGTCAGTTGCCTGTTCACTTTCCTGACTTCTGTAAAGAAAGTTCTCAATTTGAGGTAATGCCAATGCTTCATTTTGGCTTTGACTACCTGTGCCTCTGTTTTTTTTTCCAGGAATTCTTTGCTGTTCTAATGTCTTGAAGGGTTTCCCCTATGCTCTCGATTAACTTGATAGTGTCATGGTATAGATTTAGATCTTTAACCCATGTTGAGTGGATTTTTGTATATGATGTAAGATAGGGGTCTTGTTTTATGCTTCGACATGTGGACATTGTTTTCCTAGCCCTGCAGTATGTTTTGAAGTCTGGAATTGTGATGCCTCTGGCTTTTTTTTATTGTATAGGATTCCTTTGGCTATTTGCAGTCTTCTGTTCTTCCATGTGAATTTCAGCATCATTTTTTCTGGGTCTGTGAAGAATGTATTTTGTAATTTCATCATAGAAATCTTTGACATCCTTAGTTTTATTTATTCCATGGTACTTGATTGTTATTGTGGCTATTGTGAATGGGATTGATCTTATAAGTTCTTTCTAGGCCACGGCATTATCTGTGTATACAAAGGCTTGTGATTTCTATGCATTGACTTTGTATCCTGCAACTTTACCAAACTCTTCTATGAGTTCCAATAGTCTCTCAGAATAATCTTTTGGATCCCCTATATATAGAATCATGTCATCTGCAAATAGGGATAGTTTGACTTCCTCCTTTCTCATTTGTATTCCTTTAATTTCTGTAACTTGCCTGATGACTCTGGCCGAAATTTCTAGAACTATATTGAATAGCAATGGTGAGAGTGGGCATCCCTGGCTGGTGCCAGTTTTCAATGGAAATGCCTCCAACTTTTTTTAAAGCTTCTGAAAATCTTTTGACTTTTCCCTCTCAGCTAATTCTTCACAATTTTTGCCAATAAGAGGATGATATGATTATTGCAACAGACATCTCTGAAGCCATGGAAAATTGATTCATGCTCTCAAGGCCTTTATGCTCCCAACTCTAATTACTCACATTAATTCAGATATGCAAAGGAAATGGAGCTTCTATTTTTTTCTGCAGCTGATCAGATTTACTGACCCAAATATATTATGTTGAATAGTAAAAACAAAAGCAAAAATATGCTTGTATGTGTCCTTAACAATATCACGTATCTTCTGATATGAAGAGTCTCCATTAAATTAAAATCTGGAGAATATACAAAAAATTATCTCCCTATCCTGGTTTATGTGTGTGGCTGTTCTGAGAAGACGTAGTCCTTTAAGTAAAGATGTTGAATACCAAAGTTACTCCTCTAAAAATTCTGAATAAAAACATTCAGACACAAGTAACAGAAGAAAGCAGTGATGGAGTGTGCTACAAGAAACAATATTCAAACTGAGACCAAAGAGGTCAGTTTCCCCCAAGACACAAAGGTAATAATGGTAAAAAGAAATCTAACTACTAAAAATGACTGAATGGAGAGAAAACCACATTGCAAAAACTCACACATATACACATGCTCATAAACACACACAGACACATCACACACAGAAACAATGTAAACTGGATAGTTTTAGAATTCCAGACAAATTAATGACACAACAGGAAGAAAACAATACATCTGATCTTCACACTTAAAATAGAATGAAAATATTATGTGTAGAAATATTAAATGTACAAGATATTACATGTAGAAATATAGCACAAATAACATGTTAAAAACTGCAAAGAAATATTTGACAGTGAAAGAATGGTTAAAGGGTTATATTAGTTCAAGGTCATATTATTTATTTATTATAAAACCAGGTATATAATGTAGGATCCATATACAAACAGGAACTTATGTTATGAATATAGTTATACGAAAGCAAAATATATTGGAAATACTTATCCTAGGGTCCAGATTATAAGTGATTTTTAATGATCTGTTTTTTATAATTGAGAAGTGCTATAATTAAAATATCCACTTCATTCAGTTTTATGAACCTTGACTTAATGATTCAGAAACCATTGTCTTCTTAAAGATGATTAGCCTTCGCTGCTTTTGAAGTATGAATTTATCCTTTGAGTTATTCTATTACCTGGTTTCCTCATCCTTCATAACAAGAGAGCTGTACACCAGGCTATACATGAAAAAATAATTATCATTTTCTTATCTATTAAACTCTCATTCTAAATTATCTGGGCATAGTTTAACAAAAAGCTGAGAATTATTTCTTTATTTATGTTTAATTAAAAGCATAAAGGCCTGAGCCCGGAGTTTTGGCATAGCATGTTAAGCCACCACTGGCAGTGCTGGTATCTCATATGAGCACAGGGTCTAGTCTTGGCAGTTCCATTTCCAATCCAGCTCCCGGCTAATGTTACTGGGAATCAGCATAGCCTGGGCCAAGTACTTTGGTCCCTGCACACATGTGGGATACCTAGAAGAAACTCCTGGCTTCATCCTAGCCTAGCCTTGGTTGTGGAGGACATTTGGGTAGTGAATCATCAGATATAAGATTCCTCTCTGTCTCTCAACTTGTCTCTCTGTAACTCTACCTTTCTAATAAATAAAAAGATAATAAAAGAATCAAACAAAATTTAAAAAATACATATAGGTGTTTAATTTGAAGCAGTATCTGACTACATATTAAGAATTTTATTAAGATACTTTGTTGTTTTATTGACAAATAGAAAAAGTAAATAAAACAGGAGTAACTGACTTGCTAGAATGACTTCATTCAGGAAGAATTGCCAGAAGGCCTGGGAATGTCTTTAAAAATCAATTTAAACTTCAGAGATGCTGATTAATTTTGTTTCTCTATGACTTTAAACACCAGAGAAAATATCTTTAGGTCCTGTCTCAAAATAATCAAATTTTAATTAAAAGTGGAGATATCAGAAAATAAAGCAATTCATATATCTAAGAGCTGTCAAATTAAAGAGGGATTAAGTTTATTCTGTATGCCAATTATGAGTGGAAGTTATAATAAGGTCAATTTTTCTAATTAAAAAGTACAATCAAAAATATGTAAAACAATGAAACAATGTCTGAGTAATATTTATGAAATTCAACTGTTGGCTCTCTATGTAAATCCCACAGGTGTTTGTGTTTATACTTACATCTTATATTGGTAAAAACCAAACAACCAGGTTACAACAAAACATCAAGTGAATTGGTAAACTCAACACTCCTCTATTCCTGAAAATATGCAGGAAGCTTTTATTTTTGCTAGTCACTTCCTGTTTATTTCCTAGTTTCACTGAATACTTAATCACTGATCTAGAAGACAAAATTGGCTGTGCTAATACTCTTCCTACAAGTAAGAATGAAGTAAAATACAGAAAGGCTCACCATTTATTTTCAGTTTTTAATATTTTCACTAATGCTATCTTTTGATTAATATGATATGAGGATTGGACAAGAGTCATGGTATTGAAACATAAAAATGCAGATGCACAGAGAGCATTTTGTTCAAACTAAAACTTACACAGAGGTGATAAAACAGGATTATACTTGGTTAAAAGAATAGAATAGATCAGTTTCTATATTAGAGTTCTTCCAGCCCACCATGGGAATCTATAGAGATGATATAAAATTATAGGGAATCCAAGGTTACTTCAACATGCATATTATTCTAAAAAGTTGATTCCTCATTATAAATTATCATCCAATTATAAGAAACCACAATTGGGGCCAGCGCCATGGATCACTTGGTTAATCCTCTGCCTTGCGGTGCTGGTATCCCATATGGGCACCGGGTTCTAGTCCTGGCTGCTCCTCTACCAGCCCAGCTCTCTGCTGTGGCCCAGGAAGGCAGTGGAGTATGGCCCAAGTGCTTGGGCCCCTGCACCTGCATGGGAGACCAGGAAAAAGCACCTGGCTCCTGGCTTCGGATCGGCGCAGTGCTGGCCAGAGCAGCCATGGGGGGGGGGGGGGGTGAACCAACGGAAGAAAGGCCTTTCTCTCTGTCTCTCTGTCTATAACTCTGTCAAATAAAAAAAAAGAAACCATAATTATAATTTCTAATTCAATTTCCCCCTTTAAAATTGCGAACATTTAGGTTGAAATACATAAGATAATTTGATCGCAATCATATGAATTATAAATTGTAGGGCAGAATTTTATCCCATGGTACCTCATTCTAGAGCCTAGATCCCCATCCATTTACATTAAACCAAATCAAATATTCATTATAATGATTTGTACTTATTCTGAAATATTAGATATTCCTGTGACAACACAAGAAAGTAAAAAAACAAAATATGTTAAAATGATACAAATGTAGAGGAAAGTGCTGTGGTGTAGTAGGCAAAGCCGCTGCCTGCAGTGCAGCATCCCATATGGGCGCCACTTCAAGTTCCGATTGCTCCTGTGTGGGAAGACCTGGAGGAAGCTCCTGCCTCCTGGCTTCACACAAGCAGAAATCCGGCCATTGTGGCCAACTGTGGAGTGAACCAGTGGATGGAACACTCACTCACTCTCTCTCTCTCTCTCTCTCTCTCTCTCTCTCTCTCTGCCTCTCCTTCTCTGTGTAACTCTGACTTACTTTAAAATAAATATTTTTTTAAATGATACAAATGTAAATATTTGGAAAGAAAGTATAACAAATAGGGGTCCACTCTGTGCCACAACAGCCAGTAAAGCCACTGCCTGAAAGGCCAGAATCCCAAAAGGGTGCCAGTTCAAGTCATCGCTGCACCACTTCCGATCCAGCTCCCTGCTAATGCACCTGAGAAAGCAGTGAAAAATGGCCCAAGTTCTTGGACCCCCTGCCTGCATCCATGTGAGAGACCAGAAAGAAGGTCCTGGCTCCTGGCTTTGGATCAGCTCAGCTGCAGCCACAGTGACAATTTGAGGAGTGAAACAGCAGATGGAAGATCTCTCTCTCTCTCTCTCTCTCTCTCTCTCTTCATGCCTCTGCCTCTCTGTATCTCTGCCTCTCAAATAATATTTTAGAAAAAAGAAACTACAATAAATAAAGTTTGCAAGCTAAATAATTTTAAATTTACTAAATGCAGAAAAATATAGTACTCTTATTAGTTGCCAGTGTATCTCTAATATATTTTTTTCTTACATTTCCAATTTCTTCTCTTTGCATGAAAATTTATCATTTTGATTAAATGAATAGACTCTCCCCCAGCTTAACTGATAATCTTTTAAAATTATTCTTAGTAATTCAGAAATATTTATTTTAAATTGACATGTAATTGGCAATATCATAAATCTCTAAGATAGTCATCAAATTTAGGAAAATTCCTATCCATATTTCTTTCATGTACGGACATCAAGATTCACAAAGTTTCTGCACAGATTTCATTCTGTCTCCATATATTAAAAAATACACGCCATTCTTCTGCTCACATACAGTATTATGTGCCAGTATGCTTTAGGATCTATCTCTTCATGCTATGATCAGCCTTATGGATTCTTCACTACTCTTTCAGGTGTATGTGAACAATATGAACAATGTGTATAATTTTTATTCCTGATTTTATATACATATATATGTATATATTTCCAGGTAGAAGCCTTATTTTTTACATTTTTTTCCTTTTTTTGAAACATTTTATTTAAGTTACATAAGTTTCATGTACTTCACATATGTAGACTTGGGAACACAGTGAAACTTCCCACCCTACCCTACCTCTCACTATACTCCAAACCTCCTTCCTCTTCCCTCTCCCATTCCCACTCAATTTTTACAGAAATCTATTTTCAGTTCACTTAATGATCATAAAGTTAACCCTACACTAACTAAAAATGTTCAACAAATAGTGTGAAAAAGAAAATACTGTTCCTCAACGGAAGAGACAAGGGCTGTAAACAATCATCAATTCTCCTTTTCACTCTAATATGTTACATTTTAGATACTCTATTAGTTATAAGGATCAGGGAAAACACATAATATCTGTCTTTTTGGAACTAGTTTATCTCACTAAATATAATGGTTTCCAGTTGTGTTCATCTTGTTGCCAAAGACAGGATTTCATTTTTTTTTTTTACAGCTGAGTTGTATGGCATATATATATATATATATATATATATATATATATATACACACATACCATAATTTCTTTATCCAGTCAAAAGTTGAAGGACATCTAGGTTAACTCTATATCTTAGCTATTATGAATTATGCTACAATGAATGTGGGGGTATAGATAACTCTTTCAGATGCTGTTTTCTTATGGTTTAGGTTCCAAGCATTGTGATGGCTATATCATATGGTAGGTCTATATTCAGATTTCTGAGGTTTCTCTTATACTGTCTTCCACAGTGGCTATACCAGTTTATAGTCCCACAAACAGTGGATTAAGGTATCATTTTCCTCACCAGCATTTTTTTTTTTTTGCTGAATTATCTATTAAAGCTGTACTAACTAGAGTGAGGTAAAACCACATTGTGATTTTAATTTGCATTTCTCTGATGGCTAGTGAGCCTGAGCATTTTCCAAGTGTCTGTTGGCCATTTGAATTTCCTCTCTTGAAAAATACCTGTTCAAGTCCTTTGCGCATTACTTAACTGGATTGTTTGTTTTGTTGTTGTTGAGTGTTGTGAGCTTTTTATAGATTCTCAATGTTAACCCTTTATCTGTTACATAATTTGCAAATATTTTCTCCTAATCTGACTGTTGCCTCTTCACTTCACTGTTTCTTTTGCAGTGCACAAGTTCATTAGCTTGCTGTAATCCAATTTTTCATTTTTGGCTTTGATTGCCTATGCTCTTGGGGTCTTTTCCAAGAAGTCTTTACAGAAGCCAACATCTTGCAGAGTTTGCCCAATGTTCTCTAATGATTTGATGGTATCTGTAGATTTAGGTCTTTGATACATTTTGAGTGAATTTTTGTGAAAGGGACTGATTTCATACTGCTGCATGTGGAGATCCAGTTTTCCCAGCACCATTTGTTGAAGAGACTGTCCTTGCTCTAGAGATTGATTTAAGCTGCTTGTCAAAGATAAGCTGGTTGTAGATATGTGGATTGATTTCTGGAGTTTTGTTAAGGTGGATTCGTTCTGACAGGAGGAGCATGGTGGGGGCAAGAGGCATGGAGTCACCACACAGACCCCAGGAGTCGGGTGAAAGCAGACCAGAGGTGAGCAGTCTGCAGACTCATTTATTTCAGTTGCTACAGCAGCTAATATAGCCAAGGAAGCCAATCTGGTCAAGAGGCAGTCTATGCCCCAACCAATCTTAGCCTGTTGCCAGGCATTTTCCAAAGCCATCCAATCATAGCCTGTTGCCAGTCAAGCTCCATTGCCATGTGGTTTCCAAAGCCATCCAATCATAGCCTGTTGCCAGGCAGGTTCCATTTTCATGTGGTTTCCAAAGCCATCCAATCATGACCTGTTGTCAGTCAGGCTCTGTTGTCACATGGTTTCTGAAAACCATCCAATCACAGCCCATTGCCAGGCAGATTCATTTGCCAGTGGCCATCTTGGCATGGCCTTCTCATTCCACCACAGAGTTTCTATTCTGTTCCATTGGTCTATAAATCTGTTTTTGTGCCAGTACCAGGCTGTTTTGATTATAACTTCCCTGTAGTATTTCTTGAAATCAGGTAAAGTGATGCCTCCAGCTTTGTTTTTGTTGTATAGAACAGCTTTAGCTATTTGGGGACTCTTGTGTGTTTCCATATGAATTTTAGGATCATTTTTTCTAGATCTGCGAAGAATGTAGTTGGTATTTTGATTGCAATTGCATTGAATCTGTAGATTTTGGTAGTATGGACATTTTGATGATATTGATTCTTCCAATCCATGAACATGGAAGATTTTTTCAATTTTGAATGTGTTGTTCCTTTGCTTTCTTTAGTGTTGTATAATTTTCATCATAGAGATTTTGACATTTTGGTTAAATTTATTCCAAGGTATTTAACTATTTTTGGAGCCATTAGGAATGGGCCTCATCTTAAAAGTTCTTCTTTCAAACATGACATTATCTCTGTTTGCAATGGCTATTGATTTCTGTGTGTTGATTTTACATTCTGCCACTTTACCGAACTCTTTTATGAGTTCCAATAGTCTCTCAGTAGAGTCTTTTGGATCCCCCCTATATACAATCTTGTCATCTGGAAACAGGGATATTTTGACATCCTCCTTTCCAACTTGTATTCCTTTAATTTCTTTTTCTTGCCTAATAGCTCTGGCTAAAATTTCCAATACTAAATTAAATATGAATGGTGCAAGTGGGTATCCTGTCTGGTTCTGGATCTTAGGGGGGATACTTACAACTTTCCCCATTTAATAGAATGCAAATGGCATCCAACTCTCCAGTTAAAAGATACAAACTGGCTGGATGGATTAAAAAACAAGACCCATGTACTTGCTACCTACAAGAAACACACCTCACCAACAAAGCTACACACAGATTGAAAGTGAAAGGATGGGAAAATATATTCCATGTTAATAGAAAGCAGAAAAAAGGCAGGTGTTGACTTCCTTTTGCAGATGAAATAGATTTTACCAAACAGAAACCTGCTAAAGCAGAAGAAGAACAGCATTGTATAATGATTAAGGGATGAATTCAACTGGAGGATGTAACAATAATAAATGTATACACATCAATTACAGGGCCCCAGGATATTTAAAAGAAATGTTAATGTATCTAAAGGGAAACATAGACTCCAATAGAATATAACTATGGACTTCAACATCCCACTTTCATCAACAGACAGATCAACTAGATTGAAAATCAACAAAGAAACAATAGAGCTAATCTATACTATGGTCTAAATGGGCCTAACTGATATCTACAGAACATTTCACCCCATAATTGCAGAACATATATTCTTCTCTCACCACATGGAACTTTCTCTAGCATAGAACATATACTAGGCCATAAAGCAAGTCTCAGCAAATTAAAAAAAAAATCTAAATCATATCATGCATGTTCTCTTACCACAATGGAATGAAACTGAAAATTAATAACCAAGAACCTCTAGATCGTATGCAAACATATGGAGACTGAATAATATGTACCTGAATAAACAGTGAGTCACAGAAGAAATCAAAAGAGAAATCAAAAAACTTCTGGAAATGAATGAAGATGACAATACATTATATCGAAACTTATGGGATGGGGGCCAGAGCTTTGGCAAAGTGGGTAAAGCTGCCACCAGCAGTGCCAGCATCCCATATGGGTGCTGGTTCAAGTCTTCAGTTCTTCATTGATCTTTTGTATTTTTTGGTTTTATCCCTGGTATGCAGGGATGATTCCATATTCACAAATCAATGTGAAATCACATTTACAAACTGAAGCACAAAAAAAATATGGTTATCTCAATAGATGCAGAGAAAACATTTGATAATATACACATCCTTTCATGATGAAAACCTTAAGTAAATTGGGTATAGAAGGAACATTCCTCAACAAAATCAAGGCAATTTATGACAAACCCATGGCCTGATAGACATTTCTACAATAACACAGTTAACAATAATTTCATATACATCAATTATGAAGAACCAAAAATTATGCCCCACTAATCTAAATGAAATGTATCTTTAACTCAAATTTTCCTAAAAAGGATCCCCCAAAATGCCTGAGGCCATTTCAATGACAGATATTATGAAAATGAAATGTGAGCCAAGGAAGTTATCAAGCAAAGGGAAGACATATGACTGAAGTCAAAATATCTTAATTTTACAAATTTTACAGGAATTTATGATTGCATTTCTAAGTCTTCTCCTCAGGCATTTGAAGGGACCCATGCAAATTAAATGACAGGCTAAATACTTGTACTTCATTGTACTGTTAGGGTACATCTGCCTCTGACTCAAGGTGTAATTATTAAGCTAAGGGAATAAGAATAAAATAGGACCAGTCATCGGATTGGATTAAAAATATAAAGCATTGAATATGGAGTAAAAAGGCCCATGGTTTGAACAAAATGAACATAAGTAAGGAACACAAGGTAAAGTTATAAGGCTGTATCAGATGGCATGGAAGAGTCGGTGCAGGTTTACAGCTTAGGGAAAAAATGGCAGAAATGAAAGCCTGGATTATCACCCAGAAGCAGAATACCTGGGAGGGTCTATCATATTTGATAATATCTACTCCCAGAACATGTACCCTGCATGTACCCTGCAAACTCAGCCACATGACTTTCTCAAAACTCCAAGTTACCTGCTTTAATTTATTGATCTTATTGTTGGATATACACAAATATTTTCAGAAGTTGCATGGCTAAAACCCCTGAGCCTTGTCAGGTATATAGCTTTTGAACAAATGTTATAAGCCACAGGATAAAATGTGTTTTAATTAAAGGATCTTCTTAACCATTTTATAAGCAGCATTTATGACAGCTATAAAAATATTTAAAACTGTTAAATATGATTTCTCTACAAATATAATTTTTATGTATCTATTTTTCCTGCATTTTTAAACAACTGTAAAATTCTTTTCCTGGAAACTAGTATGTACTTGAACTATTTCTTGAATCTTTAATCATTAATATGCATAACACCTTCTGTCTGACTTTTCATTTGAATTTCCTAATCAGTCAAGGATGAATGAACAGAATAACAATTGATTTTATTTGATCATCCAACTTCATACGACAAATGCTGAACATTATCAATTTTTTCATAAATTGGGTTTGGTCATTTATGGAGTGCAGACATCAGAAGCACAGCATGATTTGGGTTCTCTTTGCTCTTCCTATACAGAGCTGAAAATAGAAAGATCCATGACAGTAACTTTAACTCTTACTTTCAAGCTTAGAAAAAGATGATTTCATAAAAAATATTCTGAAGGAATTTCACAACATAGATTACTGTTTTTCACAAGTCTCCCTTTGTTCTTTGGGATTGCTGGCTGGGCCTTTCCTTGTAGAGGGAGAGGAATGAAAAGACACGGCATGCCACCAGAACACTATAATAGCATATTTATTTGTTTCATTTCACAAAGAGAGGATGGAAGAAAATAATAAACCAGCTTACTAATTGGACTTTTTAAAAGGGAGAAGTCATGAAACAAGCTTCAAATAGCTTATGTGCCATATGAGAATTTTGAGACTCCTGGGCTAAGGCAGCTCATGAAAGAGTGTTTGGCATCTTTCACAATCTCAGTCCATAAGATCATAATGGTTAACAACAGCCACAGAAAAAACGAACATGAATAAATTTTCAAAACACTTGAAAAAGTCGCCTGTAACACCACTTCCTGAATCCACTTGGCAGCAGTAAACAAGATAATCATGGATTACCAAAATAAACACATTACAGCTAAGGTTTACTGAAGATTTCTCATATATTGTGTTTCAACATTTGGACAAACTGCTTCTAAGGCATAAAATTGATGAGACGGATTTCTCTGTAAGAGAAACTGACAGGCAATTTTGTTGAGAATCTTAATTATTCTTCACCTAATCACCCCATTTCTCATTTCTGTGCTCAAAAGAATGCAATAACTTCGTGTCAAAATCAGAGGATGAGCAATAGCTTCTACCTACAGTTTGGATTTTTTTGTGTCAGCCGCTGTCTGGTTCTTTTTGATCTTTGACTGCCTAACCATCATTCACTCAGCAAACAGTTTTGTGTAATGGTTAATTTTCATATAATATTCTAAATCTTGCCATATGAGAAAGAAAAAGACACATATGATCCTTGACTCATACACTTCAAAATTCAGGAAGTCAGACATTAAACACAATATATACCTGTGAAAATGCAGAGTACTATATACCATAGAAGGTAATGGAGAGATGAAACACAGAATGGGGAGGGCCAGAAATTTATCCCAGAAATGATGGTGTGTAGACTGACCTCTGAAGATTGAATTGGCTTTGAGGAAAAAGGCTATCCTCATTCTAGGAATAAGGAATTGCATGCCAAAAGATCCAGAGTCAAGTGTTAAACACCTGAAAAGAATGCTCAGTGTGGTCAGAAGAGGCCAATGGGGAAAGTTGGCATAAATCTAAACTAAAGCTGTAGCCAAGGAGGAATCCTAGAAGGCACTGCAAACCCCATTAAGAATTTAAGGCTTTCTCATTAGGAAAGTAAAGCCATTCAGGGCTTCATTACCAGGAGTAAATGAACAGGTTTACAGTTTTGAAAGCTCACCCTGGTGACATAGAGAAGGATGGATGGGGAACTGTAAAGCCAATGTCCTGAGATTAGTTAGAAAAATATTACAGAGAATTATATAATAAGCAACTCTATCTAGTAGGTCAAGTCTTCACAATTAGCTTGAAATAGATTTGGTGAACATAATGGGTCAAGAGAAAAGCATGGCAATTCATTGTGAGCAGGCAATTATCCTTCCACAGGCATGACCTTCGCCTTGCCGGCATGACCAGCATTGTGAATTGGAGGGGTTTTCTCTGTAAGTAAGGCTGACTGGTAAGGCTGGCTTAAACTATTTTCAGTCCAACATAATCTGTTATGTTTCGTTTTTTGAATTGCTGGCTATATTTCAATTACTGCCAAAGGTTTATCCAGAAATACAATGATATATAATACTCTATTATTTCCTCCTAAGAATATCTTTTAAGAAATATTTTATTATATTAAATTATATATATATATATATTTTAAATTAAAACCTTGGAAATATATGAATTTCAATTTTCTACTATTTGTAGGGAAATATATAGATAGCAAAGAGACAAAAGCCATGTGTGTCAGAAAGATTGGTAGATGAATCTATAGAGAATTATATGCATAATTTGTTTATGTAATCATATTTCCTTTGGAGGGAATATAATTTAGATAAATGTATTCTAAAAGAAATATAGCTCATAAACACTTTAGCTATATTATATAAATGCTGTTCTTTAAATATATACTAGAAAAAATGACAATACAAAGAAAAATCACTTAGTTATTGATTTTTTAAGTTTGTCAGGTAGAGTTATATTCAATGAGAGAGAGAGAGAGAGAGAGAGAGAGAGAGAAATGTCTTCCTTCCATTGGTTCACCCTCCCCCCCCAAATGGCCGCTACAGCCGGTGCTGCACCGATCCAAAGCCAGGAGCCAGGAGCTTCTTCATGGTCTCCCATACAGGTACAGGGCCCAAGGACTTGGGCCATCTTCCACTGCCCTCCCAGGCCATAGGAAAGAACTGGATTGGAAGATGAGCAACTGCAACTAGAACCCAACGCCCATATGGAATGCCGGCGCCCTAATTATTGATTTAAAAATAAACTGAAATGTTATATAATATTTTCAATTATGCATCAGTATTTCTTTCATGGCAGGAGAAAGTTCAAAAGGGTTAATGTGGTTAATATATTTCTTTCATTTCAACATAATTTTGCTTATTTCCACATTAACTACTTGTATTGAACTTGGTAGAAGCCATTCAAAACTGTTATGGAAAATCACTTGCTTTACATATTTCAATAATAAAGATATAATGTAAAGTTTTGATTTAAACATGTAATTTAATAATAGGATTAGGAACTCAAAATAACTTTAACATAGTGACTAAATTTGTAATAAATTTAAAAGATAAAGGTTGCATTATGGTTCGGTAATTAAAATAAAATTCAAAGAATTGTTTCTACCTAGTTTTCCCTAGAGATTTTTTAAAGAATTTTGGAAAAAAATATTTCCTTGTTTTCTTTTTTAGCATTAGAGAAAGTTACAGTAAATATGGAGGGAAACTAATAGCTGAGACTAGGTCTGAGAATTGTTCTGGAATGATGGGGGCTGGCACTGTGGCACAGTGGGTTAGGCCGCAGACTGCAAGCCAGCAAAGTATACGAATGCCAGTTCATGTCTCGGCTACTCCACTGCAGACCCAGATCCTTGCTAAAGTGCTTGGAAAACAGTGGAAATGGCCTAAGTGCTTTGCCCCTGTACCCATGTGGGAGACCCAGATGAAATTCCTAGCTCCTGGCTTTGGCCTACTCCAGCCCTGGAGAGTGAACCACCAGATGAAGATCTTTTTTCCTCTGTCTCTCCACCCTTAACATCTCTTTGTGACTCTTTCAGTTAATGAATAAATCTTAAAAAAAAAAAAAAAAGTTAGCAGATGATCAGGAAGTATTTTGGGTAGCTAGAGAATAAATCTATAGAAGACCACCATGTTCCTAACATAAATTATAAATATAATGATATACTTCATTGACGCAGGGAAGGCTATAGAAGAAAATGAGTTTAGTGGAATGAAGACTTTAGTTTTAGATATGGAGATTGAAAAGATGTGTGATATAAAAAGCAAGTACATCAAGTAGGTATTTAATTAGAAATCAATCCAAATCATCACAGGAATTCTTTCTACATAGGAAAAAACACACATCTTAGCACCTGCTTCTGAGAAAGATGGATTAAGAGGGATTTGATGTAACCTCCTGCCCAAAACAGCTGGACAGTTACATAGCAAATATAAAGTAATGGTTTTACAGACATATAACATTAGTAAAGAAAAATAGTGATCTTTACAAAAAAGGACCAAGTGAAGATAAGATCTATGATGTCCCTAGTAAAAGGAGGAGAGAAAATGTCGTTGCTGTAGTATTTGGAGGGAGTACCTCGACAGCCTATTAAATTAAGGAGACATAGCTGGGAGATGAGAAAAGTTACAGTGACCACAGCTCTCAGGGGAAATTATTGTAGAGAAAAACGCAAACGGACAAAAGGAGCTCCAGAGATTTGATCTGAGCACTTGTTGATTTTGCAGTGTGTATTTATCATTGATTGCATGTGAAGAAATTAACATGGGTCAAGAAATAACCAAATAAAAAGATTACAGAGAGTAATAATACCTGGCATTCAAACAGGTCTGTGAGTAGCTTTTGTTTTCAAAAGGCAGAGTAAAAACTTCATAATTCATAGGACAGACAAACTACTCAAGAGACTTTTGCTGGGGTCATTGTTGTGGCTCAGTGAGTAAACCCACAGTATGTCACACTAACATCCCATGTGGGTGCCGGTGTGAGTCCTGGCTGCTTCACTTCACCAGCTCCCTGCTAATGGCAGGGAAAGTTGGAGGAAGATAACCCAAGTGTCTGGGCCACAGACACCCACGTGGGAGACCCAAAGGAAGCTCCTGGCTCCTGGCTTTGGTCCATCTCAGCCCTGGCTTTTGCAGCCAACTGGGAAGTGAGGCAGCAAATTGAAGATCTCTCTCTCTATGTTTCTCTCCCTCACTTTGTAACTCTAATTTTTCTTTTTTTTTTTTCTTTTTCTCTTTATTGCTTTTGTTCTTTTTTTGAGAGGTAGAGCCATGAGGAGGGAGGTAGAGGGAGAAGGAGAAGGGAAAGTGAGGAGAGAGAAAGCATGAAGCACACTAACTTTTTTTTTAAAGATATATTTATTTACTTGAAGTTCAGAATTACACAGAGAGAGGAGAGGCAGAGAGAGAGAAAGAGAGGTCTTCTATCCAATGGTTCATTCCCCAATTGGCTGTGATGGCCGGAGCTGTGCTGATCCAAAGCCAGGAGCCAGGAGATTCTTTCAGGTCTCCTATGAGAGTGCAGGGGCCCAAGGACTTGGGACATCCTCTACTGCTTTCCCAGGCCATGGATCGGAAGTGGAGCAGCCCAGTCTCGAACCAGCACCCATTTGGGATGCCGGCACTTCAGGTCAGGGCGTTAACGTGCTGTGCCACTGTGCTGGCCCTGAGGCACTCTAACTTTCAAATAAATAATCTTTAGAGAGAGATTTACATCGGTATTAAAGAAATACAAGGGGCTGGCATTGTAGTGTAGCAAGTAAATCCATTACCTGCAGAGCTGGCATCCCATATAGGCACCAGTTTGAGTCTCAGCTGTTCTACTTCCAATCCAGCCCTCTGCTATCACCTGGGAAAGTAGTGGAAAATGGTCCAAGTCATTGGGCCCCTACAACTGCAGGGAGACCTGGAAGAAGCTCCTGGCTCCTGGCTTTGGATTGGCGCAGCTCCGGCCTTTGTGGCCATCTGGGGAGTGAGCCAACAGATGGAAGACCTCCCTCTCTGTCTCTTTCTGTGTCTCTCTCTCTCTGCCTCTCAAATAAATGTCTTTAAAAAAAATAAAGAAATATGACACCTAAACAAATGCTACTCTTGCCTTTCTAACAAAACCTACAGTTAAGATATGAAAGAATCCATTATTTCTAATAGACTTAACTAGTCTTAGAACAAAGCTCAAAACTATTTATAATGACACAAACATATTCAACATCCAAGAGGATAAAAATCTCAGTGACTGGCATCCAATCAAAAATAGATAGGCATTGAAAGAAACAAATAGTTTTTTAGGACTCCAAACAGAGATAGACAGAAGTTATATATACAGTGTACAATAACTCTTTTCCAACAATTAATAGAAAAATAAATATTAATGCTATACAACCCCCATGAACTAATTCACGTGTAGAGTATTCACCCCCCACTGAGAGGACAGAAGATAAATTTTCCATGTACAATTGAAGAAAATGTATCAATATAGACCATATTCCATACATTAAATCCAGTTTCAGCATATTTGTCAAAATCCATATCATAAAAGCTATATACTTAGACCACCTTATAATTACATTAGAAATCAACAACACAAAGCTCTTTGAAAAATTCCAAATATACTTAGAAAATAACATTTGCAAATATATTTAAATATTTCTACATAACCCATAGGTCAATGAATTAATTCATTGAATAATTAGAAATTATTTTCAACTATAAAGTAAAAATACAATATATTAGTTTGTGGGGTGTACCTTAAGTAGTAGTTAGAAGGAAATACACAACAAAATGACTGAATTATAAAGAAGAAAGGACTGGATGCAAAGATTTCAATGTCTACCATAACATTATACAATAAGAATAAAAATTAAATCCAAAATAAGCAGAAGAAAATATGAGTAGAAAAACAAAAGGAAGGAAGGAAGGAAGGCAGGCAGGCAGGTAGGCAGGCAGAAGATACAATGATGAAATCAAAATCTGGTTCTTTGAGGATGAATACATTTCATAATCTTCAGCCATACTGAACAAGAATAAAACAGTGATGGTACAAACTAACACCAGCAGGAATGGCAGAGGTGATGCATTATTTATAGATAATTTGAGGATTAAACAAGTAAATATTATGAACAGCTTCCTTCAATAAACTTGTTAAACAAAATGGACAGATTTTCTTGAAAGATAAAAACTACTAATGCCCTTAAGACCAGCATTGTGACACAGGAAGTTAAGCCACTGCCTGCAACATCAGCATCTCCTGTGAGTGCTGCTATGTGTCCCAGATGATCTAATTCTGATCCATCTCCCAGCTATTGGCCCAAGAAAAGCAGCAGAGTATGACCCAAGTGTTTCGGTCCTTGCCACCCATTTGGGAGACCCAAAAGAAGTTCAGGCTGTTGGCTTTTGCTTGGCCCAGCCCTGGCCATTGAGGCCATCTGGGGAGTGAACTAGAAGATGGTAGATCTCTCTCTCACTTGCTCTCTCTCACTCTAACTTTGACTTTCAAAATAAATAAATAAATATTTTGAAAAAGCACGAATTCCCATCTAGGAAACTTGTATTGGCCATATTCATGTCTAATAAAGAAATTAAATATGAAATTGAAAGTTGCATGAGGAAACTCTGAGAGGTATATTAATAAACTTCACATTTATACAATGAAATGCATGAGACAAACTACTTAAGAAGATAACAGGTTTATGTAGCCCACAGTTCAAGAGCTTGGCACCTGTGTCTGCTCAGTTCTAGTAAGGATAGCATGGCAAATGGCAGATGGTGCATGACAACTGTGGGAGCATCAGTTTGAGGTCGGGATCATACCTCAAAAAGGAAGGAGGGAGAGGAGAGACAAAGGGAGAGAGGGAGGGGGTAGGGGGCAGATGGAGACAGGAGAGGGGGAGGAGGTGGGGGATGGGGAGAGGGAAGGAGGCTGGGGAGGGACAGAGAGAAAGGGAAAGAGGGAAAGGGGAAGTGGGACGGGGAGAGGGAGAGACTGATAATCCCTTTTGAGGTTCCATCTCTTTGAGGTCCATATAGCCCCCAACATTTTTTTAAAGATTTATTTATTTGAAAGTCTTTCTCACTATCCACTCTGCCTATCAAAGAAAGAAAGAAAGAAAGAAAGAAAGAAAGAAAGAAAGAAAGAAAGAAAGAAAGAAAGAAAGAAAGAAAGAAAGAAAGAGAGAGAGAGAAAGAAAGAAAGAAAGAATTACAGAGAGAGAGAAGAGGCAGAGAGGTCTTCCATCGCTGGTTCAGTCCCCAGTTGGCAGCAATGGCTGGAGCTGTGCTGATCCAAAGCCAGGAGTCAGGAGCTTCTTCTGGGTCTCCCATGTGGGTGCAGGGGCCCAAGGACTTGGGCCATCTTCTACTGCTTTTCCAGGCCATAGCAGAGAGCTGGATCAGAAGTGGAGTAGTTGGGTCTCAAACTGACACCCATATGGGATGCCGGCACTGCAGGCCAGAGCATTAACCTGCTGCCCCACAGCACCGGCCTGAACAAGCCCAAATATTGTCAACTTGAGAACAAAGTCTTGAATACATGAACCATAGGATAAATACAATTAGACTATATCCATACCATATCGAGAGGTGATGGATATATTTTCCATGAATCATGATTGTAATGTTGGCTTCACAAATGTATATGTGTCGCAAATAAATCAAAATATACACTTTATATATGTTTAGTTTATTGTCTTTTAATTACATTCAGTAAAAAGCTTTAAAAAGAGGAATCAACACTTTTTATTCAAGATACAGACAAGGCTATGATAACATCCTGTCACAGAATGACATTAAAATAACATGAATATAAAAGTAATAGTAAAGATGAAGGAGACAGGGGAGGACTGATCAATTGATAAAAGGGTGATTTATTCTTCTATAGGAAGAAAATGGGTATGAGCATAGACTGATAAAGCAGAGTGGAGGATACCAAACACCATAGTAGTTTTAGGAGTGGTAGCTGCAGCAGGAGAAATAGGGTGACCACTGGTCTGTCTGGGAATTTTTTACATATGCTTTCCCTGAGCAGACTCATGTTTACCTTTATTTCAATTTGCAGGCAAGTATCATTGAGATATAGCCTTTTAGGTCTTTCCGCTTTCTTTGAACTCTTCAGAATTTTCAGCACCAGAGTAAATAAATAAATAAATCCTTTACATTAACTCTGAATTGCTTCATTTTGGGATTGTGTAACTATATTTTCCTTTTCTATACATTAAGTAAAACACGTAAACTCTACTTTAAAACAGCTAATATTAACCACTTTTTAAGTAATGCCTAAATTAAGACCTGAGACTATAATTCTGCTGGAAGAAACTGTGGGTAAACACTCTAAGAAATTGGTGTAGGGGACCACTTCTTGGGCAAGACTCCCAAAGCACAGGCAACAAAAGCAAAAATAAACAAATATGATTATATCAAACCCAGAGACTTCTGCACAACAAAGGAAAGGATCAATAGGATGGAGACATCCAACAGAATAGGAAAAAATATTTGCAAGCTACCTATCTGACAAAGAATTAATATTAAGAATATTTCAGGCCGGCGCCGTGGCTCAATAGGCTAATCCTCCGCCTAGCGGCGCCGGCACACCGGGTTCTAGTCCCGGTCGGGGCGCCAGATTCTGTCCCGGTTGCCCCTCTTCCAGGCCAGCCCTCTGCTGTGGCCCGTGAGTGCAGTGGAGGATGGCCCAGGTGCTTGGGCCCTGCACCCCATGGGAGACCAGGAGAGGCACCTGGCTCCTGCATCAGATCAGCGCGGTGCGCCGGCCACAGCGTGCCTGCCGAGGCGGCCATTGGAAGGTGAACCAATGGCAAAGGAAGACCTTTCTCTCTGTCTCTCTCTCTCTCACTGTCCACTCTGCCTGTCAAAAAAAAAAAAAGAATATTTCAGCAACTTTAGAAAGTCAACAACAAAACAACCACCAATCCAGTTAAGAAATGGATAAGGAACTTCAATAGACAGTTCCCAAAAGAAAAAGTACATGGAAAATATTCAGTATCACTAGCCATCAGGGAAAGGCCAATCAAAATCCTATAATGAGGTATCACTTCAGCCCTGTCAGATTGCCTATTGTCCAGATGACAGGAAATGATAAATGTAGGCAAAGATGTACGGAACAGGGTACACTTATACTCTGTTGGTGGGGAAGGTAATTTATCCCAGCACTGTGGAAAACAGTGTTCTGGATATATTTTGAATGTAGTGTGAAGAACAGGTCTATATTTCAGCTTTCTGCTACTAACAAGCCTGGCCCAATGCCCATATTGATGTAGTAATCTCTTTTTTTTTCAAAAAAGATTCATTTATTTATTCAAAAGGCAGAGGGACAGAGACGAGGGGAGATACATAGAGAGATAATCCATCCACTTCCATTACTCTCCAAATGGCCATAACAGCCAGGTTTGGACCAGGCCAAAGCCAGGAACCAGAAACACCATCCAGGTCTTCCACATGGGTGTCAGGGGCCCAAGTACTTGGGCCATCATCAGCTACCCAGGCGCATTAGCAGGAAGCATGACTGGAAGTAGAGTAGCTGGAGCTCCAACTGGCATGCCACTGTGGGATGCCAGTGTTATATGCAGTGGCTCTACCTGCTGTGCCATAAAGGGGGCCTGTTACAACCTTAAATACCCACTTTCACAACCTTGTTCTGAATTATAACCAAGAGGCTATGTCAGGATTGCCCCTGGATTCTCTCAGACTTCAGGGTTTTGTAATGAACCTAACAGTCTCACTCTCACTTCATCTAAAGCTCTGCTACTGACTCATTCTCATTGGATCCTATAAGTCTCCATGGCTGTCAAAAATAACAACCTCTTACCCTAGAGTTCTTGCATTTCATATTTCCTGTTTCAAAAGTGCCTTCTCCAGGGGTAAAACTTTGACCTGGCAGTTACAGATAGATCACTGCATCTGGTATCAGCGGACTCAGATTTGAGTCCTACAGCATCTGCTCCTAAGTCCAGTTCCTGGCTAAAGCATACGCAGGAGGCAGGAGATACTGGTGCAATGGTATAGCACATAGCTCCCCTCACACACATATGAAAGATATCGACTAAGGGCTCATGGCTTTGGCCTGGTCCATGGCCAACCTCTGGGGACATTTGGAGGGTAAACTTATACATGAGAGATTTCTTCTCTTCTTCCCTCCTCTCCTTCTCTCCTTTACTTTCCCCTCCCTTCCTCTCCCCTCTTTTTCTCCCTCCACCACCCCATGACCTTTAAAATAAATGAACAAAAAAGGAGAAGGTGACACCCACCCCCTACCACTTTGTAAAAAGTTCTTTCTCGGGCTGGCGCCTTAGTTCACTTGGTTAATCCTCTGCCTGTGGCACCAGCATCCCATATGGGCACCGGGTTCTAGTCCTGGTTGATCCTCTTCCAGTCCAGCTCTCTGCTGTGGCCCAGGAGGGCAGTGGAGGATGGCCAAAGTGCTTGGGCCCTGCACCCACATGGGAGACCAGGAGGAAGCACCTGGCTCCTGGCTTCAGATCAGTGAAGCGCTGGCTGTAACAGCCATTTGGCGGGGTGAATCAACAGAAGGAAGACCTTTCTCTCTGTCTCTCTCACTGTCTAAATCTATCTGTTAAAAAAAAAAAAGTTCTCCAGACATTTGCATTGAATACCTACTCATTTCATGGTTTGTTTTTTTGCTTTTTTTCCCCCTGAAATGTCAGTTTCTCATTATCGAAATAATGGTGAGTTATCCACATCTACTTCTACCATAAGTCAACCAATTTGGGGCCGGCACTATGACGTAGCAGGTAAAGCCATGGCATCCCATATGTGCACAGGTTTGAAACCCAGCTGCTCCACTTCCGGTCCAGCTCTCTGATATGGCCTAGGAAAGCAGTAGAAAATGGCCCAAGTCCTTGAGCCCTTGCACCCACGTGGGAGACCTGGAAGAAGCTCCTGGCCCCTGGCTTTGGATCAGCCAGCTCCGGCTATTGCGGCCAATTGGGGAGCAAAACAGCAGATGAAAGATCTCTCTCACTGCCTCTATAACTCTTTAAAATAAAAAAAATAAATCTTTAAAAAAATAAATAAAAATTAAGTCAACCAATTTTTGTCCATAGCACTAATCCCCTGGAATTTATAGTATATTTTCCTCCTTGATGTTGTGAATTATCTTTTGCTAGATTACAAGCAAAATGAAAAAAGGATCTGTATTAGGTTTTCTACTATGAACAATGGCTGGGCATTTAGAATGTCCTCAATACTTTTTGGCTAAATTGCTTTACCTTTTCCTTAAGCAACTTGCATTTGATAATTAATTCCTGTAAATCACTTTCAAGCTTCATAATTTTAAAATTGCTAAAACAAGTGAATCATACATTAATGCCTGTCATTGCTACATTACATTATGCATCTTGTCTATGTGCCTTTCAAACCTATTAGACAGACTTAGGGTGCGTAAATACAAATTCCTGCCTGTTCAAATCCACCTCAGAGTTTTCTTCTTTCCAATGTGCTAGAAAAAGCATTATTATTTTTATAATATATGTAATAATCCTACAGAAAAAGATTTTAAAACATGATCAATTAATTTAAGGATGTGAATTATATTCATCTCATAATGATAGGTTACCGCACAACTACAATATAAAGTTAACTCTTATGGATAGGAATAGATCTTTGCTAGAGTTTTTTGTGCTTTATTTATCATGAAAATATGATTAACTGATAAGAATTTTAAGATACCCTGCATTAATCTCTGCACCAATGCTTTTTTAAAAGGTTTATTTTTTATTTTAAAGAGTTACGGAGAAAGAGATTTTCCATCTGCTAGTTCATTACCCAAATTTCCACAGGGGCCAGGGCTTTGCCAGGCTGAAGGTAGGAGCAAGGAGCTTTTTCTGGTCTTCTGTGTGAGTACAGGGGCCCAAGAGCTTGGGACATCTTGCACTGCTTTTCCAAGCCATTAGTAGGGAGCTGGATCAGAAATGAAGCAACCAGGACTCAAACCGCTGCCCATATGGAATGCTAACCTTGCTGGTGTGCTTTAACCCACTATGCCAGAATGCTGGCCCCTGTAGCAATGGTTTTAAGGGAAGAAAAGGCATTGTCTCAATCAGATGTTAATAATCATTATCAATGCTGGATTTGTAAAGTGAAACGTTGACTTTAGAATTATGCAACTGTGCTACTGAAATTTTTTGTCAGTAATAAAATTTGTGTGGGAAAATGCTTTCATTATTTGGAAGACAAAATTCTCCATTGTCTGATGTGATTCCTCACTGGAACCTGTTCAACACTGAGAGGTTTCCTATGAATACAATCACGGTCATGGCAAGAGTCGGTCCCTGAGGTTTAGCAGAACCAGTCACACAACTACGGGTTAGATCATGATAATCACCTCCTGGAAAGCTCCTTTTCTATTTTCATTTCTCTTTCTACTCTTTCCAAGAAGACTAAGTGACTATGTAGAAAAATAATTAACATTCGATAAGTACTTGAAATTTTTCATGGTGGTATTACTCATTAGTTTTGCTTTTGACATTAATAATACCCCTATAAATGTGTATGAGTATAGCTACGCTTACAGTAGACCAAACATATTTTAGGTCAAAAAATTGTCACCAGCGACAAGGAAGGCCATTATATAATGATAAGAGGATCAATTATTATGAAGATATAGCAATTATAAACATACCTGCACCCAATAGGAGAGCACCAACATGGATAAATCAAATATTCAAAGAACCAAAGCAGCTTTCTGCCAATGCACAACCTGGGAGGCAGCAGATGATGACTGGTGTCCTTGTATCTCCTCCCTCACACGAGAAACCCACAGAGAGTTCCAGGATCCTGGCTTTGGCCTAGTCTAACCCTGGTTTTTTCAAGCATTTAGGGAGTGAATCAGCAGGTGGAGCGTGTCTGTTTGTCTCTTTGTATCCTTCTGCCTTTCAAATAATATAAACATTAATTAAAGTTAATTAATTTTTAAAAAGAACTGAAAGCAGAAACAAGATAATAAGAGTAGGGAAATTCAATGCCTCAGTTTCAATGCTGGACAAGTGACACAGATAGTGCATTAACAAATACTGGATCTGAACACTACAGAACAAATGGGCCCTACAGAATTATATTGAATATTCTATACAATAGCGACACAACATGGATTATTCTAAAGTTCACGTAGAACATTTCCTAGAATGGATCATTCTTACAAAAACAATTCTTAAAAAATTCAGAGTTTAAAATCATACCTATATTTACAAAATACTTACAAATAGTATGGCTGAAAAGAAGCACATATTATATCTATCTATCTATCTATCTATCTATATAGATATAAATATAAAATCACACCTCAATAGCAAAAGCACAAATAATGTGATTAAAAATAGGTAACTGATCTGGATAGAAAAGTAATTTTTTGTGCTGACTGTTGTTGTACAATGTAATACTTTATCCATTTTAGTATTTTTTTATTCTAGTACTAGTGGTTGAACTCTGTAACACACAATTATTCTTAGGTGTTTAAATTTGAACTGAAAAGTGATCCCTTTGAAATATAAGAGTGGGAATAAGAGAGGGAGGAGATGTACAATTTGGGACATGCTCAATCGGACTTGCCCCAAATGATGGAGTTAGAATCATGCTAGGGGATTCCAATACAATCCCATCAAGGTGGCATGCACCAAGGCCATCTCACTCATCCAAGTGATCAATTTCAGTTCACAATTGATCACACTGATAGGTCTAAGAGTCAAAGGGATCACACTAATAGGTCTATGAGTCAAAGCACACACACTAGTGTCTGCTAATACTAACTGATAAAATCAAAAAGGGAGAGAAGGATACAACATGGGAAGTGAGATACACAGCAGACTCATAGAAGGGCAGATGTCCTGAATAGCACTCTGGCCTCAGAATCAGCCCTTAAGGCATTCAGATCTGGCTGTAGAGCCCATGAGAATATTTTAGGCATGGAAAGCCAAGACACTCTGAAAAAAAAAAAAAAAAAAGACCTAAATGGAAGATCTCTGCGAGTGAGATCCCAGTGGAAAGAGCAGGGCCATCAAAGAAGGAGGTACCTTTCTCTGAGGGGAGGGGAGAACTTCCACTTTGACTATGACCCTGTCGGAATAGGATTGAAGTCGGCGAACCCTAAAGGCTTCCATAGCCTTGGCAACTCATGACTAGAGCCTAGGGAGATTACTGACGCCATAAACAAGAGTGTCAAATTGTTAAATCAACTTCAGGAGTCACTGTGCACTTACGTCTCATGAGGGATCTGTCGTTAATGTGTTGTCCAATGTGAAGTAATGCTATAACTAGTACTGAAACAGTATTTTACACTTTGTGTTTCTGTGTGGGTGCAAACTGATGAAATCTTTACTTAGTATATACTGAATCAATCTTCTGTATATAAAGATAATTGAAAATGAGAAAAAGCTTGGTGTTAAATTGGAAATTGCATAGATAATTAATCAATTTTTAAAAAAAATCATGTAGGATCTCTGTCCTTAATGTGCTGTACATTGTGAATTAATACTATAACTAGTACTCCAACAATATTTTCACTTTGTGTCTCTATGTGAGGGCAAACTGTTGAAATCTTTATGTAATATGTACTAAACTGATCTTCTGTGTATAAAGAGAATTGAAAATGAATCTTGATGTGAATGCAAGGGGAGAGGGAGCGGGAAAGGGGTGGGTAGCGGGTGGGAGGGAAGTTTTTTGGGGGGAAGCCATTGTAATCCATAAGCTGTACTTTGGAAATTTATATTCTTTAAATAAAAGCTTTATTAAAAAATTTTTTTTGAAATGATAATTAGATTTTCTCAAATAAAAGGTATTAATTTTAAAATATTTCATATTTATTAATTGAAACTACTTTAAAAATTTTCTATTGTTTGTTGCATATATATATATGATTATTATATCTTCTTGCTGAACTGATCTTATCAATATATAATGTCCTTGAGTCTTTATACAATTTCTGTTTTAAAATCTGTTTTATCTGATACGAGAATAGCTCCCCCTGCTGATTTTGGTTTCCATTTGCCTGATATATTATTTTCCAGCATTTTATTTTCAGTCTTTCTGTATCTTTACTTGTGAAGTAAATTTCTTGTAGGCAGCATATAGTTACGTCCTTTTTTTTTTTAAATTCTTTCAATCAACTTCTATGTTTTGATGGAATTTAATACATTTTCATTCAAGGTTAGCATTCATTGATAAGAACTAAGCCCTGCCATTTTGTTGATTGGTTACTGATTATATCAGCTCTGTTTTTGAATTTAGTACCACCATGTTTTCATGTTGTTTACACAAAACCGCCTGATATATACAGCAAATATTTAGATGTAGAGTGATAGAAAGACTCCAATACAATAATATTGGGGGACTTCAACACCCCACTTTCATCAATGGACAGATCATCAGACAGAAAATCAACAAAGACACATCAGAGTTGAAACATGCTATTGAGCAAATGGACCTAAGTGACATTAGGACATTTCACCCAACAGCTACAGAAAACACATTCTTCTCATCAGCACATGGGACATGCACTAGGATTGGCCCTATATATGGCCACAAATCAAGTCTCCATAAATTTACAAAGGTTGAAATCATACAACATATCCTCTCAGACCACAGAGAAATATAACTGTAAGAATAGAACATTTGTGAAAACATGGAAGTTAAGCACATGCTGCTGAATGACCAACGGGTCATTTAGAAATTAAAAATGAAAACACACTGAGCCAGGGCTGGCCATTGTAGGCATTTTGGGAGTAATCAAGCAGATGAAAGACTACCCTCTGCTTCCTCTCCCTCTCCCTCTTTGTTTCTCTTTCAAATAAGAATAAACTTTAAAAGAAGAAAAAAAAAGAAAAATATCTGATAAAATGTAGATAAAAGCTCTTTATGCTATTCCCAAACATCTGCGATTTATACATATGAACAGACATAATATTTATATATACTTGTATAATATACTTTAGAAAAATATATTTAGTTTTCTACAAAGCTAAAACACAAGGCCAGTGTTTTGCTGCAAGTGTGTTAAGCTACTGCTTATAATCCTGGCATCCCATACTAGAGTGTTGTTTTGAACCCCAGCTCCTTTGCTCTCTATCCAGCTCCCTGCTATTGTGCCTGAACAGCAGCAGCAGATGTCCCAGTTTCTTGAGCACTTGCTTCCCATATGGGATAACTGAACAGAGTTTCTGAGCTATGGCTTGGCCCAGATCTGGCTGTTGAAGCTATTCTGGGAAGTGAACCCCTGGATGGAAGAGCTCCTACTCTGTTTCTCCTTCTCTCTTTCTCTTATGCTCTACCTTTCAAATAATTGAAACAATATTTTTAAAATTAGACTACATAAGGATTTGTTGTTAAAAACTACATTTAGAAGTTAATAGTTTATAATATTCTTTCTGTAAATGTAACTTAAGTGTAAAAAATAGTTCAAAGTCATGTTAATCATCTTAATAATTAAAATTGTAAGTTTGCTTGACAATTTAAACATAATGAAACATTTGTATGTATCTACAATTGACATATTTTCATGACTTAAACATTAGCTCTGTGGCCTCATTTAACAATGAGACACACCACTTTCTCCTTTCAAAAGCAGGGACAAAAAATTATGCTGTTGGTTTTTGCTGGTGTGTGTGTGCGTGTGTGTGTGTGTGTGTGTCTTTGTGTATGGTTGTTTTGTGAAAAGGAGCTGTGTATTTCCTAAAATAGTGAAAATGCAAGCATCCATCTAACTAATAAGTGCTATGGTATATTGAGTGGGAATAAGAATGCCTAGTATTATTGTTTGATCAAAAGAAGGCCCAACAACTGGAGTAGTGCATAAGTAATTTGAGAAATAGACATGCAAGTCTAAGAGTTGGTGGCCCTGGCACAGTCCTAACGTTTTCAAAAAATAAACCAACTGTCTGGGGTTGGCTACAGAGGGAGTATTCAGATTATATATATAAACTGAGTTCAGAACCAGAGTTACAGCTCCAGCAGCCATATATAAGACACAGATATATTAAGCCCTGAAGGTAAAGGAGACAAGGAAGTAAAAGCATCCTCACCCCTCACCACACCCCAGCTCTCAAAATCCCCCGAGACAAAGGAGCCAGAGCCAAGACTCCTGTCCTCCACTGCACTAGGTAGCATTCCACTATGATACTTCTTATTTTTGCTCCCCACAAATCCAGAAAAATGTCAGAAATAGTTCCATTTTTAATGGCATGGAAATCTCTAGAAATCATAGGATTTTTTATAACATTGTGTGTATATACAGAGTTTTAGGATTGAACTGAAACAACATTTCTATGCCTCATTTAAATTAAGAAAAAAAACAGTGGTGTGCCTACAATATAGACTGAAGGATTATGGCATGTACTAATTGCACCTGATTCTATACTGATTTGACATTCAATACTAACCTTTTGTAATCTAATGCAAACAGGCATCCATCTAAATACAAGTAAAATGATAGACTCACATTGTACTCTAAAAGCTCAAGTTTTGGCAGCTCATTAACAACAAAAGAAAAGATTACTGGAAACTAAAAAATATACTGAAATAAGTAATGGATGTCATAAGTGTTCCCCAAATTGTGTAAAAACAAATTTATAGCTTGATCCTGCCAAAGAATAACTGGCAGGCCATTAAGTTGCGTGGAAAATGAGATATGTTATTTTCTGCATAACATAACTTGCATAACAATGAAAGTGCTTGCTAAGGAATGGCCATTGTAGTTCTTGCTCATGGCTCCCTGCTTTACAGAAACCTCCGGTTGTTAGCACGCTCACATTCTTTATGCAGCATTATGAACTCATTAGACTAAACATTAGGCTTAAGGGAAAAGTTCCTAAATACAGTACCAGAGCATGCATTACTTTGCTGTAAGACCACACACAGGTCTGTTTCTGGATTCCAAACCCCTACCACCCACAGCCCCACGGGGGTATCTATTGCCTAAAGTTGATGGGATCATTAAATTTATGTTGATCTTCAATTCTCAAAGCACTATACAAAGGTAGAAACAGCTCAAAGGTAATGAGGGAACAAGAAAGTGAATTCTTAATAATGAACAAAACTTATGGCTTAGCATAAAGTTCTTTGGAGGAAAATCAAGCTTTTATTATACTTTTCCATTATATCTTTGAAAGCACCATGCACTGACAGCACTGTTGATATAATCCATTTCACCAACATATTTATTGAGGGCTCACTGTGCATCTAGCACTAGTATAAACGCTATATGCATTCACTCATTTAATGTCTCACAAGCTTACAGAGCAGACCCATTTATGAATACCTACCTATTCACAAACAAGGAACTGGAAGTGCAGAGATGTTGTATAACTTATGGAAGGTCATAACTACTAACGAATAGAGCCCAGATCTTATCCCAGGGAGTTTGACTCAACAGAACAGCACATCTCTTTGACTAAGTTAGTAATATTCTAGAGTCCCTGTTTATTGAGATTTTGCACGGTCAGATGGTCTCCTAAGCACTTTCTATGCAGTAATTCACTATATTTTTTATGAAATCCTATTAAATAACCATCATTAAGACCATTTGAAAGATAAAAAAATAATCAGAAGATTGAAACTTATTCATTGTCATATAAGCAGTAAGTAGTGAAGCCAGAATAAGTTAGCCTGATTCCAAAGTCCATGCCAATGACAAGGAAAATATATGATCTTCTTTCAGTATATGCCAACATTGTCAGATCCATCAAATAGAGGTGTTTACCCATGCCAAACATTCCTTCACATTTCAAACATCAAATAGACTGTTTTGAACAATAAAAGCAAAAACAGCCAATTGTGCTAGGAATGAAAATAGATAAATTATTCAGGCTCCAAACTCACAAGCAAGCCCTCAGGATTTTGAGACCTTTCTGCCCTCCATGAGCTTGTTTGGCAGAAAGAGATGCACTGGGAGCCAGTTCAAACACCCCAGGCAAAGCCCCCCGTGTAGAGGCCCTTCAATAAGAGGATGAGGAAGGGCAGAGGTAAGAGCATAAATAATTCTTTCATGTCATCCAAAGCTCATTCTGCTGCATTCTGTTGAGTGCAAAAGAATACCAAGTATGTCTCTATGTGCAGTCAGCTGTCCACGCCTCCAAGGAACAGGACAGTCATAATGTGGGGTACGAATGTATTTCTTAACTTCAAACAAGAGGGTCATCTTATTCCTGTTACTTTTGCTCCACATCTTGCAACTCTGATATCCACTCTGCCATTGATGTAAAGATTTGTTTCTCTTATTATTTCCCATTGTGTAGAACTCTTATCACATCATTTTATAATATTTTCAGACTAAAGGAACACATAATCTCATAACATAAATTATTCAAAGCCACCCAAACCATGATTAAAACTTGATTATTCAAGAGAAATGGTATTGTTAATCAACTTTAAATCTCATAAATCAAATTATGCATAAACAATTGCTACTTAATCTGCAATATTAACTGGTGTTTTACAGAAGATTTTCTAAACATAATGTTCATCTGCTCATACATCTGTTTCATTAAAGTTCATGCGTGCAGAGGTTTTCCATAAGATTTAATATTCTAGTAATGCTCTCCATACTAGGGTCCACAGGACTGCAAGTTCTATATCTTAGAAGGCTTGGTGAGTGTCAACTTCTTTCACAATCAACTGATTTTAAGGCAGGTGACTTTCACAAATTCTACATCATGGACAGCTTCTCTTTCCCTAAATGTTTATAGAAAATAAGCATCTGCCTTTTTTCTTCCCTATGTACTTTGAGTAAAATTATAGCAAGGAACTTAGTTTTTGACTCATAATTGCTATAACACAATTTTGAATTTGACTTTCACTAGAAGGAAAAACAAGAGAATGAGAACTTTGTGGTTTTCTTCTCCTTATTCTCACAGCAGGATTAACCTCCAGTCCTGATTAAAATTAACTTTGTCAAAGAGCATTCATTATATGGAAAATGTATTTTTAATATGTAATCCTGCAAAATCAATTGAAATAGAAAATAATAAAACATAGCTATATATATTTCTGAATTCAGGTATATTTTATCAAATATACTTACAATACCATGAAACTACTTATGAATGAAGGAACTATTATCCTAGTGACCAGCCTGTGGACCACAGTCTTTGTGATTAGTTCTTCTCTGACCTTCGGTAGCCTTAGCCTCCGACATGCACCACCACCCAGTCTAGGTTCTGCTACCATTTTAAAAGTGGCTTTTGTGGATTGTAAGTTTTAAACCAAAAAATGAGAGAGATTAGAGAAAATTCTGTGGTCAAATAACTGAAAGTGCTACATAAAATATTATAACTTTCCCCTCTATAGGTATTTTCAGATACTTTATTATACTAACCAGCATTGTTACTCTCCTAACAGGGAATACAAGGTTTCCAGATAATTTTAGGCTATTTCCTGGGGGCACACTTCGGAAAACTCTACTGCAGAAAAGCATTCCTCTCAGTTCTGAACAGATCTTGCGGCTTCCGCTTCTAGACCACTAGACATCTGTCTCTCTGGTTTTAAATGTCCTTTCTTCTTCTGCTTCTCCAGCTCCCCCAGAGCCTTGAAGAATCTCTCCGAGAATCACCTTTGCACTTTTCTCAGACTTTATTCTTCACTTTCCTATTTCTGTGTTCCCTTAGCACCTTCTGGCTCTTAGGGTCATTATCACCTTTCAGTCTATTACTTTTGTTCAGTACTAGACTTTCCATCTTACCAAACTGGAGAAGCCAGAGCTTAAAAAACAGACTTTGAGGGTTTTACTGTAAACAACTTGAAAAGCTGTACGTGTTTGATAAATCATTGTGGGAAGTGAGAACACAGGTGGACTTACTTGGGTGTCTGTGCTAATCTGGCTTATCTTCCAATGCCTGCCACTGTCAGCTTCTCCACGGTGCCCTTCAACTCTTAGTTATATTCTACCCACCCAGAACCTCATTCAGCTCATCCCTGCTTCTTGGTTTTCTTCGCCTTTCTCTATACTGTTTTCACTTTCTAAAGCTTCTGCTCGAGGCAGGTGTTTGGCCCAGTGGTTAAGACACCAGTTAGGTTGCCCATAGGCCATGCTGCTTCCTCGGTTGGCTACTCAGCTCTGCTCCTGACTCAAGCTTCCTGACAATACACCCCTGGGAGGTGGTAGTGCTGGCCCAAGTATAGGGGCCCTGCCATCCCCGTGGGAGACTTGACTTGAATTCCTGGATCTCAGCTTCAGCCCCAGTCTCGATTATTGTAGACATTTGTGGAGTGAATCTGTAAATGAGAGAGAGAGAGAGAGAGAGAGAGAGAGAGAGAGAGAGGGATTGTGTGTGTGTGTGTATCAATACATAATTAAAAAATACTTCTAACTTAACCCCTCATTTTTCACGCATTTCAGTTCTTTCAGGAGCTCCAAAAACAGGAGGAGAGACTAACATACAACCTGCCTAGTCTATGAACACTATCCAAATTGCTTATTTGATAATATATTCTAGGTCAATGTAGGACCGTGTCTATCTAGCTCACTAATATATCTCTAATACCTATCATAGAAACTGACACAATATTAGTGAGCAATAAGTAGTCATGTAATAAATAAACACTTAGTTATACTTCTCATCCAGGCTCCTGCTACTGATCTGTTTGGAATTGTTTTAACACTCTAACCAATGCCTGACAACTTGTCCATTCTTAGGTAGGGTGATGGGTGCATATTTTTATTTTTACTTTTTCTATCCCAGGGCTTTTATCAAAATTTTGTCACTGTGCATGCTGGGGCAGAACCCACAAATCAGTCCCCAACTCTTCCATGTCATGCCACCATCTTTCTCTACAAATTATAGCTTAAAGGTCCCTCAGGTTAACTACCGCAGACAAAAGGCAGAGACATTCCACAGGGCCTGTTTCTGTTGACATTAAAATAGTAGGTCACACTATATCCAGAAAACTCATGTGGAAATGGCAGTGTAATATATTCTTTCAGAGAGCAAAACAATTACAGATAAGATATTTTCATTCCCAAGAGACTAGAGAAGCGCTTTCCTTCTGTCACCTCTCAATATTTTATACTGTGGTGAATAACTACATCTTTTGTATCCAATTAGAAAAGCCATCAACAAGCTGAAGAGTAAATAGCTAACCAGTCAAATAAAAAACACACCAGCCTACCACTGAATACCACCAGTTTGCAAAGCTGAACATCCATGCAAATGCTAAGGTATATCTTTTCTCAACAAATGTGAAGAAAATCATCTTAATATAATTGTTTTCCTTGCATTTTACGTTTACTTGCTAGAAATTGTTTTGGAGTTATTTTAAGAGGGACATTGTTAGGTTAACAGCTTTCAGGGAGTTGAAACTGAGAACCAGCGGATTGAAGACTCTCTCTGCATCTCTTGCTCTCTGTGTAACTCTGCCTTTCAAATATATATGTATATTAATAGGACACAACTTTCTGAAACTATAGTGGTCCCCTAAATCAAGGGTATACTGTTTCAATCAATTTGGAGAGCTTGAGTTTTGAAATTATTTTCTTCTTCTTTCAAAACAGATATATTTTTACTTTGGAAAACTTACAAAAATAAAGGAATAAAAATAAAACTAATCTGAATTCTCACCATGAAAATGTGAGAAGTATTAGAGGATGGGGATTGATACAGGCAGTGGGAATTTATGGACGATTGCCAGCTCAGTATTAAGGGGTGGTTGGGAATTATCCATCTTCTCTCTAGGGAATGAGGACTTGGTCCTACACAAAATTTTAAGTTAAATGAAATTTTGATTACTCTTTTCAAATCGTCTCATTAATTTCCCTCTTTTGCTAGCTCTTGTATTTCATTCTAACTGAAATTACAGTCATATATTCACCCACCAATGCCATGAGCAGCTCCAGAATCATTTCATATTCATTTGCCCTATGTGTAACCTAAACGTTTCATTTAAAAAAATAATGATTTCTTCACATTAAATACAGTGTCAAAACATTAATGTGTATACCGAGTGCTTCTTGTCTTCCAACCTTGATTTTATCAGCCTAATTTCTGAGGGATTAGGTAAGACAGTGACTAAGAAAGCACATAGTGATCCCTGTTAAATATAAGAGTGGCAAAAAAGAGAGGGAGGAGAGGTACAATTTGGGACATGCTCAATCGGACTTGCCCCAAATGATGGAGTTAGAAATGTGCCAGGGCATTCCAATACAATCCCATCAAGGTGGCATGCACCAAGGCCATCTCACTCATCCAAGTGATCAATTTCAGTTCACAATTGATCACACTGATAGGTCTAAGAGTCAAAGGGATCACACAAACAAGACTAGTGTCTGCTAATACTAACTGATATAATCAAAAAGGGAGAGAAGGATACAACATGGGAAGTGGGAGACACAGCAGACTCAAAGAATGGCAGATGTCCTAAATAGCACTCTGGCCTCAGAATCAGCCCTTAAGGCATTTGGATATGGCTCAAGAGCCCATGAGAGTATTTCAGGCATGGAAAGCCAAGACACTCTGGAAATAAAAAAAAGAGAGAGAAAGAGAAGAAGACCTAAATGAAAGATCTCTGCGAGTGAGATCACAATGGAAAGAACGGGGCCATCAAAGAAGGAGGTACCTGTCTCTGAAAGGAGGAGAGAACTTCCACTTTGACTATAACCCTGTTGGAATAAGATCGAAGTCGGCGAACCCTAAAGGATTCCATAGCCTTGGCAACTCATGACTAGAGCCTAGGGAGATTACTGACGCCATAAACAAGTGTGTCAAATTGTTAAATCAACAACAGGAGTCACTGTGTACTTACTTCTCATGTGGGATCTGTCCTTAATGTGTTGTCCAATGTGAAGTAATGCTATAACTAGTACTGAAACAGTATTTTACACTTTGTGTTTCTGTGTGGGTGCAAACTGATGAAATCTTTACTTAGTATATACTGAATCGATCTGTATATAAAGATAATTGAAAATGAAAAAAAAAAGCTTGGTGTTAAATTGGAAATTGCATAGAAAATTAATCAATTTTTTAAAAAAATATCATGTAGGATCTCTGTCCTTAATGTGCTCTACATTGTGATTTAATACTATAGCTTGTACTCCAACAGTATTTTTCACTTTGTGTTGTGATGTGAGGGCAAACTGTTGAAATCTTTACTTAATATATACTAAACTGATCTTCTGTATATAAAGAGAATTGAAAATGAATCTTGATGTGAATGCAAGGGGAGAGGGAGCGGGAAAGGGGTGGGTAGCGGGTGGGAGGGAAGTTTTTTGGGGGGAAGCCATTGTAATCCATAAGCTGTACTTTGGAAATTTATATTCATTAATAAAAGCTTTTTAAAAAAGCACATAGTATTAAAAATTATCATGATGAAGTTACATAGAGATTTAAAATTTTTAAATTTAATTTTTTTAAATTAAGATGGAACAATATGTTCAATGATGAAAATTATGATAAAAATTTAGAAAATACAGAAGAATATCATACCAAAGTATAGCCCATATTCTCCCAACTAAAATTAAATAATACTATGATTACAGTAAAGTCTTTCAAAATATGTTTTTTTTTAATTTATTTGATGGGTAGAGTTATAGACAGTGAGAGAGACACAGTAAAGGTGTTCCCTTTGTTGGTTCACTCCTTAGATGGCCACAATGGCCGGTGCTGCACCAATCTGAAGCCAGGAGCCAGGCACTTCCTCCTGGTCTCCCAGGTGGGTGCAGGGGCCCAAGCACTTTGGCCATCCTCCACTGCCCTCCCGGGCCACAGCAGAGAGCTGGACTGGAAGAGGAGCAACTGGGACTAGAACCTGGTGCCCATATGGGATGCCAGCAGCACAGGCTGATGATTAACCAAGTAGCCATGGCGCCAGCCCCTCAAAATATGTTTTCTAAGATTTATTTATTTGAGAGGTAGAGTTATAGACGGAGGGTGGGGAGAGAGAAAGAGAAAGGTCTTGCATTCGCTGGTTCAGTCTCCAGTGGCCACAATGGCCAGAGCTGGGCTGATCCGAAGCCAGGACCCAGGAGCTTCTTCCAGGTCTCTTACATGGATGCAGGGGCCCAAGCGCTTGGGTGTCTTCTATTGCATTCCCAGGTCATAGCAGAGAGTTGGAGAAGAACAACTGGGACATGAACTGGCGCCCAAATGGAATGCCAGCACTGCAGGAGGAGATTTGGCCTACTAAGCCGTAGCACCAGCCCCTCAAAACATCTTTAATATTACTTAAGTATCCTAGATTACTAAATTTACTAACATATTTAATTTGGAAAGGAAAAAAGAAAACAGTTTATAATGAGTGTATGATGTAGTCTTTCTGTCAAAAGACTGTGATAAATGCCAGTTTGATTATTTCCCCATCTGATCAAGGCTCCCTCATGCCTGGTTATTATCCAGAGAATATGCAGAGGATACACCCAGAGGAACTGGAGGCCCGTACATCACTCATGAGTAACTACTATAATTAGAAATAATATTTTCCATTTATTTAATTTTTAAATGGAACTTAATATCTATATACTACACATTTTATTTACTCATTTTAGACATTATCTTTTGCATTCCCATTAGAGTATGAGTTTCATGAATGTATGAGTCTCTAGTGCTTAGAACGGCATCTGGTACAATGAAGATACTCAGTAAATAAATATTTGTCAAATGAATGAATAAATGAATATATGGGCATTCAATCTAAATTGATTCAAACAATGCTCTTGATCATTTCCACTGGACTGGAGCCTAGGAGACTTACTGAGGGGGTCTTGGAGAGGAGTCAGACTTCATGCTGCCAAGATTCCTGCAGTCTTTTGCTCTTGACCTTCCTGAAGCTTGGTCGTCAATGCCTTCAGCTCTGTGGATTCCTTCGGTAACTGACCAAGATGGCCTTAAAATTAACATGCCCCTCAATTTAATTACACCTCAGAAAGTCTTCCAGGCTATAGGTCCTGGACTTCCCTTTTCTAAGAGTGTTTACTTTAGATCACTAGCAACTATAAATTTTTTCTACCTCTTGAGATGTAAATTTTCTCCAGGTTTTCTTTCCTGTTTTACAACCCAAAATGTCTTTCTTGGGGACCAGGGAGCCATCCCTTTGAAATATAATCCCCAAGAAAGAGCCTAGCCTGTGGGTCAGTGGGAGCCTAACTTCAGAAAGCGCCAATTAACAAACAGAATTGTCCTATTTCCTTTGGCAATCTTCCTTCTAAGGCCCTCCAGCGTTTTCTCACAAGCTCACCCCAGCACATAACAACTCACAGGGTTTTGCTTCAGAAAAGTTGAGGTCATTCTCTCTCCCCTACTGCAATAGTCCTGACCTCTATTAAAATTGGATAAAGTCTTCCTTTGCAATTTAATTCTACCCACTTTTAATTTGACATATTTTTCAAATAAATTGTGAACTTTGATTAAGCCATTCAGATTTGGTTCTGGTGGTGAGAGAAAAGGAGCATTAACTCATACAAAAGAGATAAAGAGTCTTAATCAAATATGATTTAGCCTCACAGAAAATAGAGCCCAAACATCATTTAGGATTGTGGGAAGTGACAGAAATCTTCCGTCTATTGCACTATCATCTTTTTTAAACATTTCTCTATTTCTACTGATGAAGCAAGGATGAAAGCTTTAGATTTATTCCTGCGCCTCTTCCCAGATCCCTCATCCTCCTCAATCAGCTCAACGTCATCCCCTGCATTCCGTTACCTCCTAAGGCCAGCTCAGCCATGACCCACACTTTCCCCAGTCTACAAGAATGAAGAATGGATTCTGAGTTGGAAAAGAGTGCAAGCTATCTCCACTCCGCTCCCACTCATGGCCCTTACCTGGCTTATGCTACACAGACCCGGCCTGCAACAAAATTCCTCTCCTCTGCCACGTGTTCACCCTGTCTGCACACTAGCAGTTAGCCACCTTTATGAACTTATTCCCTTGAATAAATTCGTTCTAGCTCTGAGGACTGTGAGTTCATATCCTGTCTCCTCTTTGCCTTGACCCTTTTTCCTTACACGTACAGCTATGGTCTATTTCCATTCTGCATAGCTATTTTATACTTCTTGATTTTTCTGCTTCTGTTCTCTCAGAATTTTGGCTCACTCTAACTCCATCAATTTGCTCCTTCATCTCACCTCCTATTCTCTATACTGTCTGATTGACACTTTTTTTCCCCTAATTTGAATTTCCACCAAAGAACATATCATATTGCTTCATAAAGTACACCTCATAATCAGCTGGCAAGTGTATGGGTTGGCTACACTTAGATCAGAGTCCTAATTATATATGCTCAGGAGAGTGAACACATATGAAAGTAAAACCTGTTTATCTATGGCCACTCACTCATTCAGGACATGGAATGGTACCTAAGGATAACAGAGACTGATGGACATGTGCAATATATTTCACCCTTGGATTTTCGGACACAAATGCCTTTCTTCCTATGCACACTGTGCCAGAGATACTTCTTACATAATAGCATCCTCCTGTTAAGATGGAATATATCTCCATTATTCCCAATCCAAAGTAACACAAAATCACTCAAGCCTTCATCTGGAGAGAATGTCACATGGCTACTTCAAATGACTTTTGCTAATAGTCCTGTGATCCTCAGTCCCTTGGAGACTTCTCTCCTTTAGCACAGCGATAATACCACACAGGTGAAACTTTTCTCCTTTCTGAACTCAATCTGAGTCAGTGACTCAATGTGACATGTAATCACTGAGACACACTATATTTAGTAGCAGTGACAAGTAAATAATATGTCCCATCTAGTATAGAAAGAAAATTTAAAAAAAAGAAATTTAAATTTAACTCCCAGATACATGAGCATAGGCACTCGGGTTGTGGAAAGAGTGTGCAGTAGCGTCTTGGTGGTTAGAAGTAAGATATTCTGTGGAGCAGCACCCCAGACTCACAATGTGTATTCTCATGCCTGCGGTGGCTGAGAATGTTAAGAGAGCAAGACCTCATTCCTTTTGCAGTGAAATGAATTATTCTCTCAGACAATTAGATTGCCTGCACTTTTTCCCATGGAAACTAATCCTCTATAAGTAGCAGCTGTAATATCATAGCAGTCTACTTCAGGGTGGTATCACTGACCTTGCACAGACTTCCAAACATATAGGCCCAAATTTATTTGTTTTTATCTTATATACTCAGGTCTGGAAATTGTCTGTGTGATTAAGACTCCCTACCACATTATTCGAGTCAAATCCAAATCATTCTTCACAATTTTGGCAGTGCATGACTCACAAAAGCTTCAGGGGCTGCCTGTCAACACGCTCCACAGGAGCTCCAAGGCCCACAGTTAAAATAAAGATCACAGCATGTTAGTCCATTCTTGCTTCCAGGTTAGTATTCCCCTTGGCTGCCACAGAACATTTTTCATTCAAATCTAATCCTGCCTCCTCTAAGTTACATTTTCTTACAAATGTGTAACCAATGTGAATCTCCATTCTGTAAAATAAATAATGATAACAATATTAAGAAATCTATTTTATAGGACTTGTCATGGAAAATGATCAAATTTCAATGTATAATTTTGTGCACATATTTATCATAAAACCCAACATGCAGTAATTTCAAATTAATTTAATGATAAATCGAATCACTTCTATGACAAGAAAATTTTTTTAAAATGTAAATATCTTTATAAAGCCTACTACCTAGCATGAGAATTGGAAAATAATTAAATATCCATAGGGTTAACAGTGAAAAGTCTGAATTACTTATTTGAATTTAATTTATAAAAGCACTATTCAGATTAAGAAAGTACTTTCCTACACTACTTACTTAACATTATTAAGTAATTAATAAACCAAACATTATTGATCATTATTGCAGTATATTTATAATAGATTCCTATTTGCAGCTGGATTTCCTTCAATGCATAATAAACTTTTCCCCTTAAAAGCAAATGAACATGCTACCAGGAAAAAATAAAGTTTAGAAATTTCACACACCGGGTTCTAGTCCCGGTCGGGGCACCGGATTCTGTCCCGGTTGCCCCTCTTCCAGGCCAGCCCTCTGCTGTGGCCCGGGAGTGCAGTGGAGGATGGCCCAGGTGCTTGGGCCCTGCACCCCATGGGAGACCAGGAAAAGCACCTGGCTCCTGGCTCCTGCCATCGGATGCGCACGGTGTGCTGGCCACAGCACGCCGTCCGCGGCGGCCATTGGAGGGTGAACCAACGGCAAAAGGAAGACCTTTCTCTCTGTCTCTCTCTCTCACTGTCCACTCTGCCTGTAAAAAAAAAAAAAAAAATTTCAAATAAACTTTTTCCAAAAACATTCTGAATGAGAAAGAAAATTTATACTAAAATTATAAAAATCAATAATAATCCACCAAAAAAAGCAGAAAGTAAAATAGTGAAGAACTCAGAATATAATGGAGTTCTATAAAACAGGACTCAATCAGTCCTTGAATAAAGTGGAATTTGCTAATAACTTCACTAGGCATAACATTTTGTTTTTCTGTGTTTTGAAGGGAGGCTAAATGGCTCAAAACTAAAATTTCTTATTCTGGAAGTTGTTCATAGTTTTATGTACTAAAAGATAGAATAGATAGTGCCATATTCAAATTCTGCTAGACTAGACTAAATTACTATTCATGTGCAGCTATTAAAATTCTCAAAATTTAATCAATTTAGAAGAAATTGCTCTGAGCAGTATTTCCAGATTTACGTTAATTCAAAAATTTAATAAGACATTCACAAAAGTAGCTGGAAATTTATATTTTAAATTCTTAGATAAGAAGACCATTAATCATTAAGTAAAAAACTCTTCTGTTCATACATGAAACAGATCATTAATAAGCATATCAAAGGGCCAGGTATTATTTGTTAGTCACTGATATACTTCAGGAAAATAGTGATGAGATGTCTGGTGTCAAAGATTTTACATTCTGGAAGAGGGATGTAAAGACGATTAGATGAACAACGATAATAATGTTAAAAACATCCAATAATTCAACATGTAATGTAAGAAAAAAGCAATTTAATAAAGTGACTGGATGCATTTGATAGAAAGGCCTCTAAGCAGTGACATTATTATGAGATCTGAATGACAAGAAGCCATTCAGTCATACCATGAATGCAGGGAGACATAGTGGGGATGGAGGGAATGGTACGGAAGACAGGACTTTGTAGACAAGCAAAGCATTTCATTTTAAGTATCACAGAAAGACACTGGAAGATCTAAAGCAGAGGGTAAACTTAATCTTGCTTTTATTTTTTAGTGTATTTTTTGATCTCCGTAAATTCTTTGGGATACTTTTCCCTCAGCAAACTGAGGAAAAGCATGAGTAGAAACTGCTAGATCCATAGGAGACTATTGTAGTGATATGGATGAGAGATGACAGTATGTGGCACTGCTGTAAGTCTTAACGTAGATGGTAAGAAATGGAAAGGTTTTGGACGTTTTGTGAGTATACTTTAATAGAGCTTGCCACAATGGACAGGAGGGAAGAGAAAAGAAAAATCATGAATAATTCATGCTTTGGTTAGTTAAGTAGGATGATGGTGCAGTGTTTCTCAACAAAGAGGAGAAAACAAGACAAGAATTGGCAGGAAGGGAAGTGAGGTTTTGGTTCTTTTATGTTTATCAGCATATAGATAATATTTAAAGCTGCAGGACTCAATAACCAGCGTAAGTGGAACTGAAAACATAACTTGAAAGCTTGTGTCTAAAGACACTTGAGAAATGACATCGAAATACACACTTCACTGATGTCCTTAAATCAGGTTATATATCACATATTATGAAGTAGAAAGATTAAACTTATAGAAAATTATATAACTGGGTAATTATTTTTAATAAAGGGAGAGTGTATAAAATTTTATTTATATAAACATGTTAGACTTTTAGCAGTGCAGGCAGCAGCAACAGATTTAGCTTGCATTGTGGTTTTTTGAAGATTTATGTACTGGGACCAGTGCTGTGGTATAGTAGGTTAAGCATTGCCTGTACCAACAGCATCCAATATGGGTGTTATTTTGAGTCCTGACTGCTCTACTTCTAATCCAGCTCTCTGCTATGGCCTGAGAAAACAGTAGAAGATGGTTCATGTGCTTGGTCCCCTGCACCCAAATGGGAGACCCAGGAGCAGCTGCTCCTGGCTTCACATTGGCCCAGCTCTGGCCATTGCGGCCATTTGGGGGAAGTGAACCAATGAATGGAAGACCTCTCTGTCTCTCCCTCTTTCTGTCTGTAAATCTGCCTCTCAAATAAATAATTAAAAAAAAAACAGATTTATTAACTTAAGAAGCAGAGAGAGAGAAAGATCAATCCTCTCTCCCCTGGTTCAACCCCCAAATGCCTGAGAAAGACAAGAAAAGACAAGAAAAGACAAGAAAAGACAAGAAAAGACAAGAAAAGACAAGACAAGACAAGACAAGACAAGAAAAGAGGGTGGGGAAGGGAGGGGAGGGGAGGGGAGGGGAGAGGAGGGGAGGGGAGGGGAGGGGAGGGGAGAGGAGAGAGAGAAAAGAGAGAAAAGAGAGAAGAGAGAGAAGAGAGAAAAAAGAGAGAAGAGAGAAAAAAGAGAGAAGAGAGAGAAGAGAGAGAAAAAAGAGAGAAAAGAGAAAAGAGAGGAAAGGAAAGGAAAGGAAAGGAAAGGAAAGGAAAGGAAAGGAAAGGAAAGGAAAGGAAAGGAAAGGAAAGGAAAGGAAAGGAAAGGAAAGGAAAGGAAAGGAAAGGAAGAAAAGAAAAAGAAAGGAAGGAAGGAAGGAAGGAAGGAAGGAAGGAAGGAAGGAAGGAAGAAAAGAAATATTATCATCATTATTAGTTTAGTGCAAACTTTAGTTACTTATTTTATTTATACTATTTGCCTATGATCTCAAACCTGAGGTCCAAGGTCATTTCACTGTTCTAAAAAAACAAACAAACAAAAACTCTTAAAATCTCCTTAGGAGAGCAAGAATTATCTTGAATCTGAATATGTCTTTACTTTGCTCTCACCTACAAGAGATGTTTTTAATGGATACAAATGTCAAAACTGGGATTAATTTGTCTCAAAACTTTAAAGATTTTTTAGAAGAAATATGGACATTGGTGAAGATTAATTCCCTTTGGTATAAGTGAGACCCCTGAAAACAAACACACAAAAAGGTGTCTAGGATTGAAACGGTCAACTCTCCCTTACTCAGAAGGCCTAAAGAATAGGATTGGCCTCTTCTGTGCCTGTGGCCATAGTGGGCCCAGCACAGGGCTCAGAGTCCAGCAGGTCCTGGAGGGCCTGCAGGTTGTAAGTGTCCCCTGTATTCTCGACAAGCACCTCAGGGAGAACTTATTTTGATACCTTCAGAGCATATTTTGCAAATTCCTGTCATTAAACATTTCTGGGAAATCAAACAGAATGTTTTTAAATGAAAAATAAATTCTTCTATTTTCCTCATTGTTTTTGCTAGGACTCTAGTTAGATATCTGTTAGCATTCATTCTGGTATCTATATTTATTAACCATTCTTTCACATTTTATGCCCTCTCTAGTTTGTCATTACATTCAAGTTAGCCTTGAAACTATCACCCAACCCACTAACTCTGTTAAACTTTGTCTGCCTTCCTCCTAACTCACCTGTCAAGGTTTCTCTTAATTTTTACAATTACATTCTTTTTTATTTATTTGAGAGGGAGGTAGGGGGAGAGAGGGAGAGGGAGAGGGAGAGAGAGTAAGGTCTTTCATCTACTGGTTCACTCCCCCAAATAGCCACAACTAGGGGAGCTGGACCAATCTGAAGCCAGGGGCCAGGAATTTCTTCATGGGCCTCCCACGTGGGCGCAGGGGCCCAAGCATTTGGGTCATCTTCCACTGCTTTCCCAGGCCATAGCAGAGCTCCGGACCAAAAGTGGAGCAGCTGAGATAAAAACAGCACCCGTATGGGATGCTGGTGCTGCAGACAGAAGCTTAGCCTACTACACCACAGTGCCGGCCCCTACAATTATATTTTTTAATATTTAAAATGTCTATTGGGATTTTTTGATATATATCAAGATGTTGTTGTTTCCTCTGTTACATCACTTCTTTACCATTTTTATCCTTTTAAGTCTTAAATTTGACCATTGCAATATCTGAGGTCATAAAAGTCACGTGTTGCTTCCCTATGTCTTGGTCACGCTGACTTCTCTTTCATGCCTAAGAACTTCCTTATGCAAACTAATATTAAATGTGATCTATGAGATTGGTTTGGACCTAAACTAAGAATAATCTTCCCTCAAGGTGCATTTACATTGTCTGGGTTCCTGAGAATTTCATCAACCTAGGAACACTCTGGTCCCTTCAAGTTTCTTAGCTTAATGTAGGAATCTCACAGTCTACTTCCCTACACTGCTATGCTCCAATGGATTTACCTTTCTATCACACCACTGACAAATTTACTTTCCTTCAGGTTAAACTTATTTGAGGGTCTTTTACTATTTAACTTGTTTTAGCAATTCATGAAGTGCAGTAAAATTGGTATTTGTCCTAATTTGCTCAGTCTGTGGTTTTATTTATCATTAAGGCCCTTTGTAATAGAAATAGCTTGTGAGTAGATAATCAATTATAGAGCTCTGAATATAGAATCTTATCCTAAAACTGAGAACAGACACTGGATCTGATTCGTTCACTATTATACTCTTGGTGCCTAGAACTACGCTTGTGAACTAACGGAAACTTAACAAATATTTGTTGAATGAATGGATACACTAAAATCCCATAACTTAAAAACACAACAAAGACTGGTTTGTTGAGGAATGACTAGCCTAACAGCCAGGATAGAAAAGATGCCTAATATATTCCCATATTTCAGTTTCTATGGGACCCTATTTATTTTCAGTATAAATCACTTCAAAGCTATTGAAAGATTAAAAGCAAAATAACATATGAAAAACTGATCATTTCTGTAAAAGTACAAGACATTTTGCATACATTTTATATGCATATATGATTTAGTATCAATTTAATGTGAATTTGTTTAATATTTTATTTCTAAGAAATTGTATGAACTTATTAAAAGATAAGTATATTTAGCCTAATTCCACTTTATACTTTTTTATTATGTGAATGTTAAAATAATTCTGTCTTCATGTAATGCTATACCCATTCTGAATCTCATAGCTAAATATTTCAAACTGCCACAGATCCAACCCTTCCCAAGTTACCTGAGTCCTTGACAGTTTCAAACCCTTCAAAGCCTGCAGTTATTTTATCAGCTTTTGGTTGGAGCTCCCGGGAAAGCATCATACGACTGTTCTGAAGGACCCTGCTGGTGAACATTTCCAGGTTCACCTCTGATCACGAAACTCTGTTCATCTGTTACCAATATTCTTTTCTGTTTTTTGTGATAACCTTTCCAAATGTTGACACCTCCCCCAAATACAACCAACCACACCACACCACTTGATGGCCTTACTTTACTCATGCATTACCCTTTCTTGTTTCCTGTTTGCTCTCTTTCAAATAACTGAACTTCAATAATTTTTTGACAAACTGGTTCATAACCAGGTACATTCACTGTGATGCCAGAATGTGAAGATTCTGATTAATAATTTTATCCAATGAAATAATTTTCATCATTAAGAAATCTTCACAAAAACTTTAGTACTGGTTGACTTCAGTCAAATTAAAGAAATTACATTATAAATTCAATGTATGCATATGAATATTAAAAATATATTGGTACTGCATACTATAAAATTTCAAAAGGGATTGTTTCCATTCTTTTGAAATATAAAATATAATTGCACATAAGGAGATTAAAAGTTTTATGACTCTTCCCATAGGGCCTTTACTAATTGATCTTGTCCTTTATTTTATATATTATGTTAATAGTACATCTGCTGCTTTTCATTTACTTAACATTTTTATTAATCTTTTATATTTCTGCCATTTGGAGTTATTATTAAAATTATTATACACAGAGACCAATATAGGATAAAGCCACTGAAATAAGCAGAATTTACAGGGACTTGGGAAATTTTTAAAGGCAGAGAATACTAAACATGATTGGCAAACCATCTGTCTCACATTCAATAGACATTTATCTGACCATAATTTAAAAGAATTATCTATGTGCCCTGATTTCCTGATAATTTAGAATGTAGATACACATAGGTAGTGAATTAACCTTTTATAATATGAGTACTGGATAAAACGTCTAGGAACATATATATTTATACAATCCCTCCCCATTAAAAGAACATAGAAATAAACACAAAATGCAATTCATGTACTCCCATTAAGTTAGTTACTATAGCATTGATTTCTGTATCATTTATAACACTGAAGATATAAAGGAATGTTGATGTAAGCCACAGTACGACTCTGCAAATGGACAATCAATTTTTATGTGGTAGTTAGATAGAAACTGGATGGCCTGTTTAAAAACTAAGGCTGTTTCCACTCAGTAAATTGATTTTGAAAAACAGGGGTAGTATACATAAACTTTAAACCCTACAGTTGTTGGAAAATAGTAATTAACAATGTTCCCAGGACATTATATTCACATTCAGAATTAACAGAGTTAGAATTCATATTCCTTTTATTGTCTTTTGAAAAAGTTAATATTTGATAAAGATAGCAAAATATTTAGTGGTTAAAAAGTGATGCATTATTTAATGACAGGAAGACAGAGGCTAAGAATGAAATGCATTTTGTAAATGAATATGATCATGACCAACACACATACTGTCACACAAGCTACTCTTATTGTGGGATTTCTTGTCACTTCATCCTGTTCTTGATTTTACTTGACAACTAAAATGGCTCAGTCTTTGAAATTTTAATACTTCTAACATGACTCAATATTCCCATAATTTTAAAAATTGAATATAAAAATTTATAATGAAATGCTTTCTCTGGAAAAAATTCAATACCCCTGTTGCAATCTCACATGCCATATCATGATTTCAATAAATATCAATATTACAGTAAGTCATCTTGCTTAATGTTAACAGATTACCTAAATCATCAGGGTTCTTTCACATTTAATGTTTCATCTACAAGCTAAAACATTTAAAAAAAGATAGACCTGAATTTACACCCTATTTTTACTATTTACTGTGTGACACTGATCTAGTTACATGATATCCTCTGTCTCTTCACTAAGTAGGAGAACTATATTATGTAGGATTTGTGTGTGTGTGTGTCTGTGTGTGTGTGTATGGTGGGGGATAGAGAGAAGGAGGGAGGGAGGGAAAGAAAGAAAAAAGGACATACATAGAGAGAAAGTCGATACAGAAAATATAGATGAAATGCTGAAAAATGTGACCTTGTTCTTGGCAATAAATGAGGAAAATGCCTTTGTCAGCATTAGCATACTATTAGTGTGTAATGGATTCTTCTTTTGGAATAATAACAAATTTACTTTTCTCTCCTTTTTAGGCCACACAGCATAGAGAGTAAGACACATTCACACCCAAAACTCAGAAGTGCAAAACTCCAGATCTCTGAAAATAATTCTCCAACACAAGCCCTATCCTAACAAAAGACAGATAATATAACACCCATTATGATTAATTACAGGTGTGGTACAAGCTGAACTTGAGAAGTTCCTTCAAGATTTTTTATTCCAGAGAGGCATTGATTCTGTCAACAGAGGAGAGGCTGAGATTCTTATGACAACATCAAAATGTAGAGGAGGTCCTTTATTTTTAGTGTTTGTTGACTTCAGCCTTTCTATCCCTCTCTTCTGGTCCTCAGGTTTGATTATGCCATTGTCTGTGGCTGCCTATTCCATCTCAGCCTTCAAGATTGCCAAGTCAGCTAACTTTTCAGAGCACAGCACATACCAGCTGCCCTCCCTCAGACTTGGCTGCAAGAATCTGGGCGACTGTTCATCAACTCTATGCAACTCATGCAAATTTATCTAATGCTAAACATCACACACATTGGCTTCTTGGGTTTTTCTACCTGCTTTCAGATCCATAAATAACTCTGAGGATTCATTAGTGTGTTTAGGACTTAATCTAATGGCACAGGGACTGGTTCCTTCCATACCTCATGCTATTTTGTTGTCTTTAACTATTCCTGTGAGAGGTTTTATCATCCATATTTACTTTTTTCAGATCTACTCTGTATTTCTGCTATGACCTCCCTATCTTGTGGAGCTTTAAAGTCAAGATCTACTTTGAATAGAAGGTCATTTTTATTTTTATGACTATTTATCTGAAAGAGTGAAGAGGGAAAGAGATAAAGTGGTAGGAAGAGAGGAAGGGAAAAAGGGGGGAGGAGGGTAGAGAGGGAGGAAGTAGGACAGGGAGAAGAAGAGGAACAGAGAGTGAGTGGTCTTCCCTTTGTTGGTTCATTCCCCAAAATACCTGCAATAGCTAGGGCTGGACCATATGGAATCCAGGAGCCTAGAACTCCATTAGATTTCCCACATGGATGGCAAGAACTCAAGTACTGGGCCATCAGCCACAGTATTCCCAGCAGTATTAGCAGAAAGCTATAGCAGAAATGTAGCAGTTGTCATTATAACCAGCCTGCCAATATGGGATGCAGGTATCCCAAGCCAAGGTTTAACCCGATAAGCCACAATACCCATCATGTTGATTTGGTTTTTGTATTCTCTACCCTACTCCACTGACATGGAGCTATAGAATGCACCAGGACTAAACAGAAGATATAAAATTCTTAACTTTTAACTGAATTAATTGAATCAGACCTAGGCCATAAACAGCTTTAGGTTGTTTATCCATACTTCGATCTATGATAAATTTTTTTACCCTTTAAATGGGTAGATCTACTAGGCAAAGATGAGCACCATTAAAAATGCAAAACAGCAATATATTTTAAATACTCACTTGGTTATCTACCTTGCAATTTGCTAAAGACAGCAAGAAAAGGAATTTTAATCCACAGCTAATGAAATACAAAATATTAACAGAAAAGAGATTATAAATCTAATTGTAAATGCTATGCATATAAAAATTCTAGAAAAATACATAAGAGAAAGACTTTGAGAACTTGGGTCAGAAGATTTCCTTTGATAAAAGGTAAAAGTATAATTCACAAGAGGCAAAATGGATCAATTGCACTTTATCGAAATATAAAATGTTTACTCTTCAAAAGTGATTGTAATTCTACTTGGAGAATGAATACACAAGTTGCATGTGGAAGAAATCTCTGCAAATAGAAAATCTCCTAGCAAAAGTATAAAAGAAACCCAAAGTTAACATTAGCAATATATATAGGAAATCGGCAGGGCCAAGTTGTTACCTATCAATAGTCACCTTGAGTGTAAATGGCCTCAACTCTCCAATTAAAAGGTACAGACTGACTAGCTGGATTAAAAAATTATGCTCACAGGGGGCTGGTGCCTTGGCTCACTTGGTTAATCCTCTGCCTGAGGCACAGGCATCCCATATGGGCACCAGGTTCTAATTCCGGTTGCTCCTCTTCCACTCCAGCTCTCTGCTGTGGCCCGGGAAGGCAGTGGAGGAAGTCTCAAGTGCTTGGGCACCTGCAGCCGCATGGGAGACCAGGAGGAAGCATCTGGCTCCTGGCTTTGGATTGGGGCAGCATGTCGGCCATGGAGGCCATTTGAGGAGTGAACCGACAGAAGGAAGACCTTTCTCTCTGTCTATCTCACTGTCTATAACTCTACCAGTCAAAAAAAAATTATATTCATGTATTTACTGCCTACAAGAAACATATCTCACCAAAGATAAAAACAGACTGACAGTGAAAGGATGGAAAAATACATTCCATGCTAACAGCCAAAAAGAGCCAGTGTAGCCACCTAATATCAGACAAAATAGACTTTAACACAAAAACTGTTAAAAGAAACAATGAAGGGCACTATGTAATGATTAAGGGATCAATTCAACAGGAAAATGTGACTATAATAAATGTACACACACCCAACTACAGGACACCTGGCTATATAAAAAAAGTTAGTGGATCTAAAGGTAGATATAGACTCCAATAAAATACAAATGGGGGACTTAAATATCACACTTTCAGTAATGGACAGATCAACCAGAAAGAAAATCAGCAAGGAAACAGCAGAGTTCATCAACATGATATACTAAATTGATATAATGGATATCTATAGAACTTTTCATACACCAGCTGCAGAATACACATTCTTATCACCAATGCATGGAACCTTCTCCAGAATAGAGCACATGCTAGGCCATAAAGCAAATCTTGGCAAATTGAAGAAAAAAATCAAAATTATACTCTGCATCTTCTCTGACCACAATGGAATAAAGCTGGAAATCAACAACTCAGGAATCTCTAGAACATAAGCAAACACATACAGACTGACCAAGAGTTATTTATTCCTAGTATGCAGGGATGGTTCAAAATTCACAAACCAATAGATGTGACACATCACATTAACAAACTGAAGAATAAAAAATATATAATTATCTAAAAAGTTGCAGAGAAAGCATTTGATAAAATACAACATCCTTTCAGGATGAAGACCTTAAGCAAACTGGGTATAGAAGGAACATTTCTCAGCATAACCAATGCAAATTATGACAAAATTACAGCCAGCATCTTATTGAATGGGGAGAAGTTGGAAGCATTTGCCCTAAGATCTAGAACTAGACAAGGATGACTAGTCTCAACATTGCTATTTAATACAGTCCTGCAAGTTTTACTCAGAGCCATTAGGCAAGAAAAAGAAATGAAAGGGAAATAAAGTTAGAAAGAGGAAGTCAAACTATCCCTATTTGCAGATGACAGGATTCTATATATAAGAGAACCAAAAAAACTCCACTGAAAGACTATTGGAACTCATAAGAGTTTGGTAAAGTGGCAGGATATAAAATTAACACACAAAAATCAATAGCCTTTGTATACACAGACAATGCCATGACTGAGAAAGAACTAATAGGATCAGTCTTATTCACAATGGCAACAAAAAGATTGAAATACATTAGAGTAAATTTAACCAAAGATGTCAAAGACCTTTGAAAATGAAAACTGCAAAACATTAAAGTATAAGACACAAAATACTTGAAAAATCTTCCATGTTCATGGATTAGAAGAGTCATATCAAAAATTTCATAACATCAACAGCAATAAACAGAATCAATGATTCCAATCCCAATACCAAAGACATTCTGCTCTGATCTAGCAAAAATGAAGCCAAAATTCATATCCACTCAAAATGGATCAAAGACCTAAATCTATGACCTGATGCCATCAAATTACTAAAGAGCACTTTGGAAATCTTAAAAGACATTGAAATAGGCAATGACTTCTTGGAAAAGATCACAGAAGCACAGGCAATCAAAGTCAAAATTGACGAGCAGGATTACCTCAAGCTGAAGCTCCTGCACTGCAAAAGAAACACTAAGCCAAGTGAAGAGGAAACCAAAAGAATAGGAGAAAATATTTGTAAACTATACAACTGATAAAGAATTACTATCCACAACCTATAAAGAGCTCAAGGAACTCAACAACTTTTTAAGAAAAGGGCAAAGGACTTGAACAGGCATTTTCTAACAAAGGAAATTCAAGTGGCCAACAGACATAAAAAATGCTCAGGATCACCAGGCATCAGGGAAACACAAATCAAAACCAAAATGAGGTTTTACCTCTCCTCAGTTAGAATGGATTTCATACAGCAATCAACAAACAACAAATGTTGGAGAGAATATAGGAGAAAAGATACGCTCAAATTCCGTTGGTAGAAATGTAACCTGGAACAACCACTGTGTAAGACAGTATGGAGATACCTCAGAAATCTGAAAATAGACCTACCATATGACACAGTCATTCAACTCCTAGGAATTCACACAAAGAAAAAGAAATCTGCAAATGAAAAAGTGATCAATACCCCCGTGTTTATTGCAGCTCAATTCACAACAGCTAGGATATCAACCCAGATGTCCATAGAAGACCAGGTAAAGAAATTATGGTATATGTACACCAAGGAATACTACACAGTGGTATAAAAATGAAATCCTGTCATTTGCAACAAAATGGATGCAACTGGAAACCATTATACTTAGTGAAATAAGCCAGTCCCTAAAAGACAAATACCATTTATTCTCCTTGGTCTGTGGTAGTTATTAGAGTACCTAAGAGGTATTCTACAGAAGTGAAATTTACACTTTTAGATATAGTGATTTTTAGTAGCCCTTGACTATTGAGGAATAGTGTCATTTTCTTCATACTCATTATTGAACTCTCTACTTAGTGTAGAAGTATAAAAGTTAACTGAAAATGGATCTTTGTAAAAAATAAAATGGGAATTGGAGAGGGAGGAGGAAGAAGGGAGGGAGCAAAGGATGGGATGAATCACTATGCTCCCAAAGTGAATAAATGAAATGCATTAAGATTGTATACCTTAAATAAAAAGTTTCTAGGTTAAAAAAAGTTTGCAAATTACATAACTGATAAAGGAGTTATCTAAAATATATATAACTAAAATTCTCATAATTCAGGAATTTAAAAATAATTTTAAAAGTGAACATTTAATAAATAATACATATGCAAAAGAAATATATTGAAATATACTCCATATCACTTATCACAAAGAAAATACAACCTCAATGTGATATCACCAGAACTGTTCCATTTACAATAGGCTGAGTACATGATGAAACTCAAACTTCATTTTCCTCTGGAATACAAAGTAGTACAATCTCTGGAAAGCAGTTGGCAAATTCTTAAATAATTACACATGCATTGGCCATGAGAGAGAAATTCAGTCCTAGATGTTTACCTCAGAGAAATTAAAGTGTATATGGATGAATAGACCTGTCCATGAATGTTCAGAATTGCTTTATGAATAAAAGCCAAAATTGTAAACAATCCAAATGTCCATCCACAGTATGGTGGATAGACAAATTGTCATATATTCACATAGAATATTAGTGATAAAGTAACAATTGATACATTGTACAATATACATAAATCTTATAATCATTTTGCTAAGTAAAAGAAGTCAGAAAAAAGATCACATTGTGTATGATTCCTTATATATTAATTCCAAAATTACAAATAAGTATAGGGACAGACATGAAATTAAAATGTGTTGCTTAGAGAGAGGCATGAAAAGGGGGTGTAAGGAAACTAAGGAGTATTGGGAACATTCATTATTTTAATTCTGGTGTTAGTTTCATGAGTTTATTTATAACTGAATACATAATACACTTCTAAATTTTTTAAAAAAATTTTATTTGAAAAGCAGAAAGACAGAATGACAGAGACAGATCTGCCATCTGCTGGTTCAGTCCCCAAATGCTCACAAAAACCAGAAGTAGGACAGGCCAAAGTCAGGAGCCAGCAACTTAGTCAGGGCCCCCTTATGAGTGACAGGGTTACAAGTAGCTGAGTCGTAGCTGAGTCATCACTGCTGCCTCCTAGCGTCAGAAGTACAGTCACAGCCAGGCACTCTGGCTTTAACATTACTGTTCCAAATGCCTATTTCAAGAAGGGCAGTTTATTATATTCCATTTATACCTCAATGACCTATTTTAAAAAGCAAAAAAATGAGCAGCCCCACAAATTCCTATCAGGAATGAGAGAAGAACTTCAATTTGTGTGTGGGTATGCGTGTGTGTTGGTATAAATGTTTGGCCAATGAATTTGATAATGAAATAGGATAATTTCAAAAGTGCAGTTTTTAAAACAGACAAGGTAAGAAAGAATAACTGAATAACATTTTGTCTATTAAGTACATTGAATTTACTATTGTTAACCTTCCAACTGTGAAATTACATGCCCAGCCAGTATTATTAAACATTTAAGAAAAAAATTAACATCTCACTCAAGATCTCTGAAAAAAAAATCAAACATTCATCAATTCATTTATGAAACCAGCATAATTCACATGCCAAAATGTCAAAATATTTATCAGAAATGAAACCAAAAAGATAGAGTAATATATCTCATGAATGTACACATAAACGCCATTAACAAAATAACCTTCAAATTTCATTCAACTCAAAATAAGATTTAAAACAAGAAAACAAGATACTTAAGATATCCATAAACTTAGGAACACAAATCAAATTAACTAACAGCTTAAGGTAAGAAATTAAGTGAAATAGCATCAGTTTTCAGGCAGCCAGCTTCCCAATTCCAGTGCTCAGTCTTACTTCGGTACTCAGTTTGCACTGGGTGAATGGAAATATACACAAGAGCTGATAGTGTAACTCTCAGTGTCATATTATTGCAGGGATTTTCATAATAGACCCATTCATCTTCACAACAAACCTATGAGTTGTTACTATTGCAACCCCTGTTTACAGAGGATGGAACCAAGGGACACCCGAGTGAGAGACTTGCCCAAAATCATGAAGCTTGGAGACAGGCCAGAATTTGAGCTAAACAGTCTGGCTCCAGCTGTATGCTCCAAACCACAGAGCTATATTCTCCAGATACAAAAGGGTCTATTGTATGCATTTATTTCTGTATGTTAAAAAAGGCCATTCTTTCTATATATTTATATAAAATAACTATTATCATTTTATATGAAAACTAAGTTACATTTTTTGTAATGTTAATGTTTTATTTCTTCTCATGGCTGCCTGTTTTTAATTTCCATTAAGTTACAAATATACAACTCCTACCTACTCAGAGTAGTGATACCTGAGGTAAGATTAAAATTGTGTTAACATCAATCAGGTTCTCTTTAAACACGCATAAGTTTCATGCCTATGCCCATTACAAAAAAATCTTGCAATAAAAACAGACATCCATACTCTGTCTTTCAATGAAAAGCAGAACTGAATTAGAGAAATCAGATTATTCTTGTGGATTTGAATAATGGTTTAAGCTTCTAACATAATCCATATCAACATTAGTAACCATTTTACAGCCATCAGAAGCCATTGGACTTTCTCCATTATTGTGTCTGCGTGATGTGGAAAATATTTTGACAACATTAGAAAATCTCATAACCTGGGAGCAGCAGAACAAATCAGAGCCATGTGTTGCTTAAATAAGGACATCAAAGAATAGAGGGTTTTTTTTTTTTTTTTGACAAACTTTGGAGAAAGAGAAAGGAGAGACTGATTCATTTATTTCAAAGGGGGTTTACCACTTTTGTTACTCCTTAAAATTGCTTTGACACTCCATTATCTTAGATTGCCATGACGAAAATTCTATAAATTATATAAATAATGTGGTTTGGTTCTGTTAGAATCACTTAAACCACAGGATGTATATTTTAGGATTTCTCCTAGTAAACACCCCTGCCAGTCATTGGACTAACTTCAACCATGAAACATGAAGATTTCTGCTTTGAAGTTTTTCCATATCTCTGTGCAATCCCTTAATAAGAGTTGGCACACAGGAGATGCTGAATGCACATTTGTTAAATGGAAAATACAAAAATGATAGAGATTATAGAAAGCTGTGTGAGTATAGATGTAAAAGAAAAAAATGAAGCATAGAAAGTTTTACCTGTATCTCAAAATAAATTTTTAAAGATATTACTATGAAAAAAAAAGGTAAGCTTGAAGAGAAAATTTAGGGACTTCTCAAACAGAAAGTTTGTTCAGGAAATTAATTAGAAATGCAATCCTTTCTCACCAGATGTGTCCAATTATAAAGTGTCAAAAGTAATGGCAGTTCTACTGTGGAAATACTAGAACAATGGATTAACATTAAACAGGTACTTACACCCTACCAACTGTGACATCATGGCCTTCTCACTCCACTCCAGCTGCAATTGCCCTCTGCTCTTTCTAGAAATGCTAAACTTTTGGCTTTTTGTGTGTTTAATGAGAATTCCACTTTTACTGATTGACCCTTCTTTTTTAGACTAATCTGATACCAGCATATTTCATTCCTTTCCTTGTTTCAGAACCTTTCATAAAAGAATTTTGTCTCAGTTTGGCTAACCATGATCAACCTATCTACCATGCACCACATACCCCATCCTCAACACCAGTGGCATTCTCAAATCCCCTTGCACTAGTCTATTTTATTTCTTTTTCTATGGTACTTATATTCTAACATATTTCATAAATTTTATTTCTACATTTTATTGATCGTTTGCTGTTTATCTTTTCTGACATAAGTACCATTGATGTATCCTAAATTCTTACTATACTTTAAATGCTCAGTAAATATATTTAAATAAAATGTGGTTTACAAATTGAGTTAAATCCTAGTAATACAAATGTATTTTAAAAATTGGTCAAAACTTGTAATATATTCTGTCTACACAATCCCCCAGGCTATATCCTCTTTACTAGCAATCAATCCAAGGACTAACAGTTGGGCCTTGCAATTTATTTTAACCCCCACTCCTTTTTTTTCTACACCTGTCAGTAAGATAGTGTTCCTATCTGAGTAAGTGAGGCAGGTAATGAGTGGACAATATCTACTCCCTCCACATGTAAAATTCTTAGAAATTAAAAAAGAACTGATTAGTAATCCTGGGTTATTGGAAAAAAATGTGTTTAGGTTAATACTATTCTGTTTCTGCTAGCTACTCTTTTGTGGTCAAGGACTCTGGTAAATTAGTTTCTCATCAGGTCCAACTATTCTAGGTATATTACAGATATTTGTTGTGGTTTCAGTTCTTCAAATGTTTTCCATAAAGGGTATGCAAAAATACATAAGATAGTTCAATCTTCCATTTATTCAAAGTTATTTACTTAGTGACTTTTATGGACCATACACTGTGGGAGGTAACAAAGATAAAATAGCCAAAAATCAATTCCCTTCCCTCAAGAACTCTGCAAAGAAAAACAGAAATAATTAAATAAGCTGTGATAGAAATTTATGGAAATAGAGGAAATAAAGAGTTGAAAAGTGTGTGTGTGTATGGGGAAGAGCTATTTAGAAGGCTTTATATTCAGTAGTGTTAATGGAGAAGTAGGATGTAGAGCTGAACTCAGAACTAACAGCTCACACACGTTGAAAAAAATAAATGTCGAAAATGATTCTTTGTTTTCTATTTCAAGGCCCCAAATAATGTCCTTCACTGGAATTGTAGGCCTAGATGCTGGGGGAGAGATGATGTGGATGGAAAAAACAAAAAGCAAGAAACACAGATATACATGGTAGGGGATGAAATTAATCCAGTAATCTGAGATCCATGAGACATCCAACAACGTAACAAAAAAAGCAAATACATAAACCTGGAATATAAAAGACGACATACGAATGGAAAGATACATGATTAGAGAGAAGAGAAAGAAATCTAGGACAAAATATATATGTTCAGTATAGAAAAAATAACAAGAAGGCTAAAAAAATAGTAGCCTGCAAATTAGGAAAATGGCATAGAAGCTAGTGAGAAGAGCATTCTGTGAGGGAGAAGATTCAGCCAGAGTTAGAAAGACAGAATGATATAAGAATCATGGGGCTAGGCATTGAAGGGATTTGTAATGAAGAGCTGGATGTGACATTAAACAAAGAAAGGAGATTCTGAAGGTTAGTGAGAAAGCAGAGGGATCAGGTTGCTGAAGGCAGGACAGCTTAGAGAGACTTGTGGGGACAGTTTTCTGAGGGGCCATGCAATGTCACTGGTCCCTGGAGATAAGCAAGATAAACAAAATATGCTATGCAGTAGGTAAATCAGACTCTTCCTTCTTTACTGCACCTAAATTCTTGGTTGCTGCGTTATAAACTCTACAGTGTTAACTTCTATCTTGAGAATTACTTCCCATGCCCAGACATCAACTGCTTCTCCTTTTATATTTAACACCACTCCACAGACTCCTCATTCAACTTTGGAAGGAAAAATTCAGGAAGTAATGAGCAATTTTGAAATATATCCAATTCCCTTCATATTTATATAATTTTCATCAAACAGAATTTCCATGAAACATGGAAGTTAATTGTAATGCAATTTTTATGAACATTAAACAGACACTCTCAGGGGAGCATTAGAAAGAAAACCACAGTGGGAATTCTCCAGAAGGAAGACAAACACCATGGATCGGTGTGGAAGGTGTGGACATGCAGCACAAGCAAGACAAACACATGACCCAGCAGCTGAGAGCATGAGATAGCGCCAGCTTGGCAGGGTTAGGTGAGATCTGACTGCAGCAGTCCATGCCACTGGTGATACAGCCAGAGGGAGAGTTTGGTGTGAGTCTGGCCTGGAGCCCGAAGACGGATACAGTAAGTGCTGACCCAGTGCAAAAGAAGGGGCACTTTTCTCACTCCCCTTCCAACTCACAATGCTGCCCACCAACTGGCTGAGAGCGAGCAGGTGCCATTTTGGGCATAAGCAGCAGCTGCAGAAGCTCTTGTGGATGTGCCCAGTAACTGTCAAGGACAAGACTCCATCTTGTCTGCAGTAGCAGAGGCAGCACTTGGGTGCATGCACCCAGCAACCAATGGGAAGAAAACAACATTATAAAATAAGTGGGATATGTGGCCAATGGCTCTTATGCACATCTGCAATCCAGAGATTCCACCAAAGGGAAAAATCTTCATTCCCCATTGACTTTGAGTCTGACTGGGAAGGTTGACAAGGGCCTGGGTAGCCATATATGACTATGAGGAGCCCCAGACCTATCAATATATCACAGGTTACAGTGCTCAAACTAACCATGCAGGGCACCCACAGGCAGCTGCTCTGGGACCATCTCTGTCTCTCTGTAGAAGGGGCAGGCTAAAGGGGCAGAGCATAACCTCTGCACCTGAACTGTGGAAGCATTGTGTGCTGAGACTGTGGGGACCCTGTGACTATACAAGAAGGCACAGGGTATAGCTGGGTCTCTGGGAAATCACTGTGTGTGGCTCCACAACTGATTGCCTCTAGTGGGTCATTGCAAAGTATTTGTGCTCACACTGAGGTATGCACAGATTCTTTGTGTGGATCATATGGCAGCACAGATCAGTACTGCCCCAACTGTGGGCTAATACTTGGGCAGTGATCACCTAATACCATCAAATTACTAGAGAACACTGGGGAAACTCTGAAAGACATTTAGCATAGGGAAAGACTTCTTAAAAACATCCCAGAAGCACACACAATCAAAGCCCAAATTGAAAAATGGGACTACTTCAAACTGAGAAGCTTCTGCCCTGCAAAACAAACACTCAGCAAAGTGAAGGGAAACCACTGACAGAATGTGAGAAAACATTTGAAATGCAACTGATAGAAGATTAATGTCCAGAATCTATAAAGAGCTCAAGAAAATCAACAACTACAAAACAAAAATTCCAGTTAAGAAATGGGCAAAGCCGGCGCCGCGGCTCAATAGGCTAATCCTCTGCGTTGCGGCACCGGCACACCGGGTTCTAGTCCCAGTCAGGGCACCAGATTTTGTCCCGGTTGCCCCTCTTCCAGGCCAGCCCTCTGTTATGGCCTGGGAGTGCAGTGGAGGATGGCCCAAGTGCTTAAGCCCTGCACCCGCATGGGAGACCAGGAGAAGCACCTGGCTCCTGCCTTTGGATCAGTGCAGTGCACCGGCCGCAGCGCGCCGGCCACAGCGCCCATTGGAGGGTGAACCAACAGCAAAAGGAAGACCTTTCTCTCTGTCTCTCTCTCTCACTATCCACTCTGCCTGTCAAAAAAATAAAAAAAAGAAGTGCAGCAGCTAGCACTCAAGCTGGTGCTCAGATGAGATGCCAGTGTTGCAAGAGGCAGCTTACCCTGCTATGCCACAACACCACCCTGATAGTATTGTTCCTTAAGAGCAGTGTACCAGTATCAACTGTGAAGCCTTTAGCAATGAATAAACATTGATAGCCACAATCAGTAGTTACTAATTCATAGTTTCTAGAAGGGACCTTGTCATTTGTATACTATTTCTTTCCTTTCCATTTGAGAAGCAGGAAGACAGAGAGAGAGAGTACACAGAAGAAGCTTACATCTTCGGTTCACTCCCCAAATGCCCACAACTGACAGGGCTGGGCTCAGCCAAAGCCGGAGCCAGAAACTCAACCCAAGTCTCCCACATGGGTGGCAGGAACCCAACCACCTGAGCTGTCAGCACTGATTCCCAATGTCTGAACTAGCAGGAAACTAGAACTGGTTTCTTGAACTGGAACTCAGACCCAGGTTCTCCCATAAAGGACGAAGGTGTTTTAACTTCTAGGCCAAACATCTCACTCCTCATTTGTATACTTAAAATATCTTATAAGTGATTCTGCTATATACATTAATCTAAGAACTACTGACAGCTTAAACAAATGTAAAGATTTGTGCATCCAATTTTGACCACAGAGCCCTATTCTTCATGGAATACAGAACACAATAGCCAATGTCTTGTTTGAAAATATAGCAATAGGGTGTTACTTTAAGAATATGTAATAGGCTTAAAATACTAACTTCAGGACTATCAGGGAGCCTAAAAATCACAAATAATCATAGCTTTTTTTTTTGACAGGCAGAGTGGACAGTGAGAGACAGACAGAGAGAAAGGTCTTCCTTGCCGTTGGTTCACCCTCCAATGGCTGCCGCGGACAGGGCGCTGCGGCCAGTGCACCGCGCTCATCTGATGGCAGGAGCCAGGTACTAGGTGCTTTTCCTGGTCTCCCATGGGGTGCAGGGCCCAAGCACTTGGGCCATCCTCCACTGCACTCCCGGGCCACAGCAGAGGGCTGGCCTGGAAGAGGGGCAACAGGGACAGAATCCGGCGCCCGGACCGGGACTAGAACCCGGTGTGCCGGCGCCGCAAGGCAGAGGATTAGCCTGTTGAGCCACGGAGCCGGCCATAATCATAGCTTTTATGAGAACAATTAAAATGTTGCAATACACACAAAAATCTTGGCATACAACTGTCAGAAACTATCTGCACTCAAGATTAATATGTCTTCATGGAGAGAAGAAATTTCCTTTGTCAATCAGGAAATGAATTATGACCATATAATTATACAAATACTATGCCCATTATTTCATTTGTAAATGAAACAAATACATATAGATAAGAAAGTATGCTATTAAGGAGAATAAAATTGACCAGTCCCTTGGGGATGTTGCAGATTCAGATTGGACTGCCCCATCCCTTGGCAAATGGACCTTCTCAGGAGATCAGGGTCAAGCCTAGACTTTTTCCATCGGTTTACCATTCCATTGAGGACAATGCATGAAGTTCAAAGATAACTAAAAAGCGATCTCACTAAAACAGATTCTTAAGAGATTCTTATACATCACATATTTATTGTATATTCACCAGATACTAAGTTAGGTAATAAGGATACAGAATATATATTTTAAAAAGTGAGATTCTATCTTCCTGAAATTTATATTCTCACAGATAATACAAAAAAATTTCAAACGATAGGCAATAGTCGTTATGAATACAAACAGGATACTGAACAGAGAGCCATGGGCATGGTAGGTGATAACTCTAGATGAGCAGCTAGAAATGGGCTCTCTGAAAATGCCATGGTTCAATTAAATACATAAAGAAAAGGTATGACTAGGAAAGACCTAAGATGAACTTCATCCTGCAGCACTTATGTGCTTCCTACATTGAATAAATGAAGGAATATGCTGCCAGAACCTATGATCAGGGACAAGATTAGCAGGAAATCATGGAAGCATTGGCAGCAGTGATATTGTACACCAGTTTGTAGGCCACAGTTAGGAGATCCACTCTAAACATAAATAAAATCAGAATCTAGATTTGAGAAAAACACGAAGAATTGTGCTTGTTCATGTTACTTTTCAGACATCAGTGAGAAAATGTAGACAGAAACAGGAGCAACCAACAATGGAGCAGGCAACTATATTCAAAATATGGATATAGGATAAGAACAATGATAATCAGGCAGAACATTCAATCCTCAAGACTGGAAAAAATGAGTTAAATGTGCTTTTTATTCTTATTGTGGGCATCAGAAGATAGAGGGTAGAGAAGCACACAGGCACAAAATCTTAATTAAAATGCTGAAAAGTTCAAGATGGCTCTTGAATATCAGAAAAATTAGCAGTCATTATTTGATTACAACTTGAACACATTTTCTACAGAAACACTGGATAGTTATCTCAACTGCCAGAAGTAGAAATCACTCATACTTAACTGTGATGGCCAGCTTCCTGGGGGAACATCAGAGAAGAAACATTGCCTCTCTAAATGATTTTATGAAATGAAGAGTTTCCAAGTGTTAGTGCTGTCAAAAATATGCTTTGTCTCTTGTCCCATTGGGCAGATCAAATTCTACAACAATTTGACAAAGTAAAGAAATTCCCCAAATGACAAAAATCACAAAATGTCCACTGACAACAACTGCTCAGTTGTAAAGACACTGAGATCACATTTGGGGGTCAGGAAAAACAGGCAGGCAAACTCAGCCAGAGAGTCACTTGGATTAGAGCTGATACCCAAGATATGTAACTAGATATTTAATCTGCCATGCCACAGGTCTAACTTGGTCAACTTAATGGATAACCTGCTGAATGAAGGCACAGCGTCAGATTCATTTCCAGAGAGGTTATCATGATTGTAACCGGGGAGAGAACCAGACCAAAACAGGCCATGTCCTTTTCCAGGTAACAGAAGGACAGTCATCAGCCCCCAAATGAAAGAGATACCAGGTGATAAACAAGCTTTGAAGGCCCTAGTGAGAGTATAGCATTCAGATATGAAAAGAAGTAGAACAAATCTGGGACAAAAATATGAGATAATTACATATTTATAGCATCTTTATCTATCCTAATATAATATATCTCAACAAATTTTCATCTCATCTATATTTGTATTCAATGCAGTATAATCCTGATACATGATTCTATCTGATATCTGTATTAATTTTGAGTTTCACATGCATATTTGGGATATTCATCTATTAACAAACATGATTTCTTTAAAAATGTTGATTGCTTTCATTATTTTTAAAGATGATAATGCTATCCCAAACTACTAACAGACATATTATAATTTTTATTTATCCAAAAAATCTGCATTTTATTCTAAGCCATGTCTTCATCATTAAATAAAGTGTTACCCTTTAATACTCAATCACACTAAGGGTTATCAAGTCAATTTGTGTGGGGAATACAAAAAAATAAAACCTATGTAAATTCTGTTAAAAGTATTTTAAAATGACCATGTTTTTTGACATTCTAACATTTCAGAGCAAATAAAATCTATACTCACTGCTATATTTCTAAAATAAAACTATGAAAAATCCATATAATAAAATCATTAAATGCACAGAATTCTTTCTCCTGCATAAGATTTCAAAATTCTTTAGTTATATATATTTATGAGACTATTTATTTCATAAGGCATACTTTTTTTTGACAGGTAGAGTTATAGACAGAGAGAGAGAGAGAGAGAGAGAGAGAGAGAGAGAGAGGTGTTCCTTCTGTTGGTTCACTCTCCAAATGGCTGCTACAGCCGGCGCTATGCCGATCTGAAGCCAGCAGCCAGGTGCTTCCTCCTTGTCTCCCATGCGGGTACAGGGGCCCAAGCACGTAGGGCATCCTCCACTGCCTTCCCAGGCCACAGCAGAGAGCTGGACTGGAAGAGAAGCAACTGGGACTAGAACCCAGCACCCACATGGGATGCTGGTGCTGCAGGCGGAGGATTAGCCAAGCGAGCCACAGTGCCGGACCCAAAGGCATACCTTCTATAACAACATTCCATACCAATTTATAGTTCTTAAAGAAATTATGGGACATGTACTCTAAAGAATACTATACAGCAGTCAAAAACAATGAAATCCGGTCATTTGCAATAAGATGGAGGAATCTGGAAAACATCATGCTGAGTGAATTAAGCCAGTCCCAAAGGGACAAATATCATATGTTCTCCCTGATCGGTGACAACTAATTGAGCACCAAAGATGAAACCTGTTGAAGTGAAATGCACACTATGAGAAACAGTAACTTGATCAGCTGTTGTGCTGACTGTTGTTGTACAATGTAATACTTTATCCATTTTAGTATTTTTTTATTCTAGTACTATTGGTTGAACTCTGTAATTAACAAACAATTATTCTTAGGTGTTTAAATTTTAACTGAAAAGTGATCCCTGTGAAATATAAGAGTGGGAATAAGAGAGGGAGGAGATGTACAATTTGGGACATGCTCAATCAGTCGTGCCCCAAATGATGGAGTTAGAAACGTGCCAGGGAATTCCAATACAATCCCCTCAAGGTAGCATGTACCAAGGCCATCTCACTAGTCCAAGTGATCAATTTCAGTTCACAATTGATCACACTGATAGGTCTAAGAGTCAAACTGATCACACAAACAAGACTAGTGTCTGCTAATACTAACTGATAGAATCAAAAAGGGAGAGAATGATCCAACATGGGAAGCGAGATACACAGCAGACTCATAGAAGGGCAGATGTCCTGAATAGCCCTCTGGCCTCAGAATCAGCCCTTAAGGCATTCAGATCTGGCTCAAGAGCCCATGAGAGTATTTTATGCATAGAAAGCCAAGACACTCTGGAAAAAAACGAAGACCTAAATGAAAGATCTCTGTGAGTGAGATCCCGTTGGAACGATTGGGGCCATCAAAGAAGGAGGTACCTTTCTCTGAAGGGAGGAGAGAACCTCCACTTTGACTATGACCCTGTCAGAATAAGATTGAAGTTGGTGAACCCTAAAGGCTTCCATAGCCTCGGCAACTCATGACTAGACCCTAGGGAGATTCTTGACGCCATAAGCAAGAGTGTAAAATTGTTAAATCAACAACAAGAGTCACTGTGTACTTAGGTCTCGTGTGGGATCTGTCCTTAATGTGTTGTCCAATGTGAAGTAATGCTATAACTAGTACTGAAACAGTATTTTTATTCTTTGTGTTTCTGTGTGGGTGCAAACTGATGAAATCTTTACTTAGTATATACTGAATCAATCTTCTGTATATAAATATAATTAAAACTGAAAAAAAATCTTGGTGTTAAATTGGAAATTGCATAGATAATTAATCAATTTAAAAAAATATATCATGTAGAATCTCTGTCCTTAATGTGCTATACATTGTGAATTAATACTATAACTAGTACTCCAACAGTATTTTTTCACTTTGTGTTGCTATGTGAGGGCAAACTGTTGAAATCTTTACTTAATATATACTAAACTGATCTTCTGTATATAAAGAGAATTGAAAATGAATCTTGATGTGAATGCAAGGGGAGAGGGAGTGGGAAAGGGGAGGGTTGAGGGTGGGAGGGAAATTATCGGGGGGAAGCCATTGTAATCTATAAGCTGTATTTTGGAAATTTATATACTTTAAATAAAAGGTTTATTAAAAAAAATCAAGCATATAGTATTTCCATTGGAAGAAAATTGTGGAATTCTCCACGGACAATAATAGCTTTGACTTTTATAACCATGTTAATGAAAAGCCACACAAATACAGATCTATATACAAAGACTACACTTGAACAGTAATTCTTTTTTATAATATTAAATATATTTATTTATTAAAAAGACAGAAAGAGACAGATATATACCCTCTGCTGGTTCATTTCTCAGATGCCCACAAAGTAGTTGCTACAAAGCCTGGAGCTGGGAACCTCCATGGGCATGGTAGTGATCTGACTACATCAGCCACTACCTGCAGTCTTCCAGGTCACTTAATAAGGAAGCTGGAATTGGGAAAAATTACAGGACTTGAATCCACACTCTGATATGGGATGCAGGTGTCCCAAGTGTTATCTCAACTCTTCAGCCAAATGCCCACCCTAATTCTCTCTTGTATTTTTTTCAGCCAATTTTTCTTAATATAAAGAGAATAGATTTCATGTATTTCATAGATACAATTCTAAGAAGACAACTTTGAGTTCTTACTCATTCATACTAGTCACCCAGATCAGGAGCTAGGTTCAGTACACAAGAACACTTCTAAGTTATCACCCCTCTACCCTCTGTCAAAGAGTCACATTTCTTTGGAAACTGGACATAGATCTTTATCCTATCTCATTTATTTCACCAATCAATTTGTTACACATCTACCTAAATCTTTGAATATTTGCCTCCTCCACCCAGTTCTCTTCTCTATCCCAATTTCTTCCAGCAATAGACCATTTTTTAAGCATGGAAACATGTCATCCAAAGGTCTTTCTATTCATTCCTTTCTACACTTTCAGTTCACTTAACTCCCACTGATTTCCATAAACATTCCAGAAACTTGCCAGGGGCTTTCCAGTTTGAAATATTAAATTCTAGCACCATGGCTTCGGACACCAACTTCTTACAATCTTGACTCTCTAGTTCAGCAACTGCCATTAAACTTCAATTTGATCTTGCTAGAAATGCTAATCCTTGATTAAGCATTTATATTTTAATTACCATGATTGTTCTTTTGTGCATAATATTGTTTATTATCTTATCCAATTATTTGCCAAAATCCATATCCCCTGTGTCTTTTTTCATGTGGCTACATGCATGAGAAAATGTCAACCATGGATCAAAAACACTCTTGACTTCCATAAAGAGGATCCGTGTTATGCCATCAATATTTCTTAACTTCCAGGACTCAGGGCAATTAGAGTACATATTTAAAACCTTCTCATTTCCTACTGATTTTCCTATCAGAGCAATTCCTTAAACTCTCTGAAGACGACCTCATCTCCTCCTTCAACTCTCCACTGAGTTAAGCATCACTCTATTCTCTTGCTGCTCCTTTTACTTTCAGTTACTTTAACTTCATATACATCGCCTTCCTCTTAGTTACCTCATTTGTGAAATAGAATAAGTGCACATATCTATGAGATGTTGAAGTTTTGCACTCCCACATAACCAGAAATTAAGTTGCAAAATCTGGGGCCAGCAATGTGACTTAGCAGGTTAAATTGCCGCATGCAGTGCCGGTATCCCATATGCACACTGGTTCAGGTCCTGGCTGCTCCACTTCTGATCCAGCTCTCTGCTATGTCCTGGGAAATCAGTGGAAAATGGCCCAAGTCCTTGGGCCCCTGCACCCACGTGGAAGACCTGGAAAAAACTCTTGGGTTCAGATCATCACAGCTCTGCCCACAGCAGCCAACTGGGGAGTGAGCCAGCAGATGGAAGACACCCACCTCCCTCCTAACCTCCCTCCCTCCCTCTCTCTCTCTCTGTCCCTCTCTCTGCCTCTCATTCTCCATCTGTGTAACGCTTTCCAATAAATAAATGAATCGTTAAAAAAAAATCACAAAATCTATCTCCTGCAGTTGTCAAGGGCTAAAGTCTCTGCTCATTTCCTTGTATACAACTGCTGGTTTTACTAGTAGTATCTTCCCAACATGGGCAAATCAATTGGAAGACAAGCACTTTGGTAGATCTGATATACATATTTTGAAGCTCATCACCTCTACAGATTTTTCACTAAATTTTCCGGCAACTGTGCCAGTTCTGACCTTTGTTCTCTAATAAAATAAGCTTTTATGACTTGGCTTTCAGTTATTCATTCCCTGGATTGAAATGTGCTAACAGGGGGGCCGATGCTGTGGCTCACTTGGTTAATCCTCCACCTGCAGCACCAGCATCCCATATGGGCATCGGGTTCTAGTCCCAGTTGCTCCTCTTCTAGTCCAGCTCTCTGCTGTGGTCTGGGAGGGCAGTGGAGGATGCCCCAAGTGTCCTGCACCCACATGGGAGACCTAGAAGAAGCAACTGGCTCCTGGCCATGGCAGCCATTAGTGGAGTGAACCAACGGAATGCAGACATCTCTCTGTTTCACTGTCTATAACTGTCAAAAAAAAAAAAAGTGCTAACAGGAAAAGAAAATTGTGCGCAGGCGCACATACACACACACACACACACCTCTCATCTGTATAGTTCCATTTCTCAAGGGTCAATATTTTAACTTTTTGGTTCCTTCCTAGTTTTGGTAGCCCCTAGTTTCTTCAAATATTTGTTTTCCTTTAAAATATCTTAGTATTTTATCCACATGTTTTCATTGTTATTCAGAATTGGTTATTCTGACCAAAGTGCTCGAAACCAGAAGCTGTAGCTCAAATTCACACAAACTTCTGCTAGCATCCAAGTTCCGCACTGCTCCATCCAATGGTCATTTCTGAGATTTCAACTTCGTCTTTCAGAAGACTTTGACACTCCTTTTCCTCCAGTCACCTTCCTCATATGCCTTCTAGAAAAATCCATTCACCTAGTTTTCTCCTACTTATTGGCCTCTTCTTTTTAAGTCATTTCCTAGGCTCTTCCTCTTCTTGTAGACCTCTTAAGAGCATGTCATCAATCAGTTTTGCAATTTCTTCTATTCTTGGTCTATAAGCACAGACATGAAATAGTCCTTGATGATGTCATCAAATCTAGTGTATTCACAAATTTTTCAATTTATATATAGTTTCACTGAGTTCCAAACACATAGACCTAACTGCTTGTTGCCATCTGCACTTCAAAGTCTATCGGACATCTCAAATATAATTATCTAAATTAAGTTCAATTCTTAAACTTTAAGAACCTAACTATGTCCATGATGAATTCTATATCTTTTTTAAAGAATATTTGTTTACTTTTTTGAAAGGCAGAGTTACAGAGAGGCAGAGGCAGAGAGAGGTCTTCCATCTGCTGATTCATCCCCCAGATGGCCATAACAGCTGGAGCTGCATGGATCCAAAATCAGGAGCATCCTCTGGATCTCCCACAAGGGGGCAGGGGCCCAAAGACTTGGGCCATCTTCCATTACTCTCCTAATCCATAGCAGAGAGCTGGATCAGAAGTGGAGCAGCTGAGACTTGAAATGGCACCCATATAGGATGCTGGCACTGCAGGTGGCAGCCTCATCAGCTACACCAGCCCTGGATTCTTCTATATCTTATTATTTATAATTTTAAAAATCCAATTTCCCAATAAAACTTTAAATTCTTTTTGAATGTTCTATTCTGTATTACTAACATAGATGATGCTAGGAAATAGTAAATTTTTTACCATTAAATTATTTCCAGACTTCGGCTCCCACATAGCTCTGCGGACGGCGCTTGCCCTGGGAGCTCCTACCAGCAAGCTGGGGAATCGCTCCTTGAATAGGGAGACTGCGGCTTGGGGCAGCTAACTTGGTATCCTGGAACTGACTCGCGGTGCCCTCCATGGAGCCAGAGCAGATGCTAGAGGGACAGACGCAGGTTGCAGAGAACCCTCATTCTGAGTACGGTCTCACAGACAACGTAGAGGGGATAGTAGAAAATGAGAAGACTAATGCAGAAAAGTCTTCAAAACAGAAGGTGGATCTGCAGTCTTTGCCAACCCATGCCTACCTGGATCAGACAGTTGTGCCTCTTATTACAGGGACCTGCTGTGCTTGCAAAGGAAAGACCACCAAATCCCACTGAATTTCTAGCATCTTATCTTTTAAAAAACAAGGCACAATTTGAAGATCGAAACTGACTTATTGGAAAGAACAGAAAAAAGTGGTTGATATTGCAGATTTATGTGATTAAGAGGAAACTTAAATTGTCATGATTTTCTCCCGTTTTGGAAGTATCAGAACCTTCAGGACAATAAAATATTTCCACAGTTGCAGAAGAGAACAGATTTCCCCTATTTTGATTTAATTACCATAATTATTTAATGAGCATATTCTGTGCAATTTATTCTCATATTGTTTATATCTTTGTTTTTCAAATGACCTTCACAATAAACTATCACAAAGCCATTAAAAATAAAATAAATAAATAAAAATATTTCCAAGGATATGCCTACTGTTTGCCTTTGAAAATGGTCAAATCCAATGAGTAACTGTAACTTAACATGATATTTGCAAATAGTTAATATTTCAATTTCCACCATTGCTACCCTACTCTCACTATATTTCAAAACTATAGCTAAATTATTACTTTAAGATATAAGTCAGAAAATATTTCTCTGCAAAAACTGTTGAATACCTTTACATTTCACTTGTAGTAAAATTATAAATCTTCACAGTTACCTAAAGAGTACTATTAAGGTCTGCCCCTGATGACCTTTTTGACTTCTTCCCCAACCACTCTCCTGCCTGTTCATTCTGTTGCAGCCATTCTGGATTCTTTTTTAACCTAAAATAACAACCTATAGTTTTTCCTCACTTAAAAAATTTTTTTTTCTTTGAATGGCAGAATGACAGAGAGAAAGATAGATAGGCGGACATTTTCCATATATTGGTTCATTCCCAAATACCTGTGACCTGCAATAGCTGGAGCTGGACCAGGCCAAAGTCAGAAGCTGGGAACCCCATCTGGGTATTACAATGGGTATCAATGACCCAAGTTTTTGGACCATCACTTGCTGCCTACCAAGGTACATAGCAGGAAGACGGATAGAAAGTGGAGGCCAGACTTGAAACCAGCACTCCAATATGGGATTCTGGTGTCCCAAGTGATGAGACTTAACTGTTATATCATAACGCTTACCTCACTTTAAAATCCTAATTCTGCTTTCTGTTAAATAGCACCATTATTTTTGCTTCACATGTAATCCATTTATGTTATCTAGGTTGACTTTTCTCACTAGAATGTAAGCATAAAGGTAATAATTTTTTTCCTTTTGTCATTACTATGTTCCTAGAACATAGAATTGTGCCCGACACAAATTTGGTGGCAAATAGTTGTTGAATTTATAAACAAATAGATATACAAATAAATTCCTGCATGATTTCTTCTTTTTTTTTTTTTTTTTGACAGGCAGAGTGGACAGTGAGAGAGACAGACAGAGAGAAAGGTCTTCCTTTGCCGTTGGTTCACCCTCCAATGGCCGCTGTGGCTGGCGCACTGCAGCTGGCGCACCACGCTGATCCAAAGGCAGGAGCCAGGTGCTTCTCCTGGTCTCCCATGGGGTGCAGGACCCAAGCACTTGGGCCTTCCTCCACTGCATTCCCGGGCCACAGCAGAGAGCTGGCCTGGAAGAGGGGCAACCAGGACTAGAACCCGGTGTGCTGGGAGCCGCAAGGCGGAGGATTAGCCTGTTGAGCCGCGGCGCCGGCATGATTTCTTCTTAATCCTTTGATAAAATCCAAACTCCTAATGTGTTTCCGACTCTTCTGCAAAATCATACCTGCACCTACCTCTAAAGAGTTTCATGTCTTTATAGTGATCATCTTTCTCCCCACGTGGCTAAGATATATTCATGTGTTAAATGTCACCATCCATCTGGATTAATTTTGCCTTGTAAATAAGACATGTCATGCTACTAATCACAGCGCTGGTCACAGTGTTTGGCATTTATCTGTTTACTCAACTTAAACATACAATTGTAAGCCATTTTAGAGCAGAACCACTTCTCTTCTGATCAACATTCAGTGGAAAATATTGGTTAGAGTACCTGACACAATTATATCATATTAATATATGCTAAGATAAGACCTGATTGGCATAGCATATAAAGCCACTGCTTGAGAGATTGCCATCCCAATGTTCAAATCACTGCTGCTCCAGCTTCTGATCCAGCTCTTTACTAATGAGCCTTGGGAAAACAGCAGAAATGGTCTAGTACCTGGGCCTTGCCATGCACAAAGGAGACTCAGGAAGTTCCAGGCTCCTGGCTTCAGCCTGACCTAGCCCTGTCTGCTGCAGAATGAATGAGTGGATGGAAAATTTGTTTCTCTTTCTCCCTCTTTCTGTCACTCTGATTTTCAAATAAAATATTTTAAAAAATAAGACTTGAAATGTATTTTTAATCATTATCCTACATTTTCTAGAACTGATTAAGAGTTGCTCATGGATAAAATGTGAAAAAGCAATTATTTGAACTAAAATCTCTTTAATGCTATATTCCTTTCACATGGAATATTTATGAGTTGCATAATTTTCTTTTAGGAATGCTTAAGTAAGTAACAATTTATCATAGCATAGTATTTCCTTATTCTCAGTAGGAGTTATTGATCATTCCTGAGAACTTTTTTGACAAAATAAGGGTTTTTTCCTATAGCAATATGCAAAGAGAAGCACAACAATATTATATTCATCTTTAGACATACATATTTATGTGTCATTCATCTTCAAACCACTTAAAATACCTTAGAAGGGTTGTAAGTCACAACACAGTCAGAATTATGATGACTCCAGTGGACGTTGACAGATCACAAACTTAATTTACCTGTTAGTGTGTCAAGAGTGCACATCTCCTTAGTTACTGATCACTGCAGGAAATCCTACAAAGCCAGCACCCGGGGCAGTAAGGAGGGAAGATTGAGCCAAGGCACAAGCAAATGGCAGTTGATCTAATCAGATCTGTGGTGGCATGTGTTGCACTCAGATTTTTCAGAGGGAATCACTAAGACACAAAGCTCAACATGATGTAAATTAATGAAGAACAAAGACAAAATCATTGCTGAAGTATTATTCTTCCCTGCAAGATATGCATCAAAGCACAAAACTACTTTCTATCCCACTGTGAAGACTGTAATTATCTCTAATGGTTTATTAATACACGACTAGGACTTGTCAAGCAAAGAAACATAAATGTTTTTCTTGGTACACATTGAAGGGTTTGATATGAAAAGGCAACAGTTTTTGGAGTCATTCACTACAAATCATAGTTTCACCACTTGGGAGGTCTAAGCCACAGTTTCTTCATTTGTACCCTACAGCCTCATTTTTCATACCAGTTGATAATTCAAACATTAGTCTAAAACAGCGTAAACATGGAATTTACAAAATAGAATTCTATAATAGTGACACCAGAGTTGAAGAGGAAAAGCAAAATGAAGTTTAGATACAGAAGGCTCATTGCACAAGGATATATTCAGAAATATATTTTCAATATATTTTCTTTCCTTTACTCCAAAAATGTGAATAACAACTTTAAGCTTTTCTCCCATATTAAAAACAAATAGTCAAAGAGTCGGGGTCAGCGATGTGGTGTAGCAGATAAAGCTGCCATCTGTGACATCAGCATCCCATAGAGGCACCTGTTTGTGTCGTACCTGCTCCACTTTCAATTCAGCTTCCTGCTATGGTATGAGAACACAAATGAAGATGACCCAAGTACTTGGATCTCTGCCACCCATGTGGGAGACCTGTATGAAGCTCCTGGCTCCTGGCTTTGGCTTGGTCCAGCTCTGGCTCTTACAGCCATACAGGGAGTTAATCAGTAGATGGAAGACCAATCATTTTCTCTCTCTTTTCTCTCTGCTCTCTCCTCTCTCTTCTCTTCTCTCTGTCTCTCCCTCTTCCCCTCCCTCTCCTCTCTCAGTAACTCAGCCTTTCAAATAAATAAATCTTAAAATAAACACACACACACACACACACACACACATCCCAAGTGCTTGAGCCCTGGCCTCCAATTAGGAGACCTAACTGAAGTTCCTGGCTCCTTGCTTTGGCCTGGCCCAGTTATTGGCAATTGCAGCCATGGGAAGTGAACCAGTAATCAAATACACCCTCTTTATTTCCCACAAATTATTCCGTAAATGTGGTCTCTCTCTCTCTTTCTCTCTGCCTCTCTGTCTTCTTGTAATTGAAACTTTCAAAATAAATAATTAAATCTTTTGTTAAAAAAACAAATGATTGACACTGAATATGTGCTTAGGAAATAAATGAAGATGTCAAATATGGAGAAAGCAATGTGATAAGCGAGTAATGTTGCTTTAACAACCTTTAACTTGGGGAACTGGAGGAAAGGTACACTGTATTTTTCATTATCTTCTTGTAGTTGAAGGGCAGAAAACTTGTGGAAGGGAGTCCTGGCACTTATTTACAGTTTTTAAAAGTCTATCTCTTACATAATCAGGATTTCTAGTTTAAAAAACTAACTCAGACAAAAAATTATTTTATATTACTGCTATGAATTGAATTATATCCACCAAAATTTGCATGTTGAAACCATAAGCCTCAATTTGACTGGGCTTGGTAAAAGGAAGTAATTGAGGCTGAATTTGGACAAAAGTGCAGGACCATAATCTGATAAGGTTAATGTCATTTTCAGAAGAGTCACCAGAGTTACTCTCACTCTCTCTATGTGGACACAATGAGAAGACAGCCATCTGCAAACCAGGAAGAAGGCCCGATTGTAATTAGCTGGGAGCTTCATTTGCATTTCCCAGTCTCATAAAGTTCTGTTGTATAAGTCACCCAGTCTATGGCATTTGTTTGTTACGGCACCCAAGCTAACAGTCCCTATTTCATTTCTCACAAAACATTGCTGAAATGTGGTATCTGAAAACACCTGGGAAAGCTGACTACCTTGGAAAGTAAGAGTGACTCTAGGAGCAGAGAAAGCCCAATTGCCTAACAACTGTGCCTAACATCCTCCGAGCTGACATTCAATTAAACAAGGAGGAAACACGTATCTCAAAGACAAGAACAGATACACATCCATTCACTCAGATGGAAATAATTGAGTGAATATCATAAGTCTGCTTATAAAGATGACTAAGAGGCAAAAAGCAATTACCAACAGGGAGTTTAGGGGAAGACATAAATACATGGACTAGTAATTATGATGCAAATTCATAAGCAAAAAATGAGTCATTCGTGGTTATTAAAATAGAAGAGAGGAGAGATATCTATTCAAAGTGAAGGAAAACAAGAAAAATGATAATACTCAAATAGGCAGCTATCCAAAAGTGCAGGCTTATCTCTTAATCAATTTATTATGTTCAATCTAACCTACAAAGTGTATTATCTTAAGAAAGCCCTAGAATTTTCCAGAAATCCAAATCCAAACTAAACAATTTCTCGGTCCCTACAAGGCAGTAAAAAAATAATTCTCTGTTGTAGCTTCCAGGTTATTGTGCTCTGGATTTTGCACTTAACGAAAACATAACACAGTAGGGAATATAATTTCCCTTACTTTAATCTGAAGTTTTCACAGTTTAGATGAAAAGGTAATGCTGTTGTGAATGTGATGTTTTAACAGATTGTAGACATGGGCTCGTAACACAGAAACCTCCATGAATAAGGATCCTAGATATTTTGACTACTGGATTGAACTCTTGGGGTTGTTCAGGCACTACACATACAGAGATCCAATGCTTAACAGTCACAGAAATAGGACCATATCATCCAACATGAATGCAATATATGAATCAAAAATTTTAACCAGCTTTTCCAACATGAAGTGAATAAACATGTAACATGATATTCTTTCATTTTTCTTGAACGCTTTAATCATGTTTGTTCACCAAAGTGAATCTGGGCAAGAAAAAATCAAGTAAAAGGAAATATCTACTCAAAACCCTGAGAAAACCTTCAGTTAAGAGCTTATGTCTGCTGTTTATAACAACCTTGGGCTCTTCCTATTTGGACCAGCCTCTGGCCCCTGTGTATACCAATATTCAGCATAGTCATCCAAAGGGCCTGGCCCATCCACTCATATATCCCTCCTTTTGTAGCTGAGAAGTGAGGAGCAGGGGACTTATCACACCAATCACACATTTACTTTTATTTGCTTGTTTTGTTTATTCGAAAGGAAAAGAGACAGAGACAGAGACAGAGAGAGAGAGAAAGAGCGCGCTAGATCTTCTATCTTTGAGTTTAACCTTCAAAAACTCACAACAGTCAGGGCTGAGCCAGGACAAAGCCAGAAGCCAGGGACTCAATTTGGAAACCCCATGCAGACAACTGAGACCCAAGTATCTGGGCCATTACCTGCTGCCTCTCAGGATGTACACTAGCAGAAACCTGGACTAGAAGTGGAGAGAGTTCTATCCCAGGCACTCCAATACAGGTTATAGGTATTCTAAGCAATATCTTAACCGTTGCATCAAACACATGGCCCAATCGCAAATTTAAGCTACTGCATGCTTGTTGCATACTACTCTGCATAGAAAGAAATAGAGATTTTATTCATATGATTAGAATAGGCTTCTGTGAAGCATCTAATAGGGGAATTGATCTAGTCCTTGGAATTAGTATAGGCTCCACTGATAAAACAATATACAAATTGAGAACCAAAGAAATGGAGGAGGTTTTCCATTAAGCACAGGAAAAGAACATTTAGAGCTGAGGGAGAGATATTCAGAGGTGTGTGGACACAATATAGAACAAGTGAAATACCGGAACTGAACAAGGCCAGAATGGAATAGATGAACGTGGGAAACATCTAGTGTGCAGGCTGTTTAATTCATTTGATCTGACCCTGCTGAGGCAACATCAGGTAGGGCTCAAAATTCAACAGATCTATAGGATGCTAATTTGTGAGTTGATAATTGTGTATGGCCCATGAATGATGCTAAAAAAATTCCAAATGGCCCCTGGAATGGACTCTCTCTGTGATGTCCATAGTATGCAGTTGTTTGATCAACAGCAGTCTAGACATTGCTGCGAAGGTGTTTTCATATAGTATTAACATTTAAAGCAGTAGATTTTTTTTTTCAGTACAGTAACTACCCTCCGTGATATGGATATACCTCATCTGTTCAGTTGGAAGATTTAAGAGAGAACACTGAGGTCCCCCTGCCTCTAAACTACCTTAAGGGGCTGATGCCATGGTGCGTAAGTACGTTAATCCTCTGCCTGCCGCACCAGAATCCCACATCTGCCCTGGTTCCAGTCCCAGATGTTCCTCTTCCAATCCGACTCTCTGCTAAGGCTTGGGAAATCAGTGGAAGATGGCCCAAGTCCTTGGGCCCATGCACCCACGTGGGAGACTAGGAACAACCTCCTGGATCCTGGCTTCAGATTGGTGCAGAACCAACTTTGGCCATTTGGGGAGTGAACCAACAAAAGGAAGACCTTTCTCTCTGTCTCCCCCTCTCACTAGCTGTAACTCTACCTCTCAAATAAATTAACAAAAATCTTTTAAAAAATAAGCTACCTTGAGACTCAAATGTGAACATTAAATTTTCCTTGGGTGTCTAGCCTGCTATCCAGCCCTGAATAATCTGGGCTTGAGAAAATTCCTTAAAGTAAATTTCAATCTCTTTTTGTCTCTTTCAACAGACAGGCAGAAACAAAGATAGATGATAGATACATAGGGAGGTCGGTTGTCAGTTCTTAAGAACCTCAACTAATATAATTTCTTTAAATTACACACTCATTTGGTGAATTCAAGAGGCTTCCATAGCCTTGGCAGCTCATGACAAGAGTCTCGGGTGATTGCTAACGTCATACATAAGAGTGTCAATTATTAAATCAACAACAGGAGTCACTGTGCACTTACTCCCCATGTGAGATCTCTGTCCTTCATGTGTTGTACTATGTAAATTTACAGTATAACTAGTACTCAAACAGTACTTTACACTTTGTGTTTCTGTGTGGGTGCAAACTGTTGAGATCTTTACTTAGTATATACTAAATTGATCTTCTGTCTATAAAGATAACTGAAAATGAATCTTGATGAAGAATGGGATGGGAGAGGGAGTAGGAGATGGGATGGTTGCGGGTGGGAGGGTGGTGATGGGGGAAGGGGCAGGGAATCTGCTATAATCCAAAAGTTGCACTTTGGAAATTTATATTTATTAAATAAAAGTTAAAAAATAAATAAATTACACACTCCTGGCAGTCAACATTTCAAGTCAACACGCTGCTCTCCCACAAGCAGAAAGCTCTTCCATCCCCTCCCTTCTGCCTTTTCCCTAACTAGTCCAGAATGCTAGGCTGCTTAATAAGCTCCTTCCAGCCAGAATGACCACCAGGATTTCCATTTCTGCCCGCCACTTGCTGTTCAAAGGTGGCCCAACAATTAGCAGGCCACCCGCTCCCATGAACAACCCAAGGTCCCCATAAATGAGAAGTAATCAGAGACCCTTTAATACATTTCCTTCAAGAACTGTCCCTCTTTTCTAAGTTTTGTACCACAAAGAAATTATCAAGAATTCACAAAGAATATATTTATCTTGCTCTTGTGTACTATACCTAGACAGCTCTTTAAAATGTATTTTCATGGTTTCACAGAAAAAAAAAATAATGCCCCATTATAGAAATCAAAAAGAAAAGATGGTTTATTCAGATGTTAATAATTCTTAGTCCCTATATCAGATACACAGGAGGTAAACGCCAGATTCAATGATTAATGGATGGAACAGATGTGGAAGAAAAGGAGAAGGAACAGGAGCGACTCCCAGGTTCTGGCTAATAGAACTGAAGCAGGAGCAGCTTTGAATTCACAAGGATTTTGGAAAGTTTGTGTGTTAATTTTTAGAGATGTTGAATATGGGAAGCTGTAAGACATCCAATTTCAGAATTGACAGATGGATCTAGAGCTCAGAAGAGAGGCGGCAGCTGGGCATAAAAATCTATGAGATGATTACATACATGGATCCTGGTCTAAGTCATCCTGGCCTAGCAAAAAATGAATAGTGCAAGAAAAGAACAAAGCCAATACTAAGCCCTGAAAAGTACCTACATTTAGCAACCAGATACAAGAGGGAGAGCCCAAACTAAATACAAAAACATGGAATAAAATAAATAGCAGAGGAAAAATGATACATATAAGTGTACATATACTGTGTCTTGCAGTCTTCTGGATTTATCAAATAGAATTTACAGATGTAACTTAATTCCAAACCATAAAGTTGGTAGAGTTCCTCTTGACTGAAGCTGTGCAACAATCAAGAATCCCCCCCTGACTGCAGGGAAGAATAACCAAAGCCAAGGTGTTAGTGGTAGAATCAGCTAGTGCAAAATTCCTAGCTATTTTAATTACCCTGTATCTTATTTATGTCTCCAGTAAAATTAGATGAATATGACTGTATGACTATAACTAATATAATATATAATAACAAACCAGTATATATAAAACCATTTCCTAACCTCTAAGTCCTCTACAAGTACAAATCTTCATTATCATTTTTGGAGCATATTTTCCTACAAGTATTTATACACACATATATATGTCCCATATAGCTCAGGCCTTGCTGAATTCGTGTGTACATGTGTGTGCTGTAACAAACACCACCACATCAAGTACAAAAAAAAAAAAAGATTGGATGTAAAATTTGTTCTACCTCATTTATGTGTGAAGGATAAAGCATCTGAGTCACAGCATTTCTGACTATTTTCTCAAGATTTACACTTAGGCTACAAATCTATGGAAGAAAGGGAATTTACTTTGCATGTTAGTTGACATTTAAGATCCATGGAATTCTAAGAATTATTTTTCTGAGCTAATGAACATTGATTATGGAGAAAAATTGAAGTCAAGGTAACTAAAAAAGCCATGTCCCTGAGATACAATGAGCAGAACATCTTTGGATATCAAATGTTCACAAGAAGTGATAAGCATACATTCCAGAACTGATGGTGCAGACTGATCTCTTTACTGAATATACTCCACCACAGTTATGGCATATGATGTGGGACGTTATTGTCCTGTATTAAGAAGGGGCTGGGGTCAGCACTGTGGTGCAGCTCTGACAGGTTAAACCGGCAACCCATAGGGGCACTGGTTCTAGTCCTGGCTGCTCCTCTTCTGATCCAGCTCTCTGCTATGGCCTGGGAAAGCAGAAGATGGCCCAAGTCCTTGGGCCCCTGCACCTGCGTGAGAGACCCAGAGGAAGCTCCTGGCTTCAGATCAGCACAGTTCCGGCCGTTGCGCCCATCTGGGGAGTGAACCAGCAGATGGAAAACCTCTCTCTGTCTCCACCTCTCTCTGTAACTCTTTCAAATAAATAAAATAAATCTTAAAAAAAAAAAGAAGGGGCTGAAACTGGAAGGCAGCTTTGCAGGACTGTGTTAAAAGGAACTTCTTGTGACCAATGTAAGAATCAGGCATGAAGGGTATATCTTTGCTAAGGACACATACTATCTGTGTGTCCACTCAGATCCATCCAGGTGCCCCAACACTCCAGGAGACTAATTAAAAACAGTTCCAGGCCGGTGCCGTGGCTCAACAGGCTAATCCTCCGCCTTGCGGCGCCGGCACACCGGGTTCTAGTCCCGGTCGGGGCGCCAGATTCTGTCCTGGTTGCCCCTCTTCCAGGCCAGCTCTCTGCTGTGGCCCGGGAGTGCAGTGGAGGATGGCCCAAGTGCTTGGGCCCTGCACCCCATGGGAGACCAGGAAAAGCACCTAGCACCTGGCTCCTGCCATCGGATGAGTGCGGTGCGCCGGCCGCAGCACGCCATCCGCGGCAGCCATTGGAGGGTGAACCAACGGCAAAAAGGAAGACCTTTCTCTCTGTCTCTCTCTCTCACTGTCCACTCTGCCTGTAAAAAAAAAAAAAAAAAAAACCAGTTCCAAACTAGTAAATGTTGAACAAGTAGTAAGTTCTCATTTAAAAAATAAACTAATTATGGTAATATCATGATGATTCCATTTAAATATTTTAATATGTAACAAGTCAATCCATTTAAAATATCCAATTCAGAAAAAAATTTGAGAGAAAAATTAAAGAAATAGAAGCCACCAACCAGTCAGCTTGTTTCATAAGTTCATTTCAAACAGATTTACAGAAAAATGAAAATGGCTTTGGGAGAAACCAAAAGTCTTCTATCAAAATTAACTTCAAAGATCAATAAACTAGAAATCTTGTTGTAGATAATTTATACCCACTGCATCCAAAATAAATGTTTTCCATTAAAAATGTATCAGTTATTAATTCAGTAGGATATTGGAAACTGATGTATCCAGATGGATTAATATCTTTCCAATCACTTACTCATTTTCATAGGATATTAGCGAACACTACATTAAGTCATCCATCAACTCTTGTGTACTCATAATTTAAGAGATTATTTTTTTTCCACACTAGACAGACATTCAAGATAAATTACTTTCTCCAGGGAGAACATATTATAAAGTGACAAAGGAAAATAATCTCATTTGAAACTATCTTTATAAAATATGCATCATCCTGCACATTCTCAATGGGAGGCATGAAAAAACAGTAAGTTGAATTTTGTTATCAATTGGGAATGACTTATCTGCTCACTCACAAACTGCACATTAAACACCAGTTAAATGAAAATAAAAAGTTGCATTCCTTGAAAGTGTTTGCCAGAGAAAACATGTGATGAAGAATGAAAACATGAGAAAATGTGTTGTTTACTTTCAATGTAGAGGAAACAAATCAAACAGAAAATAAAAAGCAATGTTCAACCTGAATTCTCTATTCATATCTATAAATTAAGTCTGTGTAGTGCCCATCCATTGAAGAATTATATTATAAAATATCTATTTAATATTAAATTATGAAAGACATTTTGTATGAACAAATAGCATTTTCAACAATAATAAAGTTTAATACTATTAAAAATTTAAATGGGTGGGGCAGCACTGTGGCACAGCAGATTAACACCCTGGCCTGAAGCACCAGCATCCCATAAGGGCGCTGGTTCAAGACCCGGCTGCTCTACTTCCAATCCAGCTCTCTGATATGGCCTGGGAAAACAGTAGACGATGGCCCAAGGCCTTCGGCCCTGCACCAATGTGGGAGACCTGGAGCAAGCTCCCGGCTCCTGGCTTTAGCTTGGCGCAGCTCCAGCCATTGCAGCCAATTGGGGAGTGAACCAGCAAATGGAAGACTTCTCTCTCTCTCGCTCTCTCTCTCTCTCTCTGCCTCTTCTCTCTCTGTGGTGACTCTGACTTTCAAATAAATAAATAAATCTTTTAAAAAATTAAATAGGTAATAAAAATTAAATTTTAAAGCAAAAAAAATAAAATTTTTAACTCCTCCTCTTATCTCCTGCCAGCTCTATCAAGAGTTTATGATATAGTGTCATCCCTGACTTTATAAAAATTACATAAGAATTATCTCCTAAATATTCAATAATTTATTTTAGTCTTCATTCCTCCTGACTTTCAAAAAGTATCTACATTTGTTCTTCATCTCAAGTATATCTCTAAATCTCCAACAAAATCTCCAACACATCCAGACACAAATCGCTCACTATGTCTTCCCCAGTCAAGTGCTAAATTGGATGTCTTAGAGCTTCCCATATTCAACAGTTCACTCCCTGTGTCTGTTTCCCACAAACAGGATTGAATTTATTGTTTCTTACTTAGAATATGCAATAACATTCTCATTTGATTTTTCTATGCTCCTCCTACACTCACACATATATTTAATTATATTATTTAAGTTGCAAAATAATCTTTCTGTATGTGTAGATACTTTGGTCATGAAACTCTCAAGATCATACTTTTAATAACTACCATTGGCTATAGAATCAAGTCTTATTCCACAACTTCCTGTTCAGTGTAATAGTAGACTTGATTCTATTATACCCAGGTGTTGTTTTAAGTTATAATCCATCTACTTCACTTCATAGATCTGCCTCACCAAACAATAGGTTCTGTCATTCCCTGCATTGCTATGATCTTTCTTGACTTTCTATTTATATTGCTTCTTTTTTCTACTAAGATGTTTTTGAAAACCCATTCAATTGTTTCTTTCTCTATGAAGTCTTATCTAAATCAGTCAAATCTCAAAATCATTTTTTATCCATTGTAAACTGAAACTACTAAGTATTAAAATCAAAGCCCATATCACGTTCGGCTCTATATAGTTGGCCACCATTATCCATGAGTCGCACATTCATACATGTAACCGACTACACTGAGGGAAAAAAATTGCATCTGTATTAAACATGTACAGATTTTTTTCTTATTATTTCCCAAACAATGCAGTTTAACAACTATTTACAAAGCATTTACATTCTATTAGGTATATAATAATATAGTGATGAATTAAAGCATACAGGAAAATATATGTACATTACATAACTACTATGACATTTTATACAAGGGTATTGAATATCCAAGATTACTGGTATCTGTGGGGGTATTCTAAAGAAATTCCCTATAGACGCATAGAAATAAGTATACTTGTTTATGAACATGTCATATTTCTTCTACTAGATTATAAATAAGGATGGAGTTCAATTCAGTTAAACTTCTATCCATCAAGATATCAAAACAAGGGATGGAGTTCTGACACAGTGAGAAAAGCTGCAGCCTGCAAGGACAGCATCCCATATAGGAGCAGGTTTCAAGTCTCAGCTGACCCAGTTCTGACCCAGCTCCCTACTAATATGCCTAAAAAAGCAGCCAAGGATGATAAGTACTTGGGTCCCTGCCACCCATGTGGAAGACCCAGACAGAGTTCCAGGCTCCAGGGTCAGCCGGGCCCAGTCACAGTTGTCAGACATTTGGGGAGTGAATCAGCAAATGTAAGATTGGCGACTCGTCTTCCCTCCTTCTCTCTCCCTCTCCCTCTCTCCTTCCCTTCTTCTCCCTCCCTCTTCTCTTACACCTCCCAACAGTCTGCTTTCAAATAAATAAATAAATGTTTAAGTATCAACACAACGGAAGTATTTTTAATTATTTTTTTTCTTGTATGAGCATTTCAAATACTTTCAGGCAGACTTGACTTTTGGATTCATTTCTTTAAAAAATACCTTCTTTAAAACCTTAACAGAAAGAGAAGTAATGTTGATGAAGGCATTTTGTAACAGAACACTAAAAACTCAAAGGTAAAGTTTAGATTCTCCCAATAATCACAATGAAAATAACACTACTATTAGTAACATATAAAATATTTCAAGTGTAATTTCCAAATTTCTCTAATGTTATTAAATCACTTAGCATGGAGCTTTAAAAGTAAGCACTATAAAATGAGCAGTAACTGGGGTCGGTGCTTTGGCATAGTGGGTAAAGCTGCCACCTGCAGTGCCAGCATCCCATATGGGTGCCAGTTCGAGTCCTGGCTGCTCCACTTCCAATCCAGCTCTTGCTATGGTCTGGGAGAGTATAAGATGGCCCACATCTTTGGGCCCTTGCAGCTGGGTGAGAGACCCAGAAGAAGCTCCTGGCTTCGGATCAGCACAGCCCTGGCCGTTGCAGTGAATTGGGGAGTGAACCAATAAATGCAAGACCTCCCTCCCACTCCACCCCTGTCTGCCTCTCCTTCTCTCTCTGTGTAACTCTGACTTTCAAATAAATAAATAAATCTTTAAAAAAAATGAGCAATAACTGTGAACATCAGGGTATAGGAGAGTGATGAATTTATGAGTGATTTGTAAAACAATTTATAAGTGACCGATGACTCTTTTCATGTTATCCTGAAGGACACAAATGTCCCACAGATATACAAAAATGTCTACTGTCCTCAATCAGACACGCCACCATTCAGATGACTTGGCTCTATTAGAAAAATACAATTTTATTGGGCATTTCATGCAAATAGGGCCAACTGAGTCACGACAACCTATAATTACTAGTGCATTAACCTCTAACATTATTTAATATTCATAAGTGTGGGTAGTTAAAGTGTTAAAGGTGAAGCATTTGAAATATGTCTTTGAGACAGAGGTTCAAAGAATGAATATGCCCTTTAATCTGAAACTCACATGCTTAAGCAGATTTACATAGCAATCAGGTCTTTGGAAAGGAGAGCAGAATTTTTAAAATGAAACATAAAATTTTCCACATATTTATGGGATACTATTTGATGGTTCATTAGATGAATATCTTGTTAATTTCCAATCAGGGCAAATATATATAATATATTTTCATGGAGAAAATAGTTAACACCCTTTCTTTTAGCTTTTTTTTTTTTAATAAAAACATACAGTACGTTTTCATTATCTATCGTCACTCTACTTATCACTACCAAAAAAGGCTACCACACAGGGACAAAGGACTATAATATGCACATAATGTGATTACTTTTTTTTTTTCAGAATAAATGTGAAGTAATAGAAAGACCTGTGGACTGAAAGCCAAAGAAACTATGCCCTTGCCAAAGCTTCCCCTCCTCCTGACTACATGACTTTTTTTTTTTATAAAAACATACAGTACGTTTTCATTATATATTATATAATGAGTGATAATAAAGTGTTATATAGTTGCATACACTGCCATATTTTGCTCTAAATGTCAGCGTTGATACTCCAAACTCTAAGTGTCTAGTTTGGAATTTTATATTCACTGGGCACTCAAAAATATATGTACAAAGGATATTGCACAGTGTTTAGCTAACACTTACTTATCTGTTTGCAAAGTATCCTTGATAGCCATTTGCAGAGTTATTTTAAGAAAGTTGAATTCACTGAGGCTTCCAGGAAAGAATGCTATGATTTAGGTCAATCCAGGAAGCATTTTGCATCCCCTTGTGCACAGTGAGTAGCCATACAAAAGTCACCAAAGTATTCTCAAACATTGTGGACCTGTGTTTCAATCTATGCATGAATTGTCTGTGTGTATATATACACTAAAGTATATTCATTGTCATATTTAAGGTAATTTAAATTGGGTTTTCTGTTAGATTCAGCTGAACATTCTAATGCAGATAATAATGAATTTGTGAAAGATACAATTAGCACTTCCTCAGGGCTTACTCAAAAAACTACATACTGTGTGAGAGAGGAGGTTAGCAGTTAAACAAAACCAACATAATCACATTGCCACACATAAAAAGCTAGAAGGAATGTCTCTCCTATCCTCAAACAACCAGAAAACTGCTAAATAATTCTCAATGAGTATCACTTTTAGGTTACAGAACGAAAATGCCACCTAAAAAACTAAGGAAAGTCAGGGAGCTGGAAAAAGGAGCATAATCTGAGGCAGAGCGTGAGAAGAGAAACCTGCTTGACAGGCTGGTAAGAATCCAGATTAAAAAAAAATCATTAAAGAATTTCTTAAAGGGCTGAGCAAGGGCTAGGATGGTATTGAAAATCCCTTTGGAGACTGAGTGTCAAGGAGTGCTCCCACACATTGAGGTGCTCCTCCACCAACCTCTCTGGGCCTCCGAAAAGAAATGGAGCAGGACACAAAGGCAATGAGAGCCGCCTTCACGGGAGACCTGGAGGAATAGCCACAGGGGGAAATTCAATCCTGCCTTGGACATCTCTGCCCTTTCTCTACTAGGCAACCAAGGCTCAAGGCACAGTGGGAAGGCCAGCAAGGCTCATGTTCCTTAGTCACAGGTGGGGACCAGTGCAGTTGGGCACTGAGGTGAGGCAATACAAACCTCTCCCCCTGGGCTGGAGCAACAGAATGATCCGGATCCAGACCTAGCAACCTTACCCTTGGGAACATTAGAATTCCTGGGGAAGTCCCATTTCTGAAGTCCAGGGACATGGCACCTGCCTAAGACTGAGGTTGAATCAGGACAATACAGAACCGACCCTACACTCTCCAACACAAGCAAGTGAGCAATGGGAAATATGGAAAGGGAGTCTGCTAAGGGAACTATGAAGACATGGGCAAAGAACCTTCTTCAGGAACAGATTCATGGGGAAAAATGGAAGCTAACTATGTGCAACAGGAATACTGAAGAAAATGTGCAACCCAGCTGTCACTCTAAGAGGGAGATAACAGCAGAGGAATTTGAAGTCTGTGGTGCACCAAGGAACTGAGAGTGAACATAGCAATTGGAGAAAAAAAGTGAACCAGCTGAATTCCTGACAATATTGGCTCAATCCTCCTACAAGTTAAGTTAATCCTCCTATAAGCTAAGCAGAAAAAGAAATGAGCCTAACTTCTAAACATAAATATACCTGACCTGATCAAGCATGAATTTTCAGAAACACAAAGAAGTGAGGAAAAAATAACAAAGTAGAGACGCAGCAATCAGAAGAACCAGATGCGTACTCATATGTAACACATGATCAGCATGGTGAAGGTGGAAATAAAAAGCATAGTAAAAGTACAAACACCTTTGGTGAGGGAACAGTATGTCAGGGGCTGTGGAAGATGGTCACATCACCAAACGTGTCACTGGAAATCCTAAGGGGAAGAGAGGGGCAGAGGTTTGGTGTAGCAGTCCAGACCCAGCAGGGGACCAGTATCGTGGCATAGCAGGTTAAGCCTCTGCCTGTGATAGTGGCATTCCACATGAGTGTCACAAGTTCATTCCTGGCTGCTTGCAATTCCAAGCCAGCTCACTGCTAATGTACCTGGGAAAGCAGTAGAAGAGGGCCAAATTGCTTTGATGCCCACATGGGAGGTGTGGATAAATTTCCTGGCTCCTGGCTTCAACCTGGCCTATCCATGTCCATTGTGGCCATTTTGGTGGTGAACCAGAAAACTGGAGATTCTCTCTCTCTGTCTCTCTCTCACTCTGTGTGTGTATGTGAGTGTGTGTGTGTATGTGTGTGTGTATCTGTAACTCTGCCTTTCAGTAAATAATTTAAGAGAGAGAGACCCACGTGGGGCACCCACATTTCCTATCAGAGTGCCTGCATCCCATATCAAGTCTCATAGCTGCTTCTGATGCCAGCTTTCCTAGTGATATACACCTTGGGAGGTGACGGGTGATGGCTCAAGTATGTATGTCCCTGCCTCTCTGTGGATCTAGATTGAATTTTAGGTTCCTAACTTAAGCCTGGCCCAATCATGAATGCTGTGGACTTTGGGAGTAATGAAGAAGTAAACAGAATATCTCTCTGTGTCTTTTTTTGGTGCAACTTTCTTCCTTTTTTAACTTTTTATTTATATAAGGCAAACAAATTTCATTTATTTTATGTATACACATTTAGGAGCAGAGTGATTCCTCTACCCTATCCTCCCTTCCATCCATGTTCCCACTCTCCCTCGCCTTCCTTTTATTTATTCTTTAATTTTTATAATGACATATTTTCAGTTTATTTTATAATCATAAGATTATAATTATCCACTATGAAAATAATTCAATAAAAATAAGGGGGAAATAAAACTTCCACAACAATAGACATAAGGGCTGTAAACAATGATCAATTCTCAAAATGGTAAATTCACTTATATGCATTACTTTCTTGGATTGTATTAGATAAGTACTGATTAAATTTTAAGAGGGCGGAGAGAGAGTAAGATATAAGACATACTTGAAGAGATAATGACTGGGAAGTCTTCAAAAATAATGAAAGTTATAAAATACAGATTTTAGAGGCTTCGAGAATATCAAACAGTACAAGTACTAAAGTAAAGAATAACAGACCCCTAGGTACATTTTACTCGAACTAAATGAAATATTTTTAAATCTTAAAAGTATCCAGAAAAAAGACATTACATACAAGAATATTTTCATCAGAAACTATGCAAATCTTAAGTGTAAAATATATATATATATACACATATGTGTATATATATACATGTTAACCCTGCATTCTCTAGTGATAAACAATTAAGAAACAAAGAAAACTGAGAGAAATCATTGTCAGCAGTCCTGTGCTACAAGATATACTTACTTAATACATTCCAGCAGAAGGACAGATTTGCATCTAAATAAAGACACTAAGAGCTTTGGAAAAGGTAAAAATAAACATGGAAACTTGTTAATAACTTTAAAAGATACTATTTTACCTAAAGCAAGTACTATATCAACATATTGTTGAGTTTTACAACATATATGAAAGAAAAAATGAACACGGTAAGATAAGGTATAAAGGGAAAATATATTATTGCAGTTCTTTAACACAAGATGTGCTATAGTATAATATTACCTGAAGGAATATTATAATGAATTAAGCTTGTGTATTATCAATTCTCAGTAACCAGTGAACTATTTAAAAGAGTTATAATTAATAAATCAATAGGAGATATAAAAAGGAATCATTAAAAATTAATCCTCAGAATGACAAACTTAAAAAACAAACAAACAAAAAGTAACAAGTGTTGTGGTACAGCAAGTTAAATCACTGCCTGGGACACTGGCAACCCATTCAAGTGCTGGTTCAAATCCTGTTTGGTCCACTTCCCATTCTTCTCCCTGCCTATGTGCCTCAGAAAGATGGGCCAAGTACATGGACCCCTGACACCCACGTGGGAGAACTGGATGAAGCTCCTGGCTCCTGGCTCTGGCCTGGCCCGGCCCAGTTCTAGCTGTTGCACTCATTTGGAGAATGCAACAGTAGATCAAAGACCTCTTTCTCTCTCATCCTTCCCTTACCTCCCTCTCTAACTCTGCCTTTAAAACAAATAAATCTTTATCAAAAAAATAAAGTGGAAAGATGATAAATTTAAATCCAAACACAGTTTCTTTTCATGAAATGTAAATGGCCTAAAAACTTGAATTAAAATATAGAGATTTAAAATACAAGAAATGCAGAGATTTTTACACTGAATAAAGAAAACATAAACACACAAGATTCAGTTATTTATAATATACAATAAGTTCCTTTAAATATGAAGACTCAAATAATTAAAAATAAAATGAAGGGAAAAATATCCACTCAATTATTAATCAAAAACAAGTTAGAGTGGCTATGTCAATTCAGACAAAAACAACAAAACAAAGAACATAATCAGGATAAAGAGGAATATTATATGATTATAAGGTGATCAATTCACTAAGAAGATATTACCATGATGAATATTAGTTCTTCTAATAACAGAGCTTTAAAATGCATGAAGCAAAAACTGATGATATAACAGAAAGGAGAAATAAATCCGCAACTATCGTTACGAACACCAGTTCTTCCATCAACAATCTACCTACTACACTTACAGAAGTGAAGAGGTTCAACACGGGAATCATTTCAACCTGCATGAACTAAGTTACAATTACAGAATAGTCCACCTAATAATATCAGAACACCCATTTTTTTTTTGGCATGCACATTCACAAAGATAAACCATATTCTGGGTAATAAAATAAAGATAAACAAAAATTTTGTAAAAAACTGAAATCATGAGAAGTACATTCTCTGATCACAAGAAATCCATCTATAAAAGAATAACAGAAAGATATGGAAAACTGCCAAATGTTTTGAAATGAGAGGGAGGAGGTAGTCTGTAACTATAAAGCAGTATAGTTCTGCATACAGTCCTATAGACTTACCTCTAAGGGAACAGCGTAAAATCGGTGGTGTAAATGCCATATTAACTGTTAAAATGATCATATTAAAGTTAAAGTCAACATATTGATGAGTTTCAGTGTAAATTGATCATATAAATAACATCAAGTGCCTGGTAATAATAACAGAATTAAAAAGGAAGGAAAGTCAAATATGGGAAGCAGTCCACACAGCAGACTCCTAGAATGACATTCACTGTAAATAACACTCTGATATCAGAATTAGCCCTTAAGGCTTCTTGGTCTGGCTGAAAGGTCTGTGAGAGCACCTCAGGCATGCAAAGCCAAGACTCTATGGCAAAAAATATCCTACATGGAGGATCCCTGTGGAAAGAAAGGGGGCATCAAAGAAGGATGTACTCTTTTCTGAAAGGAGGAGAGAACATCCACTTTACTTATGGCCATGTCCAAATACCTATGGAGTCTATGGTCACAAAAGGCTTCCATAGCCTTAACAATCCTTGGCAAGAGCCTTATTTATGACATCATACATAAGAGTGTTAATTGTTAAAGGAACAACAGAAGTCATTGTGCACTTAATCCCCATTAGGACCTCCATGCTTAATGAGCTGAACTATGAGAATCAACTTCAAATATTGTTCTCAAACTGTATTCTATAGGTTGTGTGTGGGTGGCTGCAAAATATTGAAATCTATGATTAACATGGAGTTGGTCTTCTGTATATAAAATCAAACTAAAAATGAGATGGGAGAGGGAGAAGAAAGTGGGATGGGAATTGGGGTGGGAGGGTGGGTATGGGGAAAAGAACCATGTATTCCTAATGTTGTATCTATGAAAAAATGCATTCATTTAATAAAAACTTTAAAAAAAGAAATGAACATTCATGAATAACTCATGGGTCAAAAAGGGTCAATTTATAAAGTTAGAAACATTTTGAATTAAATTAAAATGTTAACACATCACAAAAAGCAGGATGCAACTAAAGCAGTGTTTAGAAAAAATTGAGAGTGGTAACTACTTATTTTAACAATAAACTAAACTCCTACCTTAAGAAACAAGGTTAGGTATAAATTAAGCATAGAATAAGGGAAAAGATACACATAAAAAATACAATTAAAACTATAAAAAACAGAAAATGAAGCAAAAGATTATTGCTTTAAGAAGATAATTTGACAAATGTTTACATACAATAAAAAGTAAACAAAGAAGATGAAAATTAGTATATCAATAGTGAGGAATGAAACAGCCATTACAGGAAAATATGAACATTGAGTATTATGAACACTAGGGCAAAAAAAAAAAGTTGAAGACAGTGAAACAGATAATTTTGCTACCACAATCAAACTGTCGCAGCTAATGTAAATAGTCCTATAACTACTAAGAAAAATAACTTGAATTCCCAACCTACCCAAAAAGAAGACTCCATAACAAGTTTACCACAAGGACAATGCCTACACTATATTTAAGTCAAAAATATACAAATCCTATAAAATGATTTACAGAAAACAGAAGAGAAGTTGAAAATCTGTCTTTAAGAATTATGTAAAAATTCTTTTAACTAGAATATCCAAAGGAATTTTGAAAAATAACAGATTGAAAGATTTTCCTTGCCTGATTACAAGACTTATTACAAAGGTAAATTAAATGAAAACAATATGGTATTCATAAAAGGGAATGTACACATATCAATAAAATAACGCAGAAAGGTATTTTAATTTGATTTTCAACAGAGATGATGAGAAAAGTCAATAGGGAAATTTTTCTTCTCAATAAACATTTGGAATGACTAGATATCCCACATGGGAAAAATGAACATGACACAGTCTTCACATAATACATAAGAGTTAACTCACAACCTATCAATAAATTTCAATGTAAAAGTTACAACAGGAAGAATGGAAAGAATGTTTTCATCCTTATAATCCATATTTTAGGACACAAATGTCACAAAGTATAACACTGAATTTTAATGAAATAATAATATTCTGCCTTTTGAAAGATCTTTCCCTGAAAATTTAAGCCACATTGTGGGAAAAACTATCTACAATATTTATGAGAAAAAACATTTGTATCCATATAAGAAGTCCTTCATAGACAATTAAAAACAAAACACAACAAGTCTAAAAAGGAGGCTGGAGATTTGAACAGACATACAAAAGATAAACATACTAGAGAAGAAAAACGAATGTGGGTAAGCCCATGAGAAGATGCTTAACCAAAAATGTCTTAAGGAAAATGTAAATTAAATCCTTAATGAGATGCCACACAACATATATTGCTGAAATTACAAAGTCTGACAATATATGTTTTGGTGAGGATATGATGTTAACTGAGATTTAAACACACTGACAAAAGAAATGTAAAAAGGTACAGCCACTGTACAACCAGAGAAAATTATTTGGTCATTGGTTATAATATAAATACTCCCTTCATAAAAATTTAGCCCTAATCTAAATTTAATCCTAAGGATTTATGAAGACCTTTACACCATTCTTAATTGCATCTTTACTTATATTTCAAAAACTGAAATCAACCCAAATATATAATGAATTAATTAAACAAAATAAAGGCTAACAATGGAAAACTACTCAATATAAAAAGAAACAAAAGGGTAGATGATACAATATGGAATATTTCAAAATTAGTGTGCGGAGACAAAAACTAGACACTTCAGAGTCCATTATATATAATTCCATTTCTTTAAAATTCTCAATGGAAATAAAGTTAGCCCCAAAATTTAAACAATAGTCTTTTTTTAGGTCCCAGAAAGGAGTTTGAACAGGTTACCTATAGATATATTCAAATTTGGGGAAATGACAAAATTCTTCATACTTTTTGATTTCATATACAATATACATAATTCTCAATAAATTTCTGAAAGTAGGCTGTATAGGGCCCCATAAATCACATTATTTGAATATTTTTATTGGATACCCTATGTATTTTAATTTTTGCATCAAATAGATATCATTTAATTCCATTTTCTACAATTATTTTACAAGTACCCTCATACTCTGGAATAGCTCTGGATTATTGTCTGAATAGCTTTTGAAAAACCACAAATCTTTGACATATTAGGATGCTCTTAAACACAAATAAAAAGTTAAAATCATTAGTACTATCAGTCCCTTTTACCTTCCTATACCTAACTCTAACAGACTTTTCACAAATGCAGAAACCCAAGCGTATGCGTAGCTTTGATGAAGTAACAGATCTATTGCAATAATAAACCTCAAATTAATCATGCTCCTTTACCCGAAGGAAACATCAAAACCAGCGTCTGCTCTCTGCATTGCTTCCAACGTCTACTAAATTGTTCTCACGGCACTTGTCCCTGGTTACATTGCTTGGAATGGTTATTTTATCTAGAAACACACTTGTATTAGAAATGAAACTAGCTACATTCATACAGCTTGCCTCAGACATTAACATTGCTACATTATTCCAGCAAACTCTTCCCAAGAAAGTAAAACTGTAGTAAATTCAATTGCTGTTTCAGGAACACTCTGAAAGTAATTATCTAAAATCAGTAAGTAACCCAACTAGTCTCATGGGCATTCCAAGACTCACTCAAGAGCTCTTGCCTCAAAACCCTTGTCTCTCTGGGTCTATGATTTTTAAAACATATTTTGAATCCTGCCCAAACCTAATTGCCCCCTACTGTGGAGTGCACATCCATGTTCTCTCAAAATTCACAATCAAAATCCTAATCCCAATAGGATGGTATCCGGAAGTGGAGCCTTTGGAAAGTAGTTGTACCCTGATGGTGAAGTCTTCATGAATGGGCTTAGTGCACTGGTAAGAGGAGGCCAGCGAATACTAGAGGAAGAGGGCTGACAAGATGACTACTCAGGAAACCTGATGCCCTCTGTAACAGTGATGAACATGGGTCTGTGGTTTAGGCTACCTAGTCTGTGATGACTTGTTCTAGCAGATTAACTAAGACAAGCTGCAACATTGAAAAGATCCTCTTATAGCTGCTCCTTCCACATGCCAAAGCCCAAAAATAACTTGCCTCTGACCTCCCACTTCTAAGACACACCAAAATTCTATCAAGGTAATTATCTCCCTTTCCAGGTAACAATAAATTTTGTTTTGCTTCATCAGCATGCTATTTTGGTGGTCGTTTCAAGGATTGAGAGCTAAATAAGCTTTTGACATCAACAAAGCTGAGAAGGGTCAGAATGTTCAGTTCCTCATTTAAATCATGTACGAAGTGTCAAGGCCATCTTAAAGTCTTAAAGAAGTCAACTAGGGGCTGGTGTTGGGCACAGCAGGTAAAGTCACCACTTGTGAAACCAGCATTCCTTATGGGTAACAGGTTATGTCCTGGCTGCTCCTCTTCCATTCTAGCTGCCTTCTAATGGCGTTTAGAAAAGCAGCAGACAATGCCCCAAGTGTTTGGACTCCTGCCACTTATGTTGGAGACCTGGATGAAGCTCCTGGCTCCCATCTTCCACCCAGCACAGCCCTGGTCATTGTGGCCATCTGGAGAGTGAACCAGTGGATAGAAGCACTCTCACTCTCGCTCGCTTGCTCCCGCTCACTCTCTCTAACTCTAGCTTTCAAATAAATAAATAAATCAGTCTTTAAAAAAAGAAATTGGAGAGCCAGTGCTGTGGCACATCAGGTTAAAGCTCCAGCCTGCAGCACTGGCATCCCAGATGGGCTCTGGTTGGAGTCCCAGAGGCTCCACTTCCAATCCAGCTCTATGCTAATGCCTGGGAAAGCAGCAGGGATGGCCCAATCCCTTGGGCCCCTGCACCCAAGTGGGAGACCTAGAGGAAGCTGCTGGCTCCTGGCTTCAGATTGGCTCAGCTCTGGCAATTGAGGCCATTTTGGGAGGGAACCAGTAGATGGAAGACCTCTCTCTCTGTCTCCACCTCTTTCTGTAACTCTTTCAAATAAATAAAATAAATCTTTAAAAGGAAATGTCATTTTATATAATCTATATTTGCTATGAAGGTTTCTCCTTCAAATTTCTCAAATCTTTTGTTTATAGTTTCCCAAAGTAAGACACAAAGAACTTTATTGTGATTAATTCATATAATTTTCATTACACTAATATTGTAGTAAGAGCATATATTAGTAACAGGATATCTTAATGTTTTAAGTCTCAAAAATATAGAATAATATGTGTCAAGAATTCAATTTGTAGAACAATCATATCATAGGCCCTATTAAAAGACCATTCAAATATAGGCTGTGATTATTATCATGGTATCACCACTTTGTATGGCTTCTAGAAATCAGAGCATTTCTTTAGAAGTTTAATAAAACTACTCCCTGGAGGGGGAGTGGGCATCACTATGGCATAGTGGACTGAGCCTATGCCTGCAGTGCTGGTGTCCCATGTGGGTGCCAGTTCAAGTCCTGGCTGCTCCTCTTCAGATCTAGCTTTCTGCTATGGCTTGGGAAAGTAGCTGAAAACAGCCCAAATGCTGGGGCCTTTGCACCTGCATAGGAGACCCAGAAGAAGCTCCTGGATCCTGGCTTCAGATTGGCCAAGCTCCAGCTGTTGCAGCCATTTGGGGAATGAACCAGCGGATGGAAGACTTTTCTCTATGTTTTTTCCTATCTGTAACTCTACCTCTAATAAAAAATCTTAAAAATTCCCTGCCCTGTCATTGAAGCTCTTCTGTAGTTCCCACTCATGCTAGTATTGTTGTAGCATTTCCTCCAATGGTTTCAAAGTTCTGCCTGCTTCAGTCTTGTCCCATTAGCAATGTCTATCAGAAATGTCTTATGTTATGTGCTAATTTACATCATTAAAACATGTATTTTTCTGCACTGTGTCAACAGAAATTTGAAAGACAGAAGTTAAATGCATGGGCTAAAGAAGCTTCTCTCAGAGAACTATTTTTTAATATCAAAAATAAAAGGAGAAACATTCCCCCCAAACCCATGGGCATGCAGTTCAAAAGAAAATAAATACAGGGTAACTGTGATGCAGCAGATTTAGCTGCAGCCTGGTACATCAAGATCTCATATTGGCGTTCCTAGGACAGAACCGCATCTCTGCTTCTGATCCAGTTTCCTGCTAATGTGCACCTTGAGAAGCCACAAATGATGGCTCAAGTAGTTGAGCTTTTGCCATCCATGTGGGAGACAGGGATGGAGTTCCTGCCTTCTGACTTTGGCCTATCCCCACCCTCGCTGCTAGAGGCATTTGGGGAGTGAACAAATAGATGAAAGATGGATATCTTTTCTCTCTCTTTCATTCTGCCTTTCAAATAAATAAAAATGAATAGCTAAAAAAATAAAAAAATAAGGGCATATGAACATCCAGTGTTTTGCCTCAATAGTGATTGATAAAATACAACAGAATAACTAACTTTATCTATGCCCACTCTTTACCAAGATGTTGTGTTGAGAAACACTAACTTGCTAAATCATCATAATATTCCTAAGAGATGAGCCATACTATTATATCCACACATAGACGCACACACTTAGAAGTTACGTAAGCACAGCACTGGAAGAGTCAGGATCCCCTAAATTAGACTGTCACTTAATCCCTAGTACTGAAAGATCAGACACCAAACTTCCATAGAGACTTCCAGAAAATGGAGAAGAGGGAAACTTTTCATAGGTCATTTTATGAAGCCAGCTAACAGTTAAAACACAATGAATATTATGGCTAGTGGTTAGTTAAGTTTGTGATTATAGAGTGGATTACAATTACATCTTTGCAAAAATTAAAGAAAAAGAAAAAGGAGGAGGGGGGTTGAGGGAAGAGGAGGGAGCTGGAGGTAATGTGGTTATCTTCTTAGAACTCTATGAAATCCATGAAATAAGTTCTCCTATCAGTAAAAACAATTTTAAAACCCTTAATTCCTAATTGCTCAGGGATCCCAGCAAGTAAGCCATAGCTGCTCTGTGCTTTGCAATAAATACATAATTTCTTTCATACATACACACACAAAAAAAGGGAAATAAAGGAAAGGAAAAGAAATTACAAGGAATGGAAAATTAGAGACCAAATTCACTCATGAAAACGAACCAAAAGTATTGGATATTGTTCAATATAATCCAGAAATAAATAGAAAGCTGATACATGAAATGACCAGCTTGATTTATAGCAAGAATTGATGATGCTTTAATCTTCAAAAAGCTATGTAACTTGCAATTAATAGAATGAGAAAGAGCATAAAATCATCTCAACAGAAGCTTAACAAAAATCAATAGAATTCAACAATCTTGAAAAAAAAGTATCAGGAAATCAGCAATGCAAGGGAACATCTCTTTGTTATGATAAGAAAAGTGTATCTGGGACCAGCACTGTGGTATGGTGGATAAAGCTGCAGCCTGCAGTGTCTGCATCCCATATGGGCACTGGTTCAAGACCTGGCTGCTCCACTTCCAATCCAGCCTGGGAAAGCAGAAGATGGCCCAAGTCCTTAGGTCCCTGCAACCACATGGAAGACCCGGAAGAAGCTCCTAGGTCCTGGCTTCGGATTGACGCAGCCGTTGTGGCCATTTGGGGAGTGAACTATCGGATGGACAACCTCTCTCTTTGCCTCTTCACTCTCTGTGTAACTCTGACTTTCAAATAAATAAATCTTTAAAAAAAAGTGTATCTATTTTAAAATAAACTATCATACATAAAGCTGAAAATATTCCATCTGAGACATTTGAAGGATGGAGTTAATATCTCTTCTAATGACATTGGATGCAATCCAACATTAATAAGGCAAGAAAATAAATGTTGAAGTATGCATTAGCATGGCAGTTAAGTTGCCTGTATCCTACCGCAGAGTGCCTGGGTTCAATTACCAACTCTGGCTCCAGACTCCAGTGCAGAGCCTGGAGGCAGCAGTGACGGTTCAAGCAAATGGGTTCCTATCACCCACGTGGCAGATCTGGATTGTGTTTCTTGCTCCCAGATCCAACCTAGCCTGGCTCCAGCCATTGTGGACATTTGGGGAGTAAATCAGAGAATAGAAGCATTCTTTCTCTCCCTTTCTGTCTTCCTCTGCCTCTCCCATCCTCCCTCCACCCCTCTCAAAGAAACTTTAAAAACAAAATTCTTCAAAAAGGGGTGTGCTGTTGGTTAAGCTACTGCACAGGATGCCCCTATTCCATATCAGAATGCTTAATTTGAATATCAACTATTTCTCTTCTAATTCAGTCTCTTGCTATTGTGCACCATTGGAAGGCAGCAGAGGATGGCTCAGGCATTTGGGTCCTTGCCACCTAATTCTAGATAATGTTCTGATCCCCTGACTGGCCCAGCCATGGTTGCTGTCAGCAGCTGGGAAGTGAATTAGCAGTCAAAAGGTCTCTGTCTCACTACTGCTCTGCCTTTCAGATTAAAAACAAAGAAGGAAGGGAGACAGAGAAGTAAAGTTATATGAACAGCAAACAGAGAAAAAAAAAGATTAATACATTAGACTACATTACAACTTAAAAATGAGGCTAATGCTGTGGTGCAGTGGGTTTGAGTACTGGTTGCTCCATTTCTGACCCATCTCCCTGCTATTGTGCCTGGGAAAGCAGCAGAAAACCCAAGTGTTTGGGTTCCCAGTCATGTGGGTGACTCAGATGGAACTTCTGACTCCTAGCTTCAGCTTGACCCAACCTCTGCCACTGCAGCCATTTTGGGAGTAAACCAGCTGTTATAAGATATGTCTGTCTATCTCTAACTCTGCCTTCAAATAAATACATTTCAAAAAAAAAAACAACTTAAGAAGCCAGTGTCATGGAATAGCAGGTGAAGCCACTGACCAATGCTGACATCCCAAATGAGCACCAAATGGTTTGTGTCCTGGCTACTCTGCTTCTGATCCAGCTCCCTGCTAATGGCCTGGGAAAGCAGCAGAAAATGGTCCAAGTGTTTGGACCCCTGCACCCACAGAGAGATTGGGAAGAAACTCCTGGCTCCCAGCTTTGGCCTGGTCCAGCTCTGGCCATTGTAGTCATCTAGAAAGTGAACCAGCAGATGGGAAGTTGGAAGCTCTCTCTCTCTCTCTTTCTCTCTTTCTGTCTTTCCCTCTCTCTGGGATTCTTTCAAAATAAATAAATCTTAAAAAAAAAAAACCTTAAAGTTAGTGCTCATTAAATAATAATATTAAGGTACAGAAAAGTCAAGTCACAGAGTTGCGACAACATAATTGCAACATATATAATAATAGATTTATCTTTTCATTAAGAAAAAGGAAATTTGGCCAGCGCCGTGGCTCAACAGGCTAATCCTCCGCCTTGCGGCGCCGGCACACCGGGTTCTAGTCCCGGTCGGGGCACCGATTCTGTCCCGGTTGCCCCTCTTCCAGGCCAGCCCTCTGCTGTGGCCCAGGAGTGCAGTGGAGGATGGCCCAGGTGCTTGGGCCCTGCACCCCATGGGAGACCAGGAAAAGCACCTGGCTCCTGGCTCCTGCCATCAGACGAGCGCGGTGCGCCGGCCGCAGCGCGCCGGCCGCGGCGGCCATTGGAGGGTGAACCAACGGCAAAAGGAAGGCCTTTCTCTCTGTCTCTCTCTCTCACTGTCCACTCTGCCTGTAAAAAAAAAAAAAAAGGAAATTTAACATTTTAAACTGATAAAATGTTTATTGTAAACCATTTAATTTGGGGTAGATATCTGGTATAGAAGTTACAGTGAGGTCTGGGACGCCATTTCAAAGTGCTTGGTTTGGAATCCCTGCTCTGCTTCTGCTCTGGCCGCTTGATAATTTGCACCCTGAAAGACAATATGTGATGGCTCACATGCAAGTACATAGGCTCCAACTATCCCTGCTGAAAACTTAGATTGAGTTCTGGGCTCCTGACTTTCATGTGATCTAGCCCTGGATGTGGCAAGCATTTGGGAATTAAACCAATAGCTGGGAGCATATTCTCTCCCTCACCCCGTTATGCTGCCCTACAAATAAATAAAACATTTATTTAAAAGGAACCACATATTTCCACTGCTTAAAAAGAAAGTAAAGTGCTTAAGAAGAAACAGAAACCTATTATTCACAAATTCTTTAAAAGTCCTACACAATATCTTCAAGGAAGCAGAGTTCTTTTCTATTTTTGAAGTGTGCTATTTTCAGGATTTAAATGGATACTTGATAAGTAACACATATTTGACATGTATGCTTTAACAAATATGAGGTTGGCATTTATCTGCACTTATTCATTAGTCTGTTTTATGTTCACTTGCCAACTTTGGACTTTTTTCTTTCTCCATAAACCTTTTATGTAAGGTATTCAAACTTCATGCATTTCATAAATACATTTTTAGTTAAATAGTGATTCTTCCCACTCTACCCACCCTCCCACCTGTACTCCATGCACTCCTACCTTTCTTCCTCCTCTCTCCCCTATTCCCATTCTTATATTTTACAAGGATATATTTTCACTAAACTTTATACAAATAAGATTTACCCTATACTAAATAGAGTTCAAAAATAGTACGAAAAAAACTGTTCCTCAACAGTCAAAAAAAGGGCTATTTAAAATATCACATCTAATCATAATGTATTTTTACTCCCTGTATCCATCGCAGTGAAATTGTTTGGCCAGGCCAAATTATTTTTGTGGGCCTTATATGGCCCATGGGCCGGATATTCCCCACACCGGCCCTCCACTGTTAAGCTTATTCAAATAGAGAGTATTACCAGGCCCTTTTCCCTTTAATAATAATAAAAGTCTCAGCCTACAGGACTGTGAAAAAAAAAATCACATCTAAAAGTGTCAATTTTACTTCTTTGCATAACATTTTAGGTGTTCCATTAGTTACTACAGATCTTTGTGGTACTGGCTAATTTTACTAAACAAAAAACTTTCTAGTTTCATCTATTTTGTTGCAAATGACAGGATTTCATTTTTACTGCTGTGCTGTATTCCATAGTGTATATACACCATAACTCCTTAATCCAGTCATCACTTGATGGACATCCATGCTGATTCCATATCTTAGCTATTGTGAATTGAGCTGCAACAAACATGAGTACAGATCACTCATATATGTGGATTCCTTTTCCTTTGGGTAAATTCCTTTTATTTTGGGTAAATTCCCAGGAATTGGATGGCTGGGTCATATTGTCAGTGTATTTTCAAATTTCTGAGGTATCTCCATACTGTCTTCAATAGTGACCACACCAATTTACATTCTCACCAACTGGATATTAGGGTACATTTTTTGCCACATCCTCATCAGTGTTTGTTGTTTGTTGATTCTGTTTGAAAGCCATTCTATCTAGGGTGAAATGAAACCTCATGGTGATTTTGATTTGCATTTCCCTGATGGCTAGTAAGCATTTTTTCATGTGTCTCTTGGCCATTTTTATTTCTTCTTTTGAAAAACACCTATTTAAGTCCTTTGCCTATTTCATAACTGCTTTGTTTTGTTGTTGTTGGATTTCTTGAGCTTTTTATAGATTCTGGATAGTAATCCTTTATCAGTTGAACAGTTTGAAAATAATTTCACCCATTCTGTTGGTTGCTTCTTCACTTTTCTGAGTGTTTCTTTCATAATGTAGAAGTTTCTCTGCTTGATGTAATCCCATTTGTCAATTTTGGCTTTGATTGCCTGTGCCTCTGGGGCCTTTTCCAAGAAGTCTTTGCCTGTGAAAATTTCTTGCAGGGTTTATTGAATGTTCTCTAATAATTTGAAGGTATCAAGTTGTAGATTTAGGTCATTTTGAGTGAATTTTTGTGTAAGGTTTAATGTAGGGGGTCTTGTTTCATAGTTCTGCATGTAGAAATCCAGTGCTCCCAGCATCATTTGTTGAAAAGCCTGGCCTTGCTACAGGGATGGATTTCAGCTCTTTGTCAAATATAAGTTGGTTGTAGATGTGTGGGTTGATTTCCGGAGGTTTTATTCTGTCCTATTGGTTTATAATCTTTTTTTTGTCAGTACCAGGAAGTTTTGATAATAACTGCCAAGTATATCTTGAAATATGGTATTGTGATTCCTCGGCTTTGTTTTGTTGTATAAGATTGCTTTAGCTATTCAGGGTCTACTGTGTTTTCTTATGAATTTCAGCATTATTTTTTCTATATCTGAGAATAATATCCTTGATATTTTGATTGATGTCACATTGAATATGTAAATTGTTTTCAGTAATATAGGCATTTTGATGATATATATTCTTCCAATCCACAAACATGGAGGACTTCCAATTTTTTCTGTCTTCCATTTATTTCTTTAATGCCTTATAGTTTGTATCTAGAAATCTTCGATATCCTACATTAAATCTATTCCAAAGGATTTGATTTTTTGTAGCTATTGTGAATGGGATTGATCTTAGAAGTCGTTTTTCAGTAGTGGCATTGTCTGTGTATACAAAGGCTACTCATTTTTGTGTGTTCATTTTATATACTGCCACTTTATCAAACTTGTCTATGAGTTCCAATAGTCTCTAAGTGGATTCTTTTGTATGTCCTATGTATAGAGTCATGTCATCTGCAAATAGGGATAGTTTGAATTCCTCCTTCCTAATCTGTATCCCTTTCATTTATTTTTCTTGCCAAATGGCTCTGGCTAAAACTTGCAAGACTATACTGAATAGTAATGGTGACAATGGGCATCATTCTCTGGTTCTGGATCTTAGGGGGAATGCTTCCAACTTTTCGCCATTCAACAGGATACTGGCTGTGGGTCTGTCAAAAATTGCCTTGATTGTGCAGAGGAATTTTCCTCCTATATCGAATTTGCTTAACGTTTTCATCATAAAAGGATGTTGCATTTTATCAAATGCTTTCTCTGTATCTACGGAGATACTCATATGGTTTTTGTTCTTTAGTCTGCTAATGTGATATATTACATTGATTGATTCATGAATGTTGAACCATCCCTGCATACCAGGGATATATTCTGGGTGAATGATCTTTCTGAGGTGTTGTTGCATTCAACTGGCTAATATTTTTTTGAGGATTTTTGCATCTATGTTCATCAGGAAAATTGGTCTATAGTTCTCTTCCTTGTATCTTTTTCATGTTTAGGAATCAAGGTGATGCTAACTTCATAGAAAGAGTCTTGGAAGAATATCTCCCTTTCAATTGTTTTTAAATAGATTGAGAAGAATTGGAGTTAGTTCTTTTTTAAATGCTTTTTAGAATTCAGTAGGAAAGCCATCCAGTCCTGGATTTTTCTTTGCTTGGAGGGTTTTTATTACTGATTCACTTCTTTCAACAATTTCAAAGATGTTTTTCCTCTTCTCTATCTCATGCGGATGTGAGACTCAAAAACCCTAACATCCTTCAAGAGAGAATTCATTATGTACTAAGAAGGACCAGAGTTGTGAATGGAAGAAATGGTTACTCATCTAGAAAGGATGGAATGGGCCGGCGCCGTGGCTCAACAGGCTAATCCTCCGCCTTGCGGCGCCGGCACACCGGGTTCTAGTCCCGGTCGGGGCACCGATTCTGTCCCGGTTGCCCCTCTTCCAGGCCAGCCCTCTGCTGTGGCCCAGGAGTGCAGTGGAGGATGGCCCAGGTGCTTGGGCCCTGCACCCCATGGGGAGACCAGGAAAAGCACCTGGCTCCTGGCTCCTGCCATCGGACGAGCGTGGTGCGCCGGCCGCAGCACGCTGTTGGAGGGTGAACCAACGGCAAAAGGAAGACCTTTCTCTCTGTCTCTCTCTCTCTCACTGTCCACTCTGCCTGTAAAAAAAAAAAAAAAAAAAAAAAAGAAAGAAAAGAAAGGATGGAATGAACAAAACTGGATCCTCAGAATGGCAACTCAAGAAAAATAACCTTTCAGAATGTCTAAGCATGTGAAGGAGGCACTATGACCAAATGTTCAGAAGTTAAGACACCTACTCTTTTACTGTTTATAAACATCCAACTACCTGACACTCCTCAAACAGAATGGAAGATTCCTCATTTGTTTTGGGATTGACATATCATATGAAAGCCTTCCTTCCAACAATAAAACTGACCAAAACCACCTGAGAATTATCATAGAAGTTGAGCAGTTATGTATATATCATACTATTATAAATAAGTGGGTAAATGAGGAAAGTAATTTGGAACATGAGAATAATATGCAAACTCAAAGTGTAAAAATTTAAATCTGTCATATGTAGCCACAACTACAATGTTAAATTATGAAAACACCGAAATGCATAAGACAAAGACAAGGCAGAACAAGGAGGAAACCCCCAGCGGAACTCCAACATCTTTCATTCCTTGTTATTCTAGTTCACTTCCTTTGTTACTGCTTGGTATTGACACCACGAAAGTTCTCTCACTTGTCATAATTATTGAAGACTATTTTTAAAAAACAATAAGAGCTGTAAAAGCATCCCTGGTCATAATGGAAAAATGATAAAATGACACCAAAAACATCTAGATAGTACAAAAATATAAACATAAGCATAGAAAGCAGAGATATACTTATTGATGTTAAAAATAGCTTCATCTTATCACCAAGCTAACAAGTAAAGTTTTAGGAACAAAGAATTTTCCTTTTTCTCACCTCAACCACATTTTCTCTTATTTCATGTCACATATAACATGGAGTTCTGTTCAAGATCATTTCCAGAGTTGTCACTTTCGTGAGCAATGAAGCTTCAAATATGCCTACTACTATTATTTTTGAGAGACAGTCTCGAGTTAGAGTAGAAGCTCTGGGGAGTCACCTATTTCATGTGTGTAGTGTTTGAATCCTTCAGAGAACTTCTTTCCTGGCAAAGAGAGATTTTGAGTAGGAGGAAGGATCATGAAGAGAAGCAACAGGCTTGGAAGAGAAAGAAAAACAAAACAATGATTTGATTTTCATGTTTTCTAAGTACATCAGTTCCTAAACAGATTCTAACAAATCATCATTTTCCTATGATTTTTTAATTTTATAGATGCATTCGTTGAATGCTCATATGCCTTGATTCTAGGAATGATTTAAAATTAGCTTAGTGAAAAACAAACAAGATTAATAAGACAAGGCCAGGCTTTGGCCTAAGTATATACAAACTCAGTGACACTGAAATATTTCTAAATTAATCACCTGGAGCCTATGTTGTCTTGTCTTTTCATATAAAACCCATTTCAAAGATTTATTGTGAAAATTAATTATATTAAAATAGGGAAGCAAATAGTATTTCCTTCTCATATCACAAACCCCTACAAAATAAAAAATGGATTTTTCTTCATTATTATAAAATGTATTATTTTTAAAATTATTGCATCAGGGCTGGCATCATGGTACAGTGAATTAAGCCTCTGCTTGTAATGCTGGCATTTCATATGGGTGCTAGCTTGAGTTCTAGCTATTCCACTTCTATTTCAGATCCCTGCTACTGGCCTGGGAAAAGCGGTGAAGGATGGTGAACAATGGGCTCCAGCTTGACATACGGGAGATCTGAAAGAAGCTCCTGGCTTTGGCCTGGCCCAGGCCTGGCCATTGTTGCCATCTGGGGACTGAAACAGTGAAAGGAAGAGCTTGCTCGGGCGTTCTCTCTCTCTCTCTCTCCCTCTCTCTCTCTCCACACACACATACACACACCCTCTTTCCCTCCGTCTCTTAAATAAATTTTAAATAATAAAAAATCATTGTATCAGTTACTTAAAGTACATTTGTAACTATTTTCCTGTTTGCAAGTCATTTGTGAATTAACTAAAAACTTTGTCAGAATTTGATAAGATAATATACATCTTACAAGTGCTTTTGATTCTGTCTGAGCAACCCAATAAGTCATGCTTGCTTTATGTTGGAGGTCAAAATCACAGATACAATTAAAAAAGCAATTAAATGCTAAAAGAACAGATGATTCCTTGTCCACACCTCAGAATGCTTAACATTTTTTCAATGGCTAATTTGCTAGAGCTACAGAGGATATTAAGTGTCTCTTTCTAAAATATAACAGTTACTCAATATTTTGGGGATAATTATTTCCAATAAAAACTTAGTTGCTAACTATTCTTCCCTTACACTAGTTTCACCTACTTGTAAGGACTTATTTAAATTCCTTGTTAGAGGGCCGGCGCCGTGGCTCAACAGGCTAATCCGCCACCTTGTGGGGCCGGCACACCGGGTTCTAGTCCGGGTCGGGGCACCGGATTCTGTCCCGGTTGCCCCTCTTCCAGGCCAGCTCTCTGCTGTGGCCCAGGAGTGCAGTGGAGGATGGCCCCTGCACCCCATGGGAGACCAGGAAAAAAGCACCTGGCACCTGGCTCCTGCCATTGGATGAGCGCGGTGCACCGGCCGCAGCGCACCGGCTGAGGCGGCCATTGGAGGGTAAACCAACAGCAAAGGAAGACCTTTCTCTCTGTCTCCCTCTCACTGTCCACCCTGCCTGTCAAAAAAAAATTTCCTTGTTAGAGAGGAACTTGAAAATGAAAGGATATTCTCAGGTCTCCTGGATGAATATACTATGTGTATTATGAGGTGTGAAAAAATTACACAGAGAAACAATATATTTGTGAAGGTCAATCACATTTTAAAGAGGAAAACCAAAAAAATAAATGGTATAAGCACAAGGCCTTTATTAAATAATTTTAATTTGGAGAGATTGAACAGTGAAAAAGCATTCTGAAATTTCTACAAGACATGTGACTTATACCTACACTAGAGAATGCTAGAAAAAAGACTAATAGATATAGATATATAGATACATATGCGAACACAACTTGCTTTCACTTTAAACTTTCCTATTTGCCTTGAGTTTTTTTCAAATGTGTAAATGTGTTAAAAAAAAAACACTATATAGCATAAAACTTCCATAGATAGTATCTTTAAAATCTAAAGGAAAAATGTCATATTTGGTTACAATGAATTCTTTCACATAGCATCAGAGAGCTTAAAATTTCAAGAACAAAACGATAATATGTAATCTCATAATAACTGCACAATTATGATACAGTATTTTTAAGGTATACCATACATAGAAAAGTTTGTACATCCTCTACCATCTACCCATTTTTTCTAAGTTTATTCACTGAGATCAGTAAAGTACTATTATCATTGTTTCAACAGTTCATTCACCCATGAGACCAGACACAGGCATATTTAATATCCCATTTAAAAACAATTGAGCTCACTCTCAAAAAATTCATATCCTGGAAGAGGCAATGCTTCTGTAGGCAGCCCTGAACAATGACAGCAGCACACAAGTTCACTGTACCCATGTTAATATAGCCAGTGGAATGACTTTCTCCTAATCTACATTAAGTGATGGAGACAGATCTAAGAGGAATTTTCAGTATCATCTAATCAAAGGTTCAGAGGTCAAAACTCTAACGACACAAGAAGTAATTGCATTAGGTAGTGTAGCACAACACAATTATAAGATGTAAAAGTAATGGTCATTTTAACATAAAATAACAATATACCATGTATGCTTTAAACCACTATTTTTGAAGTACTTCTTAGTTTTCAAATAATTAAAATCAAATAAAAGCAGTTTCCAGAATTCATGAAATTCAAAATTCTTAGTTTCATAAGCATATCAGAAAAGAATAAGGCATATTGCACCTATCTGGAATTATGATATAAGGCTGCACACTGAGTTGAACTAAAAACAAAAATCAACCCAAATGGTCAATGAAATTGACCACTCTAGATATAAAAGAATATCCCTTGATTTGAAATTTTAGAATAACCAAATCTCCAAATATTTCAAATATTTCTTCAGGGAGGTGGAACAGGAATGCAAAAAGTGTTCCCTAGTGCATAGAAAAAGCAAAATGCCAAATTTATAAAACGGCAGCACTCACAATTCAGGGAAAGGATTCACTGGCCAGGGAACAAAGCACTCTTCTGAAGACTTGGGTAGTCTAACTTGGTCTATCCAAATAATTATTATTCTGATTACATAATTGTGATTACATGGAATCTTCTGATTATGGTTCATCTTTTTTTTTTAGTCACTGACTAACAATACTAGAGACCACTAACTGGCTGATGTGAAACTTGCAGTATTCGTGATCATTTTACTTTTTTTTAAATTATACACAGACACACTAGCATTCTGATGTATACGTTTTCTTTCATGAGCTTGGTATTGTGACTCTGTGTCTGAGAATCTAAATTACTCTTATGCTGACCACACCACATTACTAAACCTAAAAGAATGAACTACTAACCCTGGCTATTAGGAGTTCTCAAAGTTTGCAGTTAGACTACAATGGTGGTCTGTATTGCTCTGATGACATCTAGCAACCATGTGCAATGTTCTTTGAAACTTGAATATAGGATTAGTTAGTAGGAAATAATCACACATCTGTTAAGATGGACTTCAGAGCTAAAGAGAACTGTGAATTCTAACTCTCCCATTTAAGAGCAGTTTATCTTTGGGCAATCCCAAATACTCTCTCAAGGTTGAAGGAAAACTTGGAAGACAACTTAAGACTTGCACAAAATAAAATTACTTTTATGAAAGCATCAGAAGCTAATAATGCCATGAAGAAACATGAAACCAACATTTGGAGTAACCTATTTATTAGTAATCTGTCAATTTCTAAAGTTTCTGAATGCAAAGAGAAAAACAAAAATAGGAGTCTATGCTTTTTAAGGGTGAGCCTAGTAAATATTTCCAAATTGGCCCGGTATCCTAAAGGACAGTATGAACTAGAAATAGACCACAGAGGAATTAGAATCCAAAATTAAATTAGTTCACTTCCTTAAATTGGATTAAGAAATCCAGATTGCTGATGCTCCTTGAATCTCATCAGAAGCAATGTAAATATTCTCTGTAGACACACAACATCACTGGCCTCAAGATAGTTCTTCAAATACAATGGCCACCACATAAAATAATATTAATCAGGCCCAAAGGATGAAAGATGCCTTTAATAAAACTGAAAAACAGACAATGGCAACAAATCCAAAACAACTCCAGATATCAGTTATCAGATATACACAGTAAAATAAAACATGCTTACCATAGTTCCAGGAGATAGGAAACAAAAATACAGAGAATTATAGATGAATCATTTCAAATAACAAATTGAGCTTAGCAAAGTGCTAGGAATGAGGTATATGTGCTAAAACCTATTACATTTCTACATAACAGCAATTAATCACAAAGAACTACACAATTAAGCAGAAAACAGAACCCAGAACTGTATATTTCAATATATGGAGATTTCATCTACTGCAAAGATGATGCTACAAAGCACTGGAAAATGCATGATTTTTTTCACTAAATGGTGTTGGAGGAACTGAACATCTAAGGAGGTCTCTGAAACATGCTATTACAATCCTTATAATGTCAATTCAATCAACATCCTTCTTTCCAGGGACACATTTTCTGCGTTAAAGAAGTGTGAATGAACTTGAAGATAGCTATCAACCATCATGCAATTCCTATGCATTCTTTTTTATGGCTAGGGTCCAAAATTCCTGGAACTCTTCAACATACAGACTGGCTTCTGGAGTACTCACTCTAATGGTTAACTTCCCCTGAATGGGCTATCTGCCAATCTCCCTTTCAAGATTCACAACCAAGACTAAACACATGCTTTATATGAATCTAGTCTACACTATAACTTTCAAATTTCAGTTATGGTATTAATAAAGTTATCTACTAATTTCCTTGGCAACTACATCAATAGATACCTTGTACTATTATTGCAATCAGCTAAGCCCTTTTTTTCCCACCTGTATTCCTAGTATGATCTATTGTTTCCATTTTAAATTCTACAGTTGCAAAATACTTTTGACCTAGTCTGAAAGTTTACTTTTAACCATATAACTTTAAGGGGGGAATGAGTTATAATAAGGAAGCATTGAATATGGTATGTAGTTGACAGTAAGCAATAAAAATATTAGCTCTTAAAATGTTTCTTAATTTATATTCCTTCTAGAAAGCTCCCTTATGTGCCAAACACATACAAATAGACACAAATACACACTCACAGGGGGCATTGATGTATCTTTCCTTTTTTCTGCAAACTTGAACTGATAATGCCATTAGCAGCTACCACTATTGAGAACTATATATTCAAATTAACTTTACCTTGAATAACAAAAAATGAACCTACATAAAAATAGAAAGCAACCCTAGACTCCATTGCAGACCTTTGGAGTTGACTAATACGTTTGAATGAATATTATCATTTGCTGGGAGTTGACTTGCTGGCTAGCAACAATCTCTGTTCCCTTTTCCTTTTCATAGTGCCATGGCCCTAATGAGATGTCACTAATGAGAGTACTCACCAATGGACAATTTAATATCTGTGCTCAACTGCAAATAGATCCTGAGTAGCACTGATCATTTCATTCATTCTGTAAAACTTAGCTGTGTTGACAGGACATAGTCAAGGCAGAACAATTATGGCAATGACTGCAGAAATGTTATGAGATCTGTGTAGGCCTCTGTCAGAGTATCTGTTATATACATGCAAGTATTTTGGGGAAATGTACATGTATATTTTACATTAAAAACACATTTTCTAATGTAAATTTCATATTCTCTGAAATATACTTGTTTGAAATACATGAAACAAAGGCAAATTAAGCTATTTGAAATGTCACAGCTTACCTCACACTAATCTCAGTGCAGGGCCAACATAACATATTCAGATCCAGTGAACTAGTGCTAAATAATTATTTTGAGTTACGAAAGAAGCTCCACTATAAAAATAAGTAAGTTTAACATGAATGTAAATGAAGGTAAATGCTATTCTGGAAGGTCAGTGGGGATGGAGATTAGGAGGATTAAATCTTTATGATTAGGAAGGCCCAAAAGGAAAAAATAATTAGCCATTATGGGATCGTAGAACATCTTAAAAATAGAACTGTTTGCAGTATGATTCTGCAATCTGCTGTCAATGCAGTCCCTGTCAGCCACATCCAAATGAATTTTCCACTTGAAATGATTGATTAGCCCTGATTGAGGACACTAATCCTGTTTAGTAACTTCTTATCTCCCCAAGTCTTGCTGTCACAAGCATGGCACAAAGTTTGGGCACGCCAGCACCGACTGGAAGTGTAGAAAACTTTTCTTCACTGGTGTAAGGGAAAGGTGGATGCTTCTCATTTAAGCAGCCATAGAAAGCCTTATTGCCAGCTTGCAAACCACACAGTTGGCTTTTTATAACGAAATTTTGTATTAAAAGATTTTGAGTGTTGCTACCACTGAACTTTGGGATTTTCTGATAAGGCTAGGGCAGGAGATGCAAAGGTCAAAATTTCCTTGGGATCAGCATTATACTTTCTCACTATTCATTCATATCCTTCAGTCTTTGACCAAAGGAAGGAACATTTGTTGATGACCCCTAAACTCCATCAAGTAAAACTCTGTTGACTTATGTTTATTCTCTACTCACTGTCTCAAGATTGTTAGCATCCCATATAATACATGTACATCATCCTTTCTCAAGTTTCTCAACTTTTACAATTTTATATTATACTTGTGAAATTGTTATATTTTTTAAAAATCCATGTAGTTTTATTTTCCTTCTTATATCTTTGTTACTCTCAAGCATAAAATGGACTAGGATTTGAAAAATATTTTAGCTTCTAGGTATTTTTCTTAATGCAATATACCCCACTCTGTTATTGATTTCAGTCGTTGCTTTGATTCTGAAGTAAATATAAGGGGTAGTTGTCAGTACTCCCAGGTGTGAGTAGGTATTAACTATAACTTATATTCCTTTATTATATATTAGGCTGTTATATGTTGTTATAGTCAAGTTTCTTTTCCTTTTCATTGACCTATCTATGTACTAATATTCTATTTTATAGTAAGGATTGGTACAACATTGCTTTTGCATATTTCCCTTTAAATTCTGCATTAGTTTGCCATTCCCATGTAATGAATTACCACAAATGTAGCAGCTTAAACCAATACACTTGTTTGATTATGTCCCAGTTGCTGTGGATCAGGAATCCCCGAATGCCTTCACCTGATCTTCTGATCATGGTTTTACAAAACCACAGTCAAGGCGTTGACTGGGCTACATTCCCATCTGGAGGCTGACTGGGAAAGAATATACCTCCAGATTCATTCAAGTTGTTTGCAGAATTTATTTTGCTTGGCATTTGTAATATTGGGGGATCCACTTTTTCACTGGCTGTCGGGTGAAGGCTGTCCTAGGTTCCTTGGTGTCACCTACAGTTCATGTTATGTAGTACTCTCCACTAGCAGTCACAGCATGGCATAATACTACAGCAAGACAGAGACAATCTTTCTCTGTGGTAAGCTAAGAGTATATCCAATAAAATGCCACAATGATTAAAGGGATTTTTCTATCAACTTTGTCTCATTCTCTTGTTAGAAGCAAGTTATAGGTGTTATCCTCCACAAATGGAGATCATACAGGAAGAGTTTCAGGGACAGATCATAAGCACCTTCTTAGAATTCTGCCTACCATATTTTTGTCATAAGTTTTAATATTGTCCATTTTTAGAAATAACTTGCTTTAGTAAAGATTTTACTTATTTAAAAGGCAGAAACAGAGATATTCCATATGCTGGTTCACTCCCAAGCGCCTGCAATAACGGGCTGGGATTGCGGCCGGGTCAGCCCAAAGCCAGGATCTGTGAACTCAAGCGACCTTTTCCAACAGGGGAGGCAGGGACTTAAGTATTTAAGCCATTACCTCCAGCATCCCCATGTATGCAGTATCAGGACTGTGGAATCAGAGAGGAGCCAGGACTCAAACCCAGGCACCATGATATAGGATGTGGGCAGCTCAAACAGCACATTTTCTGCTGAACCAAATGCCCACCCCCACCTTTTAACATTTTTCAAACTTTTTGCTATTTTCTGAAGTTAGTCATCTATTTTCTGAAGTTAGTCATCTAGTTTTATGGATATCTTTTTGAATTTATTATATATTTTAATTTGGGAGAAAACACTACCCCTAAAGTATGCAATCCTAACATCCAGAAACATTAAATAGTCCTGAATCTACTCGTATGCTCACTTTATCTATAAGTATTGCCATTGTCTTCACATACTTTACATATATTCTAGTTGAGGGACTGCCTTAGTCAAGGATATTTCTGGATGATAGTGACCAAGGAGAATATGCTTACTAAATTTTATGATTGATTATGAATTAAAATACTATTGGGTTATAATCTGTATCTATATGGATGTAAAGATATTTTGAAATATTTTATTCTAACAGGTTGTTTAGTAAACTCCTTGTGGAATTTTAGGATAATGCTTTCTATAACAAAGTGTTAATGTCTGCTCTCCTTTACACCTCCTTGTACGTTAACCTCGGATCACTGTTTATGGTTGTGCCGTTTGTGTGCTGCCCATCAGAACCAGGGAAATGGCACAGGAAGAGTGTCGCATCCATTCCTGCTGCCAGACTCACAGAGTCCCTCATGCAGGAACGTATACAACCAAAGAAAGGGGTGGGAGGCTCTGCTCTGATAACTACCTGCACATAGAGATCAGGTGCTTTTCATAAACTGTCCAAGGGCCCTGGCTAGACCAACAACTTTTCTCTTACCTCTACCTAGCCTGTGCAATATCAAGCAAACTGTTGAACTCTTAGGGCCAAGTCTCTTTCATCTGTAAAGCAAGGATAATAACAGTACCTACTCCACATATCATTAAAGTGTATACACTAAGAGCCTCCAGCTCCCAGTAAGTGCTCAGGAAATATTATGTGTAATTCTTCTCACTGCTATTGTTCTATTCTCTTAGAAATCAATATTTAAGAAAAGAAAGAGAAGAGGAGAGAGAAAAATCATGGAGTGAAAGATAAAAGGAGAGAGAACAAAAGGAAGGGAAGTACAAGGAAGACAGGGAAGGAAGCAGAAAAAACATATAACTTATAATATCTAAGAGTATAGCCAGATTTTATGGAATCTCAAGCTTTTCTAATAACAAGGTTCTCTTCGATGAAAATAATACAAAACATAGTGCTTTTGAAAAACTGCAAAAATGTATGACCATGTGAACACACTGCTAACGGGACTCCCTGAGTCCCAAAAAAGGCCCATTCAACTGAATGACCCCGGCACTGTATTTTCATTAGCTTCAAGTTAAACAAGCTGTTGTGGACAACCACATAGAATTTAAGAAAAGTGCAAAATTGATTTTAAAAATCATCTACTTTGTATTAACACACAAAGGACAGGACTGATGATCATAGAGATTCTTTTAATTCTTTTTATCAAAGACATCAAAACAGATTTGCTGTCCAATATGGGAGGTATAGCAGAAAGGAAGAAAAATCCCGAAACCAACTTCTTTTTGAAAGGGGTATCAGAGGTGGTGGTCAGTGGATTCCTAATGACATCAAATAGCAGGTTTCTCAATGTTGCCCTTAGAAAGAAATGGGCAGCTTTTAGAAACACCAGAGAGGTAAGAGGAAATAAAAGAACATTAGCGGGGGACTATATGGTTCCTAGTTGAAGATGCTAGGATATCCTGGTGACTTGGAAAGGGTTGGACAAAATTGGTGCTGAGTCTTCAGAATGCAAGTGCTTCTGATTTACAACAGCCCCATGTGATCCATGAAGAGTCAGGTCTTCCCCACCAATGCTGCAAGAATCAAAGCTTGAGGCTCCAGGAAACTGACCTGCAGCCCAACATCAGGGTGCAAAGACCACTGTGTACAAGGAGATTTCCATTAGACATCAAAACTAAAATGGTAAATGATAGGAAACAGTACAGCAACATTTATAAAGTTTATAGGTAAAGCATGTTGAATTAAGTATTCTACATGTAGCAAAGCATAAGGAAAAAATGACATAATCAAGATTATCATGGATAATTTTAATCACCAAATTATATCACATTATAGATTATATTATATATGCACAGCACACATGTGCATATATCATACATGCATGCATATAGACATGATTTCTAAGCACATGGGAAGCTATAAAATATAACAAGTATCTGTATGATAGTATTGTATATTAAGTTTGTACATTTTATTATATGTGTTGTGCAATCATTAATTATCACACATAAATGTTAGTGATGTTTTATATCTACCTATCTGTATATTGCCAAATTTTACTCTGAAAACACACTAATGCAACATTATCTGTTGACTGTGCAATATTTATAAACACCATTTCAGACAAACTCCCCCAAAAGAAGTCGAGCTGTCAGGTCTTTATCTAATCATCTTTAATCCATTTCAGTGAAAATTATTCTCAATCATTAAACCTTTGTTGAAGTTACCAAATACTCTATCTTCCCAAATATTATTATCACTCTCCAGACTGCAATCCATTCACAGTCACAGCATCATTGGTTACCACCTGTTGGTTAACTGCTCTCTCCTCTACAGACACACTGCAGAATCACTCCAGGGGTTTCTAGTCACTGTTTTTAAATCCTAAGCTTCAGCTATGGACTCGTTACTTATTGCTTAATTTTCTCATTTTTTGTAAATTTTATTAATACAAAGCAAAACAGATTTCATGCATTTAATACATACACTTCTAATAAGATAACCATACTTTCCACTCCCCTTATTTCTTCAATCGACCTTCCTTACTTCCTTTTACTTTACTTTTTACAACAGATTTCAATTTACTTTATAATCTCAGACTTAATGTCCCACTAACCATAATGTTCTAACAAGTAAAGGTGGAAAGACTACTATTCCACAGAAGAATAGACAGGAGCTATAAACAAAAACAAAATCATGTGATGTCAGTTTCATTCATATATATATGTACATCTCATATATATGTACATATATATTCTATATTAGCTACCACATATCAGAGAAACATGATACTTGCATTTTGGAGACTGACTTATTTCACTAAGCATGATAATCTCCAGTTGCATCAATTTTGTTGCGAAAGAATGTATTTCATTCTTTTTTATGGCTCTGTAGTATTCCATAGTGTATATTCAATTATATATATACATATATATATATATATATATATATTTTCTTTATCCAGTCATCAGTTGATGGACACCTCGGGTAATTCCATATCTTAGCTATTGTTAACTGAGCTATAATAAGCATAGGTGTACAAACAATTCTTCCATATGCTGATCTTACTTCCTCAGGGTAAATTCCCAGGAATGGGATGGCTGGGTCATAAGGTAGATCTATTTTCAGATTTCTGAAGAATCTCCATACTGTCTTCCATAATGGTTTAACTAGTTTACATTCACCAACAGTGAATTAGGGTAACATTTTTCTCACATCCTCACCAGCATTTTTTAGTTTTTTGATTTTTGTATGATAGAGATTCTAACTAGGGTGAGGTGAAACCTCATTGTTGTTTTGATTTGCATTTCCCTGATGGCTAGTGATCCTGAGCAATTTTTCATATGTCTGTTGGTAGATATTCCTGATAAAAACCAATCCAAAGACCTTCAACAAGATACTAGCTAACAGAATTCAACAACACATCAGAAAGAACATCCTCCCGAACCAAGTGGAATTTATCCCTGGTATGCAGGGATGGCTCAACATATGCAAATCAATACATGTGATATATCACACTAACAAATTTAAGAAAAACCACATGACTATCTCAATATGTGTGGATAAATCATTTGATAAAACACATCTTTTCATGAAAATAAAAAAAACCTTAAGCAGTATGGGTATAGAAGGAATATATCTCGGCCGGCGCCGTGGCTCAACAGGCTAATCCTCCGCCTTGCGGCGCCGGCACACTGGGTTCTAGTCCCGGTCGGGGCACCGATTCTATCCCGGTTGCCCCTCTTCCAGGCCAGCCCTCTGCTGTGGCCCAGGAGTGCAGTGGAGGATGGCCCAGGTGCTTGGGCCCTGCACCCCATGGGGAGACCAGGAAAAGCACCTAGCACCTGGCTCCTGCCATCGGAGGAGCACGGTGCGCCGGCGGCATGCGCGCCGACCGCGGCGGCCATTGGAGGGTGAACCAACGGCAAAGGAAGACCTTTCTCTCTGTCTCTCTCTCTCACTGTCCACTCTGCCTGCAAAAAAAAAAAAAAAGAAGGAATATATCTCAACACATTCAAGGCAATATATGGCAAACCCACAGCCAGCATTATACTGAATGAAGAAAAGCTGGAAGCATTTCCATTAAGATCTATAACTATAGTTTTGGAAGTTTTAGCCAGACTCATTAGGCAGGAAAAAGGAATCAATAATATACAAATTTGAAAGGAGGAAGTCAGATCATCCCTATTTGCAGATGACATGATCCTATATATAGGCTAACCAAGTAACTTCACTAAGACTATTGGAAATCAGAGTTTGGCAAACTTGCAGGTTATAAAAATTAACATAAAAAGTCAATAGCTTTTGTATACACAAATAATGCCATGGCTGAGAAACAGTTTGCAATATAAGTCCCATACACAACAGTTACAAAAAAAGTTAATACCTTGGAATAAATTTAGTCAAGTATGTGAAAGATACTGACAGTGAAAATTACAAAACAGAAGCCAAACAAAATTGGAAAAATCTTCCATATTCATATATTGGAAAAAGTAAAATAATCAAAATATTGATACTACCCAGAGTGATTTACAGATTTAACAAGATCCCAATCAAAATATCAAGGACATTCTTCTCAGATAAAAAACAAGAAAACTAAACTGATGCTAACATTCATATGGAAACAAAATAAACCCAGAATAACTACAGCGCTCATTCCTTCCCTTTTCCCCTCACCTGGTCTTCAAGTGTTTCTATTCCACCATAAAATCTTTCTCTACTGTGAAATATTTCATATGCATTTCAAAATCATCACATCAAGACAAATGTTTGCTTTACCTATTCCCCAAGTCTCTCCCAATATACTGCTTGCCTAGTTCCTCTAGTGGGGTCTCTTCCTCTCACATGTTGTTTGTAAAACTTAAGTCAAAACATTCCTTTCCCTGCTTAACATCCATCAACAGTTTCCCATTCAGCCCTCCATGAGCTCTAATAGCATCTCACCCCTACCCACGCCTCAGCTCTCACCGGAGTTCACTTCCCTCCTTTGTTACTTGACTTCATTTATAAGGATGCACTTGCTCATTAAATAACCTAATTCCTGCCTCAGACATCACACTGGGTGTTCCCCTGGCTGTGCTCCTACATCTGCCCCCCCCCACATGATCACATTTCCCACCTGTTCTCATCATTTTTTTGTGTGATGATTTTTCAATGTCATTTCTCAGGGCTTTCCAGAACACCATTTCCAAACTTGTCTTTGTGTTGTGATTTCCTAATCTTTTTTTGTCATCATAGTATTAGAAATTCAAACTACATTGTTTTATTAGTATATCTTATTGCCAGCAAATTCCATAAGAACATAATTTGTTTCCACTATTTGAATGTTTTTAAAATTAGTTTGCATTACTTTTACAATCCAAAAGAATAAATTGTTTTATGATAATGTACAACATAAAAATATAGTTGGAAGAATACTTCCTAACAAAACATATCTTATCCTAGTCTAATAGAAACCTGTTATTTTATTAAAAAATTAACCATTCAACTCAAAAACTGAAAATAAGAACCACAAAATAGAAGTTAAAAAATTATAAGTTAACAAGAAAAAGAGACAAGTTAATGCATTTGTAAATACTTTTTATAAAAAAGAAAGTGAGAAACAAAACAGTTCCTAATAATAAAAACAGTAACAGATAAATCTCTTTGAATGTCTGATGAAAGGTAAAGAAAAAAAAAAGAAAAATGTATTGCAACTAATGAATATTCAGAAATAGTAATGAGAAAAAACTAATACAAGCATACATGAGTAATATATAATCCACAGAGTAAATTAGGAAGACAAATTCAGGAAAACACTTGAACAGAAAATTCACTTTTAAATTACAAAGTGTTTCACACCCATAATAATGACAGATTATTAAAGTTACATTTTAATTGATAATAAACTTGCAACTGAACACAGCAGGCTAAAGAAATGTGTTTTCTTTACTCCTAATAGATTAAAAGGAAAAGAATTTTAAAAGATATGACCCAGACACAAATAACAGAAGAGTAACTGTAACAGACAAATCACCACAGTTGTGGAGAAAAAGTTGTGGAAATGTAACTGAGCTAAGATGCAGCCTTCTGAGTTCTTCCAAAGACCTGTGGTTGGGAAGGAGCCCACCAGAGTGAAAAATTTGGTATGAAAAGATCCAGGAAGAACCAGGAAACAGCAACAACAGGTATCATTAAACGCATTAATGATAAGTGGGGATAGAAAGGGGGATGTTGATTAAGCTAGAGCAAGAGAAATGAGAAAGTACATCTCTACAGTTCCTGTCTGACCCACCACAGCTGGATGCTGCCTCTTCCACATCCTAGAGGACAATAGATTTTACAATTTTGAAGGTTCTAGTCAGCAGGAGAAAAAAATGAGGCAAGTTATTTACAAAATCACCAATGAGGACAGCATCAAACTCCTCACAAAAGTAACATAGAAACCAAAAGATAAAGCAGCAAAATTCCAAAGTAAACTTATTTTGAACTCTAGATTGCTAGCAGTGGCAAGTAATTAAATATGAAAGTAGAAGAAAGACATTCTTATATCCAAAATCTTGAAAATTTACAAGTTCTTAGAATTTCATAAGGAAACTATCACATTCAGAGGGAGTAAAGAAAGAAAGAAGACATAGCATTTTATAAATGATTTGATCTTCATAAATAGAAGTGAAAGAGACTTCAGAGAGTAGAGGAAGAAAATCCACCCAGGTTGAGAGCTGTGCAGTAGACTGAAGAGCACGCAGCATAGAACAAAGCAGGGGGACAGAGGCTTCTAGGTGGCTTATTTCTATGAAATGTGTGTGTTACTTAAATCACATGCAATATATTTCACATATTAATAGATGTATTAATTATTTATACTATGAATTACTTGACATATTTGACTTTACTGAGTTGTTTTCTTAAACAGTTTGGAGATAAATTAATAATAGATGTAGGAAAAAGTGACTGAATTCAAGGGTATTATATCTCCAGGAAAAACAAAAAATGAATAAATTAAAATAATTTTTAAAATTATATAGAACATTGTGATTAATATATATATACCATAAAATAATGGAGACTATCAATTACAGAGTTAATCAAAGATTATGATGAAGAAGCAAAAATGATAGTGCAGGAATTTGGAGGGAATTTGAGGGTTGTAAGAGATTTTAATGCTAAACTCCCATAAAAGTACAACACAAGAAAGTCTAGAATTAAAAGTATTTGTGAGAGGCCAGCACTATGGCATAGTGGGTATAGCCAATGCCTGCAGTGTTGGCATCCCTTATGGGCGCCAGTTTAAGTTCTGGCTGCTTCCAATTGAGCTTTCTGCTATGGCCTAAGAAAGCAGTAGAAAATGGCAAATGGCTCAAGTCCTTGGGTTCCTGCATCCACATGGAAAACCTGCAAGAAGCTCCTGTCTCCAGGCTTTGGATAGGCTCAGCTCCAGCCATTGCAGTCATCTGGGGAGTGAACCAGTGGATGGAAGACCTCTCTCTGCCTCTTAAATGAATGAATGAATGAATGAGTGAATGAATAGATAAATATTATTAAAAAAAAAAAGTATCTGTGAGACTATCAGTGTCTCCTAATTGCTACCTCCATCCCACTTCTTCACAGCTAAGGAGGCAAATGGCTACATTTCCCTACTTCTCTTCCTTCTAGATATGGTCATGTGCCCAAGTTCTACCCAGTAAGTAGGTCGTGTGTTCGTTTTTCAGTGATGTCCTTTCAACATAGACAAGTTTTTCAGCTCATTCCTTTTTCTGCTACTTGTAAAATAATACTTGGAGCAGACTGTCCACCTCCAGACATGCACCTGATAGAGAAGTTCATTTTTATATAATCACTGCTAGTTGGGGTCATTGGCATAACTGTCACAAGCGTATTCACCTATTTCATTTGAAAATATAGACCTAAATAGGAATAAAATAGTTGGAAGAGTTGGCATCCATGGAGTTGTTCTTAAGAATGAGAAGAAGGTCAAAGGAATTTTGTTTGTTTTAAACCCTGCATTACAATTTTAAATTTTAAGCCATGTACATGCGTACTTTAAAGAACAAATTATTTTAATTTGTATTAAACTATTAGGAAACATTAAAAGAAATCTTTCTAATACATTTTATGAAGCTAACAATAAATACTCTTGATTTTTAATCTGAAATCACATTCACAAAAAAATAGTACAAAGAGTTAAATTTTAAATAAAAAATTCTAAATAGAATCCAACAATACGTAAAAATAATGGTATATTACTATTTCAGGTAATATAGGAAATGTTTGTATATTTTTACAAACAGCATGGCTGATATATCATATCCCTGAATGAATTCTAAATAGCATCAAAATACTCTGAAAATTCCCAATTCAAAAATATTGAGGGGCTGGTGCTGTGGCACAGTGGGTTAAAGCCCTGGCCTGAAGCATCAGCATCCCATATGGGTGCCAGTTCGAGACCTGGCTGCTCTACTTCCAATCCGGCTCTCTGCTGTGGCCTGGGAAAGCAGAAGATGGCCCAAGGCCTTGGGCCCCTGCACTTGCGTGGAAGACCCAGAGGAAGCTCCTGGCTCCGGATCAGTGCAGTTCTGGCCTTTTCAGCCAATTGGGGAGTGAACCATCGGATGGAAGACTTTCTCTCTCTCTGCCTCTCCTTCTCTGTGTGTGTGTGACTCTTTCAATTAAATAAATCTTTTAAAAAAATGTGTTGTCCAATGTGAAGTAATGCTATAACTAGTACTGAAGCAGTATTTTTACACTTTGTGTTTCTGTGTGGGTGCAAACTGATGAAATCTTTACTTAGTATATACTGAATCGATCTTCTGTATATAAAGATAATTGAAAATGATTAAAAAATCTTGGTGTTAAATTGGAAATTGCATAGATAATTAATCATTTTTTTAACTTTTATTTAGAATATAAATTTCCAAGGTACAACTTATAGATTACAATGGCTTTCCCCCCATACCTTCCCTCTCCCCCCACAACCCTCCCCCCTTGCCCACTCCCTCCACCCCTTCGTTAACATCCAGATTCATTTTCAATTCTCTAGGATCTCTGTCCTTAATGTGCTGTATATTGTGAATACTATAACTAGTACTCCAACAGTATTTTCACTTTGTGTGTCTATATGACGGCAAACTGTTGAAATCTTTACGTAATATGTACTAAACTGATCTTCTGTGTATAAAGAGAATTGAAAATGAATCTTGATGTGAATGCAAGGGGAGAGGGAGCGGGAAAGGGGAGTGTAGGAGGTGGGAGGGAAGTTATGGGGGGCGGAAGCCATTGTAATCCATAAGCTGAACGTTGGAAATTTATATTCAATAAAAGCTTTATATAAAAAATGAAAATTAAACTTGTAGTAACACAAAGTTGTTCCCTTTTAGAATTTAGAACATGTATACTGTAGAAAACATATCATAGTTTCCTACTTTCCTTTCCTCCTATGTTGCTACTCCAACCTTCCTACTCTGCACTTTATTTCACACAACAGTTCCTCACCACTACACACAAAGGATGTCAATGTCTTTGTTTCTTCAGTTATTTTCCATGCCATGCTTTCATTAAAGTTGTCATATTTTAAGTAATTTATCTATTAATTTCATAAAATTCCTATATCCTCATAAAACTGTTTCTTACCCTTAACCTTTTGAATAGTTTTTCTGTTTGTGTGGTAAAACACCATTCATAAACTAGAGAAATTGCTGCAGAGCCAATTAAGTTACAGAATATTCTAATTGTTGTCAAGGTAAAGAAATGTTTCAAAAAATAGACAAAATAAAGTTGAAAGTATCAATGTTTTTTCTTTATCATCATTGGACAGGTCATAAACACTTTTATTAGATTCTAAAATGATATATTCTTGTATTATACATGTTGCAGTAATTCCTGGATAACTTTTTTTTTACGTGAAATGTTAGAAGTATTCTATAACATAAAGTCTACCACTGGAAACTAAACTATACTTATAATAATGTTTTAATGATCAAGTTAAGCTTACATACTATAATATTGAAAGCACATTTGGCTTATGATATGCCCTTCCTAAACTGCCTCCCTTCTCTTGATTCTTCCAAATTTGGAAAACAAATTTTGTGACTTCAAGCAAGGAAGTTCAAGTTGTTTTTAAATTTCAAATGGTCTCCAGCTAATACAATATTAAAGTGTTTTCAGCAACTCATCAGTTGATACTTACTGAGAATCAGCTTAGTCTAACATTAACTTTTTGGAGGATTTACTTGGCAGTCCAAATAATTAAATAGTCAATATCATTTCAGAATTATGATTTTCATAACAGTGGCTACAGAAAAAACTAGAGTATACTTAGGTACTCAACTGGAAATTTGTCAATAAATTTGAAGGGCTAGTGTAAACAAAATGTAAGCAAGGTTATCTGAAGCTTTAAGTACAAAATTAAAAATACAAAGCTCCTAGTGTTTCCATTTCCTTATAGTAAGGTATCATACTTGAAATCATTCAAGAGTAACCTGTTTTATAATGTATTAGTCTCATTGGACCCCATTTGAAGCAATTTCCTATTTCTCTTGTCACCTACAGAAAAAAAAAAATTAAGTTTCCCATTTCACAACTCTGCACAATAAATTATATTTCAAATGACTGCTGCATATTTCATGAGATGCATTCTACAAACAATCTGTAAGTCAAAACTTGAACATGGGCATGCTATTGACATGCACAAAGTCTTGCTTTTCTGCGATTATCATTTCTGATAAAAGGCCTTTTTCATAAAAAAGTTATATTACTTTATTAAAATTTTATATATGTTAACTTTTCTCTCACATAGATCTACCTTTGAATAAGTATACATCAGGTAACAATTAGACACAATGTTTACAAATTTAAACAACACTGAATATATGTATTTTATCTGCATTTTTATCCATGCAATTTTTATTTCCAGTTCAGTTTCTCAACCCTGACAGTACCAATATTTGGGGGCACAAAATGTTTTGTTTTAGACAGCTTCCCTGCATATTTTAGGGTGCTAATCAGCATTTGGCTTCTACATTACACATGCCAATGAGATCTCTACTTCTGTGTGGCCAAAATGAAACAAACTAAACAGCAGCAGCAATCACAAAAACGGAGTCTCCAGGTATTGCCAAATACCCACTACAGGGCAAAATACTCACCAGCAGAGAAACACTCATGTAAATCAAAAAACTGAATTCTAACATATATATATATATATATATATATATATATATATATATATATAAATAATCAAATGCAGCCCTAAATCTGAAAGCTGAATGTCTGTAATACAAATTAGCTGAGACACATGTGAAATGTAGCTTGCAAATCACATTTACTTATCCATACATAGTTTTTATATCTACATAGTATAAACAATGAATTGAAATATAAAAGGAATAATGATGTAGTACAGTATTTAAGTGATAAGAAAAGTTACTGAACATTTATTAAAGTATTTCAAAAGAACAAAATAATTGACATCTATAAATTTGGGTACAACCTTGACCCTCATTAGAACAAGACCATCAACAAAATTATCAACATTTCTACATCAACAACCTCCATTGTCACAAAGGACAATTTCCTACTCATGTGTATGCTGGGAGGGAAAACAGTGTTTGGTGACTTTTTTTTTTAGTCCTTATAGCTTATAACTTTGAAATATAATGAAATTGTCCAGCAAGCAATCTGGACATCCACTAGACTATTTCACCTTTGTGGTTTTATTTATGATAGGATTTATTTCACTTCATAGAAAATGTTTCTAAGTACAAAATAAAGTTCCCAGATGTTCCTCTTTTCTTCCAATTAATCTGTTTCTCTCCCTTCAAGTGCAAATTATTTCACGTACAATTATTCCTAGTGTCAGTCCTCTGAGCTATTTTTCTAACATTGTTTATTTTCTACAGAGTTTCAATTAATCTTCTATAAAAACAATATGAGCTTTGTGTTTATTCTTTCAGCTAGTGTTCTGGAACAAACGGACAATATAATATGCAGTATTGCAATTCCCAAAACAAAATAAGAAAATTTGTCTTTTCTATAAAATGTTTTTATAAATTAAAATGTTATCATTCAAGTGAAACAAAATATTCTATTTAATATTTTTTTAATTTTATGGGAGTTGCTAAATGAAGGTTTAAACAAGGACTCCTGTTTTTAGCTATGATAAAGTAATTTGCCTCAGATAAAACTTCCCTTCCCACCGATGCCAATTAACAAGGAAAACAAAAAAAAAAAATCAAAAGATGGATAACTTTATTTATTTATTTATTTATTTTGGACAGGCAGAGTGGTCAGTGAGAGAGAGAGACAGAGAGAAAGGTCTTCCTTTTGCCATTGGTTCACCCTCCAACGGCCGCTGCTGCCAGCACGCTGTGGCTGGTGCACCACACAGATCCGAAGGCAGGAGCCAGGTGCTTCTCCTGGTCTCCCATGGGGTGCAGGGTCCAAGCACTTGGGCCATCCTCCACTGCACTCCCGGGCCACAGCAGAGAGCTGGCCTGGAAAAGGGGCAACCAGCACAGAATCCGGTGCCCCAACCGGGACTAGAACCCGGTGTGCCGGCGCTGCTAGGCGGATTAGCCTATTGAGCTGGAGCACCAGCCAAAAGTTGGATAACTTTAACAACAACAAGCAAAGACAAGACAGAATTTTTCATGTATCCTAGAGTAGCAAAGTAGCCAGTGGGTCAAAATGCTGTGAATGGAAACAAATAAAGGCAAGCCTGAGAGTCTTTGCTGCTTTCCCCTCAAAACATCTGATAATGCATCATCAGCACAAGGCAAGCAGCCAAGAAGTAAAAAATTACACCTCGGAGGATAAAACCTAAGCAAAAATTTGTGCAATCTTATAATATTGGGAAATTAAATATTGGAATCTGAGGACTGTCAAGAAGTAGAAATTCCTAGTATACATCATATTTTCCATTGAAAAACTTAAAAAGCTGCACTTTAGGTAAAAGGATCAAATAAACAAAATTAGCCCTTGGAAGACTGAATCCAGGCATAAATTTTCCAACTGTGATTACATCAAGGTGATCTGTTCCCATTCTCCCTGAAATAAAAGAATTATATCCTCTCCATAGGAAGATAACATCATCCAGAGTCTCAGAATCAATGTACCCCTTACAATCATGCATTACTAGGCACAGCATGGAAACAATCTCAATGATTAAATATCAAGGGAAAAAATCATTAGAAACATATTTTGAGGAAACACAGATGGTGGGAGTTTCAGACATGGATACCAAAAGTTATTTTCAATGTGTTCAAGAAAATACATGAAACTTAAGAGAATTTCAACACAAAACAGGTTTTATAAATAAATAAAACATGCAAACTCTAGAATGAATATATATTAACACTAAAAGCCCCAGTAAAGGGGCCACTGTTGTGGCTTAGTGAGTAAAGCCGCTGCCTGCAGTGCCAGCATCCCATATGGTCGCCAGTTCAAGTCCTGGCTGCTACACTTCCGATCCAGCTCTCCTTTATGGCCTGGGAAAGCAGTAGAATATGGCCCCAAGTCCTTGGGCCCTTGTACCCACGTGGGAGACCTGGAAGCAGCTCCTGGCTCCTGGCTTCAGATTGACCTGCCTACGGCCGTTGCAGCCATCTAAGGAGTGAACCAGCAGATGGAAGACCTCTCTCTGTGTAACTATCCCTTCCAAATAAGTATATAAATCTTAAAAAACAAACAAAAAAAGACAATAGGTAGAACAAAGTAGTCACAAAAAAGAGCATTAGTAAATGTGAAGATAGATCGATATCATTGTAAATTTAGAGTTAAAAATTTAAAAGAAAAAAAAAGGGGAGAGAAAATAGTATCAGTAACCAATGGGTATTTGGAGTACGACACAGATATAGGAGAAAAAAATTGAAACAGTATTTTTTTTTGAAAGGCAGAATTAGAGAGAGGGAGAAATATCTTCCATTCGCTGGTTCACACCTCCATATGGCCACAAGAGCTGGTGCTAAGCCATGCCAAAGCCAGGAGCTCCATACAGATTTCCCATGTGGGTGCAGGGGCCCAAGCACTTGGGACATCATCCACTGCTTTCCCAGGTGCATTAGTATTGCAAGGACCTAGATCAGAAGTTGAAGAGGCCAGACTCGAACGAACGCCCATAGGGGTGCCGGGTGCTGCAGCGGTGGTTGTACCCGCTACACCACATTGCAGGATCCTGAAGCAGTATTTGAAGAGACTATGTGTGATTTCCTCCTCAAAATTAATTGACAGTAAGTCACAGTGTCATTGAATTATATTAACCTGAAACTAGGAATTAGAGCCGCTACTACACACACACAAATAAAATTCCAAAATTAAAGGAGAAACACTAAAAGCACTCAGAGTGATAGGGCACTGAAAAATAGGCAAATAAAACTATTATGTGACCTTATTTACAGGAAAAAAGAAAAGGATGAGGAAGAGGCGGCGGCAGCAAAATACAGGGAGGAATAGAGAAGGGTGAGGCGGGGCAGGGGATAGAGACTGGGGGAGAAGCAGTAGCAGAGGCTGCCGCCAACTGAGATGGTTCACTGACATCTTTGATAAGCTTAAGTAAAATAAGAGCTACTTACAACTCTTACCAGTAAAAACATCCTCTAGAAATAAAGATAAAAGAAAAATACTTCAGATGACAAAAGCCAAGAGAGTTTGTCTCGAGACATGCAGAGCTAGTAAGAAGGACTAAAAGGCATTCTTCCTACAGATCCCACAAAGAAAGGCACAGGAATTCAGGAAGGAGGGAAGAGGACCAGAAAGGGCAAGCAAGCGTACGTGTGTATGGATGAATTTAAATGAATCTTGACTGTCCACAATAATCATGGTAATATTTTGTGGGAGTTAAAATGTATGTATTATGGCAGACGAAGAAAAGGCAAAAGGAGTTAAATGGCATTCACATGCTCCAAGATCATTTCAATTTTCTGAAGGTCTAACAGCATTAGTTCATCATACTCTACATTAAAGATACATGTAATAATCTTGAGAAATTAAAAAATATGCAGCTAACCAGAAAACAATCAAGATAGAAAGCAAAAATAACAAACAAAAAAGCAAAGAAACAATTGTTGGTTCAAATAGAAAACCATTAGTTATTCTGCACATTTCAACTCAAGCCATATTAAACAGATTAAATGACACAATTAGCAATAATTATAAGAATGAATTAGAAAATGTTTCTTCAAAATATGAACAGAATTAATCTGTCCTGCCACTTCCCTGTGCTCCCTCCCTAGCCCTTCTTGTTTTTTGCACCCAAGCAACTTTTTGGCAATATAAATGAGATATTTTGTTTAAAAGGAATATAAATGTTGTTTGGTGAACCAAAGAAATACAAGTTCCCCAAATAAGCTTACAGGAACATTTTGGCCCAAGCCTATGCTTTCTTAATTGCCACTACTGGCTACCACCAATTCAGTTTTGCTTCCAATGGGTCTTTCATAAGCTAACTCCCTGATGATGTCTGCCTTTCTTCTCAGACTTTTAGCGATAGCAGAACATTTCATTCAGCAGGAACTTAGCTAAATGTGGGGGTATATTTAGCTTGTCAACATTGAGCATTCAGATATACATTAAGAAATAAACTCCAGCCTATCTAAAAACTGTCTGTAGATAACGGGAGTTCTAAGTTTAAGAACATGCAAAGGTTATAGTTAAGGAAACACTGTGTGCATTTGAGAAACACTGGAACAGTGACGTTTCACCTCCAGATTGCTATATTCAGTGCTTCTAAAACTAAATTTAGCATGTAACAAAGAGCTCATATAACTTCAAGAATTCAAGCAATATACTTAGGAGCTAACACAAATAAAAATGACATTAAATAGTACTGGGAGAACCTGAAAGCAGAAATAGGACCCTTAGGAGCAATCTATTACGTTAGCCCTGGGTTGACATCTTAAAAAGAAATTAATGATATGCACTTCAAACCAGTAACAAGAGAAGTTTCCTCATTTCATAGAAGAAATACTATCTATATACATAATATTAATAATCTTATAGAAGTATTATCTATATAAATAGCTTTAATATATATTATCTATGTAGATAATAATAAAATGCATTTGCTACTTGTTCAGTTTAGTGCATCTTGTTTTAGAAACACTATCACATTCCAGAAAGCTCACCTAGAACTAAGGAAAGAGAAGAGGGAAGTCATAACGGAGGACGCTCTTCTGCACCCACTCAGAATAGAAAAGTGAAAATGGTCACTCAGAATCCAGTGGAATTTAAGGAAAATGCCTGGATCGGTGTTACCTTTAACCTACATCTCAACTCCAAACCAGTGCCTGTTCATCGAAATGGCCTTAACATTCCTCTTAGCTCAACTAAACTCTAGATGGACCCACACCCTGGACCCCTGCCCTCTGTTTGCTTAGAGCACCTATTCTCGAACACTTGGAATCACAGATCCCCTCCCCAACTCTTAAGATGTAAAACTTTCCCCAGCTTCTTTCCTGTTCACAATTCAGTAATGTCTTTCTCAGGAACCTGTGTATCATCTCTCTGAATGGCAATCATCAAGAAAGAAAAAGTACCGTCTCCCAGTTTCTTCCATAAGCACCAATTAGCAAACACAGACACCTAATCATAAAGGCCCTCCTCCCTAACATTCACCATTGCTTTTCCACTAGCTCATCCCAGTGATTAAAACCTCTGACCTTTTTTTTCCCAGTGAAGTAAGAGGGTGCACTCTTCCCTAATCCCAATGTCTTGAATAGAATCTTCTTTATCTAACACATCTGGTACAATTTTTCTTTAACTCTGTGGTCCTACTCAATCCCAATGGAAAAAAAAATGTATAAATATTTCTCAAAAACTGAGCAAGCGGAATCACAAGAAAAAAAAAAAAGGTTGTAGAACTAATACTTCATTTCCAACCTAAGTTATAGTAGACAATACACCATCATTCAAGGTTCCTACTGTGTTTTAAACAGGAGAAACAGTAAACCAAATTATCTCAAATTTTTCAACAACTGTCTTAACATTATATGAATTAAATCATCCAGCAAAATATTATATTTCAGATCTTGGATTGTCTGAGACATGATACCCGCCTCAATAGATATTTTTCTTATTTTTTCACTGTCTATTAAAAGAAAGAAATTTAGTTTTTATTTTCAAGTATCAAAGTTCAAGAACAGCAGCAGGTAACTTGAATTTCAAAAGATGTAATCTTGAGAGAGGTATGAATTACAAAGAGCAGCCTTGTTTGTATAATATGGAAGACAATCCAGCATATTGTTTGAGTTAAAACTGCTATGGACTTAGTTTCAGGTTCCTTCTCACCTCTTCTTGGAGCATATGGTTTGTTTCTGTCAGAAACATCTAGTAGATAGTAAATCTTTCCTGTGCATGTGTTAGAATACAGATGGAGCCTCCATATTGAGTCTTCCAAAACATTTGGTAAAGTAAACACTTAGATGTTGGTGCACTGTGATTATGGAATTAAATTATATGAGCTTTTGGATAGATTTTATTTTTTAAACATAGAATTGAGACAAGATAAACTGGTAGTGTTAATAATGAATAATGCAAAAATAATTATAATTAAATTTATGTGAAATTTTATAATTAAGACTTCAAATCTTTGCTTAAATTGACCCAAAAAATACATTAATTCATACATCATTACACAAATAGGTACAGTTTATTGATAATCTACTATATATGAACCACCATAAAAATTCATAAATTTAGTACATTTTTCACACTTAATTCTCAGGTATTTTTATTGGCCTGTATGTTACCAGATCTTCCTTTAGTCTTTCAGTTATGGCAGGAGAATGAAGGGAAGGGGGAGAACTTTTCTGCCAAAACTCATCCTTGGGCACCATCTCCCACAGGGACTTGACAAGATCATGCTCCTAGTGTGACTCAGTGGTGGAAAGACAAGACGTGCTGAGCTCAACTCAGCTTCCAAAGAGCTCCTTCCTTGCCATCCTGTCTCCATATTATCATCATCATGATACAACAAGTAATCCCATATTCTGATAATCTAGGTGTTTCAGGGTGTTAACAAATTCAAGAATCACATTATCCTTTTTAATCAATTAATGAAAATTTCCTTTTAAAAGCTATGAAATAGTTTCAAACATTAATAGGACAAGGAACAATCACAAAACTTTTCCAATCTAACATTTCATTTCTACATAAAATTATATCGAGTAATGAGATTTTTTTCAGATACCTGCCACCAAAGTGTCCTTTTATTTTCAACCAGGTCTGGACTCCTCCCAAAATAAAGATCAAAAAAGAGACAGTTGTACCCTCAGCCAATTTCCATGGGGACATAATAATTGCTTCAAGGGAAAAAGGCATATGAAACTCTTTCTTATCTGTACTGAGGAAGATGATTAAATAAAAAAAGATTCATTAAGTGGTTAAAGATTTTTATTTCAATTATTTGACAGGTAGAGTTACAGACAGTAAGAGAGAGAGAGAGAGAGAGAGAGAAAGGTCTTCCTTTCGTTGGTTCACTCCCCAAATGGCTGCAACGGCCAGAGCTGCGCCCATCCGAAGCCAGGAGCCAGGAGCTTTTTTCCCAGTCTCCCACATGGGTACAGGGGCCCAAGCACTTGGGCCATTGTCTACAGCTTTCCCGGGCCATAGCAGAGAGCTGGATTGGAAAATGGGCAGCCCGGACTAGAACCGGGATGCTGGCGCCACAGGCGGAGGATTAACCTAGTGCACCATGGTGCACTTTTCTTGCACACAAAAATACATGCCACACACTTCTCTAGTGACTGGGAATACAACAGTCAACAAGGCAGGCATAGATCCTTTTCACGGAACTTAATAAAAAAAAAAATCTTGAAAAATATCTTTGTGAGAAACAGAGTTACAGACAGAGAGCAAGAGAGACAGGCAAAAAAGGTCTTCCATCCAATGGTTTATTCCTTAAGTGGCCACAACGGCTTTAGCTGGACCGATCCAAAGCCAGGAACCAGGAGCTTCTTCCAGGTCTCCCATGTGGGTGCAGAGGCCCAAACACTTGGACCATTGTCCATTTCTTTCCTAAGCACACCAGCAGGGGACTGGATCAGAGAGCAGCAGTCAGGATATGAACCTGTACCCAAAATGGATGCTGGTTACCAAGGCAGAGGCTTAGCTTACTAGGCCACAGTGTCAGCCCTGGAATTTAGATTTTGGAAAGAGGATAAAACAGGAATTTTTGTTAAAACTAAAAATTAAAAAATAAAGATTCAGTATACTTCATAAATACAATTCCAAACAGTAAAATATTAAACATTAAGCATAATTAAATTCTATACTATTAGAAATTATATATATATATATATATATTATATATATAAACCATAGTACATTGACTTGTACTAAGTGATTTGGAAAAAGGGGGAAAAACCCCACCAGCACAAAGGGAATGAGGAAAGCAGAATTGGGGAAGTGTTTGCAATTTTCAGCTGGGTGATTAGCAGAGGCCTGATTGAAAAGGTGACATTTGATCAAGAGTTTGAATGTGGAATTAGCATGAGGATATTCAAAAGAAAGGATTTCAAGGCATGTAGGAGACAGAGCAAAGGAGAGAGCTCCAGAAATTCAGAAACATAAAGACCACGTAACTGAAATATTGGTGGTCCTGAGATTTGTATCAGTGAAGAAGAAAGAAGTGATTGGATTAGATGATGGATACTCTGTATTTTGAATGACTTATTAGTCAGAATTTGTTGGATTTTATATAAGGTATGAATAAAGAGTACAGAACTTAGGTTCTAAATTATTTTTATGTGAATTTCCATCAAAATGAATGAAGTGTCTGCGGCGGAGTGAAACACAACGGTACAAATTGGGGGATTCTGTTCCTTCCTCTGTCCTCCATCAGCCATATCAACAAATAAAAGCTAGAGAATTCTCACTGTTGGCCCCAAAAACTAAGATAAATAAACTTCCTAGGCATTATCATTTTCTTCTTATAAAAGACACTTAGAAATGATTCCTGGGAATAATAGTTAAAACTGAGAAAATGAAAAGTAGAATTAGATTTTCAATGACCTGCAAGGCTTTATTGATATTCACTAAACTGAAACACAAGGAGAGAGGAAAAAGCTTGATATGCCCACACGGGAAGGGAAATTATCCCCTCCCATCTAAATTGAATTGAACTGCAAAGAATCTCAGGAGGTACAATAGAATAACACATTCTAACAAAAACAAAGTGACTATTCGCACACATGAGCTCATCACTACTTCTGCATTATCCAAGTGACAGCAAAAGTGGAAAAACAATTTAATAACCACTGGAAAACAGATTAATAACTCACTGGAAATAACTACCTCAGATATAGTTCATATGGTCAAAAACAAAAATCATACAGGCTCTATTAGAGTAAAAACATACTACCTCTTCTGATCTCCCCACACATTGTCAAGATGCAAACAAGTAATAGGGAATCTATATAATGTAGAGCCACATGCTTTCTTCCAAAAACATGAAAAAAAGTGAAACCTAAAAAAATGAATAACTTAGTCAGGAAGGGAATATAGCATAAAGAACACAAGAGTACCAATGATCAATTTAGACTTCCTAAGACACAGGAGTCTACAAAAGGGGGCATGAGATGAAGAGATATCAGATGTAAAAAAAACAAATTATTATCAAATAGAATTTTATATAAAAATAAAAACATGGATCAATGTGGATGTTTGGCATAGTGGTTATGATGGTATTTTGGATGCCTACATCTCCAGAGTTCCTGGGTTCAAGTTCTGCTCCACTTCTGGTTCCAGCTCCCTGCTAATGTGCACAATGAGAGAGGCAGCAGGCAATGGCTAAAGTACCTGGGTCCTTAGCACCCATGTGGGAGACCCAGATTGATTTCCTGGCTCCTGATTTTGCCCTTGCCCTGTTCCAACTATTACTGGCATTTGAGGAGAAAACTGGTGAATGGAAAATTCCTTCCTTCCTCACTTCCCTCAATCCTTCTCTCCCACTCTCCAATATATAAATAAATATTTAAAAGAAAACATCAGCCAAGAATTGAATAAATGACAAGTCAGTCTTCAGAAAAACAGAAATACAGAAGATAATAAATCATAAATGCAAGGACTGTCCAACATGAGGATAATTGGTTAAAACACAGAATTCAATATGCATAAGGAAACATATTCAATGATAAAATGCTCAAAAATTTTCCTAAGACAAAGGAATAATAATAAAGTTCAAAAAAAAAAAAAAGAGCAGATAACAGGAAAATCTTATTCTAAAATCACCGATACTGAGACCTATCCTAATTAGTGAATTTCAAAGAAAGCAAAAAGAAATTATTCAAAAAATACATACAGGAAATGAAAACAACCCACAAATAAGAGAAATAAACAAGGTGTCAAATTTCTACAAAGAAACGGTAAATTCCATAAGATTATGGAATATTCAAAAATTCTAAATGCAAAGAGAATATAATAATCCACTTGAAACATGCCAAGATGTTATTAAAATATAAGTCAGGGCCAGCGCCGTGGCTCAATAGGCTAATCCTCCACCTGCAGCTCTGGCACCCGGGGTTCTAGTTCCAATTCGGGGAGCCGGATTCTGTCCCGGTTGCTCCTTTTCCAGTCCAGCTCTCCGCTGTGGCCCAGGAGTGCAGTGGAGGATGGCTCAAGTCCTTGGGCCCTGTGCCCGCATGGGAGACCAGGAGAAGCACCTGGCTCCTGGCTTTGGATCAGCTCAGTGCGCCTGCTGCAGCCCCATTGGGTAGTGAACCAACAGAAGAAAGAGCTTTCTCTCTCTCTCTCCCACTGTCCACTCTGCCTGTCCCCCCAAAAAATATATAAAAGTCATAATAAACTAACATGCATAATATTTAATTTCTACCATATGCCACTTTGCAAGTGTTAATTTAGCTTCCCAAAAATTATTTGAGGCAGATCATCTTGTTCACCCCATTTAACAGATGAGAAGTCCAAGTGTAATGAGACCATATAAATTCCCCAAAGACCCACTAGAATCTAGACTCCAATGACCATATGTTAAACTGCTTCCCTTGTGAAAAGCCAAATATTAGAAATATAAAAATATTTGATGGATATAACACCCACGACCTTTTATTAGAATACAGAAAAGAAAATGAAAATTCATAAAATATATAAATAGCAATGGTTACAAGGCATAGCAAGGTTACAGAAAATGCAGGCAAATGGTCTTCAGGCTCTGCTCTGTGGGTTAAAGTCCCTGCATTAGTAATAAAGGAATGACACTGGTGCTTTGATGAGCATCACAGGCATGCTTTTAGCCTTCTCCACACCACAGAGAAGGGAAGGAAATATGCACTTTCCTCTTCAACAAAGTATAAAAGACTTCAAAAGATCAACTCTAGAGTTTTATATGAGCCCTCTGAGGTTTGAGGAAATTTGAAATTGTTGTCCGAGATCTGCTTGATGAAAATGAAAAGCATGAGGCTAGGCTGTCAAGCTGAGGGGCAGGGAGGAAGGAAAGAGATAAAACTGCTCTGGAAAATAAACTGCCCTTTGAAGTCAAGGAAACCCAATTCTTGTGTCCATAAAAATCAGAGGATCCTAAGGAAGCAATCAGCCCAGTAGCAGTAGATCCGTCTGGGACACAGGAGCAAAGCAGCAATTGGACTGGAGTTTGGAAGCAGCAGTCAGCAGTAAGCAAAATCATTGCTCACATTCCCTCGTCTGAACATAAAGGTTCCCAGTACGGAAGCTAACTGAGAAGCTCACAAAATATTCAGCATGGAGAAATTGCCACAACCAGAGGAGGCACCCAGATCCTAGATACCCAAGGCAGTCTTTGCTTTTAATAGCCTCTCTCTTTATGCTCAGGGGGAAGAATCTTCGACATTGGGTGAGAGCGAGCACGCAAAAGAGCTGATCAACAGAAACAAAAAGGAACCTAGAACACCACCCTTGCATATTTCTCAGTCACCCTTCCAAAGGCTGACAGTAATCCAGAATGAAATTTGGAGGGCTGAATTATTTCAGTGGCATGGATATTTTATTGAAAGGAAACAGAAATTGTGATTTAAAATGGCTGTGGTCCACACAGTTACTTTGCATAAAGATTATGAATGACGTAGGAAATTTGTGATCCATTTATTACAGATTTGTCAAATCACATTCCAATTAAAACTAGATACACAGAGATGAAAAACGCATTGAAGTTCCTGAAGAAGACAAGATTCATTTCAAGAATTAAATCTGCCTGGAAGTAATACATAGGCAAAAGGGCATAAAAACTGGCTGAGACAGGCTCACACTGGTTGAGCTGTTTCAATACTAAGCAGATTTGAAAACATGGACTTCCAATTCACTGAGTGGCCTTAGCGAGCTGCAAATATAAAATCAAGCACAATGCTGATATATAGTTGATCCTCATTATTTGCAGAGTGCTCACTGAAATTTACTTGTAGCCTCAAAAACAATTCGCAGGGTGATTCACATTGTGCAAATACACAGAATGGCAGAACACTTGAGCCACTCAAGGTACAAAATCCTAGTTAAAGTTGCACAAAGCAACATTCCACCTTCCTTTTCATCTTTCATACTACAAACAAGTGTTCTTCTCATGGCCTGTTTAGTGTCATATCCTCTTGCAGTTTTTGTTTTCTGTTGTGACTCTCCTGTGTAAAATGATCCAAGAAGAGAGCTGAAGTGCTACCCAGTGTCTGAGCACAACAGGCTTGTGATGTGCATGATGGAGAAGACTCATGTGGTATACAGCAAAAGCTTCATTCAGGCACGGGGGCTGTGGGCTGAGCTCAACATCAATGAATAAACAATGTGTAAAAAAGCTTCTAAACAGAAACACACATGAAATAAGATTACGTATTGATAAAGTAATGAAAATGTGATTGGAGATTCATGAGAGACATAACCCTGTATTTCCCCTAGGACAGTGGTCATTATAAGTAGCAAAATTACAGACCATAATGACCTCAAATAATGAGAATCAATAGTATCTACTCAATGTATTTATAGCCTATATTTGCCTTTTTGTTATAATGTGGGTATGCAGGAAAAAATTCCTGATTACACTCTGGGTTCTCTTTCAACACTTTAACAAAAGGGGTATGTTTCACAAGGAACATTAAATTATTCTGGTCTTCCCCTGAACTGCATCTAATGGTAGGAGCCGCTTGTATTAGAAAAGCTATATTTTAAGGTAGATGCAAGCTTCCCACCAAGAACGATCAGAACTTCCTAAGACAGTAACCACTCGTTGGTTGAGAGGAAACTTGTATCTAGGAAGTCAAATACATGAGAACAACACTGTTAACCCTCCTTGCAATGACTCTTTCCGGACCTCAGGGCTACTGCAGTAAAGGCCATATCAGAAGACATCTGCTTTCTCCATTTGCTTATAGAGGCCCATCAAGCTGGGCCTCAGCAGAGGCAGCAGGAGTAAGGAACACCCACCCTCACAGGCAGCATTTCCTGTCAAAGTCTAAGAAAAGAGCCTTGGGCCGGCGCCGTGGCTCAACAGGCTAATCCTCCGCCTTGTGGCGCCGGCACACCGGGTTCTAGTCCCGGTTGGGGCGCCGGATTCTGTCCCGGTTGCCCCTCTTCCAGGCCAGCCCTCTGCTGTGGCCCAGGAGTGCAGTGGAGGATGGCCCAAGTGCTTGGGCCCTGCACCCCATGGGGAGACCAGGAAAAGCACCTAGCTCCTGGCTCCTGCCATCGGAGGAGCGCGGTGTGCCGGCCGCAGCGCGCCGACCACGGCAGCCATTGGAGGGTGAACCAACGGCAAAAGGAAGACCTTTCTCTCTGTCTCTCTCACTGTCCACTCTGCCTGTCAAAAAAAAAAAAAAAAGAGCCTTGAAGGTGATATTTCTCCACTGTTTCCCAGAAAAATAGGGCCCATCTGTGACTAATGGCACAACTCCTTCCAAAGAGGAATAAAAGTTGGCTGGCGCCACTGCTCACTTGGCTAATCCTCCACCTGTGGCGCCAGCACCCCGGGTTCTAGTTCCAGTTGGGGTGCCAGATTCTGTCCCGGTTGCCCCTCTTCCAGTCCAGCTCTCTGCTGTGGCCCAGGAGTGCAGTGGAGGATGGCCCAGGTGCTTGGGCCCTGCACCTGCATGGGAGACCAGGAGGAAGCACCTGGCTCCTGGCTTTGGATCAGCACAGCGCACTGGCCATCGTGGTCATTTGGGGGGTGAACCAACAGAAGGAAGACCTTTCTCTCTGTCTGTCTCTATCTAACTCTGTCAAAAAAAAAAAAAAAGAGGAATAAAAGTTTCAAATATCCAAACCAAAAAAATGGAGATTTACAGACTTATGTCACACTTACATTCCAAGGAAATTATGAAAGATGACTTTCTCCTAGTATATAGCCCAGAGGACTGAAGAATAAAAGAGCAATAATGCCTAAGGACCTCAACTTGTGAATTTATTTTCAAGTATGCCTTCCTAAAAAGGTTTGCATAATGTTCTGCCTAAAGCAGTCTCCCCTAAATGTGGCATTTTAATCTCTAAAAAGGAAAAACATGAATTACATCTCTTAATTACATTATGTGTTCCATATTGGAGGAACCAAGTAACTTACATACTTAGGAAAACAATTTCAAGCTGTAAAGTTGGCTAGTTGGCTATTTTGTGCCCCTGCAAAACTCATAACAATCTCATCTCCAACATGACATCATGAGAAGATGGGGTCTTTGCAAACAGACCATTTTGGTGGAGCCTTCAGGAATACTTATCCTCATTAACTGGGTTGGTGCCCTTATAAATGGTGCTCTAAGGTGCCCCTCCACCATGTAAGAACATAGGAGGAAGGTATCCTCTGTGGCCCAGGGAGCAGACAGGATTTTCTAGAATTGCTATAAAAGTCTAGAACAGTTCCCAGAACTGATATATACTTATGTTGCTTCTTGGCCACTCAATCTATGATATTTCTTACAGTTGCCCAAGAGACTCAGAATATTTAATTGTTTGCACTTTAAATCAGTGCTTCTACTGTGTCAACCTTGTGTCACCCACTATTCTATATAATAATCTGAGTCTTAAGTATTTATATATATATATATATATATATATAAATACTTAAGACAGAGTGTTTCTTTCCCTGCTTGAAGGTAGAAAATGTCAGTTTTTAAAATGAAAACAAAAAGTATAAAACTTTATGAATATTCAGTCGACTAGTATAATCTTTAAAGGAACAAGTAATGCATGCATAAATAGTAAACAGTAAGGTGAAGAATGTTTTGGAAATCCTAATGAAAACATTTATCAGGTTTATGAACTCATTTTTGCATTAGCTTGTGCTCAGGCAACTTTTTCAATGTTATTGATATTTATATCAATTAATCAATGTGTTTATTGTGCTTTAGTTTCAGCATTAAGAGAAGTACTTTGTAAGCAGCCATGATTTCCCTGCTCCAGAGCTTTATGATCCTGGTGAGACATGAGAAGCTAACAAACAAAATAAATACAATAAGACCTTGGGTATCTCAGTGCCCAAACTCTGTATTACATCCCAGGAAAGAGACAAGAGTGACAAAACAGCCTTAGGGAACATCTAGAAATTCTTCCTGAATTAAAAAAGAAGAAAGAAATAGATTCTTTAAGTAACAGATGTCAAATTATCAGGTGGAAATCAGTCTGAGATATGGACTTTCTCCTTGGGGAAATGATTAGACTGGGAATATGGGTGGAGATCCTGTTACCAAGACAATCAGTACTCACCCTTCAAAACTCTACCCCAATTCCCAATACTGTGATTTTTGTACTGGGTCAGACTGCTAAGGAAAAGCTCTTATTTAAGTCAGTGGCCCGAAAAGCATGGCCAATGTGCCAAGCCCATCCTGTTTTCCTAACTAGGTTTTTTTTTTCTCCCCTTGGCAGGGGGTGGAGGAGACACAGCCTCACTCATTTTTGTATTTGCTCGATTTCTATTTTATGATGCAGATTTGAGGAGTCACAGCACATATGTACTAGCTCAACATTTAAAGTAAAAGCACACTGTCCCCTTGATTATGGTTTATGCCTATTGTACAACTCACCACAATGTCTCAAACATTCATTTGTGTATGCTTATCTCACTATCAACTTCTCAGCAATTGTGTTTCCTACATTTGTTCACAAGTCCCTTGGTGATCTGAATCATGCCTAGTCTTCAAAATTACTTTCTCCCTCCTACATCTCTCCCAAGTTCTACCAGTCTCCTCTTCATAACCCAAGCTTCTGAAAGCGTCTTCACCTTGAAATTCTCATCACCTTGCAGATTTTAAATTATTATGTTCTACTGTTTTTGGACCTCCTTGTGTTGCTCACAACCTTCTCCTCTACTTTTAAAGACAGAGAGAGAGAAAAGGAGAGACAGGTAGAGGGAGATCATCCATTGGCTAGTTCACTCCCCAGACAGATGTATGGCCAGCACTGAGCCAGGCCAAAGCCAGGAGCTTCGTCTAGATCTCCCAAGCTGGAGACAGGGGCCCAAAGAGTTGGCCCATCTTCCTCTGCTTTTCCCAGGCCATTAACTGGGAGCTGGGTTTGAAGTGGAGCAGCCAGAACATGAACTGGCACCCATAGGGGATGCCAGCGCCAGCAACTCTATTTGTATGGTTATTATCTTTCAAACCACAATGTTTACTCTGTTAACAGCAGTTAGCCAAAGTGGCAACTATGTTGCATGACAGAAAACCACAGGAATGCCATCTTGAGTCTTGCCTTTCCCTTTTACTTCAGAAGGACACTAATTACCTAATAGTCTAAATCTCTGACCCTAAAACTTAAGTGATATCATAAGTCTTCCTATTAAAGCCAGGAATGCACCAGAATACCTGAGGGGCTAGCTCCTAAAGTGCCTCCAAATTAACAGAATATTTTTATACCATCTCCTACCATGTCTCCCTAGTAAATGTGTACAAAAAAAATTTTCCCCTCTGCCAGTCCATGTGGAAAAAGCTTTCTCTAGCTTCTGACCAGATTGCCCATCCACCCCAACCTAGATCTCATATGGAACTCTGTTGTGGAGCCACCTTCTTCATTCTGCAGTTTCAAGATTCCTTTTCAGTTCAGAGGATATTATATGCTCTGACAACACTCAGATATTACATATTGACATTTTTTCTTATATATCATTTAACTCTAGCATGACACTAATTTTCCATGGAAATTTTTTCACCACCATATCCTCAAATGATCTAATCATTATATTTCAAATATTGGAAGCTTCTGATTCTGAAACTGCAAAATCTCTAGCCTGTCTGATCAGTGTATAAAGACATGCAAATTACTGTTTCAGAAATAAGAGTTTCCAGCAATTGCTTCAGATGTCATGAACATTAAAAGAAGTGAATATTACAAAATCATGATTAGAAATTTGGGAATTTAGATTTCAAAGACAAATCTCTTCCAAGTTACAAATTAGTAAGCCTGATGAAGAAATAGAAATTCTGAATTATCTTTTATTGACTAAAGAAACTGAAAATGTAACTAAAATTTTACTAAAGAACACTGCATGTTCTTGTGTATGCAAGGGTTAATTACATTAAGTTTTTAAAAATAAGACCAATGTTATATAAAATAGGGAGAAAATTCCTATTTTATGAGACCAATATTAATATTGAAACTACGTCGAATAGAGATACTCTCATAAAACTATAGACTAATATTTCAGAAAAATTCAGGACAAATTAATAAAATATCAACAAATTAAACCCTACAACATGTGAAAATTAATATATCATAACTCAATGGAATTCACCTCAACTGCAAGATGGTTTTAATATCTGAAAATCAATAAATATTGTAATCATAACAGAATAAAGGAATAAAAATCTTCATAGATTTCAGTAGATACATTTGACAAAACTAAACATCCCATATGGTAATTTTTAAATCCTACAAAGTAGAAAAGAGTAAAACACCCTCACCTTGATTAACAAGTATAAAAAATGTGCAATTAATATACTCAAATGTGAATAAATTCAATGTTTTAATTATGTCTCCACTCTTAAAATTGTACTTAACATTTATATTAGAAAGGAATAAACTAAAATCACAATTTCATGACATGATCATGTATATAAAACCTAAAAGAACCTATAAAATGGCAACCATTACAAAAAAGTAAGCAAAGTCACAGCATACAAAGTCTATTTTAAAAATTATTTTTAAAAATAAGCAATTTTAACAGTAAGCAAAAAAGTCTTAAATTTTCATTTATAAAACAAATGTTGTTTCAAAATAATCTTTATAAATGATACACAAATTTATACACTGAAATGTATAAAACAATAAAATTTGAATTCATTTAGATCTATGGATCTATGGACATTTCACAGAGCAGTTAAAATAAAACATGGAAAGACTGCATCCCATAGTGGAATGCCTGGGTTCAAGTCCAGCTTCCTGCTAATATGCAACCAGAGAGGCACAGCTGAGCAGCTGATGTCTCAGGTACCTGGATCCATGCTACCCTTGTGGGAGATCTGGACCGAGATCCCCACTCCCGGCTTCAGCTAAACCCAGTCCAATCACCTATGGATATTTGGGCGGGGAACCAGTGGATGAGAGATTTCTTGGTCTCTTTTATTCTGCTTTTCATATAAAGTAAGTGAACATTAGTTTGTAAAAGGGAATTAACTCAGACTAAATAAATGGAGAAAGGTAATATAAGACTAAATTAGAACTTTCAGTTCTGTGTAAATGGAAATTCTCACCAATTGATGAATTCTACATAATCTCAATAAAAGTCTCAGCAAGATTTCTGTGAACTAATTATTAAACTGATTTTAAAACTAATATGGAGGGGCTGGCTCTGTGGTTCACTTGGTTAATCCTCCCTGTGGTGCTGGCATCCCATATGGGTGCCAGGTTCTAGTCCTGGTTGCTCCTCTTCCAGTCTAGCTCTCTGCCCAGGGGGGCAGTGGAGGATGCCCCAGGTGCTTGGGCACCTGCACCTGCATGGGAGACCAGGAGGAAGTGCCTGGTTCCTGGCTAAGGAACGGCGCAGTGCCAGCCGTAGCGGCCATTTGGGGAGTGAACCAATGGAAGGAAGACTTTTCTCTCTGTCTCTCTTTCTCACTGTCTATAACTCTACCTGTCAAAAAAAAAAAAAAAAACTAATATGGAAAAAGCAAGAGACCCAGAAAAGTCAAAGCAATTATGGAAATAGGAAAAGGTGGGAAAATCCATACTCCTTGACTTCAAAATTAATAAAAGCTTCTACAATCAAGACAATATACTGACACAGAAATAAATCAATACAACACAAAATGGAAAATATAGAAATAGATGTAGAGTTATTTTATAAATTGCTTTTTGAGATAGTTACAAAAATAATTGAGCGAGGGAAAACAGTCTTCACAATACATGGTGTCACATAAATGTACAGAAATAAAAGAAACATAACCCTTACCTTATACTATAACTAAAAATTAAATAGTAACATGAAATGGATCATAGACCTACATGAAGAAGTAAAATTCTTAAACTTCTAGTATGAAACATAAGAATCTTTGCCATGTATTAAAATATTTTACTAATTGAAAGACAAAAATAAAATTGCAAGCTACAATTGAGAGAAAATATTTGTAGACAATACTGATCCACTGTTTATTTCCAGAATATATGAAGTATATATAAAAGTTAATAGGATGAAGACAAATCTAAATGGGCACAAAAGAAGACAAACAAGTGGAAAATAATTCTATGAAAACATGGGCAACATTAATTATTTAAGAAATGACAATTAAACCCATAATGAGATATCAATACCCACTCACTGGCTCACCCACTAGAATGGCTAAAATTAAAAATACTGGAAATCCTGAATGGCAATAAATATGCAGAACTGGGATAGTCATTCATTGCTAATAGAAATGAAATTTGGTGTAACTCCCTTAGAAAAGAGTAAGTCCATTTACGAAGTTAGTATATAAGACAGTATGACCCAGAAATCTCATTTCTGTATGTTTTCCCAAAGGATAAATATTCTCACATTAAAATTGTACACATTCACAATGATCAGAAATAAGAAATTGCCAGCCAGCATTGTTGAATGACAGGTTCAACTGCCACTTGCAATGGCAGCATCCTATATCAGAGCACCATTTCAGGCCCCAGCTCCTCCATTTCCCATCCAGCTCCAGGATAATGCACCTGGGAAAGCAGTGGAAGATGTTCCAACCAACCACCCATGCAGGAGTCCTGGATGGAGGTCCTGCCTCCTGGCTTCAGCCTTTCCCAGTTCCAGATTTTGGACCATTTGGAGAATGAACCAGCAGATGAAAGAAAAAAAATCACTCTCTCTCCCTGTGCCTTTCAAATGAATATTTAAAAAAAGAAACTAGAAACAACACAAATGATTATGATCTGGTTAGAAGAGGAACAAATTGTAATATATACATACTATGGGATACTATATAGCAATCAAGAATGCAATATTGACGCATACATACATGAAAAATTTCAACATGAGTGATTTAAAAGAAATAGAGCACAAAACCCATCATTCTGTATGATTATGTTTGTCTAAAATTTCTGCTAAATGTCAAAGTCTAATGACGAAAGGTAGATCAATGGCTTCCTCGGGCCAATGATGAGAATGATGGACAACAAAGAGGCATAAATGGGACCAAAATCCATCAAATTGGAGAATTTAAAGGGAGAATTTTATTTTATATAATAATTTATAATGCTTAGCTTGACAATGCTTATGTTAAAAACAGAACCTGGTTAATAAAAGAACTGTGAACTCCAGAAATTTGAAATAGGACATTTGTGGAAAACACAGCAAATAAAGCCTAAAGGAAATTCAAAAAAAAAAAAAAAAAAACAAAAAAACCTAAAGTGCTGTCAGAGCAGGTTCAGTGGCATCTAATGTGTGTGTAACCAGGACTTCTGTCATTCTTTTTAAAAGTGTTTATTCAAGTGGCAGAGAGACAGAGACAGAGCTCCCACTCATGGGCCCAACCCCCAAATGCTGCAATGATCAGGACTGGGTGGTGGGCAGGCTGAGCTTAAAACCAAGAGTCCAGAATTCAATCTACATCTCCTACATTGGTGTCAGGAACCCAACTTGGGCAATCACCACTGCTTCCCAGGGTCTGTTTTAGCAGGAAGTTGGAGTAAGGAGATGGAGGAAAACACTGAACCCAGTACTCCAACTCAGACCTGAGTCTCAGCAGCTAGGCCAAACACCTACCACCACTGCCTTACCTTTCAGAATGTCTTAGATGTGTGTGAGCACACAATACACAGGGCATGCCACAATCTCCAGACTGCATTACATTCATTTGTGCTCCATTCTTTTGTATAGAATGTTGATATTTCTTAATTTTATGTAAACTTTCAAGAGTTTGCTCCATTTTCCAACTAAACTGGGGTTACCAAGCCCTCTTTGCATAGACACACTGAAAGTCCCTTGTGTGAGTGTGAGGGTTTTAGCATAGGGGTATAGAAGTTCAGCAGATCACGGATATTTGAAGAGCATATACACTGGAGTTGTTGAGAGCAGAGGCTTTGCTATTAGACCATTCTGAACTTGAGCCCTAGGTCTAACTCCCAGTAGAGTACTAGCAAATGCCAATTTCCTCATCTGTTAAAATGAAGGAAATAACTCACCTAATTAGATTATCATGAATATTAAGAACAGTAAATGTAAAGCTCAATAAATGTCAGCTTTATTATTAGTCTACATCCTGAGATTTTTGCAAATCCCTTAATATCCTCTACAGCAAATAATTTACCCCATAAAACACAGTAAACTGTAACCAAAAAAGTAAGCAATCCCTTTAGACTCTTAATGACTCTATAATCTGTAAATGAAGTCATTTGCAAAGCTATTACAATAAATTTTATCTCTAAAAGTCTACCATATATTAATTTTAGTATATTATTGCATGTTAACTGCATATTCACCAGAATTGGTGAAAACATCATACTTTCTCAAAATCTGAGTACCTTTAACAAGCTCATGGAAAATGGGTTAAAATGTGTTTTTAGAAATAAAAAATATTTTATCCCATCAAGGTGGCATGTACCAAGGCCATGTCACTAGTCCAAATGATCAATTTCAGTTCACAGTTGATCACACTGATAGGTCTAAGAGTCAAAGGGATCACACAAACAAGACTAGTATCTAGCCGGCGCCGTGGCCCAACAGGCTAATCCTCCGCCTTGCGGCGCCGGCACACCGGGTTCTAGTCCCCGTCGGGGCACCGGATTCTGTCCCGGTTGCCCCTCTTCCAGGCCAGCCCTCTGCTGTGGCCCGGGAGTGCAGTGGAGGATGGCCCAGGTGCTTGGGCCCTGCACCTCATGGGGAGACCAGGAAAAGCACCTAGCTCCTGCCATCGGACGAGCGCGGTGCGCCGGCCGCAGCGCGCCGACCGCGGCGGCCATTGGAGGGTGAACCAACGGCAAAAGGAAGACCTTTCTCTCTGTCTCTCTCACTGTCCACTCTGCCTGTAAAAAAAAAAAAAAAAAAAAAAAGACTAGTATCTGCTAATACTAACTGACAGAATCAAAAAAAGGGAGAGAATGATCCAACATGGGAAGCGAGATACACAGCAGACTCATAGAATGGCAGATGTCCTAAATAGCACTCTGGCCTCAGAATCAGCCCTTAAGGCATTCAGATCTGGCTCAAAAGCCCATGAGAATATTCTAGGCATGGAAAGCCAAGACACTCTGGAAAAAAAAGAAGACCTAAATGAAAGATCTCTGTGAGTGAGATCCTAGTGGAAAGAACGGGGCCATCAAAGAAGGAGGTACCTTTCTCTGAAGGGAGGAGAGAACCTCCACTTTGACTATGACCCTGTCGGACTAAGATTGAAGTCCGCGAACCCTAAAGGCTTCCATAGCCTCGGCAACTCATGACTAGAGCCTAGGGAGATTACTGACGCCATAAACAAGAGTGTCAAATTGTTAAATCAACTTCAGGAGTCACTGTGTACTTACGTCCCATGTGGGATCTGTCCTTAATGTGTTATCCAATGTGAAGTGATGCTATTACTAGTACTGAAACAGTATTTTTACACTTTGTGTTTCTGAGTGGGTGCAAACTGATGAAATCTTTACATAGTATATACTAAATCGATCTTCTTTATATAAAGATAATTGCAAATGATTAAAAATTCTTGGTGTTAAATTGGAAATTGCATATATAACTAATCAATTCTTTTAAAAAAATCATGTAGAATCTCTGTCCTTAATGTGCTGTACATTGTGAATTAATACTATAACTAGTACTCCAACGGTATTTTCACTTTGTGTCTCTATGTGAGGGCAAACTGTTGAAATCTTTACGTAATATGTACTAAACTGATCTGTGTATAAAGAGAATTGAAAATGAATCTTGATGTGAATGGAAGGGGAGAGGGAGTGGGAAAGGGGAGGGTAGCGGGTGGGAGGGAAGTTGTGGGGGGGAGCCATTGTAATCCATAAGCTGTACTTTGGAAATTTATATTCTTTAAATAAAAGCTTTATAGAAAAACAAATAAAATAAACATAATACATTAAGAATTGAAGAATAAAAACCATATGATTATCTCAATAAAAAAATATTTTAATGTATATGTAGTTTGATACTCATTTTTCACAAACTTCTTGAAGGCCCTTGTATGTGTAAAATCTGAAAATAAAGTCAAAAAGTCACATTGAGATGCAAATGTTAAGTAGTAAACTACATATTGACTAAGGAAAGAGAAATATATGGGATTATGGCATAAAATACCCCATGGCCCTGTCATTGACCAATGACACAGAGGGGACACGAGCTTGGGACAGATCTCTCTCTTCCTCTGGACTAGCAGCTAAAAGTAGCAGACAAAACTTTTCCCAGTTAAGGTATGAGAACCTTAAGTCCAGAGATTCATTCACATTGTTGTCCACTAAAGCTTCAAAGTAATTCCTTTTGTACACCAAATAATTTCCCTTTTCTTTAAAGAAATAAATTTCTAGATGTTATCAATCCTAAAACCTTAGGCCTGAGGACAATGACCAAAAAAAATGTAGTTACAGGGCCAATGTCGTGGCATAGGCAGTTAGGCCAGCAACTGCAATGCTTGTGTCCCAGATGAAGCTGGTTTGTGTACTGGCTGCTCCACTTTTGACCCAGCTCTCTGCTAATGTCCTGAGAAAAGCAATGGAAGATGGCCCGTGTGTTTTGGCCCCTGCCACCCACATGGGAGATCCAGAAGAAGTTCCTGGCTCCTGGCTTTCACCTAGCCTAGCCCTGGCCATTGTGGCCTTTGGGGAATAAACCAATGCATAGAAGATCTCTCTCTCCCTGTCTCTAACTCTGCCTTTCAAATAATCTTTTTTTTTTTTAAAAAAAGGTAGTTAGAAAATAAAGACAAAATTATTTGAGGGCTATTGCTAAATTTGCCTTTTTAGAATTCATAAAAACAAGATCACTTATATTAGCAAAATATATTTTTAAGATTATTATTTGAAAGACAGAGTTAGAGAGAGGGGGGAGATGCGAAGACAAAGTTCTTCATCTGCTGCCTACTCTCTAAAGGACTACTACAGGAAGGGCTGGACCAGGCCAAACCAAGAGCCTGGAACTCCATCTGGGTCTCCCATGTGGGTGGCAAAAGTCCAAGAACTTGGGTTATCTTCCATTGAATTTAATTAATATTTGTGGAAGCATAATTATTCATTATATGTAATTTAACTAAAAATTTTGTTTCTCTCAGATACTATAAACTGTTTTTTTTCAACATTAGAAAGATCTCCCATGTCACCAATTGCTCTTATGTTTTTACTCAACAAAACAGCACTTAACCTAGGAAGCAGATTGAAGGTTATCCAAGTAGAGGCTTCAAGATCACAGTCTTTGCAACAATGTTCAATAAAGAAATATAAGAAATATAAGAAATTCTACATGAAGACTGATCATCTCTGAATCAAAATTTGTTTCTTAGGGCCAGTTCTGTGGCACACCAAGTTAAGCCACCATCTGTGATACCAGCATCCAATATGAGCACCAATTCAAGTCCTGGCTGTTCCACTTCCAATCCAGGTCTCTGCTAGCATGCCTAGAAATGCATCGGAAGTAGCCCAAGCACTCAGGCCCTTGCCACTCATGTGGGAGACCTGGATGGAATTCCAAACTCCTGGCTTTGGCCTGGCCCAGCCCCCACCATCATAGCCACCTGGGAAGTAAACCAGCACATAGAAGATCCATCTCTTCTACACATAATGCCCACTGCTCTCACATGTGTTCCCTGTATGTAATGCCCTGTCATTTGTGTCTCACCAGATGTAGCTGCCTGATCGTGAGTTTCCAGCATCCTAAATTTTGAGCTAAAGAAACCTGTTTGCTACGTAAATTATCCAGATGTCAGATATTTTGTTACAGCAACAGAAAAGTCTGAGACAAAGACATTTTCTATGACATAAAGTGCAACATCATTAATCATCATATCAAAGATGTACAGAATGAATGTAAAGAACTCCTGTACACTATTGGGTAGGAAAGTAAATTAGCACAGCCATTATGTTAAACAGCATAGAGTCTCCTCAGAAAAGCAAAAACATAGAATTACTATATCTTCCAGAAATCTCACTTCTGGGTATATATCTAAAGGAACTGAAAATAGTATCTTAAAGAAACTGCTACATTGCCATATTCATTGATGCATTATGCACTACAACAAAGACATATAAGCATATTAAGTGCCTGTCAACAGATGAATAAATTTTTAAAACATGGTGTCACACACATACAAAATGGAATATGTCATAAAGAGAAAGAAATTTGATAACATGGATGAAATTATAGGATATCATAATATGAAATCTAAACCAGGCACAGAAATACAAAAACTTCCTGCTCACTTGTATGTGGAATTTATAAAAGTTGAAGTCAAATCAGTAGAAAGTTGAATTGTAGTTATCATAGGCTCTTGGGGTTGATGGCTAGTGGTAGATTAGTGAAGGAAGACAGTGGTCAAAAGGAACAAAATTTAGTTAAATGGAAAGAATGAATTCTGCTGATATATGCACAACATGGTAATTAGAGTTCATAATAATGAATAGTATATTTCAAGATTGATAGAATGTCTTAAATGCCTTCCCCATATAGAAATAAGTATGAGGTGATAGATATGTTAATTAACTTGATTTGGTTATCCCTTATATCATTATTAGCCAACTGAAAATAGAATTTTTAAAATAGGCCATATGCACTAGTGTAATTTGTCTGAACACAGAATATTTTCATTTCCTTTTTGCTCAAAATTTTCCCAATAGTTTTCATTCCCATTTAGTCTTATCCTTCAAGGCTTTGTTTGTTTTTGAATTTAAAGATGGGAACAGACTTATTTTCAAACGATTTGCATAATTTAGAAATTGTCTTATAGGATACATAAAAATGTGGAAATAGTACAAATGTATACTTTAAATAATTGCAATAAAAATAAGCATCAATTTGCTATCTAGTTTAGCAGAACATTTTCAAGACATTTATTTTTCATTATATTAACATACCTATTTATATTCATAAGTGATATTACTCCTAAATAATGTATTACTTTCTTGAAACTTTATACAAAATAATGCTATAAGTTGTTAATCACAATTTACTTCTCACCTTTAACATTATATTTCTGACATCCACTCTTTGATATGCATAGATTACTTTCTTAGCCCACTCATTTACCACAACATTCCATGTCATGGATATGCTAAAATTGACATCCATTCTACTGTGAATGAACACTGAGAAGGTTTGTGACATTTATAAATAATACCATCATGAATAAGCTTATGTGTGCTCTAGGTACATTTCTGGCCAGTACTTGCTGTGTAGACATAGGAGGCTTCAGTGAACCATATGACTGTCCAGTTATTCTAGTTGCAGGTTTGTTCAATGTACTTATACTATGATTTGGGGAATGCAAATCAGTAAAACAAATTTCATAGCACCATAGACTTACAGAATTTTCTGTTTTCCACTTTATTTTTTGTTTTGAAATTGGTGAACTATACTGATAGTCCAATATAGTTTTAGTTTACATTTCCTTAATGACAAATGAGGTTGAGTGTTTTTAATGTATTTCTCATTACTAATTCATCTTCCATAAAATAAAGAACATTTTTTGAAATATCATTATAAATTATAAGACAAAATACTTCCCTTCCTTAATAGTTATCTGAAGTAAATTTCCACTGTAAAACAAAACAAAACAAAAATACCTCCTGGAAGATTGTCCAACAGACATTAAGTATTTATTAATGCCTTACTCTATTCTCAATACACATCAGGGAGAAAAAAAAAATCAAAATTTCATGGTATCAGGTTACTACCAGAAATCAGGAGATGACTGCTTTTCAAGTAAGTACAACCATTAAACCTTTCTCCAATCCACTGCCCAACCTGCTTCAGTTCTACCATGAGGAGTCAACAGCTCTCTTGTGTTGTTAAAACTGTTAATCCCTGTATATTTTAACCTCTATGAATTTCACTGACAAAAACACAATGTCAGCTCAGTAAGGAATATTGGTCAGAGTACTGAAAACACATAAGACCTATTTTCACCCTAAATATAACTTCTGAATCACTGTAACTTACAACCATTTTGGCAGTATTTGCATCCTAACATAGATTATGTGGATTAACTCCTAATGATAATAGCTGGATTCATTTTGATAAATATTTCTGTAGTATCTATTATACACCAGGATTATGTGTAAGACATGGAATAAACACTGATGGGAAGACAAGGCCACAACTTTTAGAATAATCCCAGTTTAGTACAAAAGTATTACGTTTGGCCATGCAAATAAACTAAACTCTTCTGGTACTAAAGCAAGACAGTTTACAGAAGTCTATATATGGATGCTCAATAAGATAGTTGTAAATTTTGATCTAGTCTGTCAGAAAGAGCTTGGTAGGGTTCAAATAGTAAAGACCTAGTGTGGCACTCTTGTACGTTTGGAAATGTTTTACATATGATTGTGTATCTGTGTGTATACATGTTTGCATGTGTATGTGTATACATATCTGTATATAATCATACACATATTTCAAACAGGAAGATAATGCCCTCAGAAGAAATAATGAAGAGGACATTAGTGAAGAAATTATTTTAAAAAAGTAAATAGGGATAGAGTCAGTGCTGTGGTATAGTAGATTCAGGCTCGGCATGCAGTGTCGGCATCCCATACAGGAGTTTGAGTTCTGGCTGCTTCACTTCCAATCCAGTTACCTGCTAATGTGCCTGGGAAAGCAGTGGAGGATGACTCAAGCCCTTCACCCATGTGAGGGACCCAGAGGAAGCTCCTGGCTCCTGGCTTCGGATGGGCCCAGCTGCAGCCATTGTGGCCATTTGGGAAATGAATCAGCAGGTGGAAGACCCTCTCCCTCTGTCTCCCTCTGTCCATCTTTAACGCTGCCTCCCAAATAAATCAATCTTTAAAAAAAAAAGTAAATAGGGTTAAGAAAAGCCAACGAGAGAGTGAAGAATCTTTAGCTGAAACTGGGTGCTGGGGCCAACAGGAAGATGAAGTTCTGAGGTACAAGGGAAAAGCCAAGTCAGGGTCTTTGTATCCTAAGTGGCCTGTAGAAAGGTGTGGGTGGGTGGGGGAGAGGCGAGTCAGGAGCTACTATGGCACTCTGTAAAATCATACAGCCAACTGTGTCTAACTAGAACAAAAAGAACCAGGGGAATAATAAATCACTCTTTCACCCTATGATGTGTTCTGTTTCCCATTGTACTAAACCCAGCCAGAAACTAGATGGCCACGAAGTATGGTTATGGAGGTTTATCCTGTTAGGACATAAAGCATGTTTGAAAAGGGTAGGATGTGTGTGCATGTGTGCACATAACTATGAATTTATGTGCTTCATATGAACTATCTCCAAGTTTCACAACAAAAATCCTAGGAAGTAGATATTTATATGACTTTTAAAAAGAAATTATTCATGATCACATATAAGAAAAAACATTTGGACACTGGTTTTTAAAGACTAAGAATATCTATACTCTAAAATATTTTCTTCCCTTAAACCATGAGTCAACATCACAGATTATGGTAAATCACTAGAAGCATACTAATAAAACAAAATGCATGAAAAAGCTGTTCACTATCACAAATATTTAGTATTATTCTCAATGTTGGGTTTAACACACGAAGGTGATGCATGAAAACAAAATAGGTATATTTGAAAGACAAAAATATCATTATTCCTATTTACATAATTGTTACTTAAAATAATTTAAATATATTGAAAATTTAGAATATATAAGATTGTGAGCTATAAGAAATAGACATTTAATTTGATAATATATACTGACAATGCTTAGCTAGAAAATGAGAAAATGTATTTCATAATATCCATAAAAAGATAAAACCTAAGGAATTACCTCAAAAGATAACAAAACCAATATGAAACTATTAATGATCACTAAAGGAGACTAAATATAAAATATACAACATGTTTGCAAATAAGTTGTTACATTATATGTCTAATTTATAAATTAAAAATTCAGATATCTAAATATTCCACACATCTAAAATTTTAAAATCAATATGAAATTCACTAACACTGGAAAATTTTCACAGAACCAGAATATTTAACCTAAGTTTAAAATGTGATCTAATTGTATCGCAAATCAATAATTATGATTGAAATATCCAATGATATAAGTGATAATAGGAAAATTTTTAGAAAAGACATGTAATCCATAAAGAAGGGTCCTTTGGAAGTTTTTAGAAAGGAAAAATGTGTAACTCATATTAAGAACTCTATGAATGAGATTATTATGACAAGTCCCAGCCACAAAGGAAATTGTTGAATAGCAAAATAAAGGGAAAGAAAATACACAAACTGAAGCATGATGGAACAAAATGACAAATACAAGAAAAAAATAAGACAAATAGGACATGATGAGCAGTAATAATATTTCATTAAATGGAAGTCTAGCATTATAGCAAAGTTCATCAGAAGAATTCTTGGTGAATTAATGGTTTAGAATTTTCCAAAACTGACTTAAGTATGTTACTCCTGAACATCAAGAAATTTAAAGGTCAAAAAAATATTAAGCATATCAGAGTAAAATTTAAAAAGCTAAAGGCAGAACAAAATCTTAAAAGTACCTATGTAAAAGAACTCACTACTTTGAAAGAAATAACAAGACTTAAAACTGAATTTGTATCTGGAAAAAGCCATATAAATGACTTCCCACCTTGAGTTCCATATTCAGCAATAAATTCCTCAGAAATGAAGAGGAAATAAAAGGCATCTTTCAAACAAATAAAATCTGAAATAAAATAGTCATCTGGAGATGACACTAAAGGAAATATTAAAGAGTATATTTCAGGCAGAAAAAAATGAGGTTAAATATGAGGGTAAATCTCAATAAAAGAATGATTGTTTAAAGTATCTATGATATAGCTTTGTAGGATTTATGCACACATACAAATACATAGTCAATATAATATTGTTCCTCAAGAGAAGAGAATAAATGGAATTAGATTGCTTTATTCTACATTCTTAATTTAGACAGTATTCAAAAACACATATCTAAAAGAATAAGAGAAGGTAAAACAAAGATTTGGACCCATAACATGGATAAAATGAAAACTTAAAAATCCAGTAACAACCAGAGTGAAGTATAAACAAAACACGGAAGAGGAACAACAAATAGAAAATAAAAAATGATATTAGAATTAAACTTAGTTTTTAATGATTATATCAGATACTCTAATTAAAAGATACATACTTGGAGACTAGACTAAAAGCCAACTCTAAAGTGGGCATTGGGCCTAGCATTTAAGACACCAGTTATAATGACAACCTCCCATATCAGAATACCTGAGTTTTATCCCCAGTTCTGGCTCCTGATTTCAGTTCCCTGCTAACACTGATCCGGTGTTGATGGCTCAAGCAGTTGGGCTCCTGACACCTGTGTAGGAAGCTTAGCTTGAGTTCTCAGCTGGGAGCTTCAAGCCCCCCAGGGCATGGCTGGCATCTGGGGAGACAACCAGCAGATGGGAGTGCTCTCTTGGTCCTGCTTTCTGTCTGACTCTGTCTCTCAAATAAATAAATTGAAAATATCTAAATGAAGATATAAGTACAGGAAACAACTTTATTTTTAAAATTTGCTCTAGTTAGCAACAGATATATTATTATACCTAACAATTGCAAAAAACAATGATCAAAGAAAACCAATTGAAAACATGGCCATATGCTATGAAGGATAGATATCAAATGTCACCGATTTCAATGGAGGCAATGCTATAGAATATGATAGAAGATGATATAAAGTAAGAAGAAAATCCTAAAGTATTTCAAAAATTTAAGCCATTAACTAAATAAAATTGTCAAGTAAGAACATATAGAGAAACAAAGCAGAGATCTGAGGATTGAACCCAAAGCACTCAAACGAGCTATATGGAGGAAGTATCAAGGAAACTTGAAAAATTAATTTTGTTCAATAAATAAAAAATAGAAATCATCAAACTAGATGCAAAGATAAAAGCACAGGTATCTGCTCACCGGTTAAAGTTTCTAAATATTAAACACAAAGAGAAATCACAAAGGAAAAGATGGACGAATTTGCTTGTGGTAGTGGTTTTCAGAGGATTGGGAAAGGGTGCGGAAGGAGAGAAATCTCTCCAGATTCCCCCCTCATCAATCAAAATAGTTATGCCTTCAGCATAGCTATCTGATAGAAAGTTTGTTCCGAAATGAGCACTATAGCTAGACTTTTTTAACGCAAGACAATAAATTCTGGTACACAAACAAAATTAGAAAGTCAATGAGAAAATGCAGAAAAAATACAGCAAATATGTAAAATTCAGATATTCCTGGGACTTGTCTCTGAAAGAGAAAATAAATTCTTTTGAGTGTGTGTCCTCTGTCCTTTAAAAACTAAAACAAAAAACCGTTCAAAGTGCAGCATGCAAAGAGCTTAAAAGTTGCCACTCCATCACAGCAAGTCAAAAGTTGAGCAAACCAAAAAAAAAAAAAAAAATCAACAGTTCTTAGAGCCATAGGGGACGCAGGGTCACAGGGAGGAACTGCTGCACCCAACACTGGATACCAAAGCCACAGCACACACTCACCGGACCAGAAACCTCTGCAGGAACCGCCGCCAGGGCAGAGAAACCAGAACCCGGACTGGAAATTGCTGCCATTTCAGCCAGGACGAAACTCGGAGGAAAGAACTTCAAAGGAAGCCAGTTTTAGCGAGTCTCAAAGTGTTGAGTTTTATCTCCAGGAGCGTATCAGTCCTCACAGCGAACCTGGGAGAGAAATCCCCTCAAGCTTCCAGTGAGGGAGAGGAAGGCAGGCTGTTTTAAAATAAGCCAGAACAGTCTTTTTCTTAACAAGGTCCGCCCTCAGGTGGAGTTATTTTACCGGTGTGACACCTGCTGGGGGCAGGGGAGACGCCCACTCCAGCCACCTGCCCTACCTAAGGAGGGGAGGAAAAGCTATGAGAATCACCTGTGAAGCTCTCGGTCCACGGGACCCGCTCCCGAAAATACCAAGTCCTCATCCGAGACTGTGAACCGCTTGCCTTCTCCCAGCCCTCATCACTACCTTGCTAAAGGCCTAATACTGCAATTTCTTTTATCAGCCTTTCAAAATAACGTGCAAAGAATACTAAAAGGCAAATTCAGTTTGAGAGACTGAATTATTAGATCAGAAATTAAAATAAGAACACCTATGACTTATACCAAAGGACTTTAATGGAAAAAGTAGACAAAATACAAAAGTAGATGGACATTGAAAACAAAATATGGGAATTCTAAGAAAGAATCAAAAATGAGCACTAGAGATCAAGAACTCTGAAGCCGCGAGGAGTGCTTCTGAGGCACTCATGAGTACCCTGCACGGCCAAAGGAATAACCTCTGAGCTTAACTCCCAGAACTGAAAACCAGAATGGAGTATCCAAGAATTGTGGTACAATACAAAATGGGGTGGGCCGGCGCCTTGGCTCACTAGGTTAAAATTCTGCCTGCAGCAGCAGCATCCCATATTGGCACAGGATTCTGTCCTGGTTGCTCCTCTTCCAGCCCAGCTCTCTGCTGTAGCCCTGGAGTGCAGAGGAGAATGGCCCAAGTGCTTGGGCCCTGCACTCCATGGGAGACCAAGAGGAAGCACCTGGTTCCTGGCTTTCAATTGGCGCAGCACTAGCCGTAGCGGCCATTTGGGGTGTGAACAAAAGGAAGGAAGACTTTTCTCTCTCTCACTGTCTAACTCTATTTGTCAAATAAAAAAAAAAATCGGGCAAAATGAAAAGAAACAGTAGCCATACTGGAAACAATAATGACTGAATTTCCTGAAATTAATGTTCACTATGAGAGTATAGATTCAAGAAGTTCACAGAATACGTCCTGAAGGATAAACGCTAAAAGAGAAACTCACCTGAGCACATCATACGGAAACCTCAAGAAATCAAAGTAGACAAGAGAGAGGGAAACACACACACACAATAAAAAATCTTACCCAAACCTATAAAGTAGCAAAGTAGGAACAATATACAACTTCTCGGAAACCACGCAAGCAAGAAGAGAGTGGAATGAAATATTTGAAGGTGCTGAGAGAGAAAACCCTCCAACCTCGAATTCTATTGCTGCAAAATTACCCTCCAGAAGGGGAAATACAGATTTCCTTGGGCAGATAAACAGAATCTTCCTAGACAGAAAACTCTTATTATATCAGAAACTCTCATCTACGTAAGAAAGGAAGATCAGAAAGAGTGAATAAGTGAAGGCAAAGTCAAACTTCCACTTTTCTTATTTTTCATTGATTCAACAGATAATGGCTTATTCAAAATAATAAAACAATATTTTAGTTACAATTATATATATATATATATAATTTTCATCTGATGCTTGTGGAATTCTCAAATGACCTGAAATATGTTTTGGATAAATGCTTTTGGTAAACTATTTTTCTGAAAGATTTTATTTTCCATTTCATAAATGGTACAATATCAACATCATATATGTCTATATATCTTTATATCAACAGTATATAATTAAAGCAGAATATAAAACATGGCAAAGGTAAATTTCTATCAAATAAATCTCTTTTATTGTTGGTCTATGAAAATTATAAAAGAAAAAAACTATAACATAATGTCACACTGGGGCAGGCATTATCAATTAGCTCATTGCTTCCAAAATTTAATGTGGTTAAAACTAACAACACTATTTACATTATCTGTACTCTTTCTCTTACTAATAATTTCATTTCACTGAAATCATCCTAAGTAACCAGAAATTTAGTAATTTCCCTTTGAGCTTAATAATCAGCTTCTGGGCCAGCACTGTGGTACAGCTCATTAAACTGCCCTTGCAGCACCAGCATCCTATGTGGGCACAGTTGGAGCCCCAGCTGCTCCACTGCTGATCCAGCTCCCTGCTAACGTGCCTGGGAAAGCACCAGAAGATGCCCAAGTGCTTGGGCCCTAATACCCTAGTGGGAGACCTGGAAAAGCTTTTGGCTCCTGGCTTCAGGCTGGCCCAACTTTAGCCATTACAGCCACTTGGAGAGTGAAGCAATAGATAGAAGATTCTCTCTCTCTTTCTGTCTCCCCCCCCCCAACTCTACCTTTCAAGTAAATTAAAATCTTAAAAAAAAAGAATCAGTTTCTATTGCTTTCATATTTCTAAATGTTAAAAACTTAAAAACAAATAGAAATTGACAATAAAATTATTAAATTTGATATATACAAAAGTAATGTTCACAATGTAAATTATCAATTTACAAAACTGGAGAATGAATGCTTCAGAGAAGAATGACGGTCCAATACAGTTTTGAGAGGTTAGTTGACAAAGCTCTGAAGACAAGACAGTCAACCATATGCTGACAAACTAACTTGCCTCACAAGTACAATGGAAACCAAATTCCCAGGAAGCCATGAGACATGAGATAGAAGGTAGAGTCTTGAACTGCTGAGAACCACAAACAGAAATCACAAACACTTTATGGACAACTGACCACATTCTCATCCTTTTACCAAGTACCAAGCCGAAGCTTTTTTAAAAAAGTCTATTTTAACATTACCCAATAGTGTTGAGGGAAGAACTAATCAGCTGTTTTATAAATCATAACTGTATAATGGATGGAAGAGTAGAGGCAAATAAAGATTTACAATGCAGGTTTTAAACTCTGTAATTAACACAGAATTATTCCTAGGTGTTTAAATTTAACTGAAAAGTGATCTCTGTAAATATAAGAGTGGGAATAAGAGAGGGAGGAGATATACAGTTTGGGACATGCTCAATCTGACTTGCCCCAAATGGTAGAGTTAGAAATGTGCCAGGGGATTCCAATATAATCCCATTAAGGTGGCATGTACCAATGCCATCTCACTAGTCCAAGTGATCAATTTCAGGTCACAATTGATCATAATGATAGGTCTAAAAGTCAAAGGGATCACATAAACAAGACTAATGTCTGCTAATGATATCTGATAGAATTAAGAAGGAGAGAACTATCCAACATGGGAAGCGGAATACATAGCAGACCCATAAAATGGCAGATGCCCTAAACAGCACTCTGACCTCAGAATTAGCCCTTAAGGCATTCAGATCTGACTGAAGAGCCCATGAGAGTATATTAGGCATGGAAAGCCAAGATACTCTGACCAAAAAAAAAAAAAAAAAAAAAAAACCCTAAATGAAAAATCTCTGTGAGTGAGATCCCAGTGGAAAGAATGGGCCATCAAAGAAGGAGGTAACTTTCTCTGAAGGGAGGAGAGAACTTCCACTTTAACTATGACCTTGTCTAAATAAGATCAGAGCTGGGGAACTCAAAATGCTTCCATAGCCTTGACAACTCATGACTAGAGCCTCGGGTGATTACTGACTCATAAACAAGAGTGTCAATTTTTAAGTCAACAACAGGAGTCACTGTGTACTTACTCCTCATGTAGGATCTCTGTCCTTAATGTGTTGTACAATGTAAATTAATGCTATAACTAGTACTCAAGCAGTATTTTACACTTGGTGTTTCTGTGTGGGTGCAAACTGTTGAAATCTTTACTTAATATAAACTAAATTGATCTTCTGTATATAAAGATAATTGAAAATGAATCTAGATGTGAATGGAATGGGAGAGGGAGCGGGAGATGGGAGGGGTGCGAGTGTGTGTGGGGGGAAGCTATTGTAATCCATAAACTGTACTTTGGAAATTTATATTTATTAAATACAAGTTAAGATTATCAAATTATTTTACTCCCTGTGAACCCAGAGAAGTAGGACCACGCAGATCCATATCTGGCTAGAAACAACCAAAATTTGGAAAAATTTTCTAAATACACTTTGACTTGAACCTGAACTTGATTATTCATACCATGAGATAATAATGGTTAGAGTACATAAACATGCTGTTCATATATATATATATACATATAAAGCACAGTGAAACTAAGACATCTTGATAAGTTAGGACTAATTTCAAGATGAATTTCATAGTCTGTAAGAATAAATAATTGTATTAGGAAAGCTAATAACATTTTTGTAGAATATGACATTAAACTTTTTAATGACATTACATATTTCATGATGTTGTAAGGCAATTACAAGAGCTACTTTAAAAAGTGTTCATGTTCAATTGTGTCATTAAGTCTCTAATTCAACACATGCTTAAAACCTCCCTTTACAGTCTTTTTTTTTTTGGGGGGGGGGACAGGCAGAGTTAGACAGTGAAAGAGAGAGACAGAGATTAAGGTCTTCCTTTTTCCATTGGTTCACCCCCCTAAGTGGCCACTACATCCGGCACGTTGAGGCCAGCGCGCTGTACCGATCTGAAGCCAGGAGCCAGGAGCTTCCTCCTGATCTCCCAAGCGGGTGCAGGGCCCAAGCACTTGGGCCATCCTCCACTGCACTCTGGGCCACAGCAGAGGGCTGGCCTGGAAGAGGGGCAACCGGGACAGAATCCAGTGCCCCAACTGGGACTAGAACCCAGGGTGCCGGCGCCGCAGGCAGAGGATTAGCCTATTGAGCCGTGGTGCTGGCCCCTTTAGAGTCTTAAGATTGAAATATCTCATTGATGATGTGTGTTTTTTTTTACTTACAAATAAAAGTTCTAAAAATAACTTATATTAAACATTAAGTATTTCTTAAATAAATATTTAAATATTTCTATAGAGAAGATATTCTCACTTAAAATGCAAAAATAAAATAGTCACCTTAAACAAGAAGTCTCAGCTTTAACATACATATGCTAAAATATCTATATAGTGAAAAATAATTTTATATTATAATATATTAGTTGATTTACAAAACTAGAACAAAGTTATAATGATATATTTTATTACATCATTTGGTCATTAATTAATGTAATTAATAGTAGTGTCTTAAATTCCACTGGCAACTTTGATAAATAATGCAAATATATGTTAAATAGTAATACCTGTTGTTTACTCACAATTTGTAGGACAAATTTGCATATTATTTATTGAAAGAATGGAACACAGTGATACTCTGAGACACTAAGATTCCCTGCATAATTCCACTAAGGGAAGTAGAGCAGAGTGAAGTCTTTCATAAAAAGCCAATCAAGATATGCAAGATTCTTTGGGAAAGAGGAGACTGAGATTGGTACAGAGACAAAAATGACTGAGTAATATGTGTGGGTCTTTACATTTCTGATGTTCATAGTCTTCACAATAATGAGATATTTTATAGATTAGTGATTCAAGTTTCACAAGGAAGAAATTTGTCCAAGGTCATACAACTAGTAACTGGAAAGGCTGGTGCACAAGGCAATTCTTCTCACTCCACAGGCCAGGCATTCTGCAGTATGTGCATCCCAAACCTATGTGGCTGTGACTGTGCCTGCCCCAGATAGAACAAGATGGAGGGCTACACACTTCTGTAATATCAATCTAATATTCAGGAGTCTTCATTTCAATCCTTTACTAACACATCTCCTTAACATAAATGATTCTATTTCTTCAGCCCTATTGTTATATCACAAAAGATCATTTTCAAAAATCTAAATTATTTGCAGTATGCACATGTCTTTGTTAACCTATGTTTTCTTTGAGCATCAAGTCTTTCTTTTGCAGAAGACAGTCCCTCAACCCTTTCTGTATAGTTTTCCTCCAATATACTAAATTTTTATAATTTTTATTTTATTCAATTTATTCGTTTGAAAGGCAGAGAGACAAGTGAGACAGATCTCCCATGTGCTAGTTCACTCCCCAGTTCCCACAATAGCTAGAACTGGATCTAACTGAAGCCAGAACCTGGGAACTATCTGGGTCTCCCACCTGGCTGGGAGGGACTGAGTTACTTAAGCCATTACCTGCTGTCTCCAGGATGTGCATCAGCAGGAACTTGGAATTAGGAGCAGAGCCTGATCTCTAATCTATGCACTCTGATATGGGATAGGAGCATCTCAACTGGCGTCTTAATGGCTGCACCAAACGCCCACTCTCTATACTACCTAATTTAATAGCTATACTAGCCCTACACCAAGTGTTTGTCTAGACTATCACATAGTCCTTACATATAGTTTGAGACCACAACTCCTCAAGTTCTGTGTCATTTCACCAGAGGACAACAGTGTAAGAACCATATTGCACTTGGATTTTAAACAGCCTGATTCTAATAGGCAAACATCCTGATGTTCTTCCAGTGAGCAATTCCTCTGAGTCATTGCTGAGAAGTGGCTTTGCATCACTGCTCCACTGAAACATAATGATCTTCAGATGCCTCCTTCCCTCAAAGGAAACAGCTTTAATTGGAGAAAGCAGAAGAAAAAACAATTGGGCCAAGTTTTCTCAGAGGATCTTAAACTACTTTTCACAGCTCATTTATACATTCTTCGTTTCTGCTCTTTCCACAGCTCCAAAATGCATACACACATTGCTTTTCCCCCCAGAAATTAGCTGTTTATAAAGAAACCAATTATTTTTACCAAAGTATGTCATAATTGCATTTCTAAAAGCCAATGTTGTTGCAAGCAAAGCAATCAAATCAGACATGTAAGAGTACTAGATGATTTGCCCAGTTTTCTCTGTGATGTTAATTTGTCAACTTGAGCAAAGAATAAGATTTGCTTCCAGGATATCAACTCAACCTCTTTTGTCATTAAAAAATAAAATAAAATAAAATTTTGCTTGTTAAACTTCCCAACAGAAAACAGGTGTCACAATCATCTCTTACCTAGACAAATTTCACAGCCCCTTGACAGTTCTTGGCAAATCTCCTGACACCCACAGCCAACCACCCATACATGACTCTACCATAAAATTGACAAAATTGACAAAAATGTGTCAATCACACTAAGATTAAAATCCTACAATGGTCTACGAGACCCTGAGTAATGATCTGGCCCCTGGCCTCCCCTCTGCTAACTCTTTCCCAGCTCATGCATTTTCGCACAAATGGCCTCCTTCCAAATTATACTGTACTTTTGTTTTTGTTTTCCATTTGCAAACCATTTTGCCATTTCTGGGCCCTTGCACTTGTGCTTCCTCTAATTGTAATGCACTTAGACAAGATGTTAGATTGTCCAGCTCTCTCATTTCATAAAATTGCCTGAATGGTGTCACCTTTCACAGTGGCCTGCCCTGATCATTTCATTGCACTCTATCCCCTTATTCTGCATTAGTTTTTCCTCCTCTTAAATGTAGGCTGCATGAAGACAAGCTATTATGTGTTCCAAAGCCAAGAATATTACTAGAAACAAAGTCCAAAACTATATGTTGGATTCATTAATTAATGGGTGAAAAATAAAATCAGTCTAAGCTATTTAGATATCAACATTCTAATTCATATTTTAGTTCACAGATGTTAATATTATTTAGTCATAGTCATATTTTCCTAATCCTGAAATACTTTCTCTCTTGAAATGCTAACCCTTTGCCAACTGCATGTAAATACAGTAAGACTGTCTATTGCATATACTTCCCCATCAGGATTTATCCAATGAGTAGGTGCAAAAGAAACTGTGGTAGCATGATTCCCATCTCTAAAATTTAATTGTGAGCCTACTTACTTCCAATCTAAAGTACCTATAGCTGATTGAGTCCAATGGCCTTTAAGGGACTCCCATAATTACTGTAGAATTCCTAGCATCTCCAGGACACAGTTGTTTTTCCATTTTGAGAGCTACCTATATCTCCCACTAATGGCCCCTCTCTGTTTTCTGTTATTGTTGCTGTTTCGATAAACCAGAGTCAGTTTATGTGGCTTACAATCCAAAATTCTAAGTAATGCACACCATAAGCTTATATTCAACATCAACTAGAATAAATTTGCCTAACCCAACCTTCACACTTTAGTGTTTTTTTTTTTATTTGAGAGGTAGAGTTATAGACAGTGAAAGAGAGAGTCATAGAGAAAGGTCTTCCTTCCGTTGGTTCACCCCCCAAATCGATGCTACAGCCAGCGCTACGCCGATCTGAAGCCAGGAGCCAGGTTCTTCCTCCTAGTCTCCCATGTGGGTGCAGGGGCCCAAGTGCCTAGGCCATCCTCCACTGCCCACCCGGGACACTGCAGAGAGCAGGACTGGAAGAGAAGCAACTGGGACTAGAGCCGGGTGCTCATACAGTATGCAAACACCGCAGGCGGAGGATTAACCAAGTGAGCCACGGTGCTGGCCCCAACCTTCACACTTTAACAACAAGTTTGCTACAAGGGGCTTCTGTGTATGGTGAACTACCTAATTTGATATGCAAGTAGGTTGCAACCTAACCTAAGAGGACACTCTTACAGCTAAGTCTTTGAGTCTCTGCTGAGGTCACAGCCAATCCCTCAGCCATTCCCAGACCGAAGTCTGCGAAATTATGTCCAACTGCCAAACTTCACCAGCCAGAGAAACTCTGTGCATCACATTCTGTCTTTCTGATGATAAAAGCAGTTATCATCTGGATCTAGACAATTTCTCAGGCTCAAACAAACTAATATAACCGCTCTCAATTTTTTCTCTTACCATCAATCTGATATACCTTGAAATACAAAGTTTAACAAGGAAGTTCCCAATTCTCTGTTTCTCTTTCCTCTCTCCCTCATACTGCCTGTTCTACTCACATATTCCTATTACACAGTATCCCTCAATGATTTTAATGACCATTACAACGATTTTAACTTTAAAATTTCAAAATTCCTATCCTCCTTCTCATGTAGCACCATTTTCTCGGAGCTGCTGACTTCAAGTAGAAGTCAAGAAGTAGTCTGTGTGATTGCACTAAATCACATTAAATCATCAATAAGTGTTTCTTAATCTTGTCAGGGACATTTGCATTTCTTTGAAAACAGAACACTGTTATTCAAAACTAATTTCTTTTTTGTTAAGGTACCAAGCAGGATGGCAAAGTGAAGAATTATAGAACGTACAAGGTAGCTGATTTTATTTTTTTAAAGGCTTATTTCTTGAAAGGCAGAGCAACAGCAGCAGAGAGAGAGCTCTTGTATTTGCTGACTCACTTACCAAATGGCTGGGCTGAAGCCAGCAGCCAGGAACTCCATCTGGGCCTCTCACATGGATGACAGGCCTAAGCACCTGCACCATCATCCGTTGCCTCTCAGGATGCATTAGCCACAAGCTGGACCAGGAGCAGGGTAGCCAGGATGCAAACTGGCCCTCTGCTACAGGATGCAGACATCCCAAGCCATGGTTTAATCTGGTGTGCCACAATACCTGTCCCTGGTAGCTACTTTACCAATTTTGTTGGATCACATCATGAAGCAGCCCATCAATTTTTGGGTCAGTTAGGGATAAACAGAGGGTTACAGACCTGACAACTTAACCATAAATAAAAAGATTTTAGTCAAAGTACTTTTGTGTTGTGGAAATAAAGCATTCAACTTTGTAGAAACTATGGCTAACAGAGTCACAAAGATATTGCTAGTGTTACTAACACACGGTAAGGGAACTGTCACTCTCCTCTCCTTGAGTGCTAGAGGCAGGGGCAAAATCACTGATTTGCTACTAACCAACAGTATGTGGCAAAGATGATGGGACAGATAGGCCTTCGTTAGGTTCTTTGACACTGTATCCTACACACGTGAGAGAGAAACAAAGACTCTTCTTTGTTGGCTTGGAAAATTTAAGTTTCCTTGCTATAAGAAGCATCGGGAGAGGGCCAAATGGTAAGGAATCCTGGGTCTCTAAAACTGAGAGCGGTTCCAACTGAGAGCCAGAAAGAAACTGGGGATTCCAGTACTCCAACCGTAAAGGATGAAATTCCATCAGCCACTGTAGGAGCCTGGAAGAGATCACATTCTCCAGAAGTTATTGTAGCCCAGTAGACATCCTGAGCAACCCCTGAGACACCGGGCAGGGGACCAGCTAAATTTTTCCCAGAAACATAAGAATTCCATGTTATTTTCACACACTAAGTTTATGATAGCTTACTACACGACTGCATGTAAAACTGCCGAAAAACAAATACAGCATCGCCCCAAGAAGAGAAGATAAAAAGCATGCCCCGTATGGAAACACAGATTTCGAATTTAGCACAAACCGTTGTTCTTTTACTTACTAGCTTATCATAGCTACTGCAGACTGAGATGAGGACTAAGTAAGAAAGTTTAATATAGTGTTTAGGTTTGCCATGAATATTAAAATGCCAGAAAAGTGAGCTCCCTACTGGTTTCCTCTGATATTGTAGTTCAGTTGCAGTCATGGCGCCACCTGTTGGCAGCAGTGAGATATGCAACCCGAACCCTCCTACCTGCCCAAATCCGAACCACTAAAAATAGTGGCTTAATGTAATGTACTTGTACTTTGGGATCACCTCTACCCTCTTTTATGCATGAGTGCGGAAATAGGCTCTGGAACTTCATGCCTGCCCAATATCTAGCACTCTGGCTATTTGGAAACAGGCCAGCAAATGTAATTCACAGAGCACAAAGCAGCTTCCGTGGCTAGTCTCGCCTGTGCTTAGACAGCCTCCTACCATACCTCCTGAGGAATGACCACTTCAATCCATTGCTGGCACTGGGTCATTTGCTCATTTGCAAATTCCAGCCTAACATCAGCCTAAATTTGCTTCCATGTATTTTGACATCTTTATGGAGAACCAGAGCTGCTGCATCTTTTTTTTTTTTTAAGATTTATTTATTTTATTTGAAAGTCAGAATTACAGAGAGGCAGAGGGAGAGAGTGAGAGAGAGAGAGAAAGAGAGAGAGAGAGAGAGGTCTTCCATCTGCTGGTTCACTCCCCAGATGGCTGCAACAGCCAGAGCTGTACCAAACCGAAGCCAGGAACCAGGAGCTGCCTCCTGGTCTCCTAGATGGGTTCAGGGGCCCAAGCATTTGAGCCATCTTCCACTGCCTTCCCAGGTCATAGCAGAGAACTGTTTCAGAAGTGGAGCATCCAGACTCAAAGCAGTGCCCATATGGGATGCCAGCACTGCAGGCGGCTGCTTCACCAGCTACATCTCAGCACCAGCCCCAAATCACAGCTTCTTGGGGATTTCTATGGCTAAGTTCCTCCTGCATCTCAGACCAGAACCTTCATTATCTGGAAACTGCTACTCATAGGAAGAGAGGGATTCCTAACTGCGTTAAGAATTCTGCAGTTCAGCACAATGTGAAATCAGCTCTGATTGATCCATGGTTTTCTGAGAACTAAAAATTTTAAATCCAATGCAATGTTAACCAACAGGATAGTTTAATAGAAAGAAAATGGCTGAAAAATCTATTGCACCAGTAACTTCCACTGATTTAGTGATTTCCTAGCACTAGAATGTATTTTTAATAAATTGACTGGGCACATTCTGATTGAATTTTTCTCTTCACAGATTTATAGTTTAATTATACTTCTGTATAGCAAATGATTATAATTTTCTCTTCTATTCCTTCCGTATATTCTCTTTTCCTCAAACTTTCCTAGGTGACAAGTATCTATCACATTTATTTTTGCTTTATAACAAAAAATCAGAAATATTGTCAATGTAAAAAAAGCTCTGATTATATTTTTTCAAATTTGCAGGTATATTTTTGAAGAAAATTGCTTATGGCACAAAACTCATAGACTATTCCTTAAAACTGAAATGGGCCGGCGCCGTGGCTCAACAGGCTAATCCTCCGCCTTGCGGCGCCGGCACACCGGGTTCTAGTCCCGGTCGGGGCGCCGGATTCTGTCCCGGTTGCCCCTCTTCCAGGCCAGCCCTCTGCTGTGGCCCAGGAGTGCAGTGGAGGATGGCCCAAGTGCTTGGGCCCTGCACCCGCATGGGAGACCAGGAAAAAGCACCTAGCACCTGGCTCCTGCCATCGGATGAGCGCAGTGCGCTGGCCGCAGCGCGCCGACCGCGGCAGCCATTGGAGGGTGAACCAACGGCAAAGGAAGACCTTTCTCTCTGTCTCTCTCTCTCACTGTCCACTCTGCCTGTCAAAAAAAAAAAAAAAAACTGAAATGGCACATTGTTAATTACTACTTCTGTATTACTGGTCTTCCTATCAGGCACAATTCTTGATGCTTTTTTGTTGATTTTGGTTTTGCTATCAATCTCAGTTTCAATACCACATTTCATCATGGTTCCTCTTCAAATTAATTTTATTCATAAATCCAATACAATCTGTGGTAATTTACCTCCACTCAGAGTTAATGCCCTTTTTTCTCCTTCTTCCCTTCCTTGTCCTCCTCCATAGGCTCCCATTACAGAACAAAGTACTCCAGGAAATTAAATACAAGACAAGTGTGAATAAGGATTTTGTGATGGAGAAAAGAGTTTACATTTTGCAATGAGCATTCAAGTAACCATAATATAATGAAATTTCAAATGTAATTTTGATTTAAAAATCAGCAAATAACACACATTTTGCTTACAATTTAAAATCAAAATGATGGAGTACAAGTTTAGTAATATTCACGTAGCCATAAAATGCCATAAGGAGTGAATTCACAAAGATTACTTTCAGTCAGAAAAGTTTCTAGTATATCAGACTGCTGAATCAATTGGCAATGCTATATCACAACAAAAGTACACATACCTGCAAACAACTAACTTTTAAAGAAAACTAGTACAAAGAATTCAACTAAAAGAAATGTGTTAGCAATACTTACAGTTTCTTTAAGATAGTTAAGAATTCTGCTATTTTCTCTGGGGATACTTTTGGTCCATGTAAATCTTGGCCACCACGTGCTTTTCTAATATGGACAGCTATGTTGTGAAAATCATCAGGATACTGGTATTGACTGTCTTCTACACTTCCTTTAGGTTTTCTGAACAAGAAAAACATATTTTATTATACTGCATACTGCTCAGAAATTGGCAGAGACTTTTTATCAATGGTAGAAACATACTGTTCTGAGATAGTTTAGCATTTCAATAACATTACTTTTTAATCTCTTGGGAGGCTTTTTCATTAACCCCTAGTAGAGCTGCACACCACTATAAGTCTGAAAATTAACATTTATACAACATTTTAATGTATAAAATTTGATTACATGTATTATAATTGTCTTAAGCAACTGAAATACCTTTAATAATATAACAGATTTACATAATTTAGGAAGATATTTCAAGTCAATAGGTAACATATTTCTTGTTATACAACTTTTTTTTCAATATTTTATACCACTAATTATAAATTATTTGGTCTATTGGTATTGGTTTCCCACTGGTAAACTTCAAACTTCTTGAATGTAGTCCCCCTTTAAAGTATGAACATCTATCAGATTGCTCTATTCTTAGGCTACACATAATACATCAAAGTCCCCAAGATATGAATAAAAATTTTCCATTTCCCATTAATTTTTCCAATATCAATAATTCCTATTAAGAGGTCACTGAAAATAAGGGGCCAGGAATCCCACAATTGTTGCCATCTTTGAGGAAGAAACAGTGGATAAGATAATAAAAACCCAAATGATCACAGATCATGCTTAGGTCACAGCCTTTAATTGATATGAAAAAAGATGAAAATATAGTTAAATATAAGAGATTGTGTGGAACATTAATAAGAATGAAAATTATCACATTAATATCTAAAATTTGTTGAGATTTTTTTTTTTTGACAAGCAGAGTGGACAGTGAGAGAGAGAAACAGAGAGAAAGGTCTTCCTTTGCCGTTGGTTCACCCTCCAATGGCTGCCGCGGACGGCGCGCTGCGGCCGGCGCACCGTGCTCATCCGATGGCAGGAGCCAGGTGCTAGGTGCTTCTCCTGGTCTCCCATGGGGTGCAGGGCCCAAGCACTTGAGCCATCCTCCACTGCACTCCTGGGCCACAGCAGAGGGCTGGCCTGGAAGAGGGGCAACCAGGACAGAATTCGGTGCCCCGATCGGGACTAGAACCCGGTGTGCCGGCGCCGCAAGGCGGAGGATTAGCCTGTTGAGCCACGGCGCCGGCCCTTGTTGAGATTTTAAATGTGTTGGCTACCCTGCTGAACATTACATGCACATTTTCTCATAACCAAGTGAAGTAAAAGATATTATCTGCAGTTTATAAGATAAGGAAATTTCAGCCTGAAAAACAGCTAGTACAGCTGAAAATTTTTTTATCTACAGTTCACAGATTATTAAAGTTTAATAGTAGAATTTTCTGAAGTATACATATGAGAAAAACAATAAATTCCTAGCAGAACTTGAATACAAAAATCAAATTTAAAACCAGAAGCCAGTTCCCCTTTGATCACTTTCACATAATCTCAACAATTCCATCCACAGAGACCTAAACCTCCTAGTTACTGCTCTACACAGATTGGAATGGTAAATTCAGTGCAATTCAGCCATGATGAGAATTTAGGAATAGAGCAATTGACTGCTTTCCTCTACCCAGCCCAGATACTCAAATGGAATTAGTTATTATTTTCTGACTAAGAGGAGTTTCAGGGACTGGAGGGTGAGGTGGAGGTCAACATGGCCAACTGTAGCAGAAATGTGGAAAGTTAGTCCCCACGGATTCAGTGTTTTGGGTTAAGTTCCTCAGATTTGCTCAGAGCAGGAGATTCCTGGGACTCCTGTTTCAGTCTTGGCAGTCTCAAGGCAGCCAGAGGGTTGAGAACCATCCACAGTGATACATAAGCCACCGAGGCCCACTACAGCCAGGACATGCCAAAGCAGCAAAAGCAACAAGAACACATACTTAGATGGGACATGTCTATTGATTCATCTATTCATTCATTCAATCATGTCTTGTGCTCTTCAGGAATTGGTAGAAAATAGTGTGCATTCATATTTATGTGGTAAAATACAATAATACAATATGTAGAATCATAAGAATCTAGTCATACAGATTCAAAATCGTATTTTCAGAGTGTGTAAAAATATTTTACACATGCACACACAGTGAGTAAGGAGTTCCAGGAGAGCCATGATCATGACTCAGGTCTTTTCTGGCGACCTGTGTTGGTGAGCTCAGACTGCTACAGATTTCCATATCATACAATTACTTGCCCCTTTAAGTTTTAGTAAGGTTTGATACTAGATCAAATCTCTCATTTTTATTTGATAATCTAATACTTTATATGACTCTCAGACCTCTAAAAATTTTTTCATACAATTCCTATATAATCCATAAGTTTGTTTCAAGATATGTAGTATTTGTATTATGTTGTTTGTATATGTCATGTCTATTAAACAACAAAAAAGACTATTTATACGTATTTCAAGGTAAATAAAGGAAGAAAAAAAAACAAATACTAATATATATAACAACCTAAATTTTGAAAATAGAGCCATACCAACATAGAATACAACCCAACTACTCTATGGAGACATGCTCTAGACATAGCCACTATCCTGCATTTGGTTTTCATTACAAATTTTTCAAATGTATATGCATTTCTTTAAATAAATCATTTTAGCTTTATGTATTTTTAATTTTTAAAGAAATTAGTTGATTCCTAGAGATTCTTTAATTTTTTATTATTCTTTAACATTGTATTTTCAAGATTTAATAACTATAGTTCATGGCCAGCTCCGTGGCACAATAGGCTAATCCTCCACCTGCAGCGCTGGCACACGGGGTTCTAGTCCCAGTCAGGGGTGCTGGATTCTGTCCCAGTTGCTCCTCTTTCAGTCCAGCTCTCTGCTATGGCCCAGGAGTGCAGTGGAGGGCCCTGCACCCGCATGGGAGACCAGGATAAGCACCTGGCTCCTGGCTTCAGATCAGCACGGTGCGCTGGCCGCAGCGTGTCGGCCACGGCAGCCATTGGAGGGTGAGCCAATGGTAAAAGGAAGACCTTTTTCTCTCTCTCTCTCTCACTGTCCACTCTGCCTGTCAAAAACAAAACAAAACAAAAAATTATAGCTCATTTATTTTACTGCTGCAAATATATAGAGAGAAATTTATAAAAGTTCATGGAAAGATGAATATAAAAGTTTATTTTGGTGCAAAAAAAAACATTTCCATGAACTTTTTTAACAGTCCTCAATTATTATATAGCACAAATGAATTTTTTGGGGGGAGATGTGGCTTTTGGTGTGTTTTTGCCATTTTCCTAGTCTGTACACAATTCAAAGTTGGTTTCCAGGCTTGTTTATTTTGTTTGCTTGTTTCCTGTGTACGAACTTGGCAACTCCAGCTAGTCTCGTAAATGTAAGACTTCTCCAGAGGACAGGCCCAGGTGTGGAATTGTTGGGTCATAATTTATGAATATCCTCAATTACTAGAAACATCAAATTCTTTTCCAAAATGACTACAAATGGTTTAGAGAATATACACAGATTTATCTCCTAAGTAGAAATTAAAATTAGAGAAGCTCAAACTGGATAAAATATTTTGGATATCTTAAGATCACCTTTAAAATAGCAATATATTTCTATATGCTTATAAAATAACAAGATACAGTGTTCCTTCTCCATGCATAATTCCTTCTATTCACAATTCAGTTCTAGAAATATTTGCTGAACTCTTAACCCAGGAACAATAATGTTCATTTTTTTCAGGATCTCAGCTCCCAGGTGCAAACTGTTTCCATTTTTCCACTTTTACTCCTCTATTTTTCCCACCCACAGAACATTGCTAAATTAATCACACACCTGGGTGATTACAAATCTACATTATCTAATTTTAACTGATCCTTGATTTTGCTCAACCTTCCTACAGCTATTTCTCAAGCTCTTACACACTCTTTCACCTCAATGACTTTTTCAAACCCTTTTATATATTGTATAGACAACTTCTGCCAGTACTAATGCTCTTGACCTACGAGTATTAATAATCATTGAGGATAATGAGGACACAGTGCTCGGCTCTAGTGTTACTCAAGCTGGCCTCACAATTAATTTATTGAAGAAAATTAAATGCAAATAAAATGTGGTCTAAATGTTCAGAATTTCTCTTTGCTTCTTCAAGTAGATCTTAGCTCTAGGGGGTTAGTCTAATGAATGAAGCAGGTACCTAGTATGGTGCCAACTTGGGGGCATAGAAAGGCAAATTTCTTGACATCAATAGGAACAATCTGGGGAAAATTTCAATCTTTTAATTATATCCATTTGACCAATAAAATTGACTCCCTTTGAATCAAGATGGACTACCCCTCCCCTTAGTTGTATATGGCCTTCTATGAATGAGATTTATATGACAAGATGTAGGCATCTACTTCTTCAGCTGAACTCAATTTCAGCAGGTGCACTACCTCTTAGCTGATGATGTCATACTTTCTCATTATTAGGATATTGGTCAGGAATTCCTTGCAGTAACAACAGCAGGAAGCTCTCGGTCCCTTAAGATCTGGATAAAGTCCTGGGAAGATCTATGAATATACAAAGCTCTCCTCAGCAGCTGCACAAGAGGGATGCACATTCTGATGCCACTGCTACTGCTGTGCTCCTGTTTTCTGTCCACTCTTTATGATACTCTTTATTCAGAAGGGAAAAAAAAAAAACTTTTCTTAAATTTCCTCAAAAATACTAAACCATTTAGCACACGTGCAAAAGCAGTAGATATACCAAATACTAATTCTATGCTAAAGAGATGCTGTATTATACGTTACACAGCATGTTTGAAATCCATTAATAAATCTTTCCTTTCTTAAACATCCCCACCTCCACCTCCAGCATCATAGTTTCTCCTCATTCAGTGCACAGCCTCCTCCAGTTACTTCCTGACTTCTGTTGCTTCTCTCTGACTTTCGTGGCTTCTGGATTAGAGCAAATAAAACCTCAGCATTACTCTTCAGAATCTTCTCATCAAAACTGTCAGGAATGAAACATGGGAGGACTTTCCTTTCAACGTAATCTATCATTCCTCAATGGTGGTTGATATTGCAAAGGACTTGTTTTTGACTCAGAATTAAAACTTTCTTGTGACAGTCCACATTAATGCAAGGAAATTCAATTCATATAGGCAATTCCTATAAGTTGTCCATCATAGCACAACAATAATGGCCAATGCTATCTGGGTTTCATTTTTATGTCACAGTAAATAACTTCACTTGGGCTTCATAGGAGAAGTTCAGAACATAGCTGAAGCATTTCACTAAATTTCTAAGAACTTCCTTCTTCATCCACTCATAAATTCTCCAAAAGGTCCAATATTACATACATGAGCTGACATAACAGTCCTTCATTTACCCCTTGCCTTATCTTTCTATGTTTCCCTACATCCCTTCTTTTGTTTCTCTCTCTCTTTTTCCTTCCTTCTTGGTTTCCACTTGCATCTTTTTTCCTCCCTCCTTACTTCCCTTACTTTCTTGCTTCATTTTTTTTTTTTTTGCCTCCTTTCCACACCCAGACACGATTCCCACCATCTTGCTACCCATGGAAGATTCTTCTAGAGGTTTTCAACAACTTCTTTCCAACAAGTTTCTGCTGATAACTACCAAACTGAGTAATTTGCATATCAGCAATGATAGTTTTCCCTGCATTTGGGTAATTAACAAGGTTAAGAACCTTCCTTTTTTCTCCCCTCAGTAATTTTCCCCTTCCCTTGGAAGACTCTTTTACTTCAACTTAAATAACTCTTCCTTGTGTAAGCTTTTCCTGATCTTCCAGTTCACCACCTGCCCTGACCTACACAATCTAATGCAACCTTCCCCAACACTGCAGTCCTGTTTGACACCCATAACACTGTGATTTCCACCTTTTCCTCAACAGCACCAGTAAGCTCCAGGTGTAAGGGATCCTCTCTGACTTGCACTTACTACACACTTAGTACACAGTTTGAATTCAGTATATATTGCTTGAATCATTAAGTATATGAGAAGGCATTATTGTATGGTTCTTTTCCAGATAATGTGATATTTACATCATTTTAGAAACCATCAGTGAAGCAGACTTACTATAGTTCTAAATTTTAAATTAAAAAAAAAATAGAAGGAGAATCTCATTCAACACTTAGACTTCAGGTAAAACTTGATTTTATACTTCTTTGAGAATCAGAGAGAGAGAATGCTCCTAGCTACTGGTTCACTCTCAAAGTTCCTGCCGGATTCTGCCCAAGGCAGGGACATGGATCTCAACCCAGGTTTCCCACTTGGGTGGTAGGGATCAAACTACTTGAGCCCTCACACATTGCCTCCCAGAGTCTGCATTGGTAGGAAGCTGGAGTGGACATCCAGAGCTGGGGCACAATGATGTTACAGCCATCTTAACTGTTAGACAAAATCCCTGCCTCTATAATTATTCATGATTAATTTTAATGTTAAATGGTTTAAGTAGATTATGGCTCCAACATTTATTAATTATTCTAAGGCCAGATCTAAGTTACCATGAAGTAAGCACTGATTAGATGTAACATCATCACATGGGTAATTTCTATGATGTTAGTGAAGGCAATTGAATCTATGACCTTACAAGGAAACCACACAAGCAATTTTGCAGTGAGATTTTTCTAAAAAGTCAATCTATTGGAATGAGTTACTCTAGGTTTTCAATTGTTTCATTTCCAAATATTTATCTTTGTTTTTAAATATTCTCTGCACTCGTACTTTAAAGAAGAATTTACCATCCATCAAGGCTGTACATGCACCATACGGAATGATTGTCTTAAAATGTATTTGGGCATTCAGATCTGGCTCAAGAGCCCATGAGAATATTTTAGGCATGGAAAGCCAAGACACTCTGGAAAAAAAAGAAGACCTAAATGAAAGATCTCTGTGAGTGAGATCCTAGTGGAAAGAACGGGGCCATCAAAGAAGGAGGTACCTTTCTCTGAAGGGAGGAGAGAACTTCCACTTTGACTATGACCCTGTCGGAATAAGATCGAAGTCGGCGAACCCTAAAGGCTTCCATAGCCTCGGCAACTCATGACTAGAGCCTAGGGAGATTACTGACGCCATAAACAAGAGTGTCAAATTGTTAAATCAACATCAGGAGTCACTGTGTACTTACATCTCATGAGGGATCTGTCCTTAATGTGTTGTCCAATGTGAAGTAACGCTGTAACTAGTACTGAAACAGTATTTTTTACATTTTGTGTTTCTGTGTGGGTGCAAACTGATGAAATCTTTACATAGTATATACTGAATTGATCTTCTGTATATAAAGATAATTGAAAATTATTAAAAAATCTTGGTGTTAAATTGGAAATTGCATAGATACTTAATTCTTTAAAAAAAATCATGTAGGATCTCTGTCCTTAATGTGCTGTACATTGTGAATTAATACTATAACTAGTACTCCAACGGTATTTTCACTTTGTGTCTCTATGTGAGGGCAAACTGTTGAAATCTTTACGTAATATGTACTAAACTGATCTTCTGTTTATAAAGAGAATTGAAAATGAATCTTGATGTGAATGCAAGGGGAGATGGAGCGGGTAAGGGGGGAGGGTTGCAGGTGGGAGGGAAGTTATTGGGGGGGAAGCCATTGTAATCCATAAGCTGTACTTTGGAAATTTATATTCTTTAAATAAAAGCTTTATATATAAAAATAAAATAAAATAAAATAAAAAATAATAAAAAATGTATTTTAGAGTAGGCATTTGGCCAGCAATTAAAACAACAGTTAAGATGCTCATGTCCCACATCAGAGTGTCTGGATTTGACACCCAGCTCTGGCTCCTGACTCCCATCTTCCTGAAAATACAGACCCAAGGAGGCAGTGGTAAAGGCTCAACTAGTTTGGTTCCCACCACCTAAGTGGGAGTTGTGAACTGAGTTTCTGATTCCTAGCCTTCACCCATCAGGCATTCAAGAAATGAATCTATGGTTTGGAATCTCTCTCTCTCTCTCTCTTTCTCTCTCTTTCTCTCTTTCCCTTCCTCTCTCTCTTTGCCTCTCAACTTATTTAAAAATTTAAATATATTTGGAAAAATAATATACATTAGAGATGTCCCTCAATACTTTAACCCAAAGTGATATGTTATTTGTGTTTATATATAGAAGTAAAATGCAGAGCTTCAATTTTAGCAATCGGGAAGTCCGGCCTCTTTAGAATCTAAAGTCTAAACTTATGCATCAATCTTCTGAACAAAACATATTTTGACAGCTTTGGGAGTGACTGGTAATTTGGTCGACTGAGCATACAGATTTTTGAGCCACCGTGAAATATCCCCAGCAGACTTCTGGTCAGCCTGCCTCTGGCATGTTAGAGAATACTCCGTGAGGAGTCCTGGAGTGGTAGAAGGGGGAACACACCAGATACACACTTCTGAATTCCTTTTGCTCTTGTCCAAATTATTCAGTTGTACATGACCTAATACAAACCAAGAGAATATTATTTTATGAAAATTTACCATCACTCGGGTAATTTATAAACATAAGAACTCCTAGATAGAATAGCCTACCTCTACCTCTCATTTCTCCATCGGTTCCTATACTTAACTAAAATGGAACTATTTAAGAGATACTGCTTGAACTTTATTAAAATGTCTTGATAAAGTGCTGGCACTGTGGCATAGCGGGTAAAGCCGCCGCCTGCAGTGCTGGCATCCCATATGAGTGCTGGTTTGAGCCCCAGCTGTTCCACTTCCAATCCAACTTTCTGCTATGGCCTGGGAAAGCAGTGGAAGATGGCCAAAATCCTTGAGCCCCTGTACCTACATGGAGACCTGGAGGAAGCTCCTGGCTCCTGGCTGCTGGTTTCGAATTGGTGTTAACTCAGGCCATTGCAGCCATTTGGAAAGTGAACCAGCAAATGGAAGACCTCTCTGTCTCTCTCTCTGCCTTTCAAATAAATAAATAAATCTTAAGTAAAAATATGCCAAGTAATCCCAAACCGTCATGTTGTGCATATTAAGCATAAAATACCAATGCTACCAAATGTAACAAAATGATATTATGACCAAAGACCATACAGTTTTGTAGTTTGATTATTTGAACTAAGACCAAAAATTAATGAGTTAATACTTACAAATATACGCTAAATTTTCCCAGTAGAAAGTGTTCCCACCAAAAAAAAAAAAAAAAAAAAGTTGGTTTACTGATATTTTTTCCAGGCTTGGGGAGAAAAAGAAAGGCATGAAGTAGTAATCTCTCTGCTCAGTTCTCAGATTGTGATACATGGAGCTTCAGCAAGAGCCTCAGCTGAGAACATGTGAAAAATACAGAATCTCAAGCCCCACCCCAAACCCTCTGGATTGTAATATCCGCCCCCCAAGGGAATTTGTCTAGACATTAAAGTTTGAAAAACACTAATCAAGAGCACATTGAAGTCACTTGAGCAGATCAGCCAACTTCCTGCCATTGACTGCCATGCAATGGTACCTGTATAAATACTTGATCATTACATTTTGAATAATAAACTCCCATTGTTAAATAAGCAAGAGGCCATTGACTTGAGACTCTCTCAGTACTTTGAGTTCCTAAGAAACCATAGCCTAACATGTAAAGAAATAGAAACCTAATTTAAGAACATGTTTTTTGTAAAAATGGGTGAGTTTCAGCTAATGACAGGCAGTCAGCTGATTGGATCTTGCCCAAGTGAGGCAGCTGCCTTGCTGAATCCAATTAGGCAGTTTTCCTACTTTGCTGCATAGAGCAGTCTACCAAAGCTCACAGGTTCACAGCACTGGGTGGTGATGTCTGAACCTCTTCTCTTTAATGCTACCTGATGGATGAATCCTTCTTCGTACAAATAAACTTTAATTGTCTGAAGATTTTTTTAACATCATGAAGGAAACTCTGTTCTATCATCTCCCACAGTATATCTTTCTGGATCACAATACAAATCAATATTCTATGTATTTGTATGAGTATTTATTTATGTATTTTGTTCTGTCTCCTATAGCCAGTGAGGGTCTGAAGAGGTTTGCTTATTTTTCACTATCATTGATCTATGAAATTTTCATTTTAAAAGGTCCTGATTAAATTTCCAATTGTCTTTCTCTTTAAAAAGTAATGTCATGACCACATCCATGCCAGCTGTGCCACAAGCACCATCTATCCAGAGAGAATTTTTGACAGCATGTTTATAGAGAAAAAAACTGGTGCAACTTCTCACTGTCAAAAGGCATTTTACTCTGATTTCATATGGGTATACTTTTAATATTGTAATATATACATAAATAAATGAGATTGGATATTTATAATAAAAATATTTTCCTCTAACAATAATCTAAAACTCTTTCAAATGTTTACAGATCTTCCTCTAATACCATTTTTGATATCTTAGTCTCATCAGTTTGAAGCCATTTAATTAGAATAACTTCGTTTTGTCAAGTAAATAAAAGTGAGTTCTGATGATTTTCTGCCTATGCCATGCCTTTCAGGCCTTGGTTTGTGTGTGTGTTGGGGGAGGATGGGCTGTTTGTCTGACTATGGCCAGAGGATAGAGCTGCCTTCATCTGTGAGTTGACACATGATCATCACGCTCCTGTGGCACCGTGGCTGGCAGCTCTACACGAGCCCCTAGATTGGTATCCATCTGCCTGCTACTACAGTCACTGTTACTGTCTTCCCTTTGGGTCTCCAGAAGCCTGCCTCAGCAGCCTGCTCTTCCCTCCCTGGGGTTCTACAGCCCAACAGTCCTAGCAGCATTTTATTCTCTCCTCATCTGTGTTCATGGAAACTTCTGCATCTTCTGCATGCTGAACACAGGCTGAGGGAAACCAAAAGCATTCGCTCCAGGGATATTTCTAGACATTTTCCTCTACCAATTCTGTACTATTAGCTACACTATATGTCGAATGTTTCATTGTGCCCAAGTTAAGCCTTATACTATGGCATTAATTCTCAAGGATCAGCCAGGAACATTTTTTAAAATTTTCCCATATGCCTCTGATTTTGATCTTTTTCTTTCTCAAGGTAATACATGCCCTGCCCTTTCCTCTGAGACCAAGTGGCAGATGAGTACAGGGAGAGAAAGAGTCATACTGTTAGGGGCAGAAATATCAAAAGATAGTATAAATATTATCTTCTTTAAATATCCTAGAGTATCTATAACATCAGCTGGAAAATACAAATTTAGGCTAACAGAGACAAAAATCCCTGAATGCCATATGCTCAAACACTTCATTTTAGTTAGATAGATTGAATTCCCTAAAATCATAGTGAGTGACAAAGCAAACACTATAAGTCTCAGCACAAATGTCCAATCTAATTCACTTCAATAATTGGCTGGATTCTAATACTGAGCAGAATTTCCAAAAATAAGTCTGGTATACCTTCTCTGGGTAGTTAACAGTATATGGTAATATCATTAAATTTATTTCTGTATTAGACATGTCCTATTGTGGCATTTTTATTCACAGTAGCCAATTATTCTTCACTTTGTTCCCTTATTATATATACATACACCTTAAGAAAAATAATGTTGAGTTTATGATGAATGCGACTTACAAGTGTGCATACAATCCAAATTTTTTCACTTTGGCTCATTTCAACTCTTCACAAAAAGAAATATATTTAATATGTATTATTTTAATTCTATCATTTTCTTTAACATTAGCCAGTTTGCATTTTAGTAATTCAGTAAAAAGAAATATCATAGCTAATCATTCAGATATACTGATGGTTCCCTCTTAGCTTCTGTCACATTGTTTTTGGTCCAAACACTTTTGAAAAACATTCCCTTCATTTGCAAGCATCTTACTTAATGTCTGCCAATTACAGAAAAACATTTGCTTCTAAATCTGAGACAAATATGCTCTTAACATCAATCTGAATTTTTAAAAACCATTGCATTTTATGCTGACTAATGTTTTCTGGAAGTGAAATGGTCAAAATCTAGTAACATTTTTATAAAAGACAATTGAGACTTAACAGCTATGCAGAATTCCTTGTAAATATCTGAATTTCCAACTCAATATTTAACACAGATTTCCACAATTATGTGGATTCTTTGTTTCCATATTTATTATCATTAAAAAACTTCTTTTCGACTCTTAAAATATAGTAATTAATCATACATTAGTTAAAAAGCTATGTCTTTCCTTATTTAAAAGTTTGGATATTAAATTTTTTGAAGAAAATAATACAGTCATTTCTAAAATTATTGTTGTTACTATGTATGTTAATTTTTTTTACCCCCAAGAGGGTAGACATTATTTATGGAGGCTATTTTCTATTTGCCAACTATGCAACAGATAAAGGGTTGATAACCAGAATCTACAAAGAAATTAAGAAACTCCACAACATCAAAACAAACAACCCACTTAAGAGATGGGCCAAGGACCTCAATAGACATTTTTCAAAAGAGGAAATCCAAATGGCCAACAGACACATGAAAAAATGTTCAAGATCACTAGCAATCAGGGAAATGCAAATCAAAACCACAATGAGGTTTCACCTCACCCCGGTTAGAATGGCTCACATTCAGAAATCCACCAACAATAGATGCTGGAGAGGATGTGGGTAAAAAGGGACACTAATCCACTGTTGGTGGGAATGCAAACTGGTGAAGCCACTGTGGAAGTCAGTCTGGAGATTCCTCAGAAACCTGAATATAACCCTACCATTCAACCCAGCCATCCTACTCCTTGGAATTTACCCAAAGGAAATTAAATTGGCAAACAAAAAAGCCATCTGCACAGTAATGTTTATTGCAGCTCAATTCACAATAGCTAAGACTTGGAACCAACCCAAATGCCCATCAACAGTAGACTGGATTAGGAAATTATGGGACATGTACTCTACAGAATACTATACAGCAGTCAAAAACAATGAAATCCGGTCATTTGCAACAAAATGGAGGAATCTGGAAAACATCATGCTGAGTGAATTAAGCCAGTCCCAAAGAGACAAATATCATTTGTTTCCCTTGATTGGCGACGACTAACTGAGCACCAAAGTGGAAACCTGTTGAAGTGAAATGGACACTATGAGAAACAGTGACTTGATCAGCTCTTGTGCTGACTGTTGTTGTACAATGTAATACTTTATCCATTTTAGTATTTTTTTTTATCCTAGTACTAGTGGTTGAACTCTGTAATTAACACACAATTATTCTTAGGTGTTTAAATTTAACTGAAAAGTGATCCCTGTTAAATATAAGAGTGGGAATAAGAGAGGGAGGAGATGTACAATTTGGGACATGCTCAATCAGAACTGCCCCAAATGATGGAGTTAGAATTGTGCCAGGGGATTCCAATACAATCCCATCAAGGTGGCATGTACCAAGGCCATCTCACTAGTCCAAGTGATCAATTTCAGCTCGCAATTGATCACACTGATAGGTCTAAGAGTCAAAGGGATGACACAAACAAGACTAGTGTCTGCTAATATTAACTGATAGAATCAAAAAGGGAGAGAATGATCCAACATGGGAAGTGGGATACACAGCAGACTTATAGAATGGCAGATGTCCTAAATAGCACTCTGGCCTCAGAATCAGCCCTTAAGGCATTCGGATCTGGCTCAAGAGCCCATGAGAATATTTTAGGCATGGAAAGCCAAGACACTCTGAAAAACAAAAAAAAAGAAGACCTAAATGAAAGATCTCTGTGAGTGAGATCCTAGTGGAAAGAACGGGGCCATCAAAGAAGGAGGTACCTTTCTCTGAAGGGAGGAGAGAACGTCCACTTTGTCTATGACCCTGTCAGAATAAGATCGAAGTCGGCGAACCCTAAAGGCTTCCATAGCCTCGGCAACTCATGACTAGAGCCTAGGGAGATTACTGACGCCATAAACAAGAGTGTCAAATTGTTAAATCAACTTCAGGAGTCACTGTGTACTTACGTCTCATGAGGGATCTGTCCTTAATGTGTTATCCAATGTGAAGTAATGCTATTACTAGTACTGAAACAGTATTTTTACACTTTGTGTTTCTGTGTGGGTGCAAACTGATGAAATCTTTACATAGTATATATTGAATCGATCTTCTGTATATAAAGATAATTGAAAATGATTAAAAAATCTTGGTGTTAAATTGGAAATTGCATAGAAAATTAATCAATTTAAAAATATATATATCATGTAGGATCTCTGTCCTTAACGTGCTATACATTGTGAATTAATACTATAACTGGTACTCCAACAGTATTTTTCACTTTGTGTTGCTATGTGAGGGCAAACTGTTGAAATCTTTACTTAATATATACTAAACTGACCTTCTGTATATAAAGAGAATTGAAAATGAATCTTGATGTGAATGGAAGGGGAGAGGGAGTTGGAAAGGGGAGGGTTGCAGGTGGGAGGGATGTTATGGGGGGGAAGCCATTGTAATCTATAAGCTGTATTTTGGAAATTTATATTCTTTAAATAAAAGCATTATTAAAAAAAATTCTCTTCTACCCCTATTTCTTTAGTCAGATTCTCTGCCACTGTTTAGATCCATTAAAAAGTGGCCCACACTAGGCCAATATAAATCCTTTTCCAGAACTATTCTTATTGAAAAAATAAAATTATATTTTCTCTCCAACTTAAGTCCAAGGCTCCTAGTGTATACATCACCTGTAATATAGAAGAAGTCTACAAGCACCAAGAGTGAAGAGGGATGATCTACACATAGAAGCAGGAATGAGAAGTAAAGAGTTTTATACATATTACAGATCTTGTGTCTCATCTTCCCTAACAGAGGTTTATCCTTTCTCCTGTTGGTTGCGTTAGAAAATAGACAAACATTTGGGATCCTTTATGCTCCTTTGTATTGGATTTCTACTATAGCCAAATTCCAGACTAACAAATGATCCAGTGTGCGAACTAACAGATGAATTATCACATACATAAATTGTATTTAAATAATTATCAGCATGAGTATTGCTTAAGACAAGTCTCCCTTGTCAGATCTAAATTCTAAAGGAGGAGAAAAGACAGATACACCATTGCAGGCTGTAAGCCACCATCTTATCATGTCAAGGTAGGAAAAAATTGCTGTGTACCCCACTGCTCACATTTTTAGCTGAAAGAGAACCATATAGTCACCCACTGACTTTTACTTCAGCCTAGAGAGCTGACTTGGTCTGAGCAACAGCTGGACTTGGAACAGGAAAATCGTCTTGCTTCCCTCCCCTCCCCAACCCCCACAGAGCACCATACTTGGAGCAAAAGTAATCTAGCGTGCCTCTGTTCTCCTAGCAGCATCATAGTCAGAGTCAGGGCACTATGTGTGGCAAAGGATAGATCCCCTGCATACTACAACTGCAGAAGGTTTTGGACATTAGCCACAGAGCTATGCTCACATGTTCTAAGTGAGCAAGAGGGATTCACCTTATCATCTGGGAGCTAACATCAGAAGCAGCCCATAGAAAAATTTGCTCTTATCCTGGGAGACTTGAGTAATGACCCCACTATATCCTACAACACCAGGAGTACAACAAATTCATTCTAAATTTCTCAGTGCCACTGGAACATATCTGGTGGACATAGAGAAGAATATGCATTCCACAGTTATGGACTCAAACCTTTCAGGAAAAATCTCCTATATACCTTGCAGTCACCATGTAGGACTGGAACATGGTCCACTTAACATCCCCTAGTCCTAGGAATAGGGCTGTTGGTATTATAAGCTACAGCACTAGTTGGAATCTCCTAGAAGAACCTGAGGAAGGGTCCATACATATAACATAGTCCTAGAGCCACAGCAATTGATGTCTCCAGCCCTGGCATCACTCATGTTTGCTAGAAGATAAAGGGGCAGCCACCCTTGCCCCTCTCAGCACCAAGAACAAGGCTCTGGCTATCACATTCACCAGAGAGACTGATACCAAACTCTCTGTGGACCAAAGATGCACACCCAAGAAAATCCTTATTCATCTCAAAGACACACTTCTATTTGTACAGACTACACAGACTAGACCACTATGTCACTTCTACACACAGCTGGCATTGATTAAGACAAAAGAAATCACTCAGAGACTGCACTCCTGGGCTCCCCTAAAACCAAAGCCAAAGCAACAAGCCAAGTGATATCCTGCATTCCAGTTAAATCATAAACTTTTTTCCAATAAAATCTACTTCATAAAGAAGAAGGAACAAATACACCAGAGGGGCAGATGTCAACATATGGACATAGGATATATGAAAGAAGCAAGGTAGCATGACACCTCCAAAAAAACACAATAATCCTCCAGGAAATCTATGACATGACAGATACAGAATTCAAAAAAATTATTGTAAGGAAACCCAGTGAGGTGCAAGAAAATGCAGGTAGACAGATTAAACCAATGAGGAAATCAATGAATGACATGCATGAAAATATTACTAAAGAGATCAAACTCATTAAGAAAAACCAAATAGAAACTTTAGAGATTAAATCTTGAATCAGCGAAATAAAAAAAAAAAAAAAGATTGAGAGATTTAACAACAGAATAGACCAAGCGAAAGAAAGAATTTCTGACTTCAAGGACAAGAATTTTGAAATAACCCAATCAGACAAAAAAGTCTACATGAAAAATGGGATAACATTAAGTGACCAAATATTCATATTATAGGCTTTGAGAACCTGCTAAATGAAATACCAATTGAAAAATTTTCAGGTCTTGAAAAAGACATGGAAGTCCAGACACAAGAAATTTAAAACCCCAAGTAGACTAAATCAAAAAAGTTTGGTCCAAGATATATTGTCAAATTGTCAAAAGTCAAAGACAATGAGAGAATCCTAAAGACAGTAAAAGAGCATCAAGATACACATAACGGAAAATCATTAGGTTAACATCAAACTTATTAATGGGATCCCCACAGGCCAAAAGAGAATGGGATGATATATTCAAGGTCTTAAAAAACACTTCCAATCAAGAATATTATATCGAGTGAAGCTTTCTTTTAAAAGTGCAGGAGAAATAAAGAATTTTCCAGATAAGCAAAAACTGAAAGGATTCACTACCACTAGATCAGCCTTACAAGAAATTCTGAAGGAAGTCCTGTGTTAGAAATAAACCTCATGAAAGCAAATGATACCACCAAATTCACTAAGAGCAGGTAGAACCCTTATCCAATCAACAAAATGACAGGTCTTAGCTCTTATCTATCAATACTAATTCTGAATTCAATTAGATTAAATTCACCAATCAAAAAAACTAGGTTGGCAGAATGGATAAAAAAAAAAAATCATGACTCCACTATATACTGCCTACAAGATACTCCCTTAACAATGATACAAACAGACAGAAAGTGAAGGGTTGGAAAAGATTATATCAGGCAAATGTAAACCAAAAGAAAGCAAGCATAGCTATCCTGATATCAGGTAAAACAGACTTTAAATCAAAAAATGCAAATGAAAATGAGAACACAACATATTGAAACCCGTGGCATACAAGAAAAGCAGTATTAAGAGGAAAGTTTATAGAATTAAGTGCAAAGATTAAAAAAGGATAAATGTCTGTAATTAAAAATACAATGATGCATTTGAAGACTTGAGAAACAAGAACAAAAACTAACTCAAAATCAGCAGGAGGCTGGAAATAATAAGGAACAGAGCAGAAATAAATGAAATTGAAGCTAAAAAAATGCAAATGATCACCAAAACAAAAAGTTGATTTTTAAGAAGATAAACAAAACAGATAAACCTCTAGCCAGAATAACAAAGAAAAAAAAAAGAAAACTCAAACAGATAAAATAAGAGATGAAAAAGGAGACATTGCAACCAATACCACTAAAATATAAAGGATTATCTCTTCCCTCTCTTATCCCCACTCTTATATTTAACAAGGATCACTTTTCAGTTAAGTTTCAGCACTTAAGAATAACTGTGTATTAATTACAGAATTCAACCAATAGTATTAAGTAGAACAAACAAAAAAATACTAAGAGGGATAACGTATTAAGTGGTTCATCAACAGTCAGCACAAGAGCTGATCAAGTCACCATTTCTCATAGTGTTCATTTCACTTTAACAGGTTTACTTTTTGGTGCTCAGTTAGTTGTCACCGATCAGGGAGAACATATGATATTTGTCCCTTAAGGACTGGCTTATTTAACTCAGCATAATGTTTTCCAGATTTTTCCATTTTGTTGCAAATGACCGGATTTGGAACATGCTCAAGCTGACTTGCCCCAAACGGTAGAGTTAGAAACATACCAGGGGATTCCAATTCAATCCCATCAAGGTACCATGTACCAATGCCATCTCAATAGTCCAAGTGATCAATTTCAGGTCACAATTGATTATAATGATAGGACTAAGAGTCAAAGGGATCACATAAACAAGACTAGTGTCTGCTAATACTAACTGATAGAATAAAAAAGGGAGAGAAAGATCCAACATGGTAAGTGAGATACACAGCAGACTCATAGAATGGCAGATGTCCTAAACAGCACTCTGGCCGCAGATTCAGCCCTTAAGGCATGCGGATCTGGCTGAAAATCCCATGAGAGTATTTTAGGAATGGAAAGCCAAGACACTCTGGCAAAAAACAAACAAACAAAAACAAAACAAAACAAAACAAAAACACCTAAATGAAAGATCTCTGCGAGTGAGAGTGAGATCCCAGTGGAAAGAACAGGTCTTCAAAGAACGAGGTACCTTTCTCTGAAGGGAGGAGAGAACTTCCACTCTACCACCTTGTCTAAATATGACCAGAGTTGGTGAACTCAAAAGGCTTCCATAGCCTTGGCAACTCATGACAAGAGCCTAGAGTGATTACTGAGGCCATAAACAAGAGTATCAAATTGTTAAGTCAACAACAGGAGTCACTGTGAACTTACTCCTCATGTAGGATCTCTGTCATTAATGTGCTGTACATTGTGAATTAATACTATAACTAGTATTCCAACAGTATTTTTCACTTTGTGTTGCTAAGTGAGGGCAAACTGTTGAAATCTTTACGTAACATACAATAAACTGATCTTCTGTATATAAAGAGAATTGAAAATGAATCTTGATGTGAATGCAAGGGGAGAGGGAGCGGGAAAGGGGAGGGTAGGGGGTGGGAGGGAAGTTATGGGGGTGAAGCCATTGTAATCCATAAGCTGTACTTTGGAAATTTATATTCATTAAATAAAAATTTAAAAAAATATAAAGGATCATAAGAAATTGCTATGAAGAACTACATGCCAATAAAATGGAAAACCTCAAAGAAATGGATAAATTCCTGGATTGATATAACCTACCAAGATTAAATCAAGAAGATAGACAACCTGAACAGATGCATAACAAGCAATGAGAGTGAAGTAATAATCAAGTCTTTCAAGAAGAAAAAGGCTGGGACCTCGTGCCTTTAAGACTAAATGCTAGAGAACAATACTCTTCAAACTATTCCAAAATATTGAACAGGATGGCTCTCTGCCAAATTCGTTTCATGAGGCCAGGACTACTTTGATACCAAAACCAAAGACATGACACAGTAAGAAAACTACAGATATATACCCTTAATGAACATAGATGCAAAAAAGAAAGAAAAAAGAAATGTCTCTGTGTATCAGTATTGTTGCCAACATAGCTTTGTAAAACACCATCTTGTAACTTTGTCAAACCAATAATTAAGAATGTTATACTACTATAGTTTGAATGATCTGTGATTACTTTAAAATTTACTGTGTATGGATAAAATAGTCATTTTTCCATTCAATTACTATTTATAGCTGTTTTCCACATTCCCAGTAAACTGGGGTCTTCTTGCTTATTACTTGTTAAACTTCTTATTAAGTGAAGTATTAATCCTTTATGCTGTAATGTAATTTTAAAATATACTATCCCAAAACTTAAAAAATAAAAGAGAAAGAGAGAAGGAAAGAGGGTGAAAGGAGGGGGGAGGCAGGGAGGAAGGGAAGAAAGAAATATCATGTTCTCAGTATTCTATCTACAAATCACATTGAATCTATTAAAAACTTAATAAAATTTTTAAAAAAATAAATTCTAAAGGATCTATAGTTTTGTTCTAGTCACCCTAAACTAACATAGTGCCCACTACATAATACTTTGTGAACATTCATTGGATTAATTAATAATAGAAAGTTGAATGTAGACACGTGGTTATAACGTCTAATTTTATACAAAATTATAAAATTTCTTGATAGAATTTTCCCCTACACACTTAAATCATAGGCACTAAAACTTCCTATCTTAAGTCAGGTTCATCAATCTTATTTCTCATCAGACTACTGGATATGATCAAAATTTAGAGAGTTTTACTTTAAGTAATTGTTTAAACACAGAGATTGAGCTGCAGTTCATTTATTCTAGGTAGAAATCACCTACAGGGTTGATCTGAGAATTTTAAAAATGTAGAAAATTACAATGAAATTTCTAAAATATCAGCTATCAAATTCACAGATATAGTCTGCAATAAATCATCTGGTTTCACAATATTTGCAAGGCTCTTCAATGTCATTAAAAATAAAATCAAATTATTGATAAAGCTAGTAAAGTGCTATTTTTTAGCAAAAGTGTCTAAAATTAGTACAGAATAACTTAAAAACAAAATTAAGTTAATTAACATTTATTAGTATAGAATTAAGTAGCATGTGGTTCAAGTCATTCCATTTAGAATAATCACATTTTATAAATGTAGATATAACTCTGAGAGAATGCTCATTTTCTTTATTGAATTAAAGTTGCTCAAAATACTATGGCTCTGGCAATAAGATTTTCGTGTTAAAAAAGAATATCATGATATTTATTGGTAATAGATGAATTAATTATTGCACATAATCATCATAAAGAATTTTAGAATGATAACCTTAATATCACTAACTTCATCTGCCATTGGAATTCAGAAGTCAATTCATTTTGTATACCCTTTAAACACAATAATATTTTATATAATGTGATTTGCATCTTTTGTTGCTATTAATATTTAATATATTTGAAAAAAAGCAGAATTTCTTGATAGTATAATATACATAAAATATCATTGCCACTACTCACACTAGCCAAGAAATGGAATCAACTTGTACCAATCAACTGATAAATGGATAAATAAAATATGGTATATTTAAGTATATACACTGGAATAGTATTCAGTCATGAAAAAAGATGAAACCCTATCATTTGTGAAAATACTGAGATTTAGGAGACATTATGTTAAATGAATTAAGCCAGCCACAGAAAAATAAATCTGCATATCTGGCACATGTGAAATCTAAAATAGTTCATTCTCATATTTGTATAAATTGACAGGCCAGTGATTACCTGAGATTGGACAAAGTAATGGGAAGAGAGGCATAGAATGGCAGATGTCCTAAATAGCACTCTGGCCTCAGAATCACCCTTAAGGCATTCAGATCTGGCTCAAGAGCCCATGAGAATATTCTAGGCATGGAAAGCCAAGACACTCTGGAAAAAAAAGAAGACCTAAATGAAAGATCTCTGTGAGTGAGATCCCAGTGGAATGAATGGGGCCATCAAAGAAGGAGGTACCTTTCTCTGAAGGGAGGAGAGAACTTCCACTTTGACTATGACCCTGTCGGAATAAGATCGAAGTCAGCGAACCCTAAAGGCTTCCATAGCCTCGGCAACTCATGACTAGAACCTAGGGAGATTCCTGATGCCTTAAACAAGAGTGTCAAATTGTTAAATCAACATCAGCAGTCACTGTGTACTTAAGTCTCATGTGGGATCTGTCCTTAATGTGTTGTCCAATGTGAAGTAATGCTATAACTAGCACTGAAACAGTATTTTACACTTTGTGTTTCTGTGTGGGTGCAAACTGATGAAATCTTTACTTAGTATATACTGAATCAATCTTCTGTGTATAGATAATTAAAAATGAAAAAAATCTTGGTGTTAAATTGGAAATTGCCTAGAAAATTAATCAATTTTTTTAAAAAAAATATATCATGTAGGATCTCTGTCCTTAACGTGCTATACATTGTGAATTAATACTATAACTGGTACTCCAACAGTATTTTTCACTTTGTGTTGCTATGTGAGGGCAAACTGTTGAAATCTTTACTTAATATATAGTAAACTGATCTTCTGTATATAAAGAGAATTGAAAATGAATCTTGATGTGAAGCAAGGGGAGGGGGAGTGGGAAAGGGGAGGGTTGTGGGTGGGAGGGAAGATATGGGGGGGGAAGCCATTGTAATCTATAAGCTGTATTTTGGAAATTTATATTCTTTAAATAAAAGCGTTATAAAAAAATTAGTCAATAGGTACTACGTTAGATAGGAGAAGTTCTCATGTTTCATTGCATTATAGGGCAACTATGAAGAGTGAAAATTTACTGTACAAGCAGATATTTTTATAAAAAGAAAAACTACAAGAAGAATATTAGTTGTTTTCCACAGGAAATGATATATGTTTGAGGAGATAGACATGTTCACCCTGATTTGAGCACTAGACAGTTTATATTCATATTGAAATATCACATGGTACCCCAAAAATATGTACAATTTTTACATGTCAAATAAAAATTTAATGCAAAAAGAACTGAAAAAAGCCATGATATTGTCATCTATCATCTGTGACAATAATAAAAGCTAGTACAATTGAAAACTCTTTCAATGCATACCTCTGAGTGTTTTTTATTCTTTTTCTTACTAATTGTTGAATTCTTTACTCAGTGAAAGGTTAAGCTTATGACTATAAAATAAACTGAAAGTATGTCATTATAAAAATTAAAAGAGAGACTAAGAAAGGAATGAGGATTGAGGGTGTTGAGTGTGGGCAGGATGGAGGGAAGTATCACTATGCTCCCGTATCTGTATATGAACTACATGGAATTTGTTCACCTTACATAAATAAAAATTATTTTAAAAGTCATTAATATTGTACTTTTTTTCTGAATAAAAACTGAGTACAAGCAATGTTAAGAGAGTTCCCTAAAGTCCTGTTGCCACTATTGGACAAAACAAAAACACTCAAATCAAGTCTTCTTGGTCACAATTTAGTGTTCTTTTTAAAGTAACACAGTAAATCTACCATTCGCAGGTTCTCTACACAAATGGCCACATCAACCAGGTCTTGGCCAGGCTGCCGTCAAGAACCAGAACTTTAACTCAGTCTCCCACGTGGGTAACAGGGACCCAAGTACTTAGGCTGTCATGAGCTGCTTTTTCAGTTGCATTATTAGAAAGTTGGATCAGAAATGGAGCATCCAGAATTCAAACTGGCATTCTGATATGGGATGCTAGTGTCACAAGCTGTTGTTTAACTTGCTGTGCAATAATATCAGCCCCATGAATATTATTGTAAAGACCACATTTTCCTATCATGAATAATTATTTTTATTCTATATCTTGGCTATTGTGAACACTAACATCAAGAACATAAGAGTGCAGATATTTCTTCACCATTCAGATCTCATTTCCTTTGGATTATACCCAGCTGTGGGATAGCTGGATAACATAGTAATTTTATTTTTAATTTATTGAGTATCCATAATGCTTTGCCAACTTAAATTCCCACTACTATGAAGGGTTTGCTTTTCTGCACATGTTAGCCAACATCTATATCTTTCATTGTTTTGATAAATGCTATTCTAACAGGCCCAAGGTGATATATCACTGTGATCTCATTTGCATTTCTCTGATTGCTAGTCATTTTAAGCATTTTTTATGTACCTATTGACCATTTTATATTTTCTTTTGAGAAATACTTATTCAAATCTTTGCCAATTTTTTAATCATGATGTTTTCTTCCTACTGAATTGTTTGGTTTCCATATACATATACCAATTCCTAATATCAGATATATGACTTGCAAATATTTTCTCCTAATCTATGGATTATATCTTCACTCTCTTGCTTACTTCGCTGGTTATGCAAATGTTCTTAGTTTGATGTAAACTCATTTGACTATTTTTGCCTTTATTTCCTGGCCACTTATATACAAAAAAGTAAAGCAATACTGATGTCCTATTACCAAATAATTATTTAAGGAAATATTGGGGGGGGGGGTTATTGTTATGGTTTAAGATTTTAAACAATTTTCTTTTCCCTTCTAATTCTGATATTAATATGCTCCATTGCTCTACAAAAATGTGAGCAATCTTTCTCATTGTATATTTGACTTCAAAGCTCATTGCCTCTTCTCAGAGTATTACTTTGTCATTCCTTTTAATATTTTCAACCTCTATTGACTAGTGTGTCTTCAAGAAATTTTTAATCAAAATTGATAGACATATTCACCATTTTTCTGCTAACAGTAGCCTAAATTTTTTCTGAGATTCCATTTCCTCTTTTATTCTTATCCCAAATGCTAATCAGTATGTGGCCATGCAATTGAAAACCTTTATACCAGACACAGAAAAGATCCAGGGATGTGATATAATTTAATGAGAGTTCAATGAGTCTTCTGTCAAGGTTGTGTCAAAAGACCACCTATCTACTTGCTGAACTTTAAGGTAAATGGCTATTGAATTACCACATAGACCATAAAGATGAAATCAACCCAGCAATATAAAGTACACAAATGGAAGGTGATTGAGTCTTGTTGTAATCATTTAAGAACAAAGCTAGCTCTGCTCCCAACCATTTCAGAAATGCAATCCTTAAAATTTCCCCTGCTTAAGCTAACTGGCTTCTCTGACATTAAAAAAAAAAAATTCTTAATTGATATAGTGTATTTCCTAATCTTATATATTTGGAAATCATTTAAACTACAATTTTGCAATTAATAAAGATTTGGGTCTCATCTTAATTTCTTAAAACTATGAAAATGGTATTCCATTACCAACGTTATTAAAAGGCATTGGTGTACTTTGTGTATTCCTCTCAAAATAATGTTTCAACAGGGCCAGCACTAAAGTACCGGCATCCCTTGTGGATGACAGTTCAGGTCCTGGCTGCTCCACTTCTGATCCAGCTCTTTGCTATGGCCTGGGAAAGCAGTCCTTGGGCTCCTGCACCCATGTGGAGACTGGGAAGAATCTCCTGGCTCCTGGCTTCAGATCAGCTCAGCTCTGGCTGTTGTGGCCAATTGGGGAGTGAACCATAGGATGGAAGACCTCTCTCACTCCCGTCTGCCTCTCCTCTCTCTGTGTAACTCTGACTTTCAAATAAATAAATAAATCTTTAAAAAAATAATGTTTCAACTGAAAAAAATACATCAGTGTGGTAGCATAATGAGGAAATAAAAAGGCAAGAAGGATTTTTCAGCTATTCATAAAACTTCTGTTCCCGAGGGAGGAGATGTACAATATGGGACTTGCTCTAGCTGACTTACCCCAAATGGTAGAGTCAGAAATGTGCCAGGGGATTCCAATTCAATCCCATCAAGTACCAATGCCATCTCACTAGTCCAAGTGATCAATTTCAGGTCACAATTGATCATAATGATAGGTCTAAAAGTCAAAGGGATCACATAAACAAGACTAGTGTCTGCTAATACTAACTGATAGAATAAAAAAGGGAGAGAAAGATCCAACACAGGAAGCAGGATACAAAGCAGACTCATAGAATGGCAGATGTCCTAAACAGCACTCTGACCTCAGAATCAGCCCTTAAGGCATTCAGATCTGGCTGAAAATCCCATGAGAGTATTTCAGGCATGCAAAGCCAAGACACTCTGGAAAAACAAAACAAAACAAAAAAAAAAAAAAACACCTAAATGAAAGATCTCTGTGAGTGAGATCCCAGTGGAATGAATGGGGCCATCAAAGAAGGAGGTACCTTTCTCTGAAGGCAGGAGTGAACCTCCACTTCGACTGTGACCTTGTCTAAATAAGATTGAAGTCTGCGAACTCAAAAGGCTTCCATAGCCTTGGCAACTCATGACAAGAGCCTAGGGAGATTATTGACGCCATAAACAAGAGTATCAAATTGTTAAGTCAACATCAGGAGTCACTGTGTACTTACTCCTCATGTAGGATCTCTGTCCTTAATGTGCTGTACATTGTGATTTAATGCTATAACTAGTAGTCAAGCAGTATTTTACACTTTATGTTCTGTGTGGGTGCTAACTGATGAAATCTTTACTTAATATATACTAAATTGTTCTTCTGTATATAAAGATAATTGAAAATGAATCTTGATGTGAATGGAATGGGAGAGGGAGTGGGTGTTTGGAGGGTTGCAGGCAGGAGGGAAGTTATGAGGGGGGGAAAAGCCATTGTAATCCATAAGCTGTACTTTGGAAATTTATATTTACTAAATAAAAGTTAAAAACAAAAACAAAACTTCGGTTCCCTTATTAGAGACAGGGTGAAGTTTACATGTCTCATATGAATTTAAGACATTAGAAAACTGTGTATGCTTGGAATCAAATAGTATAAAACATTTTGTTAGATATTCCTACATATTGATGTTGGTTTTATAAATCACAGTATAATCCTTGTGTGATCATCCCAGGCAGCCCTACTGTCTAGAGACATATTTTGATCTAGATGGTAGATAAGGTCTTACAAAATATTATACTTGAATCTCTTTTTTTCATGAGATTTTTTATTAATTTAACAGAATTATTCTTCAAAGGGCAGAGTGATTCTATCTTCCAGAGATTTTTCCCAGGTAACTAGTATGATATGTTCTACATAATACTGCCCTATGGCTACAAAGAAAAGAAAAGCTTAGGATCATAAAATAGATTGATGTTTCCCATGCTAATACCCTCCAACTCCCAGGAACATATTTGTTACAGTAATTTTGCTTGTAATTTTTATCTTTGTATTGTTGATATAAATAAATTAAAAATGTATTCATGATCAACTCCCTGATAGAGCCAGCAAATAGTTTGCCCATAGGCAACTCACAATTATTAACCCCAACTATGCATCAGGCCTGCTGCTAAATGTCAGAAAAACAAATATGAGTAAGTAAATGCAGAAACACAATTTTATGGATATGTCAATAGAAGTTATATAGGGTAGTGGGGTGGCCAATGGTGGGTTAGATCAATTCTACTGGAGTAGAATGCAGTGGAAGATTTGAATATCCACTGTCAGATATAGGGGACAATTGGGAAAATTCTGTCCAAGGAGGATGAGTATATTTTGTAGGTGTTGCTGTGCTGATATAAGAATATTACTGCTCTAAGGGGGCCATCCTCACCCTTCACAAGGAAGACAGCAACACATTCTCAACACACTAAAACACCACATTCTTATCCTCAGAAATACATAAAACACATTTAAATACATATCCACCTAGAAGCAACACCCAATGGACTTATCAAATGCCCTCAGTTGCTCTGTGAGTGTCATTATTCTTTAATGCATTCCTTACCTCCAAGTAGTCTTTAACCACAAATACTCCAACCATTTCCATGGAGAAGTTTTTCATGATACCATATATAGTACTCTAATTCCTTTCTATTCATTAGTGAAGGGTAATTCCTTGATAAAAGGTTTAAATGAATAGGATCCCAACAACGTGCATATGTCTTTGCTCAATAAGAAAAGGAATTCATTCTTACCTACCAATAATATATATTTGTTTGGTGATTCCCTAGCATGCGGTACCAGTAATGCAACATATATTTCCAGGTTTTGGATTCCACTTGTGCCAAGCATGTTTGTGCACACACACACACACACACACACACACACATCAACCTTGTATTCAGAAGATATCATTACCTTTGTTTTTCCTGCTTGAAAGTCTTAGGCAGTGTGGGTTTCTTGTGCAGGAATATTTTAGGATATTGCTTCATAAATGTCTTGTGAGCTGATCCAATATTGAGAAAGCTCTGACTTAAAAAAAAAAGAGAAAGTGAAATGAAATTGTAAGTATCTTAGGATAATTAAGCTTCCAAAGGGAAGATTTTTAACTCAATATATAAAATTGATTCTAAATTTTTATGCTGAAGCTTCTTAAAACATTTCATTTCAGGGCCAGCACTGTGGCATAAGGGGTAAAGCCAATGCCCAGGAAACTGGCATCCCATATAGGTCCTAGTTTGTATTCCAGGTGCTCCACTTCTGATCAACTTCCATGCTAATGGCCTGGAAAAAGCAGCAGAAGATATCCCAAGTGTTTGGGCCCCTGCCACCCACATGGGAGATTTGGAGGAGGCTTCTGGCTCCTGGCTTCTGCTTGACCTGCCCATGGCCATGGCAGCCCTATGGGGAGTGAATCAGCCAATTGAAGATCTCTTTCTCTCTGCTGTATCTGCATAACTCTGACTCAAATAAATGAATAAAATCCTTTTTTAAAAAAATATTCATTTCCGTAATTGATTAAGGGCTGTTACATAATACACCTTATAGTTAAAATCTTTTTGAAATGATTCCCATATAGCATACATATACATTTCTAGAAAGCATATATTGGAATTTTATAATAATTTATGAAAATCTCATGCACTATTATTTTAGGTTTGGAATAAAGATGTATTAGATGAAGGTATCAGCATTTCCCACACTCAATCATCAGATGATTTAAATTCATTTCAATCTTTTTTTCTTGATGAATAATGAACTCCTTGAGAAGGGTCTGGATTTGTTTCTTTCTTGAAATATCCTACCCATGATGATTCCTCCATGCAGTGAGGTTTTGACTCACTATACCAATAAACAAGGTCTATTGAAATGTAGCAAATTGTCATTAACTATTAGGTGGCTCCTTTTTTTCTGGAAAATCTGCCTCATTCAATCTTTGATTAACTGCCATGCAAAGCTGATCAATTTTTAAAAATGCTAGCCATTCGCTTTGACAGCTCTTTTCAATAATTATCAAAAATGGTCATACTTCAAAGTGAACACTGACAAACATCTCAGTCAATATCTGCCTTATGGCAATAAATATAAAAATCCTCAAGAGAAGGCTTTTCTTATTTCATTTTCTATGTAAATAATAACACATTCTGCAATATTTATAACAGCTTTTCTTCCTCTTGGCTAAACTTCCTAAAACACTATATTGATGCTTCATACAAGACAAATATTTCATATTTTAAGAATTATATTTAATGTGGATATTATTCAATATGACATTAGGCATTCTCATGCCTTTTCTCACACCATATACATTACTTTGACCAAGCATCCACTCTTTTTGAAATCTAACCACTGATTTCTTTGGAAAGTTTCCAAAGATTTTTTTTCCCTGTTTGGGACATATTCTCTCAAATGATGTTATACATATCTACCTGTTTTTTATTAGGTACTTGATGTATTGTAAAGATTGCTCTAAGATTTTTACATTGTTTTTTCTCTCATTGCATACTTGTACAAGTTAACTATGTTGGTATACTGTATTGCTTATTCTACACTGAAACTGAAGCTGAAAAACATAATAATTTTCCTCATTCACATAACTAGTAAGTGGAGATGCCCAGGGAATGGGAGAGGGCAAAACACAAAATGCATTAAGCCACAAGTGTATTCACAGCCTCACCCCAGGGGCCTAGCAAGAGGGGAGTGAGATGTGCCAATAAATTTGCCCCATTTCCACCTTGACGAACACCCAGCCTCACCTAGTCCAACCATATGTTTGCCCCACTTCTACCTGACAGACCCCAATGCCTCCTAACCCAACTGCAACGTTCAGCACTTCCCCTACCCATTTTGCTAATTCTAATAATTTGCTCTAACCTAATGAGTCTTGCGGCTCTTCCCAGGCTAATGTCTGGGCCTTGAGAACTCTGACTCCCAGTCCCTGCTCTACCTCCTTCACCCTCTCTCCTATCCTTTGGCAAATCTGGCTGATGGAAGATCCTTTTCTATTTTTAGTCTCTACATCCAACAGTAGACATTTGATTTTCTAGTCTCCAGTGCCCTCTGATAAGCCTCTCCCATCTTTGGGATCCTTCTGTGGTGCCTAAAAGATCTCCACTCTGCTTTCAGAGAGTCCATGTGGGACTGGTTTATGGGCTGGGACTAGGGGATGCCCTACCCCTGCTGTTTGTCTTGTCTTCTCCAGAAGACTTTTCTATTCCTTGTCCTTGACTCTGGGATGTCCTGATGCAGGACCTGGATCCCTAAGGACTAAGGCTTGCCAGGGATGGACTCTCAGGCTTCCCCAATTCCTTCCACCTCTCCACTAAATTGCCTTCTAAGCAATCTCTCTTGCCTGGGAATGAAACATGATACTGAACTCAAAACTATTATTTCCGATTATAATTCAATTTGGCTCCAATACAAGTGGGATAATGACCACTGATGGCCTGAAAAATGGTACCCAGGACTTCCAAATTCTCCCATGGGAAATGCACAACTTCATTCACCAAAACAAGTTGTCAGAGGCCTTTTATGTTCAAGATTTCTCTCTCCGCTCTTGCCTTTCCCTTTGCCAAGACTGCTTATCAGATTTCTCTTCTCAACTCAAAGCTACAGTCTGAAGAACTTTCTTCTTTTCCCCAGCATCCCAGCTAAGTCAACCCCTTCAATCTACCTGATGAGCCTCCTCCTGCCCTGCCTGCTTACATGAAAATCTTGACACTTCCTTCAATGCTTCCTCTGCTCCAGCGGAAATACCTTCTCCCACCTTACCTTCTCCTCTGTTCACAGGACTCATGCTTCCCTTCTCCTTCTTTGTGGACTGGAATGGAGAGGGATGGAGAGCACAGGTAGAGCCCATGTTCCCTCCTCCATGTCTGAACTATCTCAAATTGACATCATGTGGTCTCCTTCTTGGAAAATCCTGCCCTTTACCAAAAAGAATTCCTCCAACTTACCCAATCCTTTTTTTTCTGTTTATTTATTTTTTTTACTTTTATTTAGAATATAAATTTCCAAGGTACAACTTATGGATTACAATGGCTTCCCCCCCATACTTTCCCTCTCCGCCCACAACCCACCCCCCTTACCCGCTCCCTCTCCCCTTTCATTCACATCCAGATTCATTTTCAATTCTCTTTGTATACAGGAGATCAGTTTAGTATGTGTTAAGTAAAGATTTCTACCATTTGCCCTCATATAGCAACACAAAGTGAAATATACTATTTGAGTACTCATTATAGCATTGAATCACATTGTACAGCCCATTAAGGGCAGAGATCCTACATGATATATTTTTTTTCACCAAGGTTTTTTTTTCATTTTCGATTATCTTTATATACAGAAGATCGATTCAGTATGTACTAAGTAAATATTTCATCAGTTTGCACCCACACAGAAACACAAGGTGTAAAAATACTGTGTCAGTACTAGTTATAGCATTACTTCACATTGGACAACACATTAAGGACAGATCCCACATGGGACATAAATACACAGTGACTCCTGATGTTGATTTAACAATTTGACACTCTTGTTTATGGCATCAGGAATCTCCCTAGGCTCTAGTTATGAGTTGCTGAGGCTATGGAAGCCTTTAGGGTTCGCTGACTTCGATCTTATTCCGACAGGGTCATAGTCAAAGTGGAAGTTCTCTCCTCCCTTCAGAGAAAGGTACCTCCTTCTTTGGTGGCCCTGTTCCTTCCACTGGGATCTCACTCACAGAGATCTTTCATTTAGGTGGTTTTTTTTTTTTTTCCAGAGTGTCTTGGCTTTCCATGCCTAAAATACTCTCATGGGCTCTTGAGCCAGATCTGAATGCTTTAAGAGCTGATTCTGAGGCCAGAGTGCTATTTAGGACATCTGCCATTCTATGAGTCTGCTGTGTATCCCACTTCCCATGTTGGATCATTCTCTCCCTTTTTGGTTCTATCTGTTTGTATTGGCAGACACTAGTCTTGTTTGTGTGCTCCCTTTGACTCTTAGACCTGTCAGTGTGATCAATTGTGAACTGAAATTGATCACTTGGACCATTGAGGTGGCATTGGTACATGCCACCTTGATGGGATTGTATTGGGATCCCGTGGCATGTTTCTAAGCTTCCCTGGAATGGTATTTATATCATCCCAACTTCTACCTTAACCCTGGATGAAAAAGAGCTCATTTAATATTCTGCCAAGGCTCATGCTAATAAACTTCAATGACATCATGCAACCAATAGTCCAGTTGCAGCCTTTGCAGTTCCCCAAGAAGAGACCCTGGCCTTGGACTTACCAACATAGAGATGCTAGCATAAAGGCTAGAAACCATATGATTACTGATTCCTGACAGGAATGGACAAAGATATCCCTAAGGCCATCAATTATGAGAAGCTGAGAGAAACTACTTAGGAACCTTCCAAAAACCCAGCCCTAGTTCTCTCTCACTTTTCAGAGGCTATGCTGAATTGCAACCATCATGAATCCTGAAACTCGAGATGGACAGATCTTCCTCCTGGCTGATGGAAGATCCTTTGACATTTTCAGTCTCTACCCCAACATTTACACTTTATTTACTGCTTCCATTTACACTTTATTTCCCAATCAGCTCCAGATAACAGAAAGAAGTTACAGAGGCTAGAGAAGGGTCCCCAAATTCTCCAGAGAGAACTTTTAAACACAGCTTTTCCTGTCTTCAACAACAGAGAGGATATAAATTACAAAAGGGCAAAATTACTGGATTAAAATAAAAGATGCTTGCCACAGCCATCTATAGTCAGCACAAAAAGCTATGTACCCTCCTAGAATCTGTATACTGTATATTGATCACTGGGCCAACGCCTGCCCTAACCCCAGGCCCCCTTCTAAGTCCAGTCCTACCTGTGGTCAGGAGAGCCACTGGAAAATGGATTGTCCTCAGTAGTCATGTCCTTCCTGCTAGAATATAGCCCAATAGACTGCCCGTAAACTGCCAGCTGAGGAACTCTACTCTGACACTGACAGTGGACAACTGAAAGTGCCCAGGCTCCTCTGCCCCTACAACCTGTGAGTCCATGGGTCCATTTCATCTCCTTCAAACATTCTCCTGTTCCTCACAAGCCCTACCACTCTGAAGATTACCCACCTTCCAGCTACTGCCAAAACACCTCACCCATCACAATACTATGGATGTTCCATCTCTCCCTTGGCCATTTCAAGCTCTTCCTCAAGGCACTCCTGGAAAACCTCCCTTTATGCCTGTTCAGCTCTACCTTTGCTACTCCTGATGTCTGTGTTCAGGATTATGACTGAACGATACTTTTTTCAACTTTATCTCCATCCAATTTATCTTCTTTTTCTTCTATTTTTTCTCCTCCTTAACCCTAGCCACATCCCTTCCTCTTTACATCAATAAGAGTCTTCCCTAGCATACTCTCTTTTACAGCAATTAAGCTACACCCAAACAGAACCTTGCTGGATCTGCATGATTCCTATTTCCTCTATTTTCCATGACTTTCCTGTGCACATCATGACTGGGCCAATACCTCTGTCAACATCATAATCATCCACGTGTAATACAGTTCTCTGAATGGATCTGTAACCTGTCAAAACACTTTCACAAAAGGCCTTTCAGGATTATAAAACCAGTTCACCAAGTTATCTCTCGTGATTAAACACATTTTAGGGATGGTAGGAAAGGTCCAGTCACCTCTCCACCCACTCTCTGCATTACTCATGGAGGAACAGGGTCCTCCAGATACAATGCAATCTTAACAACCACGTCAGGCACACCATTGACAATTCAGACACCACAACAATGGGTGAATCAGATCCCTTCCAAAACTCTGTGACATCTACGTACTCCCTCCACGATAGGCTACGTGAATCTGCCTCCAGTACCTACATCAACTCAGACTATTGTCAGAGGAGGGGAAACCACAACACCTCCCCTTATTCAACATATACAGAAGAAGACATATTAAGGCTAATGCAGGTTATTGCCTATCTCAAACACCTGTCTGTTTATTGAGACTTCTGAGAATAGGCAATTTTCAGAGAATCCTTCAGTATCTGCTGAACCCATACTCTCATGTATCCTGGCCATGCACCTAGCATTGTCCTTCTCAACCTTTGAACAAGAGGGAGACTCTAATTGAGATGCCTCTTCCTATTACTGCTTCTTTAGGGAAAACACGGCAGCATGTATTTCAGATGATTTCCTGCTATTACTTTTCAGCAACCAATTTTTATCCTCTTTCCCAAACAGATGGATGGGAACTCAAACTTTGGCGATAATTATCCACCGCTTATTGGTCAAACACAAAGACCAAATCTTCCCCATGCCTTTAGCCACCAAACTCAAACTGAAGAGGGCAATCCAAGCAATACCTTGCCTTGCTGCCCTGGAGATCATATCAGCCTCTGGACTAACATCCATCAGTTTAGCCCTAACCATTCTGCTTTCCACTCAAAGAGATAGCCTCACAATGCTATTCAAGATCCAATTAACTCCCTAGCTGCAATTGTTCTCCAAAATAGAAGAGACCTTGATGTTCTAACTGTGGAAAATAGGGGACTTCGTGTTCTTCTAAAGGAATAATGCTGTTTTGTCACTAAAAAGTCAGGTCTGGAACACCAGATGGCAGATCAGATGGCTTCTTTCACTCAAGAATACCCTCACTAACTCTATGTCTCAAATGGCTCCTTACCCTATGTGGCACTCTAGTCACCATTTGTATGATACACCTATTCCTATCTTGTCTTAACCAATCTCATCAATCTGTTTTCAATGAATCTTGACTAATCACATCACCACCATAGCCCAGGCTATGACAAGGGAGTATGTTAACACTATGCTTTTGCTAAAATCTCTACAGAGCCCCTTAAAAATCGTTACCCCCTCCTTCAGCAGGTTGACTCTTTTTACATACTAAACAGGGTCCAGGAGAATGGGTGAGGCCAGAAGCACAGAATATATTAAGCTGAGAATATATTAAGCCATAGGTGTGTTCACAGCCTCACTCCAGGACCTAGCAAGAGGGGAGTGAGATGTCCCCATATATTTGCCCCACTGCCTGCTTGACACAAACTCAGCCCCACCTAACCCAACTGCTGTTTGCTCCACTTCCCGTCTAACACCCAACCCTTCCTGACCCATGCATGATATTCAGCCCTGTACCCACCAACTGTAATTGCAAAATTTGCAGCAGATGCAAAACTAGCATACTTCAGACCCAACCCTATAAAACCCTCTCTACCTGTAAGAGGAGTGCCTTTGGACTGTGTGACTGAGGACCCTTCTCTGGTTTATTCTCCAATATACCTGCCCCACCCATTGAGTCACTTCTTTCCATTTTGTTCTTTCACTGCCAGTTTTCTAACTCTACCACAGGGTACAAATGGAAACTAAATTGATCTAAAAGACAAATATTCCTAACTTCTGGAATAAACCTTCACCCACTCACCACCATTAATAAAACATGTTAGTTCTTGCAATGTGCCAGGCACTACTCTAGTCAATTTACATATTTAGGGTCAATCAATCCTTATACAATGATGCTAATGAGATATTCCTATCATCCTCATTTTATACAAGAAGAAAATAAAACCAAAAGAAGGACAAAAATACAGTATTTTTGTCTACTCCCAGTCCATGCTATAAGACTTGGGACTTTGTTACAAACTGCAATTTGAATTGATTATCTTCAGAGTGGCCAAAAAAAAAAAAAAAAGCTTATACCAAAAACAGAGTTTTATCCTTGACTGATTTGCCTCCTTCTCTTAATCATTGAGAATTTCCAGGATGCAGTGGCTATTGTACATGTACCCAGTGTTCATGATTTAAATCTCCAACAGTAGTGTGTCCAACAAATAAAATATGTGAAAATGGAAATGGAAGAGTCAAATGCTACAGCCAGAGAAGCCATGATTTTCAGAATGAAACCCTGAGTGCTTATGATGTTAATGATGTATATCCCACGTCATGAAAAGTTGACAATCTACTCATATTCTGAGTCTCTTTTTCTGTGGGAATGCAACAGTGTCTAAAACCATTTGAAATCTGTAAATGAAAGCATCTAACCATAAGAGAAGTGGTATAGGGGAAAATGTAAACTAAATAAATAGAGAACAGATGATGAACCCAATGATGAACTGATACTTGAATATTATTCAGAAGTTACTTTATATGATTTCCCAGGCTATGAGTAAGCACCACATATAGACATTGAATTCTTTGCTTAATTATTAAGGTTCACCTGCAAAAAAAAATTCATTTGGAAAAAAAAAAAAAACACCTCCAATTTTGTTAAGCAGACAAAGGGGAGAGTTATCCAAACTCTATGGCTTTATACAGTAGAATTCTAGGGCCCTTGCAATATGCTTTGCATTCAGGAATCACAAAATTAAATGTTTATAGTGGCCAAGCAGGTATAAAAACTTTGGTGAACTCAAGAGAGCATGCTTCCACACAGGGAGCCACAATCCTACTCTAAAGCCCACTTTTCTTTCTTATTCACGGGAAGTCTGAGATAGTCAGATCTTACAGACTTTTTTTTAGGTTTTTAAATATTAACAACTGGGGCTGGCTCTGTGATATAGCAGGTAAATCTCCAGCCTGCAGCTCCAACATCCCACAAGGGTGCTGGTTCAAGTCCCAGCTGCTCTGCTTCCAATCCAGCTCCCTGCTAATGCATCTGGGAAAGCAGTGGAAGAGGACCCAAGTCCTTGGGTCCCTGAACCCACATGGAAAACCTGGGTGAAGCTTCTGGCTCCTGGTCTGGCTGTGGTGGCCACTTGAGAAGTGAACCAATGGATGGAAGATCTCTCTCTCTCTGTACCTCTGCTTCTCCTGCTCTATATCTCTGGCTTTCAAATAAATAAAGCTTTAAAAATATTAATAACTGTTATGAACTGAATTTTGCTCCCAAAAACTCATATAATGAAGCCATGACTCTCAATATGACTATATTTGGAGATACTTAAGTGTTACAGATTTGGGGAAATATAGTCTAGCTTTGTGCCCTGGAAGAAGATACATTTGGCAGAGCACAGAGAAATCTCTGAGATAGACATGAAGAATCACTGAATATTTAACAAGAAAAAAAATTAATTTATTAATTTTAGGAGAGAGACAGAAAGACAGAACAATACAGTGAATAAGTGAGAGCAAAAAAGTGAGAGGAGGCAGAGCAAGAGTGCTAGTTTACCTCATCTGCTGGTTTACCTCCCAAATGCCTGACAAGGCCAAGGCTGAGTTAAGACCAAAGCTGGATCCCAGGGACACAATCCAGGTCTCTCATATGGGTGGCAGGACCCCAATTATTTGAACCATCACTACTGCTTTTCAGGGACTACATTAGCCCCTGCCCCCATATGGCAAGACCTGGAAGAAGCTCCTGGTTCCTGGCTTCAGATAGGTGCATCTCTGGCCGTTGTGGCCATCTGGGGAATGAACCAGCAGATGGAAGACCTTTCTCTCTGGCTCTTCCACTGTCTGTAACTTTGTCTTTCAAATAAAAAATAAATTAAAAAAAAGTTTGGTGAAGGCCTGAGACACTAAGAAGAACAGCCTGCCAATCAAAAATATCCCTCTTATGGCACAGGATTAGAAAAACATAAACTTCTATAAATTAAAGCCACTGAGATTTAGGGTTTATCAGTAATAACTGGAAAATTTTTTAATTAACACAATATTTCTTCTGCTTCCCTTTAATTTAAACTCACAGATTTTAGAACATAATAAGCTTTTAATAAAATGCTTATTGATTAATTATATTTATATGCTTGCCCTGAGGCAATTTACATTTTTTATTTTAAGTAAATGATTTTAAATGATTTAAGTAAATTATTTTAAAGTAAATGAGCCATAAAAATTAAATTTATTCAATTTCTTATGGATTGCTTCTTCCTGTCTTACAAATATTGCAGCATCTATACATTAATTTGGTAAAAATTGAAAGAAATATGAATGATTATTGTACAATAAAGGAGGCAGGTATAATTTGATATGAATTAAGGTGAATATATCCAGTTCATGGAACACAGAATTGAAAGGTAAGTTTCTTTTGGTACAAAAACAATATTTATAATTCATGCATAATCTTCTCATAATAGTCAGTCTACATGAACTTTTTGAAGACCCTTGTGGGGTGTGTATACTGCACATTAAAAATGGTTCTCATCCATTCATAGTGCGTTGAAACATGCTTTATAACAATGTCAATGTGTTTAAAAATAGACCTTTACATCTAAATGAAAAGATAATTCAATCTGCAATTTTCTCACATAACACCAACAGCAAAGTATCTCTCTACAGTATCCTCCATATTTACTTCTAAATTTTTTGGAAATGTAAGTCACTAGTTATGAATTAATTTGGTCATATTTCTTTTTTTTATTTTATTTGACAGCTAGAGTTAGACAGTGAAATAGAGAGACAGAGAGAAACCTCTTCCTTCCGTTGGTTCACCCCCCAAATGGCCGCATTGGCCGAAGCTACGCTGATCCGAAGCCAGGAGCCAGTGCTTCTTCCTGGTCTTTCATGTGGGTGCAGCAGCCCAAGCATTTGAGCCATCCTCCATTGTCCTCCCGGGCCACAGCAGAGAGCTGGACTGGAAGAGGAGCAACCCACATTAGAACCCGGTGCCCATATGGGAAGCCGGCGCCATAGGCAGAGGATTAACCAAGTGAGCCACGGTGCCAGCCCTCTGGTCATATTTCTAATATGTGAAAAAAACTCAGCCAAAACTTCATGCTGTCAAATTACATTTCTACAAAGGAGTTCCACACTCTATTGCAACACACTATAAAAATACATTGCAAACTATTATTTATAAAGTTTCTAGTGAAAAATTAGGAGATCTGCTTTGACAAAGTTAACAGCAAACTTGTGATTTTGAGACCGAAACTAAACTTTCTGTTGAAATATTACTTCTCCTGAAATAGCTGAACCTTTCTCTACTTTGAGAACCAATACCTACATATAAAATTGAGGTTGTGATTTAACCTTATACAAAGTATTTAAATCTCTTATTTATTTATCTCTAGAAAACCACGGCCTACATTTAGGATCATTCTAGTAGTTTGAAATAATAAATGTAAACTTCTTGGCTCACTGTTTATTTTAGGCAAGTAAAAATGCTGTTAATATAAATCAAACTAAAGAATATATAACACTTCATAATCAAATAAATTTTTAATTTGTAGGAATATAAACTTCACTTTCAATAGAAAAAAGATAAGGACAAGTTGAGTCAAAATCAAATCTTTCTATAACAATGCATAAGAACAATGCTCTATCGTGTTAAATGTTACTAAGACTAGAATAGTCTAGCCATGATGAGATTTCTGTATAAAAGACCTAGAGACTGAGTCTAAGGGAAACCTTTCATCATAGGAACAGAACTATGAAGGAAGAAATATCTGTCACACATTATCCTGTAGTGTCAAATGTCATGCCTTAGATGCACACACATGCCAAACACAGGAGAAAGAAAGGAAAAGAAAAATCCTCAAAGACCCTACAGAATGGCTGACTTTGTTCTTTGAAAAAATCTGTTGCGCACATATCCCATAGAACAACTTTTAAGTTCTTTGTTGATCTTACAAGAGGCTATCAAGGTCTCCAAGGACCACTACATTTCATAAAAGAGGGATCAGTCAGTGCATACTTGAGAAGTGATCGATGGGCAAAGAGGAGAGGGAAGGCATTCTGCAAGTGGTCACTGATACAAAAGAGCAATTCTGGAAGGAACGTTGAGTCTTGACCCCAAACAAGGTGGGGAGTCCAGATGCTTCGAGAAAGACTCCAAGGAAAGATAGTAACCCCAGTGCATCTTAGCTCTAGGAATAAACAGACAGAAATTCTCTCTCAAGGAAATTATCCACCATTTAGGCCATGTGTTACAACATGTTAGAATAAGCAAGTCTTGCATGGAAAGATCACCTGCAAAGGCATAGACTGTAAATCGCGCATCCAGCAGAAACCACACACATCAGATTTACATTCCCAAAATCTATAAATCCCAATGCATTAGAGATAGACTGGAGAATACTCATAAATATATTTATAAAAATTAAGGATGGGATCACAATGATGAGAAAAAACAAAGACTATCAGGAATGATGTGAAGAAAATCTTAAAAAATAGAATTTAAGTAGAACTCCTAAAATGATGATTGTGATATGATTATTATTTTAAAATATTTTATTTTTTATTGAGCATCTTTAGGAAGTATCACATGATACTATAGATAATATAGTTAGAAGGTTACTAGAGTGAAGCGAGTTCTGTTTGCTTTTTGCAGGAGGAACAGCAAAAAAACTACTCGTATAGCATAAATTCCAAAAATATTGCCTATAGTCTTGTGTGGTATATCTTTAGTTTGTCTGACCTGCAGATCTGCCATTGTGTATGCTCTGACCTGCATCCACTCTTCCCTTCCCCACTCACCTCTGATAACTGCTGTTTTGTTATCTATTGAAGTATATTTTAATTATTACAAGTTTTTTTTTTTAAATTCCACATGTGAGATCATGCAATATTTTTCTTTCTGTACCTAACTTATTTGAGTTAGCATAATGTTTTCCAGACTTACCCATTTTGTGTAAAATGGCCGGATATTGTTCTTCTTTAGGGTTGAATGATACTGCTGTATATATATATACATCTCATTTTCTCTATTATGCATTCCCTGTTGGCATTTAGATTGTTTGAATAGTTTGACTACTGTAGACACTAGAATGGAGATCAGAGTACAGGTATCCTGATGAGGTAGTGATTTTATTTACTTTAAATGTCTGTCCAGAAGAGGAAGTGCCGGATCATGTAGTAGTTCAACTTTTAATTTCTTCAGAAACCTGCATTCTGTTTTCCATAATGCCTATCTATCTACAGTCCCAACAACAGTATAGAAAAGGTCTTTTTTTCCTACTCTTTCACTAACAATTGTTATCTTTTTTCAAATATGTTTATTTACCATACTTTTTAAAGAAACATTTAAAGTTTATTAGCAATAAGTGTACATATTAGCATGTGAGAGTATAAAAAACTCAGTGACATAAATAACACATAGTCATATTCAAAATGAACCACTACTATCATTACAGTAACCATTGTTATATTCACAGCAATTCTATCTCATAGGAGAGGTTAAAGGACAACTGAAAACAAAGAACTAATACCACAATAAGTTGTTAATATAAATTACAAAGAGATGGAATTTCTGGCCGGCGCCATGGCTCAACAGGCTAATCCTCCACCTTGCGGCGCTGGCACACCGGGTTCTAGTCCCGGTCGGGGCGCCGGATTCTGTCCCGGTTGCCCCTCTTCCAGGCCAGCCCTCTGCTGTGGCCCAGGAGTGCAGTGGAGGATGGCCCAGGTGCTTGGGCCCTGCACCCCATGGGGAGACCAGGAAAAGCACCTGGCTCCTGGCTCCTGCCATCGGACGAGCGTGGTGCGCCGGCCGCAGCGCGCCAACCGCGGCGGCCATTGGAGGGTGAACCAATGGCAAAGGAAGACCTTTCTCTCTGTCTCTCTCTCTCACTGTCCACACTGCCTGTAAAAAAAAAAAAAAAAAAAAAAAAAAAAAAACAAAGAGATGGAATTTCTGATAGCAAAATATAAAATTGGGATAGAGGAGTAAAGGGCTGAGTGTTGGAAGTGATTACAGTTAAGCTGGTATCAATTTAAAATAGCCTACAGCAAGGATATATAAGATTAATGGTTGGGGCCAGTGCTGTGGTACAGCAGGTTAAAGCCCCAGCCTGCAGTGCCAGCATCTCATATGGGCCCTGGTTTGAGTCCCGGCTATTCTACTTCTGATCCAGCTCCCTGCAAATGTGCCTTGGAAAGCAGTGGAAGATGGCCCAAGTGCATGAGCCCCAGCACCCATGAGAGAGACACAGAAGAAACTCCTGGCTCCTGGCTTCGGTCTGCCCCAGACCTGGCTGTTGCAGCCATTTGGGGAGTGAACCAGCCAGATGAAAGATTTCTTTTTCTGTCTCTTCTCTCTCTGTAACTCTGATTTTCTTTCTTTTTTTTTTTTTAGATTTTATTTAAAGAATATAAATTTCCAAAGTATAGCTTATGGATTACAATGGCTCCCCCCCTCACAACTTCCCTCCCTCCCGCCACCCTCTCCTCTCCCGCTCCCTCTCCCCTTCTGTTCACATCAAGATTCATTTTCAATTCTCTTTATACACAGAAGATCAGTTTAGAACATATTATGTAAAGATTTCAACAGTTTGCCCTCACATAGAGACACAAACTGAAATTATTGTTGGAGTACTAGTTATAGTATTAATTCACAATGTGCAGTACATTAAAGACAGAGATCCCACATGATTTTTTTTAAAGAATTGATTAATTATCTATGCAATTTCCAATTTAACACCAAGATTTTTTAATCATTTGCAATTATCTTTATACACAGAAGATCGATTTAATATTATAGTATGTAAAGATTTCATCAGTTTGCACCCACACAGAAACACAAAGTGTAAAAATACTGTTTCAGTACTAGTAATAGCATTATTTCACATTGGATAACACATTAAGGACAGATCCCTCATGAGACGCAAGTACACAGTGACTTCTGAAGTTGATTTAACAATTTGACACTCTTGTTTATGGCGTCAGTAATCTCCCCAGGCTCTAGTCATGAGTTGCCGAGGCTATGGAAGCCTTTAGGGTTCGCCGACTTCAATCTTAATCCAACAGGGTCATAGTCAAAGTGGAAGTTCTCTCCTCCCTTCAGAGAAAGGTACCTCCTTCTTTGATGGCCCCGTTCTTTCCACTGGGATCTCACTCGCAGAGATCTTTCATTTAGGTCTTCTTTTTTTTTGTTTTTCAGAGTGTCTTAGCTTTCCATGCCTAAAATATTCTCATGGGCTCTTGAGCCAGATCCGAATGCCTTAAGGGCTGATTCTGAGGCCAGAGTGCTATTTAGGACATCTGCCATTGTATGAGTCTGCTGTGTATCTCGCTTCCCATTGTAACTCTGATTTTCAAATAAATAAATAAATATTGTAAAAAAGATTAATGGCTACCAGAAAGTAGTTAAAAGCTAAAACATAAAATTAAAACCAGAACTATTACATGATTTGGCAATCCCATTCCTGGAATGGTATCCAAAGGAATTAAAAACAATATTTCAGAGATATCTCTGCTCCCTCATGTTTGTTATAGCACTATTCATCAACCAAATTGTCTATCAGTGGCTAAATGGATAAAGAAAATATGGTATGTGCACAGAATGGAAGACTACTCAGCTTTAAATGGAAGGAAATTCAATCATTTGAATCTGGATAAACCCAGAAAACATTATGTCAATAAAATATGTCAGGCACAGAAAGAAAAATGCTATATGATCTCATGTACATGTGGAATCTTATAGTAGGCAAAGGTGTAGACATAGAGTAGATGGCAGCCCTAATTTGGAGAGAGAGAGGCATATCAAAGTAAGAAAGCATAGAGAACCCCTAATAGATATGATAAGAAAAGATTTTTATTGTGACACACTGTAATCAAACTTTGGTTTTTTTTCCTTACTTTTTTTATTTTTTTTAACTTTTATTTAGAATATAAATTTCCAAGGTATAACTTATGGATTATAATGGCTTTCCCCCCATACTTTCCCTCCCCTCCGCAACCCTCCCCCCTTACCCGCTCCCTCCACCCTTTCATTCACATTCAGATTCCTTTTCAATTCTCTTTGTATACAGGAGATCAGTTTAGCATGTGTTAAGTAAAGCCCTCATATAGCAACACAAAGTGAAATATACTATTTGAGTACTCATTATAGCATTCAATCACATTGTAGAGCCCATTAAGGACAGAGATCCTACATGATATATATATATTTTGAAACTTATTTTTTATGGAATTTCCAATATAACAGAGTTTTTTTTCATTTCTGATTATCTTTATATACAGAAGATCGATTCAGTATGTATTAAGTAAAGATTTCATCAGTTTGCATCCACACAGAAACACAAAGTGTAAAAATACTATTTCAGTACTAGTTATAACTTTCAAATGTAAAAAATATTCTAAAATGTGCACAAGAGAAATGTGATTATCTTCAAAGGCTATCTAATTATACTGACAGCAGATTTCTCACCAGAAACACTACAGACTACAAGAAAATGGAGAGACATAGTCCAAGCCCTAAAAGAAAACAACAACAACAAAAAACTATAAACCCAGAATACTATACCCAGCAAATCTATAAATGAAGGAACTTGTCATCACTTGTCCAGCCTTACAAGTGATACTTAAAGATGTGCTACACACTGAAACACAGAATGATAGCCATCATCATAAAAAAAAAAAAAAGTGAAGGCAGAAAACTCTTGATAAAAGCACAAAATCGAAAACAATAGAAATATTTATGGGAAAAAGCAGAACCAAGTCATTACTTATCAATAATCACCTTGGATGTAAATAGCCTAAATTCTCCAATTCCAAGATACAGACTAGCTAAATGGATTAAACTGCAAGGCTCATCTATTTGCAGCCTATGAGAATCATACTTCACCAACAAATATGCATGCAGACTGAAAGTGAAAGGATGGGAAAAGATATTCCATGCTGACAGAAGGCAAATACAAGCAGGAGTAATCATCGGACAAAATAGACTTTAACACAAAAACTGCTAACAGATAGGGCTGGCGCCATGGTGCAGTGGGTTAATCCTCTCCCTGTATGCTGGCATCTCATATGGGCGCCAGTTCAAGTCATGGCTTGCTCCACTTCCAGTCCAGCTCTCTGCTATGGCCTGAGAAAACAGTGGAAGATGGCCCAAGTGCTTGTGCCCCTGCACCCACGTGGGAGAACCGGAAGAAGCTACTGGCTCCTGATTGGCACAACTCCAACTGTCGTGGCCATTTGGGGAGTGAACCAATGGAAAGAAAACCTTTCTCTCTGTCTCTCCCTCTTGCTGTCTGTAACTCTACCTCTCAAATAAAATAAATAAAAAATATTTTTAAAAAACTGTTAACAGATAAAGAATGGTATTATGTAACAATAAATGAGTATTTCAACAAGAAGATGTGACTACATTTATGCACCCAATACCAGGGAACATGGCTATCATATGTTAATGGATCTAAAGGGAAACATAGATTCCAATATAATAACAATTGGGGACTTCAACAAGCCACTTTTATCAATGGACAGATCAACCAGATCAAAAAAATCAACAAACAACAGAGCCAATCTAAACTATGATCAAGTGGGCCTAACTCATATCTTAGAACCACAGCCAAAGAATACACATCAGTACATCGAACTTTCTCTAGGATAAATCACATTCTAGGCCATTAAGCAAGTCTCAAAAAAATTTTAAAAATTGAAATCATATACTTTACCACAATGGAATAAAACTGGAAATTAACAATGTAAGAAACTCTAGAAAATATGCAAACACGTGTAGACTGCATAACATGCTCCGGAATAAACAGTGAGTCATAGAAGAAATCAAAAGGAAAATAAATTCTTAGAAATGAATTTTAAAAAAAAAGATAACGCAACATATCAAAACTTATTGGATGCAGTGAAAACAATGCTAAGAGGAAAATGTATAGCAATTATTGTCTGCATCAAGAAATTCTAAAGGCATCAAATCAATGAGATATCAAAGCATCTACAGGACCTAGAAAATTAGGAAGGAAACAAAGTTAGAGGAGATATAATAAAATTGAAACCAAAAGATACAAAACTTAGTGAAATAAAAAGCTGGTTTTCTGAAAAAATAAGCAAAATCGATATACCATTGGCCCAATTAACTACAAAAAAAAAAAAAACAGAGAAGAATCAAATCAATAAAATCAGAGATGAAAAAGGAGATGTTATAATAAATATCACAGAAATAAAAAGAATCAGCAGAAATTACCACAAAGAGCTATATATCAATAGATTGGAAGATCTAGAAGAAACAGGTTTCTGGACACATACATATACCAAAATTGAGTCATGAAAGCATAGAAAACCTAAACAGACCGATAACCAAGATGGAAATTGAATCAGTAATAAAGACTCCCAGGATCAGATGGATCACTGCTGAATTCTACCAGACTTAAATGCAAATTCTCAAACTATTCAAAACAACTTCAAGGGATGGAATCCTCCAAACTCCTTCATGTGTTTTTCTCTAACATGTAGTGTTAAATATATATTACAAAAATGTATAGGAATAAAATAGACTCCTTGTGGTTTGATTCATGTTTTTAACCTTGTTTGTACTCCTGTGGAACTGTAGTTTTTATACTTTTTACTTGTTAAATATTACAATTAGTGGTACATTAAAACTATGATTAGAGAGTGGGCTGAAATTATGTTTTTGAAAAATTAAAGAAAGGAAAGAAGGAGAGAGGGAAATATGGTTATCTTCTTAGAATTATACCTATAAAACACATGAAATCTGTTTATTTTATATAAATTTAAAAAAAATAGCACTGGTAGGGGCCAGCACTGTGGCGTACTGGCTAAAGCCATTGCCTGCAGTGTTGACATACCATATAAGCACTGGTTGGAGTCCTGGCTGCTCCACTTCCGATCCAGCTCTCTGCTATGACCTGGGAAAGAAGTGGAAGATGGCCCAAGTCCTTGGGCCCTTGCCCCAGCGTGGGAGACCCGGAAGAAGCTCCTGGTTCCTGGCTTTGGATCAGCACAGTTCAGGCCACTGCAGACATCTGTGGAGTGGATGGAAGACCTCTCTCTCTTTCTCTGCCTCCTACTCTCTATGTAACTCTTTCAAATAAATAAATAAATATTTTTTTTAAAAAAAGCACTGGTAAAGATGCTTGAGTCCCATATTGGAGTGCCTGGTCTAATCCCAGCTCCAATTCCTGATTTCAGCTTCCTGCCATTGCATACCTGGAAGGCATAGTATGACAATTTTTCCGACAGAAGAAACTTTTTTTAAAAGCTTACTCTGGTTCTTGCCTATTCAGACACTGGGAGGTAATAGTAATGCCTCAAGTAATCGTCTGTTATGAGAAACTTTTTTTTCTAAAGAATCAGAACCAATCATCTTTGTGAGTAATTTCAAACCTTAAATTATTTTTCAGCCTTTCTTTCTTTTATTATAGGTGAAAGTATATTTTATTGGTCATTTTGAACATATTATAGACAAAGAAAAATAAATATGGAGGAACACATTTTTGAATTGTCTTCCCAACTTGTTGAAATCACTTGAAAACCATAATTCTGAAGAACATAAATAAAGTCAGTGAATATATCTCTGGTAAATTACCTAAAGAAGTCTCAGAGGGTGGTGGGGGAACAACCTGAATTACTTTAATTAATTAATTTGTTGTAATTGATTCTTTCATTCTACATAAGTATTCAATTTCAGATCAGATTTTGTATTTGTAAGCTTACATTCTTTTTCTGAAAGATTGACATGCAACCCACATACAAATATCTAAGACCTGTTTTCCCAAGTGTGTGCTGGTGCCTCAAGAAAACAAATACAAGAAATCGAGTGCCAATGCAGTAAGAGAGACATGGCACAAGGAGACATGGTAGAGAGAGTCAGAAAGGACAACCATGCTGGGCCTGGGCCAGATGATTGACAGATTAGACAACACTGCCACGGAGAGATTACTCAATTTAGGAGGGCTGACAGAATTTATTTAGAAGAGATACTTCCACTGACCTGGTTCTAGATGGTGTGAGTTCTCTTATTAAAATTTCATGAGGGGAAAAAAATCCAGAAATGCTGAAAAATAAGTGTGTCTGGACCAGAAAGTAAAAAGAAAATGAAAGGAAAATAGGTATTCATTCCAGAAGTCTTGATCCGTTCTCTACGTGTTAAAAAACAGACCACCATGTAATAAGATAGGTTTAAAACGCAGGTGTTTAAAGACCTTTGAATGAGCTCTTCTGGATAACAACAACAGCAAAGTAACACTTCTAGAAACCCATGTGCAGATACTATTTACATATGTTAGCTAATTTTATCATCCTAATAGTCCTTTGGAATGGGTAATACTATTAACTCCATTTTAGAAATGAGAAAACTGAGGCAAGGAGAAATTAAGTAACCAGTCTAAGGTCATGCAGTAGACAACTGATTGAACCAGGATTTAATTAGGCAACCCGACTCCTGCATGAAAAATTCAGTTCTTCACCCTACACTGCAGGGCACTGGGAGTGAGAAGGCAAGAGCAATTGCACAGAAAAGAAAATCCATCTTGGTAGAAACGCAAGGAATGTCAAGGAAGCAGGCTCTCTTCCTTTTCTCTGAGATCGAAAAAACAGGAACATAGACAAAAACATAGGAATAATTTGAAGTGGTTGAGAAGATGTAGCTTAGCAAGGCCTTAAAGTAGAGGGGGGAAAAATCAGTCAATATAAGGCACTTTCTCAATAGTCCCATAAAGATGAGACAAGATCCTCTTGTTGAGTGAAGAAAGATGGGGGAGTAGGAAGACAGTGATGGACGTGAAAGAAAACAACCAATTTTAACATTGCAAAAATCCAACTGTGGGGAAAAATTTGGCAAGAATATATTTTAAAATTGCATCTTTAAGAATCAGTGGTATAAACATCACCTTCATTGTTACAATGATCCTATTAAATGTCAAAGGCAACAGATAGACCAGTCTAAGTTTAAAAGGGATGACATAAATAACATCAAGAACCCAGTAAAAATAATAAAATTAAAAAAGGAAGGAAGGACCAACATGGGAAGCAGTCCACACAGCAGCCTGCTAGAATGACTTTTGCAGTAAATAACACTCTGACCTCAGAATCAACCCATAAGGCTTCCTGGTCGTGTTGATAGGCCTGCGAGAGCATTTCAGGCATGGAAAGACAAGACTCTGAGGGGAAAAAATATCCTACATGGAGGATCTCTGTGAGACCTCAGAGGAAAGGAAGCGTCATCAAAGAAGGAGAAACTCTTCTCTGAAGGGAGAAAAGAACATCCACTTTGCTTATGGCTGTGTCCAAATACCAACAGAGTCTACGGTCACAAAAGCCTCCATAGCCTTTGCAGCCCATGACAAGAGTCTCAGATGATCACTGACATCATAAAAAAAGAGTGTCAATTGTTAAAGGAACAACAGTAGTCACTGTGCACTTGCTCCCCAGGTAGGACCTCTGTCCCTATTGAATTGTAATATGAGAATCGTTTGCAAATTCTCTCCCGAACTGTACTCTATATGTTGTGTAGGGGCATGGGGGCAAATTGTTGAAATCTATGATTAGCATAGAGTTGGTCCTCTGTATATGAAGTGTGGGGAATCCCACAGGAGTCTCAAAAAGAGTCACGGATCACCACTTACCTGGAAAGGAGATGAACTGTGGAAAGTCCACAGTAAAACATTGAGTTAAAAAGTTACCACTAGCCACAAAATAAAAGTAAAGGGGAGTATAAGTCAGGAGCTGATGCAGTACCTAATGGCTGTTAGAGAGACACTCCTAATCATACCATGCAGACATCTGTGGTCAGTCAGATAACAGTGCGTTACGGGCAATACCCTCCTACCCACGCTGACTGGTGGGAACAGTATTGACCGGACTGTTTAACTGCAAGCAAGGAGGAAACAATATTGGTTGGACAAGTCGGAGGACAGCAAGCTGGAGGACTGCCGGAAAATGCGGATAAAATGGGGGACCCTTACACTGCTCTCCATCCTCTCGGGGATCATGGCCTGGTGTGTGTGAACCTCTGGATCTCCACACATCTGGAGCTGAAGAGGCAGCCTGTTACTCTGCATGGAGCAGGTAGTGGCACAAGCCAACAATGGACAAAGGGCCCAGTGTGTGTGGACCTCTGGATCTCCTCACACTTGGAGCTGAAGAGCCAGCTCACTAGCTTTTGCTACGTGGCACAAGGCGACGATGGGATCAAGAGGCCAGCGGGGCTGCTGCATTGCCGCCGTGCCGCCATGCCAGACCAGCCAAGAAGCCGCCTCACTGCCTTGCTTGGAAATCCTTATCAGCCTGCTGCCAGAGTTGACCACAGAGCTGGACCAGGCCTCTCAGCAGGGGACCTCTCCAACTTCTCGCCTTGCCATCTGCCTGGAACTTTGAGCCTACTGCCCAGGGTGATAGCCTTCCCACGACTTCCTGCCTGTAAGTGTTCCGAGTTCCATCTCTACTGCAACGCTGACCCCTGGACACTGGACACTCCCCGCAGGAGAAACACATTCGTGACAGTGATATGAGCCTAGATACATAGCAAACCAATGTTATGTATTGAATATTTTGCTGTGTTTGTATTGTTCATTGTGATAGAGATTAATAGTGTTTGTTGTGACTTGTGATATAAGAATATTGATTTTTCTGGCCAATAAGTGATATTGTTAAGATTAGTTATATATTAAGATAAGCAGTTATGTTAAGCTAAGTAATTCAGCAAGTGTGTTAAGTCAGCTACAAGTTATGTTAAGTGATATTATTGATATTACTGATAGTGATATTAGTGATTTGGATAACTGTATTAAGTCATTATGCTAAGTTAGGTGATCAGGCCAAGTAGTGATGTTAAGTAGTTAAATTAAGAGTGTTGAATGGAAAAACTGATAAGCATTTTGATATAAATGAGTATATTGACCCTAATAACTAAGCAGTGGAGTGATGTAATATACTCCTGGTGTGTCCTTGGTGTGTAAGCAATAAAAATCTTTTATAGGAAAGGCAATTTTGTGTCCATGTGTTCTGTTCCTTTCTTCCCCATGACTGACAACGTATGTCCCACTTGCTACTGTCGAGCTACATGACAGTAGGCGCTTGCGACATAAAGTCATACTAAAAATGATCCATAATGAATAGGAGGTGGGAGAGGGAATGGGAGGTGGGATGGGAACAGGGTGGGGGGCGTGGTGGAAAGAACCACTATATTCTAAAGTTGTATCTATGCAAAAATGCATTCATTGAATAAAATAAAAATAGAAAGTTCTGATAAAATATTGCATCTTATAGTATAATATCCATCTCAGGAATCCTGAGCTCTGAGCACGCATCCTAGTTCTCTGCTTCAGCATATTCCAAGTAGGCATTTGCTATGTAATGCTCAGGTGCTTCTTTCACTCAATATTTGTGTTTTCAACCAGTTAAGGCTCTTTCCCTTTAGGACTGCTTTTTAAGTACTAGAAAAGGCCTAGCTAAGGATGAGTTATGATTGTTCCATACGAAATTATTTCCTTAAAATATGACATATATATATTCTGCCCCTTCTGTCTGGAGAAATTACCTCCAGGTTTTCAAATGTTTTTATCTGCATGGTAAATCAGGTAGCTATGAGATTCAGCGATGGTTTATTACTATACTTTATCCATAAAACAAATGGATTCACATTCATTTGAACAACAAAAAGCAACACATAAATATCCTACCTGTGTTGTAGTCCTCTAATGTGGCATAATGCATTCAACTGACCATAATTAATGTGCTTAGACATTTTCAAGCCTGCAAAAAAAATTAATTAAAAATGTGGGTGATTTTCTGTAATCTTGTTAACCAAGTGTGTAAATAGAATTTAATTGCAAACATTCATCATAGTGAAAGAATTCAGTGACAACAGAAGCAAGGTATTAACAATCTTTGTTTGATACACAGGCAGAATCAAAGAGGGAGTTCAAATGAGGAAAGAATTCAATAGTTTTTACTGATGCCAAATTTGGTCAGGCAATTTTTTAACTCCAGTAACTGCATAAGTTTCCATGTGTCATGTGATGTCACTCTGAAAGTAGGACTCAGAATACCCATCCAATCCCTTTAAAATCTGAACTTGGCTCCAGAACACCAGACATGCCAACAGAAAGAAGAGTTTGGCTGATATTTGATTCCCTCTCTCCTTTCTGTTTCTTTCTCCTCTACCTCCTCATTTAATCTTTCTCTAATTTAAACCTATGTAGGGCCCCATCTTTGTCTAACCCCTCTACAGAGCACCTTCCAAGTCTGGATCCAGTTTGCAATTCCTTCTCTTTCCCAAAAGTAAACAAATCACAAACTATCCCTAAAAAGCCAAAAAGACTGTACTCATAGCCAGAGGCAAACTAATTGTGATCCTCGTTCAGTACCAGAATGAATGAATATCCTTTCAATGTGATGGGAAAGAAGACAGAGTTGCATACAAGCATCCTTGCAGGGATGAACACTCACATTACAGGCCCTCAGGTCACTCCAGAAAAACTAGTGCTATTAGAAATGTCGCGAGGCAGAAAGCAATAATGAATACTAACTTATTCATATTATTCCATTGCTTAGTGAAAAGTTATTGAGAAAATCAGTAGCTTAATATACTTCTCAAATTTTTAAAAATCTGTGTGTTGACTTTACTCTAGTTATGAAGCACTGGAATTTGACAGACTCAAATGTATCTATTTTAGATTCTGATTCCTCAGTAATAAAATTGGCCTTTTTACAAAGCTTGTATGTCCTAAAAATCAGCAATAATGAAAAATACTTTCTAAACATGAGGTTGAAATAGAAATTAAGCAGAAAATTGATTGCTATCCACATAAACTGTACCATTTAATAAACTTGAAATTACTGATCACATGACTTAGATATTTTTATCCATATTATTCAGTTGAACATTGAAAAACAAAGCATTTTCTATGTGTGGTAGCATCATATGGAATAACATATCTTAAATTAACCAACTTATAACTTGGATATATTAAAATATTTTAGTATACTAACATTCAAAAACTCATATAAAATTGTAAGCTTAATTGTGTACTTTTCTAAATAGATGAGATGGGAAGGGCCTTCCATAAAATACTCATTTCACTCGTTTTGCCAATGTAGTTCAGGAATAGGGTTAATAGTAGCTTTGGTGGGTGATATGGACAACAAAGGGAGATGTGGTCATCGAGATTTGGAAAAAGGTGATGACTGGAGGAATTCTGACCTTAAGAAATCTAGGAACCCATCCATGTGGAAATGGATAGAGAAAATGTGGTGTTTATATACAATGGAATAATACTCAGCCTATAAGAACAGAACCCTATCATTTGCAATAAAATGGGTGAAACTGCAGGACATTAATAAAAAAAAAGTCAGGACATCAAACTAAGTCCGACACAGAAAGAGATACAGCATGTTCTCTCTCCAACGGGGAAGTAGAAAAACCTTTATGTGAGTGTGGAACAAAGGTTATTGGAGAGTAGGGAGCTGGGGAGGTTTGTAGATTTGCACCCAAACACACTCAGACAGAGGAAATGTGTCCTGGTGCTCCACAGCATAATGGGGTGACTACAGTTCACAATAACATTTTACATATTTTATGAAGAACAGTAAGAGAGGAGCTTGAAGTTTCCAAACATAAATAAATGATGAGATGGGAAAACTAATTACCCTGATTTGACCAGTGTATATTATATACATGTGTTGAAATATTATCCTGAACTCTTTAGATATGAACAATTATAACATATTGATCAAAAATAAAAGTTTTAAAAATATGTCTTTCATCTTTCAGTTAAAGTAGCTTACAAAAGAATCACAAACCAGATCAAAAGACTAGGAATTGCTACTAAAGAATAGAAAAATTAAAATACTACTCTGCTTTTTATCTAAACTCAAGTTGCGGGAGAAGAACTCCAGCAATTGAGGCCAGAGCTTCCTGCTGGGCTTGGAACAGCTAAGTAACTCAAAAACCGAATAGACCAGATAGCACTTGCAGGCTAGTAGCATACTTTAGTTCATCAAAAAGTTCCTTCTTCACTGATCCTCAGTTCTGAGAGGTATTTGTCACGAGGATTTTATGTGAAAGGTGTTCAGCAACACCAGGGACCTTGTCTTTGAAAGCAGATTCATTAAAAAGAAAATAGCAAAAGGTTTTAACATGAAATTGTAACTTTGTAAAGACCAGAGCTTGAGGTTTTCTAGTGATTAAATTTAATGCAGGCAGAAAGCAGAAAGAGTTTCAAAGAGCACCAAGTTTACATTTGTTTTCCAGTCTGGTTTTTCCCTCATGAATATGTCTTAGCTTCCATAAAAGCAGAGGGGGCTTAACCCTAAAATGGGATTAAAATCAAGGGTTTTGACCCAAGTAGGTGTGAAAGAAGATTAGAAACTGCTTTGAAAGAATAGTTACACAGTTAATCCTCAACTACAAAACACTTTGCAATTAAAAAGCCAGTTACGTTCACCAATATAAGGCCTACTGTATGATTTTCTTGCTATTTTATTTTAATTTTGAAATATATTTTAATTGAGATTATAGTTTAAGGCTTGATGTCCCAGCAAATAAAGAATTCAACCTATAAAAAGTAAAATGACCACAGTTCAGTGGGAATATAAGCAAGGACTAATAAAAATAATCAAATGATATATATATATATATATATATATCTGTTTCACTCATAAATTTTGAGTCACAGCTCATTAAAATTATAGTAGCATATAATTCTTAATTTGACAAAGATTTAAGATGAAGTTTGACAAAATACCACATTTGCAGGAAAACTGATATACACAAACTTTTTTTTTTTAATTTCAGCTCTCCTACATATAAGGAGAACATGCAGTATGTTTCTCTCTCTAGTCAGCTGTTTCCCTCCCACTGTATATTATTGAAATGGAGAAAATAAAATTCCAACGTTTTACCTGAGTGGTACATTGATGATACTTTTTATGTGCTACTACTTGTTCAATATAGATACACTTTCATTTTTGTACAGAACGGTGAATTAAGTACGCCTGTGATGGTATAGCTTTCATGAGTATTAAATATACCTAAATCATTTTTACCAAAAGCCTTCCATTAAGAAGTGGATAAATCTCTGTTGCAAAAAGCAAGAATAAGCAATGAAAAAAATGAAACCTTAGAAATACTGTAAATGCACAGCCACTGTTTCCTAAGAGGCGGGCTTACCTGCGGGCCTAGGAGGCAAGGTGAACAGATGGCACCGCCATAGAGAAGACGCCACAGGGACCCGGGAGCTGCAAAGCCTCGCCAAAGAACTTTCAGTGTAAACTCTAATGATTAACCAATGGTCAATGGAATCTAGCTTAACACAGTTTTCAGAGCACAGTTCAGCAGCATTAGCAACAAACTTTTGTTGTGAGAACAGCTGTCCTTATACTATAATAGAAAGGTAAACGCCGACATAGGTCTGAAGTACTGACATGAAGCTGCACAGAAGAAAAGGATCCAACAGGGATCATTAGGATGACTGTTCATTCCTGTATCTTTAATTAAATAAGTAATGTAATTCTTAGCAGAAGGAATGTTTTTAAATAAGTCTAAATTGTGCAATGAGAGACCAATAATATGCTCTCATTTCTCTTCAGCGGATATTTCATTGTTGTCTAAAATCTCAAAGTTAATTCTCCTTTAAATAATATTGAATAAACATAAGGCACCTGAAAAACCGCAACTAAGTAAACCACGAAAAGGTGAAAACCTGCTACAAATAAATGTTGACAAAATGCTAGGGGCGGTTATCCAGGGAGCATTCATATTTTTCTTGTTTCTTGTTTCAGTGGCTTGAAGTGCTAAAATAAATGGTTTTCATTAGCTGAGAAGAGAGGGAAAAAGAGGATTAGAAGAAGGAAACGGAGAGAAGAAGAGAGACAGGGGAGGAGAGGAGAGAAAAGAATTTTTTTTCTTTTTTTGGTTTATTTTTTCTTTTTCTAAGAGAGGGATGTCTTACAAAAATGCCAAAATAACGCCTCTTTTTAAATAATGTCTTATTTATATAAGGTGTACAAATTTTGTGTATTTCATATATACAGATTTAGGAGCATACTGATACTTCCCACCTTCCCTCCATCCCACCTATGCTTCCACCCTTCCTCCTCCTTCCTTTCTTGTTCTTTCTTTTGATTTTTACCATCATGCACTTTCAACTCTCCAATAAGTAAAGAAATCAACAAATAGTAAGAAGGAAAAAAAACAAAAAACAAAAAATACTATTCCTCAACGTATAGACAAGGATGGCAAACAAAAATCAAATCTCAGAATGTCAGTTTTGCTCATATACATTATATTTTTGTGCTCTATGAGTTACCACAAGTCAGAGAAAACATATGGTATTTGTTTTTGAGGACTGGCTTCTTTCACTATATATAATGGTTTCCAACTGCATCCTTTGTTGCAGAAGACGGGCCTTAATCCTTTTTTACAGCTGTATAGTATTCCATAATGTATATATACATTTTATTTATCCAGGCATCAGTTGATGAACATCTGGGCTAATTCCATATCTTGGCTTTGTGAATTGAACTGCAATAAACATGGGAATATAGATTACTTTCATATGCTGATTTTATTTCATTTGGGGAAATTCTCAGGATGGGATGTCTGGATCATATGGTAGGTTTATACTGAGATTTCTGAGGTATCTCTTTGCTGTCTTCCAAATAACTTCTCTTTATAGTTGATATTTTTTGAAAAAGTAATAGACATTTTTTTTTCCTCAACTCAAAGTTGCTTCTCTGCCTTCATTTATAAAACTGCTTTCATTACCAGAGACCTTCAAGATTCTAGTCCAATAATCTCTTTTTTCAGTCTTCATCTTACTACCTTACCATGTTATCACCAGTGACATTTGACATAGGTGAAACTTGTGCCCACTGGACTTCCATGACATCATCTTATCTCTTGCCTTCTCCAGATTAGACTGCTCTACTAACTCCCATTTTCTTCCCTCAAGCATTGGTGTCCTAGAATTTATTCTCAATACCTCCATATCCTCGATTTAGATCCTCTTGTTTCGTGATCTCATCTGTACCCACGTTTTCAGCTATCAATAGCCACTTAAAATTTTCAAATCTAATTCTCCAGCCAAATGTCTAATCTGCACTTCACTTTCAATGTCACCTGGGAAAATCAAATTCAAGGTAACCAAAATTTCATTTCAAATTTCTCCTAAGGTGGGCATGTGACATAGCGATTACGATGCTACCTGGGATGCTTGTGTCCATTATTCAGTTCCTGAATTTGCATCTCAGCTCTTCCCCTAATTCCAGCTTCCTGCTAATGCATACCCAAGGAGACAGCCAGTTATGGACCTTGTACTTGGATCCCTGCCACCGTACAAGACACTCAGACAGGTTTGGGTTCCTGGCTTCAGCCATACCCTGCTGATCTGTTGGGATGTTTGGGGAGTGAACCTTCAGATGGAAGACACTCTTCCCCCCCCCCATTTCTGTCTGCCACTCTTTCAAATAAATGGAAATAAGTAAATCTTTAAAAACTCCCCCCATTCTTTTTTTTCCCCAAAGTCCTGATCCTCTCCTGATTTCTCTATTTTGGCTAAGAAAAATACCATTTTTCATAATTCTATCATGTGTCTTCGGATCTTAGTCTACCCTTTCATGTTTGGGATCAATGTGTTATGAAGACTACCAACGTTTACTTCTTTTGAAATACATCCTAAATATCTTGCAAATATCTCCTTTGCAATCCTAAGGATAATCAAGGTTACCAAACAGGACCATGTGCTGTGCACCCTGTGAAGTTATACCACACATACTCATGTGACATGTCAGGGTCTGTTCAAGAGCATCTTTGAGTCTCAACTGTACTACTCCAGTAACTTCCTAACTATTCTCCCTGGCTCCAAGCTCCTTCCTCTTTAATCCATTCTCTTATAACTATCTCAGTATTTTATAAAATCTAATGTTATTGCATACTCTTCTTTGAACCTTTTCTAATCCTCTGCAAGTCAAAGTTTAGAGCCTTTGCATGGAATATCATATCTTTTATATTCATACCCAAATTAACTTCTATGGCCTCATTAATTATCACCACCTCTGTTCCTTCTTTATTATATCCATTTTTCAACAGCACATGTTCTCACTGCTCCACAAACATACTTTGACCTTTAAATATAATATTCTCTTTGGTTAATTTCTCAACTTAGAAAATGCCACCATCCTTTTAGATTCGCCCAGATATTAAGCTATCTGTGACACTTTATGAAACCCCACTTCCCTAGAAAAGAGATCTTGGATTTTCCATTGTGCTTTATAGCCACACTAGAGCAAGAATCATCTTTCCTCATGACTGTTTCACTTACACCTATGTTTCTCCAATCTATTATAACCTTCTGAGGACCAAGTAATTTCCTACCTGTCTATGAAAACCTGGAACTTAACACAATGCTTGGATCTAAATAAATACTATTTTTAAATTTTAATGAATAAATAATAAGAAAGTGACTTTAATTTATCAGGGTCAGATAAATACAGTAAAACTCAAAGATAAATAATGATGGCTTGAAAATGAAAATAAAATTGTTTAAAGGAATACGTATTATACTCTAAAAAGATCCTGCTCCTTGAAGATCATCATACTTTAATTATTTAATCTTCTTTGTAGATAAAAGTCATGTCAATACCATTTTTTGCCATTAAAAATCTACTCAGAATGAAAAAGAGCTCATTAAATAACATAAGGAGTAACTAAGAGAGGGCAGAGAAAAGCCTATATCTTCAATAAAAGCTGAAATTAACCACATTTTTAGCTATAAATTCTGAAGACTATTGGCCAATCAAGGAAAAAGCAATTAACTATAAAAGAGATACAAGAGAATATGCATCATTCTGTTAACAGGCAGAGCTCCCCCAAAAGAGTGTGGTATAGCCCTGAAGGCTACAACCAATGAAATCTTCCTTAGAATGGGAAGTTCTTGAGACATGCACATACATGAAGGGATCCCTGGAATTGACAATATTCAGGGATGCAGGGTTGAGCTAGAATTCTACATTTTGTTCATATTTTTAGGAATCAAATCATTCTTGGTATAAGATGAAGAATAATGTTAGTAGCAATCAGCATAGGAACAGCTGATCTTAGTCACTAAAGAAAAATGGAGACCAAATAACTATTGCAAAACCTTTGGGATATAAATGATGACAGCACTTCTCAGGGGCATGTTAGTTAAGAAAGAATACAGAGAAGAGTTGATGAGAAAGTAACCAAAATTAACACATGAGAATTTTCAGGGTTGGGCATTTGACACAACTATTGAGACCCTGTTTGAAGTGTCTCACATCCCATATTGCATTGCTTGGGTTCAGGTCCTGGATTCACTTCTGATTCCAGCTTGGTGCTAATGTGCACCCTGAGTGGCCAAACCAGATGATGGCTCAAGTACCCTATGCATGTCTCACACTTCCAGACTGAGTTCCCAATTCATCTCATTGGCTTGGCTCAATCCTACTGTTGGAGCTACTTGTGAGTGAATCAGCAAATGGGAGATTTCTCTCTCTCTCTCTCTCTCTCTCTCTCTCTCTCTCTCTAAAGATAGATAGATAGATAGATATCTGTCTTTCAAATAACTAAATAAATAATTTTTCTGGGACTGGTGCTGTGGCAGAGTAGGCTAAGCCTCCCCTTGTGGTGCTGGCATCCAATATGGGCACTGGTTCATGCCCCAGCTGCTCCTCTTCTGATCCAGCTATCTGCTTATGACCTGGGAAAGCAGTGGAAGATGGCGCAAGTCTTGGGCCCCTGCACCCATGTGAGAGACCTGGAAGAAGCTCCTGGATCCTGGCTGTGAATCAGCTCAGCTCTGGCCATCGCGGCCATATGGGGAGTGAACCAGTGGATGGAAGACATGTCTGTATTTCCCTCTGTCTGTAACTCTGCCTCCCAAATAAATAAGATACTTAAAAAAATCACTATTTCTAATATATTTATTTAATTAGAGAACAAAATCTGCATAGGTTGGAAACCCAATAGACTACTCAATGGGATGGTTGATTACAAAAGTAACTACAGGTGCAGGCATGGTAGCACAGCAGATTAAGCCACTTCCTGTGATGCCAGCATCCCATATAAGTACTTGTTCGAATTCCAGCCACTCATTTCCAATCCAACTCCCTGCTAATGCACCCAGGAAAGCAGCAGAGGGCCTAACTACTTGGGCCTCTATCACCCATGTGGGAGACAAGGATTCAGTGCCTACCTCCTGGCTTTGGTTTGACCTAATTCCAGTCATTGTGGCCATTTGGAGAGTGAACCAGTAAATATAAATCTTATTCTCTATAGCTCTGCCTTTCAAATAAATATTTTAAATAAGTAACTACATGTTTGAATGTTTGTCCCTTTCCCGAACAATTGAGTCCTAATGACATTGGGTAGTAGAAGAGGGTAGGCATCTAGCCATCTATACCAGCTGTGGATAGGGGTTAAGTGGAGGGTATCAAAACAACCCAGGGCATGTGTAGGGGGCATCTTCATGAGGGCTGAACTTGTGAGGAGTCTCAGGCCAAGTGGTATATGCAGAGTAATCCCATGAGGAAGGAGCAAGAAGGGGAGACCCAATGCTGAGTGCCAGGGTGAGAATTGGGTGGTCTTAAACACAGAAAATAGATTAAATACGTGAAACTAACCAAATTTGTTATCTAATGTCAATAGGAGAAAAGTTTATCATTACAGAGAAGGGAGTCACAAATACAGAGAGAAGACATGAGTGAGCCCTATCAGGTTGCACTGGAATTGGAAGAATTGGTGTAAACTCACACTTAAATATAAATTGATACACAAAAAGATAAATAGATTTGTATTCTCCCAGATGTATCCACCAAGAGGACCAGGGAGTAGTGCCTCCCTAAGGTCAATAAGCACATTAGCACTCAGATGTTGACTTCTAAATGCAGTTCTGCATGAAAGTGAATCAGGACTTATTGGAACACTGGCTGAGTCCTTAGAGGAAACAGAGGAAGTACAAAATAAACTCTAAAATGGTGTGCCTGAACACAAGGAAGTGCTCTAAATAGCATAAAGAGGCTCGAGAAGCAAAATTGTGAGTAACTTTAATGTCAAGATACATAATGATAATGCAGTGAGACCTTTGCATAGGCATATGCATTTGGTCTAGTGGTTAAGCATACCACCCCTCATGCTAGAGTGTGTGAATTAAAGTCCTAGCTTTGTTCCCAATTCCAGCTCCTGCTAATGTGTGCTCTAGGAGTTAACAGACGATGGTTCAAGTACTCAAGCCCCTGCCACCCATGTGGGAGACTTGGATTTTGTTCCCAGCTCGCAGCTCCAGCCCTACCTAGTGCTAGAATTTGGGAATTGAACCAGTGGGTAATGAGTTATTCTTCTCCCCTCCTTGAAATTCCTCCCCTTTTCCCCTCCCCTCTTCTCTCTCTGATTATCCATTCTCTGTCTCTCAAATAAAACTTTGAATGAAATAGAAAACACTGAGTTTTTATATTTATTTACTTACCATTTCATGAGAAATGGAATATTTATATACTTTCTGAATGTATCTTCATAAAAACATTCATTAGAGAAGGGAAGGGTAAACTTATAGCAGAGAAACTCTATTTACCACACTAACCAAGAGATCAGAGTGAATAGTTTCAATAGTGGGACAAAGTGCAATCAGGTGCCACTTACTTCTGCCAGAGATATACACCTTAAATCTAATAATGAAGAAATATCAGACAAACCAAATTGAAGGATAGTCTCCAAAATAACTGGTTTGTAATCTCCCAGTTTCAAGGTCATAAAAGTCAAGGAAAACTGAGAAACTATGCCAAACTGAAGAACACTTAAGAGACAAGACAGCAAAATGCAACACAAGATTTGGAACTGGATTCTTTTACTAGAAAGGTTTTATAACAACTGGCCAAATTTGAAAGAAGTCTACAGAGTTCCAGTAAAGTATCAGTGTTAATTTCTTGATTTTTATGGTTATATTGTGATTATGGACGAGAATTTTTTTTTTGACAGGCAGAGTGGACTGTGAGAGAGAGAGACACACACACAGAGAAAGGTCTTCCTTTTCCGTTGGTTCACCCCTCAATGGCCACTGAGGCCGGTGTGCTCGGTGATCCAAAGCCAGGAGCCAGGTGTTTCTGTTTTTAATAAGTACACACCAAAATATTTTGAAATGACAGATCATCAAATGACTCTAGAAAACTAAGCTTCCTTATACTGAGTTTCCAACATCTGTAAGGTTGTAATTGTTTCAAAGTTTTAAATACTTTAAAAAGTTCATTTTCTTTTTTAGACACTGATGTAATTAGAAAATATGACAAACATATCACTCATATTAGGAAGAACAAAATTCTCCAGGGATAAATCCCATTTAGTGGCAAAAAAGGACTCTCACATAAATTCTTTTTTTTTTTTTAATTTTTTTTTTTGACAGGCAGAGTGGACAGTGAGAGAGAGAGACAGAGAGAAAGGTCTTCCTTTGCCGTTGGTTCACCCTCCAATGGCCACCGCGGCTGGCGCACCGTGCTGATCCGAAAGCAGGAGCCAGGTGCTTATCCTGGTCTCCCATGGGGTGCAGGGCCCAAGCACTTGGGCCATCCTCCACTGCACTCCTGGGCCACAGCAGAGAGCTGGCCTGGAAGAGGGGCAACTGGGACAGAATCCAGCGCCCCGACCGGGACTCGGTGTGCCGGTGCTGCAAGGTGGAGGATTAGCCTGTTGAGCCACGGCACCGGCCTTCTCACATAAATTCTAAGTAGGAACATTGGATAGTATAGATATTGGTTCTTGAGTAGGAAGGTTTAATATAAACATTGTAAATGATCCATAAATTTATTCTTCAATCTAACATACTTAAATTAAAATATCAAGATGTTTATTGAAAAAGTCTAAATATGTTTCATCTTCACATAGAAAAACAAACACGGGAGAAAAGCCAGCAAAAGTCCTTGCAAAAGAAGTAATCAATAGAGGTTCATCTTACCAACTATTGATATAGAGTGCTTCAGTAACTATAATAATTTAACAATGGTACATGAATAGGCAAGAGATAACCAGAGAAAGTAAATAATAGATCCCAAAATAGATCAATAGTGCATTTGAAACTTTTGCATGAAATAACAGCTGGCATTTCATATTAGTAGGAATAAGATTACTCAACAAATGGTATTAAAACAGTTGATCATAAGAAAATATTTTAATTGTAGCTTTACATCACTATTCTATAGATGCATCACATATTTAACAAGGTTAATATTTTAAACAAACAAAACTGTACAAATAAGAAAATCATCTGGGAATCACTTTTAAAAGTGATCAATATAAACAGTATACAAAAACTATACAGTCTAACATAATTATATGACACAAAAATCATAATGAAAAAGGCAAATGCAAATTAATGAAAATATTTTTAAATACATGAAAAGGACTAATTTCTTTTGTACAGAAAGATTTCTTTTTTCAAACAGAGAAATAAACTCCATTGAATGGGCAAGGGACACAGATTGTTCACATAAATTCAAATGGTCACATATATATGAAAAGATTCTTGACTTCATTCTTAAAGAAACATAAACGTAGGGGCAGGTGTTTGGCTTAGTGGTTAAGACACCACTTGGGACCCAAGCAACCCATATAGGAGTGCTTGCATGTGAGACCTGGCCATTCCACTTCTGATCCATCTTCCTGCTAAGGTATAACCTAGGAAGTAGCAGAGAATGGCTCAGACACTCTGGTTAATGTTTTCAACTCATGTGGGAAACTAGGATGGAGTTCTTGGCTCCTGGCTTCAGCCTGGCCCAGCCCTGGTTGTTGAGGATATTTGCAGAGTAAACTGGCAGATGAAAGATCTCTATTTTTACCTGTATCAGTATCCTCTTTCAAATTAATAAAAGTAAATTAAAAATTTAATGAAAGAAACAAATTTAGAAATGGGCATTTGGCATAGCAGTGAAAATACAGCTTGGCCTGACCATACCCCAAATGGTAGTGACAATTGAAGTCCCAGCTCCTCTCCCAACTCTACCTTCCTATTAATTCCTACCACAGGAGGCAGTATGCATGGATTAAGCAGTGGGTTTTTGCCACACATGTGGGAGATCTGGATTGAATTCCTGGCTCTTGGGTTCAGTCTGGCCTACTTCCCACTGTCATGGGTATTTGAGAAATGAGCCAGCAAATCTCTCTCTCTTTCTCTCTCCCCTTCAAGTAAATAAGGTAAATTTTTAAAAATATATTTTTAAGAAAATGCAAATTCAAGTATCAATAAAAACCAATTTCAATTCATTCATTTGCCAAAATTTTACTTTATAATGCATGATATTATTAAAAAAAATCTTGTGAAATAGCTTGCTGCTTATACTGTTAGTTTAACTAGAAATTAGTTAAACTAATTAAATTAAGTTTAAATTAGTTAAACTTCTTTGGAGTATAATCTGACAATATTTACCATAGTTAAAATGCATGCATCCTTTGGCCTTAAAGTTTTATTAATCCAATTGTCTACCAATAAAAAAATAGTATGGACAGGATATTTATTCAATTTTGATAAAAATCAGAAAGAAGAAAACTTTGATTTTCTCAACAGGATAGAGTCATCAAAGACTGTTTGTTTTACTGGAGGAAATTGATACAAAGCATAAGAACTGACAAGAAGAAAGGGGAACACAAAATAGCATCTGGAAAGCAGCTACCTCCAGTATTTTTGCTGAAGAAGCAAAGAGCAGAGGTTGAAAGACAAAAAGCAGTTTGTCCAGCTCTGCAGCTCAGTAGGCTAATCCTCCACCTTTGGTGCCAGCACCTGGGGGTTCTAGTCCAGGTCAGGGTGCCGGATTCTGTCCTGGTTGCTCCTCTTCTTGTCCAGCTCTCTGCTGTGGCCCAGGAGTGCAGTGGAGGATGGCCCAAGTGCTTGGGCCCTGCACCTGCATGGGAGACCAGGAGGAAGCACCTGGCTCCTGGCTTCGGGTCAGCACAGCACCAGCCATAGCAGCCATTTGAGGACTGAACCAACAGAAAGAAGACCAATACAATAGTACTGGGGGACTTCAATAGTCCACTCACAGAAATAGACAGATCGACAGGACAGAAGATCAACAAGGAGACAGTAGATTTAAACAACACTATAGCCCAAATGGATCTAACAGATATCTACAGAACTTTTCATCCTACACATAAAGCATTTACATTCTTCTCAGCAGTACATGAAACCTACTCTAGGATTGACCACATACTAGGCCATAAAGCAAGTCTCAGCAAATTCAAAAGAATTAGAGTCATACCATGCAGCTTCTCAGACCATAAAGGAATGAAGTTGGAAATTAGCAACTCAGGAATCCCTAGAGCATATGCAAACACATGGAGATTGAACAACATGCTCCTGAATGAACAATGGGTCATAGAAGAAATTAAAAGAGAAATCAAAAATTTTCTGGAAGTAAATGAGGATAACAGCACAACATACCAAAACTTATGGGATACAGCAAAAGCAGTGTTAAGAGGAAACTTTATAGCAATAGGTGCCTACATCAAGAAACTGGAAAGGCACCAAATAGATGAGCTTTCAGTGCATCTCAAGGATCTAGAAAATCAGCAGCAAACCAGACCCAGCTAGTAGGAGAAGAGAAATAATTAAAAGCAGAGAAGAAATCAACAGGATTAAATCCAAAAAAAATTACAAAAAATCAGCCAAATGAAGAGCTGGTTTTTTGAAAAAATAAACAAAATTGACACCCCATTGGCCCAACTAACTAAAAAAAGAAGAGAAAAGATCCAAATCAATAAAATCAGAGATGAAAAAGGAAACGTAACAACAGACACCATAGAAATCAAAAGAATCATCAGAAATTACTACAAGGACTTGTATGCTAGCAAACAAGGAAATCTATCAGAAATGGATAGATTCCTGGACACATGCAACCTACCTAAATTGAACCGGGAAGACATAGAAAACCTAAACAGACCCATAACTGAGACGGAAATTGAAACCGTAATAAAGGCCCTCCCAAAAAAGAAAAGCCCAGGACCAGATGGATTCACTGTCTACCAGACATTTAAAGAAGAACTAACTCCAATTCTTCTCAAACTATTCAGAACAACTGAAAAAGAGGGAATCCTCCCAAATTCTTTTTATGAAGCCAGCATCACCTTAATCCCTAAGCCGGAAAAAGACGCAGCATTGAAAGAAAATTACAGACCAATATCCCTGATGAACATAGATGCAAAAATCCTCAATAAAATTCTGGCCAATAGAATGCAACAACACATCAGAAAGATCATCCACCCGGACCAAGTGGGATTTATCCCTGGCATGCAGGGATGGTTCAATGTTGCAAATCAATCAACGTGATACACCACATTAACAGACTGCAGAAGAAAAACCATATGATTATCTCATTAGATGCACAAAAAGCATTTGATAAAATACAACATCCTTTCATGATGAAAACTCTAAGCAAACTGGGTATGAAAGGAACATTCCTCAATACAATCAAAGCAATTTATGAAAAACCCATGGCCAGCATCCTATTGAATGGGGAAAAGTTGGAAGTATTTCTACTGAGATCTGGTACCAGACAGGGATGCCCACTCTCACCACTGCTATTCAATATAGTTGTTGAAGTCTTAGCCAGAGCTATTAGGCAAGAAAAAGAAATCAAAAGAGTAAATTTTAAATATTCTCAACACAAAAAATAATGAGTAGGTGAGGTAAGCTTTATATAACCATACTACAATGTGTACATATATCAAAACAGCACCTTGTACCACATGTGTCAACATATTATAGTAAAATAAAAATGTTTAAATGTTATGAAACACAGATTATACCTATATTACGTATTTATTATATATAAAAAAGGACCCCTTTCAATATTTTCTTTTGCTGATGCATATATTATTACACAACAACTTTTTAAGAGTCCCACTCACCAAAATTCCTCTAAGTTTTTGTGCAAAGTTGTTCATTCTTCATTCCATTTATTAATCACCAATATAATACACTCAGAAATATAAAGATATAAAGATATGTGAAGGATAACCACTTACCTCAAGATATTCATCAAAGGATAATCTCTTCAACAAACAGCATTGGGAAAATTGGATCTCTGCATGCAGAAGTATGAAACAAGACCCCTACCTTGCACCCTATCCAAAAATCGACTCACAATGAATCACAAAGGAACATAAATCTAAGACCTGAACTCATCAAATTCACACATGAAATCTAAATCTAAGAACCAAAACCTTCAAGTTACTAGAGGGAAATCTTAAGGGAAACACTACAAGACATCAGCAAAAGCAAAGACTTCTTGTATAAGACCTCAGAAGCACAGGCAAAAAAGGCAAGAATAGACAAAGGGGATTATATCAAGCTAAAAACTTCTGGGCAACAAAGAAAACACTCAACAAATTAAAGACATGTCCAAAAGAATAAGGGAAAACATTTTCAAATTATACATCTGATAAAGGATTAATATACAGGATAAAAATTTGGAGCTCAAGAAACTCAATGACAACAGAACAAACAATCCAGTTAAGGAATGAGCTAAAGATATAAACAGGCGTTTTTCAAAGGATGAAATGCAAATGGCCAAACAAACAAATGAAAAGATGTTCAGGATCACTAGCCATCAGGGAAATGCAAACAAAAACCATAATGAGGTTTTACCACACCCCAGATCGAAGGACTATCACCCAAAAATAGAAAAACAGATAATGCTGGTGAGAATATGGAGGAAAATTACCATAATACACTGTTGGTGGTAATGTAAATTACTACAAACATTATGGAAGACAGTATGGAGATCCCTTAGAAATCTGAAAAAAGATATACCATATGACTCAGCCATTCCACTCCCAGGGATTTACCCAAACAAAATGAAATCAGCATATGAAAAAGTTATCTGTACCTCCATGTTTATTGTAGCTTAAGTTTCAATAGCTAAGATATGGAAACAACACAGATATCCATCAACTGCTGACAGGATAGAAAAACTGTGGTATATATACAGGAATGACTATTATTCGGCATAAAAAGGAATGGAATTCTTTCACAACAAAATAGATACAACCGGAGACCATTATGCTTAGTGAAACAACCCAGTCCCAAAAAGACAAATATCATGTATTTCCTCATTAGTGGAAACTAACATAGAGATCACACACACACAAAAAGGAATATATGTGAATGAAACTGATGTCTTGTGATTTGATTATTGTTCATAGCCCTTGTTTATAGTCTTGAGGAACGGTGGTTTTTCAACTTACTTATGTTGAATTCTTTATTTTGTGGATGGTTAAACGTGATTCTTAAGAAAATTGGAAGTACGTCATTGTAAAAATTAAAAGAAAAATTAGAAAAGGAGAGGAGAGAGGCTGGAATTAAGAGAGGGAGGAAGACTACAGTGGGAAGTATCATTATGATCTTAAAATTGTTTATATGAAACACATGAAATTTTTTCCTTTTATATAAATAAAATAGTGTAAAAGGGGAAAAAGATATTCATCAAATAAGAATCATAATTCAAAGGTACATGTACATATAAGGTATGTAATGTGATGTTAAAAGTATTAATAGGGGGAATATTTAAAAAGAGCTGAAGGAGCTCAGAGATGGGGAAGAGATTGTTTCATACAGGAGAGGTCAGAAGTGTATTTGGAAGATCAAAGTAGTTGAGAAGCACCTTGAAGAACTGGAATGATAGGGACAAATAGAGGAAAATAAAGGGGGATCCCAAAGACAGGAAACATTAGCCACGGGACAAGTGTGGTGAAGGTTATGATGCTGTAATTCAAGGAATAGTTTTCCCTCAGCACGACGACTCTCCAGCTCTGTTTTTATGTAACCAGTTAAAGTGCATAGTCGACTGCATTACCAGGCAACCTTGCTTATGATAACAATCATCTCTGATTAATGAATTGCATCTGGACTAGTAGATACTATATGTGACGTGCAAATACCTGATGGAAACCAAAATATTTTAGCCCTTGTCATTGAGCGGTTGCTTGCAGGAAACCTATGAACAGTGCCTATGGAATTTTAAAGAATATGTTGGCTTATGATGCTTTTAATCTAGGACAATCAGCATCTGCCCAATGTGAACCAGAGCTACTACCTGGAGGGCCGAACACAAGGCTATGCCTAGGCAGCTGCAAGCACTGCCACAGAAGGGAAAACTCTTGACACTGTCCTTTTGGGAAGCTGCAATTCTATGCTGTATTCTTGTAAGCATGAGTGCCAAGTGTGACTATCTGACTATATCTAGAAAGTCACACGTGCACCTGATCAGGATTGGCACACAGAATTAAGGAATGCCAATCAAAATGGAGGGTTGTTTCAATGGAAGTGTAAGACTGAGAACAAGAGACAGATTTTATTCAAATAATGAAATATTTAAATGCCAGGTTTTGAAAAAAAGATTATAATCTAAGTCTTAGTGAAGAGTAGGACCCGGAGAGTTTCAGAGTTACTATGATCTAATTCACGTTTTAATAATCCTATCAGCAGAGTAATCTGTTTCATTGTATGTAAGGAAGGCCAAAGAGCATTCAGTAAAAGGTAATGGAGGATCCATCTATTCACCTGGAGTATTGGTAATATAGAACTAGTACTGGAGCTAGAGAATTTATTTCTGAGACAGAGTGAGGAAATAAGAGACCAATTCCTGCAAATATGCCAAGGAAAGCAACAAATGATGTGCCAAGTACTTGGACTTCTTTTTTTTTAAGATTTTATTTATTTATTTGGCAGAGTTACAGACAGTAAGCGGGAGAGACAGAGAGAAACGTCTTCCATCCGCTGGTTCACTCCCTAATTGGCCATAACAGCTGGAGCTGCACCAATCCGAAGCCAGGAGCCAGGTGCCTCTTCCTGGTCTCCCACAAGGGTGCAGGGGCCCAAGGACTTGGGCCCTCTTCCACTGCTTTCCCAGGCCATAGCAGAGAGCTGGATCGGAAGAGGAGCATCCAGGACTAGAACCGGCACCCATGTGGCATGCCAGGTGGAAGATTAACCCACGGCGTTGGCCCCAAGTACTTGGACTTTTACCACCGACGTGGGAGACCCCCGGTGAAGTTTGACTCCTGGCTTTAGCCTGGCCCAGCTCCAGCCATTACGGTCATTTGGGAAGTAAACCAGTGGATGAAAGATCTCTTTCTCTGCCTCCTCATCACTCTGCCTTCCAAATAAATAAAATAAATCTTAAAGTTCTCTTAACCTAATTTCTCTCAAAATTGTCTGACTCAAAGAATACTGGGATAATTATAACAACGATAAGAAAAAAAAATGTGTGCTATTTGTCTTTACTGCCAACACAGCCAAACTTTATCCTTTGGACTTAAATAAAAGTGACTTTTACAATGAAAAATAAAAGCTAAGAACATAATTTCCCAATACTTCTTTGCCTAATTTATCTTATAGCATTTCCATAGGAACCATTATTGTTTATGTAAACACAGAGACACACACAAATATTCAAACATCTTTCCCCTCCTTTACTTCTTTCTTACAATTTCCACTCACATTCCCTTAGTTTCTATAAGCTTGTTTCTTCATGCATTGCACATTCTGCCTCCTTGTTTTTCTGCTGACTAGCCTCCTTTTTTCTTACTTGTACCCTTAGAGTTTGGATACTTAAAACCTTAAAGTGATACAATATTCAGTTTTCCAAATAAATACATATTTTGAAACTCCTTTAATCTCTAGCTACTAAAGAACTGAAAAGCTCTCAACTTACAGAAAATGCCCTTGAGATCTTGGGAGTGATGACCCTGTCTTTTCAGGCTTTCAGCAAATGTACACGATAAAATGAAAATATTCACTTAACTGTACTATCTTATTTCAAAACTCCTTGAAGTATCTCTGGTCTGCTGCTGAGTGCCTTTATTTCCTTCTAGATCTTCATATGGTGGAACAACTAAAATGCACCTACAAATATCGAGTGAACTTAAAACACTTTGATTACTGAGAAAGAGCAAAAATTCTTTCTCCTAGATCAGCCAGTAGTGAAGATGTAAACCACATTTTTACACGCCATCTTTCTCAGAAGGATAAGCCTGATGAGGATGAAGAAAATAGAGGTACAGCACTTGGGGCCACACAAAGTACACCATGCTCCACACAGATTCCACTTTGCATTAGCAGTTTTTCATGTTTTTTTTTTTTTCTTCCTTATGTCTCTTCAGGAAATCTAATCAATCAAATTATGAGCCAAGTATGTACCTAGACCACATGTTTTCTTCACTGAGGTGGTAAAATGTACAATTTTATACCTATAAGGTTTTATTTTTTTAGACAGATAAATTCTTATCCAGGATAAAAAGTGGCATGGCTCTTGCTTTTGAGAACACGCATTCCCTTCCCTGGGGTAGTAAGCTGTAGAGAGTCCTGAGGCACAATCCACAGAGATTTTAGGAGGAACTTTAGAAATTTAAAAGAAAGAAAGAAACTTAAATGCACTAAACTGTCAAGCTTAACAACTTGAAAGATTTGTGAGGATAAATTTCAGAGTCAAGGGACTTTGAAGATGTGTGCTACGTCACCTCCCTTACATCAAGAACATGTAAGTAGCCTAAATGGCAAAATGCAAGTAATGTATATACATCATTTAACTGACAGAATGGGCAATGAGTTCCGGAATGGCATGCAAGAAGGAAACAAGAGAGCAGCGTTTATTGGTGTTGCTTGTATGAGTATAGAGAGTTTATGTGCATGGATGATACTGTGAGGAACCTCTACCACTTGACAACTGTGTCACATCTATGCTTCATCATTTTGAACAATAAAAATGTACCTTGTATTTGTTTTCAATTGCTTATGTAACAAATTGCTATAATCCTACTAGCTTAAAACAACTCAAATATATGAGGAGATCTTGAAAGTTTCACAGAAAACTCAGAAAAAACTATGCATGGATTTAAAAAATCGTTTTCAGCAGGACTTCATGTCTCTGGAGGCTCTAGAGGGAAATTCATTTATTTGCTTTTTTGAGCTAGAGGCTGCTCTAGGCCTTGGCCTTTGCATAGCCTTTCCATCTTCAAAGTGGCCAAATGAGTCTTCCTCACAGTTCATGCTTCTGATTGTCATGTTCCTGCTTCCTGCTTTCACTAATAAGGACATTCATCATTACAGTGGGCCTGGGATAACCCAGGATCAAGATCAGCTGATTAAGCTGTCTCAATTCTTGCCTTGTAGCTTAGGATATTTCCTGATGTTGGGATTAAGACATGGACATGATCAGGAAACATTATTCTACCTACCTCAGACCTCATAAACTTCCTGTTAGGAACCACTGAAACAACTAGAAGAGAGGAATTCAAATATTCCCAACACAAAGAAATTATAAATGTTTAAGGAGAAGGAAATGCAATCACTATGACTTGATCATTACACATTGCATACCTGTATTTAATTATCACACTCTACCCCATAAAATATGATTGCTTTGTGTCAAGTAAAAATAAAATAAATGACATAAAATAATATGAAAAATACTTATACACTTGCTATAGAAAGTAACCAACAAACATTATTCACACATAAAATTCCATAAAAAGATAGATATAAGTCACTAAATGTAACTCAACTAACAAAAACCAAAGTTAATAAGAATGTATATAATGGTCAGATGTTTTTAAAAATCTTTTGCATTTGATTCATTCCCATTTATAACTTTTTTATAATTCAGGTTCAATCATTTTAAAGATTGAAAGCATCTAGCCCCAGTGGCTTTCAGGGGGCCATTGTTTCAGCAGTGGCAATGGAGTCTGCTCAGGGAAATTGTTGACTTGCTGCAGTTAGCACAAAGACACAATTATTCAGTAAGCAGCACACGTCTCTATAGAGAAGTCAGACATAGAACATCAAGTGGGAACCTCTAAAGAGAAAATTGGGAGCTCTACTGCTTTCCATTATGTTCCATTCTGTTCTGAGATCTAAATTGCTACTGATTTTTCATCTTTTAATCACTTCACAGAAGTTAAGTGTCCTTGGGAGACACTACAGAGGGTAGCACATATCTCATCCCATTGATTCTAAATTAATTTGATCTTTTAACTTCCAGTTACTGAGCTTCCTGAGCAGCTAAAAAAAAAAGTCATCACTTTTTTTCTTTTTTCTTTTTCATAAATAAAATCTGACAGTAGAAGCTGTGATTTTTGGAAAAAGTACATTTAATACTTACCTCTACTTAAATAGAAATATAAAATTTTGACCACACACAGGAGTTTTTTCATAATAATAAGAGCATATAAAGTAACGTGTAGGAATTAATTTAGTTTAGCATGAAAACTTTGTCTAATGCAATTCGAGACACAGTTATTCCCCTTCAAAGGCTATTACTTCTACCAAGATACCTTTTCCTCCCTTGAAACTATGAGCAATGATGTTAAAAAAGGTATCTGGAAAGCTAAGTTAATGCCCACTGGAGGTAAAAGGACATACAGGTTAGCTCCTTCAAATAAATACCATGGATCTACTCAATGAATAATAAAATAAAAGAACTTGCTTTATTGAAGTTTGAAAACTTCATAAGTATTATCTATAATATCTAAAAAATTTAATCTCATCTAACACTGGGACTATTACATATTACTAGCCACAAAGAATAGATTTATGTATTTATGACTGTTACATTCAAGAAAATATTCTAGATTTAGACTATATAAAATAAGAAAATACTGACAATTGTATAAACCTTGAAAGATTTTGGAGTTGGAGTTTGGTAAAGATGTCACTTGGAGTATCCACACCCCATATCCAAGTGCCTAGGTTTGAGTCCCAGCTCTATTTCAGATTCCAGCTTCTTGCTAATAATGTACACCCTAAGAGGCAGTAGGTGATAACTTAAGTAGTTAAGTCCTTGCCACTTACATGGATGACCCATAGTGAGTTCTTGGCTCCTGAGTTTGGCCTGGTCCAGCTTATATGATGTAGGCATTTGGGGAGTGAACTAGCATATATATTATCTCTGTCTCACTTTCTCTTCTCTTCTGTCTCTCTGACATTCAAATGAATTAAATAAACAATAGTAAAACAGTTTTTCAAAATGTATGAATCCATAAGAGTCCATAAAGACTCATGTGTTACAAAGAAGAAATATTTGAGGTCTATAGATTTGAAAGAGCTTCAAACAGACAACCTAGGATTTACACGTTTGGTCTTCCCACACCACTACAATCAGTAAATGTTCCCAATGACCCAACCAAAGCTCGAGTGCCTCCAGTCCCACCTGCTGAAAACAATGACCAAATAATGAGACTCCCAAAGTATTTCCCACTTACTTGGTATACTGCGAAGTGGGGGAGGAGGTATATTGTTAATAGCAATCATGTGAGACAAAATAGCTGCTGGAAGAGTGGACATAGGCATCTTGACGTTTTAAAGGCAGGTGATTAGAGGCTGCTAGGGAGAGAAATAATCACTCTTCTCTGGAAGCATCATAAAGTGGAATCTTCAAGGTACTCTCTGATAGGCTGAGTCCTATGGAATGATCTTGTTCAGAGTTCTGATACAGTGTTGGTACAGCGTTTCCAAGAGTGAAATCTAGATGGAAAAGAACTAGATTCTAGTCCAACATCATTTATGAGGGGGAACGTGTGAGCTACAGGGAGTAGTAGGAATGAAGAAGGCAATTGTAACCCACAAGGTAGATACAGAATCAACAGCACTCGTAAGTGTAGTTTTGTAGAAAGAATTCCATTCATTCCACTGGTCTTCCATAGTCCAGAGCCCTTTTCTTGTCTACCAGATGTTTACAATGGACATCACAGAATATTTTTGTAGCAGCAGCAACAGATATAGATCGATCTATCTATATCTATCTATCTATTGATCTATCTATCTATCTACAGATAGTAGATGACAGATATAGAATATAAATACTGTGCTCCATGGCTACACACCCAGGGAAAATCATCCCTTTTATTATCTTACTCCTCTATATATTTAACCACATTCTGCTGGAGTGTGTGATATGATCTTGGATAATTTTCTACTGTGTCACAATATTCAAAGCTAGCTACAACAACTAGCATTTAGAATCCTAATTAGAACATCTTTTGAGTTTGTGTGTCATCTTCAAGATCTTTAAAACATTTGCCTCATGTCACAATTGTAATGGGTTATATCATAAAGGTTTTTTTGACATTTGAGCCATATTAGTAAAGTCTAAACCACTTATTGATCAATTTCATTTAAATAGCACTAACAACTACAATTGAAAATATTAGCTGTATTATAAAAGCAATAAATTTATCTTGCAAACAACTATTAGTTTGCATCTGTACAAAATAGCTTATTCCAACATAATTTTTCACTGGAACATATTTTTCATCCCCAGTTCTACTAACTCTGGACTCACTGTAGACTGCGTTTTCTTGAATTTCATCATGGTTCTTTATCTTATACTTATTCCTTACTAGCAAGCTACCTTCAACTGCCTGGCTCCCACCCTAGAATGAAACTGTGCCATTCCAATACCATCCCTAAGTCATCCCTTAGGCCTTTTTCAGAAGTCAGCCTTGATCCATTCTAACATTCCCAAAGAACTGATGACCTCCATGAAAGCCAATTATAGGGGCCAGCACTGAGGCGTAACAGATAAAGCTGTCGCCTGTAGTGCTGGCATCTCATATGGGCGCTAGTTCCACCACCAGCTGCTCCACTTCCAACCGAGCTCTCTGCTATGACCTGGGAAAGGAATAGAAGTTGGCCCAAGTGCTTGGGCCCCTGCACACATGTAGGAGACTCAAAAGAAGCTCCTTGCTCCTGGCTTTGGATCAGCCCAGCTTGGGGAGAGATCAGCAGATGGAAGACCTCTCTCTTTCTCTCTGCCTCTGCATCTCTGTAACTCTTCGATTCAAGTAAATAAATAAATGTTTAAAAATAAAGTTAATTACATATTATTCTTGAAGTTTTATAGATATTAAGCATATTGGGCCATATATAATTGTTTTTTTTTTTTTTCAGCTTTTCCCAAGCATTCTGATCGAATCAAAGAAAAGTTTTTTAAGACTTTTAGTTCAGGCCAGCACCGTGGCTCAATAGGCTAATCATCTGCCTGCAGCGCCGGCACACCAGGTTCTAGTCCCGGTCGGGGCACCAGATTCTGTCCCAGTTGCCCCTCTTCCTGTCCAGCTCTCTGCTGTGGCCTGGGAGTGCAGTGGAGGGTGGTCCAAGTCCTTGGACCCTGCACCCACATGGGAGACCAGAAGCACCTGGCTCCTGCCTTCGGATCAGCGCAGTGAGCCAGCCACAGTGGCCATTGAGGGGTGAACCAACGGAAAAGGAAGATCTTTCTCTCTATCTCTCTCACTGTCCACTCTGCCTGTCAGTTCATGCTCATCAATTTCCTTTCTTATCTCATCAATTCTTATTTGCTGCTTATTTTTACTTCATTTCCATATTGTCACTTTTTTCTAGTATTTAACATATTAACCCAATGGACTGAGAGCTATATAACACTGAACTAATTTCATATCAAACTGCTACTTGCTTGAAAATAATTTTTGAAAAGGAAAATATGAGAAAGTACAATACAATCAAGTGAGAGAACTTAGGAAGAAGCAGTAAAATAAACAAAATAATTATATATATATATATATTTCTGTAATCATGATTTTGTGTGAGCATCTGCCAATATCTACTTGTGTTTACTGAGAAAATTCATTGAATCACAAATTCAGCTCCCTCCAAATTCTTTCCAATGTATTCAGAATCTTATTGAAATTAATCTAAGAACAATAATACAATCACATGGTTTATCATTTATACGTAGGAATATTAAAATAATTTCTGAAACCTAGACATCCTCATAATTCTAATCATATCTCAACCACTTATTTGTAAAATGATCTTGAGCAAGTCATCTAATATCTGCCTTGGTGTTGATAATGTACTGTACATAATAGGTGTGATGACAATACCTCATATAAATCTTATGACAATTAAATAAAATAATGTAAATAAAGATCCTAGCATAGCGTCTAGATACAGTAATCACTCAATTCGTATTTTCATTAATAATAATATTATTTTTACTGCTGAGGTAACACTGGACAAATTCAAATGGATTGCTTTTTAAATATTTTTTTCAAATATACATTTCATGTGGGTTCTATCCATTCCTGCCACACTGTCAGTAGCAGTGTTCATATATTATGTGTTCATGGTTCTCTCTCTCTCTCTCTCTCTCTCTCTCTCTCTCTCTTTTTACAGGCAGAGTGGACAGTGAGAGAGAGAGAGAGAGAGAGAAAGGGCTTCCTTTACCATTGGTTTACCCTCCAATAGCCGCTGCAGCCTGCGCGCTGCTGATGGTGCACCACGCTGATCCGAAGCCAAGAGCCAGGTGCAACTCCTGGTCTCCCATGGGGTGCAGGGCCCAAGCACTTGGGCCATCCTCCACTGCACTCCTGGGCCACAGCAGAGAGCTGGCCTGGAAGAGGGGCAACCGGGACAGAATCCGGCGCCCTGACTGGGACTAGGACCCCGGGGTGCCGGCGCCCCAGGTGGAAGATTAGCCTATTAAGCCACGGCACCAGCCTTGTTCATGGTTTAAGCATTTATTTTGTGTCACAAGAAACAATAATAATAACCAAATTAATCATGATGATCATCTATATACTATTAGTATTTCTAATTAAACAGTGCTTTAATTAAAATTAATACAATCATATAGACAATTTTTAAAATTATTAAGACAGTGCATGCCCTAGGCACTAAGACCTCTGCTTCCCATTTCAGGGTTTCTACGTTCAATTCCCAGCACCATCTCCGGACTCCAACTGTCGGGGGACCTGGACTGAGTTCCAGGCTCCAGTTCTGGGCGCTGTCAGCATCTGCAGGGTCAGTCAGCAGATGGAGCGTCGCGTCTTCTCTCTGTGTCTGTCTCTTTCTCTCACTCTTGTTCTAACTCATTCTCTCTCCTCTCTGCATCTCAAAGGTTTGTTTTTTTTAAATTATCAAGACATTAATATAAATGAAAAATTATTAGACATAAAGCTCATTTATACAAATTGTTATGTTTGTCACTGGCCAATCAGCCCTCGGAAAGACAATTCATAAATTATATGTGTACATGTCTATAATAACAGAAAATAAGGGGAAAAAATTATGTACATGTAAACAGGTATAGTTTAAAATAACATTGAAATTAATAAAAAATCATATAATCTGTATACACTCTTTTTTAAAGATTTATTTATTTATTTGAAAGGTGAAGTTACAAAAAGTGAGAGGCAGAATCAGAGAGAGAGAGAGAGAGGTCTTCCATCTGCTGGTTCACTCCCCAAATGGCTGCAATGGGCGGAACTGGGCTGATCTGAAGCCAGAAGCCAGGAGCATCTTCTGGGTCTCCCACATGGGTGCAGGGGCCCAAGCACTTGGGCTATCTTCCACTGCTTTTCCAGGCACATTAGCAATAAGTTAGATCAGAAGTGGAGCAGCCAGGACTTGAACCAGCACCTATATAGGATGCTGGCATCACAGGTGGTGGCTTAATCGGCTATGCCACAGAGCTGGCCCCTACATAAATTTTTATATGGTTAAGTACAGTATTTACTTATTTATGAAATGAAACTAAGGAATTAATTTATTTCAAGTTATGTCAAATTTGTTAATATAAAACAAACATTGTCATTAATATTGTCAAAAATATTGTCATTACCTTCTGCTTTTAACAATTGCTTTTGTTTCACTTATTATAAATTACTGTCAAGTATATGTTTTATGTCCCTAAAAGAGGGAAGTTTTGAGGCTGGCACTGTGGCATAGCACATAAAGCCACTGCCTTCAGTGCCAGCCTACCATCCGGGTACCCATTCAAGTCCCAGCTGCTCCACTTCCAACTCAGCTCTCTGCTATGTCCTGGGAAAGCAGTGAAAGATGGCGCAAGCTCTTGGGCCCCTACATCCACATGGTAGATCCAGAAGAAACTCCTGGCTCCTGCCTTCAGTTCAGCCCAGCTCTAGCTGTTGTGGCCATCTAAAGAATGAACCTGTGGGTGGAAGACTCTCTCTCTCTCTGTCGCTTTGTCTCTCTCTCTCTGTAACTCTCTCTCTCTGTGTCTCTCTCTCTCTGACTCTGCCTTTCAAATAAATAAATAAATCTTTAAAAAAGAGGAAATTTTTATTGTGAGATTAATTTATTAGCAATATATACTTCAATTCATCAATATAATAAAGAAACAATCCTATTTTCCATACCAAATTGGCAGTTATATTTTTCCACATATTTGAATATCTATCTTTAATGTACAAATAATAAACTACCTATGGTTTAAAAATCTTATTTTTTATTGATGTCAGTCTTTTATCACAGGTGTACATAAGCAACATTATATTCATATACAAATAGCCAGAACACTTGTAATTGATACACACATTTGAAAAATTCACACTGCATTTCAGTCTCCCCAAAATGATCTTATATTTGAATGAATTAGTTATTTAGCTGAAGGAAAGTACCAAGTTTCTCAGCAAATACACCCACTCACATTTGTATATCATGGTTCTAGTTTTTCCACAGATGCGCTAATTACTGCACCTGTGAATTAAGCCCTATTTTGAGTGTTCCATTCTGCTATAACACATTCTAACCATTCTTATTAGGAGATATATGCCAAATTAAGGTATATTTGCAAAGTTCATTGGGAATCTCAAACGCTTTACCAGATCAGTTTCCCTGGTGGTTTAGAGAATCATAAGCACCACCTATATTATACACTAGTAGTGTTATTCAGCAAATTCAAATCAAATTTCTGATGTTGTCCTTAGGTAAGGCATACAACTCTTAGATAGCAAAGAATAGAGACAGAGCAAGTCCCAGTAAGCATTTAGAGAATACCCTATTAGGTAGCACTAGCAAATAGGCTTTCAGGAAATATATTGCATTAGATATTCCAGAATCCAAAAACCATAGACGTCTATAGAACTATCTCACTGTAAAATTGATAAATATGGAGTAAGTAAAACTGAAGCCATCAGGGAGAATGTAGGAGCAAAAATACATATGGAAAATACGGGGCTTTTAGTTTGCTGAAGTAGAAAACACTGCAGTTTGGGTTTTAATAGTGGGGTAGATAAGGCGATATATTTTTGAAAATAGTCTAGGAGACAACTCATACTGGAAAGTATAGACAACCAGGGGAAAAGTGATATTTTGTAAAGTGGATAGTTATAACAGGGATAGGAATCTGGAGAAAAGAATAGAAATTACTTAGGAACTTTATTAATTTTTACATTATAAACTGTAATTACTCTTTTCTATTACTCCATAAGGATGGATTCCTCAGTTTAAAAAAATACATTTTAGGGCCGGCGCCGTGGCTCAGCAGGCTAATCCTCCGCCTTGCGGCGCCGGCACACCGGGTTCTGGTCCCGGTCGGGGCTCCGGATTCTGTCCCGGTTGCCCCTCTTCCAGGCCAGCCCTCTGCTGTGGCCCAGGAGTGCAGTGGAGGATGGCCCAAGTGCTTGGGCCCTGCACCCCATGGGAGACCAGGGAAAAGCACCTAGCACCTGGCTCCTGCCATCGGATGAGTGCGGTGCGCCGGCCGCAGCGCGCCGGCCGCGGCAGCCATTGGAGGGTGAACCAACGGCAAAGGAAGACCTTTCTCTCTGTCTCTCTCTCTCACTGTCCACTCTTCCTGTCACAAAAAAAAATAAAAATAAAAAAATACATTTTAGTTAGATTTCAGTTTCAGCAGTAGTGCACGAGCATGTTGGGGTTTACATCATGAAGTCCTAGCAAGAACAAGAGAGACTTGGTTGCTTTCAGGTTACATAGAGAGCCATTCACACACAGAAGGCACTTCAAAGGATATTTTCTTAGTATACACACATCTAAGAACTGATTTTTGATCATCTCAACTCATGACATTTCAAATAGAATTAGCCATACAAAATATAAATATACATTTGTTAAAAGTCTGAGATATTGAAACAGAAAGTCTTTATATTTGATTTTTTGAAAAAAATTGTAGATGTATAAAATTTTACATATTTAAGATGTACCATGTGATGCTTTGATCTTTATGTCCTTCAATATCCAGAGTAAATATACCTGTCTCCACATACAAGTATTCGTATTTTAAGAATTGAATTTAGGGCATTTGTAATACACAATAATTGGGCTGGGAGAGGAACCAACAAGCTTTGGAGTCATATGCAGTTGAGAAAAAAACAACTGGGATATCTCCTATATGTAGTCCCTTGGTGAAGTTAGTGGAAAGTATCACTATATATGAAATGCACGGAATTTATTTACCTTATATAAATTTTCAAAAATTGAAAAAATAGAGGGAAGAGAAAATTTATAGTATAATTGATGGAGTTATAAAGAATATTAATAAAGCAACTACTTTGCTATGACTATTATTATAAAGATTAAATTACATAAAATGTGCAAAAACTATTTGACATATTTGACATATAAAAGCATTCCATAAAAATTTCAATTAATTTTCTCTCTTTGCAATTAGAATAGCAACCTAAGATAGGAGAAAGTAGCCAGTGCAACAAGAAATTACTTAGGAACTTTAGTAATAAGTTATACTTATATTTAGTAAAAAGTCATAAGAATGAGATCAGGACTAGCTTGGAACACTGGAGCAAATTAACATTTACCTAAAAACTACCAAACAACAGCAAACAATAAGCCCAAAAGAAAAAAAAAAAAAACTAGTCAGTTCAGGCTAATGGTTTCATCAACAACTGATGTAAAGGAATTAACAATCATAGCAGACTCCATTGTACTTTCACATGTATGTTATTATATAAAAGACCTGGTGGACCCAAGTTCAGATGTCAGCAACCCTCTGAGGAAATGTGCATCCCACTCATTCCTTTAAGTAACATTTGGTGAGAGATTGGCTCTCTTTGATTAGGAATCTATTTTTTTCATTTGCTAATGCCTTGTGCAGTTTCAAATTTTCAGATATTCTTCATGATAATCTTGAAGGTATATATGATCTGATTTTAAAGGTGAGGAAAATGAAGCTCTTAAAATTAAGATTATAGAATTAAGAATATAGTAAATTTAGAATTCAAACTCCTTTGCCTTGTTCTTATGGAATTCCTGGTTTCAAATGTGAAATTGTCTTGAAAAGAAATGGTGCACCCTGTTCTAAAATATAGGAATTCTCCACAGAATGGAAATAGCATTCAGAAGGTAAATCTGGCCATCCAAGAATGGGATTTACGGGGAGGATGAGAAGTACTGCCATGGTTTGGAAGTAATTTCATGTCCTGGAGACTTAGTCCTCAGCTTGGCAGTGTTCAGGTGGTAGGAACTTTTAAGGTAAAGGCCTAATGGGCAGTCATTAGACCAATTGTGGAGATGCCCTCAGGACCCCTTCTCTATGGCTTCCGGTTTAGCAATGTTTTCTCTCTCTCCCACACGTTTCACCATCATGACCCCATCTGTCATGAGGTCCTCACCAGAGCTGAGCTGATGCTGATGCCAGAACTTTCAGAACCAGGACCTCAATAAACTTCTTTGCTTTTTAAAGTTTGCCTGCCTCAGGTATTTTGTTATAGTACCAAAAATGGATGAATGCAGATACAGTCCACATAACTGCATTTGCAATATTTTAATTAAAACAGATAAGAAACAATGGTCTGTTCTAAGTACAGAGTTTTGTTTTTTTTTTTTTTTTTTTTTTGACAGATAAAGTTAGACAGTGAAAGAGAGACAGAGAGTAAGGTCTTCCTTCCATTAGTTCATTCCCTAAATGGCCGCTACGGCCGGCACGCTGCACTGATCCGAAGCCAGCAGCCAGGTGCTTCCTCCTGGTCTCCAAAGCAGAAGCAGAGGCCCAAGCATTTGGGTCATCCTCCACTGCCTTCCCGGGCCAGAGCAGAGAGCTGGACTGGAAGAGGAGCAAACGGGACTAGAACCCTGTGTCCATATGGCATGCTGCCTCTGCAGGCGGAAGATTAACCAAGTGAGCCACGGCACCGGCCAGTACAGAGAGATTTAAATATGCATAAGCAGATGGTGACTGCCTTGGATCTTATGGGGGAGATTATCCGGTTTGTTTCAGAGCTGGAAGTCTGAGATTGAGTGAATCATAGGTTGAAAATGACAAAGGGCCAGAGCTGTGGAAAAATCTGCCATCCGCAGAGCTAGCATTCCATGTGGGTGCCAGTTTGTGTCCCAGCTGCTCTATTTCCAATGCAGCTCCATGCACCAGAGGAAGTAGCAAAGGATGGCCCAGGTGCTTGGGCCCCTGCACACACATGGGAGACCCAGAAAAGTCTTTTGGCTCCTGACTTTGGCCTGGTTCATCCCTGGCCATTGCAGCCATTTGGGGAATGAGCTGGACAATGGAAAATCTCTCTCTCTCTCTCTCTCTCTCTCTTCTATCTTTTCTTTCTCTCCCTCTCTTTCTGTAAGTCTTTCTTAAGATTTATTTATTTATTTGAGAGGCAGAGTTATAGACAGCGAGAGGGAGAGACGGGGAGAAAGCTCTTTGATCTTCTGGTTCACTCCCCAGTGCCCGGAGCTGGGCTGATCTGAAGCCAGGAGCCAGGAGATTCTTCTGGGTCTCCCACATGGATGCAGGGACCCAAGCACTTGGGCCATCTGCTGCTGCCTTCATATAAGTAGAGAGCTAGATCAGAAGAGGAGCAGCCAGGACATGAACCATGTAGTGATGGTAAAGGTCTGATCCAGGGCAGGGAAATAGGGAAGAAAAAGAGGGAATGCTTGATGAGTGATGGAGGCTGGAGAGAAGAGTGAAATACAGGATTCCTAGGATTCTGCATTCCATGTTGGCGTAGATACATCTACAATAATCACGATAGAGACTCAAATGATTATTACTATGATCATCATAGTAATAATGACATACCACTATACTTGAGGACATTTTTGCAATATGTTGATTAAAATATACACACACATATTTATCCTCACAATCCTATGAGGCTGGGATAACTTGTTAGCCTTGTTTTGTAGAAATTTTGATAGAAAATTGAGGTTTATAGGGGTAATTAACTTGAGAATATCCTAAAGGGCAGAAGAGGTCTTACTTTTAACATCGCAGAGAGAGGAGAAGATGCCATACATAAAACGAGATTCCTGAGAACTCATGAAAGAATGTGTGCATTAGGAATTGATAAGACACATCAGATCTGTTCATCTCCCTTTCCTCAAATTAACTGTATTGTATCCATGATTCTCAACAGTTATTTTCTGCATGTTCTTCAGAAAGTGTTCATATATTTTTGGTTTCTCATTTATAAATAAGAATGGCATTTTAATATAAAAATCACCATTAAAATGAAACCAGATTGAATGTGATTTTACTTAAGACTAAGGATATTTCTCAGGAGATAAAATACTAGATAAATATTTCTTAAAACATACAAACCATCTTTCTTGAATGGCTCTTAACCAACAAGATCAAAATAATCCTTCACACTAGCCCTTTTATAACAAATATAAATATTCAACAGGAAAGGCAGAGTGTATTAATACCAGAGGGTGGCTGTTTAAAATGATCATGAGGTGATCAAGTGTGGATGATTGTAAATGGAAAACATCTCAAATGAAATCAACTGTTCAAGGGAATAATTAAGCATTATAACAACTATGTAGTCTGGAAAACTACTGAGATCAGAAGCCCTTGTCAGAATTGGTGGTATTAGCAATTCCCATGCTGGCTTTCAGATAAAATTATTTGAAGTACATTCACATCTTACAAAATTTTAAAATATCTTCTCTTGCTGACTTTTAAAATCTTTCCCTTTATTGGCATTTACAAACAGATGGTGTCACCTTATTGAAGCTGATGCTTCCCTAAATGAAATAAAGGGTAAAAAATGTTTACATTATGAAGAAGTTTAAACAAGATAGCACATTAAGCCACTCATTTTTTACTAGATTCTGAAGTGTCCTGGTATTTTAATTTCTGTTCAAAATTCACTCTGAAGGTCAAAACCCACTCGTGATGTACTTATAACCAAGCTCTGGAGTCTATTTGATCAAAACTGACCTTGATAACATAGTGAGAGAAGCCTAATTGATAGCACTTCTGTTTGAATTTCTATTCTCACAAGAGTAATAAACAAATGACCAATAACATCTGTGGACTGTATTCTAATTGCCCAGCTAAGTGATTGCCACGAAACATCTCTTACCTAATTTCATCTTCGCAAAAGTCTGTGAGGCCAAAACTGACACGATTCCCATTTTATAAATGTGGAAACAAACTCCGTGATGTGAAAAAAAAAGTTCCCAGAGTCCTCAGCCACCAAAATGCAACACTAGAATTCAAACTTGGACTGACTCTGCATTCTGCTCGTTCAAGATCACTTCACACAAAGGAAAACATGCTCAACAATCACTTCACCAGACTGACTTTAAATATTAATGTCTCGTGCAAAAAGGAAGTTCTATCTAAGCATGTAAGTGTTCTTCTAAAAGGCTAACCTGATTGTTCTTACATGCTGTGAATGCTGGCTGGCATGCCTGCCTTAGATGCACAATCTATTTTCTCTCTTGACATTTCTCCAGATACATTACTTTGAATTCATAGCAGTTTGCTCTGCAGGTGCTCAAATTTCATTTAAATTTAAAAGTACAATATCCACTTCATACTCAGAGGACATGAAACATGTCTTCCTGACCTAAGAGAAAAAAGAAATGTATATGTCTTCCTCTCTTGCATGTTCTTTACTGTCACTTAGATGTGCTCAAAGCTGCACTGGATTATAGTAACAACTTCCTGGAAAAGCATTGTGGAAGGGTATCACCTGTGTGCACAGGACATGATGTCTTCCCCAGCCCCACCCATTCCTTAGACACCTTTACCTTGTAGAAACACGTGCCCAGGGAAATAATATACAAACGTGGCAACATTTGCAGCGTCTGAGAACAGAGTGAGGCCTTTGCTCCTTGTTGAGGTGAACCTATTGAGAACTTGCTTTCTTAACACAATGATTCACCTTTTCACCTGGGGAGCAGATTTAGAACTGGACTCATTGTCTGAAGGTCAGGCAATGAATATGTCAGTAATCATGTTTACAACCCAGATCACAGTCCATTTTCCTGGCCAAAGTCTGTCTCCAGATGGATGTCTTTTCCCTCCTTTATTTCATGAGTAAATATTTCCCCCTTCACCCAATCACTTGCTGTTCTTCTCAGTTTACAACCTAAGTGACTTTCATGAAGATACTCTTCAGGACACCAAATGAGCCACTTGTCTTCTGGATTTTTTTCCCAAGACAAAGCCATTGTTATTTAGATTTAACATTTCAGGGACTTGAACTTCAATGCACTGTACAGGCAACTTTGAGCTGAGTTGTTTTTCCCACATGATTCAAGGAAGAACATTCTTCTTCTTTCTTTATTGTTTTAGTCTTCACACAACACTTCCACAAATCACTATAATTTGCACCACACTGCACACTATCTGCACATATCAACTTCAGAAATGGTCTGTAAGATTATAAATCATTGTGCTATTTTGGTATAAAATACTTAGGTAAATATCCCTTGATGTGCATTTTTTTCTTTAGAAAAAAATCAGTCACATTTATTGTTCAGAAACAGTCATATGTTTCATGTTGGTATTTTTTTGCTGCTATTTTGTCAAACTGTATTTTAGCATATATTAAACACAATGTCTTTAATGTGCTTTTGCATTTGTACACTATCAATTGCATACTAGTAATAAGAGAGCTCTGTGCCTATTTGAATATTTTTATTAATCTTTTTGTTATATCTGTAACAAAACAGATTTGCAGACAATGACAAATGGCCTAGTGGAAGCAAAACTTTGACTTTCGTAGGTCAAATAAAAGGAAGAAGCAGCTATCCAGAAAAAAATCTGGCTGAAATACAATTTTAGATCACATCGATTCTGATGCTTTATCTATTTTCTGTTATATGTCAAATTGTCCTTCAAAATTGTGCATATTTCTAAAAAAAAATCCTACCTGCTTTTCAGACTTAAACTTCCACTTCCTCTATCAACTACATCAGCCAGGGTTTGATCAGAGAACAAGAGATACGTGGAGTAAGGGATTTATTATAGGGATTTGTGCTAACCAAAGTGACACAATACAAATCTACTTTACCAACTCATTGCTTATCTTTTAACTTATCCAGTTTCTATCTTTCCTCTAAACAGACTCTCTGAACATGTAAAATTACAAAATCACAGTCCAATATACATTCAAGACAACATAGCAATGATAGAGTTTGCAACATCATCTGGATACCAGTTCCAGTGTTTTCAAGTTCTCTGTAAAATGCTCTTAAAAATATTTTAAAAGACAAATATGAAAATATCAAAAACTAAGAGGGTAAACAACATAATGATAAAATGTGATAGAACATTGGTAAATCTTAACATATATGAAATATTGATTAGAACCTACCTGTTACAAATTGAAACGTGTTCCCCAAAAGAGATATATTGAGTCCTCACCCCCATACCTCAGAGTTTGTAACCAGAATCTTTACAAAAATAATAACAACAAAATGAAGTTATTAAAGTAAACTCTAATCTGATTTGAGTGGCATCCTTATAACAGATGAATTTGGACACAGAGACAGACATTCATAGAGGAAAAAACGGAGAAAAATGGAGTGATGTTCCTCAAGCCAAAATACACCAAGGATTGACAGCAAACACTGGAAACTAGAAGACAGGCAAGACGTCCTGTGGAGTCATCAGACAGATTCCAGCATGGCTGACAGTGATTCTAACTTCTAGCCTCCAGAATTGTGAAACAATCAATGTCTTACTTTCAGCAACCTGGTTTTGTTTACTTTGTTACAGCAGCCCTAGGAAGCTACATACTGATGCTTCACTTTACAGCACAATTCATACCATGGTCTTACTCAGGCTGTGTTTAATATATTCTACAGCCTATGCCTGGTTACTGTTCATATTACAGTGGAAATCTCCATGGTTACCTGATCATTGTCTTGCACATTCCTCAGGTTTGCCTTATTCATGTATAAAAACTCCCCAAATTTATCAGTTTCAATTTCTCACCAGTTCATTTTTACTTTTTACATTTTATTTATTTGAAAATTAGAAGACAGTGAGACAGAGAGAGAGAGAGAGAGAGAGAGAGATCTTCCATGCAACTGATTCACTCCTGAAATGCCTGCAGCAGCTGGGGCTGGATCAGACCAAAGCCAGAGACTGGAAACTCAGTCCAAGTCTCCCACATGGGTGGCAAGAACCCAACTCCTTGAACCATCACACAGTGCCTCCCATGGAGGCATTAGCAGGAAATTGTATCAGAAGCAGGTTTTTTTGTTTTTGTTTTGTTTTGTTTTGGTTTTGTTTTGCAAGGGAGGGAATGTGCTGATTCAGTATCCTTAATAGTATCAGTTATACAGACTTTCAGTTTAGGCCACAAAGATTAGAGATATGACTTGAGCGCCCCCTTGACTTGCATCCTCTGGTCTGCTTTAACAAAAGCCAGGAGGAAAAGAAAGCTAGGCATCAGAAACAATGTAAAGATAGATGGCAGCCTATTAAAGGCTGCTCTTATAGTGATCTGCCCTCAAGGAGACCCAACAGGCTAGTCCACTGCAGTGGCTTTCAATGTGGTAAGCCTGGGCTTCAGCAGAAGTCAGCTTAGGAAGAGCCCTGGCAGCTCTGCCAGCCAAGAGTTGGGTCACTGGAAATGGAACTGCCCTGGAGTCGAAGGACGACCAGGAAAGAGCCACAGATCTTGTGGGCTCCAAGCTGAAAAGTCCTTCACTTAGCCCAGCTTCCAAGGTGACCACTGCAACTGAGGGGATAGCCAAGTAGAGTCAGTAACATTGCAGGCAGAACTGTACATTTCCTGTTAGAGATGCCACCTGCATTTACCTAGCCAGCTTTCCTCCCAGGCCAGCTAGGTAATGGAAATCAACAGGGTGCCTTCCCAAGGAGGGTAACACCTCCCTTATTATGTACCCCACATGAAGAAATGGACAAGTCTGGGCCTCATAACTGGCAAGGCCTTAAAGCCCACCAAATTATTATCAAGCCCCTTCTGTCAGTTTCTATTTGCCTCTCAATTGGAAAATTTATTCGTGGCTTAGACAGCACCTTTCTTAGGTCCTCTAATAATGACTCTGTCCTTTGTATCTATCCCATTTGGGCCTCATTCCTTTGTAATCATAGCCTCTACCCTAAAACCAATGGCTCTACTCCTGACCCATGTGTAATGATGGTCCACTCCCTCACTTAATGTTGTATGATTGTTCAGAATTCTCTACAGACAAAGCCCTCTAACTGCAAAAGATGAGTGGCCTTTCTCCCAGTCTTGGTTGGGATCAGCTTTAAACCACAAATATCAAACAGTCCTCAGAAGGGTCCAGAGACCACCCCTCCATTTCCTCTCTATGAAATCTTCTCATTACCTGGTTAATGCCACTCTTAGGACCATTGGTTGCTATTCTCACCCTTTTATACTACAGTGTCTATTTTTTACAGGAGGTGATAATGGAATGAACCAAGGCCTTTAGCAACCAGGCAGTCAACCAAATGCTGTTACAGGGATATACTCAGCTCTCCACCCAGGAGACAGTAGCTTGAGACATCACCCCATGCCAGCGAAGAGTACCTCATCACCGCATATCAGCAGGAAGTAGCTCTAAAGACAGATCATCATCTCTCTACCCCTCCTGGACTTTTGAGACTAATGTAATCCCATACAACTCCTGCTTTACAAAAAAAAAAGGGGGGGGGGAGAATGTTAGTAAAATGGTGCAGTGTTAACTATGGTGTAATCTATACCCTGACACCATCCTAGGCTCCAGCCCCCGGCACCATTGCTGGAAGTCAGGTGGCCCATGGCCCAACCACAAGTGTCAGACCCACCCCATCCTAATGCCCATCCTAACGAGATTCGCTGCCCATAATTCCCTGCCCATCCCCCTGCAAAGTTTTAAAAGGACCTCTTCCTGAACATGTGGCGTTCTCTCGCTCTCGCTTTCTCTTTCTCTCTTTCTCTTTCTCTTTCTCTCCATCTCCTGATCTCTGTCTCTGTCTCTGTCTCCCTCTTACACTCTCTTTCTCTCTTTTCCTTCTTCACCCCTTCCCTCCAGTCTGTTGGGTTTCCCCCAATAAACTCTTTCACTTAAAAAAATAGTATCAGTTATGGGGCCAGTACTGTGGCGTAGTGCGTAAAGTCACCACCTACAGTACTGGCATCCAGTGTAGGCGTCAAATTGTGTCCCAGCTGCATCACTTCCTATCCAGCTCTCTGCTATGGCCTGGGAAATCAGTGAAAGATGGCCAAGTGCTTGGGCCCCCGCACCCACGTGAGAGACTCAAAAGAAACTTCTGGCTCCCGGCTTCAGATCGGTGCAGCTCCAACCATTGAGACCAACTGGAGAGTGAAACAGTGGATAGAAGACCTCTCTCTGTGTGTGTAAATCTCTCTCTCTCTGCCTCTCCTTCTCTCTCTCTGTAACTCTTTCAGATAAATAAATATATTTTTATTTTTTATGTTCATTTTTCTATTTTTAAAGGATTTTAGTACAATTTTTTTTATTTGACAGATAGAGTTAGTGAGAGAGACAGAGAGAAAGGTCTTCCTTTTTCCGTTGGTTCACCCCCAAAATGGTCATTACAGCCAGCACACTGCGCCAATCCGAAGGCAGGAGCCAGGTGCTTCTTCCTGGTGTCTCATGCAGGTGCAGGGCCCAAGCACTTGGGCCATCCTCCACTGCCTTCCCGGCCACAGCAGACAGCTGGATTGGAAGAGGAGCATCTTGGACTAGAACCTGGTTCCCATATGGGATGCCAGCGCTGCAGGGGGAGGATTAACCAAGTGAGCCACCGTGCAGGCCCTCAAATAAATAAATAAATCTTTAATAATAATAATAATATCAGTTATACTACAGTACTACAATGGTGCATCAGGAAGTTATTAAGGTGTGCAATGTTGTTACAATAAATGGACTCATTCTCTAAGAGCACTGTTCCTTATTTTAATAATTTTTTTTTTCATCTTTCAGTCAGTGATTTCTGGCATCTCTTAATGTGGCAACTCGTCCTCTTTTAATCTGCTTCTTCTCATCAGTGTTGACCGAGGTTTCAGCTGAACGGACTTATTGACATGGTATGTGTGAAGCTGCAAATGCACTGCCAGAATCCTGCTAGGGAAGACCTGTTGCCCCGGCAACAGGCTCAGTCTCAGCTTGAGAAAGCGGCCTCTGCCAAGAGCTCACCTTTCCCAGGGGAGCGTATGTGTTAATGACAGTTACACACACGAGTATGTATAGATGCAGGTAAGGAAGTGCGTGTGGATGTACATCATGTATGTGTGCGTGTCATATATAAAAACCAGAGGTTGGCTGATTGCTTGAACAATAACTGCCTAACTATCTCAAAATCTTACCAGAATCCCTACTGCATTTCATTATATTTGGTGCAATCTATCTTTTCAAAGGGTTACCACTGCATATTCTAAATACTCCACATCGTTTTTCTAGAATTATTCAAGTAATACCTCCCAGATATAATTTTTAAGCTTTTAATTATGAACAATTTTCATTGTAATTTATAAACTTATATAAATGGCTTTTGATTAAATATAAATGAAATTTACTTTTGATTTTATTGGTGATTTAATTAAAATATTTTCTTTACAATTTGACTTATGCATTAGGTGCTTCTTAGAAAACTAAATTGAATTAAATAATTTTCCCATTATATCTTTTTAACTGGTAGCTAAGATTATGAGATTTATCTTTAAACTTGAATGTACTATTTTTTAGATAATTAAAATCAATTGTGTGCTGAAAACTTGCTGTCTTCCACTTAGCCATGCTGTGGCTTCACAGTGAATGGAAGGCGAGACATGACATCTGTCGCTATTATCCTATCACAACTCAGCTATGTTAAAAGCATCTACAGCGATATTTTATTATATTGTCAACTTCTCAGGAAAAAAATTACTAGCTTTTAAAAATTCTACATATGGCTGTGTATATTTAAGTCTTCAATTTTCCTGGGATTGATGATGATATGATGATTAGCAAGTTCTTTGAGGGAGCACCGTAAAAAGGTAGCAAATAAGTGTCATTGTACTCTATCAAATATTAAGAGTATATGAATGATTGAAAAACCTTAAGCAGATTCCCAATGTTACATTCACTTCATATTACATTATTCTTATTGAACTGAAATCAAGTCTAAGATATATTTTTGATACCCAAATGTAGAATGCTACATACATTTTTAAGTTTTAAAAGCAAGTACCCTGGTGAAAATATAAAATTCTTCAAAGAACAAAAAATACTCCAGTACTGCCTTGACTAAACACTGGAAGTGACTGTCAAACTGAACAGTTGACTGATGATGACCCTAGGTGGAATATCTGTTCTTAGCTATGTTTTCAAAGGCATCAAAGTCCTTTTGTGGTCTCCTGGTAAATTGTCAACCCCTCCCGGAGTTGCTGTTAAGTTCCCATCAAAAATCTGTCTATTTGTGAAACTTGAAAAACAAAAAACTACCAACAAACTTAGGCCTTTGAAATTGAGTTTTCATCAAAGGGAGCTCATTGCATATTTTTTTTTTCTTTCCTAAGAACATTTCTCTTTTGGTAAAATGCCTGAAGTACACTCAATACAATAACAGGCAAATTTCAGAATGTGTTGAAAATGCCAGAACAGATATCTGAAGCAACTAAGATTCCAAGCAATATGCAATTTTAAGTTAAAAGATATTATTTCATAAAACTTAATGGTTTTAGAATTACTACTTATGGACCAACTCGTTTAAGAGGAATTGCAACATTCTTCAGAAATAGAGTATTTTCAGAATAAAGAAGCACCTAACAAGAGCCTAAGAGCAAATAGAAACCGGCTGGAGGGGAAAATTACTAAAACTAACAAGTCATTCTTCTTGTCTTCAGTATAGTTCAGGAAGCACTATAGCATGAGAGTCCTGAAATGAGGACAAGAACAGTCAGTGTCTGGTGGGTGTTTACTACAGTGGGTCAGTGGGTAAGATGCCACCTGGGACGCCTGCATCCCATATGGGAGTACCTGCATTTGAGTTCCAGTTTCTGTCTTCATTCCAGCAACCTGTCTATGTGTACCACAGGAGGCAGCGCTGATGGCTCAAGCAGTTGGATTCCTATCATCTATTCATCCAGCCACATAAGTTTCTAAATTCTGGCTTTGGCTTGTCCCAGCCATAGCTATTGTGGGTGTCTGGAGAATGAACTACCAAATAGAACACCTCTCTGCTTCTCAAACACATACAAATCAATAAATACATAATTGAGAAAAAGGAAAAATTATTGGAACTCCTTCCCATTGGTTGAGGTAGAAAAAACACCAGGAACTTGGAAGATAGGCAGACTACAAGGAAATAGTGTTCAGGAAATAGCTGATACAATAAGAAATCAAAGTAAACCAAAGAGAATTATTAAGCAACAAAAGGCACCAGCAACAAGAATGAAGCTTACTATAACCAAATCTTTACTCGGCTCTATATTTACATGCCATCCCAACTGGCAGGTTCACACAGTGGCATGACTCCTAATGCCTCATGTAACTTAATACTGAAAAATATTTGATTTTATAATACCATATTTTACTTCTCTGGGAATAAATTTAAAAATCCCTGAGAGTTATTGCCCTAATTACTTCTGAATATCATTCATACCCATCACTTTTAATATGAGGACTAAGGTGGACACTTGGCCCAGCAGTTACGATACTTGCATCCCCTAGCAGAATGCTTAGGTTGCATCCCCACTTTTAGCCCTTTAGCTCTGAACTCCAGCTGCCTGCCAATGTGCAGACCCTTTAGAGCAGTGGCAATAGCTCAAGTAACTGGGTTTTTACCACAACTTGGCAGACCTAGATTGACTTCCCAATTCCCAGGTTCAGCCTCAGCCATCACAGGCATTTGCGGAGTGAAGCAAGGGATAGGGGTGTCTCTCTCTCTCTCTCTCTCTCGCTCTCTCGCTCTCTCTCTCTCCCTCCCTCCCTCCCTCCTCCTTTCCCTCCCCCATCGTACCCTTCTCTGTCTCTTAAATAAATATTTTTTGAATTAAAAAATTAATGTGGTTCTTCTTTTGTATTTTGGATCTCAGTGCTTACAATGCACAGTTCTGATCTTGGAAAATTGAGATGTCTTCCAATTCTATACAATATTCTTCAAATATTCTACTGTTATTTTGAAATGCATTTGTTGTTAAGGTGAAAAAACTATTCTTCATAGACACTTAGGAATATCTTTATAGAATCTAATATGTATTCTAATGTTAGCCATTATATGATTATTTTCATAGGTGAATAAAAACAAAGGGGACCATAAATAAACTTCTAACTTTTCAGAATAAAACAATTATATATATATATATATATATATATATATATATATATATGACAGTACTTCAAAAGTTTCCTAGAAAGTGGCACTAAAACATAGATCTATTTGGGGGCAAATATTTTTGAAATCCATGCCTTGGCTTTTCATAATATACATTCTCCATAAACTTTTTGAAGAATTCTTATATAATATTATTCTTTCTAATACACAATCCTGCTTCTAGTTAACATCTGTAACATTTTAAATTATAATTGTATTATATTTACACCACAAAAGTGAGAAAAATCAAATTGTGAATTAAAATTGAAAAATCATCATCTGCTCCTAAATATATGTGTGTGCTATCCCACAGCTATAATTGTTCTTTGAGTCACCTGACACTTGAAGAATTGAGCTTGTGAAATAAAGAAAACCTAGGAAAAAGTAATAGTGACTTTGCAGTCCTTTCTTTGTTTTCCAAGGCTAGCGACCTGGGATGACTGGAATGGGGCATGGCTGTGAAAGTCAGACCAAACTGACTTGATTGTAATGAAAGTCAAGCAATTAATAGACAAAAATGTGCAATTAACATCAGAGAGACCAAAAAGCAGATAACACTTAGGGGAAAGTCTAGGAATGATGTCAAGCCAAAAAAGTAAAAAATGTTTGGTGCTTCCCAAAGGACCAAGTCAGGTACTAAAAGGGGCAACAGGAAATTGTGGAATGTTAGCTTGTTCTCAGGGGAAACAGCTGTTTTGAATGGATGACTTTAACATTTTATGCTCAGCTCCAAGGCCTAACTACAGTCATCCACAATTTCTCTGAGGACCCCAACTCCTAAAGGGAATTAGGGGCAGATCATGTTGCCAAAACTCTTTAAGAGAATATCATATCCTTGTCATTGTGCCACTCTGTAAAACAGTACTTAACACATAGGAGAAATGTAAACAATATTTTACTTGGCTCACTTAGCTCTCACCAATAGGTCATAGAAACTTACATATCTTCAAATGCACAGTTATCAATAAGGATCTATTAACTATCTTTATATATATAGTCACCTATAAAAACTTAAGTTGAACAATAAATATTTCACTGATCCTAACTTTGAAGTAAGTATCATGTTTTTTAGAGTTCTTTTGAAAAAAAGCAATAGGTGAATGGTTAGAGCACTTGAAAACAGTTTTAAATTTATTGTGAAAATATCATAAACTTTACTGCAAAAGTTACTTTTACTAAGTGTTCAACTGAATAAAAGGTTATATACATAACTGATATGAGGTTTTTGAAGGGACAGGTGCCATAGCGCAGCAGGTTAAGCTGCCACTTGGTACAACAGCATCCCTTAGCAAAGTGCTACTTGAGTCTTGGCTACTCTGCTTCCAACCCAGCTCCGTGTTAATGTACCTGGAAAGCAGCAGGTGATTGCCCAGGTACTTGTGTCCCTACTGACCATGTGAGAAACCCAGATGAAGTGCCTGGTTCCTGACGCAGCCATAGCTGCTGCAGTCATTTGGGAATGAAGCAGCAAATGGAAGATGTCTCTCTGTCTGTCTCTCTGTCTGTCTGCCTCTCTCTCTCTGCCTTTCAAAAAAATAAATCTTTTCCCAAAAAAAGTATTTTCTTAAACTAGCTTGTCATATTATTTCAAGGAATGCACTGTATTTCAAATTATCAATGTTCCAAAATAGTCAGCCTGTCAATAAGACACTGAGACATTGTAAGCTACATGATAACGTGCAGTGCACTGCAGTCCTGCCTGACAGACTCTAATATGTTGCTGTTTGTGATTATTTGTTGAGCAGTTATGACCTGTGTGTTTGAGAGTAAGGTGGTCTACAAACACTTGAAGGGGTAGAGAATCCAAAATCACACCCTTCTGCTTTTCACAACATACTGCTTGTTATCACTTGTTGGCACACATTCAAAATCTTGGATTCTAAGCTAACATCACCATGAGGAAATATAGACTAAACAAGTGTCATTGGACACCAACAACACTGATGTAAAAACAAGTAAAAGGATAAAATAACTACAGATTTAGTAGAAATAATTAAATTCACATTGAAAAATGGATACTAATATATCATTGTTGGAATGAACTACATTACAGGGTAACCACTTGACAAAGTTCATCAATGGCAAAAAAAAAAAAAAAGAGTAGAACCAATGTGTCTCATTCAAAGGTATTGAGTACCTATAACAAATTCAGGGGCCAGCACTGTGGCATAGCAGGTGAAGCCGCCACCTCCAGTGCTGGCATCTCATATGGACACAGGTTTGAGTCCTGGCTGCTCCACTTCCAATCCAGGTCCCTGCTATGGCCTGGGAAAGCAGTAGAAGATGGTCCAAGTCCTTGGGCCCCTGCACCCACGTGGGAGACCGGGAGGAAGCTCCTGGCTCCTGGCTTCAGATTAGCCCAGCTCTGACCGTTGCAGCTACCTGGGGAGTGAATCAACAGATGGAAGACTCTCTCTTTCTCTCCCTCTCTCCCTCCTCTCTCTCTCTCTCTCTCTCTCTCTCTCTCTCTCTGCCTCCGCCTCTCTGTAACTCTGTCTTTAAAATAAATACATTTTAAAAAATCTTTAAAAAAATTTAATGGTGCTATAGATAGATACGATTGATTGGTTTCCAATTATTCCACTTCTAATAGAGGCAAAAAAAGCAAATATTATGCAAATAATTGATATGTGTATCAGAAATGCATGTATTATTCATGTATTTATTTATTAATAAAAATAAGAAATATCCCATAAATTTATTGGATTTCAAAAGAAATGTCTGTTTAGCATACCTAAAGTGATGCAATGAGAAACCATCAAGAAGAAAAATACATAATATTCCCAGACCTATTACTGTTCAAGATGACATCAGATTTGACATGAAAAGCCATATTATTCTCAAATAGCAAGAATCACAATGTCAAAACAAGCCAAGTTATCCAAAGCCCATAGCATTCTGCCAAAAATGTAATGTAACCCCTTGAAGTGTTTTGCTCATTTACACCAAAAAGATTGTTGAACAGGTCATGAAAGCCACTTCTTTTTACATTATGTAATGTATGAAAGGACATCATATTTGCCTATTTTCCTGTTTATATTATGATGTATACATTTGTGAAAGATACTAAATTGACCTAGCGTCATAGTTGCAGGACAACCTGTATTTTCATTCTTAATGATAATATAGGATATATAATCACTATGTTGCAATTTCCAACCTATTTTAATGCATTTATGTCAATTTTGTTAAAATATTCACAGAATTGACAACTTGGGAATTAATGGGTTAAACTATATAGCAAAATTGACTCATGTGTATATAACATTTTACAGTTTGTGAAGCACATCTACCATCATTAGCCTATTTAATCTTCACAACAATTCTGAACTGGACATTAATAACAATATATAATACAAATTCTTCTAAACACAAACCATAACTTCAACTCAGTATCAAACACAATATATAGCACAAAAAATCCTGGCCTATTAAAAGAGGGCAGAAAGTAAAATGAGTATATGTATTACCAACCCAAATTGTTCAGTTCACGTTCAACAAGAAAATGACAAGAGGCCAAGGAGCAAACCAGACAGGGTTATGTTGAAGATTTATGCTTGAAAATAATAATTGATAGAATTAAAAAGGAGAGAATGGTCCTACATGGTAAATAGGATACACAGCAGACTTATAGAATGGCAAATACCCTAAACAGCACTCTGGCCTCAGAATCAGCCCTTAAGGCATTTGGATCTGGCTAAAAAGTCCATGAGAGTTTCACAGGCATGGAAAGCCAAGACACTATGAAAAAAAAAAAAAAAAACCTAAATAAAAGATCTCTGTGAGTGAGATCCCAGCGAAAAGAACAGGCCATCAAAGAAGGAGGTACCTTTCTCTGAAGGGAGGAGAGAACTTCCACTTTGACTATCGCTTTGTCGAAATAAGGTCGGAGTTTGTGAACTCAAGAGGCTTCCATATTCTTAGCAACTCATGACAAGAGCCTCAGGTGATTACTGATGCCATAAATAAGAGTGTCAATTGCTAAACCAACAATGGGAGTCACTGTGCACCTGCTCCTCATGTACAATCTCTGTCCATAATGTCCATATTAGCAGTAAAATTAATATTCAAACAGTACTTGATAATTTGTGTGTCTGTGTGGGTGCAATCTGTTGAAATCTTTACTTAATATATGCTAAATTGATCTCCTGTATATAAAGATAATTAAAAATGAATCTTAATGAAGAATGGGATGGGAGAGGGAGTAGGAGATGGGATGGTTTGTGGGTGGGAGGGAAGTTATGGGGGGGAAACCGCTATGATCCAAAAGTTGCACTTTTGAAATTTATAGTTTAAATAAATATTTTCTAAAAAAATGAAGAGCTGTTATGAAGAGTAGTCTCTTCTCTCCACTGGCCAACAAGTAAGAACAGAGTGAGAAACCATGAAGAGAATCCTCAAAAACAGACCCTACTTCACCTTGATCTGGGCCTTCTGAATCTCCATAACTGTGATGAAGTAGACTTCTATTGTTTATCCCATCAGTCTATAGTATTTTGTTATGGCAACCCAAGTAAATTAATGCAGCACATTTTTTTTTCAGAAAAAAAAAATGAGAGAAAACAGAAGACCATTTATTTTTTAATTCAAGGCATAGAGAACATTTTCCCAAAATTGTTTTATTTCCTTCTATTATCCTCTTTGTTACAACACGGTAAAAAAAAAAAAAGAAAAGAAAAGAAAAAAAAGAAAGCATGAGAAATAACCTTTTTTGGTAAATAAGTGAATTTTAAGTAAATATTTAAAGACTAATTTATCAGAAGTAAAAGAAATAAGCACATTCTTTTATTCCTGATTTTGAGTTCTAAGAGCAAAAATGTTCTATAAAGATTATTGTCAGAATTTAAGAACAAATTGAAACAGGTTGTCTAGTTTAAGAATAAATTTAAAGCTGTCATAAAAAGTATTTTAGAGTTACAACCTTTACATTTCATTTCGTTTGTTTGAGAGATGACAAGAAAGAGAACATAAAACGAGAGAATTCTTGTTTCACTCCCAAAATGCCATAATGGCCAGGACTGGGCCACATCAAAGCCAGGAGCCTGGAAATCCATTCAGGTTTTCCACATGGCTGGTAATCCAATCACTAGAACCACCATTGTTACCTCTAAGGGTCCACACCAGAAGGAAGCCGGAATCAGAGTCCAAAGTCAGGCATTTAACTAATACATTCCAATATGGGACAGACATCTCAACTAGAATTTTAATCATGCCTGCCCCTACAGTTAAAAATTTTTAGAGTTACTTTTCTATAACTAATGATGAAAGATGTTCTTTGAAAACATATTCCATGACTCCAGAAGAATATGAAATGGAACAAATGTCTACACTTGAAAATGATGAAATTCTAATAATCTTCCTTATTCTCCAAATACAAGGTCAAATCTGGGCTACATCCATCCCTCTATATATCTCCTTTTTCTTTGTTATTGGGTGGAGTAGCAGCAGTTATCTGAATGCATATGCAGGCTGTCTTGATCAAGATTTGGTTCTCTGGGCAACTGAAAATCCAGCTTTCCTTGATTAGGACATGTTCACCAAACATCTATCTACCCAATGCACCCATGAATCTCCTATCTGCATGTGAATGTGAAAACTCAAAGATACACCTTCAAGACCCCATTGTGACAAATTCTTTCTCATAGAAGCTCTTCTGTTACTCTTATCCCCAATGAGAAACTAATAACAATATTTTTTTCTAGAAAGAGTAGAAATTTTTTTATTATTTAGGTTGAGAGACAATCTAATCAAAGATGTTAAAGTCAACAAAATAAAACTCTGTTCAAGCTATAGTTACTTGGACAATCAAAAAATCACAGGGTGACCATTCATTGATGTATTTTCGATTTCCTTAGCTTCAATTATTGGTATAAATCATCCCACTGGCCTCATGGCTTGATATTTGTAGCTCAATATCCATGACCATCTCCTGGGCAACAATTATAATACAACATAATTATAATACAAATTAACTTTATGCCTTCTAGTATTTTTTTTGTTCTACTAAATACTATTGGTTGAACACTTTAATTAACGCAAAATTATTCTTAGGTGTTTAAATTTAACTGAAAAGTGATCCCTGTTAAATATAAGAGTGGGAATAAGAAAGGGAGGAGATATACAGTTTGGGACATGCTCAATCTGACTTGCCCCAAATGGTAGAGTTAGAAACATGCCAGGGGATTCCAATACAATCCCATCAAGGTGGCATGTACCAATGCCATCTCACTAGTCAAAGTGATCAGTTTCAGTTCACAATTGATCAAAATGATAGGACTAAGAGTCAAAGAGATCACATAAACAAGACTAGTGTCTGCTAATATTAATTAATAGAAGTGAAAAGGAGAAAACAATCCAACATGGGAAGCAGGATACACAGCAGAATCATAGAGTGGCAGATGTCCTAAACAGCACTCTGGCCTCAGAATCAGCCCTTAAGGCATTCAGATCTGACTGAAGAGCCCATGATAGTATTTTAGGCATGGAAAGCCAAGACTCTCTGGCAAAAAAAAAAAAAAAAAAAAAAAACACCTAAATGAAAGATCTCTGTGAGTGAGATCCCAGTGGAAAGAATGGGCCATCAACGAAGGAGGTACCTTTCTCTGAAGAGAGGAGAAAACTTCTACTTTGACTATGGCCTTTTCTAAATAGATTGGAGTTGGCTAACTCAAAAGGCCTCCATAGCCTTGGCAACTCATGACAAGAGCCTAGGGTGATTACTGATGCCATAAACAAGAGTGTCAATTGTTAAGTCAACAACAGGAGTCACTGTGCACTTACTCCCCATGTAGGATCTATGTCCTGAATGTGTTGTTCAATGTGAATTAATACTATAACTAGTATTCAAACAGTATTTTACACTTTGTATTTCTGTGTGAGTGCAAACTGATGAAATCTTTACTTAATATATACTAAATTGATTTTCTGTATATAAAGAGAATTGAAAATGAATCTTGATATGAATGGAATGGGAGAGGGAGCGGGAGACGAGAGGGTTGCGGGTGGGAGGGAAGTTATGGGGGGGGTAAGCCACTGTAACCCAAAAGCTGTACTTTGGAAATTTATATTTATTAAATAAAAATTAAAAAAAGAAAAAAAATTATTTCAGCATTGAATGTATCCTTCACACTATAATTCATCAATATTCTCATCTATTTAAAAATATTCCAGTAGGGGCCGGTGCTGTGGCACTGCAGGTTAACACCCTGACCTGAAACGCCAGCATCCCATATGAGCTCTGGTTCGAGACCTGGCTGCTCCACTTCCAGCCCCGCTCTCTGCTATGGCCTGGGAAAGCAGTAGAAGCTGACCCAATTCCTTGAGCCCCTGCACCCACATGGGAGACCCGGAAGAAGCTCCTAGCTCTTGGCTTCGGATTGGCGCAGCTCCAGCCATTGCAGCCAATTAGGGAGTGAACCAGCAGATGGAGAACCTCTCTCTCTCTGCCTCTCCTCTCCTCTGTGTAACTCTGACTTTCAAATAAATAAATCTTTAAAAAAATACTCTGGTAAGTCATTGATTTATATTGCTAATTTGATTATTATAAGATATACCCGTTATGATATATCAGCATTATCCCTATACCTTTGCCTTTCCACTTGCAGAAACTTCCATTGTTATTTACTTTTTAGCAACATTGTTATTTATTTTTTAACTTTTTATCTAGAGGACAAAGCATAATGCTTGGTATGTTGTAAGTATTCAATAAATACCTAACATATGACTGATTGATTGAATTTTGGAAGTAGAAATAACATTAACTGATCTTATTTTTTGAATTATACATAATATTCTCCTTGTCCATTTTCAGTTGATAGAAATAAACAACCAAAATGAGGCCCATCAAAAATACTGAAGAAAATATATTCTTCAAAAACTACCTGAGAAGTAGCCTATTTATGACTTTTCTGTAAGAACTGATTTAAAGAGGAATTTGGTATTGGGTGAGTCTATTGGATAATCAATATTTTTTCATTTTTCATGGAAACTGATCTATTTATTTATATTTATTCATGATGCATGCAAATGAGCCAATTTGTGAAATTACAAATACTCTGCTAGTAAGGTTCTTGGTTTTATATAACAGAGAGATTTTGATTTAAAAAATCATAAGAAGAGCACTATGAAACTGGAGGATCACAACGAATAGTGGGCAAGTGTACAGGAGCTACAAAGGAACAGGAGGCAAAAACTGAAGAATCAGTGTTTAGCATAAAAATGTTTGAAAATTACTCTATTGCTAATCCAACCACTCTTCCCATTCCTACAACACTAACTCAAGTACTAAAGTCATTCAGTCATTCATTTGGTCTGACTTGGGTTCATGGTCTATTACCTGGCAAGGAGAGGGAACTTCTCGATGCTTCAGCTTTCATAATGAGATGTTGTTCTTAGTTGTCCTCCACCAAGACTGCACTTTATGGAAGAGAGGTAATTTCAAATAAGGCAGAATGCCATTAGAAAGGGAAACTCACCCTAGTCAGCCAGAAAATCTATAAAAGTTCTCTACAAATATGCATTATATACACAGTTATCTTCACAATATTGTGCACATGACAAACATGAAGCAGATGTAACTCCAGCCATCAAGAAACTTACATTCTCAGAATGAGTAAGTAGTTAAGAATCACACTGCATCACTACACTCTAAAATTAATCAGGACAACTTCTCAAAAGATCATGAAGAAGAAGCTTGGTGTTCACCAGATAGATGCTGGATTGTGTAGACAGTCAGAAATCCAGTAGAGGAGCGCTCAGGAAACACGAAGCAATCCAGGTGAAGGCAATTCTGTATTTGACCAATTTGTATGACCACACACACGCATGCCAACTGAAAAATAGCCTTATATGGAGTATTAGGCATTCGTTTGCATAAATGGGCTACATATTCACACAACAACATGAATAAAATCAGTAAGAAATGACAAATATGACAAATCTTTGAGATTATACAATTTTATAAGAACATATAGACAAAAGATACACTATAGTTGTACTTGCTACGTGAGAAAGAGGGCAGTGGCAAAAGGACTGTGGATGAAGGGACATAAACAAGAGAAGGCCTTGTGTAGGTCAATGATAATAATGTGTCCAAAAATTACACCCACAACTAAACTGTTACTTAGGCTAGCCAAATGAAGTCAGCCTCTCTTGACAAATTTTTGGCGGCAATGGACTTTACAGTAGAAAATAATTGAATCAGAAGCACATTTTTGCCTAGATAGCTGCTTTCTACAAAGAAAAACACTTTTTCGAAACTCCATTTATAGGAAAGAGATAGCTTATCACAGAATTAGGGAAGGAATTATAGAGAACTGGGGACTTAGGATGAGCCTTCAGTGGCAGATAAGAATTCTACTGGCAAAGATTGGAAAGTACAGGATTCTTGATAAATAGAACACAGAATAGAGATGGAAACACCTGTGGTGGCAGAAAAGTGATGAGGAAGCTTGCACACAGGAGCATGAAGAAGAAAAATTAGAGACACAACAGTAAAGAACGGTTTGGAGTCTAAATTTGCAGGAGTGTGGAGATGAGGTAAAAAAAAAAAATACAGAGGAAAGTGGGAAGCAGTTGGAGTTTATTAATGTTATTAACATAGAAATGACACACTCCAAGCTGTGCTGTAGGAGGATCAATCCTGCAGTTCTCTTTAGAAAGGATTAAAGGGGAGGATTTGTAAAAGGAAAGAAATTAGAAGGCAATTACAATATCCAGATAAGAAATCATGAACATTTCCTCTTGGACAGAAAGATTAAAAATAACAGGACAGGTAAGGGGAAAAGCTGCCAGATACTTGTAAGACACATGACTGATGGGAAGTGAACCTCGAAGGTGAAGAAGGAGCTGGAATGATTCAGTTTTAATGCCTCAGTGCTAGACAAATGCTTCTCCCAAAAACAAGACATCAGAAGGAACAGCAAGTATTGAAGACGGGAGAGAGGGAGAGAAGAGGGAGGAGTGAGGAAGGGAGATGGAGATGAACTGTAGATAGAAGGAAACTCTCCAGGAAAGAAATTTTGAGATTTGAAAAACATTAGTGTAGACATAGGTCAGGCAAGAGGGAATAATTAAAGATGAGAATTCAGGATGACCTGAAGAGCCCTGTTAGCTCTGCCAAAAGCTTGGTCACTGGAAACCGAAATTCCCCGGGGTCAAAGTGCTCCCAGGTCAGAGACTCTCTTGGTCCCAAGCTAAAAGGCACTTTGTTCCTCCAGGCTTCCAAAGTAACCACTGCTATTGAGGAGGACAGTCCTCAGTCAGTGACACTGGAGGCAGAGCCGTAAATTCTCTCTTAGAGATGCCACTAATCTCTACTAACCTATTCTGGCCAGCCTCCTAGTATAGCCAGGTGATGGGAGTCAAGGTGTTGCCTTCCCTAAGGAGGTTCACACCTCCCTTGTATTGGGTCTTCTAGAATCCCACGTGAAGATATAGATAGATCTTGGCCTCACACATATCTGGCCAGGCCTTAAAGCCTGCACCATTATTACTAAGCCTAAAAAAACCCTCCTGTCAGTTTCTATTTGCCTTAAAATGAGCTAGCAAAACACATATAGCCACAGCGAACCTGGACAGTACAGCCACAAGGATTTATAAAGAGTGTGCACATATTTGGCCAGGTCCTCATGGAGAACTTAAGCAATCTATCTCTTTATAGGGGTGCGAAAATAGCCCTGTACTTAGATGACTTGCTTATCTGTTCCCCCATGCAAGATATGGACTTGGGTACCTAACCAATACCATTAATTTCCTAGCAAGATGTAGCTACTAGGTATCCAAGGAGAAAACACAGCTAATAATTTGGGTCCTCTAGGGAACAGAGACTGGCCCTAGAGAGGATTTAGGCTATGTAGAAGACTCCTCCAAACTTAATACAGCTCTGGCATTTCTCAGACTAATAGGTTTTAGATCCCTAGGTACAAGGAAATAGCAAAGCTCCTGTATCAGGCTCTTGAAAACTGGAACAAGGCCCCCTCCTTTGGGAAAAAAACTAGAGTCCTTGTGCTGAGGTTTAAAAGCCCTGTCCTTAAAAACATGTAGGCAGTTACACATGCTAACTGCTGCCCAAGGGCCATCTGTGCCATTCTCAATGAATGATTTTGGGGCTGATCCAACTAGACAGGTACAAAACCATATTCACCACTTCCTGAATGAGACCAGATAATTCTAAGACCAGGTTGAGCAGGGCTGGAATTTGGCCCAGAATTTGGTCATGGACATCCTGGTTTTGTCTCTCCTTGGCCCTATCCATTAATACTCTTGCTGCTTCTCTTTATACCATGTGTCACTAAAGTCCTCATTCATCTTGTGTCCAGGAGAATGAAAGCCTTCCATTTCCAGATCGTTGTGAGCCAGGGCTTTCAGCCTATCCTTTTGGATGATGTGACTAGCCCTCTGCAGGGCACAGCACAATTTTTCCTAGGTCACTATTACCAACCAAATAATCAGGCCCTTGCTGCCCACTGCTTGGATCACCAATTCACTGGCATCAAGTGTTGGTAAGAGGAAAGAGTTTATTTCAAGAAGTGGGCATCTTGGGGAAAGAGAGATCTCTTGATCTAAAATGTGCTATTTCCATCCAAAATGCCAGCAAGAGGGATTTCTGTTCAGATTGTATAAACCTTTCGCCTTTTCTAAAGGCCAAGGGAAGTTTCAGGGAGAAGTTAGAAATAATGAACCATCTCAACAGATAATTAAGCAGATGTTTAGGCTTTGTTCTGATGAGGGTCCATCAGCCTCATGTGGGGAAATCCAAGGCGTCAGCCAGGTGGAGGCCTCTTGACAATGGGGCTCAGCATCAGCTGGACAGAGCTTTCTTTGTTATCCGGGCCAAAGTCAGCCATTCCAAATCTCTTCTCAGTAGGCTCATGAAAGTTATACAAATGTGACTATTCACTTGACTAGGCACAGCTAATTCACAATATCAGTAGCTGGTTTTTGTTATGTAAAATTAAGAAAAGAAGTGAAAAGAAAGGAAGATGATGCCTTTATTCTGGTTATGCCAGCTCTCAACACCATAGGACAAACCGTAAGAGAAGAATACCCATGAGCAGCTCTATGCCCATATGTTGGCTCTGAAGAGAGTACAGAAGGTGGACTTTCATCCATATTTCCACAGTAAGATTACTTCTAATGAGGGATGAATGTCAAGATAGCTGGATATATGTTAGACTCTGAGTTTAGGAGGGAATTCCTATGCAGTGGAATAAGGGAAAATATAGAAGCTAGCCAGCAATTAATTATCTAAATATTGCACTTGTTCGATAACCTTGTTGGGTGGATCTTTTATGTGGTTGAATAAAGGAAGAAATGTAGTAACAAACCCACATTTATATATTAAAAGTCTTGCCATTATCCAATAACCTTGTTAGATGGGTCCCAATACTCTCCCTGGGGGGCAGCTTAGGGGAACCCCATCTGCCTTGCAAGGAGGGGGCTAGTATGAAGTTCTGGGGGTGTAGTAATTCTACACCCAGGAAACCCTCTGTCCAGAGAGATGTACCAGATGGAGCTGGGAGAGAACCCATAGCCAAATACATAAAAACTCCAGTCTAAACCCAGACTGAGCTCTCAGTTCTTCGCTGAGATGCCCACCTGGTCTGGCAGGTATCCTCTCTTCATTATTTCTTTGCATTAAACTTTGCTTCAACAGGGAAGGAAGGAAGGGAGGGAGGGAGGGAGGCAAGAAAAGGAGAAGAGGAAGGAAAGAAACATGGAAAGAAGGAAGTAAGGAAGTGAGTCAAGGGAAAAGAGAAGATTTTTCAAAGATTTTATTTATTTATTTGACAGAGTTACAGACAGTGAGAGGGAGAGAGAGAGAGAAAGATCTTCCTTCCATTTGGTTCACTCCCCAGATGGTCACAACAGCCGGAGCTGCGCCAATCCAAAGCCAGGAGTCAGGTGCTTCTTCCCAGTCTCCCATTTGGGTGCAGGGCCCAAGCACTTGAGGCATCTTCTACTGCTTTACGAGGCCATAGCAGAGAGCTGGATTGGAAGAGGGGCAGCCGGGACGAGAACCAGCGCCCATATGGGATGCTGGGACTACAGGCGGAGGATTAGCCTACTGCGCCACAGAGCCGGCCCCGAGAAAATTTAATTAAGACAGCAACATTTTAAAGGAAGAGCAAAAGAAAATTGTGGCCTTGGTTAGCAGTGGTGGGTTATCTTCTAGCCTGGTTAGATGACTATTTTTTTTTTTTATTATTCTTTTGTCAAAACATCTCTAGTTTGTAGAATGGTTTTTTAAAAATCTGCTTGCAACCCTGAAACAATGTCACAGTCTAAACCTGCCATTATTTTCAAATTCTGAGTTGTCAGAATTGTGAAGATATTCAGGGAAGGACTGAGGCAGGGATGCTGCTACTTCTTACTGACTCTATTATACATCATCTGTGTGCATGCCTAAGAGTTTGCTTGCTCCCTAATTGAGTAGCTTTACCCTTTGAGTCCAAAGAGAATCATATATTCCCCAAAACACTAATTGCATGCAAGCAGAATATGAATGTGGGTAACAGTTAGCAAACTTATTATCTTTTAACAGTTATTTACTCACTGAACACCCTGAAATAGTTTCCCAAAGTACAATATCATTCTCAGACATGAACAGCAATAACATAATAATGAATATGCAGACATTTACAATGAAAAATAAAATGAAATTTGCTTTGTAAACTAGAAAAACTTCAATTTTAAAACAAATAAATCATTTGACATAGCTAGGGAATACATTTTGCAAGCATAACTAGTGCCACATGAATTTTTGCAACTATGATTCTAAGATACATTAAATCTTTTCTCTCAGGTCCAAAAGTGATTTTATAATGGAACACAATATTTCCCAAAATGGTTAGTGATAAAAGGCAATTTACTCAAAAGCTGTTTTCGAAGGTAATTTTTTTGCAAACAAAGTCACAAATTTATTATTTTAAGTTCCTTTCCATTCCTTCCTATTGAATACCTCTAGTGACATTGGGAAAGCCACTGAAATATATGTATTATTTTGTTCTGGTTCACCTTGGTGGTGCACTCCTCGGGAATAAACAATAAACATTACATAGATGAATGCCTCAAAATTGCCACTGCACCCTAAAATAATTTTAAAATCCATCGCAAGAAAAATTATTTCTTTCCTTCAAAATGATAATTCTGAGCATATATTATTTGCCAGACACTGTATTACATTCATTAATTACAGTTCTGTCAGTAGGGAAGGGTCACAAGAGGGGTGTGGTGAGAAGGCTTGAGTGCTTAGTGGATATTTCTTCTCTATCCTCTCCTTCCTAAGCTAAAATTTCCACACTTCTCCACCTTCAGCACAACTGAACCTTCCTATATCACTGATAGTATTGGAAGACGAATTTTATCATATTTTAATGGCTTAAAACTAATTGATCATATAATCAACTTACCAATTGTTGTTCCTTCCAGGTTTATCTCTCCTTAGACATTTTCTCTTTTTTCTCTTTTTTTAGCTTTTAAAACAACACATTTTTAGAGTTTTAGTTCCTACAACATTTGGTGCTTTCCACGGCTCGACACATTTTCTGATATAGCTCCCTCGACCCAGGAATCTTTTCCTTGGCCCTCTCCACATCCCTGACAGCGATACCTAATAGCTCTCATTTCACCCAGCCTCTCCTTTCAGTCAGGCTAACAAGGTTCCATTTGCCTTTGAAGACTCATTTTAAGTTTCTAACCAGTGAAAATTTTCTTGGTGTGAAATGCCAGTCTCCTCTCCAACCATTAAAACTTATGTTCTGGCATTTTTAGATTCACCCCTCATTTCTTTTTGGTCCAATCTTTATCATAGCATCTACGATGTTCAATCACACTTATTTGTTTCTATATCTCTGTGTTAAAATATACACTCTTTGCAGAAAGAGACAGCATATGTAGAGCGTCTGGCATACTGTGTTCACTAAATGCTAATTAAATGAATGACTATTCAGTACTAACTCTATATTATTTATAATGCTCCATTCTTTCTAGGGATTAACATTTTAGCTTTTAAAGTAGAATTGGTTGATTTTTGTTCTACTTTATATGCTTTAGATTAGTGATATATTTATTACAAAAAAGGGTGCTATTGAAAAAGCAGTAAAACTCAGTGATTTGGAGCTGGAATTCTGTAGTCTTTTAAAACTCAGTCATTTTTTTACTCTATCATATTGATTATGTGACACTTATCATTCAAATACTGGCTGCAAGACTAGACAGATACACAGTCCTGCTTTGTTTTTGCTGAGTTAGCTTTCTACCCGAGCTGCTCCAGAAGTTTTAGAATATTACCAATTCTATGTTAAAAACAGAATGAGATGTTCATAAATCACATTTTGTAATTTTCCCTGTTTACTCCTCTTCTCTCCCTCTACATCCAACAGTATACCTGCTCATATGTGACCTACCTCCTACTCTCCCCACAAGAAAATAAATACACTTAGAAATTAAGGAGGAAAGTAGATTTGCCTTCTGTTACATTTCACCCACTTTGAAACACCTATATGGTACACAGAGTTGATTAGAGTAATTTTCCATCAAAAGATATTGAGTTATAAAATACTTTTTTATGAAACTTAAGGAAGGCAAAATGATGATTATAACTTCCTTATGTAGTAAGACTATTTATCCTTTGTGTATTTGGTTATGACACTCTTTAAAAACTGTCTATGCTTACAATAATGTAGCCTAAGCAATTAATATGAGGTTAAAAATCTTTTATATGCCAACTAAATATATAAGCTACAATTTAGTGAGGTTCAAAATTCTCAAAAATATTTCATGTTCAGTATTCCCACAAAGCTCAAAAAATATATATATAATGTAAAGATGACATATATATTGCCAATTCATTTTTCATTCAATAATTCAATATGTAAGAATCTTTAAGAGATTAATCATTTCTATTTTACTTTATATATGCTATTTCTCTCTTTATGACTGTGTTCAATTATTTCATAACAGAAAATAAATATGCTTTGGTTCAACAACCATCAAAAAGTTGCCAAAATTAGATGCTTTTGACATTAACAACTGTATTTTCTCTACCTCTGACTGACTACTAGAGTACATAACCTGAAATTTTTACTGTAAGATGTAAAAGCATTCTCCCAACCTCAGTGAGTGCAGAGAGCTGCACAGAGACTTATTCAGAATACACATTCTACAGTGGTATATTAAATTGGATAGAAACTTTAAAATATTTACTTTGGAGTGAAAATATTAAATCACAACTGAATTAACTCTCCATATGCTGAATTCTAAAAGCACAACCTCAGATAAATATGAACCATTAAAAAGTGTCACTGATGTATACCACTGGCCTCCTCTGATGCTAGAGGAGAAACAAGCAGAGATATTCAGGCTCCTTTATCTCCTGGTACAAATCCATGGAATGTTTTCTGACTTCAATGGCTTGCCCAAGAATTCTACTTTACGCAGCAGCTCTGTGAAAAGCTCTGTTTTATTTGTTGCATAAGCCTTAGCAACAAATCAGAAGAGAATGGGCAGAGGCTGAACTGAACTTCTTGGCACCAAAATATCTCTTAACATTGTTCCTATATTTTGGTATTTTCCTATATTTCAGATCTAAGTTTCTGCATTCTCTGAAAAACAAAAAAGAGAAGACCTAAATGAAAGATCTCTGTGAGTGAGATCCCAGTGGAAAGAACGGCGCCATCAAAGAAGGAGGTACCTTTCTCTGAAGGGAGGAGAGAACTTCCACTTTGACTATGACCCTGTCGGAATAAGATTGAAGTCGGCGAACCCTAAAGGCTTCCATAGCCTCGGCAACTCATGACTAGAGCCTAAGGAGATTACTGATGCCATAAACAAGAGTGTCAAATTGATAAGTCAACATCAGGAGTCACTGTGTACTTACGTCTCATGAGGGATCTGTCCTTAATGTGTTGTCCAATGTGAAATAATGCTATTACTAGTACTGAAACAGTATTTTTATACTTTGTGTTTTTGTGTGGGTGCAAACTGATGAAATCTTTACATAGTATATACTGAATCAATCTTCTGTATATAAAGATAATTGCAAATGATTAAAAAACCTTGGTGTTAAGGCCGGCGCCGTGGCTCAACAGGCTAATCCTCCGCCTTGCAGCGCCGGCACACCGGGTTCTAGTCCCGGTCGGGGCGCCGGATTCTGTCCCGGTTGCCCCTCTTCCAGGCCAGCCCTCTGCTGTGGCCCGGGAGTGCAGTGGAGGATGGCCCAAGTGCTTGGGCACTGCACCCCAATGGAGACCAGGAAAAAGCACCTAGCACCTGGCTCCTGCCATCGGATGAGTGTGGTGCGCCGGCCGCAGCGCGCTGACCGCGGCAGCCATTGGAGGGTGAACCAACGGCAAAAGGAAGACCTTTCTCTCTGTCTCTCTCTCTCACTGTCCACTCTACCTGTCAAAAAAAAAAAAAAAAAAAAAAAAACCTTGGTGTTAAATTGGAAATTACATAGATAATTAATCAATTCTTTTAAAAAATATCATGTAGGATCTCTGTCCTTAATGTGCTGTACATTGTGAATTAATACTATAACTAGTACTCCAACAGTATTTTCACTTTGTGTCTCTATGTGAGGGCAAACTGTTGAAATCTACGTAATATGTACTAAACTGATCTGCGTATAAAGAGAATTGAAAATGAATCTTGATGTGAATGGAAGGGGAGAGGGAGCGGGAAAGGGTAGGGTAGCGGGAGGGAGGGAAGTTATGGGGGAGGGAAGCCATTGTAATCCATAAGCTGTACTTTGGAAATTTATATTCTTTAAATAAAAGTTTCATAAAAAAAAAAAAACAAAAAAAAAAAGAAAACCTGCAAAAGAAAAAACAAATAAATGTCTTGATCAAGTGCCAAAATGAACTAAAGTATAAAATGTATGACAGATTAAATGATATTTTTTAAATTTTATAGAACCATATATTAATAATAAAAAGGTAATATGGACAGATAAGCATGCACCCATCATAAAAAGACATTAACAGATGAATAAGCTGAGAGAATAATATTCAACATCATTCAAATGTTTAAAAAATTGAAATCAAAACAATCAATATATTATTTTTTATCTAATGAGACTGGTAAAATGATAAAGTTGGGTGATATAATACAGATTAATGTGTGAGGAGCAACATACTTGCATTCACTATGGATGAAAATGTAAATTTCAACAGCCTTTGGAAAGGCAATCTGGCAACATATATGGCAAATTTAAAGGCATATATGCTAACTCACCCATTGCATTTCTAAGAATTTATTCCAAAGATAGTCAGACAAAAGTCTTTAAAAATATCTAAGAGAATATTTGTTACAGTGTTGTTTCTAGAAATAAAAATTTCCATAACCTAAATAAATGTTCATCAACATGAGGTAAAAATAATGGTTGATTCCTGCCATGGGATGTCCTGAAGCTATTAGAAGTAACACAGATGATCTAAAGTAAATGAGGGAAAAATATTTGAGATTAAATATCAAGGGGAAGAGAAAGTCTTGTGTACAGTATCACATTTGGTAAGTTTTTTGAAAGACAGCATGTATATGTATGGTTTTTATTAGTTGCTTGTCTCTGGTGATAGGTTATATATTTTTGAGTTTTCATTTATTCACATTTTTTATTTGAAAAAGAGAGAGACATAGAGATAAAGGCTCAAAGAGAGAAAGACAGAGAGACAGAGAGACAGACCTTACGTCCTCTGGTTCACTCCTCAAATACCTGAGACACCCATAGCTGGACCATGCTCCCAAACCCAAGAGCATGGATCTCAGTTCAGGTCTCCACAGGATCCAAAGTGTTTGAGGCATTTTCTGCTGCCTCTGAGAGTGCTCAGTAGCCAGATACTGGATCAAGAGCAGAGCAACAGGATTCAAACCAGGCATTCTAATATTGGATGTGGAAGTCCCAGGCAGTGACTTAACACCTATGCCATAGTATATTGTAAAGGCTTTCAATGCTGATTACTTCCATGACACTGATTCTTCCGATGTGTGACCTTGTCTCACATCAAGAGGCTCCTTAGTGACTTCCTGGTGACCAACCAGTATCACTGTGATGATTTAATGGACATGATTGTGAATTTCTCATTTTTTCCATTTTTCCCTGCAATTCTTGCTTTCTGGCACTCCCTTTCCTCATGATCCCCAGACATTAGGCCCCATTGATAATATAAAGGTTTTTCTTTTAAAGATTTGTTTATTTATTTATTGAAAGGTAGAGCTACAGAAAGAGAAGAAGAGACAGAGACAAACACTGATCTCTTCCATCCACTGGTTCATTCCCCAAATGGCCACAAAACCAGGATTGGGCCTTGCCAAAGTCAGGAGCCAGCAGCTTCATCAGGGTCTCCAGAAAATTGCAGGAGTCCAAGAAGTTGGGCCATCTTTTTGCTGCCTTCATAGATGCAGTAGCAGTGAGATGGATAAGAAATGGAGTGGCTGGGACCCAAACCAGTACCCATAAGGGATGTTTGCATCACAGGCAGTGGCTTAACCTTGTAGGCCACAGTGCCAGTCCCAATAATATAAAGGCTTTTTTGTTTTGTTTTACAGTGACACACTTTCAGTTTATACTATAATTACAAGATTAACCAACCACTAAGTTAAGAATTCAACAAATAAAAAAAAAAAAAAACACTGTTTCTCAAGAACAGAAACAGAAGCTATAAACAATAATCAAATCAAAATGCAAATTTTGCTCATATACATTACTTTTATACCCTGTATATTAGTTGCTAAAAAACAGGAAAATTGTATGATATTCGTTTTTTGGCTTATTTCAGTAAATAAAACAGTTTCCAGTTGCACCCATTTCATTTGCAAAAGAGATTTCATTCATTTTTATAGGTGAATAGTATTTCATAGTATATACATATACCACATTTTCTTTATCCAGTCATCAGAAGACTAACATCTGATTTTATTTCACCTTATCTATTGTTAATTGAGCTATAATAATCATGGGAATACAGATAACTCATCTGCTCATGTCATTTATTTGGGTAAATTCCCAGGAGTTGGATAGCTGGGTCATATGGTTATATGGTAGATCTATGTTCAGAATTCTGAGGTATCTCTATACTGTCTTCCATAACGACTGTACTAATTTACTTTCCTACCAGTACTGGATTAGGGTGCCTTTTTTCCCACATCCTTGCCAGAATTTATTTTTTTTGATATTGTGTGATAGCCATCCTAACTGGGATGAGGTAAACTTCATTGTGGTTTTGATTTGCGTTTCCTTGATGGCTAGTGATCCTGAACATTTTTTCATGTGTCTTTTGGCCATTTTAATTTCACCCTTTGAAAAATAACTGTCTTTTGCTCATTTCTTAACTGGATTGGTTTGTTTCTGCTGAGTTTCTTGAGATTCATATATATCCGGGATATTAATCCTTTATTGGATATATAATTTGCAAATATTTTCTCCAATTCTTTCAGTGTCCTCTTAACTTTGTTGAATGTTTCCTTTGTATTGCAGAAGCTTCTTAGTTTGATGTAGTCCTATTTGTCTATTTTTGCTGGTATTGCCTTGCTTCTGGGGCCTGAGCCAATGTCTTGCAGTTTCTCCAATATTTTCCACTAGTAAGTTGATGATATCAGGTCATAGATTCAGGCCCTTGGTCCATTTGAGTTGGTTTTTATATAAGATGTAAGGTAGGAATTATGTTTCATACTTTATACATAGAACCAATTTTCCCAGCACCATTGGTTGAAGAAACTGTCATTTCTCCATAGATTGATTTTAGCTCATTTGTCAAAGATTCGTTGGTTTTAGATATATGGACCTTTTTCTGGTCTTTCCATTTTGTTCCATTGGCCTCTATGTCTTTTTTTTGTGCCAGTACCAGGCTGTTTTGATTATAACTTCACTAATATATGTTTGAAATCTGGTACTGTGATGCCTCCAGTTTTGTTTAAGATTGCTTTATCTATTCAAGATGTATTGTGTTTCCATATGAATTTTGACATCTTTTTCTCTAGATCTGAGAAGAATGTTGGTGGTTGGATCGGGATCACATCGAATTTGTAAATTGCTTTATGTAGAATAGATATTTTGATAATACTAATTCTTCCAATCCATGAACATGGAAGATGCTTCCTTTTTTCATGTATCTTCTATTACCTGCTTTAAGATATTTTAACTTTCACTGTAGACATCTTTTGTATCCTTGATTCAATTTACTCCAAGGTACTTAAATTTTTGGAAGCCTTTGTGAATGAGACTGATCTTTCAGTTCTATATTCCAACAAATTGGAAAATCTAGAAGAAATGGATAGATTCCTGGACACACAAAATCTACCAAAACTGCATGATGAAGACATAAAAAACTTGAACAAACAACCAAGATGTAGATTGAATCAGTATTAAAGCCCCTCACAACAAAGAAAAGCCTCAGATTGGTTGGTTTCACTGATAAATTCTATAAAACTTTTAAAGAACTAATTCCAATTCTTCTTAAACTATTCTAAACAATTGAAAGAGAAGGAATCTTCCCAAACTCCTTCTAGGAGACCAGCATCACCCTAACTCCAAAAGCAGAAAAAGATAAAACAGAGGGAGACCAATATCACTGAGCAATATACATGCAAAAATCCTCAACAAAATACTAGCCAATCTAATCCAGCAATAACACGACAGAAAGTTCACCCACCCAACCAAGTGAGATTTACTCCTGGTTAACCATCCTGCAGAGATGGTTCAACTTAACCAAATCAATAAATGTGTTACATCACATTTACAAACTGAAGATAAATGCCATATGATTAAGATTATCTTAATAGGTGCAGAGACAGCATTTGATATAATACAATATCCTTTCATGATAAAACATTAAGCAAATTAGGTATAGAAGGAACAAACATTTCTTAGCACAATCAAGGCAATTTTTGACAAACACACAGCCAGAATCATGTTGAATGGGGAAAACTGAGAGCATTTTCATTAAGATATGGAACCAGAAAAGGATGTGCACTTTTCACCATTGCTATTCAATATAGTTCTGGAAGTTTTAGCCAGGGTCATTTTGCAAGAAAAAGGAATCAAAGGGATACAAATTGGAAAGGAGGAAATCAAATTATCTTTGTTTGCAGAAGATATAATCCTATATATAGAGGAACCAAAAGACTCTAATAAGAGGCTATTGAAACTCCTAAGAGAGTTTGATAAACTTGCAAGATATAAAATCAACACAAAAAAATCACTAGCCTTTGTGTAGTGAGTATATAGTTTCAAACTCTTGTCTGAAGCTTGTCCTTCTGTACATTTTAGTTATGCATATTGGTATATTCCCTTTGTTATTTAAACCACATTGCACTGGGTTTTCTATTGTTTGCAACTAAAAACACCCAAAAGAACTGTAAAGTTCCTATGAAAAGCCTAAACATTTTCAGGAGATATTTGGATCAGTGGCTACATTGTCAAATGAAATGAGGAGTAGGAAATATTTTTCACTTTATACCATTTTATATTGTTATTTAACAATAAGCAACAGTGAATTTTTTCTTATTGATAAGAGCCCTTCAGGTGGTAAAGTAGACCATTTTTTAACTTTATTTTTCAAATTTTTCTATAAGATATTCGAACATCCCCATGTGATCCTTAAGTCATCCCTTCCTACATATAAAAAGCTACTGAGTGTATACTATGCTGAATATCTTCATTTATTGTCTTTTTAAACCCTTACCAAAAGTCTAATAGTTAGTATTAGTTATCCCTATTTTATAAAATAAAAGGGAAGCTTAGAGGAGTTAAAGAATTTGCCAAAAACCACAAAACTAGGAAGTTAGTGTCAAGTTAAGATCTCCCTACAAAACTTCATGCTGGTAACTATCCCATCAATAATTTAAGTAGTTGTCCAACTTATATTTTACAATTCTATCTTAGCATAGGTTTAAGCCTCTCATCCTTCCTTTATATTGATCACAAACTTCAAAAACTAGTTATCTTTCTATTAATTCCACCTATGAGAAAAGTTATTATCTTTTCTTACCATACTGAACAATCTAATGTCTCATCCAGATACTGATCTTTCAAATATTTAAAGACATTTAAGCCCTCTCCATCACCACCATACCAATTCACAGGCAAAGAAACAAGCACATGCTTATCTCCCCTGAACCATTCCTCTTCCAATGTTTATAAACTCTGTCAAACAGTGTTGCTATTCTTCTCACTATTGTTGAACTCTTTACTTATTTATAGGGTTAATCTTATGAGTATAAAGAAAACTAAAACTAGATCACTGTAGAAATTAAGAGCGGGAATAAGAAAGGCAGGAGGTAGAAGGGTGGGAGTATGGGCAGGAGGGAAAGTGAGGTGGGAAGTATCACTATGTTCCTAAATCTGTATATATGAAATTGGTATACCTTAAATTAAAAAAAATTACCAAATCAATTCCATCAAACACTCTGTAAGACCACTGTTTTTCCCATTTTCTCATCATCACAGCACCAGTATCCTTTTAACTCTATTCAAACTAAAGCTGTAAAAGATAAACCCATGGTTTTCCCAAGGAAACAAGCTACCAACTAAACAGAGGATCTCTGAATACTACTTCCTTGAGTCAACCATAGCATATGCAATAATTTACAATAATTAATCTGTGTATATTTATTCATACTCAAACATAGATAATAGATAAACATGGATAGATATAGACCATCATTTGATAGCCTACTGATACAATATTAGTTGCTTTGGAAAAAGAAATGAATTTATGGCCTGAATACTTCAGGCCAGCTACTGAAAATTCAGAACATTTACCAATGTGATACAGCAAATAACAACTGAGATAGTCTAAGTGCTGAAATAAACATTTCAAAGAAGCAGTGTGTCTAAATTGGTCTGTGTTTCGTTGTGAATTGAAAACAATTCCTGGCTAAGTAACATACATCCAGTTTAGAATTATGCATTTCTTTTCCAGAGAGAACAAAATAACTACCATTAGCCAGACACTGAAGTGGCTTTAGAAGGAAAAACAGTAAGCATTTCACAAGAAATTTTTATCATGCCCATCATCAGAGTCAACAAAAAAATGGGAAAATTGCACAGATGCCAATAAAGAGGAAACAACATAACTGCACATTCAGTCTGTAGTTCTATACGGAAAAAGGATTTGTCCATTGTTAAGAAGGAGATACAACACATCATCCTCCTTAGCTCTCATTCACTCCAAATGGCACAGAAAACAGAACTCCACAGAACTCACCCTCTTACAATTTTTCCTCTACTACATTCTTATCATTCTATCATTTTCTCTTTCTACACTACCCATTTCTGACACACACCCCAAATGCTCCTGTAGACACACAAGACTTTTGGTGCAGAAATTTTACCATCCATATGATCCCTAAATGAAGTCTTCCTTTTTTGTAAACAGTAAATTCTGTTGTGTTCAATAGATGGCATGAAAGAAGATTCTCCAACAGATAGATCAACTAGCCACTCTGACATTTTTTTTTTTTGCTTCTTTTTCTAGCTCTCCCTGGTTCACTGTCTATAAGATAAAGTCCCATCCCAGTGCATCATCTCTCAGATTTTGCTTCCTTAAGATTCTTTCAAGGAATTCTGTCTTCCAACTTCCAGTCATCCCAACACCAAAATAAATAAATAAATAAAGCCCAAATCCCTTTCCTTTCATTTTTCTTTGATTGTATTTTAGGTTTCACTGGTTAGAAAAACATTATTATTCTATTCCAATCCTTGAAAACTTGGTTACATTTTTTAAAAATGCACTTTAAAAATAGTTATCAGCATGCACTATAAAGAGTAATGTTCCTACTCTAATTGATACTGCAGGGATTTTTCTCTTCCATTTATTTAAAAGATGACTTCTTAAACAGAAATATTCTTTAACTTTAGGCAGAGAAACTATTCTTTATCTCTTGAAGATTAACCAGAGCATACTTCACTTCCAATCCAAATTCTTTAAAGTGTTATGAGCTTTGGTATTCTGTAAAGTATAAATTCATCATCTCATAAAAATATTTTCTGGGGCCAGTGCCGTGGCACAGTAGGTTAATCCTCCGCCTGCGGTGCTGGCATCCTATATGGGCACTGGTTCTAGTCCCAGTTGCTCCTCTCCCAATCTGCTCTCTGCTGTGGCCTGGGAGAGCAGTGGAAGATGGCTCAAGTACTTGGGACTCTGCACCTGCATGGGAGAACTGGAAGAAGCACTTGGGTCCTGGCTTCAGACTGGCGCAGCTCCAGCTGTTGCAGCAATTTGGGAAGCGAACCAATGGAAGGAAGATCTTTTTCTCTGTCACTCTCTCTCTCACTGTCTGTAACTCTTCCTATCAAATAATTAAATAAAATCTTTAAAAATATTTTCCTTTAGTTTGTGATAAATAATAGCTTCTTTACATAAAGTATTATAAGCTTTTGCACTTTATCTTGGAGTTAGGCACAGCTTCATGAAAGCTCAATCCACATGTAAAACTGACTTGGACTCACAAATTCATTCCATTTTATTCTGACTCTCTAACACTATTATTTTTGTTAAAGTTCACAAATCTTTCTTCATTTTTGAAAAAGATAATTCATATCCAAGATCCAACTGATTGAGTAGAAAAATCACTTTGAATGCAATATAGTAGAGAAAAAAAAGTGCATGTGATTTGGCAAACATATTTTCGTGTTTCAACTTAGTAAATTGCAGCAACTCATTATTGTGAAAATTAAAACAAGGCCACGGCGAAACAACAATTAACACTGCACTGTGAAATAGTCACATATATCTGTGACCCCAGGCATTGTACACATTCTGAATTAAAATTCAGAAGAATACTAGTGTCCTGCTGTCAACCTTGAAGTCCAGACAAACGTCATGTAACTAAGCTCTAGGTAATATGACTAATCAATAAGTTAACCAAAATCAACTAATACATATTGAGCATTACTATAAGAAGAATACTTATATAAAACATCTCATTATGGTCTAAATAGGCTATTCAGACTGGCCAGATAATTTGTGGCACTTGAACAGTCATTATTCCACTCTTTGATTGTGATTTATATACCATCTGTTTCAGTCTATAAAATTTTGGTGCCTACAATATTCTCAATAATTGAAATATAGATGATCTCTGACTTATAATGGTTTGGCTCCCATGTTTTCCACTTTACAATGATGCAAAAGGGATAAACATTTGCTAACAACCATACTTCAAATGTTGAATTTTGATCTTTTCCCAAGCTAAGGATATGTGGTAGGATCCTCTTTTATTTTGCTGGGCTACAGTAGGAACCACTGCTCTCATTCAGCCACACTATTAAGAGGTAAACAATGATACTCTCCAGTGTGCTCTGTTGCTAAGCTGCAATGTTCAGTAAGTTAGGTGTATCAAATGCATTTTCAACTTACAATGGGTTTATCAGGATAGAACCTCATAGTAAGTCAATGAGCATCTGTACTGTCTTGAATTAAATTGAGTTTTCAAAGGTGAGGATTACAAAATTCGTGTGAAAAATTAAAAAAAAAATCTGGGCTGAATTGAAAAAGAAAAAGCTAAAACAAAAAGTTAACTTTGTTCAAGTGAGGCTTCAGGATTAAACGAGGAAGCTTCAGCACAGGTGTAAACATATGTGACAATACTGGGCAGATGTTTAAATGCTACTCTGCTTCCTTAAGCAGATGCAATCCATCATTCACCGTTCTATTTCAGCAAGCAGGCCACGTTATAATGAAATAAGCAGACACATTTGGAAATAAGAGATCACAATTTTATGACTTAAATTTTTTGATGATGAAACATTTCAAAAGCATTTGCTCCAGTATATCATTGTACCTAGTGTAAATTTATTGCTTTTTTTTCAAAATTGACTAAAGCAAATCAAGTATCAATGAGATGAAATGAAGCGAAGAAAAGCTGTTTCTGAATCTTTGAAGTGTTTTGGACTTTTTGGGTTTTTTTTTTTTTTGGATCTAGGCAAATCTGTCTTGTAGCATGTTAATGTAAATTATAGTAGTGAATGTCATCTCTCCATCTGCTACAACAATCTGTTAGAACATACAATACTTTGAGGGAAAAGAATCCTTCATAATATTGTTATTGGTGCTCATCTTCCCAATAGACTGTCTTGACAAAATCTATTCTTCACCAATGACCTAATTTCCTGTCTTCACAGAATGTCTTGGAGAAATCCCCTGAAACTTATAAATATTTCTTCTCTATTCCTAGAAAGGGGTTTTATCAGCCTTTGATAACATTCTCTACCCCGTGTGCATCCAGCCACATCGGTGCAGCAGAGAGTGTGTTTAGAAATCACCATGGGAGCTAGAAATTCACAACATAGTCACTTTGGAAGTGAGAAAAAAAGAAACCAAAGAGAGAAAAATGGAGCTTTCAATTCACAGCAAGGGAGAAATTACAGTATCCTGTGGGTTTCCTTTTGTCACACCAGCCTTGGTCCGATGGAAAGAGCCCAGCTGCTTTTTCTGGAGGAAGCTTATTCAAGTTACTGAAAATGCAAAGCCCCACTTAATAACAGCATCTACATCAATGAGCACATGAAATTATCTTTGTAAAGTAGCTCATAAAACACTATGGAGATATTACTTATTTAAGGTGAAACAATCAGATTTCTCTCTTTCTTATAAACATGGGAAAATACTATTACTATTTTCACATTAGGAATTTTTAATACATTTGTTTTTTTAAGTCTTTAATTGAAAACTGGCAATGCAAATAAAATAGTACATAATAATATATATTAAACCAGAAGACATCTTACAGATTATTTAAACTGTTTAATCTTAAAGAGTTTTTAGAGGCTGGTGCTGTGGCATAATGAATAAAGCCACCACCTGTAGTGCCAGCATCTCATATGGGCACCAGTTTGAGTTCTGGCTGCTCCACTTCTGATCTAGCTCTCTACTGTGGCCTGGGAAAGCAGTAGAAGACAGCCCAACTCCTTGGACCCCTGCACCTGGAAGAAGCTCCTAGTTCCTGGCTTTGGATCTGCCCCGCTTCGACTGTTGCAGCCATTTGGGGAGTGAATCAGCGAATGGAAGACTTTCTCTCTCTCTCCCCTCCCCCCGCCTCTGCCTCTGTCTCTGCCTCTCTGTAACTCTGCCTTTCAAATAAATAAATAAATCTTTTTTAAAAAGAGTTTTTAAAAATTTATTATTAGGAGAGCTTCATTGTTTGACATTGATCTTAGAGGAGCCGAATATAATTTATTCAGATTCCTTGATGGCAGTGACACCATTTCTATTAGCAATTATTTAAAACTTAGCATTAAAAAATAACTTATTTTGGGGTTGGCATTGGGGCATAGGTTAAGCCTCCACCTGTGTCACTGGCATCCCATATGGGTGCTGCTTGGAGACCTGACTGGTCCACTTCCGATCCAACTCCCTGTTAATGTGATGGGAAAGCAGAAGAAGGTGACTCAAGTGCTTGGGTCCCTGTGCCCATGTGGGAGACCTGGAAGAAGCTCTGGGCTCCTGGCTTTGGCCTGACTCAGCCTTGGTCATTTGGCCATTTGGCCATTTGGGGAGTAAACCAGAGGATGGACAATCTCTCTCTCTCTCTTTCTGTCTCTCTTCCTTTCTCTGTAACTCTGCCTTTTTAACAAATAAAAAATAAATCTTTCAAAAAATAAAAATAAAATAACTTGTTGTGAGATGATATTAAGACCGATTGTTTTGCTTTAGTAAAGAAGGCTTCAGCATACATACATTATGCATGTTTCAATTGAAACAATATGTTACTGGCTGTTCAGTGGAGGAGGGAACTGTATGACTTTCGTGTTAATAGTTAGGAAATTAAACCCAGTCCCTATCTGAAGGAGATATATTCTAACAGGATTGGAAGACAAGAGTATGAGCAAGGACTAGAATAAATACATAAAACTTCATAAAGTGTACAAGAAGAGAGGCTAAGATACATGTAGCATTGGTAACTTTTTTTGTTTTTTGGTTTTTTTTTAACTTTTATTTAATGAATATAAATTTCCAAAGTACAGCTTATGGATTACAATGGCTTCCCTCCCCCATAACTTCCGCTCCCTCTCCCCTTCCATTCACATCAAGATTCATTTTCAATTCTCTTTATATACAGAAGATCAGTTTACTATATAGAAGTAAAGATTTCAACAGTTTACCCTCACATAGCAACACAAAGTGAAAAATACGTTGGAGTACTAGTTATAGGATTAAATCACAAAGTACAGCACATTAAGGACAGAGATCCTACATGATATTTTTTTAAAAATTGATTAATTTTCTATGCAATTTCCAATTTAACACCAAGGTTTTTTTTTTCATTTTTAATTATCTTTATATACAGAAGATCGATTCAGTATGTACTAAGTAAAGATTTCATCAGTTTGCACCCACACAGAAACACAAGGTGTAAAAATACTGTTTCAGTACTAATTATAGCATTACTTCACATTGGACAACACATTAAGGACAGATCCCACATGAGACGTAAGTACACAGTGACTCCTGATGTTGATTTAACAATTTGACACTCTTGTTTATGGCGTCAGTAATCTCCCTAGGCTCTAGTCATGAGTTGCCAAGTCTATGGAAGCCTTTAGGGTTCGCCAACTTCGATCTTATTCTGACAGGGTCATAGTCAAAGTGGAAGTTCTCTCCTCCTTTCAGAGAAAGGTACCTTCTTTGTTGATGGCTCCGTTCTTTCCACTGGGATCTCACTCACAGAGATCTTTCATTTAGGTCTTCTTTTTTTTTTCCAGAGTGTCTTGGCTTTCTTTTTTTTTTTTTTAATAACGCTTTTATTTAAAGAATATAAATTTCCAAAATACAGCTTATAGATTACAATGGCTTCCCCCCCATAACTTCCCTCCCACCCGCAACCCTCCCCTTTCCCACTCCCTCTCCCCTTGCTTCACATCAAGATTCATTTTCAATTTTCTTTATATACAGAAGATCAGTTTACTATATATTAAGTAAAGATTTCAATAGTTTGCCCTCACTTAGCAACACACAGTGAAAAATACTGTTGGAGTACTAGTTATAGTATTAATTCACAATGTACAACACATTAAGGACAGAGATCCTACATGATATATATTTTTAAATTGATTAATTTTCTATGCAATTTCCAATTTAACACCAAGATTTTTTTTCATTTTTAATTATCTATATACAGAAGATTGATTCAGTATATACTAAGTAAAGATTTCATCAGTTTGCACCCACACAGAAACACAAAGTGTAAAATACTGTTTCAGTGCTAGTTATAGCATTACTTCACATTGGACAACACATTAAGGACAGATCCCTCATGAGACGTAAGTACACAGTGACTCCTGAAGTTGATTTAACAATTTGACACTCTTGTTTATGGCGTCAGTAATCTCCCTAGGCTCTAGTCATGAGTTGCCGAGGCTATGGAAGCCTTTAGGGTTCGCCGACTTCGATCTTATTCCGACAGGGTCATAGTCAAAGTGGAAGTTCTCTCCTCCCTTCAGAGAAAGGTACCTTCTTTGTTGATGGCCCCATTTGTTTCACTGGGATCTCACTCACAGAGATCTTTCATTTAGGTCTTCTTTTTTTTTTTTCTCCAGAGTGTCTTGGCTTTCCATGCCTAGAATATTCTCATGGGCTCTTGAGCCAGATCTGAATGACTTAAGGGCTGATTCTGAGGCCAGAGTGCTATTTAGGTCATCTGCCATTCTATGAGTCTGCTGTGTATCCCGCTTCCCATGTTGGATCATTCTCTCCCTTTTTCTTTCTTTTTTTTTTTTTTTTACAGGCAGAGTGGACAGTGAGAGAGAGAGACAGAGAGAAAGGTCTCGTTGCCGTTGGTTCACCCTCCAATGGCTGCCGCAGTCAGCGCGCTGCGGCCAGCGCACCGCGCTCGTCCGATGGCAGGAGCCAGGAGCCAGGTGCTTTTCCTGGTCTCCCCATGGGGTGCAGGGCCCAAGCACCTGGGCCATCCTCCACTGCACTCCTGGGCCACAGCAGAGGGCTGCTTGGAAGAGGGGCAACCGGGACAGAATCCGGTGCCCCGACCGGGACTAGAACCCGGTGTGCCGGCGCCGCAAGGCGGAGGATTAGCCTGTTTAGCCACGGCGCCGGCCATCCCTTTTTCATTCTATCAGTTAGTATTAGCAGACCCTAATCTTGTTTGTGTGATCCCTTTGACTCTTAGACCTATCAGTGTGATCAATTGTGAACTGAAATTGATCACTTGGACTAGTGAGATGACCTTGGTACATGCCACCTTGATGGGATTGTATTGGAATTCCCTGGCACATTTCTAACTCCATCATTTGGGGCACGACTAATTGAGCATGTCCCAAATTGTACATCTCCTCCCTCTCTTATTCCCCCTCTTATATTTCACAGAGATCACTTTTCAGTTAACATTTAAACACCTAAGAATAATTGTGTGTTAATTACAGAGTTCAACCAATAGTACTAGAATAAAAAAAAATACTAAAATGGATGAAGTATTACATTGTACAACAATAGTCAGCACAAGAGCTGATCAAGTTACTGTTTCTCATAGTGTCCATTTTACTTCAATAGGTTTCCCCTTTGGTGCTCAATTAGTTGTCACCCATCAGGGAGAACATATGATATTTGTCCCTTTGGGACTGGCTTAATTCACTCAGAATGATGTTTTCCAGATTCCTCCATCTCAACAAGTGCCTTGGCTTTCTTTGCCTAAAATACTCTCATGGGCTCTTGAGCCAGATCCGAATGCCTTAAGGGCTGATTCTGAGGCCAGAGTGTTATTTAGGACATCTGCCATTCTATGAGTCTGCTGTGTATCTTGCTTCCCATGTTGGATCGATCTCTCCATTTTTATTCTATCAGTAAGTATTAGCAGATACTAGTCTTGTTTGTGTGATTTATCATTGGTAACTTTTGCCAACATATTCTTTGTCAATTTATGTAGAAGATTCTAGGCCTGTTTTCTTAGGGGTTCCATTAGCCTTTGACACACTTTTCTTGGGGGGTGAACCAATGGAAAAAGGAAGACCTTTCTCTCTGTCTCTCTCACTGTTTAACTCTGCCTGTCAAAAAATTAAAAAATGAAAATATGTATTCTATTTACTGGAAAGGTAGAGTAAGTGAGTGAGAGTGTGTGTAGGGTTGGAAGGAGGGAGATGCAGATATTCCATCCAGTAGTTTACTTCACAAATGATCACAACAGCCAGGCCAAGGCCAGGCCAAAGCCAAGAGTTTGGAACTCAATTTTTTCTTTTCCTACACAGATGGCAGGGATCCAAGTATCTGCCTTTCATGTGTATTAGTAAGGGAGCTGGTGTCACACACAGTGGTTTAACCCTCCGTACAAAACATTGGCACCTGACTCACTTTTAAATTGTTATAAATAGAAACCTTTTCATGACACAGTTTTTTTATGAATCCTCTTTTCACACCCACAGGTAGAGATCACATGTAGCATGTGGCCATTATCACACTTACCAGTTACAGTGTATGGCAACTATTGGTGCCTCTTTCTCTCCCTTGTATATTTTGTTATCCAGAAAAAGAAAAATTTCTTTCTCTTACTTGGAGTTTCCTCATGCTACCTACCATCCCATTCCTTGCTCCATACCCACACAGAAGGACTCTTCAATGTGGAGAGACTCTGATAAAATGTTGTATAATCAATTTGAGTGCTTTAATGTGACAGTGAAACAAAAGGGAAAAGGGATTCCTTCCAGAAGAAAGCAAAATTCAACCATGAATCTGGTCAATGATGCTCTTTTGTGGGAACAGTTTTGACCTCATGGATTAACAACTAGAAGCAATCCCCAAGCTCCCTATGCCACAGACATTTGTAGTGCAAAGTCATGAAGAGAACACAACAGAACTGAAAATGGAGTCAAGGAACTCAGTGTTTGCAAATTAGAGGGAGGGATGAGTGGTCTATTCTGTTTGGGGATATTAAACATATTGGTTTATTTTTCCATGGTTATTTAATGAGCCAATAATGTCACTCCCTATTTAAGGTTATGCATCTGTCCATTCATTGATGTATGCTAACTAAATCTTTATTTTTATATATTTATATCCTATGATAATTTTAAAAGATCAAAATGTAAGAAAAAATATTAAAATGTATTTTATCTTCATATATCTACTATATGAATTTTAAAATCACTATAGTTTGCCTGGAGTCTTTGAAATGTGCTTATTACTTATTCTAAGGACATTTAAAGTGTAAGAGCTAACACATAACATAAATATTGAAGATTCTAAAGAATATATTTTACAAGAAAAGTTGCAGTCACTTCATATAACCATTATGAACTATCATGGGGACATGTATATGGTTTTAGAGGCATTACAAAAACAAAGGTTTTACCCACAACACATGATAGATATGCCTGAGCTGTGGTCAACGGGTGTGTCAGTGAGTATTAAGAGACAGTCTTGGAGGTTTGCTGTGCAACAAAGCACCTAAGTGCACATCCAGGAAAAAGAATCTTTATAGCAAGGCATTATAAGCCTCTCCTAGTATTTAGATGCTTTCAGAAATAATATTGCTTTTTAATCTTTACCCAAATAAAAACCATTTTAGTTTGTGCCCCCAAACCCACCAAAGTAATATAATAAAATCTCTACCCATTTGTAAAAACCAAAGAAAAAACATCCTTTAACTTCAGAAAGATATTATACTACTTGGTTTTTCTTAGCCATTTTGTATTGAATAGACTTTTATAAACTCTTTCTGGAAAAAGAAAACTTAGGTTTTGAATTTGAATCTACTATTTAGAACTTTTTAAAAATGTGTGTTAAGGTCTTTGCTTAAATCAGATTGTAAACTTTATTATTCTGAATTCATTGATGAATGATCAAAGAAAATTAAGTCAAAGGAAATCATAAAACTAAAATTCCAAATAAATAACAAGATTTTAATCAATCATGATTGAATGAAATGTGAATATATGTGTGTGTAAATAATATTAGTAGTAGTGTGTGTATGTATATATGTGCAAACATGATATATATGTACCATGTGTACATACATACAAACATTACACACACACACACGCACATAGTTTACCTCTATGTCTAGAAATTAAAGAAGGAATATTTTAGTTGAGATTGGAGAAAGTTTGAAACCTGTGGCTTGATAATAGGATGATCTCTCTTTTCCATTTCCTGAGATATGAATCTGGTGTTATTATCTACATAGGAATTGACCCTTATTGCTTAAGAACACATGGAGAAAAAGAGGAACTTCTGCAAAAGGAGAGCATCACTCACCTGGAGCTGACCACCCTTAACAAGGTCAACACACCAAAGCAGGACTGATATTATTTTCACTAACTAACATTTAGGAGCTAACGATGTGCTCAAGATTCATAATCCAAATAAAAAATTCTTTGGACCAATTAAATACAATCTTATGGAATCAAGATGATTCAAGAAGATCCAAACAAATCATATTCTTTAAAGCAATTCATTTTTCATTACCATTGTAACAAAGTAACCCAGATTACTATGGAAGACCATGGAGAAAATTGTCACCTATATAGACTACATATTTAAAAATATTATAAAGTGCCTCCTAATATTTTTTCCTGTTCCAAAATACTCAGGTTTCCTGATTAGCAAAAGCTAAGTTGCAAGTCAAAATACTCTATAATTTCCATTTCAAAAATGTATGTATTGAATTATATACATGATCAAAAAAGACAGCAGTTTAGATAGATAGGTAGATAGAAGATGGGCATACAACACTCATGATTTTTTTAAAATATATAAACATTATAATCACATGGTAGGACATTAATAATCAACTTATTTTAACATGGAAACTTAATTGTTTTTACTTTTTATCTCTGTCTACTACATTGGAATAGTAGAATGAGATTATTTTCCCTTACCTCTTGATACAATTGCAAGATCTTGCTCTTCTTGACCTCTAGTTTCCATTTGCTAGGACTTCAAGCTTCATAGGCCCTCAGTATCCTCTGGGGGAAAAAATAAAAAGAGAATGGAAGGATTGGAGTGATAGGCAATCAGAGATATAGAATGATCTAGAAGACGTACGGACTAGCATTTTAAGGAGAAAGAAGAGAGTGTTGAGGTTTGCCAAACAGTTCCTTGTAAACCACATAGCTCATTCTGGAGAAGATTCCCAAATTATGAAAGTGCTTGCTACCAGCAAAGGATCTCATTGATGGACAAAGAAACACTCCACAATGTTTCAATAACTCATTCAATTCCCTGGTGCCTGCTTGGAATTCACTCAATTGAGATCTCCTACCACCCAAATCCTCATATCTGCAGCAGAATCCAACCACAAGTTCCAGAGAGGACTTCGCTCTAGCAATAGGCAGTACCTCATTCATGAGATTGACACTGCCCATGACAAGACTTCATCTGGTTGCAGTCTAATTGTACCACGCAATGCCTTAAAACACTTTTAAACCCAGAGGTGCAAGGGTTCTGGTCTTTTCACAAAAGTCATTTTACATGAACTTTTCAAAGATGCCTTATATGAGTACCCTACTTTTGCCGAGTACTGAGCTTCTAAGTAGGGGTACAACTATAAGCAAAAATAACCATGTTTCCATCACTGCCAGAACAGAGCAACAGACTTTAATCAAAGATACCCACAGACTCCTGTGAGACTGAGAAAAATTAATAACCTGTCACACCACTCGCGGACAGGAAGAGATAGCTTATTAATTCAGTTCTGGGTGACGCAAAGCTCATGTTCATTACACAGCAATGTCTCTTGTGGCAGTATCTGTATTTAATGTGACAGATGAGGGAAAAATTGGTTCCAAGGGCTTAAGTAATAGGGACACAAATTTTAGCCCAGTGAATTTCTGTAACAATTACAAATGCCCCAAATTAGACTGGCCTGTTTTTCAAATGGAAATTTAAAATGTCAATTACTACATGCCTGAAGGATTCTAAGGAGCATTCTTAACTAAATGACCTCTGGGGTCCCCTTCCACTTCTGAAATCAGTTAATCAATGATTTTCTTCTTAGGTAATATGATTTCTGAACTAACATTAAATGTTGCAGATTCCTGCAACACAATATCCCATATGAATGCCAATTCATGTCCCAGTTGCTCTACTTCCAATCTTGCTTACTGCTAATGGCCTGGGAAAAGCAGTAGAAGGTAACTCAAGTGGTTGGGCTCCTGCCACCCATGTGGAAGACCTGGATGAAGATCCTGGCTCCAGATTTTGGCCTGGCCCAGTGCTGGCCATTGGGGTCATGTGGGGAACTCATGAGTGAACTCATGTCTGGAAGACATTCTCTCTCTCTCTCTCTCTCTCTCTCTCTCTCTCTCTCTCTTTTAAAATAAATAAGTCTTTTTAAAATAATAATAAATATTATGGTTTTTATTCTAAAAATACTTGGGTGTTGTTCACCTAATATCACTGTTTTCACTCGTTTTCATTTCTGAAGTCTTATAACTAGTCTTTATCTGAAAATTCTTTTGTTGATTTATCCTACTTTGATATTATCAAATCAAAAGCAAAATCGAAACATTTGGCTTTCTTAAGCATCTTTTAAATGCTCAGCATATTCTATATCAATTTAGCATTCAACATCATTTCTTCAAAACCTGAAATTAAGACTTGATTTTAATTACTTCTCAATTACATCTTTCACCACTCCTGTTAGTATGCTATTTTAAAAGAAGTAAAGTTGCTATGAAGAATTAGATTTTGAAATGCAATGTGACAAGTTTAGACTTAATTTCTGCTTCAATTATGAAATAGCTCTCCCAAACAAGCTGCTTTCCTATAATTTGTTCTCTTTTTCTGATTACTTACTTCTCATTTCTCACCTCAAATTTTGACATGTACCTGTACATGCCTTTTCAAAAACAATAAGGGAACACTGGTGGTCAGACAATTCCCAGGTAGGAATTGACTAAGAATGAAGCACAAGGACCTTTGTATATTTCTGATGTCCAGCTGCAAAGGCCTCAAAAATAGTTTGAAAAAGATTCATAAGTGTTAACCACTTAGAGTTTTATGGATTTACAATCGTATCATCCCCTCCTAACTGCCTTCAAAATGTAGCAGGTGCCTGTTAGTGTTATTTTGGGTGAAGCACACGAACTAACAGGAGTGAAAATAATAACAAAGGTGATAGTGGTGGTGGTGTGGTGATCATGGCTTCATTTATCAAGTATCTACTATGTTGCAAGCACAGTTAATATACCCATATGTATTAGTTAGTTTAATCCTGACAACTCTGCGAAAGGTTTTTTTTTTTTTTTTTTTTTTTTTTGCTGTTATACAGATGAGGAAACTGAGGCAACAGATTACACAGCATGGGAGAACGAGGGTCCCACATTCTAACTCTGGTAGCTGGGTCCCAAAACCCATGTCTTTGTGACTGTGCTGATGCTAAAACCATCAATTTCTACTTCTATCTTAGAAAAACAGGTAACTCCCTTATTTACTTCTCTCACTTTGAACAAAGAATGCCATCTGCTTCAAAATACAACACTGTTCGTACAATGATGAATTAATAAAGGTGGACAACTAACCCTGGCATAATATTTGCCAAAAGCAGAAAATTTAGATGAGCAAGATCCTCAGCAGACACAGGACATGTGGCTTTCTTTTATTATGATTATTATTATTGTTAATATTATTATTATAACTATTATTATTTATTTGAATCTCAGAGTTACAGAAAGAGATAGTGAGGTGAGAGGGAGACCTTGTGCTGGTTCACTCTCCAAATGGGCCAGGGGCCAGGAGAGTCATCCAGGTCTTCCACGTGAGTGCACTGGCCCCACCACTCATGCCATTCTCCACTGCTCTCTCAGGTCATTAACAGGGAGCTGGATGAGAAGTGGAGCAACTGGGGCACTAAACAGCACCCATAGGGGAGGCCAGGGTTGCAGGTGGGGGTTTAACCCACACACCACAAAAAGGCCCCATTCTGCAGCAGAATGGTTCTAAGGTGGTACAGACACCCTTCTTTTCTCAGAAACAAAGGAGAGAGAACCTGAAAGACAGCCCCTAGTCCTTTCTGTTGCAAAGAACAGTGCATGTAGGATAGCTTAGGGAGCTGGAGGCCAAAGCGAATGAGGAATCGGGCAGGCAGACTGTGACTTCCGGAGGTTGCCTGCTGGTGACACAGGCAGAAAGAGAATGAAGCATAAACCATCGCGAAGCTGCCATCCCAGATGCCCATGGGGAAACAAAAACTGTAAAACACCTCCTGCCCACGCATGCATTGTTATAAAAGAGCCTCTATCAGCCTAAAATACCCTGGTCCTTGCTCACATGAACCCTTGGAAAAGACGTTGCCTAAATAGAACTCACCTCTTTAAAGAGAAGTAAGTGATAACAAGTAAAGTCTTTACTAACACACCAGAAGAAAATGAAAGGAGGAAAAGAATGAGAAAAATTAGAAACTCACCCTCCAAAAACATCGAGAGAAATGAGAAGCATGATCACAAATGCCACTATGAATTGTTAGCATAATGAATAAATAGCTTTGAAAACTACGATTCAAAACAAAGACATGAGCTCTGGGGAGAAATAGTGAGAAAATAGGAAAAGCTAAGGTATGGCATGGCAGCACTTGGAAAGTGGGGGGAAGCAATGGTATGGCAGAACTGAGGCCTACATATTGGGCAAACAAAAAGTAAATCCTACCACAAACACAGTCAGTGATATGGAAGACAAGCTCGGGAAAAGAAAGAAAAGACAGACAAAAATGGAAGAAGTTAAAATGATTAGAAAGAAAACCTTATCTATGAAGGAGAAATGATATCCCAAAGCACACAATGTAAAGTGCATAAAAACACAAAACTGACAGTGATGAAAGATTAATCCAACATCACAGTAGCAAAAAAAATATCTAAGAAATTTAGAAATACTTAAATCTATGGATTCACTAAACATAGGATATGTTGGGGTCTGGTGGATGCAGAACATCCAAACATCCAACACAAAGGCATTTCTTTTTTTTTTTTATAACGCTTTTATTTAAAGAATATAAATTTCCAAAATACAGCTTATAGATTACAATGGCTTCCCCCCCATAACTTCCCTCCCACCTGCTACCCTCCCCTTTCCCAATCCCTCTCCCCTTCCATTCACATCAAGATTCATTTTCAATTCTCTTTATACACAGAAGATCAGTTTACTATATATTAAGTAAAGATTTCAACAGTTTGCCCTCACATAGCAACACAAAGTGAAAAATACTGTTGGAGTATTAGTTATAGTATTAATTCACAATGTATAGCACATTAAGGACAGAGATCCTACATGATATATATTTTTTAAATTGATTAATTTTCTATGCAATTTCCAATTTAACACCAAGATTTTTTTTCATTTTTAATTATCTTTATATACAGAAGATTGATTCAGTATATACTAAGTAAAGATTTCATCAGTTTGCACCCACACAGAAATACAAAGTGTAAAATACTGTTTCAGTACTAGTTATAGCATTACTTCACATTGGACAACACATTAAGGACAGATCCCTCATGAGACGTAAGTACACAGTGACTCCTGAAGTTGATTTAACAATTTGACACTCTTGTTTATGGCATCAGTAATCTCCCTAGGCTCTAGTCATGAGTTGCCAAGTCTATGGAAGCCTTTAGGGTTCGCCGACTTCAATCTTATTCCGACAGGGTCATAGTCAAAGTGGAAGTTCTCTCCTCCCTTCAAAGAAAGGTCCTCCTTCTTTTATGGCCCCATTCGTTCCACTGGGATCTCACTCACAGAGATCTTTCATTTAGGTTCTCTTTTTTTTTTCTCCAGAGTGTCATGGCTTTTCATGCCTAAAATACTCTCATGGGCTCTTGAGCCAGATCTGAATGCCTTAAGGGCTGATTCTGAGGCCAGAGTGCTATTTAGGACATCTGCCATTCGATGAGTCTGCTGTGTATCCTGCTTCCCATGTTGGATCATTCTCTCCCTTTTTCATTCTATCAGTTAGTATTCGCAGACCCTAGTCTTGTTTGTGTGATCCCTTTGACTCTTAGACCTATCAGTGTGATCAACTGTGAACTGAAATTGATCACTTGGACTAGTGAGATGGCCTTGGTACATGCCACCTTGATGGGATTGTATTGGAATCCCCTGGCACAATTCTAACTCCATCATTTGGGGCAGTTCCGATTGAGCATGTCCCAAATTGTACATCTCCTCCCTCTCTTATTCCCCCTCTTATATTTCACAGAGATCACTTTTCAGTTAACATTTAAACACCTAAGAATAATTGTGTGTTAATTACAGAGTTCAACCAATAGTACTAGAATAATAAAATACTAAAATGGATAAAGTATTACATTGTACAACAACAGTCAGCACAAGAGCTGATCAAGTTACTGTTTCTCATAGTGTCCATTTCACTTCAACAGGTTTCCCCTTTGGTGCTCAATTAGTTGTCACCCATCAGGGAGAACATATATTTGTCCCTTTGGGACTGGCTTAATTCACTCAGAATGATGTTTTCCAGAGTCCTCCATCTTGTTGCAAATGACCGGATTGCATTGTTTTTGACTGCTGTATAGTATTCTATAGAGTACATGTCCCATAATTTCTTTTGTACTCTATAAAGAAATTATGGGACAAAGGCATTTCTAAGCTCTTGATTTTTACATCGTTTGTGGCATGGGGTGGAGGAAGAGTCATTTAAAATTGATAAATTCAGTACGTTCACTTGAAATCTAAAACTAAAGGAATGAATGTAAAAACTAATAAATGCAGCATTATTAACAAAAATTGATGTGAAAAAGGAAAGAACTAAGTTGTGAAAAGGTAGACATATAATTATTTTGTCATGAATCACTATGCAGCATTTGTAGATGTTTATTAAAAATAATGAAATGTATTTCTTATAGTTAGAAATATAACTTGAGAAAAACGATAATTACAATAATTAGAATTAATTATAAATTACACAAAATAAGAAAGCAGAAAAGCAAATTCAAACCATATTCTAATAACTTCAAAAGTAACAAGAAATGCCCCGCTCCTCCCACCCCTGCCTTCGGCATCGTCCTGCCCCACCCATCCCAGCTCCATCCGTTGTCTGCTCTCCTACCGGGGCTCTCCCTGGTGGACGGCCCCACCCTGTCACACCTGCACCCTGCAGAAGTCCGGAGCCTTGCGGAAATCTCTTCCCATGAACACTACACTGATGGCAGTCAGCTGTTTCCTTAGTGACCCATTCCATGGCAAATGCCCGGGGTTCCTTCATGGGCATCTGGAAAATGCCTCTGATTTTACCCCTTCCTCAGGTGACCCCGACCATCCAGACAATTGCTACTGCCACCTCTCTCCCCACATGGATACAGAAAAACCCTGATTTACCCAAGGCCTCTGATAGGCTATCCTGAAATCTTTGCCAAAGCCCCACGATCCAGACAGAGAAGTGCATCACAAAGACTGTACAATAAGCACCAAGTGCAACTGGAACTCCAAGCTCTCCAGCTCGCAACCTCAATTCTCCAGATCAACCTCAAAACTCACACTGCCTAGCAGGTAACACTGCTGCATCCACGCGTCAGCTAAAATAGAATGCTACAAAAACCAATGACAGGCACACATGAATGTTATTGAAAATGAGAAGCAAATGAGAAACTAATGAGAGGCAAGGTAACTGATTGGGGCCAGCCACTGATCAGGACCAATACTCCTTACCAAAGTGCAGCCCACAACATTGGTTACACAGTTTTTTGTTTTTTTAAGATTTATTTTTTATTTATTTGGAAGAGTTACAGAGAGGTAGAGGTAGAGACAGAGAGGTCTTCCATCCACTGGTTCACTCCCCAGATGACTGCAACAGCTGTAGCCAGGTCAATCCGAAGCCAGGAGCCAGGAGCTTCTTCTGGGTCTCCCACATGGGTACAGGGGCCCAAGGACTTGGGCCGTTTTCTACTGCTTTCCCAGGCCATAGCAGAGAGCTGGGTTGGAAGAGGAGCGGCCGGTACTAGAACCGGCACTTTTGGAATGCCAGGGCTTCAGGTTAGGGCTTAACCTACTGTGCCACAGCGCCGGCCCCTACACAGTTTTTTATAGTATTCTGTCCACTAGGGCTCAAATTTCGAACCAGATAGCTGGTATGTAGTCAACAATAAAAAGAAAACCAGAATATGGTTGTAAAATAACAGTAAACAATAACAAACTCGATAACAGATCCAAGATATGGTTGTAGGATAACAGTGAAGGACACATTTCGGACAATCTAGTTCCTGAGAATTTGGGCCCACAAAGTTTCACACCATACACTCTTAGCTGTTAGCACACAAAACTAATACATACAGAAGCAAGAGATCTGCAATTAGCTTTTAGCTACAGTCACTCCATTTTGATTGGGATTCCACAACACGCCAGGGCCCCAAGACCCAGCCAACCCTCCTAAGAGTCCACCTGGAAGCCCACGTATACTGCAGCACTGAACAGGTCCTGATCTCTCAGAGACCCGAAAATGCAAGCTTGGAACTTCAGCAGAGACCCAGGGTGGCCCTGGGCAACCTGTCTAAAGACTGAGTGAAGTCACTAAGACTTCTAGGCAAGAATGTGGAACAAAGAAATCATGGGGCAAGAGTAAAGGTGAATTTGAGAAATAACCATTGTTTGCTGAATGCGTTAAAAAATAAAATAAAATAAAAAAATCCAAGGGTCCAGCGCTGTGGCACAGTGGGTTAACGCCCTGGCCTGAATCATTGGCATCCCATATGGATGCTGGTTCGAGACCCGGCTGCTCCACTTCCAGCCCAGCTCTCTGCTAATGGCCTGGAAAAGCAGTAGAAGGTGGCCCAAGTCCTTGGGCCCCTGTACCCATGTGGGAGACTTGGAAGAAACTCCTATCTCCTGGCTTCGGATCGGCACAGCTCCGGCCATTGCAGCCATCTGGGGAGTGAACCAGAGGATGGAAGACCTCTCTCTCTCTCCCTCTCACTCTGTGCAACTCTGACTTTCAAATAAAATAAATAAATCTTTATAAAAATAACAAAAAATACATAAATTAGAAACACAAAGCTTCAAAAAATACTAAACATATCTCTTAAATCATTAACTCAGTCTTCCTACTAGTTTGGCCCAAAAAGACTCCTACAATAATCATAAAGGTAAAATGTAAAAATGAAAAAATCAATGTAGAACAAACGAAACCAAAGGGAAACATTTCTACTGGAGATGTGAGCATAAAAAACATGTTCATTGCATAGAAAATTAATCAATTTAAAAAATATATATCATGTACGATCTCTGTCCTTAATGTGCTATACATTGTGAATTAATACTATAACTAGTACTCCGACAGTATTTTTCACTTTGTGTTGCTATGTGAAGGCAAACTGTTGAAATCTTTACTTAATATATAGTAAACTGATCTTCTGTATATAAAGAGAATTGAAAATGAATCTTGATGTGAATGGAAGGGGAGAGGGAGTGGGAAAGGGGAGGGTAGCAGGTGGGAGGGAAGTTATGGGGGGGAAGCCATTGTAATCCATAAGCTATACTTTGGAAATTTATATTCTTTAAATAAAAGCTTTATAAAAAATGCTCTAGGGTCTGGCACTGTGGTCTAGTGGGTAAAGCCACCACCTGCAGTGCCAACATCCCATATGGGTACTGGTTTACGGTGACTCCTTTTCACTACCAGAGAATTAGGCAGGCTGCCTGCAGCCTGTCTTGGCTGAGGGGGGGAAGTGTGCCACCCGCCACTCAGGCTCCCTGAACCCAGGGGACAATCAGACACGGTAGGGAGTGGAGTTAAGCAGGATCTCACTTTATTGTAAAAGGGAGGTGTTTATAAAGCTGTGGTACAAAGTGGATGCGGGCAAGGGGTGGGGTGATGTGGTGCAAAAGGGTTTTAGCCAATCCTATTATTCCACCTCAGTGATCCTTAGGCAAAAGCACCCTGGGGCTGGGCTGTTTACCGCCAGGGATTTGAAACTTAAAGACAGGTCTTCAAACTTGAGGCAGGCTTAGGAAGTTCCCTTAGGCCTCTCCAAATTCAGCCTCCCCCAACACTGGTTTGTGTCCCAGCTGCTCCACTTCCAATCCAGCACTCTGCTATGGCCTGGGAAAGCAGTGGAAGATGGCCCATGTCCTTGGGCCCCTGCACCTGGATGGGAGACCTGGGAGAAGCTCCTGGCTTCTGACTTCAGATCTCTTAGCTTCAGATCTGCAAAGCTCCAGTCATTGGGGCCAGTTGGGGAGTGAACCAGTGGTTGGAAGACCTCTCTCTCTCACTATGCCTCTCCTTCTCTCTCTGTGTAACTCTTACTTTCAAATAAATAAATAAATCTTTAAAAAAAAAAAAAAACAACATACTCTATAGTAAAAGGCATTTAATTCACAATGTACAATTAAAGTTATGATTAAATAACATTGTTGGGAGCCACTGTGCTGGGTTCCCTGTATAGGCATTTGTTTAGACTAACCTTCAACTGTGTTCCTGTAAGGAAGATTCACTAGAAAATTCCATTTGTACAGCTCACTGATATGGTTAGCGCTTGGCCATCTGGCTTCAGTGCTCTCTTTCTTGTACCTTGATAAGCACGTCTGGTAGCTGTAAGACCTCGCTGTAACTCCCTTTGTCAAATTGATACTGATTCCTGTGAAATTATTCCTTTGAACTATGTTGTAAGATGACCCCTGCTTGCCTTTGACTGTTACAATCCTTGCCTTGTACTATATAAGCTACCTCCTTCTCCAATAGTGAGGCCTTGAGCAGAGTACTGTCTTGGTCTCCCTTCTTGTGCCTGGTTTGTCTCTCCATTCAGGTCTGCCCTCCTCATGTCCTAGCCGGGGCAAACATAACGACAATATTCACAAAATGAGGAGTATAAAATACACAAGAAAAAATAGTTGAACTCATCAGTATTAAGAAATAAATATTGAGGCCAGCATTGTGGCATAACAAATTAAGCAGCCGACTTCAATGCTAGCATCCCGTATATGTGCCAGGTCAAGTCCTGGCTGCTCCACTTGTAGACTAGCTCCCCACTAATGCACTTGGGAAAACAGTGGAAGACAGACCAAGTACTTAGGTCCCTGCACCACATGGGACATACAGTTGAAGCTTCTGCTCCTGGCTTGGGATTGAAACAGTCACAGCCATTATGGCCTTTTTAGCAGTAAATCTGGAGCCGATGCTGTGTTACAGAGGGTTAATGCCCTGGCCTGCAGCGCCGGCATCCCATATGGGCACTGGTTCTAGTCCCAGCTGCTTCTCTTCTGATCCAGCTCTCTGCTATGGCCTGGAAAAGCAGTGGAAGATGGCCCAAGTCCTTGGGTCCCCGCACCCATGTGGGAGACCAAGAAGAAGACCCTGGCTCCTGGCTTCAGATCGGCACAGTTTTGGCCAATGCAGCCATCTGGGGAGTGAACCATCGGATGGAAGACCTCTCTCTGTCTCTACTCTCTCTGTAACTGTCTTTCAAATAAATAAAATAAATCTTAAAAAAAGAAAGAATTAAACATCTTCCTCCTTATTAGAAGCATGGAGGATTAGATAACAATTATATCATAATACCCTAAACTAATGCTGTCATTGTATTTGCACACTCATATTTACAAATATATCTACCTTTTTTCCCATTATCCTGAAAAATCCTCATTGAGAAAGGGGATCATATCTTAATGGACTTACCAGTGCCTAGGGCATCAGAAGGACTTGACAAATATTCATGAAAGACTGTATAAATAAAAGGAAACTTTTGGAGAGGATTTACACATTTCTTATAAATGACAAGTGATTTTACTATTATAAGAGATCTAGGATTTCTTATGAACATTACTATAGAATGATTTTACCTCTTCTAATCTCTAAAGAACAGAAAGCCAAAACTAAAGTTTTTTTTTTAATTTTTTATTTTATTTTATTTATTTATTTATTTTTTGACAGGCAGAGTGGATAGTGAGAGAGAGACAGAGAGAAAGGTCTTCCTTTTGCTGTTGGTTCACCCTCCAATGGCTGCCGCGGTCAGCACGCTGCGGCCGGCGCACTGCGCTGATCCGATAGCAGGAGCCAGGTGCTTATCCTGGTCTCCCATTGGGTGCAGGGCCCAAGCACTTGGGCCATCCTCCACTGCACTCCCGGGCCATAGCAGAGAGCTGGCCTGGAAGAGGGGCAACCGGGACAGAATCCAGCGCCCTGAACGGGACTAGAACCCGGTGTGCCGGCACCTCAAGGCAGAGGATTAGCCTATTGAGCCGCGGCACTGGCCCAAAACTAAAGTTTTAAATGGGCAGAAACATCATTACCTAGGATGTAAAAAAAAAAAAAAAAAAAAGTTCTCTTAATTCTCTCCACTGGTAAAGCAGAATATTTTGCTTTTCAAAATTAGTAATGGGAAATAGCAATGTTCTCCCCTAACTCTAAACTGATCAAAGAGGGAAAATAAAGGAAATTATAAGAATTTCTGAGGAATCCTAGATGGCTGAATAGAGAAAAGATGTGCTGCTTTTGAATAGGGGGAAATAGTAGAAGAGAAGCAGGGGAAGTGCATTTCCGGGGGGGGGGGGGTTGGGAGAAGTTTGCAGAGGAAATTCTTCAGAAGAAAGAGAGACGCTGGAGCAGCGTGGAAATTGCGGGAGCACAGCAGTAAGTGGGGACACCACACACAGGTCCCACAGGCAGGGGCGGGAGGCGACACCAGCACCCGAGAACCAGATGAGAGCAGCTGCAGCAGCCCATGCCACGGGTGATATCGCCTAAGGGAGTGGACCACACTGACTGAGTCCAGCCTGGAGCCCTAGAAGGGGCAGTGTACCCACCTAACCCAGTGAAACAAAAGCACCTCTCTGTCTTCCTAACCCCTCACAAGGGCTCCAGGCAACCAGCTGGGAAAAGGCGCCATCTTGACATCAGCAGAGGCCGTGGGGCTCTCATGTGCATGTGTGACCAGGGAACTTAACCAGAGGAAAAAATTCATGTGCCCCACTGACTTTGAGTTTAGCTGGGAGGGTTACTGAGAGGCTGGGCATGCAGATAGGATAATGAGGTAACCCTATCCTCTCAACATCACAGTCTCCTGGGCTCAACCTGTCAAGATAGAACACCCACAGGCAGCTGCTTCTGGGAATGCTGCTGCTCTCTCCGTGGACAGGGCAGGCTTGACAGGTCGAGCAAATCCTCTGCACCCTGTGCCTGTGAGAGCTTTATGCAGTGTGACTGAGGGAATTCTGTGATTGCACGATAGGATGTGGGGTGCAGCTGGATCTCTGGGAAATCACTGTGTCTGGAGTCCGAGGCTCAGAGCTCACTGACAGCCTGGGGGGTAGGTCATTGCAGAGGGTTCCCTGCCCACACTGAGGAATGCACAGTGCTTTTTGTGATTCATGTGTGTGCATGGATGGGAGTTTAATCCAAAGTGGGCTAAACCCAATCATTGACAACCTTGGAAGAGAGGAGATGAATTGTGATTATACCAACAGGCATCATCATACCCTCTCCCCTGCTGATATTAGAGATCTACCCTGCCCAATTTGGGTGTCAACCTGGATTCTTGCCCCACACTGGAGCTCTGACCAGAAATCCCTGGTCCCACTGAGTACACACCTCTGGGTATGCACCGAAGGAGCCGACATTGCACTAAGACACACAGGCATAGTTCAAAGATAAAAGCAATCAGAGGAGAAAACCAACAAGTATTTCCACAAACCCCTAAAAATAAATGCAGAAATACAAGAAATAGAAAAAGGAAGACAACATGACTGCTACAAAGAAACACAACAATAATTCAACATTAGAATGGGAAGATGAAGACATTGATTAAATGCCTGAAAAGGCACTAAAAAAAATGACTGTAGGATTACTCAGAAGCAATGAGAAGCAAATTCATGAGTTGAACTTCATACATGATGAAATATTTTCCCATGAGATTATGAAGAGATATCAAACTGAAATGTTAGAAGTGAAAAGTTAAATCTGTCAAATAAAAAATAAAGTAGAAAGCTTTACCAATAGAAGTGGTGAGGAAAAGGTTATTGTCACAAAAATAGACATGAAGACAAATGAACAGAATAGAAACTCCAGAACTCAATCCACAATCTACAACCAACTAGTCCTCTACAAAGGAGCTAAAATCAATCTCTGGAGAAAGGACAGTCTTCAACAAATGCCAATTGGATCTCCATATTCAGAAATATGAAACAAGACCCCCACCTTACACCTTATACAAAATTTAACTCAAAATGGTTCAAGCATCTAAATCTGTGACCTGATATCATCAAATTTTTAGAGGAGAGCATTGGGGAAACTGTAAGACATTGGCATAGGCAAAGACTTCTTGGAAAAGACCCCAAAAGCACAGGCAAACAAAATAAAAATAGACATATTGAATTACATCAAGATAAAAACTTTCACAGTTTTGTACTGTGAAAAAAAAATTCAGAAAAGTGAAGAGGCAACCGACAGAATGGGAAATATTCACAATCTCTGCAACTGATAAAGGATTAATATACAGAATCTGTAAAGAGCTCAAGAAACTCAACAACAAAAACAATTGAGTTAAGAAATGGGTAAAGATCTTAACAGGAATTTTTTAAAAGAAGAAATTAAAATAGCCAATAAACACATGAGAAAAATGCTCAGGATCACTAGCCATCAGGGAAATGCAAATGAAAATCACAGTGGGGCCAGTTCCGTGGCTCAGCTGGTTAAAGCCCCGGCTTGAAGCACTGTCATCCCATATGGGTGCCAGTTCTAGTCCCAGCTGCTCCTCTTCTTATCCAACTCTCTGCTATAGCTAGAGGAAGCAGTAGAAGATGGCCCAACATGGAAAGCCAAGACACTGCGGCAAAAAAAAAAAAACAAAAATGACCTAAATGAAAGATCTGAGTGAGATCCCAGCAGAAAGAACAGGCCATCAAAGAAGGAGGTACCTTCTCTGAAGGGAGGAGAGATCTTCTACTTTGAATATGGCCTTGTTTAAATAAGATTGGAGTTGGTGAACCCAGAGGCTTCCATAGCCCTTAGCAGCTCATGACAAGAGCCTTGGGTGATTACTGACATCATAAATAAGAGTGTCAATTGTTAAATCAACAATGGGAGTCACTGTGCACCTGTGTTGTACTATGCAAATTAACGGTAAAACTACTATTCAGACAGTACTCTACACTTTGTGTGTCTTTGTGGGTGCAGTCTGTTGAAATCTTTACTTAGTATATACTAAGTTGATCTTCTGTATATAAAGATAATTGAAAATGAATCTTGATGAGGAATGGGATGGGAGAGGGAGTGGGAGATGGGATGGTTGCAGGTAGGAGAGAGGTTATGGGGGGAAAAGCCACTATAATCCAAAAGTTGTACTTTGGAAATTTATATTTATTAAATAAAAGTTGGGGAAAAAAAGTAGAAGATGGCCCAAGTCCTTGGTCCCCCAAGTCCTTGGGCCCCTGCACCCACTTAGAAGACCCAGAAGAAGCTCCTGGCTCCTGACTTCAAATCAGCTCAGCCCCAGCTATCATGGCCATTTGGGGAGCGAACCAATGGATGGAACATCTCTGTGTCTCTACTTCTCTCTGTAATTCTTTTTAATAAATAAAAATAAGTATAAACACACACACACAAAGAGGTTCAACTGAAACCATTTAGAATGGAGAATGGCTATCATACAAAAGTCAAAAACCAATAAATGCTGGGGAGGAAGTAGGGGAAGGTACCCTAAGCATCTGTTGGTAGGAATCTAAGTTGGTACAACCATTGTGGAAGACAGTATGGAGATTCCTCAGAAATCTGAAAATATACGATATGACACAGCCATCCCACTCCTGGGAATTTACCAAATGAAATTAAATAGCATATGAAAGAGTTATCTTTACTCATATTTATTGCAGCTCAATTCACAATAGCTTAGCTAAGATATGGAATCAACTCAGATGTCCATCTACTGATGACTGGATAATGAAAATGTGGTAAATATACACTATGAAATATTACTTATCCATAAAAAGTAAGGAAATCCTGTATTTTGAAACAAAATGTCTGCAACTGGAATCCATTATACTTGGTGAAATTAGTCCCCAACAGAAAAATATCACATGTACCCCTGGTCTGTGGTAACTAATAGTGTACATAAAAAGGATAATATATGACCAAAATTGACACTTTGAGATTTGATGATTTATAGCACTTTTCTCAACTGTTGAGGAATACTGTTTTTTTTCTTCATATTATTTGTTGAAATCTTTACTTAGTGCAGGGTTAATCTTATGAGTATAAAATAAACTGAAAAATCAATGTAAAATTAAAAGAATAAGAAATGAAGGAGATGGGCGGGTCAGGGTGTGGGTGGGAAGGAGAGTAGGGTGGGAAGTATCACTATGCTCCTAAACTGTTTATATGAAATATGAGAAATTTGTTCATCTTAAAAATAAATAAATAAATAAAATAAAAATCCTATAAACTATTTTAAAGAATTTCCTATCCTCATGGGCAACTAGTAAAAACTTACACATTTATTGCATAACACTTTGGCTTGAGATTTCACAGTGGTGGTGTGAAAATTTTGAGAAAATTCAAAAAGCATCCTGCTTTAACCAAAGTGTCAACAAAACAGATTCAGAAATTTTCAAAAATTCATGCTTAAATTTTATAGAAATTTAGCATTCATCTCTTATAGCATTCATTGCATTATTGGTGACCATAGATATTACTTTAAGCTGTTCCTCGTTCCTCATGAAAATATTCCTTTCAAAAAAAAAAAAAAGAAAATAATCTCTTTCCCCATAGTAAAGTGAACTCAAGAGAATAAACATCAGTAACTGTGAATCTATTATTTACCTACATTATTTTTGAGCTTTTAGTAGAATATACAATATATTCAAATTTTGTCTTTAGTATCATATTACACATTTGAAAGCATTAATTAATGTATTACTGACAGTAATTTCATTCTCTGGCTCATCATCTTTAATTACCACCAGTGCAAAAGTTATTGAGCTCACATTTAACTCTCTCATATTTTTTTCACAAATACTCATAGGCAACCTAAAAATAGTTATTAATATCCTCCTAGCTATATGCATATTTTAGAGAATAATTATAATTTATCTTGAAAAATATTTATAGATGAAGTCTACTTAGCAATTTTCCTTTGTTCCATATTAAATTATTTGTGAACTAATTTTTTATGCACCTCATCATAACTGATTTAAAATTTTTTTAAGAAATCTTGAGTACAACCAAAAAAACCCCCTAAATGCTTTGGGGTAGGTGTTACTAGCAGGTAAGGTACCCATGTCCTACTCAAAGCAGCTGGACTCAATGCTTTTGACTCCACTTTCTTACTGCTTCAAATTCTGAGAAGCAGTGGTGATAACTTAAATGATTGTGTTCCTGTCACCCACTTAGGAGAACTGGATTGAACACCCAAATCCAGGTTTTGGCCTGTGACCAGCATACCATGGGAATTTAGGGAGTGAGACTTGCATGTGTGTGCTCTTTCTCTCTTTCTCTCTCTCCTCCTCTTTCTCTTCCTCCTCTTCCTCCTGCTTCTTCTCCTCTCCTTATTTCTCTCTTAAACAAATATTTACTAAATAAAAATGTATTCTTATGTCTTTAGATTTTGGAAATGTATACTTTTGGTCATTTAAAACAAAAGAAAGTTTGTTGTCTGATATTTGTATCTACTCTCTAAAACTTAATACCAACGACTGTCATTTACAATGATGTTCTACAAATGACAGAATTAATTTTTTTCTCAATTTAAGAATATCAAAAGTCTTAAACCCAAAATGTCCGTGATTTCCTTGTCAACATATTAAAAGTTTTTTCTTAATTGTGTCAGCTTTCTCAAATTAAGGCTACTTAATCATGGTCATGTCAAAGCAAGCTAACATATTTATTGCCATTATAATACAACACAAGAGGAACAATGGAAAAATCAAAAAGGCCACCTGTTCTCTTCTGACTGGTTATGCCCAGTCAGCTAAAAGAATCTGGGTCTGACCCATAGCATAAAAACTTTCTTTAAAATAAATGTTTAATTAAGTATCTCAAATACACTCAACTTTTTAGTTTTTATTTTTTCCTAGTGTCCTTTATTTCTCAGTTTTCTGCAATTATGTGCATTCTTTTTAATGAAAAAAGCTGTGAAGATAAATAAAATTCATACTATTCATAATATTCATGATTTGTTCAACATAAATTGAAGTAAAAAAGAGGTTGTTAAATATAACTAAACAATTCAAATGGCTGTAGAATTAAACTTTCTTGTGAAATAAAATGAAAAGCAAGATAATTGGAATAAACCAAATTGTTTCAACTAGTTGCAATAGTCCTCTCAAATAATTTTTAGAGACTAAAGATTTCTTCCTTATATGATGTGATGCAACTATTCATTTTTAAAGTGCCTATAAAATTGGTTTGCAATGTCTTCAGCATGTGGCTTTCATAAATATCATAAATTTTAGGAAATGCTTATATTGTTTGATAACCAAGCTTCAAGCAGCTGAAATTGTGAAAATAAACATTTCCAGAGGCAAAACAAGTAATGGAATAGAGGATTAGAAAAAATTTTTGAACATACAAACTGATTTATATCCAAATAAGGATGAATACCTTCAGCACAGGCTCTCAAAAATCAGACTTTTGAGATTATTTCTATATTTTAATACTGGGCACTTAAAGAGAAAATATTTCTTTAAATTCTTTGTATTGCTGCTTTTAAGTAAATTACAGGAAGTCTTAGAAAAAGTAAAGCCAAAATTCTAAATCTATATTTGTACAGACAAGTCTGAAGAAATAAGCAAGATACTTTTTAAAATAATCTACCTGGAAGCAAATTTTGAACTGAATTATTTTAGAAGATTTGTCAAATGTCTTCCTTTCAGCTATAGAAACAGACTTTCACATTCATAGTGCCATAAAAAAAAATCTATCAATTGTGTAACTAAAATATTTTCCTATATAAATTATATATTTGGAACTGAATATTCCCTGCCTTTTGATGGGTTATAATTTGAAATGTATATATATATATATATATATATATATAACTGAAGTTTTCAACATACTAAATACACGTGCAGAAATAAAATTTCAATTGAAACATGATGTAAAATATTTCATATATAAATAATATTCTACTCAGAGAAAATCAACCAAACAGAAACCTAAGCTTTCCAAAACTATAACAATCAAAAACAAATATATATCAATACCCTATAATATTACATAATAAGGGAATTAATAAGTTGCATAAAAAAGACTTACTAAAATTTTCAATTTTATGATAAAAATTACACTATAAATGTATGCCTTTAAAAATGAGTATTATCAATTAGGACAAGTGAAAGCAAAAAGAATATGATCAAAATCCATAAATGGAATAAGTAGGATGACTGTTAACTTTCTCACCAAATTCTGATAAACTTCACTTCTGGTGAACTTTCTTCCCTTAATCTCCATCCCAATACTGAATAGAAAAGCTCTTCAAAAAATACTTGATCAAGTGTCATGTTGAAGAACACATTCTCCCAAAATTTGTTACAAGCTAAAGAGTCAACAATAAGAATTCAGAGTTTAGGGGCTGGCACTGTGGTGCAGTAGGCTAATACTCCACCTGCAGTGCAGGCATCCCAGATGAGCACCAGTTCTATTCCTGGCTGCTCTTTTTACAATCCAACTCTCTGCTATGGCATGGGAATGCGGTAGAAGACAGGCCAATTGCTTGGGCCCTTGCACCCACACGGGAGACCCAGAGGAAGTTCCTGGTTCCTGGATTCAGATTGGCCCAGCTCCAGACATTTTGGTGATTGGGGAGTGAACCAGTGGAATGAAGACCTGTCTCTATCTCTCCCTCTCACTGTCTGTAACACTACCTCTCAAATAAATAAATAAAATCTTTAAAACAAAATAAAGAAATAATAAGATAAAATAAAATAAAATAAAATAAAATAAAATAAAATAAAAAGAAAGAATATAGAGTTTAGGATTTCAAGATGGTGGATAGCAATAAGGTGGTCTGCTCTAAGCTCGGTAAAAATAGTAAAAAAGAAAAAGTGAAAAAGTGCATTCTCAGGGGAAACTTGGTTGAGGGAAAACTGCAATGAAGATTCTGCAGAAGCAGGAGAGATGCCATGGATCTGTGTGGAAGGTGCAGATGAGCTCAAATGAGCAGAGGTACAACAAATGACCCCAGTAGCCCTGATCCAGAGAAACTGGCGGCTTTGGAGAGTGAGGTAAGGTCAGACTGCAGGGGCCAGAGGGAGAGCCTAGCAGACTGCAATGTCTTGGAATCCAGCCCAGAGCCCTTAGGGGAACATGGCACCTGCTTACCCAGAAAAAAGAAAAGGGGCACATCTCTCTCTCTCCCACCCCCACCCCACAACAGCACCCAGCAACAGGCTGTGAGAGAGCAGGCACCATTTTGGATGTATGTAGGTAGCCGCTGCTATAGCTCTTGTGTGCTCACTCAGCAGCTTGTGGGGACAGCCGCCATCTTGTCAGCAGAGGTAACCACAGCAGCTCCTCTGCACCCACCCAGCCACCTGCAGGGAGCAGGAGCCATTGTGACTTAAGTACAACCTGCAGAGACTCTTGTACATGCCCAGCAAAACTGTGGCTGGAAGGTATTGTGCATGCATGTAATCCAGGGATTTCACCAGAGGGAAAAATCCACATTCCCAACTGACTCTGAGCCTGGTTGGGAGGATTGACAGGGAGCTGGGCACGCACCTATGACTGTGAGTGCCCCCACCCATCAACAGATCACAGGCTCTAGGCCTCCAGGACTCAATTCACCTAGGCCGAGTGCCCACAGGCAGTGGGCTCCGTGAACCACTCAGCCTTTCTGTGGATGGGACAGACTAGCAAGATGGAGTGAACCCTCTGCACCTCATAACTGTGGGAGCCCTGAGTGCTGAGACTCTGAGAATATCATGACTGCATAAGAGGGCACAGAGTGTAACTGGGTCTCTGGACAATCACTGTGAGGGGCTCCACATGATGAGAGCTCCCTGATTGTCAGGGCTGCATCACTGCGGTGGGATCTGGACTCAAACTGAGGACAGCACAGATCCTCTGTGCAGTTCATGTGGAGAGAGAGAAGGAGGGAGTGATGAATATTATGCCCATTGAGGGTTAACACCTCACCTTGCAAGAGAAGAGGTGAAGGTATGATCAAGCCCACAGAGGTGAACATAATCGCCATCTGTTAACAAGAGATCTCCCTTGCCCAACTAGGGTGTCACTGTCAATACTCACCTCACCCTAGAGAGCTCCCTGGCCACACAAAGTGCACACTTCTGGGTATTCACTGAAAGAGCAGACACTCTACTAAGCCACAGAGACATATTTCAAAGATAAAAGCAATAAGAGGAGAAAACCAACAAATATCTCCACAAATGCCTAAAAATAAACACAGAAACACAAGAAACAACATCAAGGAAGACAATACGCTTCCTCTCTGGCCAAAGGATCACAGCAACACTTCATTATTAGAATGTGAAGATGAAGAGATTAATGAAATGCATGAAACAGAATTCAAAAAATTAATCATAGGATTACTCAGAAGAAATGAGAAAAAATTCAAGAATTAAAGAAATCTATACATGACATGAGTGGAAATGTTTCCCATGAAATTGAGATTTTAAAGAGTAATCAAAATGAAATATTAGAAATAAAAAAATAAATATATCAAATAAAAATGTGGTAGAAGGTCTTAACAACAAACTTGGTGAAACAGAAGATAGAATATCTAAGTTTAAAGACAAATTTCTGGAAATTTTACAGTCAGACTGAAAAAAAGGAGAAAACATTAGAAGAATTTAAAAACAGTTTGAGATTCACAGGCTATTATCATGACCCAACATACAGGTCTTAGGAGTTCCTGAAGGTGTGGAAAGAGAGAGTGGACTGAAAGGCCTATTTAGTGAACTAGTTACAGAAAATTTCCCCAATGTGGAGAAAGAGAGAGATGTCCAAGTACAGGAAGCACATAGAACACCTAATAGACATGACCTGAAAAGATCTTCACCACAACACACTGTAGTCAAACTTTCAACAGTAAAACATAAAGAAAAGATTCTGAAATGTGCACAAGACAAATGCCAGATTATTTTCAAAAGATCTCCAATTAGTATCACAGCTGACTTCTTATCATAACCCTACAAGCTAAGAGCAAATGGAGAGATATAGTCTAAGTCTTAGAGAAAAAAAAAACTGTCAAATCAGAATGCTCTACCCTGCAAAGCTCTCATTTATGAACATAGGTGAAATAAAGACCTTCCATAACAAAAATTGAAAGAATTTGTCACCATTCATCCAGCCTTACAAAAGATGCTAAAGGATGTGCAACACAAAGAAAGAAAGATAGTTGTCATTATGAAAGAGTTTGAAGGCAGAAAATCTCTCAGCAAAAGCACAAAGGAAATCCAAAATAAACAATGGGAATATTTAAGGAAAAATGGCAGGCTCAAGTCATAACTTATCCTTATCCAGGACTACATAAGTTTCAAAATTTAGAAGGCATCACTTAAAATACATGTTTCCAACAGAGTACTTAAATGTTAGGAGTCATTTATTTTGGATAGAGAAACATCTAGACTTAAGGGAAAATAGTTTCTGTACAACATTTATTTGCTATAAATCATTCTAAATCTGTATTCTAAAACATCTTTATCTTAGACTAAAAATATCTTTAAGTAGAACATTCCTCTTATTGTGCTAAAAGGGAAATCTGGTTCTGTTTACAAAAAGGCAATTAGAGCCTACCTTCCATGAAGGATACCATAATACGGCACATACATATTTTCCTCACTGAATGTGAGACAATTAGACAAGGTGTTGTAATGCTCATGTCGTCACTTGTATTTGCATGATATTTAGGTTTTCTAATCAGGCTCTGGCAGTAGGGTGTAGATCCAATACATTACAGATAATTTATATTTCTATCTGATTCTCTTAATAAATGGAGTCTCTTCTATTTAGAAATATTTTTTTTCTTTTTTCAACTAATTTTTAACATATTCAATAGATGTATAGATACAAGTCTAAGAATGTAATGATATTACCCTCCTCCCTCGCTCTCTCCATCTTTCCTACCCTCCTTTTTCTACCCTTCTTTCTGTCTTTTTTTTTTTTTAGTTTTTGAGAGGACATATTTTAAATTCACATTACAGTAAAAAGGCTTAATACTTCACTGAACAAGAGGTTTAACAAATAAAAAGCTAAAAGACTCTATTTTCCTGGAAATATAGATAACAGCTACAAACAATAATTGAATGTACAAATGACCATTTAACTCATATATAGTTTTTTTTAAAGACTTATTTATTTATTTGGAAATCAGAGTTACACAGAAAAAGAAGGAGAGGCAGAGAGAGAGAGAGAGAGAGAGAGAGAGAGAGAGAGAGAGGTCTTCCATCCACTGGTTCACTCCTCAGATGGCTGTAATGACCAGAGCTGTGCCAATCTGAAGCCAGGAGCCAGGAGCTTCTTCTGGGTCTCCCACATGGGTGCAGGGGCCCAAGGATTTGGGCCATCTTCTACTACTTTTCCAGGCCATAGCAGAGAGCTGGATCAGAAGTGGAGCAGCCAGGACTCAAACTGGCATCTGTATGGTATACTTGCACTGCAGGAGGAGGCTTTACCCGCTAAGCCAAAGTGCCGGAGCTGCACCAATCCAAAGCCAAGAGCCAGAAGCTTTTTACAGGTCTTCTATGCTGATGCAGGGGCCCAAGGACTTGGGACATCCTCTACTGCTTTCCCAGGCCACAGTAGAGAGCTGGATTGGAAATGGAGCAGCTGGGACGTGAACTGGATCCATACAGGATGCAGGCACTGCAGGCGGCAGCTTTACCCGCTATGCGACAGTACTGGCCCTGCAAGCAGTATCTTTACAAATAAAGAGAGAATATAGCTTTTTTATACTTTCCCTTCTTACCATCATTGAAGAGTCATAAATGAAAATGTCATTCATATTTAGTTACTTAAATTTTAAAAACAGCATAAAAAATCTGGATATAGCCCTTCAGGTCAGAGTTGACATGATTTAATTTAAAAATAGTTATCTCAGATAGCTGATCTCACTAAAAAAAAAAAAAAAAAAAAAAAAACTGTATATGGGGGGTCGGGCACTTTGGCTTAGCGGGTAAAGCCTCCTCCTGCAGTGCAAGCATACCATACAGATGCCAGTGTGAGTCCTGGCTGCTCCACTTCTGATCCAGCTTTCTGCTATGGCCTGGAAAAGTAGTAGAAGATGGCCCAAATCCTTGGGCCCCTGCACCCATGTGGGAGACCCAGAAGAAGCTCCTGGCTCCTGGCTTCAGATTGGCACAGCTCTGGTCATTACAGCCATCTGAGGAGTGAACCAGTGGATGGAAGACCTCTCTCTCTCTCTCTCTCTCTCTCTCTACCTCTCCTTCTCTCTGTGCGTAACTCTGACTTTCAAATAAATAAATAAATCTTTAAAAAAAAAGATACTGTTTGCTACCAAATGTTTCAAGAACGATATAAATCCATAACTTTTTCCAGAGATATCTCTAACAATGAATATTTCTAGCATTTCTGTCATCTTGTATTCTTTTATCAATTGTTTTAAGTATTACTGAATCAATCAACTTTTAAAATAGTGAACGTTTTCATTTTAATTGTAATTTAAAATACTGTTTCCTCTCCTTGTTTGTTTTTTCCCCTCTTTTCAGTAACTCCCTTTCTTCCCTGTTTCTTCATTGGCATCCTTTGCAATATGACACATTGGTAAGAAATAATTAATGCAAATTGCAAAAGACCACAGACTGGTTTATAAGTTAATCATCATCCTTCTCCTCTCTCTGCCTCTAAAATATTCACTCATATGCATAAACACACATACAAACATTGTATCTGGCAGGGTTCTAACCAGGAAACATATGATGCACTCAGAGAGTGTAAACAGTCCTCAAATGGAACTATTTATCAGGGTTTAGTAGAATTAAGGGAACCCAGGGAACAGCAACAGAGGGAAGCCAGTAACCACTCTAGTCCTGAAGGGGCAAAAAAGAGAATCCATGTTATTTTAATTTTATATGATTCACTACTATAAGAACAGGACTTCTAGGATTTGTGTATTTGAAGTAAAGGGAGACAGTCACAGCCAACAGAGACAGAGGCAAATAGGAAGGTAAACCTTCAACCTCATTCTGTGCCCACTCTTCCATCTGCTGGCATGGGAAGTCATTGCTGGACCAAGTAAAAGCTAGCAAGCTAAACACGGGGGTACAGATCAGTCTTTCATATGTTGATTTTATTTCCCTTGAGTAAATTCCCCAGAGTGGGATAGCTGGGTCATGTGATAGGTCTATATTCAGATTTCTGTGGTATCTCCATACTGTCTAGCACAGTGGCTGTACCAGTAGAGACAATGTGAAGATACCTCAGAAATCTAAATATTCCCATCATATGACCCACACATCCCCCTCCTGGAAATTTACCCAAAGGAAATTAAACCAGCATATGAAAGACTGATCTGTAACTCCATGTTTTTTGCAGCTCAATTCACAATAGCTAAGATATGGAATCAACACAGATGTCCATCAACTGAAGACTGGATAAAGAAATTATGGTATATGCACTATGGAATACTGCATAGTGGTTAAAAAATGAAACCCTGTCACTTGCAACAAAATGGATGCAAATGGAAATCATTATACTGATTATAATTATACCATCATACCAGTCCCAAAAAGATAAATACCACATGTTCTCCCTGTAGTAACTAATAGAGTACCTAAAAGGTAATCTACAGAGGTGATACAAGAATTTTGAGATGATTTTGAGATGCCATGATTTTGACTGTTGACTAACAGTGTTTTTTCTTTCTTCATACTATTTGCTGAACTAGCGTAGGGTTATCTTCTGAGTATAAAGTTAGCTGAAAATAGATCTTTGTAAAAAATAAGAATGGGAATAGGAGAGGGAAGAGGTGAAAAAATGGGAGTGTGGTGGGAGGGAAGGTAGGGGGGGAAGGATCACAATGTTCATAAATTTGTTTTTATGAAAGGCATGAAGTTTGTATACCTTCAATAAAGGGCTTCTAGATTAAAAAAAAAGTGTCATAATGTCACAGCATATAACCTGTGCATTCTTATACATTGATATCATTTTGAATGCCCTGTAATCATCTTGTGAAGGGTACAACTATATTGTATCATACTGTATACTGTTTCAAGTATCAAACCCATGTCTTTGAAATACACCATAAATTTTGAAACCTTTAAAAAAATTAAAAGAAAAAATAAGGAAGGAAAGAGGAGAGAGGATGGGAGCAAGGGCAGGAGGGAGAGTAGGGTTGGAAGTGTCCCTTAAATCTGTATGTATGAATTTGTATATATGAATTATGTTAAATTTTTACTTTATATAAATTTCAAAAATTAAAAAATAAAGTGCACAAAAAAAAAGAAAAGGGAGGCATTACAACCAACACCACCAAAATACAAAAGATTGTAATAAGCTATTGTGAAAAACTATATGAAACACACTTGCCATATGATCCAGCAAACCCACTACTGGGTATATACCCAAAAGACTTGAACACAATGCATCAAAGAGAAACCTGCACCACCATGTTTATAGCAGCACTGTTCACAACAGCCAAAATATGAAATCAACCAAGATTACCAGTACCTGATGAATGGATAAAAAATACACACACACCCACACACCCACACAATGAAATATTATTCAGCAATAAAAAATGAAATTCTACAATTTTCATAAAAATACATGCAACTGGAAGACATCAGTTTGAGAGAAATAAGTGAGACAGAAATACCACATGTTCTCTCTCATCTGAGGGAAGTTAAAAATTTTTAATTCATTTATTTATTTATTTGAAAGGCAGAGTTATGGGGATAGGGGAACAGAGAGAAAAAGAGACAGAGAGAGAGAGAGACAGAGAGACAGAGAAAGAGACAGAGATCTCCCATGTACTGGTTCAGTCCCCAGCTGACTGCAACCACCTGATTCTAGCTTTGGCCTGGGACTTCATCTGGGTCTCCCACACTGTGCGGCAGGGACCAAGTACTTGGGCCATTATCTGCTGCTCTCCCAGGCACATTAACAAGGACCTGGAAACAAGCGCCTATATGTGATGGAGGAGTCGTAGGCTATGGCTTAACCCACTATACCACAGCATTAGCATGGGGACTAAAATTTAAAAAGAAAAAAAATAACAAATAAAAGAAAGAAATGCCTGTGTGTATCAATATAGTTCTGCCAATATAGCTGCCAATATAGTTCTGTCAGGGTTTGTTTTATATCTTTGTCAAACCAATGATTAAGAATGACACACTACTATAGCTTTAACAATCTGTGATTATTTAAAATTTACTGCATAAAAGTGAAATGGACATCTTTTTATTTGATTATTGTTTATACCCCTTGTCTATGCTGAATTACGGTCATTTTACTTATTGAATTCTATATAGTAGAGCATAAAGCCCTTACTATAATGTAAATTAAAAATATTTTAGAAAGAGAATTTTTTTTTTTGTATCTGATCATCTTTTTTTTTTTTTTTTTTTTTTTTTTTTTTATAAAGCTTTTATTTAAAGAATATAAATTTCCAAAGAACAGCTCATGGACCACAATGGCTCCCCCCCCACACAACTTCCTTCCCTCCCCCCACCCTCCCCTTTCCGGCTCCCTCTCCCCTTCTGTTCACATCAAGATTCATTTTCAATTCTCTTTATACACAGAAGATCAATTTAGTACATATTACGTAAAGAATTCAACGGTTTGCCCTCGCATAGAGACACAAAATGATAATAATGTTGGAGTACTAGTTATAGTATTAATTCACAATGTACAGCACATTAAGGACAGAGATCCTACATGATTTTTTTTAAAAAAAATTGATTAATTGTCTATGCAATTTCCAGTTTAACACCAAGATTTTTTAATCATTTGCAATTATCTTTATATAAAGAAGATCGATTCAATATATACTATGTAAGGATTTCATCAGTTTGCACCCACTCAGAAACACAAAGTGTAAAAATACTGTTTCAGTACTAGTAATAGCATCACTTCACATTGGATAACACATTAAGGACAGATCCCTCATGAGACGTAAGTACACAGTGACTCCTGATGTTGATTTAACAATTTGACACTCTTGTTTATGGCGTCAGTAATCTCCCTAGGCTCTGGTCATGAGTTGCCGAGGCTATGGAAGCCTTTAGGGTTCGCCGACTTCGATCTTATTCCCACAGGGCCATAGTCAAAGTGGAAGTTCCCTCCTCCCTTCAGAGAAAGGTGCCTCCTTCTTTGATGGCCCCGTTCTTTCCACTGGGATCTCACTCGCAGAGATCTTTCATTTAGGTCTTCTGTTTTTTCCAGAGTGTCTTAGCTTTCCATGCCTAAAATATTCTCATGGGCTCTTGAGCCAGATCCGAATGCCTTAAGGGCTGATTCTGAGGCCAGAGTGCTATTTAGGACATCTGCCATTCTATGAGTCTGCTGTGTATCCCACTTCCCATGTTGGATCATTCTCTCCCATTTTCATTCTATCAGTTAGTATTAGCAGACACTAGTCTTGTTTGTGTGATCCCTTTGACTCTTAGACCTATCAGTGTGATCAATTGTGAGCTGAAATTGATCACTTGGACTAATGAGATGGCCTTGGTACATGCCACCTTGATGGGATTGTATTGGAAACCCCTGGCACAATTCTAACTCCATCATTTGGGGCCGTTCCGATTGAGCATGTCCCAAATTTTACATCTCCTCCCTCTCTTATTCCCACTCTTATATTTCACAGAGATCACTTTTCAGTTAAAATTTAAACACCTAAGAATAATTGTGTGTTAATTACAGAGTTCAACCACTAGTACTAGGATAAAGAAAAAAAAAAATACTACCATGGATAAAGTATTACATTGTACAACAACAGTCAGCATAAGAGCTGATCGAGTCACTGTTTCTCATAGTGTCCATTTCACTTCTACAGGTTTCCCATTTGGTGCTCAGTTAGTCATCGCCAATCAAGGGAAACAAATGATATTTGTCTCTTTGGGACTGACTTAATTCACTCAGCATGATGTTTTCCAGATTCCTCCATTTTGTTGCAAGTGACCGGATTTCATTGTTTTTGACTGCTGTATAGTATTCTGTAGAGTACATGTCCCATAATTTCCTAATCCAGTCTACTGTTGAAGGGCATTTGGGTTGGTTCCAAGTCTTAGCTATTGTGAATTGAGCCACAATAAACATTGCTGTGCAGACGGCTTTTTTGTTTGCCAATTTAATTTCCTTTGGGTAAATTCCAAGGAGTGGGATGGCTGGGTTGAATTGTAGGGTTATATTCATGTTTCTGAGGAATCTCCAGACTGACTTCCATAGTGGCTTCACCAGTTTGCATTCCCACCAACAGTGGATTAGTGTCCCTTTTTCCCCACATCCTCTCCAGCATCTATTGTTGGTGGATTTCTGAATGTGAGCCATTCTCACCGGGGTGAGGTGAAACCTCATTGTGGTTTTGATTTGCATTTCCCTGATTGCTAGGGATCTTGAACATTTTTTCATGTGTCTGTTGGCCATTTGGATTTCCTCTTTTGAAAAATGTCTGTTGAGGTCCTTGGCCCATCTCTTAAGTGGGTTGTTTGTTTTGATGTTGTGGAGTTTCTTAATTTCTTTGTAGATTCTGGTTATCAACCCTTTATCTGTTGCATAGTTTGCAAATATATTTTCCCATTCTGTCGGTTTCCTATTCACTTTCCTGACTGTTTCTTTTGCAGTACAAAAACTTTTCAATTTGATGCAATCCCAGTAGTTAATTTTGGTTTTCAGTGCCTGTGCTTCTGGGGTCTTTTCCAAGAAGTCTTTGCCAGTACCTATGTCTTGCAGGGTTTCTCCTATGCTCTCCAGTAATTTGATGGTGTCGGGTCGTAGGTTTAAATTTTTAATCCATGTTGAATGAATTTTTGTGTAAGGTGAAAGGTAGGGGTCTTGCTTCATGGTTCTGCACGTGGAAATCCAGTTTTCCCAGCACCATTTATTAAACAGACTGACCTTACTCCAGGGACTGGTTTTGGATCGTTGATCAAATATAAGTTGGCTGTAGGTGTTTGGATTGATTTCTGGAGTTTCTATTCTGTTCCATTGGTCTATCCATCTGTTTCTGTACCAGTACCATGCTGTTTTGATAACAACTGCCCTGTAGTATGTCCTGAAATCTGGTATTGTGATGCCTCCGGCTTTGTTTTTGTTGTACAAGATTGCTTTAGCTATTCGAGGTCTCCTATGTCTCCATATGAATTTCACCATCATTTTTTCCAGATCTGAGAAGAATGTCCTCGGTATCTTGATTGGTATTGCGTTGAATCTGTAAATTGCTTTTGGGAGAATGGACATTTTGATGATATTGATTCTTCCAATCCATGAGCATGGGAGATTTCTCCATTTTTTGGTATCCTCTTCTATTTCTTTCTTTAAGGTTTTGTAATTTTCATTGTAGAGATCTTTAATGTCCTTAGTTAAATTTATTCCAAGGTATTTGATTGTTTTTGTAGCTATTGTGAATGGGATTGATCTTAGCAGTTCTTCCTCAGCCGTGGCATTGTCTGTGTATACAAAGGCTGTTGATTTTTGTGCATTGATTTTATATCCTGCTACTTTGCCAAACTCTTCTATGAGTTCCAATAGTCTCTTAGTAGAGTTCTTTGGGTCCCCTAAATAAAGAATCATGTCGTCTGCAAAGAGGGATAGTTTGAGTTCTTCCTTCCCAACTTGTATCCCTTTAATTTCTTTTTCTTGCCTAATAGCTCTGGCTAAGACTTCCAGCACTATATTGAATAGCAGTGGTGAGAGTGGGCATCCCTGTCTGGTACCAGATCTCAGTGGAAATGCTTCCAACTTTTCCCCATTCAATAGGATATTGGCCGTGGGTTTTTCATAAATTGCTTTGATTGTATTGAGGAATGTGCCTTCTATACCCAGTTTGCTTAGGGTTTTCATCATGAAAGGGTGTTGAATTTTATTGAATGCTTTCTCTGCGTCTAGTGAGATAATCATATGGTTTTTCTTCTGCAGTCTGTTAATGTGGTGTATCACGTTGATTGTTTTGCGAATATTGAACCATCCCTGCATACCAGGGATGAATCCCACTTGGTCTGGGTGGATGATCTTTCTGATGTGTTGTTGCAGTCTATTGGCCAGAATTTTGTTGAGGATTTTTGCATCTATGTTCATGAGGGATATTGGTCTGTAATTCTCTTTCAATGCTGCATCTTTTTCTGGCTTAGGAATTAAGGTGATGCTGGCTTCATAGAAGGAATTTGGGAGAATTCCCTCTTTTTCGATTGTTCTGAATAGTTTGAGAAGAATTGGGGTTAGTTCTTCCTTAAATGTCTGGTAGAATTCAGCAGTGAATCCATCTGGTCCTGGGCTTTTCTTTGTTGGGAGGGCCTTTATTACTGATTCAATTTCTGACTCACTTATGGGTCTGTTTAGGTTTTCTATGTCTTCCTGGTTCAATTTAGGTAGGTTGCATGTGTCCAGGAATCTATCCATTTCTGATAGGTTTCCCTGTTTGCTGGCATACAAGTCCTTGTAGTAATTTCTGATGATTCTTTTGATTTCTGTGGTGTCTGTTGTTATATTTCCTTTTTCATCTCTGATTTTACTGATTTGGGTCTTTTCTCTTCTTTTTTTAGTTAGTTGGGCCAATGGGGTGTCAATCTTGTTTATTTTCTCAAAAAACCAGCTCCTCGTTTGGCTGATTTTTTGTAATGTTTTTTTGGATTCAATCCTGTTGATTTCTTCTCTGATTTTGATTATTTCTCTTTTTCTACTAGATTTGGGTCTAGTTTGCTGCAAATTTTCTAGATCCTTGAGATGCATTGAAAGCTCATCTATTTGGTGCCTTTCCAGTTTCTTGATGTAGGCACCTATTGATATAAACTTTCCTCTTAACACTGCTTTTGCTGTATCCCATAAGTTTTGGTATGTTGTGCTGTTATCCTCATTTACTTCCAGAAAATTTTTGATTTCTCTTTTGATTTCTTCAGTGACCCATTGTTCATTCAGGAGCATGTTGTTCAATCTCCATGTGTTTGCATATGCTCTAGAGATTCCTGAGTTGCTAATTTCCAACTTCACTCCCTCATGGTCTGAGAAGTTGCATGGTATGATTCTAATTCTTTTGAATTTGCTGAGACTTGCTTTATGGCCTAATATGTGATCAATCCTAGAGTAGGTTCCATGTACTGCTGAGAAGAATGTGAATTCTTTACGTGTAGGATGAAAAGTTCTGTAGATATCTGTTAGATCCATTTGGGCTATAGTGTTGTTTAAATCTACTGTCTCCTTGTTGATCTTCTGTCCTGTCGATCTGTCAATATCTGTGAGTGAAGTATTGAAGTCCCCCAGTACTATTGTGTTGGGGTCTAAGTCTCCCTTTAAGTTTCTTAACAAATTTTTTAAATAAACCTGTGGCCTGTAATTAGGTGCATATACATTGAGAATTGTTATATCTTCCTGTAGTATTGATCCCTTAATCATTATATAGTGCCCCTCTTTGTCTCTCTTAACAGTTTTTGTGTTAAAGTTTATGTAGTCCGATATTAAGATGGTTACACCCGCTCTTTTTTCATTTCTGTTGGCGTGGTATATCTTGTTCCATCCTTTTATTTTCAGTCTGTATGGATCTTCGTTGGAAAGATGTGTTTCTTGTAGGCAGCAAATAGATGGTTTTTGTTCCTTAACCCAATCAGCCAATCTCTGTCTTTTAACAGGACAGTTTAGACCTTTAACGTTCAATGTGACTATTGATAAGTGGTAAGTTTGCCCTGCCATTTGCCAGATATTTTCTAATGTATGCTTTGAATTCCCTGTGATCTTTTGCCGTGAGGTTCCCTTCGTTTACCTTCTTTCATGTTGATGGTCGTGTTTCTGTGTTTCTGTGTGTAACACGTCTTTAAGTATCTTTTGCAGGGCTGGACGAGTGGCAACAAATTCTTTCAATTTTTGTTTGTTATGAAAGGTCTTTATTTCACCTTCATTCACAAATGAGAGCTTGGCAGGATATAATATTCTGGGCTGGCAGTTTTTCTCTCTAAGTACCTGGGCTATGTCTCGCCATTCCCTTCTAGCTTGTAGGGTTTCTGTTGAGAAGTCAGCTGTAAGTCTAATTGGAGATCCTCTGAGAATAATCTGACGTTTCTCTCTTGCACATTTTAGGATCTTTTCTTTTTGCTTCACTGTGGTGAGTTTAATTACAATATGTCGTGCAGAGGATCTCTTTTGGTCATGTTTATTAGGGGTTCTATGAGCTTCCTGGATTAGGATTTCTCTGTCTTTCTCCAAGCCTGGAATGTTTTCTGCTAGTATCTCCCTAAAAAGGCCTTCTAATCCTTTCTCCCTCTCCATACCTTCAGGAACACCTAGAACCCGAATGTTGGGTTTTTTAATAGTATCCTGTAAATTCCCGACGATATCTTTTAGTTTTCTAATTTCCTCTTCTTGTCTTTGGTTTGACTGTTTCCTCTCCTGTTCTCTGTCTTCTAGGTCCGATATTCTCTCTTCTGCTTCACCCATTCTGGTTTTAAGGCCCTCAAGATTGCTTGTCACTTGATCTATTGAATTCTTCAATTCATTAAGATTTTTTGTCACTATCGTAGCTTCTTGTTCTACTAGTTGTTTCATTTCGTTTTGATTTCTCCGTAGTACTTCATTCTCGCGAGAGAGATTTTCTATCTTATCCATTAAGGATTTCTGTAGTTCAAGAATTTGTTTTTGAGAACTTCTTAATGTTCTTATCAATTCTTTGAGATCTGCTTCTTGCATTTCTTCTATCTCATTATCTTCATAATCCTGACTTGGGGTGTCTTTTCCGTTTGGGGTCATCATAGCGTCTTCCTTGATCTTGCTCCCTCGGAATCTGTTTTTATTTGGCATTTTTTTTTTTCCCCACACTCTTTCTCTGGGTTGTCAAGGTAACGGAGTTTGTGTGCGCAGTGTGTTCCCAGTTTTTGGATCCCCTTCAGGTTTCTACAGCCTCGGGTTTTTGGTTCCGTCTGCCTCAGTGATGGGCGGGCGGGCGGGCGGGCGGGCGCGCCTTGTCCCACTGCGTTTAATCTAGCTCGAATTAGCAGGGTGGGTGACGAGAGAGACTAGTGTCTGTGCAGGCTCGCCTCAATTGTGCTGTTTCCCCCGTGGGGGGGTCTGCTTCCCCCCGCCAGTGTCTCGGGATCCCTGTATCGGCCCCCGTTCAAGCGCTCAGTTCCAATGGCGACTGTGTTCCACCCGGCTTCCGGTTCAGCCGGCGGGCGCGCGCCGTCCCACTGCGTTCAGTCTAGCTCGAGTGAGCAGGGTGGGCAATGAAAGAGGCTAGTGTCCGTGTGGGCTCGCCTCAATTTTGCTGTTTCCCCCGTGGGGGGTCTGCTTCCCCCCGCCAGTGTCTCGGGATCCCTGTATCGGCCCCCGTTCAAGCGCTCAGTTCCAATGGCGACTGTGTTCCGCCCGGCTTCCGGTTCAGCCGGCGGGCGCGCACCGTCCCACTGCGTTCAGTCCAGCTAGAATTAGCAGGGTGGGCAACGAAAGAGGCTAGTGTCCGTGTGGGCTCGCCTCAATTGTGCTGTTTCCCCCGAGGCGTCTGCTTCCCCCCGCCAGTGTCTCGGGATCCCTGTATCGGCTCCCGTTTAAGCGCTCGAATCCAATGGCGACTGTGTTCCGTCCGGTTCCCGTCCCTCCCGGCAGCTCCCGTGCCACTAAGGCACGATTTGCCGTTCGCAAACTTACTTTCCCCTAGGTCCTCTGCGTCTCATTCACTGGGTCCGGAAGAATTTCCACTGCATTTTTTTCCGTGAGATTTTTCCTGAGGCTACAGTAACTCTGTTTTTATTAAACTATCTTTTTGCGGACTGCTAGTGCGCGTCCTCACTATTCCGCCATCTTGGCTCCGCCCCAGAAAGAGAATTTGAGAGACAGAGATGGAGAAGGAGGAATAGGAAGAGGAGGAAGGAAGGAAAGGAGGAATCATTAATTCTTAGAATTATATCTTGAGCTACATGGAATCTGGTCCCTTTGTATTAATATCACCTTAACATGAGAACTATTTTGTATTAATTATCATGTACTTGCAATGACTCTGAGAATCTATTAAATAAATTCTTTTTAAAAATTATTTAGCAATCATATATACAAGACATAATTATTGATAAAAACTCCCATCATTAATGCTACTAAGTTGATCTAATTTTTGCAAGCTCTGTTACTAGTTATGATAATAACTGTATTAATAGGAAATGACACATGGTGTGTACCATGGAGAAAAGAGAAGAATATGTGTAGGGAGGCAGGCTGAAGACATCAAAGCCTGAGTAAGAGGAACACTAGTAACGGCAATGCAGGGGAAAGGTCAGCTATAAGAAGGAATGGAGGGTCCAATGAAAATGAATATGTGGAGCCACTTATTCAAAAGTAAAAGAAAGTACCACTGCAGTGACTAATACTCATGACTTTTTTCTTTTCTTCTATAGCTGTTCCCTATGTCTGGCACAGCAGGTTTTGTTTGTTATGTGTCATCTCTTCACATACATGTAATCCACACAACTCCCACAAGTTAGGCACAAGTTAGGTATTATTCCAAATCTATGCATGATGAAACATAGGCCTTCGCCTTTTTGCAAAGGATTGAGACTTGGGTGTGATGAAACAATCAATTCTGTTTCCAACAACTGCTTCTGGTAGACATTTGGTAACTCTTGTGTCTTTTCTGGAAATTTCTCTTAAAAATATATTTCCTCTATTCATGATTATTTCCATAGCTATTTTTACAAGGATCAAGGGTTATCAAATTAAAAGTGAAAAATAGATTCACAAAAGCATAAACAGGTGGGGCAGGAGTTGCATATGCATTTTAACATAAACCTAGTATATTTTGCTTTTCTTATAAAGCACCTCTTATGAACAAGTAGGAATTCCATAGAGTGATTCAAGAGCAAAACGAATTAGAAGAAATGCACATTGAAAAATGCCAGCTTATCTAACTACACAGTCCAATGGAGCTGGTTCGAATGGGGAGTTCTTTTAAGTCCGTGGAACTATACAGGGCAGTATGCCAAGTACTAAACTGTGCTAAAATTTAGTCACTGGAGTCAAAACAATCAGGCTAAAAGTATCAGCAATTAACTACTTAAATGAATTAATTCCTAATACATGTATAGGATATTGTTGTTTTTGATTACCATGACTACAAATCTTGGGCCTGATTTCCCAACCCATTCGTAAAGAGCCAGTTTGTTCTTTTATGACACAAGGATTGGATAACAGGAGGTTTAGGACAAAAGTGTCTCCTTTTCATGAAGTCATTTCCAAAAGTAGCTCAGTGAATATAGAAACATAATTGAGTAGAGGGATATTCATAGCAACACTCATAACGTTTCGGCACAGATGTTTTCTCAGTTACACAGCTGTAACATCAATTTCATTGCACTAAGCCTTTTCTAAAAGCTGGATAAAAGTAGAAGAGCATAAACACAACTCTGGAAAGTCTATCACATTTAGTTTATATTTGTATTTTTCAGATAATGTTGATGATAATAAGAGTATTCATTTATCAAACACCTGTTAGGTACTGGAGATCATTTCATTGTCTCATTTGATTTACCTTACAATCTTTGAAATGTATTATTATTTTCCAGTGAAGATAGGAAACAGAGGCCCACAGAGGGTAAGTAAAGTTTTCCAAAGTTATGATAGAAAAGAGAAGGCAGAGAGTCAGCCAAGTAGATCTTTGCAACCTGGGAACCACACTGACAATTTCAGATCCACACTCGCCAGCATCTGGAATTTGTATTAGCTATTCTCTGTGCCTAAAATGCTTCCCAGTCAGCGTTTGCCATAAATCAGTTTTTCTCATCACTGATGAATGTTTTTCTAGAGCGAGATCAACCTTGATCTATTGTAGTTATTTCTGTTGTCTCTAGTCACCTTGCTCATTGCTTGCAGTTTACAGATAGTCTCCAACTTGTGATGGTTCAAAAATAGCTTAGAATTTTTCAACTTTACAATGATGCACACATGGTGTGCATTCAACAGAAGCCATACTTCAAATTTTGAATTTTGGTCTCTTCCTCAGATTAACAAACTGCCATATGACACTCTCTGGAAGGCCTAGGTAGCAACAGCAAGCCATATCAAGCTGCCGCCCCCCAGGCAGCCCCTTCATCACAAGAGAAAACAACCAACATTCCAGAATGTGTTGTGTGGCTAAACTACAATGTTAGTAGTAGTACATATTCCTCAAGGATAGGTAGGGTAGGCTAAATCAATGCATTTTGACTTATAATACGTTCAATTTACAAATGACTTACTCACCCCATCACAAGTGAAAGAGCATCTGTGTTTAAAAGTGACTGTGATTACCCTGTTTAATGATTTTTACTGGGTAAATGATGTCTCCATCTTAAAGAAAGTCCAGTGAAGATATTGTAGTTCCAGTACTGAGTGTACTTCTTGATATAAAGTAAATGCTCAATAAATATTTTTCAAGTGTATGACTAAACTTGAGGCTACAGAAAAATATCCAATAGTACATACTCCACAAGGAAAAGCAGTGAGAACTCCCTTCAGGACACCAAACTCATGAGCTGCTCAAACAAGAGGTCAAATATACAAAGTAAAGAGGATCTCTGAACAGGAAAGATGCATTTTCTTGAGCTAACCTCTTAGCTTACTTATGCAAGCCAGTCATGTAGAATCAAGACAATCAGACCAAATAACAATAATAATAATTATTACTATATTATAAATTATAATAGTAATTATAGAGTATTTTTAAATTACCTACAAAATTGGCTACAAATCGTGGTCCTGCTGGAAGTCTACCTGGCCACACAAGCATAAGGTGAGCAGCCTCTGAAGTGTCATGACACAAGCAACATTTCTCTATTGTAGGAGCACCTAGTCTCCCAAGTGCAACTCCCATGTCAGGATATAAAGCAGCTGGACAACAGAGGAAGTTGTGAGCAGGGACTGTCATGCTCCCAGGGCTCACTCCCGTCTGCATTTGGTGTCCCAATCAAGAGCTTTATGAAACCCGTACGAGCCATCACCCATGTGGTTCGATTCAGGAGTAGTACTACATTTAAACAAGTGCAGTCAAAAAAAAGCAAATAATGTTATTTAATATTAATAAGTAGTAAAGCAGATTCTCCGGGATTACTCACATCTCTCAAAAGGTAGTAGAGGGCGTACAGAGCACATCCCTCACCAATGCTTTTTGTTCCTCTTTTTCATCATCCTGACACAGTCTCCAGATGTTCTCATTTGCCAGTCCCTCTCCCTTCCACACACCTTCCCTTCTGTCTTCTCCATAGGTCCCCCAATGCAGTGTTCCCAGGTACTACCTCCCCAGCCTGTTGCGCACAATTACAGGCAAGCCAAGGTGGTACACTCTGATCAGTATCAACACAATAAATTTTATCCTTTTATACCAATAAACGTATACAGCTTTAACTATAAGAACAATGGTAGAAGGATACCGTTTTTGTCTTTCCATAATTTTTTATAAAAGTACTCTATCGTCCTTTTTGTGACTCTTCCTAAATCCATTAGGAAGTGATATTTTCTCTGGGAAATAAAACATGTTTGACTTCCATATGTTGATAGCACTGAAACAAGTACATTTGTAAATATTTGGAAAGAAAGGTAATCATTAGTGACAGGCAAACAGAATTATTTCTACAAAAGGATTTTTTATTTTCCCTTGAGTGTCAGTAGTTCTTTATTTGTTAGTATAAAAATTTTTGAGGAATGTGTCATATTTCGATAACTATCTTTGGTACAAGTGAAGGAAAACCATACACCCGTAAGCTATATTAATAAGTTATTTCAAAGCTCTGATCCAAAAGTAATAATCTCTCCCAAAAGCAAATGGAATAGTTTAAAAAATTATTTGCATTTCTCACTCTTTCCTTTAAAAATAAAACACTCTCAGGCCAAATGTCTCCCTGAGGTGAGTTTTTACGATAATATAGTCATACTATTTTCTTATTTGAAGAATTATTTCAGTGGCCCAAATACCATGTTCACTCCTCCAGGATATTCTAATGAATAATTCATCAAATTATGCTTCTAAGGAAAATCTGAACTACAGTATGCCTATATAAATTATAGACTGAAAACATTAAATGAATAAATGAATAACACAGCACAACTGTTTTATTAATAGAAGAAAAAATGGTGAAGAGAAAGGAATTTTAAGCTCTGGAAATTGTTAGGCATTGAGTTCCCTGTAGAAATTTGACACCATTTCTATCCACTTTTCCCTGACATGTGAGCCCTCACATGTCACATACAGAAGTGAGAAATCTGGGAACATCCCCAACCATTCCTGTCAGCAGGGTTCCAGGCTAGAATGTGCCAGCCTGAGGTGCTTGCATGAGATCTGGGAGACAGAAGGAAGCAGAAATCAGGCTGTTTCTCCATTGGAAGATATAAAGCCTCCGGCTCACAGGTGTCAGACTCTGCATGGCATCCCAGTTCTGAAGGCAACTGTGAACATAACCAGTAGTTTCTTATGACTCCAGAGGTTCTGAAAACCACAATGCCTGAGAGTAAGTGGTGATACCCTCTGTCATGCCTCCAACTCCGCCGATGAATTTGCAACTATATAATTACCTCCATCTAAGGCTTTTCTGTTAGCTATGTGTTAAGTGGGTTTCTTGTGTACCTCATCAACCTTTGCAGAACATGTGCTAGAATTGCTTAAGACAGCATATGGGTTGGAAGCAGATTTTTTTCAGCCGGAAGACAAAATAATAAATATGTGTCCTTCACTTATCACTTGGTGAGACCACAGAATCACACCAGCTCGTTTCAGCAGGCTGACATCTTCTGCTTGCTGCTCCATTGTAGGCACTACTCCATTCCAAAGATGTTGGCACTTACATGTTCAAAGTGTTCTCCTTTGCTACCAAATGACTAGAAGAGAATAGTGCCGAGGCCCTGGGCTTCTATAAAATCTAGTAGGGAAGTAGCTATAACATGCACAAAAAAATATTGACCAAAAAGAGACAGAATCCCTTATGTGAGTGAAAAGTGGAGACACAACCCCTCCTTTCTATCTCTCATCCCATCGTATTCTGTCCTGTCTCACTGGTAAATAAACTGGTTAGCAGTCTCTGACAAAGCCTTCAGGGGAGTAGCAGATTTTATTCAATGGAAAGAAGAAAAGCCACCAAGATAGGAAAGTCACCTAGGAGAAAGGTCACAGGAAGGCCTTCTGTGAGCAGACACATGACCTCCCTGATAAACTTTATGGGTGAATAGTCACCTGTGGGAGTTCAAACACTGATACCCAAAGTCTAAAATACAATGGTTCTAATATATCAGAAATGGCATTAAGGGGGAACTCTGGATAGCTGAATTTTTTTTTTCATTTCTTCTTCCTTACCATTTTTATTATACATTTTATGATGTATAATGTGATATTTTAATACATGCATATAGCATGTTATGATCAATTAGTATTTCATTTCTTTAAAAATTTTTTGATAACATACCATAATTTTACATATTTCTGGGATACCATGTTACATTTCAATATATGTAAGCCATGTATACTGATCAAGTAAAGGGTACCAAAACACAGTTACATGAAAAGAATTAGTTCTGGAATTCTACAAGATAGTGGGGTGCTGTAACCTATTATATATTTTATGAATAACTAGAAAGGAATAGGATTCAAAGATGCCAAGCATAATAAGGAGATGGACATGCTATGTCTTGGGCTGCCACTGTGGTGTAGTAGATTAATCCTCCACCTGTGGTGCCAGCATCCAATATGGGCATTGGTTCTAGTCCCACTTCTCCTCTTCCAATCCAGCTCTCTGTTATGGCCTGAGAAAGCAGTAGAAGATGCCCCAATTGCTTGGGTCCCTGCAAGTGTGTGGGAGACCCCAAAGAAGCTCCCTGCTCCTGGCTTCGGATCAGCCCAGCTCCTGGGAGTTGTGGCCATTTGGGGAGTGAATCAGCAGATGGAAGACCTTTCTCTCTGTCTCTCTCATTCACTGTCTGTAACTCTACTTTTCAAATAAATAAATAAATAGAAACTTAAAAAAATAAATAAATGCTATGTCTGGCAACTTTTTGTTTATCACTTCACCTTTCCAAGTCTTTATTACATTATCAGTAAAATTGTGATTTCAGTTTGGTCATTCCTAGTGTCTACTCCAATTCTAATACTCAGACATCAGAACAACAATCTATCCAGAGCAGGAGGATAGGGCAGAGAGGAAGGGTTAGAGATCCTTCTGCTGTTTCTTGCAATATTTTCCAGGTAATGTCAGAACTCCCCTAAACGCTTAGCAATGTTTCTTTCTTCTTTTCATGTAGATTTTTAAAGGTCAAATGGATATTTCATTTCTCAGAATTCATGTACTCAGTATTTAAAGTGTTATGTGTGATCAGAAGAAGAATAAATTATTTCTGTGCATCTAAAGTAAAACCTTCCTGATCCACTTCATTTTTTTCAGAACAGAAACTCCCTTACTAATATTCACTATTTTTAAATATGCAGATAATAACAAAGAATCTTTAGGAGCTCTACCATGGGGAAAATTTTATCTCCTTATAAGAAATATAAACATATCTTTAAATATACAAGCATCTAAATTTGGAGACTCTCATGAATATTTAAGTAATCAGTAGGTAATAGTAATCATTTCCATTTTATAATTAAAGTAGATAGATCTTATTTTTAATTTAAGGAGAGATTTTTTTCCCCTCTATGTTAGGTAATCACAGCAATCCTTGATGAATGTGTGATTTATCTGGTAAGAAACATTTACCAAAATAAAAATCACTCTGCTTTGAAAAAAATTAGTGAATTAAATTAGGCAAATTTTTTCTACTGGTTTAATTAAGATGATGTCTAATTCTTTTAGATTCCCATACTACAGAAATGCAAGCCAAAATATACAATATTAGCATGCACACCTGCATGAATTCAATACAAGATAAAATAGAAATATGAAATTATCTTGCATTCATGATGGAATATCATTCTTGCATTCAGGTCCACCTTCATTTATCCACACATTTTCCACTCTCAAATACCAGTTTTTGGAACCTATCTCTACAAGCTAAACACATAAGTCACTCATACATTTTTTATATACATCCATTCTTATTTGCAATGGTAGGTGCAGAGAGTTTTATATTAATTTATTTTTAGCATATAAAATAGGTGGGTAGATAACTTAGCAATGCATTTTTTGATGCTTGGAACTATTCTAATCCAACTCTAAGCGCAATGACCTCTGGCAGAAGCCGTACTACAGGTTTGGAAGCAAGTGATGATAGAAAGAATATGAATCCCTCCTGTTCTTCAATTCCATGCCTACTGGCTTGGCATCAAGGGGATTCTTTTAACAGCACAATGCAGATATGAAGAGCATCCTTATATCAAATTCCAGCATTCACGCTGGTATTCCATGATTATAATATATTCCTCTACCTGTTGAATTCTTGACTCTTACACCAAGTAAGATGTACCTTGAGGAGAGAAACTACATCCAAATACACATTTGTCTACTCTGGTGTAGTTCTTTACTCGTTGTAATGTTCCAGAATGAAATTCTTTGTCATCAATGCAAAGATTGCTTAAAATTTGGCTCAAAAGCATCCACTTCTTCTGCCACTGATTTTTCACTGTTTCTCTGAATTTCTCACACAAATCATTTAAAATGAAGTGTTTGTGAAGTCCCCCAGGCACAGAACCTGAATTATTTTTGTTAACTATTTCCATATTATTAAAAACTGTTGGATGGGCTGGAACACTGATGTGGAGGAATTAAGGGAAATGTAGTAGAATATTTACATTAACATAAATACAAGTTAAAAACAGTAATAAAGCCAGATCCTCCCCTCTCCTTTCATTGATTATACTGAGTAATTTACTTAAAATATATTGCGGTGTTGTTTGATTGGTTTTGAAAATTATTTTAACCATTTGTTTTGTATGAATATATTTTGAATGAGAAGTAGTAACAACATAAACAAATCCTGGGTTCTAGAGTCTAAAATGCCTCAGAAAAAAGCAATCTCAGCCAATTAGATCCATCCATTAAATACATTTTTTTTTTTCTGAAAATCTGGTAGGAAGGAACATGACCCTGAGATAATCAGAAGGCAAATAATCATTAGAATATTATTTGTAGGAGGGGCCAGCACTGTGGCACAGTGAGTTAAAGCCCTGGCCTGAAGCGCCAGCATCCCATATGGGCGCTGGTCTTGGTCCCGACTGCTCTTCTTCCCATCCAGCTCTCTGCTATGGCCTGGGATAGCAGTGGAAGATGGCCCAAGTCCTTGGGTCCCTACACCTGTGTGGGAGACCAAGAGGAGGCTCCTGGTTCCTGGCTTCAGATCGGCGCAGCTTTGGCCATTGTGGCTATCTGGGGAGTGAACCAGTGGATGGAAGATCTCTATCTCTGTCTCTATCTCTCTCTGTAACTCTGTCTCTCAAATAAATAAAATAAATCTTTAAAAAAGAATATTATTTCTGTATTCAAAGAGTTTGAAGTTTAGAAGTAGTAGAAAAGACATAAAATGATAAATTTATGGACCTCTAATTCACCCAGTGGTTAAGATGTTGATTAAGATGCCCACCCATGTCAGAGTGCTCAGATCCAAATCCTGGCTTCACTTCCAAATCCAGCTTCCTGTTAAGGCACACTCTTGGAGGCACCAAGTGATGGCTCAAGTCATTGAGTCCCTGACACCTACATGGAAGACATGGATTCAGTTTCCACATCCCTGTTTTAGGCTGACCCATCCCTGACTTTCAGACATTAGGGGAGTAAACCAGCAGATGGAAACATATACTCTCTCTCTCTTTCTCTAAAAAAAATTAAAAAACACAAATGTAATACATATGTGACATGACAAAGGATAGGAAATTGTAGAAACATACATGAATTAATACATATTATATAATAAATCTTAATATATAAAGACTATTAAGATGTAATGAGATGGTAAATGGGCTGTGCTTTGTGAATTAAAAGCCCTTTACAAAGATGAGTTCTATATCTATGGAAATATATAGAGAGATATATACCTACATAGATATGTATAGTTCTCATTCTTTTTTTTTAAAGATTTATTTATTTATTTATTTGAAAGTCAGAGTTACACAGAGGAGAGGAGAGGCAGAGAGAGAGAGGTCTTCCATCCACTGGTTCACTTCCCAATTGGCCGCAAGGGCTAGAGCTATGCTGATCCAAAGCCAGGAGCCAGGAGCTTCCTCCAGGTCTCCCACATGGGTGCAGGGGCCCAAGCATTTGGGCCATCTTCTTCTGCTTTCCCAGGCCACAGCAGAGAGCTGGATTGGAAGTGGAGCAGCCAGGACTAGAACTGGTGCCCATATGGGATGCCAGCACTTAAGACCAGGGTGTTAACCCACTGTGCCACAGTGCCAGCCTCTAATAGTTCTCGTTCTATACTTAGCTTAATATCATAGAGTATGATGTGGTGGACAAAAGAAATTGGTGAGAGTGCAGTTATCTTCCTTTGAGAAAGACATCTGTACTCAAATAATTCAAAGTTGTATTTGAAGGGTTCTTCCACTCAAGTTGAGAATATGTCAGTGTTGGGGCCAAGTGCTATAGTGTAGTGGGTAAAGCCACCAACTTTAAATGCCGGCATCCCAGATGAGTGCTGATTTGAGTCCCAGCTGTTCCACTTCCACATCCAGCTCTCTGCTATGGCCTGGGAAAGCAGTAGAAGACTGTCCAAGTCCTTGGACCCCTGCACCCATATAGGAGACCCAGAAGAAGCTCCTAGCTCCTGGTTTCAGATTGGCACAGCTCTGGGTGTTGTGGCCAATTGGGAAGTGACCCAGCAGATGGAGAAAGTCTCTCTCTCTCTCTCTCTCTCTCTAACTCTGCCCTCAAATACATAAATAAATCTTAAAATAAAAAAGAAAATATGTTAGTGTTTACCTCTCAAGAAAATATCCCTCAATCTTATTTCAAAGCTATCAGAATATTAACAATGTGATCAATATTATCATTATTATTAATAATTGAGTGACTGATTTGATTTACCCATTTTAATAACCCAAATGAAATATGTTAAGGCAACAATTGACTCTAATGGTTCCATTCACTTTCTAAAAGAAAAAAAATTATATAAAAGAAATTATAAAAACATATCAAATAAAGTATTCCTCCTGAGATAATTATGAGACAATCAGGATTCATAATGGAAAAAAACAAAAGCCAATCTAGATAATTCACACAGAAACAAGCACAATAAAGTGAACTAGAGACTTAAAAAACCATTTACAGAGTTGGGACAGCAAAGATCAGGGGAGGCCTCCAGTGATTTTCAGAAAGTGAAGACATACAGGCTCACAAGTCTCCACCAATGAGCTCAGCTGCCTGCAGCCTTGAAGTGGTTAATGCACAAGAGGATGCTGGGAAGCTCCTGGCAGGGTTTCACATATGCCCATCTGTTGAAGCCCATGAACCTGCCTGCAAGAGCAATAATGACTGTTGCTGCTCTTCTGCCTTCCAAATCTTACACGAGAGCCTCTCATGGGTAGAATCTAATCCAGAACCCTGCTGGCTCAGATACCAAAAAATGTTATTACCAAGAATTGAGGAGAACACATAGGAGAGGAAAAGTGGTGCTGAACTGCCATCGGACCATCTGGCACACATCTCTTTAAATTCCACATTCTCGCTTATTAAGAATAATTGTATTTCATGTTTTTAGAGATTTATACAATTAGCCCTGGCTCTATTCCTTATCCTGTGCCACCCTGTAAAGCTTATCCATTTGAATTGTCCCTAGTTTTCTCCCATTCTGGATTTATTAGAGAAAAAACTCTAAGTAAAATATATTTCCCATGAATGCATCCAAATGAAAACAGTATTCAATCTGCTTTAACATCCACACCTAAACAAATGAATAAATCCTCAGTAAATTTCCCTTCTCCCATAATTTTACCCAGAAACTTCTAACAAAAACGTTCAATAACTTTAAAGTTCATCTAAGTAAATCATTTGCTATCATGTTTAAACAAATCATGAAAAGTTTAAGACTGATATTATACTAAAGTGTATGAATTTTCAACATCCTACAGTAACCAGAAGAGATAAAAATACAATCTGAGATTACACAAAGAAAAGCATGGGATTCAAGAGCTACACGATCTAGATTGTGAAGCAGTCTTAACCTTATTAGTTGTTAGAGTTTTGCAAGTTATTTGGTCTTCTATGCCTGAGTTGTCTCACCAGCAAACATTTACAGAAAAAATAAGTTAATATACTTAGAGTTTTTGAACAGTGCTGGGCTATCAGAGAGCACTTGATAAATGTCTCCATTTTCATTCATAGAAGTAAATCTGCTGTACCTTTCATCTAACAAATATTTGGTGAGCATCTCTATATTCCAGACCCTAGGTATAAGATGGTATTAAACATACTATACCTTCATGCAGCTCCTATTTTAGTAGGAAAAAAAAAACAATAATATAAGTCAGGAGCTATACATAATCAGGAGGAAAACTGAAACAGGGTAAAGTGATAAAAAGTGACAGTGGCCTCTACTTCAAGTAGCATTTTCAGAAAGGCCTTTCAGATAAAGTAGTATTGACAAGTAATATAAATGAAGGGAAGAATGAAGCTACCCCAATAGCTAGATGAAGAAGTTTCCAGCGCTCTGAATCAGTAACAGGTACAAAGGCACTGAAGCAAGAGTGTGCTTGGAATGCCCAAGGAGCAGTGTATTAGTCACTAAGGGTGGAGCAGAATGAACTCCACAGATGTGGACGATTATATTTGAAACAGTATGGCAGGAGAGTAAGCTTTCCAGAAGCACAAACCTGAGAGTGTCTCCTTAAATGTGGAGCCCTAGATGACTCCATCACCTAACTCTAGTCCCTGTTAGACAGCCAAGGAGGCCAGATTATACATAAAATCCTTCTTAACCACTTTAAGGCTATCGAAGTTTATAAGAAATCTTGTATAGTTGAAGCAAGGAAGCAATATGATCTGGCTTATATTTTAAAGCACTAATATGGTAGGCATCAAATGCTCTCCAAAAATGCCCACACTCTATTCTCTACAAACTGTGACTATATTACCTTATAAAGTTGAGAAGAATTAATTTGACAATCAGGTGAATTTAAAACAGGAAGAGTAGCCTAGATTATCCAGGCGAGCCAAAAATCACAAAATTCTTAAAACTGGAAGAAGATGTGGAAGAAGAGGTCAAAGTGATTCCCTGTGAGAAGGTTGCCAAGCTTCAAGCCTTGAGAATAGAAGGCGACTATGGTCCAAGGAATTCAAAAGGTCTCTAGAAGCTGGAAAATGAAAAGAAATTCAATCTCCACCCCCCATACCCTCCAGAAAGGAACACCATGCTGCCATTATCCTGATGTCAGGCCAGTGGGACAAATGTTAAACTTCTAAACTATCAACCTGTAAGATAATAAGCTTGTGTTAACCCAGAGATAATAAGCTACTGAGTTTGTGGTGACTGGTAGCAGTAGGAATAGAAAACACGTACCATGAATCTGGCAGATTGTAGAGAACAGACTGGCTGGTGGTTCAGGCCAATGAGTTGGCAAGGATAGAAGCAGGAACACCAGCTGGAGACTACTGCAGTAGTCTGACCCGGTCAGACATAGGGTGGTTTGATGCCTGATGTATTGATGAAGACGAAGAAAGGTGTGTTCAATAAATGTTTTGCTAAATGAGAACCAAAAATGAGAAAGGGCAGAAAGAGAACATGAGTTCAAGAGAGAGCTGTTTGCTCGTTCAAGTGGAAGATACTGTTACACACTGCATAACATACTTTTAGCCAGTGATAGACTGCATAAATCACAGTGATCCCCTAAAATTACAACAGAGTAGAAAAATTCCTACTGCCTAGTGAAATTGGAGCCATTGAAACATCATAACACCAAACATCCCTCACAGCTTGTGTGTAGCGATACTGGTGTAAGAAAACCTACTTCACTGCCAGCCTTATAAAAAGATAGCAAAGCTATTATATATAGTATATAATACTTATTTTGTTACTTGTTCTGTATTTATGATATTTTTTCATTATTTTAGGTGTATTCCTTTTTTAAAAATTATTTATGGAAAGCAGCATGTCCTGTTCCCAGAAATAGTGTCATACATCTCGTGTTCATCTCATCACTTGATTGCATGAAGAGCCACACGAAGTGATTGCTAGAGACCATCTACATTTGTATAAATACACTCTATGATATTCACACAATGACAAAATCACCTAACAACATATTTCCCAGAATTCCTACTGTTAAGTGATATGCAACAGCCATCATTCACTAGCAAGAGGAAAGTGTTGTGCTTGAGAGATCCAAAGCCCTTACCAGGTTTACTGTTCTTTTGGCCCCTGCATACTCCTCCAAATTCACCTTCTGCTACACTTCGTTGTTCACTTCATTCCAGGCATATTGGCCTTCTTCCGGATCTTCAGACATCCAAGCACACTTACACCCGCTCTCACTATTCTTCATACTTGAAGACAGATAGAGTTTACTTCCTCGCTTTGCTCAAGTCTTTATTCAAATGGTACCTTCAGAGAGGTTTTCAGGTCCTCCCCGTCTAAATTAGCAGCCACCTGTTCCCAATCTTACTCATTATTGCCTGCTCTACTCCATTTTCTCCATAATAGTTACCACCATCAGATAATGTATCCTATTTTACATTTATTGCTGACTCTCCTTCAAACCCCAATCTTAACTCCTTAAGTGATTACACCTGATCTATTTTACTCCCTCTGATATTCATAGTGCCTAGTTTCTCTTTGTCACTTAGCAAGTGCACAAAATCTATTGAATTATTGAGAGGGGAAAAAAGAAAAGATTTTCAATAGCCAGACCACGAAGTAACTGATCTGGATTTCAAAACACTAAGAAATTTTTGAGGGGCATAGCCAAAATGATTTCTTGGAATAACAAATCTATACAGTTGATAAAAGATTAAAGATTTTGAGTAAGTTGTAATCTCATACTTTTGGTAGGTTAGAAAATGTCAACCTCAAAACTCAAGTCAATAATATATGTAAATTGGAGGATATTAGACATAAAAAATGTAATGCTGTTTGGGGGAAGGTGTTTGGCCTAGTAGTTAAGCTAGTGGTTAGGATTCCCCCATGCTATACCAGAATACCTGGGTTCAATACTAACCACTGGCTCCCAGTTCCAGTTTCCTACTAGTGCAGACCCCGTGAAGCAGTGATAATGGCTCAAGTAATTGCTTTCCTGCTACCCATGTGAAAGACCTGGATTGAGTTCCTGGCTATGGGCTTCTGCCTGACTTAGTCCTGGCCATTGTAGGCATTTGGGGAGTGAACCTCCAGATAGAAATGCACACACATTTCAGACCTCTCTCTCTGAAAAGTCTAAAAAGAACTAGGGGTTTATGGTGTTAAGAAGTAAACAAAGGGGGCCACTGTTGTGGTGCAGTAGATTAAGCCACCATTTGCAACACCAGCATCTCTCATTGGAGTGCCAAGTCGAGTCCAGCCTACCCTGCTTCCAATCCAGCTTCCTGCTAAAGCACCTGAGGGGGCAGCAGAAAATGGCCCACGTGCTTGGGCCCCTGCCACCCATGTGGGAGACTCAAATGGAGTTCTGAACTCCCAGATTCCCAGGGTATGGTAACCATTTGAGCCAGCAGATTAAAGATCTTTTTCTCACACTGTCTTTCCCTCTCTGTTACTCTACCTTTTAAATAAATAAATGTTTCTTAAAGAGAAATAGACAAAGAATCTTTTTAAAAATACAGAGAGACAGGCATTCCAACTATGATTTGAGCTGAAGAATATATGGATAAAATACAAGGATAAAAGAACAGGAAGTCCAAGACCTCACTTCCCCATAACGATACTGAATTAACAACAATAAATAGTTCAGAGAACCTATATGAGAAGTCCAGAAACCAGTGAGAAAATCACATTACCCCAGGCAAGATGAACATCAAGCATAACTGCACAAAATGAGTAAGAAAAGTAATTTCATTTCAACCATGTCAACCCTATCCCCAAGCAAGCATAGGTTGAAATGGGCACTAAAATCCCAAGTTAAAACTTCTCCCTTGGGAGGGAAAGAGGAGAGTAGAAATTAATTTTTAGGGAGGTGCCTAGGGTATTGGATTCTATCTCACCTGACTTTAAGCACTGACAAAAAACTCTCATTACTCAGGATGCCCAGGGGCTGCTGAAAGGAAACAGAGCTCTGCAGCTCATGCTGGCACCAGAAAATATGTAACAGCGCAGGCAGAAGTTGTGAAAGTACTCCATTAGTGGCTTCTGCATTGGGAAGAGGAAAACAGAGAAGTGGAACAAACATCCAACATCATAGCTTTCTGGAAGAATGTTCAAGGGACTGCTTTCTGCCTTGCCTGATTGGAGTGATGATTGAACCAGCAAGGTTTGAATGCCCATGGACCTCACCAGAACAAGTCCTCAGCAGCTTGTTACAATGCCACATACAGCCAACAGAGGGAGCAAGAGACTACAAGCCCCTGAAAAAGAAACGCAAATCTAATTGGGTAATTACATGCAAAAGGCTTAAGAAGATGTATCTCCACAAAGGGTTTGAGAAACTCAAAATCTATGTTCATGCTTAATGGTGAAGTCCTTCCTCCATATTAAGCCAATCCATAAACACTGGAAGACAGAGCTGGTTTGTAAAAATTTTATTTATTATTTTTGAGATACTATATTTTCAAATCATAGTCAAAGGCTCATTGACTTCACTAAATAAAGAGTCCAACAGATAAAAAGTAAAAAGACCATGGTGCAGCAGGAATACAGATATTGGCTATAATGCACAATATTCAAAGGAAAAGATACTCAACTTCATTTTAAAATAATGACAAAATCATTAAAACTATAGTAACACATAATTCCTAGGAGTTTTATGCAAATATCACAAAAAATTACAAAGCACATGAAGAAACAGAAAAACTACCAATCAAAGGAATAAAATAAGTCTCAGGAAAGCAGCACTAAAGAAAAAAGCATCTATGAGCTACTAGACAAAGAATTCAAAATAATTGTCTTAAAGACCAAATTGCTACAAGGAACATAGACAACTAAACAAAATTTTTCAAAAATTGCACTAACACAATGAGAATATCAATGGAGAAACTATTTTTATTTACTGTATTTTTAATTTTTAAGATTTGGAGAACATAACAGAAATTCCAAATCTGAAAAAACAAAGAGCATATCCAAAACCATCCTATAAGACCAAAATCAAACCAATATAAAAATCAAAGATATTACAATTAAACTATAGACCAATAGCTCAGTTGAATACTGATGCAAAAATCCTCAACAAAATACCAGCAAACCAAATTCAATATTATAAAGATTATCCTTCATTCCCAAGCAGAATTTAGACTTCAATGTTAGATGGTTAAAATATAAAAAGTAATATATGTAATGTACCATATTAAAAGAATGAAGGAATGAACTATACAGTAAATATGGAAAAAAGACATCTGAAAAACTCAGCATATTTTCATGATAACTGCTCATAATAAATGCTACTATAAAATGCATATACCAAATGCCACTATGAAAAATTGACAGCTAACATCAGAATCAATGGTGGAGAAAAAAGGAATTCCACCAAGTTCTAAGGATGCCCACTCTCATAATTTCTATTCCTCATAGTTCTGTAAATCCTAAACAGAGCAACTGGCAGAGTGAGGGGGAGTGAGAAATAAAAGACATCCAAATTGAAAAGGAAGAAGTAAAATTATCTCTGTTCATGGGTGACATGATCTTATGTATAGAAACCTAAAGGTTTCCCATGATGGATTGTTCTCTCCCTTTTTGATTTTATCAGTTAGCATTAGCAGACACTAGTCTTGTTTGTGTGATCCCTTTGACTCTTAGACCTATCAGTGTGATCAATTGTAAACTGAAATTGATCACTTGGACTAGTTATATGGCATTGGTACATGCCACCCTGATGGCATTTGGGGCACGACTGATTGAGCATGTCCCAAATTGTACATCTCCTCCCTCTCTTATTCCCACTCATATTTCACAGGGATCACTTTTCAGTTAAAATTTAAACACCTAAAAATAATTGTGTGTTAATTACAGAGTTCAACCAATAGTACTAGAATAAAACAAAGAAAAAATACTAAAATGGATAAAGTATTACATTGTACATCAACAGTCAGCACAAGAGCTGATCAAGTCACTGTTTCTCATAGTGTCCATTTCATTTCAACATGTTTCCCCTTTGGTGCTCAGTTAGTTGTCGCCGATCAGAGAGAACATATAATATTTGTCTCTTTGGGACTGGCTTAATTCACTCAGCATAATGTTTTCCAGATTCCTCCATTTTGTTGCAAATGACCGGATTTCATTGTTTTTGACTGCTGTATAGTATTCTATTGAGTACATGTCCCATAATTTCTTTATCCAGTCTACTGTTGGTGGGCATTTGGGTTGGTTTCAGGTCTTAGCTATTGTGAATTGAGCTGCAATAAACATTAATTTACAGACAGCTTTTTTGTTTGCCAATTTAATTTCCTTTGGGTAAATTCCAAGGAATGGGATGGCTGGGTTGTATGGTAGGGTTATATTCAGGTTTCTGAGGAATCTCCAGACTGACTTCCATAGTGGCTTCACCAGTTTACATTCCCACCAACAGTGGGTTAGTGTCCCTTTTTCCCCACATCCTCTCCAGCGAAGCGGGATACACAGAAGACTCATAGAATGGCAGATGTCCTAAATAGCACTCTGGCCTCAGAATCAGCCCTTAAGGCATTCAGATATGGCTGAAGAGCCCATGAGACTATTTTAGGCATGGAAAGCCAAGACACTCTGGAGAAACAAAAAAGAAGACCTAAATGAAAGATCTCTGCAAGTGAGATCCCAGTGGAAAGAACAGGGCCATCAACAAAGGAGGTATCTTTCTCTGAAGGGAGGAGAGAACTTCCACTGTGACTATGACCCTGTCAAAATAAGATCAAAGTCGGCGAACTCAAAAGGCTTCCATAGCCTTGGTAACTCATGACTAGAGCCTAGGGAGATTACTGACACCATAAACAAGAGTGTCAAATTGTTAAGTCAACAACAACTCACTTCTCACGTGGGATCTGTCCTTAATGTGTTGTCCAATGTGAAGTAATGCTATAACTTGTACTGAAACAGTATTTTACACTTTGTGTTTCTGTGTGGGTGCAAACTGATGAAATCTTTACATAGTATATACTGAAACGATCTTCTGTGCATAAAGATAGTTGAAAATGAATCTTGATATGAATGGAATGGGAGAGGGAGCAGAAGATGGGAGGTGTGCGAGTGGGAGGGAAATTATGGGGGGGAAGCCATTATAATTCATAAACTGTACTTTGGAAATTTATATTTACTAAATAAAATATAAATTAAAAAAAAGAAACCTTAAGGTTTACACACATGCATACAAACACACACACACATACACACACACATAGTTAAGCTAAGTAAAATAATTCAGGAGGTTTTCTTGTAAAAAATCAACACACAAAAATCATTTGCATTTCTGGACACTAACTGTCTGAAAAAGAAATTAAGAAAATAATCTCATTTAAATAGTATAAACAAGAATAAACCATGAATAAACTTAACCAAAGAGGTTAAAGATGTATACACTAAAGAAGTAAAAAAAAAAGAAAGGAAAGAAGGGAGGAAGGAAGGAGGGTAATTGAGGGAGGGAGTCAGGGAAAACAGAAAGTATGGTTATCACCTTAGAATCATACCTATGAAATACATGAAACCTGATATCTTTATATTAAGAAAATTTTTAAAACTATGAAAGAAGTTAAAGAAGACAAAACTAAATGGAAATACATCATGTTCATGGATTGGAAATGTTAATATTGTTAAAATATCCATACAGGGGGCTAGCACCGTGGCTCACTTGGCTCATCCTCCACCTGCAGCACCCGCATCCCATATGGGCGCTGGGTTCTAGTCCTGGCTGCTCCTCTTCCAGTCCAGCTCTCTGCTTGGCCCGGGAGGGCAGTGGAGGATGGTCCAAGTGCTTGGGCCCCTGCACACACATGGGAGACCAGGAGGAAGAAGCTGGCTCCTGGCTTCGGATCAGCATAGTTCCAGCCGTAGCGGCCATTTGGGGGATGAACCAACAGAAGGAAGACCTTTCTCTCTGTCTCTCTCTCTCACTGTCTAACTCTATATGTCAAATAATAAAATAAAATATCCATATAATCTCAAGTGACCTATAGATTCAATACAATCCCAATTAAAATCCCAATTGTATTTTTAACAGAAATAGAAAAAGAAACTCTAAAATTCATGGGAACTCCAAAATATCCAAATCAATCTTAAGGAAGAATATGAAAGTCTTTCTTTTTATTCCGGTCTATTTATATGCTTTAACACTAATACAGCTTTTTAATTTTTCATAGATGTCATATATTCTTTCATATGCTTATCCCTGTAAACTTTGTACATCTTAAAGATTTTGAGAATATTTTCTTTCTAATTTTATTTTCTAGATGGCTGTAGTCTAGAGAAACATGACTTATTGTTAAATGTTGATTTGTGTGGCAGTCTTACTGAAATTTTACATACACTCCAATTTTGTGTCTCAATTCTGCTTTTCTATTTAAATACACTGGATTGAATAGTGTCCCCCAAAATTCATATCCCCTCAGAACTTCAGAATGACACCCTTCTTGGAAACAGTCTTTGATGATGCAATCAGTGAACGTGAGGTCACAAAGAATTAAGTGGGCCCTAAACCTAACAAAGAAGGCCAACAGATGAAGAAACAGGGCATATGATGATGGACTCAGAGATCTGAGTGTTGTACCTAGATGCCAAGAATGTCAAAGATTCCCAACAAACATCAAAGCCAGGAAAGAGCTAAGAACAGAGCCTCTTCTTCAGAACTTCCTGAAGAACCAGTCCTGCCAGCACCTTGACTTTGGACTTCTGGTCTCATGAACAGCAAGAGAAATTTTCTACTCACAAAAGATACCAAATTTATGGAAATTTATTAGGCCATCCCTAGAAAACTAATATAATAGATAACAATACCTGAAAATCATGACAAATGTGTTTCTCTTCTACTACTAACCCTTATACCACTTCTTTCTTTCTTTCCATTCTTTTATTTTTCTCATCATAGAACATCCAGTGTTGCATAAAATAGTGACAGTGAGAGTGGAAATCCTTGCTTTGTTCCTCATCTTGAAAAGAATATGTATAGTTTTCCACTAAGTGTTTATGCTACTAAAAAAATTTTTTTGACAGGCAGAGTAGACAGTGAGAGAGAGAGAGACAGAGAGAAAGGTCTTCCTTTGCCATTGGTTCACCCTCCAATGGCCGCCACACCACACAGCACAGCGCACGGTGCTGATCTGATGGCAGGAGCCAGGTGCTTATCCTGGTATCCCATGCAGGTGCAGGGCCCAAGCACTTGGGCCATGCTCCACTGCACTCCCGGGCCACAGCAGAGAGTTGGCCTGGAAGAGGGGCAACTGGGACAGAATCCAGCGTCCCAGACTAGAACCCGGTGTGCCAGCGCCGCAAGGCGGAGGATTAGCCTGTTTAGCCATGGTGCCGGCTGTGCTACTAAATTTAATATATATCCTTTCAAAATTAAAAATTTCCCTATATCCTTCCTCTCTTAATGGTATTATACTATAATAGATAGATTAATCAAATACAGGGGCAGGCATTGTGCTGCAGCATTTAAGCCACATCAGAGTACTGCTTCAAGTCCTAGTTTCTCCACTCTTCACTAATGCATCCTTGGAGGCAGCAGATGATGAAGTGCTTCAGCCCCTGCCCTACTATGAGAGAACTGCATGGAATTCTGGGCTACTGGCTTTGGTCTGACCCATCCCTGGTATTCGGGAGGGAAAAAGTGGGTGGAATCAATCTCTCTCTCTCTCTTTTATTCTCTTTTTCCTCTCTCCTCACCTCTCCTCTCCCCTCCCTGCTCCTTGCTTTCAAGTAGGTAAAAAGAAATTAACATTAAAAACCATTAATCAAATGTTTCTTTGCAATTACGTAGATTATTACGACTTTTCTCCTTATGTAATTATGAACACATTTAATTCTTAGGAGTTTTCTTTCATGCGACACTTCAAAATTTGTGGGAAAATTGGAATTAAAAGATAAGTTTATTGTGATGCAAAAAAATTTTGAAATCCATGCATGCTTTTTTCATAATACACATTGTTCATGAACTTTTCAAAGACACATCCAAAAAGTATGGTTCCAAAGTAAACTTATCTTTCAATTGCATTTTCCAAATGCTTTTTGAAGTACTCTTACATAAAATATCCTAGTATTCTGACATAAACTATTTTTTAATGATGTATTATATTTCATATCCTCTCAAATTCAGTTGGGTAATAACTTATGAATAAATGTCACATTTATATTGGTAATAAGTAGGCATGTTTCCTTGTGCCATCTTTACCTCTTTTAAAATAAACAAACTATACAAAATAGCTTGGCAGATTTTGCTAATTTTTCATTTTCTGGAATAACTTGTATAAATCTGTAACAAAAGTTTCTTGAAATTTTAGTAGAATTTGGCCCAAGTTCAAGTTTCAGACATGGTTGTCTTTGAATATGATTTCCACTAATTTATGCTTACTATATCATTCAATTTTCCATTTCCTTCAATTTTGTGGCATTTTTTAATTTGTATATATTTCATGTTGGTTATTAAATTGATTGTAATAATTTTCTAAATAATTTTTGTCATTTCTGTTAGTACAATTTTTCCTTTCCTAATTCTATATTTTCCCTCTTTGTTTGCCATTTCATTTTTTCTTTTCCTTTATCAATTTTGCCAGAGGTCCCCACATCTCATTAATCATTTCAAAGACTTGTTTGGGGTTAATCTTCTCTATTGTTTTTGCTGATGTTATTTTTGTACCGTATTTCATGAATCACTGACCTTCATGATTTCTTTCTTGCTCGCTTATTTGATTTTGCTCTATTTCTAACTTCATAAGTAGAACATTTGGCTGGCCTGTGTTTAATCTTCCTCATTTTCTGATAAAATTTTTCAAGCTATAAATCACAACTACCACCCCCTTCCCAGGATCGCTATAGTTGTTTCTTAAAGGGAAAAAGAAGGGTAATGCTTCCTCATGCTGATTTTGGCTCTGAGAAGAGACTGGGCCAGTCAGGGTCTGAAATTATGCAAGATATCTCCTCAACTTCATCATGAAGAGTCAAATATCATTAGTGCAAGGGGAAAAAAGAACATGAAGTAGAGAATGGGAAAGTGGGAAATGATTAGTTCTGCACTTTCAAGTTAGTTGATATGTTAGTCCGTTTTCTGTTGCTATGACTGAATACCAAAGATTGGACGATTTATACAGAAAAAAAAATTATATTTCTTCTATGTCTAGAGGCTTGGAAGTTTAACAACAGGATGCTGGGGTCTGTGTAGCATCTGGTGAGGGCCTTGTTGCTGCATCATGACATGGTGGAGGGCATCACATGGTGAGCCAGAGCACAATGTGCTGACTCAGGTCTCTCTGCCACATCTCCCACAAAGCCAGGCATGCACTAATGAGAGCCACACCCTCATGGCCTCGTTGAATCCTAATTATCTTCCAAAGTTCCCCCTTGCAAATACAATTGACACGTGAATGTGAGGGTTAAGTTTTCAATGTACGAAGTTTGGGAGGACATGTTCAAACCAAAGCAAGAAGGAAAGAAACAAGCTAGAGTTGAGACAGACACTGTCTTCTAGATGGGATTTTGGTCAATAGCGCCCCCCACTCTTTGGGGATAGTTTCTTCTATCATTACAGGTTCAGGTTCGGCCTGACTGCTTCTTCTTATCCCATTCGGTGATTGCCAAGCAGCTTATGAGTCCCAGTCAGCGTCACTGAGCCCTTACTCTGTGCCAGCCACTGTTCTAAGCACTGGAGTAATAACGTAAAAGATAAACAAAGGCTCTGTTTTCTCAAAATGTCAAATTGCTTTAAATATTTTTTTTTATTTATTTGAAAGGCAGAATTACAGAGAGGCAGAGAGAGAGAGAGAGAGAAAGAGAGAGCAAGCTTCCATCTGCTCGTTCACTCCTCAAATGGCCGCAATGGCCAGAGCTGGGCCAATCAGAAGCCAGGAGCCAGGAGCTTCTTCCAGCTCTCCCGCATGGTAACAGAGGCCCAAGGACTTGGGCCATCTTCTACTGCTATCTCAGGCCATGGCAGAGAGCTGGTTGGAAATACAGCAGCCAGGACTTGAACCAGTACCTATATAGGATGCTGGTGGTGGCTTTACCCACTACAACACAGGGCTGGCCTCAAAATGTCAAATTTTAACAGCTTGTTCAAAGCACCAGATAGCCTTTTTGAAAAATATATTTGTTTTTATTTATTTATTTAAAAGGCAAGATGTCAGAGAGAAGTGGGAGAGAGAGAGAAAGATCTTCCATTCTCTGGTTTATTTCCCAGATATTCACAAAAGCCAGGGCTGGGGCAGGCTGAACCCAGGAGCCAGGAAATCCATCAGGGTCTCCTACGTGGGTGGCAGGAATCCAAGAACTTAAGCCATCATCTTTTGCCTTCCCAGGAGTTAACAAGAAATTGGATCAGAAGTAGAGCAGTGGGGATTCAAACTAGCAATTCCATTTGGGATACAGGCCAGATCCCATGCCTTGGCTTAGCCCACTACCACACCGTGCCTACCTCCATCCCCTATATAGCCTTTCTTATTTGTAAGAAAAAAAAAATTGAATTATTTCCAATTTTTCTTTACTCAAAAAAATTTATATTTCTTTACAATAAGCCTCATAATGTTTTAGAGCCATGTTAAATGGGACTCTTCCTCCTAACCAGGGTAAATGGTTGTTTGAGCCAGTCTAAGTGGGATACAAGGTAGGAAATGCCTATCTTCTGTCTTGGAAAGTAGGTGGATGAAGGCGCGAGGCACTGCTGTAGAAAATATGTAAGGAGAGGTTTGGGGAAAGTAAGATAGCTCAAGTTTTCATACATGAGTCCAGTATTTTTCTTTTTGGAATCTAAGTGGAGATATTTAATAGTATGTCATTGATTATATCGGTCTAGACCTTTGGAAAGAGATTTAGGCTGGAAAATGAGATTCACAAGTCACATTCTAATAGATGTCCAATTAGAGGCCTGGTATTAAATGATATCACCCAGGAAAACAATACAGCTGAGAAGACACAGAGCCAGCACTAACGGCATCTCCCAAAGCTAATGGCTCTAGTTTTTACCTTTATATTCCTTTTAAATGGTAGTGGTACTATTTAAAGTATGCAATACTTTTTTCACTCTTCTACATCTCTGCCCATGCTTCCCTCTACCTTATGCTGAATAAAATTGATATACGGAGCATTGCCAACGTTCTATTTATATCCAATTCTATTGGATACATTCCACATCTTCTTTTTAGTATCTCAACCAAGTATTGGTCTTGATTTCTCTGAAAATATAATCCACTTCTTACTGTTTATTTATCTTTACAGTGAACATTTATTGTGAGCCTACTATACATTTAGTGTTGTTCTAGGTATCAGGAACTACAGCAGCAAAGAAAATAAATTTCCTATTCCCGGGGTACTTACGTTCTCCTAATTTTCTGCTAACTCCTCCACTTAGTCTCTGGCTTTGCTTCTTCATTTAGATGTAGGTGTAAATACCTAGATTTCTTTTTCCTAACAATTTCCACTGCCAAGGCAATCATCTCCACATATTCTAAAATGTATCTCTTGCCTTAACTTGTTCCAAAATCTCTGACAAAAATATAGGGCAATCAATTATTTCCCTAGAATTTCACTCTTTACAAAATTAAATTTTAAAATGTACAAATATTATTGTCCTAGTCAATTTGGGCTGCTATAACAGAACCATAGAAAAGGCAGTTTGCAAACACCAGAAGTATATTTCTTACAAATCTGGAGGCTGGATCAGGGTGCCAGGTCAGGTTCTGACAAGGGCACTTTTCTAGATTTCAGACTGTTGATTTCTTACAGCCTCACGTGGCAATAAAGGATGAGGTGGTCCTTTGGCCTCTTCTTTTAAGGGCATTAATACCATTCATAGTGGCTCTATCCTCATTACCCAATTTCCTCCTAAAGGCCTCACCTCAAATACCAACATATTTAGGATTAGATTTCAACATTTGAATTTTCAGGAAGAAAAATACTCAATTTCACACAATCATCATCTCAATTGTATAAATTAATAGAAAGAGGCATAAAGAGAGTGTACTAACTCCCCATAAGGTAGTGTATTTTTTAAGTAAAAGGGCCAAATAAGAACCATAACTTTTCTAAATCCATTATCAGCAACTGTGCATCATATGCCACAGTAAATAAAGTGCCCTATAAGATAAAATTTATGATGTCTACATAGAATTTATTTACTTCTGTTTTCTGAAAACTCCTTTTAAATATTGGAGTGATTTTCATTCCTTGATCAATGTTTACTCTTCTCCTGATATCCTATCCTGAATACTATGAAATAAAATATATAATAATACTAATAAAAAGTCAACACACTTTACATTCCATCATTGGGAAATAATAGAGAAAGGAAACAGATATATATATATATATATATATATATATATACATATATATCTGTATATATATATATATATATATATTCACAAAAATGACAATTCCAGTTCTTGTTTCTGTAAGTGGTCACATTGTCAGAGCTAGTGTTTATAACTACCTTCTGTACATTGTGAATTAATACTATAACTAGTACTCCAACAGTATTTTCACTTTGTGTCTCTATGTGAGGGCAAACTGTTGAAATCTTTACGTAATATGTACTAAACTGATCTTCTGTGTATAAAGAGAATTGAAAATGAATCTTGATGTGAATGCAAGGGGTGAGGGAGCGGGAAAGGGAAGGGTAGCGGGTGGGAGGGAAGTTGTGGGGGGGGAGCCATTGTAATCCATAAGCTGTACATTGGAAATTTATATTCTTTAAATAAAAGCTATATATATATATATATATATATATATACATATACATATATATAAATAACTACCTTCTTCTACCACCGTCATTGCCCATTGACTTTAGCAAGCATCTTGGGTGCACATAATTCATCTGTGCCTATGTCACTTAGCATGCTGAAAAAAATCCTTACTCCTGAAGGGTCTGGGACACTTATAATCCTGCCTGGATTGAGCTGCTGAATTCTCCTTCGATTTTAATTGTAGGACATGATAGCACTGGTAGATACACAAAGGGATCTCTGTGTTCCAGACATTTCTCCTTTGTATAGTAGTCCAATTTCCCCTTAGTAGTTGGGATCAATCACTCCCAGGCAATACTCCCCTCTTGCCTGTTGAAAGGGCCCAAAGTGGATGAGTGGCAGTCTTAATTTTCAACTCTAGTGAATCTTTGTGTCCCCTGGTGGAAGCATTCCTCCCATGAAATAGACTTCTCCACCATGTGGACTTAAGAGTGCAGTAATGGAAGGTTATCTCTCCTCCCCCTCACCTCCATCTTTCCCTCCTTTCCTCCCCTTCTTTTTCTCTGTAACTCTGCCTTTAAAATAAACCTTAAAAAAAAAGAAGAAGAAGTTTGGGGCCGGTGCTATGGCGCAGTGGGTTAAAGCCCCAGCCTGCAACACTGGCATCCCATATGAGCCCAGGTTCAAGTCCCAGCTGTTCCACTTCTGATCTGGCTCCCTGCTAATGCACTTGGGAAAGCAGCAGAGGATGGCCCAAGTGCTTGGGCCTCTGCACTCTTGTGGGAGACCTGAAGAAGCTCCTGGCTCCTACCATCAGATCAGCTTAGCTCCAGCCATTGCCACAATTTGGAGAATGAACCACCAGATGCAAGACATCTCTCTCTCTATCTCTTTCTCTAACTCTGTGTTTCAAATAAATAAAATAATTTTTTTAAAAAATGTAAGAGTACAGTAATGACTACAGAGGCCTAAGTCAGCCAGGATACTATGTGTCCCATGAAGACGCAGTGCAGTTAGTTCCAGAGTCAGCCTGAGTCTTCAACAGACTCTGTGACCAAGGAAACATCTGCTGTATGTTAAGCAGGAATAAGCTATACGTCTTAGAGCCACTAGAGGAAGAATGATTAATAACCACATTGTTTGCTTCTCCCTTTGTATAGATAACACCAGAATGTTTGGATGTATTATACCTCCTCTAATTAATCACCAAGTCTAAAACTATTACTGTGCATCTTTCTTTGATTTTTAATGTTGCTGATAATCACAACATAAATCTATCTTGTTTAAACCTGGATCAGTGATGTACTCACCCAATAAGAAAAAGTATAAAACCTGTAACCAAGCAAAAGCTTATAAAGCAGCCAATTCCAACTGTTTCTGGGTTTAAATCCTCACCTTGACTTGATGATTAGACTCTTACTTTGATTTCCAGCCAAACTCCAGTTATGTCAGTTGGCAGCCAGCAGAACACAAAGCTGCAGGAACAGGCAGCTGATAGGTCACTAGGGGCCATCTTTAGTGTTAGAACTCACATTTCCAGGGCCGGCACTGTGGTGCAGCAGGTTAATGCCCTGGTCTGAAGCACTAGCATCCCATATGGGCACCGGTTCAAGACCCAGCTGCTCCACTTTCAATCCAGCTCTCTGCTATGGCCTGGGAAAGCAGTTAAAGATGCTTAAGTCCTTGGGCCCCTGCACCCACATGTGAGACCCAGAAGAAGCTCCTGGATCCTGCAGCTCTGGCCATTGCAGCCAACTGGAGAGTGAACCATCAGATGGAAGGCATGTATGTTTAGGGAGGGTTGAATAGGGGAGGAGGGCTAACTGGACTGAAGAGAACAATAACTTCCTGAAATCTGCACTCTTATAAAATGCTAATTGAGAATGATTACATGTGAACACACACACAAATATGTGTGTGTGTATATATATATATATATATATGTAATCTATTCAATATGAAGAAAACATAAACCTTTAGATGGGAACTATTTCATACCTTATTTAAATATAATATATAAGATGAATTATTATAATAACAAATATAGAAAATTATTGAGTAGAAGTATTATTAGAGGAAACCATTATCCTTCAATTAACATGAAAGTTCATTATGATACCAGGAAAAAAATAAAGCATTTTATTAACTACTTACGCCATCCTATAGTTGTTATGGTTTGAATTAAGAATTTATTATTAATTTCATAATATTGTATACTTTTGACATTGAACAACTTTAAAAATCTTATCTTTCTTCTTTGGTCTTACATAATCTTCCCAACCCTAAACACAATTTTTCTCCATACTTCTCATTACTTGTTTGGGTAAAGACAGTCCAATAAAATTTGAGGTGGTCAGGACCTGTTTCAGCAAGTTTCTATTTCATATTATCTTGTCCAGAACTAAGTAATTTATTTAAATTAGGATTTTAAGGCCATATGGTGAATGTGTCCTTGTAAATAGTTATATGTCAATAATGTTCATGACATATTGTTAAAGAAGCAATAGATATGTACAGTATGATCCTAAATATTACATGCATTTAATATATACTCATGAAGAGTAGAAATCTGATTTAGTTATAACCCTGTCTAATACATGTCATATATTCCTGCATTAAGCATCCTTTCAAATTCACTTTACATATAATTTCTACAAAAGACCATATTGCTTTTGTATTTTGTAAATAACTATTTTTTTAAAGATTTCAGTTTAAGAGTACAGCAAGGAAACAGAAGTAAAAGTATATTCCTGGCTTTATGGCAACATCAGAAGGGTTTGGTGTCCTGTCACTTTTTAACTGTACAGTTGGCATACTTTACAGACATTTTTCAAAAGAACCAGGTGAATACAGTAGTATAAAATACACATTAAAGTGAGCAAATGACATCCCAACAGGGCCCCAGTGATAAGCAGTACCATATTCAAATGAAAGAATAATGATTTGGGCTAACATAAAACTATATAACTCTTTAATGAACATAATCACAATAAATCTACTCTATATTCACATTTTGAATTTCATATAATGATCCATCTGATTAAAGTTGTTTTGTTTTTAATTTTTAACTATTCCAGTTCTATCCGCTAAAGTATTTGATATTCACATTCTACTTGAAACTAGCTAACGTGATTTTTAGAGTGGCAAGCGTTAAATATTCATGGAGAAAGAACAGCAGTCTCAAGATCAGTGCAGAATAAAGAACTGTTGGAGAAGTGCAGGAGACAGGAGGCCTTCAAGGAATACCTCTCTGATACTGTGGCACATTTTAGCTTCCCAAGGAGTTACAGGTTACTAAAGGTAAATGCATGCTACTGGCCTCTTATTTATTAGTCTCTACTAGGGGGAAAAAAAAAACATTCTTTTTTCCTTATTTTATGTGAAATGGCTCAGAAGATAACAGGATCTCATTCACAAAATGGAAATTTCTCCCCTACCACATCCCCAAGAAATTATTTAAATACTTAAATATCTAAAGAGAAAAATAATTTATTGAGCATTATATATTCAATTTAGAGAAACTAAATCCAGTAAGTAGGGTGTGATGTGCCTTTCAGCATGAATATTATCCTAAATATTTTGAAAGACATATTTAATTTCAGTAGAATATATTTCCCATCATGCATGACCTACAGATCAACTCTACCCAGAAATATTACAGAATTTCAATGAGGAAGGCATTTGGTAACACAGAAAAAAATCACTGCATGACAATTAAATACAGGAGCATTAAAGATCTGGATGCTTTCATGTGGATGAACTTAGATTGTCCTGTGTTCAATATTTCAATGCTTTGAGTATACTACAGTTTCAAATCATTTGAGAAAATTTGCCAAGAAAACATATAGAATGAGCAATACAGAAATTCTGGGGGCCAGCACAGTAGCTCACTTGGTTAATCCTCCGCCTGAGTTGCCGGCATCCCATACGGGCACCAGGTTCTAGTCCTGGCTGCTCCTCTTCCAGTCCAGCTCTCCACTGTGGCCCAGGAGGGCAATGGAGGATGGCCCAAGTGCTTGGGCCCTTTACCCGCATGGGAGACCAGGAGGAAACACCTGGCTCCTGGCTTCGGATCGGTGTAGCTGCGGCCGTGGCGGTCATTTAGGGGGTGAACCAACAGAAGGAAGACCTTTCTCTCTGTCTCTCTCACTGTCTAACTCTATCTGTCAAATAAATAAATTTTTTAAAAAGGTAGAAATTCTGGACAAGATTGCATGTATATGCCCATTTTACTCCAGTCAAGTTATAAGCTGACCAGATCTTTAACTGTCCTTTCACCCTGAGCCACTCTGAGACTACCAACTCACTAAACGTGATTGAATTTATGGTGATATAAGTGTCCAATATAAGGAAGCCAACACAGAAAGCCACATAGATCCTAGAGAAATGAGAGCTATGGTTATAGCAGTAGAAGTTGTTATTGCTATGTTGAGGATGAACACTAAAATAAATAAATAAAATAATATTTTCACAAAATAGCATTGCTAGTTTTGAAGATAGAGCCTTGATATCTATCCAACCTGCAGTCTTCTCCCAGCCCTGCTCACTATACTAAGAGCCTTAGTCCCTAAACACACGGCTAGAAGTATAATCTGAACCATATTGCATCTCCTTTCTTTAAGTAAAGGGAGAGTAAAGCAGCAAAGATTCTAGCATTTTAAAAATGATTGGCACTCTTTGCTTAGTAAATACTAAATTGATCTTCTGTATATAAAGATAATTGAAAATGAATCTTGATGAAGAGTGGGATGGGAGAGGGAGTGGGATATGGGAGGGCTGCAGGTGGGAGGGAGGTTATGGGGGAAAAGCTGCTATAATCCAAAAGTTACACTTTATAAATTTACATTTATTAAATAAAAAAGAAAAAATGATTGTCATTCATTAACTCAAAGCATATAAATTTTGTTCATATTTTAATATTGCCAAAATTGAAATATGTCATTTTACAATTATGATTGATCAGGAATAATGATCACTATTGTTCATATTGTACCACTTGAAATGAATTGTGTGCGCTACTGGTACTAGGAGTATAGCTAGTATAGACAGTGTCTTTAGGGACTGGCATTGTAGTGTAATGAGTTAGTCCAGCAGCTACGGCACCACTGCTCCACTTCCAATCTGGCTTCCTGCTAAAGAGCCTCAGAAAGCATCAGAAGGGGATCCAAGTCCCTGGGCTCCTGTACCCATGTGGGAGACTCCGATGAAGATCCTGGCTTCTGGCTTCTGCCTGGCCCCGCCCCAGACATTGCAGTCATTTCGGGAATGAACCAGCAGATGGAAGCTCGCTCTCTCGCTCTCTCTCTCTCCCTCTCTAGTTCTGCCTTTCAAATGAAATAAATAAATCTTTTTTTAAGAAGCTTAAAATGTTTTCAATGAAGTAGACTGGAATCTGTTACTGAACAGAGCTAGTATTTATTATGTCTGCAGAAAATAGGAGAGTAAAAGAAATGGTTAAGTAAATCAAGATTGTTGGGGAAATGACCACAAATTCAAATTTTGTTGGGAAGGAGCAAGCAAGAAAAACATTACAGTGGGGCCGGCACCGTGGCTCACTTGGTTAATCCTCCGCCCGTGGTGCTGGCATCCCATATGGGCACCGGGTTCTAGTCCCAGCTGTCTCTCTTCCAGTCCAGCACTCCGATGAGGCCCAGGAGGGCAGTGGAGGATGGCCCAAGTCCTTGGGCCCTGCACCTGCATGGGAGACCAAGAGAAACACCTGGCTCCTGGCTTTGGATCGGTGCAGCACTGGCTGTAGCAGCCATTTGGGGAGTGAACCAACGGAAGGAAGACCTTCCTCTCTGTCTCTCTCACTGTCTATAACTCTACCTGTCAAATAAAAAAAAATTATAGTGATTAAGAAAGAAAGAGTGCCTCAAGAGAATAAGCTGTGATGCATGGTAATGATTCACTAACCTTACACACTTAGGGGTTTATTAAATGTGCAGTAATTCTAGGGTAGGGCCAAAGAATCTGCATTTTTCTTCTCTTTTCTTTTTCTTTTTTGAGAATTTGCATTTATCATGAGCTGCTAGGTATGTCAGGCTGATGTTAGAAACTGCCAAAGAATTACCTGTCCACACCAAGCAATGATACTGAGGGTAAAATATACAGATTCTCTCTAAAAAATGGAAAAGATTTCGAAGCCTTGGGAGGCTGATCTGACCAATTCAACGGTGGCATAAGGTTACCATTCCTCAGGAACCTCTCCTGACTTTAAACAGAAGCTCTTCCCTTCCAGCTACCTGTGATTCAGTGAGGAAAGAAAACAGTATGAGTAATCAAATATGAATAGGCCACTATTAAACTTGTAAGCACCTTTTAAATCAACATAGCTTCATCAATGTTTTTGATGATCCTGATGGTGATATTGTATTGAAAACACCTTTGTCATTGACTCTGGGCTGAAAATATAGTTCATAAGAATAAACTTCTGTATGTGAAGATGTTTAAGAAATACTTCAACCAATTTATGTTTTATATTACATCCCTTTTAAAATATAGATAGGAGGGATACATGACTTTTTAAGTCTGTGTCTAAGACAGTCTAAGTGTTCTTTCTATGATTTTTTATTAAGGTATATAGGTGGTAAAGTGTTATATATCATAACCAGGCAGGATTTTTTCCTTTGTATTACAGTACACTTTTTGTCACAAATATTGGTGTCTTATATCGCATCAAATCCAGCTGACAGGAAACATCCTACTCACCTCCACTCCTACAATCCAAAACACAGACACAGCATTCACATCTTGCTTTGAAATTAAAGTGAAAGTATGGAAATCAATGTGTAATAACAGCCTAGTTTTCTGTAAAAATAATAATGATTATTATCTACTCTAGAAAACACAAATTATTGGCTGGGGAGTTTGGTGATGTTTGGATTACATTCATTGAAATTAAGAAACAACTTCAGTAGATAAGGATTTTTAGACAAATAATTAAACTGCATTGTCTCCATTTTGAAAACAGAATCTATCAACAATGATCTATCAGCAATGATCAGGAGGAAAACTACAAAGTAATCTCTAAAGAAAGAGCATAATCCTGAAGAGGGCATGTCTTCATCCCAGAAATAAGTATCCAAACCTTGGAAAACAAAATCCACCCAAGTGAAGACAGAGGCAGTCGACGTTCAGGCATCCAGTTCACTCTCTTCGGACTGGTTCCATGTTCACTAAGCCACCTTCTGATTATAATTTGTCTATTTTGTACTTTTTTTTCAGAGGATAAGGGATTTATTCATACTAAGACAACATATTTAACTGTATCTGAAATTTAGATATTTAAAATGATGAGTTAATAAATTAGAACTCCAGACAAGATGCCAGTCTCTTAGGGATTTGGTTTGGTAAGAATGCCCACAGGATGTCACCTCAGGGAAAGCTTGAAAAATTCATTTCTGGACCTGTGGAGCTGACAACCAGACCCGGTAACGTGATGACCTTATCAAATAATGATGTCTGACCTCGTCTAAGCCACCAGCTTGTTTCCCAAGTGTGTACCCCCTTAACTGATGCAATTACTACAATTCATTTAACAACAACAAAAAACTATCAAGAAGTAACAGATCATGTTCTCTACTATTTTTGACTCTTGACTCATTCCCTAGCGTTATATTTTTTTCATCAAAAAGCTACATTATTTTCATGAATTTCACATTTAATAACCAAAATATTATCAGGTCATTTGTAGGTGATAAATTATTCAAAATTCTCATTTGAGTCTCATCCAGCAAAAACACAGCATAAAGCTTTACTATGCCAGCTAATCTGAACTAAAGCCCTCGGTGTGGGCATACAGGGGACACAGTGAGAATTTATCTTAAGATGTTGCAGATTAGATTGGTGAACTTGATGAATAAGTACAAAAGGTAAACAGACTGGTAATGGTTTTCAAAAGCATAAAAATAACCAGTTAGGCTATCTAATCTCTAACATCAATTAAAACTTTCTTAATATGCAATAAAGTGAGTTGTGATAATTTTTAAAAACCAGGGAATTGTCAAATTTTAGCATGCATCAGGATTACCAAAGGAGTTTTTAAACACAGATTGCTGGACTCCATCCCAAAGTTCCAAATTTAGTAGACCTGGGATGGATCCAGAGAATCTACATTGCCAAGCAAATACCTGGATGCTGCTAATAGGAGGCCCACACTTTGAGAATCACTATTTCTATTACTAAAGGGAAGTTTAAATTAATGGAAAAAGTATCTGAAGACAGTATTTGTTAACCCTTACTGAACACTGGAGTCATCTGGGAAGCTTTTAAAAATTATATTTTCTGGAATCGACCCCAAACCAATTAAATCAAGGATTTCTGAGGGGTGGGCCCATCTTACATGCTTTTAAATGCTTTAAACATAAAAACTCAGTTTGCAAAGTTTGTATAAAAATTACGAAGCATGTTCAACATCTGCGTTTAATCCACAGTTGAATACTGCATTGATAAATGACTTCGAGGCTCGTGAGTTCCCCACGTGGACCCACGAACCTCATTGCTTTATCTTACTCCCTCCTTATCCCTCTTCTGGGAACCTCATTTCTGTCCTTGCAGTTTTGGACATTGTCCACGCTAAGAATGGACTTTAGATTCAACGGTGAGATTTGTTTTGTTTACTTGAATGGCAGAGTGACAGAGGCAGAAAAGGAGAGAAGAGAAACAGAGAGAGAGAGAGAGAGAGAGAGATCTTCCATCTACTGGTTTACTCCCAATGTGGTCACAATGATCAGGGCTGGGACAAGCTGAAGCCAGGAGCCTGGATCCCTACCCAGATCTCTCATGTAGGTGGCAGGGACCCAAATACTTGGGGCAGCTTCCATTGCTTTCCCAGGCACATTAACAGGGAGTTGGATCGGAAGCAATGGAAGCAGAGTAGCTGAGACTCAAACTAGCACTCATATGGGATGCCAGCATTGCAAACTGCAACTTACTCTGCTGTACCCTAATACTGACCCCACATCCCTCATTTCTTACAGTGTGGGGGCAGCATCAAGGGCTCTGCAGCCACACTTCAGATCCACTTCACCTTCTACATGCTTCAGATGTGCCTGTTCTGTAAAGCAGAATAACGATAGCACCTATCTCATCCAATGGGAGGACATTCCAGCACATGGAAAATTCCAAGGAACATTTGCTATTAATGTCATCTCAACCATGTAACGCTCAAGAGGCCCCAATGGAATCACACTAGGACCTCAGCACCTCTCAAAGTGCCTTCCCTTGATCTCTGATGGTCCCCTGTGGACAACCACATCAACAAGACTATCTGCAGGAGCCATTTATCTTACTTCCTCCTTATCTCTCTTCTGGGAACCTCATTTCTGTCCTTGCAGTTTTGGACAAGTACATTGTCCACGCTAAGAATGGACTTTAAATTCAACGGTGAGAGAATTCACCTGTGGCGCCTTTGTTCCCTTCACCCTATCATAGCCTTGTCTGTTCTGGAGTACGGCTGAGCCTCCTGTATGGAGCAGAGTTCATCCTCCTAGAGAGCCTCAGAAGATCACCTGCATACCTTATAACCACCAGGAGGCTTCTCACCATCTTCTCTGTTTTCCTTTCCTTTTTTATTATGGGTAAGGGGGAGGTTTCCCTAACCAAAATCTCGTCTCTCCTTACTCATTTGAAGAACAAAACCCCTGAGTCAAACGTTGTAGTACAGCTTGTTACTACCCCACTTGGGACACATCCCATATCAGAATGCCTAGGATCAAGTCTTTCCTCTGCTTCTGGCTCAACTTCCTGTTAATGCACCTGGGAGGCAGCAGATGGTATCTCCAGTACTTGGGTTCCTGCCACCCATGTGAGAGACCCAGAAGGAGCTCCTGGTTTGGGCTTTGCAGCAGCCTTGGCTGTTATAGACATTTGGGCAGTGAACCAGCAGATGGAAGCATGCACGCTCGCTCTTTCCTGTTTTCTCTCTGTCACTTTGTCTTTCAAATAAATGTATAACTTTTAAAAATTCCTCAATTATCCTCTTATGCATCTGAAGTTGAAGCATTGACATGATTACGCTAGTAAGAATTTTCCAAGAACTTGAAAAATATTTTAACATATTGTATAATAATCATTACAACATTGTAAAACTGCTATTACATTTCTCATTTTATGTGAGAAAAAAACAGGGTGAGTATGCAAACCTATCAAATGAATTTGCATAGGAATACAGATAACAGTATTAAAAATATCTACTAGGAAGTGTTAAGAAAATAACTGAGAGAATGTGGGAACTTGCCAGAAAAACACTGAGGAGGAAAAGGAAACTCAGAGAGGAAAACAAGGAGATCACAAGATACCTTTGACTTAGAGGAAATCATCTACCCAAGAAAATTTGAATTTCATTTTCAATGACTTTCCTAGGGAGCTAAGGTAAGAAAACAGGGACCACCCAAATCATGAGTTAAGAAGGAGCCAGAGCAAACCTGATGACAAAGAAATGAAATTTGCAGACTAAATGATGGTATATTTCAATAATCTAAAAGCAACTGTCCTATATTTTGTGTCTTTGAAATTGTATGCATTTTATATCAATATGATAAGAAAATATTTTATCATAGTCAAATGTTCTTAAACGCAATGTTGGCTTAGATTTTATAAGATACTATAAGTCAGAAAAGTTATCTAGAATGCTGAACAGGAAGACAAAACAAAATGGAAAACAAAGAGGGATAGAAAGCTAGATTTTTTTTATGTATTCCAAATTTTATTTCACAAGGATGAATACGTGGATTCTATTACTCCAAACACAAAATGGTGTCTTATAATCTGCCAGATTCAATGAGTGAATTGCACAAATCATTTATATTCCAAACATCTTGCTGAATTTCATTTCTATTGATCTTGGTTCCATTAAATATAAACTACTTAGTGTAATTAAGACATAAAATTTAACATTTTTCTTTAATACTATCAATCTTCAGTTTTTATGTTTTGACTGCCATAAACCTATTAAACAGGGCTGCAGTTACCTTGACTCGTGCTTGACTGTGCTATGAGATCTGCTTCTAAGATCTCTCATACAGCTCTTGAAAGGTAGGCCTCTCCCAAATCTGCTCACAACACAGTAGCTGACTTCCTTAGAAAAACATTGATCCAAGAGTACAAGAGCAATTTAAAGAGATCAGATGTCAGAGGGGACCGATCTTGGCTTCTGCCATCTTCTATCGTCTGCACAAAGCAAGCCTGGCGAAGTGGGAGGGGACTACCTTATCACATGAGTGGCAGGAGGTAGGGGTCACGAGGAACCACCTAACAGGATGTCTGTCACTGACAAACCCACAGATTTGAGAACCCAAACAGAAGTCACCAAGATAAATAAAAAGGATACATCCAAGCATGGCAGAATATCGATGACATAGAGGATCTTTAAAACAAAGGAGAAAGACTCACTTCAAACGGGCAAAATTTAGAGTGAGAGCTGACATCTCAACAGCAATATTGGAAGCCAGTGAACAACAACTGTCAATGTGCTAAACGAATAAAACCACTGCAATGATATACATAGGAAAAATAGTTTCCAGAATGCAGGTGATATAAAGGCATTTTCAGATTTATGAAGAAATGCCAACGAATATACTTTAGGCGAAGAGAAAATGATGCTAGATGAAAGGTATAAGATAAATGAAGAAACATAGGGGCCAGCGCCGTGGCTCAATAGGCTAATCCTCCGCCTGTGGCACTAGCACCCTGGATTCTAGTCCTGGTTGGGGCACCAGATTGTGTCCCGATTGCTCCTTTTCCAGGACAGCTCTCTGCTATGGCCCGGGAGTGCAGTGGAGGCTGGCCCAAGTGCTTGGGCCCTGCACCCGCATGGGAGACCAAGAGGAACCACCTGGCTCCTGGCTTCGGATCAGCGCAGTGTGCCGGCCGCAGCACGCCAGCTGCGGTGGCCATTGGAGGGTGAACCAATGGAAAAGGAAGACCCTTCTCTCTGTCTCTCTCTCTCACTGTCCACTCTGCTTGTCAAAAAAAAAAAAAGAAAGAAAGAAAGAAACATACGGCCAGACATGGTAAATGATGCATGGAAATAAAACAGAACTTAGATCATATAAAATAAAAATAGTAATAATAATGACTCCTATAATAAGAGTTTAGATAACAATAACACTCAAACCATGATGAGAGAATTGAAGGTAAATATTTTCAGGTCCTTGTATTTTCGTGGATTGGAATGAAGACATCAAAATTGGATAGGTTGAAGACAAATGTAGGAATTTTGTAGCAATTCCAATATGAAAAAAAACATGGTGGGTAGCATTCAACTATCAGTAAAAATAAAAAGAAGTAATAAAAAATAGTACTACATGCGTGTATCCAGGACAAAGCACTTGGGCTGGCGATATGGAATAGTGGGTAAAGCAGCTGCCAGCAACGCTGGCATCCCATATGGATGCCGGTTCATGTCCTTGCTGCTCCACCTCTGACCTACCTCTCTGCTAATAGCCTGGGGAAAGCAGAAAAGGGCCCAAATGCTTGGGTCCCTGCTACCCACATGAGAAACTAGACAAAGGTCCTGGCTGCTGGCTTTGACCTGACCCAGTCCCTGCCATTGGGCCATTTGGGGAGTGACCTGGCAGACGGAAGATTCCTGTGTCTCTTCCTTTCTTTCTGTAATTCTGACCTCAAAATAAATAAATAAATCTTAAAAAAAAAAAAAAGAGCTGATGGCACTGGTCTGTCCCCTTAGGCAATAAAGAAGCACAGATACACTGTCTTTAGATAAATTAAGAACAATGACAAGGCAGTCTGAAATGTGTTTTACTTTTTATATTCATGTTACACTGACAATTCTAAATAATATTTGTAGTGGAAAATTCCTTACCACTAGAGACAGTTACTCCCACATCTCTCCATATCTGTGGAAGAGCGAAAGAGCTAGAGAGAGAAAGAGGAAGGAAGAAAGGAAGGAAGGAAAGAAGGGAAAAAAACAGCAGATTAACGCCCTGCCCTGCAGTGCCTGCATCCCATATGGGTGCCAGTTTTGAGTCCCAGCTCTTCCAATTCTGATCCAGCTCTCTGCTATGGCCTGGGAAAGCAGTGGAAGACCTTTCTCTCTCTCTCTCTCTCTCTCTCTGATAGCTTTGTGATGCACATGGAAGGAAGGCCTACATTTTCTCTGCCTCTCTTTCTTTCTCTTCCAAGTAAATAAATAAATCTTTTAAAAGAAAGAATATTTAAACCTAGTATATTTTAAACTTATATTAAAAAATGTAAATTTTAGGCCGGCGCCGTGGCTCAACAGGCTAATCCTCCGCTTTGCGGCGCCGGCACACCGGGTTCTAGTCCAGGTCGGGGCGCCGGATTCTGTCCCGGTTGCCCCTCTTCCAGGCCAGCCCTCTGCTGTGGCCCAGGAGTGCAGTGGAGGATGGCCAAAGTGCTTGGGCCCTGCACCCCATGGGAGACCAGGATAAGCACCTGGCGCCTGGCTCCTGCCATCGGATGAGCGCGGTGCGCTGGCCGCAGCGCGCTGGCCACGGCAGCCATTGGAGGGTGAACCAACGGCAAAGGAAGACCTTTCTCTCTGTCTCTCTCTCTCTCACTGTCCACTCTGCCTGTCAAAAAAAAAATGTAAATTTTATTTATGTTTTCCTGATAAAGATTGTTAGACAGGCTAAAAATAATACCCAACTTCTGGATTCACAGTTTATAATAGATACATCTAAAACATAATGGTATAGGAGGGTGGAAGAACAAGAAAAGACAAATACCACACAAATTCCAAGGAAAAGTAAAAAGCTAGTAAAGCAATATTAATATCAGACAAAATGTAATTTAAAGCTGGAAGTATTATCTAAAATAAAATACAACAAAAAGGTTTTTACTTTATCAGCAAGATAGGATTTATCATGGCTGCATCTTACAATATTCATATTGGGTCAAAATATAGAAATCTTAAGTTAACAGATCTATGATGACAAGTCAATGGTCACACTGGATGACTTTAAATATTTGTTTTAAGAAATCAGTCAAGCCCAGCACCTTGGCTCACTTGGCTAATCTTCCACCTGTGGCGCCAGCACCCCGGGTTCTAGTCCCGGTTGGGGTGCTGGGTATTAGTCCTGGTTGCCCCTCTTCCAGGCCAGCTCTCTGATGTGGCCCGGGAGTGCAGTGCAGGATGGCCCAAGTGCTTGGGCCCTGCACCCGCATGGAACACCAGGAGAAGCACCTGGCTCCTGGCTTCGGATCAGCACAGCACCAGCCATAGCAGCCATTTGGGGATTGAACCAACAGAAGGAAGACCTTTCTCTCTGTCTCTCTCTCTCACTGTCTAACTCTGCCTGTTTAAAAAAAAAAAAAAAAGAAATCAGTCAAGATAGAGATGATTTGAATAATATGATTAACATATTTGAATCAACAGCTATATGCAGAATATTGTCCTCAACAAATGAATATATGACATATAGAACACACAATTCCATTTACATAGTGTTCTAACACAGCAGAATTATTATTTATAGAAACAGACGTAAATGATAAAATTACCAAAAAAAAAAAAGAAAGTAAGATAAAATTCAGGACAATGGTGATTTCTGGTGGGATGGTAGGGAAGAAGAGATGTATCTAAAGGGACAAATGTGGGGTGAGGTGGTGGGGTACTGTCAATGCTCCTTTTGTTGATTTTGTTAGTGATTTTCATAGTTGTTCACTTGAAAATTATGAGGTTCACAATTTGTTGTATGGTATATATATATATATATATATATACATACATACACACAATTTACAATAAGGAAGACAAGGAAAGGTTGAGGCTACAAAAACATTATTTCCTAAAGCTCAATTATAGTTTATTGAACTAAAATTTATAACCTAGGCATTTTGATTCTCAAACTCTCTTTGATGGTTTTTCCTGAAGTAGAACTATAAAAATAGTCCCCAAATCAATAGATAAAGAAATATCTTTTAGACAAAAATTTAAGAAAGACTAAAAATAGTTCTCAGGATCTATGAAATAACATCAAATGACCAAATAAAAGAGTCTTAGGAGTTCTGAAAGTATGGGGAAGAGGAAAACCTATTCAGTGAAATGCTAGCAGAAATTTTCTTACCTTAGAGAAAGATATGGAATCCGAATACAAAAGTACATAGAACTCCAAATAGGCATGACCAGAAAAGAGCCTCACCACAACACATTATAGTCACTATTCCAAAGTAAAACATAAAGAGAACACCCAAAAATTTGCCAGAAACACCAGATCACTTTAAAGGCACTTAAATCAGATTGACAGCATATTTTTCAACTGAAATCCAAGAGGCCAGGAGAGAATGGAGAGATATAGTACAAGTACTAAAAGAAAAAAAAAAGCTAGTAATCCAGAATAATTTATATAGCAAAGTTCTCATTTATAGAAGAAGGTGAAATAAAGACCTTCCAAAACAAGCACAAATTAAAATAATTAGTCACCACCTATTTCTCCTTACAAATGATATTTCAGAGTATACTATGAAAACAGAGAAAAATAACTCAGCATCACGAAAGAATGAGAAGGCAGAAAACCTCCTTATAAAACAACAAAGGAGATTCAAAATAAACCAAAGGAATATTTATGAAAAATGACAGGACCAAGTCATTACTTATTAATAATATCCTTGAATGTAAATGAATTAAATTCTTCAAGTAAAGGACACAGACTGACTATAAGGATAAAATAACAAGACTCATCTATGAGCTGCCTTCAAGAAACATGCTTCACCAATAAAGATAAAAACAGATTGGAAGTTAAAGAATAGAAATACCAAAAATAGATATTCCATGCAAATGGAAATAAAAATAAACAGAAATAGCTATATTCATACCAGAAAAAACAGACTTTGTGACAAAAATGGTTAGAAGAGATAAAGGAGGTCATGATTAAGGGCTAACTCAATAAAGATATGACTATAGTAAATGAATCTGAACCTAATGCTAGGGTACTGTTTTATAAAACAAATGTTAATGGATCTAAAAGAAGATATAAGCTCTAATAAATAAATAATGGGAGACTTCAACACCACATTTTCTGAAAAAATAAACAAAATTGAAAAACCATTGATCCAACTAACCAAAAAAGTACATTGATGCAAATAGTAAAATCAGAAATGAAAAAGGAAATATTATAACTGACGTAATAACACAAAGAATCATTAGAAATTACAACAAACAGCTATATGCCAACAAACTGGAAAATCTTGGGCGGGGGAAGGATAGATCTCTGGACACATAATTTACCAAAATTGAGTTGTAAGGACATAGAAAACCTGAATCCAACAATAAACCAGACTGATATTTAGTCACTAATATAGAGCTTCCAACAGAGAAAAGTCCAGCACCAGAAGGCTTTAGTGCAGAATTCTACCAATCTTTGAAGGAAAACAAATCCCCATTATTCTTAAGTTACAGAAAACAATTGAACGGAAGGGAATCCTTCTAAACTGATTCTCTGATACCAGTGCTACCTTAATTTCAAAACCAAAGAAAGATGCATCAAAAAGAGAGAACAATAGACTAACATCCCTGATGAGCATAGATGAAAAAAATCAAGAAAACATTAGCATATCACATCCAATCACATATCAAAAAGATTATCAACCCAAACCAATTGAGATTTATCCCAGGTGTATCAGGGGTGGTTCAATATACACAAATCGATAAACATGACATATCACATAAGCAAAATGGAGGATAAAAAACATATGATTATCTCAACAGATGCAGAGAAAGTATTTGATAAAATACAACATTTCACAAACAAAATCTTCAAAAATTGAATATACAAAATCTATGGGTATGGGGCTGGAGTCATGGCACAGTAGGTTAATCCTCTGTCTGCAGTGCCGGCATCCCACATGGGCACCGGTTCTAGTATCAGCTGCTCCTCTTCCAACTCAGCTCTCTGCTATGGTCTGGGAAAGCAGTAGAAGATGGCCCAAGTCCTTGAGCCCCTACCCCTGAGTGGGAGATTGGGAAGACACTCCTGGCTCCTGGCTTTGGATTGGACCAACTCCAGCAGTTCCGGCCAGTTCCGGCTGCTGGAGTGATCCAGCAGATGGGAAATTTTTCTTTCTTTCTCTCTGTCTTTCTATCTCTCCCTCTACCTCCCTCTGCCTCTCTGTAACTCTGCCTTTCAAACAATATAAGAAAATAAATCTTAATAAATCTTTTAAAAAAAGGAGCCAGTGCTGTGGCGTAGTGGGTAGGGCTGCCACCAGCAGTGCTAGCATCCCATGTGGGCACCGGTTCTGGTCCCAGTTGCTCCACTTCCGATCCAGCTCTCTTCTATGGCCTGGAAGGGCAGTGGAGGATGCCCCAGGTCCTTGAGCCCCTGCACCCATATGCAAGACCCAGGGGAGGTTCCTGGCTCCTGGCTTTGTATCGGCACAGCTCCAGCCATTGTGGCCGATTAGGGAGTGAACCAGCAGATGGAAGACCTGTCTCTCTCTCATTCTCTCTGCCTCTGCATCTCTGTAATTCAGGCGAGTAAATAAATTTTTTAAAAAATCAATCCCATTTACAATAGCTACAAAAATGTAAATTCTATGGAATAAATTTAACCAAGGAAGTAAAAGGTCTCCCCAATGAAAAATATAAAACATTAATGAAATAAGACACAAAAAATGGAAAAATCATCCAATTGCATGGATTGGAAGAATCAATATCATCAAAGAATCCATAATACCCAATGTAATTTATGGATTCAGTGTAATCCCAATGAAAATGCCAAGTATATTCACAGATTAAGAAAAAAAATCCTGAAATTCATATTGAAGCACAAAATACTGCACATAGCCAAAACAATAAAAACAAAGCTAGAGGCATCATAATACCAGATTTAAAGACACTTTACAGGGCAGTTTAATAAAAACATCCCAGTACTGGAAAAAAAAAATAGACATGTAGGGCAATGCAACACAATAGAAACTCCAGAAATTAATCCAGGCACTTACAGCCAACTAATCTTTGACAAATGAGCTAAAATTGCTCTCTGGAGAAAGGATAGTCTCTTCAACAAATGGTGTTGGGAAAATTGGATTTCTACATACAGAAGTTTGAAACAAGGCTCCTATCTTACACCCTGTACAAAAACCAACTCACAATGGATCAAGGATCTAAACCTAAGACCTGAAACCCTCAGATTACTAGTGGAAAACAAGAGAAATACTACAAGATATTGGTATAGGCAAAGACTTCTTGGATAAGATCCCAGAAGCACAAGTAACAAAAACATAGACAAATGGGATTACATCAAGCTAAGAAGCTTCTCCACAGCAAAGTAAACAATTAACAAAGTAAGCAGACAACCAACAGAATGGGAGAAAATATTTGTAAACTATACATCTGATAAAGGAATAATATACAGAATACATAAGGAAGTAGATAAACTCAAAAGCAACAAAACAAAAAACCCAATTAAGAAACAGGCAGAGGATATAAATAGACATTTTTCAAAGGATAAAATATAAATTGCTATCAGACACATGAAAAAAATGCTCAGGATCACTAGCTATCAGGGGAATTAAATAAAAATACAATGCGGTATCGCTTCAAGCCTCTTAGAATGGCTATTATCCAAAAATCAAAAAATAAGAAATACAGGTATGGATGTGGAGGAAAAGTTACCTTAATACACTATTGGTGGGGGAACACAAACTGGTACAAGCATTCTGGAAGAAAGTATGAGATTCCTCAGAAATCCATAAATAGATCTACCCTATGACCCAGCTACCCACTCCCAGGAATATATCCAAAGGAAATGAAAGCAGCAGATGAAAGTTACCTGTATTCCCATATCATAGCAGCTCAATTCACAATAGTTAAGATATGGAATCAACCTAGATGACTGGATAAAGAAAATGTGGTACAGATACGTGATGGAATTTTACTCAGCATAAAAAAGAATGAAATCCTGAAATGAGCAACAAAATGGATGCAACTGGAGATCATTACATTAAGTGAAATAAGGCAGACCCCAAAAGACAAATCTCACGTTTTTCTTATAGTTGTAGTTAATATAGAGTATAAAATTGGTGTGGATGCCATATCAATTGATATTTAGTTGAAAATAGTGCTTCATTGAATCAAACTATGTATACTTGTGTGCATTTCTTGGTTTGTATACTGTAATTCAAAAATGGTTTTTTCAAAAATATATCCCACAAATTGAGCATTTTTCTTATTACTTCTTCCAGTTATTTTGCACAAAGTAACAAAGTGGAAAATATGTTTGCCTTATTATTTTCCTGGAAGTAATTGTTGAAATGCATAGTACTCACACAATTAAAGCAACTTCACTATACATACCAAGGAGCAGACTGTGAAGGCATTACCTGGCCCTCAGTACAGCACTGCCACCCATCTCCTGTATTATTGCCAGTTTCCTTCATTTCTCAGACCCATCTACACTCATAAAGCCAAAATACCATATCAAATAGGATCAAGTATTCTACCCAATTGAAATACTAATTAAAATTGGTCTTTCAACTACAAATTAATGACTAAATGAAAGACTTCCAAAGAGTTAAGATAATCTGGCAACCTAAAATCACACTGAGGGGCAGAAAAGTATTATAGCAGAAGGTTACAATTTTCTTTCCTTAGAGCATACCACTACAATGAATTGAAGCAGCCTGCTTCAAATTGTACAAGCCAAATTGTACTGAATAATTTTGTCGTAAGTATAAGTGAAAAATAGGTAGCTATGTTTTTTATAAGATTCTCTCCTAAACCATGTGTCAGAAGCATGGTCCTCAACTGTGGCCATGTTAAGAGGGAGTGGGACTATTTGGAGAGTATTACGGGTCTTTACCTGTTACCGGACCCTGTCTGCCTGTCTTGCAATCTGATCTCTCCCTCCCACAAACACTCCTGCTACTATAATGCAATCTTCCATGAGATGAGCAGCCAGGGTGTCTCTCATCAGAACCATCCTCCAAAACTACGAGCTAAATACACCTCTTATAATAATTACACAGCTTTAGGTATGTCATCACAGAAATGGAAAACAAATTAATACATAGCTATGTAGCATTATCTGGAAGTTATATTTCTGTGTATATACTCAAAAATTGTTCTTTCATCACAACTAGGTTTTACAATTATTGTAATAGAGCATTTTGAAAAATAATAGCTATCATTGCAGAAATATTAAAATACTAATTTTTTTATTTTTTTATTTGACAGCTAGAGTTAGACAGTGAGAGAGAGAGAGAGAGAAAGAGAGAGAGAGAGAAAGGTCTTCCTTCCATTGGTTCACCCCTCAAATGGCTGCCACGGCCACAGCTATGCCAATCAGAAGCCAGGAGCCAGGTGATTCCTCAGGGTCTCCCATGTGGGTGCAGCGGCCCAAGCACCTGGGCCATCCTCCACTGCCCTCCCAGGCCACAGCCCCTAGAGAGTTGGATTGGAAGAGGAGCAGCCAGGACTAGAACCAGCACCCATATGGGATGCCAGCACTGCAGGCAGAGGATTAACCAAGTGAGCCATGGTGCCAGCCCCAAAATACAAATTATTAAACTTAACGTTATTTTTAAATAATCAATCCAGTGATGGCAAATTCTGTGTCTTGAGACCATAACTCCTCTCTTCCATACACAAAACAAATGTCACTGCTCATCAGATCATTTCACTGGTCTAAGTCTGAGCTAGTCCAAGAATCCTGTCCAACCAAATACAATCATTCCTCCTTATCTACAGAATATTGGTTCCAGGATGTCTGCAGGTGTCAAATTCTAAGGATGCTCAAGTTCTTTTATATAATAGCATAGTATTTACATATAACCCATGCAAATCATCTTATATATTAATATATTATATATAATTATATTATAATATATAATGTGTGATATATAATATAATCATATAATCATATATTAATATAATAATATAATGTTTAATAACATATTATGATATTATAATATATTAATATATATGTTAAGGCAATTTATGGGGCTGTCACTGGGGCTTAGAGGGTGGGGCCACCAGCTTCAGTGCCAGCATCCTATGTAGGTGCCAGTTTGGGTCCAGCTGCTCTACTTTCGATCCAGCTCTTTGCTATGGCCTGGGAGTGTGGTAGAGGATGGCCCAAGTCCTGGGGTCCCTGCACCTACATGGGAGAGCTGGAGGAAGCTCCTGGCTTCGGATAGGCTCAGCTTCAGCCATTTTGGCCATCTGGGGAGTGAACTAGCAGATGGAAGACCTCTCTCTCTGCCTCTCCTTTTTTCCCTTTGTGTAATCCTGCCTTTATAATAAATAATTAAATCTTTTTAAAAAGTAATTTATATAAAGTAATTTAATCTCTATATTATTTATAATACCTAGTACAACATAAATGTTATGTAAATATTTGTTATAGATTCATTTCAAGAATAATAAGAAAAAAATCAGTTTATATTCAGGACAGATGCAATTGTCTTTTCAATTGTACCTGATTCATGGTTGGTTGAACCTACAGCTATGGAGGGCAGGTTATACAGAAAGCAGCCAACATCCCTCTATTGAAATTCATGCAGGAGTGGAAACTTATGGAATGACTATTCAAATCTTTTCTTAAATAATGTTATGCATAACAATATGTTGTGATGTAGAATGCTGCTTTACTAAAAATATTGTTGTATAAAATTACTAAGAGAAAATCAGGATCTTTGTGGTCTAAGATTCCTGGCTATTACTCCTGGATCTGTCATTTTTTTTTTAAAGATTTATTTATTTGAAAGTAAGAGTTACACAGAGAGAGGAGAGGCAGAGAAAGAGAGAGGAGAGGTAGAGAGAAGAGAAGTCTTCCATACTCTGCTTCACTCCCTAGATGGCCACAATGGCTGGAGCTGTGTGATCTGAAGCCAGGAGCCAGGAGCTTCTTTGGGTCTCCCACGCAGGGTCAGGGGCCTAAGAACTTGGGCCATCTTCCATGGCTTTCCCAGGTCATAGCAGAGAGCTGTATCAGAGAAGGAGCAGCCAGGAACTAGAACCAGCATCCATGTGGGATGCCTGCACTTCAGGGCAGGGCATTAACCTGTTGCGCCACAGCGCCAGCCCCATGGTTCTGTCATAAATTTACTATGTGACTTTGGCAAATCATTCGTGTTTAAAAATGGAATGGTTTTTTTATCTGAGTTTTGTAAGGGAAAGAAATAATTTAGATTTGGGTAAAGAGAGGATTTCATTAGATAGCAACTATTACTCTTATCCTTGTGAAAAGAATACAGGTTATGAATAGGCAACACTAAATTCAAACTCTGACTCTTCTCCTTTACTGTGACTTAGTCTGTTACTCATAGATAAATTAAAGATAGTAACTGCCTTAATATGCTCTTTTGTAAGAATTAGTTGCTTTATATATATATATATATGTATTATATATAAAATACTATGTTGTAATTAGTCAAATCTTAACCAATGATAACATTTCTGTTTCTTTTAATGTTATTATTTTTATTATTATTATCATTATAATTATTATTCCCTCAGTCCCTGCCCCCAAGAAACTATGAAGGAACAGGTTTGTGGCCTAGTGGTTAAAAACTTAAATTATGACATCTGCATCCCATATCCTAGTGCCTGAGTTTGACTCCCTACTCCAGCTTCCTGTCCATGCAGATCCTGGAAGGCGGCTGGTGAAGGCTCAGTAACTACATTCCTGCCTCACACACTTAGGGGAGCTGAATTAAGTTCCCAGCTGTTGGCTCTAGATCCCAGCACTGCCCTGACCATTGTGGGCATTTGGGAAGTGGACCAGAAAACTGAACTAACTCTCCCTCTCTCTTTCTCTCTCTCATTCTCCCTCCCTCCCTTCCTACTTCCTTCTCCCTCTTTCTCCCCTCCCTCTTGAGTAAAAAGAAAAACTATGAAAAATAATTGGGTGGGTATATGTCAAACTGTTGATAGAGTGAGAGTGAAGTTAGCAATGGAATAGAATTTGGAAATCTTCAGTATCTGCAACCTATGTTTCTGTATTATTTGAATATCTCTGCTCTTGATTTACATCTAAAATTAAAAGCAATATAGCATTAGAACTTTAAACATGTGAAATTCTTACTCACTATCTGCATTTAATTTTTCAAATATTGATTCAACCATAGCAAAATGAAACTCCAAATGACTGGGATACAGCTGTAGTTCTTACCACCAGTTTATAGCTTGTGTGTTATATTTTTCTCTTTCTCCAGGAATCTGAATCATAACATGCATCTGCAGGTGTTGTTGACACCCATTGCCTATCACATAAAAGTGATTAAAAGAAAAAATTTTACTGGATGTGAAGAGATAAGAATTGGGAAAGAAGGAAAACTTTACATGTCCCAAAGGTAAGTCAGTGCTCTCTTTGTGGTCCATGAGGCACTCCATGCCTTTTAAGATGGTCCCCTTTTTCTCTAAACTAGCTTCAATTCAGATCCTCTATCAAAAATCAAAAGAAAATTAATTAATATAAGAATGGAAGTTCCTCACATACCTATAATTGGCTTATCTCTCCTTTTGAAAAATGTTCTGAAAACTAACCATTCCATTCAGCACTCCCTTTTTCTCCTTGACTTTTCACACTGAAACATAAATTCCATAGCACAGCTTGATGCTATTATTTAACCACCACTTTACAAATTACCTTGCCTGTGAGTCCTATTAAAAGATATTTTCTGAAAAAAAATACATTTTGGGAAGTGCTATAAAAGGCAAGTCTTTGAATGAAGATTTTTATATAGATCTCCAAAAATTTCTATTATTCTCTGTCCTTCAATAAATAGGCTCTGCCTTTCTAATATTTGAAATTGGAATGAACATCTGACTTGCTTTGATAAAATAAGATATTAACAAAAGTTCTACAGAAGATCTGAAAGAATTTATATATTAAGGAGGGAAGGAAGACAAGAAAAGATGAGACAAGGAAAAAGAAAGGAGAGGAGAGGAGAGGAGAGAAGAGGGAAGGGGAGGGGAGAGGAGGGGAGGGGAGAAAAGATAAGAAAAAAAAGAAGAGAAGAGAAAAGAAAGGAAAAGAAAAATCCTAGTTAAGTTAGAGAATTATAAGCCACATGAAAGAGAATCAGGAATCCAGGTCAAAACCCTCTTGACCACCAGGCCATCCTAAATCAACCAGCTGCCAGTGCCAGCTGATCCTATATGCATGACAGAACTCAAAGATCACCCAAACCAACCCACAGAATTGTGAGATAAATTAAATGGTGGTACTTTCAAGGTATGAAGTGCTAAGGTGATCTTTTCATGCCCCATCAGATGCTAATTCAGAAATGTAAACCCTTTTCCTTAATTTTGAGAAACAAAACAAATACATACAGGAAGTTTACTCCAGTAAGAGCCAATTCTGGAGGACAGTATTTCACATAAATTGAGCTCAGGCTCTTCTATTCTATGATCATATGAGCCTCCTGTTACCTGGAAGGCTCCCTGAATACCTCCACACAACTGAGCTCCCTCTGCTTCCTTCTTTTGCCCCTATGTCTTCTCCATAAATTTCTACTCATATCTCAAGAATCAGCTTCTGGGAAACCTTCAGAAAACATCATTTAACAAATAAACAACTTGTCCCATCCTTTGTGCTATGTATGTATATATATGTATGTATATATTAATACCTCTATAGATTATCAAAACAAAAACTTTAGGTAAATTAAACAGATTATTTGAATAAAATAAAGTAATTCATGAACCAGGCATTAGGGATTCTGCAAGTTCCACCCAGCTGTGTGAGCAGCAAGCTGTTATAGGCTGAACATCAAGGTAAAGTAGTGAAGTCGCCTGATTGGCTACTACAGCTAGGCATTTGTCTTACATGGGGATGGTGTGATTAAGCACTTGCCTTATTTGGGTATAGTCTGAGTAGTTGGCTGCCCGTGGCTGGCCAAAGCTCAACTGTTTGTGATTGAAACCTATTTGCTAAAGAAAATAATCTCCTAAATCAGGTTTTGGTTTGTGTGCATAGTAAGCTAGGTTACAGTTTGTTACATAGGAACTCAAAGTATAGAGAGCATCAAGCCAATGGCTAACTCTTTATTTAACAGGGTCAACACCTACTGTCTGGCTGTTATTCCCCATTAAGATGTGGTCCTCTCGCCGGCGCCGTGGCTCACTAGGCTAATCCTCCACCTTGCGGTGCCGGCACACCGGGTTCTAGTCCCGGTCGGGGCACTGGATACTGTCCCGGTTGCCCCTCTTCCAGGCCAGCTCTCTGCTGTGGCCAGGGAGTACAGTGGAGGATGGCCCAAATGCTTGGGCCCTGCACCCCATGGGAGACCAGGAGAAGCACCTGGCTCCTGCCATCGGATCAGTGTGGTGCACCGGCCGCAGTGCGCTGGCCACGGCGGCCATTGGAGGGTGAACCAACGGCAAAAGGAAAACCTTTCTCTCTCTCTCACTGTCCACTCTGCCTGTCAAAAATTAAAAAAAAAAAAAAAAAAAAAGATGTGGTCCTCTCAAATCCAGGACTTTTTCTGATTTTCCAGACATAATGATGCCTAGCAGTAGAAAGTGCTTATAGAGTATACATTCTAATGGTAACAGTACTTTTCTGAATTATAAACAACATACAATAGAATGTGTAAGTCTTAGCTGTAAACTTCCCTAAACTTTGACATATATATATATATATGTATATATAAATCCAAGTAATCATCACACAGTTCAAGATACAGCACATTTCCATCAAGCCAGAGTTTCCTCCTTCTCTTTGCAGTCAACTTTCCACCAACACCACAATCCTTCCCCATAACCTGAGAACAATCTCTGTTCTCGCTTGCACCAGCATAGATTAGCTTGGTCTGTCCTTTTATTGCGTATAAATGAAATCATTCAGTAGGTATTATTTTGTGTCTAGCTTCTTTCTCTCAACACAAGGTTTTTAAGATCCAGTCTTGTCATTGCATGAATCAGTCATCTGTCCTTTTGGTTGCTTCAACGTATTCCTTTGTGTGGATAGACCACAATTTAACTGTTTTCCTTGTGGTGAACATTTGGGTGCTTTTCAGGTTGGGCTTATGATGAATAAAGCTACTCTGAACATTACCAGACATCTTTACATAGACATAAGCATTCATTTCCACTGAATGTACTTCAAGCTGTGGAAGTGCTGAGATAGCATTGATACATATTTATATTGGAAACTGCTGAAGAGTTCTCTAAAGTAGTTATATGATTTACAATCCCATGTGTAACACTAAGTCCCCATTACTCCACAGAAATTTTTGGTGGGTAAGTAGTAACATGTCACTGTGGTCTCAAAGCTGTTTGTGGAGTAAGCTACTGGTACTCTATAATAAATAATAATCAAATGCTTGGTGAAATTATGTTAAAATAAATAATAAAAATAATATACTGATTAAAATAATATACTGATAAAGTAATACTGATATGTTATAACAGCAAAGGCTAATTAATAAGAAAACCTTGTTAGTGAATAAGTTAGGTAGGTGAATAGTGTTCCTGCTATAAGTTTCTCAATATGTGCTAACTTTTGTTTTTCCTATTATATATATAATTATATATATATGACTTATGATAATGACTTTATTACAAATAATAAATATGCAAGAATACTTCAAAATGTCTATGGAGAAACAGAATGAAAAGATTTTTTTTCTGCCAAGAAAGAAAAAAAAGAAAAATCTAGGAATATCAGTAATATTTGAAGAATTCATAGACAGTGTATATTATGATAAGCATAACACATCCATAATTTTTTTTACTATATGCATTTTCCATGAGCTTTTTAAAAACCCATCTTATGAGTGGAGTCCCAGCTTTGGTGCTAATTAGCCAGGTAACTGGGAAAATTACTTACATCATTTAAGCTTTAATTTTGGTATCTCCAAGTTAGGGGTAAGAATAAAGCCTCTCTAATAAGGCATCATGGATATTAAGTGAAATAACATATGTGATCTGCAGTGCCTCTGATTATTATGCTTACTGCATCATGTAATGACTGAATCAATTCTCTGGATGAACTGAACAACATATGGAAATACACAACAAATGACATATGAATAACAAAAGCAGTACTTGGAAATTTCTTGACCTCTAACTAAACTGTAAACATTAGGAAGCCAGGAGAGGACCTGTCTGAGACTGTATGGGAAACTTGATTAAACTTTTATAAAGCCAATTGGACAAAGATATGTAAAACAGATAGTGTCATCCCATGGCAAGAAAGGCTGATACGTTTTGTAAATTGCCAAAGGTGTAAGAGACAAGAAAACAGAGGGGCCATTCCAGATTGAAAGAGACAAAGGAGTCACAGTAGCTACATGCGATACATGATTTTGTATTGGATTCTCAATGAGAATGGAAAATGGCAGAATTTTCAGACAGATGATAAAATTTAAACAAAGTCTGTAGATTTTATCACCATATTGTATCAACGTGACCGTTACACTGTCAATGGAGCTCATGAGGCGAATAAGCTGCAAGACATGTTGAATGGATTCATTCATTTAAAAAAAAAAAATTGCTCTCTGTCCTGAGTGTGAGAATCCTGAAACAGATCTGCATGTCAATCCAAAGAAGCAAACAATAGGTTATTCTTGTAAAGCCTGTGGCTATCAAGGCATGCTTGACACGCATCATAAACTCTGCACTTTCATCCTCAAAAACCCACCTGAGAATACTGACAATGGGACGGGAAAGAAGAAAAGGAAGAGCAAAACAGGAAGGGCAAAGACAAGGAATATGGCTCTGTGCCCAGCAGTGAACAGCAGCACCACCGCCAGATGAAATCAGTCCTCCTCCGCAGGCTGTGGAAGAGGAGGAGGAGGGCGACTGGGGAGAGGACACAACCCAGGAAGCTCAGATGCGCGGAATGGATGAGCTCAGTGACCATGCCAAAGTTCTGACGCTCAGTGATGACTTGGAGAGGACTGCGGAAGAGCGGGTCAATATCCTGTTTGATTTTGTTAAGAAAAAAAAAAAAAAAGAGGGTGTTATTGACTCATCTTTCTAGGAAATTGTTGTTGAGGCAGAAAGACTGGGTGTGAAAGCTATGGGTCCTCTTGTTCTGACTGAAGTTCTTTTTAATGAGAATATTAGAGAACAAATTAAGAAACACAGGCGCCATTTTCTAAGATTTTGTCCCAATAACCAAAAAGCTCAGTGGTACCTTCTTCATGGTTTGGAGTGTGTGGTAGCAATGCATCAAGCTCAGTTCATCTCCAAGATTCCACACATCTTGAAGATGTACAATGCAGACCTTTTAGAAGAAGAGTCATCATCAGCTGGTCAGAGAAGGCTTCTAAGAAATCCATCTCAAGAGAACTTGCCAGGGGCCGGCACTGTGGCGCAGTAGATTAATGCTCCGCCTACAGCACCAGCATCCTGTGTGGGCACCGGTCTGGTCTCGGCTGCCCCCCTTCCGATCCAGCTCCCTACTGTGGCCTGGGAGTGCAGTGGAGGATGGCCCAGGTGCTTGGGCCCTGCACCTGCATGGGAGACCGGGAGGAGGCACCTGGCTCCTGGCTTCAGATCGGCACAGCTCGAGCCATTGCAGCCACCTGGGAAGTAGACCAACAGAAGGAAGACCTCTGTCTCTCCCTCACTGTCTGTAACTCTGCCTCTCAAATAGATAAATAAAATCTTTCAAAAAAAAAAAAATAACTTGCCAAAGAGATTCGTGTCAAAGCAGAACGGTTTATTAAATGGTTGAAGGAGGAAGAGGAGGAGCCTTCTGGTGGTGATGAAGATGAAGAGGAGAACATTGAGGTGGTGTATTTGAAGGCTGCCAGTGTACCAAAAGGTGAAACTGTGAAGTCTGACAACAAGGATGACGTCATTGATATTGATGCCATTTAAAGGGCCAGATGCAACCTAGCTTAACAGTGTAATGCTGCAACTTTTTCTCCATTATCAGCCAGAAGTGCAACATGAATGTGCAAAAGCTAAAATAGCTTAACATCATGCTATACTTTATACTAAGAAAAATCGATTACTGTGAGTGATCTGTAATTAAGCCCGATGAGACAGCTAGGGAGTCCATACACATCAGTGAGCAGATATAGTTTTCTTATTTTATAGCATGTTTCTTTTTGAAAAACTAGTGATGGACACATTTGGATCACATTTATACAGTTAACAAAAATAAATATTTGATTTTGGTCATTCTTAAGATTTTTGGCTCTGAATGACTTTGGCTGAAGTAATTGGCTCCTTGTTATAATGTACCATCATTTAACCTGATAGGATTCTTGGAGTCTGTGATATATTGTTAGGTGCTGAGACCATAATGAGGTCTTTAGAGTGTAAGTGTGTGTATTTGTAATGACTTCATTCAGCCACTAAGAGATACAGTACTTTTAAAGTTTTACCTCTGGTCCCACAGATTGGTATTTGGTAATGTATGTTTAGGCCAAGGTAGACTGCTATCAAAAGACAGTGCTGGCCAGCACTGCTGCTCACTTGGCTCATCCTCCACCTGCAGCGCCGGCACCCCAGGTTCTAGTCCTGGTCGGGGCGCCAGATTCTGTCCCGGTTGCTCCTCTTCCAGTCCAGCTCTCTGCTGTGGCCTGGGAAGGCAGTGGAAGATGGCTCAAGTGCTAGGGCCCTGCACCCACATGGGAGAGCAGGAGGAAGCACCTGGCTCCTGGCTTCGGATTGGCACAGCACACAGGCTGTAGCGGCCATTTGGGGGGTGAACCAACAGAAGGAAGACCTTTCTCTCTCTCTCTCTCTCTCTCTCTCTCTAACTCTGCCTGTCAAAAAAAAAAAAAGAAAGAAAGAAAGAAAGAAAGAAAGAAAGAAAGAAAGAAAGAAAGAAAGAAAGAAAGAAAGAGCAACATCTGAGGAGCAGAAATGACCTGAGTGTCCTATAAAAGTTAATTAGGTGCAGGTTTTGAAACTTGAAATTTTGTTTTTCCAGTTTGTGTACAATTTCCCAAAATTTGTAGTCTTTGAAGTCATGTACATTGCATGTCACATGAGCCAGGGGAATTACTACTACATTAACAAAATAGCATTTTATGTGTATGTAGTGGTTGCTTTGTATTGAGAGAGAGAATGCAAATTCTGAGGTGTGATTAAATAGTCAACTGATTTTATATGGGGAAAACAGGTAAAGGTACACATAATCTCTAGAAGAAACTGAGCATAGTTTTTTAGCTTTTCCCATAATGGTTTAAATTATAACTTCAGAATGCTTAGCCATACCATATATTTTGTTCAGTGTGGTTTTTCCCCTGAATACTATGGTTTGTTCTTTAATGCCTTTTCCACTTGAACCACATAGCTTATGCTTTCTAGATTTTGGTTGCTATCTTTCCAAAATAAGTGTTACTGTGTTTCAAACTTGATTTTTGTTTTTCTGTTTTATTTTAAAAGTAAGATTAAAAGCATATTTCTAAGTCAAAGCCTCTATTTTAGTGTAAGACGTGGGATATTTTTTACTTCACATTGAATCCAGGCAGACGCCTGAGAGGTCTGTGATGCTGGCTCTGAATGCAGGTGACTGGGGCCTATGCCACCCCTGCAGGGCTCCAGATTTGGACTGTGAGAGAATTCCTTGCCCAGTTAGCTAATGTAAACTCACTTGATCTGAGTTCTGACTATATTTGAGTAATCATGTTCAAGATAGAAATTTGTTGTGTTTATTCCTTTCTGCAAAAAGTGCACTGTGGAAACTGGGAGTCTGTATGGTTAAGCTTTGTTTGGAGAATTTTCACAGCGTTTCCTTATTTCCTTGTGACCCATCTCACAGGTTATGAGACTTTAACAAATGTATGTAAAAAATTTTTCACATTGAAATTATACAGACATTTGATAAAATAAAGCCTTGTTAGCTTGATATTTTAAGGAATTGAAACCTAGCAATCTTATTTGAGAGAGTTTATTTAAAACAGCCTTTGGTAGATTCTGGTAAGAGTGGAGCAAGAGCCATATACCTGGATGGAATGTGCTGTGTCACACCAAAGAGGGGAGTTTTGCAAACTCACATGTTGCCTAGGTTTCAAATTCTGCTGTACAGCCAGTTTGCTTTCATCAACTGAAATACACGTAGGAGATCCTGGTGACCTAAGCTAAGTTGCACTCAACAGTGTCAAGCTAATGAGGTTCTGTTATAGAGCTTTTTACTTTTAACCTGAAGGAAAATATGTTTAGGGCTTCTCAACACTAAAGAGAAAATTTTGGCTTGGACTAATGTTCATTCTGGTGCCAAGTTTCCAGTAGAATGCAAATTCACGTAATCTATTGAATTTTATTCATGGAGGATATCCTAATAGAGTAATCCTTCACTTTACTCTATTGAACTGTCTTAAAATTTCCTGTTTCAAACAGCTGTTACTTGATTAAAACAATTAAAATTTAAAAATGACTAATGAAAAAATGAACTGAAAGAATTTATTTTGGTGCAAAAATTTTTGGAATTCATAATATTCATTCCCAATCTTTTAAAAAGATTTTATTTATTTGAGAGGCAGAGGCAGAGAGAGATTTTCCATCCACTGGCTCACTCCCCAAATGGCCTAACCAGCCAGAGTCCATCTGAAGCTGGGAGGCAGGAGCTTCTTCCAGGTCTCTCACTTGGGTGCAGGGGCCCAGGCACTTGGGCCATCTTCTACTGCTTTCCCAGGCCATAGCAGAGAGCTGGGTGTTGATCCCACCCATATGGGATGCCTGCACTGCAGGCTGTGTCTTCACTCACTATGCCATGGCTCTCGCCCTACTCAGAATTTTTGAAAGCCTTTTATTTGTGTGGATTTAAAAAGTGTTTTACAACAAAATAAGCATTTCAATTCCATTTTCCATGAGTATTTTGAAGCACCCTTGTGTAAACAGAGAGAACATGCAGAACACAAATGTAATAAGACACAAAGAGTTACCTAACTAGAGAGTCATGATGAGGCAGATACTAATTTTTCCCCAATGTTCTTACAAACTTTCAATAAATTTGGAATTATTACATGATGTTTTAAGTTTGAACAAGTGTACTGGGAGATTCAACATGAGAAACACTTACAAATCAATTTCAGAACTTGTATTCAAAGAAATTTCTTTGATGCTACAGAAAAACATAGAAAACATTGCTCAAGCAAGTGCTCTGCTGGACTCCTCACTGCTTCTCAGAGGTGGGCTTTTAGCTCATCTCACACACAGTTAGCCAGCTGGACACCACATGCATTGTTTATAGTTCCCCTTGGCCAAACCAAGCACAATTCCAATGGTAAAGCATTCTCTAGGGCTTAGATATGCTAGTGTAAATAGGGATGAAGAAGAAGGGATAAAGAGCTGATGTTGGGTAAAATAAGAATAAAAAACAACTATTGAATATAATGACTATAAAAAGGAAATGAAATGAAAATAGAGCTGCAAAATCAGAAGAATCTACCTGATTGATGATAAGGAAGATAAATTTGTTTTTAAGTAATAAAGTGATTACAAGACATTTTAAATTACATATCCAAAAAAATTTAGGAACCCCAAGCTGCAACCCAAGCATAAAGTGGACTAATAATGACTTCTAATCCTTCTCGAAGAATTTTCAGATTGATCAATATTATGTGTATCCCTTGGATTTAACAAACCAATAAGGTTTTTACCATAAGTAAATTTGAATATTGACTATTGTCTTCTTGTTGAGTCAAGAATAAAAACATAGACGACGAAGACGAGGGTGATGAAGAGGACGGTGGTGATGAAGGCTCTCCTCCTCGCCCTCACGGTGGGCCTGGCCTACGCTGATGTCGACCCCGCCCAGATCTCCGGGCCCTGGCGCACCTTCGCCATCGTCGCCGACAACATGGAGATGATCCAGGAGGGGGGGCCACACCGGATGCTGCTCCGCCATGTTGAGTGCGACACGGGCTGCAACGCCCTGAACGTCTTCTTCAGTGTCAGGAGGAACAGGGTCTGCACCCCACACATGGTCGTGGCCCAGAAGAACGAGGATGGTGTCTACACTGCTGACTTCGAGGGCCAGAACTACTTCCAGCTCGTGGGGCGGGATCCCGACAGCCTCGTCTTCATCAACTATAATGTGAGCCCCGACGGCACCACCACCCGCCTCAGTCTCCTCGCTGCCAGAGTGAAGATCATACACACCGAGGAGCTGGGTCACTTTGTGGAGCTCACGGAGGAGCACGGGATCCCGCGGGAGAACATCCTGTACATGGACGACACGGACACCTGTCCGCCCTGAGGACACCTCTAGAACGTTCCAGAACCGCCCTCCTACTCAATGATTCCTGCCCCTGCTCGCCTCAGTGTCTCCTCCCACCCGAGAATGTGCTAGTGTGCTCTGGAATGTTCTGGAATGTTCCAGGACAGTCTGGATTGTTCCAGAATTTCTAGAATGCTCCGGAACATTCCGGAATCATCCAACTTCCTCTGCTTCCTGCTGATGAAATAAACTCGTCCCCAGCACTGTCAAAAAAAAAAAAAAGAATAAAAACATAATATACTTTGTATCTAATTTTGTTAGGATTGTATATGTTTTCATAATTATTTTTAATGTTCCACATGAGTTTAACAAATGTTTGTTATAGATCTACTGAGTACACTCTGCTGGCAACAAAAACTGCAACATATAGTAATACCTTAACTAACTGAACACTGGTTCTGATGTCTTGCATGCCCTGCCTTTTTATTACATACTTATGTATAGACCTGGAATTTCTGAAAGTAGCCAAAGAAACTGAGTTTATGTTCCTTTGATTTTTTTTTTGTAGCAAAATGCTAACTTTAAGTTCAAAAAATATATATTTAAGGAAATCTTCCAAATTTTTCTGAAGCTGGTGATGTCAAATGCATTTTGAATGGTCTTACAAAATGGATTTACAGCACCTGTTACTTAGAGAAGTTTTCCATCATAAAATATGTATAACACTATTTAGAAATATTTACCAGTATAATTTTGTGTGATGACAAATTTAGAGTATTTATATTTTTTCAGTCCCCTGCAGGTGTAATGTGACTAGATGTAACACAAGTTAGCTAATATGAAGAATTTCTGAAAGTAAATTGATTTAAAATATACTATTTCAGTAAATAGAAATGCTCTCTGTCTCATTGATTATAATATTTGCATTACTTTTAATCTATAATTAAAATGCATGAGCAGCAAATGTAACAGACATTAAGAGTAAAAATGCCTTCAGGAAATTGTTAATAACTAGTGGCATCTGTGACTAATGAATGCTATATTGGTTTAGACTGTGACTAATAGAATAAATGTTTTGAAAAAAATCCTTATGTTCGTGTTTTATACACAGTAATCGAGTTGTGATGGATTTGTCCTGTGAATATGAATGGAGTGACTGTATGAAGCTTTCTTATTCTTGTACAAAGTTGACTAGCCTGCTTCAGTATTTGGTTCCAGTTATGCACTATTATTGCTTATTTATTTTTTATCATCTAGTGAACTAACGGAAAGCACTTCAGTTAATTGAAAATCATGATGTACTGTTATGTAAGGAGATTAATAGTGTAATTCACAAAGAAGATTGTCTATATACAATTAGCTTTCTAGCTAAGCTGCTTTAAACTGAATGTTATTTCTGTGCTCTACATTTATCAGTATCTAAATCTACTTTAAGAACTTCTAGCTATACCAGTAAAGTGATCATTTCAATAAAATATACTTTCAATTGTTAATCAAAGTGGAGTTTTTTTTTTCCATTTTTAAAGATTTATTTTATTTTATTTGAAAGGCAAAGAGAAAGAGAGAGAGAGACAGATTGAGAGAGAGAGAGAGGTCTTGCATCTGCTGGTACACTCCCCAAATGGCCGCAAAAGCCAGAACTGGGCCAATCTGAAGCCAGAAGCTTCTTCTGGGTCTCCCACATGGATGCAGGGGCCCAGGCAATTGGGGCATCTTCCACTGCTTTCCCAGGCGCATTAGCAGGAAGCTAGCTGGATGGGAAATGGAGCAGCTGAGACTCCAACCAGAACAGGCGCCCATATGGGACTCTGGCGCCATAGGTGGCAGCTTTACCCACTACACCACAGTGCTGGCCTCAATGCAAGTGGTTATTAATTATGAATAAGGCTTATTGGTTTGGTTCTGGACCACGTTGATCAGCAAACTCATATAAGCTACTGCAGCGCATGGCTAGGTGTGGTTGCCTGTGGATGGACATGCGGCTGTGTGTAGATGTCTGTGTGTGTATATCCGATCACCACCGCAGAGGTGGATATCTCCCATGGCCCTACCACCATTAGGGCCCAGTGGCTGTTCCTTCTGCATTTCTCACCACCACTGAGAGTAAAGGAGACATAAATCCGCAAATGACTCGGAGTTGTTTTCTGACCTGAAGGAATCTGAATCTGTTTGCCCTGGGTCCTAAACCCAGGCTACAACTGCATTACCTTTATACTTAGCGGTTGCTCTCCTCTGATTGAGATAATCATTCAGGCTATTTTAATTCAATTCAAAGAGGCCTTAGAAACTTGCTTAAATGCTGCAGTATAGTACACATGGAGAAAAATATAACCTCAGTTGGCATTATAACTCTAGTTTTTTCCCATAGTCTGCCAGAAAAGATAAAGTTTCAACCCATTTCCCCTTGCAGTAGCAGAGGACATCATGATTTGAAAAATACTAGAAATGAAGCCCTCCCCATCCAAAATTACCCCTCCAGGCACGGTCTAAAACTCTCACTAAAGATTCTTTCAAAGAATGGTAGTGCTTCTCAAACCTGACTCTAATTAAGTAAAAAGTTTACTATGGATCTTCCAGCATTGATTTGAATAATTTTATAGGGATGACATTGAAGCATGTCAATCAGAGACTAGGTATAAACTGTTTCCTTACAATTTTTATAGAACTATGAAACTAATACTGGCATGTATGTTGACCAGGAAGTAACAGTGAAGCAATCCTCTCAGATCCTACTGAATTAACCAAAAAGTCTCATTATTATTCCAACAAGAATAGCCACTGAGTTATAAAGGTAGTAAGTGATTTACAGTAACTAATCTCAAGGGAAACAATCAGAAGTTCTCCCCCTCAAATTGGGGGATGTGTCTATTTTTAGAAATAATGAACCTATAGTAATAATAATGATAATTATGAGATTCTAGTAATCCATTTCATCCAAAATAGGAATGCTTTTACCTTCCCTTCTTTCTGGTTAAACAACTCCTCTGCAGAACAACATGAAGCCATAGAATTTAAAGTAGAAGGAGGTGCTGGCATTTCAGGCATGTCGGCACCCCATAAGAGCACTGGTTTTTATCCTACCCATTCCACTTCCAATCCAGCTCCCTGCTAATGGCTTGCACAGAGCAGTGGGAAATGGGGGTCCATATCTCCAGGCTCTTGCCAATCATGTGGGAGACCTGAATAAAGCCCCTGGCTCCTGATTTCAGCCTGCCCCAGCCCTGTCTGTTGTGGCCATCTATGGAGTGAAACAGTGGATGGAAGAATTTTCTCTCTCTCTCTCTCTCTCCGACTTTGAAAGTAAACAAATCAATCTTTTTTAACAAAGATATTTTAAGTGATTTCTAAACATGCTTAAATAAATATCTGTATCATGTATCTTCTGCCCTGTGATAATCCTAAGGATTGGATTGTCACAACAGACCCTAGAATCTTAGATCTTATCCAGCACCAAATATCACTCATAGTTCAGTGTATACAGGCCACCCTTAGGCACTTACAAAACATCCCTTTTGGGGATAATCCAATATGCATCAGACACAGCATCAATGATTGTCCATTTTCTCCTGAATTTAGCACAGTTGAATTTTGGGTTTCCTGGAAGTTTTTAAGCAATATGTGCAAAAGCACTTCACAAAAGGAAGACAGCTTGGTTTGGGAATATATTCATGTTAAACTACCTTACAAAGCTTACACACTGTCCCCTAGCCAGTCATGCCTCCTATGTCCGTAAATTCCAGGCTTATTTACAATAAGCAATCTAGACAGGCTGGAGAAGTCCTCTAAAATAAATTTCCTGTTTAGGGACTCCAGGTATCTTTCCACTGGTAAATGCTATGAGAAGATTTACAAGGGGGCCTGGAGAGGTAATTATTCCTCTGAGAATCCCAGGCAAGGAGAGAATTCGTCACAGCCTGCCATTAACAACTTCCCTTCTCATGACTGGGCTACATCGTTCACCAATTAAATTCAAAATGTAATCAGCTATGATCTTAGAGGTTTATCTCAGAAGTTCCTCAAACGATCCCACATATATTTTATTCAGAAGTATCTCTGGAGCAATAATATAACCAAAAGGAAAACCTTGCCTATACAAAAGCCATTTTTAAAACCAAAAGTAAATAGCTTGAAGTTTTCAAGTCATATAAATCAAATCAATATTCAGAAAAGCATCCATTAGATAAGTTTTCTTTTCAAAAAAAATGGTTAGTTATAAAATGAAACGTTCTGATTTACTTTTTTAAAAATAAACAGGTGATTTGGGTAATAAGGAAAACTGAACTAATTTACTTAAAATTTTTTCCTGTATAAACTGTAATGAGTATACTTTAAAATGCATAACTAGTATTTAAAGGAAATCCCCAGATTGCAGAAATATGGGGTCAAAAAATATTTGTTGACTCAGCCTACTCTGCGTTGGTTGGGGACAAGGGAGAGATGTAGAGACGGCCTTGTTGGTCAAAGGCTTTAGTCTGAATTTGAAAGTGCATTAAAAAAAGACCCTATTAAAAACAAGGACAAGTGAATCTTTGGTGGACAAAAAATATGCAGCAAGGGAGAAAATAAACAAATTTTGTCTAGGCTGTTAGTAGAGAAAAAGTTCTTTTTAAACAATTCTTTATCTGTCCCTGTGCCTCCTAGAGATTTGGGCTCCAAATGTACACACACACACAAACACATACACACACACACAGTTAAAGCAGTAGGGGAATTTTTTTGTTTGTTGGTTTGGCTTTGTTTTGTCTTTTAACAGTGTGGAAATCAACCACCAGAGGAATGCAGCTATAGTCGAGCGTTGTTTAGCAATACAGATTTGTTCTAAAAATGTTAGACTATTTTGTCACTGCACATGCGTTATTATAAAGTGTACTTATGCAAACTCAGCTGTAACAACCTATTGCATACCTAGCTTATAGTGTGGTCTTATGGGGCCACTCATGTATTCATGTCACTGAAGGGACATCAGCATATGGTGTATGAATGTATTTGCTTTATTTGAGAAGCCCTCATGTTCATCTTATTTTTGAATCATTTGAATGGATTACTTTGTCTCAAATTAGATAGACAGAGATAGGTAGGAGGGTAATTAAAAAGAGAGAAAACTAGCCAGGGGGCAATGTGATCACATTTAAACAATTCAAACCAACTACGAAGTTTCATTTAATCCTCTACTTATAAATTATTCACTAGGGCACTTTGACTCCAGAAAGTTCATAAGCTGAGTGGAAATCACCCAAGCAGAAGTAATTTGCTGCTTTTAAGCCAAAGCCCTGACTAGCTAGGGAGTTGCCTGCAGGAATTAACCAGAAGAAAATCCTGATTAAACAACTAATTGGCTTGTCTACTAATGAAAAGCAAAACAAAGTACATGTCTGTACCTCAAGACACAGTCATAAAAACAAAGGCTCTCAGCGCCACCCGAGAGAGGATGTTTAAATCACTGACAATAAAATTCAACAAGGTGAAGCCTATAGGAGGGAATGATGAGAGTGAACAAGGTTCACATCCGAGCAATCGGTCTCAGCAATCCGCAAGACAGGTATGTGCTTTCCATTCCTAAATCGGTCTTACGTCTCGTCATGTCTTGTCTGATAGTGGAATTTAATAAATACTATGATATATGATTGCTTAGCAGTTTCACTCGATACTATCTGAGTCATGTGCTATTTGGGATTATTTACTTAAAAACAGAATAACAAATATTTAGGATATTATCTTAGGGCTTGGAAAAGTCAAAAAAGACTTCTCACTGCAGATTTTCACTTTTGCTATCTGAAAAAAGGAATCACTTCTCAAATATCAGGAGTATTCGATAAGTGTGTGGAAAATACATATTACAAAAAAAAAGAAATGCAAAAGAAATGCATGGGTTTAAAGTGTTTTGCACAAAAATAAATTTATCTTTTCATCCCATTTCCATGAACTTTTTGAAGTCCCTTCGTATTAAATTGACTATATAATTTGGTTTCAACAAAGAATGTCAAGCATTCTGATGTTAAAAGATTATATTCTTTTTTTAAAAGATTTATTTAGTTAAAGACAGAGTTACAGAGAGAGATCGAGCCTATGGGGGAGAGAGGCCTTCAATCCACTAGTTCACTCCCCAAATGGCCGCAATGTCCAGAGCTGAGCTGAGCTGAAGCCAGGAGCCAGGAGATTCTTCCAGAACTCCTATACAGGTACAGGGGCCAAAGGACTTGGGGCATCTTCTACTGCTTTCCCAGGCCATAGCAGAGAGGTGGATCAGAAGCGGAACAGTCGGGACTTGAACCAGTGTCTATATGGGATGCTGTTGTTGCATGCCAGGGCTTTAACCCATTGTGCCACAGCGCCGGCCCCCAGACTATATTCTTTAGACCAGCGTTCTCATTAGGGAGCAATTCTGCCACTTAGGGAAAATTTGGCAATGTCTGGGGGGCATTTTTGGTTGTCATGGCTCAAGGGTAAAGAAAGTCCAGAGATGCTGGAAATATCCAGGATTGCACAGGGAAGTCCTCAGGAACATAGAATTATCCACTTCAAAATCTCCATATGACCAAGGTAGACAAATCCTGCTCTAGTATAACCCTTTCCTAAGTTCTAAGACTATTCCTATGTAAAACAGAGATAGCCTTGTTGTGAGAATCAGTCATCCTATATATAAAATAAAGCCCATGGTAGCATATTTTAAGTGGCAAATATTACCATTATTATTAATAGTTTGTATTGCATGATAAGTTTAAGTTCAAAGTGATACTTCCAAAAGCAGTACACAATTAACTACAAATAAAAATTTCATGACTTACTAAAATCAACTAAAAGAGCTACATAAGGTTTTCAGACCAAGAGTTATTTACCCATCTGAAAGAGATGGCTGAGAGAAATTAAGTACAAACAGAAGTGTGCTACAAGGACTACAGTGGCAGAGTCCAATGATCCAGATTTAAATAAGCCTAAAAGATAGACACCACGATTACTTCGCAGTGGGCCTGGAAAAATTACATTCTCTTTCTGGTAATATCAACTGCCTTTGCAATGGAAAACATGGAGGGTTGTACCTGGCATTGCTTCATGAGAATGCTCTTAACCTCTAATTCTCATGTCAAATAACTCTGCATGTTAGACTTCCTTATATGGTAAAACTCATGGGTTGTCGTAAATATGGAGTTGGGAACTTCTCTTCACCTGTCTCAGTGCATTTTGCTCTGTGAAAGTCACTATGTGCATATTTAAACCTCATCTAGCAGGTTTATTTTCCCACCAAGCACATAGGAATAGCTAATTTATTATTATCTTGGAGCATATAATAGCCAACAGCAATTGCTAAATGCCAAGCAATACGCTAAGTTCTTTCCATGTATTATTGTATTTAATCATCACAGAAGTTGTAGATCCTGTCTTAATTTGTTGTGTGCACTTAGCTAATCAATGGCAGATTCTGTTCTACCTGACTTTAGCACCTGCCAACTCACTTACCTGGCTATACGGCATCAGGACAGAAGGAATATAACAGAAGGGTTGAACCAACCCTTCCTGATACTCTGCCTACAGGATAAATGGATATTAGAGAGGGCAGAAATAAAATAAATTCATTAAAGCATTGTGTTTCCTTCCAAAACAGTAGTACTAGAGAAGTAAGGTAGATATAGGGAGTGCAATCCTGCATCATTCCCACAGCTACAATATGTGTGTTAGTCAGAAGGTCTCCTGACATCCCTTTATACCTTAGCAGTCCAGTTTGGAAATTGTTTGCATCTACTCTTTCTGAGAATATGTTGGTACAAGAAAACAGTTTTCTTGCAGTTTCAGATATGCTAAATGTTAAAAATGACAGAAACTTACAACTCTATTTTCTCCCACAATATATAACCTTTTAAAATGTCACTTAAACAATAAGGTTCAGAAATACACATAAATTATTTGAATCCTATAAGGAAATAGCTAGAAATGAAAAATCAATTTATATTGTTTTCAAAGTGTCAAAGAGCTCATTCACAAACTGAAATGTTATAGGTAATTCCCACTTATCTATAGCCAATAATTAAAGAACTGCAAACTCATAATACTGCAAAATCTCTCTTACCCTAGATTAAGACACTATTCCCATAAGTATATATTTATATAACAACAAATAAATACAATGATGAAAATGTTTATGAATAATATCATAATATTATGCAAAAGTTTTTGAAGGCTTTATTTTTATTATAGATTGTCCTAGATCCATATCTTTCTAGCATGTTCATATGAACTAACCACTCAACTTCCTAGTCAATAGCATAGTAATCATAAAGTTTATCTTACTACCATACAGGTTATTGTGATGTTTAAAAGAAATTAATTTTTAAATGAAACTAATATGCCAAAAATTTTACTTTTCAGTTTCAAATGGTTCTAAGATATACAATGCTTAGAAATTATATCAAAATTCCATATCATAGGGTAGACATTTGATACAGTGGTTCAGATATTCCCACATGAGAGTACCTGGATCAAGAGCCAGCTCTACTTCTGACCCAGCTTCCTACTAATGCAAACCAAGGAGGCACCAGATAATGGTTCAAGTTCTTTGGTCCCTGCCCACACACATGGGATACCAGATTGAGTTCTGGATCCGGGCTTTGACGAGGCTCAGCCCTATCTATTACAGGTATTCGAGGAGTGAACATGAAAATTGGAGGATCTCTGTGTGTCTCTTTATCTGCATTCCAAAGGAAATGAAAATAAAATGTTTTTAAGTCCATATCGTGTCACACAAGACATTCAAGTTTCTTGCCCCATCTACTTCGCTAGCCTCATATTCTCACACTCTTTCACATCCAACTATTTCTATGATAGTTCCCTTTACTCCTTTACAAACACACCCTAGGCTTTTGATAAACCTTAATTGTCTGCCAGGAATATTTTCCACGTTTTTATCTATCTGGAAGTCATCAATCTCATCTTTGTAAAACCAAGATGCTGTTCCTTTTTATTTTAAACTATATTTATTTTAGTTTTTTTAACTTTTATTTAATACATATAAATTTCCAAAGTACAGCTTTGGATTACAGTGGCTTTTTCCCCCCTATAACCTCCCTCCCACCCACAACCCTGCCATCTCACGCCCCCTACCCATCCTATTCACATCAAGATTCATTTTCAATTATCTTTATATACAGAAGATCAATTTAGTATATACTAAATAAAGATTTCAACAGTTTGCACCCACACAGAAACACAAAGTGTAAAGTACTGTTTGAGTACTAGTTATACCGTTAAATCACATAGTACAACACATTAAGGACAGAGATCCTACATGGGGAGTAAGTGCACAGTGACTCCTGTTGATTTAACAGTTGACACTCTCGTTTATGGGAAGTGGGATACACAGCAGACACATAGAATGGCAGATGTCCTAAACAGCACTCTGGCCTCAGAATCAGCCCTTAAGGCATTCGGATCCGGCTAAAGAGCCAATGTAAGCATTTCAGGCATTGAAAGCCAAGACACTCTAGCAAAAAAAAAAACCCTAAATGAAAGATCTCTGTGAGTGAGATCCCAGTGGAAAGCTCAGGCCATCAAAGAAGGAGGTACCTTTCTCTGAAGGGAGGAGAGAACTTCCACTTTGATTATGGCATTGTCTAAATAAGGTCAGAGCTTGTGGATTCAAGAGGCTTCCATTGTCTTGGAAGCTCATAACAAGAGCCTCGGGTGATCACTGACATCATAAATAAGAGTGTCAATTGTTAAATCAACAGGAGTCACTATGCACTTGCTCCCCATGTAGGACCTCTATACTTAATGAGTTGTACTATGAGAATTAATGGTAAAACTAGTATTCAAACAGTACTTTATACTTTGTGTGTCTGTGTGGGTGCAAATTGTTGAAATCTTTACTTAGTATAGAGTTGGTCTTTTTTATATCAAGATAGTTAAAAATGAATCTTAATAAAGAATGGGATGGGAGAGGGAATAGGAGGTGGGATGAGAGTGGAGGTAGGAGGGCGGGTATGGTAAGAAGAACAACTATATTCCAAAAGTTATCCCTATGAAATTTATATTTATTAAATAAAAGCTTTCTAAAAAGTCATGTGAGAAGGAATATTTTTAGTATATCATAAACAAAATTTCCATTTTAATGAGTGTTTTAGCAATGGAGTGAAAACAGTGTTACATTTTACACTCAACTTCATGTTTATGTAAATTAATGACAGGTGATCTCATTTTTTTTCTCAAAGGGAGAAAAGGAAAGTGAAAAGAAATCTCTCAAAACCAAGATATTTGAAGAGTCACACAGCAAAAATCAAGGTCAGAATACAGATCTGTGGAACAAACTAGAAAGTAAAATGTGTTTTTCTCTGAAACGTGTTGGCTGGTGAAACATTTGTCCTTGACCAGGCTAATCATCTAGGGCTACAATGAGACTATTTAAAGATCTGGATATTTACAAAGAGAGTATTTCTTCAATCAATCAATCATGCATCCATTAAAGTGATGCTGTTTTGTTAATCATTTAACATGTGCTGCATCCTGTTCTATGGCTTGGACATATGGTGTGTACAATATTGGCCAAGATTGTACTAATACAGAGCTTATATTCTTGAGAAAATGAGAAGGATCATAGATAAGCAAGTGCATACATAATGAACAGCAAAATTCCATGCTATGAAAAGGGTATAAAGACAATAAAGTAGGTGTGGATTGTACACATTTAAAGATCAGTGCTCACAACTCTGTTCCTCTCCCTGGAGACTCTCTCCATTAGCAATCTCAGCTGCAGCTAAAGCTACCACTCTCATTGCTATGTAGAGGATTCTGAATTCATATCAGGTCAATTTCTTTCTTAAGATTCTATCCAATATTTTCCAACTAACTGTCACCAGAAGCAGCCAGCTTGCCTCAATTCATTTTTGCCAATGGAGTAATGAATTACAGTTCAGAGAGATGAAAGTAGGAATAGTAAAGAAAAGTTTATTAAAGTGCACTCCAAAGGAAGAACAGGCCAGTTGAAAGGAAATATGGCCCCCTTGACAGATAGTAAAGTTTATGAAAGTATATTTCAAGGGAGAAATGGGCCAACGATGAGAGCACAAAGCACCACTTCTTCCTAGTTTGGGGCTTTCATTCCTAAAGTATGAGGGACGTTCACTAGGGTTGTGGCCACGATGCTCATAATCAGCATTTGTGATTGACATCCGGGAGTTGCACATCTTTGGGTTCTCTGCTCATGTGGCTATAAACTAGAACTTTCTAGCTTGGGTGTACTCTTATTTTTCACTATACTTTAACCACAAGTTAAACTGCCAAAGGAGAAATCTTGGGTGAGAGTGGTCAGAGAGCAGGATCCTTGTTTCACACACCTGGAGGAAGATCTTATGGACCCTGCCTCCCCAGTCTCTATGTCTACTCATCTGCCTGACATAATCCCTGGACATATCTCTGTGATCTGCTGCATTCCACAGAAAACATGAGTAAAGCTGAATCTATTCTTTCCCTTCAGATCAACTCCCTCTCCTTACTAACTGCCTTTAATCTCCCAAGCAGAAAACCTCATTCACCGTTTTGTACCTCTATCTAGGAGGTCCTGAAAAGGAAATTCATCCCCAATATCCTTCCATAATGACCCTCAAAGCCACTTGCTCTCAAAGTTTTTCAAAGCTGAGCAGCACCATTGTGGTTCAGGTCCTTATAGAAACCCGCACCCACATTATTCCCAAGCTCTCTAAGTGGTCACCTTTGGTAGAACCCTTATATCCCCTAACCTCTCCCTTTTCCATCCTGCACAAACACTAAAGCAGATTACTGTTCATCTTCTACCACTTTGATCTCACACCTCTGCTCAAAATCTTAAATTGCTCCACACAGCACGACAACATACAAATTCCTTCACCTAACCTTGTAGGACTACTGCAATCTTCCTCTAGGCTTTCTCTCCTGTCACTTCTCAGTGTGTTATTCCCTCATCAAGAAAATACAAAAATGGCAGGAGACTCACCAGAACAGACTATGCTACTGAAAACAATGAAAACATAAAATGATTGCCATAAAGCTAGAACAAATGTTTTGCTTTTATTAGACAAAGTCTGTGTTAGAATGGTTTAATGATTTTCTATTTACACTGAAACAAATATTTGAACTGAGGCATAATGCAGTTTTTACTAGCCAAATTTCCCATCTCAAAGAAGGAAAAAACAAGAAACACATGAAAAGTACAAGCAAGACCATACATAAATGAATGAACCACATTCAGAAACACTGTAAAGAAATTCCTATCAAGGAAGAGCACCACAGTCAAAGGCGCCGCTCTAAACTGGTAGCCCCATTCTCACTGTATTTGGCTGCTCCTACTTAAAAAAAAAAAAAAAAAAAAAGGAAAGACAGTAACTGACCTTCAAGACAGATGTACAATAAACTTGAATAATTGAAAGGAAATGGCAGGTTCCCAGTTGGAAGGATAACCTTATACATATTGATTTTTTTCTCCTCAATTAATTTTTGTTTTCATTTTTTACAGCCTCCTCTCAACCAACTTCCAGCAATAGAATTTTTTAAAAGGGAATAAGTTGAATTTAGTATTCTCGTCTTTGCTCCCTGATTTTAAAGAACAACTCTGGGTTTTTACTACTCAAATAAAACCGTAGAGAATGCTTAATTATTCTTACACAGACCAGGTCTTTTACCACTGACTTTCATCTGCATTTTATCTCCACCACAAAGATAACAGTATCTGCCAAATAAATAGTCAGTATTCACTTACCTGAGAAGAAAAAACAAGAGTCAGGGTTCTGCCATAATCTTTTCAACATGACTGCAATGCAATATCATCTCCTAACTGATGGCTAAAGCATGGCTATTCAGCTGTTAGATTCTCTGATTAAAATATTTAGTATATGTGTCAATGAAATGGGAAAGCATTTAATAACCACAAGAGTCCATTTTGGACCAAAGTCCACATACATGAAACTACTGCAAATGTTCAGTATCATATACCAAAGGAACAGTAAAACACGTGATCTTGCCTTTTTCTTGTCCGCAACTGAAGACTTAAAAGTAAATCGTACAAAAGGCATCACTGCTTTTATTGAAATGTGATTTAAAAATGGAGTTATTGCAGAAGAGAGAAACAATCTGCCATAAAAACCATGAGCCAAAGGAAGCTGAGAGAGAGAGAGAGAGAGAGAGAGAGAGAGAGAAGAACATAAATATCTACAATTCTTTTTAGTATGAGTTACTTTGTAATAATTACGGACTCAAATTATAGATCTTTGCAGAGAATACAACCTTAACGGGGTAAAACAAAGGATTACATCTTTGGTATGACAATTTATTCTTAGCCTTGTTGCACTGTTTTTAAAGTGTTTTACTAAACTTAAATGTCTCATAGTTGGTAATAAAAAGTCTTTTGAGGGAGTTTCATTTAAAAAAAGAGCTATTTCAGTAGGAAATAAAATAGTTTCATTTAAATCTGCAGACTTAGCATGTCTTCAAACATGTTAATGGGAGTAACAGTTATATTTAAGATATTTTTGCCTTGAGATAGCAAAATTATTAGTGTTTAAAGATAGCCTCTGATATGTGCTTGGTATTTTTGTGTTCTTCACTTCAAAACACACAGGTGCAATGTCACAAAATCTGCAGATGTTGATTTCTGATTATAGAACTCTTATCGTCCGCAGAGCGTGGTTTAATTTATATCTGCCATGGAAATGAGAACGTAACACATTTTGGTTTTAAATAAAGATAAATTACTAATGTCCTCTTTTTATTATAGTCATCTTTCTTGAGCTTCTACTTTACTTATATTATATTAAATGCTTTTCAAACACATTGTAGTACCAGTAGAGAACATGTAAATGACTTATCTAATGGACTGTGATGCTCTGAAGCGGTCTTATTAGTGCTGAAACATTTCCAAATTGAGTGCACATAGGATGCGTGATGCAGTACATCAAAGAATGACCCCTCCGAGATCGCATCTTCCTCCCCAAAACCTATGAAACTGTTGCTTTATGTGGAATTTTTTTTCTGACATTATTAAGTTAAAGATCTTAAAATAGAAAGATAATCCTAAATTATCCAGATAAACTCCAATGTAACCAAGGAGCTTTTATAACAGGAAGAAAATAGAATCAAAGAAGGAAGTTGATAGAAGGAGAAAGGCAGAGCTTGGATTGATGCCCTCTAAGTAAGGGAGGAGCCATGAACCAAGGAATGTAGGTAGCTTCTAGAAGCTGCAAAGACAATGCAGTACCTTCTTTCCTGAAGTGTCCAGAAGGAACTCCACCCTCCAGACACGTTTTAGACTTGTGGCTGATGGAACTGTAAGAGAATCAACTTGTGTTGCTCTAAATCTCTATGCTTGTGGTAACCAGTTATAGCAGCAGTAGAAAACTAATACATATGGCTTTAAAATATCCCAATTTTATATTACATGGGGTACACATGCAATGAAATACCACATATACCCCATAAGTATGTACAATTTTTAATGTGTCATTTAAAAATAAAAACTGTTAAAGCTTTCTTAAATTCGAATTTTAAATACAAAAGGTAACCATTTAAAAATGAAATTAAAATGTACTAAAATGACAAATGTATCCTGAGTATATCATATTAGAAACAGCCTTTGAGAATTGGACACTCCTGAATTCAAGTCATAACTCTACTAACTTTAACTCTTTAGTCAAGATTTGTAACATCTCTGGAGTCTCAGTAGGCTCATGTATAAAATAAGGTTTGTATGATTGAGATGTGCACATATGGCTAATTGTAGTGTTACAGTCCATCCCCTATCACTGTCAGTTTTATTCATCAGCAAAAGATAAGGCGGGAATATATTTTTAGGCTTGATGTTATTCATTAAAACTACTCAAGAATTTCTCTGCTTCATCCACACAGAAACAGTCTTATATATAAATAATTAGATTTACAGAACTTAATAAAAAGTATTCATTCAAAATGATACCTGCTATGGTGACAGACCAGAGAACTGAGAAATGAATAAATGTGGCAGGTGAAATTTCTGGAAGTTTAGTCTAGAAAAAGGATAAATAAGAATATACTTTCTAGTTTGAAATGGCAAGGAAAATTCTTAACTGTGCTGATTTGGCAAGGGACAGAGATATAACCCGTTACCTTCGGTGGCAGTGGCTACTTGTAAGAAAATTTCTTGCTAACTGGACTTGAAAAGACATTCACCAGACAGAAGCAGACTAGGAGCTAATTACTTTCTCTGCCTCTCGCTCACAGTGAATGACTTCATTTTTCATGACCACTGTTTTTTCTCTCTCTTTATCTACTCTGGTCTGCTCTCATTTTCATGCCTCATTTCCCAGTCTAGATTCCAGGGAGAGGAGTCTGACTCACTTAGATAACAGCCATTGTTCCCAGTGGGCACAGCCCTCCAAACTACCATCATAGTCACCAGCCAGCTGTGAACAAGTCAGGTGCCCAGCTATACGCACAATCAGTAATCATTCCTGCATATAACAAAGCAGAGAGAGCTGCCTCGTTGATGATGAAGAGGTAGAAAGCATTCTATCAGCTAAAAAGGAGAAGTCATAGTCCATTTTAAATATCATATAGAAGACTAGACACTGATAAAATTTCTGTGATTACCTGTTTTACAAACTAAAGACTCAAGACTCTAAACAGTGTGAGAGAGTAGTTTTCTTTTCTTTAAAATGCCTTTTTACATAGTTTTCATAATTTAAATATATTTGCTTAATTCCATTAACTCTGGGCTTTTAGGCTTCTGTCTGCTAAAGAATGTCATTTATTTGTGGGAAATTGCATTATGTTTTTCTGGTAATGGGACTCTCTTAAGCAAATGGAAACTCTTGCATGCCCCATGTGTATGAATGCTTTGTACACATGAAAGAGTTAATAGATCTTTAAAAAAAAGAAAAAAGAAAGAAAAGAAAAAGAAAAAGCAATTTACCCTAGTCTGGCAGGTGGAACACTTCGTGTTTATATTGCATTTTTCTCAAATGGAGTCTTTATCTAATCCTCACAGAAATCCCCATGACAAAAGTATTTCTCATTTTATGGATGAGGAAACTGTTATAGAAAGCAACTTATCCAGAGTCACCCAGAGAATTAGTGATGTAAGGATTAGAGCTGTCTATTTGGTACCCAGGACCGGTAACTCATCATATTCCTTAATACTGGCACATAAACTGTGTTTTCTAGATGAATGCATCTCAATTTTAAAAGTTCCTGAACCAAGCATAACATTGAGAGAGGGTAGGATCTCTTGAACCTGACACAGTACCAAAGCTAACTTTGATGGATCTATATTTATCTTGTTGATTTGTTCATTTCTTGTGATGATGCATCCTTAAGTAAGTAATTTTCACTAAAAAGATTCCTTTGGGATTTTATAACACAGAGAGGCTGGCTAGAGACATCTAAGCTTTGACCCCATGCAAAGACCCCTTCCTGCACCCATAGTGTGTGTTCCAGATTCCAGATTCCAACAGGACATTCATTCATTCTCAAAGGAGTGAATGTATTTTGCTTAGACTATTGTTAGAATGTTTACAGGATTTGTGTTTGTCCCATAAATCCTATTGATGGGTCCTTATGCCTTCTAGAATACATGAAATAAATCTATTTTTTTCTATGCAAGAGCCCTTCTAAGAATTTGAACTATTGGGTTACTAGATAATCTTCAATATTTTAGCTAAAGAATGTAAGTTCTTATACTATTCATCATACAGGATGGTTTCTAGAACTTTCATCTACCCTTAGTCCTCCTCCTCTGGATTTCTATATAGCCAGTGAGTGTACTTGTTAATGTAAAATATACAATTTTCTATTTTTGTAAAAGACATTCTAGAGTACTCTTTCAAATCCCACTTTCTCTGTATTGCTACAATGTTTGTCAACTTAATCCATGTCACTTGACAATCTATAAAATATAATAAAATTTTAAGTGTGACCAAAGTATTATAAAGTATTATAATTAAATTGTATAATCTAGCAATTATGATATTAACCAGAAGCTGAATCAAAAATATAATCTTTAGTGCCAGAAAACAATATGAATACATCATATATTTCTTAAAACTGTGTTGTTCATTGCTTTAACTCAAAATATTCATTTGTTGAAATGAAACTAATAGCATCATTTATGCAACTAATCAAAGTATTAAATGAAGTCTTTATTAACTTGGGTAATATCTAGTTATTCAGGTACTATTGGTTCCTGATGAAAAAAGATTCATTTTTGAGACTGAGCCTATAATATTTTAAGAATTAAAATGTAATTGGCCGGTGCCACGGCTCACTTGGCTAATCCTCTGCCTGCGGCATCAGCACTCCAGGTTCTAATCCCAGTTGGGGCACTGGACTCTGTCCCGGTTGCTCCTCTTACAGTCCAGCTCTCTGCTGTGGCCCAGGAAGGCAGTGGAGGATGGCCCAAGTGCTTGGGCCCTGTACCCGCATGGGAGACCAGGAGGAAGCATCTGGCTCATGGCTTTGGATCGGCACAGAGCGCCGGCCATAGCAGCTATTTGGGGGGTGAACCAACAGAAAAGGAAGACCTTTCTCTCTGTCTCTCTCTTTCTCTCACTATCTACTCTGCCTGTCACAAAAAAAAAAAAAAAAAAAAAAAAGAATTAAAATTTAATCAATTTATCCTTTGCAGCAAACATTCAAAACAATGAAAGCATTTTCAAGTCTTTTTCTTTTTATATCCATTCCCCCCCAAAAAAGTCAATTGAGCACCATATTGGGTTCTTTCTTTGAATCCTTCCTTTTCCATCATTTATTTAATGCCAATGATAAAAATGCAGAAGGTTCTTTCTGCATCTCTTATTTCCTCACTTGAAGTGGAAGCAGATGTTTCACACCTACTCTTGTCTCCATGATGGCTGCCACAATGCATCCAAGCAGATTGGAAGTGTATTTCACAGACCCAGTGTGAGATGCTGCCAACCTGAAGACAAACACAGCTAAGTGTGTGGAGAGGAACTCAACAGTACTCATTTTTGTACATCCAATAAAAGCAACCAGATCAGAACCCTTTGATTCTGGATTTCACTATCTGCCATGAGCACATGCTCCAGGGCAGAATCTGACCACATGTATTGAAGAGCTGTTGCCATTGCTATACCATGTGCAAGCAGCACAGTTGGCAGGAAGACTTACAATATTCATTCTGGCAGCTACAGAAGAGGGAAGCCTGCCATCCATGTGTGAAGTTAGGAAAAGTACAATATATAGTTGACAAAACTTCACCCAGATGAGAGACAAGATTTGCCTTGTATTTCTCTATCATGATGAGGATGATGTAAATGCTCTGACCATCTGCTGCTACAAATAACATGCTGTGTGGATAAAAAGACACCCATGACAAACTGTAGTTGATGGGATCCTTTTGCTTCAAGTCCCCTTGTATTATTTGTTTGAGTAGTTGTTATTTTGCTTTGAATCCATGAATAGGCAAAAATTGAATCTCATCGTCATCAATGAATTAATAAAGACTTACTACGTAATTCAATGTTTATTCACAAATCAAGTTAGCCTGTAATTAATTTCTAAACATCCTAGATTTGTCCTATTAACAGAAACAGTATCATTTAAAAGGGCATAGAACGTCCAGAGAAGATAGGTAAGGTGCTAGGATAGAATTAAAATTAGAAGAGGAGGAAAGAACTATTAACAGGACAGTTGGCCATCTAATTGGCACCAGCAGAGAAGTAATACTGTAAAGGTAATACATACACCTTTGCTTGAAAGAGTATATATTATGTTGCATATATTCAAGAGACATTATAAGATATAGTCAGTACAAAACTCAAGAAATACTATTTTATAGATTTTGTATGTTTTATATTCCAGTTATAGATGAGTTTTCTAACTCATATATCATGCTCTGCTGTAGTGCTAATTTTCTTTTAGGGCAAGTGTTCCTAGAAAAATATATCAACACAATAGTCAATAAAATTTTGGCCCAGACCCTTGGGAAGAGCCATGATAATTCTAGACCCTCTCCACGCAAAATCAATTTTTAAAAAGTCTATGCAACATGCAATCTCAAGGGTCTCAATCCATAAATCTACTAGACATCCATAGCCCAAGACTAAAAACTCTTCTTTAAAGTGTCTTCAAGTAATTATTTCACTACTTCTTAATAAGAGAAAATTACTTGACTTATACATTCTTAGGCAGCAGTATAACATAACAATGTCAGGAATCTGAAAAAAATATTTTTTGTTAGATAAAGAGAAATGGGAAGATATCATTTCACTGAAACACACAGGAAAAACACATCTTTCATCTTATTCCTATCCAAAAGTCTCTTAACACAAAATAACATATTCCATGTGGGATTTTTATTTTACTCTGAAATATAAACTTATTAGTGTACCACTTAAGCCTGCCTAGAAAGCACCCTCTCCTACAAATGTATGTGGCATCACATACAACCATATCTCACCTACATTATAGTCCTTACAGACAGACATCTAGGACATGGTTATTTTGAGGCTTCTTTGCATTCCTAGTAAATTATAGATTTGTTCTTTTTTTTCCATTTAAATGCAACAAAAACATATTTAATACTGTGTTTTCTATCTGTTAGCCAAAAATGCCACAATCCCAAAAATACAGTAGATAAGAGACATATACTAAAATAAAGTGTCTTTAAAAACCAGAAATTCAATCTTTGTCATTAACTTTTTAAAACTTGAGGTGGTGATTTAATGTAGTGTTACACTTTATTCCTGAAAAATTTAGAGCACTGAATTTAGAGAGATCATATAACATATCATATTAAAGTGTGAAATCCTTTATAAAGTGATAGCTCCATGATTTTCAGTACTGCATATGCTTAAATTTTAAACTGTGTTATATAACATAAAATAAAAGCAATTATTTAGAGCTTGATTTCAATTTCCTAAGCATAGTATATCTAATTGAAGATAAAAATTGAGGATAATTGGGGTCTGTGCCATGGCTCACTTGGTCAATCCTCCACCTGCGGCGCTGGCATCCCATATGGGCGCCGGGTTCTAGTCCCGGTTGCTCCTCTTCCAGTCCAGCTCTCTGCTGTGGCCCAGAAGTGCAGTGGAGGATGGCCCAAGTGCTTGGACCCCTGTACCCACATGGGAGACCAGGAGAAAGCACCTTGCTCCTGGCTTCAGATTAGCATTGCTCTGGCCGTGGCAGCCATTAGTGGAGTGAACCAATGGAAGGAAGACCTTTCTCTCTGTTTCTCTCTCTCACTGTCTATAAATAAATCAATAAAAATAGAGGATAATGAATAACCATTCATGTATTGGTTTTTTTAGTTTAATTTTAACTAGTTTTTAACAGATTCAATGTGATTTGTAGATACAGTTCTAAGAATGTAATGATATTCTCTTCTTCCACCTTCCCTGCCTCCCTCTCTCCTACCATCTTTCCTCCTCCTTTTCTTTTTTTTTTAGATTTTGAGATAACATGTTTTAAATTTACATTACACTAAAAAGGTTTAACACTACACCAAATAAGAAGTTTAAACAAAAGATCTTAATTAAGTGGGAATACAGACAACAGCTATAAATAATAATTGAATAGAAAAATGACCATTTCACCCATAAACAGTAAATTTTAAAGTAATTACAGATCATTAAAACTATAGTAGTATAACATCCTAACCATTGGTTTCACAAGGTAAAAAAATTTTTCAAAACTATATTTGCAGGCCGGTGCCGTGGCTCAATAGGCTAATCCTCCACCTTGGGGCGCCAGCACACTGGGTTCTAGTCCCGGTTGGGGCGCCGGATCCTGTCCTGGTTGCCCCTCTTCTAGGCCAGCTCTCTGCTGTGGCCAGGGAGTGCAGTGGAGGATGGCCCAAGTCCTTGGGTCCTGCACCCCATGGGAGACCAGGATAAGCACCTGGCTCTTGCCATCAGATCAGCGCAGCGCGCTGGCCACAGCACACCAGCCGCGGCAGCCATTGGAGGGTGAACCAATGGCAAAGGAAGACCTTTCTCTCTGTCTCTCTCTCTCTCTATCCACTCTGCCTGTCACAAAAAAAAAAAAAATGTATTTGCAGAAATACTGGTACACAGATTTTTTTTCTTTTTTCTTCTTTTTTTCTGTTTGTCTTTTAAATTTTAACTCCCATATATAAGGGAGAATATGTGGTATTTGTCTTTCGGGGTCTGGCTTACATCACACAACATGGTATCTGTTAGTTGCATCCATTTTGCTGCAAATAGTAGCATTTCATTCTTTTTTATAGCTGAATAATATTCCATTGTGTATATATACCACATTTTCTTTATTCCTTTGCCTGATGATGGACACCTTGGCTGATTCCAAATTTTGGCTGCTATAAAGTTGATGGTGCAGATATTTGATTCATTATGTTCAAGTGTTTTGGGTATATACCCAGTGGTGGCACTGCTGAAGCATATGACAAGTCATTTCTAGTATTTTTTTAAAGAAATCTCCTCACTGTTTTCCACAATGGCTGCACTAATTACCTTTTCCACCAACAGTGTATAAGGGTTCCCCTTTCTCTACATCCTTTCCAGCATTTGTTATTCTCTATTTTGAATACTAGTCATTCTTACAGGAGTGAGGTGATATCTCATTATATTTTTGATATGCAATTCCCTGATGGCTGGTAATGTTGAGCATATTTTCATACATTTGTTGATCATTTTTATTTCTCCTTTTGAGAGCTTTCTGATGAATCTGCTCATTTCTCAACTGGATTGTTTTCTTGTTATTGAGGTTCTTTTTAAAATTGATCATATATTTAGGATATTAATCAATTATTAAATAGGTGATTTGCAAATATTTTTCCTATTCTGTTGGGAGTCTCTTCACACTGTTGATCATTTCCTTTGCCCTTTGCTGCACAAAACCTTCAAAAAAAAAAAAAAAAAGATGTAGTCCCATTCATTTAGTTTTGCTTTTGTTGCCTGTGCTTTGGGGGTCTTATCCAAGAAGTGATCCCCTATACCAATGGAGTGCTTCCATTACAGTTTTGTCCAGTCTCAGGTCTTAACTGCAAGTCTTTCATCCATTGTGAGTTGATCTTTGCATATGGCAAGAGGTAGGGATCTAACCTCATTCTTCTACATATCTACATCCAGTTTTGCCAGCACTATTTGTTGAAGGGATTATCCTGACTCAACTGTTGGTCTAAGCACTTTTGTCAAAAGTCCGTTAGCTGTATGTATGGATTAATTTCTGGACTCTCTATTCGGTTCCATTGATCTGTATATTGGTTTTTATGGCAATACCATACTATTTGGTTTACTATATCTTTGTCATATACTTTGAAATCAGGTATTGTGATGCTTTCAGCTTGATTGTTTATTGTTGTTGTTGTTATTCTGGGTGTTTCGTGATCCCACATGAATTTTAGGATTACTTTTTCTAATTCTGTAAAGAATGTCATTGACATTTTGATAGGGATTGCACTGAATCTGTAGTTTGCCTTAGGTACTATAGGCATTTTAATGATATTGATTCTCTGATCCATAAGTAAGGAGTATCTTTTCATGTTTTTTCTGTACTTTATTATTTCTTTCATCAATGTTTGATAATTTTCATGGTAGAGATCTTTCACTCCTTTGGTTAAATTTATTCCGAAATATGTGAGTTCAGGGCTATTGTAAATGGAAATTTTATTTCTTTTTCTGTGAGTTCATTATTAGCATACACAAAAGCTACTGTTTTTTGAATGTTTATTTTGTAACCTTCAACTTTATTGTATTTGTTTATCAATTCTAACAGTTTCTTGATGGGATGCTTAGATTTTTCTGTGTACAACATCATGTCATCTGCAAACATAAATAATTTGACTTCCTCTTTCCAAATTTTATGCAATTCATTTCTTTCTCCACACTAATTGATATCACCAAAACTCCCAGTACTATTTTGAATAAGAGTAGTGAAAGTGTACATCCTTGTCTTGTTTCAGATCTGAGGGAAAATGCTTTCAGTTTTTCCCTATTCATTATGATATTGGTTGTTGGTTGTAGTATATAGCCTTTATAACTTTGAGGAATCTTCCTTTTATACCTAATTTCTGCATAGTTTTTATCCTGAAGGGGTATTGAATCTTATCAAACAGTTTCTCCGTATCTATTGAGATGACCATATGGTTTTTGTTCTTCATTATATTGATGTGATTTATGATGTTGATTGATTTGCAAATGTTGAACCGTCTTTGCATTTCTGGGATGAATCCCACTTGATTGTGTAGTGTGATGATTTTGATATGGTTTTGGATTCAATTTGCTGGTATTTTGTTGAGAATCTTTGCATCTATGTCCATTAAGGAAATAGGTCTATAGTTGTCTTTTCATGTCCTATCTTTGGTTTTGGTATCAAAGTAGTGCTGGGCTCATAAAAAGAATTTGGCAGAGTGCCACCCTGTTCAATACTTTGGAATAGTTTGAGGAGTATTGGAGTTACTTCCTTTTGAATGTTTTGTAGAATTTAGTAGTAAAGCCATTAGGTCCCAGATGTTTCTTTGATAGAAGACTTTTGGTCACTGCTACAATCTCATTGCTTGTTCTGGGTCTCTTTAGGTTGCCTTTATCTTGATTTAATATTGGTAGGTTATATGAACCAAAGAATTTATCCATTTTTTGAGATTTTCCAATTTATTTTTTTAAATTTATTTGACAGGTAGAGTCATAGAGAGACAGAGAGAAAGGTCTTCCCTCCATTGGTTCACTCTCTAAATGGCTGCTACGGCCGGCACTGCACTGATCCGAAGACAGGAGCCAGGTGCTTCCTCATGGTCTTCCAGGCGGGTACAGGGGCCCAAACACCTGGGCCATCCTCCACTGCCTTCCTGGGCCACAGCAGAGAGCTGGACTGGAAGAGTAGCAACCAGGACTAGAACCCAGCACCCACATGGGATGCTGGCAATGCAGGCACAGGATTAACCAAGGGAGCCAGTCCCGAGATTTTCCAATTTATTAACATACAGTTCTTTACAGTAGCTTCTCATGATCTTTGGTATTTCAGTGGTGTCAGTTTCAATGTCTCCTTTTTATCTTTAATTTTACATATTTGAGTTCTGTCTCTTCTTTATTAGTCTGGCTAGAGGTTTATTTGTTTATCTTCTCAAAAAAGTAACTTTTTTTAATCTTTCGTATTGTTTTGACAGATTAAATTTCATTTATTTCTACTCTGATCCTTATTATTTCTCACCTCCTGATGATTTGGGGGTTTGATTTGTTCTTATTTTTCTTAGTACTTAATTCTATAAACCTCTCTTTTAAAACTGCTTTTATGGGGCTGGCACTGTGTTGTAGCAGGTAAAGTCACTGCCTGCAGTGCTGGCATCCCTTATGGGCACCTCTTGGAGTCCCAGCTGCTCCACTTCCAATCCAGCTCTCTGCTGTGACTTGGGAAAGCTGTGGAAGATGCCTCAAGTCCTTGGGCCTCTGCAGCCATATGGGAGGCCCAGAGGAATCTCCTTGCTCCTGGCTTCAGATCAGCTCAGCTCCGGCCGTTGTGGCCAACTGGGGAGTGAAACAGTAGATGGGAGACCTCTCTCTCTGTCTGTGCCTCTCCTTCTCTCTCTGTGCAATTATGCCTTTAAAATAAATAAGTTCATATTTGTAAAAAAATACTGCTTTTTCTGTATCTCACAGGTTCTGATATGTTGTATTTTCATTTTCATTTATTTCAAGAAAGTTTTGGATTTCTTTTTTAATTTCTTCAATGACCCATGATCATTCAGAAGGATGTTGGTTAATTTCCAATATTTATAAGTGTTCCATTGTACTTCTTGTTGATTTCTAGTTTTATTCCTTTATGGTCTGAAAAGATATATGGCATGATTTCAATCTTTCTAAATTTACTAAGAATTGATTTGTGGGCTAATATATGGTCAGTCCTAGAGAATGCTCCATGTGCTGATAAGAAGATTTTGTATTCTGTAGTTGTTGGGTGAAATGTCCTTTAAATATCTATTAGGCCCATTTTTGCTCAATAGTATGCTTCAACTCTGATATATCTTTATTGATTTTCTGTCTGAATGATCTGTCCATTGATGAGAGTGGGGTTTTGAAATCACCCAGAGTTATTATATTGGCGTATGTCTTCCTTTAGGTCTTATAGTATTTGCTGTATATATCTGGGTGGTCTTGCATTGGGTGCATATATATTTATGATTGTTATGTCTTCTTGTTGAATGGAACCATTTATCATAATATAATGTCCTTTTTATCTCTTTTTACAGTTTTTTATTTAAAGTTTGTATTTTCTGATATAATGATAGCTATGACTGCTTGCTTCTGGTTTCCACTTGCCTGGCATATCTTTTCCCCAACCTTCACTTTCAATCTGTGTGTAGCTTTGTTTGTAAAGTGAGTTTCTTGTAGGCAACATACAGTGGGGTCACGGTTTTTTATCCATTCAGCCAACCTAAGTCTTTTGGTTGGTGAAGTTCATCCATTTCAAGGTTACTATTGATAAATAAGAACTAAGACTTGTCATTTTATTGATTGGAAAATGATTCTATCTATTCTGTCAATGAATTTGGTGGTGACATGTGTTTCATGTTTACTTCAATGTGGAACACCCTTCAGAATTATTGTAAGGCTAGTCTGGTGTTGGTGAATTCTCTGTTTTTGTTTTTACTTTATTTCTTCTTCACTTTTAAAGGATAGCTTCACTGGATACAAAATAATTCTTGGTTGGAAGCTTTTTTTTTTAAGACTTTGAATATATCATCCCATTGTTTTCTGGCCTGTGGGGTTTCTGCTGAGAAGTTTAATGATAATCTCATTGGTTTTCCTTTATATATAACCTGTTGCTTTTCTCTTATAGTCTTTAGGATTATCTCCTTGTCTTTAACTTTTGACAATTTAATGACAATCTGCGTTGGAGCAGACCTTGTTTAGTTGAGTCTGCTTAGGGTACTTTGAGCTTTTATCTGGGTGTCCATGTCTCTTTCATGGGAAATTTTTAACTATTATTTTTTTTAGCAGGTTCTCAATGCCTTTTTCTATTTCTTCTGCCTCAGGAATATTTATAATATGAATGAATATTTGATCATTTAATGGTATGTCATATTTTGTGTAGACTACTTTTTAATTCTTTTCTCTTTATTTTTGTCTGATTGGGTAATTTCAAAATTCTTGTCCTCAAGGTCAAAAATTCTTCTGCTTCGTCTATTCTGCTGCTAAAGCTCTCAATCATATTTTTTAAATATTTAATTATTTGAAAGAGTTGAGAAAGAGAAAGACAAAGAGAAATTGATCTTCCACCTGCTGGTTCACTCCCCAGATGGTCATAACAGCCAGCACTGGACCCAGGCAAAAGCCAGGAGCCAGAAGATTCTTTCAGGTGTTCCAGGACGGTAGCAGGGGCTCAACACTTGGACCATCTTGTGCTGTTTTTCCCAGGCCATTAGCAGGAAGCTGCATTGGATTTGGAGCAACCAGGATGTAACCAGGACCCATATGGGATGTTGGCATCACAAGTACTGGCTTTACCTGCTAAGCCATAATGCCAAACCTCAACTGTATTTTTTTATTTCACTGATTGAAGATTTAATTTCCAAAATGTCTATTTGATTCTTCTTAATGAGTTCTATCCCCTTAGTAATTTCATTAATGTTACTCATTGATTTCCTTATTTCTTTAATCTATCTGTATTCTCTTGCATCTCACTGAGTTTTCCTACAATCATTATTCTGAATTCTGTATCTGGCATTTTATAGATTTCCTTCAGTTCAGGATCTAATTCTCGGGGATTATTGTGTTCTTTTAGAAGCTTCTTCATGTCTCCTGTGTCCCTACATTAACATGAGCCCATCTGGTGTATTCGCTCCTTCTTCTTTATGGAGTAGGTTTTATTGGAAAAGAGTTTATGATTTAGCTGGAATGCAGGATATCACTTGGCTTACTGCTTTGCCTTTACTTCCAGGTGAGCCCGGGAATGTAGTCTCTGAGTGATTTCTTCTGTCTTAATCAACGCCAGCTGTGTCTATAAGTGACACAGTGGCCTAGTCTGTATAGTTCACAGGGATATAAATGTGGCTTTGAGATGAATAACGGTTTCCTTGGGTGTGTATCTTTGGTCTATGGAGAGTTTTGTGTCAGTCTCCCTGTTGAATATGATTCCAGGGCCTTATTCTTGATTCTGAGACAGACAGATGTGGCTGCCCCCTTGTCCTACTGATAAGCCTAAGTCATGTCAGGGCTTGTGGCACAGATTGTTGGGGCTCTAGGACTGTGTGATAAATATGGACCCTTCCTGAGGTTCTACCAGGAGAGTCCAACTTGTGCTGCAGCTTATAATACCAACAGCCCAATCCTAGGATTAGAGGATGTGAACTGAACACTGTCCCAGATTTTACTCTGGGGGTGTGAGTCCAGAGAGGAGGAATGCCTGTGGGTTCTTCCTTATGTCCCCCAGGCAGATTCCAGAGGCACTGAGAAATTTGCTGTAACAACAAATTGTTACAGTCCTGGTGTTGCAGGGTATGGGGTCATTACTCAGATTTCTTAGGGTGGGAGCAGATTTTTTTATGGGCTGCTTCTGGTGTTAGCTCCCAGAAGCTAAGGCAAATAAATCCCCAGCTCATGCGGAGTGTGTGAGCATAGCTCTAGTGCTAATGCCCCAAAACTCCCACAATTTCAGGATGCAGGGGATCTGTCCTTTGCCCCCACACATTCTCCTGACTCTGACTACGATTCCTGGAGGAGCAGAATAGAGGTGCTCTGTGGATTTTCACTGCCAAGTAGGGTGCTCTCTGTGGGTGGGGGAGTGAGGAAAGCAATGCAGCATCCTTGTTTTAAGCCCAGCAGTAGCTCAGATCCTAGTCAGCTCTCTAGGCTGAAGTGAAAGTCAGTAGGTGACTGTGGAATTCCCTCTCAGTTGAAAGTATGGGGTGGGAGTTGGGTGGCAATTTCTTCCTGCCCTTGACATGGTGAGGTGGCAGCTCGCAGCTCTCAGCAGGCTACACTGCACGGCTGGCTGCAGCAGTGTCTCTGTCTTCTCTTCCCTTGTCCCATGGAGACTTCATTGTTTTTCTTTTTCACTTGCCACTGAAATTTTCCATCATTCAGACCCCTTGAAACATAGTCCTTTCTTTGTTCTTTTTATAACCCAGAGCAGTATAAGTTAGTGTGTCTATCCCCTATTCAGCCATCTTGGATTTCTCCTGTTTTTCTTTTCTCCTTCCATATGTTTGTAAAATTAAGTAATTTACTTTCACTAAAATTTTCTCTATAATCCAAATATTTGCCAGTCAGGTGATTATTCTCTGGGTAAAGTATAATTTAAACTAGATTAATTGGGAATTGTATCTGTAGACTTGGAAGAAAAATTTAATTATGGACTGAAAATACGTTGTTTCTTTTTTTTTAAAAAAAAAATGTCATAGATATAGATAATCAAACCACAACCAAAAAATTTTACTTCATAAAAAATCAACACTATGGAGATCCCTCAGCCATCTAAAAATATATTTACTACATGACTCAGTCACCCCACTCCTGGGAATATATCCAAAGGGAATGAAATCAACATATGGAAGAGTTACCTCTACCTCCATGTTTATAGTAGTTCAATTACCAATAGCTAAGATAAGAAATCAGCCCAGATGTCCATCAGCTGATGACAGGATAAAGAAAATGTGGCATTTATACACAATGGGATACTACTTAGCCATAAAAAAAAAGGATGAATGAAATTCTGCCTTTTGCAACAAAATGTATGCAGCTGGAGACCATAATGCTTAGTGAAATAAGCCAGATTCAAAAGACAAACATTATGTTTTCTCTGATTTTTAGTAACTAATACATAGAATACAGAAAAATGCAATGTCTCTTATTGAAATTGACCACTTAGGATTTGATTATTATTTGTAGCCCCTGTCTATAGTCCTGTAGAACAATGGTCTTTTAATTTTTATTTATTGAACTCATTATTTAGTGGAGAATCAAGCCTGTGATGATAAATAGAGTTAAAAATGTTATTGAAAAAATTAAAAGGCAAAAAGAAAGAAAGGAAGGAGGGAGGGAAGGAAGGAGGGAAATATCATTATATTCTTAGATTTATAACTGTGAACTCCATGAATTCTGTTCTCTTTATATTAATAAAACAATAAAAAATGCAGATTCCAAAATAATGCTAACAACATCATTTCCGCCTATTTTACTTTTCTGAATTTTATCATGCATCAATTTCAGGCATAAGTTTGAATACTTTCAAAAAACTGAAAATCCTTTTTGAGTGATGAAATCTTATTCTCAGTGATGAAATCTTATTCTTGCTAATATAAAAAATATACACCCTATGAACTTTTACTATGTAATACATAAACATTAAATACAATTTTCATTGGCTGGAAAGTGTCCACAGGTTATCTCTTCCTGCGTAAGGTCCTCTGTCTTTATGCAGAATTCTGGGGGAAGCATTCCCTAGAAGACTATTCTAGAAGACAAAGTGGCATCTCCATAGCCTGTTCTCAAATATAACTGTGTCGAAGAGTGGCATGAGTTCTTCTATCTATATGTTATTTTCTTTTCATAGAAAAATTCTCTGAGAAAAAATCCTTCAAAGATATCACTGCCAACTCTGACTCTCAAACTCCAGCAGAACCAGCCAGAGCAGTGCCAGCTCAGGCGGAAATAAAGACTGGGACAGACAGCCCAACCAGGTGAGAACTTAATAAAACACATAACATGCCTTAGAGATATTGCTCAGTCTGCACTAAAAAATTCAAACCTCTATTTCCCCCTTTCATTGAACACAGGAGAACTACATTGCTACATAACACAGGGGAACTGGACCAGAACTACAGAGTTAGTTCTCTCCAGTTTCATTGTGACTTACTGGTCAGGCGTGGCCCTAACCAAGAGCGCTAGATCTCTAACCACACACTAAGTCATGCCAACAAAAACATTGCAGTCACATGTCGGAGTCATGTGTCATTGTGGAAACAGCCTACATCTTTACCAAGCACGGGGTTTCTTTTTAAAAAAATTAAAGAACCTTTTCAGGTACAAAGCAATAGCTATTCCAATTCTGTATGTGTCTTGTTGTTCCAGACAATTGATTACAATTTTCTTCTATCTACTAAAAAAAGTGTGGGATAATAACCATGCTAATTATGGAAATGGGTAATCTTTATGCTGCTGAATGAATGCCATTTTATAAATACTTTCCATAAAATGATTGGAAAATCACAAAAAAGATGGCAATATAAATGCGATTCAGTGAATCTACAATAAAACCCAACTAGAAGTCCTTTCATTTTACTGCTTCTTGTCATGGTTTTACGTTCTTGCTGACCCAATTTGAGTTGCTTACCTAGAGTTGATTGTGACAGACTTATTTAACAAGAAAAGAATAATATTCTTAATTAACAGGCAAGAAGATTTTTTATTTTAAAAGAGGTTGAGATTACCTATTCCCCCATCCCTCCTTCTCTGTCGCTCCTCTCCTGTGTTAAGCCATCAGCTATCAGTAGGAATTATCATAATTATCTAGGACTCAGGGTATTGCTAATTAAACAATAAGTATCAAAAAGAAAGAGCACATTTTCAAAAACACAAATTTGGTTGTATGAAAATAAATACAAATTCACTCAAACACACGCACACAAATGCTATTTGACACAAATAAAACCTAACATGTTATTCAGGCTTAGAAATATTTAAATTCAAAGGTAAAGTCTAAAACCTTACAACAAGACAAGAGCTGTTTATATTACTTATATAACTGTTGGTGTTTACAGAATGATTTGCAGTCCAATTAGTGGGTCATCATTATCTTCACTCACAGATAAGCCAACAAGGCACAGAGAGGTTAATTAGTTTGCCTATAGTAATAGGGTCAGCTCAGATAAGATTAGGCTGAAAAAGACTTAAATTCCTGAGTGGAATTTTTTGCTCCCTCAACCTATATACTTCTTTTTAATCAACAGCTTAAACTTCTGAACTAATTTCGCTTTCCAGCATTTACTTTAATACATTTAATTTTTTGCAGTAACCATGGTGACAAATAGATTTTTTTTTTTTAAGGATTGAAGTCATAGCTGACATATTAAGGGATATATTCCTCTTGACACATACCTGTTACTAGTGTTGGACTTTTGCTCTTCTAAAATGTGAAAATGGAAGCCTTCTTATTACTCAGAAAGTGAGTCAATCAGTATGGCCCAAAAACATGGAGCTCCTTGACCCAGAAAGTAAGGACCTGCCTTGTCTCATGTTTCTACTTTGTCCTCTCCCAACAGACAACTCCTCAGCTTCCTTCCACCTCTCTGTTCCAGTCATACCTGTCCTATTTCAACCTGTTGTCATTATCATGTTTCTTCCTATCATAGGCTTTTACATATACCACTTTCCCTGCTTGTTCTAGTATTTCCCTTCCTGATGGCCCAATTAGCTCCTCTTCATTCCCTGCCCTTCCTAACTATATCCTAAGAGCCCTTTCATGCAATTATCACTGTTGCGAGTCATAGGATTTCCTGATTAAGGCCCATCAGTCTCATCCTTTGAATTGTAGGCCTTAGCATGACAGGGCCATGTCTGATTTTATTGAAGAATGCTATCCCCAGCACCTAGGACAATGTTTGGCGTGTGGTAAATAAACATGAAACTAAGTGCAGAGAATGAAATACAAATGACTCCCCAGGACTTCCCACTCCTTTTCATAATCTTTACAAGAGCAAGCAAGAGCAAGATAAAGCTCATAGGAAAACAACTGGAGGGTTCAAAGTTCTCTCTCTTTTTTTACTCTTCTTACACAGATTTTCATCACTACCACTATCATGAGAGGCAAAATTGCTTATATCCAAAAAAAAAAAAAATATTTTTGATGTCTTCCCAACAGCTCTTTCTGCAATGTAACAAGAATTATTGATAAACTAAATATACCTTAGTTTTCTTAAAGCTCCTGCTTTCTTATCAGATTTTTTACAGGATTAGGTGAAAATCAGCTACACAGTAGGAACAACTTAAAAGGGGCACTGAAAGTTCTAGCGTCACTTTGGCTGAAGTTAATGGGAATCCTAATGCGTCAATACCACGTTGGACTTAGCAAAGTTCCGTTTCCATTTCATGGGTAAAATTGGTACCTATCTAGAACCTTAGAGAGATGACCTTGATTTTTATTTTTGGCTTTTTTATTTATTTATTTGGAATGTAGAGAGACAGAAAGAACCAGTTGTTTCACCCCCCAAAATGCCTGAAACAGGTAGGGTTGGTCCAGGACGAAGCCAGATGGCAGGAACTAAATCTGGGTCTCGCACACAGACAGCAATCCAGCTTACTCGATTGCACATCAGCATGAAGGTGGTCTGGAGTAGAGCTGGAACTTAACCCGTTATTCCAATACGGGATGTGGGCATACCAAGTGGCATTTTAAATGCTGTGCCAAACGCCATCCCCAAGAGAGTCACGATTTTATACATTAGAAAACAGCAAAGATAAAATCATTCCTTATTTAAATTGTTATTTCACAGTGCTCTCAAGGAGTAAATATTGTTTTCGAATTTGAGGTTATTTTAAAAAATCAGTATCTTTAACCTTGGGCAAGGTCATGTGTTGGTGGGTATTTTTCCTCTATTTTATTTTTTAAATCTTTTGATTGACATGTACAGCTTTATGGGACATAGTGAGCTATTTCCACACATGAATACAGTGTCATCTGATTAAATTGTGCAAGGTCAGGCTTTAAAAAGCTCTTTCTCTTAGAGAAACTTAATTTGATTGCAGGCACTAAATTTAAGCACAATATGAGTGACTGGGTCTCACTTCAATTTTTTTTTAATTTGGAAAATGTTTTGTTTTATTAATAAATGAACTATGTATTAATAAATAAAAGTTAAAAGTAGGTTTATTATTCTAAGCACATTTACCTTATCCCCTGGCCTAAGTCCTGGGCTGAAGAGGGATAAATGTTTATGAGTTAATCAATAGGTATCGAGGAGAATGCAAACTATGAATTTTTCTGTTGCTGTATGAGAAGTGCAATGTGATAAAGATTGTACCTGTAGCTTCTGTCATGTTCAGAAGATGGACAGAAGGAAACATCAAGAATAGCATAGATTCAGGGTTCTCCAGAGAAACAGGATCAATAGAATATATTCATATATAGAGGAAGAAGTTTATTATGAGGAATGACTCATAAGACTGTGGAAGCTAAAAAGTACTGAGATCTGCAGTTAGTCAGCTAGAGACCCAAGAGAGCAAATAGCGTAATTCCAGCTCAAGTCTGAGATCCAAAAGAGCCTATGGCATAAGTTCTGGCTCCAAAGCTGGCATGCTTGAGACTCCGAGAGTCTCCAGTTTGAGTATAAAGACAGGAAAACACAGTGTCCAAAGCCAAAATGTCAGGCTCAAGGAGTCCCCGCTTACTAGGGAGGATCAGCCTTGTTGTTCTACGCAGGCCTTCTACTGATGGGATAAGGCCCACCCATATTAGCAAAGACACTCTGCTTTGCTCAGTCTACTGGTTCAAATGTTATCCTCATCAAAAACATTCTCGAAAAGAATCCCAGAAAAGTGTTTGGCAAGTATCTGGGCACCCTGTGTCCTAATTAAGAGGACACATATCTTAATCACCACATCACCTCACCTCGCTTTTCTGATGTGAAAGTGCAGTGTCTCCTCACCTTCCCCATTGTCCTTGCTTCGCTGAACCCACCCAGAGCCAGAACTCTAGTACAGACCCTCTATACTCTTGACCATACAGAAGAATGATTTTTTCATCTTACTACAAAGTCAATATTAACTATTGAAAAAATTGAATACCTAGTTTATAGAGTGTTCCCTTGTGTCATGGCAACCATTGTTTTTAAGAATAAAAGAATATGTATTTAAATATAACATGTCCAATTAGCTATTTATTTAAGCACAAAATGATATAAGTAAAGTTAAATTATCATCACAAAAATGAATTTCATAAAACAAAATCTGTATTTTTTTATTCATCCCTCAATAAGATTCTAAATACAGCCAAAAACTAAATCCCACCCACAGCAATAACATTTATCTCAAATACTTGTTAGCCCAGGAAGAGTCTTCAAGACATCCAAGTATATTATATGTCCACATTTCTAATTGAAGTCCATTTGTATTAAACTAGCTTCCTTTCTCTCCTTTTTTTATTCTTTCACAACATTTTCTAAACTGACCATCTGGGAAAAGAAATTCTTTGCAAATATCCTCTCCCCCAAAAGCAAATATTCATCATCTTGTCAGATAAGTCACTGAACTCCAAAAGACATGGGGCCCACCCCCTGAAAGTCCCATTGATGCCACTTGTCCATTACAAAGAAGAAGGTCTTGTTTCTGGCATTCTGAATCAGCACATCCTTATTTTTTAATATAAAAATTATATTCTGATGGACATAATCAATAGCAACTGAAAGAAGATGCATTTTGCTTAGAATCATTAAATAGCTACGTCTGGAAAAAGAGACAGAGCTGAATGACTAATAGGGTAAGTAGTTAAATTGATGAACAAGCAGGTGAGTAAAACGGTCAGTGCCCATGACTGGAGTCTGCTGCAAGAGTGACTTTTACAGTAGAGTATATGGCTTTTCATCACCGTTATAACCCTTAGTGCGAAAAAGGAAGGTTGATTCTATGAATAGTCTTCCTTGTTCATAATAGCAATCAGTCTCTATTTGGGTGGTTTTTAAAATAGGAAATCATTTCACAGCAGGAACAATGAGAGCAGAACAGAATTCAGGATCCTATCAGCACTCATAAACACTGAAGTTTATTGTCTTGCAGCTAGAAGAAGCAGGGATCACTGTAGTAAAGATGCTTAAAAATCCATATGTGACTTTAGAGTAGAAATAGAAAGAAATGCCAGCTATCAAGTTTATAAAAGTAAAATGCAATTTCTCCTTCAATAATTTATAAGCTTGTAAAAAAGAATAAAAAAGGAAACTAACTCTACGTTTGCCTATTTCCATGATGCATAATAAAAATGATGCACTATTAAATTTAGCTCCAAAGTAAAATTTCCCACTATGGTAAGCAACACTTTTGTAATTAAGCATTGCAAACACTTTGAACAACAGATTGTCAATTCATTTTTAATAATGATTGCTAACTTCTATTTCCAACAATATGACAGACTGAATGTTTGTAGAAAAGTCTCTGGGGCAAATGTAATTTAACATGCTAGATAAAACATAAAACCAGAACCAGCATTGTGATGTAACAGGTTAAGCCACTGCCTGCAATGCTGGCTTCCCATGTGGGTGCCAGTTCGAGTTTCGGATGCTCCACTCCCAAACCACCTCCCTGCTAATGTGCCCAAACAAAATGATAGATGAGGTTGACTGCAATTTTGATAATTACAAAATGAAGTTGATAATTTCATGCTCTTAATCTGGGAGATTTAAAGATTCTTCTCTTTATGAACAGATCAAGCATTTTAAAAAGCCATTAAGGATATAGTATATTTGAACACCCCAATTAGCAGGTTCAAGCTAAAGGACATTTAGAGAACTATTAGATCCTAAAGACCACTCAGTTATTTCAAGCTTACATTGAACATAAGCAAAATTAACCATATACTGTGCCTGAGGTACACTGTGAAATTTCCCCAATAGCTCTTTAAAAACCCACATGGTCTAAGGTCTACCATAAAAGATACTAACTTAATTGTGTGGAGTGAATTGAATGCATGAGTACACCTTAAAAGATTCTCAAATGATTATGTTATCAATCTACATGAAGAACCCTGTCTCTAGAACATAAAGTAGCTCTCAATAAATGCTAAAGTTTTCATAGAATATTGAATGTTTTCTAACCACTTTGCAATAAAGTTAAAAGTTATAAAAAATGGGGCTGGCGCTGTGGTGTAGTGGGTAAGGCCACCACCTGAAGTGCTGGCATCCCATATGGGTGCCGCTTCGAGTCTCAGCTGCTCCACTTCTGATCCAGCTCTCTGTTATGCCCTGGGAGGGCAGTGGAGGATGGCCCAGGTCTTTGGGCCCCTGCACTCTCATGGGAGACCCAGAGAAATCTCCTGGCTCCTGGCTTCAGGCTTCAGATTGGCTCAGCTCTGGCTGTTGTGGCCAATTGGGGAGTGAATCAGCGGATGGAAGACTCTCCTTCTGCCTCTGCCTGTCTGTGACTCTGCCTTTCAAATAAATAAATCTTTTTTAAAAAAAGCTATAAAAAACTAAAATTTCAAAAAATCACGTAATTAAAATGTTTTTAAATTTATTTATTTGCTAATTTTAAAGTCAGAGTTACACAGGGAAGGAGGGGCAGAGAGAGAGAGAGAGAGAGAGAGCGAGAGAGAGAGTCCTCCTTGTTCTGGTTCACTCCCCAATTGGCCACAATGACTGGAGCTGTGCTGATCTGAAGCCAGGAGCCAGGAGCTTCCTCCAGGCCTCCCATGCTGGTGCAGGGGCCCAAGGACCTAGGCCGTCTTCCACTGCATTCCCAGGCCTTAGCAGAAAGCTGGATAGGAAATGGAGTAGCCAGTAAGCAAACAGGTGCCCATATGGGATGCCGGCACTACAAGCAGCGGCTTTACCTGCTACACCACAACGCCAGCTCCTACATAATTAAAATTTAAAAAACACGGCCAGCGCCGTGGTTCAACAGGCTAATCCTCCGCCTTGCGGCGCCGGCACACCGGGTTCTAGTCCCGGTTGGGGCGCCGGATTCTGTCCCGGTTGCCCCTCTTCTAGTCCAGCCCTCTGCTGTGGCCCAGGAGTACAGTGGAGGATGGCCCAAGTGCTTGGGCCCTGCACCCGCATGGGAGACCAGGGAAAAGCACCTAGCACCTGGCTCCTGCCATCGGATGAGTGCGGTGTGCTGGCCACAGCGTGCCATCCGCAGCAGCCATTGGAGGGTGAACCAACGGCAAAGGAAGACCTTTCTCTCTGTTTCTCTCTCACACTGTCCACTCTGCCTGTCACAAAAAAAAAAAAAAATTAAAAAACACTTTTAAGTAAGCCTGAGATCAAAAAATAAATCATAAAGGAAATTTAAAACATTTAGAAAAAAATAAAAATGTTACACATCAGACTTGAGGGATAATAAAACTACTATCAAGTATTTGTTTTTGCTTTACTGTTCTAATTTTTTTCCTTTTCTTCTTTTCCTTTTTTTTTTTAACTAGATAAGCTGATTATGAAGTTCATTTGGTAGGACAAATAAGCAAAAATACCTAGGAAAACATCAAACAATAAGAGTAATGGATGTAGTATTAGTTCCACCAGATAGTAAACCTTCTTAAACTTTTGTAACTATACAAATGAGACATTGGCATATAGATAGAAGGTCAATAAAAGGCAATAGTAAATACAGTAATGTATCTATATGTGTATTAAAATGTAGTCTACAGGGGCAGGCTCTGTGGCACAGGAGGTTAGGCCACCTCTCCGGATGCCCTCATGCCCTATCAGAGTGCCAGGTCCAGTTCCTGCTAATGCTCCCGAGCAGCAGCAGGTGGAGGCTCAACTACTTGAATGCCTAGCACCGACATGGAGAGTAAATGGGAGAGCCAGAGGCAGTTACTGCTCCTGGCATTGGCCTGGCCCACCTCTGGCTGTTGAATGAAACCAGCAAATGGAAGATGTCTCTCTCTCTCTCTCTCTCTCTCTCTCTCTCTCTCCCCCCTCTCCCTTCCCCCCCCATTCCCTCTCTTTCTCCCTCTCTCTCCCTTTCAAATAAAGTAAAAAATATTTTTTAAATGTAGTATAATGTTGGCATACAAAATCAGCATGATAAAACGCAGATTTAAATAAGTAGTGTTATAAAAACTAGATATCCATATGAATAAAATTAAAATTGGATCTATCCCTCATACCCCACACCAATATAAATTCTTAAATGCCAAAGAATTAAATGTAAAATAAGGAAACCATACAAGTACTAGGGGAAAAAATTTACAAATTCCTCTGTAACCTGGAAATGTACTTTAAGTCCTAAAACTCAAAATTCAGAAGTGATAAAGGAAATGCTTAATAAATTTTACTACAGAAAGACCATTTTTTTAGAGATTTATTTATTCATTTATTTGAAAGGCAGAATTACAGAGAAGCAGAGTCTGAGAGAGAGGTCTTCCGTCTGCTAGGTCACTCCCCAGATGACCACAATTGCCAGAGCTGTCTGATCTGAAGCCAGGAACCAGGAGCTTCTTTCGGGTCTCCCCTACAGGTTCGGGGGCCCAACCACTTGGGCCATCCTCCACTGCCTTTCCAGGCCACAGCAGAGAGCTGGATCGGAAGTGAAGCAGTCGGGTCTCCAACTGGCACCCATATGGGATGCTGGCACTGAAGGCAGCGGCTTTGACCCACTACACCACAGCACAGGCCCCCAGAAAGACCTTTTTTAAAAACTGCATTACAAAAAAAAAAAATCAAAAGCAAAACAAAATCAGCAAAATGCCCAGATACGAATATTTTCATTTCTACTTTCTCTTAGGATTTATTATTTCATTTATAATTGATAATACTTAAATATGGTTTTGCATCAAGAAACTTGAAGGTTGTTAGAGATGTAGTTCATTTGATTTTTTTATGTTTCATTTTTTCAAAATTGACTATTATAACCTAGAATAAACCAAGATATCGTATAAACACAAAAGTGAAATCGTGATCTGACTACTCAATATAGTACAACCTGAATTTCCATTCCTACTTCAAAACAAAGAATTACTGCTCTCTGCTCTGGCCCGGGAGGGCAGTGGAGGATGGCCCAAGTTCTTGGGCCCTGCACCCACATGGGAGACCAGGAGGAGGCACCTGGCTCCTGGCTTCGGATCGGCACAGCATACCAGCCATAGCTGGCCATTTGGGAGGGTGAACTAACGGAAGGAAGACCTTTCTCTCTGTCTCTCTCTCACTGTCTAACTCTGCCTGGCAAAAAAAAAAAAAAAAAGAATTATTAATGGAACATAGCTAAGTATACATAATATTCATATGTGATATATTATATGTCATAGATAGATAGATAGGTATTTGATGGTGAATTATCAGCTAAAGCCTTCATTAACACTTTCTACTCAAAATATTCACTAATAATGTTGCCAGATATTAGGTGCAGTGTACAAAATGCAGTAGTCTATTATTAGAAACAGGAAGAATGATTTCCTGGCGGGCAGTTAGACGTGAGTCAGCAGAAAAAAGAAAAAAATTCTATGAGTAAAGGTAGTGACCCTGAGAAAAGAACTAGCATACAGATACAGTTTGTATTCTTATCTTAAATTACTTCACTATTTATCATGGAGAAATGACAGCCCAGGTGCCTGTTGCCATAGAAAACTGGAGTAGAATGAACTTAAATTTCTACTGGTTTTCTTTTGATATAGAAAGAAGACAATTTGTACATTGTTTTATGCATTCAAACTCTGACTTTCAAAAATTAGATCTTTTTGTGCATCTTCCACAGTGAAGGGAGCCATACTAGGGAATTTCAAAAAGTACAAAAGATAAGTTTATTTTGGTGCCAAAATTTTTAAATCCATGCATAGTTTTCTCAAAATACGCATTTCCCGTCAACTTTCTGAAGCAACATTATGTAATGATGGATTGAATATTTTTGAAAATTACATGAGTGAACAAATGAAGATTTCTATGAAACAGGCAGGTAAAATCCATGAATAAATAATACTGGGGGGAGGGCGGCATTGTGGTGTTGTAGGTAAAGCCACCACTTGCAATCCCAGCATTCCATATGGTCATCAGGTTCAAGTCTCGGCTGCTCCATTTCCAATCTAGCTCCCTACTGATGGCCTGGAAAGATGCTGCAGGGGATAGCCCAAGTGCTTGGGCCCCTGCTATCCATGTAGGAGATCAGGAAAATGCTCCTGGATCCTGGCTTTGGCCTGGCCTAGCCCTGGCCATTGCAACAATTTGGAGAGTGAACCAGCGGATGGAGGATTCTCTCTCTCTCTCTCTCTCTCTCTCTCTTTCTGTTCTCCCTCCCCCCTAAACTGTGACTTTCAAATGAGTAAATGAATCTTTTAAAAAAAAAAAAGGAACACTGAAGATATGTGAAGATAGGAAAACAATAGAACAAGCTTCATAAAAAGAGGAAGTAGAATGAGATATTGAGATGAAGTTGAATGAACTCTTCCTTCACAAAGAGCCAGTCTCACTGAGAATTGTCATGTGCAAAAGGAGATCCAGTAACGCCATATCCTCTGATTTTTTTAAGAAATCCTACCACCTAGAAGTCCATATTTTGAAATACTACCAAAATTAGTTGAAATTCTTTTAAATATAGACCAAAGATCACCAGCTGACTATCTCTACCTTGAAAGAACAGGTGAGTTGAGTTCTAAACGAGTTAACTGTCCAATAATTCTCTTAAAAATTAGAGATGTGGTCTATGGGGAAAATATCCATTAATTTTGTTCCCAATATAAGGTATTTATAAAAGATAGAATAAAGATGGTAAGAACCTTTTCTGTGTTTTAAATAACTATTCCTTTTCTTTCCACTTTATTTTTATTGTTTCTTTTAGGGTTTAAGTATATAGAGAGAGTAATACATATATTAATTTTATAGTAAATTTTTTAGAGATTTATATTTCAGATGTTTTTATCTGGCATGATTTAATAAGCAGTCTTCCTGGTAATAGAATGCTTTGTGGCCAACCAATTTAATGCATTAATAATAATCCAAATACGAGTCAATAACAAGGACCTAGAAAAGAGATTTGGTTGATTCTACTGGAGATTTAGTTGAATGATGGAAGCTGAAAGATTTTATTAAAAAAATTGGCAAAGTGGAAGTTTTCCAATGTCTGGGAGATTAGAGAACTACTGAATTTCTTAAATTGTCAACCTCTTGGTAGGAGAAGCAGGAAACAAGATGGAAATGAGACAGAAGGGTAGAGATGGGGAGGATATGATAGGAGATACTTCTCTACCCAGTGACAACAGCAGACAAAGGATTGAAGTCATGCAGGAAAGAGGACAAGAGATTCCAGCTACTGAGAGAGAATTTCAGGCACAGGAAACAGCAAAACCAATACACTGATTTACAGTATATATTATTTCAAAAAGCAATAAAAAGTCCATGTGGGTGAATTGAGGGAGGCAACCTCATAAGCAACCTAAAAATAAGCTGATCTCTGAAGTTCAAGGTGGGGAACTACAGCTTATATGACATCTTCATATACTGTCTTCGCTTTTACGCAAGAGAAAGATGTGAACACTTCAGCAAGTTATCAAATAGAGGTATGAAGAGCACCTCATTTGCTGGAGTGAGCAATTGCCAAAGGTAGTGTTCATTTTATCTTAAATATTTAGAAGAGTGTGGCACTTAATACATGCAGTTGAAGGTAACCACGTGGTAAATAAAACATCATTTATTCTATTCATGGAATGGGAATCACAAAGTGAAAACATATGCATATATTTTAAGTTTCTGACAAAAATTCTATCAGTGTAGTTTTAGACTTAAATATTGTTCTTATTTTAAACATATTGGTTTTTTTTTCAAATATGGCTATTTTCACTGAGAGAGGTCTTGACAGATCTTCCTTTATATAGAAGGTAATGTTTGCATTTATTTTTGCATTTTTCTAGCATCCCATAGCATTTGTGAAGTCTGTAATATAATGTGATAAAAACATAAAGCAAAGAGCTTAATTGTCTAACAATTCTATATCAATAAATGTTGACCCTAAGTCTGATGAAACGAGTAATAGCCTAGCCATTTTTTTATGTGCCAACAATCAACTAGGTAAGTTGCTTCTACCTCACCTAATGCTTCATTTCAGCATGACTGTTCATGTGATGACTGTTCATGTGCAGCTGTCCACCAGACCCTGGACAGCCAGCTCACAGAAACAGGAATATTTGAGCTCAGCCACGTTCTGGCTATTGACATTGACAGGCAATACAGTACCAACTGTGCTCCTCTATGCTATAGGGAAAAGCAGCAAGGGGAAAGTTGACAATAAAGGAGCAATCAAAAGAAAAGTTCCACAAGCTCCCTCCAACAAATGTAACCCATTTGTGCCAGTACCCACTTCATCATCTTTCCTCCTACTGTAATAAGTGCACACATTCTATGTCTCAGACCAGCTCCTCAGTTGGTGAGTTAATCCCTTCCTGCCTACTTACAAACACCTCTCTGGCAACATTTTCCATTCTATCCAGTAACACCTATTTATTTTTCTCTCTGTTAAAGCCTAGAAACATGTTGTAGCATTTCCATATTTAAACAATAGCCCAAAAAATGCCTCCCTTAGCTCCTTGTGAGCGCCCAGCTACTGCCCATTTCTCTATGCCTTTGTAAAGCCAGTTTTGGAAATCAGACACCTATATTCACTTTTTCTGCTTCCTCTCCTTTCTGTTTTCCTAAGTTTTTTTCAGTCATGATTTTATTATGAAAATTTTTATTGGCATTTGTCCAGTTTCACCAGTCTTCATTGCCCTGTACACCCCCAGAGCCAATGGACAATCTTTGCCTTTGCTTTTCCCACCTATCAGCAGCTATTGACAGTTGATCCCTGATTCCTTGAGACACCATCTTCATCTAGCTGACCAGATACCACTGCCTTTTTTTAATTATTGATGTGGTCACTGTAACACTTAATCCTATCTACATGTTCACTTTAACACTTAATATCATGCTGGTGCTGCGGCTCACTAGGCTAATCCTCCACCTGTGGCGCCAGTACTGCGTGTTCTAATCCTGGTCAGGGTGCCGGATCTGTCCTGGTAGCTCCTCTTCCAGTCCAGCTCTCTGCTGTGGCCCGGGAAGGCAGTGGAGGATGGCCCAAGTGCTTGGGCCCTGCACCCATATGGGAGACCAGGAGGAAGCACCTGGCTCCTGGTTTCAGATCGGCGCAGCACACCAGCCGTAGCGGCCATTTTGGGGGTGAACCAACGGAAGGAAGACCTTTCTCTCTGTCTCTCTCTCACTATCTAACTCTGCTTGTCCAAAAAAAAAAAAGTCCTTTTAAAAGAGGAAATTCAAATGGCCAACAGACACATGAAAATATATTCAGGATCACTAGCTGTCAGGGAAATGCAAGTCAAACCCACAATGAGGTTTCACCTCACCCCAGTTAAAATGGCTTTCACACAGAAATCAACAAACAACAAATGCTGGTGAGGATATAGGGAAAAAGGTACCCTAATCCACTATTGGTGGGATTGTAGGCTAGTAAAGGCACTATGGAGGACAGTATGGAGATAACTCAGAAATCTGAATATAGACCCATCATATGACCCAGACATCCCACGCCTGGGAATTTACCCAAGGGAAATGAAATCAGTAAAAGGAGAAGTTATCTGTACTCCCATGTTTATTGCAGCTCAGTTCACAATAGCTAAGACATGGAGTCAACCTAAATGCCCATCAATCAAAGACTGAATAAAGAATTATGTACACTATGGAATACTACACAGCAGTAAAAAAAAAAAAATGAAATCCAGTCATTTGCAACAAAATGGATGAGTCTGGAAAATATACTTAGTGAAATAAGACAGTCCCAAGGGATAAATATCATATGTTCTTTCTGATTTATGAGAACAAATAGAGTACCTAAAATGAAATCTGCAGAAATGAAATTGACATTTCGAGAAGGGATGACTGGAGCTGCCCTTGTCTTGACCACTTTCTCTGACAGAAGTCCTACCTCACTGGCTGCTTTTCCTCACTGTTCACTCATGGCCCCTCTACCTTCTCAACCACTAAATTTTAAGGGCTAAATCATAATCCTCAGGACCCTCATTCCCTACAGTGTCTTAGGTAGTGACTTTATTCAATCTCATGACTTTAAGCAACATTGCCATTTTGATGACTACCAAATTTGTATCTTCAGTCTGAATCTCTCCCCAAAATCCTAGGATGAATTATCAATTGCTAACTTGATACATCCTCTTTGGTGTCAATTAGATATATCAAGATGTCAGTATCCAAAACCAACTCAATTTCCTTCTCCTCTTCAGAACCTGCTCCTCCTACATCCTTCCTCATCTGGATACAGGGCATCTTTATTCTTTCTTTTGCTCAGGCCCAAAACTCACCATGTTCTTTGTCCAATAGTGAATAATCCAATAGTGAATCTTAACACATTTCAGACTTCCACTGCTACCACATCTCCCACACAACTATTTCAGTAACCTCCTGTCTGGTCACTCTTTGTCCTCCTATGGTCTGTGCTGAGCAGAGTAACCCAGACAACACTGTTGAAGTATAAATCATCCCTTTCTATCCATGTCTGATTTCATATTTGTAAAAGGTGAATGATTTATATGATCTGAATAGGAACCAGAGTGATTTCATAATATTTGTATCACAAAACATCACTAAGTCCTTTCTGAAGGCTCACAGCAAATTCACAATACAATGTACTTTTAAGCTGTTTGAGGTCAAGAACAAAATTGAACCCTCCTGCTTTAACTGATTTCACAAGTACAGGGAGTAGAAGTTGGGCATTTGATTTCCTGTCTGCAATTGTTGGTTTCAACTGCAATTATTCTAATGACTCATGTGATAACCAGATTTGGAGAAAGCACTGTAATCAAGGAGTGATTGCACTAGGTGTTCACCTCCAGAGATTAGGGCATGATTTAAGACTAGAATAAAAAGAAAACAATGGTTTAAGTCTGGACTTCAGTAGGCATCAGTCCACATAATGAAAGCACCAGTCTGTGGGGCACAGAAAATCCTCTATTCAGGGCAGAGCTAATTGGAGAAAGGTTTTGCTTCCCCCCAGAATTAAGGTACAAATGGTGGCCACATGAAAGAGTTCTCAAGGCTGCTGCACTTTTACCTACTTGGAGCTCAAGGCAGTGTTTTTCTCACAGTAATGAGCAATGCATTTACTCACATGCTTTTAAAATTAGAAGCAGAGGGTATTTTTTAAAGTAATGAATGTTTTGCTTAAGCGGCACCAACATGTGTTTTGAAAAGCACTAAAAATGTAACATATGGTTCATGTAGACTTACATAGGTCTTGTTCAGACATTAATCTGAGAGGTAAATGGGGCTGTTTACCCAGTCTACCTCTTTAGGCAAAGCACTGTCTACTAAACCATCAATCTATCCTTCTCAGATCAGATACTTGGTTTTAATCAAACCTGAAAAAGTACTTCACTCCCTACTTTATAAAGATAGTTATTAAAAGATTCACTGAAAAATATAAACCACATTTTGAAAGGAACTATGGTCCATTTATGAATAGATTAATTTTTATTAGCAACTATAATTAAGTTGTCACACTTAGCTCACTGTCAATGGAAAGCCTCACTAAAGCAAGTTCTGAAGTTCACAAGTCTTCCCCATTGGTCACTTGTTGAAAATGGTGACCCTCTTGGTTTCATCTGATCAACATCTGGCCCTGCATCACCCACTGTTCCTATTCTGCATCACACTAAGACCCCACCACTTAGTTCAATGCCATGCATTGGGTAAATACAAATTCAGCAGGCCCAGCAACTTACAGTCTCACTGCCTGCCCAAAGCCAAAGTCTCTTGGCCTTGACTTTTTTTTTTTTTTTTTTTTTTTTTTGGTCTGTAGCATCTCTTCAGATTGCACTTAGGAAAAGTTTCCTGCCTTCTGGGAGTGGGGAATTTTTTGCTGCCAAGAACCATTTGGATATTTACAACATTATTTGCAGGCCATACAAAATTATCTACTTAAAAATTCACATGCTATAGATCTATTGACTTTTGAGTCCTGCATGCGTTTGCTTTGGCAGGCCAGGCCAAGGGATTTCATGGGCCACATACAGCCCGTGGGCCAGACGTTCCCACCCTTGATTGATGAGATCAGGCCCATTCAAATAACCCAAGAAAACATCTCCAACTGAAACTCCGGAAGTTACCAACTTCCTTTTGTCATGGAACAAAACATGGTTAGAGGTTCTGCGGGTAAAGGCGTGGACATGGTTTTGGAAGGACTGTTCTTCCACCATCCTTTACTTTTCCTCGCACCTGAGGTTTATTCATGCTGGGGAATTTAGTCTCCTGGCTCATAGTGTAATTTACACTGACAAACACTGTGAGTGACAGAAATAAACGTCAACAATGAGGATGAAAACGTCCCAAGACCGTAGTTAGTTGGCCAAAGAAGAAAGTTGCCTATTTACTAATAGAAAAATCATATATATCCTTTTCAAAATAAAATATTGGAGAGGGAATTCTAGCCAATTTGTTTCTTCCAAGATACTATTGAGAGATGTGGAGTGGTATTTAGTGCCTGTGGACAGTTTTAAATGTTTGGACACAGGTTTAGTTTACATTAATTCCAAACCCAGTTTGTACCTGTAATCTGTGGTTAAATGCAGCTGCTGGTACCACATTGCTAGTTCCAGGGCTGTAGTGATCTCTGAACGAAAGGGACCAATGACCTGCTTCTTTTGCTCAAATAGGTAGTACCACATAGAAATATATGTGTTGTGTTTTGGGAGCCACTGAAAGTTTGAAACTACAAATGCACCTCTCCAATGTAGCAAAGTATAAAATGATGGATGGCAAAGTAGGACTATGAGAATCAATTTAGGGGGCCAGCACTGTGGCGCAGCAGGTTAACACCCTGACCTGAAGTGCCAGCATCCCATGTGGGCACCGGTTTGAGGCCCGGCTATTCCACTTCCGGTCCAGCTCTCTGCTATGGCCTGGGAAAGTAGTACAGGATGGCCCAGGTCCTTGGGCCCCTGCACCCGTGTGGGAGGCCCGGAGGGGGCTCCTGGCTCTTGGCTTCAGATCAGTGCAGCTCCGGCCATTGTGGCCATCTGGGCAGTGAACCATCAGATGGAAGACCTCTCTCTCTGTCTCTATCTGCCTCTCCTCTCTCTCTCTGTAACTCTGACTTGCAAATAAATAAATAAAACTTAAAAAAAGAAAAGAAAATCAATTTAGATCATAATTGACTTAGGACAAGTGCTTCACAAAAGCAGCTATCTCTAAGTATTTTGAGTTCTAGCTCATGTCCCTGACATGAACCTCACTGCCTATGCTCCCCCCATGGAGGACAAAGTGCCAGTCAGCCACGGAGAATTCTCTAGGTCCCTGATGTGACTCCCAAAGCCTGGGCAGAAAGTCCTGAGCAATGCCTTAGGAGAAGCACCAAAGCTACAAGGCTGTCAGGAGTAAGGAGCTGAATAAGAAATTCCCATCCAGGCAGCTTCAAGCCTGATGTTCAAGCATTTACATTTTTCTTTTCTTCACCAACACATTCCAAAGGTTTGGTTTCTGTCATAGCTAAAATATCATCATCCCTAGTTGACAGTATAGAAAAAATAGAGTCTTATGGATTCCTTCCCTCCTAACCCTTATCATATAACAACCCTTTGATAATTTGCAATAGGTTTCAACTGCTAGAAACAATAAGAAATAATTGAAAATGAAAAAAAAAAAACTTGGTGTTAAATTGGAAACTGCATAGAAAATTAATCAATTTTTAAAAAAAATATCATGGAGGATCTCTGTCCTTAATGTGCTATACATTGTGAATTAATACTAGTACTCCAACAGTATTTTTCACTTTGTGTTGCTATGTGGGGGCAAACTGTTGAAATCTTTACGTAATATATAGTAAACTGATCTTCTGTATATAAAGAGAATTGAAAATGAATCTTGATGTGAACGCAAGGGGAGAGGGAGTGGGAAAGGGGAGGGTTGCGGGTGGGAGGGAAGTTATGGAGGGGAGAGCCATTGTAATCCATAAGCTGTACTTCGGAAATTTATATTCTTTAAATACAAGCTTTAAAAAAAAAAGAAATTCTGGGTTTTATAATATCTCCTCAATCTCTTACTATAATTTGCATATATCCACTGTAAAAATATGAAAAAATAAGAACACAATAAAAACAAAAATTACTCATAAACCCAACACTCAAGTATGCACTATAGCTACTGATTCTTTGTTGGAAAATGCAACTGAGGTTGAATAATTTTAAGACCTAAATGAGGATTCTCTTGGTTGTACCAGCTCCCTGGCAATATGTAGTAGTCTGTCCAGAGCATTTGGCCTACTGATTAAAATTCTGCTTTGGATACCATATCCCATATTAGAGTGTCTGGTTGGAGTCCTTGCTGCACTTCTGCTTCCAGCTCCCTGCAAACGCAGCCCATGGGAGGCAACAGATGATGGCTCTAACACTTGGATCTGTTTACCCACCTGGGAGACCCAGAATGAGTTCCATGCTCCAGGTCTCAGCTCAGCCCAGCATGGCTGTGGCTAACATTTGAGGAGTGAACAGCAAATGGGAGATTCCCCCCAGCTCCTCTCTGGCTCTCTTTCTCTGCCCCGTGTATGTGTGTGTCTACTTTCAAATAAATAAAGTGGAGGAAAATTTTTTTAAAAGTTTCCCCAGAACTGACTCCTACTGTGCAGTGAACTGCCGAACTGCAGTATGGATTAAGTTAAGAAAAAGAGGCACAGTAGCAATCAGTCACAACAAATCTTGAAGAACTCAGAATTGCCTTTGAGCAGCCAGGTTTTGCACTGTAAAAATGCACTTACACTGCCCTCTAGTGCCCATCCACCAGACATACTGAATAACTGTGTATCTGAGATCAAAGAAATAATAACTAAGGGGTAGAAGTAAATGATTAGAAAAAGAATTAAATTGTGTGCATTGAGTGAATTCCAACTTGGGGAAAAATAAAATATCATAAATCTCTCTTTTATTTCTACTTCACACTCGCCCCTCTGAACTAACACAATTCACTCACTGTTTTTTCATATTGACCACACTTGTCAGTGGAAGGAAAAGGATTCCTGTAATAAAGCTCAGCTTAAAGAAATATATGTTAATTATGAATTTTGTATGTATGTGAAAGATTAATTAGTGTTGTTTGAAATAGGAATCTAATTGTTAGTAAAAGAATAACATCATATAGGAAAACAAAGATGACATCACAAATCACAGGGAAATGAAAGACAATTCAAAAACTCTGGTAGGAAGTGAACTATTTGGAAAAAAAAAAAAAGGTGTATTTAGAACCTCACATCACACCCAGGAGCCAAATAGAGCTGACATGGATGAAGTTAAATGTATTATCAATTTTTTTAATTATATGAAAATTAAAGTGAATTTTCCTGAAATATATGGACAGTTTTCTAAACTAGGACAGATGGCAAAGATAAATGTGGATAATTAAATGACGTAAAAATAAAAATTTTACTATATTAAAAAAAGGGAATAGAGACTCAATAAACAAAACATTTATCGCTTAGATAAGGATATTTCCAAAAGTTCTTGAAAAATAGGATTGAAAGACAAGTTTAGGGCTGGACATTTGGAGCACCTGTGCCACTTGGAATGCCTGCACCCCTGAGGGAGACCCTGGATTCACGTTCCAGCTCCACTGGCTCCCAACTTCAGTTTCCTGCCAACAGCACCCTGGGAAGCAATTTTCACAGTTCAAGTACTTGGGTTCCTGACACCTATGCAGAAAACCTGGGTGAGTTCCTGGCTTCAGCCTGACCCACTCCTGGCTGTTGTGGCCATCTGGGAAGTGAACCAGCACTTGAGAGATCTCTCCTCTCTGTCTCTCTGCCTTTAAACAAATAATTTTTAACTTTTATTTAATAAATATAAATTTCCAAAGTACAGCTTATGGATTAAAATGCCTTTTTACCCCCATAACTTCCCTCCCACCCAGAACCCTCCCATCTCCGGCTCCCTCTCCCATTCCATTCATATCAAGATTCATTTTGAATTATCTTTATAAACAGATCAGTTTAGTATAAATTAAGTAAAGATTTCAACAGTTTGCACCCACACAGAAACACAAAGTGTAAAATACTGTTTCAGTACTAGTTATAGCATTACTTCACATTGGACAACACATTAAGGACAGAGATCCTACATGAGAAGTAAGTGCACAGTGACTCCTCTTGTTGACTTAACAATTTGACATTCTTGTTTATGATGTCAGTAATCCCCCTAGGCTCTTGTCATGAGTTGCCAAGACTATGGAAGCATTTTGAGTTTGATGACTCTGATCTTATTTAGACAAGGTCATAGTGAAAGTGGAAGTTCTCTCCTCCCTTCAGAGAAAGGTACCTCCTTCTTTGATGGCCCATTCTTTCCACTGGGATCTCACTCACAGAGATTTTTCATTTAGGTTTGTTTTTTGTTTTTTGTTTTTGCCTATGTGTCTTGGCTTTCTATGCCTGAAATACTCTCATGGGCTCTAGAGCCAGATCTGAATGCCTTAAGGGCTGATTCTGAGGCCAGAGTGCTATTTAGGACATCTGCCACTCTATGAGTCTGCTGTGTATCCCGCTTCCCATGTTGGATCGTTCTCTCCTTAATTCTATCAGACAGTATTAGCAGACACTGTCTTGTTTATGTGATCTCTTTGACTCTTAGACCTATCATTATGATCAATTGTGAACTGAAATTGATCACTTTCATATGGCATTGGTACATGCCACCTTGATGGGATTGAATTGGAATCCCCTGGCACATTTCTAACTCTACCGTTTAGGACAAGTCCAATTGAGCATGTCCCAAACTGTACATCTCCTCCCTCTCTTATTCCCACTCTTGTATTTAACAGGGATCACTTTTCAGTTAAATTTCAACACTTAAGAATAATTGTGTGTGAATTACAGAATTCAACCAATAGTATTAAGTAGAACAACAACAAAAAATACTAAAAGGGATAAAATGTTAAGTTGTACATCAACGGTCAGGATAAGGGCTGATCAAGTCACTATTTCTCAAAGTGTCCATTTCACTTCAACAGTAAACAAATAAATTTTTTTTAAAATAAACTTTTTTAAAGCATAAGTTTATTTTGTCACAAAAAATTAATTAATATATTTCAGTAAGTACTTCAACATTAAAAGAAATTAAATTCTGTGAATTCCATAAAATTACCAATAATGACATGTTTTGCTTCTTTAGACTTAGAAATTGAAGTTCCAGTCTATTCTCTATCTTTCTACTTGCCAAAGAGATTTCTCTACAGTCAAAAACATCTGGAGTTAGAAGAAGGAATGGGCCAGCACCACGGCTCACTAGGCTAATCCTCCTCCTGTGGCGCCGGTACTCCGTGTTCTAGTCCAAGTTGGGGTGCCGGATTCTGTCCCGGTTGCTGCTCTTCCAGTCCAGCTCACTGCTGTGGCCCAGGAGTGCAGTGGAGGGTGGCCCAGGTCCTGGGTCCTGCACCTGCATGGGAGACCAGGAGAAGCACCTGGCTCCTGGCTTCGAATAGGTGCAGTGCACTGGCCATAGTGGCCATTTGTGGGGTGAACCAATGGAAGGAAGACCTTTCTCTCTGTCTCTCTCTCTCTCTAACTCTTCCTGTCAAAAAAATTTTAAAAAAAGAAGAAGGAATGAATACTATGCATAAAAATTTCAGTTTGGATAATTATGAGCTTATAACTACTAAAATAGAAAATATAAATTCTATTTGCATATGTTAACAAAATATAAAAATTAAGCATCATTTTTGGCTGTGGAAGCAGGAATGTTAGTGGAGTTAAGAATCAACATTTGTAATTTTGTTTATATTTCAAACTATATTGAACATGACAATTATCCAGAAGCTAATAATCAGTATTAAAAAGTATTCAAAAACACTTCTGCCATCTAGTCTACCAACCCATCCTCCTCAGAGCCACTAGCTGTGGTTTATAGCATAACCTGAGAGTACTGCAGGTATTAGAGGTGGAGGAGAAAAGGAGTTAGAATTTAAACAATTTAATCCCATTAAAATTAATTTCTGACAGAACTTTGATAAGTAGAAAATAACTGAAAGAGAAATCTTATTCCAAAAGAATTTTCTAGAAATTTTACAACTCCCATTTAAATAAGACGAGCTGAAAATGCTCATTAATGAACATTTTGTAATGGTAATTAAAGGTGCTGAGTATGTACATTTTTTAGAATGGCAGGCAATATACTTCAATAATTTCTAACATGCAACATAAATGCCTTAGAGCTGTTAATCACTGACAAACATGAAAGAGAAAAGCTTTGGATGTATAAAATAAAATAAATCTATAAAAATATTGCTTCTCATAGTATGTTGCTCAGATTCTGTACAAATCAATTTTGAAATGCTTAGTCTTCCATTTTTGCAGTTACATTTAAAAATATAGACTATTTAGAGATCTTTGCATAACTAAAATAAGAAATTGAATACATTAAAATTTTATGGCAGTCTTGCAATATAATTTGACTTAACTTGGATTAAAAGAGAAAGAAAGGATAAAAGGGAGGAAGGGAAGGAAGCAGAGAAGGTGGATGGAAGGGATGAAGGAGGAATATTTAAAGATGGTGGGGTGGGAGGGCAAAGAAACACTGGGAAGGCTGGGGCAGGGGGGAGATAAAGTAGTAAAGAAGATAAACTCTATTTTTGGCTCCAACTGATTCTCTTGTTAGAGAGCTGAGAAGAAAGATTAAAGGATTCCCCACCAACTGAGACTGAAAAATTGTCAGTATTGTTCAAACAAAGTACTTGACTACCCTAAATATTCGGGAAAAAGGATCTAGCACAATGAAATTGGAAACTGGAAATTCAACTTCTAGCCAAACTAACTGTGGTTTTCAGAGAATGAAGTACTTGAAAGCCCTCAGTGGTTTTTCTATTTACTGACTGTTGTGGATGTCAGGAAATTATTTGCCCAAGTATTAATGAATGGTTCATTGAACACAGTACTCATGCACAATACATTGACACCCAGGAGTCTTAATTCTGTTGCTTATTTGAAAAACTAGGATCAAATCATTTATCTTTAATTTTCTAATCATTACAGTAATATCATAGTGGAGATGATGTTAAAATTCTGTAATAGTTTCAAACATGACAGTAAGGTGCAATGCATCAAATTGTCAGGAACTAGAAACATACACCTTCAGGAAAAAAATCAAATTGTACAAGCATTCCACTTCACAACCCTTCAAAATGGAAAGATACACAAATAATCACCACCTTTGTCATTGATCACTAACTGTAAAGAATCTGTTATTAGCTGACACAAATAAATGAGCACCTTCGAAAGTAAATTTCATGCACAAATAGATGAGGGGTCTCAGATTTGCTTTCTCCCTTTAAGGAGTTCATAATACTAAAACTCATAATAAACATGGGTAGGAGGGGACCGGTAGAAGAGTACAGAATGAGAAATTTCAAGGGAGGAAAAGAAGTAAGAAGGAAAACATTTTTTCACTAAAAAATTACTTTCATCAGAAAGTGTAGGGTCAACCAGGGTGAAACTTTGTTAAGTATCAGAATTTATCATCAAGGCCCACAGAGATCTTTGACTTTAACTTTTACTGCTTTTCAAGCTAACTTTCTACCCTTTCATGTTCCCTACATTCAAAATCTCAACTTCTTGTTACTGCTTCTACTTAACGTTCTTCCCCTTCCCATCATCCATGGCCCCCTCCTCCCAGACCAACACCTAAACCTGCATCAAGGAGTAGGACGATCTCAGTAGCTTATTTCTTAACAAATCATATACCTCATTCCCCAAAACCAAGTTGTATCAAATTCTAATTGTGCAGTATCGGGTTTTTCCCCATAATGAAATTTTAAATCTAACCAAATAATGTTGGGTAAATGCTGGTGAGGAATGGAAAAAGAACTTACATCCCAAGAAAAGTGTTTCCTCTATCTTTATATAAAGATATCCTTGCCCTAAGCAAATTCTTCATAAAATACAAGCATGAAATATGTTCTCAATTCCATTCATTACAGGGAATGATTACTATTAAATCATGATAATATTCACACACAGATAGATTCAAAAGCATTGTGTCCTGAGTAAAGTGATATTTATATTTGGTTACCAATAAAATTCTGAATAATCTTTGTTTATAAATTATCTAAATATACAGTTTTATAATTAGCAATGAACTAATTTTCAACTAGAGATATAATGTAGAATCTGAAAATTATAGATCACACATTATGTTGATTTCTGGCTAAACACTAGGATGAACTGTTAACCATGAGTTTTGAGCACTTGGAAGACAAAATTGTGGTCTCTGATGTGGCAAATTAATTTTGCTAAAAACAAGCTTATTAACCTCATTTTAGAAAAGAAGTTGAAAATCTCTTATGTATCTTCTCAAACGCAGTGGAGAAGTGTGTTCTGTGAATTTGTAGGTAGCTGAACAAATGTACCTACTGAATTTTAATAAAAGATCCAATGTTAACCTAATCTCTAAAGATATAACTACAGACTATTTTATATTGTGCAGCTCAATATTTTTTTGTCAGTTGCTAGTATAAAGTCATAGGTGACCTCAGTCTAAAATCTACACAAGTGAAACCAAATAGGATACAATAGCTTATTTGTGATAGGATATAAATAATAATAGAATAATAATAGATGGAAACAAATGAAACTGATTAGGAATAGAACTTGATTCTATTCATTCCTCTTCCACTTAATGCCCTTGTTGACTTGGAAAAATCTCTTTATCTGCTAGAAACTCAGCTTCCTCGATTAGAAAGACAATCACATTTGAGCAGCCTCATTCAGGGGTTGTTGAATGAATCAAATGAGACAAAAATAGCAAAAACCTTTGATAGTTACAAAATACCAATAAATATTGTTTGAATTTTTCCAAGTAATAAGTAGAGTTCTAAATGGAGGTTTAAAATATTCAGTTTCTTAGTTGTAGATGCAAGAGAAGACTCCCTAGAAAGAACTGGAGACTTGCTTGAGGAAAGTGAATCCACATGAGCCAACATTGGGATTTAACTTATCTAAAACAAAATATAACAATAAGAGCATAATCACAAAATTTAGAGTACTACTCTTACTGGTGATAATCAAGACCTATGGGCAGTGTTCTGCTTGCTTCTAGACATCACTTCTAAAAAGGAACTCAGAAAATGGAGAACTTCCAGAGCAAGGCACCCACAACGATAATGAAGGGATCGCAATTTAATGCCACATGAAAACATCCTCACTTACATGGTGTCCTGGAAAATAATGCTCATGATGAGAGGGACTGTCTTCAGATAATTTTTTTCCATTTTATGGAAAGCAGTTTAGATTTGTGCTGGGTAGCTTTTGACCACAAATTGAGGATTAATATGCAAAAGTTATACAGTAATTTAATTTTGGCTTGTGAGGAATATCTTCCCAGTCGGGGTCAGCATTACGTCACAGCAAATTAAGCCTCTATTTACAATGTCAGCATCCCAAAGTGGAGTGCTGGTTGGATCCTGGTTGCCTTGCTTCTACACCAGCTTCTTGTTAATCTGCTGGGAAGCCAGTGAAGGACGGCCCAAGTCCTTGGGCCCCTGATATCCAAGGATAGACCAGGATGGAGTCTTGGCCCCGGCTTTTGTCCTGGCCAAGACCTGGATGTTGTAGCCAATAATGGAGAGAATCAGTTGACTGAAGATCACTCACTCTCTCTCTCTCAAATAAAACAAATATGTAAAAAGTTTCAAAATAACTTTTTTTTTTTTTTTTGACAGGCAGAGTGGACAGTGAGAGAGAGAGACAGAGAGAAAGGTCTTCCTTTTGCCTTTGGTTCACCCTCCAATGGCCGCCGCGCTGCGGCCGGCGCACCGCACTCATCTGATGGCAGGAGCCAGGTGCCAGGTGCTTTTCCTGGTCTCCCATGGGGTACAGGGCCCAAGCACCTGGGCCATCCTCCACTGCACTCCTGGGCCACAGCAGAGAGCTGGCCTGGAAGAGGGGCAACCGGGACAGAATCCGGCGCCCCAACCGGGACTAGAACCCGGTGTGCCAGCGCCGCAAGGCAGAGGATTAGCCTGTTGAGCCACGGTGCCAGCCCAAAATAACTTTCTTGAAAACCTTCCCTGTGAAGAAAATGAAAAGATTCAATCCCATCAAGGTGGCATATAGCAATGCCATCTCACTAGTCAAAGTGATCAGTTTCAGTTCACAACTGATCATAATGAAAGGCTTAAGAATCAAAGGGATCACATAAACAAGACTAATGTCTGCTAGTACTAACTGAAAGAGAATGAAAAGAAAAATACCACCAAAAACATTTACCTACTAAGGCCTCTCTTTAGCTCCCATGAGATCCAAATTCATTCACATCTCCATTCTTCTATGCACTCTAACCCCCATAGTACCCTCTAATACCTAAACCCCCAATAACCTCAGTCTCCTGTGCTTTTGAAGGATTTCTGAAAATTCTCTTCTTACCATTCATTGTGAATGGCACACAATTCTGGTGTTGCTTATTTACAAACAAATAATGTGAGATACCTCATTGGTGTATTCAGATAACTATTTCATATTAATACTCTATTTTACTGGATTACTTCTCCTTGGAATTTACACAGCACATTGTAATTCAAGCTGTCCTACAGGAAACTATGCTCCTTTGGGACAAGATCTTCTGACTTGATACCTCCAGCTCCTGTTCAAAGGCCTAATATATTAACAAATGTTTGCCGAGTGAATGAATGGTGGTGAATTTTTAGAAAGGGGAGGGTTGCCATTGTAATCCATAAGCTGTACTTTGGAAATTTATATTCATTAAATAAAAGTTAAAAAAATCCACTTCAAAAAAAAGAAAGAAAGAAAAGAAAGAAAATTCAGGGGCCAGTGCTGTAGCACAGCGAGTAAAGCCACTGCCTGAAACGCCGTTATCCTATATGGGCACCAGTTTAAGACCCAGCTGCTCTACTTCCAACCCAGCTATCTGCTAATGCACTTGGGAAAGCAGCAGCAGATGTCCCAAATTCTTGGGCCCCTGCACCCACATGGGAAACCAGGATGGAGTTCCTGGCTCCTGGCTTCCGTCTGTTCCAGCCCTGGCTGTTGTAGCCATTTGCAGAGTGAATCAGCAGATGGAAGATTTTACTGTCTCTCCCTCTCTTTTCTGTTAACTCTGCCTTTCAAATGAGTAAAATAAATGTTAAAAAAAAAGAAAATTCATACAACATAAAACAAACCATTTTTGTAGCATACAGTACATTTACAATGTTTGGCAACTATCGCCTTTATCTACTTCTAAAGTGTTTCTATCACTCTAAAAAAAATCATGCATTAGATAGTTCCTGTCCATTCTCTCCTCCTTCTAGCTCCTGGAATTCTCCAAATGCACAGTCTGTTTCCAGGAACAGATCTATCCTGGATACTTCATATAAATGGAATCATCTAATATGTGAATTTTTCTGTCTGGCTTCTTTCACCTGGCAGGTTTTCAGGGTTCATCTTTAGTATAACCTATTATCTGTACTCCATCCTATTTGAGACTGAATAGTAGCATATCATTGTGTGTATATATGATCACCTGTTTGTTCATTTATCCACTGACAGACATTTGGGTACTTTCCACACTTTGGTTATTACGACAATGTACTATGATGATCATACATGTACAGGTACTTCTGTAAATATCTTTTTTCCATTTGTTGGGGTACAAACCTAACAGTGGAAATGCAGGGTCTTAAAATATTCCTATGGTTACCATTCTGACAAATTGCAAAACTATTTTCCACAGCAACAGAAGCACCTTATGTTTCAACACAGTATAAAGACATGCAGGGGCTCTAATTTCTCCATAATCTTGTCAACACTTATTTCTCCTTTTTTCAAGTTATAGCTATCCTAGTTGATACGATCTGCTACTTCTGGTTGGTGCATTTTAAAACTTTGAACAGTTTTAAACACATCTTTAACGCTTTACTGTGAAACTAATACATCTTAAATTGCAGAGTCCCTCACTGAAGATCCTGTGTTGAAATTAGAATGCATAATTTTCCATTCTTTTTCTTTAACAGATAAAAATTATATAAATTTCTGGTACAAAATTTCCCCTGCACAAAAGCAAATAAAATCATCTACTGTTCATGGATATAACAACAAAAATATCTAACTCCAGCTCTGATACTGTGATCTAACATTAGCCTCCAAGATCATCAGGTGCACACTTACAGCTTTTATGACAAATATGTTATCATTGAGTAAGAAATTTAAAACCTATTACTATAGGTGACCTGACAGGAACCAAAATAATCTGAGCCTCTTGTCAATCGTAGAAAATCTCATTTTCATATTATTGCTAAAGAGCCAAACATAAATTTCAGTTTCCAAAAGGATTCAGATATAATTCTGATGGCAATCGCTTCTTCTTCTCAAATATCACATATCACATAGGCTGCCTGCAATAGTTTACAGATATAATCTCTTGTACATGGCTTCTGCAGTTGGCATGTGGCCAATAGGATGATTCTCTCACACTCTCAGGGAGGAATCAAGTTGCAAATGCAAATTTATATGACTATCGATATCCCTGATTTACATACAAGTCTGTGATGCACATCCAAGATCTGTACTGACTACAAAGAGATCAAATGCTGGCTCCCTCAACCATGCCCATATGATTTATGAATAAGTTTCACAGCTCTGTGTTGTTATGCCCTGCAGAAACTAGGGTATTCAAATTGAATACTCAGGATAATACAGTGTGTGACACACTACACAAATTATTTCGCAGGGCAAGGCAAATAACTTGAACTGTAAAACACAATGTCAGTGTTCATCAGGAGGATGCCCTGCCTCTCTGAGAAGTCTTAGAAATTTGTGCTATAGACCATACAGTGTTTCTGGTTTTCTACTTGAAGATGCAAGTGTTTTTCCATAGTTTATCATCTTATTCTCCTCTGTAAATGATTAGCATTCCCTTCTATATAAGCAAATTAAGTTTTAATGTCATTCAGTTTAAATATAAATAAATTTGACTTCCAAAACACATGACTAAAATAGGAAACCAACAGATACACAAGAGTGTTTCGAAAAGTTCATGGAAGGTGAAATTAAAGATAACTTTAATCTGGTGTAAAATGATTTTGAAATCCATACATAAATTTGTCATGAAATACACATTTTCCATCAACTTTTTAAAGACTTCTTATATTCTCATTTAATTGTATACCATATACTTTTAAGGTTCTCACATTTTTAAAGATATATATATATATATATATATATATATATATATACATACATACATACATACATAGATGAAAGCCAGAAGGACAGAAAAAAGAGGGGAAAAAGAGGGAGAGCGAGAGAAAGAGATTTTCTATCTGCTGGTTCACTCTCCAAATGGCTGCAGCATCCAGGTCTGGGTCAGGCCTAATCTAGGAGGTTGGAACTCCATCCAGTTCTCCCACATAGGTGCAGGGGCCTGTGTACTGAGCCATCTTATGCTGCCTTCCCAGGCACATTAACAGGAAGTAGATGAGAGGCAGAGCAGTGAGGACTCAAACTGGGACTTGGGCCAGCACCCAAATGGTGGCTTAACCCAGTGCACACCTATGCCACACCTAGGTTCTCACTTTTTAAGAGAAGATACTCGTTACAAGACTAGTTTGGGCTGTTTTTTTTTTTTCTAAGATTCATTTATTTCTATGAAAGGGAAAGAGAGAGAGGGAGAGATCTTTCATCAACTAGTCCATTCCCCAAATGCTTTCAAGAGCCAGGGTTAGGCCAGACAGGAGCCAGGAATTCCATCCAGGTCTTCCAGGTGATTGGTAGTGGCCCAAGTACTTGCATCATCATCCACTACATTTCCAGGCACATTAGCAGGAAGCTGGATTTGAAGCAAAGTAGACATTTGTGTACAGGATGCAGATGTCTCAAGTGGCAGCTTAACACCCTGCCCCATACCACTCAACCCAAGGTTGTCTTCTTAAGATCAAAATACTCAGCTTTTGGGCCAGTGCTATGGCACAGTGGATTAAGCCACAGTGGGTACACAGGCATGCCATACAGGGACTGGGTTGAGTCCTAGCTACTCCACTTCTGATCCGACTTCCTGCTAACGTGCCTGGGAAAGCAGCAGAAAGTAACCCAAGTGCTTGGGACCCTGCACCTATGAGGGAGACCTATCAGAAGCTCCTGGCTTCGACTTCAGCTTGGCCCAGCCCCAGTCATTGCAACTGTTTGGGGAGTGAACCAGCAGAGGGAGAATCCTTCTCTGTATCTGCTTTGGTCTCTCTGTAACTTTGTCTTTCAAATAAATGAGTCAATCTTTTACAAAACTCACCTTTTAAATATCAACAAATATTGGTTCCTCATTATTTTTATCTTTCTCTTCTATTGTTATCCTTTGTATATAGTCTTCTGTCACCTATTTGCATTCATGGCTTTTCATGAATAGGTATCAGTTAGTTCATCTGAAAAGGATATTGTAAAGCCCAATTCACTAAATTTTGTGAACAATGTGTCAGATTAACACAGCTGGCACTCCAGAAAAATGGGACTTTGTAACCTTCCCCAAGAAAAGAAAACAGGTACAGAATCTTAGAAAAATGTGAGGACACTGCCAACACTCTACAGAGTTAAACTGGTGGAACTACTCTTAGGAAACAACGCTCATCAAATTTTAATCTGCATACAAATTATATGAGAAATTTGTTAAAAAGTGGATTCTAATTAATATGTCTGGAGTAGGGCTTAATACTCTGCATTTCCAACAAATTCTCAGAGGATGCTAATGTTAGATGGCGGTGGACCACTCTTGGAGTAGCAAAGTTATAAGTTAGGTTATAAATTATATAGTTAGAACTAACTAGGCAAATACTGGCCATCATGTTAGTAATGCCATGTTTTAAAATCAAATATTTAATTTGGGGATAATCACAGATTTACATATATTTATAATAAATAAAACAAAAAGATCCCAAGCACCCTTTACCTAATCTCCCCCAAAGGTAAGACCTTGAAAACTGCAGTACACTATTACAGCCAGTATATTGACATTGATAATCCACCAGTCTTACACAGATTTCCCCAGTTTTTTTCTACTCATTTGTGTGTGTGTGTGTGCATGTGTATACTAAGTTTTTGGCCTCTAGACTAAAAGTAGCATTCTCAATACAGCTTTTTCCAGAGCTCCAATTTCTTCGCTAACAAAAACTCAGCTCCTTCATTTGCTTCTCCCTCTTTTAAATCTTCTGCCTGTTAAATTCCTAGTATCCAAAGAGAAGCCACTACTTACTTAGAAGCAGACACAAAAACTGAATCTGCTCCTTGCTAAGCAAAGGAGAATTGTGCTTGGAAGGTAAAGTTTCCCTGAGCAAAGCAAATAGATGATCTTACAGAGGGTTTGGCAGCTTGAAATTCAAGAAAAATTTGTTTTCCCTCAGAATTTTGAGATTCAAGTTGGTTAGCTTCTGGTATCCAGTGTTGGTAATGAGAAATCTGATACCAATTTAATGTGTTTTCTTTTTTCAATTTATAGAGTTGTTTTTCTTCCACTGCTGGAAGCACTTAAGCTGTTTCTCTTTGAGTGTTCAGGAATTTGTGACGGAGTTGCTTGATTAGAGTTTTTCCTTACTCGTGTCACTTGCCCTGAGAGTCTGGGACATCTTTGATTCTAGCAGTTTCTTTGACCAATTTATCTTCTCCTGCTCCTCTACTCTCTCCGTTGAGAACGTATACAAGTTTTAGAGCTTTTCTCTCTTCCACGCCCTTCTTACCTGTTTTAGCATCCATCCTTTCACACATTTCCTTGCACATGTCATCCTTTGGTACTACATTCTTGGAGAATTCTTCTGCCCACTCTCTCTTTAGATGTGTATTGTAGCTAATCCCCTATCATTTTCTGTATTATTATTGTTTATTTTGTTTTTTATTTTATCTATTATTTTGTTATTGTTTTACTATTGTTTTTTAAATAATCAAACTTTTTATTTCCAAGTCTTTGTCTTTCACCAATAATCTATCACAATTAATATAAAATTATTCTCATCTCTTTGAAAATATTAGTATTTTTGACACTTATTATTTTATTTTGTTAGTTCTCTTTCCTTGTGGGTTTTTTCTCTTTGTTTTCCTTCATGGTACTGATGGTATTGATTTTGTGCAATTGCTTGGTAATTTTTGGCTCGTATAGTCTGGCCTTATAGGCTGCCATTCCTTCTGATATTTTTGCCATTACCCGTGACACAGTTCCTTTCTCCAGTAAAATATCTTCTCAATGCTGGAGGCAGTTGCTTCTGCTTCCATCGCTCTGAGCAGGTATAAAGGGAAGAAGCACAACCTACATCACTCGTCCAAATGCAGTTCCCACAGAATTGCCCTAGTGGTGGGCTACAGGCCTTCTGAGCCTTTATATCCACTCTTTCCAAGGGTAAAGAATTTCCAGAACACTCTCAATTTGCAACAAGCATTTCTTGTGAATGTTTGGGGAGCGATTTTCTTCATTCATAACAACATTCTTTTGAATACCTCATTTTTTGAGAGAATTAAATGAGTTTATCTTCAGAAACTTCTCAAATTTCCTGTTTTACTGGGACCAATGTCTTATTTTCCAGCATTTTATACTTTTAAAAACATCTTACCTGTCATTTCTAGGGATTGGTAACATTAAAACTATTATCTTGACCTAAATTTCCATCCACTTCCTAACGTAATTTTACCCTTTCTTCTTCAACATGTGTATATTCCATATTCACCTGGTATAACAAAATACAACTGAGTGGTTTAAAGAATACATTGGTTTTTGGTCATCCCTCTATTGCTGGCTTGTGGATGACTGCCTTGTTGCTAAGTTTTCATGTGATCCTTCTTCTGAGTATGTGCAAAGAGGAAGAGCTCTCTGGTGTCTCTCTTCTCATAAAGGATGCCATGTTATTGGAATAGCCCCCATTCTTATGACACCATTTAATCTTTATAACCTCACTAACAGTCCTATCCCAGGCAAAGTCCAATATTTGGGGTTAGAGCTTCAACATTTAAATTTAAGGGGACCACAATTCAGTTTATTACACATTCTATTAGGACATTTTAAAATAAATGAATAAAACATATATTTATCTTTAAAAACTTAAAAGTGAGGATAAATAAGATGTATGTAAGATGAAAGAGAGGTGTATTAACCGAAGAATCTTCAGAGTGAATACAAAAGCACATCATCTTTCCTGATGCAAAGTGAGTGCACAATAAATATCTGGAATCAGTGAATGAGCTGTTCAAATGCACCTCAGAACTTCCCCCAAGACATCAATTTTCAGAAACACTATGAATACATCCTTTGATTCTTTGGGGCTACTATATAGGATAAATGGTCAAGACATAGTCACCCTACTAATGGCTTACTTACTCCAAAATAATACCCAAGGGGCTGGCATTGTGGCGGCTACACAGGTGCCAATTCAAGTCCAGTGCTCCAATTCTGATCCAGATCCCTGCTAATGGCCTGGGAAAAGCAGTAGAAGATGGCCCAAGGATTTAGGCCCCTGCTCCCACATGGGAAATCTGGATGAAACCCCAGGCTTCTGGCTTCCACCTGGCCCATTACAGCCATCTGGGGAGTGAGCTAGCAGATGAAAGATCTCTCTCCATGTCTATCATTCTCTCTGTAACTCTGACTTCCAAATAAATAAATAAATCTTTTTTAAAAATACCCAAAAGGATTAAAAAGTATAAAAACGTTTATCACAATGAAGCATATTAGCTCTGTTTATATTAGTTGTATTAGTTATGTTTGCATTGGTATGTTTATTCATTCTCAATGGGTTAAGATTCAGTGACTATTCGTTATGTGTATTAGTGTGTGTCTATGTGTACATATGGATCCTACAGATACAAACTCACAATGTGGTACTACTTTCAAAAATATTTTTGTCACTCTATCCTTAAAATAGCTGCCCAGCTTTTAGCAGGGTTAGTTGCCACAACATTTACGCCACATTAGAGTGTGATTCACTAACAAAAATAAACATCAGAGACCAACCTCCAGCACTTTCAGATTAACAGAAGAACATCTCTGGAGAGGAGGCCACTGACAAGGGGTGGAGAAGCACGCTTCGGAGTCACAGATGAATCGTAGCGTGTTCCAAACACATCAAACAGAATTTAGGTTAGGAAATTCTTCATCATAGTATCCATATGTACGTTACCATATGTACAAACTAATATGTACAAACAATACCATATGCACAAGTGAGATGTGATAACTCAAAATCTTTTAATATCTAGGGGTGAACGTGAGACAAGAATGAAGGGAGACTTGATTGAGTTCTAATTGCACTGACCAAACTTGCGTAACATTTGTGGTTTTTATGGCAGACTGCCAGATACTTCAATAAAAAAAAAACAGAATTTGGTGCTATTTTTAATTATTTTTTTATTCAGAAGTATATTTCTCAAAAATGTCCTTTTATTCAAAGCAGGCTTCTTTTCTTCAAATGTAACATCTGAGGGCAGCTCATTAATTATTGCTTAAACGTGGCCCAGGAAAAAAGAGCTGCTGCTCCCCTCCCTCCCAAAACTTCTTCCCAAATTAGAATGTAACATTCCTTGCCTAATTCCTGGTTATTTATTATTCTGTATGATAGAAGTAGCAGGATTAAGAGGACTTTAGCCAATGGTTATTTTCGAAAAATGAGTTCTCACTGAAAAATTAATTAACCCTTAATTAAGAATTAAGAGGAATCTAGCAAAGTTTATAAAAGACAAAGTTTATTCAATATTTTATTAGAGAAAATAAATATTTACTTTTAAATGAGCTTGTAAAGTAATCAAAAATCCAAAATATTATTTATAGAACAAAGGCATATTCTACGAATTTTTTTACAAAATACTTTAGGTAAATGGGGAGAAAAATGACAAAATTTGATGACATTACACATATTCCTAACCAATTTTCTTAAAGATTATCAGTGAGATCACACCTACTAAAATTAAAGTCCTCCTCTAGCTCTCATTCTACTCAGCATGAGACACCACTGACCTCCTTTTTCAAACACTAACTTTCTGATTTTTGTGACATTTTTCTTTCTGAGACCTACCTCTCTAATTGCTACTTCACAGTTCTTTTTCTTATGCTACTCGTTAAATGTCAGCAAATCCCAAGGTTGTGTCCTCCCAATCTTTTCTTGTTCTTCGCAGCCTCTCACAAGTCCTCTCATCGCCTGTGTAACTCCCACCATTTCCTCCAGACAAGTGATCCCTACTTCAGCATCTCTAGCTCAGCCCTCCCTTCTGATCTCCAGACCCAAATTCTCAATTTCCTGTTCTATTGAATGTATTTTTAAAGAATTTGATTTTAAATTTACACCTCAAGTTTAACATATACTGAACTGAAAGTCTTTATGCTGCTCTTAAAATTCCATCTGAGTTGACAATGTGATATCACAATTATCCACATTACTATGAGTTTTATTAGTTTCCTAGGGCTGCCATAAAAAATTGTCATAAAAACTGGGTGGTTTAAAATACCAGAAATTCATGCTCACAGTTCTGAAGGCTACAAACCCAAAATCAAGGAGTCAGTGAGTCTGGCCCTTCTGAAAGCCCGAAGGAGTATCTGTGCATGCTTTTCTTCTAGCTTCCAGTGCCAGCAATCCTTAGCAATTCTTGGCTTGTAGGTGCATTGCTCCAATCTCTGCTTCTGCTGTCATATGGTATTCTCTCTGCATGTGCCTTTTCCTTCTTTCTGTGGCCTTCCTATACAGACTCCAATCATTGCATTAAAGCTGACCCTGCTCCAGTTTGAACTCAATTTAAATACAAATTCTCTTCAACTTACGATAGGGTTATTCCCAAAAAACCTATGGTAGTTTGAAAATATCACAAATGAAAAATTAATTTAATACACTTGATCTCTCAACCATCAAAGTTCAGTGATGCAGTACTCTGGAGAGTATGGATTCTCTACCCTCATGATTGCATGGTAGACTAGGAGCTGTAGGTCACTACCACTGCCCAGCACCATCAGAGAGTAAGGTAAATAATGCATTTTAGTCAGGGGAAAAGATCCAAATTCAAAATTCCAAGTACAGTTTCTACTGAACGCATATCACTTTCACACTATCATAAAGTCAAAAATTCATTAAATCTAACCATTGTAAGCCATCAGTCTATATATAGTGACCCTTTTTCTAAATAGGTCATATTCTGAAGCTCTGATAGTCATAAATTATAGCAGTAACTATCAATGTAATATACTAACCAAACTTGCAACTCCATACTGTTACTTAACTCACATATTCTAACTTCACTCTCTCCTTTCTTTAATCACACTTCCTCCTTAACATAACCAGTTCTCTGCTTTCTCGTTTCAATTATTTCTCTAAGTCGTAGCACATTATGGCCTCTTCTGATTAGATTCTGCTGTTTTCCAACAATGTCAACCAACCTTCCAAAGCAAATTACAGATGATTTGGCATCCTTTGTTAATATGTTTAAGCCTTCACTGTACTCCACAGGGCAGCAACTAACGTACCTTTTCCCAGGCTGTTTCTGATACCTTGACTACCCAGCCTTTGCACAATCAGTCAAGCTGTCAATTATGCTTGAAGTTTCAACTCAAATATCACTTCCTCTGTGAACTCATTCCTAACCACCCATCCATTTTATCATCCCTATCAAAACGAGTTGTCCTTTCGTGTTGGATTGAATAGCAATCTTCAGCACAGAACATATATCCCTGGGTGTACCTAAAAACTTTCCAAGAGTGAGTTCTGATAAAACACAGCTTGTTTTAAAAGATCCAATTCCAACATTGACATCTTAACTATGTGCTCCTTCATAAAAGTGATATTCCTGATAAACCTGTTAACCACAAGTTTTTCTTTCCTGGCTCTCCTTTCTCAGTGTCCTTTTTCCACTTTACAAATAGAAAAAGCCTGTTTCTTACCCACAAATCTTACTGTTATGCATTGCTCTAAAGGACAAAAACCTCTACAAACTCAAACAAAGGGTCTATTGTTGATCACATGATTTTATTTTTGCCTATATCGCTGAATTTAAAGAACTGAAAATACTACAATAATGATATTCTTTGTCATCAACATTTCTTTCTTAAAAAGTTTATATATATATATATATGTGTGTGTGTGTGTGTGTGTGTGTGTGTGTGTGTGTGTGTGTAAAAGGCAGAGTTACAGAGACAGGAGGAAATACAGAGAGAGAGACAGATCTGCCATCAGCTGGTTTACTTCCCAGTGGCCACAGTGGCTGGAGGTTGGCCAGGATGAAGCCAGGAGCCTGGAGTTTCTTCTGAGTTTCCCATGTGGGTAGCAGGACCCAAGCATTTGGACCATCTTCCTCTGTTTTCCCAGGCACATTATCAGGGAGCTATATTGGAAGCGGAACAGCTGGGTCTGGAACTGGCGCCCATATGGGATGCTGGTATTGCAGGTGGAGACTTAACCTGCTAAGCCACAACACCGGCCCCAATCAGCCTTTCTTTAAATGAATTTCTCTGTATTTTTAGGAAGCTTATTTCTTAGTGATGACTACGTAAGATATCCTTTTAAGTTTGTTTATCAAAATTTGTTTTTAACAAATCTTTTTATTTATTTGAAAGGCAGAGAGACAAAGAGAGAAAAAGCATCAGAGACAAAGAGGGAGCTCTCCCATTTTGTTGGTTCATTCTCCTTGCCAAAGCTGGAACAGGCTAAAATCAGGAGCCTGAACCTCAATCTGGGTTTCTCACATGGGTAATAGGGATCCAAGCACTTGAGCCATCACCTGCTGCCTACCAAGGTGTACATTAGTGGGAAGCTAGAATCAGGAGTGAAGCCAGGACTTGAACCTGAGCTATAATATGGGAAGCATCATCCCAAACAGTATCTTCACCATGCTAAATACCTGCTTCAGGGGCCGGCGCTGTGGCACAGTGGGTTAACAACCTAGCCTGAAGCGCCAGCATCCCATATGGCTCCTGGCTTCAGACCAGAGCAGCTCTGGCCATTGCTGCCAATTAGGGAGTGAACCATCGGATGGAAGACCTCTCTTTCTATCTCTTCTCTCTCTGTGTAACTCTGACTTTCAAATAAATAAATAAATCTTTTTTAAAAAAATAAATAAATACCTAATTCAGTTCATCAAAATTTGTAAAATATTTTACTATTTACCAAAACTTTCATAATTGAATTATGAGGAATAATTCTGTAAAAAGCACACCATTAGTAGTATGTTCTAGAAATATCGGCCGGCGCCATGGCTCACTAGGCTAATCCTCTGCCTTGCGGTGCCGGCACACCAGCTTCTAGTCCCGGTCGGGGCGCCGGATTCTGTCCCGATTGCCCCTCATCCAGGCCAGCTCTCTGCTATGGCCCGGAAGTGCAGTGGAGGATGGCCCAAGTCCTTGGGCCCTGCACCCCATGGGAGACCAGGAGAAACACCTGGCTCCTGTCTTCGGATCAGCGCAGGGCACCAGCCGCAGCGCTCCGGCTGTGGTGGCCATTGGAGGGTGAACCAAGGGCAAAAAGGAAGACCTTTCTCTCTGTCTCTCTCTCTCTCTCACTGTCCACTCTGCCTGTCAAAAATTAAAAAAAAAAAAAATCAAATACAGCTCAAACAAAGCAGAGTTATATAAGGAGTATGTACTGATTCTCCCTTTTATCTTCATTCAATTTTTTGCTTATTTCATTAAATGTTTATTTTTTCTTGTTATTTTATTTTGTTTTTAAATTTTATTTATGTGAAAGGCAGAGTTAGAGAGACAGAGAGAGAGAATCTGCAACCTCTGATTCACTCCCCAAATGGCCACAACAACCAGGACAAGGTCAGGCCAATGCCAGGAGCCAGGAACTCCATTTGTATGTCCACGTGGACAGCAGGGACCTAAGCACTTGGGCCATCCTCTACTACCCAGTTCCCCTCTTCCACACCCCAGGTGCAGTTGCAGGGAGCTAAATTGGAAGTGGAGCAATCAGGACTACAGGTGGAGGCTTACCCTACTGTGCCACAATGCCAGCCCTATGTTTGTTTATTTCTATTTGCCTTTTTATAATCAGATATAAAACTATCCAAAGGAAAATACATTAATAGCTTCTGCATGAATTTAGGCAGATGATAAGATAAAGGATTACCGTAGGAAAAGGTAGGAAAAAAGAAGACAAAATAGAATGGTATATTTAAAGCTCCAGATAACACAAAAATAAAAGTATATGGTAGTAAAAAAGAAAAGTATATGATAATTAAAATATAGATAGGTATTTGAAATGCTGATATGCATTCTAATAGGTCTTTCAAATTTTTAACCATAGATAAGTGTGCACAATACAAACTGGTATAATTAAGTTGCAACTGTATGGTCAACTGGGACTAACAGAAAACTGTGAAAAATAAGATAGTCTCTTTATGTTTTAGGGCTTGAATTTAGACATTTTTGACAATTTGAATACCTGACTTAATAGTTAAAGATTCACCAACCCTCAATTTCTCATTTTATAGATTTTTTAAGTGAATAAGATCAAACAAAGGTAAGATGTAGCAAGCTTATTTATTGAGTAAGGATTTATTTTAAAATCTACTTTGTCCTAAGTCTTGTGGAAGATAAAGAAATAGTTTCTGACCTTGACAACAAAGATATTGTCACCAGAACTGTATTTCTGAACTTTTTTGAGTTATCACATGTTAAGTCCAACCACATAAATTCCAACAAACAGCTTTAATTGAAAACACACATAAAAACAATCTCATTTTTCGAGGTACCTAGTACATACAAGCATCTGCTGTCTCAATTTCTGTTTATATGAATTTTACCTTCATGAATCTCATCTTTTATAATAGAAGTCTGAGTCATTCTTAATTCAGTATTTGAATCATACAAACCTCCAGAAAATTCATCAAACCTTTTGCATTCTGCCTCTAAATCTCTTTTCTTTCCTCTCATTAGTTATAACCTTTTCAAGCAACTTCTTTCCCTGTGTCCACACTTTCATGCTGTCCTTCTTCAACCCATCCTCTCATTATTGCTACTTCTCCAAAATAAAAACCTATGTGCTCATTCTTCTCGTTTGTTTGATACTCTGTATCAGCTGTTTGGCTACAACTTAATGTCTATACTCCTAAACAGGCCACCTAGGACTAGACATACACTGGCTGCATTCACCTTCCCTTTTTAGGCACAATCACCATGACTTTGGCTCTCTCCACACACACACACAGTCTGTTCCAACCACACCAAAATACTTGATGAATGTGTTATGTTCTTTCATGTCCAGGAATATATTGCTCTCAAGGCCTAGAAGGCTGGTCTGTGATTGCTCTGCCAATTCCCTAGAGTTAAGGAAATTCCCCTGAAAAGCCCCTTCCTGACATCCCTAAGGTCAGTGTGAGCATAGTATTTTGTACCTATTATCTATAGTCAGTTATTTATTTACATCCTTGTTTCCACTCTAAACTATGAACATTGATAGGGCCCATCTCAAATTCACCTTTGTCTTTTTAGTACATGAACTAGAAACTCAGTAATTGCTTGATAAGTAATCTGCTACACATACTAAGATTTTAAGAAATCAGTTAAATGATATCTGTGATGGTAATTCATAATTAGAAAAATCATGCTGTTCTGGTTTTATAGACCTAGTGTCTACCTTCTGTATTTTTTAAGATGTATCAGATTTTCTTCCACTGCAACTCAGTCTTCTCCATTATTAAACAAGTTTGTAAATGCCTTACTTAGAGTGACATACCTGAGCAACGCTATGACAGGAGCATTGGCCATTGAAAGAGATTTTAAAAATGTAATATGATAACAAAAAAGGAAAAGAGAAAATGTACCATCAGTATAGGAATCTATAAACAGTTGTAGATGGGATATGTTGGTAGGTCAGGAAGAGAATAGGGCTTCATGTGAAGATTCTCTTAAATGGAATCTACAATTTATTCAGTTCCAAGGTTAATCTCATGAGCCCATCTCCATCACCATTTTTTCCTCTCATTTCATTTAGCCCAAAATGCAAACTACCTGGAGTCCCTGTTATCAATGAGTATGCTGATGCCCAGCTACACAGCTTGGTGAGCAGAATGCGTCAAAGAACAGCTCTCTACAAGAGGAAGTTAATTGATGGAGAGCTATCCTCACCTGAAGCCAGCCCACAGACTGGTAAGCATTGTGCCCTCAAAGTACTACAAAGAATAAAGTTATTGGGGGGACATGTGTTTTGCAAACGTTTTCATTTGGGTCCCTCAAAAGCAGGCTGTGACACAGTGGTTTATAGCTTATTTTGAGAGTAACTCAAAAACAAGAGCGTGTCGTGGCAATGAAAATGTATTAAGAAGAGGCTAACTGGTGTGGCGCCCAGGGCTTATCCAGATGAAAAGCTGAGAAATATCCCAACAAAGAGAAGGAAGCTGGTTTATGCTGGGAAATGCTATTAATTCCCCAGCACTTCGGGCAAACTGGCCCAATAACACCCTCGTACAGAGCCTCAGGGAGAAGGTGACCCCAAGGACCAGGGTATAAGCATGGGCCACCCACCAGATCTGCTACAGCAACATTCACTGTAACTATTACCTTCGAATACCCAAAATATATATTATAAAAATATAGAAAGTCTACCTGAATATTCAACAGGGCAAAGGATACCAGCAAACTCATTATATAAGGGAAAGGGCCATTCAAATTTCTAGCAATTACCTAAATATGTTTATGGAAAAATTATAATAAAATAGAATACAAAAGTGGCTACATCTTTGTAGAATGTCTTACATAGGTAGAGAAAAGGAAGAAGAAAGCTTGGTTTTTGATAGCAGATAAATACAAATTATTGCATGGGATGCAGGTGAAGGTTTCCTTGCAGTTCTATATAGGGGAAGTTGAGTTTTCAAAATAAACTACTTATTATATAACAGTTTCTTTTTTAAGAGGGCATATTTTAGTCATCATCATTATGGTCTGATAAAGATATATATTGAAATAATATTTTGAGCTTTATTTTCCCATATCTGAAAGGAAGATAAGGAAACCTAAACCTGGCAAATTATATACATTTGTAATGTTTCTGTCCTATGTAAATTCAAAACTCCAATTTCATTTCCTGCTCTAAAATATGTGAGAATGAAGCTTATGTTTAAAATATCCCTTTTATAACACCTTTTATAGCAGCTTTAAACCTGTTCTCTATAGGTATTTTTCAAATTCCAATGTCTTCATAACCTGGATATTTTCTTCAATGTAATTGCTTAATTTTGTTTTTAGTATACCTATTTAATATGTACAACACGATGATTTGATATACATATCGTGAAATAAATGTTGCTAATGTTGCTATTCTATACATGAAGGTTTTATTTCACCTGCCTGAGAGAAGATTCTCAAATGTTCTGACTTGGAGAAATCCAGGCTTTTTGCTCATCAAGCTAACGTATGTTAACCTCTTTAAAAGGTTTCTTTTCTTGTCCTGTAAAGCAAAGCCCACAGCTGTATCATCAACACAAGAAAGTGATGCCAAGCTTAAGACAGAGCAGAACTCCGGCAAGCTGTGTTCCAAATTCCAGAAGATGCCTCTGACGGAGTACCTAAAGCAAATTAGACTGCCAAGAAGCATAGATTCATACACAGGTACTATTCAAAGGGTGGTCTACCCTGAGGGGGGCTGGCTGTCACCAAGGCCCTTGGGCCCTATGTTATAAATGGCTTCTGTGTTGCCCGGCTATTGTTCTGAATCTGTCTGGAAGACGGAATTGAGACTATGTCGTCTGCAAAAGATCATTTATAACTCTCTGGGGAAGACAAGAGACAAAATTCCCACCTCTATTTAAAAGACAGTCCAGGGCCTATCCTGTGCCTAATTATCTTTCAAGAGAAGGTCCCAAGGCACTCAACCATAGATAGGTACATTGACACTTTAAAAAAAAAAAAAAGTGTCAGTCTCTTCCACAGTTTGACATTGTTAATTACTCTAACTGAACAATTCTCCACTTAGAGCCTCCTGTGGGCAGAGGCAGCAAGTACATGAAGGGACTAGGACCATCTCCATAAGCTGATTCTCAGCCCTCTGGACTCAGCGGGAGCAGGTGGCCTTCCCCTGCTTCCCTGAGACCCCTGAAGCTTAACCCATGAGGAGCTGCAGACCTTTTGCTTGGGCCAGGTCCCTTTGATTCTCCTTGAGTTTCTCATTTTCTGATACAAACTTAAGGGGACTTCAAAAAATTCGTGGGGAATGGAATTAAAAGACACATTTACTCAGATGAAAAAAGAAATTTAAAGTCCATGCCTATTTTTTTTTTACATAAAACACATTTTCCATGAACTTCTTGAAGACCCCTCATAGTGCTGTTACCCGTGGGGACAGACAGAGTGTCCAGGATACAGGCAGGAAACCATCCGCTGCTGAAGACTTAAGGTCACTTAGCATCCCTTGTGGAGGCCAGCATGCCCAGCTCCAGAAGCAGAACTGTGTTGAATCGTTAGCAGAGCCTCTTAAACAACTTACTTCCCTCCAGAGGGTAATACATCAACTTCACCAAAGAAAACAAGAGAATTCTTTTAATATGTATCCCATGCCATTTGGATAACTCCAGTTGTTGTTTTCCTAGATCGACTCTATCTCCTGTGGCTCTTGCTAGTCACCCTTGCCTATAACTGGAACTGCTGGCTTATACCACTGCGCCTGTTCTTTCCATACCAAACGCCAGACAACACAGGCTACTGGCTTATTACAGACATCGTGTGTGATGCCATCTACCTCTGTGACCTGCTGTTAATCCAACCCAGACTCCAGTTTGTAAAAGGAGGAGAAATAATAGTAAGTGAACTTCAGAAAATGCAGAAACTTACAAATGAACACTAATTGGATACGAAGGTAAATGAACAACATTGTTTTATTTAATGCTGACTGGCTGCCTCCACATGGATGAGTCTTTAACCACAGGAAGCCATCAGTAATAATAATGATGATGATACAATAACACAAACCCCTCTTTGTGCCTTAGTTCCTGATCTTTACAATGGGAATAACAAGAGTGCCTGCACAGTACTGAGAGATAGATCAAACAAACAGTGCCTAAAGCTGTATCTGCTGTATAGGCTTTAGTAGGAAATGTTAACTATCATTGTTTTAGTTATTTTGATCATAATGTCTCACTTAAAACTTTAAATGAAAAAGATGTAATTAGCCCAATTTGCAGATAAGGAAACTGAGGTTTGGAGAAGATAGGTGTTCTGCTGAAGATATGAAATTAGAAAGTAGCATAGCCAGGCCTTACCTCCAAAATCATGCTAATTCAAGTTGTCATGTTTTTCAGAATATGGTAATATTTGAAAATACAGATATACTACCAAATTTGAAGTGTTAAAGTCATACACATATTCACTAAAAATTATTTTTTAAATGTATATATTATTAAATAGAAAAGAACAATATATCTTCCTCTAATAATCAAGCCTCAAATAGCCTGAGAATCAGTTATTTCATATTACACCTCAACATTATTTTTTAATTTTTACTTATTAGAGAGAGAGAAACAGAGAGTCAGAGACAGAGTGGTCTTCCATGTGTAGTTCCCTCCCCCACATGCCGACACAGCCAGGGCTGGGCCAGCCTGCAGCCAGGAATCAGGAACTTCACCCAGGTGAGCAGCAGGTTCCAACTACTCCAACCATCCTCTTCTGCCGCCCAGGAGATGCATCTGCAGGAAGCTGCAATCAGAAGCGGAGCCAGGACTTCAACGCAGGAACTCTGGTTCGGGATGTTGGCATCCCTGCCAGCATCTTAATGACTGTGTCGAACGTCCACATCGATTTTTTTTAAATAAGAAAGCTGTTATTGCATTAAAAACTACTCAACTTCCTTACAAGACTGCCAATTTTGTTGGGACACATCCTGTATCTTGTTTATCCCAAAATAGTCAAAACTGAGCAGTACCTGCACACAGTACAGAAATCAAGTTCAAAGTTTTAGACCTGGACACTTTGATAAAACCTAATGTAATGAGTATAGCTGTTGTGACCTTTGCAATCCATATAGATTCACTGTACTATCTAATATGGTGGCCATTCAGCATATTTGTCTATTCAAAATTAAATTTGAATTAATTATAATTAAATAGCATTAAAAATTCAGGTTTCCTACTAGTTTTGGGTCTGGTTTGCTGCAGTTTTTCTAGATCCTTGAGATGCATTGAAAGCTCATTTATTTGGTGCCTTTCCAATTTCTTGATGTAGGCACCTAATGCTATAAACTTTCCTCTTTTTTTTATTTAGTAAATATAAATTTCCAAAGTACAGTTTATGAATTACAATGGCTCCTCCCCCATAATTTCCCTCCCACTCGCACCCCTCCTATCTCCTGCTCCCTCTCCCATTCCATTCACATCAAGATTCATTTTCAATTATCTTTATATACAGGAGATCGATTTAGTATGTATTGAGTAAAGATTTCATCAGTTTGCACCCACACAGAAACACAGAATGTAAAATACTGCTTCAGTACTAGTTATAGCATTACTTCACATTGGACAACACATTAAGGACAGATCCCACGTGAGAAGTGAGTACACAGTGACCACAGTATGTGGTCAATCCTAGACTAGATTCCATGTACTGCTGAGAAGAATGTAAATTCTTTAAGTGTAGGATGAAAAGTTCTGTAGATATCTGTTAGATCCATTTTGGCTATAGTGTCAAATAAATCTGCTGTTTCGTTGTTGATCTTCTGTCCGGTTGATCTGTCTATTGCTGAAAGTGGAGTATTGAAGTCCCCCAATACTATTGTATTGGAGTCTAAGTCTACCTTTAAGTTCCTCAACATAGCTTTTAAATAAACTGGTGCTCTGTAATTAGGTGTATATACATTTATAATAGTTATATCTTCCTGTTGAATAACAGACCCAAAACTAGTAGGAGAGGTGAAATAATTAAAATTAGAGAAGAAATCAACATAATTGAAACAAAGGAATTAAATTGGCAAATAAAAAAGCTGTCTGTACCTCAATGTTTATTGCAGCTAAAAAAAAAAAAATTCAGGTCTCCTAGCCACGCTATTTGTATTTCTATCATTCAACAAACACGTGGGCTAGTGACTACCACGTTGAACAGTGCAGATTTCCACAATTGCAAAACATGCTTTTTAAGTAATACTAAGGGACCACTGCCATGATGTAGTAGGTAAAGGCTGCCACCGAGTAAAGGCCACAGCCTGCAGTGTTGGCATCCCATATGGATGCCAATTCAAGTCCTGCCTGATCCACTTCCTATCCAGCTCTCTGCTATGGCCTGGAAAAGTAGTGGAAGATGGCCCAAGTGCTTGGGCCCCTGTATCCACATAGGAGACCTGGAAGAAGCTCCTGGTTCCTGGCTTTGGATGGGTACAGCTCTGGCCGTGGCAGTCATCTGGGGAGTGAACCACTGGATGGAAAATTCTCTCTCCCTCCCTTCCTCCCTTCCTCCCTTCCTCCCTTCCCCTCCCTCCCTCTCTCTCTCTCTCTCTCTCTGCCTTTGTCTCTCTATAACTCTGCTTTTCAAATAAATAATAAATAAATATTTTAAAGGATATTTAAAATAAATAAATAAATAAATAAATAGTACTAAAAGGGAATGAGGGATTAAAGAGCCACCAACATCTCCATTAAGAGATCCAAACCACAGAGAAGGAGTCATACACCTTGCAGATGTGTGCAAATCACAGCACACAGAAAACCACCCCCATTGTTCTGTTCCGTTTTGTGTTGCTCTTTAATTAATATGGTATCCTCTGGTCTCTTTTCATGCTTCACTTTCCTAATTTATCACATCATTTCCTATGATCAAATGCAGTGACATTACCTCAGAAATAGCATTCTTGCCCTTAGGAGAAAATGTCTTCTCTTGGATTTATTCTAAGTATTGAGGGAATTTCACAATCAATCCGAAGACAGGAACAGAAAAATATGTTTTCACAAGCACATATTCCAGTCGGAGCCTCTGCTACGCCCCTACTTCCTTAGCGAATTGGAAGAATGCAGCCTTGCTGACTGACATCCACAGTGACATCTTTCTCAAGTCCCATCAAGATAACACAACACATCTCCCGATGTCAGAACAGGAAGAGCCAACTGGCCAGGCATCTGGTACCTTAGATTCATATATATTTTTGGAGAAAAGAGATAGGTTCCTTATCATCCTGAATGTTTTCTTTTGAAAAATCTTTTTGATCTTAAATTATCAAAAAGCTGGAAGTAATAGCTGTGGTTATTTTTTCTTTTAAAAAAATGTGTTTTCTGGGAAATATCCTCTATATTTGAAATATTTGCTACAGAGAAAAAATCAAAGCAAGAGCCAAAACTGTAGCAAAAAGCTATTCAAAATACTCCTCTGGTGGACTTCAGAGCATTAGTTAACTCACCAGCTCTATCCCCAGAGCTCACTGGCAGCTTGATGAATGATGATGATGGGGTACAAATAAGAAGTAAACAACACACAAAAAAGAGCACTAATTTCAACCTCCATTAGATGCACAAGAGGGGAGAAAATCAATGTTTGACAAATGGAAAATGACAAAATCAGTAAAGGGAGACTTTTATTTCCAATTTTCTGAGAGGCCTTTGCACACCACAGAGTGTTAAGACCAAGAAAAATAACCAATGAAAACACATTCAATGGGCTCTATTTAAAATGCATTATCACAAACTACAAATATAGAGCAGGAACTAATTGCTTTGTTTGTTCAAAAGAAATTTAATGATTTCTTTCATTTAGAGTATTAGTTTTAGCCTTTGAAACTTGATTACATTTTGGTCCACACTATGCATATTGAGTATCCAACCTAAAGGTTTCACTGCATTTCACAATTCTTTCTGCCTTTGACTTATACAACCAAATTACTCATTCATTTAGTCATCATACACTTACTCAATACCTACACTTGCCAAGCAGGTACACTTACCTACTTTATGTATTTATTAATAATTCCTGCACCATAGTTAGGGAATAGAAATGTCAATTTCTCAAGTCCTTGAGACAATGAACATACAACAGCCACAAAAGAGGAAATTAGGAGGGTTCATGAGTTGTCTATGGCCTTTATAGATAAGGTATTTCTTCTGAAAGTGATGCTAAGTTAGAAGAGAGAATTTTGAACCCGCTATCAACAGAAAAGTTTCTAGTCTGTAATTTCCTGATAGGAGAAATTGAGTTGGAAAGGACAGTGGCAATTATTTAAATATTGGATGCTCGCATCCACAGCTCTTTGCTGTGGATCTGTAGAAATGCTCATTGCCTTCTAGTGACAGTCCCTTAGACTTCCTGTACAGTCAACTGGTTTTGGTGCTTCGTCTTCTCTAATACTGTTTATAAATTGACCTGAAGAAAATTAACTACTGTTTTGTCTCTAACCCATACAGTTTACTCATACTTCTGTTAATTAATTTTGTTAAATAATGGCTAATGATGATATAAAAAAGAAAGAGGCCAGCATTGTAACATAGCAGGTAAAACTCCTGCCTATAATGCTGGTGCCCCATATACGAACAAGTTTCTGTTCCAACTGCTCCACTTCCATTCCAGCTCATGGCTAATCACAAAGACAAAGAAGTAGAAGATGGCACAAGTGTTTCAGCCTCTGCCACTCACTTAGGAGACCTGGATTAAGCTCCTGGCTACTGTTTCAAATGGGTCTCTCTCTTTCTCTCTCTCTGATTTTCAAAATAGATCAATCTAAACAAAAAGAAACAAAATGATCAAGATCAAATTCCACTTATGAAATCTGTTAATACCATTACTTGAAGAAACTAAACTTATCCTTTCATTGAGCACAACCTTCTTGATCCATAAAATGAGGATAATAGAGCCCATATCATAAACCTATTATGAAGACTAAATGAGACAGTATCAATCCCTGGCCTCTAGAAGAGCACATTAAATTCTCAAATGAGTTAAACAAATAATGTCCTCTTGTCTCCAGTGTCTGTAGTTCTCTTTCTTCCCTGATAATAGCTCTTTGAGAGTAGGAACCTGTCTAAGTTAGGAACTCAAAGAGTATACTCAACATATTTTTAAAGAAGTGAATGAATGAAAGTCTTCACTCAAAGGTTTTCTTTGCTTGAATAATTATTTAATCTGATTTATAGTTTTTCAGATGAAATTATTGTTGAAATACTTCTCTTACCTGTAAAAGCATGGAACTGTTCAGCAGAAGTGAATAAGAAGTAAATATTCCAACACCTGAGTAGAGCTTATTCAAAGAATAAGAATAGATGATGGCAAAAAGATTTAAGTGGAATTAGCATGTCCTTCCCAAAGCAAGCCTCCCCTAAAGAAATGTTGCCTGTGTAATTAGGAGCCTTAAAGGAGAGAAAGAGGATTAGATGGGGTGACATTTAAAAAGAAATGCTTAATTGTTAGCCATGAGTGTGCTGGTCCTCATAAGGCTAACAATGCCAAACTTATTTGGTGTTCTATAAAAGAGGGATTTTAAAATCAATAGATGCTACTTTCATTTAATTTAGCAAACTTTGGCTCCATTTATATTTATTCAATCATAGGTCATAGGCCACTCTGAAAATAAAGGGATAAATGAACCTAAAACATTCTTCCTGTGTAAAGGATAGAAAGTACTGAATTAACTTAATATCTAAGTACTTGAAATATGTCTGTCTGTCTGTCTCATGAGAGCTGTAAAAGGCAGTCTGATTTTAAGTTCAGAACATTATTTGTAATTCTATCAACATGAATTTATACCTGCCTGTGGCTCCATAAGCTATTGTGTTTCACAGTAACAATCATTGAATTAATGCATCTTCCATATTTTCAAATACATTTCTATAGAATTTAGTATGTGTATGTAGGTTAAAACTCTTACCTAAAGGGAGGGGACAAGACTTGGGGAATTAACAATCTTTAACAGTCATCAGTATTTTAAAACTTTTGAACTTAAATGTCCTGGATGATACTTGTTAAATAACACTGCTTCCATGTGTCAAAATTAGAATGCATCAGTCAGGTATTTAGCATATAGAAAATTCTCTCAAATATATAACTGAAGAATATGAATGTAAACCCTAATATTAGTATTAATTCTTTTCAGTGTGAATACTAACAAATGATTCCCTGTTCACCTGTCACTTATCACACATTCACTGAGCACCTATAATGTGTTAGACACTGACACTAATAGGATCTGAGGAAACAAAGGACAAAGATAAGGACCATACTCTCTAATAGGGTGCACATTATGAACTATAGACAGAAAAATGGTGACTTTTATGTTGTGATTGTTAACAAAAGTGAACCCAAGTGCTGGGGAAAATGATGAAATTGATATGAGAGAGGAAAGAAGCAGCAGGGAGTTCAAAGATGGCAGAATAGGGAGGAAGCTTATTGCTCTAGTCTAGGGGAAGGCAGCATTAAAAAAAGGGAGAGAGTACAATCTCAGGGAAGAGTTAGGGAGAAAACTCCAGAGGAAACTCCATGCAAACTGGGGGGACACTGTGGATCTACATGAAGGGTGTGGACATTCACAACTCAGGACTCCAGCAGCCGAGAGCCTCAGCACCAGGTTTGGAGAATAAGGTGAGACCAGAATGTAGCATCCCAAACCACCTGCAGGAAGAGCCTGACATGAGTCAAGCTTGGAGCCCTATTGCTCACAGTGTACCTGCCATCCTAAAGAAAACAAAGGGTAGGCACATTTCTCTTTCCCTGACTATGCAGAACCAGTGTCCTGTAACTAGCTGAGAGAGGAAGGGCACCATTTGGGACAAACATTAACAGCTGTGATAGGTCATGTCCATTCACCCAGCAACCAGCCAAGGGGGAGCACCTGAGTCTCGCTGGGAGCACTGACAAGGGGCTGAGTGCTCATGACTATGGGAGCCTTATGGGACAGACTATAAAAACATTGTGGCTGCGTGGAAGGGCACAGGGTGTGGCTGGAACTTTGGACAATCACTGTGGGCAGCTCCACACGCTCAAGGCTCCCTGAGGAGTGTGAGGTGAGGGTCATTGCTGCAGGATCAGTGCTCACACCAATGACTACATGGATCCTCTGTGTGGTTCTTATGGCAGCACGGATGAATATTGTACCCACTGGGGCTAGTGTCTAGCCATTGGTCTCCTCTGAGGAGAGAAGGTGAGCATGAGAATGACAACAGAGAACAAACCTTCCCTCTGATAAAGCAAGAAAGAGAGAAAGAGAAAGAGAGAGAGATTTACCACATTCAATTTGGATGTCCCTTAGGCACTTCCCTCATTCTGGGGCACTGAACACAGCTTCCTGACCACACCCAGCACACACTTCTGGGTATTCACTGAAAGGACAGACTCCCCACTAAGCCACAGAGGCATATTACAAAGATAAAAGGCATCACAGGAAAAAAAAAAACAACAAGTATCTCCACAAATGCCTCATAATAAACACAGCAATTCAAGAAACAAGAATAAGGAAGACAACATAATGCCCCCAAAAGAACACAGCACTTCAATACTAGAAGGTAACGATGAAGAGATTGAAGAAATCTCAGAAACAGAAGTCAAAAATTGATTGTAGGATTATGTAGAATTAATCAAAAGCAAATCCATGAACTAAAAAAATATGTACATGACATGAATGAAAACTTTTCCTATGAAATTGAAATTTTAAAGAGAAATCAAAACTAAATATTAGAAATGAAGAATTCAATAGAACAAATAAAAATGTAGTGGAAAACCTTAAGAACAAACTCAATGAGTCAGAAGAAAGAGTATCCAAGTTAGAAGACAAATCTGGAAATTTTACAGTCAGAAAAGAAGAAGAAGAAATCAGAAAACTGAAACACAGAGTTGGAGATTGATGGGATCCTATCAACTGACACAACATACAGGCCTTAGGATTTCTGAAGGTATGAAAAGGGAGAATGGATTAGAAATTCATTTTAGTAAAACAATTACAGAATATATGGCTAATTTAGAGAAAGGGACATCCAGTACAGGAAGCAAATAGAAATCCTAATAGACATGACCAAAAAAGATCTTCACCACAATACACCGTAGTCAAACTTTCCACAGTAAAACATAAAGATTCTATAATGTACATGAGAGAAAACCCAGATTACTTTCAGAGGTTCTCCAATTACACTCACAGCTGATGTTTCATCAGAAACTCTACAAGCTAGGAGAGAATGGCAAGATACATTACATGTCTTAAGAGAAAAAAAAACTGTCAACCCACAATACTGTACCCTGCAAAGCTCTCATTTATGTATGAAAGTGAAATAAAGACCTTCCATAACAAATAGAAATTGAAAGAATTTTTCAACATTCATCCAGCCTTACAAAAGATGCTTAAGGATGTGCTGCACAAAAAACACAGGAGACCAGCGCCACAGCTGAATAGGCTAATCCTCCGCCTTGCAGTGCCGCACACCGGGTTCTAGTCCAGGTCGGGGTACCAGATTCTGTCCCGGTTGCCTCTCTTCCAGGCCAGCTCTCTGCTATGGTCCGGAAGTGCAGTGGAGGATGGCCAAAGTGCTTGGGCTCTGCACCCCATGGCTGACCAGGAGAAGCACCCGGCTCCTGCCTTCGGATCAGTGCAGTGCGCCAGCTGCAGCAGCCATTGGAGGGTGAAACAACGGCAAAAAGGAAGACCTTTCTTTCTCTCTCTCTCTCTCTGTCCACTCTGCCTGTCAAAAAAAAAAAAAAAAAAAACCACAGGAACATGGTCATCACTATGAAAGAAGGTAAAGGCAAAAATTCTCCCAGTAAAAGCACAAAGAAAATCCACAGTAAATAATAGGAATATTTATGGAAAAATGGCAAAGCCAAGTCATTATTTATCAATAGTTACCTTAAATGTAAATGGCCTCAACTCTCCCATTAAAAGACACAGACAAGCTGAATGCATTAAAAAAAGAAAACTCATCTATTTGTTGCCTACAAGAAACACATCTCATCAACAAAGATACGTGCAGACTGAAAGTGAAAGGATGGAAAAATATATTCCATGCTAACAGAAACCAAATATGAGCTTGTATGGCTATTCTAATATCAGAAAAAATAGACTTTAACACAAAACTCTTAAAACAAAGAAGGGCACTATGTAATGATTAAGGGTTCAAATCAACAGGAAGATGTGACTATTATAAACATATATGCACCTAATTACAGTACACCTGGCTACAAAAAGAAATGTTAGTGGATCTAAATGGAGACATAGACTACAATACTATAGTAATGGTGAACTTCAGTACTCCAATTTCTAAAATTGGCAGATCAACAAGACAGAAAATAAGCAAGGAAACAAGAGTTAATCGATGCTATAGACCAAATAGATCTTATGTATATCCACAGAACTTTCCACCCTATAGCCACAGAAAACACATTCTTCTCACCAGTACATTGAACATTCTCTAGGAAAGAACACACACAGGCTATAAAGTAAATCTCAGCAAATTCAAAAAAATCAAAATTGTATCATACACCTTCTCTGACCACATGGAATGAAACTTGAAATCAACAATTCAAGAATCTCTGGAACATATGCAAACACATGAAGACTGAACAGCATGCTTCTGAATGAAAAGTGGGTTATTGAAGAAATCAAAAAAGAAATCAAAATTTTGGAAATGAATGAAGATGACAATATAACATATCAAAGCTTATGGGATTCAGCAAAAGCAGTGTTAAGAGGAGCATTTATAGCCATTGGCACTATATACAGTTTCTAAACAAAATCAACCCACTCCCCAGATTACCATTTAATTGAGTGGATTTATTTTAAATAAACAATATAAGAAATCTATATACTGAGGCCTACACTGTAGCATAGAGATCTAAGCCACCACCTGTGCCAGCATCCCATTTGGGAGCCAGTTCAAGTCCCAGTTGTTCCACTTCCAATCCAGCTTATTGTTAATGCACTTGGGAAATCAGTAGAAGAAGGCTCAAGTACTTGGGCCCCTGCTGCCCATGTTGGGGACTGGAAAGAAGCTCCTGGCATTTGGCTTTGGCCTGGCCCAGCCCCAGTCATTGCAGCCATTTGGGGAGTGAACCAACAGATAGTCGCTTTCTCTCTTTTACTTCCTTTTCCTCTTCCTCTTCTTCTTCCTCCTCTTCTTCCTCTTCTTCCTCTTCTTCTCTCTCTCTTTCTCTTTCTCTCTCTCGCTCTCTCCCTCTCTCCCTCCCCACTCCCCCCCCCTCTCAGCCTTTCAAATGAATAAGTAGGTCTTCAAAAAAGGTTTTTTAAAAAAAGTAATCTATGTATCATTTCAACATTTGGTGAATTTCATAACAACATTCTAAGTAGTATAAGGGCTCCTCCTGGATGTGATTTTTAAGAGGTCATTGTGGGCATTGTCTTAAAGGAATGAGAGAAATGGAAAGAAGTCAATTGTGACCAGATTTCCATCGGTGGAGGGTAAATGTGAGGGAATGAAGTAAAGCAATAAAGTGACTCTCAAGAAGCTTGACTATGACAAACAATGGGGAAATCACAAAAATAAAACAAAAGCCAAGAAAGATTTTCTGTTTTCAATGTGAGAGGATGGATCAAATTTATAGGATAAGGTCAGAAGGAACTATTAGAATTAAAAAATGTTTTAAAGTAAAAATATAATGGCTGCAACTGGCTAAAATTAATTAAAATATAAATATATTTCAGGTGGATTCAAATGAGCTAAAGAGACACTACAGAAGCTCTACAAAATTTCAGGTGGGTGACTGAGAAATAAATCCAAAACAGTTCGCATAATCCATTAATTGTCATTCAGTCCCATCTTTAGATTTCTGCAAGCAAGTCACCTTCCTTTGTAACAATATTCATTCACATGAAGTGTTATCAGACAATGGCAGACCAGAAGTTTTTGATTCTCAATCATTTCATGATATATTTCTTTGTATGTGTACATGGGTAATCCAACATAAAGGTCTTTATTAAACAGAAAAAAGTAAGTAAATGACCACACTTAAATTCCAATTTAAACATCAGTAAAGAAGTATAGGCTATACTTTGTCTTGCCCACAGAGTTCTAGCCTCCAATTCATGTCATATGATGGTGTAAAAATCTGTCAAATTCTGCTTCTGCTCCTTATTCATAGCAGCAACAGAAACAGCAGAAAAGGAACCATTGGTTCAAGAACACGATAGCTTCCTTTCTTTGAGTGATAATATAGTCTGGGCTTCATCACCCATAATTATTTATAAAGTGCTTTCTCATCTTACATTTGTTCTCCTAACTATGAAACATAGGCAAAGATTGGGGGTCATCCAAGGTTACCACATCTGTCTAAGTGAACTCTAGATCTAACGCAAGAACATTTTAGTGGCCTTAAACTTTGTCTAAAAATATCCAAATCTGGGTTAGAATACAAAATTGTCCTTACTGGAGATCTACAGTGATTAAAATTCTTTCAGTCCCTTCTTATCTCCAATTAATTTCCACTGCTAAAAATCACCACATACTTAGGCATATTCATAAAAGATCCACAGTACTTTGATGAATTTTACAAAGTGTATGAATAGTTTTAGTTTTTTTAAGTACCACAAAGCTTGTTTCAAACTCTTAATTACTTTCTTCAGTTTGAATAAGAGCCAAATTAATATCTTTATGTTTATAAATATAAAATTTTACATTTATTTAATTATAGTCACTCATTTTAAATATCGTTAGCACATCCCGCCTGTCTTACAGCATTGTGTTAGTTATTTTTTACAGTTTTTTGTGCTTGGTTATTGCACTATTAGATTCTTAACTTCTGATCCTGTTTGAACCCCCACATACTTTGAAAAGTGCCCTGTACAGAGTTTATTGCTGGTCAATACTTAGTTCATCTTTGTACCATTCAATGAGAAATAAATGGTCACTATCTATACAAATCTGTACCAGTGCATTCATATTAGAAAAACTGTTGGCCGGCACTGCGGCTCCCTAGGCTAATCCTTCACCTTGCGGTGCCAGCACACCGGGTTCTAGTCCCAGTTAGGGCACCGGATTCTGTCCCGGTTGCCCCTCTTCCAGGCCAGCTCTCTGCTGTGGCCAAGGAGTGCAGTGGAGGATGGCCCAAGTGCTTGGGCCCTTAACCCCATGGGAGACCAGGATAAGCACCTGGCTCCTGCATTCAGATCAGTGTGGTGCACCAGCCGCAGCGTGCCAGCTGCGGCAGCCATTGGAGGGTGAACCAACAGCAAAGGAAGACCTTTCTCTCTGTGTCTCTCTCTCACTATCCACTCTGCCTGCTAGAAAGAAAGAAAGAAAGAAAGAAAGAAAGAAAGAAAGAAAGAAAGAAAGAAAGAAAGAAAGAAAGAAAGAAAGAAAGAAAGAAAGAAAAACTGTTGACTGCAGAAAGAAGTCAAATGGCAGGGTGTGGGGAGGGCTGACATTTGGCACTGAGGTCAGAATCTGCTAGGGACGTCTATATCCCCTATCAGAGTGCCTGGTTCGAGTTCTGGCTCCTTCACTTCTGGTCCGGTTTACTGATAATGCGTACTTTGGGAGGTAGCAGGTTATGTCTCTAGTACCTGAATCCCTGCCACCCATGTGAGAGACCCAATGGAGTTCCAGTCTCCTGCCTTTAGTAGGCTTTCGGAAAATGAACAAACAGAAAAAAGATCCCTGTTTCTCTCTCTCAAATAAAATGAAAATGTACCAAAAAAGGAAGGTGGCAAGTGGGGAGTTAGGCAATTAGATAGAAGATCATGAAGATTTGAGCCAGAAGGTGTGGATTCTGGGGTAGCACTAAAAAAGTCAACAACTCCATGCTTCTGCTTGCTTGTTTGTAAGAAATGAACTTAATATCTATTCTACAAACCTTTCAGCTAGATACAATAATTAGTATGTATAGTATAAAACCGGTGAGGTTTCATATATGATGCAATTTCTAAAAAAAAATTAGTAAATTATTTATACTAGCTAATCTGGCTAATTCAAACTACAAGTTCCACATCTATTCAATGGCAGTAGACTTTGAAATTCTATTACAGAATTAATTATCTCAACTCAGCATCTCATATGTGGGGGCTTACAAGATGCATCTAATTGTCTTAGGGTATTATAATTTTTTAAAGACTCTTTTTTTTAAGATTTATTTATTTATTTGAAAGGCAGAGTCACACAGAGAGAGAGGGAGAGGCAGAGAGAGAGAAAGGTCTTCCATCCACTGGTTCACTCCCCAATTGGCTGCTTCCCAGGCCATAGCAGAGAGCTGGAACAGAAGCAGAGCAGCCAGGACTCAAACCAGCACCCATATGGGATGCCAGCACTATAGGTAGCAGCTTTACCCACTATACCACAGTGCCAGTCCCAGGATATTATAAATTTTTAATGGACCTTATTTTTCAAGAACCCATAAAATGTAATGAAGATGGATAACTTCATAAAAGAATTTGTCTTTTCAATCAGGGAAGTATGCAAGTGTTGATGTCATTTCATAATTATCAGAATATTAGAAGAGCTGAATAAATGAAATACATGACAAATTTAAAGTACATATATTTAGCAATAATATTGCTTTCAATACCTTCACACATCTGGGCTACTGATTAATCATGAATAGGACTGATTTCTTTCTTCTCCTCTCTCTTATCCTGCACAATCTCTGATAGATATTTTTCATAACAAGTTATTGGCAATAAAACAGTCTAAAGTAGACAGTAGCAGAAGAGCCTGCATGAACCACAACAATATAATCCACTCTGAAACACTGAAGAATTGGCTGAAACACAGAAATATATTACCACAGTGAATGTGCCACAGTTTCAAATAAAAACAAGAAGGATTTGATTTTCAGCCCAAGAGTCCCATGTTTAAAAGTCTATTAAAATGTATTTTTATATTAGCCACCATACCATCACTGAAGTGTACGTGACAACAAATATCCCAGCAAATGCAGTGCCCAAGGAAAGATCAGATGCATGAAGGTAGAAATGAAATATATTGGACACAGACTACAAAATAGTGCTTTTGTTTTCTTCGTGCTTATATGCTTTTCAGTGACATCATGTGTAATTAACTAAAGCAATTCAGGATTAAACAACAAGTAATTCATTGTGACTGCTCAGCTTTTACATATATCGATGTAAATCAATCCAAGCCAAAGAAAGCTTGTAAAAATAACATAATTGTGGATGTGTTCTCCCAACAGTTGGATGTCGCATCAATAATACCATTTGACGTTTTCTACCTCTTCTTTGGGTTTAACCCAATTCTTAGAACAAATAGGATATTAAAGGTAAGATAACTATATTTAATTGACTTTCTCTTACAACAATTGAAATCTTAAAGCAATTTTAAATATCTTAAACTTACCAGTATTCTTAATGTTTTCTCAAACTGTCCTCCATTTTTCTACCTTATCAGTGCTATGAATTGTCTAAAATAAGTGAAGGAAAAATATCATTACTTCTACTCATAAAAGTTGTTTCTTGTTATATCTCATATTTTTTGGAATCTAAAATAAGAATGTCATTGTACTTACAACAAATAATTATAATTACAAATGAATAAGGTGTAATTTTTATTTTTTTCCATTTGTCTTTTTTTTTTACCAGTTATTGAATGTCTTACAAATGGAGTATAAAATGAGGAAGCAGATTGCCTCTAAGTTGTCTTATTCATCTAAAAGTCAATAATTTTAGGAAAGCGGAAATGTAGTTTTGCATCATAAAATTGCGTATACACTTGAATCCAACTAACATGTACATCAAGAGGGAACTAGTTAAGTATATTGAGGGTCATCCACATAATAGAATGCTTTGTAGCTTTAAAAATAATAAAGAGGAAGTTTTAGATGTACTGGTTTAGGAAGACCGCAAGGTAAATAACCAAGTAAAAACAAAGAAAAAGCTAGTTATAGAACAGTTTATTCAACAATGTTGTCTTAAGAAATGAGAAAAAATATTCAATTCTTTGATATTTACATAAATATTGAAAGGCAAAGACAATTTATTTGAATTAATAAAAGTGGTTTAGCTAGGCTGGGAACGGAAGGCACAAAGGAACATCAATGTAGACAGGGGCAAAAGTAAGAGTAAGCTTTTTGGTTTTGACCTATGAAAATGTCTTATCTATTCAAAATGATTCCAAGCGTTATAACTCAAATGTTCATTGGGTGCCTAAAAAGAATTTGAGGAAGTCAAAATTTGAAATTTAATATAAATCTTTAATTATGAGCAATGATAACTTATATTTCCAAAGGCAATCTTCTTTAAACAACACAAGCCTTTAAGATATGTTGAATGTAAGGTGATTATCTCTTGCAGCTTGAGAAGGCAAGCCAGCACAGCGTGGTGACATGGCAGAGCCTGAAAGCAATAAGTACCTCAATAGCTGCAACTGGCTGAATACACACTTGAGTCTACACATTTTGCTAAAACTTTATATTCATTATCTCAATGATTCCTCCCAAAAAGTGCATTTTAGAGATAAGGAGAATTATGAAAAAAATCTATCCAATCACACTGCTGATGAGTGTGTGTAGCTGGACTCTATCACATATTTATCTGATTCCGAATTCTTTATTATAATCAGATTGACAGATCAACCTACAACTTTTCCTAGTGAAAAGGGCCCTTCCCCCTATTTCCATACATGAACAATTGCCCTAGAAACTTTTGGTTTGACTGTGAAATCCAGTGGGAGTATAAATTGAGGCAGAAAACAATGTTCCAGGAAGATTAGGGTCTGGCTGTCCCCTCGTCAGATTTCTGGTCTCACATGAAAGTTTGAGATAGCATTTACTCAGAGAAAACCAATTCTTAGATAGATTCATATCAGTTTGGAAATTTGTCTGGCATTATAATTAAGCTTATAAGATGCCAATTCTCTATACCCAATCCCTGCAAACCCAAGGTGTCGAAAAGCCCTATCTAGTGATTTTCTTAAAATAGAGATCCTGAAAATAAACATTGAACTTCTTTTGGCAGTTCTATAATCCAGTCATTTCACTTATGTATGAGGCTATCTCTCTAGTGCACAATTCTCCATGATAAATATTTATCATTTGTCTCTAAGTTATAAATGAGAAAATAAATTAAGAGTATGAATGTTCTCTAGAGAGAACACAAATTTTAAACATGCCTTTGTGTAACTTCTATTAAGAGAACAATAAATTAAATTGAAGCTCTCATAATCTGAACATTTAAGGGACATTTTCCCTGCTCAGGAATTCTGGAAAAAACAAATAATTTATACATACCTTTGTATATTCACATATAATTAATCATTACTATTATCTATCCTATTTTTACTTCCAAATGAACTAAGGCAGTGATATTTACACTGAGTAAAATTTTGAAGCAATCAATAAGGTCCCTTCTCTTTTTTTGAGATTTACAAAGATTTATTAGAGTCGAAGACCTCCAGCCAGAGTGGCATGGAGGGGGGCTTCCAAGAGAGGAAAATGCCCAAAAGGCTCCATAGCATCCCAATTTTTAAGTACAATTTCAAAGGGAAAAAAAAAAAAAAAAAACTTGACAATCAGATTGGCATTCTGGGGACAAAAACCCATCAAAAGACCTGATTTATAATTCTCCATCCTGTTTGGCCTGCTCATGACAAAATAAAAAACCATCCAGAAGGGTGGGATAGGTAACTTGCTTTCAAGATAAGCTATGAGATTGGGAAGGGCTCCCTTGCTATTCTCATGGTAAATTTGGAGATTCTGAAGGAAGGAGGGTGACCTGTTTGTTCTTGCTAAAGATAACATTTGGGGGGAAGGAAGCAAATATTTTATACCCCAAATTCCATTGGAACCACCCTGACTACCTATCAACCCATCTGACTCCTCATATTCCTAGCTTAACATGAATGGAACCTAACATCTGTTAGGGGGGACTGGATGATGACGGCTCTGGCTGCTTCATGCTGAAACAGGGCATCTTTGGGGAGGGGAGTCAAGACAAGATCCCTTCTATCTGTAAGAGCCTATGAATCTAAGTACATTGAGTGTACACGCATTACACTATTAGAAGGCATGTTCTCTTACTGTCCTCACTTTATAGATAAGAGAGTCAAGGTATAGAAATGGAAAGAGAATTTTCCAAGGTCAGCTGCAGGGATAGGACTGACATTTGATTCTTGATTTCATGTTCTTACTCCTGTTTCATGCTGCCTATATTAATAAAAGAGGAAGTGGAGTTCTGAATTCAGGAAGATTGAAGATGAAAGTAGAAGAAAGCATGTAAATTACTTGAGGGGAATAGCGACTCTGCATTTAATGTACATCAACTCCTGAAATCTTTGAAAAATGCCAAAAATATCTTGCAATTACAATATAGTTATGTGTAGCAGAACAGTTTCATCAGCAATGGACCACATATACAATGGTGGCTAGACCAAAAGCTTCCATGTAGAGTTGGCTCTGGCGTCTAGGTTTATATTACTGTATGATATTTACACAATGAAATCATGCAGTATTGCATTTCTCAGAACCCATCCCTGTTGTGAACTGATACATGACTATACTTACTGGACTTTAAATTCTGTAGAAACAAATGTACATTTAAGGGCTGGTGCTGTGGTGTAGCAGGTTAAGCTGCCAGCAATACCAGCATCCCATATAGGCAGCAGTTCAAATGCTGGCTGTTCCACTTTCAATCCAGTTCCCTGCTAATGCACCTGAGAAAACAGCAGAAAATGGCCCAAGTGCTTGGGCCCCTGCACCCATGTGAGAGACCTGGAAGATATTCCTGACTCCTGGCTTTGGTCTGGCCCAGCTCCAGTTATTGCAGCCAACTGGGGGTGAACCAGCAGATGAAAAACCTCTCTCTCCCTCTCTCTCTCTCTCTCTCTCTCTCTCTCTCTCTCTCTCTCTCTCTCTCTCCCTTTCTGTCTCTGTAATTCTGCCTTTCAAATAACATAAATAAATCTTTAAAAATATAAAAAATTACTGTACTTTGCTTAAAAATAATGCTAATGTAGAGGAATAGGACTTAATACATATTTATGACTACAGGATATTATACTTTTCCTCTTTTACTTATGGTTTGGGGAAAATGAGACTTTAATTATTATAAAATAAAGTCCTATATGCTTTTTTTGAGTCCTATATGCTTTTAAAAAGAACAAGGCAAGAAATGTTTTCTAAACTTGACTCTCAACAAGCATTACAAGTAAGACTATAACTAGATGGTAGAAATAAAGCAAAAAGTTTGCTACAACACTAAAATAGATTGCTCAGAAGAAAATACCACAAAACAGAAACTTGTTTAAAAAAAGAATAAAATTATTTTCAGTAACAAAATATGTTTCCTATAGTTTAAATAGATGTTTGTTCATACTAACATACTTTTGGATTTCTTTTGCTTGTTTTCTACGTAGTACACTTCATTTTTTGAGTTTAATCATCACCTAGAATCTGTAATGGACAAAGCATATATCTACAGGTAAAGTATATTCAATATATTTGGGAATGGGGAGAAAGCAATGGTAAACATTTTAAAGTACACTTAAGAGGAATATGAGCATCCAGTTCAAGGTAAGGGGGTAATTTAAGATTTGTGCTATGTAAACTACAGGGATACATTCTAAAACAGATACATACATTTTAAGTAAGTTGAAAGTATGAGAAGTATATCAGATTTTAGAACACTGAACTTAAAGATAGGATTTATTATATGCTTCATGCAAAACAAGAGGAGATAAATGTGCTATTTCACAAGTCAAATTTACATGTCTCTCATGACAATTCATTCCTAATCTGAATTTCATTCATTTACTCTTCTGAGCTTCCCTTGCACAGAGACCGCCAGTCACAGTTCATCATAGCATCAAGTCCCATGAGCTTTTCACACAGATCCAGCTAAATCAGGCTGGCGTATTTTATGGGACTCAAAGTGGAGAGTGACCCTTGAGGCATGTCTTTCACAGAGTTGACTCATACCATCTGTGAAAGAGAGGAAGATTTTTTTTCTTACACTCTGTCAGTCCCAGTCAAGACATGGTAGTAAGAAAACATGCACTGGCACTATCACTTTCTACCATGCTAATGAGAGATAACAGTTCACAAACTTAAAGCAAGAGAGTCCAGATGAGACTACAAGGAAAACAAAACGTTAAAATAGGCTATTTTCCAGAAACAACTTAAATACTAACTTTGTATTTATTCTCACCAACAGAGTCATTCGAACAACTGGATACTTGCTCTTTATTCTGCACATTAATGCCTGTATTTATTACTGGGCTTCAAACTACGAAGGAATTGGCACAACTAAGTGGGTATATAATGGTGAAGGAAACAAGTAAGTTCTAATTTGGAAAGAAGGTTTTAATGATTATTCTAAATTTTCTGCCTCAGAGTTTGAATTTTCTTCAGTCTGTGTTTTTTTTTTAACTGTGTATCACAACCCACTCATAAAGTTTCATAAGTGAAATCATTTCAGTAAGTCAGTAAGTTTTTAAATGAAAAAGAGTAGAAAAGCATAGAATTGAAAATAGATGGTAGAAGTGTGCAATGGTGTGTATGTGTGTGTGTGTGTTGTGCATGCTTCACTGACCTGTGCAACGTACTTCTTCATCTTAATTATGATCCAAAAAGTTTGAAAGTCTGTGCTTTAGACAACTGAAGAGTAAGGCAACTTTTAGTAACTCCAATGCTGATTGTTGGTAATGAACAATGTTAATTATTTAAAGGGCAGGTGCAGTGGCTAATTGGTTTACTACTAAAGGGTTTTATGGGTTTATGAGTCAGCCATAACCAGTAACTCAATTAAACATTTAGAGAGTAACAAGGATCATAAATTAGACTTGACAATTAGGTATGCAAATGTCCCAGGAATAGAGAAGATCATTTGAAAAATTTAGTACAGTAGAATCAGGACTCAGTACTGGCAATTGGGTTACTTAATACCAAAATTTCCTGTTGCTGGATAAAAGTGTCTGACATAAAATAGACTCCACTAACTCTCTGCTTCAGTGAAATGACATTGAACATATTATAAGGCAATGTCCTCCCTGGAAGAAAGCAGACCCAGCATTGCTTTGAAGGGCAGCTCACAGCAGCCTTGGGTTGTAGAGCAATTATAGGACACAGCAAAGAAAGTGAAAACGCCTTACAAAGAGCATCTTTTATACTTTTAACCAGAACTGATTTTAAAGAATTTAAAGTATGAAAACCCACACATAAACACATACACAGAAAATCTCTTTCTAGAAAGATTAAAGTCAAAACTATAAGTTTATAACCAAAATTACTTTAAAAGCAATCTTGTGAATTTGTATTTACTTTGATATAAATAACAAATTTATACAGAAAAATAAGGATATCAACTATATTAAAAGTTATCTAAAAGTGGTGGTACCTGTGTCTGATAAATATTTTTATCATATTAGTAAAAAATACAGATTGCATCAGAACACTTTCCAGAAAAAGTCGAGCTACCTCCCTTTTCACTCCCGGACACCTCTCTGCAGAGATTTCTTTGGAATCTCTCTTAATCTCAGTGCCTAGAACAGCATTAAGTAACTAAGAGAAAACAGACATCAAGTATGTAAAGAAAACAAAAAGAAAGAGAGGCAAGGAATGATAAAAAAAAAGAAAGGAATAGCCAAATATTTAATATAACAAGGAGAAAGAAATATCAGCTTCAACCCATAAGAAACTAAACTGTGCTAATGTTTTTTAACTTTTATTTAATAAATTTAAATTTCCAAAATACAACTTTTGAATTATGACAGCTTTTCCCCCCATAACCTCCCACCCACCCACAACCATCCCATCTCCCACTCCCATTCCATTCTTCATCAAGATTCATTTTCTTTGGGGGGGGGGGCGGTGAAGCCATTATAATCCATAAGCTGTACTTTGGAAATTTATATTTACTAAATAAAAGTTAAAAAAAAGATTTTCAATTATCTTTATACACAGAAGATGAATTTAGTATATACTAAGTAAAGATTTCAACAGACTACACCCACACAGAAACACAAAGTATAAAGTGCAGTTTGAGTGCTAGTTATGCCGTTAATTCACATTGTACAACACATTAAGGACAGAGATCCTACATGGGGAGTAAGTGCACAGTGACTCCTGTTGTTGACTTAACAATTTGACACTCTTGTTTATGGCATCAGTAATCACCTGAGGCTCTTGTCTTGGCTCTTGCTGCCAAGGCTATGGAAACCTCTTGAGTTCTCCAACTCAGATATTATATAGACAAGGCCATATTCAAAATGGAAGTTCTCTCCTCCCTTCAGAGAAAGGTACCTCCTTCTTTGATGGCCCATTCTTTCCACTGGGATCTCACTCACAGAGATCTTTCATTTAGGTTTTCGGGATTTTTGTTTGTTTGTTTGTTTGTTTTTTGCGACAGTGTCTTTGCTTTCCGTGCATGAAATACTCTCATGGGATCTTCAGCCAGATCCGAATGCCTTAAGGGCTGATTCTGAGCTAGAGTGCTGTTGAGGACATCTGCCATTCTAAGATCCTGTTGTGTGTCCTGTTTCCCATGTTGAATTGTTCTCTCATTTTTAATTCTATCAGTTAGTATTAGCAAACACTAGTCTTGTTTATGTGATCCCTTTGACTCTTAGACTTATCAGTATGATCAATTATGAACTGAAATTGATCACTTGGACTAGTGATATGGCATTGGTACATGCCACCTTGATGTGATTGAATTGGAATCCCCTGCCACGTTTCTAACTCTCCCATTAGGGGTAAGTCCAATTGAGCATGTGCCGAAATATACATCTCCTCCCTCTCTTATTCCCACTCTTGTATTTAACAGGGATCACTTTTCAGTTAAATTTAAACACCTAAGAATAATTGTGTGTTAATTGAAGAGTTCAACCAATGATGTTAAATAGAACAAAAAAATACTAAAAGGAATAAAGTGTAAGTTGTCCCTCAACAGTCAGGACAAGGGCTGATCAAGTCACTGTTTCTCATGGTGTTCATTTCACTTTAACAGGTTTCCTTCTTGGTGCTTGGTTAGTCGTCATCAATCAGGGAGAACATATGATATTTATCCCTTTGGGACTGGCTTATTTCACTCAGCATGGTGTTTTCCAGATTCCTCCATTTTGTTGCAAATGACCGGATTTCATTGTTTTTGACTGCTGTATAGTGTTCTATAGAGTACATATCCCATAATTTCTTTATCCAGTCTATTGTTGATGGGCATTTAGGTTGATTCCATGTCTTAGCTATTGTGAATTGAGTTGCAATAAAAATTGAGGTGCAGACATCTCTTTTATTTGCCAATTTCCTTTGGGTAAATTCCAAGGAGTGGGATGGCTGGGTTGTATGGTAGGGTTATATTCAGGCTTCTGAGGAATCTCCAAACTGACTGCCATAATGGCTTTACCAATTTGCATCCCCAACAGTGGTTTAGTGTCCCTATTTCCCCACATCCTCACCAGCATCTGTTATTGGTAGATTTTTGCATGTGAGCAATTCTCACTGGGGTGAGGTGAAACCTCATTGTGGTTTTGATTTGCATTTCCTTGATTGATAGTGATTCTGAACATTTTTTCATGTGCCTGTTGGCCATTTGGATTTCCTCTTCGGAAAAATGTCTGTTGAGGTCTTTGGCCCATCTCTTAAGTGGGTTGCTTGTTTTGATGTTGTGGAGTTTCTTGATCTCTTTGTAGATTCTGGTTATTAAACCTTTATCGGGCCAGCGCTGTGGCTCAATAAGCTAGTCCTCTGCCTATGGCACCAGCACACAGGGTTCTAGTCCCATTCGGGGCACTGGATTCTCTCCCGGTTGCCCCTCTTCCAGGCCAGCTCTCTGCTATGGCCCGGGAGTGCAGTGGAAGATGGCCCAAGTACCTGGGCCTTGCATCCGCATGGGAGACCAGGAGAAGCACCTGACTCCTGGCTTCAGATCAGTGTGATGCGCCAGCCGCAGTGTGCTGGCCATGGCAGCCATTGGAGGGTGAATCAATGGCAAAAGGAAGACCTTTCTCTCTGTCTCTCTCTCTCTCTCTCACTGTCCACTCTGCCTGTCAAAAAAAAAAAAAAAAACCTTTATCAGTTGCATAATTTGCAAATATTTTTTCCCATTCTGTTGGTTACCTCTTTACTTTCCTGTTTCTTTTGCAGTACTGAAACTTCTCAATTTGATGCAATCCCAATGGTTAATTTTGGTTTTGACTGCCTGTGCCTCTGGGTTCTTTTCCAAGAAGTCTTTGCCTGTACCTATATCTTGCAGGGTTTCTCCGATGTTCTCAAATAATTTGATGGTATCAGGTCGTAGATTCATATCTCTAATCCATTGAGTGGATTTTTGTGTAAGGTGTAAGGTAGGGGTCTTGCTTCATGCTTCTGCATGTGGAAATCCAATTTTCCCAGCACCATTTATTGAATAGACTGCCCTTGCTCAAGGAATTTGTTTTAATGTGCTAATGTTTTAGAATTCTAATTCCATCTATATTATATACCAGATATATCCCAGGACTCTCCTGTGAAATACAAGATAAACTACTTGCTTAATTTTTGTTGTATAATTAATTGTTGTTGTTAGTTGTTATATAATGCATTTCTAAATGAATTACTTTACATTTTTTGACTTCTGAGTTATATAGAAAGAAGACTCTCCAAAGGCTGAAAAAACAGCAGTATAATAGAATGGGTGTTTGGCATTCAGTTAAGATGTAGCCTGGGACACCTGCATTCCATATCAGAGTGCATAGGCTTGGATCCTCACCCTGCGTCCAATTCTAGCTTCCTATTGTTGCTCACTCTGGAGGTAGCAAATGATGGCTGAGGTAGTCGAGTCCCTTCCAACCCCATGGCAGACCCAGACTGAGTTCCTGGCTCTTGCTTGGCTTTGCCAGCCCTGGCAATCATGGGCATTGGAAGAGTGAAGATGAACAGGGAAGATCTTTCTATCTCTCTGCCTTTCAATAGAGTGAATGAATGAATGATTTTTAAGTGTGTATTGAAACTGGAGTAAGGTAGGGAATATGTGTGAAGTTACTGAAGAACAGAAATAAAAAATGAATAAGAAAACTTAAAAATAAATTCAGCGGTAGTTAAGATGCTGCTCAAGATGACTGCATTGTATTCTGGACTGTCTGGGTTTGAGTCCTGGCTCCAGTCTTCTTTTTTTTTTTTTTAATTTCATTTAAGTTATAAAAGTTTCATGTATTTCCTATACAGATTTAGGAATATGGTAATACATCGCTCCCTCCCACCCATGCTCCAACCTTTCTTCCTCCTCTCTCTCCCATTCCCACTCTTAATTTTTACAGAGATTTACTTTCTGTTTACTTAATGATCATAAGGTTAATCCTACACTAAGTAAAAGTGTTCAATAAATAGCATGAAGGAAAAAAAATCACAGTTCCTCAGTAGATGAGAAAAAGAGTGTAAAAAATCATCAGATCTCAAAATGTCCATTTCACTCCGATACATTACATTTTATGTACTCTATAATTACCCCTGATCACAGAAAACATGATACCTGTATTTTTGGGATTGGCTTATTTCACTAGGTATAATGGTTTCCAGTTGCATCCATTTTATTGCAAAAAACAAGGTTTAATTTTTTATAGCTAAATAGTAATCAATAGTGTATATACACCATAATTTCTTTATCCAGTCTTCAGCTGATGGACACCTGGGTTTACTCATATCTTAGCTATTGTGAATTGAGCTGCAATGAACATGGGGGTACAGATAACTCATATACTTATTTCTTTCGGTTTGAGTAAATTCTCAGGAGTGAGATGGCTCGGTCATATGGTAAGTCTATATTCAGATTTCTGAGGTATCACCGTACTATCTTCCACAGTGGCTGTACCAGTTTACATTGCTACCTACAATGAATTAGGGTACCTATTTCCCCATATCCCCTCCAACATTTGAGTATTTGTTGTTTGTTTATTTCTGTATGAGAGCATTCTACCTGGAGTGAGGTGAAACCTCATTGTGGTTTCAATTTGCATTTCTCTGATTGCTGGTGATCCTCAGCATTTTTTCAAGTTGGCCATCTGAAATTTTCTCTTTAAAAATGTCTGTTCAAGTCCAAGATGGCAGAATAGTAAATGATGTACTTTGCTAGGTTAGTGATAAATAGTTACCAAAAAAGTGTAGAAAGTATACTCTCAGGGGAGAATAGAGAAAATCACAGTGGAAATTCTATGGAAGAAAGAGGAATGCCATGGACCTGTGTAGAAAGAGAAGATGCACAGCAAGACCACAGACACAAACCACTAAGCAGCTGGGACCCAGCACAGGTAGCAGCTTGGGGACACAGCACCTGGCACCATTTGGGGTTTGGGCAGCAGTTTTAAAAGCCCTTGTACATGCGCAGAGCAACAGGATGAGACACTATGCTATCTTCTTGGCAATACTGGCGGCAATGGCAAGGAGAAGGCAACATTTGGCCAGTGGCTCTTATGTACCCATGTGATCCAAAGATTCTAGCAGAGGGAAAAATGCATAGTCCCCACTGACTTTGAGCCTGGCTACAAGGATAGACAGGGGCTAGGCAACAGTGGACTGTCAGACATTCCCAGCCTCCCAAGATACCACAGATTCCAGGGCTCAGGACACCTGGGCTGAGCACCTACAGACAGCTTGCTCGGAGAATATCTGCCTCTCTGTGGACCAGGCAGCTGGTGAAGCAAGGTAGAACCTCTGCACCCAGCAACTTTGGGAACTTTGTGTGCTGAGACTGTGGGGACTTGGTGGCTACAGGAGAAGGTGCAGGGTGTAGCTGGGTCTCTGGGCAATCACTGTGTACTGTCCCACATGCTCAGAGCTCCAGGGTTGCCTAGGGCAGGTCATTGCAGTGAGAGCTGTACTGGGAATACCCAACTTGAATGTTACCCTGAATACTTGCCTACCCTGAAGCACTAACCAGAGCTCCTTGGCCACGCCCAGCACACACCTCTTGGTATTCACTGAAATGCAGACACTCCACTAAGCCACAGAGGTTTAGCTCAAAGATAAAAGCCATCAGAGGTGAAAAAAAAAATCAACTCCATAAATGCCTAAAAATAAATGCAGAAATTCAAGAAACAAGAATAAGGAAAACATCGTGACACCTCCCCCAAAGGAACACAACAACATTTCAACATTAGAATGTGAAGATGAAGAGATTAATGAAATGCCAGAAATGTAATTCAAAGGATTAATCATATGATTACTCAAAAGCAATCAGAAGCAAATCTACAAAATAAAGAAATCCATACATAACATGAATGAAAATTTTCCTGTGAAATTGATTTTAAAGAGAAATCAAAATGAAATATTAGAAATGAAAATTTTAATAGATCAAATAAAAAATATGGAAAGCCTTAACACCAGACTTGGTGAAACAGAAATATTCAAGCTGGCTCCACTCTTGATTCCTGCCTCCACCAAATTCACACTCTGGGAAGCAGCAGTGATGGCTCAAGCAGCTGGGTCCCTGCCTCACATGTAGGAGACCTAGATTAAGTTCTGAGTTCCCAGCTTTAGACTAACCCAGCACCAATTGTTGCAGGCATTTAAGTTTTTTTAAAAATCAAGAAATAAAAAGACACAGTGGTGGAGAGTGTACAGAAAAAAAAGGATAAGATCAGCACTGTGGCATAGTAGGTTAAGCCTCTGTCTGCAGCACCTGCATCCCATATGGACACCAGTTCATGTCCTGGCTGCTTCTCTTCCAATCCAGCTCTCTGCTTGTGGCCTGGGAAAGCAGTAGAAGATGGCTTGGGCCACTGCACCCACGTGGGAAATATAGAAGAAGCTTCTGGCTCCTGACTTCAGATCAGTGCAGCTCCAGCGATTGTGGCCATCTGGGGAGTAAACCAGCAAATGGAAGACCTTTCTCTCTATCTCTCCCTCTCTGTCTATAACTCTGCCTTAGATAAATAAACAAAAACCTTTTCAAAGAAAAAAAGGAAGGATGACTAGAAAGCATAAAGATGGTGGAAACCATTTAAAATATAACAGTAAGCACAGGAAATTAATATGGACTAAACTCAATGGCTAAAAGAGATTGTTGATTAATACTAGTCAAAATAAGCTTTAGAAACAATTTAGAGAAACAGAAGAAAACTTTATGTTGGCAGAAGTTTCTGTCATCAAGATATCTCATTTCTAAATGTGTATCCACCTAATAAAATATTATAAACATCCAAAGAAACTCATAATGCAAAAACTAGAGAAAGAAAAACAAATAGGCCAATACACCATCAAGGTATGAAATGTCACATACAATTACGAAAGGTTAAGCAACCGAAAACAATTAATAAACACATAAAAGGTTTTAGAACCCAATTAACAAGCTTCTTTTGATGAATACAAATAGAATCTTGCATTCCAAAATTAGAAACTACCCATTCTCCTTAATCATTCATAGGAAAATTACACAAAACTGACCATTTCTAGGCAATAAAGTAAGTCAGAGTATATCTTGCGGTATTATTACCAGACAATTCACTTCTCTGATTGGAAACAAAAACATTCCCCATCAGCTGTGCTCTGCTCATTTAGACAGGATCAGTTTCACTCAAAACTAGAGCAACAGTAATCTTGCTGCCAACTATCAGGGCACAAATGTCATTCTTGCAAAAAACTGTGAGTGTTTTTTATTATTTTAATTGAGGGAAAGAGAGATAGAAAAGGAGGAAGAAGTAGGGAGAAACAAAGTAAGGAAAGATGGAAGGATGGAAAGAAGGGAGGGAGGTATGATAGGAAGATCTTCCACTCCCCAAAGTGCCTACAACAGCTTGGGGCTGGGCCAGGTCAAAACCAGCAGCCTACATCTCCCAGTGAAATAATGGGAAAAGATAATTCGATAATTGCACACATACATTGGAATATTATTCAGTCTTTTTGTTTTTTTTTGACAGGCAGAGTGGATAGAGAGAGAGACAGAGAGAAAGGTCTTCCTTTGCCATTGGTTTACCCTCCAATGGCCGCCACAGCGCACAGCACGGCGCACCGTGCTGATCCAATGGCAGGAGCCAGGTGCTTCTCCTGGTCTCCCATGGGGTTCAGGGCCCAAGCACTTAGGCCATCCTCCACTGCACTCGCTGGCCACAGCAGAGCTGGCCTGGAAGAGGGGCAACTGGGACAGAATCCGGCGCCCCGACCGGGACTAGAACCTGGTGTGCCAGCACCGCAAGGTGGAGGATTAGCCTAGTGAGCCACGGCACTGGCCTATTATTCAGTCTTTAAAAAAGAAGGAAATCCACCCATTTGCAACAATGAGGGTGGAGCTAAAAGCTATGCTGAGCAAAATAAGCAAGACACAGGAAGAGAAACTCTGCATGATCTCATCAACTGTGAAATCTAAAACAGTCAAATTCACAAAATCATGGATTAGGATAATGGTTACCAGGAGCTAGAGAGAAAGGATAATGGGGAGGTATTAATCAAAAGGTACAATATTAGGTTATCAAAATGAATAAAACCTAGAAAGCTACTGTAGAGTCTAATCCCTATAATTAACAATATTGTACTGTTTACAAAATTCATTAAATTATATACTTAAGAATAGTGTTTTTAGAGGTAAACACTGTGGTAAAATGAGTTAAGCCATTGCTTAGAACATCACCATCCCATATCAGAGAGCTCTTTCCAGGCCCAGCTGCTCCTTTTGTGATCTAGTTTAATGCTAGCATGCCTGAGAAAGCAGGGCATGATGGCCCAAGGGCTTAGATCCCTGACACTCAAATAGAAGACCTGGATGGAGTTCCAGGTCCCTGACTTTGGTCTGCCTCAGCCCTGGATACTGCAATACTGCAGTCATTTGGAATATGAACCAGTAGATGGAAGATCTCTCTCTCATCTCTCTCTCTCTCTCTCTCTCTCTCTCTCTCTCTGCTTCTACCTCTGTAACTCTGTTCAAATCAATCAATCAATCAAAAAAAAAAAAAAAAGACAAAGCAAGTAGAGTGAAATAGTGGTAGAATCCAGGTGGTGGGTAAATAGGTGTTCACTATGAAATTTCTCCAATTTTTCAGTAGTTTCATAATAATACTTAGGGAAATTACATATCATGTTTGTTTCACAGAGGAAGAATTTTTCATTCAACATTGTTCTATTTTTTTTTATCTATAAATATATATGGGATTGTGCAATGAATTATGATAAAATCAGGGTGGTTAGTATTTTCCATCTCCTTAAACAGTTACCACTTCTTTCCATGGGGAAGCCTCAAACTTCTCTCTGCTATTTCTTTAGGAAATAATAAATAAATTATCATAAACTATAGCCACCCTCCTGTGCTGTAGAACACTAGTACATATTCCCTCTATCTGTGTTTGGGTACAGTTATCTGGCCACCCTCTGTTCTCATTCCTCCTCTTTCTAGCCTCAAGTGGCCATGACTCCTATTCTCCCTTTCTATGAAATCAACTTTTCTAGCTTCTGTCTATGAGTCTGAAAATGTACTGTTTGTCTTTCTGCACTTGGCTTATTTCTCCAGTTCCATTCATATAGCCACAAATTGCAGTATTTCATTTGGAACAATAACCCATTGTGTGTGTATCCACATATACATCATTTTTTCTTTACCCATTCATCCATTTGATATTTTTAATAGCCATTCTAACTAGAGAGAGATCGTATTTTACTGTGATTTTGGTCTGCATTTCCTTGGTGAGTAGCGATGTTGAGCATTTTTTCATATCGCTATTGGCTATTTATTCATCACTCTGAAAAATTTAGATGACTTGTCTCCTTTACAAATTTCATTATTTGTTGTTATTTTGTTTTGGTATTGAGGTTGTTTGGTTTAATTTATTTATTTGACAGGTAGAGTGGCCGCCATGGCCAGAGCTGCACCGATCCGAAGCCAGGAGTCTGGTGCTTCTCCTGGTCTCCCATGCGGGTGCAGGACCCAAGCACCTGGGCCATCCTCCACTGCACTCCCCGGCCACAGCAGAGAGCTGGACTGGAAGAGGAGCAATCGGGACTAGAACCGGCACCCATATGGGATGCCAGCACTGCAGGCAGAGGATTAACCAAGTGAGCCACAGTGCCAGCCCTGAGGTTGTTTTTTTCTTATATAGACACAGAAGAATTTCTATTTTCACATTGAATGTTTTTTTAGATTTTGTGTAAAATTCTGCCATATCACTTTAATTTAGAGCAAGCTAAATTACACAAATATGAACTTCAAAAGTTCATGGAAAGTGGAATTAAAAGATGTTTATTTTTTTACAAAATAAAGTTTAAAACTCATGCCATTTTTTATAATATGCATTTTCCATGAACATTTTCAAGATCATATGTGTGTGTATGCAGTTTTTGTGTATGAAAGAGCATCAAAAATGTCATGGAAAATTCACATCTTGCAATTCTATTTTTGACTACATATAATTATTATTATTATGTAGTTCATAGATAGTTCATTATTAAATCAGCCACATAGAATCTCCTTGAAAATATCTATCTGCCTGGGGTACAGATATTAGAGATGGACACACTTGACTAATTAAGCTAATTCTAGAAAATCAATATGATGCCATCTAATTAAATTACAAATCTTACCTTTGGTTGTGCCTGTCTGGGTGTAAGACATTACTGAGAAAAGAATCCCAAAATAAACCTCAAAGCATCAGGGCATAAAATTTCCAATTAACATAGCAGACTATTTAATAAAAAAAAAATAGTTCAAAGCCAGCCCTTAGGTTTGGAAAATCAACACCAAAGTTTCACATTTGATTGTTATTTTTTAACATCCACAAATAATAAAATGAGAGAAAATAATTTATATAATTGTTCCTGTTAACACTACAGGGACTTTGGAGGTGCCCTAGTGGACTCTGTCACATAGGAAGAGAATCCAGTCCCTCCCATATGTGGTCAGTATTGGGTTTAATATACTTCCTTAATTTAAAGAGACCCAGAGGTTCAGAATCTGTGACCAACATAAATCAGGTAATGGGAAATTCTAAATTGGAATTTGAAAAGTTAAAATGCAATCCATAAAATTAATTCTGTACTTCTTCAAGGTGGTTCTCTTTGACATCAAGTTCAATATAATAATAATAAGTCTAAGAAAGCCTGCAAGAAAAAAATTACATGGTGGTAATATTTTTATTCTCTTGGCACAGTGACTTCAAACTCTACCAAAGTGTTCATTATTTTTGCTCTTCCTATAACTACCAGGTTAAAAAAAAAACCCACGTCCTTCAAAAGGCATTGAATTTTAAAATACATGAATTATTTCTAGATAGGTTTCTATTTGAATATTGACTGCAACAGCAGCTTGTTTCTTCCCTTGTAAACCTGACTCTTATTATTTGAAGAATAGAAAATCATCAACTATTTTCATAAGAAAAAGACCACCCTTATTCAAAGAATAACACACAATTATCTAAAGTATTAATGTCATACGTGGCACATCTGGACATGAAAATACAAACCTCGGTAGGGCATGAGTCTATAAAAAGTGCTGTTTTTCTGTGTCTACTTCAGATATTAAAATAGCTTACAAAATCCAAATGCCTCTTAATAACAGTATCTGGAGATGTCTTTAAATACACAATTATTTTACAGATTCAGTGGAATGCTTGACCCAGACCAGGTTATCAGAACTATATGGAATATAGAAAATGGTATATAATAATGTATAAAAATGACTGAACATATACATACAGACAATGGGATTATAGTACTAATTTCCATTTCTACTCTACTTTGGACTCCAAAACCCATAGCCAAATCTAGCTGAATGAATGTTATATGTTCTTCTCAATCTTTGTTATATTCTTTCCTGATCTAGGCTATAATCATCTTAATCTATCAATTTGCAATTGCTTCAAAATAGAGCATTCATTATATTTATTGAGTATATTTCTGAGCATATTTGGTTTTCTTCAATGCTAAATTTCTCATAAATAACCTATTACACCCAAGAGTAATTTTCCTATAAAGATGAAGCAAAATTTTCCTCTAACACTGGCATGGTTTACATATTCAATAAATAATAAAGTGTTGGTAGAAAAGATAGAGAAAGTATTTATTCTGTTTTTCCTTAGGAAGAACAATTAGATCTAAACTATACAATGTTTTTCCATCTGCCTAAATATACTTGATCTCTATATTATTCCCCATAACCCATGAGGGAAGCAGTTTAAATATGCTCTGAAATTCTTTGCTATTTCTCTCATTGAGAGGTAGATTCAAATTTCAATTCCCTTAAATCAAAACCGACTTTAATGATTTGCTTGACACATACAATTTAGCAAGAATAAGACATCAGTGTTGGCCACTTGTGTTTTGTTTGTTTGTTTGTTTTTGACAGGCAGAGTTACACAGTGAGAGAGAGAGACAGAGAGAAAGGTCTTCCTTCTGTTGGTTCATTCCCGAAATGGCTGCTACAGCTGGCACTGATCCAAAGCCAGGAGCTAGGTGCTTCCTCCTGGTCTCCCACGCAGGTGCAGGGCTCAAGCACTTGGGCCATCCTCCACTGCCTTCCTGGGCCACAGCAGAGAGCTGGACTGGAAGAGGAGCAACTGGGACAGAACCAGCACCCCAACCAGGACTAGAACCCAGAGTACCCAAAGTACTGGCGCCACAGGTGGAGGATTAGCCTAGTGAGCCATGGTGCCAGCCAGTGTTGGCCATTTGTTATGGTGGTTAAGATCCTGCTTAGGATGCCCACATCCAATTTGACAGTGCTGTGTTCAAGTTCTGGATCTGCTCATGATTCCAGCTTCCTGTGAATGCAATACCCTAGGAGGCAGCAAGTAATGGTTCAAGTACAAGGATCCCTGGCACCCACGTGGGAGACCTAGAATTCCTAGTTACTGTCCTGACTCGGCCAATCTTGGTTATTGTGGGAATTTGAGGAGTAAATCAGCAGAGGGGAGATCTCAGTCTGTCTCTCTCTCTCTCTCTCTCTCTCTCTCTCTCTCTGTGTGTGTGTGTGTGTGTGTGTGTATTGGCCTTTCAAATAAATAAATTCATTTTTTTTAAATACAGCATTGGGGCTAGCATAGCACAACAGGTTAAACCACTGCCTGTGGTGCAAGCAACCTCTATGAACACCAGTTGGATTCCCAGCTGCTCCACTTCTGATCTAACTCCCTGTTGGGGAACTTGGGAAGGCAGCAGAAGATGGTCCAAGCCAAAGTACTTGGGCCCCTGCTACCCATTTTGGATACCTTGATAGAGTTCCAGGCTCCTGGCTTTGAATTGGCCCAGCTCTAGCCATTTTGGCTGTTCAGAGTGAATCAGAAGACAGAAGATATCAAGATTCCAACATGGCTGAATAGGTGAAAGACATACTGCTTTAGGCAAGGAGAAAATAGTAGAGAAAAATGGAAGAAGTGCATTTCCAGGGGAGAGTTGGGAAGAAATCTGCAGTGGAAATTCTACAGGAGAGGGACAATGTGAATCAGTGTGGAAGGTGCAGACACACAGCAATGAGCACAGACACAACACACGATCCCTGGAGCCAAGATGCAGAGGCTATGTCAGCTTTGGCGAATGAGCTGAGAGCAGACTGCTGCATCCCATGCCACTGTTGATACTGCTGCAGGCAGAATCTTGCAGACTATACTGACTTTGTGTCTGGCCTGCAGGCCTAACAGGGTCCAGAATACTTGCCTAACCCAGCAGAAAAAAAACATGCTTCTTTCTCCCACAAGAACACGAAGGAACCAACGGGTAGAAGGCGCCATTTTGACACTATTAGTGGCTACAGCAACTCTTGTAGACATGTGTGATCTGAAGATTTTACCTTAGGGAAAAATTCACATTCCTTACTTATTTTAGAGTCTCGCTTGGAGGGTTGACAGTGGGCTGGGCATTCACGTAGGACCATGAGGTGCCCCCAGGCTCTCAACATGTCACAGGCTTTCAAGGCTCAAACCACCAAATCTGAGCACCCACAGGCAGCTAGCTCTGGGAACATCTCTGTACTCTGCATAAACAGGACAGGCTGGCAGGACATAGTAGATAGTCTATCTTGTGACTGTAGGAGCCTTGACCATTGTGAATGTAGGAAATATGTGATTGCACGACAGGGTGAGGGTGTAGCTGTGTCCCATGCCAGAGGCTCAGAGCTCCCTGGTCCGCTAGAGTGAGTCCTTGAAGTGGGATTCATGCACACACTGAGGACTGCACAGATCCTGTGTGCAGTTCATGTGGCAGTGCAGGTGAGTGTTGCTGCCACTGTGGGCTAACCATGGGCATAGATGACCTCAGAAGAGAGGATGTGAGGGTATGATTGCACCAACAGAGATAATCATACCCTCCCCCTTACTGAGTATAGAGATATACCATGCCCAATTTGGGGTTCACCCTAAATACTTTCCCCACCCTGGAGCACTGACCAGAGCTCCTGGCCACACCCAATGCATGCATCTGGGTATTCACTGAGGGAGCAGACGCTCCACCAAGCCAAAGAGACATGGTTCAAAGAAAAAGACATCATTTGTGAAGACTACCAAGTACTTTCACAAAAACCTAAAAATGAATGCAAAAATTCAAGAAACAAGAACAAGGACGACAACATGACTCCCCAAAGAAACACAGCACATCAATATTAAAATATGAAGCTGAAACTCCGGCCTCAGAATCAGCCCTTAACGCATTCAGATCCGGCTAAAAGCCCATGAGAGTTTCTCAGGCATGGAAAGCCAAGACACTCTGGCAAAAAAATGACCTAAATGAAAGATCTCTGTGAGTGAGATCCCAGCAGAAAGAACGGGCCATCAAAAAAGGAGTTACCTTTCTCTGAAGGGAAGAGAGTACTTCCTCTTTGATTATGGCCTTGTCCAAGTAAGATCGGACGAAGTCTATGAACTCAAGAGGCTTCCATAGCCTTGGTAGCTCATGACAAGAGTCTCGGGTGATTACTGACATCATAAATAAGAGTGTCAGTTGTTAAATCAACAACAGGAGTCACTGTGCACTTACTCCCCATGTAGGATCTCTGTCCTTAATATGCCGTACTATGCAAATTAACAATAAAACTACCACTCAAACAGTACTTTTTACGTTGTGTATCTGTGTGGATGCAAACTGTTGAAATCTTTACTTAGTATATACTAAGTTGATCTTCTGTTTATAAAGATAATTGAAAATGGATCTTGATGAAGAATGGGATGGGAGAGGGAGTGGAGGATGGGATGGTTGCGGGTGGGAGGGATGTTATGGGGGGAAAAGCTGCTATACTACAAAAGCTGAACTTTGGAAATTTATATGTATTAAATGAAAGTTGAAAAAAATCAAAGAATGTGGAGCTGAAAGGGTTGGTGCTGTGGCACAGTAGGTTAATCCTCTGCCTATGGTGCCAGCATCCTATATGGACACTGTTCTAGTCCCAGCTGCTCCTCTTCTGATCCAGCTCTCTGCTGTGGCATGGAAAAGCAGTGGAAGATGGCCCAAGCACTTGGGCCCCTGCAGCTGTGTGGGAGACCTGGAGGAAGATCCTGGCTCCTGGCTTCGGATTGGCTCAGCTTGGTCCATTGTGGCCATTTGGGGAGTGAACCAGTGAATGGAAAACCTCTCTCTCTCTAACTCTGCTTTTCAAATAAATAAATAAATATTAAAAAAGAATATGAAGCTGAAGAAATTCATGAAATTCCTGAAAAAGAACTCAAAAGATTGATCATTGAATTACTCAGAAGCAAATTCACAAGTTAAAGAAATCCATACATGACATGGAGGAAAAATTTTCCCATGAAATTGACATTTTCAAGAGAAATCAAAATGCAATATTAGAATTAAGGCATTCAATATGTCAAATAAAGAATATAGTGGGGCCAGCGCCATGGCGCAGTAGGTTAATCCTCCACCTGCTATGCTGGTGTCCCATATGGGTGCCAGTTCTAGTCCCAGCTACTCCTCTTCCCATCCAGCTCTCTGCTATGGCCTGGGAAAGCAGTGGAAGATGGCCCAAGTACTTGGGCCCCTGAACCACATGGGAGACCAGGAGGAAGCTCCTGGCTCCTGGCTTGGGATTAGCACAGTTTCAGCCATTGCGGACATTTGGGGAGTGAACAAATGGAAGGAAAACCTTTCTCTCTGTCTCTCCCTCTCACTGTCTATAACTCTACCTCTCAAATAAATAAAATCTTAAAAAAAAATTATAGTGGAAAGCCATAACAACAGACTTGGTGAGTCAGAACAAAGAATATCTGAGCTAGAAGACAAATATTTGGAAATAGTCAGACCAAAAAAAAAAAAAAAAAACCAAGAAATTAGAAAAGCTAAAATATGTTCAAGGTTTGAGATAATATCAAATGACCCAACATACAGCTTGTAGGAGTTCCTGAAGATATGGAAAGAGAGAATGGATTAGAAGGCCTATTCAAGGAAATCAGTATGGAAAATTTCCCTAATTTGGAGAAGGAAAGGGACATCCAAGTACATGAAGTATACTGAACTCCTAATATACATGACCAGAAAAGATCTTCACTATGACACGCTGTAGTCGAACTTTCAACAGTAAAACATAAAGAAAAGATTCTAAAAAGTGCAGAAGATAAATACCACATTACTTTCAGAAGATCTCCAATTAGACTAAAGCTGACTTCTCATCAGAAACCATAGGTGAGAATGGAGAGATATAGTCCAAGACTTCTCATCAGAAACCGTAGGTGAGAATGGAGAGATATAGTCCAAGTCTTATAAGAAAAAAAACCTTCAACCCAGAATACTGTACACTGCAAAGCTCTCATTTATGAATCATCAGGAAATACTATAAACTGCTATATGCCAACAAATTAAATATTTCCTGGAACATCCAATCTACCAAAATTGAAGCATGAAGACATAAAAGGCCCATAACCAATATGGAAATTGAATCACTAAAAAGACCCTCCAACAAAGAAAAATACAGAACCAGATGGCTCCACTACTGAATTCTACCAGACATTTAAAGAACTAACTCCAATTCTTCTCAAGTTATTCAAAACAATTGAAAGGGAAGGAATCCTCCCAAATGCCTTCTATGAAGTCAGCATCACTTTAATTCTCAAACAAGAAAAAGATACAACAATGAAAGAGAACTACCAACCAACATCCCTGATGAATATAGATGTAAAAATTCTTAAAAAAAAAAATACTAGCCAATCAAATCTAACAACACATGAGAAATATCATTCATTCAGATCAAGTGGGATTTATCCTCAGCATGCAGGTATGGTTCAAAATATGCAAATAAATAAATATGATATATAACATTAATAAACTGAAGGACAAAAAACTTATGATAATCTCAATAGATGCCAAGAAAACATATGATAAAATACAACATTCTGAATGATGAAAACCTCAAGAAAATTGGGTATAGAAGTAACATTCCTCAACACAGTCAAGGCAATTTATGAAAAATCCACAGCCAGCTTCTTATTGAATAGGAAAAAGTTATAAGCACTCCTCTTAGGATCTGGAATGAGACAAAGATGCCCATTCTCACCATTGCTGTTCAAAATAGTCCTGGAAGTTTTAGCCAGAGCCATCAGGCAAGAAAAAGAAATCAAAGGGATACAAATTGGGAAGGAGGAAGTCAAACTGTACCTATTTGCAGACAACATGTTTCTATTTATAGGGGAACCAAGAGACACCACTAAGAGACTATTGGAACTCATAAAAGAGTTTGGTAATGTGGCAGGATATAAAATTAACTCAAAAAAAATCAATTACCTTTGCATACACAAATAATGACATGGCTAAGAAGGAACTTCTAAGATCAATCCTCCTCACAATAGCTACCAAAAAATTAACCTTGGAATAAATTTAACCAAGGATGCCAAAGATCCCTGCAATGAAAATCACAAAACATTCAAGAAAGATATCGAAGAAAACATTAACAAAATAGAAAAATCTTCCATGTTCATGGATTGGAAGCATCAATATCATCAAAATGTTCATACTACTACTAAAAGCAATTTGCAGATTAAATGTGATCCCAATCAAAATACCAATGACATTCTTCTCATATTCATGTGGAAATACCACATGAGACACCAAATAGCTAAAGCAACGTTATACAATAAAAACAATGTTCAAAGCATCACAATACCAGATTTCAAGACATTCTATAAGGTATTTATCATCAAAACTACCTGGTACTGGTACAAAAACAGATGGATAGACCAATGGGACAGAATAGAAATGCCAGAAAACAACCCATGAATCTACAACCAACTTATTTTTGACAAAGGACCTAAAATCAATCCCTGCAGCAAGGACAACAAATGGTGATGGGAAAACTGGATCTTCACATTCAGAAGCATGAATCAAGACCCCTACCTTATTCCTTACACAAAAATCCACTCAAAATGGATTAAAGGCCTAAATCTATGACCAGATACTGTCAAATTACTACAGAACACTGAGAAAACACTGCAAGACATTGGCATAGGCAAAGACTTATTATAAAAGACCCAAAGCACAGGCAATCAAAGCTAATAAATGGATTTACATCAAACTGAGAAGCCTCTGCACTGCAAAAGAAATACTCAGCAAAGTTTAGAGGCAACAACAGAAGGGGAGGAATTGTTTGCAAACTATGCAAGTGATAAAGGATTAATGACCAGAATATATAAAGAGATCAAGAAGCTCAACAACAACAAAGCAAACAATTCAGTTAAGAAATGAGCAAAGGACTTAAACAGGCATTATTCAAGAGAGGAAAATCAAATGGCCAACAGACACATGAAAACATGCTCAGGACCACTAGCCATCAAGGAAATGCAAATTAAAACCACAATGAGGTTTTATCTCACCCCTATTAGAATGGCTGTCATACAGAAGTCAATAAACAATGAACACTGATGAGAATGTGGTGGAAAATGTACCCTAATCCCTGATTGATGGGAATGTAAATTGGTGTGGCCACTATTAAAGACAGTATGGAAATAACTGAGAAATCTTGATATACACTGACCATATGAATAAGCCGTCCCACTCCTGGGAATTTACCCAAAGAAAAAAAATCAGCATATATGAGTGATCCGTACCCCCATGTCTATTGTAGCTCTATTCACAATACCTAAGATATGGAATCAACACAGGTATCCATCAACTGAAGACTGGATTAACAAATTATGACATATATACAATATAGACTACTACACAGCAGTAAAAAATGAAATTCTGTCATTTGTAACAATATGGGTGCAACTGGAAACAATTATACATAGTGAAATAAGCCAGTTCCAAAAAGACAAATACAATATGTTCTCCCTGACCTGTGGTAAAAAACAGAGTACCTGGGGCTGACACCATGGCTCGTTTGGTTAATTCTCTGCCTGCAGCACCAGAATCCCATATGGGCACCGGGTTCTAGTCCCGGTTGCTCCTCTTCCAGTCCAGCTCTCTGCTGTGGCCCGGGAAAGCAGTAGAGGATGGCCCAGGTGCTTGGGCTCCTGCACCCACATGGGAGACCAGGAAGAAGCACCTGGCTCCTGGCTTTGGATCGGCACAGCGCTGGCTATAGGGGGTGAACCAACAGAAGGAAGACCTTCTCTCTGTCTCTCTCTCACTATCTATATCTCTACCTGTCAAATAAACTTTTAAAAAAAGATGGGAGCAGGTAAAAAAAAAAGTACCAAAAATGTAATGTATAGGAGTGAAATTGATTTTTTGAGCTTCAATTATTATTTACAGCCCTTGTCTCTACTGTTGCAGAACAGTGTTTTTTCTTACTATTTGTTGAACATTTTATTTAGTACAGGGTTAACTTTATGAATATAAAACAAACTGAAAGTAGATAATTGTAAAAATTAAGAGAGGGAAGAGGATACAAAGGAGAAGGAAAGGAGGGAGTATGGGCAGAAGGGAGGGTAGAGTTGGAAATATTACTATGTTCCTAAACCTGCATATATGAATTACTTGAAATTTGTTGACCTTAAATTAAAAAAAGATAGAAGATATCTTTCTCTGTCTCCCTCTCTACTCTAATTCTTCCTTAAATAAATAAAATAAATCTAACAAAAAAAGACGATGGCAATGACCATGGTGGTAACAGCAGCTGAGGCCAGCATTGTGGCACAGTGAGTTAAGTCACTGACTGTGACTGGCGTCCCATATGAGTACCTGTTCAAGTCCTTGATGCTCCACTTGTGATCCAACTCCCTGTTACTGCACCTGGGAAAACAGTAAAGGATGGCCCAAATGTTTGGGCTCCTGCCACCCATATGGGATACCTGGATGGATCTCCAGGATCCTGACTTCAGCGTGGCCCAGCCCTGGCCTTTGCAGCCATTTATGGAGTGAACCAGCGAATGGAAGATCTCTCTCTCTCTCTCTCTAAGTCTGCCTTTCAAACAAATAAATGTAAGTTTTAAAAAAAAGAAGTCACTATAAGACTTCTGAATTATAGGGAGAGTTGCAGCTACTGTCTAGGCCGTTATTGCTTGGTGGAAACTAGTTGTCACGTGTGCAGTTTGTCTGCCTCGAGACTGCCATGCTAAGAGGAAGCCAAGCTAGTCACATTGAGAGGTTGAATGGAAAGAGGTAGATGACCACCCAGCCTGAGCTGTGCCATTTGTTCCAGCCCAACCCAGGTTCAAACTTGTGAGGGAAGAAGCTACCTTGGTCATTCCAAGCAAACATAATATAGAGAAGAGAAGAACCCTGCCAATAGTCAGAAGCAGCACTCCAGACACTCAACACAATCAATTCTTTACAGATATTGCCAGCCATTCAAGTTACTCTAGGCCAGGGTTCAGTCACCATAGAACATGGGTGAGTTACCTCTACTGGGATTTTATGGATTCTGACCCACAAAACCATGAGCCTGATATTATGGTGGTTGTTTATACCACTACATTTTGGAGACAACTATTAAAACACTCAGGTTTGATTGCTTAGTCATGTCACAGTGTTTTTTATCTTTACGTTAGCAAATATGAAGTTTGCTAATGCTACTTTGATCAGGAGGAAATGTGTCATAATTAAACAAGTAATCTACTCTCAAGCATAGTGGTAATTCATTGCTATAGAATAAAGCAAAAGTGTATATATTCTCTTTTCACAGGTATCTGAGATGTTATTATTGGGCAGTCCGAACTTTAATTACTATTGGGGGTCTTCCAGAACCACAAACTTCATTTGAAATTATTTTCCAACTCTTGAATTTTTTTTCTGGAGTTTTTGTATTCTCTAGCTTAATTGGTCAGGTAAGTTGAGAATGAATCCCTATATAAATAACATTTTCAATTTTGAAAGAGCAACAAATGTTAGCCACTTGCAATGCCAGCATCACATACTCATTTGTGTACCAGCTACTCTGCTTGTGATTCAGCTCCATGTTACTGTAGAATATCACAGGGCCAGTGATGTGGCATAGCCAATAAAGCCGCTGTCTTTGGTGCCAGCATTCCATATGGGCACCAGTTCAAGTCCTAGCTGCTCCACTTCCAACCCACCTCCTTGCTAATGTGCCTGGGTAAGCAGCAGAGGATGGCTCTAGTACTTCAGCCTCTGTACCCGTGTGGGAGACATGGATGAAGCTCCAGGCTCCTGGCTTTGGATTGGCCCCAGCTCCAACCATTGAGGCCATCTGGGGAGTGAACCAGCAGTTGAAAGAGCATTCTCTCTATCTTTCCCTCTCTCTGTTTATAACTTTAGCTCTCAAATAAATAAATAAATAAATCTTTTTAAAAAATCATAATCATAATGGTTGGGGAAGTTATATTAACAAAGATTGAAATAGGAAGCTAGTTTGGGGTTAAATTCAATTCAAATCAATTTTAATGTAAACAGAAAAAAGAATCACATTTTATTCAGTGTTTTCTCAATTTTTCAGATAATGGAATTTCAGTTTAAAGAGATTAAGAGGTATCCTTGGCCAATGCCATGGCTCAGTAGGCTAATCCTCCACCTTGCGGCGCTGGCACACCAGGTTCTAGTCTCGGTCGGGGCGCCGGATTCTGTCCCAGTTGCCCCTCTTCCAGGCCAGCTCTCTGCTGTGGCCAGGGAGTGCAGTGGAGGATGGCCTAAGTGCTTGGGCCCTATACCTGTATGGGAGACCAGGAGTTGCACCTGGCTCCTGGCTTCGGATCAGCGCAGCGTGCTGGCAGAGTGTACAGTGAGAGAGAAAGAGAGACAGAGAGAAGGGTCTTCCTTTTGCCATTGGTTCACCCTCCAATGGCCGCCACAGCCAGCACACTGTGGCCGGCGCATTGCGCTGATCTGAAGCCAGGAGCCAGGTGCTTCTCCTGGTCTCCCATGCGGGTGCAGGGCCCAAGGACTTGGGATATCCTCTACTGCCTTCCTGGGCCACAGCAGAGAGCTGGCCTGGAAGAGGGGCAAACGGGACAGAATCCGGCGCCCCGACCGGGACTAGAACCCAGAGTGCCGGAGCTGCAGACAGAGGATTAGCCTATTGAGCCGCGGTACTGGCCAAGAGGTATCCTTATTCATATTTATAATTTATACATGTAATTTATATATGTAATTTATTTGTGTCATGGTCATGTAACAGAACCATGAATAATAATGTTGATAACAAAGTTTAACATACATTGAGCACTTACTATATGCAAGGGAATTTTTAAAACAAGTCTGAAAAACTGCTCAATTATCTTGTTCATCAAAGCATAGTCTTTGGAGCAGCAGCAGAGTCACTTGAGAATTTAGAATTCAGGCCCTATTCAGATCTACTGAATCAGAACCTGCATTTAAACAAGATCTCAGGCCATTCATATGCACATGAAAGTTTGAGGATTCCAGCTCTATGCACCATATTTGCCTTTAAATTGAATTTGAGATTCTAAGAGAAACATGAAGAAATATCTCATTACTGAAAATGTGGTACTACAGCACAAGAGAAAGATTGAGGCTGGAGATAGAGATTTGGCCTTAAATTCTCATAGCCAATAAAAGATGCTGAGGAGAACAGACGGAGGTCAAAGTAAGTGAGCCTGGGACAATACCTCTACTTGTTCAGAATTCCCACATATACCACACCCGTGACTATACCCTGTAATTGATCATCACTTTTGAACTGAAATTTCCCATTCTCAGCTGCAATTCATAGAAGCTGACATTTTTGTCCACTCATAACCTCATGTGCTTGCCTGAACCCTATTGTGGAATATGAGGGGACTACAAATTTGTGGAAAATTTTAATTAAAAGATAAATCTATTTTGTCACCAAAAAAATTGAAATCCATGCAGTTTTTGCATAAGATGCTTTTTCCACAAAGTTTTTAAAGAACCTTTGTATAAGTCTTCTTCAGCTCCTCCACCAACAAAACCCAGTATTGCTGAAGGATAACACACAAACCATTCAGATGACTGTCATTAAAAATTTGGGAGCTAATTGTCCTTGGTTTCCAAGTTAATCCTCTGTTAAGTCTCCCAACTCTAATATCCCTCTCCCAGCCATAAGTGATTAAGGTAGGCCATCTGCCAAGTACAGAATGGAAAAGGAAGACCTAGGAAATGAGGTTGTGGGGACTGTTTGAAGGACCCAAAAAGGAGTGAGTTAGAGACTCAAAAAGATGCATACTCTTGGGCTATTTGCATAGCTCCTCAGGAGGTACATTTGAAAAACAGAAGAACCTATTAACTCTAAAAAATGGAAACTGAGGAGGGTATCACAATAAAAGAGCCATTTGAACTAGAACTCCAAGTAGTCTTTTTCATAAGCAGAAAAGGCTTAGCTGGTACTAGAATGAATGAGCAGTCCTATGAGAATGAAAGTGAGGCCCTCGTTTTCCTACCTGTTATAAATCCACAGTCAAAGCAAATTTACAACCACTTGGTTTCTTCTATGTGAGAGGAAGAGTCAAGCTATATATCTTTTTTTGTGCTGAGACCTTAAAGATCAGCTTTTAACCTAGAGTGGGTTTTTATGGCTAAGTTATAAACATCCAAGAACTAAAACCTGACAGTTGCTTAAGCATTGTCACAGCAGTAGATGATGCTTCAGTAATTTTAGCACATTTCAACTTCTGCTGAATACTATGCCTTAAGCATGATGAGATTTGATTTTCTCTGTCTAAACAACACAAAGGAAGTACAGAGGTTGCAATTTCATGATGAACTGAGTCTATATTGCCAGCCACACTAGACAATCTATGAAGGATGCTTTCAAAGTGAGACTCACCAAAACGGACTAGCCATTCTACCAGATAATTGCTCACTTTCATTGCACATACCTTGCATAAGCATAAGCTGTAAAATGTTGAGATGTAAACTTTTTTGCAGTAGTATCAACTTTGCAAAGACAATGTGGGCAGGTACCTGCATTATATGACCAAATCCACTCAAAACTCTCATGTGGTAGTTCTGACAGGCATTTTTGTTGTTCTTTTAGGTCAGAGAGAGAATATGATTTTCCCGATATTTTAGAAATAAAATAAATTAGAACCCAATATCAATCAATTTAAAATCAAGTAGTCAGGGAAAGAAAGTGAATCATGCAAAAATCAACTAGATTTTAGCATCTCTTCCCATTTTCCTGTTGGGTGTGGAATGATCGTATTTGTGGTTTTAGATGCGAGATGTAATTGGGGCAGCTACAGCCAATCAGAACAACTTCCGCTCCTCCATGGATGATACCACTGCCTACATGAACACGTACTCCATTCCTCGAAGTGTGCAGAATCGAGTACGGAGGTGGTTTGAATATACATGGCATTCTCAAAGAATGCTAGGTAAGCATAACAGATTACTGATTAAATTCCTCTAAACCCTATCATAGAGTCAAAATTGTGTAAAATAGAAACAGAGGTGAATTAGATTTGAACCAAAAAATTGAAAAAGATTAAATTATGTTTAAGATATTAATTGAATACCATAGGATTTTTTTTCCTAAAATATAGAGCCATATCTTAAGGGCAAATAAAACTTGGCAGAAAACTGGGTAAATTGTATACAGTGCCCACTAGAAGCCAAGTATTATATACTGTGCCTTACAGCACCAAAAAAAGAATTGGGAAAATTAAGTGTCACCAGTTCCATTAAGAAAAAGGGAAAGAGAGGTCAAGAAATTCAGCTAAGCATGCAAAGCTTGCAAGAGGCTTAACTGGAATTCAGACCTGCATCTGTCCTGCAAATTCTTGCTCCTTCTATGACATCTTACAAGGAGCACAGAACTCACAAAGAGCAGAAACCTTTCAGAGTATATGGTTGTTTCTGCAAGCCCCTCAGTAATTAAGCTTGTCTACTAATAGTACTACAGTGCTGGAGTTAAAAATAGCCCTTATTAAAGGATGTAAAGTAAGTTCAAGATAATATTCTAGTTGGCAATCATCAAATTTATTGTTTCTTACCAAATAGAAATAGGATTCAGTGCCACCAAAAAGTAAAAAAAAAAAAAAAAAAAAAAATCCTGTCTTCCAAGTGCAGATTACAAGGAGAGTCTCAAATACAATATTTCAAATTTCACTTGGCTAATCCTCTGCATGGGGTGCCAGCACCCCGGGTTCTAGTCCCGGTTGGTTGCTCCTCTTCCAGTCCAGCTCTCTGCTGTGGCCTGGGAAAGCAGTGGAGGATGGCCCAGGTGCTTGGGCCCTGCACCTGCATGGGAGACCAGGAGGAAGCACCTGGCTCCTGGCTTTGGATTGGCACATCATGCCGGCTGCAGCGTGCAGGCTACAGTGGCCACTTGGGGGGTGAACCAATGGAAAAAGGAAGACCTCTCTCTCTCTCTCTCTCTCTCTCTCTCTCTCTCTCTCTCTCTCTCTCTCTTTCTCTCTCTCACTGTCTAACTCTGCCTATCCACAAAAAAAAATTTTTTTAAATTTAAAAAAAAAGAGCAAAAATGTCTTCCCCTTACTCCAGCTTCATGTTTAGATTCTCTTCTCTGGTGAGCACAACAGCCTAGCTCCGTGTTGAGCATTTACAGCTGCAGGTGAGGACCTTTCAAGTAGGCAGACAAGCAACAGAGAAGCTGTGCTCTTTCCTCTCTCCCTTTAGTAGCCGCAGCTGTTGATCCAGCGCCTCAGTTTAGGGGGTACCTAAAGACAAAGGCCCCCCAAACTAGAAAACCCTGTTGTGTGCAGCGAGGGTACATATTTACAATCCATGATGGAATCAAAATAGAGATATAGCAATGTTCCTCTTTTCTAAATAGATATTAAGAAAACATCAAAAACAATCACTCTCAGAAACCCTTGGCATATAAGAAACTAGGAATAGGCAGTTTGGTCCACAGAGCATTTAGTGAGCCTGAAGGACCATAATTTAACTCACATGTAGAAAAGTCTGTAAGGTATTCACATTTGCATTGTGTTAATAAGTAAATAACAATAAATTGGACTTAGCACATTTCTTGTTGAGATTCAATTTCCAGCTGAGCCACCTACTACTCACACACAATCAAGCCAGTCCTTACAGTCCTTCTGGGTCTCAGTTCTTTTTGTTTTCCCTTCTTTCTGCAAAGGAAGAATGAGAATACTCACCCTTAGGATTGTCAAATAAGATAACAGGTATGACAGAGCCCCTTACCTTTCCAAATGTCACCGGGTGCCATCCCTGGGATGTTAGGGCTGAAATCAATAGAATCAGAAATCATGAACTAGGTCTCTTTCCCTTTCTAGCTTGCTCTCCAGTCTTTTTCCACATTCATTAAATTTCATATCTAAAGTTTCAACAAGAATAAAGTTCTGAAATGACTCAATATGTCAACCATGGCTAAAATAATTATTCTCTCTCATGAGCATCATAAAGCTATTGTAATATGTATATAGGTCCAATTGAAGTAATGAAAATACAGAATTTGATGAGTCTATTTATAAAGAGAGGTTCCACTGCTTCCTTTATTTTTTAAATTTTCTTCTTATACCTTGCTAGTATATTTCATTAATTATTCTGCTTTTGGATTTAATGTATTTATCTCTACAAAGATGAGTCCAGTTTACTGAAGAATCTGCCAACAACGATGCAGTTGTGCCTCGCCATTGATATGAACTTCCACATCATCAGCAAAGTCGACTTATTCAAGGCAAGTGCTTCTGCTGCTAAAAGACACTATCACTGCTCTGTGAAATCTTAACTCTTGCTATATACGGCAATTATGATTTTTATCTTTGCCTTATATTGTAACAAAGTCAAAATAACCTAGAGAATTTGTGAGAGTCAGATAAATTACAGGCCTCTCTTCCACAGACAACTTGCTCTTTAGAAGCCTCTCGCTTCTAATTGGTGTCAAAGAAGAGTTCTTCAGACTCTTCTTCTTGCATTGATTTAAATATAATTAAACTCTACAATTTTGTGTCTTTGCTAGTATGCACATCACCTTCTGTTTATGAATGTGTTTTGGCAATGTGTGACAAATCAGGCTCCAGATTAATTCTAGATTGGCCTGACAGAGAATCAAGCCTAATCATGCCTTCCATTACAAACACTTTGGATTTAGACTGTTAAGATGGATAGTTTAAATGTAGAGGTTTTCATTTTTCAGAAACAAAATTTTTAAACTTTTCAAATGTTTGAGTACCCTCTTCTTTACACATTACATTCAACATGTTTTTTCACCTAAGATTTAATTATATGTGTGGTATTCAATGATTCATCTAGTCAATAAGTTTATTCAACAAATATTTATTAAATTCCACATATATTTCAGGCATCATTTTAATCTCTGGGAAAACAGCAATTGAAAACTAACAATTATGCATGTGGAGCTTACAAGCCAAAAACTGGGAATAAAAAATAAATGTAAAACATTTGTATGAAGGTAATAATGCCATGAAGAAAATCAAGCAAGTTAAGGAGGATGAGGGAGGTACAAACATGAAAGCCCCCTCTAATGAAGCACAACTGGGCTTTTGAGCAGAGGATTCTAGGGAGCAAGGGAGTGAGCTAGACAACTACTAGGAGAGGAGAGAGATGGATGCAAGTGGGGGTGCATGGATATTACAGGAGGATGAACAAAATGAAACTCTGAGCTGAGAACAAACTGCAAGGAGGCTGGAAAGACTGGAGCAAAGAAACAACATGTAAAGCAAGAAAGGTCCTGGAAGCATAATAAAAAGAAGGCTGAGGCTAAGGATAAGTTGACGGGGGACCTTAGAGAATCACACTTAGGATCTACTGCAGAAGGTGAACTATTTGTGATCAGTTTGATAGGGTCATCCTTTGTGCTCCATGGAGAATAATCCTTAGGCACCAAGGGTGGAAGCCAGACAGATCAAGTGGAAATTAATGTAACTATCTACAGATAAGATGATGATGGTGACTGCACCCAGTGTAATAAGAGCAGAATTGTTGAGGACACAAATATTGGGCATAGTCAAAGGAAGAAGCCACAATTTTTGTTATCTGAGTCCAGGGAGTGAGATACAGAAAGATATCAAGGATGGTTTGAAGGCTGTAAGTCTGAGAGACAGCAAGAACAGAAATACCATTTGCAACTTAGAAAACTTTAGAGTAAGTATAGGTTGAGGGAAACAGAAACCAACTCTTTGATTTGAGATGTTGCTATGGTTTGAATGATGGTGTCCCAAATTCATATTGAAATTCAATCCCCAAAGCACCAGTACTGAGCAGTATGGCCTTTCAGTGAACTTTCTCCTCATGGATGTGATTAGCACACTTGTAAAAAGGCTTGAGGTTGAAAAAAATGACCCTTGCCAAGTGGGGACACAGCAGTCCCCTCCTCCAAGGGTGCAGCCAAGTTGCCATCTTGGAAGAGAGAAGACCTCACCAGACATTAAACATGACGGCACCTTCATTTTGTACTTTCCAGCCTTCAGAGCTATGAGAAATAAATTTTGATTATTTATAAATTGCCATGCTGTGATATTTTGTTGTAGCAACACAGACTAAGACAGATGTAGTAGTTGGAGGTGACTTAGATTTCCATTTGGAAATGTCATTCAAGCAGTTTGATTTATACATCTGAATTCAGGGACGAGGTCCTACCTGAAGCAATAAATTTGAATTTATCATATTAAAGTATTTTAAACTATGGTACTTAATTTGATCACCTCTAATTCAAGTATAGATAGAAAAGAAGCATATGCCTTGAAAATACATAATCAATATCACTGGGGACAAGTTGAAGAAGCAGAAGTGTACGGTAGAATGGTTAGGCGGTCATTACCCAAGTTAGGTGAGGGGAACATTTTTTCAGCCAAGGGCCATTTGGATATTTATAGCATCATTTGCAGTATCCAAAATTAGCAACTTAAAAATCAGTCTGCTGTGGATTTATTGGATTTTGATTCCTGCCTCTGGCTGCCTTGGCAGGGCCACACCAAACGATGTCGCAGGCCTTACACAGCCCATAAGCTTGACATTCCCCATGCCTAAAACCTGTGACTCCAGAGTTAGTATCTACTATGATGCTTTCCTCAACCCTATCTACATTTTTATCAAGATTTTGATCAAGAGTTAAGTGGTGTGGTTTTCAAATCATCAGATGATACAAAGAAGGGATAGTGTAAAATGTGTTGATCACAAAGTGTAAAATTAACTGAATACCTTCAAAAATGAATATAGCCAACAAGATTAACTTTGGCAAGCATAAAATTAAAGTTTTTAACTTACTTAGGTCCAAAATTAAAATACAGACATTTTAAAAAGACTAAAGTGTACTTAGTATTATAACATTTTTTTTAGTCCTGGGAACTAATCCTGGTCTCAAAATCATTCTGAGCCCACAGAGTTATGTATGAGATTGCCTTAAATTTTAAGATAATGTGGTTTCCTTGGTTCTTTAAACTACAACTATATTAACATACCACATTGCAAATAACCAGTGTTAAAAAGGATCTTGAAAAATTAAGGTATCCTCTAGCTAAAGATTTAAGAGTCAGAGTTGAGTAGTAGGTCAAGAAAACAGTAACATAACAATCTTATAAAATTATTCTGTGATGCCATAAATCACATAACTAATTCTTCTAGTAGGGACTTGAGATGGGGATTTTGACTAGAAAGAAGCATGACAAAAATGTGTGGGGCATTGGGAAAGTTTGTTTCTTTCTAGGGAAGGTACATAAGTACATGCATTTGTCAAAACTAATCAAATTTCATGCAAATTATTCTTTCATTTAAAAATGTAAATTCAATGGCAGCAGAATTTTCATATACTAACATCTATGACATAGAAAAGGAATGACACTTACTCTATATTATCCAGCAAAAAACACTAAACTATAAAATCCATTTCTAGGCTACAAATATCTCAGCTGGAGTAAAACCTACTTGGAAAACAAGGCTTGGTCCTGTCTTTGTATCTTTAGTACATAGCAGTTTCTGACATAGGATAGCTGCTTAGTAAAAGCCTTAGAAAAATAGGGAGGAAAGGAAGGAGAGAGAATCCTCTGCTAGCAATTCTTGGAGGTTATAGGAAAATAATTTCCAGCTTCTTGTAGGAGGGCCCCAATAGAAGCTTCCAGTTAGACAGAAGGCTGTGGAATGTGTACAAAGTATGATGTTCTGATCTTCCATGTGGAAGACTGTGAAAGGGGTTCCTACATGGGTTACTAGATTTCTTTAGATAAATTTTAATAGCTTTTCTTTTTAATTGATGCAGTAATTGTACATATTTATGGGGTACAGTGTGACTTTTCAATACATGTATACAATATGTAATATTCAGATCAGGATAATTGGCATATTTATTACTTTAGATATTTATCATTTCTTTCTGTTGGGAATATTAAAATGCTCTCTGTTAGCTATTTTGAAATGTTCTACTAATTTTCAACCACAGTTATCTTAGTGTGCTATAGAACTTGAGAATTTATTCCTGCTATCTAGCTACACCCCTGTTCCCATTAACCATCCTTTCTATTTTCCCTACCAACATCCACACACTCCTCCCAGGATCTGGTAACCACTGGACTATTCTCTATATCCATGAGACCAACATTTTAGCTCACACGTGTAAGAATATGTTGTATGCATTTTCTGTGCTTTATTTCACTTAAAATGCAGCTTGTCATCCACTGGGGCAGTTAAACCCAATTAAACGACTCATAAAAAGCATATAAAATAGAAAACATCATCAAAGTATGTCACATACTAATATGTGTAGGTATGGAATTTTGTTCAGTTATGCATTTTTTGAATAAACAAGTACATACTTGGTGTGGACTAGGCACAATGAAAATGTGTATCTTACTGTAGCTTATGATAAAAAGTGTACAAAAGCCGCTAGGTTAAATTATATTTACACCGTTTTAAAATATTATAAAACTCTGAACCTTAAAGTACTACTTAATCAAAAATACATGAAAGCAATTAGCTTTTTCCTAAAGAAAAAAGTGCTATAAACTAAATACTAATGATTTTTATGAGATTCTCTCTCATTTCAGAAGTTACCAGTTTTCTGTCTCACAGTTTTTCCTTTGTTTGTACATATATTTTTGGAAATCCATCAAATCAGCAACATCTGATTGAAAAAAAGATTAAATCTTCACATGTTGCTAACGTTGTATAAAAACTTAGATTCTTTCCTGACATTTCCATTAAAAAATGCAGTTCTTTCCAGAAAGAATCCATTTCCATTTATATTTCTGTTCAATGAAAAAGTCATTTTTTTTCTAAACCCAAGTGAAGCTAAAAAAAAATAAGTAGATATGCAATCTTTCTAAATTTAGTTTCCTAGAGCCCATCTTGGTGGTTTATACAGATTTGTTATTCCTTAGAGAGGAAATAAACTCAATAGTGATCCTACACTATTTCTCACAATTTATACCTAGTTGATCCTTGCAGTTCTTCTGAATCGGTCAGCTGCGTCCACTGAGTGTTGCCTTTATACACAGGGAGCTGCAGGTACAAGGAGGGAACATCCAGGTGCGAGTGTCTAGAAGGACTTTTAGAGGACTGCGGAATAAGAAGCTACAGGCACTGGGGGGAGGCTCACAAGCACAGAAAAGCATCAACTGCTTCACTCAAAGTCTTTGCAATCAGAGCACAAGGCGATGACCAAAGATAAATCTAGAAAGGTCAGTTGAAGTCAGGCTGAAGAATGTGGGTCAGATCCAACAGGCAAAAGCAGCTGTGAAAGGAAGAAATTGACAGGACAGGTTTCAGTTTTACAAAGAGAGAAAATGATGCTACATAAAAGAAAGGTAAAAAGGTAAAGATAAAAAGAAGAGAGTTTATCAACTGTTTAAAACCCCTGTATATTGAATTCTCCTTGGATATGAATCTTCCGTACTTTTGAAAGGTAAACAGAACAAGGAGAGAAAGGACATGTTTTTTTGCACAACACTTAACACACTTCTGGGAGGCAGGCACACATCCCATATTGTAGTGCCTGGGTTCAAGTCCCAGTTTCACTTCCAAGTACATCTCCCAGCCAGTGTGCACCCTGAGGGGCAGCAGGTGATAAGTAGTCAGATCCCTGCCACCCATGCACAGCCACGACTGTTTTAGGCATTTGAGGAGGATCAGTGGATGAAACAGCTCTCTCCCTCTCCCTCTTTCCCTCTCTAATAAATAATAAAAGCAATTAAAACTATCCTATAAAAAAAAAAGAGGGATGGAGAGAGAGAGGGAGGAGAGGACCAGCACCAAGATGAGAGATTGAGGCCGGCGCCATGGCTCAACAGGCTAATCCTCCGCCTTGCGGTGCCGGCACACCGGGTTCTAGTCCCGGTCGGGGCGCCGGATTCTGTCCCGGTTGCCCCTCTTCCGGGCCAGCTCTCTGCTGTGGCCCGGGAAGGCAGTGGAGGATGGCCCAAGTGCTTGGACCCTGCACCCGCATGGGAGACCAGAGGAAGCACCTGGCTCCTGGCTTTGGATCACTGCAGTGCACCGGCCACAGTGACCATTGGGGGATGAACCAACAGAAAAGGAAGACCTTTCTCTCTGTCTCTCTCTCACTGTCTAACTCTGCCTGTCAAAAAAAAAAAAAAAAAAAAAAAAAGATGCTCTGAGGAGTGGTTTTGGTCTTTCTATGGTTTTGAATACAACTTGTCCTCCTGAACTCATGCAATTTCATCCTTAAAGTCATATATTAATGGTACTAAGAGGGTAGAACTTAATCTAGTTATGATTTTCAGAGATGGGGCCTTCAGGAAGTAATTAAATTGGACTAAGCGATCAGGGTGGTGCCCTCTGATTGAATCTTGGCAGTGATAGAAGAGAAAACAGAGACGGAGCCAGGCATGCGTGCTCGCTGTCTTTGCCTTGTGAGGCTCTACAGTGCCTTGGGGTTTTGCCTTCAAGAAAACCAGGTGAGGCCTCTAGACCTTGCAATTGCAGAACTGTAAGCTGAAGCAAACCTCTTTTCTTTGGATTGCCTCAGGTATTTCTTTACAGCAATGAAAAGCTAATACAGACCTTCAGTCAAAAATTTCAGAACTTTTCTACCTTTTATCAGTTGGAGAATGAATGGATACATACGCAGTGGAATTTCATTGCAATGCAGCACCAGAGCATTATTCTGAGTTAAATAACTTCATTCAGTTTTTCGAAAACTTGTATCTATTGCTTTATTTTAGCCTTATACTCATGTTAAAGGCCCTGAAAAGTGAAAATGTGTTTATATTCTTGTCTTTTTGGCCTTGTGGCATGTGTTTATAGAGAGAGGAACAAGTACCACAATACTTTGACAAAAGTATTGTAAGTAATGCTGGAGTAGCATAAATTCTCTTAAGGACAATGTTGCATGAAAGTCCTCCATCCTGTTCATGACCTTTCAGTCTAAGTAACAAGGTCACCGCACACCTTGGTCTACCAAATTTTTATGGCCTTCTCAAGCATTCTCAAGTCTGTATGTAATATGACTTACTCAGTGGTAAGACCCCAAATTCTAACTTACCCTGAATTTTAAGATTGATCTATGTTCTTCACAAAAATAGCTGTTGTTTATTGAGTGCATACTTTGTGCACCCTGCAGTAACTGCTTCATTACATCTTTTCAAATAATTCTCACAGAAACCCTTATGTTATGGACTGAATTGGGTCTCCTCAAAATGTGGATGTTGAAGCTTCATAAGCCCCAGGATCTCAGAATGTGACTGTATTTGGAGACAGAGACTTTATTGAGGTGACTGAGTTAAAATGAGGCTACTGGGTGGGCCCTAATGCAATCTGGATGGTGTCCTTAAGAGAAAAAGAAACTGGACGAAGAGACACACACACAGGGTGCCAGGGCGTAGAGGGAAGACAATGAGAGCATGCAGAGAGAAGGCCACCAGATACAAGGACAGAAGCCTCCGAAGAAAGCTAACCCTGCTGATGGCTATATCTCAGAGTTCGAGTGCCAGAACTGTGAGAAAATATTTTCTGGTGTGTAAACCACATGATCTGCAGTATTTTGTAATGGCAGCCCTAGAAAACTAATGCTCCTGAGACTAATGTTGTGTTAGTTGTATTGTAGTTGCAGACAAGAGTTGTATTACTTTCCCCCTTTTACAGAGCAGGCAAACATTTTACCTGACTGAGGTCATGGTACCCTAAGCAATGGAGTCTAGGCATGGGTCTTACCCTGTGGTCGGCTATAGGCCTGTTTCCAGCTCCCCATAAATTCTATCTGGATAACTGATAAGAAGTTAAGGATCCAGGAAAAATTTCCCTTGATTCAAAAACAAAGCTCAAGGGGGCTGGCGCCTTGGCGCAGCAGGTTAAGCCACCACCACCTGCAGTGCCAGCATCCCATATGGGTGCCGGTTCAAGTCCCAGCTGTTGCACTTCCGATCCAGCTTTCTGCTAATGCACCTGGGAAAGCACTGGAAAATAGCCAAAGTCCCCGGGCCACTGCACCCACATGGGAAACCCAGATAAAGGTCCTGGTTCCTGGCTTTAGCCTGGCCCAGCCCTGGCCCAGCCCTGGCCTTTGTAGCCATTTGGGGAGTGAACCAATAGAAGATCTCTCTCTCTCTCTCTCTCTCTCTCTCTGCTTCTGCCTCTGCCTCTGCCTCTCCCTCTCTGTAATTGCCTTTCAAATAAATAAAATAAATCCTAACAACAACAACAAAAAAAAATCTTGAGACAATCTTTCTTGGGCTATTTTCATAGATTTAGACTTGGCACATCAATTAGATACCTAAATTTACACACACTTGTCTACTTTCCTACTAAAAAAAAAAGACTCTGAATTTTATGCATTTTTCCCTCTTAATCAAAGCTGGTAGAATTAGAGTCAAAGATGTTCACTAAAACTTTGCTTCAATCAACTGTAATTAATTAGCAATATTTGCTGCTCTAACATGGGGTTATCAGAGCTTTGAGATATCTCAGAGATAAATATTCATATTATAATTTTTTGATTTTTCATAAAAATGTATCTCCTCCTGTACAGATTATATGTTATGTCAAGAACCAGTATTAAGCCAATAAGGAGCAATTATTTTCAACCATATTGGGCAATTTTCCCTCCTTTCCTATGATTTATCATTTTGATTTTGATTTTTAAATATTTCTTATCCAATTAAATGCCAGGAAAATCACATTTTGCCTCTGCCACTACGTTACCAGAAATGGAAGAAACTTTAATAATAAAGCTCTGCTGCACCACCTAGAGGCTAGAATTAAAATTACATCCTTTAGAAACAAAAACCCCACAGCTCTGACAGCAGGAAAGCTCGCAGAAATACCAAAATGGGAAGGTAGGTATTGCCTGTCTGTCACGGAAAATACAACATGTCTCGTTGTTTGCTGCTCTGGTAAAAATTCAGAACCCATCTCCAACAGGACACTTTATAGGGATCCGTGACCCATTTGTGATTCTGTGGCAAACAGCCTGGGAGGGCTATAAGGAAAGAAAGATGAGGTAGGGGAGATGAGGAGGAAACAGTTTGCTTGTGAGTGACAAACTGAGTCAGGAATAGAACGGGACTGGCTACATGACTCCCGGAGGTCACACATGGAACCCCAGCAGTGGCATCATGTCCAGACATACGATTTACTCTGCTGAGCCTGAAATCAGAGTGCCATGATGAGCTATGTTTCATTTTTGCCAAGATAGTGTCAATAATGAAATAGAATAGCTGGGCTTTCTAAAGTATTTTAGACAGTGAGTTTGTAACCTAGATGAACGCATTCAACTACCCACTCTGAGGTTTTGTCTAAGGCATTGGGCCTGGTATTGAGGGAAACCCTCAGTTACTATACCCCAACTGCTTCTGCTCTCAGCAGCCCACAGTTGACTGGGGTAACTAAAGAAATTTGGTTATGACTCAGACTTGATGAAGTCCTTATACTGGTACAGGCATATATGAACTGATTCTTATTGTTATTAACTGAGAAATAAAACTGATGCAATCACATGGGAGTTTCTACAGGTAAAAGCAGGTGATTCATGTGGTCTTGCCTGATCATAAGAAAATGAACTAGACACCCCCTGCTACCCAGGCAATTAATGACTTCTCACCTTGACTGTGTGACATTGATGCTCCTGGAAGAATTGAATGATTGTCAGTTCTCAAGAAAAGCTTGATGGAGATGACTTTTAATAGTGTTTGCAATTATTGAGTGTAGGATTCTGTCTGATTTCACTTAGAACTCAATATTAATACATGATGGCATCATAGCCCATTGCAAATTATTTATCACATTTGATTTTGCTGCTTCCAATAAGCTATCAGTTAGTAGCCTGTCAGTCAGACACATGGACAACTGAATTCAGAATCCCCTGCCCTACTCGTATCACCCGTCACTTGCCTGTCCAATGGGATTGGAGTTTAAGATAGAATGAAACATTTTCTTTTACAATAAATAAGACCATCTTAGAAAAACCCCTGAAGACCATTGTTTAAACTTTACTTGAGGGTAATTTAAATTCATAAATTTAAATTCATAGTGAGTTATAAATTACTGATAATATCCTAAATTCTGTTTCAAAAAAAGCAGAAATGAGCCTAGAAATGAATAAATGCTACAGGACAGTAAGAGTACCCCTTCCAGAGATAAATTTTTTGACCTTTACAATTGTATCAGAGCTTGCCGTTATTTAAAAAATAATTTCCTGGGAGCACCATCTTACCAATAGGTTATGTTTTGAATAGAAATAGGATTTCTTTCAACTCCATTCGGCTCTCTAGAATATTTACTTAAATCCATAACACACAATTTTTATTCAACCCTGAATTTCCCTATTGTCCAGCTTCATTCTATACATCAGCCCATATTTATTTAGTGTCTTGCATGTCCCATGTCCTCATGAGACACTGAGGAAATAGTAATAGTACACATATTTTGATCTCAAATTGCTCAGAGTGTAGGTTAAAAACTACTCTGGCAATACCCTTTCTCTGACACCTGAATATGTGACATTAGGGAAAGTCAACAAACTTCCTGAGTCTTCATTTCTGTATCTAAAAGCAGATGTGACAACTAGATAGTCATGAAGGCTTGGCATCACCAGAAGATTGGAATAATTAAACAGATAAGCATAATAAAATAGTAAAATGTGATACAAGTATTATGTACTAGTATAATGCTATCATTTATGCTTACACGGGCACTTTAATTCTGTAGAAAAAGGGACATTTCTGAAACAAAAGCTATGTTCTGATTTTCTGTAAATCAGAAATTTTCCTAATTTTAAAAGAAATGAAGCTGAGTTAAAAAAAGGAAAGAGAAAAAAGCTTGCCCCAGGATCTAATTCTTTTTAATCATACAATAATGGAACAAAGTATAGCTCAAGATAATAATCATTTCAGGGGAAAAAGTAAAATATAAAGTTTTCAAACACAGCATAAAATAACAACTTCATAATGCAAACTTCATTTCACTAAGCCTAAATCCAGATAAGAAGGATTTAGTTTCTAAAGCATAGCTACCCCTAAGCCAGTGGCACCATTCCATAAAGCAATTGTTAGGAAAGAATCATTTAATCGGTGATGTTTATATTCTAGGTTTTGCTAAATATAGCTATCATGTTCACTTTGCATGACCAAATCCATGTTCCATCCAAGTACATTAATAAAAATTCATGTTACAATGGATGGAGTGTTTCTCTAAAGAAACCCAAGTGATGTGTGGAAGTTATTGATGTGCATGCAGGAGTGAATTCCTACTGCGAAGACCACTAATTGTTTTCTTATCTTTTCTAGGGTTTATCTCCTAAGTTGGTCTAACTCATCCCATTGATTTGGTGTTCTTGATTAGTGTTTTCTGCCAGTGAACCAGCTCACCTAAAGGGCAGAAGAGGAAAGATAAAATGTGTTTCTCCACAAAAGGGAGAAATTTTACTTCTATTAAAATTTAAAATTCATAGAAATTGGAGTTGAGGTTTCACCAACTCTCCTCTCACTCCATTCTTCTTCCTCCGTCCTCGGATGTGACTACTAAGATGATTTTTGAGGACAGCCTTCCAATTTTCCTTTTTAAAATTCATTTTACTTCTAGGCAATAGGCAATATTTTGTGTAGTTCTTCATAGCTGAAATCATATTGAATATGCTCCTTATTTTGCTTTTGTTCAGGCCACATTATTGGTTGAGTTTAATCATACACACACACACACACACACACACACACCCCACAGAGTTTATTTTAAGCACTCTATTCTATTCCAACCTACAAATATGCAAAACTTCATCTGGCCACAGGTTGATATTGTTTCTAATTTTTTGTATTGAAAATGACACAAGACACACTTGTGATTTCTTCCAATTTGGTCTTGGAGTCTCTCTGCAGAGTGACTATAAACTTTTGCTGTGCCCCAGAGGGGCAGCAGAGGGTGGGCTGTAGATATCTATAGTATGGGATACTTCTTCAACCCAGCAGACAACCTAATGCCTACGTATGTGACACAAAGTCAGACCTTTTCACAAGGAATTTGTTTATACTAGCAGACAGATGCCTTGTGTCTCCTACCTGATCTGTGTCCAGTTTATTCCTACCAAGGTAGCTACTCTCCAGGAGAACTCTGACTTAAAAAAGGGCAGTGGGGATGTGTTGGTCAGATAAGACACCGAGAAAGGTAGCACAACAACGGAAATGGAATAACTGAGGCAGTTTGGATGATTCTAGGTCCTAGAGAAACAGCAGCACCTCTCACCAAGCCAAAGGAAGGGGAGGCTTTCAGGACACTCAGCCTTCACCAACAGGCAGAGGATAGAAAAGAGCAACAGTGATGGATTCACGGACCAAAGCCCTTACTGGGGTTGAGGCTGCTACCTATGCAGGTTTCCCATGGAGTTTTCTCATTGAAGAGTTTGCAGCCAGTGGGCACAAGTTCATGGAGTCACACTGGGACTGGGAGGTCACCATGGCACATCAGCACAGTCTATGTAGGTTGTGTCAGTAGGAGGTGTCAAGAAGGGAGGCAGTCAGCAGGAAGAGATTATATAAGGCAGACATCTAGATTCATTATGGAGAGGAACTGGGGGGAAACAAAGAGAAATTATGTCAAGGGTGACCAAGCCTTGCTTCTGATATGAGGAAGTTACACTTATGTATGAATACCAAGGTAACAAAATTGCATGAATTCCCTACATGTATAATAAATCTTTGTATGTGAAGTTAGATGCATATATACATATATAGATGATAGATAATTATAATACTGCAAAGAGAAGCTACAATTAAATTACTAGTAATTTCTATGAATATAATACATTCAGAAATTTTCAAAGTACATTCCAAAAGGAACTGTTCAAGAAATACAAACTTTATTTCTGATAAATTATTGTTGATTGTAAAAATTAATGCCAAAAACTCAAATTGTGCATATGAAAATGAATAAAAATAGTTTTTAAAAATCTACTTCTGATCATTTACAATATAAATATTCTCCACAGGTATGAATGATTGAGGGCTTCATTGCAATAATATTCCAGATATGTACAGTCAGCCTTCCATATCCATGGATATCCATAGATTCATCCAACCATGGATTCAACCAACCATGGGTAGAAAATTTTTTTAAAAATTGAGTCTGAACTGAACAAGTACAAACTCTTCTTGTCATTATTCCCTATGTAATATAACTATTTGCATAGCTTTTATATTATAGTAAATATTACAAGTAACCTAGAGATGACTGTGTTGTACAGCAGGACTGCATAGGTTATATGAAATATTGCACCAGTAAAGAGAAAAGACTTGAGTGTCTACAGATTCTAGTGTCTGAGGGGGTCCTGGATGCAATCTGCATTACTATTAAGGATCAGCAGTGTATGTTCAAGAATTTCAAAGCATATTCCTAACAGATTTTCTTAAAACATCAAAGCCGCAACTTAGAGAAAAGATCCACATATCAATTCAAAGTTTGCGTTTATTTTTTTCGCTAAATGGGTTTTAAATTATGAGAATGCCAATTTCTTTTTTTTAAGTCTTATTTTATTATTTATTTGAAAGACAGTTACAGAAAGAGGTAGAGACAGTGAACCATCTGTTGGTTCACTCCCCAGATGGCCGCAAAGCTGGAGCTGTGCTGATCTGAAGCCAGAGCCAGGAGTTTCTTCCAGGTCTCCCACACGGGTGCAAGACTTGGGTCATCTTCTACTGCTTTCCCAGGCCATAGCAGAGAGCTGAATCGGAAGTGGAGCAGCCTGGACTAGAACCAGCGCCCATATGGGATGCTGGCGCTTCAGGCCAGGGCTTCAACCTGCTGCGCCACAGTACCGGCCTGAGAATGCCAATTTCTAAAGTGAACTTATTCTGCAATGATGAGAGCATCTAAATAAATTGGACACAGGAGCTATTTATTTAGACAAAGTTTACTAAAAACAAAACAACATACACTTTTTAGGGAAAAAATATGTTTGTGATTTTCTTTAGCAAATATGAAAACCTGTAAGAAATGAGAAGACTAAAACAAATATAAATGAAAATTATGTAATTTATGCAAAGCAATTACATAATAATGAAAGAAAGAATACATAGTTTTCTACCTACAAGGCCCTGGGAATCTACAAATACAAATCATACTCATCCTAACAGTGCTCTCTTGATCTTTCTCCCTGTTCCAGCCTTCTCCCAAGCAAAGGTCATCCCTCCCTCTTACAATTCACATAACCATTTATATGGAATAGCATGAGTATCTTCTACCTGCCATCTCAGCTTTTCCATTTACTTATAACCTTATCCCACCTGGACTTATTTTCATCTGTAATTCCTTCAGGATCACCATACATAATCTTTCTAATAAAATCTCCTCATCAATATTTGTCAGACTGCATTAAGAAACTGTTCTTCCTGCCTTTGCCCTTTTTCTATTCTAGAAAACCAAAAGTTGTATCTTTTCCAATCAATTTTTAAAATTCTAACACCAAGTTCATCTGAATGTTTCTCACCAATGGCTACTTGAAGATACTGCAATCATGAACTATTAATTTTTCTCACCAGTCAAGTAACCCTGAGGTCTAAATTTCACATGGATCTAGGTCAAGTGTCTGCTACTGAAACCATTTCAGAGAACTGGTGATTGCTAAAGGAATTATTATCCAATCCACACATTGGGGGTCAGCCTCTTTGCTTCTCATCCTACATCCTCTGCTGTTAACTTTTTGATGAGCTCCCTGCCAAAGCATAATTCCCCTAAGGGGTGGGCAGGACCACCACAAAATGGGAGCTGTGGCATGTTAGCTGCTTTCACAGGAAAAAATGAAAATATTTGGTAAAAGAGAAAAATTCAAAACCACTATGTAAAGCATGAGGTTTTTGAAACATCTATAGATATTTTTAGCTCATAATACAGAAAATTATAATGATTTAGACAAAATTGAAATTTAGAAATTTATTCTAATAAGTAAAATGTGTTTCCTACACTATTAAGTAGATAGGAATGTATTCACTCAACAGATACTGCCTTATGTCTGTGTACATTTTCTTTGCTTAAAGGAAAAATGATGATTGAGTTGAGGAAGAAAGACACATGAGCTTTCAAAGTTAAATATCTAATGATAAAATGAAAGATGCTAGAAGAAAGAACAATAGTTAGCAGACACTTTGATCTCAGTTGTTCTTTATATGCTAGTAATTATAAGTAGTATACTATAATAGTCATTAGTAGCTGTGTTAAATACTGTGAAGTTTTACTTATAATTACCAATTTGTTTGTTTTTCCCTGAGATAAGGATCAGTTTTTTAGCTCCATTTTATATATCAGGAAACTGAGAGTATATGAGGATACAAATAACAGTAGGTGGTAAAGACAGGATTCACACCCAAATCAACCAGATCAAGATTAAAACCCTTGTTATACCTATGTTATAGATAGTTCTTTTCTAAGTTTTGAGTCAAGACAAGCTCATATCGATGGTCAATATTTTATTGTTGATATAGACAACATCTATTAGTACTTATCTCTAATGAATTTTTAATTCATTTGGAATATTAGTATTTAGGCCTTAAGAAACATTTTTCTCTTTCTATAGGGTTGTGACACACAGATGTTGTATGACATGTTGCTAAGATTAAAATCTACCATCTATTTACCTGGTGACTTTGTCTGCAAAAAGGTGAGTGCACGCTGTTTTCAAATGCATTTAATTCGTTCAAACAAGGGTCAAGAGTATAGTTGAAATAAAATTTGTCCATAGTATGGAATAAGTGTGATATACAGTATACAGTTTTATAAAACAATAATGTGCTCTCAGAGTCCAAAATGAAACAAGACAGCAAAGATTTTATTACATATATTATAGAAGTACACATGGACTGAAAAGCTGCTTTATATAAATATAAATTATCAATCATTACACCTCATTATTCCAAACATTTAAAGTAGAGGGAAAAGTTTCAGAAGTGGTAACTGATTCTGCCTTTTGTGGATCATTTTTTTTATTTAGTAAATATAAATTTCCAAATTACAGTTTATGGATTACAATGGCTTTTTCCCCCCATAACTTTTCTCCCACCATCAACCCTCCCTCTCCCATTCCATTCACATTAAGTTTCATTTTCAGTTATCTTTATATACAGAAGATCAATTTAGTATGTATTAAGTAAAGATTTCATCGGTTTGCACCCTTTTGTGGATCATTAGCAAACTATCAGTAACCTCCACTTTGCTCACCCAGTTAGTGGATAATTGATGCCACATTTTTAAAAGCTTGTATGTATTTTATGACTGTAAGGACAATATATTTCCATTGTTTTTAAAATGGAAAAACACATAAAACACAAAGATTCCACTGTACAGAAATAACCTATCTTTTCATACAGATTGATTGAAAGAATGATAAAGCTTATTTAATAAAATTTACATCATACCTAACATTTGCTTTGAGACTTATTTTGTCATATAACATTATATCATATGAACATTTCACATCTTATCAAGTAATCTAGAACCTAACTTTTTTTAAAAGATTGTATCTATTTGAGAGGTAGAGTCGCAGACAGAGAGAGGGAAAGACAGAGAGAAAGATCCTCCATCCTTTAGTCCACAACCCAAATGGCAGCAATGGCCAAGGCCGGGCCAATCCGAAGCCCGCAGACAGGAGCTTTTTCTGGGTCTCCCTTATTGTGCAGGTGCCCAAGCACTTGGGTTATCTTCCACTGCTTTCTCAGGCTACCAGCAGAGAGCTGGGTCAGAAGACAAGTAGGTGGGACATAAACCATTGCCTACACAGGATTCCTTTGCTGCAGGTGGAACCTCAGCTCACTATACCACAGCACCAGTTCCATACAACTTCATTTTAAGTTGTGTAATATTCCATTCCATAGATATAATCAATTTATGAATGTTAGTATGAACAACACTAAAATGAACATCCCCTTGGATAAATATTTTTGCACATCTCTGATCACTAACATATAAACGGAAAGAAGGAATGATGACCCTAAGTCTTATATTTTAGAAGATTAAATAAGTAGTGAAGTCAATAGTGAAAATAAAAAATAGAGAAAGATGAGCAGTTCAAAGAAATGGGAGATGATCCAAGACCTTAGGAGGTTACAAGCAAGTGAGAATGAGGAGTTTTCTTATTTCTTTCCAAAAGAACCTGTTAACAGCTAGTTAACATTAGTTAGTTAGTTAGCATGAACTGTTGTAAGCCATAAAGTAGGCATTTGTGCCTCCTTTGTGTGTACTGGCAAGTGCTCCTTAAGAAAAACATGTCTGAGCTATCTTGGAAAATGAATTGGAACTAAGTGAGAGAAGGAAATAGGTATTCTGGGATGTGAAAAGAACTAGCAAGAGCTAAGGCAGAGAGGAAAGAACTGTGTATGCAGGAAGAATGAAGCATAAGACAAATGTTAGAGTGATTTTATTATTTTTATTTAACAAAACTCAAATATTCCTTGTGTTACAGGCCAGGCACTGTGCTGGGTCCGGGGAGGGGGGTGTTCTTGTCCTCCAGGGGCTTACAGACTATTGTCATAAGACTTAATTTTACAGTATACATCAGAATCTCTTGAATATAGAAATCTGTGCTCCACCCCTAGTGATTCAATTGGTCTGGATAAAGCCCACATACCAGTATTTTTTGAGTTCCCGTGCGATTCTAAAATGCAGCCAGTAGCTCCATGTTAAAGACAAGCAATAAACAAATGAAATGGAATAAATACACAACTCTAAAATGTGCTACATTTTTAAAGGTGAAATAGAAGTTACTAGGAGAATTTGTAGTGGCAAAGGCACTTAATTTAGATTTGAGGTTGGAGAGGGGTAGGTTGTCATGTTGTCAGACATGACCTTTCCAAAATCTACAGAGAAATAGTTCTTTAAGTTTAAAAAAAAAAAAAAGTGGAAAGGAAAGCATTTTTTACGAAGAGCTGGAGCCATGCACCAAGCAACAAGACTGAGTTTGGCATATTCAAGGAATGGAAATGAGTGGCTGAGATAATGGTGAAAATAAAGTCAAATGGTGTATGAGTCATTCAAGACCTCGGGTACCAGGTGCGGTGGTGACAATTGGCCTAATGAGAGAAAATGGAACTGGAAGTAAGTGTTTGAAAACTGAAATATAATGGAAGCTGACTTCAAGAGAAGCTCAAGAAAAGGTAAGAGAAATAGAGGCATGCCTGTAACTTTGAAGAATACCAGTGTTTATGGAGGAGGTCAAGGCAGGAGATTCAGAGAGGGCAACCAAGAGGGAGCTGTCAGGGATAAAGGCGAAAAATGGAGGAAAGGTTGTGATGTCGCAGAAACCAAGAACATACAGTCCCACACCAATTAGCCTAAGTTAGAATAGACAAATTGGGAATATGAAATAATTTTCATCAAAATGGGAAACACAAGCCACTACACAATTTAAAGAAATCTTTGAGTCAGTGGGGCGTTGGAATGACATTGCCTGACTGTACCAAATGGCCTTTCAAGTTGTTCCAACAGCAGCAGGGATGGAAAATTAGGGTAAATCATAGAAATTTTAGCACTCATGCCCCTGAGCAGTGCAAATTTGCTTAACAAAGTGTGAAATGCAGAGTAGAAGCTGCCTTCTCATTTCTAATTTCTTCTTCATGTCACATTCATCACTGAACAACAAAATCACATCAGTGAGCACAAATGAAGGAAAAAAAAGCAATAAATAAGGGAGGATCAGCAATGAAAAGACAGTAGAGCAATGGATCACATTCCTTTGCTTTTATTTTTTAAGAAGAGACTAACATGATAGTAGAAGAAAGGCTGTTACTTGACTAGATTTTGTAGAACTGAGTTTAGCTTAGTTTTTGTTTATCATTCCCACATTTTAAAACGTTGCAGGAAAGGAGAGGGGAAAACATGATCTATGCAACCTTACCTAAATATTTGAAGAAATGGCAGGATTAGGAATAGATTTCCTACTACTCAGGCTGGTTCTTAAATCAAGTGGGTGAGCATCTGAGATGGCTTCAAAGAATATTCGGGATTTCCTCAGGATGCTCTATGGTAATGTTGGAATCACCTAGAGATCTTGTTAGAGCTCAGACTTGTGAAACCTCATTCCCAGAGATTCTGATTAATGTTCTGATTAATGTTCCTGCATCAAGACCAGAGGATTTGCACCTCTAAACAAGCTCCTGGGTGATGATGACACTGTTGACCCTACAACCACGCGTTGAGTAACTCTGCTCTTTTTGCTGGGGTACATTTGAAAGTCACAGTGCTCCAACCAGCCTTGCAAATAGCCTCCTACACATGAACCCTGAAATGTTGAAATGCCTTCCCACCAAGGGTTACTTCACTCTCCAGGAAGCTCTTATATTTCTAGCTTTCTTTAAATCCGGACAAACACCAAGAGAAAGAGGTTGGTCTGATCTTATTTTGCACATGCTGTCAGCCCTTACTCTTTGAGGAATGTCTACTTCATTTGAATGCTAATTAAACTTGCAGGAAAGGCTTAAATTAGCCTAGAAATATGCACAAAATAGTGGAAGTTTTGGTTCATTGATTATGCCAGATCTCCTTGGAAAATTATTGAAATGATCATTAAGAAATAATTAAAAGTGCTGAACTATATTTAAGTACCCATTATGTACTTCTACCTCCAGTCAGTTGTAATACTGCCTTTGAAAAATCATTCCAGTTCCTTGAGTATTACTTCATGCAAAGAAAAGGAATATGATTCTTTCTTCCTCATTACTTCCTGAAGTATCTCTTGGAAAACTGATTTTCAGAGACCCTGTCTCGTTTTTCAAATCTTCCATAGCATCTATATTGACTTGACATTGTATATATATGATCTCTCTTTGTATATTTTAGGGTCAGATGACATAAGCATTGGCAGTTCTATCGCTGCCTCCTACCAGCATTGTAACTTTGCTCGAGACCCCTAACTTTTTAAGCCTCTACTACAAACTTTTTAAATAAGAATAATAACACCTTCCCCATTTCTGTAAGAATTAATTGAAATTAATATTTACAAAATGCTTTGCAATTATAAAGTAGCATGTTCTGACAGAACAAACACAGGAATTAAAACAAAGAGCTGTGTAAATGTTAGACATTATGAATTTTAAAAGTTCTGTGCAAAGGCAAAATATTGTTATGAGCACTGATATTATGTCAATAACTATAAGATTCATCTGCATTGAAATTTCTGCTTTGATCTATACTTGAGCATAAATATATACTTAACATTCTTGAACAATGCAAAAAATCAAACATATTTCTTGTCTTGCTCTGTTAGAAGTTGTGGGTCCATGGCTGAAGAGCCCATGAGAGTATTTTGGCCATGGAAAGCCAAGACACTCTGGAAAAAAAAAAAAACACCTACATGAAAGATCTCAGTGAGTGAGATCCCAGTAGAAAGAACGGGCCATCAAAGAAGGAGGTACCTTCCTCTGAAGGGAGGAGAGAACTTCCACTTTGATTATGACCTTATCTAAATAAGATCGAAGTCGGCAAACTCAAGAGGCTTCCATAGCCTTGGCAACTCATGACTAGAGCCTAGGGAGATTACTGACACCATAAACAAGAGTGTCAATTTGTTAAGTCAACAACAGGAGTCACTGTGCACTTACTCCTCATGTAGGATCCCTGTCTTTAATGTGTTGTTCAATGTGAATTAATGCTATAACTAGTATTCAAACAGTATTTTACACATTAGGTTCTGTGTGGGTGCAAAGTGGTGAAATCTTTACTTAACATATACTAAATCATTCTTCTGTATATAAAGATAACTGAAAATGAATCTCGGCTGGCGCCGTGGCTCAATAGGCTAATCCGCCGCCTGCGGTTCCAGCACCCCGGCTTCTAGTCCCAGTTGCCCCTCTTCCAGGCCAGCTCTCTGCTATGGCCCGGGAGTGCAGTGGAGGATGGTCCAAGTCCTTGGGCCCTGCACCTGCATGGGAGAACAGCAGAAGCACCTGGCTCCTGGCTTCGGATCAGCGCAATGGGCGGGCCGCAGCACACTGGCCTCAGCGGCCATTGGAGGGTGAACCAACGGCAAAGGAAGACCTTTCTCTCTGTCTCTCTCTCACTGTCCACTCTGCCTGTCAAAATAAATAAATAAATAAAAGAAAAAAGAAAATGAATCTTGATGTGAATGGAATGGAAGAGGGGAGGGTTGCGGGTGGGAGGGAAGTTCTGGGGGGGGGAAAGCCACTGTAATCCATAAACTGTACTTTGGAAATTTATTTTTACTAAGTAAAAGTTAAAAAAAGATCTTAATATAAAAAAATAAAATAAATATATATGAAAAAAAAAAGGTGTGGGTCCAAGGCTTCCCTTTGCTTCCAGTTACCAAGCCATGGCAGGCAGCCTAGTCAGCTGAACCAATTTGTGTCTCTCTTGTGTGGGGGGTTTTTTTCCTGTAAATTGGAGACATAGTGCTTACTCTACCTTCATCATAAAGGAAATGGGAAGATAAAGGAGATTTTAATTTACCAGATGTGAACTAACTAGAGTTTGACATCTTTAAATTCAACTTGATAATTAGAATATGCCTGATGTTTAGGAAAACAACCAAAGAGATTGAGGTACTTCAAAGCTTCTGAGAAAACAGTTAAATCGTGTTTTTCTCACTTGTGAGTAGGGGTCCGCTGTATGTCAAGCCTGCGCTTAGCACTGGAACACAGTTGACATGATTTCAGGCAACTCAAAGCATAAATGCCAATCAACACAGTTTAATCTTTAGTTGATTTTAGTGTATTCTAACCTTCAAAAGTGTGATTAACAAGAGTATTTTCTTAACTCAAATAAACCAGTCCTCTCCTAAGCCAAGTAAATAAATTTATTGCATTGATGCTATTTCTTTTTTTTTTTTTTTTTGATAGGCAGAGTTAGACAGTGAGAGAGAGAGAGACAGAGAAAAACATCTTCCTTCTGTTGCTTCACCCACCGCCACCCATTGGCTGGAGCTGTGCCGATCCAAAGCCAGGAGCCAGGTGCTTCCTCCTGGTCTCCCATGTGGGTGCAGGGCCCGAGCACTTGGGCCATCCTCCACTGCCTTCCTGGGCCTCAGCAGAGCTGGACTGGAAGAGGAGCAACCTGGACAGAATCCAGCACCCCAACTGGGACTAGAACCCAGGGTACCAGAGCCACAGGCAGAGGATTAGCCAAGTGAGTGGCAGCGCCCGGCCTTGATGCTATTTCTTAAAATAGCTGTCTTAGTCCATTTTCTGTTGCTATAACTAAGTACCACAGACTGGGTAACTTATAAGGAATAGAGGTCTATTTGGCTCATGGTATGAGACTTGTGAAGCCCTAGTGCATGGCGGTGGCATCTGCTCAGCACTGGTGAGGGCCTTCTTCAGCCATAACACGGTGAAGGACCTCACAACACCAGATAGAGCAAGCTTTCTGGGGTTTGTTTTCATAGCAAAGTCACTCTCTTATGACAACCCATTAACACTATAACCCATTAACGTGCCAACCCATGATCGGGTTAATCTATTTCTCCCAAAGGGTTGACCTCCAGGTACCACTAACACGTGAATTTGGGAATTAAGGTTTCAACACATGAAATTTTGGCATACATTCACATGACAGCAATAGCTCAGGGTGGTCAAGACCTTGATCATACAAACATGTGAGTAATGTGACCCAGATACCTTGTCTAGTATTATGCTAAGTGGCCTACTTACATTGTATAACCTTTCATGATCTATGTGCCAGCTAGGTCTCTTGTATGATACATTTAGTCTTTTTGGAAGTTGAGTAAGAAAGGATTCCAAGGATCTCAAGATCACCTACTAGTTTGATGATTTGCGGTAAGGATTCACACAATTCAATATAAAGTTATATTTGTGGCTTAATATTTACTACAATAAAGGACATAACACAGGAATATACGTGGAGGAAAGGCTAAAGAAATCAGCCACAGGCTTCCCTATGCCTGCTTCTGTAAGGTCACATAGACGTATTTTTCTTTCTAGCAGGACTTGCATATATATGCCAATTATCTTCATCCTGGGAAGCCTTTCAGAGTCTGGAGTCTAGAGATCTTAAATGGAACTAATCATGTAGCCACATAGCCAGCCATTGTTTAGATTCCAAACTAGGTACTAGGCATACATCATACATTTTTATACTAACATCAAACAATGCTGACAGCCTGGTACATGCTGCCACACTGCCACAGATATATACAATAACATCATTAATCAAACTATGTGAATATTCCAGAAGTTTAATTCTTAGGGCTTCAATATGGGTCATTTCCTTGGCTCCAAGAATCCCCAAAGTTAAGAAAGAACTGAGTAGACTTTTTATAGTAATACAAATTAAAATAATAAAGGTGGGGCCAGCGCCGTGGTGCAGTAGGTTAATCCTCCACCCACCATATGGGTGCCAGTTCTAGTCTCGCCTGCTGCTCTTCCAACAAAGCTCTCTGCTGTGACCTGGGAAAGCAGTGGAAGATGGCCCAAGTGGTTGGGCCCCTGCAACCACATGGGAGACTGGGAAGAAACACCTGGCTCCTGGCTTTGGATCAGCGCAGCTCTGGCTGTTGTGGCCATTGGGGAGTGAACCAATGGAAGGAAGACCTTTCCCTCTGTCTCTCCCTCTCACTGTCTGTAACTCTACCTCTCAAATAAATATTTTTTAAAAATAAGGGGAAAAAAAGAACTGAGTAGAACAGCCTGCTGCACTAATACTTCCTCTCAATATGGAATAAGAGCAATAGTTTAAAGGTTTCATATGCTCCAGTTCCCAAAAGCAGACTTCACTGGCAAAGGAGAAGAATAAAATTGATCTCCTAATGGATGCAGCCCACATTCTTTTGATACATCAAGCACTTTCTTCAGAGTACAACATGGTCATCAAAGCCAAGTTTTATCATGCATACAACCAATTAATCTTCTGTCTTTGCCCACCACTGGAGCAACATGATGATGGAAGTACCTTCATGTGTCCAGTGAGAGCACAAACAGTGCTCAGATGTTGGCTGTATCTTCTTTCTAAGCATTTGCTTTCACACCATATGTCTAACCCATGAGTGTAACTGCCTCACGTCTTAAGGTAATTATTTTTACATTGATGTTCCTTGATGCCTTCTTTTATAGTTACTCCTTTAGAAGATTTTTTTTATTTCTTAATTTTGGGGTTAATTATCAAGAATAAAGTGATTACTATTTCTTCTTTGTATTTGGCACATAGGGAGAAATTGGCAAGGAAATGTATGTCATCAAGCATGGAGAAGTACAAGTCCTTGGAGGCTCTGATGATGCTCAAGTTCTGGTTACTCTGAAAGCTGGGGCAGTGTTTGGAGAAATCAGGTATCTGAAAAACACCTCATAAATATTGAAGTCTATCATTTGTCATAAACAAAAATCTTAGATAGATCATAAGATAAATAAAGCCAAGCCCCTGCTCAAATTTATCAAAGGTTTTAATATGTTGGTAAAATAAGGATGTTTACATTGTTATTCATTCCTGCCTAAAAGAACTGAGGAAAGAAATTTAGTCATCCAACAATTTAATCCCAGGATTCGGGCCAGTGCTTAGCATAAGGCAGATGGTCAATATATGTTGAACAGCTATACACATGAATGAGTAAATGGTGAGAGGAGAGGTTGGGAGAGATAGCTATTGTCAAGTTATTGGAAGATTTGACTGGCAGGCTAACAATGGGGTTTCCAGTAGGCTTGCCAGATGGTCATCAGTGTGGGACCAAATTTCCTGGAGTTAATTCCTAGTTTCATCACTTACTAGTTTTTCTCCTCTGTTATTTGACTCTTCTATTCCTCCATTCTATAATCTTAATAATTAGACTGATAATAGACCCATAGGGTTATAAATTATTTAATTCATTAAAAGCACTTAGAATATTGTTCAGCATTTATTAAGAATTCATTAGCTATTAACTCCTAATGGCCAGGACTTTAACTTGGAACAAGGAGTTCTAAAGAGTGAGAAAATTTAAGCATTTTGTGAACTAAAGACTTCTATATGCATTATTGCATTTAAACTTATTCACCATGCATCCAATAGATATTCATTAAATGCCTAATACATGCTAGATTATCAATTGTTGCTCTGTACTCTGGCAACATCATGTAAGAAGAATAGACAGATACAAACCTTCACATAGATTACCATATATTGGGGAGGGGATTGAAAAAATAAATAATTTAACAAAAGAAATTTACACTGTGATAATTACTACTGTCATTAGAAAGTGGTAGAGAAAGCTACTGTAGATATAATGGTTAGGAATAATCTCTCTGGACAGATACTATTTGGCCTGAGAGTTGAAAGAGTAAATGGAACAACCACTCAGAAATGGGAGAAGGGCCTGTCAGAGAGGGAGCAGCTGTGTGCAGACCTTGTGATAAAGTAAGCTTGTCTGGTCAAAGGGTAGGAAGGTCTGGAGGGCTGGAGTACAGTGAATGAGGACACTAAGAACATGAGACCAAAGAGGAGAGCAAGGGTCAGGGTATGCATTGTCATTTGGTCATGGTAATGAATTTGAGTTTTATGCAAACAGGAATGGATACCAATAGGATTTAGGTTTAAAAATGACACAACTTTAACTGGAATTTCAAAAGACCATTCCAACAGCTATATGGAAAATAAAATAATAGACAAAGAGAGGAGACAAATCGAAAGTTGGAAGTCAGTTGCATTGAAAGATGATTCAAGTAAAAGATGATGATATCATGAACTAGGATGATGACTCTTAAGGTAGAATACAGTGTCAGCCATATTTACTATATATTCATTTAATAATTAAAGAAATTACAAATCCTAGCTGCCAAATAACTTTCTGATGGTCAGGTAGTTAGTAAGTGATATGAACATTCAAACTGGAATCTTCATGGATCAGTGTCCAGTGATTTTTCTACCACACCACAGGTGAAAGTCATTCATCCAAACTTTAACTTCCAGAGATAGGGATCATTTCAAGTGACTTTGTATTAACATGATCAGGGTTTCCTTGAAAAGTTGAGGCATGGTAATTCTCTGCTGATAATGTGACTTCTTTTTATTCTCTACTTGCTTAACAGCTGGGTGGGCATTCCTGTGTGGGTCCTGCTCTGGAGCAATGATGGAAACAGTTCTCAGAATGTGTAATACCTGAGTTATTTGGCTATTTCTTGGTACTTCCTTACTGGGAACCCTTGCCAAAATGATTTAATATTTTCAGGACATAATAGTTTCTGTAATCTTGAAAGTCATAAAACATACAACAGTCTAATCTGAGACACTGAAATTTATTAGCTGACTTCTCCCAAAGATTGACTACTCCCTGAAGAATAAAGCTTTATAAATACAAGTATGTTAATTTCTGATATTATCCTCGAAGGAGGAAATATCCTAGGAATAGAAACCAGGTGCTGCTGAGTTGTAACTGAAAGTAATCCTAGAATCCTGAGAGCAGCTTCTCAAATAAATATCTTATTACCATTTGTTTCTAAGACCAAATTGAAACCAGTAGACCAAACTCTATACTTGCCTAAGCAAAAGGGAGCTTTTTGCCTTGATTCTTATCTTGGCTGTGGTTGAGGGAAACGGGTCACATCTGCCTCTTCTCAGACACACACTGGCTTCACAGCCCCACAGCTGTCCTATGCCGCTGGAGCTCTCATCATGTATTCCAGAAATGGAGTCATGCCTGCCAAACATCCACACACTGGAAAGATTGGGTAATAGTGTTTACTACTCGGAAATGCTGTGACCTTTGCTAAAAGGAGCTAAATCCAGCTCTCCCATGCAGCTTTTTTAAAGCGTGTTCTTTTTTCTGAAGAAAAAATAAGATAGAACATATTTGAGGGCTTTCAAGGACATTATATATTAATCCAAAAGAGCAAAGCCATGACTACAATATAGATTTACAGCTTTTCATGGAGAAAACTCAAACCACATTTCCAATTAACATCTGAAGAGTATAAACACCCCAGTTTTTAAAAAGTTTTATTTATCTATATTTATTTGAAAGGCAGAGCAACAGAGACAGGAAGAACGGGCTCTTCCATCTGCTGGTTCAAGCCCCATATGCCTCAATCAGCCAGGGCTGGATCAGACCAAAGCTGGAAGCACAGAATTCAATCCTGATCTTCCACAGAGGTGGCAGGGACACAGGAATGTGAACTAGCATCTAATGCCTCCCAAGAAGCTGGATCAGAAGTAGAGGATCTGGGACATAGATGAGGCACTAGATATGGGATGGAGATGACTCAAACATTGTTTTAATCATCATGCCAAACATCTGAACATACCTTTTTTTTTTTTTAAAGAGAGACCCACTGCTTGCTGAGGAGGTCCTCGTGTTGCTTCTGACCCCTTTATTTTTCTTACATGTACATTTAATGCCAATCTATTGACCAAAAGTATTTAATCACTTCCTATTTGCTCATGCATCTGTTAAAATATCATTTTCCTTGAAACACATCTGAATTTTGCTTTTCATTATTGCTATTTAGATGCATATTAAAATATGATTACCTATGGCTTTTACCCCTCTTTAAAATACTTTTATCTGGGAAATTCTTGCTCACCCTTTAAAACCCAATTCAAATACTACCTCTTTAAGGCCATCTCTTGCCACTTTCAAAATAAATAGTAGCTCCATGCTCTATGCCCCTAGAGCACTTCATTCATACCTTTATTATAGTAATTACTACTGATTTATAATTCATTTGTTCAAATAGGTCTATCCAACAGACTGAGCCATTAAAATATAAGAACTAGAATACCCCATCTTCAAATCACCAACAACTATATAAAAGTTATATAATAAGTGATGATTTTTCTTTGCCTCTTACCTCCATTCACAAACAATGTTCAAGGGCAGGTATTCAGCCTAGTGATTAACATGCCAGTTCAGTCACCCACATCTCACACTGAAATACGTGGGTACTGTTTCTGGCTTTGGCTCCTTACTCCAGCTTATTGCTAATGGAGACCCTGGAAGGCAGCAGTAACTGGTTCAAGTTACTGGTTACTGTCACCCACGTGGGAGACCTAGACTATGTCCTTGACTCCCAACTTTGGCCTTGGCCTAACCCCAGCTGTTGCAGGCATTTGTGTAGTGAACCAATGAGTGAGATCTCCCTCCCTCCCTCCCTCTCCCTTTCTCTCTCTTTCTCTCTCCAACTCCTCATCTCTCTGTCTCACTCTCTTGCTCCCTCTGCCTCTCAGATTAGGAGGAAAAAAACTACAGAATCTATTCAGCAATTTTTAATTAATCAAATAGCTGACTGTGATAAAGTAAAAACAAAAGAAAAAATTTTGGGGACGCCTTACAATAAAACATGAAGTGCCTCCATGAAGGCCACACATTGCTTTTTTGCCAAGCTCAGTGCTAGCCATGGGGATGCAAAGGTGAACAACAAACAACTGCTTCCCTCAAGGGACTCACAAACAAGAAAGATAAGTAAAGAGAAGACTTCAACACCAGGGAATTGAAAGTATAGATTGCATCCAAGACCATATGCACAGGATGCTATGGAGTAAAACAGTTCACAAGGATGATGGTGCCCTTGGATATGGCAATTACTTGAAGTTATCAGAGAACCAGACAGAACCTTAAGTGCTACTCAAATGATGTGGGAGACAATGATGTGTACTGGTATGCCAGTCAGGCCTGGTAGCCCCTATAGTGGGACATGTGAATAACTATTTACGTGATGTATATAGTGGAATAAAGATGGCCCCAAAAGATGTATCCCTATACTAACCCCTGGAGCCTGTAAATATGACCTTATTTGGAAAAGAGTCTTGGAAGATGCAGTTGTAAGAAACTCAAGATGAATTCATCCTGATTATCTGATGGGGCTCATATCCATTGACAAATGTCCTTATGAAAGACAGAAAAGGAAAAGAGAAAACCAGGTGAAGACTAAGGCAGAAATGGGAGCTATGCAGCTGCAGCCAAGGAATGCCTGCAGCCCCAGAAGCTGAAAGAAGCTAGAAGAGACTTTGCACTGCAGTTTCACAGGAGTAGGGCCCTGCATACACCCTGATTTGGGACTTCTGGCCTCCAGAACCGTGACAGAATAACATCTGTGGTTGCAGTCCACTTACTTTGTGGTAATTTGTTACAGTATTTAGAAGCCACTACAATAGCAAATTCTTTAGATGGTTAACTTTGAAATTTTGCTGGAAAAAAAAAAGGACATGTTTGATCCTCCCTCTACTTCCCCTGTGTGGTCAGTTCACCTCCAAGACCTGTCAATCTCACCTCCTAAGTGTGCCCCAAATCACTTGCATCCTCCCTCTGCACTGCCATTATTCTTGTTCAAATCCAGTACTTGCTGGATAACAACAGTGGCCTGCTTCAGGTAACCTACAGAAGGAAACAGGAATTGGAAACATCACGGAGACTCAAACCCACCCACTCTGATATGGGTATGGACATCCTAAGTGTTGTCTTAGTTGCTAGGCCAAACATCTACCCCAAGAACCAAGTGCTTTTTCTGATCTACAAGATCCTGTGGCATCTAGACCCTGCTTACCCGTCAACTTCAGGGAGCCCCTAATGCCCCTTGTTCTCTTTTATCCAGATGTTCTAGTCTGTTTCAGTTCCATGAATGTGCCTCAGTCCATCGGCCACAAGGAGTTTTTTGCACATGCTGTTATACCTCTGTCTGGACACTTTCCCCACCACTATTATCCAGCTCTCAGCATCTTTCAGGCCTTCCTGGATTCCCCACTCTGGAGGTCTCCCAGGTCTCCTGGCTATATGCTCTTGTCTAATTATATATCTTTCTTTAAGAGCACTTATCTTTGTACCTGAACACTCATTGGTCCATTACTTCATTGTTTTCTTCTTTCCTAAATTGTAAGCAACCAGGACTACCACACGTGGCTATATAAAGTATGCTAGCTACACCACCATGTCTAATGAGAAACTGGTAGCACTGTCTCCCACCTGGAACCCACCGCTGAGTCAAGCCTTGGCTGTTGGGTCTTTCTCATTCACAAAGACCTTTTATTTTGCAGAGGAAAGCATTCTCCTAGCCAAGCTTTGCACCCACAGGACTACACGTGCCCAGAGGCCACATTTTTCTTGTTTGCACAAAGACATTTCAAACAGGCTCCCAGAATCCCTGCAGACACCATGTGTGTGGTTTGTTCTGTACTCCATCCCCTTAGGGCAGTGCCTGGCCTCATAATTGCCTAATAAATAGCTATTGAATAAATAATTATCTCTCTTTGTGCAGGTACAAATACACATTCATTTCTGTCATGAATATGCATATTCACTCTGGTGTCCTTTGTCAGTTTTCATTATTAAGAATAGCACTATTACCCTTTATCTTTCAAAATCATTTTGCTTTGCTTTTGAGTTATTTCTTTGAAGTTTATTCCCAAAAGTTGAATAAGTAGGTCAAAAGATAAACATTTCTATAACTCATAAAATACATGAGATCATTTTCCAGAAAAAAAATTGGAACAATTTATAATACAACTAACAATGTATAGATGACATTCCTCAGCATTGCTGATATTACTTTATTATACTCATTGCATTTTAGTAGGTTGTTTTAATTTGCATTTCTCTAAATAGTGCCTGGAAAACAGTAGACCTGCAAGAAATATTTGTTAAATAAATCCATTTCCTATGGGCTTATTTATTTTCATAAATGCGATCATTTACTTTCTGCATTTCTTCCTTTGGTAGATGTTCTTTTCATCATATATAACATGTCCCTGAGTAGAATTTAGGCACTCATACATTTTTATATGTTCTAGATGGTTTGGTTTTCATTTAAAACATATAACTTCTGTCTTTTCACTAGTTACATAGGTCAAATCATCTACTCTCAGTACTTATTTTTGATATTTACTTTATATCACTTTGAAAAGGACAAATATTTTGTATATTTTTATTTTTGACACATTAAGGACCAGATATTTTTGGAAGATATTATAAATCCCTCTTTTCCCTGCAAGTTATTGCCTATTTCTCCTGAACATGCCATGTTTAAAATACAGGCAACAGAGGTGACTTCTAGGTCTTTGCATTGTTTTAATTCCAAATTCTTACCCTTCATTATGGTAACTCTGTTATTCCCTTATTTTCCCTCTTTCCTAAAAGGCAGAAATGGTGAATATATGAGAAATATGACCAGGGGTAAGAAAACATGATTAATATTGAGGGAGAAAACTCTTCATTTCCATTTTTTCTATCTCAAACCTGAGAATATACCTATATTAACATATATATTAATATTTTCAAAAATTGTTTTGCAACTCTCAAGTATTAGTTCTTGAACAAGACAATTAATTGATTCTGGACCTCAGTTTCTATGTAGTAATGGGTAAACTTCCTCCCCAAATTGATGGCATTAAATCAGAAAATGTAGGTATTTATTTTTGAAAAAATATACTATAAAATTTGTATAAGTTTATGAAATTGTTAACTGTTTTGACTCCAGAGAAACACTTAGTTAGACTAGCATCTTAACTTGCTTGATGCAGTGTTTTCTAGCCAGAGTATCATGTAAAATATTCTCCCAGGCATTTGACAAGTGATAAATAAACAAGACACAGAGTAAAGATTACATGCTATTCTTTTTCTTTCTCTTTCTTTCTTTAGAACTTATCTAGAGTCCTCAATTTTTCATCTACTTCTCTAAATCCTATTCAACTCTAAATTCAAGACCTCCTGGGGAAAATGGGGACTAAACAGTTCATATCTGTGATATCTAAATTCTTTTTGTTTAAAAAAAAAAATCCATGTGTGCAGATGTTCCTCAATTTTTTTACAAAAAAAAAATCTAGGCTGACATGTGTTTGCCATTCAGTGTGCAGTCTCATGAATATCAAAGTATCTGTTAAGAGCAAGACTCCAGGCACAGGTGACCCTAGAGCATCCTTTGATATTTGTTCACCCACAAAAGTTTTGTTAGATTTTATTTTTAGTCAAGTTGTAAAATCATCAAGGAACAAAAGTGCTTCATAATAACATTGACAAAGATAAAAGCGTATCTCAGGAAACAAATCTACACAGGTGATCTAACTTTACATCCCCCAAGTATAACCCAATTGACAATTTGCTTAATGAGAACAAATATTTGAAGATTTAATCTCTTATTCTGCATTGGATGTGGTGGGTTTTTTTCCCTTGATTCCATTTAGAGTTCGTTTCATTTCTATTCTAGGAAATAACTCTACCTGAGAAAATGTTTTTAGACTAGAACCTTTTTTTTTATTTTAGGAAGCATACTTGTTTCTTAAGGTTATCAAAGCATTAACCACTCCAAATTGTGCTTATCTGCTTAAGAAGTTGCCAGACCAGGTTTGCCTCTCAATGCTAAAACTTAGAGGAGTTGTGAGACTTCCACCAAGTTCTCAACCAAGACTTCATTTCTCCTCAGTCAAAATGGAGTCACAGCGGGCAGGGGACTGGCAAATTGGTTTTGTTGCCACACCCCATATCATAGTGCCCAATTCGAGCCCTACCCTCTGTTTCCTGTCCTACTAGTGAGCCCCTTGGATGGCAGCAAGTGACAGCCAGCCACGTGGGAGAGCCAGAATGAGTTTCCAGCTCCTGGTTACAGTCTGACCCAGCCCCGGCTATTGCAGGTGTATAGGGAGTGAGCCAGCGGATGGAACTTCTCTGTCTCTTTCTCAGCTTGTCTGCCTTTCAAAATAAATGAAAATGAATACAATTTTTAAATGGAATTCCACTGATAAGTAACTACCTCATAGACTTGAAAAGCATTATATGTATGAATAAATACAAGAAAAATATCTGGCTGATAGTAAGCATCAATAATACAAACACTAGCTATTATGTTACTAATACTGTTTTTTTAAAGATTTATTTACCTATTTTTAAAGGCAGAATTACAGAGACAGAGGGAGAGACAGTGAGATTATTTATCTGCTGGCTCACTCCCCAAATGGTCACAATAGTCAGAGGTAGGCCAGGTTGAAGCCAGAAGCCTGAAACTCCATCTGGGTCTCCCACATGAGTGGCAGGAGCCCAAGCACTTGGGCCATCTTCAGCTGCCTTCCCAAGCACATTAGCAGGGAGTTGGATGAGAACTGGAACAGTTAAGACTTGAATAGGCACCTATATGCCATGCCGGCATCACAGGTGACATCTTAACCTGCCATACGGCAATGCCAGTCCTGTATTTATAATGTTATTACACGTTGAGAGTTCTTTATCTGACATACTATGGGCTAATGTTTCAGACTTTTTCCAGATTTTTGAAATATTTAAGTCATGAGATATCTTGGGGATGGGACCCAATTCTAAAAACAAAATTTATTTATGTTTCATATATATACATAGGCTGAAGGTAATTTTATACAATATTTTTGGTGTACTTCATTTTGACTGAGACCTTTCAGACAAGGCCAAGTGTGGAAGGAATTTTCCACTGTGGCATCATGTTGGTGCTCAAGAAATTTTGCACTTCAGATTTTCAGATTGGGGATGCTCCACCTGTATTAATATTTGTTAGTCTGACTATCCTCATACACACTGGACACCTCTTCTGGCTAACAGACAGCTTGAAGGAAGATATTAATCATCTTTATAACCCCAGAACTTGCAATAGTATCCAACCAATTATAGAATTTACTATTTGTTCCTTTCCTTCTCAATTTATACAGCGAATTCTTTATCTTTCCACATGTGATTGACCTCAAGAGCACAATTCTCTATACTCATACAAAAAAATGACTTATTGAAGCCCAGCTGAGAAATGCAACATTTAAGGAGAATTGTTTGTTTCTCCAAATAGTCTGAAAGGTACTCTCAATCATATCAGGTCAACAGAGAAAGCTCCAAATCTAAAATGCATCGTTTTATCCAACCAGCTCCATCCATCCAACAACTCTTACTGAACTATACCTGGAAGTGACACACAACATTTACTGGGGATTCTGTTTTGAATAATTGTGTCTATGGTGAGAAGATGAATTTTTCCACCATTTCACAGAGCAGCTTCTTTTTTTTTTTTACAGATTTATGATTTATGTATTTTATTTGAAAGGCAGGGTTACAATGAGGTAGAGAGAGGCAGGAGAGAGAGAGAGAGAGAGAGAGAGAGAGAGAGAGAGAGAGAGAGAGGTCTTCCATCTGCTGGTTTACTTCCCCAAATGGCCACAACAGTTGGAGCTGGGCAGATCCAAAGCCAGAAGCCAGGAGCCTCTTCTGGGTCTCCCACTCAGGTGCAGGGGCCCAAGCACTTGAGCCATCTTCCACTGCTTTCCCAGGCCATAGCAGAGAGCTGGATTGGAAGTGGAGCAGCCAGGACTTGAACTGGTACCCATATAGGATGCCAGCACTGCATACCGGAGCTTTAACCCACTGAGCCACAGTGGAGCAGTTTCTTTACTAAGCCTTTCAGGAATTATTTCTGCCTTTTTAAAGATTTATTTTGTTTATTTGAAAGGTAGAGTGGCAGAGAGAGGGAGAGACGGAAAGAGTGAGAGACTGAGAGACTGACTTCCCATCTGCTGGCTTACTCCTCAAATGACCTCAGTGGTCGGGTCTGGTCCACACTGAAGCCAGGAGCCCAGAACTGCATCTGGGCCTTCTACATGGGTGACAAGGAACCGAGCACTTGAGCTGCTTTCCTGGGTACATTAGCAGGGAGTTAGATCAGAAGTGGAGCAGCCAGATATTCACACCAGCATTCTGATATGGAATGTTGGCATCTCAGCAGTTTAACCTGCTGTGCCACACACTAACAACAGAGGGTCTCAAAAGCTAAAAACAAGGGGCCAGTGCCATGGCTCACTTGGCTAATCCTCTGCCTACGGTGCCGGAATCCCATATGGGCGCCGGGTTCTAGTCCCGATTGCTCCTCTTCCAGTCCAGCTGTGGCCCATGAAGGCAGTGGAGGATGGCCCAAGTGCTTGGGCCCTGCACCCTCGTGGGAGACCAGGAGAAGCACCTGGCTCATGGCTCCAGATTGGCGAAGTGCCGACCGTAGCGGCCATCTGGGGGTGAACCAACGAAAGGAAGACCTTTCTCTCTGTATCTCTCTCTCACTGTCTAACTCTACCTGTCAAATAAGTTAAAAAAAAAAAAAAAACTAAAAACAAGAATAGATTTCTTTTGTATAGTATAAAAGTCTTAAAGCCAATTTGAAATCTTCCCACAGTAAAGTTTCCCTTTCTGTAAAAATCCTATTTTCTGTCTCCATTCTTATTTCTCTTGTGATCTTATTTTCATTTTGTGCTCTTTTATATTCTGCTTTTCTGGATACAGCAACTCAGCTGAAAAGAGCTATGGAGGTTGTACACTGGGCAAATCCAAAGAGCTGCAATCACTTTATAGTTGGTTTATGCAGCACACAATTTGTAATGCCATGTGTGGCAGCCCTGAAAAAAGCTTAAAATAAATGACTAGGAAAATTCTGAATATTCTAGCTATTTCTGAAAAAATAGCTAATACATATACATTTTATGTTATATATATAATTTGCATGTATGTGCATGTATTATACAAGATTACTTCAAAACCTCATGGAAAAGGAATTAAGAGATAGGTTATTTTGCTGCAAAATGAAAAAACCTTTGAGATCCATGCATAATTCTTTCATAATATATATTTTTATAAACTGTAACATCTTGTATGGATTTCAATTATTCTGCATTAAATTAAGCTCATCTTTTAATTCCATTTTCCACAAGCATTTTTGTAGTATCTTGTGTTTCTGTATATGTGAATCTTCAGGTTGCTATTTGTTCCAGCACTTACAGGATTTTGCACACAGTTTTTTTCACACATGATCTCTGAATATACTAACTCTCTGACATCCACACAGCTGCATTTATTCACACAACCAATCTTGGCACACAAGTGGTTCCATATCCAGTTCTACAACACCAATTAAAGTTTAAAATTGCTCAGTAAGAGGTTTTACCTAATTGCACCTTCTTCATAATTGAACCTCGGGAGTCTACAAACAGCTATTTCTTCTCCAAGATAATCAGATACCTATACTAAGTACCAAAGATGACCTTATTTCCTACAGAAGAGATTAGCAATCTGTTCATAAACACAGTTAGTGTTAGAATTCTTTGGTTCCAAAGCTTGTATTCTTTTCAAAAAAAATTATTTTCATGCTTTCATAATTCTCCTTTTCCCCTAACTCACTTCACTGTTCTGAGTACATGGTAGGCATTTATATATACTTACATAATTGGAGTTTAAAAACAAAACAAAACAAAAACTAATTGAGTTATTGTCTAAAGTCACAGCAAATAAAGATGGGTGTAGAATTAGAACAAATTCCTTTGTTGCCTGTGCTGTTGTTTTATTCACTTTTCTTTTAAACCTGAGGACCATTAACATTAACCTCAACTATTGTTCTCCATCATGGCTCTTTCAGAAATCTATGTGGGGTTGGGAATATTTAGGGACCATTTTACTAAGCTCTGTAATGAGTGAAACTTTCCATTGGTAGAATGCTAGAGAAGCATTTTGTGGACAAGAAGGGGGGAGAGGGGAGGATGCTATTTTAAACATTGCTGAGAGAGTTTGGGCAAAATCCATCTGGCAGACAGATTCCTTCTTCCGTTCAAAAACTCATCAAGCACTCCAAATGTGTAACCTGTAGACAAGTTTAATTAAAGCTTGAGAAATCTCAAAATAACCTGACATTTAAATATGTTATTTCCTTTCTCCTCTGATAGTCTGTCACACACATAGGCATTCTGTGGTTCAAATCAAGCTCCCCAGTGCATCCAGCCCTGCCTAACTACTGGATTACTCTGTATCCAAGGCTACAGGAATGTGAATGAAATTGACTCATCCAATCACTGTTTTTAAAATAGTCACATTCATTTCACAGAGGAATAGGTGGAGGGCAGACAGGAAGTTGGGTAGATGATTGAGTAAAAAGATGATTGCAATGATAGATTGGATGGTAGGTAGATACAATGCACACATACACATAGAGATCGATACATAGGCAAATTAAAGTTCAATTCCTTTGTCTTCTCTGGCAAATGTGGAGCTTATCTTGGGAAGAAACTTAGGAAAGAACAATAGTAAATTTTTTTGGCCATAAAACAAAAAAAAATTGAAATGTAAAATCATCAAGCATTAACATTTAAAAAAGTAGTTTCTATGGTAGAATTTCAGTGTTAGTTCTTTCTTACAGTGTCTTTTCTCAAGGCAAGGTAAGTATACATTAACATAATCAACCATAAGGATTCCAAAGATATGCTTTTTGTCTTAGAGGGGTAATTCCTTTCTTAAGGAGACTAGAGACTCCTGGAGCTATAATCCTCTCCACCTTCACCTTAATGGTAAGGTACAGCTAAGCGCAAAGTTTGGTGCTGTCAGGTGGCCCTAACTTAGGTTTTCTCCCATCTTTTCCTTCCTTCTTTGGTTTTAATTGAGCCTTTTACATGATTCTATCTTCTCTTAGCACAACAATTGTACTTATTATTTCACAAGTTTAATGGTTGGTCAAAAGCTTTCAATGTATATTTTAAATGACTCTAAATCTACCTTCCCATAACACTATATCACTTCACATGTAGTATAGGTAGCAGAATCTTCCCAATTCTTCCCTCTAGGTGCTTCTGACGTTGTCTGTCATTTCATTTATCCATAGGCTATAATTATCCAATATATTGCTGTTATTATTTAAATGATTATCTTTTATATCAATTAAAATAAGAAATATATTCTATTTTACCATCATTTACTCCTTTTGCAATGTTCTTCCTGAACAAAGGCATGAGCTAATCATTTTAGCTCCCTGCTGAAAGTAGATACGATTCTCTTTTACCCCTTTACTCCTACCTTGTATCAAGAGACCAGCTCAGCCCCACAGCCTGCATTATTCCCCACTCCACCCTGCATTCCTTTCCAGTCTGAGAAAAATCTGTAAAAAGAAACTCACCTCCGCCCACTGCTCCCCAACCCCAGCCCTTAGCCCACCCTAGGCTACATAAAACCCAGCCTTCTGGGGGACTGCACCCTCTGCCACACACTGAGTCCGTGTGCACACCAGCATTTGGCCACTTCTGCGAGTTTATCCATTTTGCTTTGAATAAATTCATTTTGGCTGTGAACCATACTCTGTCTTCTCTATTCTGCTCCCATTTCCTTACACTCCCTTTCTTTATGCAGGCCCAAGTTTCTAATTTATATCATTTTCTTTCTCCCTGAAAAACTCCCGTTAACATTTCCTTTAGGGTAAGTCTGCTGGTGATTGAACCTCTCTATTTTTGTTTTTCTGGGTTTCTCGTTTACTTTTGAAGGATAATTTTATTGGCTGTAGAATTCAAGAATGGTGGCTTTTCTGTCAGCACTTCAAACATTTCACTTTCTTTCTTGATTAAATGATTTCTGATGAGAAATCTTCTTTAATTCTTTTTTTTTTTTTTTTGACAGGCAGAGTGGACAGTGAGAGAGACAGAGAGAAAGGTCTTCCTTAGCCGTTGGTTCACCCTCCAATGGCCGCCATGGCCGGCACGCTGCGGCCGGCGCACCGCGCTCATCTGATGGCAGGAGCCAGGTGCCAGGTGCTTTTCCTGGTCTCCCATGGGGTGCAGGGCCCAAGCACTTGGGCCATCCTCCACTGCACTCATGGGCCACAGCAGAGAGCTGGCCTGGAAGAGGGGCAACCGGGACAGAATCCGGCGCCCCAAATGGGACTAGAACCCAGTGTGCTGGCGCCGCAAGGTGGAGGATTAGCCTATTGAGCCACGGCGCCGGCCCGAGAAATCTTCTTTAATTCTTATCCTTGTCCCTCTATAGCTTAGGTATTCCATCCCCTGCCTCCTCTGGATTCCTTCTAAATTTTCCCTTTGTCTTTGATTTCCTGCAGTGAGAATGCAATATGCCTCCAGAAAGTTCTATTTGTGGGTACTTTTCCTGCTGGATGTTCTCCAGTCTTCCTGGATTTGTGGTTTTGTTGGGTGTGTGACATTAATTTTGGAGAGTTCTTTAGGACGTTGTTACTTCAAATATGTTTCCTCATTGTTCTCTCTTCCTTCTCCTTCTGTATTCTAATTCCATGTATGTTACTGTTAAGGCAGCTAGGTAGATATTAGCTTAGGTGTATAAGAGGGGCCAAAAAATGAGGCATTTTAAAGAAAATAAATGTATGTGCAATAGAATGAAGAAACAAGTCCTGGAAGTAGGACCCAGCCTCTTGTCTGTCTCCCCCAACCCAGGGGGTCCTTGCCTGTCCATTATCAAAAGGAACTCACTGAGTTGAGAGAGTGATAACGCTGGCCCTACTAAACTGAGGAGTCATTTGCTTCTGTCTTTATTCTTGCCTTTTAGCATTTCTTGTATAATTTTTTGTTGCTCAAAACAGAAATTGAAATAAATAGCCATTTGGTGTGAATTTTTATGCTAATTTGCCTAGGAGTTAGGTTAACTGTCCACTGTAGCTACAGGTGCCAGAAGCTTCAAATTCTTCTCGTGTCCCTGTGTTTCTGCTCTGTTGACTTCGGGCTTCCCTAAATACTCCTCCTCAGAACGAGCTTGCCTTTTGAAGCTGTTCCAGCTCTAATCCACTGTTAAACTTGTAAGAGCCCTGCCAGTGTGGGCTAAGTTGTGGGGGAGGAGAGACAATCCATAACCCCTTGACTAAGTCTCAGTCTTTTTGAGTATATGTTCTTAATGCTATGATCGTCATTGGAGTCTTTTAGCTTTCTATTCCCCTAGATAAGACAGGAGGGCTTGAGAAGGTACGTTGGGAAAATTCTCAGCCCTCCAGTGGTATAAGGCTGTGATAAAATGTTCTTTTTGGGTGCTCTGGGTGTATCTCACAACAGTTAACTCTCCTCTCCCCCTGCTGGAGTCAGGAGGGGACATTTCTTGGCTATTCACCTTGAGAACCAGGTGGGGCTCCTGGAGGTGAAAGTATGCAAGTTCCCATAATTGTGGCTCCCAAGTCATGGTAAGCCCACTCAGCCTCCAACAAATCACAATTACCATTCAAGGACGCTTCACAGTTAGGGCTCTAGGGGTTTCTCTGGCCAAAAAGATCTGCCTGCTGTTTTCTACATTCAGATGTTTCTCCAGATTTCTGGATGGACATTTGTCCCATGATCTGAGTTCTCTGATGGGTCAGGAAAAGTTGATCTTTCATGTGTTTAGCTTCTTGTTGTAAGGAAAGGAATGATGACTTCCAAGTGCTTGACAAGTTAGAGCTGAAACCATTCATTAGTTTCTGTTAACAATTAGTGGCCAACTGGAATCTCCCCTTTCTGCCACAACAGGCATGGGGTCCATGCGACTTTTCACATCTTCTTGTTCCCCAGGTTCAGGGCATCTTGGTCTGTCCTTACCCTCTCTAGAGACTGAGTTTCCATTAGTGTCATTCTTTCTCCACTTTCTTTTTTTTTTTTTTTTTTTTTGGACAGGCAGAGTGGACAGTGAGAGAGAGAGACACAGAAAGAAAGGTCTTCCTTTGCTGTTGGTTCACCCCCCAACGGCCAGTGCGCTGCGGCCTGCGCACCGCGCTGATGGCAGGAGCCAGGTGCTTCTCCTGGTCTCCCATGTGGGTGCAGGGCCCAAGCACTTGGCCATCCTCCACTGCACTCCCGGGCCAGAGCAAAGAGCTGGCCTGGAAGAGAGGCAACCAGGACAGAATCCAGTGCCCCGACAGGGACTAGCACCCGGTGGTTCTAGCGCCGCAGGCAGAGGATTAGCCTATTGAGCCTCGGTGCCTGCCTCTTTCTCCACTTTTACTAGGCCATTTTCCAAGGGATTTAATCTATGGTGTTATCCTCTCAATGTAGAACCTAGAGTGTCTTTTTGAAGCATTTAGAATTGTGTTTCTCCTTTCCCTTTTTTACAGCCCACTCTTTTTCCTAATCATTAGTAATTGAGAGATTTTTTATTCACTTATTCTTCCCTGTGTTCATTTATCTTCAACCATTTATTGGTGATTTCTCAAATAGAAAATGCTCTGTGTGTCCCGGCAGAGACAAGCCCAGAATTCACTGACTTTCCAGGTGAGCAGCTTGTGTTATTGAGAGACAGGAGGACTGGGTAGTTTAGTGGACGAAGAGATTGAGCTCATCTGAGGTAACCAGGACGTCAACAGCTGGCCTTCAGATTTACATTGAGAGCCGTACTGGTTAGAGCCCTGGTAGAAAACAGAAACACTAAAGCAAGGCATTCAAAGACTTTAATAATAAGATCACTGGCAGAAGTGAGGGAAACCCTTAGACTTAAGAGTACCCAACAAGGGATGACAAGGCATCCCATATTTGGTAGACACAAAGGAGCTTTTCACAGACAGGAGAGCGTGAGTACCAGAACCCACAAAGAGCATTTGGGAGTTCTACAAGATGCCCACATGTCAGGGGCAGTAGGTTTTGTTGGAGAATTGCAGCTACTGCTAACACAGGGTTGGCAGGAAAAGAAGAGGGGGAATAAATTCCCCAATCCCACTCCACTTCTTTCTAATTTCCTGCTAGCATTTCCCATTGGCTGAGCCCATACGGAAGTCAGAGCTACAGAGTTCAGTTTCCTGGGAAGCAAAGAAGGATGGGAAAGGGTGAAAAAAATGGATCTGGAGGAACAAATGAAAGATACACATTTTTAAGGGATTCTGCATGTCTGGAATCTGGAATTTGGGATAAAGGAGCTAAAGGGAACTGCCAGCTATAAGTCTTTGGTTTGAGTTGAGTGTTAGAGACAAACAAGATGAAAACTGTTAACTCTCCTATTGCTACAATAACATAGCTCTCTGAATAAACCACCAAGGAACAATCTCTGAAGTCTATAAATGGTTAGAATACTTGCTATTTTTTTTAAAATATCAGTGGAGGAAGAGTGAAATTGATGGCAAAGACTCATTTTTCTTTCTCACAGCCTTCTAGCAACAGGTGGAGGAAACCGCCGAACTGCCAACGTGGTGGCCCATGGGTTTGCCAATCTTTTAACTCTGGACAAAAGGACCCTCCAGTCAATTCTAGTGCATTATCCAGATTCTGAAAAACTTCTCATGAAGAAAGCCAGGTACAACCTTCAAAACCCCACTAGAGGTAGACCAAGTTGGTTTTACCCTAGAATATCTGAGAGGGTTTTATGATGAGGATCGATTTTCTCCATGAGATACACTTCTTTAAAAGGATTTATTTATTTGAAAGGCAGTTAACCTAGCTAATCCTCCACCTGAGGCACTGGCACCCCAGGTTCTAGTCCTAGTTGGGGCGCCAGATTCTGTCCCGGTTGCTCCTCTTCCAGTCCAGCTCTCTGCTTTGGCCCAGGAGAGCAGTGGAGGATGGTCCAAGTGCTTGGGTCCCTGCACCCACGTGGGAGACTTGGAGGAAATACCCAGCTCCTGGCTTTGGATCGGTGCAGTGCCAGCCGTAGCGGCCATTAGGGGAGTGAACCAACAGAAGGAAGACCTTTCTCTCGCTCGCTCGCTCTCTCTCACTGTCTATAACTCTCTATCTCTGTCTAACTCTGCCTGGCAAAAAAGAAAAAGAGAGAGAAAGGCAGTTACAGAGAGAGAGAGAGAGAGAGAGAGAAAGAGAGAACCTTCCATTCACTGGTTCATTCCCCCAAATGGCTGCAATGGCCAGGGGTGGGATGGGACAGGCCAAAGCCAGGAGCCTGGAACCCTATTTGGGTCTCCCACATGGGTGGCAGGGTCCCAAGCACTTGAGCCATCATTTCATCATTGTCTGCTTTCTCAGATACATTAGCAGGGAACTGGATAGGAAATGGAACAGTCAAGACTCAAACTGACACTCCTATAGAAGGCCAACCTTACAGGCAGCAGCTTACCCTTCCAGCCACAATACCAACCCCCTCCATGAGACACACTTAAGGAACAATTATTAATGCAGGTGCCCACAGAAACATCACAGGTAGATTTTGCAGGAACTCTCAGAGCTGCCTAAAAAAGCTTCTCTTTCCTGCTTACAGAGTGCTTTTAAAGCAGAAGGGCAAGACTGCAGAGGCCAGCCCTCCAAGAAAAGGACTTGCCTTTCTCTTCCCACCCAAAGAAGACACACCCAAAATGTTTAAGGCTCTGCTGGGAGGCACTGGAAAACCAGATCTTGGAAGACTGCTCAAACTGAAAAGAGAACAAGAAGCTCAGGTAACAAGGAAGGGATAGTGGAGGACTGTGATGGATAGAACACTGGATTAGAGTGCTCAGACAAGCTCCTGCTCTAATTCTATTGCAAACACTGGCAGAGTCGGATCTAATCTAGTGCTCATAATTATGGATTTATATATAGCACTTACATAAACTGGATCATCACATATCATCACACTTAATACTCACAAGGTCTATTATAGATGACTTCAATCTATGTCTTTATAACTTATATAACAAGTTATTATATTATTATTTTCCATGGATTCTGTATTTATTAATCTACCTACTCACTATGATTTATTTGTAACCTCCAACTCATGGAGCTTTTGTGGTCATGCAAAGAAAAGCACATGCAGAGTATCAAAAAAAATTAAGTTGCCTGATGCATACATTCCCAGGTGAGGTTGAACAAGGAGACTGTAGTTTCAGCTCTAATACTGCAAACAAGTAACCGTTTTGTTTTTCCCATTTTTTTCTCAGTGCCTGTGCTGTTTAAAATGGCCTTCAGTCATAGTGTTGACATATTATCTTGTGGTCCTAAATGCAAAAATCTGTAATGTGCCTTACAGAAAAAAATGTGTTTTATAGGTATCATTCAGCCAATAGTTACAATGTTGTTATTCTTGGTTTCAATGTAATGAATCAACAAGTCTTCAAATTAATTAATTCATCAAATTAAACAAGTTGTCTCTAAAGAAAAACACATATAAAACAAAGTTATACATTGATCATTTGACAAAAATGTTGTGCTATAAGGCTTACAGGAACCTAATGCTATACTTCCCCTGGAGCAATGGTTCAGTATTTACTAATTTACTGCTCATGACAACTTTACAGAACAAAACCAACACAAGTAAAGACAATACATATATATGGTGTGTGTGTCTTTTTACCAACATTTCAGTAAACAATATCTTCACCAATTCTAATCAATGTATGTTGCAAATGTTCATACTCCTCCAAAATAGCCCTTGCCAATAACATTTAACTTCTTCATGTTACAGAATACATAAAATGAATAAACTAAGACACAAACTAGGAATTTGAGTAAGACCACAATTACTTACAGAGCAAAAAAAAAAAAAAAAAAAAAAAACTATTGCTCAGGTGCTCAGACTTACAGGTGTACACCAAGCTAGAACTGTAGAGAAATGCAAATATTGGTGATTTTCTCTGCTTTTTGTTGTTTGGAGTTTTTTTTTTTTTTCCAGATTGAGGAGGGGTCTATGTTTCTTTGATTCTCTTCATAAGTCTATGGGGGTTGACACTGAGATCAAGAAAAGCAGGGATTCAGGCTATCTGAATCTAATCATTATATGATCTCCAAAGCTGTTAAGAAATCGGTAACTGTGGACCTTTCAGAAAATGAGTGCAGCAAACATTTTATAAAGTCAATCACATTCAAGAGACTGAAACCTGATTCCCCCTTTCCACACACACAGCACTATGGTGAAAACTATGGATACGGCATAAACCAAATACTTCTTTTATATCAGCATGAATTATTTACAGAAAAGATATGAGTAACTATATTAAATTAGTTTTCAACTTTACCTGTGCACATTTGTACCTCAGGCAAGCCTCTCTCAAATGATCTCAAGCATCATCAGTAAACAGCATAGTGTATTTTTTACCATAAAATGTCTATAGATAACACTAAACACAAAAAGTAAAAAAAAAAAAATGATATCACTAGCTACCATTAGACAAACGGAGAAGCTTATGCTAGGAAAGAGAAGTAGATGAGGACCAATAGGAAGAGACAAAAAAATAAATCTATCTGGACCGATCCTGTGAATCAAATGTCACAGTGCCATTCTCCATCAAACTTAGTCAAACAATAGATAGCCAGAAGCAGACCCGATTGCCATATTCTCTTAATTCAGTTTTTGCCATGGCAGTGATCTTAGCCACCCCATGCTAATTAAAAAGCTCCAAAGTCCTTGGTTATGATCTCAATAGGATTCTTTGTGACTGCTTCTTTCAGAAAAAAAGTGAAAACTTGGAAGGAGAAGAGGGTGCTGGAAAAGAACATGAAGATAAAGAAAATGAAGATGAAGATAAAGAAAGAGAGCCGGCAGAGAAACCGCTAGACAGATCCCAATGTAGGGCAAGTTCTAGCACAGCAGAGGAAACACCCCCATCGATGAGGAAGGCAGTTTTACCCAGAGGAACTAGTGGTCAATCACTCATCATCAGCATGGCTCATTCTGCTGAGGCTGGGGAAGATGTCCTAACTATTGAAGTCAAAGAAAAGGCTAAGCAATAAATGTTTGATTATCTTCAGATGTAATCCAGCTAGTTCCCAAAGAGCTTGTACTTAGGGTTGCAGCTTAAATTAATGATGGGATATGACCTTGCCAGCACCGTTGAGAAACCACAGGTAAATGCCTAGCTTAGTTTTTAGGACTTATCTGAGAATGTGATTTTTGCAGTGATAATAAGAAGATTATTAAAAACCATCCCTATTCTCTATTGTCATTAGCTTTGTGCAACTGATATTTTGTTTTGTAATTGTGTATCATATAAAAATACACACACACATATATTATATATATTCTGTTCTCTTTTCATTTCCTTCCTGATGATGTTTCTTCCTTCCATTCTGATTAACTTGGTTTTGGCTCTGATGTCATTCACTGTTGTTCTCTGTAACACTTGTGTATGTGTGTAATTTCTTGTATGGCACTGTTAATCTTGGCCTACTCCTCCAGGTACATAAATCTTACTTCTTATGGGTATAGAGGCTATGAGATTTTCAGTAAAATAGGTCAACAGTAGGGTGATTTCCAGTGAAACAAGGATGATGAGTCACTATCATATGAAACCAAACCAGCAGCTGGGACTGAAAGCAAACAGAAATTAGAGATCCCTCCAGATGAGCAATCTGATTTCCAGAACAGTCCCCAGAAGAGCAATGTTGGTCAGCAAGACTACTGAGCTGATGGACAAAAAACACATTGCAGCAACTATCCAAAAATGCTATCTTTTACCAAGTAAACTAATATTTTCTCTTACACTAAGTTACAGGCCTACAGGCAACAATCTACCTAATGCATCTGGCTCAACAGACTGGAATAGTCAGATCATCCCCACACACATAGGTTCAAGTGATATTTCTCAGAATTTTCCTCTAGCAACTTCCTCTAGCAAAAGGTACCAGATCAGGACTGATGCTACGGCACAGCAGGTAGAATATGCACACCGAGTGGAGTCCTTGCTTCGCCACTTCTAATCCAGCTCCCTGCTAATGTGCCTGGGAAAGCTGCAGAATATGGCCCCAGTTCTTGGGCCACTGCACCCACATGGGAGACCCAGAAGAAGTTCCTCCTTCTGGCTTCAAACTGGCCCACTTCTGGCTGTTGTGGCCATCTGGGGAATGAATCAGTGGATAGCAGATCTCTTTCTCTCTGTCTCTCCCCCCCCCCACCCCGTGTATATATATAAAAGTTATATAGTTATATATATAACTTTGCCTTTCAAATAAATAATCTTTTTAAAAAAGGTACCAGATCTCAGAACTTCCCATTTTTGTTGTATTTTTTAAAGATTTTCTTGTTTATTTGAAAGGCAGAAATACATACAGAGAAGGAGAGAGAGGTCTTCCATCTTCTGGTTCACTCCCCCTAATGGCTCCGAGGTGGTCCAGGTGGAAGCCGGGAGCTGGGTTCTTCGGGGTCTCCCACATGGATGCAAAAACCCAAGTACTTGGGCCACCTTCTACTGCTTTCCCAAGAGCATTAGCAGGGAGCTGGATTAGAAGTGGAACAGCCAGAACTTGAACCAGTGCCCATATGGGATGCCAGCACTGCAGGCAGAGGCTTAACCTTCTACACAACAGCATCCAGCCACAAGAGAGAAAGATAGAGAATATGAATCCCTCACTCATGCTGGTTCACTCCCTAAATCCCCAGAATAACCAGAAACCCAGAACTCAATCATTGACCCCCATGTTGGTGGCAGGAACCTAAGTACCTGAACCATCACCTGCTCACATTAGCAGGGAGCTGGAATCAAAGGTGGAGCCAGGACTCAAACCCAGGCACTCCCATATGGTATGAGAGCATCTTAACCACTATGTCAAATGCCTGCCCCTTTCTTGTTATTTTAGGCTTTAGTTAAAAAGTGATAAAGTTAGGAAAACAGCCTGTACACATGTCAGATTGACATATTCCTGCAATTTGTGGAACCTACATGTACAGCTGTTTACAAAACCTCCAAGTTAATTAAGTGCACTTTAGGAAGTTGTCCTCATGAATCAGCTAGCATTAGCATAATTACCAAAGTAGCATGCTGTGAGGAGGCTAAAAAAGCCAGGCTCATGTCGGAAGTAATAAAACATATAGAATGCCATTCTAATAAGTGCCATCAGCATGTAACGTAAGGCTCTGAATAATAACGCTATTTCCAGCTCCCAGAAGATAGGCACTGTAACAGCCCTTTGCTGAGAGGGTTTTAACAAATTCCATTAACCAAAAAAGTGAATCCTGTAGAGGCATTCAGGAGACCATGTACCCATCAGTCACTGTAACAAAATGTATCTTTGTGCAGAGTCACCATTTTTTATTATTTTATGACAAAACCTGGCAAGTTATTTACAAAAAGAGTTGGTTACTGTTTTTTTTTTTTTCAGGATTTAAGGGAATATAAACAAATTGTTAAATAGCGCTTACTTGATAAATGTGTTTGTATTTATAAAGAGTGACTAGGAAAACCCAGAAAGAAAAGACAGAAATAGGACCTGAAAAGAATTTAACAGGAAAGGGGAGAAGAGGGAAGGAGTGGACATCCTGAACTTGTGAAAACATATGCTCTCCACTTACACTCAGTACTTATTCCAATAAAATAAAAAAGTGACCCCATTCCAACTAATGCTCTTTCCCTGTCTGATTTCTCCTCCCAATTTCACTATTTCAATTATCATCCTTTTATTTCCCATCCAACAGACAAAAATCTAAAGTAATCATTTTCAGTTTATAGAGTGCCATTAAATCATTTTTCTTCTTTAATCTTTCTAATTATCCTTTCTTTTTTCAATCTCAATGCTAACATCCAGTGCAAGTTTTCTGTTCCGTCTAGCTGAACATTCCCTATCACCTTCAGAGTTCTAATCACTAGTCTATCTTTTCAGTCTCTTCGCTATAGGAAAATTAGATCTTCCTATCAAAGTACTTTTGACCATGTTACTTCTCTGCTCAGAGACTGCATTATTCTGAATTCTCCTGAGCAGCAAAACCAATAGATTTTTCAGGTTCAAACTGGAACCATTGGTTCTTAAGGCTTTGAACTCAAACTGGAATTGGTTTTCCTGGTTTTTTTTTTTTTTTTTTTTTGGACAGGCAGAGTTAGACAGTGAGAGAGAGACAGACAGACAGAAAGGTCTTCCTTTTGCCATTGGTTCACCCCCCCAAATGGCTGCCAAGGCTGGCGCACTGCAGCCAGTGTGATGTGCCGATCCAAAGCCAGGAACCAGGTGCTTCCTCCTGGTTGCCCATGCGGGTGCAGGGCCCAAGCACTTGGGCCATCCTCCACTGCCTTCCTGGGCCACAGCAAAGAGCTGGACTGGAAGAAGAGCAACCGGGACAGAATCCAGCACCCCAACCAGGACTAGAATCCAGGGTGCCAGCACCAAAGGGGTAGGATTAGCCAAGTGAGCTGTGGCGCCAGCCATGGGTCTCTATCTTGTAGGTGGAAGACTGGGATTTCTTTCTTTTTTTTTTAAGATTATTTATTTGAAAAGCAGAGTTACAGAGAGAGATACGGAGAGAGAGAGAGAGAGAGAGAGAGAGAGAGAGAGAGAGATCTTCCATCTGCTGATCCACTCCCCAAATGGCCACAAAAGCTGGAGCTAGGCCAGGCCAAAGCTAAGAGCCAGAAGCTTCTGTCAAGTCTCCCACATGGGTGCAGGGGCCCAAGGACTTGGACCATCTTCTGCTGCACATTAGCAGGGAGCTGGATCATAAGCGGAGCACCCAGGATTCAAACTGGCAGCCATATGGGATGCCGGCACTGCATATGGAGGCTTAACCTTCTACCCCACAGCACCGGTCCCCAGACTGGGATTTCTTACCTTCATAATTGCATGAGTAGATTCCTTGCAGTAAATAGTATATGTGAAGGAGATTTATTATATATCTTAATATTATATAGAGATATATTCATTGTATTTTATGTATAGAGAGATTATTAGGAAGTGCTCACACACTTATAAAGCCTAAGAGGTCCCAGGATCTGCAGTCTGCAAGCTGGAGAGCCAGGAGAGCTGGTGGAATAGGCCCAGTGTGAGTCAGAAGGCCCAAGGACCAAGAGTCAATGGTATACATTCCAGTCTGAGACAGACATCTAAACAAATGATCCCTCTGCTCTCTTCTTTTTGTACTCACACCCTCAACAGATTAATTGATGCTCACCTATATCCATTCATCATGACAGCAATCCACTTCATTCAGTCCACCCAGCTGAATGCTAATCTTATCAAGAGCACCCTCAGAGATATGCCCAGAAATAATGTCTAACCAGTTCTCTGGGCATTCCATGGTTCTGTCATGTCAACACATAAAATGAACCATCCCAAAAACCTACTGTAGTCTCCATACCAACTAAGCTGTATTTATGAAGATTTAATTACCACCACCTCAGCCAAACCCTCTCCTCAAGCTATCTCCTTGCTTTTACTGGAAATTTATTACCTATCCTTCTCCTCCGACCTTAACCACAGTCTGGAGGTTGTCTCCCCTCCACTACTTAGCTCTTTCCTAGACTTTCAAACCTGTTCACGTTTTACCTCTTTCAAGGACCTCCAAAAACACCAACCTAGGATGGTGCTATCTTAAGCCCTTTCCGGAGGTGCTACACAATACAGCACTCTATTGTTCTCTGATTTGTTCAACTGTGAATTATTTCTGCTTAATTATAAATCATAATAGGCAAGACTGGTTCTTATGCTTCATCTGTCTAAAAATCAGAAGCTGTATTAATGTGAGAGATATATGAACAGACAACTCATGGAAGCAAAACAAATAGGTAATTGAGATGGAAAAGATGATTTCAGTTTGTATGTATGTGTTGAAATACTGCACTATATTCTATAAAATGAACAAATATATGTTAATCAAAAAATTTAAAGATGATGATTTACTGCTCTCATGCTTTAAAAAATATGAATCAGAACAAAAATGAAATACTGCCTTCTACTTTCCACATTGGAAAACATTTGAAAGCAGATAATAATATCATTGATAGAAAGTATGTAAATTTGAGCTTCTTTTCTGGCAGTACGTAGCACAATTCAGGTATCATATCTTGAACTCAGCAGGGTCATTTTAGAGTATACAATATTCCAAAACAATTCAAGCAGATCCATAACAGGAAATGCATGAGGATATACAGCATAGTTTGTAGTGCAAAGGACCTGGAGACAATGATTTATCAACCTCTAGAAGAATGTGGGAGTGCTTGTAAGGCTGAAGTTCTGTCGAGCAGTTGGAATGAATTAGACTAACATATAGCAATATGGACAGATTTTTTAAAAATACTGATGTAAGGGCCAGCTTTGTGGCACAGCAGGTTAAGCTGCTACTTACGATAACAGCATCCTTTGTTAGAATGCTGGTTTGAGTGCTGACTGCTCCACTTTTTTTTTCTTCCAGACTTATTTCTTTGAGAGGTAGAGTTACAGAGAGAGAAGGATGAGAAGGAGGGAGGTGGGGAGAAAGGTGGAGGGAGAGAGAGAGAATGTTTCATCTACTGGTTCACTCCCCCAAGTAGCCAAAACAGCCAGAGCTGGGCAAGGCTGAAGCCAGGAGCCAGGAACTCCATCTAGTTCACCCACATGGGTGGCAGGGCCTAAGTACTTGGGTCATCTTCAGCTGCTTTCCCAGGCACCTTAGCAGGGAGCTGGATCAGAAGTAGATCAGCCAGGACATGAATTGGCACCCAAATGGGATGTCAGGATCTCAGGTGGCAGCTTCACCAGCTACATCAAGATGCCAGCCAGTAGGTACTCCGCTTTTGATCCAGGTCCCTCCTAATGCACCTGAGAAGACAGGAGAAGATAACCCATGTGCTTGAGCCTCTACCACCCAAGTGGGAGACCAGAATGGAGTTCCTGGCTTCTGGCTTCAGGTGGCTCAGCCTCAGCCATCTGGGGAGTGAAACAAAGAATGGCAGATCTTGGTCTGTGTGCCTTTTGAATAAATAAATAAATAAATGTTTAAAATACTTGCATACATTTTTGAAAAGAAAAACAAATAAAATCTTCAGTACTACCATGCATGTATATTTTTGTAAAGCCCATCTATAAAGACCATTAGGAACAAAACTATAGTTCAATAAAGCCAAGTTAATTAAATTGCTGAAAACAAGGATGTCTCACAAAACACAAGAAATAACTAGGCTAATATAGATTATTGGGGAAGGGTAGAGGTAAGGTAGAGTTTAAAGTATATGATCCTTTGATAGGCTCTTAAAGCCAGACTGTGTGTAAAAGGGGTTAACCTCAGGCCTGGGCCAAGCAGCTGGCTCAGGGTCCTATTTTCCTAGAAACTGCTACATTAAGATAAGCAGAATGCTATGTCTCCTTATCTGAAGTTGTGCACTCGCCTGCTTTTCTGTGTGAAAATGATTCAGACTTTCCAGGCAAATATGGAATGTTTTACTGTTACTGCTAAGATTTCAGACAACACATTTGTGACAATCCCTGTCCTTTTGTTAACAAAAGCAGTTTCTATAGATTCCCAATTTAAAACATATGCAAAATACTACATGCCTTCCAGAAATACAGGAACTATGTTAGATGAGTTAGAGATAGTGATCATAGAGGATGGGGAGAGAAAAATGGAAATGGTGGCAGAAATAGTTGACATGAGAAACGAAGAAGTCAGGAACATCAGCCAGTGATGACAGAGTGCCAGGAACTGAGAAGTACAATGAGCTCAGGTCTATGCACTTTTCGGGTGTTGTGTCTTGTAACAAATTAGTAGTGAGAACTCCATCAACACCTGGATCTTTCCTTTCCTCCTCATTGCTCCTCAGCCCCTGTAGGCACAGCGCAACCTTCTCTGTTAACTAGGGCCTAAGCTGTCAATGAGGCCTTGCTTTTGCATACGGACAGCTTCTCCCCTTAACCGTTGCACAGACTACAGAGGATGGTTAGTGTTATGGATTGAATTTCGCCCCTCCAAAGGTCTTGGGCTGAAACCCAAACCTCCAATATAACTACATGAGATAAGGCCTTTACAGAGGCAGCTAAGGTGAATAAGGGCATAAGGGTGGTATCCTAATTCAGTAGAAGACAGCAGGGATGAACATGCACAGGAGGAAAGTCTAGTGAACACACAGCAAGAAGACTGCTGTCTACCAGCCACAGAGAGAGGCCAGAGGAGAAGTCAACCCTTACAGCACACTTTGACCTTGGATGTCCAGCCTGCAGAATTATGAGAATTATGTTCAAGAGACTCAGCCTTTGGCATTTTGTTAATGGAACCCCAGCAGACCGACACCCTTGCTTCCACGGTGCATGTGGTAAAGTTGTTGACTGGAGAACTAGCAGAGAGGGAGGGTGAAAAGGGAATGAAGAGTAGCTGTGGGGATTCAAGAGGCAGTAACAAAAGGCCATAAAATAATGGACACCTGAGAAGTTATTCTGAGCGAACAGGATGAGTTTTAGCTCTAGGTTTTATCAGCTCCCATGTTAAGTACATCACCAATAGGACATTCTCAGCAACTGAACTACAGGGAAGAAAAGTTGTTGAAATCAAGAGCTGAAACATCCATAGATGTTGACCACACTTCTCTCAACAAATCTTAATCAAGTCATTCTTTTTTCATGAATACCCAGAATATCACCATCTTCTAATTCTCAACATATCCGAGGCCCAGAACCCACTCTTGATCATATTAATTCCCTACACTGCTTAACCTACTTAAGAGGTAGGGGTAGACTATGATAAAAACAATACATAGAGCGAATACTTTTCTCCACACATTTCAAAAGCAATGTCTGATTAAAACTTGCTTGCAGAGGTGGATTGTTTATTTCATTGTTTTGTTTTTAAAGGATATATAAATTCATATGTTTCATAAAGTGACTGAGTGAATGGAATCTCCAAATTAAATGCACTATTCCCTCTGTCTAGTGCCGCGGCCCCAGCCTCACTCAGAGTACCTTTATCACTCTTCCAGATCTCCATCTCACTGCTGAGATTCTTGCTGAACTAATCAGACTTTGTAATGCATAGAAGCCCCTAGGTGCTAGTCTTCCACACTCTCTACCCTCAGCTGAGAAGGTATAAAGTCCCAGAATGTGCACACTTAGAGTTCTCTTCCTCACCCAGATCCACTCAAGATGGCAGTTTCTTTATCTCCCAATATTTTTTATGCAATTTCAAATCCCACTGCTGTCAACAAAATCTTCCAAATGCTATTGATATGAACAACTACTCAACCTCATGCACAATCTTCCCAAGGACATCTGTATACTGCCAGCTATCTGGACGCATGATGCAGCCACTTCCACTGGCCATGATATAGGTTAGCACTGGTGATCATCCTTGCAGTACCACTTTCCCCCACCCCATTTCCTTGCGTAAACACTGTGGTCATCAGTCTCCAGTGAATGCAAATTAAATCTAGCTTATAGTTTAAGCCAAATATCAGCAAGAAGGAAAGCGATGACACTATACTCTTATGTTAGCTAATAATCTTGGGCCAGCATGTGGCATAGCACTTAAAGCTGTAGCCTGCGATGCCTCATCCCATATGGGTGCTGGTTCACGTCCTGGCTGCTCCACTTCTGATCCAGCTCCCTGCTAATGCCTGGGAAAAGCAGTGAAGATGGCCCAAGTACTTGAACCCCTACAACCCATGTTGGAAACCTGTAAGAAGCTCCTGGCTTCAGCTTGGTCCAGCCCCGGTTGTTGTAGCCACTTGGGGAATGAACCAACAGATGGAAGATTCTCTCTGTAACTCTTTCAAATAAATAAGTCTTTATAGGAAAAAAAAAAAAAAAACCTCTGAAACACACTAAATAAGCCCTTTAATGGGCCCAGTGAAAGTTCTAAATCTTTAACAATAAACTACTTTTTAATAAGTGTGCCTTATCACAGGATGACCTTTAATAGGAACAATTAAAAACAATTTTAAAAATGCTTTCTTAATAAATGAACGGATGGGGAAAGATTGTCACATACATACATACAAGAAAGAAAATGTTGAAGCAAAACAAATCCTCGGGTACCAGCACTGTGGTGTTGCGAGTAAAGCCACCCCTGGGGCCCCTGCACCCGCTTGGGAGACCAAGAGGAAGCTCCTGGGTCCTGACTTCTGATCAGCGCAGCTCCAGACATTGTGGCCATCTGGGAAGTGAACCAGTGGATGGAGGAACTCTCTCTCTCTCTCTCTCTCTCTCCCTTCCTTGCTCGCTCCCTCCCTCCCTCTGCCTCTCTGTAACAAATCTGCCTTTCTTTTTTATTTTATTTTTGACAGGCAAAGTAGACAGTGAGAGAGAGAGAGAAAGAGAGAAAGGTCTTCCTTTACCATTGGTTCACCTTCCAATGGCCGCTGCGGCCGGCGCACCACACACTGATCCGAAGCCAGGAGCCAGGTGCCTCTCCTGGTCTCCCATGGGGTGCAGGACCCAAGCACTTGGGCCATCCTCCACTGCACTCCCGGGCCACAGCAGAGAGCTGGCCTGGAAGAGGAGCAACCGGGACAGAATCTGGTGCCCCGACCGGGACTAGAACCCGGTGTGCCGGCGCTGCAGGCGAAGGATTAGCCTAGTGAGCCGCAGCACCAGCAACAACTCTACCTTTCAAATAAATAAATCTTTTTAAAAAAATCCTCACACTAAGTTTTCCAACAGACTCAAAATAATAGTAGCACCTACAAAGCACTACTGTGTGCTAGATACGGTTCCAAATGTTTTACTTCTGTTAACTCATTGCATCCTCATAAATAGCTCCGTGATGCAGTTATTTTTAGCATCTTCACCGTTTTTCCAGATGAGGAAATGACACACAAAACCTCATTGCCCTAAGCTACTCTGAGTGCAGATTTCACCAGTGAGGATGTTGAAGAAGATCAGCACACTCCACGGAACATCTTATACTTCTGTATGGCTTCTATTGAAAGGCCATGGAAACTCTGCAGCAAAAGAAAGAGTGCAGGCAAACCCTGGGTTCCAACTGATCTCCCAGGAGCAAGCTCCCACTGTACGTTACTCACACAAGGACCTGACCACTCTGTCCTGGAAGCAATCCTTCAAGATGTGGGAAGTCATTCCCACTTGGGAGAGCTTAAAGCAATTCCCAGGTTAGAACGCTGTAACCACGTGATGAAGGCAAGCTAACTGGCTATGCTACTATAAAACCTTCAGTAGAGAATCTGCTCTGGAAGTCACCAGAGTTTAGCCCTTAAACACCACATCATAAATCCCACCGCTGTTACCGCGACCAAGAGTCAACCCCAGACATCCAGGACCACCCAGAGAGAAAGGCTGAGCTATTTCTAACTATTCCTTCCTTTGCCTACTACATTAGCCCACACATTTCCCTTGTCTGGACCCCCTATAGTTCTTGTTCATTAATCACCTGGGCAATTAACAAACATGGACTAACTGGCTAATGGATGATTTACAGATACATGAAACCCAGATCTGACCTCAGTAACAAATCACCAGAAATAAAGTGCAGGCTAAAAAGGATACAATCTGCAGAAAAGAGGAAAGCAAACAGTGTCTTGAGAGAGGATGAACACTTTAAACAGTGAATGGTTAACAAAGCAAAACATCTTTTTATAGAAGTAAATTCTTTTCTGTGAGCCCAGGCATTTATTTCAACAAGCGATTTCCTCCAATTCACTGAAGCCAGCTCCAAGTGTTATTTGCTCAAAATTGATTACAAAAATTACCTCTCACATTGCTTTCATCTGTGGCCCTCCAAATACAGCACAACATACAAACTGTTCTCTAGTCTTAAGTGCCCAGTGCATTGTCAGACTATATTGTTTTGTTCTGCTAAATAAAATGTAATGACTTAAAACATGAATCATGTATTCTGTACATTGTCAGTCTGGGTTGGGATCAGCTGGTGGTTCTTCTGGTCCTTGCTTAGCCAATTTAAGCCCTACAGTCAGCTGCTGAATTATTTGGGGGCTGGCTGGTCTAGAACAGTTCTTATGTGAAACAGTTTGTTTCTAATCTGTGGTAGTCTTCCATCCTCCAAAAGGCCAACCTGTGCTTGAAGGCTGCACAGGATTCCAGTTAACAGAGACAGCAGAAGTAAGCAAAGTTCTTACAGTCTGGGCTCTCAGAATTAGCACATCATTATTTCCAGTGCATTCTATTAACCAAAGTCAGTCACAAGACCAGCCATAGTCAAAGGTTTGCTAGCCAGCTTTTCTAATGCCTAAGACAGCTAACTTATAAAGAGAAAAGACTTATTTAGCTCACAGTTCCGAATGTTCACACTCCAGGATTGGGCTGGCTCCATTGTTTTGGCCCATATGTGGACAGCAGATGGCAACGATGGTGTGTTTGCAGAGGAACGATCACAAAACAAGCCAGGAAACAGAGAGGGGCTGAGCACAACTCAGCTTTTATAATCAACCCGATCAGGAGCACCACCTTCCTCAGACATGCCCCCAATGGCCTAAGGACCTCCCACTAGGCCCACCTCCTTAACACCCTAATTGGATAAAGTTTTCTCCCTGTTGGCAGTTAATAACCTCAGGGTTAAAGTCCTGCCTGAGCTTGGGAGCCAAATTGTGTTCTAACTATAGCAAAAGGATAGAAAAAATCTGCTTCTTAATGGAAGGACAACAAAGTCACACAAAAGGGGTGGATCCAAACATAAGGGAAGGATTGCGGCCCTTTTTTGCAATCTATCACCCAAACAGAAAGGTTAGATAAAATACAGGACACCAGGGCTGGTGCTGTGGCATAGCAGGTAAAAGCCACTGCCTACAGTGGTGGTACCCCATATGGGTGCCAGTTCAAGTCCTGGCTGCTCTTTTTCCAATCCAGCTCTCTGCTGTGGCCTGGGAAAGCAGTAGAAGATGGCCCAAGTGCTTAGGCCCATGCACCCACTTGGGAGATCAGGAAGAAACTCCCGGCTCTTGGCTTCGGATCAGCTCAGCTCTGGCAGTTGCAGTCATTTGAGGAGTGAACCACCAGAATGGAAAACCTCTCTCTCTGGCTCTGCCTCTCTCTGTAACTCTGTCTTTCAAATAAATAAAATAATTCTAAAAAAATACAGAACACCAAGTTAATAAACATTTTTGAGTACATACATGTCCTGTGCCTATATACTAAAAATTACTGTTTATCTTAGCTTCAACTTTAACTTGAGGCCCTGTATTTTATTGGCTAAATCTAATAACCCTACACACAGATCATGTTAAAAATAATCAAAACCTTTCTTTATCTAAAAGAGAGAGGTTTTATCTAGAAATTACTTTTAACTTCATCAAATGTTGTATTAGAATGGCCCAATGGGGGCCGGTGCTGTAGCATAGTGGGCTAAAGCCTCGCCTCACGTCCCATAAGGGCACCAGTTCGAGTCCTGGCTACTCCACTTCCAATCCAATTCTCTGCTATGGCCTGGGAAAGCAGTAGTAGATGGCCCAAGTCCTTGGGCCCCTGCACCCGCGTGGGAGACCCAGAAGAACCTTCTGGCTCCTAGCTTTGGATCGGCCCAGCTCCGGCCATTGTGGCCATTGCAGGAGTGAACCAGTGGATGGAAGACATTTCTCTGTTTCTCCCTTTCACTGTCTGTAACTCTACCTCTCAAATAAATAAATAATGATCTTAAAAAAAAAAAAAAAGAATGGTTCAAAAGTTCTGAATACACCCAAAAGAAAGGAGTAACTTGTCCCCCCCTCCACATTCTAAGGACTGTTTCTGGATTAATACTGGTGTTGAAAACCCTGTAATAATATATAACAGACTGTGGGAGTGGGCATTTGGCCCAGCAGCTAAGATACACCCATCCCACAACAGAGTGCATGGCTTCTAGCTCCTGACTCCAGTTTTTACCAATGCAGAACCTTCATGGCAGCCCCAGCTCCCATCTCTGGCCCCAGTGCAACCTCAGTGGATGGGAGCTCTGCTCTCCCTGTCTCTCTGTCTCTGGTCCTCTTTGTATTTCTATCTCTGTGCCTCTAAAATAAAATTATATATGTATGCATGTATATCTCAGGCTATTCCATTTCAGTTATGTATTAGGTGAAAAGTTGCTACACAGAATACCAATAAGAGAGGGGTCTATACTTTCCATAATGTGGGCTGGTTTTGTATTTACAATATTTATTTTACCTTCTTTCAAGGAATTTTTAAAATCTTTAGAAGATATTCATCATTATGCTGTTCCAGAATTTATTATATCTAATCAGACCAAAGATACTTGAAATTCATGTTTTAAGTACCTTTCCCCTACACTGTGGTAAAATTTGATGTTTTTCTGTATGGGTTTTTATGACTGGCTGTATTTTTCCCTACTATAACTTTTGTGACTAGAAGTGATGGTGCAAAGGTCAAATAAATGTGCACCATTAAGCAATACAGCCTGACATTTCTAGATAATAACTCCCTTGGACGAGGAACGGGAGTGACACCTGAAAGGTCACAGCCCTTCTTGCTGCCCCTTTGCACTTCTGGTTATCCCTGCTCACTGCACACAATGATTCTGCTACAATTTTATGAAAACCCTCTCTGTTGGAAATCCTAAGCAATATAAAATTCAGCACATAGTGCATGCTAAGGGTTATTAACCAGATTCATGATACAGTTCCATGAATCCAGCATTAAATAAATCTAACTGCTGTTTACACCAGGATCTTGCATTTTACAAAACACTGAGCAAAATCCTGCTTGCAGGGTTACATCCGAGCATGGCAGTGTTTAATGTCAAAGACAACATATGAAGGTCATGGATTAATTTGAAAAGAGTAGTATCCTCTTAAAGAAGAGTGTTTTTTCAAGGAAACAAGTACATTTTCTAAGATTACGTGCTGATCAAGTCCACCATGTTAGGGCCATATTTATATCCCAAATCTGAGAGAAAGATTTGGATTTAGTTTGTTCTTCAGAAACAGACTAACCACAGATTTCAAACTTTTTTTTTAAAAAAGATTTATTTTATTTATTTGAAAGGCAGAGTTATAGAGAGGCAGAGGCAGAGAGAGAGAGAGAGAGAGAATCTTCCATCCACTGGTTCACTTCCCAAATGGATGCAAAGGCCAGGTTGGGCTGATCCAAAGCCAGGAGCCAGGAGCTTCTCCAGGGTCTCTCATATGGGTGCGGGGACCCAAGAACTTAGGCCACTTTCCGCTGCTTTCCAAGCAGCATTAGCAAGGGGCTGGATTGGAATTGGAGCAGCCGGCACTCCGACTGGAGCCCATATGGGATGCAGGCACTATAGGCAGTGGCTTTACCCACTACACCACAGCGCTGGCCTAGCAAAAAGATTTATATACTCTGAATTCTGATAGCATATTTGTAAAAGTGAGTATGGACATTTTGTTGCAAGCAAAAGAGTTATTACAAACATATGCATCTCCCCGTGCTCCCAGTGTCGCCTGCCCACCCTGCTTGCCTGCTTCATGCTGTTGACAGTGCTGCTTTCTTTGTCTGAAAGGCTCTTCTGCTTTTTCTGTATCATAAAACACTGTGTAATCTCCAAACCCCAGAGGAGATACCAAACCATCCATGAAGGTCTCCTGTACATTTCCACTGCCTTGACTACTCCTTGCATTGAATAGACCATCTCCCCTACTCCAAGCTTCAATATTTTCTCATAGAAATTAACTTCTGTTTTTTGATGGGTATTAACATGTACTTCATTTATTCACTCTTGCTGAATCTATTTAAGGAGCACATCCTAAATACGAAGATCTCTTCTAGGCCCATGAAATGAAACAGTGAACAGACAAAAATCCTTGATTTCTTGGAACTTATACTCTAGTGAATAAAGGAAGACTCAAAACAAAATAAGTAAAATCTAAAAACAAAAAGAGGGGTTGAAAGTACTTGGCGGGGCCAGCGCTGTGGCATAGCAGGTAAAGCTGCCACCTGCAGTGCTGGCATCCCATATGGGCGCTGGTTCGAGTCCTGGCTGTTCCACTTCCCATCCAGCTCTCTGCTATGGCCTGGGAAAGAAGTAGAAGATGGCCCATGTCCTTGATCCCCTGCATCCATGTGGGAGACTTGGAAGAAGCTCTTAGCTCCTGGCTCTGGCTTCAGATCGGCTCAGCTCCAGCCATCGTGGCCAATTGGGGAGTAACCAGTGGATGGAAGACCTCCCTCTGTCTCTCCTTCTCTGTCTGTGTAACTCTGACTTTCAAATAAATAAATAAATAAATATTTAAAAAAAAAACAAATGCTTGGCAAAGAGGTACATCTTTTTTTTTGTTGTTATTGTTGTTGGTTTTTTAAATAAGGAGTTCTTTTATTTATTTGAAAGGCAGAGTTACAGAAAGAGGGATATATATCAAGGGAGATCAACTACCCACTGGTTCAGTTCCCAAATGGCTGCAATGACTGGGAGTTGGTCAGGTCAAAGCCAGGAATCTGAATCTCCCACATGAGTACTGGGCCCAAGGACTTATGTCATCTTTCACTGCTTTCCCAGGCCATTAGCAAAGAGCTGGATCAGAAATGGAGCAACCAGGACTTGAATTGGTGCTCATGTGGGATGCTGGCATTGTGGTCAATGACTTACACCACTGTGGCATTATGCCACAATGCTGAACCCATTATGCATGTGTGTGTTTAAGATTTATTTTATTTATTCGAAAGGCAGAGTGATATACAGAGGGATAAACAGAGAAGGAGAGAGATCTTCTATCTGCTGGCTCACTCCCCAGTGGCCACAACAGCTGGAACTGGGCCAGGCTGAAGCCAGGAACTTGGAACCCCTTCTCAGTCTGCCATGTAGGTGCAGGGGCCCAAGGACTTGGGCCAGCTCTGCTGCTATGCCAGATGCATAAGCGGGGAGCTAGACCAGAAGCAGAGTACGTGAGACTTGAATCTGCACTAATACAGGCTGCTGGCCCTGTAGGCAGCAGCTTAACCTGTTGCACCACAGTGCCAGCTCCTCCCACCCCAAAGAGGTACAATTTTTTAAAAAGTGACCAGCAAAGGCCTCACTGGATGATTCTTGAGTAAATATCTAAAGGTGGTGAGGGAGAAAGTCTCCCAAGTGACCAGAGAAGAGGTTTCCACGAAGGGGCAGCAGCCAGTGCAATGACCCTGAGCCAGAAGTGTGCCAGGCATGTTGACATAAGAGCAAGAAAGCTTACGTGGTAGAGTGGGTTGTCCATGGCAAAGGCTAGGAGGACAGTTCAGAAAAGATAAGGAACAGGAGGAGCCAGACTATGACAGACAGCGAAAAGTTGATAGAATTGGTGGACTGAAGACATGGATGGGAGACGATTTGGTCAGGTTGCAGCACCAGAGGGAGGAAGCTGGAAAGTGGGTTATTGTTGGAAAATGGAATATCTGAACATGAGATTAGAGAGGGCTTTGTTATCAATAATAATAAAGTCTAGGGAATGACTTTCTCATAATTGTAAACTGAAGTAGAGAACAAGAGTATCATAAGGGAGGATGGAGTGTGGTATAAGATTCTAAGTTGGAGTTGCCAAAGAGGAAGGAAGAGTCTGAAAGCAGAGGGAGGACCAAGTCCGGCATCTGCTGTGCCTCCAGGCCCAGCGGGGGTGATCGGGAAGAGGAAATCATCTGCACTTTGGGGGGCTGCAGAGGAAGCCGTGTGCTTCTAGAGAACCAGAGCCTGATGAGATTAAGAAGGTGGCAGGTTGTCAGGAAAAGCATGGATACATGGAATTTTGCTCAGGAGAAGTGGGATTGCACATAGTGAAGAAGCCAATACTCTCGGCTTCTGGTGAGGACTGCTGTGAATAGTCCTGACGCTCGGAGGACAGCAATAGAGAGCAATGGATGCTGGCAGGAAGGGCATGAGGGACGTCTTCCCAGAAGCAATGGTCGGGCCCCTCTTTACTCATGACCCTGGATGCCGAGAGGCATAAGAGACAATCCTACTGCAAACACAGAGGACTCATTCACCTTGCTCACTCCTGTTCAGTGTCAGCATCATCTACTGTCTGATTTTCCATATTAGATCACAAGCTCTGAAGTTAAAAAAAATTTCCGATGTGTAGCTGTCGTGTAGTAGTCCTCTGCCTGCGGTGCCAGCATCCCATATGGGCACCAGTTGAGTCCTGACTAGTCCTCTTCTGATTCAGCTCTCTGCTAATGTGCCTGGGAAAGCAGCAGAGAATGGCTCAAGTACTTAGGCCCCTGCACCCATGTAGGAGACTAGAAGGAAGCGCCTGGCTCCTGGCTTCAGCCTGGCTCAGACCTGGCTATTGCAGCCATTTGGGGAGTGAACCAGTGGATCTCTCTCTCATTCTCATGCTCTCTGCCTCTCTGTAACTCTGCTTTTCAAATGTATAATAAACACATCTTTAAAAAATTTTTCTGACTCTCTGAATTCCCTGTTGATTGCCAGTAGTAAGCTACTCAATAAATATTTGTGCAAAGAACAAGTAAATACTTCTTACTAGATGGAATGGGTGGTTGTTAAAGATAAATTATTTCCTACTCAGTCAACTGAGAACTCCCTAGAGCTCCCCAACTCCTGTAATCCATCTATGCCCAGTTCTAGAAAACAAGGGTCTGTTACAAAACCTGGCAATTTTAAAGTCTGATGAAAAGACCAAAGATACGGCTCTGCCTTCCCAGGCTGTATAATTATACTCTGATCATTTCTTTCTGAGGAGGAATGACTCCATTACCAAGCCAGGGTACCACTCTCCAAGGACACCTGCTATGATTTTGGGGAGATAGGGGGAGATTTGCCCAAACATACCAATACTTGTGAATAGGTGACAAGAGTGATGGTCTTGCTATAAGCAAAGGTTTGACAATCTTGGAGAGCAGTGTTACCACCATATGGGAGCCAGCCTGTAAACCACTAAGAAGTAATAATACAACTAACAGATGATTTGATATGAAGGTAGGATTGTGGTAGGAAAAGCATCAAACGTGGAAACAGACCTGGAATCAGATACTTAGCAAATGTGGACTAAACAGTTGAGTCCCTACCAGAGGTGACCACCATCAACTACGTCATCTGGGCCTCACCAAGGCCAATCCACCGTGGCCAGAACCCAAGCATGGAAACTCTGTAAGTTTCTGAGCCCATCAGTCTGTCCTAAAATATAAAGTCCTCCAGTTTTCCACACTTGATCTTAGCCAAAAGGCCAAGAAGTGATTCTAGTTTTTCAACAACACAAATCTGATCACATAATTCCTTTGCTTAATCCATGCAGTGCCATCCTGATGGCTTTGCCTTGAGTCAGAACTCCCTCACCTATCCCGGAGGGTATCCCCAGGTGTAAATCCCACCAACCAGTCCACTGCTTCTCCTTGCTCTTCTTTTACCACTTTCCCTCTAACTCTTCATATTCTAGCAAACTCAAACTTCTTTTTATTCCTAGAACATCCAACTGCGTATTTGCTGTTGACCTGACACTTTCATAAGTGCTTTTAACCTTCTTCACCAGCAAGCTTTCTTATCTAGGGCTGAATAACACATCCTCAGGGAGGTGCTTCTTGCCTCCCAATGGATTAAGTGTATAATACATCTCACACTGACCTCATGCCTCTGTAATTACTTCTTTAATGTTCTATCTCCTCCATTAGACCATGATTTCTGGGAAGGCAGCAAGCATGACTGCCTCGTACTTTCAAAGCCCTGTTCCGTGACTGGAACCTAACAAAAGGAGTGCAAAAAATGTTTTCAGAATTAGGTAGATACACTGTCTGACTTCACAAGACTGATAAAACGTGTCAGTATCTCAGCTTACCCAAGCTAGAGCCTGAGAACTTTTATCGTACCCCAAAAAATAATTTTAACCTTTCAGTATCTTTTTTTAAAGATTTATTTATTTATTTGAAAGTCAGATTTACACAGAGAGAGAAGAGACAGAGAGAGAGAGAGGTCTTCCATCCATTGCTTCACTCCCCAATTGGCTGTGCTGATCCGAAGCTAGGAGCCAGGAGCTTCTTCTGGGCCTCCCATGTGGGTGCAGTGGCCCTAGGACTTGGACCATCTTCTACTGATCTCCCAGGCCATAGCAAAGAGCTGGATCGGAAGTGGAACAGCCAGGTCTTGAACCAGCGTCCATATGGGATGCTGGCACTGCAGGTGGTGGCTTCACCCACTACACCACAGCACCGACCTCAACTTTAAGTATCTTTTAAACAAATAAATCCCCCAACATAATATAACATTACCTTAATTGTTTAATTTAGTAAAATTTGGAAAATAGACCACTTTATACCATGGTTTGAATGTTCTCTTCAAAATTTGCATTGAAATTTAACCACCTTTCTAACAGTAATAAGAGGTGGGACCTGAAGAAGTGATTAGGCAGGAGCCTTAGGAACAGATTAATGCCATCATTGCAGGAATGGGTTAGTTACTGTGGAAGTGGGGTCCTGAGTTCAGCCCATTTCTTCTTTCTGTGTGGTACGTGCTCAATTGCTCTTGTGCTGTTATGACACAGCATGGGGGCCCTCACCAGATGCCACAGCCATGCTCTTGGACTTCTCAGTTCCACAAATTATAAGCCACATAGATTCTGTTGCTAATAAATTGCCCAGTCTGTACATTCTATTATAGTGGCAAGAAAAATTAAGACATTTTATTTTCAACTTTTCCATTGTTTCAATAACATGTAGAGAAAGAACAAAAATGAAACCAAGACACTATTATATCACATCAAGAAATAACTTCATCCAAAAGGAATCCAAATGGAAGATATATTTAATCTCAATTCATATATTAGTAACTTATATTGTCAAGTATGACATTCATTAAAGCACAAGAGAGTCTCTCAATTTCCTGCAAACTTATGGCTTCCTTTGTGTGTCCCTTCCGTGATTATCAACTATGCACAAAATGAGACTAGGAGAGAACTACTGAAGACAGCTTTCCACAAAATTTACAAAATGAAGAGGCAAAGTAGGTCAAAACATACCATAAGCAACAGGAAGCCCTGAATTCACTTGGAAAAGGTGCCTTCCTGCCTCTGCCACATGTTTGCTTTGTGTAGTTAGCCACCTCTGAAAATTTATTTCCCTTGAATAAATTTGTTTTGGCTGTGAGTTCATATTCTGTCTCCTCTCTGTTCTGCCCCTCTTTTACTTAACTGTTGGTACCCTGTGTAAGGAGGGGTGTGGGAGATCAGCCTCTTGCCCAGGGTGTTCCCTTGGAGACCAGTTGCTCCTTCATTCTCTGGGCAAGAGCTGTTATCTCCCCTTCCTCCGATCTTTCTTCTCTTATCTGTGGCAAACTGCCTTGGTCACTCATCTCCTCATCCCCACGTGCACTTTCTCATCTCGGGATGAATTCACAGCCAGAGCCCTTTGCCAGATCTCACCACTGCATGCAACACCGGATCTGTTATCACTCCATGGGATTGGTAAGAGAGGCCCTTGTCGCTTCATGCATGGCCAGCTGACTTCCCCTTTAAAGGCCTCCAGTGTTCGGTGGGTTTCCCCCCACTCCCTTACCTCTGGGAGGTGTGGGAAATGGTCGTCAGCCCTGGTTTGAACTGGGACACAGGTCCAAGCATGGGGATTCTCACTCTCTCCTCTAAGAGAACTCAGGACTTAGGTTCTCAGTTGGGGTGACTCCTTCTCAAGGGATGCCTTGTGACTGGAGCCCCCTTCCCTCAGACTACATTTTGCTTAATCCATGGGTTCAAAAATTTCTCACACTTTGCCCAACTCCCTTCTGGCTTCTTAAAAAAACTTATGCAACTTGGGCAAGAAACAAGTTGTCTCAGAGACAGCCTCAGTTGACCATTGACCTGGTGTTGGCCTAAGGTGTTTGTTGGGAAAAAAACAAACCCTAGACTCAAATTCAATTTAAAACCTAAAGACATGTCATTGGCAAATAACAATCTCATTCATGAAAATGCCAGGGTAATGACTCTCATCCTAATTTGGTTCAGCTGTAACTAGATAGTGGGTTTTTATTTTTTTTAAAGATTTATTTATTTATTTGAAAGTTAAGAGTTACACAAACAGAGAAGGAGAGGCAGAGAGAGTCTTCTATCCACTGGTTCGCTCCCCAGATGGCCCCAACAGCTGGATCTGCGCTGATCCAAACCCAGGAGCCAGGAGCTTCTTCCAGGTCTCCCACACAAGTGTAGGGGCCCAAGCCATACCAGAGAGCTGGATTGGAAGAGAAGCATCTGGGACTAGAACCGGCACACACATGGGATGCCAGCACTTCAGGCCAGAGATTTAACCTGCTGTGCCATAGCGCCGGCCCCTGATTAATGAATTTTATAATTTAACCAAAGATTAGGGATGGGATTGAGCACCCCCTTGGTGCTTGGCTGACATCCTAAAGGCTGCCTCTTGTCTACTTTAACAGAGACCAGGAGGAAGAGGGGGAAGGTAGGCAATAGGAGCAATGTAAAGATAGGTGACATGTCAGTTAATAACAGCTTTACACAGTGAAATGTCATTAAAGAGACCAAACAAAGCCAATTCCACCCCCAAATGGCATTGGTTTTCAATGTGGGAATCCAGGGCTTTGGACAAACAGCAGTCATGACAGAAGCCAGCCTCTGAAGAATCTGTGAGCTCTGCTAAGAGCTGGGTCACGGAAAACAGAACTGCCCTGGGATCGAAGGACTCCCAGGTCAGAGGTGCAGATCCTGTTCACCCTCCCTAAGCTGAAAAAGCCCTTCACTCTGCCCAGCTTTCAAAGTAACTACAGCTATTAAGGGGATGCCTAGGGACAGTAATATTGCAAGCAGGACTGTAAATTTCCTTTTAGAGAGGCTGCCGATTCAATATTAACCTCCTACTCAGCTCTCCTTCCAGGCCAGCTAGGTAACAGGCATCAACAGGATGTCTTCCCTAAGGAGGTTCGCACCGTCCTTATGGTGTCTCTTCTAGTACCCCATGTGAAGAGATAGCTAGGTCCGGACTTCACCTATACCTGGCGAGGCTTTAACACCCACCTGATTATTATCAAACCGCTCCTGTCAGTTTCTATTTACCTCTCAATGAGAAAACTCCTTCCTGGTTTGAATAGCGCATTTCCTAGGTCCTCTAATAATGACTCTGTCATTTGTTTTGGACCCTGCATATTTAATCTGCTTGTTAGATCCGTTTCCTCCAGACTTGAAGCAATGAAATTCTAAATGGCCATGTACATGAAACCTCAGATGGAAGCAGTTTCTGTGAGCTGGCATTGTGCCCCTGCTCAATAGGCAACCTTATGCTGGAACATGGTCTTGACTGAGGGTCCCTACTTAGCACCTACTCAGCTTGAGAAAGCCAGATTGGTAACCACCCTAACCCCTGGCAGCAGCCTGGGTTTCCATAAGGAGGCATTGAGGGAGCCCAGGACTAGAAGCAGGCCAGATCAACTCCACCCCACAGCTCCTTGCCAGTATATACACACCAAAGATAACAGGAGCATTCTTTCCTGTGGCAAGCAAGCATACGTCTGTCTTCCAACAATTTGTAAAGGGACTTGTACTCTTGCCTTCCTATATCCCCCTTTGTCCTATACCCCAGACCAATCTCTGTTTTCCATCCCTCTAGCCCACCTTTTCAATAGAGATTTTGCATTCACTCCCTTGCTAATCTCATTGGGTGACTTGGCAGGAATTGGGACAGGAATGACTGGACTGGCCATTTCTGTAGACAAGGCAGAGTTGAAGACTTATCCCGCAGTCTCAAAGAAAACATAAATGACCCAGCATAGCAATTGCCTCATCTCTAGGATCAGATGGATTAAATGGTGGCAGTGGTCCTTCAAAACTGCCAAGAGAGGATTTTGCCTCTTCTTGGGTGAAGAGTGCTGCTTTTACACCAATAAGACGGGCGTGGTAAGAGAAGAGATAGAGGGGCCAGTGCTGTGGTATAGTAGGCTGAGATTCCACCGCAGTGCTGTCATTCCATATGCGCACTGGTTGGAGTCCCCATCTGCTCCTGTTTCAATGTAGCTCTCTGCTTGTAGCCTGGGACAGCAATGGAGGATGGCCCAAGTGCTTGCGTCCCTGTACCCACGTGTGGGACCCAGAGGAAACTCCTCATTCCTGGTTTCAGATCGGCCAAGTTTGGCTATTGTGGACATCTGGGGATGTCCAGCACCAGCAGTTGGAAGACCTTTCTCTCTGTCTCTCCGTCTGTAGCACTGCCTCTCAAATACATAAATAAAATCTTAAAAAAGAGAGAGGGAGAGAGATAAGGAATCAAGCGCTGATGAAATCGATTCCCAAACTAGCCCTACTTCATTTTACCATGTTTTCTGCCATGGACAATGTCTATTATCTCCTTTGATCCTTATAATCATAGTGCTTCTATTCCTACCGTGTATAATTATCATGTGTCAAAAGTTCTCACAGTAACAAGTGACTGCTATATCCCACGCCATCACACAGGAACAACACAAGACTGCTCTTCTTCAAGGGATACTCCACTCCACATCAATACCGCACACAAGTAGGAAGTAGCCAGAAACCCAGCGCTCCATCTCCCTATCTCTACTCAGAGTCATGATTGTTGGAGCAAGGACAGAGGTCTCAGAGTCATTTTGGCTCATTGCCTGAGAGCAGATCTGGTCACCCAGAGGACTCCCTAGCCCCTGGATTCTTAGGCCAACTTGGTCCCATACCCTGTATTCTTCTCCACCCCACTCTCTGCATTCTTTTCCAACCTGCTGCAGAGAGGAAGACCCATTGAGTCTGAAAAGCCTATAAAAAGCTAGCTCACCTCCACCCTTTCCTCCTACCCACCACGGCCCTTACCTGGCTACGTTACCAGCCCATAACTACATTGTTCCTCTCTGCCATGTGTTTGGTCTGTGTGCCTGCTGGCAGCTAGCTACTCTGTGAATTTATTTCCCATGGAATAAATTCATTTTGGCTGTGAAAAAAGAAAGAAAGAAAAGTTGCCTTGCCTAAGCTGTAAATCCCAAATCAGATTTAAAATTTTTAGTGCTCCTACAATTTCAGTTCTAATCACAAGTGGAGGACTAGGCTCGTTGTTATGCCATTTTCTCAGTACAGGCTAATATGAGAAATATTATATTTCTCTAGGGCACAGTCACTCCAATATATATTTGTAGTACATCTGATTACATGAGATGTGAAAGTCAATTTGGTCATGTTTCCTTTAAATGCATTTTAAAATTGAATGGCACTTGAATGAATGATGGCACAATAATGAAAGGGACTACTTTAATTTAAAACAATATTAAATCAGCATGTGATAAGGTCAAGTATTGAAAATCTAAGAATTTTATAAAATGATAATTTAGAAATCATAAATGCCTTTATTCAAAACTGCAGAAGGGGCAGTAATTACCTTAATTTGCTGGAATCACATCTCTCATGAAAAATAACATCTACTGATGCACCTGATTAAGAATGAATTTTTTTAAAAAAAACATTTTAAAAAAGGAACAACTGGGCAAAACCAAAATATAAATCTATGAATGCCAAATCAAATCCCCAAGGTGTCTGATGTTTGGCCAATAGAAACAAGGAATGCTCATGAGCAGCAGTTCCCAGGGCCCTGTGCAGGTGTTTGAGATGCTACTGAGGGGCTGAGAAAGGAGAGTGAGGAGCGGGCAAAGTGACATCGGCCCCAGCATCAGAGATGCTCTCCTTCTATCTGTTGTACCATACGTTGAGAATATGTGTACACCATTTTGTTAACAGCTTCTATGTTAAAAAAAAAAAATTCCAAAAATCACAGCAACCTACCTAAGCTATTTCCAAGCATCACAAAGATGAAATCAGGATGTCTGAAACAATGACTCCAAACAATGGGAGGAATGATCATTGTTCTTTTCCTCTCTTGATAAAACCACAGTGACCTGACTAATGAGCCATGCTGTACAGGAGCAGACTACGAGTTAAGCATCTTCAGGTTAACAGCACATAGTCAGAGGTCAGCTAGCCAAGAGGGAAAGTGGCAACTGCTCACCTGGGCTAAGCAACCATGACAGCAAGGAGGTCGCTCCTGAGCCAGAACTTGGCACTGAGCTGTTTCTGAGACACGAAAGCTGCTCATGGATGGGAGCTCACTGCTTCCAGACACTGTGGAGAACAAGAGGCCTGGGCAGTAGTGCACATTTTCCACACGCTGAGAGGCCTGTCAACACAGCACTGTGTGTGTCCACTCTAGGATATGTGATAACATACAATTGGAATGTTAAGTTGTTAGTGAGAATTGAACAAACTATGGATATGCATGGTACTTCATACACAGGTCATCAGTAATGTTGCTATTGAATCTATTCTGAAAATACAATGTTCACTAAGTAATATGTCCTAAATGGTAAGAGGAAAAAATTTCATAAAAAAAGGACATAGAAGCTACTCTATGCTGATGTAACAGTTGGAAAAGTGTTGTTGGTTTGATTTTTCAGGTTTTTTTTTTTTTTGAAAAGTTAGATGAAAGTTTATGTAGGATACATTCTGGACTTAGGAAATAGCATGGTAACAAGACGTAAAATATGATTTTTGATTAGTAGATAACCACTATTATGAGCTCAAAATCAGAAAAAAGAAATGCTGTTCTGAAAAAGAGGAACATGTCTAGCTGAATCTGTATAAATTGACGTAGGGGGCCTTAGCAAGGAAAGTGTAGAAACCATTCTTTTGTAAGTAAAGTCTTTCATTAGAAGGAAATGGAATTATGAACTTCATGTCATATGTTTGGTCTTTGTAGCTTTCCTGGGCAAAGCAGTTCTAACCAGTTTAACAATCCCCAATTAAAATAAACTAATAATGTCGACTCCAGAACAACCTATGATATATACATCTACAGAATCCTGAGAGTTGTGTTTAGTTAATGAAATGAATCACAATGAAAAACAAAAGATCTAGAAAGGCAAATAAAATGGCTTTCTTAAATGAGGTTCTTTCGACTTGTTGATTGTACATTTTAAAAATTCTGTATGTGCTTTTTTTTTCATGAAGTCTCAGGTGAGTGCAGGTTGTTTTGTAAACTGTGCAATGTTTAAATTACAGCAAAAAATCAGGTGCCGAATAAAGGTAGTTTTTACCCTAGAAAGAAAGGGACTACATATGGGATTACAGGAACAAATGATCAATTTTAAAAAGCTTTCATAATCAGGTATGGACATTGGCATATAAAATATTAACTGTAAACAAAGTGTGGCTACCTGAAAATCACATCATCCCAATAACTTCCATTCTTTCTGTTGAGAAACATTTAAAAACAGCACTGTCATCATAGGAAAGTCAACCACAACAAAATCAGCTTTTCCCACACTCATTTCTAATTCAAACAGTCTCACTGCAATTACCATAAATCATTAACAACCATCAAATTCACAGGGCAAAGCTGGATTTGGCAATGTCCCTCCAGAAAGGATAAAGTGTATGTGATAAACAGATGTAACATAGAGAACTAGGTTTACATCGTAAAGGCTGAGGGTGAAAAGCATGTAACAGGGCAGATACACGATGTTGCGTGGGAGATGGCACTGCTCCACATACACAGGGATTCTGTTGAAGTGGCCGCAGCTCCTTCTACTTCGTAGCTGGTTTCTTGGGAGGGAGGAGTTTGTATGTGTTGAAGTAGCCCACCACCTGCTGGGGAATCTCTGCCAAGACACACTGAGCAAGTGCTTCTTTTGGAGCCTTTTGAAAAACAAAATCAAAGTCACCATCAGCGACCGAATTTTTACTGGCTTTTTGCAGAGAGACTAGGGTTAACTCACCTCCCATTTACAAAGCAGTAATTCTCTATTCCTAGGTTTGTATCTTTTCTTAGGAAAAGGCCACAATATATGGAAGAAGGTAAGCAACCAATGTTATTGTGACTGCAATATTATTTCTGCTTTTATCAAGTCCTTTATTGGTATTAGCATTTTAGCATTTGATGATTTTGTTTTGTTCTTTAATTTTCAAATATAAGCCTTTCCTTCCCTTGTTAATAACTTTTTTTAAAAAAACAACTTTCTGTTTTGAGAGAACTATAAATTCACAAGAAGCTGCAAAAATAATACAGAAACATCCTAAGTATCCTTAACTAGTTTTCTGCAAAGGTAACATCTTATAAATCTACAGTACAATATCAAAACTAGGAAACTGACACCAAAACAGTGATTCACAGATCTTCCAATTTCACATCAGTCATTTGTGTGTGTGTGATCCTATACATCTTTTTCTGTATAACCATCACAATAAGCAAGATACAGAACTGTTAGTTACATCACTACAGAGATCCCTAATGTGACCATTTTATAATCACACACACACACTCTCCTTCGTTCTCAGTGAAGGTGGGAATCTAAAAATGGTATAACCACTCTGGAAAGTTTAACAGTTTTTTTTTTTTTTCAATTAATGGCTTAATTTTCCTGGAATTAGTTTTTCTGTGGCTGGTGCCAATTGAGTATCTCATATCACTATTTTTTTTCCTTTTTTTTAAAGACTCATTTTATTTATTTATAGGAATGTTAGAGTTACAGAAAGAGGAGAAACAGAGAGAAAAATCTTCCAACTGCTGGTTCACTTCCCAAATGGCTACAATGGCTGGAGCTGAGCCAGTCTGAAGCCAGAAGCCAGGCGCTTCTTTCTGATCTCCCAAATGGGTGGCAGGGGCCCAAGGACTTGGGCCATCTTCTGCTGCCTTTCCCAGGACAGTAGAGGAGGCTGGATAGGATGTGGAACAGCTGGGACTCGACCCAGCAACCATATGGGATGTTAGTGCCGCAGGCTTTAGCTTAACCCGCTGAGCCACCGTGCCGGCCCCAACAGTTACTTTAATAATTTAACAGGCAATCACAAAAGATCCAGAAATTGCACTCCTGGTTATTTATTCCAGTGGAACAAAACCATAGGTTCACACAAAAACTCACACATGAAGGTTTATAGCATCATCATGTTTGATAGACAAAAACTGGAAACAACCTAGATCTCCTTGGGTGGCTGAATGGTTAAACTAATACATCCAAGGCATGGAATGGTACTCAGCAATAAACAGGAATACGTGCAAAGACTCAGGTGACCTGAGAGAATTATGCTGAGTCCCGAAAGGCTACATACTGTATGATTCCACTTATACAACATTCTTGAAATCAGAAAATCCTAGAAATGGAGGAGAGATTAGTGGCCTCCAGGGGTTAAGGTAAGGACAGAGGTAGGAAGAAAATGGGTGTGGCTCTAAAGGGGCAGCATGAGAAACACCTGTTGTTCTGTACCTTGATTACATCAATGCAAATACCCTGGTTGTGATTTTGCACTATAGTTTTGCAAGGTGTTACCAGAAGAGTAAACTAGTTTTAAAAGTCCTCAGATTTTCATCAAACCACATCCAGTTTGATAAATTCAACATATTCTGTGTTTTTTTTCTATTGCTACTAAGATAAAGATAAAATACATCTTTTTAACATATCTACACCAATATTAAATCAACCACTCATCATAACGACTGCATAAAGCACAGAGGCACACATTCTGACGTAATGATGCCAAATCCAAGCAAAGCTCTCACATGCAAGTGCATGTGAGGAATGGTACTCACATTCTGGAACTGTCTGAAAGGCACAAACTGCACAATATCTCTGATGGCCACCTCGCCTGATGGAGAGCGGAGACTTCCACCATCACCATCCAGAAACTCCATGGCACTGAAGTCTGCTCCTCCTACTCCAACAATGATGATGGACATGGGCAGCTTGGCAGCATTAACTATGGCTTGTCTGGTTTCATCAAGGTCTGTGATCACGCCATCAGTAATGATCAAGAGCACGAAATATTGCTGGCAAAACAAGAACATAGGTCCACTAAGCAGATCAAGCTCCCAAACAATAAGAAATGATTAATGCCATCTCTAGCTTGATGAGTCTTTCAGGCTCTTTTTTGCTCCTTTTCCTTGCCAGTCTTTACCCAGGATACCATCTGCATAAAATATTCTAAGGTTCTCTGGTGCCAAGGAAATTGACTCTTAGAAAAACTGCAGGTTCGTTAAAAGTACAGCACACCACAAAATAGAGCTAGCAAAATAGCTCGGAAGTGAGGCATCTAAATGTCAAAGATTAATCTTTCACCAAGCAAAGGAATTGATACTTTAACTGAAATATTAAGTATGTCAAAGCATAGATTAAGGGAGTGGCAACTCCATTCTCAAAAGATCAAGTCGGAGTGCACAGTCAGCCCAGTGGGTAAGAAGCTAGTTAAGACACCTAGTCCTGTACTGGAGTACTTGGGTTTGACACCCGGCTCTAGCTCTTGACTCCAGCTTCCTGCTAATGAAGACCCTGGGAGGCAGCAATGATGGCTGGAAGTGACTGGGTTCCCGTCACCCATGTGGGAGGCCTACGCTGAGCTCCAGCTCCCAGCTTTGACACTGGCCCGGACCCATTCCATTCGGAGAGTAAAGCAGAGAATGAGACCCAGCTTGTGCTCTCTCTCTTACTCTCTCCCCCTTAAATCAGTCCATCCACAAATATTGAATAAATATGGAAGTAAAATATACTTTTTAAAGATTTATTTTTTTGAAAGGCAGAGTTATAGAGAGAGAGGGGAAGGGACAGAGAGAAAAGTCTTCCATCCCCTGGTTCACTCCCCATATGGCTGCAACACTGGAGCTGAGTTGATCCAAAGCCAGAAGCCAGGAGCTTCATCAGGGTCTCCCACATGAGTGCAGAAGCCCAAGGACATGGGCCATCCTCCCCTTCTTTCCCAGGTGCATTAGCAGGGAGCTGGATTGGAAATGGAGCAGCCAGGACTAGAATCTGAGCCCATATGGGATGCTGGAACTACAGGTGGTGGCTTAATCTGCTACGCCACAATGTGACTCCAAAATATACTTTTTAAAAAATGGATATGGCTGGGGCTGGCGCCGTGGCTCACTTGGTTAATCCTCCACCTGTTGCACCAGCATCCCATATGGGTGCTGGGCTCTAGTCCCGGTTGTTCCTCTTCCAGTCCAGCTCACTGCTGTGGCCTGAGAAAGCAGAGGAAGTTTGCCCAAGTGCTTGGGCCCCTGTACGTGCATGGGAGACCAGGAAGAAGAAGCTGGCTCCTGGCTTTGGCTTTGGATTGGCGCAGCGCCGACTGTAGTAGCCATTGGGGAAGTGAACCAACGGAAGGAAGACCTTTCTCTCTGTCTCTCTCTCTCTCACTGTCTATAACTCTACCTGTCAAATAAATTTAAAAAAAAAAATGGATATGGCTTAAAGGGGGAAATCTTCCTCTTAATTCTGTCATCTCTGATAAAACTTTTCAGAGAATAGAAAGATGTTCCATAAAAGCTGTGTTCCATCTATTGGGCCATTTAAGCCTGGAACAGGAATAAATTTTAGGATAGTAGCTAACATGTGCTGAGTGTTCACTCTGACCCAGACACTGTACACTTTACATGAATTACCTTATTTAATTTTTACTGTCTGAGGCAGTTTCTCCCACACTACTTCTAAGTACACTGAAGCTAAAAAGAAAGTTGATATCCTAGGTCTAATAGGTAATGGTTAACTAACTCAAATCTTTTTAGCACAGTAAGTAATCTTGCGACAACAACTAATACACGTCTCATCAAATCTTAATTTGTTAAGCCTGCATCAAAAAGAAGATTCCTGATTTTTTTTCTTTGTTAGAACCTATCTAACAAAATGTATCCAAGTTAGAAAAGACTTATGAATGCAAGCATTTTGTATTGTCTTATTTTTAATGCTCACTAATGCAACAAAAGATGTTACTCTCAAACCAAGAATGACTACATCATTGAAAAATGGCACGAGGTGCAACCACTAGTCCACATTCTTCCTGTCCCCTGGCCATCAAGCACTTACAGAAGCTGTCTGCTGTTGGGTGGCTGCAGCAGCAAACCTGGCCACATGATTGATGATTGGAGAAAAATTGGTTGGTCCATAGAGTTTGATCTGAGGAAGACAGGCCCGATATGCCTCTACAATGCCTTGGATTCCTAGATCAGAAGAAGCAGCAGTGTTATAAATTCTCAAGTACAACATATATATATATATATATATATATATTCACATGACTGGCTAATTAAATATCCATACCAACATATAGTGCCTTAAATAATCAAAAGCTCCATAGTAGAAGTTCCTCTTAGCTATATACTATAAAATTCCATTACTACGCTCCATTACAAAAACCTATAAACTGCCCTCTCCTAGAAGGCAATTCTTCTCGTCTCAGTCAAGATATTACCTTGTCCATGGTAGGGTTGTTAAATTGTGCTTAATTCTGATGTGACTCTGAATGTGATGGAAATGGAAAAAGAACCATGAAAAAGGTGTTGCATCACACAGCTGATGACATATGGCAAGAAAAAGTTGCTGATAAAATAAAACATGATTCGTATATATGGCCAGAGAGTCTACAAAAATATTGGGCTATAAACCTAATATGAATTCTAGCTAATTAATTGATGTAAAGCTTTATTCAATAACTGAAAAGTTAAGCATGACATGGGCTATATTGGATTAAACTGGTAAGACTGCATTAGTTTCAAATATTCACTACCAGATTATTTACTGCATTTTGCTGCAGAAACATGAATGTGTTTGTTATGGGGTACTGCCCCTGGATCTGTTGAAATGCGATGTAACAAAGTTAGACAGGGCCATTTGACTAGCTGTGACCAAGGCATGGCAGTGGACATGACTTCCATGCCACAGCAGATATTTTAAGAACTGCCTGATTTCTCAAAGTTTTCTGGATCTTTCCTCTACATTGGGAGCAGCACATCCCAGACAGGGGCTGCTCTATAAGTCATGGAACAAGGCTGCAGTCTAGACACATGTAAAGTGGGCAAGAAATCACTGTTCCATTATAAGCCACTGAGAAGGAGAGATTGTTTAGTACAACAGCACAACCTAGTGAAAGTTGATGGACATGACTGGGAAAGCACTGCTGATGAAACGTGTAGCCCCGTCCACACCCGCTGAACCTGCCCTTAGTAACAAAAGTGTTTGGGATGTAGGTAGATACCACACATCCCAAAGAATTCCCCACCACACTTGCTGAGATCAGCACACAAATCTGCCACAATAAAAACTTTTACCATAAGCCAGAATTGGTTTATTGTTTTAAAATGTCCAACAGAAAACAGATCAACAAGGAAGAGCAGCATATATTTGGTTTAAAAGCTTCACAAGGCCAACTCTCTTGAGTCCTGATAAACTCCTACTAATTACTTGGAACTTAAGAACATGTAACCATGTGAACAACCTTGGAGAACATGCCTGACTCATGCAGAGGTGACTTTCTGTGCAGCAGGTGATGCTGAACTAGGAGTCAGTCCAGCAGTCAACAAAGCTCCTTCCTTACAACATTCTATGCTGAAGAAAAATGGAGCCCATAACCACAGCAATAATAGTTTCTTCCTTTTGATCATATTAACTTATTCTTCAATCTGAAGGTGTAAATAACTGGATTTCTTCACAAATAGCAATAGTCTTCAGTTCCTCAACTAAAACTGAATTATGTCAAAATCTGCCCTATGTATTAAAGGGACATGTGGGATGTGTCATTTCTAGGCAAATGAGGACAAAGATTAATTATTTAGGAACTGGGGACCAGACGTCCCTGCTTTAAAATAAGGCTACACTGTTTTTCTGTAGAGTATCTCCTTTGTCTGCAGCTAAACTGAATCTTTTTCTGGACTATAAACCAAACATTAAAAAGCCATGCTTCATGAGCAGCCCAAACTTGGGCCCATATTACTTTCAGGGCAAAAAAACCTCTAAGATGAATTACCACGAAACTATGCCATCTCTTACCTAATCAAAACAATTCTCAAAAATTATTCCAAATTTACCATAAGCATGAAGCACATGTCTTGAAAAATATAATATTCCCAGGTTCAAATGGCTAGGGGAAAAAAGAGCCCACAACAGCCATTGCTAGTGCCTCAAGGGAGCACTGAATTAGAATGCAAAAGTACCCTGGACACAAGGAGACAAGCCGAGTGCAAACTGCCCCCAGCGAGCTGCTCCAGGGTCTGCCACTTCACGAACATTGGTTCGGAAGAGAAGGAAAGAGCACATTCTTCTGTTAGAAACCTATGCATTTTGTAAAAGTCAAAAGGACTTCATAGAAAATTAGCTTCTTGTCTGACCATTTTTAAATTAGACCTCTCCCTCTGTACTTACCTTTCCTCCTTTGAATCTTATATAATGAAGTGGGAGACTCGGCAGTTAGGTTGATTGTTCAATGTAGTAAAGAGGAGGAAGCACTTGGCTATTTGAGGTTAAAGAAGGAAGTTAAAGACAAATATCCCCTGCTGTCCTCTGCACAGAGGAAAGCTGCTATAAAACCTCACTCAGCCCTTTGATCCTTCTGCCCACACCACTTACAGAACACAACAACTAATCACGTTAGCCATCTTTCCTTTGTAGGGTGAGACTCTGACAGGCTCTTACAGATCTGTACACTGAATTACTCATTTTATTGAAGGCTTATTTTTAAATCTATTTATGTGAAAATATGTTCAATATATGAACATGTTTCTTGATCTACTCCCAAGACTGAGAATTTTTTTTTTTCTATTAAAACTCTGAAGGTAGAAGAACCTAGCCTCCAATCCTCACTATCATGATACTGAATTTCTCCACAACTATCATTGTCACCCTAACCACCAGCCTAGTACCACGCTCCGCTCCTTATACAACAGAAAGCTAAATACACAAGGTGAAGCTTAGGGATGGCATGTGAACACTTTTAAATCACAAGGAAAAAAAAATAACAAAGACTAGTGAGGGCCCTGCACCCCATGGGAGACCAGGAGAAGCACCTGGCTCCTGCCTTCGGATCAGCACGGTGTGCCGGCCGCAGCGTGCCGGCCGCGGCGGCCATTGGAGGGTGAACCAACGGCAAAGGAAGACCTTTCTCTCTGTCTCTCTCTCTCTCACTGTCCACTCGGCCTGTCAAAAAAAAAAAAAAAAAAAAGAAAAGAAAAAGAAAAGACTAGTGAGGTTTTCAATTTAAAGTCTTCATGTTTATTTTTTCACTTACCATTACAATAGGGATTGACTGGATTAAAGTTCATTGGAAACTCATGTGATACCTGTCAAAAGACAAAAGGACAGATGAGGCCCGTTTTGTTTTTTTAGGAGGCAAAGTTTTAAAATGATCTTGTCTCTTACCTGCCACTGAGGAGGTACCTGAGCTCCAAAACCAAAAGCCGGAAACATTTTATCACTGAAATGGAAGTTTGAAAAATGTTAAGATGTTAGGTTGTTTTCAAAATAGAAAGAGCTTAATCTTCACTCACAATAAAATCAAAACGAACTCATTGCCCCCCCCTCAAATTCTCACATTAAAGACTTAAGAGAAAAAAAGCTTACCCACAGTAACTGCCAGAACATCAACACTGATATGTGACAACTCATTCTAATGATTTTTCTGTGCACTGAGGGAGAAAAATCCCTTCTCCATATGTATTTTATAAAAATGGAATTTATATTCATGTTTTCTACCCCACTCTTTTAAAATGATGTCTATCATTTGATTGGACGAATGTATAAATAAATTCATAAAGCCCTAAAACCATGAGTGCTTTCATTAGCTTATAGCAAAGTCATCTGGCAGCCAAACCTGACTTGAATTGACAAGTCATTATTATAGTATTTATTTATGCCACTTAATATGACTATTCACACATTTGGCCATGGAAATGTGGTGCAAATGCCAACCATCTTTAATCTCTCAGGTTTCTGCAGTAAAATGCCTGAATATTTGACTCTAAGGGTTAAGAAATAAGGCCTGTGGACCTGAATTTACAAGCATATCATACACATGGCTGCTAGGTATTCCCCTGCAGGGGCTTTCCCCCCACAACCGACATCCAATGCTCCACCGTCATAACATACTAATATTAGGAGGGAACATACTAATTTTTCTACTAGGTATATTCTTTGTATGTTAACTATTTATTTATTTATTTTTTATTTTTATTTTTTGACAGAGTGGACAGTGAGAGAGAGAGACAGAGAGAAAGGTCTTCCTTTGCCGTTGGTTCACCCCTAATGGCCGCCGCAGCCGGCGCGCTGATCTGATGGCAGGAGCCAGATGCTTCTCCTGGTCTCCCATGGGGGGCAGGGCCCAAGGACTTGGGCCATCCTCCACTGCACTCCTGGGCCACAGCAGAGAGCTGGCCTGGAAGAGGAGCAACCGGGACAGAATCCCACGCCTCGACCGGGACTAGAACCGGGTGTGCCAATGCCGCAAGGCGGAGGATTAGCCTGTTGAGCCGCAGCGCCAGCTTTAACTTTTTTTTTTTTAGTACATTATTATTATTTATTTAAAAGGCAGAGATAAAGAAAATGTTCCTATCTACTAGTTCACTCTCCAAGTGCCCATAATAGCCAGGCTGGGACACTGGGAGCCAGAAACTCAATCTAAGTCTCCTACATAGGTGTCAGAGACCCAGCTACTTGAGCCTCCCAGGACATGCATTAGCAAGAAACTAGAATCAACAGCAGAGCTGGGACTGGAACCCAGGCACTATGCAACATGATGTAGGCATTTTAACCACCAGGTCAAATGCCTGCTCCTGTACATTAATTTTTTTAAAAAGATTTATTTATTTATTTGAAAGGCAGAGTTACAGAGAGGCAGATGCCTGGCAGAGGGAGAGAGAGGGAGAGGGAGAAGGAGAGAGAGAGAGAGAGAGAAGTCTTCCATCCTCTGGTTCACTCCCCAGATACTACAACAGCCGGAGCAGCACCGATTTGAAGGCAGGAGCAAGGAGCTTCCTCCAGGTCTCCCATGCAGGTGCAGAGGCCCAACGACTTGGGCCATCTTCCACTGCTTTCCCAGGCCATAGCAAAGAGCTGGAGCAGAAGTGGAACAGCCAGGACTTAAAACAGCGCCGTATGGTTTGCTGGCACTGCAGGTGATGGTTTTACCTCCTATGCCACAGTGTTGGGCCCCTTGTACTTTAATTCTTAATGGCTCTTTCTGCATTGAAGATAAAATTTATCTCATGTCAGAAATATTTTTCCCAGTATGTAGTCTGTCTTTAACTTCGAAAGATCTCTTCTTTCATTGTTTTTAATATTAATCAATGTGAACACATAAAACTTCTTTCAGGATTTCTGCTTTCACTGTCTTCCCTTTAAAGACCTTTCTCACTGCAATATCATAAACAGTTCAGGTAGCTTTCTTCCAAGACGTATCAAGATTTGTTTTTGCTATTAAATTTCTAATTCATCTGGATAGTGGTTTGGACTAAGATATGAAGCAGAAACTGCTACTCTCTACCAAGATCCAGTCTTAACACTATGACACCTCACCGAGAAACCACTCTTCCTAGCTTCTCTGGGCTGGATATGGTAAGGCAGGTTCTAGCCAAGGAGATGTAAGGAGAAATGATTCATAAGCCACTTCTGAATCATGTTCCTAAGAGGGAGTACATATGTAGTCCCAGGTGCTTCTTTCCTCTCCCCATTCGCTAGAGAAGTGGAGCAGCAGCCATGGACTCAGGGCTGGAAGTGTGAGCTGGGAAAACTGGCAGCCCTATCAGCTCTGAACTACTCCCCTTTAGGCATTCAACATGAAGGGGAAGTAACTCTCTGTTCTGTCAAAGCCACTTTGTTTTGGGGCGTCCATTTTAGCAGCTTGGTCAATAACGCAGAATAGTATCTTAACACAATCAAGTATGAGTCAGGGATCCAAATTAATTCTTGTCTACTTCGACAGCTATTATCAAAAATTCTATCTTGTAAGACAGCACTTGGGATGCCCACATTTCATATCAGAGTGTCTGAGTTTGACTGCCTGCTCTACTCTGATCCAGCTCCCTGTAATATGTACCTTGGAAGGCAGCAGTTGATGGCTCATTTACTTGGGTCCCTGGCATCCACTAAGGAGACCTGGATAGAGTTTCAAACTCCTGGCCTCACGTGGGCCAATGTGGGCATTTGGGGAGTGAAGTAGGAAACGCAAGATCTCTGTCTCTCTCTCTCACATGTATCTATTTCTGAACAGCTTGCTTGGTTTCCCCAGTCATGGACTAGCCCCATACTCTAGTTTTAAATAAGCTTTAATACTTGCTAGAGCAATTCTCCCTTCATTTGTTCTTCTTTCTTTTTTTTTCTGAAAAATTCCTTAACTATGCTCATTCATTTTTTCATTCTAGAGAATTGTTTGAATCATTTTGTCAGGGTTCCGTGGTAATTTTTAATTCTAATTTTGATTAAGTCAGAGACTTTTTTTATATTTCACATTGTTATCATGACATCTGCCTATCTAGAAATTGTGGCATATATCTCCAGAAATCTTTTATTTAAGGTATACAAACTTCATGCGTTTCGTGAATATAACGTTAGGAACATAGTGATTCTTCCCACCCTACCCACTCTTCCACCTGCACTCCCACCCTTCTTCTTCCTCTTCCCTCTCCTATTCCCATTCTTATTTTTTACTAAGATCTATTTTCAATTACCTTTATATACATAAGATTAACTCTATCCTAAGAGTTCAGTAAATAGTACGACAAAAATACTGTTCCTCAACAGTCGAAACAAGGGCTGTTCAAAGTCATCGCACCTCACAGTGTCAATTTCACTTCTACAGATGATCTTTCAGGTGCACTATTAGTTACCGTGGATCAGGGAGAACATATGGTACTTGCCCTTAGGACTGGCTTATTTCACTAGATATGACATTTCCACCTGCCTATCTAGAAAGTGTGGTGTATCTCTCCATTAAAACAGCTTTCCTTCTTTACCTTTCAGTACACTTCTCAAGTTTTCCTCACAAAAGACCCTAGACCTTTTATTAAACTCATCTTCATTTTCTATTACATTATAAATTTTGATTTTTATTTACTATAATTTTTTAATAAGCTATTGCTGCTATTAAGAAATTGACTTTTAAAAAAATTTTATATTGGGGGCTGGTGCTACAGATGCTGTAGGTTAAGCATCTGCTTGCAGTGCTGGCACCCCATATGGGCACAGGTTCAAATCCCGGCTGTTCCACATCTGATCCAGCTCCCTGCTCATGGCCTGGGAAAGCAGTAGAAAATAGTGCAAGTGCTTGGGCCCTTGCACCCACATTGGAGACCTGAAGAAGCTCCTGGCTCCTGGCTTCAGATAGCCCCAGCTCTGGCAGTTGGGGCCATTTGAGGAGTGAACCAGAGGACAGAAGACCTTTCTCTCTGTTTCTCCTCTCTGTAACTCTGTCTTCTTAAGTAAATAAATAAATCTTTAAAAAATTATATTTTATTTGACCACCTTTTTAAACTTTTACTACTTTCCACTTTTTTTTTCGGTTGATACTCTCAGATTTAAATTCTTTCCTTATAGGTTTGTTAGAATTTCTGTAGGAATTTGTCCTGGCCTGGAGGCTTAGTGAGGAACAGCTGTTGAGTATTTGTGCCATCCCTTCAGCAAATATTCTTTTTATATAAGAGGCCCATTACAATTATGCTACTTTGAAATATTTAATACTTTGATACTCTTAAATAACAGAGTATTAAACATTCTGGATTATGTAACGAAGTGTTCTATAAAGTAACTTTTCTTTAGATGCAATCATTTTACCTGATACTGGAACTGTCACCTTTGCTTCAGTTTTGTTTGTATTTGCCTGAAAATTTTGCTTACATGCTATGACAGATGAATGAAAACTCTAGTAATACATAAAAAAAACTCTCATAAAATAAAAATCAGCAAAAACAAGTAAAAATTTTTCCTGTACACTAACAGATCCAAGGAAAAAATGCAGATTTTTTTCCTATTGTTTAGGAAACCTTCAAGAGGATCTATTCAAATCTATTCCAAATCTAACCATTGAGAATATTTTATAGCAATTAGATCACATTATCCCTTAGCTCTTGTCAGAAATCACTATCAAAAAATAATTTGAGGGACAAGTATTTAGCACAGCCGCCACTTGGGATACCCACATCCCATATTGGCGTGCCTGGATTCTAGGCCTGGCTCTGCTCTCCATTCTGGCTTCTTGCTAATGCACATCCTAGGAAAAAGCAAATGATGGCGCAAATCATTGGCTCCCTATCAACCACATGGGAAACCCAGACTGAGTTCCTGGCTTCAGCTTTGGTCTGGCCCGGCCCTGGCTATTGGGTGCATTTAGGGAGTGAATCAGATGATAGAAAACCTCTGTGTCTCTCTGGTGGATGTCTTTCTACTTGTCAAGTAAATAATAAGCAGATAAAGATTTTTTTAAATAAAATATAATACTTTGATGACTTTCAAAAAAATAGATCTGTTAAGAGATAGTATCAGAGGGCCGCGCTGTGGTGTAGAGGGTAAAACTGCTGCCTGCAGTGCCGGCGTTCCATATGGGTGCCGGTTTGAGTCCTGGCTGCTCCACTTCCTATCCAGCTCTCTGCTATGGCCTGGGAAAGCAGTGGAAGATGGCCCAAGTCCTTGGGCCCCTGCACCCATGTGGGAGACCCAGAAGAAGCTCCTGGCTCCTGGCTTCGGATCAGCACAGCTCCAGCTGCTGCAGCCATTTGGAGAGTGAACTAGCGGATGGAAGACTCTCTCTCTCTCTCTCTCTCTCTCTCTCTCTCTCTGCCTCTCCTCTCTCTGTATAAGTCTTTCAAATACATAAACAAATATTTTTTAAAAAAGAGAGAGAGAGAGATAGTATCAGGGCCAAGGTGGCAAATTGGGTTAAGCTACCATCTGCAACACCAGCATCCCATATGGACACAGGTTTGAGTTCTGGCTGCTCCATTCCAAACCAGCTCCCTGCTAATGTGCATGGGAAATCATCAAAAGGTGGCCCAGGTCCTTAGGTCTCTACACCTACTTGAGATTCAGAAGAAGCTCCTGGATGCTGGCTTCAGCCTAGCCCAACCCCACTGTTGCAGACATTTGGGGAGTGAACAGTAGATGGAAGATATCTCTCTCTTTCTTCCTCTCTCTCTTCCTTCCTCCCTCTCTCCATATCTGCCTCTCTAATTCTGCCTTTCAAAAAATAAAATAAGGGACTGGTACTGTGGCACAGTGGGTTAACACCCTGGTCTGAAGCACCGGCATCCCATATGGGTGTCAGTTCAAGACCCGGCTACTGCACTTCCGATCCAGCTCGCTGCTATGGCTTGGGAAAGCATTAGAAGATGGGCCAAATCCTTGGGCCCCTGTACCCACGTGGAAGAGCCAGAAGAAACTCCTGGCTCCTGGCTTTGGATCAGTGCAGCTCTAGCCATTGCAGCCAACTGGGAAGTGAACCAGCGGAAGGAAGACTCTCTCTCTCTCTCTCTCTCTCTCTCTCTCTCTCTCTGCCTCTCCTTTCTCTGTGTAACTCTAACTTTCAAATAAATAAATAAATATTAAAAACAAAACCCAATCCTTTAAAAAAATAAATAAAAAAAGAAATAGTTTCTAGGGGCTGGCAATTTGGTGTAGTGGGTAAGGCTGCTGCCTGTGATGCCAGCAACCCATGAGGGTTCCACTCTCAGCTAGTCCACTTCCTATCCAGCTCCCTGCTAATGGCCTGGGAAAAGCAGTGCAACATGGCCCAAGTGTTTTCCCCTGCCATCTATGTGAGAGACCTGTAAGATGCCCCCAGCTCCTGGCTTCAGCATGGCCCAGTGCTTGTCATTGCAGCCAACTGGAGAGTGAATCAGCAGATGGAAGATTCTCTCTCTCTCTCTGTGTGACTTTCAAATAAATAAATAAATAAATCTTTTTTTTTTTTTTACAAAAGATATATATATATATGTATATATTCCCACATATAGCTTCTACCAGTGTTCAGAGAATGTGTCATCTAGATTTCAATCACACACATGACTATATCTTAAGAATAAAATCCAAGGAAACCACATCAAAGAAACAAGAGCCTGGCGGATGTCAGCTGGCTACCAAATAAGTAAGCTGTATAAAATAAAATGTGTTACAACTAATCATAGCAGGAGATTAGAGATCAAAGGTAAATGCTAAAATTGTCACAAAGAGAAAATCAGCAAAGCTACTCTCACCCTACCAACTATAGCAGCATATGGCAAAGGATACAAACTGCCTTTTCTGGGGAGTTAGAAAAACAAGCATCTTAATTCTCCTAAAGCCATACTCACGCATCATAATCCTGAATGACCAGTCCCACAGACCAGATAGCAGTCAAATACTCGTTCACACCATTGGGACTGATGTAGTGGAGGGAGTCCGGAGACCTTGGGTCACCATTGGAGCCAGTGAAGTCCACTCCCACCTGCCAAAGAGCAATTACAACCCTGATTTTTAAGGAGACTGCAGCAGATAAGACAGCAACATTCTGCCCAGAGCCTACTACTGCCATTTCCTAATAAATATCTACTAGCATTTCCATTGACAATTACTCAAGTAAAGCCTCAACTTGAAACAACCTGCTCTTCCTGTTTTTATAGCCATCTTAAATCACAAATTATTATACCCATGACTTAGGCATTTTTTTTTGTGCAAATTTATTTGACTATTGCCTTCTATCCCTTAAATCACGGAAGGATAACCACGGTTGGTACGTATCAGCCTTCTCTTAAGAGGACGAGATCCCATGAACAAAGCCAAAAGCTCCATGATGAACCTCAATAACATGTCTGAGGTCTCTGAGAAGTCCACAGTCAACAGACTATACATTTTACCACAAAGTCTGGTTGGCAATAAAAGAAAGAATACTGCAACATGGAGGAAAATAGAAAGATGCTCCAGCAAAAGCTGGAAAAATTCAGCGTGTTACTTACAGTAAAATTCAGCTGACATCCTCCCATTATATAGTCAAGGAATGTGCATTCTACCGTAATCTAAAAACAAATATCAATCTATTAGACAACAGAACCAATAAGCTCTTTTTTGCATAGGTTTGTAAGAGTTGTGACTTGAATAACACATGATAAAAACAGGTGAAAAATCACTACCACATTTGAATTTAAGGCACCCCATCCCTACCCATAAGTCATGAATCAGTAATATTTGACTTCAGCATTGTAGCTTAGCAGGTAAAGCCATCTCCTGTAATGCTGTCATCCCATTTGGGTGGGATGACAGTTCAAGTCCTGGCTGCTCCCTGTCTGATCCAACTTCTCTTTCTCTCTCTCTTTCTCTCTCTCTCTCTGTTTTATTTCAAATAAAATAAAATAAAATAAATCTGAAATTATAGAAATGTTGATTAGAATTTTAATATTCAAAGATGAAATATACTCCCTTGTACATTTTAAGAGATTACTCATGAGTCTAATATGTTGAAAGATTTAACAACCATAGTATTCAAAATTTAAAGAAACAAACAAAATTCCACTTGTTTGGTAAAGAAAATTTTGTTTTTTTTTTCTCCTACACTTGTAACATCTTATCTTGAAATTTTGACAGGAGAAGTGGCCAGGTCAGGCCCATTAACATAAATAAGCTGGAAAAATACCGTGGTACCCACATTTCCTAAGATAATGAAAAACTGTAATACTTCCTACAAATATTCCTTTGCTAAAAACTTATTAAGCGGGAAGGGACAGGCATTGTGGCACAGCAAGTTAAGCCACCACCTATGATGTTCACATCCCAAACTGCAGTGGCTGGCTCAAGTTCTGGCTACTCTGCTTCCAATACATTCCTGGGAGGCAGTATATGATAGCTCAAGTACGTAGGTCCATGACATCAACATGGGAAATTTCAATGGAGTTCCAGATTCCTGGCTTTGGCCAGACCCAGTTGTAGCTATTGTGGGCATTTGAGGAGTAAACCAGTGAATGGAAGTTCTTGTTCTCTCATTCTCTCGTTCATTCTCTCTCTCTCTCTCTCTCTCTCTCTCTCTCTCTCTCTGTCTTTTGCTCTGCCTTCCAAATTAAACAAAATTCAAAAAAAAGGTAGGTATGCAACTTAAAAAATTGTCAAACCTTGGAAACAAAGTTACTTGAAAGATTTCCTTACTGTTCACTACTCTACTGTTTTCCTTAGTGGTGACCAGAGGTTCATGTGATTTTCAACTACCTAAAAATTTATGTATTTGTTATAATTCACACTGATAGAAGAAGTCAAAATGTAATCTCATCATATTATAAATGGCCAAGGCCAACTGACCTCACACTGTTTCACACAGATAACACCTGAATTCTTGTAGCTTTTTTTCTTTTGCCTCTTTTTTTCATTAATACATTCAAATTCAATCTGTAGAAGAAAAGACAAAATGTAAATTTTTACTAGCAATATTAGAAATGCCAATGTGAATTTAAGTGAATGACTTCTCCCCATGGAATCAAACAACTTAGTATTACAAGTCTATTGCAAAACACTACTCCAAAATAATTATAGAATACATTAATTATGTGAAATTTATCAGTTAAATTTCCAACAATAAAGATACTTCTAAAAATGGAATATCTTTTAAAATGTTTCTCAAGTACAAATTTTGTCTCTATGGATAATTTCCTTGTGAATGTTCCCAGTAATAATCTTTCCTCTTTAAAATAAAGGAGATAAACTATTACTCCTGGAAGTTACCAACACAAACATATTCTACTTAGAAAAGGAGAAAACTTAATGTGGTAAAACGCAAATATATGAAGCCCAACCTTATGACTGCAAATATCATCTCTTTCCACTGAGAAGACGTGTTAGAAATACGTCTAAATTCTAATTCTTCCTTTACAATTTCTTTTACCAGACAGAATGACCTTCCTTCTACTTCCCACCCATCTGTTTGTCTTGAAGGGTTGGCCCAAGCCATCCTCCTCTATAAAAGCTCCACTGCTGTCCTAATCTTTTCTGATTTCCATCTATCCACAACCATCTAATGTTTAGTTACATACCCTATATTATTCTCAAAGTCTAAAAAGTCTTTTTCCTTTCACAGGAGTACTTCTGTATAGCATACTCTAGTATTTGTGACCAGTATTTGATTTGTGACCAGACAGTAGTCAGGACTGGAGATCATTATTATGACTATTGAATAGCCTACCCCCATTACGTTTTTCCCCCTATTATTTAGAACAAATAGCTCATGCATAGTCTTTGACAGCTGCTCAGCCACACAGGATGGGCCTCAGCTCTAGAACACTTCTGTATCATGAAACAAGAGTCCTCATGGCCTGTGTTGGGCTTATTATCTGCATGGAATTATCTTTTCCAGTTTCAGATTCAATGAGGACCCTGCTGCTTAAGCCTGTGCATCATTGGCCCTTAGGACCACTCCCTGTGGGGGAGAGACACTGTCCTTCTACCACAGAACAAGTGAAGTGCACACAGACCAGCCATCCTCAGTGTACACATAGGCCAATTTTCCAGTGTTGGATAACAGAGACCCACTAGCCTAGGGGCCTGATGCCTACACTGAAACCAGTCTTCCTCTGTCTCTTCTATGTGAGTCAAGTGTTCCATCCAGTGTTTGACTGTGCTGTTACTCTTGTTTATTTTGACACCACGACACAATGGGCAGAAGTGTGGACTTCTCTTCCTAGTAACTGACACTGTCACGATCTTTGCTTTCTTGCTTGTTGCTGGAGTCCCCACCTGGGTATTGGTCACTATCACATAGTGCTCTGCTCAATAAAACTCAACCCTAGTATGAATTTCGGAGAACCTGGTTATAAAATAAATAAAACCCATAGATTTCAGAGCATTTGCAACCTAGAGTAAAAACACAATGAACTACTTATTATGTTCATGGGAAAAAAGGAATAATTGACTCATACCTAAGCTATAATATATATGCAAATGCAAAGATGCAACTTACAGGTGAGTTTCTAGAGGCTTCTTTCAGTTTTGTCATGGTGGTTTGAAATGTTCCAATCAGATCATGGGACCCATCGTTGTCATAATCGTAACATTCTACCTGTAATTAATATAATAAAATATGTAAAAACTAATAACATCATTTAAAGTATTAGCTGCAATAAATGTGCCCTTCCAAGAACTTCTCTTTCAATTAAAATAAACAATAATGTTTAATAGGCAGTCTCTACTGTAGAAGTAGAACTTCCTAGAAAAGTGATACTGAAACACTTTGAAACCCCAACTATCCTGGGAATTGGATTCCTACATAACAGGGAAATCAAAACCACAAATACTGTTTAAATTCCACTTTAAGCAGTTTTCAACTTTTCTATGATGCCCTGTATAAGAGCTCTAAGAACAGGCAAAATCGAATTATATCTACTCTCTCGTCCATGTCTTTGCCTTGTTATTACTACCCAAAGGCTGAAAGATATTATCTGGAGAAAGAAAGGAAGTCAATATCCTAGGCAGCTAAAAATTATATAATTAAATCCTAGATAGTTTAGAATTATGGGAAATTATTTTATTAGCTGCAATCTGGTGAGGCTAGGCTTGTGTTAGGGGTTAGGCATGATGAAGTCAGGTTTACAGCATTCTGAAAATCACAGCTCTTATAATAGAAAGGAAAATTCCAAGGCAAGACTACTTGGTCCACTGAGGAAGATTCTGTACTCCTATTTCCATGTAAGCTAGGTAAGCCTTACATCTGGCTCTTATTAAATGCCTCTCTCTCTCACTCACTCTCAAAGCACACAGAAGACAAGTAAGAGTATTTGTTTTGCATGTTGCTTTCTGCCAAATTGATAGATGTAGTCAAAGAGTAGTCACCATAATACTGAAATATTCTTTGTAATGGGAAAAATAAGGTGCCATGACTCTTAGCAGAGGTATGCAAGGGAAGCTAAAAAATGATCATGATCGTGAACATCCAACACCAGTGAGTGCATAGTGCTTTACCATCTCAAAACAGATTATTTCACTTCCAAAAATGAAGATTATGTGCACTGTGTACTTTCTATAAATAGCTTTGTGAGGCAGATAAAGTTGGAATCCTGTTACTGTTATTCCCATAACCAAAACCTGGGAAAAACTAAATAAAAAGTCTTGGAAGACAATATATATGACTTGTGTGGTAACCAACACAAGTAAAGGAAAGCTGTGCCAAGGACACTTTTGAATCCTTCTATACCCCCGTATCTGGGAAGCAATTTGCATTTTCCCTCAGCCTACATAAGCTACTATCTCGCTATTATCCTTCACAAAGTTACGTTAATCACCAAGTAAAAGTGCTCAGGAGTTTTCTAAATTCACTTGGCAAAAGAATTGCTTTTCTTCTCAGTTCTATGAATTTAATGATTATTATAATTGAAGACCAAAAAAAAATCAGTCATAAAAAACAAGCAAGACTGAGAAATGAATTTAAAGTAACAGTAAGGGATTTTTTTCTTAAAGAAATGCTTAGCAAACATTTTGATCACCAACCAAGTCAGATGGTTGGACTCTTGTCCTAAACATTCAATATCCAGTTTTAAAACCAAAGGCCCTCTATCTGACTCTCTCATATGCCAAAGGAAAACAAAGCTAAAAATTCCCACAATTTTTTTCCTAAGGGAAATAAAACCTACATAAGGTAGAAAACTACCTTAACATTTTAATGAGTTTTAGCGGACATTTTTCAGTTAAGAACTTTATATTCAAGATTTACACTCAGCTTAAATCTAAGACAAAGCTAAGCTTTGTTAAAGTCAAGATTTCATTTAAACAAAGCTTTTGAAGGATTAAAGCTATAAATCTGCATCCCGTGTTATGGCACAGCAGGTCAAACTGCTAACTGCTTCCTGGGATGCCACCATCCCATGTGAGGCCCAGGTGTTCCGCTTCCAATCCAGCTCCCTGCTATCATAGCTGAGAAACAGAAGGTGCCCCACGTTCTTGGGCCCCTGCCACCCCAGGTGAGATCTGGATGCAGTTCCAGGCTCCTGGCTTCAGCCTGGCCTAGTCCTGCCCAGTGGGGCCATTTGGAGGGTGAACCAATGAATGGAAGATCAAGCGATCTCTCTCTGCCTCTGTCTCTCTTCTGTAACTCTGCCTTTCAAATAAATAAATCTCTTTTTAAGAAACACTGTAAATATATTTAGACTCACTGAAATGTCAGGAATCTAAAAAATATTGTTAAACTAAAGTTCTGATTAGTCACTACAATAAATTCACAGTAAAAGCTCCCTCTTAACACCTTAAAGGCAGATGCAACATTGCTATTGCTAGTATATGTACAAATACAGGTTGAGGTAAGATGATTTGCATCATTTAATTTCTTTCTTCTTAAGAATTCGAAGACTACCATTGGCTATCTAAACAACATTGTAACAGTGCTTGTGAAATTTAAAGGTACGCATATATACATATGTGCATATGTATATATGTAAAAGAACACACACATCATACAATACTACATTCAGGAAGGCATTCCCATTCTAAGTAAAGTGACAGCATGCATGATTATTTCTGATTCACTTGATCTTATGGAAATAATACATGCCAGAATGATAACGCATTGCAGCAAATAAACTACTAAGATTCTGACTTTGTTCTCTGTTCTATAATGACTTATGGTGCCACAAACAAATTTCAAATGGTAAAAGAATCACAGATGTATTTGTGATTTCTGATATTGCAAACAAATATAGAATTGAAGAAATAAAGTGAGTGATGATGAGACAAACCAAGAAGTTGTGTATAATTAAAAGCAAACAGAGACACTGAAGAATGGAAGACACTCACCAAAGAAAGCTAGGAAAATCAGTTTACTTACTATAATAAAATAGCTCTGTAAGCATGGCACTGTGAGCAAAAAAAGTTTAAAAACATTGTTCCTTGTTAATATATAATTACAACAATCAAATACTTAAGGCCTACACATTTTCTCGCAGACTTTTGTGACTTCTCAGATCTAATGATGCTTCCTAGTTTTAATGTGAAAAGCAAAATTTTAGATTTGTTCTAATCAAAAAGAAAGTAATGCTTAGAGCTACTTCATGACTATTATTTTGTACCTAGATTTTCACTGTTGCTTGAAATACCATACAAATCATATTCACGGGGGCTAGCACTGTGGCGCAGCGGGTTAACACCCTGGCCTGAAACGCCGGCATCCCATATGGGCGCTGGTTCTAGTCCCAGCTGCTCCTCTTCCAATCTAGCTCTCTGCCATGGCCTGAGAAAGCAGAAGATGGCCCAAGTCCTTGGGCCCCTGCACCCACGTGGGAGACCCGGAAGAAGCTCCTGGTTCCTGGCTTCAGATCGGCGCAACCCAACTCCGGCCATTGAGGCCATCTGGGGAGTGAACCAGAGGGTGGAAGACCTCTCTCTCTGTCTTTAACTCTATCTGTAACTCTGTCTTTCAAATAAATAAAAAATAAATCTTTAAAAAATCATATTTACGTTGATTTTTCAAAGTACTCTCTAAAAACTAGGAACAATTCTTTATGGATTCAAGAAACAAAGTAGTTTTCAGTGGTAACGGCATCTCTACTGTATATAATAGTTCATAAAATTTTCACTTTTGTTAATTGCATTTTAACTTTTTGTAAGGCAGAAAATATTATCTCCATTATATCTGAAGAAATCAGGTGATTATCCACCCTCCATTAGCTGGTAAAAGGGCTAAGTTACGCTTTAAACTGTGGTCTGACTCCAAATCCTGTATCTATTGCACAAGCAGTAACTTTCCCCTTTCCTTCCTGCTTTCACCAGAGCAATTACAAAAAAAAAAAAAAAAAAAAAAAAAGGAAGAAAGAAAATGAAAACAAGAAAAAACAAAAATCCAAGTCTGCTCACTTCTGAATGTAAAAAATGCTTTCATCTGGGATCAAGTAAAGATTATGACCCTAGAACAAAAATAGCTTAACTACACAAGTATTTGCATGTTTGTGTGTGTGTATTTGTGAGATTAAAGGGCTGTAAATGCCTAAAAATAAAAATATTTTTAAAAAACAGAGACACTTTGATTTTCCCTGTTCCTACTCTACTTCCTTGCCTCTCTAAAACTAAAACTTCTAATAGCTTTCAAGGAATTCTATCTTGCTCTGAAAATAGGAACAGAAATGCCACCACTATTTGCCTTCTATGCTAAGGGTAGGAGAGTTCTCTGGGTTCTTAGGTAAGGTCGGCTTTATTGACAAGGTACACACCAAAGGCAGAGATCATAGTTGCCAATTCCTATTCACAGAGCACAGGGATCTTGTCAAAAGGAAAATAATATTTTAGTTGAATGTTTTATTTTTAAAAATAAAATAAATTTTATATTTTTGATCAACTCTTTAGTCAAACATGTCTCCTGCATAAAACTGACAATTTTATTTACCAGAAAATATATCTATTTCAGTACATTATTAGATGTAAAATTCAGCTCCAAGAGCCAGCATTGTAGTACATCAGGTTAAGCCACCACTTGAAATGCTGTTAACCCGTATCAGAGTACAGGATCAAGTCTGGCTGCTCCACTTCCAATCCAGCTTCCTGCTAATGCACCTGGGATGTCAATGGAAGATGGCCCAAAGGGTTGGGCCCCTGTCACCCAAGTAGGAGAAATTTCTGTCTCTTGGTTTTGGCCTGGCCCAGCCTGAGCTGTTGCAGGCATTTGGGGGAGTGAACCAGCAGATGGGAGATTCTCTCTCTCTTTCTCTCTTTTCTTCTCTCCCTTTCAAATAAATAAATTATTAATATTTAACACAAAAGTGAAGACATGTGTTTTTAATGTGTACATTAAGACAGTCTCTGATTTATGACAGTTGGATTTAATGATTTTCCAACTTTAACACAGTGAGAAAGCAATACGCATTCAGTAGAAACTGTTCTTTGAGTTTTGAATTTGGATCTTTTCCTGGACTTTTAATATAACCTCTAATGTTCTCTCATGATGCTGAGCAGTAACAGGGAGCCAGAACTCCAAGACACACAATCAGGAGGAGAAACAACGCACACTCTCTTCAATGAACTGCGTTGCTGAAGTTGAGATATGTGGCAGGTTAGTTGTATTAACTGTACTTTCAATTTGGGATATTTTCCATTTATGATGAGTTTATCAGAATATAACCCCACTGTAAATTGAGGTGCCTGTATATAGTTCCAAATTACCTTGATGGTTTTGTCCATATCTCCATAGCACAGGGAATTAAGAGAGATTTTAAAAGGTCTCCAAACAGGATTCAAGTTATTTTTTATAACCTATAGAAAGGAAGGTTCAAAGATTTGTTAGAAAAACATACAGCTCATAACATTTTGCTTTTGTCCTTTCTAGGTTTTTGCTATACTCTCACCAAGCATCCCTCACTTGTTTACTTACTCAACTATTTCAATGAAAAAATAAGTAGGACATTTCTGTACAATTGTTACATTAAAAATATAATAGATTGTCCAGCTGTCGTATATTCTGGGGAAACAGGGAAACTATTTGCGAAATACATAAACCTATGTTTGTATTTGCGAATACAAACATTTAGAAGCTACAGAAGATTATCAACTTTTTTTTCCTTTAAGAAAGTTGGGGTTTCACTACAGGATACCATGGACTACAATAGGGAAGAATCTTGCTGTGTTGTCCTTGAATTGAAAAAACAAGTTTAAATTAATGATTGAAAAATGTAATATTTTATATACATAAATGACAAATTGATACTCACAAATATCATTGAAGTCACCTAAAAGCAATGACATCACAGTAGCAATGAGCATATCTAGCATTCATATCTTGGTATTTAACTATTACTTTCCTATCTTACAGGAATAGATGCCTTGAGAGAAATGGCTCATTCTAGTTTTGAGACAAGGAATGTTAAAGGCAAACTGAGCATATACATTACTGTGATAGAAGATAAATGCTTAAATGTTGATGAGATCATGTTAAAACAACCCTAGAATCATTTGAAGACACTCTCCATGACCAAATATGATTTAAACTGAACAAGAAAAATGACACTATTGAATTAAATCATGTTACAATAACCCATGAGTTTACAATTATACTAAATATTAAAAGAGAAAAAGCCAGAGAGAAGAGAAAAAAGAGGAATTCCTACTAAGTTGAGTAAAAGGGAAGACTGGGGGGATCACTATTTCACAGTCCCCAACATAATGACTGATTTAGGAAGTAATCATCAACTGATGCTAAAACCACTGGGTAAAATGTCAGAGAACAGGAAACGCATACAATCTCAAAATATCATAGTACATACCACTTATTAATTAAAATGGGAAAAAAAATGCGACTTTATGATAGTGAGATCTAGTGGTAGCCACATTGGACAGCTTGACTCCATGAGGCCCCTGATGATGTACAAGAAGGTACACAGGTAAGAGTCTTGACAGAAATGTTTGAACTGGTTATGAGAAACACAGTGCTAGACATCCTGGTAAGTAGATCCAATGGCATAAAATACCAGAGAGGTAGGGAGAACATACATTCTATTAGGAGTATGATATCCAGATGACTGGAAAAACAAAACAGACATAAAGACCTGCATGGTACAGCTGAGAAAATCCGAAGATGAATAGTATATTGAAAGATGTTACTTAATCAATGTTAGTTTTCTCAGGCACGGTGATGTAGGATGTCCATGTTCTTGAGAAATGCCTGCTGTAGCATTTAAAGCTGCAGTCATGATGTTTGCAACCTACATTAGGATGGTTTTCAAAAAAGGAAGTACATGTGTGACTAAGTTTGTATGAGTGCGTGTGTGAAAGAGAACATAAGTATGTGCAGGTATGATCATTTGGTGAATTCACGTGAGGGATACACATTTAGTGTTCTTTATAGGGCGTAAAACTTTTCCAAAAAAGGAGACATGGCAGCATAAAAGGAAGTATGCTGACCTTGTGTCATAAATATGAACTCAGATTAATATTTTCATAGGGGCTGGTATTGTGACGTAATAGGTAAAGCCGCCGCCTGCAATGCCTGTATCCCACATGGGCACCGGTTCCTGTCCCAGCTGCTTACTTCTGATCCAGCTCCCTGCTAATGGCCTGGGAAAAGCAGCAGAAGATGGCCCAAGTGCTTTGGTCCTTGCCACCCATGTTAGGGACCCAGAAGCTCCGGGCTCCTGGCCTACCCCCAGCTCTTGTGGCTATCTGGAAAATGAACCAGCAGATGGAAGATCTCTGTTTCTCTCTGTGTCTCCCTCCCTCTCTGTAAATCTGACTTTCAAATAAATAAATCTTTAAAGAATATATATTTTTATATATATGTAACTTTTAAAAATTCAGATTACTACCATCCCAAAGGAAACTTGCACTCTACTTTTCAGATTCAGTTATTTACCTCTGTTCGATGAACCATCAGCCAGTTTCCATCGGACGTCTGTTTGTGGAATTCCAGGTATGGGTCTGACTTTCCAAACAGATCCTACATGTAAAGCAAGCAAGCAAACAAAAAGCATATGTTCTCCTCTGGAACCATGTGTGATCATACTTTAAGATGTTAACAGCCACCTCAAGTGTACTCCATAGTGCAGAGGTATTGATGTGTACACAAATTCCAACCTTTCTCACGACCTTGTAAACATGCTGTCCTTTAAATGGGAACTATTAAGGTATTTTTGATAAATACTCCTAATCCTGAATGTCATATATTTACTTCTCAAAAATGTTATGGCTTTAAAATATAGTAATCAAATGGACCATAAAATACCTTTTTTGGCTTGTTTTCATTGTTGATAGTTTTCATTTACATAGCAATGATAGTTTGATATAAGTGATATCCCAAACATTAACCAAACCAACTTCATGAGAGAACACCACACATATCTTCACACACACAAAGGAGTAGAAATAGATAAATAGAATGCACAACAGAAATATTTAAAAAAATAAACTACATCTTCTATTTCCTCTGCATTTACTGTAGTGATTCTTAACAGCATCCAAGTGCTGTGAGTCCTCAAAAATACCTTCATTACCACACTCAATATACACAGAAACTTGCCCAGAAAATTCTGAAAGGATATACAAATGACCCACAGAAGTTAGGCTCAGTTTATAAAATTAGTGCTTATTTTATTTCCTTATTTTTATTTATTTTCCTCTTGAAATTCATAGTCCATCACCTATATTACTTATTACTTTTTAAAGGATACTTATGAATTCCACTATAGTATATACAAATATGGCCCTGAATAACTTGATTTCCTCCTGAATTAACCTCAGTATTGAATTAAGAACTAAAGCGGGGCTGGTGCTGTGGTGTAGAGGGTAAAGCTGCCGCCTGCAGTGCCAGCATCCCACATGAGTGCCACTTCAAGATTCGGCTTCTCCATTTCTACTCCAGCTCTCTGCTGTGGCCTGGGAAAGCAGTAGAGGATGGGCCAGGTCATTGGGCCCCTGCACCCAAGTGGGAGGCCCAGGAGAAGCTCCTGGCTCTTGGCTTCAGATTGGCCCAGCTTCAGCCATTGCAGCCATTTGGGGCATGTACCAGCAGATGGAAGACCTCTCTCTCTCTCTCTCTCTCTCCCTCCCTCCCTCCCTCCCTCTGCCTCTATGTAACTCTGCCTTTAAAATAAATAAATTAATTAAAAAAAAAATAAGGTAACATTACTTCCTTTTCAGGCATAAAGTTTATTGTCAAGGAAATAACAGATTTGGTATAGTCAAAAATACAGACATAAGACAATGAAGAACTTTAAGAGGAATCTTCTTAAGTAAATGAAATAAGCCACTTATGTCCCATTTTAGCAAACAAATAACAATACTATCATATACAGAAAAGTTAACTGTTTAAAACACACTAACAGGGATGTCTTGATTTATCTTAAAAACAATCCTATGAAAGGCAGAATATCCTTATTAACATTTTCAAGGCCAGAAAACAGCCCTTATTTGAAAGTGAAAGAAGCTATACTATGACAGAGATGGGAGTGAGGAATATAAATATAAATACATATCTATACACATATTTTTGTATCCACACATATATATGCTTGCGTGTGTTACTATGCACATACACACATAGGAGGAGTCTTAAAAAAAGTTCATGGAAAGTAACTATTGTGAAAAATTCATGCATGGATTTCCAAAATTTGGGGAACCAAAAAAGTTTATTTTTAATTGCATTTTTTTCCATTTCCATATGAAGTGTCCTCATATATACACATAGTTAGACACATACAAATAGATTTTTAGAAAAATGAAGGATTTAAATTATAAGATATATATTTTAAAAAATTATTAACTATATGTAGAAATGAGGAAACAGGTAGAACCATAAAGAAAAATTAAAGTTTTAAACATACTTTGTTTTGTTGGTTTGGCTTTGGAATTATGTAAATCTTTTACATGATTATAAGGCAAAATTAAATCAAAATGTTTTTTTTTGGTTTTTTTTGTTTTTTTTTTGTGACAGGCAGAGTGGACAGTGAGAGAGAGAGACAGAGAGAAAGGTCTTCCTTTGCCGTTGGTTCACCCTCCAATGGCTGCCGCGGATGTGGCGCGCTGCGGCCGGTGCACCGCGCTCATCTGATGGCAGGAGCCAGGTGCTAGGTGCTTTTCCCTGGTCTCCCATGGGGTGCAGGGCCCAAGCACTTGGGCCATCCTCCACTGCACTCCTGGGCCACAGCAGAGGGCTGGCCTGGAAGAGGGGCAACCGGGACAGAATCCGGCGCCCCGACCGGGACTAGAACCTGGTGTGCCGGCGCCGCAAGGCGGAGGATTAGCCTGTTGAGCCACGGCGCCGGCCCAAAATGGTTTTTAAAATCCCCTTTGATCAGTTATCATGGATTCCCTCCTTGGATGGATGGATGGACAGGTAGACCAATAGATGAGTACAAGGAGAGGGTAGATGAATAGATGGAAGCATGCATAGAAGATGGAAGACGGATGGAAGGAGGGAAGGAAGGAAGGAGAGAGAAAAAAAGGAAGGAAGGTAGGGCTTTTATAGTATCATTAACACTTGGATTTAACTCCTCTTTTAACCTAGACAAACCCTTAGATTACAACTAGCCTTGTAGAGAACCTTTTTCTATCAAGGGCCATTAGGATATTTATAACACAGGCCATACAAAATTATCAACTTAAAAATTAGCTTGCTATAGATTTATTGAATTTCAAGTCCCACCCGTGGTTGCCCTGGCATGGCCATACCAAATGATTTTACAGGCTGTTGGCTGGATGTTCCCCACCCCTGAGGAAAGAGGTAAGGGGAAATGGCTCTGCTTATTTGCTTAAACAAGCACACATACACTTTCATACACACACAGGCAAATACACAGAGAAGAGCAGAATTTTAAAGTAGCTAAATCTCTGTGTGATGCTCAGATGATGAAGTTCACAATATTAATTGTATCATCTTCTCAAAAAGAGAATAGTGATAAGTAAAATGACATGCTTCTTGCCATGGACAAAATTTACCCACCTTATTATCCAGTTTTCTGGCTTCCATTTCAAACAAGACCACTCTGTTATCCTTTATTTCTTCAGCTGAGATCTATACATAGATAAAGTAAATGAAAGACAATACATTTTAGGGATTCTGATATACTCACAAAGTAAGTACCTAATAGTATATAAAGTATATATATACTAATTTAAATGGTAGCATTAAAAAAAGATTTGCTATTATTTATTTTATGTAGTGAAATAAGTATTTTCCCAATTCTGTATTATACAACATCATTTTTAAATGAAATTGTCCAAACTAGGTCTTCCCCACTCCAAAGAAAAATCAAAGCCCTGAAGAGTGATGGATACACACTACCCCAGACCAGCTGGAGCTCTCCAAACATTGGGCAGTAGGAAAATCAGACATACAGAAATCTATAAACTGAAATATCAGACTGTTTTTCATTTGCATCCAAGCAAGGACTTACTACACTTTAAAATAAATTCCAGGAACTCGCGTTCCAAGAGCGTTAAGGTCACTACTGATAAGGTTCTCTGTCTCACAAGTCAGCATCTCTAGCAAGGGCAACCTTCTTACGCCTTTAGAAATCTAACCTAGGGCAAAACAGCTGTTCACAGAAATGTATCTTTGCAACACAAGAACTTGAACACATTCTCTCAAGGAATCTTCTATCCTCAGAGAGAGTTAAAGTTAGAAAATTATCACTCAAGGCAATGGTTATCTAGGCGGAAACTCTAGAACACAAGGTATTGAAAAGCTCGGCATGCTATAATTTGAAATGTAAACTGTGACAGAGCATGTATTTGTTTGCCCAAGCCAGAAATCAGAAATTAAAAAATCTGTATGGGAGGATGGGCAGCAGAGCACAACCACAGAAAGAAATGATGGTAAAGAGTTTATAGATTGGAAGGTCATGTCATAATATGACCTCCACTTGGAATAAAATCAACTGCACGGTTCTTGTCATGTTGGAAGCCAAACTGATCCATTCAGATGATTAAGCAATTTCTCTCTAATTGACACTTCCATGGAGGAGGAGCAAGCATTATCAAAGTGCACCACTTCACTACATGCAACTTAAACAACATTTGAAAGAAGGGATTGGGATTGCCACACTGCATTTTTCTCCCGTTTGGTGGCACTCATAGTTCACGTGAGCCCTATAGTGTGATCACTGTAAGATAAGGGTGGACGGAATGCAACATTTGAGATCAAATGATAAAGCACAGCTACAGAATATGCGTCTGATATGTACAGTTTTAGCAGGTCCTAATTATGTTAATCTTCTGAGATAAAAGACAATTATCTTATCCTTACCGTAATGCTGCCTTTCCCAGCAAGTTTGCCATTTTTTAGCACCAGTGGTCGGGTTAGCTTCTTACTGGATACAATCTGTTAAAATTGGAAAGTGATATGAACAGCTACTTTTCTTCAACATGTGAATATTTTAACTGAATAGTCTCATAAAAAGAATATAAAGTTCACTTAAAATCATCAGAAATGGGAACATTAAGTCCATTCCTCAAAGATGTAGAGATTATAAAGACACTTAAAATGCATCTATATATGTAAACTCATTGCAAAGGATTTCCAAGAAGCCCACCCTGGCAGACACAATCTCCCTACCCACTAGTTTCTTAACTAACTACTTCAAAGTTTAACTTCTTCCTCTTAATGGAATAAGAGGGCTAGATTTTCATCAAATACAAAAATCACTATAGGTAAAATATGGACATTCGAACAAGAACATTTGTTCGATGGGATTCTACTTTTTAACTGACATATAACTTCAATATCTAACTTCTACAAAATATCATTTTGCTTAAAATAATCAGAGTACTTCAAAAAGTTCATGAAAAGTGAATTAAAAGACACTCGAAGCAAAAATTTCAAGTATATGCAGTGTTAACATAATGCACATTTTCCATGAACTTTTCGGTGTTTCCTTATATAGTATACCTAGATACTTTCTTTTTGCTTTTTTATTTGTTTGAAAGGCAGAGTTACAGAAAGAGAGAGGGAAAGACAGAGAGTGAGGTCTTCAATCTGCTGGATCGCTCCCCAAATGGCCACAATGGCTAAGGCTGGGCCAGGCAGAAGCCAGGAGCCTGGAACTCCATCCAGTACTCGTACATGAATGCAAGTACACAAGTACTAGGGCCATCTTCTGCTGCTTTCCCAGGTATGTTATCAGGGAGCTGGATAGGAAGTGGAACGGTGGGTGATGAACCAGCTCTTGTCATTTAATAGGAGCAGAGATAATAAATAACTACAGTAAGCATACTTTACTATGTTTCTGCAACAGCAGACAGTGTTGAGTGAGCTGAGGGAAGAGCTCCAAACTAGCCTAGGAGATCTGAGAAGGTTTGCAGGGGGAATGAGGTTTAAATTGTCACACATAAGGTTGAGAAAGAGCAAGCCAGGTAAAGGGATGGTGTTGGGGTGTTGGGTGTCAAGAGTGTCAGAACATTAAAGAAGTTGCAGGGCTGGCGCTGTGGCATAGCAGGTAAAAGCCGCCACCTGCATTGCTGGCATCTCATATGGGCGCTGGTTCAAGACCTGGCTGCTTCATTTCCAATCCAGCTCTCAGCTATGGCCTGGGAAGGCAGTAGAGGATGGCTGAGAAGATGGCTCAAAAGAGTTTATAGGCTTTGTCAGAAACATAGTCTCTGCCCTTATGAAAAATAAGGTATACTCTATAATGTTTGTGCCAATCATACTAACAGATGAGCTCAGTCTTTAAGGTGATTACATGGTTTTCAACTTTTAAAAGCAAACCAATAAACACCTATTTTAAAAAAAAGAGAGAATACAGCAACTATTTATACTTACTTGTCCAAGAGTACATTCACATTCTCCTAAGAAGTCATCATCGCTCAGCTCAATTGTTTTGTTGTCAATGTCATAAATCCCAAATTTCAATTTCTGAACCACTTCAAAGTAGTAATCAATAATAAATGTCTTAGAAAATTTGGGATTCAAGCAATTCTTAATTCTTTCCGTGCGGTCAACCTACACCCACCCCCCAAAACAAAACAATTTCTTTAGGTCAAAGATATACTTGGATTTGAATATCTTTATATACTAAGTGTAATTAAATACAGACATGACAAAGGCAGTTTCTATATATGTATAGAAAATGCCCACAAGCAAAGACAAATTTGTTCAAAAACTGCAGTAATAGATGAAAGAACCTTTATTTTTAACATTTTAATAAATTCTTCACATTGTTAGAACAAATCATACAGCTTATCACCTATTTAGGATATTACCTCATACCACTGTTGACCACTCGTATTCAAAAATAACACACATAAAGGGTCTGACTTTGATCCTATATCTGCATCCAGAAGGTTGTCACAGGAAATATTCAGCTCCACCTTCGTGACACATTGGGCAGCCATCTCTGCAGCTGTGAGAAAACCAAGGAAATAAAACAAGTGAAATTGTGTCTTTAAGAAATACCCTCTGAGCAGTCATCTAAACTAGCAGGCCCACATCAGAGTTTGATCCCCAGCTCCAGTTCTGACTCTCAGTTTTCTGCCAATACAGACCCTGGGAGTCAGCAATGGTGGCTCAAATAATTGGTCCCTGGCACTGACATGGAAGACCAGAATTGAGTTCCTGGTTCCCAGCTTTGACTATAGACCAGTCTAGGCCACTACAAGCATTTGAGGATTGAGCCAGTGGGTGGGAGTGGTCCTTCCTTTCTTCCCCTCTCCCTTCCTCCCTCCCGCCTCCCTCCCTCCCTCTTCCTCTCCCCTCTTTCTCTCCCTCCTTCCCTCCCTCTCGCTCTCAAATAAGATAAAACACAATAAAGAAGCAACACACTCATTTCTAATGGAAACAGACAAATTGTCACCATGGGCTCACAGAGTTAACTTGCTGGAAGGAGACTGTTCTGTGTGTCCTGGGGATGTGGGTGGTTTAGAGCTTATCCCAGTGATATTGCTTCAGTCAAATTCTCCTACATTGACAAAACTCATTTATTTATTTTTTATTTTTTTCTTCTTCTTTTTTTTTTTTTTTTTTTTTGACAGGCAGAGTGGACAGTGAGAGAGAGAGAGAGAGAGAGAGAGAGAGAGAGAGAAAGGTCTTCCTTTGCCGTTGATTCACCCTCCAATGGCCGCCGCGGAAGGTGCACTGTGGCTGGCGCACCGCGCTGATCCAAAGCCAAGAGCCAGATGCTTCTCCTGGTCTCCCATGGGGGTGCAGGGCCCAAGCACAAGGACCATCCTCCACTGCACTCCTGGGACACAGCAGAGAGCTGGCCTGGAAGAGGAGCAACCGGGACAGAATCTGGTATGCCGGCACCACAAGGCGGAGGATTAGCCTAGTGAGCCGAGGCACCGGCCAAAACTCATTTATTGTATGACAGTAAAATGAGCTTTTGAAGATGGCAACTAAGATATACCAATCTTTTCAGTCTTCTATAAATTTTACAATTCAGAAAAAGGCCAAGTGAATCTTGATCCCTCGTTTAAAGGTAAACATAGCATTATACCACAAAACAAAACATTAAACTATAGCATTACATGTTTAATTAATTTACTTGATAAGATACTGAGTGGGATATTTTCTGCTTTCCAAGAATTTTGGTGAAGATTTAAATCTGGGGAATAAAAGGCTCCAAACAGCCCTCCTCTCCACTTTACCAACCCCACTCCACCCCCCAACTCTGCTTACTTTGCTGCAGGAGTTCTCCATCTTGCCTGCTTATTGGAATCACCTTGGGGGAGCATGCAAAGCTACTGATGCTGTACCCCCAAATAGCAGTTGAATTCAAGTGGTTTAGGATGCAAAACGGGCATTAGCATCCTAGAAAATTCTAAAGTGAGGATCAGGTTGGCAAAGTCACTGTTCAACAGAGAGCATTCAGCAAATAGGTGTGGCCCATCTTTCCTCAGGACTTGCTAAGAAATGCAGGCTGGCCCCCTGAAGGCATGCAGCATTGAGGCTGGGCCACTTTCCTCTCCAAAACCTAAGGAAGAGGAAGGGAGTACAGGTGTCACAAGGCATTGCATTGCCAGTTGGATGTCCACTTAATTTGCTTCTAGAAGTGGAGGTCGATGGTGGTAGAACAGGTTCTATGGGTAGTAAGTTATTTCCTCCCTTGAAATGTGCAGTATTTAATCACTTTTGCTCCACTGAGATTTAGCTGAAATTCTAGGGCAACAGGAAAGTATCCAAAACTCATTCTATATATAGTGGTAGGATTTCTGTCCTATATAAAATAACTAATCAAGTTTGAAAAATCAAGAATTACCCTTACAGGAGGCCTTATGCAATGTCCAAAAACAACTCCTATCTTACAAAAACTCTCTTAAGGATTCTGTCAAAACAGCAGCAATCATCTATGTATGTCAAAAATCAATACTAGCATTTAAGGAGCTAGGTCTTAGGAGCAATAGGTAGAAATTCATTTTTAAAACAATGTTATACATATATCTTCACTTAGAGAACAACTGAAGTTATTGTTTAATGAAAACAAAGTTCACAAATTCCATTTGCTTCCTAAATCCCCTACACAGGGATATTATAGTAGAACTAAAACTATTATGTTCATCTATTTTTTAAAGATTTATTTATTTATTTGAAAGTCACAGTTACAAAGAGAGAGGAGAGGCAGAGAGAGAGAGGTCTTCCATCCGATGGTTCACTCCCCAATTGGCTTCAATGGCCAGAGCTGTGTCTATCTGAAGCCAGGAGCCAGGAGCTTCTTCTGGGTCTCCCACGTGGGTGCAGGGGCCCAAGGACTTCGGCCATCTTCTACTGCTTTCCCAGGCCATAGCAGATAGCTGGTTTGGAAGTGGAGCAGCCAGCTCTCAAACCGGCACCCATATGGGATGCCAGCACTTTAAGATTGGACGTTAACCCACTATGCCACAGCACTGGCCCCTATTACATACATTGATGAAGTCAAAGGTTTTTTGTTGTGATTTGGTTTGGTTTTGTGTCATTTTAATAAGCATCAAAAGGGTTAAGTGCACATGCTGACACATATTGTCAAAAAATATCAGGGGAAGGAAAAATCAATGAAGCAGCTGAGGCCATCCAGTGGGGTTGGGAGGGGGGGTCTATTTGTCCCTCAGACATAGGTAGAATGTTCTATCACATGGAGGCTGCCAGCTGTGGCTGAAAAGCTTGTCTCTAGACTGACAGGCATCTCCCCTTCTAATAGCTTCTTGTGCTACATATGTAGCACATAGATTTAGCACATAAATCATACTTTCAGGGGGATTGCAATCTTTCACCCAAAGCTGGCAGAGGAAAGGGCTGAGCCCCTGTGGAAAGCCAGCCTGGCTCCAGAAGACCCAGGCTATTTTGTGTTACCTTGCATATTTAAATCACTCCTCCAGGTTGGCTGCAATCTTTCACATAGAGTCGGCAGAGGAGGGGGCTGAGCCCCTACGCAGGACACAGGCTGTCTCTAGGAGACATCCCCCTCCCATCTCTGTAAGCTCCAAGCCAATCAATATATGCATGTGAAACCCCCTTCCAATGGGCACCCCCAGTAGAATGATCCAATGAACCGATAATAATGCCTTAAAAACCCTGGGCACTTCCTCTAAGCCAGTGTCCCATTCGGGCACTCCACCTGATCTCCTCTTGAACCAGACACTTTTCTGTCAAATAAAAGTTTCTGCCTCTTTGCAAATTGTTTCCGGCTTTTTATTTCTATACTAAGCTGAGGAAATGAATCCATGAAACTCACTCCAGCAACTGCCTCCCCTCCGACCGGTAAGAGCAATCAGACAAGAATGTGGGGGCCAGTGATGTGGCTTAGCGGGTAAAGCAGCCACCTGCAGTTCTGGTATCCTATATGGGTACTGGTTAAAGTCCTAGCTGCTCAACTTCCAATCCAGCTCCCTGCTAGTGTGCTTGGGAAAGCAGCAGAAGATGGTGCAAGTGCTTGGGCCCCTGCACCTGTGTGGGAGACCCAGAAGAGACATGGTTCCTGGCTTTGGCCTGACCCAGCTCTGGGGTTATTGTGCCATTTGGGGAGTGAACCGGCAGATGGAAAACCACTCTCTCTGTGTAATTCTACCTTCAAATAAATAAATAAATCTTGAAAAAGAAAGAATTAATATCATGAGTGAGACTTAACACTCTTTGGGCTCAGAAGGATTCCTCTTGAACATAACATGGGAGATAAAAGAGGCAGGAAAGAGCAGGATATTGGAAGACAGTGGGGACACCACAGCCACTGTGTGTCACAGACATGAGCATCTAGGTAAGAGAAAGCAAAGCTAGACGTGCAGAGAGGACAAGTTTGGTACCTGGAGAGCCAGCCTGAAGGATGTAGTGGGTGGCTAACAGTGCTACTGTAAGTTCTCAAACTGGGGACAACAGGGTGAAATGGCTCTCTTTTTAAATGTCACCCATCAGGATGGGTATTGTGGCACAGTGGGTTAAGCCACAGCTTGTGATGGCCACATTCCATGCCGGAGAACCAGTTCAAATCCTGGTTGTTCCACCTCTGATCTAGCCCTCTATTGTGTGTGCCTGGGAATCAGCAGATTGTGGCCGAAATACTGGAGTTTCCACTACCCATGTGGAAGAACCTAGAGTTTTGGCTCCTGGCTTTGGCCTAGCCCAGCTCTGGCTATTGCAGCCATTTGGGAAGTGAACCAGAGGATGGAAGATTTCTCCTTGTCTCTCCCCCTCCATCTGTCACTCTCTCTTTGAAACAAATCAGTAAAGCTTTAAAAGAAAAAGTCACCTGTCAAATCTCTCCTAGTTCTATAGTGTCTCACAAATTAGAACACTCTCACATGATACCTATAATGTCTCTTTATCAAATAATAATAAGATAGAGAATTCGGGACCAAAAATTAGCAAGTCTTAATACCATCCAGTTCAGAATATTATCTATTCTTTTCTAAAGTACATGCCTACAATATTAGAGAGCATTTCTGTTAATTACTATAATAATTGTCCCTCCTAATTTGATTTATAAAAAAATTTGAAGTGCTAAAAACAAAACAAAATGCAAGAAAAAAATTGGTAGAAAGGAGAAATCAGGGCCAGCATTGGGGTGCAGCAGATTAAGCCACAGCCTACAATACCAGCCTTCCATATGAGCATGGTTTCAGGTCTCTGCTTCTCCACTTCTGATCCACCTTCCTGCTAATGTGCCTGGGAAAGCAGAGGAAGATGGCTTGAGTTCTTGGGACCCTGCCACCCACACAGGAGACCTGGATGGAGCTCCAGGCTCCTGGCTTCAGCCTGGCCCAGCCTGAGCCATTGCAGCCATTTGGGGAGTGAATCACAGATGGAAGATCTGTCTCTGTAATTCTGCCTGCCAAATAAATAAATCAACCTTGAGAAAAAAATAAAAAGGAGGAATCATCACAAAACACAGAAACACAGAAAAGACAGAACAGTTCATTGGAAGCCCATGCCCATGAAGTCCTTGCCATACTGACCCCAGGACCTCCTTCTCAATCTCTTCTTCTTTGAATTTTCCATCCCATTTGTTCACTGCCCCATATCACAGGCTATAGGGACAAAGTGCCTGAGTTCTCATCTGGATACCATTATTTAAGGCATGAACTTAGGCCAGATCCCCTACCTCTCTGTTTCCTTGGGATTTCCTCATATACAACATGAAGAAAACTGTCCCTACTACCTCAAAGTGTTATTGTGAAGACTGAATGCGGTAATATAGCTAGACAGTGCCTACTGCATACTAAGGGTTCAAGTGTTTATTATCACTGTTATTATTTATAATTATTATTTTCAAACTGCTTGCCTCCAGGGTCTGATCTTCCCCTACCTATCCCATGTTACATATTTTTTTTTACTGCTTGATCTATTTTTTTTTTTTTTGACAGGCAGAGTTAGACAGTGAGAGAGAGACAGAGAGAAAGGTCTTCCTTTTTCCGTTGGTTCACCCTCCACATGGCCACCATGGCTGGCGCGCTGCGCCGATCCGAAGCCAGGAGTCAGATGCTTCTTCTTGGTTCCCATGCAGGTGCAGGGCCCAAGCACTTGGGCCATCCTCCACTGCCTTCCCAGGCCACAGCAGAGAGCTGGACTGCAAGAGGAGCAACCAAGACAGAACCGGTGCCCCAACCGGGACTAGAACCCAGGGTGCCGGCATTGCAGGCAGAGGATTAGCCTAGTGAGCCGCGGCGCCGGCCTCCATGTTACATATTTTTTATTATTATTCCATTCCATAACAATTTCCCTGATTATTCTCAGCTCCTTAGAATTTCTGCTAATATTAACATATCCCCACAGTAGAGGAACAAGATCAAATGTGAATTAAGACACCCCTGTGTTGAATCCTGCATCCGGTGTTCGCTGTGGGACCACGTATAAGTGACTTCAGTTCCCTGCATCTTGATTTCTTCATTAGTAAAAGTGGAGGTACTATAAGTACACTTGCACATCTACTGTGTGCTGTGCACCTTACTTTTTGTATCTAACACAGAATAATCAGTAGAATAAATGTTTAGCTATATTTTTCATTTGCATAAGGTAGTTTAAAGTATCATAAGTGGCACGTCAGCAGCACCAAGCATGATGCAGCATCCTGGGAACGACAGAATAGTAAGGACTGCTAAAGCTCGTGCAGAACACCATGTAGAGAATCTTCCACCAGAAACCAGAAGTCTTCACATCTCCAACCAGGGGGACAATGAAGCAGATACTTATGTGCAAAGTCACTCTCACAGCAGAGACATAACATATCACAGAAGCATTATTTTTCCCTAAAAATGTTCATACAAAAGCTACCAAAACAACATGCCAGGCAGAGCAAATTATGTAACAAATTTTTGACAGTTAAATTACCACACTGCTGCCAGGAAATAAGTTCCTTCTATTAGCAGCATTCTTCCTTGAAAATGACTCTGGCTACAGGCTCATTTTCCTCTGGAAACCCGTATGGCTGAATGGCAAATGAAAAAAATTATATAAACATCCAAGTTTGGAATCTTGTTAATAGCAACATTCATGAAGTTTCTCTTTTCATTCCCTTTCTATGTAATTATCCAGTACATGATGTACAATTTTTTAAAAAAGGATATCTTATCCACAAACTAGGATGGAGAAAATAAAACATGCTTTGTACCCTCTGAATGAAGAAAATAAATTTGAGTAGAATGAGTGACCAGGGAGATGAATGAATGCATGAGTATCTAAAGAATGAGTCTATATATTTTGGTCCCCCAAAAGTAGGAAGAAGGACAGATGTTTAGCCAGTCAATTAAGGGCTTGATTAAGATACCCAAGCCCTACATGAGAGTGCTGGGTTAGATACCTACTGGGGCTACTGCTTCCTTCCTATTAATGCAGACCCTAGGAGGCAGTGGTACATCCACATATTAGACCTGGATTGCATTCTGGGCTCCTGATTTCAGCCCAGTCCATTGCAGTTATTTGCAAACTGAATTAGTGGCTGGGAGTGCTTTCTCCCAAATAAAAAAATAATAATAATAATAATAAAGAGTAAGATAGCAGAAAGACAAGACAGAAATGGTTCTTAGATTAAACAGGAGCTTCCCTACAGTATAGGTGACATAATGGAAAATCCTTTGGTTCAAATTTATCTGAAATGCAAATAATTTCTAGAAATGCTAAACATATCACATTCTCTCAGTAACCCTAACTTTCTGACTCAATATAATAATATAAATAATTCAAAGAAATGGAAAATTTAGACAATATTGAAGTGGGGCCTGATGTGTAAAATTTAAGACACAGGTCACCCACGTTCCATTTGTAAATCCTGAAGCTTATCACCTTCCTTTGTTTCTGTCACCCCTTAAACCTACTCAGCCTATTCTAAGATTTATTCTGTAGAGCTGTCACAGAGATTCTGCCTAGTACAACCTCAAATCTCTCTCAAAACAGAGATGCAGACCTATCCCTACACCCACAGTCACAACCCTTCTTAGGTCTCCCCACCCTACTTGCTACTGTAGTAGTCTTTTAAAGGGTCTTTCCATTGCCATTCCCTCTCCATTCACATCATGATTTATTTCATCACCCTTGATTGAAAAAAAAAGTCATTACTGGCTATCTAGGGTCTACCATAGGCCAATAAGCCAAGCCTAGAATTCATAGTCCTGCCCACATCTGTCCCCAGCATACCTGGGCATCTAAGCTCCTTAAGATCCACAACAAATAATACTTCATAAAATCAGCACTGATACCACCATGCTATTGTGATCCTATTTTCTTTCCACTACTGTTGCTTGTATGTTGCTCATCACCCTGTCCATGTACTGCAGGCTGAGACAGCATCCATGCCACACTGCTTCTCTTCCTCCTGAAGATGATGACATCTGGCACCGGTTATTAGTAGCAGAAACAGTGATAACTTCAGAGCCCACATGTGTGGCTCAAATTCCTTTCTTGTCATTTAGTTCGGAGTTTCACCCTTGCCAAATTATCCAACTAAAACTAGATTTCCTCATCTATAAAATGGAGATTACAAAGTTACCTGGCAAGGGTAGGTTTCCAGCATACTCACCATATATTAGATAATCCATGAATTATAACAATTATTTTCTCAACTACTTGAACATTTTAATTGATTGGCTCAGAATAGATGATTTATTTTTAAGCAGTAGGACATAAAGCACCCAACTTTGGATTTACACAACCAAAGTTAAACAACCTTGATTATAGAAAATTTAGGAAATAAATAATAAATTAATAATAAAAATATATATAAATAAATAAAAAGGGTTTACTTTTTTTTAAAGGTTTTATTTACTTATTTGAAAGGCAGAGTCACAGAGTCAGACAAGGAGACAGAGAGAAAGAGCTCTCCCATCCACTGGTTCATTCTCCAAAGGCCCACCAGGGCTGGGCTTCTTCTGGGTCTCCCACATGGGGGCAGGGGCCCAAGGACTGCTTCCCCAGGCACATTAGCAGGGAGCTGGTTGGGAAGTGGAGCAGCCAGGAGCAGAACTGGCATCTATATGAGATGGCAGCATTGCAGGAGGTAGTTTAACCAGCTGCCACAGCACAGGCCCCTTGTTTACCTTTCCAGTTGGTGTACTTGGTGCATGGGGGAAGGGAGACAAGGGCAGCGTCCCTGACTCATTATTTGTCCAAAAACAATTCAGAGGAAGAATTTAGTTCCACTAAGTAATGCCTTCAGTAAATTTCCTTCAGTCTTTAGCTACAAAATGAGATAGTTGGTCTACATTCAAAAAAATGTTAGAAGTTCCTTTTAATTCTTACAGCATGATTCATCAGCTGCTACTCCACAGTGTATCCTACATGGCCTCTGCTGAAAGTCAGCAAGGGCAACCTTGGGGCAGCTGGAACAGGCCCAGCAACATCAGCAGTAAACGCACTATGAGTGTTTCTCAAACAGGATTCTCAGAACAGTAATAGGTGTCCCCTTCCAAAAACAACCTATCCAAAATCCAAGAGCTGCTACATTACTAGGAGGTCCCCAGTAAAGCGGAAAATGTATACATTACTGTGTACCCATCACTATGCGAAAGTCAGTGGGATCATGATACAATCATAAAACACCTTGTAGCTCACTGTAATCATAGTGGCGAGATCCATTCATTCGATAATTATTAATGAATACCTTTAGGTATTATAAAGCAGAGGGTGGGGGCAAAAGCAAAACAAGTACCTAGCATACAAATAAACAACAGCATAAAATTATGTGGTAAAGGCAGGGTGCCTCCAAAGTACTCTTGAGGCAGAAGAAGGTCCCTGGAAGAGAGTTCTACTTTCACTGAAAATTAAAACTTATATACTTCACTATATATTTTTTAAAAGTATATTTATATACTTCATTATAAAACAATGTAAGTACATGCTGCCACTGACTGCTGGATTTTTCTCCTTACACTTAAGCAAGTAGGAGAGGAAGGAGTGGCAAGAATAGGGAGAAAGACAATTATCTATTCATGTGGACAGTTTTTTGTTTTTTTACAACTTTCAAAGTGTTCCAATTTATAAAAACCCTGAGAGTTCCATGGGACAAAGGAATACTAAATGCTAAGAGTTTCCTATGTTCTAGCTATGACTCTAACATTAAACACTCAAGTTCCTGCTTCGATTGCCCCAGAATATGTAGATAATTTTCAGAACATCATTAATTTTCAAAACAATGCACGGTGTCTACTAGGGGAGAAAAAAGAATTTGTTTCAAAAAAGTTCAAGTTACTCACTTAAAGTCACCAAGATAGTGAAGGGCAGCACCAGGGCAGGAGTCCAGTTTCCTCCTGGTCAAGCCCAGTGCCCTGAGGACTCAACTCTCCTGCTGACAATTACTTAGTCTAACAGTAACATTCTCTAATGGATTTCCTTATGGCTTTTACTTAGTATATCAAATGTAATATTCAGTCTGACACAAATTAATAATGAAATAAGACCTTTACACTTTGAGAAGGCAAACAGTAATATCTTCCTTATTTACTTTAAAGATTTATTTATTTATTCTTAAACAAATGTAACCAGGATAACAGTAGTTTGCCAAAGGAGTAGAGGAACTGGAATGGTTTATATTTATGTGATAGCAGTTCATCCTCCACAAGATAGTCCACTAGATCGTAAATTACTGAAGGCTAAGCATCTAATTGCTAGTCCACTGCACAGGTCCACTGCACAGGTAGTTCAGGACTACCTTAAAGTCACAACACTCACTCTCAGGAATCTACTGCACTTAGTTGCCAGACACTTACATTAAAGGGATGTAAACAGACCTTGTCCTGTACTTCATAAGAAAGTGATGCCAAGATTGTCTTTTTTATCCCAGATACTCGGATACTATCCCAGAGCGGGATACTGAATTAGGTGAAGCATAAAAGAACATAAAACAGATAAAGGGCATGATTTCTTTGCATGTGAGAAAGGGACAGACTGGAAGGATGAGGAGTTTAAAAAACTGAATGCTGGGGTAGGCATTTGGCCAAACAGTTAAGAAGGCAGTTGGGATGCCCAAACCCCACATCAGGGTATCTGGGTTCAACTCCTGGCTCCGGTTCATGATTTCCAGCATCTAAGGATGGAAACTCTGGAAGACACAGTGTTGGCTCAAGTGATTAGCTTTCTGCTACATATGTGGGAGACCTAGGAAGGGTTCCTGGCTTAAAGCTTGGACCCTGTTCCAGCCCCACCCACTACAGGCATTTGGTAAGTGCAGTGGATGAGAGCTCTCTTTCCCTGTCTCTGACTCTCAATTAAATAACTTAAAAATTAAAAACTAGGAGCTGGCACTGTGGCGCAGTGGGTTAAAGCCCAGGCCTGAAGCACCAGCAGACCATATGGGTGCCAGTTCTAGCCCCAGCTGCTCCACTTCCAATCCAGCTCTCTGCTATGGCCTGGGAAAGCAATAGAAGATGGCCCAGGTCCTTGGGCCCCTGAACCACGTGGGAGACCCGGAAGAAGCTCCTGGCTCCTGGCTTCAGATCGGCGCAGCTCCAGCCATTGCGGCCATCTGGGGAGTGAACCAGCGGATGGAAGACCTCTCTCTCTGTCTCTACCTCTCTCTGTCACTCTATCTTTAAAAACAAAACAAAACAAAAACTGGACTCTAAGGGCTGGTGCTATGGTGCAGTAGGTTAATCCTCTGCTTGTGGCGCTGATATCCCATATGGGCACTGGTTCTAGCTGTGGCTACTCCTCTTCTGATTCAGCTTTCTGCTATGGCCAGGGAAAGCAGTAGAAGATAGCCCAAGCACTTGGGCCCCTGCATCCGTGTGGGAAACCTGGAAGAAGATCCTGGCTCCTGGTTTCGGATCAGACCTGTTCTGGTCGTTGCAGCCATTCGGGAGAGTGAACCAGCAGATAGAAGACGTTTCTGTCTCTCTCACTGTAACTCTACCTCTCAAATAAATAAATAAAATGTTAAAAAAAAAAATAGACTCCAGTTTTGTATCAGTCACAACAGAATGGTTGGCATGTGGACAAATGTTGCAACTTTTCTAGTGCTGTTTCTTCAACAGTTAAATCCAATCATTGGGTCAATCCCTTTAAGTACCTCCTAAAGTCTCTTCCAGTTAATGTTCTATGATTCTAATTTAATTAGTGTAGATGGAATTTGTTAAAAAGTGGTACTAGGGGCCTGAGTTGTGGTGCAACAGGATGCGGGCATCCCACATGAGTGCCAGTTCAGGTCTCTGCTGTTCTACTTCCAATCCAGCTACCTGCTAATGGCCTGGGAAAGCAGTGAATGGTGGCCTAGGTGCTGGGACCCCTGCCAGTATGTGCAGCCCTAAATGTGGCTCTGGGGTCCTGGCCTGTGCCTGGGGCGAAGCAGCCACTGGGGAATAAACTAGCAGATGGACTCTCTCTCTCTCTCTCTCTGTCTCCCCCTCTCTCATTCACCCTCTCTCTCTATCTGTAATTCCGCCTTTCAAATAAATAAAAAAATCTTTTTTAAAAAGAAGTCGTACTAAAAGACTTTAAAAAAATATATAATAGAGGGGCCTACGCTGTAGTTCAGAGGGTTAAAGCCATGGCCTGCAGCACCGGCATCCCGTATGGACACTGGTGCAAGTCCTGGCTGCTCCTCTTCCAATCCAGCACCCTGCTTATAGGCCTGGGAAAGCAATGGAGGATGGTGCAAGTATTCGGGCCCCTGCACCCACATGGGAGACTCAGAAAAAGCTCCTGGCTTCTGGCTTCCTCCTGACCTAGCCCCAGTTATTACAGCTGTGTTTTTGTTTTTGTTTGTTTGTTTTTCATTTTTTCCCTTCTTTTTCTTTTTTCATTTTTTCATTTTCTGTCTTTTTCTTTTATCTTCTCCTTCTTCTCCTCTTCTTTCTTTCGTTCTCTTTTTTTCTTTTTCTTTCTTTTTTTTTCAAGTCACATAGATGTGTCCATGGCCTGAGCACACCGAAGCCTTGCTCACAGGCTAGGGTGAGGCTTCCATTGTGCTCTGGTCCACAAGTGAAACCTGGCAGGCCACAGGCTGGCCAGCAGAGATTAGGATGGACCCGTTGCGGCCACTGGAGGAGTGAACAGCAGCTGGAAGATCTATCTCTCCTTCTCTCTCTCTCTGTAACTTTGCCTCTCAAATAAATAAATCATTTTTAAAAAAATAACTTTAAAAATTTAATAGAAAACACCATATTTCTTTTTTTGTCTTTTTTTATTCTTGAAAACACCATATTTCATAATCAAGAGGATACATGGAAAGAAAAGGATAAAGTTTTCCAAACTCAGCCTCCATTTCCCACTATTAGCAAAAATACAAACCTAGATATTCCTGACTAGTTAGATGCTCTTGTTTGAAATTGTTACTAAAGTCTCAGATGACTTGAAAAAAACAATGTACTTCAACAAAGAAAGCACAGGACCAGTCCATCAAGTATACACAGCATGAGGAGGAAGAAAACCTTACTAATATCCAAAGAATCTCACATTACGAAGAGTTCGTATATATCACAGTAGCAAAAGAATCAGCTTTTGGTCATGCCTTAAAGAAAAAAAGTTTCCAAATTCTTGAACTATACTGAGTAATATCTCAATAGTGATACTGTTGCTGACATTCAGACATCAGAATTGGGGAAAGAAGATATTAATATGAAAGTGCTGACACATGATCACTCTTACTTCAAAAATAAACTCAAGTATGGGCACTTTTATCCTGTCCTTATTGCTACAAAATGAGCAATCAGCTAAGACTCCTTCCTTAATTTCTCCAAATAATTTCTAAGATACACAGGTCTATTCCATGATTCATAGTAGGCAATGGAGTTTACTTAATATGTGCTTCAGGTTACATTTTTCTAATCCCTTGGCCACAGTATACACATTTTAGAAATGTCCCCGATTATATTTCCAAGCCTATCAAGTGAACAGTTCATTACAGGTTCACTTAGTGAGGTGTTAACAAAAATTAGAAGCAGTGACAATATCTAAATATTTACACACTTTATGAAACTTACATCATGGCAAAGTTGGCTAGAAAGTACATATCTACAAAATAAAGCATCTTTTATCCTCAATTAAAACCAGAGCTGCATCCCACAAGTGGAAATTTCAGCATGCTCTGTTGAAAAAGTTTTAAAATGATAAGCACTCAGTATTAAGTGGCTGTCCAGCTATGCAGCAGGCAGAATGGACTGTACATTAAAGCGCATACACTTGCTGAGACTAATGTCCCTCAGGGTTCTTATTCCGCTCAGACCACTTTAAGAACCTTTTACCTCTAGGTGATGAACTGGCCATCAGAACATCTCACCTGCCTTAGTATCCACTACGCCTCAGCAGTAACGGTGTGGTTTCCAAAACCAGGCTCTCTTTCTTCATTTTTTAACTGGATATACATAATATTTAATTGGGCAAGACAGTCATAACATGCCCTGTCACTATGTGCTCCTCTCTAGTTCATAATGCATAAGTCAAAATCCCTTTAGTTTAAAGCTGGGACAACTACAGGCGCTTTAATTCTCAAGGTTTACAGACTATATATTAGGCAAAGATGGCTGTGATGCTGAAGTACCTCCTGACTTCAAGAGTAGTCATTTCATGGTTGCTTAGGACATTTATTTCAACTGTTCACCTTTCTGGAAAATTCCCTTCCCAAGCAGCCTATTTGATGGAACAAAGACATAAGCCTCAGCCATTCTCACTCACTGCCCAAAAGACAGATAGACATTGGAATTGACTCCTTGCCCTAGATCTCAATCAGGTCTCACACCAAGGCCTTCACACCCCACCCTGCATTCTTTTCCAGGTTCCCAAGGTTCTGCCCAGTTCCAGGAATTCACCTCTGCCTACTGCTCCCCACCCCCACCCCCATCCCAAGCCCTCCTAAAGTATAAAAAGGCTCAGCCCTTGGGGGTCAGGACCTTCTGCCACGTGTTTCATCAATGTGCACAGGGCAGTTGGTCACCACCTCTACAAATCCATTTTCTCTGAATAAACTCTGTCTCACTGTAAATTCGTACACTGCCTCCTCTCTATTCTGTGCCTTTTTCCTAACATTTATGGTGCCCTGTGTGAGGAGGCACCAATCTGCAACTCTTTTCCAACAACAAGGGGCATCTAGAAAGGGCTCATGGTGGTTTCTAGATGAAAAGCCAATACTCCCTTTTTTTCTCCAAGTTACTTTTCTAAAAAATCCTTATTCTTTCTCTCACTCAAATTCAAATTCTCTTCACTTCCTGAGATCACACATATATCTAACTCCTGCCATATGAGAGACTTTGCATAGCGTATCTCAGAAGTGCAGCATCTGTCAAACTGCTAACCCCAATTCTAATATCAGGGCCCCCATTCCCCACTCATCAGGCCCATGGATTACCCCCCAGGAGAGGACTGGCAGATTTGAAATCGGAAAAGACCCCCTAAAATTTACCCTGAAATGTGGCCCCTTCAAATTCCCTAGAAATGCTATCTTGGGTGCCACATGTGCTACTGGAATTTGGGGTGCCTTACGATTTCACCACGGGCTTATTACTAAATCCCCGATATCAATAAGCCCGAGAGGGTTCTTGCCTAATATTTACAGAAGAATTCTAAATATGGGCACAGATAAACAAGGCAGCATGGTACGTTTTAAGCTTTTATTTAGTAAGAAAGGTGCATAAGAGAGTGAGAGCTTTATTTAGGGAAGCCCAGAGCACATGGCCTGAAGGCCATGCGCCCTGGAGGCGCAGGGCTACAGCAAGCCCTGTCCTGGCAAGAGGCCAGGAAAGGAGAGCAGGGGAGAGAGCATTCTGAGCACACTGTGCCCCAGGCTTTTAACCTACTCCAAAGGGGAGTGGTTAATTAACATGATTGGCTGGTGGGCACCCCGGTAGGAGAATGAGGCCACTCAGGGGCATGGTCTTCCAGTTCACAAATCTGACCAATTTTAACCTGTATGCCTGCCTACTTCAGATTGAATTCACCTATATGCCACCAGTTAGGTGCGCACGTTACCTTCTGGTAATTGTGGACACTTACTCCTGGTGGGTGGAAGCTTTCCCTACTACTAACAAAAGAGCGTCCACTGTTTCCACCATATTATTAAATGATATTATCCCAAGATTTGGATTACCTGCTTCCATTCAGTCAAACAATGGGCCAAAGTTTTCCTCTCAAATTACTCAACTAGTATTCACCTCTCTTCATATCTCATGGCATTTTCACATTCCTTATCCTCCCCCTTCTTCAGGAAAAGTAGAAGGGGTGGAAGAATGGAATTTTAAAACAGGCTCTAACTAAACTCTCCACCTACGACCACTCAGACTGGGTGAAACGCCTCCCTTTAGCTCTGTTAAGAAACAGATCTCTTCCCTGGAAGCCCTTAATGCTTAGCCCAGTTGAAATTCTCTATGGACGGCTTCTCCTTTCACTTAACTTCCCTCCCCTACAGAACTCTGAAGCTGTTCCTCCCTCTTCTTACTGAAATGCGCTCTCACTTATGGACCTATGCAGACACACAACTACTCAAACCATACTTTGCCTCCCTACCCTGTTCCTACCTTTTAACCTGGTATCTGGGATTATCTAAAAACAAAATGAGGCTGCTGTAAAGACAAAGTGGAGGGGGCCCTACCAGGTAATATTGACTACTCCCAGCTCTGTCAAACTCAAAGGGCACCCCTCTTGGGTACATTTTACTTCATTAAAACTAGTAACATCTCCGGCATGTAAGTCTACTCCCATACGACCCACCTCTCTCAGATGCAGGGGAGCCAACAATGAACAAAACAAATATCACTGAGCCCCACTAGGTTACACTGAAGGGAGACTGACAATAGGAAAGACAAAGAAGTAAAGCACATGGGATGTTAGGTGGTGGTGAGTGCTAATGAGAAAATGAAAGCAGTGAAGGGGAGCAAGATATATTGAAGGTGGGCTGTAGCTTTAGATATTTTTAGAAACTTCTTTTGACAACACCATGGGGAAACATGTTTTTGATTTTCACTTCTTTTTCAAAATCATGACCCCTAAACAATGAAAATGTAGATAGCTGTTTTAAGGCTTGCTGGCTATCACCTTGACGTTTACAGGCTTGGTCAACAGAGACCATAAAAGCTCAGGAAATTGAGGTAGTCTGATGACAATGCATATTGCAACCACAGTCTTGCTTTGACAATTTCCACAGGAACTAGACATAACATACCCGTTTAAGAAAAGTACATTTCAAAATTATTTACTAAACAGGTTACATAGTATCTCCTACTCTTTTGTATGGGGATATGAATATGCTAACTTCCTAATGCATACTGGCAAATTTGACATTGCACAGACTAACTTCAATGCTTTTAAAGTTACAATTCATAAATAGCCTCTCCAAAAAACGACCAATAAAATTTCCTATCCAAGCTTCTTCAAATACATTTAAGTCAGTGAACTCAGCTTAAATGTAGTTATCAGAATCTTATCAAAATGTATACATGTAATATCTGCTTTTGATTATCACTATTAGAAATGGTATAGTTAAATATAATCTACGATAATTCACTTTCAGATGGAAATGTAAACCTCCTTATGAACCAATCTTTTAACAAATCTTCAACCAAGCATTCGACCTAATTCTTTGAATTTTAATCTCATTAGCAATCAACATAAGCAAGAATATAAAGGGAAAATATTGGTGGGAAGGAAGCCCCACTACAGGGTGAAGGTAATAGTGGGTTTCTTAAAAGAATGCTCACACTTGCTGAGTACTACCAGTGGAAGTGCCACTTGAAATATCATGCTTTGATAAGCAGTGATGGCCCACTGTAAACCTCAGGAGGTCAAAATGTCACATAATCATATTTCATATCCAAAAGTAATGTTTTTTGTTTTGCTGACAGGCATGCTTTCACCGACTAAAGAATGCTTAGGGGGACAGTGCTGTGACACAGTGGGTAAAGCTGGAGCCTGCAGTGCTGGCAACAGTTCAAGACCTGGCTGCTCCACTTCAGATCCAGCTCTCTGCTATGGCCTGGGAAAGCAGTAGAATATGACCCAAGTCCTTACGCTCCTGCACTCGTGTTGGAGACCTGGAATAAGCTCCTGGTGCCTGGCTTCAGATCGGCCCAGCTCCAGCTGTTGCAGCCATTTGGGAAGTAAACCAGCAGATAGAAGACCTCGATGCCTCTACCTCTCTGTAACTCTGTCATTCAAATAAAAATTTTTTTTTAAAAAAAAAAGATTGTTTAAGAAAAAGAATGTTTTTTTTCTAGTTGTGGGAAAAAAAAGCCCAGTGACACTACCAAAAAAGGAAGATGGATAAGAAAATCACCTATAAAGATATACGGAGAATTGATAGCAGCTGAGGTACAGTATGGACTGTGTATCTGGACAGATGCTGCAAATCAAATAGGGCAGGCATTATAGCATGATAGCATTAAAAGCATTGTGGCATATTTTAAAATATTTTAAAATGTATACTAGGTGTATGTCTATGTGAAAATTAGATGATTGCCTATGAGGCATTCACAGTGATAGAATCAGGAGAGGTGTCTGGTCATTAAGCAACCCTTAGGGGCAAAGAATTACCTTCCCCATCCTGGAACCTCTTCCTCAGAGACCAGACTGAGAAGAGAAATCCTGAAGAGAACTACACATCACATTGTGAGGCTGGTGTCAGGCACCTTTTAAGCTGTGAGCTCCTGAAACTCAGTTTCCCTCACAGGCAAAGAGCTTCACCTTTGACGTTTCAGAGCAGGTGGGATGCATTTTTCCAGTTCATCAGCAGAAAGGAGCTGTCTTTTTAAAAAGTTTCACAAAGGCAAAGAGCAGTCTTGAGCACCACAGCTCAATGCCTGAGACATCTATTGATGTCCCCCCATGCAATCATATGTTCTCTGTTCTCAGTTCCCTTGTCTTTTCCTGTCCTTGGCTACTTCCCTCAACCTAGATGCTAGGCCTGCACAGAGTTCTATGTGGCTCTGGCTGGCAGCACTCAGGAGTTGGAGTCAGTGGAGTCCAATGAATGACCACAGCACAATGTATGTAGCTATATATAGCTTACCACCACGTGCCAGGGACTTTTCTAAGTGTTTTATACATGTGATCTTATTTAATCCTCCTAACAGCCATCGAGGAATTTTTATCTCCATTTCACAAGCACAGAACCAGGCCCTTAAAGGATAAGTATGTGCTGAAGGTCACACAGCTAACCCATCTCCCAGCATAGACTGGAAACCTAGTCTCCAATTTACACCAAAGAATAATGGTCTTTTATGCTAATTCACTGAGCATGTGCCCTAAAACCAGACAGACCTGGATTCCAACTCTAACCCTAAGCTGACCTCCGGTTGATTTGGCAAATTATTCCGCCTGGCTCTCCTGAGTATGAAACAGAATAACCATACCAGTAAAGTGTGTGGTTGTGTGTCTTAAGTGAGCTGACTTCTGTATGTACAGCACAGTTGCTGTGGGACATCATAATCAATAGTCGCTGCTAAGTCCCCCCACCCCTGTCGCCCATTTAAGTATTCGATACAAAGGCAGCGTGAGAAGACAACAAAGAAAAGCAGAAGTTGCAGGTAATCACCAAGTACAATATTAATGGTGGTTTATTCGGTCCCTGAGGTTCTGGCACGCAAAACTAATCCAACTGTACTTCCTCCACTCCCCAAACACTGCACAGAAGATTTTGGAACCCGGAGCAGGAACAGGAGCTGCTAGGATCCGCCTTCTCACAACGTCGCTGCCTTCCCCGAAATCCAGTCTCCTTTTCCCTCCCCACCTCGGCAGCTCCTCGGGGCGGCTCCGCAGCGCGCCCCTGCATCTGGGCACTCGCTTCGCCAGGAGCTGCTGGCAGCGGCTCCATCCCTCTCCCCGCCCCGCGAGGCCGGCAGGTTCGGGCGTCGCCCGACCAGGTGCGAGACCGCAGGCCCGGGCGGTGCCTCGCGGTCCCGGGCTGAGAGCCGAGCCCCGGCTGCTCCCGGAGTCGACGGCCCCGTCAGGCCTCAGCCCTCCCGTGCGGCGGCTGGAGGGCTCCCGCGCGTCCCGCCGAACCCCGCCGCCCGAAGCCCGGGGTGCGCCTGCGGTTCAGCGCGGGGGCGAGGCGGGCCCCACAGAGCCGAGCCGCCGGCCCGGATTCTCCGATCAGGGACTGTTCTCCCTCAGGCAATCAGTGGGGTGCCGGGGCCACGCCACGCCCTCCCCGCCACCGGGAGCGTCGAGCACTCACGTGCAGGGATTGGGGTGTAAGTCCAACGAGGGTGCGGACCAGGCCGCCAGCGTTCGCAGGGTCGCCGGGGCGGCCCAGGCTTCACAGGAACCTGGGGCGGTCCGGGCAGAGGGGCGGGGTCCGGGGCGGGGCTTAGGCGTGCCGCCGGCCGCCTCCCCTCCCGCGGCTCCGCCCACTCCCGCCCTAGCCAGCCTGGAAAGCCACTAGTTTGGCTGACGTTTCAAGACTGCCTTAGGGGTCACTCGCGTTTACCGAAAACAAGAACTTGGTTATAGGCGTTAAAGCTGATGGTTTGAGGGCACCAAAATAAGATAAAGTATATATATTTTTTTCTTAAGATTTATAGTTTATTTTAAAGGCAGAGTTGCAGAGAGCCAGTGACAGAGAAAGGGATCTTCCATCTCCACGTCTCCCCATCCTGGTCTCCCACTTGCCTGGCAGGAAACCAAATATTTGAGCCAATCTTGTGCTGTTTTCCCAAGCGAATCAGCAGGCAGCTGGATGGGAAGTGGAGCAGCGGGGACCCCAAGCGACGCCCATATTGGATGCTTATTAAACCCACTGTCTCACAACTGCCAAGAACAAAATAATGTAAATAACTGAGGACATTTATACCATTTCTGAGCCGAGAGACTCTCAACATGAACATAGTGAAATACTCGCTCTTCACCGTGCTTGAGAGTGTTCAGTGTGCACACTACCCGTGTTATTTACATCCTCGATTTCATTTAGTCCTCACAACAATTTTGTGATGTATTTAGTGCAGTTATGCCTGTTTTGAGAATGAGAAAACTGTGATCAAATAACAAGCAATTTGGTAGCAACTTGGTAGCTGAATTGGCTTACTTGCCTAAAGTTGCAGATTCAACTCACTTCAAAGAGCCCACTTGACTGCCACTAGACTCAACAAACCACTGGAGAATACTGCTGCATGTGAAGACTTGAAATTTCTGTCCCCTCCCCCCAAAAACAGGGACAAAACAACAGGCAAACACATTGGAAACAGTATTTGCCACAAAACTGATAAGCGATTAGTATATCAAGTTCATTTAAATTGATAAGAAAAAATCAATAGAAAATGAGAAAAATAAAATGTTAGTGTTATGTAAGAAGTGGAAAATGAAGCAAAGGACATCTTAAATAAAAACTTTACTCTTAATCCAAACACTGCAAACTAGACATTTTTAAAGCAATCATATTGCTGCAATTGAGGATCCATTCAGACTTGTGATAAATCAGTGAGCAAGACAGGCAGTGGCTTTTCTACCCCGGGCAAGGGAACAAATAGTAAGTAAATTATTAAAGAAAAAAGAAGTTTCAGACAGTACTAAGTCCATGAGGAAAGTAGTACACGGCGGGTGAGGTGATAGAGAGGGAGTTAGGGGTGATGGGGCCTTACTTAGATTAGGGGTTAGAGAAGGCCTCCCTAAGGTACTAATATTTTATCTGTATCATAAAAATTAAGGAGCCAGTCATGCAAAGATCAGGGGGCAGAGGAATGATGGCAGGGGCAAAGCCAGGAACTAACTTCACAAATTCCAAGTGCAGAAAAAAAGGCTTAATGGGGAGTGGAGTACAGTGAGGAGGTGGGAGGAGCAATGTTTTATTTTTGCTTTTGCTAAAATTGTTGGTTGTACTTCTTATTCCATTTTTATATTTAAATGAAGGTTCTTGGACACCACTAATTTGATTGCAAGTTTCAAAATTCCAGAATGCACATTATCTAAACTTAACCTTCAGAACTTTTATCTCCACTAAAATAGGAAAAAGTAAGACAAGGGGTGATTTTGTATTTTTAGCATCCAAAAGGCAACTTACCATTTGAATACATAATGCCATAGCTATTCCATGTACCTATCAATTCCTTTCAACTAAAGGCTAAATTCCATTCTACCTTTGTTCTTATATAGTCACCTATTAATTCAACAGGTATTAAACACATATTAGGTGCCATGCATACCAGGTGCCTCAAACATGAGACGCAACACCTGGTGGAGAGTTAAATACATGTTGAAATGAATGAAATATTGATAAACACTCTCCTAGATGTTCCTCTGCTTCATAAGCTATTTCTTATATATTTTGTTTTTTTGATCCTCATGTCCCCCCAGAGGTTAGTTTTTAAGATTTTTTCTTTTTTTCACTTACATCCTTAATTACCTCATCTGCTTTGCAGCTTTGAATTCCATCTCTGTTCTTGAGGCTACCAAACTTTCTTTTAAAAAAAAAAATAGATTTATTTATTTGAAAGGCAGAGCTACAAAGAGGCAGAGGCAGAGAGAGACAGGTTTCTTCCATCTGCTGGTTCGTTCCCTAGATGGCTGCAACCGCCAGAGCTGAGCAGATCCAAAGCCAGGAGCCAGGAGTCAGGAGCTTCTTCTGGGTCTCCCAGGCAGATGGAGGGGCCTAAAGACTTGAGCCACCTTCCACTGCTTTCCCAGGCCATAGCAGAGAGCTAGATAGGAAGTGGAGCAGCCAGGACTCAAACCGGTGCCCATACGGGATGCTGCCACTGCAGGCAGCAGCTTTACCCACTACGCCATAATGCCAGTCCCAGTTTTTATAATGTTTCTCTGAAACTCCAGATCCCAACTGCCTTCCTTTATACTTAGATGTTGGATTAACTATCATATGCTCTCTGATGGACTGTATCAAATTTAGTGGCTTAAAACAGAAAATTATTCATTATCTCTCATAACTTTTGTGGTTCAGGAATTTCGGAGTGGCTTTACTGGGTGGTTCTGGCTCATCATCTTTCAAGATATTGCAATCAGATATTAACCAGGGCTGTGGTCATCCTAGGCTGGATGGGGGCTGAAGAACTTACATTCAAGGTGGCTCATTCACAAGACTCATGCTGTTTGTCAGCATGACACCTCAGCATCTTCACAGGGCTACTGGCAGCCTCCTGCTACCAAACAAATAATTCAAGAGTCTAAACCGGAAGCTGTAATGATTTACAATTTAGCATATCACACACTATCACTTTTGCAGTACTCTGCAGTCTTGATTTAGCATAGGAGGGAATTCCATAAAAGGGTAAATCCAGGAGGTAAGGACTATTAGAGGCTGTCTAATGCTCATTCGTCTAATGCTCATTTCAAATCTAACATACACAACAGCGACCTCCTTCTCAAAGCTGTTCCTTCCATGGTATTCTTTGTCTCACACAAAGACAAAGCACTTTTCTAGTTTGGACTGAAATTCCTGGAGTCATCTTTGACAACTGTCACATCCCATCCCACCTGTTGTGGTTCGTCAGCTAATCCTGTCAGCTGTTCCTTCAAAGAATGTCCCTGTACTGACTACTCATATCTCCCAGCCTACCCCAAGCCACTGTTCTTTCTTCCTAGACTTTGTAACACCCTAGCAGGTGCTTTCTGCTTGCTCCTTGTGAGGCTATTGGTTCAATTATAATGTAAATTAGAGAATGTCAAAATCACACAAACAGGCACCAAAGTTCTTACAATTGTCTAGAAGGTCCTACACTAATTAGTCCCCCATTTCTTTCTACTCTTTTCTCACTCTTCCCCATCTATGTGACTTACCATTCACAGGAATGCCATTTGTCTTTGCGATGTGAGCATCCGAACTTTCATTTTCCTTTAAATGAAATGTACTGCCCGAGGTAACCTCATGGCTCACTGCTTCTTCCTTAGGTCTTTATCCAGTTGTCTCCCTCATTGAGGTTTGCGGTGACCACCACCCTAGGTAAAATCGCAACATATAATCCAAATTTGATTTCAGAAAAAGGAAACCATGGTTGGTGTGAAGGAGGGCACTAGGAACTTGGTAAAATTTGTATGTTAAATAATAGTATTTTATCAAATTCAATTTCCTGAAGTTGATAATTACATTGAAACTAAATTTTTTTTCTAAGAGTGAAGAGTTATGATACCTGTCACCTACACTTAAAATAATCAACAGTAGAAAACAATAACAGGAACATAGTATTTTATATCAAATGGAATATCTATACAGAAAGAATAAACTCAGTGTAAGAAAATACTAACATTGGTAGGTGCATGAGAGTTCCTGCAACTTTTCTAAGGATCTAAACTTTTAAGTGAATTTTTAATTAAAATGTCACTCTATCTAAAATATCAGATATTAACTTTCAGCTTTATCATGGCATTCAGTAGTGCATATTTAGTAATACTGAGGCAGTGACCAGTAGGAATATGTAAAAATTAGAGAAAAGTAATTACTCCTGAGAAAAAGACTAGAATTCAGAGGAGAAATAGAAATAGATAACACTGATGTAATTTTAAAAAATGATGGCTGATTTAGTGGGAACTGGTGCTGGCAAAAATAATGTAAGAGAAGGAACACTGCTTGGAGTCAGAAGACAGATTTCAATTTTCTGACAATACTCATGTCTCTTAGCTGTGTGCTTACAGTAACGATTTTTTTTTTTTGAGCTGAAGTGCCCTGATTTGTAAGCCTCGGAAAATCTTTTCACAAGGCAGATGGGAAAATAAGAGTGTATTAATTCACTATGTGGTATTAAAAGTATCATATAAATGCAACTTAATTTTTAATTAGTATTTATTTGAAAGTCAGAATTACTTAGCTAGACACAATAAGAGATCTTCCATCCACTGGTTCACTCCCCAGATGGCCACAACAGTCAGGGCTGGACCAGGCAAAGCCAAGGAGACAGGAGTTTCATCCTGGTCTCCAAGCCCTTGGGCCATTATTCTCTGCTTTTCTAGGTGCATCAGCAGGGAGCTGCATTAGAAGTCACCATCTGGGATGCTGGAACTGTAGACTGCAGCTTAACCACTGTGCCACAGTGCTGGCCCCTGCAACTCGATTTTTAAAAACTCTAACTAGTTTCCCTGATTGCTCATGAAATTTTTTTTTCATGTAATCCATACAGAAGATATTTCATTTACAGCCTGTGTTGTAATCCACATAACAAGTACCTCGTTTGCAGCCAGTCCTGAAGTGGGATTCAAAATCTTTTCATTCCCTACGGAAGAATCCCACTCTGACAAGAAGTGTATTTTATTTATTTGAAAGACAGAGTTACAGAGAGGGTAGAAACAGCGAGAGAGGCCCTCCATCCGCGGGTTCACTCCCCAGATGGCTGCAATGGCCGGGAAGAGGACTTGGGCCATCTTCCACTGCTTTCCCAGGCTATAGCAGAGAGCTGGATCGGGACTAGAACCAGCGCCTATAGGGGATGCCAGCACTTCAGGCCACAGCTCCGGCCCCCGTCAACCACTTCTTAAAAGGTCATTTCCCGCTAGTGTTGCTCACTAAGACCCACATCCCTTCTCGCCTCTTCTCAGGCTTCTCTCCTCCAGTCTCTCAGTCTCTTCCTTTCCCCTCCTTACGTTGAGGAAGTTTAATTCTTCCAAGTATTTATTTCCAAAAAGCCTTGCTCTAATGCCAGGTTTCACCCCACGTTTGAAGGCAGACGAGAATTACTAATAGCAAATCTTTGCTTTCCTACATCTATCCTCAGGTCTACTTCTGAGCTTTCGATTCTGCTCTGGTGATCTATCCTTGAGCCAAAACCACGAGAAGATGCCCGGAGGCTGGAGCTCACCCGCGGCGCCCGGAAGACAGCGTGCGAGCGCCCCGAGCCTTGGGCGCAGGCGCGGAACGTCTTCCAAGTCCCACCCAATGGGGTGTTCCCGTCCCGGGCACCCGTGCACCGGAAGCCGCGGGGCAGAAGCGGCGCTGGCTAGGAAGCGGGCGGGCGTGGGTTTCTTGGGCAGGACGGAGGCGCCTCTTGCGCCTCCCCGTTCCGCAGCGCCGGGGAGGCGCGAAGGGTGGAGCCCGTCAGGTGTTGGCGATGGCGCTGGCCGTGCGACTGTGGCGCTGCCTGCCTGTGGGACGTGGAGCCGCCCTGGGGCCCCGGCTCCAGACCAGGACTTCGGGCAGCCGCGCGCAGTGCAGCCCCTGGCGATTCGGCGGCTCCCAGGTACCTCCGCTGACCTGACTCCCGCTCCCTGCGCGGTCGGCAGGCGGCGGGCTCGCGCCACCTGTGGGCACGTGCATTGACCCCAGGACTCAGGCCAGGTGCGCTGCCGCGTCCCCGTGACCGTGGCGGGCCCACCCCCTTCCGCGAGTCTCTGCACGAAAGCCGGGTTGGGTCCGGAAAGGCGTGGGGTGGGTCTCCGCGAGAAGCTGGCTCCCTTGCGGTGTGAAGAACAGGTGTGCGGCGGACCCCGCGCCACTGGGAAGTGATTTTCACTTCCAGCAGTGCCAGAGAACAGCCCTTGAGGCTCCCAGAAAAGGTTGTGGTGTGATTTTGAAGATTCCAACGACTTTAGGTTTTGCTGTTTCAATATTTCTGAGTTGCTTGTGTAATCTGCCCGGTGTTCAGGAAATATACAGGGATGTTGGTTTGTAGGGTCACTTGTGGCATTTCTGTCTTTAGACTCTTCCTGGGTCTCTTTCATTCGTTAAAAATTTTTTTTTAAAAAAGATTTATTTCTTTGAAAGAGTTACACACAGAGAGGAGGAGAGGCAGAGAGAGAGAGAGAGAGAGAGAGAGAAAGTCTTCATTTGCTGGTTGACTCCCCAAATGGCCACAACGGCCGAAGCTGTGCCAGTCGAAGCCAGGAGCTTCTTCCAGGTCTTGGGCCATCTTCTGCTGCTTTCCCAGTCCATAGCAGAGAGCTGGATCGGAAGTGGAGCAGCCGGGTCTTGAACCCATGCCCTTATGGGATTCTGGCACTACAGCCAGTGGCTTTATCTGCCATGCCACAGTGCCAGCCCTGCATGTATTTCTGATTTTTGTCTAACGCTTATGGGAAACCATTAAAATGTTTAAAGTGCAAGTCATTTGGTCAGATTTGCATTAAACACTTTATCTTATGTCAAGAGTGGATGGGCTAGAGTGAAGGCTTGAAGCCAGGCAAGGGATCCTTACTTTAGGATGGGCGAGTAATGTGGTAATTTAATCCTTAGTGGTAGCCATGGGAATGGAAATACGTGTATGCATACCTAGTTTCAATGTGGAGGGCTGAACAGGGAAGAGTCAAAGAAGTTTCTAAGGTTTCTGACTAGGGTAGCAGCATGGATGGTAGTGCTTCTTACAGGGATATGACTAACGCAAGAGATGTGGGGAGTTTTGGGGAAAATTAGTTATATTTGGGACCAGTTAAAGGGAATGTGGTATGGCAGTCAAGATGACATGGAATAGGCAGTAGTCTGCCTGTTACTTTCTGAGACCTGGGCAAGAGATGCAGATCCAGGGGCCTTTGACATATAGTTGTAACATGGTAAATTAAAGTAGTTAATACATCTAGAAGACCTAGAGTTTATCATGGAAGAATTATAACAGGAGGAGGAGCTGGCAAGATTTTTTAACATTTATTTGAAAGGCAGAGTTACAGAGAGGCAGAGGCAGGTAAAGAGGTCTTACTTCTGATGGTTCAGTCCCCAGATGGCTGCAATGGCCAGAGCTGTGCCGATCTGAAGCGCACATAGAAGCAGAGGTCCAAGGACTTGAGCCATCTTCTCTGCTTTCCCAGGCCATAGCACAGAGCTGGATTGGAAGTGGAGCCGCCAGGACTCTGATCAGCACCCTTGTGGGATGCTGGCACCACAGGTGGCGGCTTTACCCGCTGGACCACAGTGAAGCTGGCAGGATTTTTAAGAGGAAAAACAGTAGAGGATGGTGACATCCTTTCCATCTAATTATGAGTTTGTATATTTTAATTCATTTTGGCTCTAAGGTTGGTACAATCCACGTTGTAGGAAATGTGTCTCAGAGTGAGCCTGCTTCTTTTGTTCAACAAATATTTTTGAAGAACTCTTATATGAAAGGTATCATGTGGGGTGTTGTAGGTACAAAGTGAACTGGCATATTCTCGTGGTTTTAGTCTCATAAGTTATCAATATCTTAGATTGCCACTGCATCCTTTTTTTGTAATGCTTATTAATTTTCAAGGAGGGATACACACACACACACACACACACACATTCAGAGAGAGAGAGGAAGAGAGAGAGGAAGAGAGAGAGAGAGATCTGCCATCAACTGATTTATTCTCCAAATGCCTGCAACAACGAAGGCTGGACCAGGGCAACACCAGCACCCTGCAGTGCCATATGAGAGTCTCCTACATGCGTGGCAGAGGTTCAAGGCTTGAGCCATCATCTGCTTCTAGGATGCATTAGCAGAAGGCTGGAGTGGAAGCAGTGTAGGCTGGATTCCAGCTGGCATTCTGACATGAGATACAAGCATCCCAAGGTGCTGTTACCACCCTAAGCAGTCTGGTTCTTTTAATTTGTTTTTCAGTCCCGAAACATGATTTTTACTTATGTTCTCAGAGATAGGAAAAAAGCTGCTTCACTTAACCAAACTGGCAAGAGCCACCTAGTAAAATGTCAGTCCATTAATTTATAATAAGAAATATTTATCTCCATCTCTATCAGCTTCCCAGAGGCACCTTTTCTTCCATGTAAGAAAGCTAAGATTTTATTTGTTAGCATTATTTTATCAGAGAAAGTTGAACACTCTTTACAACAAATTTCCTAAAGCTATTGTAGTGTACATAACCTTTTCTATTATTTTATATCCCTGCCAAAATAATAAAAAATGAGATATTTATGATAAACTCATATTTTCTTTATTTTTTAAAAGATTTATTTGAAAGTCAGAGTTAGAGACAGAGAGAAGGAAAGGCAGAAAGAAAGAGGGCTTCCATCCCAAGGTTCACTCTCCAATTGGCCACAGTGGCCGGAGCTGCGCCATATCCAAAGCCAGGAGCCAGGAGCTTCTTTTGGGTCTCCCATATGTTTGCAGGCACCCAAGGACTTGGGCCATCTTCTACTGCTTTCCCAGGCCATACAGAGAGCTGGATCGGCAGTGGAGCAGCGCGGTCTCAAACTGGTCCCCATATGGGATGATGGCACTGCAGATGGTGGCTTTACTCGCTATGCCACAGTGCCGGCCCCCTCATATTGCCCTCTAGGCATCACTACTGCACACACATACTCTGCCCATATTCCATTGAAAAGTAAGTGCTAAAAATGTGACTATGACAAAATTAGTTTACCACTTTGCTACTGATTTGTTTTTAATCCAGTTGTTTGCCATATCTTGAATATTTATGCTCAAGAAAACAAAGCATTCAGCAAATTGAAATACGCTGGATTCCCTTTTTCTACCCTAGATCCTTATCAGAAGTTAAAATGTGATTTGAACATCTGTGGTTTGTGAGTGAAAGAGTTGAGAATGACTCCAAAGTAATTTTTTTTTTAAGATTTATTTATTTGAAAGTCAGAGCTTGGGGGTGGGGATGGGAAGAAGAAGAGAGAGAGAGAGAAAAGGAGAGAGAGACAAAGAGAAAGATCTTCCATCCACTGATTGACTCCGCAGATGGTTGTGAAGTCCAGGGCCGAGCCAGGCTGAAGCCTGGAACTTCGACCAGTGTCCTACATGGATGCATGAGCCATTTTCCCACTGCTTTTCCTAGGCCATAGGCAGAGAGCTGGATAGGAGGTGGAGTAGCTGGGACCTGAACTGGCACACATATGGGATGCCAGCCTTGCAGGTGGTGGCTTTACCTACTATACCACAGTGCTGGCACCTCCAAGGTTTTTGTTTTGTTTTGTTTTAACTTGAACAACTAGAAGAGTAGATTCACCATTTACTGGTGATAGAGAAAACTGTGAGAGGAGTGGGTTTGGGGAAAAGAACTGTTTTGACTGTTAAACTTGAGATGGTAGTAGACTTCATTTAGCAACAGTAGACAATTGGACATAAAAATTTTGAAGTTTAGAGGAGCCATGTAGGCTGGACATTGGGTATTTGGGACATGTTGATGATATTTAAAGCTGTAAGATGAAATGAAATGAAATTACCAAACAATATACCTGTAGAGAAAAGATCTGTACTAACCCAGAACACACCTGGGCAATGAGATATTAGAGATGAGGAACCAATAGAGGGGAAGGAACAGTCATTGAGACAGAAGAATCTCAACATAGTAGTATTTCAAAGCAAAGTGAGGAGTATTTCTAGAGTAACAAAGCAGCAAGTGTTGGAACAAGGGCTTTAGAGAGGAAACTTCTGAGGTTGATGGATATGAATATCATCTTGATAGTGGTGGTGATGGTTTTATAGGTTTATACATACATCTTAACAAATTGCACACTTTATGTTCAGCTTATTATATGTAAATTATGTATCAAGCTGGTTCTAAAAATTAAACATCCATTCATTTTTTTAAGAGTAAGTGATAAATTTTCGAATGGTGTGGATAGATAAAGAAACATGAGAATTCAGAATTGACCATAGGAAATACTGGTGGAACATCTCTCAAGTGAAAATCTGAAAATTTTGGAGCACCCACAGGCAAAACTCGGGCACAACAAAAATATGGTAGCCTAAGGTGTAGATGAAATATAAATGAATTTTGTGTTTAGACTTGGGTATATCAAGCTATCTCATGGTATTTATGTAGATAATTCCAAAATTGTAAAAAATCTGAAACACGTCTAGTCCCAGGCATTTTGGATGAGATACAAAACCCATAGCAACATCCTGATAGCATAATCTAGAATACCATCAGTGGAGTTGTGGGTAGAAAAGCATAATTTGTATGAGTTCAAGAGAAAATGTGAAGAGAAGTAGAGACAGCGGAGTAAAGACCTTTCTCTCTGTCCACTCTGTCAAAAAAAAATAATTTTGCAAAAAACAGAAGTTAGTAAGTGAGATTGAAGGAGATGTGGAGTCAAGGGGAAGCTTTATTTTATTTTTTTAAGAATTGATACAATATAGCTTATTTTCCAACAAAGACAATATGGCTGGTTTTTATGCTGATGGGAATGAATCAACAGGAAGGGGAAAATGATGCTATGTTAGAAAGAAAAATTGTGTAGAAAAGGAAGAGTTTTTGAAATGGTACCCATATTTTGGCCGGCGCCGTGGCTCAACAGGCTAATCCTCTGCCTTGCGGCGCCGGCACACCGGGTTCTAGTCCTGGTCGGGGCGCCGGATTCTGTCCCGGTTGCCCCTCTTCCAGGCCAGCTCTCTGCTGTGGCCTGGGAGTGCAGTGGAGGATGGCGCAAGTGCTTGGGCCCTGCGCCCTCATGGGAGACCAGGAAAAGCACCTAGCACCTGGCTCCTGCCATCGGATGAGCGCAGTGCGCCTGCTGCAGAGCGCCAGCCGCGGCGGCCATTGGAGGGTGAACCAATGGCAAAGGAAGACCTTTCTTTCTATCTCTCTCTCTCACTGTCCACTCTGCCTGTCAAAAAAAAAAAAAAAAAAAAAAAAAGAAATGGTACCCATATTTCTTCCTTTGACATTCATCTCAAAAATCTGGCCATAATTGTGAAAATTAACTTCCAAATCTGTTTGAATATATTCTTTATTTTATTTATCATTTACTTAGAAACCACAAGTTTTATGGGTGACTTTTGAAGATACCATCACTTAAAGCTGTGTACATTTTAAAATCCAATTATTGATTGATAAGCAGAGAAAGACAAGGGATCTCCCATCTACTGACTCTCTCCCCAAATGGCCACAACAGCCATGATGAAGGCAGAAGCCTGGGTCGCCACATGGGTGGCAGGAACCCAGATGCTTGGGCCATTATCTTCTGCCTCCCAGAATGCACACCAGCGTGCAGCTGCACTGGAAACAAGAACCGGGGCTCAAAACCAGGCACTCCGATATGGGATGTAGTGATCCCAGGCAGTGACCCAACTGCTATGCCAAATGCCTGCTCCTGTTGCATACAGTTTACAATATTCATGCCGCCACAAATTGTAGTTCTTCCAATCCAGCACTTATTAGTATGATGCTGATTTTTAGATGAGTTACTACTTCCTCCTACTTTTTCTTAAAAAGGTATATAATTTTAAAGAGGGATTTGCTGAAGTAGTCATTTTTGAGCTTCTAGTTTTCTAATGATCGACTGCAGTGAGAGTGGGGGAAAAAGTTGATGTAATTTTGTTTGGAGTACCAGTTTGTGCAAATTTTGTAAGTTTGATTATTCTAATCATATTTTTCCATAGGTGTTGGCACATCCAGGACCTTTAAAAAGAGGCCTTTTCTTCTCAGCCTTGTCTTACTTGGGTTTTGAAACTTACCAACTCATTTCTCAGACTGCTGTGGTTCATGCCACAGCCAAAGGTAAACCTAAATTAAACATCTGGAATACTTATGTTGTAAATTATTTTGTTACGATCCTACAGTTATCTTTAATTGATATAGAAATTAAGATTGTGGTTTATTTTTGTTTTTTTTTTAATTTTTCACTGTGCTTATTAGTCTACTGGGTATGTAAATATGTATACATACACACACTAAATATATATGCACATAAGTATAGTTCTTTCTGGAAACAGACTGCTTCAATGATAAAATAAGCTATTGCTTCTTTAAATTTTGTAGGACTCATGAGCTAAGAATGTTTTACCTTTTTTTTTTTTAAAGAGTTAAGATAATGGGATTGTAGGTTTAAAAAAAAAGAATTGACACAGAAAGTATGTGTGGTTCACAAAGCCTAAAATATTTACTTTATGGATCTTTACAGAAAAAGTTTGCTTTTATAGAAAAAGTTTGCTTTATAATGACAGAATAATGATTTTATTTCTCTTTAATACATTGAAGAAAAAGCTCTAGTACTTTGAGATAGAAGTTTTTTATTTACAGATGGAATGCAGCTTATCAATTGTTGAAAACTTAAAAAATTCCGTCAGATTTTTATTTGGCCTAATACAGACAGGTAGATAATGTTAAGACATGCCAATTTGTAAAAAAAAAAAAAAAAAAAAAAAAAAAAGAATTTAGTTAAACCAATTGTCTTTATAGACAATCAAAATTTCAGTATATTACAGAAGTACCATTGATTTAAAGATTTATTTATTTGAGGGGTAGAGTTACAGAGAGAGGGAAAGACAGAGAGAAAGGTCTTCCATCTACTGGTTAACTCCCCAACTGGCTGCAATGGCTGGAGCTGTGCTGATCTGGAGCCAGGAGCCAGGATCTTGTTCTGGGTCTCCCACAAAGCTGCAGGGGCCCAACGATTTGGGCCATCTTCTACTGCTTTCCCTGATCTTAGCAGTTATCTGAATCGGAAGCAGAGCAGCCAGGACTTGAACCGGCACCCCTATGGGATGCAGCACTGCAGGTGGTGGTTTTACCCGCTGCACCACAGTGCCAGCCCCTGAAATACCACTTTAATTTGTGGGTTAATCCTTACAGATTTTCACAGTCCTTTTTCATTATAAAGGAGAAGTTGATTGTGGAAAAAAGTAGAGATTTGATTTTGAATAGGTGGTCTTTAAAGTTTTGATAGAAAAAGAATTTGAGAATAACGCCAAAAAATTACTACCTACATACTGATTTCTTTTTCACACTGCTATCTTGTCTTTTAATAATGCACATAATTGAAAACTGCTATGCTTTTGATTTTTGAGGTGTATTGTGAATGAGGTAGTCCATAGAGTTTGTGAAAGTACAGCCCATAGCACTTGAAAAAACATTGATAAAATAGAGAAACAATTTTTTAATTCAGAAAATGGCATATATATATATATATATGTTATATATATATACACACAATATATATATAACTTTATTGCTTCTGAGAAATTTTGCTTTGTTATATATCTCTCTTCTATTTGTTGTATGTTTTATGAATTGGTCTTCAGGTTTCATTCATTAAACCTTCTACCTCATATCTCTTTGGGTTTGCTTCATGTTCATTGAAACCAGTTCAAAAGCTTTTTCCTCTTGTATTTGCTGGGACTAAATTGTATTCTGAAATAGGAGTTTTTAAAAATTTTGCGGCGCCGGCACACCGGGTTCTAGTCCCGGTCGGGGCACCAGATTCTGTCCCGGTTGCCCCTCTTCCAGGCCAGCCCTCTGCTGTGGCCCGGGAGTGCAGTGGAGGATGGCCCAGGTGCTTGGGCCCTGCACCCCATGGGGAGACCAGGAAAAGCACCTGGCTCCTGGCTCCTGCCATCGGATGAGCGCGGTGCGCCGGCCGCAGCGCGCCAACCGCGGCGGCCATTGGAGGGTGAACCAACGGCAAAAGGAAGACCTTTCTCTCTGTCTCTCTCTCTCTCTCTGTCCACTCTGCCTGTCAAAAAAAAAAAAAAATTTAATTAAAGTTTAAAAGCACATATGTTACTGACTTTCCAACTGAATGGTATTATAGGATTGTTTAGCTAGTACTATGCCTATATTGACTACAAGGTGGTACCAGATGCACACTTGTTAACAGTAGCTAAAGGAACAGTAGGAATTATTTTATTATTTCATTCAAATCGACAAATATTAACCCCCCTTAAAAAACAGACATTCTAATTCATTCACAGTACTTTTGTGTTGTGTGTGAAAGTTCCCTTGTGTAATGCTTAAAAGATTAGTTAATTGGATATGCCCGCTTGAAGAAAAGGATCATAAATCACTTCAGTTGTCTTGTTTTTCATATACTTCTTTAAAAATTCCTCTATTGGTAAACCTGCAAAATGAGATCAGTGTTTCATCATTTATATTCATTTATATTACTTAAGGGCATCTCTGAAGGTGTCACTTTTAGTATTGCTAAAATAGTATTCTATTGTGAAAGATTTGCCTTATGTTTTGATGATGTTGCTACATAGAGCCTTGGATCTAGATACTGAGATATTTCTAGTTTTTACTTCTTATATTAAAAAAACTTAAGAAATGAGGAATTGTGCTTGTTAGAGGAATATCTAAGGAGTATTTTATTTTTGTCCTGCTACCTCTCAAATAGCTAGAGTAAAATTAAAAAAAGAAATACTAGGGGCCAGTATTGTGACATAGCAGGTAAAGCCACTGCCTTCGGCACTGGCGTCCTATACATGTGTGTCAGTTTGTGTCCCGGCTGCCCTGTTTCTGATCCAGCTCCCTGCTGATGCACAAGGGAAAGCAGTGGGAAATGGCCCAAGTGTTTGAGCCCCTGCCACCCACGTGAGAGACCTGGAAGAAGCTCCTAGCTCCTAGGTTCAGCTTGGCCCAGCCCTGGCCGAAATAGTCATCTGGGGAGTGAAACAGCAAACAACAGGTGGAAGATTCTTTCTCTCTCTCTCTCTCTCTCTCTCTCTCTCTCTCTCTGCCTCTCTGTAACTCTTTCAAATAAGTAAATAAATCTTAAAAAAAAGAGAAATATTAGAAAACCAAATGAATACATATGCAGGTTATTACATCATTGACATTTCTTTCTTTAAAAAACTTAAGAATTATCATCTAGTGCATATTCATTTGAGACTAAATTTAAGATGTCACTGTACTGTTGTAGGTTAATTGACATTTCAGCTGTCTTAGGAAAAACTATTCATTGCTTAAGTTGAAACTATTCATTTTAAAACTTCCATCCATTTTATAGAGTATCTTTTTGTCAATAACAGCTTATTTTGAAAATATTTTCAGGAAAATACAGAGCATTAAGTAAAATGTCAGCTGATCCGCAGATATGTGGAGTGGTCTACAGGCTCCCACATAGTGCCAATCTGAGTCTGTAGTACTTTAGTAAGTGTATTTTTTTTATAAATTATACATTGTATGATTTATAAAATTTAAAATCAGGCAAATAAATTACCTGTCTATATACACATACAGGTACACACAGCCTGGATGCCATATAGTACTATACTGTAGAATAAAGGTATTAGAGCTCAGTAATTTGAGATGTTATAAAATAATATACATGACAAAGCTGATTCACTAAATTTCTACAGTTTTCTTTTAATTGCTTAGGTGATGAGAAGTAGAATTCCCATTACGAGCAATAATCGGTTATAGGGAGTCAGATTATTGGAGTAAAATTAGCTTTGATACTTAGAATGCCCATTCAAATAAGCCAGATAACTATATTTCATTACTATTGTGTTAGTTTTCTGTCAATGCTGTAAAATACATAAGGACTTGAAGCAGTACAGACTTGTTAACAGTTCTGTAGTTCAGAAGTCCAAAATGGGTCTCAGTGGCTAAAATCAAAGTGTTGATAGGGCTGATAGGGACCTTCCAAGGTCTTGGAGGAGAATCCTGTCCCTTAATTTTCTCATCTTTAGATGAGCTTTCCACATTCCTTGGCTGACTGTTCCCTTACTATGTGTTCAGAGCCAGCTGTCTCATCCTTCTGACCTTGTTTCCATTGTCGTGTCTTGTCTGACTTTTCTTCCTTCCTCTTCCTCTTTTAAGGACCTTTCCATTTACATTGGGTCTTGGATAACCCAGGATAATTTCCTGTGGCCATCTTTGGGGGCCATTGTTCTACCTATCACAAATAGCAGCTAATGGTGCCAAAGTTATTACTTATTCTTTATAAGAATCTTTGGGTTGTTGAAATGAAGACTTCTGAGAATCAGCCAAAACACAGCATTTCATTTAAAATTATAACATAGAATTGCATGGAAGCAGTGTTTAGAAAGTTAACCAACCATTTGAATATTATTAAACTCCACAGTGCCTAAACAGATTGAAGTTAGGATTATTGAGGGGAAAAAAAACTCTTTATTTTAGTTTTTTTGCTACTGTCATTTTTGTCCTTTAATAGGCTTATGTGATTATCTTAAATTAGAAAATATTTCACACAAATTATCATGTCATAGATGTCATAGATTTTTTTGCTGGCCTAGATTTAATTTTTTTTTTTTTTAAGATTTACTTATTTATTTGGAAGGCAGAGTTACTGAGAGGCAGAGGCAGGGAAAGAGAGGTCTTCCATCTGCTGGTTCACTCCCCAAATGTCTGCAGTAGCTGGAGCTGGGCCGATCCAAAGCCAGCAGCCAGGAGCTTCTTCGGGGTCTCCCATGCAGATGCAGGGGCCCAAGGACTTGGACCATCTTTTACTGCTTTCCCTGGGCATAGCACAGAGATGGATTGGAAGTGGAGAAGCCGGGACTCTAACCAGCACCCATGTGGGATGCAGGCACTGCAGGCGGTGGCTTTACCTGCTATGCCACAGCACCGACTCCTAAATTTTAATTTTTTAAAAGCTTAAAATGGGCCAGCATTGTGGCATATTGGATTAAGCCTCTGCCTGAGATGCCAGCATCCCATGTGGCCGCTGTTTTGAGTCTAGCTATTCTACTGGCAATCCAGCTCTGTGGTCATGCACTTGGGAAAGCAGCTCAAGGTGGCATAGTGCTTGGGCCCCTGCCACCCATGTGGGAGACCCAGGTGGAATTCCAGGCTTCTGGCTTCAGCCTGGTCCAGCCCCCACCAATCTGGCCATTTGGAGATTGACCCAACAGATGAAAGGTGATTCACTCTCTCACTCTCTCTCTGTTTCTCTGTCTCTTCCTCTCTCTGTAACTCTGCTTTTCAAATAAATACATATTTTTAAAAAATTGGGGCCAGTGTTGTGGATTGTGGGTTAAGCTGCTGTCTGCAGTGCTGGCATCCTATATGGATACATTTAAGCCCCAGCTGCTCCACTTCTGATCTAGCTCTCTGCTAATGTGCCTGGGAAAGCAGTGAAAGATGGCCCAAGTGCTTGGGCTCCTATACCCAAGTGGGAAACCTGGTTGAAGCTCCTGGCTTTGCATGGGCACAGCTCCCACTGTTGTGGCCGTTTGGGCAGTGAATCAGCGGATGAAAGGTTTTTCTCTCTGTCTTCCTCCTCTCTCTCTGTAACTCTGCCTTTCAAATAAATGTATTTTTAAATAATTATTTAAAAATTAAAAAAATAAAAAACTGTTAAACTGATAAATAATAAAGAAACTAAACATTGCAATGTTGGCTTATAAGTAAATTGTGTGTGTTCCTAAGTAGTAATTGGGATTTTCTGAAGTTGAAACTTGTTTTTCAGTAAGTAGTAAGGCTTTTCTTTATGGTATTTTTTTTTTTTTTGACAGGCAGAGTGGATAGTGAGAGAGAGAGAGAGACAGAGAGAAAGGTCTTCCTTTTTGCCATTGGTTCACCCTCCAGTGGCCACTGTGGCCGACGCGCTGCGGGCGGCGCATCGCACTGATCCGAAGCCAGGAGCCAGGTGCTTCTCCTGGTCGCCCATGTGGGTGCAGGGCCCAAGCACTTGGGCCATCCTCCACTGCACTCCCGGGCCATAGCAGAGAGCTGGCCTGGAAGAGGGGCAACCGGGACAGAATCCAGCGCCCCAACTGGGACTAGAACCCAGGGTGCCGGCGCCGCTGGTGGAAGATTAGCCTATTGAGCCTCGGTGCCGGCCTCTTTATGGTATTACACTTCTAATAAGGCTTGTGTATTTTGTAGTCACATATGTACTAGTTGTGAGTTGATTGGAATGTAATATCAATGAGATTTCAGTGTTGTTGACTTTCTCTCAGTTCTTGATGGCAGTTCACATTTTTCCTTAACAATGTCTGTGTATACCTTAGGTCATATGGGAATCTAGTAAAACAATGTTTCATTCCATGTTCAGTGCTGCAAGTGATAAGTTACATCCTCATTTGTATAATGGTTGATACTTAACAGCACCAACAATAAAGATTTTGTCTGCCTAGTGGGTATATAGACCAAAATTTCTCACAGAAAAACACTTTTTTCATTGAAAAAGAATCTATCATATTTCCTCAGGATCGGAATAAGTTTTCTAATTTTTAGTTTTCAATAAATCATTTATTACCATAGCTTTATATTTGTTTTTACTATACTTTCATCTAGATTCCTCAGAATTACTGGTTTTACAGGTGATTTTTCTATCTTATTTCATTTGTTTATATATAAAAGTGTGTATGTTTCTTAGAAGTATTGCCACCTGACTTGGGAAAATCAATTTTATTGCCTTTTTCCTTTCATAATCTTTGAAGTTGAAGACGTTCTTGAACAAGCAGACTACCTGTATGAAAGTGGAGAAACAGAGAAACTTTACCAGTTGCTAACTCAATACAAGGAAAGGTAGGCAAAGTGGTATAGGTATGGCTTTATAGTTTCTTGAACATTTTTGTGTTATTAATGTTTAAAGTCATCCTTAATCCCTGAAATTTTTGTAATGGATTATTTTACTTTTTATTTCAAAATACTGTTTCTTAGCATTTAAGTTATAGTATACAGTTTCTTTTTACATTAAACAACTGCAAATTGCTACTTGTATTACTGGTTTAAAAAAAAAAGTGGTTCTTATTCATTCTAATGGAATGTTGAAACTTCTTTCCCATTTTTCAATTTTGCTTGGTTTCTTTTTTTTTTTTAATTCTTTTTTATTTGACAGGTAGAGTTATAAACAGTGAGAGAGAGACAGAAAGGTCTTCCTTCCGTTGGTTCACTCCCCTAATGGCCGCTACGGCGCTGCGCCTATCCAAAGCCTTCAGGTCTCCCATGCAGGTGCAGGGACCCAAGCACTTGGGCCATCCTCTGCTGCCTTCCCAGGCCACTGCAGAGAGCTGGACTGGAAGAGGAGCAACTGGGACTAGTACCAGGTGCCCCAACTGGGACTAGAACCTGGGGTGCCAGCGCCATAGGCAGAGGATTAGCCAAGTGAGCCACAGCTCGAAATAAACCATGCATCATGTCATGGCATTCACACATAGGATTTTCTATTAAATTGCATTATATTTGTTCATCCATTCATTAACAGATATTTGTCATATACTTATTCTGTGCCAGGTGCTGTAGTTTGGATAATTTTGTTTGTTTAGGATATGACCTTGTTATAAAGTTTATGTATTTAATGGTACTGTTAGTGAGTTGTATGAAGCACATTGCTAGGGAGGGCAAACATTTTTTTTTTCCTATGATTGATTTGTTTATTTGAAAGAAAAAAGGAGAGACAAAAAAGAAGAGACAGATCTTCCATCTGCTCATTCACTTCCCAAATGCTGCAATGGCTGGCACTAGGCCAGGCCGAAGCCAGGAGCGTCTCCCAGGTCTCCCATATGGTTGCAGGGGGACCAAGTACTTGGGCCATCTTCCACTGCTTTTCTAGGCACATTAGCAGAGAGCTAGATCAGAAGTGGAGCAGCTGGGATTCTAACCGGTGCCTGTATGGGATGCTGGCACTGCAGGTCTTGGCTTAATCTGCTGCACCACAGTGCTGGCCCCAGGAGGTCAAACTTTATGTTATATATTGAATTGTATGGGGCAAGCATTCATTCAACTACATATTTTCTATGGTGTTTTTATTTTAAATACTATAGGTAAGTTAATGTTTGTGAATAACAATGAATATTTTTATAAAAATTTTTGCAAATAAAAGTTCTATATACAAAAAATTTAGCATTATGAATAATGATTTTAGATATCTTGTTGCTTGTTATTTCATAACTAAGCTGCAAGCTCATAATGTATATACTAGTGAGGTGTGCTTTAATAATTTTTAAGTATGAGCTGAAATAGTTGTTTTTTCATTTCAAATTAGTGAAGATGCAGAGTTACTGTGGCGTTTGGCACGGGCATCACGTGATATAGCTCAGCTTAGCGGAACCTCAGAAGAGGAGAAAAAGCGATTGGTGTATGAAGCCCTAGAGTATGCAAAAAAAGCACTAGAGAAAAATGAATCAAGTTTTGCAGCTCATAAGGTGAGTTGCTTAAAGTAACTAAGCTGTTGTGTACTGAGGGGTACATTGCTCTGTAATCTAATGTACATAAGGAAGAAAATTGTTCTATTTTTAGGAAGGGAAGAAATTTATTTTTATAACATTTTTCAAAATAAGTAGTTTTTTGCATTCTTAAACATTTAGTTTACCCTCATTAATGTTTGATAAGTTACTTTTCTTAATGCTTAATTTTAAACAAATGTGATAATCATTTCATTAATTTCCTATTTATTTATTGTCAAAAATTTTCTCATTTTTATCACATTTTATTTCTGTTTTATGTAGAAGTATTAATCTAACAGTATATAGTAAATACTGAGACTTAATAGTATATGACTTTTTTTGTTTAAAGATTTATTTATTTATTTGAAAGGTAGAGTTACAGAGAGAGGGAGAAAGAGAGGGAGAGAGAGAGAGAAATGTTCCATACACTGGTTCACTCCCAAAATGGCCACAACAGCTAGAATTGGGTTAGTCCAAAGCCAGGAGCCAGGAGCTTCTTCCGGGTCTTCTACATGGGTGCAGGGGCCCAAGCACCTGGGCCATCCTCCACTGCTTTTCCAGGTGCATAAATGTGGAGCTGAATAAGAAATGAAGCAGCTGGGACTTGAACCAACACTTATATGGGATGCCAGCATTGCAGGCAGCGACTTTACTTGCTAACCCATAACACTGGCCCTAGTATATGACTTTTCACATGTAACTTAGCTAGTTTCTGAATTTTCTAGTGGGTTTGGAACAGTGTTTTTCCTGGCTGGCTTGGTACAGCAAGATAAGCCACTACCTGTGGTGCTGGGGTCCTATATGAGAGCTGGTAAGAATCTGGCTTCTCTACTTCCAGCTCACCTCCCTGCTAATCTGCCTGGGAAGACAGAGGAAGATGGCTCAATATAGAAGACTCAGAGATACAACTCTATAGATTCCTGGCATCAGCCTGACCCAATCCTGGCTATTGTGGCCATTAGGAGAGTGAATCAGAGGATGGAAGAGTCTCTCTCTCTCTCTCTCTCTCTCTTTCTCTCTTTCTGTCTGTCTTTGTCTCTCTGTCTCTGTCTCCGTCTCTCTCTCCCTCTGTAACTCTTCCTTTCAAATAAATCTCTACAAACAAAAACTAAGTATTTACAATAGACTAGGGTGAGTTTAGGGCAGGTTGTTAGCATCTAGGGTTAGGACATTTCTTAATCACGTTGGACTGCCCTTGGTAAAGCACTCCCTCCCTCACTGGGTCATTGTGACAGCCAAATTCTTCTTCTTGTTTTTTTTAAAGATTTATTCTGATTTATTTGAAAGTCTTAGGCAGAGAGAGAGAGAGAAAGAAAGAGAAAGAGAAAGGTCTTCCATCGGCTTTTTCACTCTCCAAATGGCCACGAGACGGCCAGAGCTGAGCCTATCCTAAGCCAGGAGCCAGGAGCTTCTTCTGGGTCTCCCACATGGGTGCAGGGCCCAAGGACTTGGGCCATCCTCTGCTTTCCCAGGCCATAGCAGAGAGCTGGATCAGAAGGGGAGCAGCCAAGACTAGAACCAGTGCCCAGCTCTTATAACCCACTGTGCCACACCACCAGACCTTCACTCATTTCTTGTCTCCAAGGTGTCACTGTTGCCTTAGGTCTAATATCTTGAAAATCTTTATTTCTTACATATTTTTTACCTTTTTTTCTTTTGTAGTATTTCAGTCAGGAGGGGAAGTCTGGTATCTATTGCTCCTTCTTGACTAGAGTATCTATTTAAAGCAAAGCTTTCTATCTTTAAAAATGCAAACTCACTAAACATTTTGGAAATTGAAAAAATTACAAATATTTTGGAAACAAAATCTGTGATCACATCATTTCTTGCTACTATGATCATTAATGAGGAGCCTTGTAAAGTAAATGACAATCTTGTCAAGGGTAAAATTTTTAGGATTCATCTTCAAGCTTGAGTTTGCTTCACATGGATATGATAGTTAAATGCACAAGGATGGTTTTATCCTGAGCTCTGATACATTGAAGCAGATCAGACACCAAGTTTGAAACACTGTATGACCCCTCAAGTCAACTTCATTCAGGCAACTGGAAAGCTGTCAATGGAATTTAAATGAGCATATAGTCTGTAGATCGGTGTGTGTGTGTGTGTGTGTGTGTGAGAGAGAGAGAGAGAGAGAGAGAGAGAGAGAGAGAAAGAAACTATACTTTTTTTCAATTATATAAGAATATAAAAGATTTTATTAGATAGATTTAAACAAAAGTTGTGTTAGTTAAGGTCATTTTGGTTGTGTTTATTATAATTCTGCTAAAAACAACTCAAACATAAAAGAAGGGGCATTTGCTTTGAGCAGCTGTTGTATTTAATAGAACTCAAAAGCAGAATGCATTTGGCCCTGAGGAAAAATGTGATTTGATTGTGCTGAGGCTTCCTTATTGTCTCTCTGCTGTTAACTGCAAGTCTTTATCACAATAAACTTTTCTCTCCTTTCTTGAGTCCAGTGATTTTCCACAGCACCTGAGTTTATGAAGCTTGCATACTGTTTAGTTTAGTTCCTGGGGAATAAACTCAGATTGTCTAAATTTGGGTCTGTTGTCCAAATGTGGTTATGGAGACAAGGTCACAATAAAGTGATGTGGTTGTTCTTACTATAGCAAAGCAGATGTAGGAGAGGCAGCTTCCATAGAAGAGAATGGAAGGTAAAATGATGGTCATTCAAGTAAAAATTTTTCTGTATTTTTACTAAGATCATAAAAACGATCCATTTTCCTCTTCTTTTGTTGGTAATTTAGATGATTCACCACCTTTTATCTTGTGTTATTCTCTATAAATATGTTCTGTCTCTAAGATCCTGGAGGACCATGTCCACTTTGCCTTGTAGTGTACACTTTGGCAGTCTTTATGCTCAGTATCTTTTTATTGAATGAGAATGACTTTAGAGGAGTAGACATTGTTTTCTTGTATTGAATGGAACATTAAGAGTAACTGCTCTTATACCTCTTTTTTTTCCTACTTTTAGTGGTATGCCATCTGCATTAGTGATGTTGGAGATTATGAAGGTATCAAGGTTAAAATTGCGAATGCCTACATTATCAAGGAGCATTTTGAGGTACTATTGAATTATTGAAATTTATGAATTTTAAAAGTAAGTTATTTTTCTGAAAAGATTTGTTTCAGTTACCTATTACTGTCTAGCAAACTACTTAAAACTTAGCAGTCCAGAGCATTGACAGTTATTTCTTAGAGTTCTGTGAGTGCTTCTGCTTTTCTTTGCTTAGCTGCAGTTACTTTGACAGCTACATTCAATGCGTATGTGAGCCTGGATTGTTCAAGATGGCCTCTCTTGGAGCTGGCTGCTGTGGTGTAGTGGGTAAAGCCGCTGTCTGCAGAGCCGACATCCCATATGGGTTCCAGTTCATATTCCGACTGCTCCACTGCACCTGGGAAAGCAGCAGAAGATGGTTCAAGTGCTTGGTCCCCTGCCCTGCCATGGGGACCCAGAAGAAGCTCCTGGCTCCTGGCTTCAGATCGGCCCGGTTCTTGCTGTTGCGGACATTTGGGGAGTGAACCATTGGATGGAAGATCTCTCTCTACCTCTGTCTCTGCCTCTCTCTGTAACTGTAACTCTGCCTTTCATAAAATAAATTTAAAAAGCCTCTCATCTACCAGAGTTTCTCCCACTTTTTTTTTTTTTTTTCTATTTAGTAATGTAGCCCAGGCTTCTTTACAACATGCTAGCTGGCTTCTGAGAATGAACATTTGAAAGGCTCCAGTGTGCAAATTTGTGTTAAGCATCTGCTTGCATCCTACTTGCTGATACCCTGTTGCCCTAAGTAATCACGTGGCTAGCCCAGTTCTTTCAGAAGGAACTGGTTGCACAAGACTGAAGACCTCAGTGTGGTCTTTAACAATGTGTTTAACCTATTTGACATACCACTCCCAATAATAATCATCCCTTTTTAGATTATGAACTGTGTGTGTGTATTCTGCCTGTGTGTTGTGGTTTATATTTCTTCCTGAAGTTAATTTACTTATTTCTGCAAGTTCTTCCTTAAGCTGCTAAAAATACTGTAGGAGTCTATGTATTTCATATTGTTCATGCACACTACTCCATCCTTAAAAAATAGTACCAGGATGAAACCAGCATATTTATTTCTCTTTTGATATTGCAGATCATGTAAAAATACAAAGGAAGAAAAAAGCAATGGAAAAATTCATGGGGATAGTGCTGGATATGTTAACTTTGCAGAATTTTATGGTTATAGTCTCAATTCCTAGTTTATATAACAACTGGTAAAAAGGAACATTTGGAGACAGGAAACCTGATTCTTATGTAGGCATCAGTAGAAATATGTATATCTAATTACATTTTATAATTTACATATTTCACATTTTCAGATATTTGAAATCAGATTTATTATGTTTTCAGTGGTCCCTTACATTATAATTGATGTTGGTTTTTTCTTTTTAATTTTTTTTGAAGATTTTTATTTATTTAACAGAGTTATAGACAGTGAGAGAGAGAGACAGAGAGAAAGGTCCTCCCTCCGCTGGTTCACTCTCCAAATGGCCACTATGGCTGGTGCTGGGCAGATCAGGAGCCAGGTGCTTCTGCTTCTTCCTTGTTTCCCATGCAGGTGCAGGGGCCCAAGCACTTGGGCCATCCTCCACTGCCCTCCGGGCCACAGCAGAAAGCTGGACTGGAAGAGGAGCAGCCGAGACTAGAACGGTGCCGCAGGCAGAGGATTAACCTACTTCACCATGGTGCCAGCCCCTTCTTTTTAATTTTTTACCTAAAATAACAGTGTGAGATACAATTTTTAGAATTTTAGATTGAGTGAAAAACAGCAATTTTCTTAATGGCAGTAAGTAAATAGCTTAATTATTTTGTGCCTCAGGATATAGAAATTCATAACTTCCAATGTGAACAATGAAAAATTGCAGAAAACATTAATGAGATGGCTATTGATTAAACAAAACAACTACAGTATTTCTATTTACTTTCAAATGTATATGTGTAAATATACAAAGAATAATATTTAATATTTATATACCAAAAAAGTCATTATAGTACTTCTGTTTTGAATTCCATTATCACATCTGAAGTCTTAAGGAATTAACATTTTTGGACAGGTTTTGGAAGACATAATGGGAGGAAGGATTATAATGAAAAGGCTTTTTTTAAAGTAGTCCTTCTCAAACCCTTCCCATAAGAAAACTAGTCCCTTGTGCCCCAAGACACCCATTGCATGTGACGAATTATCTTTTCTCCAGGCATCTCAAGTGGTACTGGCTCTACATTCTCTTTCACAGGAGATGGAAGAAAATGACTACACCTATAAGTTTATGCAGCACTCCAGTTGGGAAAGGTTGCTTAGTGTTTTAGTTATAAGTGAATACTTTAAAATGCATTTTGTATAATCATATTCCTGTATTGAAAGAGAGGTAAAACAGCTCAGTGCTGACTTTTACCTATATTAGGTAAGCAAGATTTCTGCCAAGTTATTCTTGGTCATCTTTATTCAAGCAATTGTCTCTACTACTGCTATGAACATTAACTAATGTAAGCTGGGAATTAAGTTGCTGGTGTTACATTATGAAAACAGGAAACTGAGGGTGGTGATACAAAATATCATTCCATGAAGCATCTCCTGTTATTTGCTCATTTTAACCACAAACTTATGAGGTAGTTGTATTTCTATAATTCAAAATTCAGTCTTAGCAAGAATATAAAATATGTTAAGTTCAACAAATTAGAGGACACTGAGCTATGAACCCTGGCAGTCTGCCTTCAGAGCCCATGTTCTTAACTATTATAAATTTGTGCAAATGTGTATTTCAGGCATTAGCAAACTGAAAGTGAAAATATGAGATTTTATAAAAGCATAAACTAGCAAATCTTAGTCTTAATATTTTAAATAGTCTTATTTTTATCAGGGTTAATGTTAATCTGTGAGATTTCCTTAGTAGCTTTCATAAAAGTAAATATATAGATAAATATATAAAAAATATATAAAATACATAAATAAATACAAATAAAATGAGTAATTTCTTTAAAATTATTCTGTAGTTTCTGCATTACACTAATTCACATAATGGCAAATTAGATTTTATCAGCATATTTTATATTGTATATATAATTATTTGATTCACATTTTCTATGAATAAATAGTATTTTCCTGTGGTAAGGACAAATAGGAAGTTGAACAAAATTCCCATATAGGAAGAGATTTTTTAAAATTATATACTTTTAGCTTTTCTTTTAGTGAATAGTTTTTTTCAACATTCAAAATATGGCCAAAATAAAAAAAAGTTTATTTTTCCTTTAAGAAAGGAACATTGAAAGTTATATGTTATTGCTTTTTTAAAAATTAGATTTATATATGTTATGATTTTTCTCATCCTTATAGGCCTTGCCATCTGTTTCTGAACCTTATAACACAGTAACCTGAGTACAAATCATTAATAGTGTATTGAGACAAATTTAATCATTAAGGAATCAGGAGGAAGAAAGTTGAAATTCTTATAATAGAAAAATTGAAACATAGAGCTGTGCTTTTTTTCTTTATAAAATTTTTTTTTGTAAAAACTTATTTTTTTAAAAGATTTATTTATTTTATTTGAAAGAGTTACACATAGAAGAGGTAGAGAGAGAGAGAGAGAGAGAGAGAGGGAGAGAGAGGTCTTCCATCTGCTGGTTCACTCCTCAATTGGCCGCAAAGGCAGGAGCTGCGCTGATCCAAAACCAGGAGCCAGGAGCTTCCTCCAGGTCTCCCATGCGGGTGCAGGGGCCCAAGGACTTGGACCATCTTCTACTGCTTTCCTAGGCCATAGCAGAGAGCTAGATGAGAAGTAGAGCAGCTGGGACTAGAACCAGCACCCATATGGGATGCTGGCACTTCAGACCAGGGCATTAACCTGCTGCGCCACAGCGCCAGCCTCTGATCATAGCTTCTTTAGCAGACACAGTAAAGCATTTACTGTTGTTTGATGAAAAAAAATGATTGATTTTTCTCATTTCTTGATAGAAAGCAATTGAACTGAATCCTAAGGATGCTACTTCGATTCATCTTATGGGTATTTGGTAAGTGAACTTATATTTAAGTGGTGTTTAATATGATCTTACTTTGTTGTACATACAAATATTTTGTGATGTATAAAAAGCAAAATGTGGGCCGGCGCCACGGTTCACTAGGCTAATCCTCTGACTGCGGCGCCGGCACCCTAGGTTCTAGTTTCGGTTGGGGTGCCAGATTCTGTCCTGGTTGCTCCTCTTCCAGTCCAGCTCTCTGCTGTGGCCGGGAAGGCAGCGGAGGATGGCCCAAGCCCTTGGGCCCTGTGCCTGCATGTAAGACCAGGAGGAAGCACCTGGCCATTTGGGAGGTGAACCAACGGAGGGAAGACCTTTCTCTCTGTGTCTCTGTCTCACTAACTCTGCCTGTCAAAAAAAAAAAAAAAAAAAAAGCAAAATGTGAAATATTTAAAAATACTGAGTTTAGAATGTTGAATCCATTAATTTACACTTATGGATGGAACATACTAAATTTGTGAGTGTCTTAAACATGTTACTGAGGTCATTTAGAAACATATACTTAAGTAAAAATACTGAGTTTAGAATGTTGAATCCATTAATTTACACTTATGGATGGAACATACTAAATTTGTGAGTGTCTTAAACATGTTACTGAGGTCATTTAGAAACATATACTTTACTTAGCCTAAAAAGGCCTTAAAAATTTTGTTAGCCTGTTAAATCTCCTTTGTTGTGAGACTGTTCTCATTTACCATGCTAAATAAAATTAGGTTAGTCTTTATAAAATGGTAGGATGCCCCAAGAAGATCTTCCTATTTTTTTTTAAAGATTTATTTATTTATTTGAAAGTCAGAGTTACACAGAGAGAGAAGGAGAGGCAGAGAGAGAGATAGAGAGGTCCTCCATCTGTTGGTTCACTCCCCAGTTGGCAGCAATGGCTGGAGCTGCACCGTTCAGAAGCTAGGAGCTAGGAGCTTCCTCCAGGTCTCCCACATGGGTGCAGGGGCCCAAGGACTTGGGCTATCTTCTGCTTTCCCAGGGCATAGCAGAGAGCTGGATCAGAAGTGGAGCAGTGAGGACTCAAACCGGCGCCCATATGGGATGCCAGCACTGCAGGCGGCAGCCTTATCCACTACACTACGGCGCCAGCCCCAGATCATCTTATCTTTAAAGTGTATCAAATACAGTCTTGACTCATCTGAGAAACAATACAATCTGCCTTTCAGTAACTTCCCATTTTCATGTGATCCTCTGTCCAGTACAGATCGTTGTTTTGCTGGTATGTTGGTACATCAGTGTGTTAATCTTGCTTGTTTAAGGGTCTTTCTTGAAGACAGGTTGGTCACTGTTTTCTTTGGGTTTAGACTGTAGAACTAAGTATTTAGTGTCATTCAAAAAAGTAAATGTAAATTGTGCTGTATCAAAAGTCTTTCAAAAGTGAAATAAGTATCTTTCAGGATAAAGGAGATGATAAAGGACATAGTAAATTAGCAGTGATTGAGCGAGAGTTATTAAGTTAGTAAGCAGGAAGGAGACAGTCTGTGCCTCAGGAGTTCAGAACCTTGTTAAAGATGGAAAACTTTTTTTCCCATACTTATTTCAGAAACTTCTAAATGTCTTTGGATGTTAACTGTCCGTTTTACCTCTTTAAAAAAAGGGGGCTTAAATTTTTGGTTGCTATTGTTATTTATGTACATCTTGTTTAGTTTTGTCATTTTTTTCTTGAGTAAGTTTTTGAAACTTCTTTTGAGTTTTTCTTATGAAGCAATTAATAATGGTATTATCTCAGTATTATCTTGATATTGTACAATATTGAATACAAAATATTTTACTATCATTATTCATATTATTCTTTCCTATTTATATTTAATCCCTACTAATGGATCATATCACTCTTTGGATAAAAGGAGATATAATTTTGAATATAAACATTATTTTATTTCTCTGTAGGTGCTATACATTTGCTGAAATGCCTTGGTATCAAAGAAGAATTGCTAAAATGCTGTTTGCAACTCCTCCTAGTTCCACCTATGAGGAGGTAGTGTGATGTCCTTTGTTAAGTTAGTACCAATTTCTTAACTACAGCACCATTCTTCACTGTCCACACATATGGAGCTGATTCAGTGAGGGACTTGTCCAAGTTACTAATGATCTAATCCAAAGGCTTAATACTTACTATCCATGACTGGTGAGTGTTTTTGTTTTTCCTTTAGGTGAGTGGCTAATAATTCTAGTACATAGTCAACTAAAATAGCTCATAGCTAAAATCTACCTTAATTTTGTGTTTGAAATCAATACCATAAAAATGAAAAGGTATAAGAAATACAACATGCACCCAGCATGTTTTAGGTGCATTTCACGCAGTAATACAGTCATTTAGGAAAACAAAGCATCTGCTTAAGTTAATACAAGAACAACAATTACAACATTTTATTAAAAGGGGTTATGGAAGGCTCACATTCTCTCATATTTTCATATAGCCTTTTGCTTTTCCTGGTAAGAATGAAACTTGAGGGGCAAATGTTTGCCTCATGGTTAAGATGCTAGTTATACCTGCATCCTGTACCAGAGTTCCTGGGCTCCATGTCAGGCTATATTCTTTTATTTATTTATTTATTTATTGACAGGCAGAGTGGACAGTGAGAGAGAGAGACAGAGAGAAAGGTCTTCCTTTGCCGTTGGTTTACCCTCCAATGGCCACCGCAGCTGGCGCGCTGCGACCAGCGCACCACGCTGATCCGATGGCAGAGCCAGGTGCCCAGGTGCTTTTCCTGGTCTCCCATGGGGTGCAGGGCCCAAGCACTTGGGCCATCCTCCCCTGCACTCCCAGACCACAGCAGAGAGCTGGCCTGGAAGAGGGGCAACTGGGACAGAATCCGGCGCCCCAACCGGGACTAGAACCCTGTGTGCCGGCGCCGCAAGGCGGAGGATTAGCCTGTTGAGCCACGGCGCCGGCCCAGGCTATATTCTTGATTCTAGCTTCCTGCTAATGCAGACCCTGGGAGGCTCAAGTGATTGGGTTGCCATCCACTTGGGAAACCTGGAATAAGTTCCCAGTTCCTCAAGCTGTTCCCTGCTAGGAGATCCTTTGGGCATCTGGGGAGTAAGCCACCAGTGGGAGAGAGCCCTCTCTCCCTCCCTTACCTCTCAAATAAAAATAACCATTAATAAAAATTGAAAGGGATTTCTGGCTAAACTCTTTGGGCTTACTCATCACAAAATTTTCTGAATAAGGAAATAGGCAATAAAGTATATTCCCAACACTTGTATCATAACAAGGAGTTCCTGTGCTCTCTCCACCCCAGGGCACTCTGGTGTTGAATTTGATGTTTAGAAAATTTAGTTCTATGATTAGAATACAGTTGTGAAATATTTTTAACATAGGTTTTTAGAATTTATTTGAAAAGCAGAGAGACCGAAGAATCTCTCAACCACAGGTTCACTCCCCAAATTCCCACAACTACCTGGGCTAAGCCAGGTGGAAGCCAGGAACTAGAAACTCAATCCAGGTCTCCCACATGGACAGCAGGAAGAAATTTTGAGCCATCCACTTCTGCTCCCCAGGGTGCATATAGCAGGAAGCTGGAGTGGAAGCAGAGCTGAGGAGACTTGAACACCCAGCCTGCCAAAGTGGACTGTGGGTGTCTTAAGCCCTGGCTTAATCCTAGTGCCAAATGCCCATCCCATATTATTATTAAAAAGAATGCATCCTGGCCGGGGCCGCGGCTCAATAGGCTAATCCTCCGCCTGCAGCACCGGCACACTGGATCTGTCCATCGCTCCTCTTCTAGTCCAGCTCTGCTGTGACCCGGGAAGGCAGTGGAGGATGGCCCAAGTGCTTGGGCCCTGTACCCGCATGGGAGACCAGGAGAAGCACCTGGCTCCTGGCTTTGGATCAGCACAGTGCACTGGCCACAGTGGCCATTTAGGGGTGAACCAATGGAAAAGGAAGACCTTTCTCTCTTTCTCTCTCTCACTATCCACTCTGCCTGTCAAAAAGAAAAAAAAAAAAAAAGAATGCATCCCAAGGAGAAAAGGATACAGTCAGCTGTACACTAACAGATTTGTAATGTGTCTGAGAAAGGTCATTAGATAATGCATTATAAAACATTTTAAGTGGGACTATATTAGCAGTTGGATTCACAGTAACATTCTTTTTTTTTTTTTTTTTTTAGATTTATTTATTTATTTGTAAGAGTTACACAGAGAGAGGAGAGGCAGAGAGAGAGAGAGAGAGAGAGAGAGAGACAGAGAGCAAGTGAGAGAGGTCTTCTATCTGCTGGTTCACTCCCCAATTGGCCGATCTGAAGCCAGGAGCTTCTTCCGGGTCTCCCACGTGGGTGCAGAGGCCCAAGCACTTGGACCATCTTCTGCTGCTCTCCCAGGCCATAGCAGAGAGTTGGATCGGAAGAGGAGCAGCCAGGTTTCAAACTGGTGCCGATATGGTATGCTGGCACTTCAGGCCAGGGCGTTAACCTGCTGCATGACAGCAGTGGCCCCCACAATAACATTCTATTTGGAAATTACTGTAGACTTTTTAAAATTGTACAGCCCTTGTATCACTGAGTAAATTCATCTTTTGATTATATCTAGTTTTTACTAGTAGTCACAGTTAGAATTTAAGAGAAAATTCAAAATAGCTAAGTTATACATGAAAATGTTCCTTTTCTGTACATGATGCAGGTTTGGTAATGATGCTAAGTTTGGTATAAGTTGGAAAAAAACAATCATTTGTGGTCCACATATTGTAATGTTCTAATTAGTCAACAGTATTGTGTTCAATTTAGCTATATTAACTCTCACTGTAAAAAAATTGGACTTCAAGGTGAATTATTTCCTGATATTTAATATATAAGTAGACATTTGATAAATATTTGTAATATTGAGTCAGCTTTAATCCTTTTTGTAATGTTTGGTCTCTGTTTTTAACAGGCATTAGGTTATTTTCACAGGGCAGAACAAGGTAACATTTTTTTATTTCACTTATTAATACACTTAAAATTGCATGAATGCTGAATATATAGTAAAAATTTTTTAAAAGATTTATTATTTGGAGGCTGGCGCTGTGGCACAGTGGGTTAAAGCCCAAGGCTGCAGCACTGGCATCCCATATGGGTGCCAGTTTTGAGTCCTGACTGCTCCACTCCCAATCCAGCTCTCTGCTATGGCCTGGGAAAGCAGTAGAAGATGGTCCAAGTCCTTGGGCTCCTGTGCCCATGTGGGAGACCCAGAAGAAGCTCTTGGCTCCTGGGTTCAGATCAAGTCAGCTCTGGATGTTGCGGTCATTTGAGGAGTGAACATGGGATGGAAGACCTCTCTCTCTGGCTCTGCTTCTCTATGTAACTCTGCCTTTCAAATAAATAAAATAATTCTTAAAATAAAGATTTATTATTTGTTTGTAAGAGTTAGAGAGAGAAAGATCTTCCATCTACTGGTTTATTCCCCTGGTGGCCACATCAGCCAGGGCTGGGCCAGGCCGAAGCCAGGAGCTTCTTGCAGGTCTCCCACTAAGGTGGCAGGGGCCAAAAACTTGGGTCGTGTTCTGCTTTTCCCAGACATTTGCAGGGAGCTGGGTCAGAAGTGGAGCAGCCGGGACACGAACCAGTGCCCATATGGGTTGCCAGCGTCACAAGCAGCAGCTTAACCCAGTATGCCACAACATCAGCCCCAGTGTAGTAAGAATTTCTAAAACAGGAATTTTTCAGTTCAGAGCAGCTGAGTAGGAAATAGGCCACTGCTGAATCCATTGTAATTCTGGAGTGGGCTTTCATTTGATGTGATTCAGCCTGCCTTTTGGAGAGGAGGCTATGTCAGGTTAACTGGCTATTTAAGGTTACACAACTAATTAGAGGCATTTAAATAGGAACCATGGTTTTAAATCAGGTTAATTTTTGTTCAGGTTCAGATATTTTGTGAAAAAGTTTCATGTTATTTTTTTAAAAAATATTTATTTATTTATTTATTTATTTGAAAGGCAGAGTCACAGAGAGAGAAGAGACATGCAGAGGGATCCTCCAGCCACTGTTTCACTACCCAAATGGTCGAGGCCAGGCCAGGCCAAAACCAGAAGCCAGAGTTTCTTCTGGGTTCTCCCATGTGGGTGCGGGGACCCAAGAACTTGGGCCATCTTTGACTGCTCTCCCAGGCATATTAGCAGGGAGCCAAGATAGGAAGTATAATAGATGGGACTCGAACTGGTGCCCATATGGCATGCTGACACTGTAGGCGGCAGCTTAACCCTCTGGGCCATAGCACTGGCCCCAGTCAGTTATTCTTGTTTTGAAAAAAAAGGAAAGACTGGCCTATCTGTCACTGGTCTATCCTGAACTTATCCTTCTTAATATTAACAATACTTGGTAGGGAAGTAAGAGACAGAAGCATGTTATCAAATACACCATAGAAATCACTGCAGCTATATTCCTATAAAATGTAATCATTGGGGCTGGTGCTGTGGTGTAACAGGTTACACTGCGGTCTGTAGTGCGGGCATTCCATAGGGGCACTGGGTTGAGTCCCAGCTGCTCCATTTCTGGTCCAGCTCCCTGCTAATGTGCCTTTTATTTGAATGTGCTTATGTATAAAGAAGTATGATAATTTGGGTTATGAGTAAATTCTATCCATGGTAAAATATATTTTAAATTAGAGGGCTCCAAATTGCTAGGAAGACGCTGTTGAGAATGGAAGTTAGCAAGATAGTTCTATGCTTTCATTCATAGACCTTTTTTTTTTTTTTTTTTTAAGACTTATATATTTATTTGAGAGGTAGAGTTAGAGAGAGTAGAGTTAGAGTTAGAGAGGCTGATCCAAAGCCAGGAGCTTCTTCCGGTCTCTCACATGCTGGGTGCAGCGGCCCAAGCGCTTGGGTCATCTTCCACTGCTTTCCCAGCCCATAGCAGAGATCAGAAGAGGAGCAGCCAGGACATGAACAGGTGCCCATATGGGCTGCTGGCACTACAGGGAGAGGCTTAACCTACTGCACCACAGCGCCACCCCTCATTCTTAGACTTTTTAAAAATTGTTGTTTAAATTTTGACACATGACAATTGTACATATTTAAGGGATTCAGTGTGTGATAGCTTGGTATACTTATATATACATGCATTTACACACACACAGTATATACTGATCAAATCATGGTAGTTGCATCTCCTTAACCATTTTTCATTTCTTTGTGTTGGGAACCTTTGAACTCTTCTAGTAATTTTATCTGATAAAGTGTTAGCTATAGCCTTCCTAGTGTCTAGTACTTTAAAACTTATTCCTCTTGTCTTAACTATTTATTGGTACCCATGATCTCCCTCTTCCCAGCCTGTTACACTGTGTCTGGAACATAACGTGCACTCAATGAATGAACGAATCATGATGGTATATACATAGATAGATCTGATCATTTACTTAGCGTCAGTTCCTCTTAACCATAGAGAGAGGAAGAAACAGCTTCTGCTCTTTGGGACTTTATAATGGAAAGAAATATGAAGACAACTAAATGTAACATAAGAATGAAGAAAATGCTTTATTAAGTGTACAAGCTTTAAAACACCATGAGAAACCAAATGAGAAAAGCAGCAGCTAACAGAGATTATACCTGGGACCTGGAGAGTGAATAGGATTTTAAGAGAAAAGATGGGGAAATTTTTTGGTGAGGGAAAAGCATGAAAAAAATGTGGAGGTACAATAGTTATATTCCAGACACTGTTTTAGGCACTTGGGATTACAATAGGGAACACAATAACTAGAAAAAAAATCACTGTTAGGAACTTATATACTATTGGGAAACTCAACTTCTCACTTATAAAAGAAATATTTACTTTATAAAATTATTGTGAAATGAGAAATATGTGTAATCTAGTGCCTAGCACAGAGTAGACATTCAGTAATGATTATTTTTACAGATATTTCAGTTATGAATAAACAAACAAAAGAAAATTCAGTTATCCTTATCCTTTATTGACCACACAAATTTATTAGAATTTAGTCCAGTAAATGAAACTTCTCAAAATAAAAGCAGCAAATGTTGTTCCTTTTATACAGTGGATCCAAACTTCTACAGCAAAAACTTGCTGCTTTTAGGAAAGACATACCTGAAGCTACATAACAAAAAACTTGCTGCTTTGTGGCTGCTGAAAGCCAAGGACTATCCTGCTCACACAGAAGAAGATAAACAGGTAAAACCGTCTCCGGTAAAATAAGGCAGATGGATTTAGCATTGAGGCACTATTAAATAAAGGTGCATTTAAGATCTTTAAAAGTGTACTTGTCCAAATGCATTTCATTTCAAATGTGAATTCATTGACATTTATATCACTACTGTATGGATTTTATTACTGTCACAAAGCAAATGTTAGAGGAGTTGCCGGCTATAGTACAGAATTGGTTTTATGTGACATATATTAAAGATGAAGTAAGATATTAGCAACATAAAAATCAAGGGTTGTCACTGTTAAGAAATCCTTACAATGTCCTGTCCTGGTTTCTGGAAACTCTTAGAAACCAGTCTACCTTAAGAACTTAAAATTCACAAGTTGATCTCCAGGCTGCGTGGTTTTATTTGTAACATGTATTTTTCTATTTTAGATACAGACAGAAGCTGCACAGTTGCTTACAGGTTTGTGACAAGAATGGATAACTTTTAAGAGAAGACTATATGTAAAATGCCTAACAGATACTGCCTTTTCATTTAATTATAAAGATAATACATTAACCAAAACTACCCTATGGCTCTTTTTCTCAGTTCTTTCAATGTTGTGACTTTTTTTTTTTTTTTGAGTGTGAGAATTCCCATGCCTTGATTTACTCCCCAAATTGGGCTGGACCAGGGTGAAAGCTGCAAGCTAGGAACTCAATCCAGGTCTCCCACAATAGGTGGCAGGAATCCAGTGACTTGAGCCAAATCTACTGCCTCCGAGGGTTGCTTGGCAGGAAGCTGGCGTTAGGAGCTGTAGAGGAATTAAATGCAGGTACTCTAATGTGGGAAATGGACATCTGAATTGCTATGCTAGTCACCTGCCTCTGTTTGACTATGTAACAGATTAAATATATGAGAACAAAATTCTAGATGTCTTCATAAATAACAAGATAAGTAATTACCGGCTGGCGCCGTGGCTCAACAGGCTAATCCTCCGCCTTGCGGCACCGGCACACTGGGTTCTAGTCCCGGTCGGGGCGCCGGATTCTGTCCCGGTTGCCCCTCTTCCAGGCCAGCCCTCTGCTGTGGCCCAGGAGTGCAGTGGAGTTTGGCCCAAGTGCTTGGGTCCTGCACCCCATGGCAGACCAGGAAAAAGCACCTAGCACCTGGCTCCTGCCATCGGATGAGCATGGTGCGCCGACCGCGGCAGCCATTGGAGGGTGAACCAACGGCAAAGGAAGACCTTTCTCTCTGTCTCTCTCTCTCACTGTCCACTCTGCCTGTCAAAAAAAATTAAAAAAAAAAGGTAAGTAATTACCATTATTGCCATAAGAAGGATAGTAGTAAATCTCTATGGCTCAGGTGGAGAAGTTTTTATGCATATGAACACGAACCATAATGGAGAGGTGGGGTGAGGGAATTAATGAAATCACCTTTATTACTTACTAGTTCAAATATTTTTATTTAAAGTAAGCAGATTTTATGTATGTCATGGACAGGTTTAGAGATAATGAAATTTCTAAGGATTGATCACATCAGGATGGGAGGAGATCAAGAGAAAGTTGTGTGGAAGAGGTGTGATATAGGCAAGATGGTTACCAAGTTAGATTTGATGCAAACTTGAGATTTTACAGAGAAGGTGCAGTAAAAGTTAGGCAGTTAGGCTGTTGAGGGTTCTTGGTATAAGGTAGTTAAATGATGTGTCCTGGAGCCAACTTCCATAAGGTTTCCTTTTTTAAATGTGGTATAGTCTCACAAGTAGGTTGAATTTGTTAATAGGCAAAGCCTAAATTTGTTAAAGAGAGAAAAAGAATATGTACCTTCAGTGTGAAATGGAAATTAAGATGTTTTAAATAGGCAAGATAGTGCTACTTTCTTGAGGCTCGGTTGCCACCACTGCAAAATCTTAAGTTTTGTAAAAAGGAGTATCTTGAATGTCACCTAGATTGTCCTGAATTTCAGATTGGCCTAATTGACCACACTTTTTTATTTTTAAAGATTTTTATTTTATTTATTTGAAAGAGTTACAGAGAGAGGTAGAGACAGAGAGAGGTCTTCCATCTGCTGGTTCACTCCCCAGTTGGTTGCAACAGCTGGAGCTGTGCCGATCTGAAGCCAGGAGCCAGGAGCTTCTTCAGGGTCCCCCACATGGGTGCAGGGGCCCAAGGACTTGGGCCATCTTCTACTGCTTTCCCAGGCCATAGCAGAGAGCTGGACAGGAAGTAGAACAGCTGAGACTAGAACTGGTGCCCATATGGGATGCCGGTGCTTCAGGCCAGGGCTTTAACCTGCTGCGCCACAGCGCTGGCCCCTTGACCACACTTTGAGAACCACTGTTCCTCTTTATTTTTAGGGACTCTAATTATATGTATATTAGAACTAACATAATTATCTCTTTCCCTCTGATGTTTCTCTTAATCTTTTTATTTCTTTAATTTTCTTGATTCTTTTTGTTTCTCTTCCATGTCCCTTATTTTACTTGTGGTTGTATATTTCTTCTTTGTTTGATAATTGTTTTCAGCTCAGAGATGTTCTTTTTGGTGTCCTTCCCTAATTGTTCAATTTCTACTTTGGGTTTTTTTAATATCTGTAATTATTTAATTAATATTAGGATATTATAATCAAGATTTTACTTTTTTTCCCTCATTTTCAGTTTTCTCTTTAGAGTATTTTCTAGAGATAGACTTTGTGTGTATGTTAACAGCAATACAAGGAAGAAGCGAGGGGTAAGTGTTGGATCAAGAATACCTTATTCTGAGTAGCTTTTGTGAATTGAAGTAGTTGTCATCAAAAAGCACCTTTTTTGAAGAGGAGGATCTGTTTTCTGATGACTTATGAAACTTTTTAGAAGTTTTACTTTGAAATAGTTATGGATACACATGCAAAAAATAGTACAGATTTCATGTACTTCTGCTTACTCCAGTCATACTTGTGTATTCCAGTTTTGTCATACCTAGACTTTTTTGTAACTGGCATCATAATCAGTGTACAGACCTTTCCATCATCCTAAAGATCCCTAGTGGTAGCCCTTGATAATCACACCCATAAATTCCCCACACCATCGTCCCTAACTCTAGCAACCACTATACCGTTCTAATTTTGGTATTTTATGAGTATTATACAAACTGAATCATATAACATGTGACCTTTTGAGATTGTCATTTTTCATTCTGTATGATTCCCCTTGAAATACAAATAAATTCTAACAGTAGTTATTGCTAACTGACTAGTATTTTATTTTATGGATATACCAGTTTATTAAATCACCCTTGAAGGGATTTTAGGCATTTTCCAATTTTTAGTCATTAAAAATAAAGCTTCCGGCCGGCGCCGTGGCTCAACAGGCTAATCCTCCGCCTTGCGGCGCCGGCACACTGGGTTCTGGTCCCAATCGGTGCACCGGATTCTGTCCCGGTTGCCCCTCTTCCAGGCCAGCTCTCTGCTATAGCCCGGGAGTGCAGTGGAGGATGGCCCAAGTGCTTGGGCCCTGCACCCCATGGGAGACCAGGAAAAGCACCTGGCACCTGGCTCCTGCCATCGGATGAGCGCGGTGCGCCAGCCGCAGCGCGCCAACTGCAGCGGCCATTGGAGGGTGAACCAATGGCAAAGGAAGACCTTCTCTCTGTCTCTCTCACTGTCCACTCTGCCTGTCAAAAAAAAATAAATAAATAAAGCTGCTATGAAATCCCTTATTTAAAAAAAACTTAGAGTATGTAATACTTATACTTTTTATGGCAAGTACAATGTTTCTACGCATATACATAGAATAAACTGATCAAATCAGGAAACTACCCTTTGAATTTCCCTATTTCTGTGTTTGTAGCTTACTTATTATTAGTTCCTCTCTCCAAGTTCTTTATAGACTATAATAATTATTGTGAATTGTAGTCACCCCAGTCCATTTTGTGACACTAGCACTTTTTAGTTTTATTTTTCCTACCTGTTATTCAGCTTCCTTCTATTTCTGCTTTCTCTACTCTTGCCAATCAATAGTAATCACTATTCTGACTTTAGACTTTTTAACTTCCAGTATGGAAAACGACATGCAGTTATTTTTCTGTGTCTGGCTTATTTCACTTAACGTAATGATCTTTGGTTCCATCCTTTGCTGCACTTACTGGATTTCCTTTTTTAATGAGTGATAATATCCCATTGTAGAGATCTGCCCCATTTCATCAGTTCATCCACTGATGGATAACTAGTTTGACTTCCTATGTGGCTATTGCAAATAGTACTGCAATTAAGATGACAGTGCAGGTAACTCTTTCATATAATGGTTTCATTTCCTTTGGCTGTTTACCCAGAAGTTGCATACCAGGATCATATGATATTTTCGTTTTTTGAGGAACCTCCATCATACTATCCTCCATGGTGGGAAATACCAGGTTTTTTTTTTTTTTTTTTAGATTTATTTTATTTATTTCAAGGCAGATTTACAGAGAGGGAGAGGCAGAGCGAAAGAGAGATCTTCCACCAGCTGGTTTACTCCCTACAGGGCCTTAATGTCTGGGGCTATGCCAGGCCGAAGCCATTAGCCAGGAGCTTCTTCTAGGGCTCTCACATGAGTGTAGAGGCCCAACCACTTGGGTTATCTTCCTCTGCTCTCCCAAGCACATTAGCAGGGAGCTGAATCAGAAGTAGAGCAGCTAGGACTTGAAACTAGACCCATAAGGATGCCAGCATTGCAGGTGGTGGCTTAAGCCACTATACCACAATGCCAGGCCCCAAGGGATAAACTGAATCTCTTGCATATAAAAACTTTGTTTTTGCCACACTAGATACTTACTGAAAAGACTGTTCTTCCTCCATGATATATTTTTGGCACCTTTGTCAAAGATGTTGTCTTTAGATGTGTTGATTAATTTCTGGGGTGGCTATTCTGTTTCACTGGTATATGTGTGTTTTCATGCCATTACCATGTTGTTTTGATTATGACGGCTCTGTAATCTGTCTTGAAACCTGATATTGTGAGGCTTCCACCTTCTTCTTCTTCTTCTTTTTTTTTTTTTGACAGGCAGAGTTAGACAGAGAGAGACAGAGAGAAAGGTCTTCCTCCTGTTGGTTCACCCCGCAAATGGCCGCTACAGCTGGCACGCTGTGCCGATCCGAAGCGAGGAGCCAGGTGCTTCTCCTGGTCTCCCATGGGGTGCAGGGCCCAAGCACTTGGGCCATCCTCCACTGCACTCCCGGGCCACAGCAGAGAGCTGGACTGGAAGAGGAGCAGCTGAGACAGAATCTGGCACCCCAACCGGGACTAGAACCCAGGGTGCTGGCATCACAGGCGGAGGATTAGCCAAGTGAGCCACGGCGCCGGCCCACCTTATTCTTTTTTGTTGAAGATTGCCATAGCTATTTGGAGTCCTCTGTGCTCCCATATGAATTTCAGGGTTTTTGTTTTTGTTTTTTTGTTTGGTAGTTGTATGAGGAGCATCACTGGTATTTTGATGATGATTCCATTGAATCTGTACATCACTTTGGATAGTATGGACATTTTAATATTAATTCAGTCTGTGAACATAGGCGGTTTTCCCATTTTGTATGCCTTCATTTCTTTCACTAGTGGTTTTTTTCTTTTTTTAAGATTTATTTATTTATTTGAATGAGTTACACAGAGAGAAAATAGGAGGCAGAGGCAGAGAGAGAGGTCTTCTATCTACTGGTTCACTCCCCAATTGGCTGCAACCACTGGAGCTGTGCGGATCCAAAGCCAGGAGCTTCCTTCGGGTCTCCCATGTGGGTGCAGGGGCCCAAGGACTTGGGCCATCTTCTACTGCTTTCCCAGGCCATAGCAGAGAGCTGGATCAGAAGTGGAGCAGCTGGGTCTCAAATTGGCACATAAGGGATGCTGGCACTGCAGGCCACGGCTTAACCCACTATGCCACAGTGCCAGCCCCTCACTGGTATCTTATAATTTTTATTATATAGATGAAATTTTCATTTTAGGTTAAATTTATGCCAAAGTATTTTTTCATAGCTATTGTTAGTGGAATTGCTGTATAATTGTTTTTCGCAGTGAGTTCATTATTGGTGTATACAAATGCTACTGATTTTTTGATTGTTGATTTCATACCCTACAACTTAATTTATCAGTTCCAACAGGGTTTTTTTTTTTTTTTTTTTTTGGTGGTTTTTAGGTTTTAAGATTCTGACCATTTTTGGTGGAGTCTTTAATGCAGCATATTTACTCTTATGCTGCATTCAGTGCTAACAAGTTTTCAATGTATTTTCTAGATCACAGATAAATGGAAACATCTTATTAAAAAGCAGGGAACTAGGTTGTTAGCATATGTTGAGTTACATTTTGGCCTACTATGTGGTCTATCCTTGAGAATGTTCAATGTGAGAATGAAGAGTGTGTACTCTGCAGCTGTTGGATGGAATGTTCTGTAAATGTCTTGTAGGTCTATTTGGTTATGTTGTAGTTTAACTTTGATGTTTCTTTGTTGATTTGGGGTGAGGGGTGTTCTGGATAAGTTGTCCATTAATGAGCATGGGGTATTTAAGTCCTCAGATATTATTGTATTAGAGCTTATAATTTCCTTTAGGATCTAATGTTTCAGTAAATTAGTAGCTCCGGCATTAGCTGCATATGTTTGCAGTCATCTTTTTGTTGACTTCTTGATCTTTATATAGTGACTGTGTCTCTTTTCACCTTTTTAAAAATTTTATAGTTTTGGGAACCTGTTGATTTGTATTTGCATGGAATACTTTTTTTTTTCATCTTTATTACCTTATTTTTACTTGAAAGCCAGAGAGAGGAGAGGAGGGAAGAAGGGAGGGAGGGAGAGATAGAGAAATCTTCCATCTGCTGGTTAACTCCCCAGATGGTAGCAACGGCCAGGGCTGGGTCAGGCCAAAGCCAGGAGCTTCTTCTGGGTCTCCCACATAGGTACAGGGGCCCAAGGATTTGGACCATCTTCCACTAATTTCCCAGGCCCATAGCAAGGAGCTAGATTGGAAGTGGAGCAGCTGTGTCTTGAACCAGTGCCAATATGGCTTTCTGGCATCATAGGCAGCAGCTTAACCCACTACACCACAAGGCTGGCTCCAATACCTTTTTCCTTCCTTTCATTTTTAGTCTGTCTTTTCTGGTGAAGTTAGTTTCTTGTAGGCAGTCTATCATTGGGTGTTGTTTTGTTAATCCATTCATACAGTCTCTATCTTTTAATTAGGGAGTCCATTTACATTATTAAGTAATGACTTTGTTGATATATTTTTGAAAATTTATTTTGAATACCCTTTGTCTAGTAGGCTTTACACTTTGACGTTTTCATAATGTAGTTATCTTTCTTTCTATATGAAGCATTTTTTGTAAGGCTGGTCTAGTGGTGGTGAATGTTTTTACTTGTCTTGGAAAGTCATTATTTTTGTTTAATCTATGAAAGATAGCTTCACTAAGTATTCCTTAAAAATTTTGAAAGGCAGAGCAATAGAGTGAGCAGGTTCTTCCATCTGATTCTCCAAATGCAACAGCTGGAGCCAGTTCAGTCCTGAAGTCAAGAGCCAGGAACCAGGAATTTCAAGGTCTCCCACCAGGGCGGCAGGGATGCAGCAGTTGAGCCATCATCTGCTCCCTGCCCAGATGTACATCAGGGAGCTGGCTTGGAAGCAGACACAGGACTCAATTCCAGGCACTGTTTCACAACCCCTGCACTTCAGTATTCTTGATCGGCAGATATTTTTATCTCATAACTTGGAATATAACCTTCCATTCCCTCCTGATCTGTAAAGTTTCCAATGATAAATGTTAATCTACTTGGGATTCCCTTAAAAGTGCTGTAAGGGCCGGCGCTGTGGCTCAATAGGCTAATCCTCCACATGCGGCACTGGCACACCGGGTTCTAGTGCCGGTTGGGGTGCCGGATTCTGTCCCGGTTGCTCCTCTTCCAGTCCAGCTCTCTGCTGTGGCCCAGGAGTGCAGTGGAGGATGGCCCAAGTGCTTGGGCCCTGTACCCCATGGGAGACCAGGAGAAGCACCTGGCTCCTGCCTTCGGATCAGCGCAGTGCGCCAGCTGCAGTGGCCATTGGAGGGTGAACCAACGGCAAAGGAAGACCTTTCTGTCTCTCTCTCCCACTGTCCACTCTGCCTGTCACAAAATAGAAATAAATAAATAAAAGTGCTATAAGGGCTTTTCTCTTGAAAATTTTAGTGTTTTTGCTATATTTTTGAGAGCTTGATTATAATTTGTAGCAGTGACAGTTTTGTGGTCATGTCTGTCTGAGATCCTAGACGCCTCCTGTATTCGTTCCTTTCTCTCTCCATGTTGGGGAAGTTTCGGCAGTTATTTCAATGAATAGGTTTTCTTGTGCCTTTAGTCTTACCTCCTTCCTGAATTTCCATTATGCAAATATTAATTCACTTAATGGTGTTTCACAGATCACAGAGGCTGACTTCATTCTTTTTCATCTTGCTGGGGTATTTCACAAGACCTGTCTTCAAATTCACATTACTTTCTTCTGCGTAGCTGAGGCATTTAACTGTATTTTTTAGTTGACTTTTGCAGTTTTTCATATCTAACATTTGTTTGGTTATTTTTCAAGATCTCCATCTCTTTGCTGTATTTCTTGGATCATGAATCAGCTCTTCTTATCTCTTGAAAAGTGGGCTTTTTCCCGAAGTTGTTTTTGGGTGTCAGTTTCGTAGGCTAATTTGGCTTTAGTTCTAATTGGATGCTGAAGTGAATTATCATCTTCCACTGTAATCAGTGGCAGCAGCACCAGCGAGGGAGGCTCCTTCAGTCCCAGCAGGCCCATACAGCTCCTGCTGACAGTGGTCAGGGGCACGGAGTGCCTGACCTGAGTCTGGGAAGGGTAGGCGTGTGCTGTCATCCATACCCAGTGTAGCTGGGGTAGGATTGGGGAGGGAGCCACAATGAGAACAGGCCTAAGTCTGAGGGGAAGGAGAGGGTGGTGGTGGGATGGACAAAGGCATCCACCTGTTCCTCATCTAATGTCTTGAGATCAGAAGCTGCCCTGCTGATTGGAGTGACTTCTGGATAGCTTGGGCTAGGGTAAGGGAGGGGCAGGGGGCAGGGTTCACTGTTGCTGCTAGGTCTACTTGGGTTTATGATGCTGTAATCTTTTTTTTTTTAAAGTGTGCTAGAATGTCTGTGGGGTCCTGCGATTGGTATAGCCAGGGACTCTGACCTTAGGGCAGCATGTTCCAGACATGACTCCTTCCTTGGGATGGCATCTGCAACCTGTGATCTGAGGGTCGGAGGCCAGGATTGGGGGAACACAGCAAAACTAGCATGCCTGTTCCAGGTAGCTCCCCTTGTGAGCCTGTTACAATTGTGGTTCCTTCCTGTAGCTGAGATCGCTGAGGTCATGTCCCTGGAGATGGGGCTACTGGGGCTCCCCTATTTTATTACTCCCCCACCCCATGGAGAGGTGATCCTAGTTTGCTCACATGGACATCCCAGACAGATCTGTGTCTTACAGGGTTCCCATGTCTACCCTCAGGCACGCACCTTGAAAGGCAGTTTCCTTGTTGTTTTGGTTCTTCTATCATCATAAACTCTCTCTCTATGGGATAAACACCTACCGGTGTGACGGCTGGCTCCTATACAGACCCTTTACCTTGGTTTCTGTTTACTCTGTAAGAGATAGCTTTCTTCTCCAGGATGTGGTGCCTTTCCAAGATGTTGATGCTCTACACTAAATCCCTTCTCGTTTTATCTTCCCACGAGCCTGAGTCACCAGGTGTTGCATTCTTGGCATTTCCCTCCCTGGAATGTCAGACCCACTACTTCCAAGACTGAACCCTAGGGCCCCCTTACATGCTCCTTCTACAGTCTCCACCTCACTGTTCTTGTGTGCATTCCAGAGCTGACTCTGCTGGTTTGACATAATTATTTCCCTGCATGCATGTTTTTAGAATTTGTAGTATTAAGGCTTTAAAACATATTGCAGGCAGAAGCTCTGGGTAAATAGACCTCCTTACGGAGGTCTCCTTTCTTCTGAAGATAGGAGAAGAAACTTGAATTTTCAAAGTGGCCATGATCCTGTAAGAACTTGGAAGTTTTGACGGTTTTCTCAGTTGAGTTTTTTGTTGTTGTTGTTGCTTTAAAGCTGTATGTATTTGAAGGGCAGACCAACAAAGAAGGAGAGAGACCTTCCTTCTGCTATTCACTCCTCAAATGACCAGAACAGCCAGGTCTGGGCCAGGCTGAAGCTAGGAACCGAGAACTTCATTCTGGTCTTGCACATGGGTGGCAAGGGCCCAAGCACCTCAGCCATCCTCAGGAAGCTGCAACAGAAATGGAGTGGCCAGGATGTGATCTAGCATTCTCACATGAGATACCAGCCAGCTGCGCCCAAATGCTAGCCCCCTGAGTTTTTAAGTCATGCACTGTGGATTAGCTCTGGAAGTCATAAAAATGAGTTCTCTTAGACTCACGTTCCTCATTTTTCAGTCATCAAGACACCGATCCCATGGAGTTGTGAGGGTTAAAATAACTTATGTAAAATGTTTATTACCATGAACATCAGTAAATACTTAAAAATCCTACTGCCATCTGAGTGTGTTCTCCTTGGCTGAGATTGGAAAGAAACCCATAGTTGACCACAGCCTCGGCTTTTAAGTTCAGCATATTAAGACAGGAATGTTTGTGTATTTCTACAGAGATTTCTGTTTTACTTCTGCAATATTTACCAGATCTTAGGGTGAACCAAACATTCAGACTCAGCTAGCTTACAATGGGCTCCACGTGCAGTACTTAGAAGGCTGTCGGACAGGAACCACAGCTGGACAGCACAGCAAGGTCAGGTTTCCTTTCAGAACATGCCCTTAACAGCAGCAGTGTCCGTAGTGGAACATCTACACAGCTCTGCAAGTACTATCATCTCCCCAGGCGATAGCTCAGGGTCTTCATAAGGGGCATGCAGTAAAGATCTTACACTCAAGAAAGCTCAGAGTTAGGGCTTCATGTTTCTGAGTTTTCCCAGTATAGATAAAACTGACCAGTACGGGCCACTTTTAACAGAAGTTCCTGCGATGTAGTTAACACTCATACCATCCCAGTTAGGAAGAGCTAGCTGGCTAACTGGAGTTAAGAGTAAATTATTTTGCTAACCTTTTCACTTTCAGCTGTGTAAGAAACAGAAGAAATAACTGTGGTGGCATCTTTCCTGGTGGACAGTTGATTTGCCTCATGAAGTTGTGTTAAGCCTGTGTACAGTCCATTCCTGGGTTTGGTGGGGCGTGTCCATGACCTGAATTCAGCAATGTGAACCTGTTCCTGAGCCTTCCTCTCGCCTCCTGCTTCCTCGTGACTGTGGGCACAGTAAGCACTGCATTTCTGGATTGCTCAGTGGTTCTTTCAGGACAGAACCGGGATGGGAAGAGATGAGAAAAGGTGAGATGTGGGCCACACTTCTTCATTTCTTTCTCCTGCAGAACAGACAAATCATGCACCTCTGGATGTTTATCATTGCCTATGAAAGCTCTCCTGACTTCTCTTAACTAGTCTTCCCAGAAAGCTGGTTTGGTCTCCCTGTAAGTTCGTGGTACAAGGTAGTTTCTTACTTCAAATGTTGAGGGGGGTAATTACCCAGAAAACCACATCAGTCTGCTAAGTGATGCTCTGGTGTCGCTCCCTGAGTGGTACTCGGGAACTCTGTCACAGTGCATGCTCTACAGCGCTCCTTCCACCTGTGTCTCTCATGTCTAACTTTTGTGGTACAGTTTAAGCACTCCTTTTGAAGGTTAATCACTTTCTATTGTGTAACCTGTCATATACATTAGAATTCTTTTTAAAAATTCTGTAAGACTTGAAAATAACCAGAATGTCTGCAGTTAGGATTTGGGAAAGGAATCTATTCAATCAAGTGGATCACTGACTTTATTTTACCTTTACTGTGAATTTTGAATAAAATGCAGAACACAATCTAAATTATTATGTAGAAAAATAAAATTTTTGGAAAGCAAAAACTGTACGGAAGTTAACTGTATACTAGTATTTTCTGTATGCACTTAGCAGTGAATTATTTACAGGTAACACATTCCTAAGTCAGTTCAATGGTTATAAAAAAAAGTTTAAGTTAAAGAAGTTTACAGTGCATATTGAAAGCATGATACAAATGGAAATTGAAATTTTTGTATTAATTAAGAAGTCCAGTTTGCTAAAAGTAGCATTAATATCATTCACATCAGATTTTGTTATACATCTTTGTAGTTCAGCAAATGCCCTTATAATGAAAAACAAGTGTTACTTACTTAGAACAAAAATAATTGTAAAAGGGGGAAAAGAGGACCCAGAAGGTTTTTAATATGCTTATTTAATTCAGATACATAGAATTTTCATGGATTTGAAAGGAATGAAGATATTCAAACAGTAATAGAAAATCCTTAGTCTTCTATTTGTGTTTCAAATGCTTGTGTAACTTTTCAATTCATCTGCTTTTATAAAACTGGAATTTTGAACACAAAAGTGGCAACGTTCACATTACCTTTTATATGTTCCTATGTATCAAACTGCATCAATTTATTGTGAATAAAATTTGAAGAATGTCACAGATTTATAAAGAAAAGTACAGAAGTGCCTGATTTTTTAATTCACAAATACCTAATATCCCAAAGTAACATGTAAACAAACCTCTAGTCTGCTGCATGAATTCTTACCAGTCTCTACAATACACTAAGTGGTATTGGATCTAATAGAACTTTCATGTAAGTATGGTCTCCATTCATACTTTCACTGCATTACTAATGTAGCAAAGAGGGAAAAATTTTCAACTATTCTATTTATTTAAAACAAATTGACAGGTTTAAGCACCTGTCTTCAGAAAAGCCAGCAGCATTTTTAAATATACTCAAAGTAAGATTTGGCTTAAGCCCTTAATACCTTCCTGAACAGCCATGCAGCTAAATGCCCTCAGGAGTTGTTACATGAAGAACATGGAGCAGTTTGCACTTTTTCCCCTGGATAATAAAGGTAAAGCAAATCCAGATCTTTGTGAAGAACAGCTGTGATGTTTAATACACTTGGAGCTCTATAAAACTAGAGCCACTATCATATATGCTTAATAGAGATATATACTTCTTATTTTTTAATAAAGTCTCTTGCTTGTTTCAAAATTTAAGGGTGATCTTTTTCTGGTCAGTCATTTCAAGGGAACAATAAATAAAGTAGAAAAAGATGAATGGTTTTGCATATTTCTGTGGAAGAACGGAAAACATTTATACTTTTGAGAGGTTCAGAAAACTCCTGTACAGAATGAACAGCTTATAGATACTATCTGTGCAATTTTCTTGGTTGGGGTATTTAAATGCAAGAGCTCCTCCAAAACAAGAAGCCACATTCATTCTTGTCCAAATCCCTCTGTCTCTTCTATTGCAAAAAGGAGTTTTTCCTTTAGTTGTTCATAACTCTTATATGGTGGTAGATCCAAGCGATTAAAACTGCACAAAAACAAAATCAGATGTTTTTCAATGAAATAAGCTATGAAAACATTTCTAATACAGTATTTTTAAGCACATTATTACTATATATCAACATTTCCAAATTTCTTAGAGCAAGCTATTTAAGACCTATAATAAATAATATTTTTACATTTCCCATAGAAAATGAATTACAAACAGTAACTGAAGCACCAAGGAATTTTTAAAATCATTTTCCTGACTGTCACATGTATGTGCTCCCTACTCACTTCTCTTGGGTTAAGAGTACATTTCTTTCATTCACTCACTCATTCATCAGTTCAGTATTTACTGAGAATCTTTTCAATGCTGTATACTGTGCCAGCAGCTGATGAGATGGGGATGAAAAACTCAAAGCCTTGTCCTCACGGACCTCAGGTTCTGGGGTGGAGACAGTCATGTCTCTTCAAGTAATCTCCTCACCATAGGTATAACATCTAAAATGACACCTTTTCAGTATTGTCAGACTTCTGGGACTAACTGATGAAAAATATGAAAATACTGAAAGTGCTTAAAATCATAATGTATTGTTTTTCAATTTACAAAGTCAGAGTAACATTTAATTTCCTAGGATACAATACTGGTCAGCAGTATGATTCATTGTGTGGTGTTTTGGTTCCCTCTCTTTGTGACCAGTGCAACAGCTTCTCAGGCTGGAGCCTTTCTATACAGTAACTCGCTCATGTGGAGCTTTTCTTCTATGAATTACCCAGGTGACCTCCTACCACTCCACTGCTCATCTGCCCTTGCCCTGGCTCATGGAGGAGTCACGAAAGATGAAAATTAAAAGCTTTTTGAAACAAGGCAGCTAGTTAAAACAGTGCTGCTCTCAGAACATAAATATTCTGTTTGTATCTTAAAAAACGGTAAAGATATTATTGCCCTCTCCCTTTTTTTAAATTATTTTTTTGACAGGCAGAGTGGACAGTGAGAGACAGAAAAAGGTCTTCCTTTACTGTTGGTTCACTCCCTAGTGGCTGCTGTGGCTGGCGCACCGTGCTGATCCGATGGTAGGAGCCAGGTGCTTCTCCTGGTCTCCCATGGGGTGCAGGGCCCAAGCACTTGGGCCATCCTGCACTGCACTCCCAGGCCACAGCAGAGAGCTGGCCTGGAAGAGGGGCAACCAGGACAGAATCCGGCACCCCAACCGGGTCTAGAACCCAGGGTGCCGGCGCCACAGGTGGAGGATTAGCCTATTGAGCCGAGGCGCCGGCCCCTCCCCTTTATTTTAAACTATGCTTCACTGTAGACACAATCTTAAGTCCAGATAATAGTAATTTTCTGTTCTTTCACATCTTTTATATATAAAACCTATGCTAAATTGTTATCTTTCTACTAATCTTTTCCTGTCTTTTCCCTTCTGATCATTTCTGTTGCCAACACATCCTTGTATCTATCGTACTAGATTTTCTGTTTTGTTTTGTTTTTTTTTTCCATGTTATTTTTTCTCTACAACCTACCTAGTCCTGTATCACTGCAGGGGTGCTCTGCTAAAAAGATACTAATTTGTGCCACTCTTCAATGACCGTTGCTGCTCTGAACTGCTGTGGATGGCACGTGCCTGACATGAGGGAAGGAAGTCTGTGCTCCTCAGTATGGCCTCGGCCTCCATCAATTTATTTAATGCTCTTTAAATACAACACATCCTCTTTTTCTATGGCAGTGCTCTCTATGGTGCTATGGTCCGGAATAGCTTTTCTGTCCAAATCTTATTCATCAGAATCAGTACAAACGCTCCAATTTCCTCCAAGAAGTTCTCTTTGAGTATCTTACATAGACTTAGACTTATACAGACTGGTCCACAAGCTATTTTATTTACATTTTAACATATACTGTAATCTATTCTTTATTACGACAGGCTGGTTTCTCCTGTTAGATTCTCAAATTCTGAGGGCAGAGTTCTCGCTCTACTCTTCTACCTTTGTTCTGCTTTAAATATAGTAGATATTTACTTAGTGTTGAGCTGAATAACAATAGAAAGAGGATTACCTGAAAACATCCAAAACAGTCCTCTGTTTTAAGACATTAGCCATTATATTTTTGCACTGTTTTACAAGTAAAAGGATAGGGATATGCTAACATTCATTAATATTTTATTGCATACTATATAAAAAAATACCATTTTAAGTTTTAGTTCTAACTAAGTCTGATGTGTGTGTAACATACACAAAACAAAATTCATTACTTCTGTTTCTTCCCAATGCTCATCCCAATACTGCCCTGCATTTCCCCTGGTCTGAACTCCCAGTCTCCATTCTCCATCTCAGATCTTTCGAATCCATTCTTCTCAAATTCTGTTTCATGATTTTACAGACTCCTATAGTGTTAACAACTGTTTCTCTCTTGACATATCTGAAATCTAATCATCTTAAGATGCACTATTTTCCTGCAGCCAATCAATAACACTTTCCTTCTCTGAAATGCAGGCTGTCCGCTGAGCCCACCTTAGGGTACCTTTTGGGCTTCACTCAGTGGCAACACTGGCACCTGGCTCAGTCCTCCTCTCCCTCCGCACAGCATCACATCCCTTGCCCTGCAAACCGATAGTGCTTTCCTACTGTACTTCAGTTACTCATCTCAGGATGGTGCCTTGCCTTCAGCAGTAAAGTCAATTTCTAATTTAAGACTTCTGTTCTCTGACCACCTGTCTTTCCACCTTAGATAATACCAACCTGTTAACCCATTATTGTTTCATTGCCCTGTCCTGCCTTCTCTTTATCCATACATCATCATTATAGTTACTTTAGAAATCATGATACATCACTATAATCAATACCTCGAAAATACTTTTAAATCCTACATCTCTCCTCATTTTAAAATAAGAAGTCAAAAATCAAGTGCTAAATGTATCCATCTTCTGTTTTCTTGGTCCTCGCACCTTAATAGCTGAAAATTAGTGTATGGTGGGAGCGTGGAGGAAGCAGGTGGGTGGAAATCCTGCAGTCAGGCTGACTGTTGTCATTAAATGAACTACCAAATCCAAACAAGCAATCCAATACTGCCCAGCATTCTTAGCCACGTTTCTCTAACACCTGCCTATTTTCTGCCAGCTCTTCCAGTATGTTCTCCTCAAAAGGTTTTTCTAGTCAGTGAACTCACCTTATATGAAGGTACTTCCAAAAGTTCAAGGAAAAATGGAATTCAAAGACAAGTTTATTTTGGTAAAAAAAATTCTGAAATCCATGTATCTTCCAAGAACTTTCTGAAGATCCTGCTATGAATGGAATTAAAACTTGTTTCTACATCATGATAAACCTATCTTTTAATTCCACTTTCTGTACTTATGTGGTGAAGTACCCTCATACTTCAAAAGAAACCAAGAGCTGATACTGATAAAATCTAAAATTTACTTTAACTCTTTCTTTTGCCTCCACAAATTGTCTGCTGCTTTTATCCAGGCCAAAGGCTCTCCAATTCTTTTGGCCACAGGACCACTCTTCACTCTTACTACTGAGAACCTTAAAGAGATTTTGTTTAGTGAATTACATCTATCAATATTTTACCATAGTAGAATGTAAAATGATTTTTTTAAATATTTATTTTAAAATAACTGTAAATTATATTAAAAGAAAATGACTACAAAATAGTGTAACCAGTGAGCTTATTTTATAGTTTAACAGGCCTTTTTGTATTTGGATTCCAAAACATACTTGTATTTATTAATCTGTCTGTACCATATTGTTTTGGACTAAGTTTATGAAAATCTGGCCCCATACAGTTAAGTAGTCAGAAAACTATAGTCATTTCAGATGACTGTGGATATTCTTCTTTGAACAATACTAAATTTGACAAGGTTATGCACAAGGTCTGAAGTCTTATCAAAGAACATTTTGCACTTCATTATAAAATCTATTGGTCTCTCTTGCACTCTCAATGAGCTTTTTGTCCTTGTGTGATTTTGTAATAGCATGCATTTATTGGTCACTTGAAAATACTGTTTCAACAAGGTAAAAAAGCTTTTCTAAATGTTGGTATTTTAAGTAGACAACAAGGGGAGAAACTATATTTATTTGCAACACTACTACCACTAATCTTATTGTTAAAGTCTTAGGAAACTGTCAAATCTATGGTAGTAAATACAAATTTTCCAAAATTCCAATTTTTGCTTGAAAACTCAATTGTAGCCAACAAATGTCTGTCTGTTATTCCTCAGAGTCTGCTCAAGTCATTTGTCAGTTACTCTGTCAAATAAAAAAAAATGTTCGTTAAAGTGCTTCGTTCAGACTAACACAGAATGTTAGAAAAACATATACGCAAGCACCGAGATTTAATAAAGCTAAAGAACCATGGTGGATGAATGTGGCCTTTTTTTCATTGTTGTTGTTTAAATCTATCAAGGGTGTGATGTTGAAGAATATGAAGAACAGAGTCATGAGCTTAGTGCCACTGCCTTGGTTTGTGCTAAGACATGGCAAGCAATTTTGCAATATAAATACAATTGTCAAAACAATAAAAAAGATAAATAATGGCTTAGAATGAAAATACTTTGACCTCTGGAAAGAACCATGTATGTCTAAGCTATCATCTTTCCCCTGGTTACCATAATTATTTTGCATCTAATCTTCCTGCATTCTTCCTTGCATCCAGTTCCTTCTCTGCATTGTTACCAGTGTTTTTTCCCTTAGGTTCCATTACTATTTACAGTCTTCTAAATATTCTTAGAGTGAAACCCCACATTCTTTTTCATCTCCTTTGATTCACCAAGTTCCAGTCAAATCAGTGGTCATTCATTTCCTTGAAAAACAATTTCTTACTTCATGATCTTTGCTTTACTGCAACATTTCTATTCAAAGAGTGCTTTTACCCCTCTTTCTTCCCACAGCATGCTATTTATCAAACTTAGCTACTGTCCCTTCCAGGGAATCTCCACCACCTAATCTAAAGTCCATTCTTGTCAGCTGTTCTCTGTTAGAGCAGTCTACTTATTTCCACAGTATTTGTTTACCTGTTTCTCATGGGTAGCCCATCAGGAAGCATAAAGTTCACAGAATGAAGAGGGCACTTCAATTTTACTTTATACCTAATGGGTACTCTATTTGTTCAGTCAATGGATACATTTCTCAACTCTTTCTCTTCACTGATAAGAACTCTCCTAAAGTGTTTAGAGAATGCTGCATTAGTCTGTTTTTAAAATACAGATTCTAACTAGTGACTCAGCAGTCATACTGGAACGTAGATGTGTATTTTAGAAAACAAGCTATTCTGGCTTTGACCTTCCTATTTAGGATTATTAAACTTACCATGTATGGCTTCTTGGTAACCAGGTGTCTTTGCCCACTTTTTCAATACAAAACTTTTGAGGCCCATTACTTCCTAAACCAGAAAACAAGACAAAATTTATCTGATCCTTTGGACTTCTTGGTTTTGACAACTAGTTAAATAACAGAGTATGTCACATAATCATGAATGATACAGAATAAACGAAAAAATTCTGAATGTAAGTTATGTCTGCCTATAGAGGCTCATTAGTGTAGACACCCAGCAGTAACAGTTCTTTGAGTGGAAAAATAACTTTCCACAGATTCTTGCTCCCTTCACAATTACTCTAGGAAGGAAAGCAATGGTTTTCTAGGCTTTATGAGACAACTTTCATTTTTGGCTTACACATGCCTTTGATATTAACCATTCATTTTTGCATTCCGGTAGAAGCCCTATATAGAGCATAGAATAATAATCCTATGTTCCAGTCTATTGTATCTCTAAAGGCCAATACTGTCATTACATGCAGTGAATCGGGCATTTACCCATAAGCTCAGCAAATCCTCCCAGAGGTAGACGGCAGGTTCCAGTGACAAACTGCAATAGTCGCATTCTTACTTCATTGTCTGTCTCTTTGACAAACTGTATAACAAAATCAAATACACTTTAATATAAAATAAGTGCTAACTTATCCTCGATAATGAAACTAGTAGGCACTTGAAAAAAACTAAATCATGTTTAACACTGACATTGGTTCAAAAGGTACGTGATAAAAGGTGACTGTAACATTTCTCATGTATTAAGGCTAGGTACTTTGATAAATCCATTATGAATCTTAACTTCAGTTAACCCTCATAGTAGCATTATAGGTTGGCCAGTATTACATTCTTACAGGGAGGAAATAAACAAGAGGCTTAAGGTATCACTTGACTAAGGTCATACCACTAAAAGTGCGAAGAGGACAGATAAGTCGTTGTCTTGTAATATAGCAGCTATTCTATGAGGGCTCCTGCCAAGCACTGTGCCATGTGTTTTTATGTTTTTTTTAATGTATTTGTGTATTTCATTCCCACAGAAAATATTTGAGATATTGCAGCCACACTGCACATACAAGAAAGTAGAGACCTAGATGGGTTAAATAATTTGTCCTTCTCAAGAACTAACATCTGGACTTGAGTCTGGTTGAGTTCTAAACCATTGTATTTTTCTTTTTTTTTTTTTTTTTTTTTTTACAGGCAGAGTGGACAGTGAGAGAGAGAGAGACAGAGAGAAAGGTCTTCCTTTGCCGTTGGTTCACCCTCCAATGGCCGTCGCGGACGGCGCACCGCGCTGGTCCGATGGCAGGAGCCAGGAGCCAGGTGCTTTTCCTGGTCTCCCCATGGGGTGCAGGGCCCAAGCACCTGGGCCATCCTCCACTGCACTCCTGGGCCACAGCAGAGGGCTGGCCTGGAAGAGGGACAACCGGGTCAGAATCGGTGCCCCAACCGGGACTAGAACCCGGTGTGCCGGCGCCGCAAGGCGGAGGATTAGCCTGTTGAGCCACGGCGCCGGCCTAACCATTGTATTTTTCTGAGTCAGATACCCCTCTCCCTTCTAAGCTATAGAAAACAAATGAACACCTTCCTATTGGCACTCAGAATAATCTGTGATAATTTCTGCCACTGAACACTTTTCCCAGTGATTTGAGTTCTTCCTGACAGGTACCCAAAAAAACAAATTATACATTCCTTGAAATTGTCTAGTTCACGGAGTAGTACTTTTTTTAAATTTTATTTATTTGAGAGGTAGAGTTACAACCAGTGAGAGTGGTTCATTGCCCAAATTGCTGCAATGGCCAGAGCTACACCAATGCGAAGCCAGGAGCCAGGTGTTTCTTCCTGGTCTCCCACATGGGTGCAGGAGCACAAGGACTTGGGCCATCTTCTGCTTTCCCAGGCCATAGCAGAGAGCTGGATCAGCAACGGAGCAGCCAGGACTAGAAACAGCACCCATATGGGATTCTGGTGCTGCAGGCAGAGGATTAACCTACTGCGTCATGGCGCTGGTCTCATGAGTATTACTTTTTTTGTTTTTTTGGACAGGCAGAGTTAGACAGTGAGAGAGAGAGACAGAGAGAAAGGTCTTCCTTTTTCCGTTGGTTCACCCCCCAAATGGCTGCTATGGCCGGCACGTTACAGCTGGCATGTTGCAGCTGGAGTGCTGAGCCGATTGGAAGCCAGGAGCCAGGTGCTTCCTCCTGGTCTCCCATGCAGGTACAGGGCCACAGCAGAGAGCTGGCCTGGAAGAGGGGCAACTGGGACAGAATTCAGCGCCCTGACCGGGACTAGAACCCGGTGTGCTGGCACTGCAAAGCGGAGGATTAGCCTAGTGAGCCGCGGCGCTGGCCCCTAGCATCTTATCTTAAAAAGAATCAGTTTCTGCACTAACTTTCTCATTAAAGACGTATGTCCTCGGGCCGGTGCTGTGGTGCAGTAGGTTAATCCTCCGCCTGCGGCGATGGCATCCCATATGGACATCAGTTCTAGTCCTGGCTGCTCTGCTTCCAATCCAGCTCTCTAGTATGGCCTGGGAAGGTGGTAGAGGATGGCCCAGGTGCTTAGGCCCCTGCACCTCCACGGGAGACCGGGAAGAAGCATTGGCTCCCGGCTTCAGATCGGCCCAGCTCTGGCCTTTGCAGCCATTTGGGGAGTGAACCAACAGGAAGGAAGACCTTTCTCTCTGTTTCTCCCTCTCACTGTCTGTAACTTTACCTCTCAAATAAATAAATAAAATCTTTAAAAAAAATTAAAAATTTAAAAAAAGCATGTCCTCATTTACTTCTAAGATTAAATGGAATTTATAGAATGCTTTTGATACCTTTAGAAAATAATGCTATACCTACAACTATTACCATGAAATCATTCTTAAATAAGATTGTTATTCATGTCTTTATTCATAAAAACAATGAAACATACTTTTAACAAGTACTCACACTATTCACTTTAGATTTAGAATTGGAAGGCTAAAAATCATGTCCAAAAGCAGTCTCAACTAAAAAAGATATTTTTAAACCATTTTATTAGAAATTATTTTCTTTGTATACTTTCTTCCAAGAAGATGAAAGCAAATACCTGCCAAAACCAAATGATTTGCTTGCTGTTTCTTGTATAATGTCGATAAACCGTATTTCTCTGCCAGTCTGCCAAGTCAACCTCCTGCATGCCACACAACATAACCTAGGAAATGAGAAGGTATTGGGATACAATAAAGACTTAGTGAAGAGAACAATTAGGTAACTGAAATTTTCTACTGCACAGTGTGCAAAACTGTGTGCATGAGAAATAATCACAGTAAGCAATTCTAACAAGTAGTGACAATTTAGCATAAAGGATTCTTTGGTACTTTATCCATGTTCACTGAACTCAAACCGAAAGCATTTGGAGTATTCATCAGTAGAAACATAACCACTTGTGGTAATGTAATCTCTTTGTGTGTGTGTATAATATATATATAAACAAATACATACATATATACATACACACACATATATATAATCCCCTTACTTGTATACATAAATTGATTAGTTTCAAAGATCAATTTCTACTTTTTTAAAAATCTTAACACTGGGTCCAATGCTATGGCACAGTAGGTTAAACCTCTGCCTACAGCACTGACATCCCATATGGACAATGGTTCTACTCCTGGCTGTCCTCTTATGATCAGCTCTCTGCTGTGGCCTGGGAAGGCAGTAGAACATGGCCCCCAGTGCTTGGACCCCTATACCCATGGGAGAACTGGAAGAAGCTCCTGGCTCCAGATCGGTGCAGCTCTAGCCGCTACAGCCATTGGGGAGCATACTGGCAGACAGAGGACCTTTCTCTCTGTCCCTTTCACTGCAACTCTACCTCTCAAATAATAATAATAAAAAATCTATACCATCTTACTTAGGAATCAAAAATATCCTAACCTCTTATAACTGATTTATTATTAAAAGATTATTCACAGATGAAATTTTCAAATAACCTCTACTTGTTATAAATGGGATAAAAATTATTTCAGGCACAATAAAATCTTAATCTTTTCATACATCAACTCTGAGTTATAATTTGCACACAATAAAATGCATAAGCTTATAAAGCCAGATGAGTTACAACAGATGTATACACTTTGTATAACCAACAACACAATCAAGTTAGAGCATATTTTACTATTTCCCTCTTCTACAGCCAAAACCATCATCTCCATCTCTGCTTTGGTGATAAATGATTTCACCAGAGATTACATTTGCCTTTTTGAGAATCCATTCTTACACACACACACACACACACACACACACATACTCTTCTGCTTTTTTGTCTTCTGCTCAGCACAATGTTTTTGACATTCGTCCATGTTATTGTGGGTACGAGTATTTCATTCTTTTGTATTGGTAAGTAGTATTTCATGATATATACCACAATTGGTTTGCCCATTCATTTGTTTATGGACATGTAAGTCATTTCCACCTTTTTTGGCTTTGATGAGTTGAGTTGTGAACTTTTATGCACAAGTTTTTATGTGGATATATAATTCATTTCATTTGGATAAACAGACAATAGTGGAACTGCTAAACCATAAGGTAGACGTACATTCAACATTTTAAGAAACTACCAACAGCATCCCTCAGTGGTAATTCACTTAATTTTAATTTGCACTTGCCATGCGTTAACTTACCTTCTAATATCTTCTTTTGTGAAGTGGGTCTTTGTGTACTTAAAATTTTTTTTGAGTTATGAGTTTCTAAAATGGATGTCAGACCATTATCTTAATAGTGTCTCCCAGTATGTGTAAGTCATCGTTTTCATTTACTTAATGCTTTCATTTTAACAGCTCAAGTTTTTAGTTTTGATGAAGTCCAATTTACCCATATTTTTTGTTACTGGCTTTTGGTGTTCTAAGGAATTTTTGCCTACATCAAGATCTTTTCTTAAACTTCCACATTTACATTTATGACTTTCTTTAAAATATTTGGGGGTACTGACAGAGATTTTGTTGAATCTCTAGGTCAGCAGGGAGAAAATGACATCTAAAACATAAGGTAGTATATCTTTGTTTTTGGTTTAGCAATCTTGTTAAATTTTAATGCTCTAGAAAATGAAACTTTAAAATTTCAACATCAGGTTCTGTCACTGATGCACAGAAATAAAACCAATTTTTTATTATTAAATTGTGGGCTGGCGCCGCGGCTCACTAGGCTAATCCTCCACCTTGCGGCGCCGGCACACCAGGTTCTAGTCCCGGTCGGGGTGCCGGATTCTGTCCCGGTTGCCCCTCTTCCAGGCCAACTCTCTGCTGTGGCCTGGGAGTGCAGTGGAGGATGGCCCAAGTGCTTGGGCCCTGCACCCTATGGGAGACCAGGAGAAGCACCTGGCTCCTGCCATTGGATCAGCGCGGTGCGCTGGCCACAGCGCGGCGGCCATTGGAGGGTGAACCAACTGCAAAAGGAAGACCTTTCTCTTTCTCTCTCTCTCTCACTGTCCACTCTGCCTGTCAAAAAAAATTAAAAAAAAAAAAAAATTGTATCCATAGCCTTGTTAAATTCACCATTATTTCTAGAGGACCCAAGATGGCTATAGTGTTAAAATATTAACACAGACAGCTATTTTAGTATATATATAAAGTCCCAATACAATTAAGACTACTAAGAACTCATGACTTAAAAATCTGATCTTCTGGGGTAGATGTTTGACTTAGCCATTAAAATGCCAGTTAAGGGGCCCTGGGTCCCATTTCAGAGTGCCTAGGTTCAATAATTAGGTCTGGCTCCTGATTCCAGCTTTCTGCTAATGCAGAATCTGGAGGCAGCAGCGATGGTGCAACTGACTGGGTTCCTACCACCTTCCACCTATGTAGGGACCTGGATTGATGTCTGGATCCTGGCTATGTTCCCTTCCCCACCCTCTGGACAGGGGGCCACTGCAGGCATTTGGGCAATAAATCAGTGGATGCTCTCTTTAAAAAAAAAATACTTTTTAAAAAATCTTATATTTAAAGAAACCACCAAACTGGGTTTTCAGAAAGTTCTAAGAATTATTATTAATAATGTTTCAATCACTCTTTATGATCCTTAACAACTGGCATTAATGATTCTACATTTTTATCATCATCATGGTTCAGAGAATGTCATCAAGATTCACCTAATGTTAGTATTAATACCATCTAAACATTCAGACAAATGAAAGGATCCAAGGTTGCATGTACTACATGATTTAAAAATGAGTGGAAACTATTCTGTAAAACCACAAAACAGCACATACACTCCACCCTTAACATTCCCTACACTAACCTCCAATTCTTTTTCATCAAAGTACTGCAGCCACTGAAGGGGAACAACTTCATTAAAACCATCAAGGAAGGCTTTGGTCTGTTCTTGTACTCCTCGAGAAAATCGCCATTCTGTCATTAAACTGAAAATAAATATATTTTAAAAGCAGGTCATTTGTATTTGACGTAAACGACTTAAAAAACCATAATTTTTTAAAGCTCCTTCTCTTTCTAAATATACCACATACACATACACATAATTCAAACATACAGGAGTATGTCTATATTTATGTCGTACAGTATGCACAGACATAACTTTAGAGTTAGCACATGATTCTCCATGAGAATACAGTTCTCACACACTAGTAGCAAGTGAAAGGGATTTTTTAAAAAGTTAAGTTCTTATCAGTAAGCTAGACAAGTTCTAGTACTAATTATTTCCTATTTATATTGAGACAGGCAATTCCAAATACAGTGTTTTGACACAGGAAGACAAGGGCATTTAATAGCTCTCCTTCCACAAAGCATTTGCCAAAGATTTGAGGACTCCAATTCAAAGCCTTGTCCACCAGAGAAGCAAAGGACTGTCCCAATAGCATGCAAGGGCAATCTGCCTACAGGCCACATGCTTGCTCAGGGTGTGGTTTAAGCAGGCTTACAGCTGGAGAATAGGTTCTTTACATGCTGGTTTATGGGAGAACATGAAGACTGCCTAACCAGAAGAGAAGAAATGAATATGGAAATGAAACATCCTGAGGAGACGTAAAGCAGTTGTGCGGTAGGCAAGTACTCATGATAAGAAATCAGAAAATCACCACTTCTCGGCCTTTTGGCTAAGATCAAGTGTAGAAATAAACCCTTCCTTCAACCCAGAATAACTCTTATACTACCCTCTTGGTTCTTTTACTACCACACTTACCAACTCCAGCTTCTCACCTCCTATTCCTCCAAATTTTAAACCATGGCAGTTTGGTTTCAATATCTCCTCTAAGAATAAAAAATTTTCTTTACACTGTCACCCAGGAATTCCCAATTACAAAAGCCAGCACCCTCTTCTTAAATTCACGCCACACGAACGTCCTGTTACACTAGACATTAGCCTTCCCAGCTCTCATGCAGTTGTTCTCAGGTCGGGTAGTGCCACTGTTCCTGATTTGGCTTTGGTGGCTCCTGGTCCCCTTCATTAATTTCACTATTACAAAAATGTTGGTGCTACTTGTGTGTCTGTCTTCTTTGCTCTTCTAGCTATTTGCCCTCTAAAGATGGATTCTCAACTACCAAAGTTTCAACTATCACAGAAAAGCCAGCAAGTTTTCAACTCCCAAATCCTACTTCCCTCTTGAAATTAAGATGTCTATGGGACATCACTCCTTGGATATCCTGCTACAAAATCCAACTGGCGGGCCGGCGCCACGGTTCAATAGGATAATCCTCTGCCTGCAGCGTTGGCACACTGGGTTCTAGTCCCGGTCGGGGCGCCAGATTCTGTCCCAGCTGTTCCTCTTCCAGTCCAGCTCTCTGCTGTGGCCCGGGAGTGCAGTGGAGGATGGCCCAAGTGCTTGGGCCCTGCACCCGCATGGGAGACCAGGAGAAGCACCTGGCTCCTGGCTTCGGATCGGCACAGTGCGCCAGCCACAGCAGCCGTTGGGGGGTGAACCAACGGAAAAGGAAGACCTTTCTCTCTGTCTCTCTCTCTCACTGTCCACTCTGCCTGTCAAAAACAAACAAACAAACAAAAAACAAAAAACACAAAACAAAACAAAAAAACAAAATCCAACTGGCAACCAATCCCCCAGTATATTCAATCAAGCAGTCATTGAATCTGAACCATCCTATTCTTGTAACATTCTTAAAAATTCATTCCCTCATTTTTGTATCTACTGCATCTGCCCCATTACAGGTCTATAGTACTTTACTACCAGAGTACTGATTAACTAGTCTTCTAGTCTCAAATCACTTCCTTTCCCAGCTGTCACTCCCAATTCACCCTCCACACTTATGCCAGAGTTTTTTTTTTAAATATGGGATGCCATTGCCACAAGTGGCAGCTTAATCCACTATGCCACACACTGGCCCCTACACTTTTTTTTTTTTTTTAAATTTATTTATTTATTTGAAAGGCAGAGTTACAGAGGGAGGGGGAGGGAGATAGAAAGAGAGGGAGGGGGAGAGGGTTGGGGTGAGGGAGGGAGAGGGAGAGGGAGAGGGAGAGGGAGGGAGGGGGAGAGAGAGAGAGAGAGAGAGAGAGAGTCAGAGTCTCCCATCCACTGGTTCACTTCCCAAATGGCTGTAATGACCAGAGCTGGGTTGATGTGAAGCCAGGCGCCAGGAGCTTCTAGGTCTCCCACATGGATGCAGGGGCCCAGGACTTGGGCCATCTTCTATTACTTTCCCAGGCCATAGCACAGAGCTGGACTGGAAGTGGAGCAGCCGGGAATCGAACCAGCACCCACATGGGATACCAACACTACAGGCAACAGCTTTACCTGCTGTGCCACAGCGCCAGCCCCACCACAGTTATCTTTCTAAGAACAAAGCTGATCATCCCATATTTGTTTGTGTAATGTAGGAGAAAAAGCCCTGGTTTCTTAGAGGCCCACATCTCCTATCAGAGCGCCTGGTTTTGAGTCCTGGCTCTGCTTCCAATTCCAGCTTCCCTAGAGAGGCAGCAGTTGTTGCGTCAGTGATCGGGTCCCTGCCACCCCATGTGTGGAGGCATTTGGGGAGTGAATTAACGGATGAGAGATGTCTCTTCTGCCTTTCAAATAAACAAAAACTGCAAAAAGAAATATGGTATCCTTAAATTATGTAAAATCTGACTAACATTCTAAACTCCTATTTAGTCACTATTTCTACCATCTTATACCACTCCTAGATTAGTGTAGTTGAAAATCCCCAGGATAAACTAATTCCTTTAATACCTCAATATCTCTGCTTTTGCTAGTTCTCCTTTCCAAAAAGCCATTTCTCTATCAGGCAAGCTCTCATGCATCTTTTAAGATCTAATTTACACACAGCATCCTAAGGAGTATCCTTCTGGCTCTTCCAGACAGAATCAAATGCTCATTTTCCACTTTAGAGTCCAGAGAACTTTACAAATATTTATCAAGTATCTCAACTAAAATGTATTATCACAACATTTTCAAGAGTTAAGATTAAAAAACAAGAAAAGTTTATTACTCTTTTATACTGAAACTAAATCCTACAAAAATTGATTTCAGGATTAGTTAACAACTCTTACATAATAATACTATACAGATAAGATTTCTAAAAACAGTAATAATCTCAACACAGTAAAAAGCTCAAAGTAACAAAGAAAATTTAAAGCTTAAATGACATTTTACTTAAAATGCTTTTGGTACTTAGATAACATTTTTGAAATGCTTCAGTAGTGCTATTTAATTATTACTGCTGGATTTTGTAGGAGGTTTAAGCTTATCAAACATAAAAAGTCTACCTGAATGACCCCAAGCAACAGAAATGGCTAATACAGTATGGATATACCATAATTTTTTAGCTGTTAGAAAAAAGCTTAGATTTATCACCTTTGACCTGAATGATGCAGATAGCAAAGTACAGAATAATGTGTAAGGTGTATGTGTGTGTATAGATATATTTGGTGTGTATGTATATATGTATGTATATAGAATAATTTGTAAGGTGTATGGATATGTCTGTGTATTGATACACACACATTTTACAACAAATATAAAAAATAAAAAACCCCGAAAGAGACAAAGATGACAGCTAGAATCCAAGTGTAAAGTAGAGCGAAAATGGTAGTATGAATAATAGAAATAGATTAAGAGGAAGCAACAAGTAGAAAAAAATGAGAAGTCTGGACAAATTAAATTTAAGTATATGAATCCTTTAGACGTTTGGGAGTTGGTGAACATACAGTGTACAGGCACAATCTGGCCCATCATCTTTTTTGTGCACAGGAAGGGGGCTGAGAATAGTCTTTATACTTTGGAAAAGTGCTTGAACGATATTAAAAACAATATTGCATGACACGAACACTTTTGGAAATCATTTTCAGTACTCATAAGTAGCATTACTGGAACATAATCAAACTTATCTGTTCACATGTTGTTTATGACTGCTTGTGTACTACACCAGTAGAGCTGAGTAATGCAGTAAGACTATATGTGACCCACAACCTTAAATATTTGCTGCCTAGTTTTTTCCTAATAAAGTTTGGATTTACCTGGATGAAAAGTGAAAATTATTTCTAAAGTTCAGATATTCCTTTAACAGAAAATATAAGTGATGGTGACAAAACATTTAGAAAATCAGGGTAAACAACACAACCTTGGAAAAACACCTGTATTTAAGAAATGAAAATTTTGAGAACCACCATTAAGAGAACGTGAAGAAAATTAGTATACACGACCATGGGATTCAAGAAAATCAGAGTTTCAAACCAGGTTGTGGTGAGCCATATCAAAAGCCTAAGTTTAAAAAGGGAAAGAGACATGGACTAGAAATAAGAAAAAGAAATGAGAGTCAAAGCTGGGATCCAGACTGGTGTTGCTGCTACCTAACAGAGCCTTTGTCCTTTCATTTACAAATGAAAGACTGCAATCTCACTCCTGGGAATTTACCCAAGGGAAATGAAATCAGAATATAAATGAGTGATCTGTACCCCCATGTTTATTAAAGCTGAATTCACAATAACTAAAATACGGAATCAACCCAGATGCCCATCAACTGATGACTGAATAAAGAAATTATGGTGTGTGTGTGTGTGTGTGTGTGTGTGTGTGTATGTATACACACAATGGAATACTACTCAGCCATAAAAAAGAATGAAATTCTGTCTTTGTAACAAAATGGATGCAACTGGGAACCACTATACTTAGTGAAATAAGCCAGTCCCCAAAAAGATGGATACTGTATGTCTTCCCTGATCTGTGGTAACTAATAGAGTACCAAAAATTTAATGTATAGGAATGAAATTGACCTTTTGAGATTCAGTGATTGTTTAACAGCCCTTATCTCTGCTGCTGAAGAACAGTGTCTTTTTCTTACTATTTGTGAACTCTTCACTTAGTGTAGGGTTAATCTTAGGAGCACAGAGTAAGCTAAAAGTAGATCATTGTAAAAATTATGAGAGGGAATAAGAGAGGAAGGAGGAAGAAGGATAGGAGTATGGGTGGGAGGGAGGGTCAGGTAGGAAGTATCCCTGTGTTTCTGAATCTGTATATATAAAATTTACCTTACATTAAAAAAAATGAAAAGTTAACACAGCTTATACAAAGCTATTTTTACTAGCAATTTCTTAAGACTTCTGATCTGGGGAAGGCAGAATGCTTACAGCAAGTGGCAATGGAAAAGTGAAAGGCATAGTGCTTGTATATTCTTTTATTTGAAAAACACTGGTATTGTTTTGATGAACTGACTCAAGAAATGAGAAAAGGATAAAGTTAAGGAGACAGATACAGGATTTAGTTCTACAGTATTCTGTAAATTCTAGAATTTAACCTTAATAAGGTGTATCACCTTACCCAATATATTCGTCTTTATTCTCCTCAGTCACAAGTATATTGGAACCTCCCAATTTCAGGTCATGTGAAGTAACTTTTCCCAAAATTTCCATGTCAACACAAAAGTACATTTCTAAGCCACATTCTTCAATATTGTTGTCTCTGGGTAAAATAAATATATATACATACTGATTAACAAAATATATAAATGGGTTTCAGAAAAATACCTTATTGAAAAAATAAATCTTCAAACCTTATCCAGATAAGGGAGTTATAAAATTCAGTGTCAATAGATTCCAAATCCTTAATAGTAAGTTTTTTACTTAACATACGCTTGTAGAATGGTAAAGAAAAACCAGTATCAATAAATTTTCCATGAAATAATGCCTGCCAAGAAAACAACATATTTAAAATTTATAAAACAATAATTACTCATTTAAACCACAATAACAACAGAATTAATGAGGCTTTACAGACCAAACAGAACGCATATATGAATGGCATCAACCACAAAAACTTAAGCTTGTAAAATGCTGAGTATGAAAAACAAATTATAGAGTTAAAAATCTATTTCTTGGAGATCACAGAGCTATGTAATATATACTAACGAAAGTATAAATAGGATAACAAAGGACTTCTATTACCAATCCTCTGACTCTCTCCAGGGTTTAATGTATAACAAAATCGGATACCAAAATGAAGAAGGGCTCTGTGCACCCCAATCCTTTCTTTTTTACTGTGACGGCTGCCTGTAAGTTCTGCAGTACTAATACCATTGTGCCTTCCCCCCATTTAAAACATCCTACACAGGATGCCCCAGACTCCCAGCAATTTCTGACCCCACATGGATCTATTAAAAAAAATCCAATATAACTTGTAACCTTATTGGTGTCTCTCTAGCCTGCTCATTAAGTTTTTGCTCAAATTAGATCCCACCATCAATCATTAAAGTTATTCCCTTGTATAAAGGTACTTCAAAAAATTCATGGAAAATGCATATTATGAGAAATCTATGTACTGACTTCAATTTTTTTTCTTTGCACCAAAAGAAACTTACTTTTAGTCCCATTTTCCTACAAACTTTCTAAAGTACCCTTGTTTACCTTCAAACCCCACTTCAACATTATATTTTCAGCTTAATCAATGCCTATACCCAGGCAGCAGAACATGCTAGAAATGCATATGCCAAGCTAACTGGTTCATGACATCAAGTAGAAGCTTAGTGCTACTTGGTAATATTTCCCCACTGTATTCACTCTCCTGCTCTCCCAGACAACTACTTCATCCCCACTCCTCTTTTCTCAGATACCTCCTGTTCCTCATTATATACATGGTGCTGATAATCTCTCACTTCTTATTTCACTGAAAATAGAAGCAACCAGAAGAAAACTTTTGGATGTTGCACTGTGCACAATTGGAGCATCTGAATCCATACACTCTTATTACAGATAAGCTTTCTATTACTTTTATGGACACTAAATAAACCTTTCCTCTCCTTCTTACTCAGTCATTGCTCCCATATTCCTTATATTATTGACCTCATCAATTCTCTATCCTTTATTTGATCATCACTATTAGCAATACAAATGTTTTATTCTCCCATTCTTGACTCTACTCATTTGTAGTACCTGCTCAATTCTCTATGATCCTTCAATAAAAGATATTTTCATATTTACTGTTTCCACTTCTTCTAATCTCTACTGACTTCACATCAACTTCCTTTCTGCCATCCAACAATATCTCACCTTGCCAAATCAAATGGTCAATTCCCAGGCCTCATCTTGCTCATCCTATAAGTAACATATGATAGAGTTAAACATGTCTTCCTTCCTTAAACACACTTCCTTTCATTTTTGTCTTCTGGGCACCACTCTTATTTGATCTCTTATCTCATCTCTTTTGCTTGTTCCTTCTCTGACTTAAACTTCTCTGTCCATGCTTATTCCCAATCAGTCTTTTAATAGTCTCTGTATGTCAAGAATTCCTAAATGCCTCTCTCTAATCTAGATACCATGGCCAGATTTATATATCCAATTGCCTATTCTACATGTTGACCTGAATGTCTATAAGCCAAATCCAGATTCCTGATTTTCCCTATCCCCAAAATTTGTTCTTGCTGCACCCCGGCCCATATTAGGAAACAGCAATGAAAATAAGACGTAAAATTCAAACAGATCATTAAATTTGGTACCATATTTGACTCTCTCTCACATCTTTCTTCTAATCTGTAAGAAAACCCTATTAGTTCTAACTTCAGAATATACACAGAATCTAAACTGCTTTTCCCTTTCTTCACTGTCATACCACCTGAATTGTTGTGAGTGGTCTTCCTGCTTGTAACTTTCTTTGCTTTGCCCCAATTCCAGATTCTCTTCTACATAGCAGCAATGCAGTTTTTAAATAATTTAAGTCAGATCATGCCACTCATTCCCCTCTCAAAACCCTTATGTAAAGGTCTCGCATAGAATCTCAGTCTCCTCTCATCTCACACCCCCAGCTTTAGCCATAAAACTCTCTTTGTCACTGAAGATGCACTTTCATTCAATCCCTTCCCTGCTTAATGTTTCTGTTCACATGTCATCCATCAGAGAAGCCTCCTCTAACTTCACCATATAAAAGAGCAACACTGTCTTCTCTCAGCATATCTGTCATTAATCTGTCATTATTATTTGTCTCCCTTTAATAGAATTTAGATCCCTGAGTGCAGGAACAGTGTCTATTTTCTCCAATCCTCAGTGCCTAGAACAGTGCTTGGCATTATAGCAGGTCTCAATTAATATCTGCTAAATGAATTAACAGATAATAAAGTATAAATAAATAAATACAAACACTTCTCAAAGGACAATAGTTCCATAAGGGCTTCTGCAAAGATCTGAAAACTCCAAAAACATCAATCCAGTGCAGTTACAAGAAAACTCACACTTTCCTGTCACAGAAAAAATAGTCACATTATAATTAGGCTTCCGTTTATAAAATGAATGGACTTTTAAAGATCAAGTGGCTATATAAATAATTCTTGTAGTCATAATCTTGATTTCATATAGGAAGTATGAAAATTTACTATATTTTGATGCTGTCTTTCAAGGCATCCTTTTCAAGGATGTTTCTTGGTAACAAAACTTGTGAATATCAAAAAATAATGCTTATTTTTCTAAGTCTTTCTAGAATGCTTTTGACATAAGCTCAGTTTAAATAAAACCAAAAGTCAAGAACTCACCATTGCAATAAAGCGACCAATGAAACAGAAGTATGAAAGATGATCTGGATTAATGGTTGATGCTGGATTTATCTGCAGACAATAGTTGTTCTTGCCCGCATATTCAAATAAGCAATACATTGGGTTCAAAACTTCATGGGAAAGCAAGAAAAACCACTCTCTATAAGAAAATAATATTATGTTTTAGCATTCATATATACATGAATTTAAAAACACACATGTATTTATATATCATATCTCTGCTTTTAACCCTTAACAATTCCACTGCCCAATTCTTCATCCCTCCAGTCAAATTTTCCTCTTCTATGACCTAGTTCTATATTCAGAATTACCTGCTAGTACCTATGTTGTCAAACCATAAATTTAGTGTTCCTCACATACAACATGTACTTATTTCTATACCATGTCTTGTTTTGATATTATGTCCTCAACTTCAATTCAACCAACACAGATCTCACTTTTTCTCAGTCTAGCTTAAATCCAGCGTCAGCATTTTTTGGAAGCAATTTTCAGTGCTGTATCTGTAGTAGCCATTGAGTACTTCATGGTATCAACCTCACAATATTGTTCCTTCTTATGAATAGGACTGCCCCACCCAGTAGATTCTAAGCTTCTCAAAGACAAATGCCACATCTTGGAGACAATGTTGTGGCACAATGTGTTAAGCTCCCGACTGTTTGAGACCCTGCTGCTCCACCTCTAGTCCAGCTCTCTGATAATGCTGCTGAGAAAGCGGCAGAAGATGTGCCAAGTAACTTGGGTCTATGCTAACCATATGGGAGAGGGATGGAAGTTCCAGGCTCCTGGAATTGGCCTGGCCCAGCTGGGGACATTGTGGCCACTAGGGGAGTGAATCAGCTATGAAAGAGCTCTGTGTCTCTCCCTCTCTCTGTGACTTGGCCTTTAAAAAAAAAATAAGTAAATCTTTTAAAAAGCCAAATATTTATGTACTTTTTGCATCCTTAACTCTTGTAAGTATTTTAGGAAATGTACATAATGGGTTTTAAATATATCAGCTGACTGGGCCAGCACATGGCGCAGGTTAATCCTCTGCCTGCAGTGCCGGCATCCCATATGGGTGCCGGTTCTAGTCCCGGCTGCTCCTCTTCCAGTCCAGCTCTCTGCTGTGGCCTGGGAAAGCAGTAGAAGATGGCCCAAGTGCTTGGGCCTCTGCACCCATATGGGAGACCAGGAAGAAGCACCTGGCTCCTAGCTTCAGATCGGCACATCTCTCTCATTGTCTGTAACTCTACCTCTCAAATAAATAAATAAATAAAATCTTTAAAAAAAAAAAGTTAGCTGACCATATAGAGATACAATGTACTGCTGCTATGCAAATTTTAAGTTTATTGTCAATGTATTACATGAGAACTAAAACTAAAAAGGTGAAATCTTAAAATATGATCAGCAATTTATTTTACAATTTAACTTTTTACCACCTATTTTGCCTCATTTAAAAAGGTTCAATAAATGAAATATAACTAAAGATTAATAATTTATATTACAAAATAAATTCAATTTGCAAAGGCTCTCTTTAACCACAATTTTTTCTAAAGCAGAGTTCCAAACTCTAATGCTTACGGTAACGAGTGAGTATAAGGGAATTCTTTCTCTCTTCTCTAGATGGGGTTTAAGTTCTCTGCTTAGCCATAATCCCCTATTGCTCATTATAACCTTGCCAAACTGTCTCTAAAGAGGAAGAATTTCTAGGCATTATGAAAGTCTGTAGATGACTGAGCACTGGTAGGCACTGTAGTGAAATCAAATGCTTGCTTCCCTAAAGAGGAAACAGCTATTAATTCAGCCAACTGATGCCAAGTGAGAAGATAGGAATGTAGGTCTGATGTTTTTAAAGAAAAGCCAGAAATCTTAATTCTTTAGCATAGTCTAGTGGTTTTGGAATGTTATCAAGTAATTTCAAATTTTTAAAATAATCATGGATCTGCCCTGGGAACCTGTTTACAATTACTTTGCTAGAACTTTTAAAACACAATCCCTGAAACTGCCTTAGGGTAGAGAAGGGAGTCCCTAATCAACAAAGAAATGCTAAACATAAATTCATAAAACTCAATCCAGTCCTGATATTGTAGTTTAACTAATGACTTCCCTGTATGAGGAGGATGAAATAAGACTTAACCCCAGGGAAGAGGACTGAGCAGATCTAGTGAGAATATGTTTAGACATACACACACAAACAAGGAATAAAATCTCCAGTTGCTTCAGATTATTAGCAAATAGCGGTCTGGAGAAAAATCAGTTCCATTCCAAAGAAGAATGGCAATAATGTGGCACTAAACTTTACCTTTGTAATAGCAGAAAAGAAGAAAAAAGAATTAACTTTCAATATAGCCTTCTCTATACTCGCAGATAAACTACAGAGACAAAGAGGTTGAAAAAACCAGGAGGCAACAGATGAGCTAGCAGAGCCTAGATTAGAAAATGAAGAAAACAGTAAAACTACTAATAAAGAAAAATCACATTAGAAGCAGCAAAATGTAGGGCAGTACTGCAACAGTGACATAAGGATAGGCTGGAGAAAAATAGAATAAAATGAAAAAGCACGAAGATAATAATGATCAGAGAAAAGATGACAAACAGGTAAGACTGACAAACGAGATTCCACATACCCATGATTGATGTTCCTGAAGAAAAATGGAACAATTGGAATAGAAAAAATATTCAAAGATATAATAGAAGAAAACTTCCCTGAAATTAAGGAAGATCTTAATATGTTCCTAAAAAAAGATATAAAACAATCAACAATGAAATCAATGAACTTCAAGGAACAGGATTGTGTGGGCACCCATTGGGAAAAAAAGTTTCCTACAAGGGGGTCCTCATACTTCAGAGTACTAATATTCAGTGCTAGAAAACAGTGAAGCAATATCTACAGGTTATTTGAGAAACAGCTGTTGTACAAGAAATGTTTATCTATTGATGCTGTTGTTTATATACAAAAGCAACAGAAAACATTCTGAAACATGCAAAGACTATAGGAATATATCACACCTGTGAAGTCTTGAATAAACCACTTGATCATGAATCTAGCCCATCACCACATGAATTAGATAAAGAATTTAGGAATAAAAGAGTTATCATAGGAGAAACTGGCTATATGCATTAAAAACACAAAAAATAAAACTAGACCCAAACAGTTGAGGTAAATAAAGGTTCAGAAAGGAATGAGAACATTGTAAAGTCAGACACTGTCACATTTCCTTATTTCTAAGCTGTACCTTTATTTTTTAATGTCTAAAAACATTTCTGAAATTGAGATAAACTCGCAAAAGATGTAATCCATTTATTGTGTTAACTGATGTTTCTTTTCTGAAAAAGCATAATGATGTTCTGTATGAGGAAATATATTAATATAAACACAACTCTGGCAGTCTCACACATATTATCATATATCCACTTCCTTCAGCTGTGCTTGGTCCTGCATCTCTATTTGCCAGTTGTATTAAAACTGTGATTCTCTAAATCTGTACCTATACCTGTGAAATACGAGTTCACAAAGACAGTTGTTTCTATGAAAAGCAATTTGAATTCTTTGGGAAGATTTAATAAAAAGTGTTCTGCTAAAAAAATAAACTATTGCCAAGTAAAGCATGGGTGGGGGTTGGGAGGTGGTAATGAAAGTTAAAAGGAGTCTCCATTCATATTGCTTCACAAATCTCTACTTATACTAACATATATTTAATGAATCTGGAACACCTTATTCTCAAGAGAAAGAGAATGAGATTGAATTAAAAATACAGACATAAAACTAACATACAATGTTAAAATAGCAAAAAATAGAAATAACCTTATGCATGCTGATCCATTAATTAAGACATCTCCACGTATGAGTTACTGCGCAGGCATTTTAGAAAAAGAGAATATTAGCTCTTTTTATATACTAATACATAAAGTTGTCCATGGCATTTAAAGTAGTACAATCAAGTTCTTTATTTTGTACATCTTATAGGTCTTTTAACATAATAGCAAATATGTATTGTATTACTTATATATACAAAATTATATAAACAGAGAAAATGTATAGAAGGCTAACCAAGATAAATAATAACTATGTCTAGAGTTGTACAAATATTTTGATGTTTGTTTTTCTAAAAAATAGCTCTGAACTGTTATTGAACATGCATAGTCTATTCACTATCTTTTTAAAAATATATTCATTGCATAAAATGTGATAAATTTATTTCAAAGTATTCATGTGTTTTTTTATTTTACCTTGCTAGGCCACCATAATCAAGTCCTTCTTCTCCTCTAAATATTACATATAATCGCCTCCTCAAGTCATAAGGTTTTAATGCCATAATCTAATTAAAAACAAAAACACAAATATTTAAACACTTATCACAGCACAAGTTTCTCCCCAAACAACTCAATTTATATTTAACCTGTATTTTCAAAATTATGTACTTCCTTATGCAACAATACTTTAACTAAAAAAATCAAGTGGTTTGTTCCACAAACTAGATAATTATCCATCAATCACTCTCAGAAACTTTTTCTAACTCACTTTCATTTACTCTCTTTCCCTTCTTGAATATTCAATGAAGCTGCCTCTGTTTTGAGATATTGGCAAGAGAAGAACTTGATACGGACGTCTTTAGGGCTAGAAATAGTTTATTCTCGTCCACTCCCAAATAACTTTTAGCAGGTGACTTAATAATTTTTTCTCACAACACTTGGAGGCATAAGTTTTTTTGCATTCTGCTTATAGCACACATTTCATATCTTAGTAAGAAAGGAACTTAGCTACAATTAATCCCAGGATGATAAAAACCAATACCTATACCAATTTTTGTACTTCTTAAATCAAGGTTACTGGTAAGTAAACTTTACTTTTGTATAAAAACAAAATACTTTCACCACACATATGTCAGAACCACAGTCCAAACTGGAAAGTTTGGGTAGGGCAGCTCATCTGCAGTCCACTGGAAGTTGGGCTTAGTCTAACATCAAATAGACCATGATGGCCGGCGCCGTGGCTCAACAGGCTAATCCTCCGCCTTGCGGCGCCGGCACACCGGGTTCTAGTCCCGGTCGGGGCGCCGGATTCTGTCCCGGTTGCCCCTCTTCCAGGCCAGCCCTCTGCTGTGGCCCGGGAGTGCAGTGGAGGATGGCCCAGGTGCTTGGGCCCTGCACCCCATGGGGAGACCAGGAAAAGCACCTGGCTCCTGGCTCCTGCCATCGGAGGAGCGCGGTGCGCCGGCCGCAGCGCGCCGGCCGCGGCGGCCATTGGAGGGTGAACCAACGGCAAAAGGAAGACCTTTCTCTCTCTCTCTCTCTCACTGTCCACTCTGCCTGTCAAAAAAAAAAAAAAAAAAAATAGACCATGATTTCAAGAGAGTAAAAAGCAAATGAAGAGTACCATGAATTTTTATGTACACTTTCTAAATTCAACGCAACAGTCTAGAACAAGTTGATCAATTTGTACTTACTTATTTTCCTAAGAATTTAATTAATCCAAAGCAAAAAAAAAAAAAAAAAAAAACCCTTGATAATAGCTATATAAACTATCTTGCTCAAAGTCTACCAGATAGTAAAACTAAAGTAGGTTTTTAAAGTCTCTCAGACTTCTCAGCATTAGTCCTTCTTGACCTGAACAAAGTACAAATAAGTCTGTGTACCTGAATACACAGAGAACTTTGTTTCATCATTGTAATACTTAGAGAGGGTGGGGAATGAGAAGTCTCATATGAAAAATCCACTTCATCAAAAAAAAAGAGGGACAGAATTCTTTTTTATCTTTAAATATTCTGCAGATGATTTGGGAAAGGTAAACAAAATATACTCATTTATCATTTTATCAAATTATATTTTTATCAAAATATACTCATTTTATATTTATTAATATACCCTTTGGGATGCCGGTGTCACAGGCGGCAGCTTTATTTGCCACTCAACAATGCCAGTACTGAACCATCTTAAATAGCATGCTCAGACAAGGTTCTTTCTGAGATTATGACATTTAAACAGAAACTTGATGAGAATAAATGATTAGTAATTATCGAAATACTAAAATTTTTTCCTTAAACGGAAACTTGATGAGAATAAATGATTAGTAATTATTGAAATACTAAAATTTTTTCCAGCTTCCTCCATTTTGTTGCAACTGACTGGATTTCATTGTTTTTTACTGCTGTATAGTATTCTATAGAATACATATCCCCCATTTTTTTATTCAGTCTACTGTTGATGGGCATTTAGGTTGATTCCATGTCTTAGTTATTGTGAATTGAGCTGCAATAAACATTAAGGTACAGACAGCTCTTTTATTTGCCAATTTAATTTCCTTTGGGTAAATTCCAAGGAGTGGGATGGCTGGGTTGGTGGTAGGGATATATTCAGGTTTCTGAGGAATCTCCAGACTGACTCCCATAGTGCCTTAACCAGTTTGCATTCCCACCAACAGTGGGTTAGTGTCCCTTTTTCCCCACATCCTCTCCAGCATCTATTGTTGGTAGATTTCTGCATGTGAGCCATTCTCACCGGGTTAAGGTGAAACCTCAATGTGGTTTTGATTTGCATTTCCCTGATTGCTAGTGATCTTGAGCATTTTTTCATGTGTCTGTTGGCCATTTGGATTTCCTCTATGGAAAAATGTCTATTGAGGTCCTTGGCCCATCTCTTAAGTGGGTTGTTTGTTTTGTTGTTGTGAAGTTTCTTGATCTCTTTGTAGATTCTGGTTATTAATCCTTTATCTGTTGCATAGTTTGCAAATATTTTTTCCCATTCTGTCAGTTGCCTCTTCACTTTCCTGACCATTTCTTTTGCAGTACAGAAACTTCTCAATTTGATGTAATCCCAAATGTTAATTTTGGCTTTGACTGCCTGTGCCTCTGGGGTCATTTGCAACAAAATGGAGGAATCTGGAAAACATCATGCTGAGTGAAATAAGCCAGTCTCAAAGGGACAAATATCATATGTTCTCCCTGATCAGTGACAACTAACCAAGCACCAAAAAGGAAACCTGTTGAAGTGAATGGACACCATAAGAAACAATGACTTGATCAGCCCTTGTCCTGACTGTCGAGGAACAACTTAATATGTTACTCCTTTTAGTATTTTTTGTTCTACTTAATACCATTGGTTGAACTCTTTAATTAACACACAATTATTCTAAGGTGTTTAAATTTAACTGAAAAGTGATCCCTGTTAAATATAAGAATAGGAATATGAGAGGGAGGAGATATACAGTTTGGGACATGCTTAATCGGACTTACACCTAATGGTAGTTAGAAACATGCCAGGGGATTCCAATTCAATCACAACAAGGTGGCATGCACCAATGCCATCTCACTAGTCCAAGTGATCAGTTTCAGTTCGTAATTGATCATGATAGGTCTAAGAGTCAAAGGGATCACATAAACAAGACTAGTGTCTGCTAATACTAACTGATGGAATTAAAAAAGAATAATCCAACATGGGAAGCGGGATACACAGCAGACTCATAGAATGGCAGATGCCCTAAACAGCACTCTGTCCTCAGAATCAGCCCTTAAGGCATTCAGATCAGCCCACAAGAGTATTTCAGGCATGGAAAGCCAAGATTTTCTGGCAAACAAACAAACAAACAAACAAACCCTAAAGGAAAGATCTCTGTGAGAGAGATCCCAGTGGAAAGAACAGGCCATCAAAGGAGATACCTTTCTCTGAAGGGAGAAGAGAACTTTCACTTTGAGTATGGCCTTGTCTCAGTAAGATCAGAGTTGGCGAACTCAAGAGGTTCCATAGCTTTGGCAGCTCATGACAAGAGCCTCAGGTGATTACTGATGTCATAAATAAGAGTGTCAATTGTTAAATCTACAATGGTACTCACTGTGCATTTACTCCCCATGTAGGATCTCTGTCCTTAATATGTCGTACTACGTGAATTAACAGCATAACTAGTACTCAAATAGTACTTTATACTTTGTGTTTTTGTGTGGGTACAAACTGTTGAAATCTTTACTTAGTATATATACTAAGTTGACCTTCTGTATCTAAAGATAATTGAAAATGAATCTTGATGTGAATGGGATGGGAGAGGGACTGGGAGATGGGATGGTTGTGGGTGGGAGGGAGGTTATGAGGAGAAAAGCTGCTATAATCCAAAAGTTTTTCTTTGGAAATTTATGTATATATATATATATATATATATATATATATATACACACACACATTTTTATATACATATATACATTATATATATATATATATATATAAAATTTTTTTTTTTTTACAGGCAGAGTGGACAGTGAGAGAGAGAGACAGAGAGAAAGGTCTTCCTTTTGCTGTTGGTTCACCCTCCAATGGCCGCCGCAGCTGGCGCACTGTAGCTGGTGCACCACACTGATCCGATGGCAGGAGCCAGGTGCTTCTCCTGGTCTCTCATGGGGTGCAAGGCCCAAGCACTTGGGCCATCCTCCACTGCACTCCCGGGCCACAGCAGAGAGCTGGCCTGGAAGAGCGGCAACCGGGACAGAATCCGGCACCCCGACTAGGACTACAACCCGGTGTGCCAGCGCCGCAAGGTGGAGGATTAGCCTACTGAGCTGCGGCGCCGGCCTGGAAATTTATATTTATTAAATAAAACTTAAAAAAAAAGAAATACTAAAATGAAATACAGTATTTCCCTATTTATTATTTCACCACCATTTATTGAGCCCCCTATGTACAGAGGACAGTTTGCCCACTAACAGCAGAGACCACTGAAGGCAGCCAGGATTCTAGGTGGTTGGGCAGAGGCACCCTTCACATGCAGCAATGTTAGGGGGCAGCAGCCTCATTCACCCTGGGGCAGTACTCTGCAAGCCCCTGCTGACTCAACCTCTGCCTCAGGGACTTGATAAGCAGCACCTGTGCCCCAGAGCCCGCAGGAAAAAAGGGCCCAACTGGAAGCAGCAGGGGAAACTTGTGTGTATGCCCCAGAGATGGCTGTGGCAACCCACCAAGCACTGAGTCAGTCCTTCATTCAGAAGTCAGCTGCCAGCCTCTGCTTTATTCCAGTTCCACTGCAGATGCTACATGGAATATGTCTCTTCCCTAAGAGGAAAGCTGAAAAAAAGCTCCAGCTCTGTCCCTCTCCTTCCTGCCTGAGGCCCACGTGAACAGCAGGGCATTGCCGGGAAATTTCTGTTGCAGTCATTCTCACCCCAAGACTCGCACTGGTAGCCACCAGGGTCTGTCAACAGGTCTTGTGTCCACCAAGTCATGATGGTCAGGGCCAGCAGACATAGATGGACTAAGGACCCTTCCTGCCATGACCAAGCAACCCGGCACTACAAAGCATTCATATGGAGCCGTGGCAACCTTCCTGATGCCTGCTGCCTCCACGGCACAGCTGTCCTTGCAGCTTTCAAGGTTACACAGTCCTGGCTCCTCCATAACTTCCAGGGATGCTAGTCTTAGATCCCTCATTGTGGTACCTGAGTCTCATTCTTTCAAGGTGACCTGAAGAGCTTTAAGAGCATCCTGGTTGAGAGGGTTCAGGTTAAAACTCTTCAATTTCAGTTTGCCTTGGGCCTCCAACTTTCAGTTGTTTCCGGACTTTGTCTATGATGTCTATGATGTCTAAGATGATCCAGACCTTTTGGTCTGAGGGTGCAGCATCTTGATAAACATACTGCCGAAGCAAGCCATGGTGTCTTTAGAGAGGCTGAGGTCCTCCTGAAGGGCCCTCACGCACTTCAATTCTAATTCCTTTTGGTGTCCAAGTCCACGACCTGCCTCTTGCCCACCAGCACCGCCTCCTCAAGCTCCTCCACCTCCACCAGGAAGCACAGCACTCACTCCGCCTCAGAGGATGGCATGGCACCCAGCAGCTACGGCCGCACCACCAACACCACCCCAGTACCTTCCAATTTAATTTGCCAGCATTATCAAAAATGTTTTTGTTTGTGCTAATAAGCTCTTAGCCAAGTAAATAAGTGTCAAAATGAATCCACTTGTTCTAAAAGCTGTTTAAGCTTTTTTAGGAAGTATACATCTGATTCCAGGGCAGAATGATTCTCAGCCTCAGAACCTTTACCTGTGGAATGTACATAATGGTAAGATACAAGGGAGGTTGTAAGGAATGAAATGATAGCTCTAAAATGCCAGTGCCAAGAAAATGGCAATCACTCAACACACAGGGAGGTTTATTATAGCCATTACTAAAGCCATATCCCAGAAGGCTTAAAATCACTGAAACCTTTGGCTCCCTTCAGATATATAGAATAAAAGGAGAAAACCACACTGTTTCAGTCTGATGAATTCTTCCTTACCTGTTGGAAGGAATCTTCAAATAGTGTCTGCCGGGACACATTGATCTTTACGTGACTGGGTAGTGCATTAGACTAAAAACAAAAATAATATCATAATATAAGCTACAGTATATGTACTATGTGAAGATAAAACTAAGTGATTATGAACATAAGATTTATTTACCACTGTAGTACCTGGCACAAATAACGGAAGTGAGCAAGTTTCCACCTAAAGCTGCGTTCATAAGCAATCTGTGGACCACCTTTAGTTCTAAAGAAAAACAAAAATAAAATTATACATTACTTCAAAATAAAACTGAATATTTAACAACCAGGAAGAAATCACAGTGTAGCACAGCCCAACAAATAACTCTGGGAAAGTCTTATATTTGCACAGAGAAAAGCTGAGGTAGATTTAGTGAGCGACAGAGGCTTAAGCAATAAAGGCAATTTTAGCAACAGGACACAGATAGCAGGGGGACTACATGTTAAGAAGTCAGTTCAATGAAATATTAATGTCTACAAGACTCCTTCAAAGAAAGCCTTTGATAATCCTTAAATCTAAGGAAGAAAGAGACCCTGGGATGAACACATAGGAAGGAAATTCTACCCCACCTTAAGCCTAACCTGAAACCAATGTATATCCTGCTGGAGATAACAGGCGAAGCAAAATCTAATTCCTCAGAATAACAAGTGACATCTAGGCCCCATGGCCCAGCAATCAGAAGAGAAGAGTCAGAGAGGGTGGTATCCAGGAATGTTAGGTTTACAATATGGTTTGAGTCACAGAGGGCCTGGGTCCCTCACCTATTGAGTGAAGGTCTAACAGACAAACACAAGGAACTTTCATAATCTTAGGGAATATTTTGGAATGGATGGAAAGTATCCTCTTGTGATATAAGGTTCATGAATGTTTGAATTCATTTATACCAATACTTACTAAATGCATAGCATGTACTGGATTTCTTCTAGAACAAAGATGAGGAATCTTTTTTCTGTCAAGGACTATTTGGATATTTGTAACATCATTTGTGGGCCATACAAAATTATAAAATTATAAAATTATAAATTTAAAAAGTAGCCTTCTACTTAAAAAGTAGATTTATTGAATTTCAAGGCCTGCCTGTGGTTGCCTTGGCAGGGCCACACCCAGTGATTTTAGGCCTTAGACTGCCTGTGGGAAGGACACTCCTCACCTGTTCTAGACACAGCATTTAATAACATATATTAGAATACCCATTTTCATGGAATTTACATAGTAGTGAAGCAGACAAACAAGAAATTTAAGTAAATTATATATGCAATGTTAGAATAGGGATAAATATCTTGCATCCTTGCCCCTAATACAAACAAAATAGCACTGGTAAAAGGACAAAGGATAAGGAGTGGTACCGGGAGAATTTTGTAATTCTGAAAACGATGAATAGAGTAGGGTTCAGAGACAAAGTAACATTTGAACAAACTTATGAGGATACAGCATAACTTATGTGAATATTTGGCAGAAGAACATACCAAGCAGAGTGAATAAGGGCTAAGATCCAGGGGAGAAGGTGTTCATGGTACAACCAGGTGGCCAGCATACCTACTGCAGAGTGATGGAGGATATGCACAAAGAAAGGTGAAGAGATAATAGGAGTCAGATCCCATGAGGCCTTGTAGGCCACTGTAAAAAGAATGTTTTTTACTGAGAAGAAAACCTATTAAAGGCTTACATGCAAATTATATTTAGATTTTTTTAAAGATCATAACATTACACGAGATGTGAGCAGAACACTAAGAAACAGGACTCTGATCCCACACTGATACTCGGAAAGCAACAGTAGGTTGGACCAAAGTGGTGGTATTGTAGGTACTAAGATGTAGCTTCACTCTGAATATGTTCTCTGGTTGGGGTAATGAGAATTCTTGATGGATTATGTGTGTGTGTATAGTGAGAGAAGGGGTTGAGGACAATTCCAATATTTTTGGCCCAAGTACATGGAAAAGTGGAGTTACAATGAATGAGCTGAGGAATGTCACAGGCAGCACAGAATATAAGAGTGCTATCAGAAAAGAGTTACGAGTAGTAATGTCAAATAAGCAGCTGACTATAGGAAGCAAAATTTTAAGGGAGAAGTGTGAGTCACATACATTTGTAAGTCATTAGCAAGAAGATCATTTTGAAAACGTGATACCAAGTAGGAGTCAGCAGGAATATGAGTGTAGTTAAAAAAGAGAACTGAGGATGAAGTTCTTCAGTGTTAGAGGCTGAGGAGAAAGGGAAGAAAGGAAGTCTCATTAAGAGAAAGAAAGCAGACCAGAAAGGCTGAGGGAAATCAAGTCTGTGGACACCTGTACTGTCTGTCTGTATTATGTCAAACACCCGTGAGAAGTCAAATGAGACAAGCTAACCTCTGGATTAACAATGTGGAGGTCACGGGGGCCCTTATCAAGTTTGGTGTCAGAGGAACTTCCTTGGAGTCATTTAAAGACAGAAATTAGAAATAAATACAACAACAACTCAGTTCTAAGTAGTTTTCCTTTAAAGAGCAGCAATAAGAATAAACTCATCAAATGGATGAAAAAGGGTAACAGTTATGGTATTTTTAGCTTTCTATTTCTTAAATCTAGGAAAAAATAACAGTTCACAAGAACAATTTAGTAGAGAAGGAAAAACTGATGATGTAAGTTAAATAACTGCTAGAGCAATTAAGTGTGGGAATGGGGTGGGAGACAGAAATGACGAACCAGCAGAGGGACTGGGCTTTGCCAGGAAAAATGACATTTCATCTCTAGGAACCGGAGGGAGGACAGATACTCGTAGGTAGGTAGATACTGGGAATTTCCAAAAGACCTTTCATGATTGCTATTTTCTAAGGGATGCAGAGACATCACACCTGAGAGCAGGGATGAAGGGGAGATCTGTCAACAGCTTAACTAAGGTATCCTTATCTAGGAACCTGAGTTTCATGGTACGTCTCATTCCCGCTACTGCAGTATGATGTGGCAGCCTAAAGTACAGACTCTTGTGACACATCACGTTTGTCTGCAATCAGCTCCAGGACTTTCCTTATGACCTTCCTGTATGCCCTACGCCACTGCTGCCTCACTTGGTAAAGGGAAAAACAGGCATCTACCTTACGAGGCTGCTGGAAGATAAAACAGGCTATACATATAAAGTGCTTAGAACAATCCTTGCCAAGTAGAAATCACTAAAAAAAATTTGCTATTAAGAAATTATATGCCACAAATCCATTTATGAATGAGACTGAGCAAAGAAAGGTATATTAGGGTATTACGTGTGCAGCTTACTAGAACTAGAAAGTCAGATTTATTGATAAATTTGAGGCTAAATTAGAAATGAATCCTCAAGTCCACTTGGAGCAGCATTTAGGAAAAATATCTGGTTTCTACTTACACAGATGACTTCCCATTGCGAGGATCTTTGAAAGTTGTTGTTCTTGTGTTATGATCCACAAAGTACCTAACACCTTCCCGAGTATACCTAATTTCCCAGCCTTCAGGCAAGGGTTCTTCATTCTGTAAGCTAAAAGCAAAGTTGTAATCACAAGGTGAGCATTACCTACATACTAAAATCATCTGACTCAAGGTTTATGGACTCTACCCAGGGATAAAACTTCAAAAAGGTCAGGGAAAGTAGAATTAAAAGATGTTTATTTTAGGGGCCAGTGCTGTGGTACAGCAGGTAAAGCCACTGTCTGCAGAGGTGGCATCCCATATGGATGCTGGTTCGAGAACCAACTGCTCCACTTCCAATCCAGGTCTCTGTTATAGACTGGGAAAGCAGCAGAAGATGGCCCAAGCGCTTGGGCCCCTGCACCCACGTGGAAAAAGCTCCTGGCTCCTGGCTTTAGATTGGGCCACCTCTGGCCATTGCGGATGTTTAGGGAGTAAACCTGTACATGGAAGACCCCTGTTTCTCTACTTCTGCCTCAGTCTCTCTGTAACTGTGCCTTTCTAATAAGTAAATAAATCTCTAAAAAAGATGTTTATTTTAGTACAAAAACATTTCAAAAATCTATATTCTTGCTTAATATGCATTTTCCATGAATTTCTTTGAAGGCTTCTTGTCACAAGTTGACTCAAACAATGCTATAAATATAGTATATACATACCCTTGAGTTCTTGGATCTTCCCATTGGGTTGTTTTTGTGTTATGGTTCACGAAGTAAACCCTGTCTGTTGAATCCACTCTTTTTTCTAAAAAATAAAGTGAGCATACCATTTAATAACTCTTTCATACATATATCTTACATATATTTTTACCAACAACATACTGGCTTACCCCAGCCTGGTGGCAAAGGTCCATATGGGTCATTTTCTGCAGTTAACATTGAAGCCTGATCGGAGAAGGAAGGGGGGGAGGACAAAACAATATTTTCATATAAAAGTAGAAATAAACTAAGTGTTAGGATCACACTTTATAATTTTTAAAATATAATAAGACTGGGAAACAGTAACTTCAAGACAAAAAGTTCTAAAAATATCATAAGGTAAGAGAAGTCAATCACTTGATAAAATTATTAAAAAGATTAGTAAGAATGTGTGTGTATGTATATATATATATTATATATATATATATATATACACACAATAAGGTTTATTTATTTATTTGAAAGAGTTACAGAAAGGCAGAGACAGAGCTTTTCCATCTTCTGGTTCATTCCCCAAATGGCCACAATGGCCTGAGCTGAGATAATCTAAAGCCAGTAGCCAGAAGCTTCCTCCAGGTCTCCCATGTGGGTGCAGGGGCCCAAGCACTTGGGCCATCTTCCACCACTTTCCTAGGCCATAGCAGAGAACTGGATTGGAAGAGGAGCAGCCAGGGCTTGAACCAGCACCCAAATGGGATGCTGGTACTGTAGGAGGAAACTTTACCTGCTATGCCACAGCGTCAGCCCCTAATAATATCTAACAGTAACATTTTTATCTCCTAGTCCTTCCATAGTAATCTACAGTGGTGAGATGAGATGGACAAAAAGCATATCGAAAATTATTTTTTTATTTTTTTTGAAAATTATTTTTAAACGAGGCAATATTATTTAAGATAGAGCAACTATCATAATACTATTTAAAACACATTATTTTAGTAAAATCAGTATCAAACTCTAGTTATCACCTTTAATTAGTATCTTTGAGTATTCATACATATGTAAACACATTTTTGTGTATGCTTATATATTTGATTACAACCCAGAAATATATTCTAAGGAACTAACTAGTACTCTGGCATAGCAGATAAAGCTGCCACCTCTGATGTTAGCATCCCATACAGGCACCAGTTCAAGTCCCAGCTGCTCCACTTCCAATCCAGCTTCCTGCTAATGCACCTGGAAAAGTAGCAAAAGATGCCTGAAGTGCTTGGGCCCCTGACATCCATGGATGAGACCAGGACAAACCTTCTGGTTCCTGGTTTCGGTATGGCCCAGTTCTGGCTGTTGTGGTCATTTGGGGAGTGAACCAGCAGATGGAAGATCTTGCTCTTTCTCTCCTTCTAACTCTGCCTTGCAAGTAATCTTTTTAAATATATATATATATATATATATATAGAGAGAGAGAGAGAGAGAGAGAGGAAAAAATAAATTCTATCATAAATTCTAAAAGAACAAATGTAAAAATTATTACCTGAAAAATAGCTTCTGAATATATTATATGCACCTTCTGAATATATTATAATCTTGTCACAGATACTAACTGTCCTTAATATTCATTTCTCAATCCTTCTTTATTGATGACTGAATTACTGCTCTGTTTGAGATAGCAATGTCCATAAAGAATATTCTATCCCCTGTTTCCTTTGCAGGTAAGTTGGTAGAGTAACCAGTTCCGGCCAATGTAACTACGCTTAAGAGCATAGTTACAGCAAGGGCATGCCAGGTGAAAAGACAACTAGAACAAATTCATCTCCCCTTTCAACTTCTTGCCTAGACTGTGCAAGTGAGGTCCAGAGAGCAGCAGCTCCACATTGTCAAAGTAACAAGCACAAAGCAGGATAAAGATGGAGAAACAAAACGGCAAAAAATTTGTGTACTTGGTGGTGCTACTGAGCCAATGTGGTGTTCATTCTAGACTCCTATCCCAGACTTAAGAGGCACAGAGATAACTAACCCTCTGTCAGTTTGAGTAGATACTGTTTATTTGCAGAACACACTTCTGAAGTAACTAGTACCTAGTTCTGACTTATTTTCTCAGTGTATTCATGTGAACAGCTAAGTCCCTTACAGAAACAAACCCACACAGCACCGAATTTCTTGTTTACTATATATGCTTTGAGCATTCCTAATCTGAAAACTCGTAATTGGAAATGCTCCAAACTTTGGACTTTTTTTGTGAAGAGATCTACACTACTTTATTTCCAACTTCATTCAGAAATAGAGAAAGCACTAAAATGTATAGTTCTGTGCTTTACACTGACTCTAGTCCGCACAGGCAGGTGGGAGGAGACAGAGAGTCAGGATAGAAGTTCAGAGTTCCTTCTATCCATCGAGAAATGTGAAACTCCAAGAATGATGTAGGACCAATACTAGCGCCCTACAGAGAATGAGTCCCAGTCCCTCTTAACCTAAAATTCTCCTATTCAATGGAGAGGAAACACTTAAGATTCTTGAAAATGTGTCCAGGAACATGGTATACGTGCAAGTGCCAGTCAGCTAGATGATCATGGAAAGGTGGGGCCTGCCACCTTTTTTTTGTCAGAAAGGATGGGGTACAACTTAGCCACTTCCCCTTCCACACCCTCCTCTTCCTCTTAAATATCACTGCTTATAGTAATAATCTGGTTCTTTCCAGAGACATGCACAGTGCCCAAGCCCAACATCAGACATAAGGTTAAGGTGTCTGGAGCTGGAAACCATGCAGACTGAATATGCATTGGTAAAACAACCAGAAGTTGGCCACAGGGACTGTAAGCTCTTGGCAACTACTTCCGTAACATAAAAAAAAAAAAAAAAAAAACCCACATCTTGGAGCTCTTGGAGCATTTCAGATTTCAGATTTGGAAGGCTCAATGTGTAAAGCCTATGTAAATATTCTGAAATATGAACTACTCCTCATTCCAAAAAGCTTTAGATATGGACTGCTCAGTCTGCAGTGCTAGACTGCAGACCTTTACCACAGATTTCTATATGAGCCACTAAAAAACAAGCAACTGATGACAGTAGGAGATGGAAACCAGCTTGTCCCACTGCCTCCCTGTTGGCTACAGATAACCAGGAGAGTATGCTAATCTATAAATGAGAACTCACCATTTAATCTCTGAAAGAATGAAAGTTGAAAGACCCAGCCTGGGGTAGGTGTAAAGTAAGTTAAATTTTCTTTCTGTGTCTTTTTGCTACTTCCTTTATTGAATCTGGCAGGCTCTACATTATGAATTTCTTCAAAGTTGCCTCAAAATGTTATGCAGTAAAACTGATTAGATTTGTAAGCTGGAGACCACGCCCTCCACCACACCCTCCATGTGACCTCATGCCCCTACCTGATCCCACCTGTTTGCCCACCTGCCAATCAGACTACGTAACCACTCCCCTTTGGAAGTGGATAAAAGGCCTGGAAGACCTGGGTTCTTCCCTTGTTCTGGAGGGTGCGTGGCCTTCCGGGCAGCCCACTCTCTGACTTCCTGCTTGCATGCTTGCTCTACTGTTGGCACCTGGCCTGCTTTCTGCTTGGTATGGACCCAGCTTAGCTTCTAGAGCTCTCCTCCTCTAAATAAAGCTCTCACTTCCCTGAACATTTCTCTCATTGAATAAAATCCTTAAAAGTTTTTAAAAAAATGCTATCTAGAATTGCCCAGAATTTGAAATTTACCTTTTCTACATCTTTTGATCAAATGATTTATAAGAGGTATTATTTTTTCCACTCCTCTTATGGATGTTAGCTTATGGCAATAAATAAAGCACGAACTGGTCAAATGTCCAGACAGTAGGTTTTTTGGTAGACCTGTTTTTTAGACTCAAGGATGGGAATCAGAATAGCTACAATATTGTAAGGCTGGCTCTAAGTAAAATCATGAGGGAACTGGTTTAATTGAAAGTCAAACTTTTATACATAAAGGTAGAAGGTTGGGAATTGGTAAGATATTATTTAATCAAGAAATCACATATACAGAATTACCTCTTCAATAATGGTATAAAACTGAGTATATAGTTAAGCCAATAAATTAGAAAATTTTAAAATAGTAATTATTTATTAAAGATTAAATACATTGTGAGGCTGCCATTGTGTAATAAAAAAGCCATGGCCTTTTGTGCTGGAATCCCATATGGGCAACGGTTCAACTCTCAGCTGCTCTACTTCCAATCCAGCTCCCTGCTAATGAGCCTGGGAAGGCTGCAGAAAATGGCCTAAGTGCTTGGGCCCCTTCTACCCAAGAGGAAGACCCAGATGGAGTTTTTAGCTCCTGACTTCAGCCTGGATCAGCCCTGACTAGCGCTGCAGCTCAATAGGCTAATCCTCCGCCTGTGGCACTGGCACACCGGGTTCTAGTCCCTGTCGGGGTGCTGGATTCTGTCCCGGTTGCTCCTCTTTCAGGCCAGCTCTCTGCTATGGCCCTGGAGTGCAGTGGAAGATGACCCAAGTGCTTGGGCCCTGCACCCCATGGGAGGCCAGGAGAAGCACCTGGCTCCTGGCTTCGGATCAGCACAGTGCACTGGCTGCAGTGCGCCAGCCGCAGCAGCCATTGAGGGGTGAACCAACAGAAAAAAGGAAGACCTTTCTCTCTGTCTCTCTCTCTCTGTCCACTCATGCCTGTCAAAAAAAATTTTTTTTTAATTTAAAAAAATAAAAAAGAGTTTAATATGTTGTAATGCAATTCACAATCTTTTTTTTTAAAAAAGATTTATTTAGGCCGGCGCCGTGGCTCAACAGGCTAATCCTCCGCCTTGCGGCGCCGGCACACCGGGTTCTAGTCCCGGTCGGGGCGCCGGATTCTGTCCCAGTTGCCCCTCTTCCAGGCCAGCCCTCTGCTGTGGCCAGGGAGTGCAGTGGAGGATGACCCAAGTGCTTGGGCCCTGCACCCGCATGGGAGACCAGGATAAGCACCTAGCACCTGGCTCCTGCCATCGGATGAGCGCGGTGCCGCGGCCGCAGCGCGCCGGCCGTGGCAGCCATTGGAGGGTGAACCAACGGCAAAGGAAGACCTTTCTCTCTCTCTCTCTCTCTCACTGTCCACTCTGCCTGTCAAAAAAAAAAAAAAAAGATTTATTTATTCGAGAGGCAGTTACACAGAAAGGGAGAGCCAGAGAGAAAGATCTTCCATCTCCAATGGTTCACTCCCCAAATGGCCACAATAGCTGCAGCTGGGCCTGTTTAAAGCCACGAGCCAGGAGCTTCTTCCAGGCCTCCTACGTGGGTGCAGGGGCCCAAGTACTTGGGCCATCTTCCACTGTTTTCCCAAGCCATAAGTAGAGAGCCTGATTGGAGGAGCAGCAGCTGGGGCATGAACCAAGCCCAATAAGGATGGCAGCGCCACAAGCAAGGCTTAGCCTACTATATCACAACACTGGCCCCCAAAATCTGAAAAAATCACTAAAGTAGCAAAGGGCAAAAGGCTGAGAGAAAAAGCTATATCAGCATTTCATAATTTGTTAATTACCGAATAGAGGTATCGTTGGTTGAACTGTTGCATAGCTCCCTGCAATTGGTTCCGCTGAGATTGCCACTGTTCAAAATTCCGCACAGATTCCATGGTAGGCCGCTGCCATGTTGTTGTTCTGGTGTTATGATCCACATAATAAACTCTTCCACGGTCATCAACTCTTCTTTCCCAACTACCATAAACAAAATTAAAAAATAACAAAACTAAAATAATCTCTCCATATAAAAAAATGAAAAGTAGTTATTACTTCATAGAATTTAAAAATCAAGTTCAAGGCACAAAAACCTTTATTAAAAATTTTAACGTTTTATTTAACACAATGTGGCCAAAATATTATTTCAAAATGCAATCAATATAATAATTAAGATATTTTAAAATTTTCCTTTCTAAAGTCTTTGCTATCTGATTTTTTTTTATTTGCTTGCAACATATTTTGGCATGTTTGACATTGTAGTTTTAGGATTTTGTATAATATAAATTCTAAATATAATTTATTTAACATTATAGAAAATACATAAATATCCTTATTACTAAGTTTAACATTCATAAAATGGGCTATTTTTTGGTACATTTAAAATAGTCAATAAAGGATTTGTTATACTAAAGAAAATACTAATGATGCAGTATAATAAAGTTAGAACTAGAAAATATAATTTTGTAGAAATTCTTTTTTTTAATTTTATGTAAGTTCTCCAAGCTTCATGTATTTCATATATACAGATTTAGGAACACAGTGATACTTTTCTCTGCTCACTTTCCCTCCTATCCATGCACCAACCCTTCTTCCTCCTCCCTCTCACATTCTCACTTTAATTTTTACAAAGATCTATTTTCAGTTTACTTATTGACCATATAGTTAACTCACACTAAGTAAGAGAGTTCAACAAATAGAATGAAGAAAAAAAAACCTTAAAAGAATGCAAAAATTTTTATTCTTTAGAAAAATACATGAAACTATGACCTAATATTTCAACTAAATTATCATCCCATTTTATCACTAACATAATTTCTAAAGATGGTTTTATAAAAGAGGCCATTGAGGCAACATTTCAGTATCAATCCAAATACTTTTTCCCACATTGTTTCTTTTTTAAATATCCAATTTACTGAGAATGTTTACCGTACACCAGGCAACCTGCCCTATGGACACTGATCACTCACATTAAGGACATTTACTGAACACTTTGTTTTTAATTGATTTTTACCTCTTCGTCCCACTGTTAAACTGCTGCCAATTCTTGAAGTGAAGATAGAGTTATGTTATTCTGCCAATCGCAGCTGTTTGGCTTGGCATAGAAATGAACTCCTCCAACTGCCTCATCTTTGAGATCTTTCAAAGGTCCCATATGAGAGCCAAACTAACTACCTGCTGATTCTGAGGGTATTCTATAATTCATTCTGTCGTGCTTTTAATAGTCTTCCAACTAGAATTCTACTCATCTTCCAAGGTTCAGTTCTTCAGTTTCTTCCACACATCTAGGATCTTTTAAACCAATTTTTGTCATAAATCATTTACCAACTATATATCAGAATCCTTTCAGCAACCAATTCAATTTATTCTATACACTTATTACTAAAAATACGATCGAACAATTTATATGTATGGATCTGCTTAGTGATGTAAACTAGGTTATTTCTTTTTTTTTTTTTTTTTTTGACAGGCAGAGTTAGTGAGAGAGAGAGAGACAGAGAGAAAGGTCTTCCTTTTTTCCGTTGGTTCACCCTTCAGTGGCTGTTACAGCTGGCGCACTGCGCCGATCCGAAGCCAGGAGCCAGGTGCTCCCTCCTGGTCTCCCATGTGGGTGCAGGGCCCAAGCACTTGGGCCATCCTCCACTGCCTTCCTGGGCCACAGCAGAGAGCTGGCCTGGAAGAGGAGCAACCGGGACAGAATCTGGCGCCCCAACCGGGACTAGAACCCGGGGTGCCGGCGCAGCGGATGAAGGATTAGCCAAGTGAGTCGCAGCGCCAGCCTAAACTAGGTTATTTCATAAAATCTAATGACATAAGAGATACTAGAGTGTTTCACACTAATGATCTACAGAGATGGCTACATGTAAACCTGTATAACATTATACCTAAAATTATAGAGAATTTTTAATTACTAAAAATATTTGTATTACTTACTAAGTAAAGTTTAGCTATTAGGCTTTTAGGGTCATTCACAAACTTATTTTCCTTTACCTTTGTATTCTTTTGTAACTCTTTATACATATTACACTGATATTTAGTTGATTTACACTATTTTCTTTTCTCCAAAACAGTGTCTGGACCCAAATATGTCCTTTATTATCTCTGACACTCAGAAGATCTGCCCTTCTAGATTCAATGTAAGTACACTAACATATAACACATTCAAAGCCCAGAAAATTCAAAGCTGGCAGTATGTTATTTCTGTGAAATATTTCCCTTTTACAGAATAAAGTACCCAGGCTTCATCATGGGAACACATGGACCTGACATTTCAATACAACAAACAGTAAAGTTCACTTTAACTATCACAGGATCACCATCTGATAAATCATTCATTTAACTCATTTTTTTTCATAATTAATAATATAAAATATTTAAGTGTTACTTATTTGTTAATTTTAAAGGCATAAGGACCACAGACAGAGATAATTCCATTTGCTGCTTCACGCCCAATTGCCATAACACATGTGGCCACTCTAGAACTAGATCCAGGTTTCCCGAGTGGGTAGGAAGGACCCAAGTACTTGGGTCATTATCCACTGTTTCCCAGGTGCATTACCAGGGAGCTTGAGGCAAAGTGGAGCAAGCTGAGACTCACACCAGCCCTCTAATACGGGACGCCAGTATTACAAGCAGCAACCCAACCTGCTGCGAACACCAGCCCCAGGGAGAAAGAAAACAAAAAACAAATTTAATATGATAGTATGAAACTACTTCTGAACCTTTCAAATAAAGTTAAAAACCCTAAAACTAGCAAAAATCCAAACTATGATAACACTCTTTGTCAATGCTAAGAGTAAATAGGTACCCTTATACATTGTAAATGGGGGTAGAAAAAAGTGGCAGAAAAATTCGACAATAACCAAAATGTTTTACAGATATACAAGGATACTTCAAAAATGACATAGAAAAATGGAATTATTTTATCTGATGCAAAAAATTTTGAAATTAATGGCTAGTTTTAAACTTCCATATATGAGACAAAATAGGGAACACTTGTTCTTTTGAGTCTTGCTTAATTCATTTACTTCAGTGATCTTCAGTTCCATCTACTTTGTTGCAAATTTCAGGATTCCATTGTTTTTATGGCTAAGTAATATTCCACTGTCTTATATATAAAGATATTTTCTTTACCCTTTCATCCACTGATATATTACTAGGTTGACTGTATCTCAGCTATTGTGAATAATGCCGCAATAAACCTGGAAGTACAAGTATCCCTCTTAAAGTGCTGATTTCATTTCATTTCACACACACACAGAAGCAGGAGTGCTGGACCATATGGTAGATACGTTTTTAGCTTTTTGATGAATTTCCATAGAGTTCTCTATAATGGCTACATTAATTTGCATTCCCATCAACAGTATATTATGACTCCCTTTTCTCTATATTTCACCAGTATTTGTAATCTTTTGTCTTTTTGATAATAATCATTTTAACAGGCATAAGATGATAACTCATTTATTATGTGCCATAACAGAGGGCTGATTTCACTGAAACTGTTGTCCAAAAATTAGCCAGAGTTTAATTTATCGTTAGAGGCTATCATGTTCTTTATACTATATTAAATAAATTTAAAAAAATATGTTATGATGAAATAAACTGAAAGTACATAAAGATACATTACCCTGGAGGTAAAGGCTGTGGTCTCTCCCATGTGGTAGTTCGAGTATTATGATCCACATAATAGGTTCTACCATGAGGATCTTTCCTCTGTTCCCACCTTTAATAAAAATACAAAACAAAAGTAAAAGTTTGGACAATACGAAGAAATCCCTCTTTTAATCAGGACAATTACAAATAAGCTTTACTTTAAAAGGCCATGTATATAAATTATAAAGGTATTTGTTTTCTCAATTTTAAGTGCTTTTTAGTCACTTACGTGTGCCTTTTAAATTATAGTACTAAAAACTTAAATAGTAATTGTAGTTACCAGAGAAAGAACAGAATAATAATATCTAAAAGTTTGAAAAGTTACTAATTTGCAGAATGACAGAATAACAGAAAGCAGAAATTTAATCAAGAATAGAGAAATCTTCAGCCTAAACCAAGTCTAAGGCACAAAATGTCAATCAAGACTATCCATTTCGCCTATGATCAGGGAGGTTTAAGGAAGCATGTGGCCATGCTGCTCAGTGAAAATTCTTTCCTCTATGTGAATAAGTGCCTTTTTAGAGTGTATGTATCTCCTTCCCTTGGATTTTGTACGCTTCTCAATTCACATTCATGATTTTCTTTTCCTTCCTCTGTAAGGGTGATTAAAAAAGGTTTGTGTAAAAATGGAATTAAAAGGCAAGTTTATTTTAGTGCAAAATTTTTTTTGAAAAAAAAAAAGCAGTTTTTTTCATAATACATATTTTCCATGAATTTTCTAAAGATGTTTTGCATTCTGAAGATTCTCAATCTATGATTTTCCCTACTTTCATTTTCTCATCTATGATCCCATTTTTCTTTCTTTACAGTCTTGCCTTAACATGGAACACAAAAACAATTTAAAAATTTAAGACCTGGCATTTCTCGGTTTACTACTCTTGCTTTAATTTTAAAGTAAGGCAAACAAAATATTTCTCTTTCTCTAAAACACAGGAACCCAACTAAATTTGTGATGAGAGATCTTCTTAAGTTATTAAATCATTTTCCTCAAATTATTTTCACCAACAGTTACCGTACTAGGATGTACTAGGTTATATATACACAGAAATGGCATGCATGCACATGTGCACACATAAACACACACACAAACTTAGTAATTCAGTAAGCTGTATCTAACGAATCTAAGTCACAAATTGCTTACAAGTAGTAACCATGAACAATAAAGATCCCCAAGTTTACAACTGACTCAGGATCACAAAAATTATTAACCTTATCTATTAGAAAACACTGTGCTATAAAATTCGACAATTGAACATTCATGCTATTCTATATTACAAAACTGTAGGTAATCCTTCAAAGCATGATACTAAAATATTAATATAGATTGTCCTTAAAAAGATTTCATTAAAAATAACCTGAAAGTTCAGATTTACTTCATTTGTATAAAAAGTTCATGAAAAAGCACGATTTCAATATGGAAATTCACTTTTTTTAAAAAGATTTATTTACTTGAAAGTCAGAGTTAGAGAGAGGCAGAGGCAGAGAGAGAGAAGGAGTGAGAGAGAGAGAGAAAGAAGTTTTTTATCTGCTGGTTCACTCCCCAAATGGCTTCAACGGCCAAAGCTGGGCCAATCCGAAGCCAGGAACCAGGAGCTTATTCTGGGTCTCTCACACAGATGCAGGGGCCCAAGGACTTGGGCCATCTTTTACTGCTTTCCCAGGCCATAGCAGAGAGCTGGATCAGAAGCTGAGCAGCTGGGACTCCAACTGGTACCCATATGGGATGCCAGCACTGCACGAAGTGGCTTTACCTGCCACACCACAGTGCCAGCCCCTGGAAATTCACTTTAAATTAGGCATTTCAAGAACACCTACAACACATATTAATGAGCTAATTACCTGTACTAAAGCTTAAATACCAAAAATAAATGAACACCTAAAACTCAATTACATGTCATGAATCTACTAGTAATATTACTTTGCCAATTTTTAGTATTACTTCCTATAATCACTCCTATCATACAACCAAAAGTTCTGGTTTCCAACTTTTCTTCACAAATGCTCTTTATTATTTTTAATTTAACCTCAGTTTTTTAATAAAAATTATCAATACTTTCACAGTTAATACCTTCATAGTAATATACAGTCTAAACTTTTAGTCTATGAGGCTCTAAGAAAAACAATCGCACCTGCTATCTCTCTCACTGTACCTTCCTAAAGGCAACAGTTTCGACTGTTTATTCAAATTATTTAGTATTTACCTCTTTTTTCTTTCTTTCTTTTCTTTTTTTTCTTTTTTTTTTTTGACAGGCAGAGTGGACAGTGAGAGAGACAGAGAGAAAGGTCTTCCTTTTTTCCGTTGGTTCACCCTTCAGTGGCTGCTGTGGCCGGCGCGCTACAGCCAGTGTACTGCACTGATCCGAAGCCAGGAGCCAGGTGCTTCTCCTGGTCTCCCATGCGGGTGCAGGGCCCAAGCACTTGGGCCATCCTCCACTGCCTTCCTGGGCCACAGCAGAGAGCTGGCCTGGAAGAGGAGCAACCAGGACAGAATCGGTACCTGACTGGGACTAGAACCCGGTGTGCTGGCGCCACAGGTGGAGGATTAGCCCATTGAGCCGCGGCGCCGCCCTACCTCTTTTTCGTATTAACATGATTATTTAATTTCAAATATGTTGCACTGACTTCTCACTATGAAAGATGGAGCTGCAAGTCTTGTTCCTGCACATTTACATACTCTAATAAAACACACTCATTCCAGCTGTTCCAAATATACACATGTTGCATCTTTCCTTATAGTTGTTGCTGTCTCTGTATAAACCTTCCTGACAATTGAGCCATGGGACATGACTTCTTAAAAACAAAACAAAACAAAACAAAACAAAAAAAAACCCTGAGCTAGAGCAATTGTGTCTCTCACCCCTCTGCTTATTTTTTTTACATATTTGTCATTAACTTAACCAGAAATACTTTCCATCATAAAAATGTCCTTTTGAAATGCTCAAGGTCTTTAGGACATCCATCCGACTATACCTGCCTTCTGATTATCATCCAGTCTAGACTGAGTGTGAAGCTTACTGCCTATCACTGTCTGGGACTTGCCTTTCCCATCATGCTCAAATTCCTTTCTTGCCTCTCCTAGCGATCCTGTGTGTTCTTGATCCCACATCTTCCATTTGACTGTCTATTTTTGAAGTAATAGGAATCCCTTCCTAAGAAAGATGACATGGTAAGTGAATTTTTGGAAATCCAGGATGTGTGAAAATGTATTTTTCTATGCACACATTCAACAGCATGGCTAGATAAACTTTAGGCTGGATACATTTTCCCTCAGCATTGAAGGCAATGGCCCACTGTATTCTAGTTTCTAGTGTTGATTCTGACAAGTCTGATGCCAGTCTGATTAGAGTGAAGCCTACTTTCTTTTTTCTTTTAGTCTCTAGAATTTTAAAGACTTTTTCTTTGGCCACAATATACTAGTATTTTCAAAATAAATTTTCTTAAAAATAAGTCTATTTTTACTTACTACCTAGAATTTTGGTGAGCCTTTCAATAAAATTCCTTACGTTTGTGAACAAATTTTTGCCACTTTTTTAAAGATTTTATTTTATCTCTTTCTGGAAATTTTCCTATTTTAAAAAAGATTTTATTTATTTGAAAAGTAGAGTTACAGAGAAAGAAGCACAAAAAGAGATAGAAAAATAGATAGATGTGAGAGAGAGAGAGAGAGAGAGAGAGAATCTTCATCCACTTGCTCACTCCTCAAATGGCTGCAACAGCCAGGGTTGGGCCAGACTGAAGTCAGAAGCCAGGAGCCAGGAACTTTTTCCAGGTCTCCCACATGGATGGCAAGGGGTCCAAACACTTCAGTCATCCTCTATTGATTTTTCCAGGTGCACTACCATGGAGCTGCCCTCAGAAGTAGAGCACCCAGGACATCAACCAGTGCCTACACAGGATGCCAGAGTCATAAGCAGAAGCTTTATCCACTATACCACAATGCTAACCCCTAGAAATTTTCTTATTAAATGTTCAGAACTGGTCTCTCAGCTTTTCACACCACTTCTACTTTATAGTTTTATCATTTTGCTCTACTTTCTAGCAATTTCTTTGCTTCTACCAACCAAATTTTCTACTGTATTAAATTTCAGAAGATTTTCCAGTTCTTTTAGCATTCCTTTTTTTACAGCACCTGATTCCAGCTGTTGGGGCCATCTGGGGAGTGAACCAGTGGATGCAAGACCTCTCTCTCTGCCTTTCCTTCCCTCTCTGTGTAACTCTTTCAAATAAAAAAAAAATCTTAAAAAAAAAAATCAATCGACTTTTTTTTTCAAGATTTATTTATTTATTTGAAAGAGTTACATACGCACACATACACAGACACAGAGAGAGAAAAAGAGAAAGAGAGAGAGAGGTCTTCCATCTTCTGGTTCACTCCCCAGATGGCCTCAATGGCTGGAACTGTGCCGATCCGAAGCCAGGAGCCAGGAGCTTCCTCCGGGTCTCCCATGCGGGAACAGGGGCCCAAGGAGTTGGGCCATCCTCCACTGCTTTTCCAGGACTTAGCAGAGAGCTGGACCGGAAGTGGAGCAGCCAGGACTCGAACCTGTGCCCATATGGGATGCTGGCACTGCAGGCTTTACCCGCTATGCCACAGCACTGGCCCCATGAACAGTCTTTAAGATTACTAGACAGCAAAGAAAAAATAAGTTTGTTAATAGACCTAGTCGGCAAGGATATGTGACTTTCTCAAGGATTCAGTACTATAATACTGAGGAAGATGACAGCTACTTATTGTCAAATGTGAGGTCTGGAGAGTAGACCATAAAGGAAGCTAGAAAATTGACATTATTATATGAGATGTCACACTCACCCTTACCAAAGTAAACCTAAAATCAAACTGATAGAATCTTGCAAATCAAAATCAGGTTTTTTCCCCTTCATACTAGTCACCGTTCAACTAGATGAGCAACAGTCCATAGTTTCAAAAAGTATGTGCCTTGTAGCTAATAAACTAATACTGAGAATCAAATTAAAAGCCAGACTTCAAGTTTCTCAACAATGGAAACATTTTACATACATATTCAATAGTTATATATTGTCAAAAAGTTGCTACATGAAGGCAAGTCAAACAACCAAAAACATCCTTAACATACCCTGATGGCAAAGTTTCTGTGTTGGCATTTCCAGACTGCTGCCGTACAGATTCCGCACACCCCTCTGGCTGCCTTAATTTGTCAAAAGCAGAGCTACTTGGAGAATTAGAGTGATCAGCATCTAGTATGCTTCTAGCTTCAGATCCCAACTGTGCACTGGTAGAAGGTATACATTCATTGTTTTCTGAGGAAGTGGGTATCTCTTGAACGAGAGGATCTTCAACAGTAGTGCTAGTGCAGTCTGAAGACAAGGTGGTTTCTTCAGGTACTACTGGAGTGCCAATGGCAGAAGCATGGTCAGTTGGCGCAGATGAGGATGATTCTCCATTAACTGAGAGGGGAAAGTTAAGATAATCTGTCAAGTAATAGCAAGGCAACCAATTTCCTAATCAATCAATTACATTTATTCAGAGTCTAATCCAAATTGAACAAGGTACGTACCAGGTACTGCACATGTAAGATCAAGGTTACATTTTCATTGTTCATATGTAATATATAAATGATAAAATTTTACGTTTACATACTATACCTTAAGGAAAGAGAAACCACCATTACAATAACAAGTGCTTTCCCTCCAAATGATCAGTTCTGAGAGAAAGCCTGCATGCACTATATAAAAACTGTAAAATGATCCCTTACAATCTCCTGTCTCATATGCAAGTGGTAGGCTAGTACCAACACTTTTGCTAATAATGAGAAATATATGATGGCTTTAATTAAGATGGTACTATAGGGAACCATAAAAAGATTCAGGAATCCATTCTATACTTTCTAAAGAAATAATTTAGCACTAAGACCTAGTGATATAGTTTTCTTACTTCATATTTTCAATGTGATTAATTGACTTCAACTATGTGTTGCTATGAAAGTGAGTAAAAACAAAATTGCAAGAAGAGATTATTGAACAAAACCTATTAGAAAAGTACCATCAAGGGGCCAGAGCTGTGGGATAGTGGGTAAAGCTGTGGCCTGCAGTGCTGGTATCCCTTATGGGTGCCAGCTTGAGTCCTGGCTGCTCTACTACTGATCCAGTTCTCTGCTATGGCATGAGAAAGCTGTAGAAGATGGCTCAAGTCTTTGGGCTCTTGCTTCTTCCAGGAAGAAGCTCCTGGCTCCTGGCTTCAGATCAGCACAGCTCTGGCCATTGCAGCCATTTGGGGAGTAAATGAGCAGATGGAAGACCTACCTACCTCTCTCTGCCTCTGCCTGTCTCTAACTCTGCCTTTCAAATAAATAAATCTTTTTTAAAAAAAAAAAAAAGGGAAGTACCATCAAAGTTCCAATGAAAATAGCAGAGGAAGACATAGACTAATGAAATCTCCAGGTAAATTTTCAAAGAAATAAAAATACTTAAACTGTAACAAGACTACCGTACTATTCAAGAAAGTAAATGGTTTGTGCCAAAGAACAGAAGAAATCAAGTTCTACATCAGGCATAGAAGAGAATGGCTTTGGGAAAAAAACTATCAACATTGAAATCCAAGAAAAAAAATCCAGAGCTATCCCCTACCCAATATTTAGACATCATTGAGACACATAAAGAGTGTGTGTAGAGAGAGAGACTGAATTTTTATGTATCCTACATAATGTTTACTTACAATCTTTTTTGTTTTTTTTGACAGGCAGAGTGGACAGTGAGAGAGCGAGACAGAGAGAAAGGTCTTCCTTTTGCCATTGGTTCACCCTCCAATGGCCACCGCGGCCGGCGCACCGCACTGTTCCGAAGGCAGGAGCCAGGTGCTTCTCCTGGCCTCCCATGGGGTGCAGGGCCCAAGCACTTGGGTCATCCTCCATTGTACTCCCTAGCCACAGCAGAGAGCTGGCCTGGAAGGGGGCAACCGGGACAGAATCCAGTGCCCCGACTGGGACTAGAACCCGGTGTGCCGGCACCACAAGGCAGAGGATTAGCCTATTGAGCCTTGGCGCTGGCCTACTTACAATCTTTATCTCAATGTTTACTCTTTCATGGTATGGAAATTAAAGTCCCATCAGAAAAAAAAAAAAAAGGATTAGCAGTTTTCCAAATGATTTAAATGGAAAAAGAGTATCATTTGAGGGAAGATATAAACCACCCCAACAAGAAACAAATACCTTTGTGCACACTGAAACTTAGCACATGAAACACAAACTATTAGAAATAGAAGAAAATCAAATGTGAGATTGTACTAGTCAGTCAAGGCAAACATTTTTTTTTGTCCCCATATACATTTCAACAGCAAGCTCTCTCAGCAGTTCTCTTCATCTTTACTACTCATTCTAGTCTACCACTTTCTGTTTACACAACTGCAAAACCTCGGAATTGGTCTGACCCATTCTGCAGGGTTGGCACTGTGGCATAGCAGGTTGGGTCACTGCCTGTGAGGCCACCATCACATATGGATGCTGGTTCAAATTCCCACTGCTTCACTCTGATCTAGCTCCCTGCTAATGTGCCTGGGAAAGCAGTGGAGGATGGTCTAAGGGCTTGGGCCCCTGCACCCAAATAGGAGATCCAGATAAAGCTCTTGCCTCCAGACTTCAGTCTGGCCCAATCCCAGCCATTGTAGCCATTTGGGGAGTGAACCAGAAGATGGAAGATTTCTCTTTCCCTCTTTCTCTCTCTCTCTGTAACTCTGCCTTTCAAATAAATAAATCTTTTAAAAAAAAATCCATTCTCCAAACAACATTCAAAGTGACCTTTTAAAAACACATAATAGATAGATCTCAAAATTCCTCTGAGCAAATATACCAATGGATTCCTAATTCAAGCAGAAAAACAAGTTGATCCACAGCCATCACTGACTTCCCACAATGCTTGCTTTCTGTTCCTTAAGTAGAATGAACTCCTTCCCACTTCAGGGAAGTGCACTTATTGTTCCTATCATTTCTGAATATTTGATACTGGCTTTTCTCATCATATGGAGGCCATACTGAATCATTCTGTCAGAAAGGCAGTCCTTGAACACCTTATTTAATGTTCTGCATGCCCTAGTTTGATATTACACCACATTTTCTTTCTCTAAATCATTTATTTGTTTATATCATTTTTCATTAAGTTTAGAGTACAAAAGCTTTGTTAGATTCATTCAGTTTTATATTTCTAAAAGCTAACAAGTGCCTGACATGTAAAAAAATAAATACTTGTTGAATCATGAAGAAAAGTGAACACACCTGCCTCAAAACTATGCAGATGGGGCCGGAGTTGTGGCATATCAAGTTAAGCCACCTGCAATGCCCACATCCCATATAGGAAGCTGTTCGAGTCCTGGCTGTTCCACTTCTGATCCAGCTCCCTGAAAATGCAGCAGAAGATGATCCAAGTACTTAGGCCCCTGCTACCTACATGGGGTATCCAGATGGAGTTCCAGGCTTGTGGCTTTGGCCTGGCCTAACCCTGGCCATTGTAGTCATTTGGGGAGTGAACCAGTGGAAGGAAAAATATCTCTTTCTCTCACTCTCTCAGTAACTCTGCCTCTCAAATAAATTAATCTTTAAAAGGAAAAAAACTGTGCAGATAACAGTGCATTATGGAAACCATATTAATGATATGAGTTAATCATATAGCCAATATACCTGATGTAGTTCTGAGTTTCAACTTTATGTATATTATAGCTAAGCACACTAAATTTTTACAGAAATTGGAATATGTAAAAAAAAAAAACAAAAAAGGGGGGCTGGTATTGTGGCATGGTGGGTTAAGCTGCCATTTGTGACACCGGCATCCCATATAGGAGTATTGGTTCAAGTTCCAGCTTCTCACTTCATATCCAGTTTCCTGTTAATGTGCCCAGGAAAGCAGCAGATCATGACCCAAGTAATGAGGTCCCAGTCACCCACATGTGAGACCTGGATAGAATTCTGGGCTATTGGGTCAGCATGGCCCAGATCTGGCCACTGCAGCCATCTGGGGAGTGAACTAACGAATAGAATGTGTGTGAGTATGTGTGTGGCCAAACTAAGCCACAGGCTTTTTACGAGATGCCAAACTAATAAGGCCTCCCAATCTCAAACTTCAGCCTCCAAACCTGTGAGCTAAATAAACAAACTTTTTTCTTTCTAAGTTACCCAGAGTTAGGTGTTTTGTAACAACAAGAGAAAAAGTGCTAAAAACACCATTTTTCAGTGCCTTTGAAAACTGTAACATGAAGAATATCTGCTTGTGTATAGCTCTAAGTTTCTTTGAGTCAATTCATATTTGAGAGTGGATGTGGCAATAAAGAAGATAAAGCACAAGAGAGCCTTATGGTAACAGTGCAGTCCTACAATTTTAGTGGAAGTTACAGGAAGCTACACACATGATAAAACTGCACAAAAATAAGCACACACATACGAAAACTTGTGCACAAACACACATAGTGGAGACAGAAATGGTGAAATGGGAACAAGCTCTATGTATCATATCAGTGGTAATTTCCCAATTTTGGCATTGTACTAGATTATATATATAATTGTGGGGGGTGCTCCTAAGGAGTGCATGGGATCTACCTGTATATTTCTTTGCAAATCTGTATATTTATAATTATTTCAAATTAAAAAGCTAAGAGGAGGCGCAGTGTTGTGGCTAGTGGGTAAAGCAGCCTCCTGAGATACCAGCATCCCATATGATGCCAGTTCAAGTCCTATCTGCTCTACTTCCAATTCAGCTCTCTGCTATGGCCTGGGAGAGCAGTGGAGGATGACCCAAGTGCTTGGCCCCCTGTACCCACATGGGAGACCAGGAAGAAGCTCCTGGCTTCTGGCTTCAAACTGGCCCAGTTCCAGCTGTTGCAGCCATTTGGGGAGTGAACCAGCGGATGGAAGATAGCTCCATCTCTCCTCTCTCCGTAACTCTGCTTTTCAAATAAATAAAATAAAATCTTAAACAAATTGCTATCTCATTAAAAATAAAAAAAGAAAGAAAGCAAGCAAGCAAGCAAGCAAGCAAGCTAAGAGGAGGAGCAGGCATTGAGGCCCAGTGGGTTAAGTTAAGTTATGACTTGGGATACCCACATCCCACGCTGAAGTGCTTAATGAGTCCCAGACACTCGACTTCTGATGCAGCTTCCAGCTAACATATCCCAGGAGGCAGCAGATGGTAGCACAAGTGCTTGGGTCCCTTCCACCCTCCTGGCAGACCTGGATGGAGCTGCTAATTGCAGACTTTGGCTTGGCCCGGGCCTGGCTGTTGTGAACATTTGGAACCTGTGAACCAGTGGATAGAAGATCGCCCTCTCTCTTTTTTTCAGCCTCTGTCTCATTGTGCCTTTTAAGTGGATGAAAATAATAATAATAATAAAAAAAAAGAAACATAAAAAAAACAAGAAAAAGCTAACAAGAGATATTATCTAAAAAACTTATAAAACTGGCTAGTCCTGCCTAAATTAACTTACTATAGCAAGCGCTACTCTGATTAATCAAACAATTATATATTAGAAAAAGTAATTTCACACTAGAAGTTAGGACAACTACTGGATCCAAGATGGTGTAACAGCAACAGGGCGGTCTGCTCTAGAAGAAAATAATAAAAAAATAAAAATAAAAAAGCGGAGAAAGTACATTCTCAGGGGAGGATTGGAGAGGAAACTGCAGTAGAGATTCTGCAGAAGGAGGAGAGGTGCCAAGAATCAGGGCAGAAGGTGAAAATTTACAGCTACGAGCAAAGACACAACAACTCTAGCAGCCCTGAGCCAGAGAAAGTGGTAGCTTTCAAGAGCAAAGTGAGATCAGACTACAGCAGCCCATGCCACTGGTGATATAGCCGAGGGACAGCCTAGCAAACTATACTGTCCTTTAATTCGGCCCAGAGCCCTGAGGGGAACAGGGTGCCCACTAACCCAGAGAAAAAGAAAAAAGAAAAAAAGAAGAAAAAGTAAAAAAGAAAAAAGACCCTCTCTCCCCATCCCCACCACAATGGTGCCTGGCAACTGGCTGAGAGGGCAGATGCCATTTTGGATATAAGTAGGCAGCAGCTGCTGCAGGTCTTGTGCGTGGACCCAGCAGCTGGCAGGGACAGTCGCCACCTTCTTAGCAGAAGCAACCGCAGCAGGCAGGCACAACTGGTGAGAACAGCAGTCATCTACAGAATTTTTCATCCTGCAGTGACAGAATATACATTTTTCTCATCCCCATGATGAGAACTACATAACATTAATATATAAATAGAAGAAGACACAAAAAATGGTTGTTCATAGTTGGAAGAATCAATATAATCAAAATGTCCATACTACCAAAACCAACTTACAGATTCCATGCAATACCAATCAAACAAAATACTAATGATATTCTTCTCAGATACAAAAAAGCCATGCTGAAAATCATATGGAAACACAGGAGACCTCAAATAGCTAAAGCAATCTTATACAACAAAAACAAAGCTGAAGGTATCACAATACCAGATTTCAAGACACACTACAAGGCAGTTATCAACAAAACAGCTTGGTACTGGTACAAAAATAGATGGATAGACCAATGGGACAGAACAGAACTGCCAGAAATCAACCCATGCATCTACAACCAACTTATATTTGACCAAGGACCTAAAATCAATCCCTGGAACAAGGACAGTCTCTTCAACAAATGGTGCTGGGAAAACTGGATTTCCACGTGCAGAATCATGAAGCAAAATGCCTTACACATTACACAAAATAATCCACTCAAAATGGATCAAAGACCTAAATCCATGACCTGATACCATCACATTATTAGAAAACATTGGGGAAACTGGCAAGACATTGGTATAGGTTAAGTTCTTAGGAAAGACTCCAGAGGCACAGGCAACCAAAGCCAAAATTGACAAACCAGATTACATCAAATTGAGAAGCTTCTGTACTACAAAAGAAGCATTCACCAAAGTGAAGAGGCAACTAACAGAACGGGAGAAATCATTTGCAAACTATGCAGCTGATGAAGGATTAATAACCAGAATACAGAGATTAAGAAACTCAACAATAACAAAACAAACAACCAAGTTAAGAAACGAGCAAAGGACTTAAATCTGCATTTTTCAAAAGAAGAAATCCAAATGGCCAATAGAAACATGAAAAAATGCTCAGGATCACTAGCCATCAGGGAAATGAAGGGTTGGAGTGGGGGCAGGAGAAGTGCCACTATGTTCATAAATCTGTATGTATGAAATATTTGAAACTTGTATAACTGAAATAAAATTAAGAAAATAATGATAATGAGGTTTCACCTCACCCCTGTTAGAATGACTTTCATACAGAAATCAACAAACAACAAATGCAACTCAGGATGTGGGGAAAAAAGTAACATAATCCACTCTTCGTGGGTATGTAAACTGGTACAGTCACTGTGGAAGACAGTATGGAGATACCTCAGAAATCTGAATATAGACCTACCATATGACCTAGCCATCCCACTCCTGGGAATCTACCTAAGGAAAATACAATCAGCATGAAAGAGTTATCTGTACTCCTTTGTTTATTACAGCTCAATTCATGACAGCTAAGATATGGAATCAACCCAAATGTCTGTCAACTGAAGACTAGATAAAGAAATTATGGGATATGTACATCATGGAATACTACACAGTGGTTAAAAAAAAATCCTGTCCTTTAACAAAATGGATGCAACTGGAAAACATTATAATTAGTGAAATAAGCCAGTCCCCAAAGGACAAATACAACATGTTCTCCCTGATCTGTAATAACTAATAAAACACCTAAAAAATAACCTATAGAAGCAAAATTGACACTTTGAGATGCAATGACTTAACAGCCTTTGTCTCAACTGTTGAGGAACAGTTTCTTTTTTTTCCCCTACTACTTGTTGAACTCTTTACTTAGTATAGGGTTAATCTTAAATGTATTAAGTTAATTGAAAATAGATATCAGTAAAAAATAAGAACGGGAATGGGAGAGGGAGGAGGAAGTGTGGGAATGTGGGTGAGAAGTTGGGAAGAATCACTAGGTTACTTACTTGTATTTATGAAATGCATGAAGTTTGTATACCTTAAATAAGCTTCTGGGGGAAAAAAAGGAAAAAAAAAAGTTGGCCCTTTTTTTTTTTAAATAGCTACAATAGCTACAAAATAGCTACAAAAAGAATCAAATACCTTGGAATAAACTTAACCAAAGATGTTAAAGATCTCTAAATGAGAATTACAAAACCTTAAAGAAAGAAATAGAAGAGGATACCAAAAAATGGAAAAATCTTCCATGCTCATGGATTGGAAGAATCAATATCATCAAAATGTGCATTCTCCCAAAAGCAATTTATAGATTCAATGCAATACCCATCAAAATACCAAAGACATTCTTCTCAGATCTGGAAAAAATGATGCTGAAATTCATATGGAGACACAGGAGACCACGAATAGCTAAAGCAAACTTGTACAACAAAAACAAAGCCAGAGGCATCACAATACCAGATTTCAGGACATACTATTGGGCAGTTGTAATCAAAACAGCATGGTACTGGTACAGAAACAGATGGATAGACCAATGGAACAGAATAGAAACACCAGAAATCAATCCAAACATCTACAGCCAACTTATATTTGATCAAAGATGCAAAACCAATCCCTGGAGTAAGGACAGTCTATTCAATAAATGGTGCTGGGAAAATTGGATTTCCATGTGCAGAAGCATGAAGCAAGACCCCTACCTTACACCTTACAAAAAATTCACTCAACATGGATTAAAGACTTAAATCTACCACCCCACACCATCAAATTATTAGAGCACTAGAGAAACCCTGCAAGATATAGGTACTGGCAAAGACTTCTTGGAAAATACCCCAGAAGCACAGGCAGTCAAAGCCAAAATTAACATTTGGGATTGCATCAAATTGAGAAGTTTCTGTACTGCAAAAGAAACAGTCAGGAAAGTGAAGAGGCAACCGACAGAATGGGAAAAATATTTGCAAACTATGCAACAGATAAAGGGTTGATAACCAGTATCTACAAAGAAATCAAGAAACTCCACAACAAAACAAACAACCCACTTAAGAGATGGGCCAAGGACCTCAATAGACATTTTTCCAAAGAGGAAATCCAAATGGCCAACAGACACATGAAAAAATGCTCAAGATCACTAGCAATCAGGGAAATGCAAATCAAAACCACAATGAGGTTTCACTTCACCCCGGTTAGAATGGCTCACATGCAGAAATCTACCAACAATAGATGCTGGAGAGGATGTGGGGAAAAAAGGACACTAACCCACTGTTGGTGGGAATGCAAACTGGTTAAGCCACTATGGGAGTCAGTCTGGAGATTCCTCAGAAACCTGAATAAAACCCTACCATTCAACCCAGCCATCCCACTCCTTGGAATTTACCCAAAAGAAATTAAATTGGCAAACAAAAAAGCTGTCTGCGCCTTAATATTTATTGCAGCTCAGTTCACAATAGCTAAGACATGGAATCAACCCAAATGCCCATCAACACTAGACTGGATAAAGAAATTATGGGACATGTACTCTATAGAATACTATATAGCAGTCAAAAACAATGAAACCCGGTCATTTGCAACAAGATGGAGCAATCTGGAAAACATTATGCTGAGTGAATTAAGCCAGTCCCAAAGGGACAAATATCATATGTTCTCCCTGATCGGCAACAACTAACTGAGCACCAAAGGGGAAACTTGTTGAAGTGAAATGGACACTATGAGAAACAGTGACTTGATCAGCCCTTGTCCTGACTGTTGATGTACAATGTAATACTTTATCCCTTTTAGTATTTTTTTTTTGTTCTAGTACTATTGGTTGAACTCTGTAATTAACACACAATTATTCTTAGGTGTTTAAATTTTAACTGAAAAGTGATCCCTGTGAAATGTAAGAGTCGGAATAAGAGAGGGAGGAGATGTACAATTTGGGACATGCTCAATCGGACTTGCCCCAATGGTGGAGTTAGAAACGTGCCAGGGGATACAATACAATCCATCAAGATGGCATGTACCAATACCATCTCACTAGTCCAAGTGATCAATTTCAGTTCACAATTAATCACACTGATAGGTCTAAGAATCGAAGGGATCACACAAACAAGACTAGTATCAGCTAATACTAACTGATAGAATCAAAAAGGGAAACAATGATCCAACATGGGAAGCGAGATACACAGCAAACTCATAGAATGGCAGATGTCCTAAACAGCACTCTGGCCTCAGAATCAGCCCTTAAGGCATTCAGATATGGCTAAAGAGCCCATGAGAGTATTTACGCATGGAAAGCCAAGACACTCTGGGGAAAAAAAAAAAAAGAAGACCTAAATGAAAGATCTCTGTGAGTGAGATCCCAGTGGAAAGGATAGGGCTATCAAAGAAGGAGGTACTTTTCTCTGAAGGGAGGAGAGAACTTCCACTTTGACTATGACCCTGTCTGATCGAAGTCGGCGAACTCAAAAGGCTTCCATAGCCTGGGCAACTCATGACTAGATTACTCATGACTGGATTACTGACGCCATAAGCAAGAGTGTCAAATTGTTAAGTCAACAACAGCAGTCACTGTGTACTTACTTCTCCTGTGGGATCTGTCCTTAATGTGTTGTCCAATGTAAAATAATGATATAACTAGTACTGAAACTTTATTTTACACTTTGTGTTTCTGTGTGGGTGCGAACTGATGAAATTTTTACTTAATATATACTAAATCGATCTTCTGTATATAAAGATAATTGAAAATGAATCTTGATGTGAATGGAATGGGAGAGGGAGCGGGAGATGGGAGGGGTGCGAGTGGGAGGGAGGTTACGGCGGGGGGGAAGCCATTGTAATCCATAAACCGTACTTTGGAAATTTATCTTTACTAAATAAAAGTTAAAAGGGGGGGGGCAACTTTGGGGCAGTACTATAGTACACTGCATTAAAAGCCCCAGTCTGGAGCACCAGCATCACATATGGGCTCCAGTTTGAGCCCAGCTATTCTACATCCAACTCAGTTCCCTGCTAATGCACCTAGGAAAGCAGAAGAATATAGCTCAAGTGCTTGGGCCCCTGCCCAAGCATGGGAAACCTGATGGAACCTCCTGGCTCCTGGCTTCAGCCTGGCCCAGCCCTAGTCCGTGGTGCAGCCATTTGGGGAGTGAACCAGTGGATGGAAGACCTCTCTCTCTCTCTTTCTCTGTAACTCTTCCTTTCAAATAAATAAAATAAATCTTAGGGGAAAAAGTGGGGGGTAGTTTTCATAAATACATTTTAAATAAAAGTACCATTCATATGTCAGTTCTCATGTTTATAAAGCCTCTCAGGATAACTCTTGGCAAATATCCCCCTTGCCCCAACCTTAGGTATAAATATTAAATTCAGTCTTCTTATAAATCAATCTATTTCAGATAATTAGCAACTATTCTTTTACATATTCCTAATTTTGAATACTTCCCTGTAAATAGACAAACATATGAAAGAACAGTCTCCAGAATCGAAAGACCAGAATTACACTTTGACTGCCAGCACAAAAGCAAGTAAGTTGGTAAGTCCCAAGTTTCAGGAGACTCATCTTGAAGGAGTTAATCTATAAAGGCCAAACAAAAAATAATTTATGAATCCTACAGGTGAGTCTACTGAAAAACAGGATTAAGGAAGAAACCTTCTATAGACATTTCTTTTTTAAGAGTATGCTTACTCTTAGAAACACAAAATTTTTTGAGAACTGTATCAGCTCACACACCTTTCTACCAAATCAGATGCTAAGTAAAAAAACAAAAAAAGAAAGAAAATTAGTATACTAAAAGACATGTTGGGGCTGGCCCTGTGGCGCAGTAGGTTAATCCTCCACCTGCGGAAATGGCATCCCATATGGGCGCCAGTCCTAGTTCCAGCTGCCTCTCTTCCAGTCCAGTTCTTGTTGTGGCCTGGGAAAGCAGAAAATGGCCCAAGTCCTTGGGCCCCTGCACCCACATGGGAGACCCAGAAGAAGCACCTGGCTCCTGGCTTCGGATTGTTGCAGCTTCGGCCGTTGTGGCCATTTGGGGAGTGAACCAACAGAAGGAAGACCTCTCTCTCTGTCTCTCCCTCTCACTTTCTGTAACTCTAACTCTCAAATAAAATAAATAAAATCTTAAAAAAAAAGACATGTTAAAGAACCACCAATTACTTTTCCCAACACATGAATTCAACATAGTTCTTTCAGAAATAAATGTTATACCATTAAGTAAGCAATATTTTGTGCCATAAAGCCAAGAATTTAACTAGTATACAACAGCACTTGCTTAGTAAATCTGTTGTGACCTCTAAACTAACATATTTTTGAAATATCTCCTTAAATTATCTAGAAGTTTTCAAATTCAGAAAAAATTCCAAGCACTATAATTTTAAAATTTCTATCACAGAACAGGAGATTAAGAAAGACTGTACAATATAGGAAACACAGGCATAAACACATACACTTGACTTAGTTTTTACTTGAACAATGTGTCATTCCTAGCCATGCTTACCAGTGTCATTGGCAGGCTCAGATGTGAGTGGTTTTGGAGCTGGTGTGTTTTTGGGTCTGACAGGAACCTGAGATGGAGATGAAGGTGTGTTGTCTCCATTAACTACATGCGAACAGCAAGAGTCTTGGACTACAGCATTTGTAGATACATGATCATCTATTCCATTAGTACCTTCAACAGCCAACCTATAAAATGATAAAAACAAAAACTTTACTTCAATGAGTGAAGTACAATTAAACAACTTTTCATCATAATTTTTATAAGAAGTATTTGCGACTTTAATATTCGAGTAAAGCAACAGGTATAAAGAGTAATGAACACAGGGGCTGGTGCTGTGGTGCAGTGGGTAAAGCCACCACCTGAAGTGCTGGCATCCCATAGGGGTGCCGGTTTGAGTCCTGGCTGCTCCATTTCTGATCTAGCTTTCTACTATGGCCTGGGAAAGCAGCAGAAGATGGCCCAAGTCCTTGGGTCCCTGGACCCATGAGAGAGACCTGGAAGAAGCTACTGGTTCCTGGCTTCGGATTGGCTCAGCTCTGGCCATTGCGGCTGATCGAGGAGTGAATAACAGATGGAAAACCTCTCTTTCTCTCTGCCTCTCCTTCTCTCTCTGTGTAACTCTGACTTTCAATTAATAAATAAATCTTAAAAAAAGAGTAATGAACACAAATACAACATACCTCCATTATTCTAACTGTACCTAAACTGATGAAAAAGTACTGGAATACATAAATATACTTTCAGTCAAATGAATCTATACATTTTAAATATTTAAATGTAGAAATATTAAATTATTTTAATGCTCCAAAGTAGTTACAAAAAGCTCATGAAATTATATGAAATGTGCAAAAATCTATTCTAAACTTTTAATTTTATTGAATACAGAAAAAGTCTGTCAATATTAATTGCAAATGATATATTAGGCACTATAAGTTAAGAGTACATAATGATCATAAAAAGCTAACTATTAATAAGAATTTATAGTACACGGGCAGGCATTTGGCCTGGCAGTTGAGATGTCTGCATCCTATATTGAAATGCCTGGTTTTAAGTCCTGAGCTCCATTTCTGACTCCAACTTCCTGCTAAGGTAAAACCTGAAACCCACCTGATGATGGTTCAAGTAGCTGGGTCCCTGCCACCCACTTAGGACAACTAGACTGAGTTCCTATCTCCCAGTGTTGGCCTGGTCCAGCTCAGGCTATTAGAGGCATTTGAAGATCAAATTAGCAAATGGGAATTTTGTGTCTGTCCGTCTCTCAAATACATACGTATTTATACACACACAACAGTTTTAAGAATTTATAGTACATATAAGTTAACTGCAAATAAAAAAATAAACAATACAACTACAAAAGTAAACATCTTAAGTCTTGCTGAATGATCAGAAGAGCTTTTCCATGAAGAGTGGCTACCCTATATATGTTCTCCACAGAGTAATCTGAGTGTTGTTTTAAATATACAAATCAGAACAAGTCCTTCCTCTGCTTAAAATCCACTATGCTTGGGAAAAAAATTTAGATGTCTTATAATGGTCAACAAAACTTTTGAAAATCTGTACCGCTCCCACCCCATTTATTTCTCTAATCCATTTTCTCTCCAAGCTCTTTCTTGCTCACCTTGCAAAAGATGCTTTGTATCAGTCTTACTAACATGAAAAATATGATGAAAAGCCTTTAAATATTTATTACCAACTAATATATAGTAGGCACTAAAATTACAATGAACTCAAGATTATCAGAGAAGATTAAGTATTATACCCTGGAATCAGAAGAATTTGTAGAACACAAATTAACTGTTAGTGAGCTCAAGGTCTTTGAACCTGCTATTTCCTGGGCTTAAGCACTTTCCATGAGAGTTCTCTGCAGAGTCCTGAGAAACAGATGATTCATGAATCTGGTCCTCCTTCTGCCACCTATGTATTTGGAATGAGACTTGTGTAGGAAGTCTGGGCAAGTAAAGTCTGAAAAGGCTCCCAAAGGACTCAGATTTGTGTACCCCTGCCCAACAAATCAGAGATAAAGGAGTCTATGCTAAAGAACCTATATGGAGGGTAGTACTATAGAACTCATCTTTGATTCAAAATGTGTTATTGTGTAATAAATAATACTAGGTTTTAAGTTAGTTGTTATTCGAGCTCCTTTCTCCATCTAAAACTGTATTTTAAAAATTAGAAAAACATGTATACTTGTATCAAAGCAACACATAGTATCTCTTAAATGTGTACAATACTTATGTATAGATTTAAAAAATAATTTAAATGAGAAAAAAATTACAAAAACATATGTAAAGACCCTAATACATTTTAATTAATCTGTTGCACCCTTTCAGTCCTTAACTTTTTCAATGGAAAATTTAATATGGACATTCAATACATTTATTTAAGCCAAATGTACATTTTGAAGGCAAACATCTATTTAAGTGCTCTCATGAGAATTATGTTTTGGCAATTTAGGATTAACATAATTAATAAATTTTTGGATTAATAAAAGTCACATTCTATACCAGCATACTTTTTCAAACTTAACAATTTTTAGCAATATATTTTTATATTTTTAGATATTAATTTCACTATATTTGACCCAATACATAATTTTATTCCAATCTAAATATTTCAAAGAGCCTATCACAGTGATTATGAAACATGAATACCAGAGAGCTTTTCAAAGGACAGGGTAATTTTTGAGACAAGACCACGACGTAAGGAACATCTATCTTGAGATTCACAGCATAAAGCTAATTCAGGCAGCAATAACATTTTTCCATAATATCTCACTCTTTTTATCAATAAAATTCACCCAAATATAGATTTTTAAAGCTACTTTTAAGTTTTATAAAATGAAGCCCTAATACATGCTACAACATGAATGAACCGTAAGGAAGGAACTATGTTAAGTAAAAGAAGCCAGTCACAAAAGTTTACATTTGGTATGCCACTGTTTACACGAAATGGCCAAATAAACAAACAAATCCATGGAGACAGAAAGTAGATCACAGGGGCTCAGAGCTGGGAGGAAGCAGGATCTGGAAGTGACTACTCATGGATAGTTCTGAGGTGATAGCATGTTCTGCAATTAGACAGTGGTGATGGTTACACACTTCTGAGTATACGGAAAACCATAGAAATGTAAACTTTAAAGAATGAATCTTTGAGTATATGAATTATATCTGAGTAAAACTCTTTTTAAAAAAAAGATTTCACAAGAATTCAAATGACATATTTAGATATAAGCTTTTAAGTTTTGTGGCAAATTCTAACCTTAGATTAAAACTTACAACTTTATATGTGGGAAAACGTTGCATCATCTGGCCACAAATACTAAAATAAAATATTCTACCTGGTAGTTGTCCTTGCTGAAGGCTCTCCATTTTCATGTAAGGCATCACCATTTTGTCGTATTTCTACTAAACAACGAGAAAAAAATAAACTAGGTTTTTATATGCTTCTTGCTTATTTTTTTTTAAGTTTAAAAAAAATATAAACTTAGCTTACTGGTTGGAGATGAGCTGTAGTTTGTTAGATTTTCTTGCTCAATCACCAATCCATCAAGCACAACAGCCAATTCACCAGTTTGCACTATGCCATTCTTGTTTTCCAAGGAAAGTTTTAATTGTTCTTTCACTCTTTCCACTAAAAAAAAGAATATTCTAATTATTCTAATTTAAAAGCTTTTGCCAAATGCAAAAATATCAGCTACATTTGAAAGGAATTCTGTGCACTTTTATCTGTAGACCCTTCTCTACTACACCAGAATTAATCCTTTGCATACCTAATTTAGTAATCTCTACCCCAATCCCAGGCTTTCACTATCATCTTTAATTGTATCTGGGTATTTTATAAACTTCAGGTAACATATAAATATATCAAATAAGCATAGCAATTGCCTAAACTTTAATCTTCTGCCCAAGGTACCACAGAAGACTCTTGTGATTGAGGCAAAATTTCTGCAAGAGTCAGGTAGTCCAGCTACAAATTCCAGTTCTGCTACTTACTGGCTGTACTTTCAATAAGTTATTCAAAACTTCTTAAGCTTCAATTTTCTCATTACAAAACAGAGACTTAAGTCATATGGACTTAATGCAAAATCAGACAGAGATCTAGTATCATTACATCTGACCACAATAAACACTCAATAAATATTAAGTGATAATAGTCACTTTTAAATATAAGGCCAAATACTTGCCATTATTAGGACATCTAATTCTTAATTAAATTCAAGGTCACTGTGCTTCAATTGTATCACACACAATAAAGATTATTAATTGTGGTGGGAAGAATGGAGATAGGATAATGAAAGGGTACAAAGCACCAATGAGACAGTAGGAATTGAAGTTTTTTTCCTGTGTATTCAGAAATCATAACATCATTTTGTACCCCGTAATTATATAATTATAATTTGTCAATTTATACTTTGAATTTAAAAATTTAAACTTCAAAAAAAATTTAGAAAATTTAAAAAGTTATTAATGATACTTTATTATCCAAACTGAGGCTGATTACTTCAATTTGATCTTCAGTGGCTTCTGGCAGCTTTTGAAATCATGGTACATTTCATATCTTAAATGAATTTTCAACAGATTTACAAAATGTCCAATATAAGCCCATTAAATATTTATCCAAATGCAGAAAAAAATAAGACAAAATCTATAGCTATTAATTACTGGACTGGAACCATAAAAACAGATCTTATAGAACACCTGCTCCTAACATCTGCAGCACCACAAACTTCAATTCTACCCCATATCAAAAAATAATAACAAATAGAGAAAATTATGAAAACTATATTGACCAATATTCTCTTTCATATTTGTCATCTCCCTCCATCTAAAGCATCTGGAGTTTAGAGATTTAACTTTTTCCTAAAATATTCATCTATTGAATAGATTCCTGCAGAACACACTTTCAAAATCCCTTTGGTAAACTCACTTATGAATCTATAAATGTTTGTTTTCTTGTCTTCAAAAGATAAATGTGTTAGACCTGAATTTTATTTTGCTAATGATCTTCACTCAACTCTCTGAACGTATTTTACCATTATCTTATTATTGTTAATTCTACAATCCTTTATAAATCCACATAAACGACTTTTTTCTGTTTGGCTTATTTTAAAATCTATTTATCTTTGTTCTTGCCAAGTCCCTGTACATCTAAGTACAATTTTCTCTCTGCTGTCCTACTTGGGATAGTATGCAACTGTGGATTTATGTTTTTCATTAGTGCTCAAAAAACAGCAGCCATTTCCTCTTCTTAAAAGATTATTCATTCATTCGAAAGGCAAAATGAGATGAGAGACAGAAAGAGAGAGATTTATCTTCCATCTACTGGTTCACTCCCCAGACGGCCACAACACTGAAGCAAGGCCCCAAAAACTCCAGCTGGGTCTCGGATGGTAGGAACTCAAGCACTTGTACCATCATTCACTACTTCCCAAGCATATTAGCCTGGAGATGGATTGAAAGCACAGTAGCAAAAACTCCAGCCATTATCTCTTAAAATATGTCCTTAACTCTACCCTCTTCCAGGGGTTAGCAAATTACTTTATCTAAGTTAAACCTGGCCCATTACTCATTTTTATAAGTAAAGTTTTACTTAAACACATTCAAGCTCATTCATTCCTATTCTCCTTGGCTGCTTTTCTGTTAAAATAGCAAAGGTGAATAGGTATAACACAGACTATATGGCCTGCAGAGCATAAACGTTTACAATCTGGTTCTTTATAGAAAACAACTGCTCATTTCTTCTTATGGAGTCTTGTTTGTGTAGGTTATTGTAATTTGTGATCTTTGATGATGGGTTCATTATCCAATAGCAGATTAAGGATAATCTCTGGGCATTCATTCAGTCAGGTTTGGTTTCCAATTCTGACAGTGGCTTAGAGGTCCCCCCAAGAGTCTAGAATCAAGGAATCTAAGCTCAGAGCCTGCATCTGACTGGTGGCCAAAAGGCTCAGTATGATGACAGTGGCTATCAGCATAGGCCACTATTTTAAATCTAGTTCATGAAGCTCTATTTGCCTCTTCTCTTTTTCTGAAGAAAGGGCCTCCGCTTTTTGAAAAATCATCAATGCCACAAACATGTGCTATTCCGCAGTGGAAGGTTGAGGATATTTAAGGCATACAGTCTTTAATAATTATGAACATGGGCTGGCGCCGTGGCTCAATAGGCTAATCCTATGCCTGCGGGGCGGGCACACCGGGTTCTAGTCCCAGTCAGGATGCCGGATTCTGTCCCGGTTGCCCCTCTTCCAGGCCAGCTCTCTGCTATAGCCCGGGAGTGCAGTGGAGGATGGCCCAAGACCATGGGCCCTGCACCCCATGGGAGACCAGGAGAAGCACCTGGCTCCTGCCTTCGGATCAGCGCGATGCGCCGGCTGCGGCGGCCATTGGAGGGTGAACCAATGGCAAAGGAAGACCTTTCTCTCCGTGTGTCTCTCTCTCACTGTCCACTCTGCCTGTCAATAATAATAATAATAATAATAATAATAATTATGAACATGGAAGACTGAGGTGTAACCTTTTGAATCATAAAACTGGGTGAACTATCACATAAATAATTCTCATAATCTACATGTGTTGTAGGAGAGATAAGCATAATGTTCTATCATAATATAAACAAACAAACTCAGACATATTTATTGAACATTTGAGTGCCTAGAGGGACAGAATAGACCCTGACAGCCCTAACACAGACATCCATACCTATGCTCTGCTTATTTTCTTAGTGGACTTATATCACTTATCACCACCAGAATTTTTCTGTTTTGCTTTGTCCAACTAATTCAGTGATATACCCTCAGAAAGTGCTTACTAAACATTAAAAATAAGTGATTGGGGCTGGCACTCTGGGATAGCAGGTAAAGCTGACTCCCGCAGTGCCAGCATCCCATATGAGCACCGGTTCATGTCCCGGCTGCTCCACTTTCAATCCAGCTCTCTGCTATGGCCTGGGAAAACAGTAGAGGATGGCCCAAGTCCTTGGGCCCCTGCACCCATGTGTGAGACCCAGAAGAAGCACCTGGCTCCTGGCTTCGGATCGGCCCAGCTCCAGCCGTTGCAGCCAACTGGGGAGTGAACCAGCGGGTGGAAGACCTCTCTCTCTACCTTACCTTCTCTCTCTGTGTAACTTTGATTTTCAAGTAAATAAATAAATCTTTAAAAAAAAAATGATTAAGACACTAGTCCTATCCTTAAGAAATTTATCCTTATAAGGCAGAAGCTGACTTTTTGGACATCTTTTACATTTTTCCTCATCTTTAAGAGGGCAATAGAACAGAGTCCTTGAGGAGCCACGTATATAACTAGGTAATTTATCTTGTAAGCACAAATTTGCTAAAGATACGCACCCTTTATGTCTCCACAGAAAATAAATGATCTTTAAATCTCTTCATCTTTAGTTTATACAAATTTATTTCTATTTCAGCGACACATTCTGGAGTGCTTTTTAAAAACTGTTTAAACAATGTATTAATTATAACAAGTATAAAATTTAGTGGTTTAAATAACAATAACCACTATGGTTAGTAGTTTCTGTGGACTAGGACCAGGAGAGGTCCAAACATGTCTGACAAATGGGTGCCTCTATACAAGGCCTCGAGAGTCCTCACAGTGGTCGCTTGTCAGCTCAGATGAGTAACCCTGGACACCAAGGCAAGAAAGGAGAAGCCTCTTATGGCTGAGTCATGGAAGTTGTTTACCATCACTTCTGCCACATCCTATTTGTCACCCAGACCATCTCCGATTCAATGGGGAAGTGTGTGAAACAAAAGGTAAGAATGCCTTGGGGCCATTTTGTAGGCTAGCCAACATACACATAAATATGACAAAAATTGAATTTTTAGAAGCAAAATGAAAGCACTAGGTTATACAACCTCATTAAAAACCAGGCCTTCCCACTCCTAAGTCTTTCCATATATCATGCCTTAAATCAATGTTCATTAATTCACAAAGGTAAGCTCCAACATACTACCATATAAAATAAACTTTAGAATTTATAAGACATCAAATTAAATTAAATTAAATTACTGTGCACCATGGCACAGTAGGTTAATCCTCTGCCTGCGGAGCCGGCATCTCATATGGGTACCAATTCTAGTACCGGCTGCTCCTCTTCCAATCCAGCTCTCTGCTATGGCCTGGGAAAGCAGTAGAAGATGGCCCAGGTACTTGGGCCCTGCACCCACATGGGAGATCAGGAAGAAGCTCCTGGCTCCTGCCTTCGAATCGGCACAGCTCCAGCTGTTGCGGCTATCTGGGGAGTGAACCAAGGAAATGCAGACCTCTCTCTCTGTCTCTGCCTCTCACTATCTGTAACTCTACCTCTCAAATAAATAAAATCTTTAAAAAATTTTCAGAATAAATAAAGAGGCAAATGATTACCTGGGAGATAAAAGTAAGAGCTCTTATAAATTAGTAAGAGAAAATAAACAAACCAGTTAGGAAAATGTACAAAGAATGAGATAATATTAAATGAAGTATGAATGATTTGGTAAGAAAAATCTTCATCTGTTTATGTATTAAAGTGGAAATATTTACCAAATGGATACTCACATGTTTCAATGTACAGAAACTGGTATAACCTCTAAGAAGGCCACTGGATAGCTATGTTTAGCTAACGGCTTAAAACATTTCATTACCACTAACTATACTTCTTCTCAAATTATTCAAAAAAAATTGAAAGGGAGAGAATCTTTTTGAATTCTTTCTATAAAGCCAGTATCACCTTAATTCCTAAATCTGAAAAATATACAACAGAGAAAGAACTACAGACCAATTTCTCTGATGAACATAGACACAAAAATCCGCAACAAAATTCTGGCCAATAAAATCCAACAACATATCAGAAAGATCATTCTCCTGGAACAAGTGGATTTATTCCTGATATGTAAGGATGGTTTAACATTCACAAAACAATCAATGTGATACACCACATTAACAAATTGAGGAACAAAAAACTATTATGATTCTCTCAGTAGGTGCAGAGAGAGCATTTGATAAAATACAACACCCTTTCATGATGAAAACTGTAAGCACCTAGGGTATAGAAGGAATATTCCCCAACTCAATCAAGGCAACTTATGATAAACCCATGGCCAGCATCATATTGAATGGGAAAAAGCTGCAAGCATTCCCATTGAGATCTGAAACCAGACAAGGATGTCCACTCTCACCACTGCTATTCAGTATAGTCCTAGAAATTTTAGCCTGAGTCATAAGACAAGAAAAGAAAGCAAAGGGATTCAAGTTAGGAATGCAGAAGTAAGAATATTCCTATTTGCAGATGGCATGATTCTATACATAGGGGATCCAAAAGACTCCACCAAGAGAATATTGGAACTCATAGAAAAATTTGGTAAAATAACAAGATATAAAAATCAATACAAAAAGATCAAAAGCCTTTGTATGCAAAGACAATGCCACAGCTGAAAAAGAACTTCTAAGATTGATCCCATTCACTGTAGCTACAAAACAAATCAAATGCCTTAGAATAAATTTAACCAAGAAGTCAATAATCTCTACAATGAGAATTACAAAACATTAAAGAAAGAAATAGAACAATATACAAAAAAATAGAAAAATCTTCCATGTTCATGGATTTTGGAAAAACCAACATCATCAAAATGTTCATTCTTCCAAAAGCAATCTACAGATTCCATGCGATACCAATCAAAATACCAAAGACATTCTTCTCAGATCTAGAAAAAAAAAAATGATACTGAAATTCATATGCAAAAACAGGAGACCTCAAATAGCTAAAGCAATCTTATACAACAAAAACAAAGCTGGAAGTATCACAATATCAGATTTCAAGACATATCACAAGGCACTTATAATCAAAACAGCCCAATACTGGTACAAAAATTGATGTATATAACATATGGAACAGAATAAAAATGCAGAAATCCATTCAAGCATCTACAACCAATTTATATTTGACCAAGAAGCTTAAACTAATCCCTAGAGCAAGGACAGTCTATTCAACAAATGATGCTGGGAAAACTGGATCTCCACATTCAAAAGTATGAAGTATGATCCCTATCTTATACCTTACACAAAAATCCATTCAAAATGGATTAAAGACCTAAACCTACAACCTGATACCATCAAATTATTAGAGAACATTGGTGAAACCCTTCAAGATATTGGTACAGGCAAAGAGTTCTTGGAAAAGACCCCAGATACAGGCAATCAAAGCCAAAATCAACAGATGGGATTACATCAAATTGAGAAGTTTCTGTATTGCAAAAGAAACACTCAGGAACGTGAAGAGGCAACTGACAGAATGGGAAAAATTATTTTCAAACAAGGGAACTGATATAAAGAGATCAAGAAAATCTACAACAAAACAAACAACCCAGTTAAGAAATGGGCCAAGGACTTAAACAGACATTTTTCAAAGAGGAAATCCAAATGGACAACAGACACATGAAAAAATGCCCAGGATCATTAGTCATCAGGAAAATGCAAATCAAAACCATAATGAGGTTTCCCCACAACCCTTTTAGAATGACTTTTATATAGAAATCAACAAGCAAGAAATGCTGGCGAGAATGAAGGAGAAAAGGTACCCTAATCCATTGCTGGTGGGCATGTAAACTGATAAAACCACTATGACAGACAGTTTGGAGATATCTCAGAAATCTGAATATAGACCTACCATATGACCCAAATATCCCACTCCTGGGAATTTACCCAAGGGAAATGAAATCAGCAAATAAGAGTTATCTGCACCCCTGTGTTTACTGCAGCTCAATTTACAACAGCTAAGACATGGAATCAGCCTAAATGCCCATCAATGGAAGACTGGATAAAGAAATTATGGGATAGGCCGGCGCCGTGGCTCAACAGGCTAATCCTCCGCCTTGCGGTGCTGGCACACTGGGTTCTAGTCCCGGTTGGGGCGTCGGATTCTGTCCCAGTTGCCCCTCTTCCAGGCCAGCCCTCTGCTGTGGCCCAGGAGTGCAGTGGAGGATGGCCCAAGTGCTTGGGCCCTGCACCCCATGGGAGACCAGGAAAAAGAACCTAGCACCTGGCTCCTGCCATCGGATGAGCACGGTGTGCTGGCCGCAGCGCGCCGGCCGCGGCAGCCATTGGAGGGTGAAGCAACGGCAAAAGGAAGACCTTTCTCTCTGTCTCTCTCTCTCTCACTGTCCACTCTGCCTGTCAAAAAATAAATAAATAAATAAATAAATAAATAAATAAAAAAGAAATTATGGGATATGTACTCTGTGGAATACTACCCAGTGTTAAAAAAGGATGAAATCCAGTCGTTTGCAACAAAATGGATGAATCTGGAGAACATTATACTTAGTGAAATAAGCCAGTCCCAAAGGGATTCAATATATATGTTCTCCCTGATTTGTAATAACTAATGGAGCACCTAAAATGAAATCTGTAAAGTGAAACTGACACTTTGAGAAGCAATGACTTGAACAGACCTTGTCTTGACTGCTGAGGAAGTCTCCCCCCTCCCCTTTTTTCCTTAATGGAGAATGGGACTGGGAATGGGAGCGGGAGGAGGTAGTGGGGTGGGAGTGAGGGTGGAAGTGCAGGTAAGATGAGAAGAATCACTATACTCCTAAAGTTATACTTATGAAATTTGTACTCATTAAATAAATGGTTTTAGAGAAAAAAAACATTTCATTCCCTTTGATCTAGTAATACTAAAAATCTTTTAAAAGAAGTCTGAGAGATATACTTTTCTCACTAGAAATAAATACTATTTGTTCAAAAAATTCATCTTTGAAATAACAGGAACTTAAGTCTTGGTAAACTAAACAGCTAGACTAGCAAATTAGATAAGCAAATCAGACTAAAAAAAGGTATTAACTGGAACTGATTTTGACTATGCTCTGTTTTCTATCATAAGTGACACATTTCTCTGCTGCATTTTCCTATCATTCAGTTACAGAGAGAAGTGCTTACAGTACAATATTTTGGGTATAACTAAATTTGAAATGAATTTAATGGATTTCAAAATGTTTCTTTAACAAAAGCTACATTTTTGGTTCTAATAAATCCATAAAAAAAGCTCAGTGGGCCAGTGCCATGGCTCAGTAGGCTAATCCTCCGTCTTGCGGTGCTGGCACCCCAGGTTCTAGTCCCGGTTAGGGCATCGGATTCTGTCCCAGTTGCCCCTCTTCCAGGCCAGCTCTCTGTTGTGGCCTTGGAGTGCAGTGGAGGATGGCCCAAGTGCTTAGGCCCTGCACCCCATGGGAAACCAGGAGAAGCACCTGGCTCCTGCCTTTGGAACAGTGCGGTGCGCCGGCCACGGCAGCCATTGGAGGGTGAACCAACGGCAAAGGAAGACCTTTTTCTGTCTCTCTCCCTCACTGTCCACTCTGCCTGTCAAAAAAAAAAAAAAAAAAACAACAACAACAAAAAAAACAACTCAGTGTCATTCCCAGTGTCTCCTGTTTTAAAGTGGCTCTATCAGTCTCAAAATTGAAGCAAAAAGTACTGTTTACACTCCAATCCATATATTAACTACACTACCCTTATACATGTACCTCTAATCCCTGAAATTATCTCCTTGACCAATACTAAGTCAGGTTCCTCTGAACCTTTTTTGTAATTAAGTATCACCCTTGGCCTAAATCAACTGAAAATTCTCAGCACAAATGCCATGATACACACACACAGACTTGAGAAGCACTATCACAGTTTCTAGCAGCTCAAAGTTGTACTTCTAGATTCCTTTAAGGTATCTCTTCCTGAGAACACTTAAAGCTGCCAGAATTTATTTTCTTCTAGCCAATACCTCATAATAGACACCAAACCAACACTGTCCTAGAACATTTATAAAAAAGGGCTTACCATGGTGAATCCTTCCTATCTCTCCCACAACTTGGGAGTATCTTTCTCAAGGACCTGAAAACAAGTCATTCCTCTAAAATGTAATCATCAGCAAGGGAAAGGGGCCCTGTCTGCTAGTCATTGTGGGAGACAGAATCCCAACTTTGATAATGGCCAGCCAGCAGACACATCTGGCCTTATCAATTTATACAAACCAATCTTTTGTAATTAGGACTCTACTGAATCTCTGCTTGCACTTTTCCTAATCTCTTCTTCCCTTTAAAAGGTTCAGTCTCCTCTGTAGAAATTAAATTCAGTTCATGATGGACCCTCTGTCCTACTGTACAAGGACAATACTAGTTAAAATCTGTCCTTACACTTTTAGAGTCCAACTCTATTTTTTATGTTTGACAACAGAGGAATTTGTTCTGTATAACTTCAGAAACAGTAAGACTGGGAAGGTGAAATCTCTCATATCAGTATCTAATGTGGTTGAGACAAAGAAAGAATGCCAAAATTACTAGACACCTCCGCAGAGCCAACTATAAAGCTCCCAACTTTGAGTAAGATTTGAATACATAACTGAAGCTTAACTGAGGTACAAATGGGCAATTAAATCCACAGAAGTTCTGAGACGATATTAGAGGTATATATCAGAAAAATCTTTGGACACCAACCAACTAGGTCATTACATAGAAACAAGGGTTAAGGGGAGCGGGAGTAAAAGCTCATGAGGACTTACATGGGAAAAAAGAATTTCCCTAGCAAGCTACAGTTGGAATTCTGGGGGTGAGGGTGGAGGAAGGGTGATCAGATGATTTATGCTGGGTCAGTTATAGGTTTTACTTAAAATTATGAATAGCTTTAACAACTTATATTACACTATCGAGGATGATGAAACCTAAAAACTTCAAAAATAGAATATATAGTCAAATAAATTACACTCTCATCCTCATCTCAAATACTCATATTATCAGAAGGGATAGATAACAAACCATGAATTTATGACAAGAAAATGTCAGGGCCTTGAGCAAAGGAAGAAAGTAATCTCAGAAATCTGAAGTAGAACAACTGAACTTAACAACTGTAAAATCTATTTTAACGTGGGAGACTTTTGTTCTTACTACAGAAGTGAGGAAGTGGTTGAAACCATCTATTCTTTATGTGTTTTGTCTGTTTCTTCCTTAAGCTCAACACATGTTTATTAAAAGAAGAGTCCCAGTTCTAGGAATGTAAAAAATACAATAAATTTTAAGGACTTCTACAGCATGGGCGTTTGGCACAGCAGTTTAAGACATCACAGGAAATGCCTGCATCCCATGTTGGAGTTCTCGGGTTCAAGTCCCCAGCACACTTTGGATTCCACCTTCCTGCTAAAGTTGGGTCCTTGCCATCCACATGGGAGACCCAGATTCATTTCCCAACTACTAGATTTGCCCAGGACAAACACTGACTGTTGAAGACTTTGGAGGAATGAACTAGTATGGATAGAAGATCTCTGTCTCTCTCTGCCTTTCAAATAAATAAAAGTTAAGAAATAAAAACTAAGAATTTAAGAATTCTATTTAAAAATTTAAAGGACTTCTAACTTCACTGAAGTTACCAAAGCACACAGAAAGTAAAACATGTAACTCCTTGGAAGACAAGAAGCTCTGAACAAAAATCCATATTTATTATTTTTTTAAATGTTAAAGAAGAGAAAGAGGCTAAGCCTACAGGAAAATAAAATTGAAAACAAACTCAGGGGGTGGTATAAAGCCTTGCAGTTAAGACACCACAGTTAAGAGGTCAACATTCCATTTCAAGAATGCCTGACGGGCAGGGGCAGGCGCTGTGACACATCAGGTAAACAGGTAAAACTGCCGCCTACAGTGCTAGCATTCCACATGGGCACTGGTTCAAGACCCAGCTGCTCCACTTCCAATCCAGCTTTCTCCTCTGGCCTGGGAAAGGAGAAGATGCCCCAAGTTTTTGGGCCCCTGCACCCGCAAACCCGCGACCCAGAAGAAGCTCCTGGCTCCTGGCTTTGGATCAGCAAAGCTCCAGCCATTGCAACCATCTGGGAAGTGAACCAGAGGATAGAAGACCTCTCTCTCTCTAACTCTGCCTTTCAAATAAATAAATAAATAAACTTAAAAAAAAAAAAAAAGAGTGCCTGAGTTCAATACCAGGTTCTAGTTCCTGACTCTAGCTTCCTAGTCCCAGTTGGGGCACCGGATTCTGTCCTGGTTGCCGCTCTTCCAGTCCAGCTTTCTGCTGTGGCCCGGGAGTGCAGTGGAGGATGGCCCAGGTCCTTGGGCCCTGCACTCGCATGGGAGACCAGGAGGAAGCAACTGGCTCCTGGCTTTGGGTCGGTGCAGCACACTGGCCGCAACACACCAGCCATAGCGGCCACTTAGGGGGTGAACCAATGGAAGGAAAACCTTTCTTTCCGTCTCTCTCTTCTCACTAACTCTGCCTGTCAAAATAAATAAATAAATAAATAAATAATGAAGGTCCTTGGAAGTAACAGTGATAGCTCAAGTAATTAGGTTCCTGCCACCCATGTTGGAGACATGGAATGAGTTCCCAACTCCTATCTATAGTCCATCTCAGTTCTGGCCATTGTGGAGCATTTGGAGAGCAACAGAGAGTACCTTTCTCTTTTTTCTCTCGCCTCCCAAACAAATGAATAATTAAAAAAAAAAAAAAAGCAACTCAGGCCTAATTTACAAGACTGCAGAGGTCGAAAGAATAAATCATTGAGTGATACGGCAAAACTTTTAAAATCTTAAGTGAAATAAAATTTATTGGTAACAACACAATCAGAATTTTTTCAAAAATCATACATAAGAACCATTATAAAAGATGATTTTGCGAAAATTGAGATTTAAAGGTAACAAAAATTTCAAAACAGCAATGGAGGCAATGAAGGAGTTACAGTATCAATCAAAATCCCTCAGATCAACTGATAACACAGGTGCTGTCTCAAGAAAAATGTTATCAGTATAATCAAATCCTAATAGAACCAAATAAAATACAAGAGAAATGACAGAGAATCACCCTGGGGGAGAAACATTTCTAAAACGAAATATAGATTCCAGAATAATAACTGAGAAAATACATAAGGAACTTTCAATTCTTATAAGAAACATAACCTGAAACCTAATGATAAAAAAATTAAAACTTTAGGTAAGAAAAAAATTAACAGGAAGAAAAGGAAAGGTATAAACAAATAAAATTAAAAACAGAAAAATACATAAGAGGAGGCTGACACTGGCACAGTGGTTAAGATGCTGCTTGGGACACCAACATCCCATTTCAGGGTGTCTGAGTTTGAGTCATGATTCCAGTTTCCTGCTAACTCATACCCTGAGAAGCAGCAGACAACAGCTCAAGTAGATCCTGGCTCCTAGCTTTGTGCCAGCCCCAACTGTTGTGGGTATCTGAGGAGTGAACCAGAGGATGGAAGATCTCTCTGTCTCTATATCTATCTCTTTACTTGACTGTACTGTCCAATATGTTACCCACTAGTTACATGAGCCTACTTGAATTTGAATTTGAATTTAATTAAGTTGAAATCAATTTAAAACCAAGCTCTTTAGTTGCTATAGCCAAATTTCAAAAATTCAGTTGTCATATGTGTTTAGTGGCTGCCATACTGGATAGCACAGATGCAGAACATGTAATTCACAGCAGCAAATTCTATAGAAGAGCAACATGTACAGAACTATGCTAATAAGGCTCACATTTCACTAAGAAGAAAATTCTATAAAACATCAAAAGAATGTGTCAATAAATTTTAAAAATAGTGGTATTACATAAGAATACATTTTAAAAGATTAAAAATCAGGGTGAGCATTGTGGCACAGTGGGTTAAACCACTGCTTGAGACAACTGCATCCCATATCAAAGTGCTGGTTTGAATCCTGGGTACTTCACTTCTGATGTAGCTTCCTGATAATGTGCCTGGGTAGGCAGCAGATGAGAGCCCACCTGGGCTCTGGCTTTAGCCAGGTTCAGCCCCAGCTGTCATGGGCATTTGGGAGTGAACCAACATGTGGAAATATTTCTATCTTCTACCCTTCCCTCTTTTCCTTTCCTTTCCTTTCTCCCTGTTATTCTACCTTTCAAATACATAAATAAATCTCCAAAAAAAGATTAGGACAAGTAGCAATGTAAAGGACAAGGGGTCTTCAAAAAGAAACAGAAAATGTACATTATCTTTTATAATTTGTGTTATTACTCTTTTTGATACTCCCTTCTGCCTTGTTCAAAGATCTTGATATTTTATTCTTATTTACATGGTACTAAAATAAATACTTTTTTGATAAAACAAATATGTAACATATAGCACCACTACTAATGAAAGAATGAGAAAATGAAGAGACATTTAAGGTGTATACAGCAACCATTAAAATGTACAGGATAAGAGAAAGTTGTACCCTATCTGCTCTGGTCTGAACACATCTTCCCACCCCAAATTCAAGTTAAAACTCAGTGACCAATCTGAGAGTATTAAGATGTGAGGTCTTGAACGAGTTCATGTCATGAGGACAGAGCCCGTACAGATGGTATCTGGTCCCTGGTGAAAAAGTTTGAGAACTTTTCTCTTCACCCATTGAGGGCATAGCATTTGTCCTCTTGGAATGCAGCTAAGAAACAACATCTTGAAAGCAGAGAATTGGCCTTTATTATACAAAGAACCCACAGGTGCCTTGATTTTGAAATTTCAGATCCTCGAACTGCAGAAATTATATTTCTGTTTTTATCAATACTAAGTCTCAGATATTTTGTTATAGCAGCAAACAGACCAATGTAATTACCTATAAGAAAAATTTCATTCCTACATTAGAATGATATTCCAAGTTTCTTCAGTTATAGTTGCTACATATAGTTTATGTGTTTATTTACAGAATCATTTATTATACCTCCATCTCATTTCTTGTTTTTTTAAGATTTTATTTATTTATTTGAGAGGTAAAGTTACAGACAGTGAGAGAGAGGCAGAGAGAAAGGTCCTCCCTCCATTGATTCACTCCCCAAATGGTCACAATGGCCAGAGCTGTGCTGATCCGAAGCCAGGAGCCAGGTGCTTCTTCCTGGTCTCCCATACGGGTGCAAGGGCCCAAGCACCAGGACCATCTTCTACTGCTTCCCCAGGCCACAGCAGAGAGCAGGATTAGAAGAGGAGCAGCTGGGAATAGAACCGGCACCTATATGGGATACCGTCATGCAGGCAGAGGATTAACCTACTGCACCATGGCGCCAGCCCCTCCTACATCTCATTTCAAAAAGAATTTAGGTTTAACTAAGTTTACATCAAAAGACAAGGGTAGTAAAGAAAAAGTTACAGTCCAACAGAACTTAAAAAAAAAATTATAAGTACACCACAGAGCCATATGACTGTTGAGACAAAAAGAAGGAGCAAGGGGAAGGGCCTGCTAGAGAAATAGAACACGAAATGCTAATCAGCATTTTGTTCATGTGATAAAATGAACACTATTTAAAAAACCATGTAGAAGGCCGGCACCACAGCTCAATAGGCAAATCCTCTGCCTTCGGCGCCGGCACACCAGGTTCTAGTTCCGGTCGGGGTGCCAGATTCTGTCCCGGTTGCTCCTCTTCCAGTCCAGCTCTCTGCTGTGGCCCGGGAAGGCAGTGGAGGATGGCCCAAGTGCTTGGGCTCTGCACCCACATGGGAGACCAGGAGAAAGCACCTGGCTCCTGGGACTTGATCTTTAGTCATGCAGTCTTCAAACTAGTTTGAACATCAGGGCTCCACCAAAGTCAAACCACTCAAGTTAACAATAGTAAAATCTTGTATGTTCTGGAGTCAGCAGTGTGGCATGGCAACCCACCCATATGTACCTGCTCCATTTCCCATCCAGTTCCCTGCTGATGTACCTGGGAATGCAACACAAGATGGCCCAAGTGTTTGGGCCCCTGCAGTGGGAGACCAGTAAGAAGTTTCTTGCTCCTGGCTTCAGATCACCCCAGCTCTAGCCGTTGTGGCCATTTGTGGATGGAAGACCTCTCTCTGTCTCTCCTCCACTCTAACTCTGCCTTTCAAACAAATAAAAAAATAAATCTTTGTCGGCGCTGCAGATCACTTACCTAATCCTCCGCCTGTGGCACTGGCCAAGCACTTAGGCCATCCTCCACTGCCTTCCCGGGCCACAGCAGAGAGCTGGACTGCAAGAGGAGCAACCGGGACAGAATCTGGTGCCCCAACCGGGACTAGAACTCAGGGTGCTGGCGCCACAGGCAGAGAATTAGCCAAGTGAGCCATGGCGCCAGCCAATACCTAATAACTCAAAATGTGACTGTATCTGGGAACAGGATCTTAAAAGTGGTAATTAAGTTATAGTCATTAAGTGACTCCTAATCTCAAAACTGGTGTCTCACTAACTGAGCAACTAAAAGGAAACCTGTTGAAGTGAATGGACACCATGAGAAACAATGACTTGATCAGCCTTTGTCCTGACTGTCAAGGAACAACTTACTGCTTTATTCCTTTTAGTATTTTTGTTCTACTTAATACCATTGGTTGAACTCTTTAATTAACACACAATTATTCTTAGGTGTTTAAATTTAACTGAAAAGTGATCCCTGTTAAATATAAGAGTGGGAATAAGAGAGGGAGGAGATGTACAGTTTGGGACATGCTCAATCGGACTTACCCCATGGTAGTTAGAAACGTGCCAGGGGATTCCAATTCAATCCCAACAAGGTGGCATGCACCAGTGTCATCTCACTAGTCCAAGTGATCCGTTTCAGTTCGTAATTGATCATAACGATAGGATTAAGTGTCAAAGGGATCACATAAACAAGACTAGTGTCTGCTAATATTAACTGACAGAATTAAAAAGGAGAGAACAATCCAACATGGGAAGCGGGATACACAGCAGACTCATAGAATGGCAGATGTCCTAAACAGCACTCTGGCCTCAGAATCAGCCCTTAAGGCATTCAGATCAGCCCACAAGAGTATTTCAGGCATGGAAAGCCAAGATACTCTGGCAAAAAAAATGACCTAAAGGAAAGACCTCTGTGAGTGAGATCCCAGCAGGAAAGTATGGGCCATCAAAGAAGGAGGTACCTTTCTCTGAAGGGAGAAGAGAACTTCTACTTTGACTATTGCCTTGTCTAAGTAAGATCAGAGTTGGCAAACTCAAGAGGCTTCCATAGCCTTGGCAGCTCATGACAAGAGCATCGGGTGCTTACTGATGTCATAAATAAGAGTGTCAATTGTTAAATCTACAATGGGACTCACTGTGCACTTACTCCCATGTAGGATCTCTGTCCATAATGTGTTGTCCAATGTGCATTAATGCTATAACTAGTACTCAAACAGTACTTTATACTTTGTGTTTCTGTGTGGGTGCAAACTGTTGAAATCTTTACTTAGTATATACTAAATTGATCTTCTGTATAAAAAGATAATTGAAAATGAATCTTGATGTGAATGGGATGGGAAAGGGACTGAGAGATGGGATGGTTGCAGGTGGGAGGGAGCTTATGGGGGAAAAAAGCCACTATAATACAAAAGTTGTACTTTGGAAATTTATATTTATTAAATAAAAGTTAAAAAAAAAAAAACTGGTGTCTCTTATAACAAAAAGAAATTTGGGGGCAGGCACTTGGTCTGGCCTCAACACTGGGGACATTTGAGAAAGGGAACCAGTAGATTGGAGCATACTCTGTCTATTCTCCTTTTTCCTCTCAAATAAATTTGGGGGCGGGGGTAATCTGGACACAGCCACATGTACAAAATGATGACCATAAGAAAATAATGGGGCCAGCGCCGTGGCTCAACAGGCTAATCCTCCACCTTGTGGTGCCAGCACACCGGGTTCTAGTCCTGGTTGGGGCACCGGATTCTGTCCCGGTTGCCCCTCTTCCAGGCCAGCTCTCTGCTGTGGCCTGGGAAGGCAGTGGAGGATGGCCCAAGTGCTTGGGCCCTGCACCCTATGGGAGACCAGGATAAGCCCCTGGCTCCTGCCATTGGATCAGCGCGATGCACCGGCTGCAGCGTGCCGGCAGGGGCGGCCATTGAAGGGTGAACCAACGGCAAAAGGAAGACCTTTCTCTCTGTCTCTCTCTCTCTCTCACTGTCCAGTCTGTCTGTCAAAAATAAAAAAAAAGAAAAAAAGAAAAAGAAAAAGAAAATAAAGGGAGAAGACAGCTCTCTATAAACCGGGTGAGAAGCCTCAAAAGAACCCAACACCCTGTATATCTTGATTATGGATTTCTAGCCTCCAGAAATTTGAGAAACTCCTTTGGTTTTGGTTTAAAATACCCAGTTTATAGTATTCTGTTATGGCAGACCCAGCAAACTCATATACTTTTAAAATATAAAAGATAAAATAAAAATCTTACTCGCTGCCTACAGTGGGTGGTACCATTACAGTTACTATCTAATCACTGTAACAACATTTATTAAAATTTTATTTTTTTACTGAGCATATTCTGCTCGATTAAATCTTGAGACAATGTTAAATTTATAGTTTATGAACAAATTTCAAAGTGTACTTGCATTACAATATAATTTTTACGTCAACGGTAATTATAATTTTTACATCACAGGTAATTGTAATTTTTATATACAGGTTCAGTACAATCTATCATAACTGGAAACAATCTAAATGTCCAACAACAAAGGCATGATTAAACAATAACCTAAAATAGGTACTGAATACTTACAACACCTATTACTTAATTCTGTACCAAGAAGAATTACATGACACTCCCTGCCCCCAGAAGCTATGATACAGCAGGGAATCAAACTTTTAATGCTTCATTAGAATGTATGTTTTAAAATCAGAATACATAAAAATTACCATGGTTTATACTAACTAGTATAAACTATAATAATTAACATCTTGGTTTTTTGACTAACAGTTCTTGATATCCAAAAATATTTCAAAAAATGATTTTTGGCCGGTGCAGCGGCTCACTTGGTTAATCTTCCACCTGTGGCAGCAGCACCCCAGGTTCTAGTCATGGTTGGGGCACCATATTCTGTCCCAGTTGCTCCTCTGCCAGTCCAGCTCTCTGCTGTGGCCCGGGAGTGCAGTGGAGGATGGCCCAAATGCTTGGGCCCTGCACCCGCATGGGAGACCAGAAGGAAGCTCCTGGCTTCAGATTAGCACAGTGTGCCAGCTGTAGCAGCCATTTCGGGGGTGAACCAACGGAAGGAAGACCTTTCTTTCTCTCTCTCTCTCTTTCACTGTCTAACTCTGCCTGTCAAAAAAAAATGGGGGCGGGGGACCTGATTTTTAAACTAGATGTGTATTTTCAGAAAGAAAACTTTTAACAAATCAACTTACTATTTTAAGCATTGGCATTTTAACCCTTAATTGATCAAACCTACTTTTAGAAATGAATGAGAAAATCTCTAAGGAGAGAAGACTTACAGATTTTAATAAAGGCTTCAGTCTGTGTAAACTATTGGAAACTGCCCAAATGTCAGGATAGGAATAGGAGAAAATATTTACAAACTGTTCCTTTGATAATTAATATCCAGAATATAAGGAACTCAAAAAAATACATCATCAACAACAAAAATAGATCAAGTTTTTAAATGAACAAAGGCTAAAGTGGTTGGATCCGTTAGTCAATGTGGGAGACCTAGAGTGGATTCCTTTTGGTCTGACCCAACTTTGGTCAGCATGGGCATTTGATGATGGGATGTGAAATCTCTCTGTGCATGTGTATATATGTCTGTCTGTCTGTCTTTCTCACCATCTCTCTGCTTCTCAAATTAAAAAAAGAAAGATAGAAAAAACAAAAAACTGAGCAGGGGCCAGCCTTGTAGCTTAGGCTGTCTAGCCTGTGATGCCAGCATCCCATATGAGTGCTAGTTTGAGTCCTGGCTGCTCTACTTCCAATCTAGCCCTCTGCTAATATGCCTGGAAATAATCAAAGATGGCTCAAGGGCTTGGGCCTCTGCCACTCATGTGGGAGACGTAGATGGAGTTCCAGGCTCCAGACTTCAGCATGGCCCAGCCCCAACTATCATAGCCATTTGCAGAGCAAACCAGCAGATGGAAGAGCTCTCTCTCTCTCTTACTTTCTGCAACTCTGCCTTTCAAATGAATAAATATTTAAAAATTTGCGAATGAAAGATTTGAATAGATATTTCTCAAAAAAAGAAGGAATAACAATAGCCAACAAATATATGAGAAAATGCTCAATATAATTAAACAATGGAAAAACGCAAATCAAAACCATAAGGAGATCATTTTACTACAAGTAGAATAGCTATTACCAAAAAGAAAAATTACAAAGGCTAGTAAGGATGTGAAGAAATGAGAACCCTTATATATTGTTAGTGGGGATGTAAATAAGTAGTCATTATAGAGAATAGGATGGAGGTTCTCAAAAAACTAAAAATAGGGGCTGGCACTGTGATGGGGCAAGTTAAGCCACAGCTTGAGACGCTGGCATCCTACATCTGACTACCAGTTCAAGTTCCAGCTGCTCTGCTTCTGATATAGCTCCCTGTTAATTTGGGAAGGCAGCAGATGATGGCCCAGAAGCTTGTGCCCAGCACCTGCATGGAAGATCTGAAGAAGTTCTGGGCTCTGCCTTTAGTCTGGCCCAGCCCTAGCCACTGAAGACATTTGAGTGAATCCATAGATGGAAGTACCTTCCATTCCCCCTCTCTGTCAAATAAATAAATAAATCTTTAAAAAAACTAAAAATAGATCATAGGATCCAGCTATTCCACTTCTGGGTATACATATGAATGAAATCAGTATATGAAAGAGATACTGCGCTCCCATGTTCACCGAAACTCTATTCACAACAGCCAAGATAGGCACCCAACCTAGGTGTCCAGATATTTATGTTAAATAAGCCAGAAGACAAACCCCATGTTTTCTTTCATATGTGTAAGTAAGAAAAATAAAAGTCAATCTGAACTTAGTGATTACTACAGGTTAGAAAGAGGGTGCAGGAGAGAGAGATAATAGAGGGAAACTAGCCAACAGGTTATATGTACCAGTATTCTACAACTCAGTGAGGTGACCATAATTCACAAAAATGTATCATATACTGAATAAAAAACTAGAAGAGGAACTTGTAGTCTCTAAACATAAAAGGGGGAGGGGGGAGAATATTCATTTTCTGCATCACTTTACAATGCATACATGTGTAAAAATACTGAACTGTATCCCCTAATAATGTACAATATTATATGTTAATAAAAAACAGATACCACCTAAACATCGGACAATAGAAGATTAAATACATCATGATATGAAAAAAAAAAAATTGTGTGGATCCTAAAACCCTAATCTAGAACTCTGGTTTTTAATCTTCAGTAGATGATTCAATTTGAGAATATATAAAAGCTATAAATCCTCCCCCAGAATTACAAATATATGTAAGTATCAGCCCCCAATTTTTACAAACAATGATAGGAGATTTAAAAATCATTGAAATCTTAACTACCTTTAAAAGTCCAGGCTAGAAAATTTTAATATCATGAATGTATGATTTATTATAGTATATTATTAAATTATAAAAAGCAGAGGACAGGCCTGCACTGGGGTCCAGCAGGTTAAGCAGCTAACTATGACACAGCCTTCCCATATTAGAGTACCAGTTAAAGTCCCAGCTGCTCCACTTTCAATGAAGCTCCCTGCTAATGTCCCTGGGAAAGCAGAAGACGATGGGTGACTACCTGAGCCTCTTCCATCCATGTGGAGGATCCAGATGGATTTCCAGGCTCCAGGCTTCAGCCTGGCCCAACCCAGCCAATGCAGTCATTTAGAGAGTAAATCAGGGGATGAAAGATCTCTTTCTCTTTCTCGCCCTCTCTGTGTCATTCTGCTTTTGAAATAAATTTTTAAAGGGGCGGGGGGGGAGGATAAACTAGTAGAATAAAGAAAACCAAAAATATGACTGTGTCTATGAACAAGAAAAAAGATTATGAGGAGTGGTTACTCTTGCATAGAATTACCTGTAATTTTCTATATTTTCCATATGTAGTTATATAATAAAAAAACAAAGAGTTACAATTTGCTTTATCCAATTCAAATTGTTACTACTTAAGTAGCAAAGTAGAATATGCTCAGATAATGACCATTTTTAAGTTGTAAAGTATATAAGTAAATAATAAATGACTGATGAGCCCTAATAACAAGGTACTTGTGAATGAGACCATTTTTTAACTCTGCAAAAGGAAGACAGTCCAAGGTAAATACTATCTATTTAATATAATATCACAAACTTAAATGCAATCAAAAGTAATAATTGAGGTTCTCCTTCATGAACACAGAACGATTTTATTTATTTATTTATTGCCCTTGGCCTTTAATATATGGTCAAATAGTTTAAAATAACTTGCATGGAAACGAAGGTCAGAAGAAAAAACTTACGTTTTCTATCGTGTGCTAACAGAGCCTGTTTCAAATCTATAGTTGCTCTTCCCAATAAAGCATCTGCTTTTAAAGTGTGATGACTCCAAACCCGAAATTCCAAGGTAGTCTGTGGGGTCACATTGCTATAAAAGCAAAATTGCAACAAAAATACAGTAAGACACAGAATTACTCTAAGTGATAATTCATATTAAGCCATTTATTCCAATTATGTTCTTAAAACCATGAATTCAGTTTAGGAACTACTATATGAGACAGTGAACTACCTGAACTATAACTAAAAATATTTACTTTCAAATATAACTTAACTATAACTAGTTAAAAATTTTTATACTAGCAAACCAAAATACCAGCAATACAATTTCTTACTGAGAATTAACAATAACACTATTTATATTTCAACAAATTTCTAAAGATTTAAGAAAGCTGAGAACATCTGTTATGTTTTTATTATATACATTTATCCCATTCTATTTTTTATTCCCAAAAAAACCTTTTATTCAATGAGCACAAATTTCATAAGTACAACTTTAGGAACAGAGTGATTCTTCCCATGATAACTGCCTTCCCACTTTCACTCCGACCCCACTTCCTCCTCCCTCTCCCATTCCCAGTCCCATTCTCTACTAAGGTTCATTTTCAATTGACTTTATACACAGAAGCCCAACTCTAAACTAAGAAAAGATTTCAACAATGTACACACACATTCACACACACACACAAACTGGAAACAAATTTTATAGTTAATCTTCACAATACACTCATTGAGGACAGAGGTTCTGCATGGAAAGTAAGTGCACAGTGACTCCTGTTGTTAATTTAATGATTAACATTCTTATGTATGATGTCAATGATCACCCGAGATTCTTACATGAGCTGCCAAGGCTATGGAAGCCTTTTGAAATCATAATCTCCGTTATTATTTGGACAAGGCCATAAGCAATATGGAAGTTCTCTCCTCGCTTCAGAAAAAAGTACATCCTTCTTTGATGGCCACTTCTTTCCACTGGGGTCTCACTCAAAGAGATCCTTCATGTAGGACATTTTTTTTGCCAGTGTCTTGGCTTTCCATACCTGAAATGCTCTCATGGGCTTTTCAGTTAGAACAGAATGCCTTAAGGGCTGATTCTGAGGTCAGAGTGCTGTTTAAACCTATGTGTAATTCTATGAGTCTGCTGTGTGGACTGCATCCCAAGTTGGAACATTCTGGTCTTTCCAATTCTATTATTATTACCAGACCTTTGATCTTATTTACATGATCCCTTTAATATTTAATCCTATCTAAATGATCATTTTGACACTTAATATGATCACTACGACACTTAAGATAGCCTTTTTACCACCCAGTTTAATGGAATTTGGGGTTCCATGGCAAGTTTTTAAACTGTACCCTTAGAAGTAAGTCCATAGAGATATATACAACACCATACAGCTTTACAGTTACAAACTTCCTCCTCCCTTTCTTATTCCCACTCTTATTTTTTTTACTGAGATCTATTTTCAATTGACTTTATATACATATGATTAACTCTATCTTAAGTAAAGAGTTTAACAAATAATATGAAGAAAAAGAAAAAAAAAAAACTATTCCTCAACAGTCAAGACAAGCGCTGTTCAAGTTATTGTTTCTCAAAGTGTCAACTTCACTTCCACAGATTTCTTGTTAGGTGCTCCGTTATCAAGATCAGGGAGAACACGGTATTTGTCCCTCTGGGACTGGCTTATATCTTTAAGTATGACGCTTTCCAAATTCATCCATTTTGTTGCAAATGACCATATTTCATTTTTCCCACTGTCTAGTATTCTATAGAGTACATATCCCATAATTTCTTTATCTGCTCTTCAGTAGATGGGCATATAGGTTGATTCCATGCCTTGGCTATTGTGAATTGAGCTGCAATCAACATGGGAGTATAGATAACTATTTTATTTCCTGATTTAATTTCCTTTGGGTAAACTACCAGGAATGGGATGGCTGGGTTATACGGTAGGTCTATATTCAGATTTCTGAGGTATCTCTAAACTTCTTCCATAGTGGTTTCATTTTCAGGTTTAAGAATTAGGGTAATATTAGCTTCATAGAAGGAGTTTGGGAGGATTTTCTCTCTTTCAACTGTTTTAGAAAAACTTGAGAAGAACTGGCATTAGATCTGGTAGAATTCAGCCACGAAGCCATCCAGTTCTGAGCTTAACTTGGATGGGAGGGTGTTTATTACTGATTCAATTTCCTTTTTTGGTTATTGGTCTGTTTAGGTTTTCTGTCCTCACGATCAATTTAGGTAGGTTATATGTGTCCAGAAATCTATCCATTTATTTTTCCCATTTTGTTGACATACAGCTCTTCGTAGTAATCTCATGATTCTTTTTATTTCTTTGGTGTCTGTTGTTACATTTCTTTTTTCATCTACAATTTGGGTTTTCCCCATCTTTTTTTTTTTTTTTTTTTTTGGTTAGCTGGGACAATGGTGAGTCAATTTTGTTTATTTTTTAAAAAATACAGCTTTTTGTTTCGCTAATCCTTTGTATTTTTTTGTTTCAATTTTGCTTATTTTGTCTCTAATTTTAATTATTTCTTTTCTCCTACTAGTTCTTGGTTTGGTTTGCTATTGTTTTCTAGATCCTTGAGATGCAACGATAGCTCATTTATTTGGTACCTTTCCAATTTCTTCATGTAGGCACCAATTGCTATAAACTTTCTTCTCCTTTTGATGTATCCCATACGTTTTGATATGTTGTACTGTCAGTCTTCTTTGTTTCCAGAATTTTTTTTGATTTCTCTTTTGATATCTTCCATGATCCATTGTTCATTCAAGAGCATGTTGTTAATCTTCATGTGTTTGCATATATTCTAAGGTTTCCTAAATTACTGATTTCCAGTTTCATTCCATTGTGGTCTTCAAAGACGCAAGGTATGATTTTGATTTTTTTTAATTTGCTGAGACTTGCTTTATGGCAAGAGGTTTCCTAGAGAAAGCTCCCTGCACTGCAGAGAAGACTGTGTATTCTGCAACTGTAGGGTGAAAAGTTGTGTAGATATCAGCTAAGTCCATTTGGTTTATAGTGTTGATTAGCTATGCTGTTTCCTTGCTGGTTTTCTGTCTGGTTGATCTGCCCATTGCTGAAAGTGGAGTACTGAAATTCCCCATTACTGCTGTATTCGAGTCTATGTCTCACTTTAGATGCCTCAAGATTTCTTTTAAATAGCCAGGTGCCCTGTAATTAGGTGCAAATAGTTATATCTTCCTGTTGAATTGACCTTTAATCATTACACAGTGCCCTTCCTTGTCTCTTAGCAGTTTTTGTGTCAAAGTCTGTTTTATCTGATATTAGGATGGCTACACCAGCTGTTTTTATTTTCTGCTGGCATGGAATATCTTTTTCCAATCTTTCATTTTCAGTATGCATGCATCTTTATTGGTGAGATGTGTTTCTTGTAGGCAGCAAATAGATGAGTGCTGTTTTATAATCCATTCAACCAATCTGAGACTTTTATCTGGAAAGCTGAGGCCATTTACATTCAAGGTGACTACTGATAAGTAATGACTTTGCCCTGCCATTTTCCCATAAATATTCCCATTGTTTACTTTCTATTTCCTTTATACTTTTACTGGGAGATTTCCTTCCTTTACCTTCTTCTGTATTGATGAACATGTTTTGTATTTCTGTGTATAGCACATACTTAAGCATCTTCTGTGGAGCTGGACGTGTGGTAACAAATTCAGTTTCTGTTTGTCATGAAAGGTATTTATTTCACCTTTGTTCATAAATGAGAGCTTTGCAAGGTATAGTATTCTAGGTTGACAGTTTTTTTTCTCTTAAGACTTGGAAAATATCTGTCTCCTAGCCTTTAGGGTTTCTGATGAGAAGTTCACTGTGAATCTAATTGGAGATCCTCTAAAGTAATCTGGTGTTTCTCTCCTGCACATTTTACAATCTTTTCTTTGTTTTATCTATGGAAAGTTTGCTTACAATGAATCGTGGTGAAGATATTTTCTTATCATGTCTATTAGGAGTTCTACGTGCGTCCTATACTTCGATGTCCCTTTCTTTCTTTAAATTGGAGAAGTTTTCTGTTATTGTTTCACTAAAAAGGCCTTCTGTTCCTTTCTCTCTTTCCATGCCTGCAGGAACTCCTAGAACCTGTATGTTGGGTCGTTTGACAGATTCCTGTAGATTACTAACAGTGTTTTTTTAGTTTTCCAATTTCATCTTCCTGTGTTTGGTCTGACTGTGTAATTTCCTGTGCTTTGTCTTATAAGTTGTATATTCTTTCTTCTGCTTTACTGATTGTGTTGTTAAGGCTCTCCATTGTATTTTTTATTTGTTCTACTGAATTCTTCATTTCTAAAATTTCATTTTGATTTCTCTTTAAGATCTCAATTTCTTTTTTTTTTAATTTTTTTCATGTATGTTTTAAGGAATACCAATTTCCTAGTAACAACTTGAGGAATACAGTTATTCTCCCCAACATATCAGCCCTCCCACCCACACTTCTACAACTCTTCCTCCTCCCTCTCCCCTTACCAGTCCTATTCTCCATTAAGATTCATTTTCAATTAACTTTGTACACATTCAACAATTGTGTTGAACATTCAACACAATTTGTACACATTCAACAATTCAATTTGTGTACACACACAGAAGAACTGCTTGAGAACTGGTTTTACAGTTAACTCTCAGTACAACTCACTGAGGACAGAGGTCTGGCACAAGGAGTTAGTACACAGTGACTTTCGTTATTAACTTAATTAACACTCTTACATATGACGTCAGTGAACACAGAGGCTCTAAGGAGCTGCCTAGGCTGTGGAAGCCTTTTGAGTACACAATCTCTGTCAGTATTTGGACAAGGCCATAAGCAAAGTGGAAGTTCTCTCCTCCCTTTTGAGAAAAGTACATCTTCCTTTGATGGCCACTTCTTTCCACTGGGGTCTCACAGAGATCGTTCATGTGGAACATTTTTTTGCCAGGGTGTAAGATCTCAATTTCATGGGAGAAATTCTTTTGTCATGTATGGATTTCATTAGCTCATGCATTTCCTTCTGATTGCTTCTAAGCAATTCTATGATCATTTTTTTTAATTCAATTTCTGGCATTTCTTCAGTCTCATCATCTTCACAATCTAGTATTGAAGTGTTGTGTTCTTTTGGGGTGTCATGTTGTCTTATTTTTGTTTCTTGAATTGGTGCAAATTTGTTATTTGGCATTGTAGAGATACTTGTTGGTTTCTTGTTTTTTCGCTGTGGTGGCTTTTATCTTTGGACTATGCTTTCAGGAATACCTAGAGGCATGTGGTGGGTATGGCCAGGGAGCTCTGTTTAATGCTCTAGGAGAGAGGTTGTGTCTGACCTGACAAATCCAAGTTTCACATGGTAGATATCTTTCTCTCTCTTTTTATCACAGGGGAGGTTTATTCTTGTCTGTTGGCATAGATATAGCTGAGCTCCTCTCCTCAAAGTAGACCAGTGCCTGAGTGTTAACCCCAGTGAATATCTGTCTGCTCTGCCAAAAGGACCACACAAAGGGTCTGTGCAGTCTTCAGTGTAAGCTCAGATTCCTCAGCAATGTACCATATCAGGTAACCAGGAGCCCTGATCATGTGGAGCCTTCCGCAGTGACTGCCCAATGTTCCAGCCACACCCTGAGTCTCCCACACAGTCTCAGTGTTTTCAGTCCTGGCACACAAGCCTCCCACAGTCACAAGCACCCATCCCTGTCTGTTCTCCCTACCAGATTCAGGAGTCTCCGCTTGGCTGGTTTATGGGCATGGATATGAGCAGGCACGGCCGTTATGTATATCCAAAATGGCCCCTGCTCTCTGTCAGCTTGTTGCAGTACGTTGTTGCAAGGTGATCAGGGTGAGAGAAAATGTGCCCTCTTAGTTTTTCCTACTCTAGTTTGGTGGGTACTATATCCCCCATGGGGCTCCAAGTCAGATTCCCTCTAGGCTCTTCTTACAGCTTTTTCGTCAGTGGCTTGGGCTGCTGCAGTCTGGTCTCACTTCACTCTCCAATTCTGGTGTGGAGGCTCTTGGCTGCTGGGGTCCTGAGTTGTGTGCTTCCATGCCCTCCATGTAGGTTCACTGTGTCCATTTAATTTGTATAGAGTTTCCTCTGCTGTTTTCTCCCTAATTCTTCCCTAAGACTGCACTCATTTCACTCTTTAAAAAATATCTTGTCCTAGACTCCATCATCTTAATCCAATCTATCCCATTATATTTTAGAAATCCCCAAATTAAGGATAACTTCCTTCTTTGACCCTATTTATTTCTCTACAAAGATATTCAGAGAAAATAATGGTTACATAGAGTTAGTTTATGAAAGAAAAATAAGAATTACTATTCTACCTCTTTTACAGAATAAAAATTAACCAAAAATCTCTTCATGCCTTAAATAGCCCAAGGTGAAGGGGACTCATTACTTTGAAGACATCCTACAAAACAGAAAACATATTCTAAAAAGCACTTTCCCTTTTCAAGAGATTGCAGTCTTTACATAAGATACTTACACAGTTAGCTGTTCATCCCATTTAGGATTGGAAGAACTACTGGATTTTGCTGTTTTCTTACTTTCTCCATCTACAACTACTTCTGTATATATTGCTGTTCCAAACCAGTTCTTTTTTCTTTTTAGTTTGGCACTAGAAACTAAGAGAAAAACTATAATCATTATATAGTCTAACGGATATTCATAGACAAAAGTACTAACAAATCAGTCAAAGACCATATTTCTTGCTTGTGCAAGTAGAACACTTCTCATTGAAAGAATGAAGATGCAATAAAAGGGAGTTGGGGGGTACTGTTGAAAATGCCCGAGAGCCATGTGAGTTTTTCTGCAATAGGCTTATTGAGATATAATTCACATACCATAAAACTCACCAATTTAAACTGTACAAGCCAATGGTTTTAACATATTCAGAGCTGTACCACCAAAACCACAATCCCACTTTAAAACATTTTCATTAACCAAAAAGAAACCTCATACTATTAAGCGGTCACCTTTCTGTTTACTCAAACACACTTTCTTCACCTTCAGCCCTAGGCAACAACTAATCTAATCTTTGTATCTACAGATTTACCTATTCTGGGTATTTCATATATGGAACCATATAATACATTGTTCTTTTTTATGATGGGCTTCTTTCTCTTAGCATAATGCTTTCTAGGTTCATCCATGTGTGGCATGCCTTAGCACTTCACTGCATTAACATTCCTGCTAGATAGTATTCATAAGTTACCTTTCTGAAATTATATAACTGTATCATTTTAAAAAAATGCTTTAATGTTTTACATGGAAAGTTGTTTTCTTCCTCTCCAAGAAAGTAGTATTTGCTTTTTCAAATAAAAACTTTTAAAAAATCAAAATGTCATTTTAAGTTAATCCTAATCATTTAGAGAAAGTGAATTTTATTCTCATTTACCAAAGATTTAAAGAAACTAATTTAGGCTAAACATTTGATTTTAAATAATATTTAGAACTACTAATCCAAACAGGAACTATGGGGGTTACATATTTAAAGGACAGAAGACTGACTACCAAGCAGCACCAACCACTTATCAAGATCTTCTCTGTAATCAGTTACCCTTAAACAGTCAAGTCAGAAGGGGACAGCCTCCTCCACTGTCATACACATGGGATTATTAAGAAATGAAAAAGAACAAGCTATGTAAGAGAACAGCAGTAATTCAAATTGTCACACAAACATTTGAAATGCAATGTGATAAACGCTTCAGAAGCACAGTGTTTGTCTTCAATACCTGAGGACTAACAAGAGAGGTTCAAAGCAAATACTACTGGTTAAGTATTAGCAAAATAGGGCAATCAAAGGGTGCTCTCTGTTAGACTGAAGTGTTACTATCAAGGTCTTTGTAAAACTCAAAAGCATTACAAAAAGTTACCCAATCAAATTCTTCTATCCAGATAAAACTGCTGTTTCCCTCAGTATATGTGGGTCTTATTCACATTCAAGAAGGAAACAGCACAGGGATGGACATTCCTAGAGTTCTCTCATTGATAAATCAGGAGTATGAACAAGATTACAGGTTTTAATATGCATTTTAATTTTAAAAAATTAGCCCTACAAAAATGAAAGAAAGGCAAGCAGAAAAGAATAGAAAAGCAAGATACTAAAATGCAGTGCCATTTAGCACAGATCCAAGTCCAATGTCTCCCAAAAGTATCACTGTATCTCAAAGAAGAGCAGTAACTGATGTATAAAATGAGAAACATTGTAGTGGGATTACTTGACTACTTAGAACCTTAGTCCACAACTATTTTCCAACTGTTTCCCTAGACTTCAGTAAGTTCCTTTCCAGTTTAAATTAGCCATATCAGGTTTTCATTTCTGCCACTAAAACTTTTATTTTTTTTTTTTAAGTTTTATTTATTTACTTGAAGGGCAGAGTTAGAGAGAGGGAAAGAGATCTTCCATCCATTGGTTCACTCCCCAAATGGTCCCAATGGCTAGGAATGGGCCAGGCCGAAGCCAGAATTTCTGTCAGGTCTCCCACGTGGGTGCATAGGTCCCAAGTACTGGGGCCATCTTCTGCTGCTTTTCCCAGGCCTTTAGCAGGAAGCTGGACTCCAACTGTTACCTATATGAGATGTTGGCCATGCAGGCTGCAGTTTTACCTGCTATGCCATCATGCTGGCCCCAACTAAGAACTCTTATACAGGAGTCAACATGACAAGGAAAAGTACACCTCAAGTACATTGGCTAGAGATCCTTCACAAAATTTGAAATCTATAGATAGTTTTTCTTGAATATATATTTCCCATGAGCTTTTTGAAGTCTCCCCCAGCATATACATGGATTTCAAAGTTTTTTAGACCAAAACAAACTTACTTTTTAATACCATTTTTCATAAGCTTTTTTTATTTATTTACTTATTTTATTTTTATTTTTTGATAGGCAGAGTAGACAGTGAGAGAGAGAGACAGAGAGAAAGGTCTTCCTTTTGCCGTTGGTTCACCCTCCAATGGCCGCTGCGGCCTGCGTACCGCGCTGATCCGAAGGCAGGAGCCAGGTGCTTCTCCTGGTCTCCCATGGGGTGCAGGGCCCAAGCACTTGGGCCATCCTCCACTGCACTCCCGGGCCACAGCAGAGAGCTGGCCTGGAAGAGGGGCAACCGGGACAGAATCTGGTGCCCCGACCGGGACTAGAACCCAGTGTGCCAGAGCCGCAAGGTGGAGGATTAGTCATAAGCTTTTTAAAGTATGCTCATATTTTCAAAAAAAAAAAAAAAAGAGAAAGATAAACCAAAACTAAGAACAAGGAAAGAAGTAGAAAGGAGGAAACTGAGTAGGCAGACCTTTCTAAATGTGCTTGATCTTCACCCTGGAACTACATAAATGTTTTACATGGTAATAAAACAAAATTAAGCAAATAAATAACTGAAAACAATGAACCTGTCTATCAAGTTGGTAGCATAATCAAATGGAGAATTGGCTAATTTTAAAATACTTTGATATGTATTCTGACTATATTCTAAGGGCAGGAAACTCACAAAGAAATTGTAAACTGCAAGAAAGGGGACCTGCTGTTTTGAGTAATATAAATGTTATTTTGAAACTGTTCTGAATATATCAGAAAAAACAGATAAAATTATGTTAGTGTCATTTAGAATCAAGATTTTGGGGTTAAGAAAGATACAAATGCAAAACTGAATCAAGTTAAAGTATCTTTGTTTTTCCTTTTAATGGAAAAATGTATTTAGAGCCTACAGTTATAATTCTGAATTGGAAGTTTAAGCATGAACTCAAGACTTTTATTTTTCTTTTTTTTTGGCTTTCAGGATAATAAACATTTCCCAACTATGTTCACAGAAAATTCCTAGAAACAACCTCACAGTAATGAGAACCACAGAAACTATAATCAGTTTCCTTCTATTCTAATGTTCTAACCACACAGCTGCATCTAATCCTTTAATTTCTTTTTTTTTTTTTTAACACATCTTGATTTTTTCACTTAACACCAGCTTTTGAAGCCTGGCTAATTCATTCCATTTCATTGTCCATAATTCCACTGCCAGGCTGTTGTCTTTTTAAATGATTAAATACCTTCAACATAAATTCCCAGAAGTAGATAAAATTGCTGGCCTAAGAACAGTTCTTCTCTCAATCATGTATTTCAACCAGTAAGACTAAATTATCTAAAACCTCCTACCAAGTTCCTCCTTGCTTTTGCAGATGCTGTTTCCTCTTCCTCAAATGCTCTTTCCTGCCAATCCATACTGCCACTGGAACCTAGTTAGAGATTACTTTGCATGGTAACCTCCCACACACACACGCACACAATCTCCTTTACCTACTATGCAGTGAATTTTTAGAGAACCTGAGTCTTGTGTTTTCATACATGGACTCCCTCTTAACAAATAATTGCTAAATGATTAGACAAATGGCTAAATGAATGAAAAAAGGTGGCTTTCAGGATCCTGCCCTATCCTATTAATCATTTTCAACCAACTAGACACCATTATTCAAAAACCCAAATTCTCCCACCACAAAGGAGATATAAATCGTTTAAGAGGTTCAATAAACATTGACTGAATGAACAAAATAATTTTAGAAGACATCTACCTTTGAGATGCTACAACAAATGCACATAATAGTGTATGAGACCTAAAGAGTACATAACTCCAAAAGAAATGATACTTATGGAAGATGTCTGCTGAATCAGGCATTCAAAAGGAAGATTTACCAGGGACTCGCCATATTAAATAAAATTATAATGAAAATAACTTACCAGTTACCTGTAATTGCAACCTTCCACTGTGGTTATTACTAGTATCAGACCTTGGTGAAGCAGTGGCCATGTCCCAAAATTCAGCATAAACCTATAAAAGGGATAATTTATTCATCAGTCAGGAAACAGAATGTAATTTTCAAGATGAATATAACTGTTGGGACAGTTGTCCTACTTTTAAAATTAAGACAGGATTATAAATAAAGAATATGGGCAATAAAAACAGTATCTGGGTCCACCTACGCAATAAACAATAACACTAAGAATTCAGAGTCACATGCTGAATGAATAAACCTCTAAATGAATAAAGTATATTTATTATGTTTATAATCTGAACAACCTGAGGATACTGTCCATTTACACTTAAAAAGTTATGTGTGTATTTCCTAATAAGAAAAATATCCTTAATCAAAGTATGATGATCAAATTGGGAATTTAGTACCTAACTATTATCCAATCTATAGTTCATATTCTAGTTTCATCAACTGTCTCAACAATGTCCTTTATTGAAAATTTTAAATTTAATATCTAGCCTTGGTTTATAAATGGAATTAGTTGTTCTGCTCCTAGTAAATCTTACAGGTTTCTTTTTCTAATTTTTTTAAGTTCTGTTCCATAGACTTCCACCCCAGTTTACTTTTTAAATAAATACAAAGCAGAGCTACTTCAGCTTTCTTCTGCATGAAAAATAGCTCAAAGATGAAATTCTAGGGACTGGCGTTGTGGTGTAACAGCTTAATTTACCTCTTGCAATACCAGCATCCTTATCAGACTGCTGGTTAAAAGTCCCAGATGCTCCACTTCCAAGTCAGTCTCCTGCTGAAAAGGCAGTGGATCATGGCCCAAATACTTGGGTTTCTGCTTCCCGTGTAGGAGACCTGGATGGAGTTCCTAGATCCTGGCCCAGCCCTGGCTTTTGTGGCCATTAGGGGAGTGAACCAGTGAATGAAAGCTTGCTCTCCCTCTCTGTCTCTCTTTCTCTTTCTCCCTTCACTTTCTGCCTTTCAAATAAGAAACTCAGTAAATACGTAAATAATAAATCTATCTTAAGGCTGAACTTCTATACACTTTAACCTGCTAAAGATAAAGTGGGATATTTTGAGAAACACTGAGAAATATGAATGAATATTAATGTTTACCTTGGTTTTCCCTCATTTTTCATCTTTCTGATGCTCCATTAAGAGCCTTTAACCAAATTCAGAGATCTAACACTCTAACATTATTATATTCCCTTCACTTACTTATAATTGCATGTATTATATGTTTGAAGGTAAAAGACAAACAGCAGCTGTGGGCAGCACTGTGACATAGTAGGATAGGCCTCTGCTAGCATCCCATATGGGCGCCAGTTCATATCCCGGCTGTTCCTCTTCTGATCTAGCTCTCTGGTGTGGCCTGGGAAAGCAGTAGGAGACAGTCCATGTGGTTGGGCCCCTGTACCCACATGGGGGCACATGCACCCATTAGACCTGGAAGAAGCTCCTGACTTCTGGTTGACTCAGCTCTGGCCATTGTTGCCATTTGGGGAATGAAGCAGCAGATAGAAGACCTTTCTCTCTATCTCTTCCTCTGTGACAGTGCTTATCAAATAAATAAATAAATCTTTAAAAAAATTGAAAGATAAACAGCTGTTTACTATATGGTTAGCTAATTTTAGGTAACATATATATTCACAGGTTCCTTTTCTTTTCAAATTTATTTCTAGGGGCCAGCACTGTGGTACAGTGGATTAAGCCACCACATGCAGCAACAGCATCCCATATGGGCACCGGTTCAATTCCTGGCTGCCCCACTTCCAATCCAGCAACCTGCTAATGTGCCTGGGAAAGCAGCGGAAGATGGCCCAAGTATTTGGGCCCTGTACCCATGTGGGAGACCAGGAATAAGCTCCTGGCTCCTGGCTTCAGCCTGGCCTAGTCCTGACCATAATAGCCTTTTGGGGAATGAATCAGTGGATGAAGGATCTCTCTCTCTGCCTCTGCCTCTCTCTCTCTCTGTAACTCTGCCTTTCAAATTAATTAATTATAACTAATTAATTAATTTTTTAAAAAGTTATTTCTATTTAATTGAAAGGTAGAGATAGAGAGATAAGGAAGACAGAGATTTCCCCTTCAGGTGGTTTATTCCTTGAATGCCCACAAGAGCTCACAATGGCTGGGTTCTGGTCAGGACAAAGCTTGGATCAATCTGGGTCTCCCATGTGGGCAGCACAAACCCCACTACTTGAGCCATCGTCTGCTGTTTCCCAGGGTGTGTAAGCATCCTAAGTGGCATTTTAACCACTGACTAAATGCCTACTGTATTCACGTGTTCTAAGATTATTCAAGCCAATGCTCTGATTCTACAGATGAGAAAACAGGCTCAAGGATTATATCTGAGAGTAATCCACTATCATCACTATCATATTCATTTAAAAAAACAAATGAAAACAGAACTCTTAAATAATCAATGAACAACAAGAAGTCACTGAAAATTGAAGGTTTCAATTTCTAGCAGACTAGATATTTTGGGCTGTTTTTAATAAAGATACCATTTGTTTCATGTTTTTATTTCAAAGACAGAAAAGAGACAAAGATAGAGAGATCATCCATCTACTGGTTCATTACCCAAATGCCCGTAATACCTGGGACCAGGCCGGTGGATGCCAGGAGCCCAGAACTCAATCCAGGTCTTCGCTGAGAGAGGCAGGGACTCAACACTTTAACTTTCACTTGCTACCTTCCATGCTGTGCATTAGCAGGAAGTTGGAATCAAAAACACAGAATCAGAACTCAAACCCAGACACTGTGATATGAGACATCAATGTCTCAATGGTTGTCCAACTGCCTGCTCCTACTAGACATTCTGAATGGCCTTCCTGCTTTAACATAAACAGGTCCTGGATACATGAAATGGACTACTTTTCAAGCAATATTACATTCTTAAGAAGTATAGGAAATTATTAAGCCTGATAATACCGCATGTAGTAGCCAAAAAACTAATAATGGAGTTATAATAACAGAAAAGAATGGTGGGTAGAACGTTAAAAAAAAAAATTACACTGCTCCCTGGATATGGACGCTGATAGGAGTATTGGGATCAGGAGACAAGGCCTTGGGCCTGCTGCAAGGTGAGGGAGCTCAGATCCCCACACTAAACTAGGGCTCAAGTTAGCAGTATCCCCCAAAATTCAACAGATGCCAGGCATACACACATTATGTGTATATGCATGTGTATATTTGTGTATACGGGGGGGGGACAGAGAGAGAAAGAGAGAAAAAGAGACAGAATATGATTGAGAATGAATATATGTTCTCAGGAAGATTTCACAATTTAAGTCACTGAAATTACCCAAAATGAAAAGCAACTAAATCTAAACCTTTTATTTAAAAACACATATTTCCTAGAAAACAAACCATCATGAGTGAGTCAGAAGCAAAAAACAATAGTCTCACCTCTCCAGGACTTTAAATATTATCATTATCAAATAAAAACTTTTATAAACTAATTTTCACAATAAAAAATAAAATATGACCAAGTGAGAAAAGTCTATAAAAATTAGACTGTACATTTGAAAAATAATCAGATAAAATTTGTTTAAATAAATTTTTTATCTGTTTCAGATTTGGAAAAGCTGCATAGGTAATACAGAGTTCTCATAGATTCATACCCAGTTTCTCCAAGTATCTTACATTAGTATGCTACAATTGTCATAATAAATGAACCAAATTCAATGTAAGTTCATAGTGTATTCAAGTTTCCTTAATTGTTACCTAATATTCTTTTTCTATTCCAGGACCCCATCCAGAATATCACTTAACTTAGTTGCCATGTTTCGTTTAGGTTCTCAGGACAGTGAGTTTCTCAAGATTTTACTCATTTTTAATGGCCTTGAAAATTCTGAAGACTAGTATTTGCATAATTTGTAAAATGCCTCTCTATTGGGATTTATCTGGTGCTGTTCTCAATATTAAACTGGAGCTACTGATTTTGCAGATAAGGAAGACAAATATCAAGTGCATTTTCATTATATCAAGGGTCTATGCTGCTATCAATATGTTTTTTTAATCTTCACTCATACATTTATTTATTTGAAAGGCAGAGAGAAAAAAAGAGACAAACAGAAACCACCCACTCATTAGTTCACTCCCAAAATGCCTGCAAAAGCCAGAGTGGGTCAGGCTGAAGCTGGAAGCTTGGAACTCAATCCAGGTCTCCTACATGGGAGGCAGGGACTCAAGTACTTGGGTTAACACTTGCTGCTTTCCAGGGTGAGTCTGACCGTTAAATATAGTTTTAAAAAAAATGTGTGAATCACTTACTACGTATCAGGAACTGTGGTAGACTCTGGGGATACAAAGATGAGTAAGACACGATTCCTTCTTTCAAGGAGCTCATAGTCTGATGAGGAGATAACCCTGTAAACAAATACATTTCAAGTGACAGTTAGCAAAATAGCAAAATATAAACTGGTATAACTGGGGCACAGAAGACAACAAAGTAGACACCCCAACCCACAGGGATAAGGAAGGATTCACCAAGATAACCTTTGAGTGAACTGTAACAGAGACAGTATGTAGCATCCAGAGAACTACTGGGATGCCTGGACAATAAAACACAGGGACAATATAAGGTGGTGAGGCTAACAGGCAAACAGCGAAGGCTTCTACGGAATAGTTTATATTCTAAATATAGTATATATTCTAAATATACCCTGCATTTTACTTCAAAGTTTATCTTAAAGGTAACTGATACATACTGAAGGATTTCAATAATGAGAATAGCATTTTGGAAAAAATAACTGACAGATGTTTAATCAGATTTAAGACAGTGGGCATTGGTCAAAGGAAGGAAGAAATTTAGGATATGTACAAGGTCTTTGACTAGATGACTATGCACGGTTGAACATTACAAAGAACAAGAAACCTGAAAAATTGCAACTAGATTCCTGCCACTTTTATGGGAGAACCTGGATTAAGATTTCGGCTCACAGTTTTGGCCTGGCATTTGGGGGGTAAACTAATGGAGAGGTACACACACATGCATGCATGCATGCTCTCTCCCTCTCAAATTAAACACACACAATTTCCTATTTAAAAATCTAGGTGGATACAGCTGCTATGACAAGGAAAGGCAGAAGAGAAATGTGGGGAAACTATATGGCAGTCTTTGAGACCCAATTCTGAATTAAGACTATTTGGATTTCATTTCTGCACTTAAGAACTGTGTGATCGGGTTAACTTTTTCATGGCTCATTGGCTGTGTGAGTAGAATAGGAAAAACAAAATCATTCACATCATGTTATACTGAGGATTAAATAAGACAATAAATGTAAAATGCTTAGCGTTCTGAGTATATGGCATGGAGTGGTCACTCAATACAGACTAGTTAGTGTTGTGAGAGGAGGTTAAACAAAATTTCAGACATGCTGGTTCAAAGGAAATTGTATATATCCAGGTATAGCAGCAGGTAAGCTAAGGAAGCAGGTCTGTTAACATTTTGGCATCACAGTTTGTTTAGATGCTATTAAACACATGAAAGACAATGGGCTTGTTCACTGAGGAGATACTGTGGATAAACACTGACAGGAATTTTAGAAGGTGTTCATCAGCTTCTGCTGACCAGTATTAGCACTGTGCTTAGCAAAAACCCATAAAGACAACAACCTGCATGATGGTATGCTTTCCAGTTGTCCCTGCTTTTCAAAATATAAGAGAAAGGACCTGCAAGTTCAACTCATGTTCAAAAATGTAGAAAGTGAGTGTGGACAAAGAAATAAAAACAAAGTCTGAGTTTCAACAAACTTCAAAGCAAATTGATCATTCAGCCAAATAAACTGAAGTCATACCTTCCGCTCAGAGGATATGGTTAGTTTTATCTAAGTTCATATGTACAGTTCAACACTTTAAAAATGCCACAGGGTTGTATAATGGATCTTTATCATTCAACGTAATCCGAAGAGGGTCCTGAATGCATATAATAAACTACATTTCTAGTGGTCTGAAGTTATCTATCAAAACCTCATTTAGATCTGTCTTAATTGCATACTTACTTCAAGATGTCATTCTTAAGTCAGAAGCAATTTTTTAAAAATGAATACTCTGATTCATTCTGCATACTACAGATAGTATTAACACTTTGAAAAGCCAGATAAATACTGTCACATATCTATCTGGCTAGATCAATTAGGAGCCATTTTATTGAGTGCCTAGCATGTAAAGCAGATATGGCAAAATTACAAAAATGATACGAGAGAAAGTCATAGTTTTAATAGAGTCCAGTTTTAAAGACCATATACAAGAAACCACTCAGTAACAGAATACAATGGTTTATAGCAGGTGCTAAAGAAGTTTAGAACAATAAATGTAGGCTTTTCAACTACTTGAAAACTTCAAGTAGTTGAAAAGCCTGCAACTAGGAAAACTACCATATCAACACAACAAAATTTAAAATTCAATGAATGTGACAAAGATAAATATTGATGAACCAAGAAGCCTCTCTCCTCCTAGTATATCTAAGAGTCAAAAGTATAGCAAAAAAGTTAAATATTATATAAAAATGTAAACTATAAAATTGGGATATAATTTTAGGCAGTATGGGAATATTACATCTATATATAGCAAGAGGGAGAAGAGTTCTCAGTGCCCACTCTTTTTTATTATTATTATTATTATTATTATTATAATATTATTTTTGACAGGCAGAGTGGACAGTGAGAGAGAGAGACAGAGAGAAAGGTCTTCCTTTTGCCGTTGCTTCACCCGCCAATGGCCGCCGCGGCCGGCGTGCTGCAGCCGGCACACAGCGCTGATGTGAGGGCAGGAGCCAGGTGCTTCTCCTGGTCTCCCGGGTGCAAGGCCTAAGGACTTGGGCCATCCTCCACTGCACTCCCAGGCCACAGCAGAGAGAGGGGCAACCGGGACAGAATCTGGCACCCCAACCAGGACTAGAACCCGGTGTGCCGGCGCTGCAAGGTGGAGGATTAATTAGCCTATTGAGCCACGGCGCCGGCCTCTCAGTGCCCACTCTTTTAACCCCCAGAATCATTAGCAAACTCTCCAAGTCATCCCCACCACTGACTCGTGCAAATGGTAGACATTTCCATCTTCCTACACAAACTTCCTAACAATCCTACTGTTCTTCCCTACTTCACTTCATAGCCTCAGCATCTATGCCAACAGCTCACCAGCCTTGTATCTTGTTGATCTCCATTCTGCTCACTAGCACAAATGAGACCATCCTGGACTTGATGGGCATTATCTACTCATTATTGCCATGGTGCACTCTACTCTTGGAGTATTTGTCCCCTTAACTCAGAGACTCCAACCCCTCAGCTCTTCTTCCTACTAGCACCAACTGGCATTACTACTTTACATTTCAACAGTACTGCACAGTTTCAAATTTTCACATAAAGTACAGCAGAGAAATGAGATTAAATACAACTCTTGCCAATTTTACCATTATTAGCATTATTTTTCATTTGTATTAGCATTATTATTAGCAATATTTATTATTTATTAGCAATATTTATTTTTTAATATTGACATTATTATTAGCATTAGCATTCATGTAATATTAGCATTATTTTTCATTTGTATTCCACATTCTATAAGGATACTCTTTCTAGGATCTGTTTCTAACCACTGTGCCTTTGCTCTGTATATTCAAATTAAGTTCGTATTAATTTCTCAATGTATCCTTTCAACTGCTTGGGATAGAAGCTAGTTGACTTCTCATAAAGCTCTATTGTTCACACTGATCTTTATAAATATCACTAGTAATCAACTTAAACCCCAAACACTGGAATATCACCCTCCCAATAATTTTCAAGTATGCCACTGAGTAAAAAACAACATTTGTAAACTCTACCATTCCAGCGCCCTGCAATATCTGCCAAAGGGCAAATAAAGATGAGTTTTCTTGTCACTAAATAATCTGCTTAACCCCAATACACAGAAATGTCACTGCCTAATAATTTACAAGCATTTTACTAGGTGAAAAAGTGTACCACTTCCAAACTGTACCATTCCAGTGATTTGAAAAGTACTTACACAAAATACCTTAAAATGAGTAAAAATGAAGATTCATGGGTACCTTTTTTTTCTAAATCATGAGAGAAAGAGAGAAAGGCAGCAGAGGCAGAGACAGAAGAGATATACAGAAAGCTTCCATTCCCTGAATCACTCCTTAAATGTTCATACTGGTCAGGGCCAACAGCCAAGAACTCAATTCAGATCTCATCCAAGGGTCTGCACTGGCAGAAAATATGGCAATTGGGAGCCAAAGCCAGAAGTCAAATCCATGAGACATGAGCATCTTACCACTGGGCCAAACACTTATCCCTATGGTAACATTTTAACCTGTCTACAGGTTGAGTGTTACTTTTTTTTTTTTTTAAGGTTTGTTTATTTATTTATTTTTTTTGAAAGGCAGAGTTAGAAAGAGAGAGAAAAAAAAAAAAGAAAGAGAAACAGAGTCAGATTTCCACCCACTAGTTCACTCCCCAAGCGGCCACAACAGCCAGGGCTGGGCCCAGCAAAAGCCAGCAGCTTTTTTCAACTCTCCCATGTGAGTGCAGGGGCCCAGGTGCTTGGGTCATATTCCTCTGCTTTCCCAGGCATATTATCAGGGAGCTGGATCATACACTGGAGCAGCCAGAACACAAACTGGCACCCATATGGGATGCCACCAGTATAGCAGTGGCTTAACTTGCTACAATACAATGCTGGTCCTGGGTGTTTATTTCAACCTTATCACAGAATGCCTACCTTATCACAGAATCTAATAACCTCATCTTCCGCTTATCTACTTTTCTGTATTTTTCAGTCAATTTCAAAGTTCCTTTTAGTGCACAATATATGAGTATGGCTCTGTCAGGGAGAATCATGAAAATTATTTTTTATGAGAAAAATGTATTTATCTTCAAAAATGTCAAATTTTAAGTCAGTATTAATATTCAATTTTTTCAACTGACACATAGTATTGTACATATTGATGGGTACAGTATGACATTTCAACACATGAATACAACATATAATGGGCAATTGGTGTATCTAATACCAAAGACACTTATCATTTCTTTATGTTGGTAACATTCAAAATCCTCTTCATAAACTATCTTGAAATATTCTATTAACTTGTCAACCACAGTTGCCTGACAGAACTCTGTTAAGTTATTCTTCGTATACTAACACATCCCTGTATTAACCATACTCCCCCCTTTCTTTCCTCCCTCACACCGTTCCCAGGCTTTGGTAACCATGATCGGTTCTCTACTTCTATGAAATCAACTGTTCACATCCTCATATGCAGAGTCTTCAAAAAGTCTGTCAAAATGTATATTATAAAGAAAACAGGTATGGATTTCAATTATTTTTTTTTTGCACCAAAACAAACTCATCTCTTCAACTTTTTAAAAAGATTTATTTATTGATTTGAAAGGCAAAGTCACACGGAGAGAGGGAGACAGAAAGATCCATCCACCGGTTTACTTCTCAAACACCCATAACAGCCAGGGCTGGGCCAGGCCCAAGCCAGGAGCCTGAATCTTCCTCCATGTCTCCCACGTGGGTGAAGGGGGTCCAAGCACTTGGGCCATCCTTTGCCGCTTTCACTGCCCATTAGCTGGGAGCTGGACTTGAAGTAGCCAGGACTAGTATCAACATCCATATGGGATGGCAGTACTACAGGTGGTGGCTTAACCCACTATGCTACAACATCAGCCCCCAAACTCATCTCTTAATACCATTTTCCACAACTTATTTAAGTAGTCTTGTATATATGAGAATAAGGATTTGTCTTTCTGAGGCTGATTTATTTCACTTAGCATAATGTCCTCAACTCCTATCCATGTTGTTGCAAATGACAGAATTTCAATCCTTTCTATGGCTGAATATACAATTGTTTATTTTCAGTATCCATTCCTCTATCAATGGGTACTTAATTCATTCCATATGTTGGCTATTGTGAATAAAGCTGTAATAAATATAAGTGAAGATGTCTGTTCAACATACTGATTTTAATTCCTTTGAATATAGACTCATATACCCAGTAGAGGAATGAGTTGTAGTTTTCTGAGAAATACCATACTATTTCCATTACATTCCCATCAACAGTGTATAGGGGTTTCCCTTTCTCCACATCCTTGCCAGCATGTGTTATTTTTTCTCTTTTGAAAAATGTATTTGAGAGGCAGAGACAGACAGGCAGGCAGAAAACACAGGCTCCCATCTGCTTGTTCACTCCTCCAAGAATCCACAATGGTAAGGACTAGGGCCTGGGCAACAGCCAGGAACTCAATCCAAGACTCCCAAACGGCGGCAAGGACCCAACTTCTCAAGTCATCACCTGCTGCCTCCCAGCATCTGCACTGCCAAGAAGCTGCAACATGAGCCAGAGCTGATAATCAAACTCAGGCACTCTCATAGCAGATGTAGATGTCTTAACCAACATCTTAACCAACAAGCTGATGTTCACCCCAGTTTTTCTTTTTTCATAAAAGTCAGTCTGAGGTAAGGTATCTTATTATTGTTCTGATTTACATTTCCTTAATGCTTAGTTATGCTGACCAATGTTTTCATAAACATCTTGGCCATTTGTAAATCATCTTTTGAGAAATTCTATTCAGGTCATTTTTCTACTTTTAAATCAGCTATTTTTTTTTCTGGTGAGTTCCTTATAAGTTCAGAAAATTAATCTTTTGTCAAACAAATACTTCACAAATGTTTTCTCCCATTCTGTAGGTTGTCTCCTTACTGTTCACTGTTTCCTTTGCTTTTTCATTTGATTTAAGCCAACTGATCAATCTTTACATTTGTTTCCTGTGGTTTTGAGACCTTGTCCAAAAAAATCTTTGCCCACAACAATGTTCTGTTTCTCCCTATCTTTTCTTCTTCCTGTTTCATATCTTGGGTCTTAAATTTAATTCTCTGATTCCTTTTAAGTTAATTTTTTGTAAGGTCAAAGAGAGAGAGAGAGATCTAGTTTCATGATTTTGCATTTGGATGTCCAAGTTTCCCAGTACCACTGCCTGAAGAGACTCTTTTCTCCAACATATGATCTTGCTGTATTTGTCAAAAATCAAGTTGGCTGTAAATAAACTTACTCCTGGGTTCTCTATTCTGTCCCATCTGTCTACATGTCTGTGTTTATGCCAGTACCATGCTACTTTGGGTACCATTACTTTGCAGTATGTTTGAAGTCAGGTACTGACTCCCGCTTTGTTCCTTTCACTCTGGATTGCTTTGACTTATCAGGCTTTTATGGCACCACACAAATTTTAGTGGTTTTTTTTTCTATTTCTGTGAAGAATGTTATCAGTATGTTGATGGGAATTATGTTGATCTATAGATTATTTTGGACAGAATGGACATTTTAACTATATTAATTCTCCCAATCCATAAACATGGTATTGCTTTCCATTTTTGTGTGCATTCTCTTCAATTGTTTACATCAGTGTTTAGTAATTTTCTTTAATTTTTTTCTCCCCAAAGAAACTTTTTATAAATGAATACAAATTTTGTAAGTACAACTTTAGGAATACAGTGATTCTTCCCATCATACCCACCCTACCTCCCTACCTCCCACCCCACCTCCTCTCTCTTCCACTCCCTGTCCCATTCTCTCTTAAGATTATCAATAACCTTTAAACACAAAACACCAACTCTATACTAAGTAAAGATTTCAACAATTTGCACATGTGCACACACACACAAACTAGGAACAAGTTTTACAGTTAATTCTAACTCATTGAGGACAGAGGTCCTTCATGGGAAGTAAATACACAATGACTACTGTTGTTAATTTAAAATTAACACTCTTATGTATGACGTCAATGATCACATAAGTCTTAGATGAGCTGCCAAGGCTATGGGAGCCTTTTTGAATCCAAAAAATCTATCAGTATTTACACAAGGCAGTGGAAGTTCTCTCCTCCCTTCAGAGAAAAGTACATCTTTCCTTGATGGCCATTTCATTCCACTGGGGTCTCACTCACAGAGATCCTTCATATATGTATGACATTTTTTAGCCACAGTGTCTTGGCTTTCATGCCTGAAATGCTCTCAAGGGCTTTTCAGTCAGATCAGGATGCTTAAGGGCTGATTCTGAGGTCAGAGTGCTGTTTAGAGCAACTGTCAGTCTGTGAGTCTGCTGTGTGGACTGCTTTCCATGTTGGAAAATTCTCTCCGTTTTAGTTCTATTTATTATTATTACCAGACACTTGATTTTATTTATATGATCCATTTAACACTTAATCCTATCTATATGATCACTTTAACACTTAATATGGGGGGGTGGGCCCATGGCTTACTTGGCTAATCCTTCGCCTGTGGTGCCAGCATCCCATATGGGTGCCTGGTTCTAGTCCCAGTTGCTCTTCTTCCAGTCCAGCTCTGTGCTGTGGCCCAGGAGGGCAGTGGAGGATGGCCCAAGTGCTTGGGCCCCTGCACCTGCATGGGAGACCAGGAAGAAGCACCTGGTTCCTGGCTTCGAATCGGCACAGCGCCAGCCATAGCGGCCATTTGGGTAGTGAACCAACAGAAGTAAGACCTTTCTCTCTATCTCTCTCACTGTCTAACTCTACCTGTTAAATAATAATTAAAAAATGACTATTTTAACACTTAAGATAGCATTTTAACCATCCAGCTTAATGGGATTTTGAGGTCCATGGCAAGTTTTTAAACTGTACCTTAGAAGTAAGTTCACAAATACATATATACAGAACCAAACAGCTTTACAGTTACAAGCTTCTTCCTCCCCCTCTTATTCCCGCTTACTTTTAAATGAGGTATATTTTCAATTGACTTTAGACACATATGATTAACTCTGTTAAGTAGAGTTCAACAAATAATATGAAGAAAAAAAACTGTTCCTTAACAGTCAAGACAAGGGCTGTTCAAGTCATTGCTTCTCAAAGTGTCAATTTCAATTCTACAGATTCACCTGTAGGTGCTCTATTTGTTATCACAGATGAGGGAGAACATATGGTATATGTCCCTTTGGGACTGGCTTATTTCACTAAGTATGATGTTTTCCATTTATTCATTTTGTTGCAAATGACTGGATTTCTTTTTTTTTTTTTCTGCTGCGTAGCATACCATAGAGTATATATCCCATAAATTCTTTATCCAGTCTTCAGTTGATGGGCATGTAGGTTGATTCCATGTCTTAACTACTGTGAATTGAGCTGCAATAAACATGGGGGTAGGTACAGATAACTCCGTTGTTTGCTGAATTCATTTCCCTTGTGTCAATTCTCAGGAGTGAGATGGCTGTGTCGTATGGTAGGTCAAGACTCAAATTTCTGAGGTATGTCCATACTGTCTTCCACAGTGGTTTTCCCAGTTTAGATTCCCACCATCAGTGAACTGGGGGTACCTTTTCCCCCACATCCTCGCCAGCATTTGTTGTATGTTGATTTCTGTATTAAAACCATTCTAACAGGATGAGGTGAAACCTCACTGTGGTTTCGATTTGCATTTTCCTGATGGTTAATGATCTCTAGCATTTTTTTCATGTCTGTTGGCAATTTGGATTTCTTCTTTTGAAAAATGTCTAAGTCCTTGGTCCAATTCTTAACTGGGTTGTTTTGTTGTTCTCTTTATATATTCTGGTTATTAATCCTCTATCAGTTACCTTGTTTGCAAAAAAATTCTTACATTCTGTTGGTTGCCTCTTCACATTTCTGAGTGTTTCTTTTACACTACAGAAGCTTCTCAGTTTGATATAATCCCATTTGTTAATTTTGGCTTTGATTGCTTGTGTCTATTTTTTTTTTTAGGAAACTTTTATTTAATAAATATAAATTTCAAAAGTATAACTTTTGGATTACAGCGCCCCCCCCCCCCATAACCACCCTCCAACCCGCAAGCCTTTCTGGGTTCTTTTTCAAGAACTCTTTGCCAATGCCGATGTCTTGCAGGGTTTCTCCAATGTTCTCTAGTAATTTGATGGTATCAGGTCATAGATTTAGGTCTTTAATCCATTTTGAACAGAGTTTTGTGTAAAGTGTAAGGTATGGGTCCTGCTTCATTCTTCTGCATGTCGAAATCCAGTTTCCACAGCACCATTTGTTGAATAGACTGTCCTTGCTCCAGGGATTGGTTTTAGCTCCTTGGTCAAATCTAAGTTTGCTGTAAATGCTTGAATTGATTTCTGGTGTTTCTGTTCTGTTCTACATACTTGAGCATCTTTTGTAGGGCTGGGCAGGTAGTTACAAATTCTTTCAATTTTTATTTGTTTTGGAAGTCATGTACGTCTCCTTCATTCATAAACAAGAGGTTTGCAGGGTACAGTATTCTGGGTTGACAGTTTTTTTTCTCTTAGGACTTGGAATATATCTTATCATTCTCTCCTTACCTGTAGAGTTTCTGATGAGAAGTCTGCAGTGAGTCTAATTAGGTTTCCTCTGAATGCGATTTGGCGTTTCTCCCATGCACATTTTAGGATATTTATGCTTTACAGTCAGGAGTTTTACTATAATGTATCATGGTGAAGATCTTTTCTGGTTGTGTCTACCGGGTGTTCTGTGTACTTCCTGTAATTGGATGTCTCTTTCTTTCTCCAGATTTGGGAAGTGTTCTGTTATTACTTCATTAAGAAGTCCTTCTAATCTTCTCTCTTTCCACACCTTTTGAAACTCCTAGGATCCATATGTTGGGTCATCTGACAGTATCTTGTGGTTCTCCAACCATGTTTTTTAGTTTTCTAATTTCTTTTTATTTTTTGGTCTAATTGTAATATTTACAGAAGTCTTTTAGCCCTGATATTCTTTCTTCTGTCTCACCTATTCTGTTGTTTAGGCTTTCCACTGCATTATTTATTTGATCTATGAATTTTTCATTTCTAGTATTTCATTCTGCCTTCTGTTTAATATCTCAATTTATTGGGAGAGCTTTTCATTTAGATGGTGCATTTGCTTCAGACTGTTTCTAAGTAATCCGACAATTAATTTTCTGAATTCGGTTTCTGGCATATCCTCGATCTCTTCATCTTCGCCTTCTATTATTGAACAATTGTAGTGTTCCTTTGAGGTCCTAATAGCGTCTTGCTTATTTTTATTTAGGGTTTTTCCTTTTTTTGTCATGTGTGTGTTTTTTTCTGTTTGCTTTTCTGTTTAATTTGTGTCTTTGTGATGTAGTGGGACATCTATACTTTTAGTGAGTTCCAAGAAGTGTGTTCTGGATGTGGCCAGAGTTCTCTCTTCAGTGTTCCAGGGTGGAGGAGGTATTCTATATAAGGCCCCCATGGGGTGTTTGTAGCTTTCCTCTTGTTTTTTGGTTAGAGGAAGGTGTTGACTTCTGTTGGTGTGTCACAACCTGCCCTTGCCTCACAGTTTTGGGATGCCCTATTGTTAGACTCTTGTGTGTTCAGTGTTATATCACCCTGCTTAACAAACTGCACCTCTAATCTGTAGAGAATTTTTCACAGTGAGGTTTCCCTCTGTTATGAGCTGCTATTTGTCTGTGTGTTGCAAGTTGAAGTACATTTTCTCTGTATCTAATTTGTATCAAAAGGATTTTTATCGAGAATGCATGTTGAATTTTACTGAATGTTTTTCCTGTGCCTATTGAGGTGGTCACTTAGTTTTTATATTTCATTCTGTTTTTATGACAAATTGCATTTACCTACTTGTGTATGCTAAACCATTCTTACATCCTAGGATAAATCCCACTCTATCATGTTCTATCTTCATTTGGATGTGCTGTTAGATTCAACTTGCTAGCATTTGGTAGAGAATTTCTGCACTTAAGTTCATCAAGGATACTGGTCCCTAACTATTTGTTGTGTCCTTGTCTAGTTTTTACTTTCAGGGTAATGCTGGCCTTGTAAAATGAGTTTAGAAGCATGCTTTTCCTATCAATACTCTAACAGTATGAAAATTAGTGCTAGTTTTTCTTTAAAAGTTTGATAAAATTCAGCAGTGAAGTTATCTAGTCCTACACTTTTGTTGGGAGATTTTTAAAAAGGTGGGAGGGTGTGGGGAGAGTGATAGGGTTAGGGCTGGCACTGTGGTATAGCAGGTAAAGCTGCCACCTGCAGTGCCAGCATCCCATATGGGCACCGGTTCAAGTCCCAGCTGTTCCACTTCTGATCCTGCTCTCTGCTATGGCTTGGGAATGCAGTAAAAGATGGCCCAAGTCCTTGGGCCCCTGCACCTGCATAGGAAACCAAGAAGTTCCTGGCTTTGGATCAGTGCAGCTCCGGCCGTTGCGGCCATCTGGGGAATAAACCAGCAGATGAAGACCTCCCTCTCTCTCTCTGCCTCTCCTCTCTCTATGTAACTCTGACTTTCAAGTAAATAAATAAAACTTAAAAAAAAAAATAGTGATAGGGTCAGAGTGGATAAAGGTATCTTCATATCTTTCATCCAATGGTTAACTTCTCAAATGCCCACAACAGCCAGGCTGGGTCAGGCTAAAGCCAGAAGTGTTAGGACACCATCCAGGTCTCTCATGTGGGCAGCAGAGACCCAAGTACTCAAGCCGTCACCTGCTGCTTCCCAGAGTAGACACTTGCAGGAAGTGGGAGTAGACAAAGGATAGCTAGAATTTAAACCAGGCATTCCTCCATCAGATGAGAGTAACCCAAATGGAACTTACCCCCTGTACCACATACCCACCCCCACTGCTGGCATTTGTTTTTTCATTTCAATGGCATATCTCCTTCCATTCTTTGGTTTTCAGTTTGTCATTACTACTGAAGTAAGTTTCTTGTAGGCAGCATTATAATTAAGCCCTCTTTATCCATTCTGCCTGCCTGTATCTTTTAACTGGAGAATTCAATCCATTTACGTTCAAGATTAACAATAAGTAGGCAAGCTTCTGTCATTCTATTAAATTTTCCAATTATTCCATATAGCTTTTGTTCCTTTCTCTCTTGCTTATCTTTGCCATTTGGCAGATTTCTCCATTGGAAGGGTATTATTTTTTATACAGCTCTATTTGTTCACCTCTACACAATTTCAGCTTTTCATATTTTTAATCAGAGGTAGTTCATTAATTTTCCCTCAGAACTTTTGTCCTGTTCTCACTTATCCTATAACATTTACTTCTTTTCCAGCAACATAAGTTTGGGCCTTTCTGCTTTTTTCCATATATACCTCACAGCCCCCTTTTCATAAATTTGTTTTTACTTTATTTTTCACTCCCCTGCCTTTCTTGGGTACAATGAGTTTATATTAAACTGTATTTTTAGAATTTTATTGCTGCCGGCGCCGTGGCTCAACAGGCTAATCCTCCGCCTTGCGGCACCGGCACACCGGGTTCTAGTCCTGGTTGGGGTGCCGGATTCTGTCCCGGTTGCCCCTCTTCCAGGCCAGCCCTCTGCTGTGGCCCAGGAGTGCAGTGGAGGATGGCCCAAGTGCTTGGGCCCTGCACCCCATGGGAGATCAGGAAAAGCACCTGGCACCTGGCTCCTGCCATCGGATGAGCGCGGTGTGCCAGCCGCAGCGCGCCGACCGCGGCAGCCATTGGAGGGTGAACCAACGGCAAAGGAAGACCTTTCTCTCTGTCTCTCTCTCTCTCACTGTCCACTCTGCCTGTCAAAAATAAAAAAAAAAAAAAGAATTTTATTGCTCTCAAACAACTTCAAACATTCCTCTGCTTTACAATGAGTTATCTCAAAATATGTCAACAATAACAACAAAAACAAAATCCTTAATGCTAAAATGCACCAAAAGAAAAAAAAACCTCATGGTTTTAATTGCCTAAGAACCAGGCATCTACCTCTGCATTTCCTTTATTGTCAAATCTAACCATTTCCAAACTCTTTGAATGCCTTGCTCTCAAAATCATTCCACAACCAATCACTTACATATACATTTTCTTTTTCTTCTTCAAAGCAACAAACATTTGCATTGTTACAACGTGTCCCTAAATCTGTAACCAAAGCCCCACTGAATTTAACCTTATGCTTTCCCAAAGGATTATAACTTAACATTTGCAACTGCTGCCTGTTAATTTCTTTTTTTTTTTTTTTAGATTTATTTATTTGAAAGAGTTATACAGAGAAAAGAGGAGAGGCAGAGAGAGAGAGAGGTCTTCCATCCGTCGGTTCACTCCTCCAGGTGGTCACAACAGCCAGAACTGCACCAATCCAAAGCCAGAAGTCAGGAATTTCTTCCGGGTCTCCCACGTGGGTGTAGTGGCCCAAGGACTTGGTCATCTTCTACTGCTTTCCCAGGCCATAATGGAGAGCTGAAATAGTAAGTGGAGCAGCCAGGACTCAAATGGGTGCCCATATGGATGCTGGCACTGCCGGCGGTGGCTTTACTCGCTACGCCACAGCGCTGGCCCTTCATTAATTTCTTACAATTTACTACTTCATGGTTCTCCATACTCAATTTACTTTCCTCACAGAAATTCAAGACAAATAATTAGCCAAAGTATTTAATCTAATTTTCTCCTCATTCTAATTCTATTCAATTTTTGACTCTTGAGTACTTAAAATTCCTTCTACTTCCTTGCCTTCTATCTAGCTCTGCATCACAGCAATGCTCCAGTCACAAGAAAAAACATGATCAGAGCCAATTTAACATACTATTTAAAAAGAATTTATTTAGGGGCAGTGCTGTGGCACGGTGGGGTAAGCTGCTGTCTACAAAGTCAGCATCCCATACGCGTGCCGGATTGAGTTTTGTCCATTCTACTCTTGATCCAGCTCTCAGTTAATGCGCCTGGGAAAGCAGAGGAAGAGGGCCCAAGTCCTTGGGCCCCTACATCCACATGGGAGACCCAAATGAAGCTTCTGGCTCCTGGCTTTGGCTGGTTTGGCCCAGCCCTGGCTGTTTTGGCCATTTGGGGGAGTGAATCAGGAAATGAGAGTCAGTCTCTCTCAGTCAGTCTGTATGTCTATCTCTCTCCCCTTCTCTGTAATTCTGACTTTTTTTTTTTTTTTTTTTTTTTTTTACAGGCAGAGTGGACAGTGAAAGAGAGAGACAGAGAGAAAGGTCTTCCTTTTGCCGTTGGTTCACCCTCCAATGGCCGCCGCGGTCAGCGCGCTGCGGCCTGCGCGCTGCGGCCGGCGCACCGCGCTCCTCCGATGGCAGGAGCCAGGAGCTAGGTGCTTTTCCTGGTCTCCCCATGGGGTGCAGGGCCCAAGCACCTGGGCCATCCTCCACTGCACTCCTGGGCCACAGCAGAGGGCTGGCCTGGAAGAGGGGCAACCGGGACAGAATCCGGCGCCCCGACCGGGACTAGAACCCGGTGTGCCGGCGCCGCAAGGCGGAGGATTAGCCTGTTGAGCTACGGCGCCGGCCTTGTAATTCTGACTTTCAAATAAATAAATAAATATATCTTTTTTAAAAAATGTTTATTTGAAAGGCAGACAGAGCTAAATCTCCTATCTGGGCACTCTCTAAACGCCCAAGGCAACAAAAGATGGTCTAGGCCACAGCCAAAAGACAGGGATTTAATCCAGGCCTCTGACTTGGATAGCAAAAACCTAAGTGCTTGAGCCATCATCTGCTGCCTCACAGGGTGCACATTAGCAGGAAACCAGGATGGAGAGCACAGCTGGGACTCAAACCCAGGCATTCCAACATGCATATCAAGTGGTGGCCTAACTACTATGCCAAATGCCCATCCCCAAATTACTTTTCTTACTAAAGTGCTTGCGCCAGTTAAATGAAAAGTAGTTACAATTACATACTCAATATAAAACCAAAAATCCATCCTTTCAAACAAAATGTTTTATATAAACTTTGAGCCAGCAAAATTTATAGCCTTCTTGTCTATACACATTGAACATTCATTCCCATGAAAGTAATGAATAACTAATAAACTTTGCACAGAAGACTAGACATTGAAATAGCAGTAACCATGACATACCAAAAGTACAGACAAGTCCTTAAGACCAAATATCAGGATACTTCTATTCTGTGCTGACAAGAGTATTGGTTTTACTCTTTTCCAAATCAGAGGTTAGCAAATTAAAAGAAAATCATATTCATTACAAACTTAAACATCTGGTAATGTTATAAGTTAAAAGAAATACAAGAAATTTAGAAAGTAAAATTCTTCAACATTTAGTAACGTTAGAATTTATAAGAAATTTGAGTGAGTTCTGTCAACAACTAAACTCTCACTGATAAACAGACTTCCAAAGTCCAATTGATGGTTCAATTATTTCCAATACAGTAAATAAAAGGGAACTAACAAATAATTGAAATTAGGAAACTGCCATTTGCCACAGTCTGACTTGAATTTGGTTTTCAAGTTGTTTCCACAATTAACTTAAGCAGCAGCCTAACAGTAGTTACGAACAAATTCTGCAGCCAGGCTGCCTGGGTTCAAAATCCTGCTCCACTTGACATCGGACTTCTGGTAAGCTTCTTTACAGCATAGACCTCAGTTTTTACATCCATGGAAATGATAATAAAGAATGAGCTCCAAACTTTGGAACTGAGTATTGACTTGATGACACAAGTAGAAAGTACCACACCTGACCTCATATGACAGGCCAAAGTGAAAATGCAGGCACAGGGACAGGTGTTGTGTGCACCATTTAGGCCAGCACTTGGGACACCCCCATCCTCTATTGGAGTCTCTGGGTTTGAGTCCTGCTTCCACTCTAATTCTGTTCTATAGAATGGAGACTGTACCATTCGACACTTGTGAATATGAAACAACTAGATCAATAACTAAGTTTGTTGTCACTGCCTCTCTTAACACCTTCCAAGTGAGATTAATATTACGTATAAGTACTTCATTAACTATAAAATGCTACATAAATACTAAATTATTAAGAATATGAGAAAATACTATTGTTGAATAATATTAAATATAAGGGACAACAATTTTCAAAAATGAAAATTAAGTATTTATAGAAAGAATAGCCCTGCTGTATTTATGTGATTTTATTAGTTGATTCTTCTGAACACTTAGGTTATCCTTTTTTTTTTAACTTTTTTACTTTTTAGGATGCTCATCTATCTATCACACATCATATGTAATGAAAATGTTTATAAAAACCTACCTCATACAACCCTGCATAGTATTAAGTCTTTGGAAATGAAGTATTTATTTGCCAAGCTATGTACCTAGAATACTCTTCCCCCCTCACCTATGCCCTCTTCTCTGGTCACCTAACAAATTTGGAGCTCACATTTTATAAAACACAAGCAGGTTGAGGAATGTGGGGGTGGTAAATCATTTGAACAACAGATTTCTTAAAAGAATAGCCAAACTTCTCACCTCCTACCCACCCTCTACCTTTGGGATTTGGTTGCTACCCTGACCACTTAACTGAAGTACCTCGGGTCTTCTCCCATAGACAACAGTCCTATTAATGTCTTAAAATTATTTCATTGAAAATACTGCATATTTCATAAAAACATAAATAATAGCAAGCCATCCATAATTGTACTTGCCTGTTTCATTTTTATACATTATTTTTCTCAAATACACGTTTTTTACAAAGGTGCAATCTTAGTATCATTTTATCTTCTACCACCCATTACCATATAAACTACCAATTACAAACCTGATGAACCTGCTGGTTAACATCAACCTAAGTCTGGCAATATTCTAAAAGGCCACAAGATGGTGATGTTGCTCTATAAAAAGAATCGTTTTCATACATGAAAATACTTTATACCAACTACCTAAAAATCAAATAGCTGAACTCCACTGCAAGAAAGGAAATTTTAAAAATCCTATATTTTGTTTACTAGAAAAAAATCACTGAGGAAATAAAATATTCATCAAATTCAGCAGCAACTATTCCAATTTTTAATCTAAACAGCAATGCTTCTTAAAAACAAAACAAAAACATAAGACTTCAGCAGCATTACTATGTGTTAGCACATTGTTCTTTCCTTTTCTGCCTGCTCCACAGTCCTCACATATCATAGTAAAAGCCTGAAGTTATTTATCTTGCATTGGCAAGCATATTATTCCCTCTTCTTGGCTGTTTTTATGTTCGGTTGTTTGGCTTTGTTTTTTGGAGAGGCAGAGAAAGATTCATGGATAGAGAGAACTCCCTCCCTTAGTTCACCTTCTTAAATGTCTGCAACAGGCAGGGTCCCAAACGAAAAACTCAACGCAGGTTTCCCATGGATGGCTGAAACCCCATCACTTGAACCACGACTACTGCCCCCAGGATCTATGTTAGCAGGAAGCTGGAGTCTGGCACTCGGCACTTCAAAATGGGACACAGACCTCTTATCCAGTGTCTTAACCTATAGGCCAAATGCCCACCCCTATTTTGTATCATAACTGCTCAGTCAAAATCCACCCCTATTTATCTTAGTTTTAAAATGAATCAGGGAGGAGGAGTGACATTGTGGCATAGAGAGCAAAGCCTCTGCCTGCAGCACTGGCATCCCATATGGGTGCTGGTTCGTGTCCCAGCTGCTCCACCTCCGACCCAGCTCTCTGCTATGCCCTGGGAAAGCAGTGGAAGATGGCCCAGTCCTTGGGACCCCACACCCGCATGGGACACCTGGAAGAAGCTCCTGGCTCCTCGCTTCGGATCAGCTCAGTTTCAGCTGTTCCAGCCATCTGGAAAGTAAACAGAAGATGGAAGATCTCTCTCTCTCTCTCTCTCCCCCTCCCTCCCCCGCCTCTGCCTCTCTGTAACTCTGCCTTTCAAATAAAATGAATAAATATTTTAAAAGAATTCTGCTTAAAGAAAAAGAAGGTGATTCCTAAGGGGCCAGCACTGTGGCATAGATACTAAGTTAAGCCTCCACCTATGGTGCCTACAATCCTCTATGGGCACTGGTTCATGTCCCAGTTCCTCCTCTTCTGATCCAGTTCCCTGCTAGTGCACCTGAGAAACACAAGATGGCCCAAGTGCTTGGAGACCCAGAAGAAGCTCCTGGCTCCTAGCTTCAGATCAGCTAAGCTCCAGGCATCGAGGCCATTTGGGGAATGAACCAGTGGAGGGAAAACCTTTCTGTCTCTCCATCTCTCTGTAACTCTATCTTTCAAATAAGTAAACAAAATCATAAAATCTTTAAAGAAAAAAAGATCACTCCTATTTTTCTGTCTTAAAAGAACTGATAATAAAATCTAGTCACATCAACAAAGGATAATCATACCTAAATGATATCAATATTGAGAATGAGGAGGCTTCTTTTCTAACTTGCTATAATTACTCAATTTTTTAATAATAGGCTCTGTTGTGTTTCCAATGAGAAAATAACAAAACTTTTAAAGCAAAATATTCATGATTTTTCCCTAGTGAACATCTGCAAAAATTAGTTTCACACTGCTGTACTACACAATGCCCCTTATAAAAATATAATTCGGGGGGGGGGGGGGGGCAGTGCTGTGGCACAGTGGGTTAACGCCCTAACCTGAAGAGCTGGCATCCCATATGGGTGCCAGTTCGGGTCCTGACTGCTCTACTTTAGATCCAGCTCCCTACTATGGCCTGGGAAAGCAGTACAAGATGGCCCAAATCCTTGGGCCCCTGTACCCGTGTGGGAGACCCAGAGGGAGCTCCTGGTTCCTGGCTTCGGATCGGCGCAGCTCTGGCCCTTGCGGCCAACTGGGGAGTGAACCATTGGACAGAAGACTTCTCTCTCTCTCTCTGTAGCTCTGACTTCCAAATAAATAAATAAATCTATAAAATAAATAAAATAAACAAAAAATATATAAATCAGGGGCCAACGCTGTAGCACAGCAGGTTAAGGCTCTGTCCTACAGCACCAGCATCCCATATGGCTACCAGTTCAAGTTCCAGCTGCTCCACTTCCAATCCAGCTTCTTGCTCATGCACCTGGGGATGCAATAGAAGATGGCCCAAGTCCTTGGGCCCCTGCACCCCTGTGGAAAACCTGGAAGAAGCTCCTGGCTCCTGGCTTTGGATCAGCTCAGCTCCAGCCATTTGGGGAATGAACAAGTAGATGGAAGACCTCTCTCTGTCTCTACTTCTCCCTGTAACTCTGTCTTTGAAATAAATAACTCTTTAAATACTAACCATCAAAAATTAGGTTCCAAACTCACATAATGAACTTAAAGCAGCATATACAACAATCTATGTAAATACAGTAGCCCCTCTGTATCCTTGAGGGATATCCAAATCCATGGTGCTCAAGTCTTTATATAAAATGATACAGTATGTCCACAACCTGTACACACCTTCCTATATGAGTCATACGTTATAATGGATGTTATAATACTTAATATAATGTAAATGCTATGTAAATAGCTGTTATACTCCTTTGTTCAGGAAATACTAATAATAATAACAAATGTCCATGGTTGTTCAGTAGAGATGCAATTGTTTTTTAGTATTTTTGATCTGAGGTTGGTTGAATCTAGAGATTTGTAACTCATGTTTACAAAGAGCCAACTGAATCTGCTACATCTTATCAAGCCCCAAGAAACAGAGTCAGGAACCTTTGAAGCTGAAGCTGAAGCTAAGAGGCGATTTTGAGGCTCAGGAACACAAAACTTCTTACTGTCAGGACAAGCCAGGCCTGCTGACAAGCCCAGTACTCTTCTACACTGCACGAATCACCAAGATAGCACAACCCAAAGTGACGTTTACCCTCAAACATTTCCCAACTGTTTCTAAATACCAGGATTTAAAGAGCCATGGAGATTTCCTGAATCTTCAATTTCAAAGTGACGATTTCTAATTTAAGAAAAGCATATGAGGGTAATGGAATATAAAAACTGTTTTGAGGGGCTGGCATTATGGCATATGGGCACCAGTTCATGTCCCGTCTGCTTCTCTTCTGATTCGGCTCTCTGCTATGGCCTGGGAAAGCTGCAGAAGATGGCCCAAGGGCTTGGGCCCCTGCACCCCTGTGGGAGACTCTCCCTATCGCTGTAACTCTACCTCTCAAATAAATAAATCTTTTATTAAAAAAAAAAGAGAGAGAGAGAGAGAGAGAGAGAATGAGAAGACAGAGAGAATACTGATCTTCCATCCTGCAGTCAGGGCTGAGCGAGGCAAACCAAGAAGCCTGGAACTCCATCCAGGTCTCCCATTTGTGTGGCAGTGGCCCAAGCATTTGAGCCATCATCTGCTGCCTCCTGAGAGGCAGTAGCAGGAAGCTGGATCAGAAGTGGAGCAGCCAGGACTCAATCTGGTAATGAGACATGGGATGTGGGTATCTCAAGCAGCGGCTTAACCCGCTGTAACACAATGCCCACCCCTGGGTCTCAGTACTATTTTCTGTAAAATGAGAACATCAATCCTAAACTAATGTAGTTTGTGTATGTAGGGTGGTATTAACACAAGAAAATGGAAATTCTTTTTTAGATTTATGAATACAGAAGGTGCCCGTTAAGTGTCAGCTTCCTAAATCCTGGCCTCATGCACAACCAACATTCATACCACACTATATTACTCGGAGGCACATGGAGTCCAGTCATTTTCTCCCGTGCTTCCACAACAATACAGAGGACAGTAGGTTAGGAAAGGCACAGTCACTCTGCAAAATGACATACAGAAAACCCTCCATACCTACTGTAAGGAGACAAGCATTACACTTAAGCATTCCTTAAGAGGAAGACAGGAATGCCACATTTTTTTGTTACATAGACATAATTTCAAGGTATTTTAAAGACAGTCAAGAAACAGATACACAATGTTGATTTAGATAGCAAAGACACTCTTCCTAAGAATGTTACAGCACGCTGTAAAGTATAAACTTTCATCAAATCTTCCTCATTCTCAAAGGAAAATAATAGAATCCAAAAAACATGGAAACTTGCTAAAATGAGATAACCAATTAAACAACTAGAACTCAACTCCTGGAATAATATAATCCTTCTCAAATTGAAAATACAGTAAAAATACAAGGATCCTTAATCCACAAGTCAAAAACACAAAAACAATGCAAAAACTGAAAAATCCTTCCTAATTCATTTGGTAGCAGAAACTGAATTGACCTGACTCATTTAGCAGCAAAATCTGACTTGTTATATGGCTATTTATTGTTCTTTTTGATCCACATTTACAAACATTTGAACAAAGTACAGGCACTGCTACAGACTTCACGGGGTTTTATCTTACATAGAATACTCTGGAATGTAAAATTATAGAACACTCTGAGACAATCTAACATCAATGCATGATAAGGCATTAAAACCACCCTTAGGACACATATTTGGCCTACTAGTTAAGATGCTGGTTAGGATACCATTGTCCTATATAGGAAATATCTGCATTTAAATCTCAATTTTGAGTCTCAATCCCAGCTTCCTTCTATGCACACCCCGGGAAGCAGCAGGTGATGAGTTAGATGGATGGGTCTCCACTACCCACTTGGGAGAGCAGGAGTTTCCAGCTCCTGGCTTCAGTCCAGCTCAGTCCTGGCCATTGCCAGAATTTTTAGAATGAAATAGCAGATAGGACCATTTTCTCTCTCTCTCTCATTCTGTCTCTCCACCTCCCAAATAAAAAAGTGAAAAATAAGGAAAAACTAGTCCTAGTGAACACTTACTGACTACCAAGAACAAGTTTTAAATCGCTTACAATTAGGTAGTATCAGCTTACTGTACATATTAATTTCCAGTTTACATATAAAACTAGGGCTTAAACTCAGGTTCACCTCACCACCATCACTCAGTCAATAACTGAGTTCCAGATCTTAAATCTAAATTTGTTGTACTTTATTTAAGGCTTAACCTCTTAAGACAATAAAAGAAAAAGCTTAAATTAAAAAGAAAGTTTTAAAGCAAGCCATAATCACAAAAACGTTTAACCTAGAAAGACGAAATTCTCAAATATAATGACTACTTTGCATTCTGAACATTTATATCTAAACATCAACATCACATGTAGTTCACAAGTCACAGAACAAAAAAGAGATGGTCTATTGTTTTTATCAGAAAAGAATGGGCTCATAAAGACATAAAACACACACAAAAATAGGCTCCTCAAACAGAAATGTCAACTAATCCTTTCCACTCAGATTTAGAATCATAGGTTCAGCATCTTTTTTACCACAAAATGTACTAACATGGTAACCAATATTTATATCAACTATATCAACCATAATTTCACTTTTTCGTTTGTTTTTTTTAGTAATGGCCCACAATTTAAAGATCTGCTCTTCTTATGACAGATTTAATCAGATTTTGGGTTCCTACTGGTAACAGGCTGAGAAGGGTTCAACACAGGCTATCATCACACCACCCTAAGCAAATTAGAGATTAGTCTGAAGCTTTTTTTTTTTTTTTTTTTAACAGGCAGAGTGGACAGTGAGAGAGAGACAGAGAGAAAGGTCTTCCTTTTCCATTGGTTCACTCCACAATGGCAGCTACGGGCGGTGCGCTGCAGCCAGCGCACCGCGCCAATCCGAAGCCAGGAGCCAGATGCTTCTCTTGGTTTCCTGTGCAGGTGCAGGGCCCAAGCACTTGGGCCATCCTTCAATGCCCTCCCGGGCCACAGCAGAGAGCTGGACTGGAAGAGGGACAACCAGGGCAGAATCCGGCGCCCCGACGGGGACTAGAACCTGGTGAGCCGGCGCTGCAAGCAGAGGATTAGCCTAGTGAGCCACGGCGCAGGCCTGAAGCTTTTTTTTTCACTCATTTAAAATTTAAACCTTTTCTCATGACTTTTTTCCCCAAGTCAATGCCCTTACACTAAGCAGTGGCTTTCCCAAAAGAAAGCCAAATTACTTTCTACCCTGAAGACCAAATTTCAAATCTGAAATACTTTAGTCAAAATCTGTAATTGAGTGGCTTCTCTTGGCTAAATGAAAAGCAATCAAACTATCTGCTAATCATATCTAATAACTCTTTTTCTTCTAAAGTTTTATTTTATTTATTTGAAAGGTCGAGTTATAACTCTCTATAGAGAGAGATCGATCTTCCCTCCACTGGTTCACTTCCCAAACGGCCACAACAGCCGAGCTGGCCCAAGCTGAAGCCAGGGCCAGGAGCTGCTTCTGAGACTCCCACATGGACTCGGGGCTGTCTTCAGCTGCTTTCCCAGATGCGTTACCAGAGAGCTCGCTCAGAAGTGAAACAGCCAGGACTCAAACCGGTGCCCATATGAGATCCAGGCACTGCAAGTGGTGGCTTAACTCACTACGCCATAGCACCAGCCCCTCTAATAACTCTTTCAGAGGCATTTTTCAAAAAGAAAACTCTTCATTTAAAGGAATTTCTTTTTCTGAGAATGGGGGAAGCTTTTGAACAAGGAAGCCTGACAGATGCCTGTGCAGGTCCATTTCTCCTGCCTGCTCCCTGCTGTAACTACTCTGTTACCAGTTTATCTCTTTGTTTTTTTTTTTTTTCTTAAGGGATGGTATTCTTTGTTATTTGTCTTTATACTTGAAAAGCAGAGAGAAACAGAGAAAGTAAGACAGCCAGGGATCTTCCATCTTCCATCTGCTGGTTCACCCCCTAAATGGCTGCAAAGGCCAGGGCTGGGCAGGCCAAAACTAAGAGCCAGGAACTCTATCCAGGTCACCCACATGGGTGACAGGAATGCAACTACTTTGGCCATGATCTGCTGCCTGCCAGGGTGTGCAACAGCAAGAAGTTGCATGGGAAGTGGAGATGGGACTGGATCTCAGGCACTCTGATATGGGATGTGGGTACCCCAAGTGGCGGCTGTTACAAACCACTTCACCACAACCTCTGCCTCTACTTCAGGTTTCTATGGTTTGTTTGAACCAAGTCTTTGGCAATTATTTTAAGCCTTTTTAAAACATCTGGCAGACTCAGATGTTAAGATTTCTTTGTATATATGTTATACATGTGTGCTTAAGGAATACCAGAGCTGGAAAACTGCTCTCTGATGGGGCACACTAAGACCCCAAATTATAGATTCTAATAGCAGTTATTAATTTGTAAAAATCATCTGAGATATATGTTAAAAATGAGGATTCCTGAGTTCCACCCTCAGGGACCAAACCACAGGATATCCAAATATATATGTATGTAACAGCTAGTCTTGTTGGCTATGATGTAGGGGCTGCACTTTGACAAACACTAGTCTATACCACACTTCATCTAGAGAAGGTTTTAACAATTTCTTCTTCCCAGGTAACACAGCCAAACCATCACCAGTTGATATAAAGAGTCACTTCTCAAATTTCCGGGTTCATCATTAACTATTCAGCATCTTATCTGGTTAATGTTTGTTTGTGTATTTTCATCTAGTTGAAAGGAAGAAACAGAGAAAAGAGATCTTCCATCTACTGGTTTGCTACCTGAATGCCTACAAAAGCCAGCGCTGGGCCAGGCTTAAAAGAGAAGCCTGGAATTCTATCCAGGTTTCTTATATGGATGGCAGGGGCCCAAGCACTTGAACTATGACCTGCTGCCTTCCAGGATGCATTAGCAGGAAGCTGTACCAGAAACAGAGCAGCCAAACTTGAACCTGTACTCTGAGATAGTATATGGGAGTCCCAAGTGGCAGCTTAACCCACAGTGCCACAATACCCTTCCCAGGAACTTATTTAACTACTTATTTTAATTTCAACTTAGTAGCAATGAATTAAGAGCAATGAAAGTGATTTAAGGGTTTATTTTGTTGCAACCACAATGCTTTCGTTTTATAAACAGTATTTAAATTAATGCTTACAAAAATCCAGTAAGGCAGAAAGTATTTACATTTCACTAAAGAAAAAAAACTGAGGCACACCAGTATTAAAGGGCAAAGATACAAGTCAGATCTGCTAAACTTTACTATGGCTCTGAGCCCATATGCCAAGGGTGCTCCATTAAAAACCTTAAGAGGAGAACTGAGCTGGTTTGTCTACTCCTAAGGTAAAGAATACCCTAATTTATAATGACCACATTCATTTAACTAATTCTCCTTCACATCTTAACTCAACATATACAAGGAATAGCATATCCTGGCAAGCTGAGGATAATAGATGGCCACAGTATCTTATGCCAAGTAGGACTCAACAGTCGGCTTGCATTTAATCATAATTATGGGTATTCTGAATAATTATCAAAAGAATTTGTTTCCCTTAAATAAAAAGCCATCGTACCCACATTTCTGTTACTGCAGGGACATCTATTAACTGCTCAAGTCATACAGGGCAAGGTAAAGAGCCACCAAGTAACAATACAATTCTATCTATGCCTTCTTTGTACACTAGCCACTTCTTTTTCCATAAATCTTATTTCTCAGTACATCCAATCACCAAATTCCTCTTCACAGCAGCCAAAGTACTTTTTGAGAAATCTGCAAAGACATTTGCACAAAGATTCAGGGGCCTATTTTTAAGTGTGAGCTACACATTAATAACATGAATTCTTTCTGTGAAATGTATTAAATCACTACTCAGAAGACATAATGTAATAAAAACTAAACATTCATTTTCTTCATTCCACAGTTAACCATGACATTACTTAGTAGCTAAGTTGAACAAAAGGGGGGGGGGGTGATGTCACTAAGACCAAAATAAAGTGATAAAAATCAGTGAGAAAACCTCAGCCAGCAACCAATGAATCTACCAGTTCTAGGAAAGAAAAAGTATGTTACTACACATTTCTGCAAACCAGGGCTTCCACTCCAGACTCTAGAAGGGGACAGCATTCACTCCACTTTAATGAAGCCTCCCATGAGCGGCCTGTCACAGTTTTTTTCAAGACTGCCAACAGAACAACTGTGAGGCACCAGCTACTCAAGGCTGATCAGGGCCAGATTGACTGGCCAAGAAAATCTGCTCCCCTAGGTTTCACAGCTAACCATAAGAGCTAAAGAGATGGACCTTCACCCACCTGTGGCTCATTCTCTGCCCCCAAATGCTCTTTGAAACAATTCATGAGATTGGGTCACACTGATTCCAAGCAGCCTAGGTTCCTGAGTCCTGCACTTTTACAACCCACTGCCCTCAAGTAGAACAAGTCATTCCTGCCACATTATGGTAGCATACAAGGTCAACTCACAGAGGTTCAGAATTGCTCTTCAATTCTAACCAAAAGACAGCACTGACTATTTTCACCTGTGCAGTAAGCCAAATGTACCACCTTCTGCACTTCAGACTTAACTTTCCCTCTGAAAGCCCAGATTTAATGTCTAGATTCACGGACAGCGGGATGTAGCCTAAGCCTCACCCTCCAAAACAGGCTTCTCTAGAAGCCCTGCCATGTGTAATACAGCTAGTGCCATACTTAAAATAAAATTAGTGGTACCCGGTTACAATGATGGCCCCAAGCACTTAGTCCCCTCCCCTTGTATCTTGGCTAGATCTGTGATTTGCTTTAAACAACAGGAAACAGAACTGATGCTGCACTGGCTCCAAGTCTATGCCTTAAGTGGTTTGCATGCTTCTGGTTTAGGTCCCAGGTGAGGCTGGAAACCTTACTGCAAAGGCCTCCAAGACCACAAGAAGGGCTAAAGGGGGTGGGGAGAAAGAGAGGTGGTACGTCCAGCGGCACTACCATTAGAGATCACCAGCAAAACTAGCAGAACCACCCAACTGAGTCCAGCCCTGCAAAGCAAAACTGTGAACAAATAAAATACTTCAAGTGAGTTAGTTTTAAGGGTGCTTGAACTAGTAATAGGTAACTGAAAAAATGTTCACTTGGTTCCTTGTGTTTTTGCACATTTTGTTCAAACTCCAAAGAAGGAATATGTTTATTCTCCCCCAAATTCATACAACCTCAGAAGATAAAAATCTGTGTTTTTCTTGATACTGGGGGCTCTACTAAACCCCACATTCCAAAGAAGACAGTCTTTATGTTTGTCATCTCAAAATTGTACCTCCAGCACCTAGTAAAATATCTGGCATGTAGGAGGCACACCAGTATGTATCATGAATGAATAGTAAGCTTAAGAAACATCAAAACTAAATCAACAAATGCTAGTCTTACAACTTAGAAAACACTGACATAAAACAATATTGACATTAAACTGACATAAAATACATAATAGGTATTATTATGTTATACATATTATATATTTAATAAAAATATAATACATCCCCTCAAAAGCTTGTTTAAACAAATGAATTTGAAGTGTACATCAAGAAGAGAGTTTTAATGGTATATCTTTTTCTTTTAAATGTCAAAGCTTGGTATATAATGGTAAAAATCATGAAATATCATGATATATACCTTGGAAATCATAGTTTGATTTATATGCCCAAACATACTAACTTTCAAGGATGAGGGAATTATAAAAGGGAAATAAAATTCATCTGTAAAAACAGCATAACTGGCTGGTGGCACAGCTCACTTGGCTAATCCTCCGCCTGCAGCGCCAGCACCCCAGGTTCTAATCCCAGTTGGGGTGCTGGATTCTGTCCTGGATGCTCCTCTTCCGGGCCAGCTCTCTGCTGTGGTCCGGGAGTGCAGTGGAGGATGGCCCAAGTGCTTGGGCCCTGCACCCATATGGGAGACCAGGAGGAAGCACCTGGCACCTGGCTTCAGATCAGCACAGTGCGCCACTCGTAGCTGCCATTGTGAGGTGAACCAACAGAAAGGAAGACCTTTCTCTCTCTCTCACTGTCTAACTCTGCCTGTCAAAAAACAATAAAATAAAATAAGCCAGCATAATTAAAATCAACACATCGGGGCCAGCACTGTGGCATAATGGGTAAAGCCCCAGCCAGGTTCATGTCCCCACTGCTCCATTTCCAATCTGGTTCTCTGCTGTGGCCTGGGAAAACAGTGGAAGATGGCCCAAGTCCTAAGGCCCCTGCACCCACGCAGGAGACCTGGAAGAAGCTTCTGACTCTTGGCTTCAGATCAGTGCAGCTCTGCAGCTCTGGCCATTGCGGCCATCTGAGGAATGAACCAGCAGATGGAAGACCTCTCTGTCTCTCTCTCTCTGTGTAACTCTTTTTTTGACAGAGTTAGACAGTGAGAGAGAGAGACAGAGAGAAAGGTCTTCCTTCCGTTGGTTCACCCCCCAAATGGCTGCTACAGGCGGAACTAAGGCAATCCGAAGCCAGGAGCCAGGTGCTTCCTCCTGGTCTCCCACGTGGGTACAGGCACTCAAGCACTTGGGCCATCCTCCACTGCCCTCCCAGGCCACAGCAGAGAGCTGGACTGGAAGAGGAGCAACCGGGACTAGAACCCGGTGCCCATATGCTATGCCGGCACCTCAGGCAGAGGATTGGGCATGTGAGCCATGGCTCTGGCCTCTCTGACTTTCAAATAAATAAATCTTTAAAAATAAAGCATATCTTCAAAACGAAATTAATACTTATATTGTACCCCTATACTTTTTAGACCCAAAAAAAATCAACTTTTACTTTATTCTTGGAAGGAGGCTAACTGTTTTGTGAGGTAATTCTTAAAAATTTCAAAATCAACAGCAACTCTAGCCAAGTTTTCATTGAAACACAAATGGAGTTCGAAATTCAGCAGTTCAAAAGTTTAACACATTTCAAAGAAGTAAATCCAAAATTTTCACATATAGCCTTCAACCAACATTCCATCACAGATGAAGAGTCAGAAGCTTAGTGGGAAAAGAATATTGACCTAGGAACAAAAACATACATTTTAGTTCTAGTTCTAATTTTTGCCTCAAACTAGTCATATTCCCTGGAAACGTAACTTCTTTTTAACTTATGTTGAGCCTCAGTGTATTCATCTAAAAACCAATGATTATCTCTGGACATACCTAATTCTCAATTGCCATGAGAATCAAATGATAGAGTATATGAAGCCATTATAAAATATATACAGCCATTATGAAAATACATAAAATGCTATGCTAATGAAGGAAATAGTCTCTTAATGCCAGCAAAGAGTGAAATTCAGCTGTGGATGTTTCTGTCAGACAAGTTTTTCTTCATTAAACATTTGTAACTAGTTCTTTGGATACTAGTACAAGGTTAATTTATCAGGTTTTCCACTGCTAATTATCACATAATATTTTTCTGCAGAGTTAAATAGACCAGTCTTCCCAATGACTAGGGAATCAAAGTTTCCAGAACTATAACAGACACCAAACAATAACATGCTGTGGTTTCCTACCAGAGAGACAAAACAGTTACAAAAATGCCAACTGTTCACTTATCAAAATGTGCTTTAACCATAATAGTAAGAGACAGCTACTTAATCCTTTTTAAAAAATTACTGAATAGGAATTCTCATTTCATTTGTTCTGTAAAGTTTCCATTTTTAATTGATTCAGGCTTCCTGAATGATGGAAAGGAGTATTCATAAGTAAGGCATATAGGAATAGAAAGATTAGAAAGTCCTTAAAGTTTATTTCATTTACATCACCTCCCTCTCCCTTCCCAAACTGAGAGATATCAGGACAATAATTATCAAAATGATCAGCGTGCTAATGCTACCTGCTCTCCCTCCACCAACTCATTCCTCAGACCTACCAGCTTTCATGCAAAGAGAAAACAAGGGTACAGATATTACAATGCAAATCTAAGACTAAAGAATCAGAAAATGTTCAGAGCTGGAAGGATCATTTCCTGGGATCAACTAGTCCTTATTGATGAGGTCACTTAAAGCAGTAACTATTTCCAAGTAATGGTAAATTTGCTGTACTATCTGAATACAAGAAAGAAAACCATCTTTGTCACCCCACTCCTGATTCCACTTCACCCACCTGCAACTCTAAGGCAAATCATTTATACTCTTGGCTACTTTGTTCTATAAAATAACAAGAGACAATATAAAATCTCTGCAAACTGTCAACCACAACACAAGCATAACACTATGTCTCTAGGTTTATACACAGTTTATCTCTACAGTAGGTCTTCTTTTCAGTGAATGGAAGAATCTGAAGCTTCCGCTATTTTAAAAAAACTCCCAGAAGCCCCCAGCCCAACTGACTGGCCAAGTGGGTTTGATGAATGAGCTTCAGGTGGTCCATGGATTCCGCTAAAATTATATCCATAAGGCATACAAGAGCACTTCAAAAATAAAATTAAAAATAATGTGAAGTAGGTGTTTGGCCTACTACTTAAGCCATCGGTTAGGACACCCACATCCCATATCACAGTGCCTGGGTTCAAGTCCCAGCTCCACTCTGATTTCAGTTCTGTTAATGCCTCTGGGAGGCAGCAGGTGATGGCTCAAGTGGCTGGGTCCCCACCATCCCCAAGGGGACCTGGATTAAGTTCCTGACTCCCAGTTTCCACCTGGCCCAGCCTGCAGCTGCAAACACTGGGGAAATGAACCAGCGATTGAGAGTGCTGTCTCTCAAAAGAAATTAAAAATATACGCACATTTTCCAAACTCTGAAGAGTCTTCACTGTGCCTCTGGAAGTCTTCCAGGTTAGCAGCTTTCTTTAGTTAGGATTAATAAACAGCAAAAAGTTGTAAAGTAACTCACAAACACTGAGGGTCAAGTCTACAAGGATCTCGCTCAAAATGGTCCTATTCCTCCAATCTACCTGGATCCCTCTCAAATTCTGGCTATTCTATTTCCTTTTTCCTTTCCAATCCTATTACCAAAACAGCTTAGAGCCTCCCCACCTACAATTAAGACAATCAGGAAGTGTTCCTACTTCCAGGATCTCTAGTCCTCCACTCATACAAGCTGCTACCAGATTAAGCCTCTTAAAACAATAGTCTAAAATTGTTTTACTCCCAACTTAAAAATTATCTGCAGAGCCCTCAATGCTTAGGAAATTCAAGGTTATTAGCATGGCATTAAAAACAATCCACAAACTAGTCCCAAGCCTTTACCAAAGCTTTATCACCCTTTATCCTAGTACAAAAACTCTGTGTTCCACTTAACCATAATTACCTGCCTCTCCCCAGACGTATGAACTTGGTGCCCTCTTAGATTCTTCTCTTTGCTTGGATTATCTTTCCCTGTCTATCCAATGTCAGTCATTCTTCAAAACTAAGATTTAGAAAGCCAGAAGTTCTCCCAACTAACTGCACCTTTCCAGAGGATCGCAGCTCTACCACTTCTGAATTTAAATTCTGGTTGGATTTTTGTATCATTATGAAACTTAACTATGTATTAAAAGACAAACGGGGCATTTGTGTGTATTATTTGAAGGACTGAGGACAGAAATTGTTAATTATTCTTTGTATTCCCCAAAATACCTCCACGTAGTAGATGCTAAATAACTGTGCAAGGAAGGAAAAGAACTGTCAATCGTCCTGGGGTAAACAGCAAAGATTACAATCTCTTAGAAGGCAGAGACCTTATCTATGACATCCTCTATCATGCTAGTCTTCCAAAAAACATGCATTGTAACAACTGCTTTTCAAAACGATGGTGTTGTGGGTCTTACAAGCAGTTCTTCATTTTATGGGAAAAACACTTTGAAATGTTTGTAAAGCTATGTTCCAAAGAACTATTCCACATTTCATACTTTTCAGTTCAAGTAGCTCCCAACTCTTAGCTACTAACATCTTCAACTTAAAAATATTAACTATTTATGAAAAATAATAATTTCCAGTAACATAATATACTGCTTTATGGCTAAAAGCAAGTCACATAAACAAAAGAATGCTTTTATTTTTTAAAACCTGATTTTTTGCTTGCATAATACACAGACCTGATGAGACAGGTAAAAATGGATTTAAACATAAGCATGAACTCTTGTAGAAACCTGCAGACAGCTACAAACAAGGTGTTTCAGGTAAAAATATTAAAGAGGAGAGGGGGAAGAAAGATAACTTCGGACATTAGCTTTTGCTACTATTGCCATTAGCATCTTAAAGCAAAAACTCCAATCTTTATGCATATGAGCCTACACACACACAGATTAAAATCTTACCAAATAAAAAAAAAGAAAACTAAAGCAAGCCCTTACAAAATATTCTGTCTTTGAGGAGTAAAAACATCAAAACTATACATAGATAACTACTGTTTTGTGTGTGTGTGTTTTGTTTTTGCTTTTTGGAAACGAAGCTCTCACGTAATTACCGGAGCAAAAGAAAGTCAACTCCAAATCCATGGAGTAAAGAAAAGGACAGCACAGTCCTTGTGCATGCGAGGCTGACAATTTAAATGTTGTAAAAGCAATGGACACATTATTAATTTAAATTGACCACCACCACTACCACCCCTCAAAAAAAAAAAAAAGATTAAAGAAGGGGATTGAAGTCACACGTGAGGCTGGGACTGGCAAACTGTGCAAGGTCACTGAGATCTACCAGGTCACAAAAGGTAGAGGTGGGGGTTGTGTTGGGGGGGGGGGGCTGCGGAATCAGTGGAAAAGCCAGATTTAAAAAAAAAAAAAAACACGTCAGAAAAAGACGTTCTGAGGCTGGAGTCCTTGGTTTGGGACGGCGGAATGGGGGTGAAAGTCAGGGCACGGGCAGGGAGTCCGTGCTTTGAGGGAGGCGTGAGGAAGAAAGGTGGAAGGCGAAGGGAACGGGAACTGCGGCTGCAGAGTCACGGAAACACTTCGCCCCGCTCCAGGATCACTCGCCCAGGCCTGTGCCAGGGCCAACTCCGGGCAAGACCCGTGACCCAAGCCCAGAAAACTCCAGGCCCCCGGGCTGGAGAGGCAGACCCGGCGGCGCGCACTGTCCCCCGACGGCCGAGAGAGAGAGAGAGAGAGAGAGAGAGAGAGAGAGAGAGAGAGAGAGGAGTCCCGCCCGGGGGCGGTCGGCGCCGCACCCCCCGCACCGCGGCCGAGGCTCCGGGCCCGCGCCCCGCGCCCCGCGCCCCGGCGTCCTTACCCTGCGCGAAGCTGCCGGCGCGCGGCAGCGGACGGCCACAGCTGCGGCGCCTCCTCCCGCGGCGGGCGCCCTCAACCTTCCGCGCCTAAGATCGCCATCTCGCAGCAGGCGCGGCGGCGGCGGCAGCCACCCAGGCGTCGGCCCCGGCAGCCCAGGCCGCCTGCAGCCACTCGAAACCCGCACGCCGCGTTTGCCGACACCCGACCCTCCCCCCACCCCCACCCCGGCCACGCGCCACCCCCGAGTCGACCCCACACCTCCCTTCCTCGGGAGCACGCCGCGTGCCCGCGTCACCGGCGCCGCGCCCCGAGCGCGCGCCTCTCCACCCGCCCGGGCACCGCGCTACGCAGCGGCCACCTAAAGACTCCAACTCCGGAGCCGGAATCCGGCGGATTTGCGAGCATGCGCAGCACGGGCACCCCAGCCGCCTTTGGAAGGGCCACTCCTCCGGGTCTTCAGAGCGATCGACTCGTGTGGGGGGGCGGGGGAGGGCCAGCCAATAGGGGAAGGGGGCGTGGCCTGGGCATGTGAAAGGGGTGGAGCTTCCGCAGAGGTTTGGGAAGAGGCTTTAAGCCAGCGCTAGGTACTGCTGACTTGACTTTCCGGTGCTCGGCCCAACCTGCGCGTGACCTCAAGCAGGCTCCTTAGGGCACTGGCGTCCTTTTTTACGAACGCCTTACAGCGAAAGCAGGCTGTTAATAAAGTCTGCTTGACCTAGCTGAGTGCTTGACTTAGAGCCCGTTGCCAGAGTACATGCATTTAGAAGATGGACATACCAGAAGACTTGCAGTTCCTGTATATTAGTAATCAAAACGTTCACAACCCACCCCTGCCCACGTCAGCCCAGTGATAAAGCTAATACATGTTGAACAAGAGTATGTGTCAGCGCAATTAGTCCCCATAACAGTCTCATCAGGTAGCGTCTATTATTTCCATCATTCACGCCGAGTCAGCTGGATTAGGGAAGTGCCCGTGCTTCTGCGTGTTGCTTTTAGAAGGCCACCGTGCAAATACAAGTGAGTAGGGACCACATTACTGATGCATGAATTTCTCGAGTGTTTGCCCAAACACCTCACCTACCCCAACAAATTACCTACGTCCACACTCTTTGAGGCTTGGTGTCACTGCTACTCTCTCAAGAGAACCTGCGCTCTGCTCCCTCTCGGGACCCTTGCTGGCACTTCTCTAACCTCACCTGTTAGCATAACCATGTTTTAAGACTTTTCTGACCTAAACTTTCCATTGACTTTAAAACTCCCTTCCTGCTTTCTCTATTCTTTTGTCACAACAGAGCTTTTCAAAAGACTTGTACATCAACAATGGCACTGCCACTCCGTGAATATTTGTGGGATCGAATAAATGCCTCCTGGTGGGACACATGCACATTTCCTTCCACTCCGGGGCAGGAGTGCCTGACCTCTGCCTTCACACCTGAATTTGGTCCCCAATGAATCCCCGAAGATCATCTGAATGCCCGTCTGAGCTCGTCGCTCACCCCGCTGCTTCATTCTTCGGCTCTTCCTAGCTTTCCTGAGGAAGGTCACGCTCATACACTCTGTTCCTTGTGTTAGGAAAAACTCTTTCCACTTCCCTGAATGCGTTCACTCACATCTGTGCTTTAACCACGATGTCCTCTGGTTTGCCCTCTTCGCTTTGCATAACAGTCCCTTTAAATAGATGTCACCACGGATTTGCAACTCACCCCCCACCTGCCAACCCACCCAGCAATTCCCTAAGAATTCCCAGCAAGATCTGCCCTCCTCCAGAGTGCATGCTGGCTTCCTTCTGCTTCCTGCTCTTCTCTGTCTCGCGTTCAGCTCCCCCAGTTGCTCAGTTTCCCACTCAGCTTGTTTCTGTACAGAAGCGCCTAGAGTTCACCTAGCCCCCTAAATTGATACCCAGTAGTGAACCATTTTTCTTTCATTATGGAATGTTCCTTTGGTTTCCAATGCACACTGTTTTATATATATATATATATATATATATATATATATATGTTTTCCCAAGTCATTATCTATGTCCTTAATTGTTGTCATAGGTTACTTCTTACAAAGTGATTGAAAATATGAACAAGTTTAGTCCTTTTGTAACTAATTGGCAAGTTGACTTCCAGGAAGAGCATGTGTCCAAATGTCACATTACCTGTGATCAAAACAGTTCTGCCAACCTGACTTTCAGGACCCGGGGCACTTTTACCTTTGTGGGCTTCTTCCTCCGTAAAATAATATTGCAAATTATATTAATATTACAAGTTGTGCTTTCGCACTGCTTTGGTATAAAGACAATTATATTGCTATTAACATTAACATATTTTCTTTGACCTAAACGTTTATATTTTTTACTCCTAGTTTTAATAGAAATTAGAAATTTTTATGGGCTGTGTAAGCATTGTGAGCCTGTGGCACTGTGCCTGCTAGGCTTAATGGATAAGCCAACCCTGTTGTCACCTACAAACTATGAGATTAGCCCAAGTTACTTAATCTAATTACACCTTAGCTAGAAAATTGATATAATACTACCACACGATATTGTAAAAAAAAAAAGAGGCTTGCTATAAGTAAAATACTTGAGTTACTTGAGTTATATAACATATATTGAAGATACATTAATCAATAAATTAATATTGTTGTAATTGTTAATATCAGTTTCCCCACAGAAACATATATGTGCTTCCTCATTGTGCCCAAGTCATTATGGTATATTTTCAAATGTGTAAACAGTATTGGTCAGTTAGCTGCCCATTTTCTTATCAGAGGATTCACAAAATGGCACATTATAAAAATGTAGACATTGACCATAGATGAAAACTTAGGTCTTCTCTGCTTTTGTTTTCTGTTTTATTTCCCATATCTTTTCCCATCCTGAGATCACATAATTTATCTGCCTTTACTTTTGCCCTCCTTGTTTGACAATTCCCTTTTTTCAATAAACAGTTTAATTATTTAGGATTTATTTTGGATTGTTGTTCTAACTTTTCTCTTCATAGCTCGTGGTGTTGTATTTCCCAGCCTATTTGTTAAAGAATCTTTCTGTATCTGTAGTTGCTATAAAATATGTCCATAAATGTGTTGCTATTTTCCTCCTCACAAAGTGGAACCTAATTCTCTTCCTAGAGGGTGTGGGCTCTAGTTAGAGATTTGCCTCTAACGGACAGAATGTGGCAGGAGTGTCAGTGTGTCACTTCCAAGACTAGCTAGAAATAATTCTTTGTGGATCCTCCTGATTCTCAGATCGTTAGCAGTTGAGATGTGGCAAGGACACGTCAAGCAGCCCTGTGCAGAGGCCCACACGGCACAGAACTGAGATATCCTGCCAACAACCAGCAGGATTTGAGGCCTCCTGCCAATCACCATACGATTGACACATCTAACAAACAGATCCTTCAGCCCAGGCCAACCCTTCAGATAATTGCATCTGACTGCAACCTCATCAGACACCTTGAACGAGAACCACTCAGCTAAATCACTCACACTCCTGACTCGTGGTGACTGTGAGATAATAAATCTTTTTTTTGTTTTAAGTCACTACATTTTGCAGATTATTTTTTAAAGATTTATTTATTTATTTGAAAGGCAGAGTTACAGAGAGAGAAGAGGCCGAGAGAGAGAAAGAGAGAGAGGTCTTCCATCCAATGGTTCACTCCCCAACTGGCCGCATCAGGAGCTTCTTCCGGGTCTCCCATGCGGGTGCAGGGGCCCAAGGACTTGGGCCATCTTCTACTGCTTTCCCAGGCCACAGCAGAGAGCTGGATCAGGAGTGGAGCAGCCGGGTCTCGAAGCAGTGCCCATAGGGGATGTCAGTGCTGCAGGCCAGGGCGTTAACCCACTGCGTCACAGCAACAGCCCCGGAGATCATTTTTTTAACAGTGTAGCAGTACATTACAAATATACTAATCCAGTGGTTCTTACTGGGGCAATTTTCCATCCCAGGGGAATTTGGCAATGTCTTGAGATATTTTTTATTGGGAGCAGAGGGATGGAGCGTCCACTTGCATCTAGTGAGTAGAGACCAAGGATGGTGCCAAGCATCCTGCAATGTGCTGACAATCCCACTCAAGCAACAAAGAACTATCAGAGCCAAATGGCTTTAGTGCTAGAGAAGCACTGCTCCCACGTGTCTATGTTCTTCTGCTCCTTAAACGTTTCCTCTTTCACATGCACTAGGTAAAGAGGTGGAGTTGGGTTTGCTTCCTATCCATTATTCATTTGGTTGTTGTGTCACCTGTTTCTTAACCCACCATAGTATTCTTTTGCTACTCCCTGGTTGGACAAAGCTTGAAACTCGTTGACAGCTGTGCCTATTCTGACAAATGCTGCTTCCCTGGGGGCCCCTGTGAAGGCAATGAAAACAACATGAGATAGGCCTGTCCTCCCTTGATGGTCTTCTACCCACCTTCCTAAAAGTACCAGACACAGTTATCAAGTATGTTAGACTTAGGATTTGGGAGTAACTTAAAGCAATTATATCTTAGGAAGGATATGTATGGATTTCAAAATTTTCTTGCACAAAAGTAAATTTATCTTTTAATTTCATTTTTTCATGAACTTTTAAAAGTACTTTCATATGAAGATAATTTCTCAATAAAACCATTTCTTTCCCAAAGGAAACTTTGATATCAAATGTTAAAAATTTTTTTCTTCCACTAAATAAGTATCTATGTGTAGGCCATTTATTCTGTTCCTTTCATGTGTCTTTTTTGTTTTTTCATTCATTAATATCACATTCTAAATTACATATCTGTAGCATACATTGAATACCTATAAGCAAAAGTGACCTACCAAATGTTTAACACCTGGTAAAGCACAAGCATGAACCAATCAGAACAAATGGGCCAACAATCAAAGCAGACCTCAGGATACATAATGTTCTGAGTATAGACTCTTGCATAACTATTCCTTTTCAAAATATTCTTGATTATTCTCACATTATTATTATGTTATATGAGACATTTTTAAAATTATTTGTTAATTTGTTTGAGATATAGAGACAAACAGACATAAAGAAAGAAAAGCAGTGAGCTCCCATCCACTAGGTTCGCTTCCCAAATATCCCCAATAATTGGGACTGGGCCAGACCAAAGTCAGGAGTCAGGAATTCAACCTGGGTCTCCCATGTGGGTGTCAGGAACCTAATCATTTGTGCCATTACCTGCTGCTTCTGAGGGTATACATAAGGAGGAATCTAGAATCAAGAGCCAAAAGTAGAACCCAGATGCTTCAATAGGGAATGTAGGCATCCTAACCCACACTTTATACACTTGAAGAAATTCCTGCCCTGATATTTTTGACTGATTTTTAAAGAACTCATTAGGACTGTGGTTGGAATTGCACTAAACCTATAGATTCATTTGGGTGAAATGATATTTTACAGCGTTTGGCTCTTTCCACTCTGTTACTTTCCCTCTCCATTCTCCTGATTCCTGAAAAAGGCAAATAATGTATAAACAGTGACAGGATGTTCAAAGATTATTGTACAAGTATGTTTCCTTTGTGTATGTCTAGATACAATTACTGTCCTAGTCTCAGTTTTTCCCATTCCTCTTTCCTCTCTTTTCTTTCAACACAACATCCTTGGGTTCTGGGTGGCAGGAAAAACATCATGGCGGGGGACTGTTGTCAAGACAGAGGCCCCTAATAATAAAGTGTGACTTTGCTCTTCTTTGTCATCATTTCCTCTGTGTATGCTCCTCAGGGAAGCTGCAGGAAGGGGAGGGGCCTGGAGCACAGCTGGATTCAGGTGCTTATAGGTCCTGTTATGTCACTTTAATTTCGTTATCATTTCTAAGAGTTTCTTAAGTAAAAATATGACATTTAGTCATATTTCTTCAACACCATGTTAGAGTTTCCTGTAACATGGCAAAAAAAAACTATATTATATAATATTAAATCCATACTGGTACAACATTTGATTTTTTTCAACTTATCCCTCAAAATTATTTGTAACTTCCTCATTTTGTTCCATTGGCAACTTTCTGCATAGTGATTTGTCTTGTGTTCCTGGGTTAGTCTTTTCTTGTTTGTGGTGGCTTCTATATTAAACACACTATGGAAAGCACTTGACAAGTAGGAATTCTCTTTTTAGAGACCTCAGAGTACTTGTAATAATTACAATCCTTGTGTGGGATTAATTTTTGACCAATAATACCAACACTTGACAACAGCGGAGCAGAGTGGCAATGAGTTCTCTACCTAAGAATGTTCATTTAACGATGATCTGGAAGAGGACTTGCCTTCACTCGCGTGGAGGGTGATGGTCTTGCAGTAACAGACAACATGAGGTACAGATAAAGAATGGTACAAAAACAGGTTTGACAGAAACAAACAGTAATCAAAAACCACGAACTAGTTGAAGGCACTGCGGCGCAGAGTGTTCAGTTGCTATTGGGATGACAGCATTCCATACCAGAGTGTCCGGCTACCAGACTTCCAATCCAGCTTCCTGCTAATGCATTTGGAAAGGTAGTGGATGATGGCCCAAGTCCTTGAGTTCCTGGCACCCATATGGGAGACCCAGCTGGAATTCCTGGCTCCTGGCTGCTGCTTTGGCCTAGCCCAACCACTGACTATTATGAACATTTAGGGAGTAAGCCAACAGATGGAAGATTCCTCCACACCCCCTTGATGTTCTGCTCTTCAAATAAAGAGATGGAAGTTAGATGGAAGTAGCAGAAATGCAGTCACTATACAAATAGGGAGGGGTAAAGTAGGGGCAACAGATACTTGCTGGTGAGAGACCATAGGAAGAATGAGACTCTCAGGTGGGTTACTGTAGTTGTGGAGCCACAGAGTAGCTATGCATCCTCAATGGCATTCAAGTTTCCCTGGATATCTGGCCAGATGACTATTAAGAGAATGTTTTTTCATATGTCCCCTTATCAACTGAAGTTAGCTTTTATGCTGCTTGAAAGAAACACAGCCAGTATAATTATTCTCTTAAAATACTGCTGGATTCAACTTCCCAGCATTTCTTTTCTTTTCTTTTTTAGTATTAATTTGGAGAATTGGAATGCAGTTTTCTTCTATGTGAATACATTGCATGTGTGTTATACATAAACACTGTTTCTGAAGAAAACCGTCAACTTCAAAAAAAAACTCAAAACTTTTAAACACTGTGGGACATTTCTTGGAGAACTCTACTTGACGAAGTATCCAGAATTATTTATTATATGGGAATGTTATGGTATTTCTGTTAAATATGTTCTTTAAAATTATTTATTTTCATTTTTTTGAAAGGCACACACGCACACATTTTCATCTACTTCTTTTTTCTCCAAATGCTTAGAACAACCAGGGCTGGACCAGACTGAAGCCAAGAGCCCAGAACTCAACTCAGGTCTCTCAGTTATATGATTGGGACACAAGGACCTGAACCATCATCTGGGGCCTCCCAGGGTGCACATTAGTAGGAAGCTGAATAGGAAATGGAACCAGAACTTGAACCCAGGTACTCCAATATGGAATGTAGGAGTCCCAAGTGTCATAACTGCTGCATCAAACAACTGCCTCTGAATATGGTTTTAAAGTTTAGTATCAGGGCCAGTGCTGTGGTGCAGTAGGCTAATCCTCCACCTGTGCACAGGCATCCCATATGGCCCCAGTTCTAGTCCCAGATGCTCCTCTTCTGAATCAGCTCTTTGCTATGGCCTGGGAAAGCAGTGGAAGATGACCCAAGTGCTTGGGCTCCTGCACCACTGTGGGACCGGGAAGAAGCTCCGGGCTCCTGGCTTTGGATGGGCCCAGCTCCAGCCATTGTGGCCATTTGGGGAGTGATCCAGCAGATGGAAAACCTTTCTCTCTCTCTCTCTCTCTCTCTCTCTCTCTTTCTCTCTCTCTCACTGTCTGTAACTCTATCTTTCAGATAATAGTAATAATAAAAAGTTCAGTATCACTGAAGGTTCAAGAAATCAAGTATCTCACAGATTTCTTGAATTAATGATCCTACTTAAAGGCCTCCATGGATTCACAATATTTGTCCTATATCTTTAAAGTCCCCTCCCCCTCTGACTCTGGGTTTAGGCATGGAATTTAGTTTGTTTACCAGGATTTTGGCCATGATGGTTCACATAGAAGCTTGAAAAGTTCACCTATTTTTTGCTTCCCCGCATCATGAATGGTCCTGTTCACTCTTCTCTGCCATGCTGTGAGACATGCTTGGACTAGCCTATAGGAAGGATGAGAGAGACACATGGAAAAGGGCAAAACTGTCCCAGACATTACAGCTTGAGCCATTCTAGATCTGCCAACTGGCAGCCAGCCTCTAAATAAGTGAGGAAATCCAGCGAGATTAGAAGAACCTCCTAGCTAAGCACATTTGAAATCTTCAGCTTGTTGTGAACTAAATAAATCCTTATTGTTTTAAAGCACTGAGTTTGGGACAATTTGGTACGAAGCATTGTTGTAGCAATCAACAACAAAGATGCTAAAACAAAGATTGACCAGTGAGGGGAATTCACTGTGTATTTAATGTGCCAAGTTGGAGATGATATTTGTATATGATAGTCTCATATTTATATCTCCTTTTGTTTCCTTCTGTCGCTGAAAAACTCATCTTACTATCCCAGGAGCAGTCATTGTTTCAGAAACTGTTCTCCTCTAAGTCTTTAGTGGCATGTTAGGGTCTAAATGCCAAAAAAAGAAGTCTGACTTGGTGAATTATTCAACCCTTAGGTGTTTGAAGTATTAAGAACAACATGAATTTTATGTGATAATAATGGCAAAGATAAGGTTCTCTGCCTCAAATTTTCAAGTGGATTTGAACTATGGAAGAAAATAAAACAATGTGCATGGTTTCTCTCATGATCTTTCCTTATGACTCAGATCGTAGAAGGCCTATTAAATAAATTTTGGAAATAAAGAGTTATGAAGTGGAAGCCTTTGATCCTATGTTAGGCAGATCCACTTTTCTACATAGGAAAAATTGAGGTTTCAGGTACTTAAACATTTATTGATCACTTGTTATGGTATTATAAATACAACGTCAGTGAACATTATCTTGAGTTCAGAAAAGAGACAAACAAATCATGATTTCAATATTGTATGGTAGATCCAATGGTAGGGAATGCACAAGAGGGCTTCTGATGAAACGTGTAGTGCTGAGTAGGAAACTATGTGTGTCGCAAAAACTTGGAGGATAAAGAGATTTAGACAAGTAAAAGAAGGGTGTGGGTGGGAAAGGATTCCAGCAAACAAAACTATCATGACGAGTGACCCGGAATGTGGAACAGTACAGATTATTTGGAACAGAGCATAATATGAACTGGACTGGGAGTTATGCTTGTCCACATATAACCAAAGATCTGTTAGGCATTTGCTCATTGTTAAATATGGAATTGTTTTTGTAACAGAAGTTTTGTTTTGTTTTATTTGTTAGGAAAAACCATCTTTGGATCCTCTCATGTATCTGGATTTCTATAAATTCCAAGTGAGCATACACTAAGCTTATCATATTCTCATCTGTATCTCAATATCCAATATTATGCCTGGCACTTTGTATGCATTCAAAATGTATCTGTTAAACAAATTACTGAGTTCTTGAGTTTGCCAACCCTTGTCAAAATCTAATGCAAATTTCTCTCTTAAATTATTATTTTAATTTACTTACACAGATTCATTTTCTTGAGTAGCTTGTCTTTCTCAAATTGTCTTCAAAAAAGGATTGCTTAATCTTCTGTCTAATGATTCTATTTTTGGATTTTAAAAATATGCAACTCTTGGTGTTGCTTTTCTCCTCCAACTATTTAGGATTCAGTGTGTGTTTATTTAGTACTTGTTTGGGAGCTGGTATTGTACTGCACACCAGGGCACAATAGTAACAAATCAGACCTGGATTTTGTAGTCCAATAAGGAAAACAGACAGGTCTTGAGGAAATAATGTATAGGCACACTGGTATTACAAAAGAAAAGAGTGAAGAGTTTGTATTAGCTTTCTTTAGCCTCTCTTCAATAAGATTATAATATGAAGATTACATATTTATCACATTTTTATTTTGTTATCTGCTTTCTGCATTATTATTAAATCACAGTTATAGTTGATGTGTGGCACATGGTAAATTTACTATAAATAGTACTTGATTGAAAAAAATAAAGGAATGAATTTGTATTTCCTCAAAGAATTTACTTTTTTAATTTGTTCTTTTTACACCATTGCATAAAAGCAAGTAAATTTTTCGAAGTAAGATCGAAATAAGGATTCTTCTCTTAACAATGGATCTGTTTCATTTTCTTAGTGAAATAAGCCAGACTCAGAAAGAAAAATATCACGTTTTCTCTTATTTGTGAAAGTTAATATAGAGTATAAAAATTGTGCATATATCATGTCATTGGTAAATAGTTATAAATATTGTTTCATTGAATACCATATAAACAGCACTATGCCCTTCTTTCCCCATGTTATTATCATCCTCATGAATCCCTCAATTTGTGTTATTAATAGCTCTGTTTTCAAGAAGAAAATAGTACACAATGTTTACATTTGAGGTAAATGTGGAAAAATGTTAAAAAAAACATTGTTAAATTTTAAAACTAAAAAAATAAACTTATATATACTTAAAAATGGATCTGTTAATTTGATGAAATTATCATGAATATAGTGTATGAGGTTTATGATGTCTAAAATTAGCTAATTCCATTACAGTCCTGATCCGTAGCCTGTGCGCTTAGTTTCTGTGTAAAGGGAGATTAGCTAACTCTATTTGGCTATTTAATTTTAATCAATATATATTCATTAAAAATCCATGTAAGTTTTGTGGCAGATAATGTGTAGAGTTCCAAGCAGAGTAAAACATACAGAAATTGAAACATCTGTGACAAAAGAAGACAATGATCATCTTTGCCTATTACAGTTGAAAGTAGGCCCTATAAGAAAAGGCTTTCTAGAAGTGTTGGTTAATTAGGTTTTGAATAATGAGTAAGATTGCCAAGGAGATAGTGAAGGGAAAGGCATTCTAAGGCAGAAAGAACAGAATATATAAGTGCAAGGAATGCTAACACCATCTGTTTTTTTTTTTTTTTTTAAGATTTATTTTATTTATTTGAAAGACAGAGTTACAGAGAGAGGTAGAGACAGAGAGAGAGAGGTCTTCCATCTGCTAGTTCACTCCCCAGCTGGCCGGAATGGTGCTGATCTGAAGCCAGGAGCCAGGAGCTTCTTCCAGGTCTCCCATGTGGGCGCAGGGGTCCAAGGACTTGGGCCATCTTCTACTGCTTTCCCAGGCCACAGCAGAGAGCTGGATCAGAAGAGGAGCAGCCAGGACTAGAGCCGGGGCCCATATGGGATGCCAGCGCTCCATGTCATGGCTTTAACCCGTTGCGCCACAATGCCAGCCCCAGCTACCACCATCTTTTGGCCCCTTACAGACTAGTATTTTGTTCACAATCTTATTTCCTACTGCTTCACCAGTTCTTTACTTAAACATTCATACAAGCTGGAAGTGCAAGAATCTTTATGGCAATCAACCATCAAGCTGTGACCATGAGACAATGGCCTCCATGGTAGCTGTGGGTGATAGTTAGCTTTTAGGTTTCTTTGGAATTGTATGCTAATCACTGCCTCCTTTCTCACCCTGCCCAGCAGCTAAGAAATTTCTCTGCTGACCGAACCTAAGGCTACCATGTTTCTCATACAGGATCATAGAATCTCTAACCCTGGGGGTTGGTGTTGTGGCATAGGGGGTCAAACCGCCTCCTGTGACATCAGAATCTCATATGGGCATCAGCTCAAGTCCTGTTTGCTTCATTTCCAATTCAGCTCCCTGAAAATGTGCCAAGGGAAAGAAGCAGAAGATGGCCTGGGTGCTTTGGCTTTTGCACCCACGTGGGAGACCCAGATGAAGCTCCTGGCTCCTGGCTTCAGCCTGTCCCAGCCCTGGGCATTTGGGGAGTCTCTCTCTCTCTCTCTCTCTCTCTCTCTCTCTATATATATATATATATATATATACATATACATATACATATATAACTTTCAAATAAATAAATCTTTTTTTTTTTTTTTTAACAGGCAGAGTGGACAGTGAGAGAGAGAGACAGAGAGAAAGGTCTTCCTTTTGCCGTTGGTTCACCCTCCAATGGCCGCCGCGGTCGGTGCGCTGCGGCCGGCGCACCGCGCTCGTCCGATGGCAGGAGCCAGGAGCCAGGTGCTTTTCCTGGTCTCCCCATGGGGTGCAGGGCCCAAGCACCTGGGCCATCCTCCACTGCACTCCTGGGCCACAGCAGAGGGCTGGCCTGGAAGAGGGGCAACCGGGACAGAATCCGGTGCCCCGACCGGGACTAGAACCCGGTGTGCCGGCGCCGCAAGGCGGAGGATTAGCCTGTTGAGCCACGGCGCCGGCCTCAAATAAATAAATCTTAAAAAATAAACAAAAGTCTCCACCCCTCCCCCTGGGTATTGCTATAGCTGAGTAGACACATAAGCCAGGGAAAAGCAACCCAAAACCCACTTGGGGCAATCAGATCCTCTTTTGCAAGAATTTGAACTAAGAGACAGAAGAGTTTGACTTAGTTTGACTTAGTAATCAGTGGCAAGCCCTGGAGCTGTAACATCTGAACTGTGTGAACTGAAGCTGGTTCCACAGCAAGGCAAAGGCTCAGGTTCAGCTGAAGTCAACCAGGAACAGAAACCAAGAGTCTGGGGAAAGAAGCTGAGTTACATAAGAGAGGGTGAAACTGAGTTCTCAAGCAAGGTGTGGAGCAGGAAACTGCTGCTTGAGAGAAAGGGAGAGAGGGGCCAGTCTTGTGGCGAAGCGGGTTAAGCCACTGCTTGCATCTCACATGAGCACCACTTTGTATCCTGGCTGCTCCACTTCCAAACCAGCTCCCTGCTAGTGGCCTGGGGAAGCAGTGGATGATGGCCCAAGTGCTTGGGCCCCTGCACAAATGTGGGAGACCCAGATGGAGTTCCAACTATTGCCTTCATCCTGGACCAGCCCTAGCTGTTGCAGTCATTTGGGGAGTGAACCAGTGGACAGAAAATTTCTCTCTCCTCTTTGCAACTCCGCCTTTCAGATAAATAAATAAATCTTTTAAAAGTTAAAAAAGATGAAAAGAAAAAAAGGAGAGAAAATAGCTTGTCCACAGATTTTTTTCAGCATTTTTGAGATCTAGCAGTACTATTTAGAGTTGGATTATGTGAGAATCCATATACGCTTTAAATAAATTCCCTTTTCACCTGGTCTATTGGAATGCTTGTCTGAGCTACGCAAGCAAGTGATTTGGGAGCAAGAAGCTGCATAGCTACTTAAGGGACCTTAAACTCTTGGCTATAGTGACCACATCCTGGCCTGAGGTCTTCACAGCTGTCTGTGATTTCTCACGGTGCCTATATGTATCTCTCTGAGAGCTGAAATTTTAGATGCTAATGGTTATGATTTTTCTCTGTCAACTAGTAGCCCTACAGTTTGGAGATCTTACCCTTTAACATCAGGCATTCAAAGCTACAGTCTTAACTTCAGTTGGTAAAATATTCTAGATATTGCATATTCAGAAGGTATTGCTGGAGTATTTGTAAGACTAGTCATGTTGGCAAAAATCCTGGTGCTGACATAGAGAAAGCAAAAACCAGATTCTGCCATGATGTCATCATTGTGGTACATATCAGCAGCACGTTCCATCCAAGTCACAGCTAGATAGAGTTGGGCCCTGTATGGGATTAAGCAAGCTTGACTCATTGCAGAAAGCAAACAGGACAGTCTAGGTATGGCAGTAGAGAAAGAAGGTGAGGTTCAAGGTTAAATGGAATCTGATATCAAGAACATTAAGGCAGTCAAGGAGAATAAACAAGCAGGCTATAAATCAGGGCATTCTTGGAGCAGCTATTTCAGTCAGAGAGCATCTGCTGAAAGAGGCCTATAATTTCAGAGCTGCTCAGAGCTACTGGACGACATTCCTGCTTCTGGATAATAAAGAGCCTCTCGTAGCCACGGGAGTTCTGGGACAAATTAGGACACTCCGCAGCTATTGTCCGAAGGGATGAGTGCACTGTCTTCCTCACAGACGTGGGCTGTGACTGGCCTGTGATCCTCCTAAGTGCACTGATGCATCAGACCTCAGGGGGCTCAGTCTGGCACCTTACGGGGGATTTTGTTTTATTGAATGTCAAGGTTAATCCCCGTTACATCACCCTGGTTTAACTACTTCATGATAGTTATGTTCATCTGAAAATCTTATTTGCTTGTTGTCTATCTTCCACCAGAAAAATGCAAATTCCTTTAGAACACAGACTTTAGTCTGCCCCCTCTCCTCCCCACCATGGCTGTGTTCTTAGTACCTTGAACAATGCTGGCTCTTGGTATGTTCTCAGTAAATACTTATTGAATAAATAAACACAAGTCCATGAACTCAGTAACAAAGTCATGGGCCAAGGGACTGGACAATAGTCCAAGTCCTGGTGATCCTTGATTAGAATTTAAACATATTTGGAAAACAACTGGCACTGACCTCCCACCCCGAACTCATTTGAATTTTGTCTTCAACTCTAATATTGTAAATTTTCTAAGATGAGAAAGGATTTATGCGACTATCCTTCTGGTAGAAGGATCTTTTACTTGCTTGCTGTTGTTGAACAAGTGCTCAGCCACAAATGCTTCCTCTTGGGCCTGCTTCTAAGATGATTCTCCAGCTCCCCCTCACCCCTGCTGCCCCCATTTTGATTCTTTTATATCAATAAACAAACTTCTCAGTTCTCACAGATATTAAAACATGCCTTTATCAGGGAAGCCTAAGTGAACTTGTTTGCAGGAAGCAGCTGCAATTTCTCATGTACTTTGCTTTTTTGAAAAGCAGCCACATGGCTCAATATGTATACAGCACTTGTTTACTAATTAACAAACAGTCTCCTACTGAGTCAGTTTCCCTTCCTCTCCCAATTTCCTTTTCCATTCTTAGAAAATTGTATCAATGAGTGCAAACTTGGCCCAGAAATTCTCAAATGTATTGTGAACATATTTAATAGCATGGAGACTATTATCCTGAAATACATATTTCTTTAGGCAGCCTAATCAAAGTGAAAATAGCATTCTATGAACAAAAGTAAATTTTGAAAACAATAAGAGAATATATTCTTTATATGATGACTACATACATACTATCTTCCATTGAAAGGAAGAAGTTAGAGTGCATTTTCTTGTCATGCAGAGCAAAATAATCGACTGTAAAATTCAGTAATAATATTTGCAGTAATGATTGGTTAATCAGCAGATATCATTGAGCATCTATTATAAACAATGCTCAGGTATCGATAATCAATATAAGGCATTTCAAAAAGTTCTCAGAAGATAGAATTCAGAGGCAAATTTTTCTGGAGCCAAAAAATCTTTGAATTTCATGCATGCAGGGTCTTAAAAAGTTCTTGGAAATGATATATTCTGAAAAAAGCTATGCAATGAATTAAATAATTTTTGCATCAAATAAATTTTGATTCTACTTTCCCATGAACTTTTTGAAGAATTCTGTCATATGAAGAAATGTTTGACCAAGACTTCTTACAGTTAAGATAGTCTCTATATTCATTTTAAAAAAGCCTATTAAAAGGGTCTATAGGAATAACATAAGACTTTTATCTAAAGTTATCGCTTAAGATTTCAGAGAGAAGATAGCATTTAGAGTAGGCTTTGGAAATCAGATAACAGGAAATTATAATAGGAGTTTCTTGTTGTATGACGGGGGTCTGTAAAAAGTTTGTGGTAAATATATATTATATAAACACTATGCATGCATTTAAAAACATTTTTGACCCCCAAATAAACTTACCCTTTAATTCCATTTCCAGTAACATTTTTTTTTTATTAAACCAAGAGTGTGGGAAGGGCTGGGGACATGAGCTCGACCCACTCTGTTTCTTTCTTTTATTTATTTATTTTTTTTTGACAGGCAGAGTTAGATAGTGAGAGAGAGAATCAGAGAGAAAGGTGTTCCTTCCGTTGGTTCACCTCCCAAATAGCCGCTATGGCCGTCGTGCCACACCGATCCCAAGCCAGGAGCCAGGTGTTTCCTCCTGGTCTCCCATGGGGTGCAGGGCCCAAGCACTTGGGCCATCCTCCACTGCACTCCCAGGCCACAGCAGAGTCCAGCAACATTTTGAAGTACCCTAATAAGTCATGGAAAACATTCATGGAAAGATACAGCTAATTTAAATGTTTTCCATGTTTAAAACTAGGAAATATTTGAGTTTGAATTGGGAAGAATATTTTGCAATTTAAGATCCTTTAAAAATTATCATATTAAAAAGCATATCTTTTCTTTCTGCAGATGTGGCTTCTTTCTATGAGGTTTCAGTTGATATTGCTGTGTAGCAAATTATACTGCTATTCATGTATTATGGTCAAGAATCTTGTGGGTCAGAAGTAGGTATAGGGCTCAGAGGAAAGGCTTGTTTCTGCTTCATGATGTTTAGAAATTTGGCTAAGAAAACTTGAAATCTAAGTGTGATCTCATAATCAGAGGCTGAAATCACCTGGAGAAAATTCACTTAAGTGTCTGGCAGTTGTTGCTGGCTTTGGGCTAAGATGTGACTGTAAGTGCTGACCAGATCTCCCCATGTGGTCTGGGCCTCCCAGCACATCAGTCTCAGGTATTTAGACTTCTTAACGATAGCCCATGGCTCCAAAGATGCAGATCCCCACAAGTAATGCAGAAGCTATCTTATCTTCCTTACTTAGCCTTAAATGCTAAGCAGTACCACTACTGACTTTTTCTTTGGTTATAAGAGAGCTAGAAATCCCACAGCAGACCCCTGCTCTTGCCACTACTGTATCCACTTTAATTTAGATCAACTTTGACCTTCATAGTAATGGAATAAATCTTAGGCTTTTGGGGTTTTAATGAGCTGTATTTTACATCATTGCAAGATTTCTTGGCATCTTACATTTTCCTTGGTTTCTGTGATATCACTTGATTTGATTTTCTTCAGGTCACTGTCTGTTGTCTCCTTGAAAGTCTTCTTTATGATTATATTCCCCTCTTTTTTTTTCAGACCAGCCCTTCAACATTGATATTCTTCAGGATGCCATTTTTAACTCTCTTCCTACATGATTTCAAACTTTAATTCTTTCCTTTCTATAACCCTTTTCCTAGCAAACTGGTTCCTTATATGTTAATTTTCATTACCACTTCTACTACAGATAGCGTTAACTGACAGGCTATATAGATTATATATTGAACATTTTTTAAAGGTTTATTTATTTATTTGAAGGGCAGAGTTATAGAGAGGCAGAGTCAGAGAGAAAGAGAGAGAGAGAGAGAGAGAGAGAGAGAGAGAGAGAGAGAGAGAAACGCTGGTTCACTCTCCAAATGGCTGCAATGGCTGGAGGTGGGCAGATCCGAAGCCAGGAGCCAGGAGCTTTTTCTGAGTCTCCCATGCGAGTGCAGCAGCCCAAAGACTTGGGCCATCTTCCACCGCTTTCCCAGGCCACAGCAGAGAACTAGATCGGAAATGGAGCAACCAGGATACGAACTGGTGCCTATATGGGATGTTGGCACTGCAGGAGGCAGCTTTACCCACTACACTACAGTGCTAGCCCTTTATATATTGAACTTTGAGTTCCTGAGTTCCACATTCATATTTCCAATAATTGGTTTTATATTTGCTTAAGTCTTCCAGGTACCTCTCATTCCACATAAACTTGAACTAATTAGACTACACTGTGGGCAGCCACAGGCAGTTGCCCCTTTTGTTTACACTTAAACATATGGATGGAGACATCCTGGCAAAATTAGGCTAAGGAGATTCCAGGAAGAGGCAGGAAGAACTGTATCTCACTGCTAGACTTCTCAAAAGAGATGATGAGGATAATCAGCCACACCTGAAACCAGCATTTATTACCTAGGTGTTTTATTATGCCCTTGTAATCTATGATTGATAACATTTTGTGGTCTGTTAAGTGGAAGAACTTTATCAGGAACTCTTTGGGAACTCTTGTAATCCCAAAAGAATTTTAGATATGTAAATCCTCTGTGTGTCTTCTTGTGTACAACTGGTCATGTTTAAATACTACTGGACTTGTTGAATAAACGAGCCTTGATCAGGATTTGTCTTGGCTCCATTCTTTGCGTCCTTGTCCCGGCATTCCCACTCTCTGTTTCAGGAAACCCAGTTCATTGTGCTGCAGGCCGGCACACTACACTTATGTCTCAAATCTTCAGATTGTCTTCAATTTCCTGTCTTAAGGATACATCCACATGCCCCAGTTAGAAACTTAGAATTCAATATTGATTCTTTTCTTTCCTTGTCTATGTATACCAACAGGTCAAGAAATCCTGTTTTTTGGTTGTTCTCCTAAATCTTTCTGGAACCTGTCATTTTCTTATTATGCCTAATGCCTAAGTTTAGGTTGTTATTATAGGTTATTAGTTATCCATATATTTACTCAACAAGTTTTTAACCATCTCCTACTTTGTTTATATTCTCCAAGTATTCTACTCCTAAATTCTAGGGCAAACTTACTATATGAATTTGAAATGTTTCTTCCATAGTATAAAAGCCTGAAATGCCCCCCCTTTAATTTTTTTTTTTTTTTTGTCAGATAGAGTTAGACAGTGAGAGAGAGAGACAAAGGTCTTCCTTCCGTTGGTTCACCCCCCCCCCCCCCATGGCCGCTACTTCTGGAGCTGCGCCAATCAGAAACCAGGAGCCAGGTGCTTCTTCCTGGTCTCCCACACGAGTGCAGGTGCCCAAGCACTTGGGCCATCTTCCACTGCACTCCCGGGCCACAGCAGAGAGCTGAACCGGAAGAGGAGCAACCCGGACTAGAACCCGGTGCCCATATGGAATGCCAGCGCCACAGGCAGAGGATTAGGCTAGTGAGCCACTGCAAAGGCCCCTAAATGCCCTTCCTTTATTAAAGGGAGTTTAGTGCTTGTTGTAGTGAAGATCAATCAAATGGTTAAGGGTTTTCAAATTCCAAAGAGCTATTCAAATGTAATCTGTTGGCCAAAGCCAGGACTCACTAGGTTAATCCTCCACCTGCGGTCCCGGTGCCGGCACCCTAGGTTCTAGTCCCAGTTGGGACACTGGATTCTGTCCCAGTTGCTCCTCTTCCAGTGCAGCTCTCTGCTGTGGCCCAGGAGTGCAGTGGAGGATGGCCCAAGTGCTTGGGCCCTGTACCCGCATGGGAGACCAGGAGAGACACTTGGCTCCTAGCTTTGGATCAGCGCAGTGCACCGGTCACAGCGGCCATTGTGGGGTGAACCAACGGAAAAGAAAGACCTTTCTCTCTGTCTCTCTCTCTCACTGTCTATTCTGCCTGTCAAACAAAACAAAACAAAAACAAATGTAATCTGTTTATGCATATGTTCACAATGGTGGTAACATGATAAGAGCAAGGCTATATCATAACTTCATTACATTCCAGATCCTATTACTGGAGATCGATTACAAAATGGCCTTAGTTTTCCCATACTTCCCTGTATCCATAGCCTTTATGATATGAGTCAAGAGAGTTATTTCCCCATTTCTTCAGTTTGTGCTGGCTCGTGTTTTGCTTTGGCAAATAGAATATTATAAAAAGGACACTATGTAAATGCTGAGTCTGGGTCTCAAGAGGACTTTCATGTATCCTATGCTCCACCCCTCCAACCACGCCCCATCCCTCCTCCCCACAACCTCTCTCTCTTGGACCTCTGCCTTCACTGAAGAGCATGCATGGGCTAGCCTACTAGGCACAGAAAACTCTATGAGCAGAGCCTACTTTTCCTAGATGAGGCCATCTTGAGCAAATTAGCCCTAAGCAGAACTAGAAGCTGATTACAGATATCATGAGTGAGCCCAGCTCTGATTAACCAAGCCCTTCCAGGTCAACAGAACTACCAAGCTTACCTAGAGAAGTAAGAAATCAAAAAAATTATTGTTGTTTTAAGCCATCTACTTTTGAGGGTGATTTTCTATACATCATTATATGGTAATACACAACTTTCTATTCCTGTAATACTTGATGACACCATAAATGTCATCATTTCCAAAGTCTTGATTTTAAACATCTTAAACCATCACCTCCCATTCTTCCAGTTTACAGTCTTAGTAATTTTGAGTCCTCCAAATCATAGATTCCATCACATTATTACTACCCTTTTGTAAACCCTACTATATTCACTAAGAAACATACTTAGACTCACATCTATTATTAAAGTCTCTCCTTACAAAAACTTCTTCACCTCTTTGATTATTTTAATTGTCTGGCAAAACCCCAGCCCCAGCTGAACCCATCTACTTGGTTTCTTTGCTTATAGATGAACAGCAGGATGTTGCCAAAGAAAATCACAAAACTGCGCTAACTTCACTGCAATTCCTGACTGCACATGTTAAGGGAGCCCTCAGCACAAGAAGCCCTACTACATTTCTCTAGTGACATTACCTCCCTCTTCCTATGGGTGATGATGTCATACCTTATCTGCCAATCACTTTGTCCTCAGCTAGTGACCTTTCTCCCACTTCAGTAAGAAAACAAAAGTTAGTGATTTGCAGTGTCCTCCTTTGGCCCTAAGAGTTCTACAATTCCTCTGGCATTTTTTTCCCAGTGCCACAATAGAGAAAGAACTTTCTCCTACTGAAGGCCACAGTCTGCATCTGTGAATAAAATCTTATATGTTCTCATCTACTCAAGGATTTTGCTCCTCTGGTTATGACAGCTTTTTCGTGCTTTATCAATTACTCTTTGTCTACTATATAATGTCTATTAGGATGATTTCTACTAATATAGTCTCTCTCTCTCTCTCTCTCTCTCTCACACACACACACACACACACAGAGAGAGAGAGAGAGAGAGAGAGACTGAGCTCTTGGCTTTCCCCCAACTTTGAATGTATCAATTTCCTTCACAGCAAAGCTTTTCTAAAGAGTTATCTATAAATTCTGCTTCCACTTTCTCATATCCCATTCTTTTCTTTTTTTTTTTTTTGATGGGCAGAGTGGACAGTGAGAGAGAGACAGAGAGAAAGGTCTTCCTTTTCCGTTGGTTCACCCTCCAATGGCCGCTGCGGCTGGCACACCGTGCTGATCCGAAGGCAGGAGCCAGGTGCTTATCCTGGTGTCCCAGGGTGCAGGGACCAAGGACTTGGGCCATCCTCCACTGCATTCCTGTGGCCACAGCAGAGAGCTGCACTGGAAGAGGGGCAACCGGGACAGAATCTAGCACCCCGATCGGGACTAGAACCTAGGGTGCCGGCACCGCAGGTGGAGGATTAGCCTAGTGAGCTATGGTGCTGGCCCTTGTATCCCATTCTACTAACATTTTCTCTCCTGAAATTGCTCTAGTCAAAGTCATCAACAGGGGCTATTTTCTTTTCTTTTCTTTTGCTTATTATTATCAGTATAAGGAGAACAGATTTCACGTATTCCTTTTTTGATTTTTAAAGATTTTTATTTATTTATTTGAGAGGTAGAGTTACAGACAGTGAGAGGCAGAGACAGAGAGAAAGGACTTCCTTCCATTGGTTCACTCCTCAAATGACCACAATGACTGCAGCTGCATCAATCCAAACCCAGGACCCAGGAGCTTCTTCCTGGTCACCCGTGTGGGTGCAGGTGCCCAAGAACTTGGGCCATCTTCCACTGTTTACCCAGGTCACAGCAGAAAGCTAGATTGGAAAAGGAGCAGCCGGGACTAGAACCAGTGCCCATATGGGATGCTGGTGCTGCAGGAGGAGGATTAACCTACTGCGCCAAGGCACTGACCCCTCATGTATTTCATAGGTACAATTCAAAGAACATAATGATATATTTTTTTAATTTTTTGACAGGCAGAGTGGACAGTGAGAGAAAGAGACAGAGAGAAAGGTCTTCCTTTTTGCTGTTGCTTCACCCTCCAATGGCCACTGCGGCCGGCACACTGCAGCCAGCACACCACACTGATCCGAAGGCAGGAGCCAGGTGCTTCTCCTGGTCTCCCATGCGGGTGCAGGGCCCAAGGACTTGTGCCATCCTCCACTGCACTCCCGGGCCATAGCAGAGAGCTGGCCTGGAAGAGGAGCAACCGGGACAGAATCCGGTGCCCCGACCGGGACTAGAACCTGGTGTGCCGGCGCCGCAAGGTGGAGGATTAGCCTACTGAGCTGCGGCGCAAGCCTGAACATAATATTTCCCTCCCTCCCTTGGTGGGTATTTTCTTGGATTCAGTGGATATTTTATTGTTTTAATCTTACTTGAACTCTCTCCTGTTCTTTTTTGAAATATTTTTTTCTCTTCTTCTTATTAACACACTTATTATTAACACTGACCATACCTTCTGTTCTTTGTTAACTCTTTCTTCTCCATATTACCTTTAAATGCTAAAATCTTCTAGAACCCGATCCAAAGTTGCAATCTCTTAGCCATCTCTACTCTCTTCTCTAGGCAATTGCAATTACTTCCACTTGCTGTGATTAATTTCTTCAGCCAATATTTCTCCTCTAATATCGGGACTCATGTATCTAAATTCCCTTTTAGCGTTTCTCCCTGGAGGCTCATGACATGTTAAGAACTGAATTGCTCACATCTCCATGAGGTCCTCTCTTACAGCTTATTTCAATAAACTGGTAGCTTGGTGGAAGAAATAAATAAAAATCAACATTGATGATACAGTGAGGTGCTTTATTAGAGTTAGACAGAAGATATTACATATAGCTAAAGAAGGAAAATTTAATGCAGCTAAATGCAATGGGGCATAGATTTCAACATTATTCTTTATCACGAAACATTATGCCATCATTGAAAATTGAAGTGATTTAATTTAAAATTAAATCATACATCACTAATGATTCTATTCATAAGTATCTTTTTAGAAAGACATTTTTAAGAGAAATTGTATGTTCACAGCAAAATTGAGAGGAAGAGGCAAAAATCTCCCATATACTTTCTGCCTTCCACATACATAACCTCCTACATTAACAATATACCCCACCAGAGTTACAAATGATGACACCCAAAGTCCATAGCTTACATTGGGTTCATTCTTCATGTTCTATATTCTAAGGATTTAGACAAATGTACAATGATGTATATCCACCATTATTGTATCAGAGTATTTTCAATGTCCTAAAAGTTCTCTGTTTTGCATCTTTTCACTCTCCTAATTCCATTTATCCCCTGATATTTTTACTTTTCCATAGTTACTCAGCTTCCAGTCATGTAGTTGGAATCAGAGAGTATGTAGCCTTTTCTGATGGCATCTTTCACTAAATAATATGTGTTTTATTGTCCTCCATGTTTTCTCATGGCTTGATAGTTCATTTGTTTTTAGCAGTGAATAATACTACATTGTCTGTATGTATCACAGTTTATTCATTTCCCTAATGAGGATTTTGTGGTTGTTTCCAAGTTTTAGCTGTTAATGACAAAGTTGCTCTAAATACTCTTGTTCAGATTTTCAATACCTTTGGGTTGAAGTAATGTGATTACTGGATCATAGTAAGGCTACATTTAGTTTTGTAAGGAAACACTACCCCAAAGTTACTATACTATTTTCTCTCTTCCTTCCTTCCTTCCTTCCTTCCTTCCTTCCTTCCTTCCTTCCTTCCTTCCTTCCTTCCTTCCTTCCTTCCTTCTCTCCCTCCCTCCTTCCTTTCTCTCTCTCTCTCTCTCTCTCTCTCTCTCTTTCTCCATTTTTCTTTATTTATTTGAAAGGCAGAGTTACAGAGAGGCAGAGGCAAAGAGAGAAATAGATCTTTTATCCACTATTTTACTCCCTAAATGGCCACAACAGCTAGAGCTGGGCCAATCCAAAGGCAGGAGCCAGGAGCTTCTTCTGGGTCTCCCACATGCATGCATGGGCCCAAGGACTTGGACCATCTTCTGCTGCTTTCCCATGTGCATTAGCAGAGAGCTGGATGGGAAGTAGATAGCTAGGACTCGAACTGGTGCCCATATGGGATGCCAGCACTGCAGGCAGCGGCATTACCTGGTACATCACAGCACTGGCCTCTGTATTATTTTTTAAATTTTATCTTTTCCCTCTCTGAAGATGCAATGCTTGTTTCATGGGATAAAAGAGTTTTCTTCTTATTAGTGGAGATTCTTTTTGGTGTTTCTGCCCAAGAACGTAGCATTTTTTTTTTTTTTGACAGGCAGAGTGGATAGTGAGAGAGAGAGAGAGAAAGGTCTTCCTTTTGCCATTGCTTCACCCTCCAATGGCCACCGTGACCAGCGCGCTGAGGCCAGCGTACCGCGTTGATCCGATGGCAGGAGCCAGGTGCTTCTCCTGGTCTCCCATGGGGTGCAGGGCCCAAGGATTTGGGCCATCCTCCACTGCACTCCTGGGGCCACAGCAGAGAGCTGGCCTGGAAGAGAGGCAACCAGGACAGAATCCGGCGCCCTGACCGGGACTAGAACCCGGTGTGTGGGTGCCACAAGGCGGAGGATTAGCCCATTGAGTCACAGTGCCAGCCAGAACGTAGTATTTTTTTGACTAATGCATTTTCCTTACAAGACTGAGTTGAACTGCTAGCCAAACGTTTTGGCTATGCTTGAGATTCTCAGAGTTTAAAGCTTCCTCTTCTCCAGCTAGCACTGCATAATTAATGATTATCGAGGCAACCATTTTGATAATCATGTTCGTTTAATTGCTTTGATAAAATATCTTCACTTTGTAAATCCCTTTTGGACTACATAATTAATGATAGAACTACTAAAACTTAGAAACCATTTTTAGAGGTTAGTGGGCTTTAAAATTTTTCCTCTATTCAAAAATACAAGTTCAGGGACCGGTGCTGTGGCACGGTGTGTGAGTCCATGTGGGTGCCGGTTCGAGTCCCGGCTGCTCCATTTCCGATTCAGCTCTGTGCTGTGGCCTGGGAAAGCAGTGGAGGATGGCTCAAGTTCTTGGGCCCCTGATTTCTGAGGAGGCTCCTGGCTCCTGCCTTTAGGTCAGTGCAGCTCTGACCAATGTGGCCAATTGGGGAGTGAAGTGAACCAGCAGATGGAAGATTCTCTCTCTCTCTCTCTCCCTCTCTCCCCCTCTCCCTCTCTCCCTCTCCCTCTCTCTACCTCTCTCCCCCTCTACCTCTCTATGGATCTACCTTTCAAATAAGTGAATAAATCTTTTAAAAAAATATACAAGTTCAGGGGCCAGCGCTGTGGTGCAGCAGGTTAAAGCTCCGGCTTACAGCACCAGCATCTCATATGGGTGCTAGTTCGAGTCCCAGCTACTCCACTCCTGATCTATCTCCCTGCTAATGTGCCTGGGAAAGCAGTGGAGAATGGCCAAGTGCTTAGTCGCCTGCACCCTTGTGGGAGACCCAGAAGAAGCTCCGGGCTCCTGGCTTCAGGTTGGCTCAGCTCCAGCCATTGTGGCCATTTGGGGAGTGAACCAGTAGATGGAAGACCTCTCTCTGTCTCTACTTCTCTTTGTAACTCTGCCTTTCAAATAAATAAAATAAAGCTGTCTTCTTAAAAAATACAAGTTCAGCTCTCTTGTAAGAACACAATCATAACTTCAATTTGGAGAATTAATTATAATCTAATTGTGAAACATATAATAATAATGTGACCTAGATCTAATTTTCCAGTATATTAGAGTGTATTATATATAAATCCTATGGAGTATGAGGTCTTTTCAGTTCATTTCAAAATGTTTTCTCGTTAGTGATTAGAACAGTTTCTGAAACAGTCAGACAAAGATCACTTCTGGTCTCTTAGCAAGGCAATATATCTTATTTTTATTCAATTTTCCTGTGTATAGGTGAATTTTTTTAAAAAATGAACTGCTAATTAAATAAGATTCTGTAGTACTCAATAGTTTTGGATTTGGCAAATTCGATTTTTTTCATTTTATACGAGAGAGAGAGAGAGAGGAAGAGAGAGATATGAATAGAGACATAGAATGAGATCCCCCATGCAGCTACATTTCCCAATGGCCCACAACAGCCCAAATGGGCCAAACTACAGCCAGCATCCAGGAACTCATTCTGGATCTCCAGAGAGAGTGGCAAGAAGCCAACTACCTACTTGAACTATCATTGTTCCAATCCTAGGTGCACATTAGGAGGAAGCAGGAATTGGGAGTAGAGCCAGCACTCACACCCGGGCATCAGGAAGTGGTGTCTTTGTCATTAGGCCAAATCCCCATGTTGCAAATTAGATGTAATAAGTAGAACAGGGAACTGCCTGTGAAGGTAACTGCAGTTCCCCAGACATTAACCCATCCCCAATCATTTTCTTTCTTTCTTTCTTTCTTTCTTTTTTCTTTCAAGATTCATTTTTATTTATTTGAAAGACAGAGTTACAGAGAGAGGTAGTCACAGAGAGAGAGAGAGAGAGAGAGAGGTTTTCCATCCTCTGGTTCACTCTTTAAATGGCCACAACGGCCAGAGCTGAGCTGATCTGAAGTCAGGAGCCAAGAGCTTCTGCCAGTCTTTCATGCAGGTGCAGGGGCCAAAAGAATTGTGCCATCATCCACTGCTTTCCCAGGTGCATTAGCAGAGAGCTGGGTGGGAAGAGGAGTAGCTAGGACATGAAGTAGCACCCACATGGGATGCTGGCACTGCAGGCCAGGGCTTTAACCTGCTGCGCCCTAGTGCCAGCCCCCCCATCATTTTCAATATTTGATCTTCATTCTTTTGAGACGGGAACGTTATTTCCTCTTCAAAGCCTTGCTAGATAGAGAATATTTTTGACAGAAAAAGAAGAGAATTAATGAGTTTCTTTTTTTTTTTTTTTTTGAGGGGTTGCATTTTATTGCAAACAGAACATAATGTCTGCTATCAAGGCTCAGGCTCTTGTATGGCCTACACAGAAAACTGAAAAGTTTTGGAGAGGTAAGGAGAGGGACAGCATGGGGTAAGTGCTTGCAGTTTGCCAGACCCCTCACGAATGCTCTTTGGCCAGCTTCTCAGCTTTTGCCACAGCTTCTTCAATGGGTCCCTACTTACAGAAATACAAATATGCAAAAATATAGAGAGAAGAAATAGTGTATTTGGGATAAGTGGTGTTTTACCAAGTGGTGCCTCAAAAGCAGTATAATGGCTAATATTTACTACATGATTATTACATGCCAGGTATCATGAGGGTAACTCAACATAGATTATTTTATTTAATCTTGAAATTCCAATTTTAAGAATGTCCTACTTGAAAGTGAAGAAATCTAAGAAAGGGGGAGGTGAGTGTTAAAACTTGAGACCTCCATTAACTTAATCTCTGTTTTGTACACTCCACATCCACTTTTATAAATCCTTTAGGTCTTAGGAGAATTTGAGTAGTGAAAGCACTTAAGGAAAAAATAACTAATTAAGGCTTGACATCCTCCTTCTCACCATGAGCTTCTTCCAGGTCTTTAACGTGGATGGCAGGAGGCCAAGAACTTGGACCATCTTCCATTGTTTTTCCAAGCATATTAGTAGGGAGCTGGATCAGAAGTGGAGCAGCAAGGATGCAAACCAGCACCTATATGGCATGCTGGCATCACAGACAGCAGCTTAACCTGCTACACCAAAACACCAGCCCCATATTCTTTTTTTAAAGCTGAATAATATCCTATGTGTGTGTGTGTGTGTGTTAAATAGTCAAATAAATAAATAAATAAAATATTATTGCTCAGTAATGTTCTGCGTGTTTTCTTGCTTTTTATCTATCCTAGTTCATGGTTTTGGAAGTACACAAAAATTAGCTAAACTCACAGTGGTTGTAGGTTTGAGGAACATATTGCAATGCTAAACAACTTGTCCTTAAATTTGAGTATAAGTACATCTAAATAGAATGTATAAGGCACAGTATCAGTTTTTTACATGGGTGATTTGGCATAGTGCATAAAATTGCTAATAGTTTTCTTTAACAAAAATTTTAATAAGATTTAAAATTTTAAAAATTTAAAATGTTGGGTTCATTTAAACAATATTAATTAAAGCTTTCCTGTGTATTAATCATGATTAGAGTTTTGTTCTTTTATTTTTAATATTTTATCTACATATTTTAGAAAAGAACTGATATCGGAGAAGACCCCCTAAAATTCACACTGAAATGTGGCCCCTTAAAGCTCCATAGAAATGCTATGCGGGTGCCACGTGCACTACCGGCATTTGGGGTGCCTTACGATTTCACCATGGGCTTATTACTAAATCCCCAATATTAATAAGCCCAAGAGGGTTCTTGCCTAATATTTAGAGAAAAATTCTAAATACCGGCACAGATAAATGAGGCAGCATGGTATGTTTTAAGCTTTTATTTAGTAAGAAAGGTGCATAAGAGAGTGAGAGCTTTATTTAGGAGAGAGAAGTGAATGGGGGTTCATACCAAGCACCAGGAACCAGCCATGTGGATGAGCATGTAGGCCAGGAAGCCTCGAGCACAATACCCGAAGGCCATGCGCCCTGGAGGTGCGGGGCTACAGCAAGCCCCCTTCCTAGCAAGAGGCCAGGGAAAAAGAGCAGGCTGGGTCACTTTTAACCCACTTCCAAAGGGGAGTAGTTAATTAACCTGATTGGCTGGTGGGCACCCAGGTGTGGCCAGGCAGGGGATGAGGCCACTCAGGGGCGTGGCGAAGGCGTGGCCTTCCGGATCAATTTTAACCTGTATGCCTGCCTACTTCAGAACATTTTAGAAAATATGAATAAAAACATTTAAAATTTTTGTGTTTATTATGTTTTTGATATAATACATATTCAATCATGAACATATTAAATAGAATAATATAAATGTATAAGGATACTTCAAAAATTCATGGAAAGCGGAGTTAAAAAATTTGAAATCCATTGGAAATTTCATAGAAAATTAATCATTTTTAAAAAAAATATCATGTGGATCTCTGTCCTTAATGTGCTGTACATTGTGAATTAATACTATAACTAGTACTCCAACAGTATTTTTCACTTTGTGTTGCTATGTGGGGGCAAACTGTTGAAATCTTTACTTAATATATAGTAAACTGATCTTCTGTATATAAAGAGAATTGAAAATGAGTCTTGATGTGAATGCAAGGGGAGAGGGAGCAGGAGGGTTGTGGGAGGGAGGGAAGTTATGGTGGGGGAAGCCATTGTAATCCATAAGCTGTACTTTGGAAATTTATATTCTTTAAATAAAAGCTTTAAAAAAAGATTAAAAAAATTTTGAAATCCATGCATATAAAAGGTCTTCAAAAGGTTTATGGAAAATGCATACTATGAAAAAGCTATGTAAGAATTTCAAAGTTTTTTTGTACCAAAATTAATATATATCTTAATTCAATTTTCCACAAACTTAAACTAACTTATTTGAGAAGCAGAGAGATTGAGTTCCCATTCCTGGTTGTGGTGGAATGAGGTGAAAAGGTCATGCCAAGATGGCCGCTGACAACAGAAACTGCCTGGCAATAGGCTGTGATTGGTTGGGGCATAGATCACCCCTTGACCGGATTGGCTGGCCTTGGCTATATAAGCAGCTGTAGCAACTGAAATAAACAAGTCTGCGGGCTGCTTGCCTCAGGTCCGCTTTCACCCGACTCCCGGGGTCTGTGTGGTGACTCTGCACCTCTTGCCCCCACCATGCTTTTCCTCTCAGAAACAATCCACTGTAACGTTGTTAAGAAATCCATCTCAACACCTGGTTTCTCCAAAAGTATCTGCAACAGCTGAGGCTGTGCTAAGCCAAAGCTGGGAGCCAGGAACTCAATCTAGGTCTCCTATGTGGATGGCAGGGACCCAACCACTTGTGCCACTACCTGCTGCCTGCCATGGAATGCAGTAGCAGGAAACTGGAATGGGGAGTGCAGCTGGGTCTGGAACTCAGGCACTCTGAGATGGGATGCAGGCAACTCAAGTGCTGTCTTAACTGCTGTGCCAAATACCGGACCCTTTGTGAACTTTTGAAATAGCCTGGTATATTTTATTCTTTAGGTCACTGAGGATGAGGGCAAATTAAGAGCATGCTAGAAATTGAAAAATACAAACCAGAGCCAATGACAGAAAACAAACAAACAAAAAAACTAGGATGAAAAATGAAACAGAAATCTCTCAAATGACCAATATGATTCACATAGAATTTGTAAAAACATTATATATTTTTAATGAGAACTTAATTAATCATTAAAAATAATATAGGTACTTAGATTATTTGCATCAAATTCATAATCAATGCCATGAAATCTGTATAACTATATATTGTTTGTATTTTAAAATATTTGTTTATTTATTTGGAAGACAGAGCAATAGAGACAGAGAGAGAGAGAGGAAGCGAGAGAGAAACAGAGAGATCCTCCATCTTCTGGCTCACTCCCCAAATGGCTGCAACAACCAGAACTGGACCAGGTCAAATCAAAGCCAGGAGCCAGGAACTCCACTCAACTCTCCCACATGGGTGGCAGGGGCCTGGGTAGTTGGGCCATCACTGCTCTCTTCCCAGGCACATTAGTAGGGAGCTGGATTAGAAGCAGAGCAATTGGGACTTGAACGGATGCTCTAATAGGGGATGCCTGAATTGCAAGTAGCAGCTTAATCTGCTGTGCTAAAGGCCAAGCCACTAGGATACTTCTCAATCCACTGATCTCAGGGTTGACCAAATGATGCACTTTGGGTAATAAAATGTCAGTAACAGTGATTATAACAATTCTGAACCATTAAGAATCATCTATGGCTTTGCTCTTATTCTCATCCTTTTGCCACACAATTGTTATATCCCAGATAAGAGCTGCGTTTACAGCCTTTATCCTAGAATAAAACATGACCCAATGCAGAGTTGAAGCCGAACTGCAAAAAAGCAGGTACCATTGGCAAGCAGTAATCCCTTGCTATAAAACTAGTGGTTGGGGCCATTGCTGTGGCATAGTTGGTAAAGCCACCGCCTGCAGTGCCAGCATCCCATATGGGTGCCAGTTTGAGATCTCGCTGCTCTACTTCCAATCCAGCTCTCTGCTCTAGCCTGGGAAGGCAGTGGAAGATGGCCCACATTTGGGTCCCTGCAGCTGCATGGGAAACCCACAAAAAGCTCCTGGCTCCCAGCTTTGGATCGGCACAACTCCAGCCATTGCAGCCATCTGGGGAGTGAACCAGTGGATGGAAGACCTCTCTCTCTCTCTGCCTCTGCCTCTCTGTAGCTGTCTTTCAAATAAATAAATAAATATTTTTTTTTAAAAGGCAATTGTGTGTTAAAATTGGTTCATGCTGGCTTGTGGGAGCAGAGGATGCTCTTCTCCCAAATCTCTGTTAGGTGAGATAACATTCCCAGCTTAAAATTGACCAAGGTGTGAATATTAACACTACAGAAATTGGCAAATAATAAAATTCAGGATTTTTTTTTCCTTGGAGAACTCATTGTTAAATGTTTATCAAACAAATATCCAATATTTGTTTGTTTCTTTTGAAAGAGAGAGAGAAATAGAGACAGAAGCAGAGAGAGTTCTTCTATCTAACGTTCACTGTTCAACTGAACATGATCGAGGCCAAAGCCAAGAGTCGGGGACTTTCTCTGGGTCTCTCATGTGGGTTGCAGGGACTCAAGAACTTGAAGCATCACCTACTGTCTCCCAGTGTGCATACAAGTGGAGCAAGAACTTGAACTTAGGCACTCTGATATGCTGTGTGGGCAACCTAGAACGTCATAGCCACTGCACTGGGCCCCCACCCTTTATGTTTAAAATCACTAATATTTGGAGTTGCTTTCATGCCACAACTTAGCCTAAATCGACTGATACACTATTCCCAGTTTACAATTTATGAACATGTGGTAGATATTAATAAAGAGAATAGAATTACAGGATAGTAAGTACTACGTCAGGACAAGATCAACGTATTATGGGTGTTAAGAATGGTGAAGGATCTGTGATTTTACTCTACTTGCAAGGTTAAGAAGAATCCTGTTACAGCTTTGTAGATACTGGCAGAGGACATAAGATTCCTGGATCAGAAATGAAACACTTAATTACTCATAGAACAAAAAGCAGAATGAGCTTCATGTTTTCAGAGTCACAGGGAAAGTGAAGTGACCTAGGTAGATGGGGCATATGAAATGGGGCTGCTGCTAAAGCCAGTTTAGGAAACCTGAATCTTTGTAATGTAGTACAATCAAGCCTACCCTAGACCTTTGCTAACTTATGTAACTTCACAAATTATTGAACTTAAGCAGACAAAGACTTGAGGTGGGTGGTGATTCTGTTTTTCCCCTGAATGACACCATAACAAAGGGGTAAGCAATACCTCAGCTCTGACGTCAGTGATGTCTGAGTAAACACTCAGATTTTTTACCCACTAACAATTTAATCTTGGACAAGTTGAAGAAAAATAATGCATATGTAGTGGTATAATCCTTATGCAGTATTAATATCGACATTCTTCATTCCTGACACTTCCTAAGTGTTACCTACTTGCTCTGGGCTTCTACCCTTAGAATCAACAGATGGATCTAGAATTCAGCCTGGAATAACAGTTACTGCTTACCTTTGAGTTTCCAAGTGGAAAGCTGAAGTCTTCAAAGAGACACTAATCTGAGAGCTGGAAGAATAGGATACTTCAGTAGCAGGGAAGGGTGTTAGCATGGGCATCCCTTTCCCAAGCTGGGAAAGTATCCATTGTCCTCCATCTCCCACAGTCATCTCTGAGATGACAATGTGATTAAATTAAATTATAAATTTACTTCTTTTCAAATCATATTTGTCTGGAATTACTTTGAACATATCAATTTTTCCCCAGTTGGTGGATATAAATACTCACGAATTAATTTGTGCTCAAGTCTAGAAAAATGGAGGAAGGTGTGCCTTTTGAAGTATCTGGGAGTATTCTATTTATTTGAAATAAACTACTTAAGTGAGCAGGTTGGCGTACTGCCACACGTAATGTATTCAGTTAGCATAGTTTATTACTGACAGTCTTACGCCCATAAATTTACAAAGCCCCAGGGACAACTGAAGTGCCTGAAATTTTTCTTAGGTGTACCTTGCTTAGCACCTTTTCTTCCCTCTCTCTCTCTCTCTCTCTCTCTCTCTCTTTTTGACAGGCAAAGTGGACAGTGAGAGAGAGAGACAAAGGTTTTCCTTTACCATTGGTTCAACCCTCAATGGCTGCTGCAGCTGGCTCGCTGCCGCCGGCACACCACGCTGATCCGAAGCCAGGAGCCAGGTGCTTCTCCTGGTCTCCCATGGGGTGCAGGGCCCAATCACTTGGGCCATCCTCCACTGCACCCCCCGGGCCACAGCAGAGAACTGGCCTGGAAGAGGAGCAACTGGGACAGAATCCGGTGCCCGGACCGGGACTAGAACCAGTGTGCCAGCGCTGCAGGCACTGGCCACCTTTTCTTTTTTTCTGTTGCCTCCGACTTCTCACTTCCTTACTTAGGAGCTTATTTTCTCCAAAGTGTTAATTGATAGATTTATTTTCCAGGAGTATCTTCCAGTTGCAGAAAACAACTGAACACAAAAGCCCTTCGAGAGGAAGCAGGAACACACATCTAATTATGGGGTGCAAAATCTGAGACTAGCTGTGGGGATATTTTGGTGTGGAGGAGAGGAGTTCTCTCAAATTATACATCAAAAGTGTCTGCCTGGTTTATTTTTTCCTAAGCTGAACAGTTTATTGCAAAATCTTCAAAGTGCTAAATCAAAGGGGAAAGCGGTAGTGGAGATTTATGTGTCTCCTGGCAGATTTTAAGGAGAATTATTTTGGCCAAGTTTCCAAGTTTTGCCTGCCCTGCCCAGCCCTCCACAGGCCTAAAAGTACACTGTTCAGTGTAGATCTTCTCCGATTGTGAGTAACAATAGATTTGAATTTACTTTTACTTGTTTTTTTCTATCACTGGTGTCTACTGCCTTGAGATTTGTCAAATGAGACATTGGTGCTTATGTTCATGCTATGGAAATCCTCATGAAGAATTCATTTTACTTTGGCCCACAGAAACCTTAACCTCACTGGCATGGCTCCAAAAATGGGACACTGCTTAAATAAACAATCTGATTCTTAAAGGTTAATATTCATCATAAAGCAACCTATAATGTGTTTCTGAAAATTGTTCTTAATTAACAACTTTATATACTTTCTAAATAGGTCTTGTCCAAGAATGCATACAATCCCTTCAAATATATTCTGACAAAGGCCGTGTAAAGCAGCACTATCTTTTTACAATTCTAGATATTAAGTGCTTTGACTCTCAGATTTTATAAATCTTTTACCAAGCTTAGGGCCTGAAAATTACATTCATCAAAGATAATAAATAAGGCTTTCCAGGTAGAAATTCTTCTAGAAAAAGATAAAAGAAATTAAATAACAGTGTCAGAAAGGATAAATGCAAAATTTGGATGGAAGTAAAATAAATTTGCACCACAAATTATCTGTGTATATATTTTAAAAAGTCCTTATAAAAATTTGCCTGATAAATTTTCTGTTTTTAAATGATTTCTACTGACTCTAAACATTCCTGTCTACTCTGAGAGCCAAGATTCTATTTAGTGGTATGAGATTTTTAATTCCCTGGAGCTTCTAAGGGAAGAAACTTAATTGTTGTATTTTCTAAAATGGCCTAATGAGTCCCATAGCCATATTTGTGTATATTATTCCACTGTCAGATGCACCACACTTTGAAGATAAAATACAGTAGATACCCTGACTTTGGGTGGAGGACTCAATAGATCTTTTCTTAATGTTTGCTGTTTTTTAAAGATTTATTTATTTATTTGAAAGGCAGAGTTACACAGAGGTAGAGGTAGAGAAAGAGAGAGAGAGGTCTTCCATCTGATGGTTCACCCCCTAGATGATCACAATGACCGGAGCTGTGCCAATCCAAAGCCAGGAGCTAGGAGCTTTCTCCGGGTCTCCCACGTGGGTGCAGGGGCCCAGGGATTTGAGTCATTTTCCACTGCTTTCCCAGGCCATAGCAGAGAGCTGGATTGGAAGTGGAGCAGCTTGGACTCTAACCAGCACCCGTAAGGGATGCCAGCATTGCAGGAGGCAACTTTACCCACTAAGCTACAGCACCAGCCTAGCTAGTTTTTTTCAAAAAAATTTACTTTATTTATTTGAAAGGCAGAGTTAAAGAGAAGCAGAGAAAAAGAGAGAGAGGTCTTCTGATGGTTCACTCCCCAAATGGCTGCAATGGCTGGAGCTGGGTTGATCCAAGGTCAGGAGTCTGGAGCTTCTCTCTGGGTCTCCCACGTGGGTTCTGGGGCCCAAGGACTTGGGCCATCTTCCTCTGCTTTCCCAGGCATGTTACCAGGGATCTGGATTAGAAATGGAGCAGCTGGGACTCAAACTGGTGTCCATTTGGGATGCCTATATGTGGCAGCTTTACCTGCTATGCCACAACACTGACCCCCTACGTAGATTTTTTTTTAAAGATTTTATTTATTTATTTGAGAGGTAGAGTTACAGACAGTGAGAGAGAGAGAGAGAGAGAGAGAGAGAGAGAGAGAGAGAGAAAGTCCTCCCTCTGTCGGTTCACTCCCCAAATGCCTGCAACGGCCAGAGCTATGCTGATCCGAAGCCAGGAACCAGGTGCTTCTTCCTGGTCTCCCACCCGGGTTCAGGGGCCCCAGCACCTAGGCCATCCTCCACTGCCTTCCCAGGACACAGCAGAGAGCTGGACTGGAAGAGGAGCAGCCAGGACTAGAACCAGTGCCCACATGGGATGCCGGCACTGCAGGCAGAGGATTAACCTAGTGCACCATGGCACCGGCACCTCCACCCTTTTATCTTTTATGACTGGTTTGTCAACATGTAATCATCAATGGATGTAATATCTTAAGTGCTTTCAGTGTGCTACTGATTTAAAGTAGACCAGGAAAACCAGAACTTGGTTTTTGAATTAAATTCTCCACTTGTTTTTGTGGAACCCCTCGAGATCAGTGATGCTGTCTTCATTGGCCTGAACACACAGCAGACTTTGAACTATGAATGAAATTTTCCAGACAAACATTAAAAAGAAAACATTATCCAATGTTGTATCTGTTTGTATGATTTTATTATAGCTGACAGAAATCAAGCAAAGTGAATTTATTGTAAAGATATGAAATTCATTGTGGAGTGTTAGAGGCCACAGTACAATGGGTTCGTGGCAGGAACTGTCTTATCAGGATGGTAATCACCCAAAGGGATGCAATTCCATTCATTTTGATCTATGTTTCTCTACTGAAGATTCTGTTTCTTCTCAACTGTTTATGGAAGGGAAAGACCTTTGTAAGAATACTATAGATAAGCAATTATTAAGCTTTTTGACCTCAAGTATTCATTACACTCTTAAAGATTCCTGAGGACTCCAAACAGCATTTAATAAAATGGTTTATATCTACCTATGGTTACAGTAGTTTAAAACAAACTTGAGATAGACAGACAGATGAAGAAATCTTCCATCTGCTGGTTCACTCACCAAATACCTTCACATTTGGGGCTGGGTCAGGCCAAAGCTGGGAACCAGGAACTCAGTCAAGGTCTCACATAAATGGCAGGGATGCAAGTACTTAAGTCATCACCTGCTGCCTTCCAGGGTTCACGTTAGAAGAAAGCTGGAAACAGATGTGGAGCCAGGACATTAACCTAGGCATTCTGATATGGGATGTGGGTGTCCCAAGTGGTCTCTTAATCACTATGTCAAATGCCTGCTGCAATTTGTAAACTATTTATGCATTAATCAAGGGTAAGCCTTTGCTGCAGCAGTTAAGAAATCACTTGAGATGCCTTCACCCCATATCAGAGTGGTTGAGTTCCACTCCCAATTCCAGCTTCCAACTAGCATGCACCCTGAAAGGCAGGAGGTAATGACGCAAGGACTTGAGTCATTGCCACTCACATCAAAGAACAAAACTGATTTCCCAGATCCCAGCTTCAGTTTTGCCCAGCCCCAGCAGTTGCAGAAATTTGGGGAATTATCTAGTGTATGGAAGATCTCTCTCTGTCTATCTCTATCTTTTTCCTTCTCACTACCTTTTCAAGAAATACTTCAATTTATTAATTTAAAATATTAGTAATAAACTCATTAGTAACAAACTAGGACTAGGAACCTATCTCTGTTCCCCCATCACTATCTTCATCTCATATCTCTCCTGTGGATAAGCTGATATCAGTCTTGTTCTGACTGAGAATAAATTCTGAATTTACCTCCCTCAAGATTGGAAGTATCTGGAGTTGAACACATCACCTGGAGAGTTTCCCAGTCTTATATGGTAAACCTATCCTAGCATGTCCACTTCTCTCAGTCTTTTTTCCTTAAAATTTTAGTGTATTATCTATTTGAGAGGCACAGAGACAGATAGACAGATAAATGGAGCTATGTTTCACTGGATCACTTTCCAAATACTGACTAAGGCTGGAGCTGGGACCAGGCCATAGCTGGGAACTGGGAACTCAATCTAGGTTTCCCACATGGGTGGTAGGGACCCAACTTGAGCCATCATTGCTCCTCCTAAGGTGCACAATAACAAGAAGCTGGATTCAGGAATGGAGCCATACTTGAGCCCAGGAACTCTGATACGGGTTGCAGGCATTCCAACCTGCATCTTAGCTCCTCATCCAGACACTTGCCACCCCTTCTCCCCCAACTGAGTCATTTGATCTCTTCCTCCGTTAATTTGCTATGACAGATCTGCTGTATACACTTTTTGTAATTTGGGACATCACTTTTCCAAAGCTTCCAAGAGCTATCCTAGTAGTGTATTAGGATACCCATCTAAAGCTTTGACCAAGATATTAAATTCTGTGCTATGGGAAAATTGTTCCCATATGAGCAGACTCATCCATATACAGTTTTATATTCCATCTCTCTTGGCCCAGCTCTCTCTAGGTGTGCTCATAGTCTCAGTTCCTGCTGAGTAGATGCAGTTGAGAAACTTAAATCCCCAGGGTACTTCCCCCTTTCCTGAGGCAATTTGTTGGAAAAAGAGATAGGCATGAGTTAGCATTCAGTTATAAGAATTAAACACTTGTTACTAACAGTATGTACAAGTGCTTGGAAGGGTCACCACTGCTGAAACCAAATATTGGGAGGAAAAGCCTCTGTCTGGTATTCTATGCATTGAAAACTTTTGAAAGGTCAACAAACTTGATAGCTCCATTTACTGTATTTTTCTACTATTCGTTTCTGTTTTGAATGCCTCAACAAACTGAACAAACCAAAATGTAATTTTATAAAAATATATAGCTGTGTTCTTTTGCACATTGACTATTTGTCTAAAACCTTAACAACCCATACAAACACTTCCATGACATTTTATTAGTAATATTTAATAAAAAGAAAAACTATTCAATATAATTTTTCTTTCTCACTCTTCCCAAATTGTGTAACTTTTCTTTTTTCCCCTCTCTCTTCCCTTTCACCCTTTTCCACGTGTATTTCTTCCTCCTCTGTCATTCCTTTATTGGTTCTTTAGTCATTACCTTTAACTTGCACTCTTTCCTTTGTTCATAGGATGGTACAATGTAGCTATTTTCCATGTAATTTTCCCAGATGGTTTTCTGGAACTATCTGTTTTTGCATGAGACAGGTATTTCTCTCATTAATTTAAGAGTTCAAGTCAGCATGCTATGGAAAAAATTCAATAGCAGAAGATTCTCCACTTTTAAATGCTTTCTCAGAATATTTTTCCTGGAAAAGAAGTAGTTCTTTTTTGGAGCATGCTGGCTGTAACAGTTATGAACTTTTAGTCTAAGTCAAAAGGAAAGGATAAGGAAAAATAAGATAAGTAACTTTTACAACATAGAAATTTCCCCCCAAAACGAAATAAAACCAGTACCTAACTTTTTTTTTTTACAGATTTATTTATTTGAAAAGCATAGAGAGAAAGATATATATTTCCCAACCTTCCATCTGCTTGCTCACTTCCTAAATGGTTGCAACAGCAAGTCTGGGCTAGGCTAAAGCCAGGAGTCAAGAACCCTATCTAAGTCTCCTCCATAGATGGCAGGAAAGAACATATTTTGGAGTTAAAATATGTAGGATTCCATTTTGATCTGGGGAAGTTAGTCTTTTGTTCTAGTCAGGCTTATTGGATGAGGCTTACCCACATTAGGGAGGGGAATATGCTTTACATACAGTCTGCTTATGTAGATATAAATCTCATCCCCAAACACCTTTACAGAAATATCCGAGTTCTTCTACACTCTTGCTGATTTTTTGGTGCAGTTGTTCTATCAATTGTTGAGAAAAGATTGTTGATGTATCAAAGCATAATTCTGAATTTTTCTATTTCTTCTTTCATTTGTATCAATATTTGCTTCTCAGACTTTGCTGCTCTGTTGCTTAATGTGAAGACATTTGGAGCTGCCATATCTTCTAAATCGATCCTTTTTTATTATGTAATGTCCTTTCTTGTTCTAGATAATTGTCCTTGCTCTGAACTTTACTTTATCTGATATTAACATAATCACTACTGCCTTTTGAAATTAATGCTTTTGTGGTAAATATTTTTCCATATTTTTCTTCCAACCTATTGATATAATTATATTTGAAGTCAATTTCTTATACACAATATATTATTAATGCATGTTTTTTAAGCCACTCTTCCAATGTATTTCTTTTAATTTGAATATTTAGATCATTTACATTTAATGTATTACTAAAATATTAACACTTAAATCAGCCATTTGATTTTGATTTTTCTGTTTGTGCTATTTTTTATTCCTTGGTGTTCTTTTTCTGCTTTCCTACTAGTTGCCTGCACATCTTTTAGAATTCAATTTTGATTTATCTGTGGTATTTTTGAGCTTGATTTTATATGTATGTACAGAGATTTTTAAGTAATTGCTTGTGATGGTTTAATTTTATGCTTAAGTTTGGCTGGGCCACAGTGCTGTGATAACCTGATTATCATTAAATGAATTAAAATTACATTTAAAATCCTCCCAAAAAAAGGAATTTCCATGTCCAGATGGTTTCACTGGAGAATTCTATCAAATGTTTAGAGAGGGATTAGCACCTTACTATTTTACATAATTTCTTCTAAGAAGAAGAGAATGGACTACTTCTAACTCATCCTGTGAAGCTACTATTGTTAGCCTGATTCCAAAACTCAGTAAAGACAGTACACAGAATACTATAGACTAATATCCCACATGAATATAGATGCAAAAATTCTTAACAAACGTATTATAAATACAATTTAGCAGAATATAAAAATAATTATATGCTGTAACCAAATGAAACTTTTCTGGGGATATATAACAGGCTCAGTATTTGAAAATCAATCAGTGTTTTCCATTATATATAAAGGTTAAAGAAAAATCACATTGGGCCAGTGTTGCGGCTTAATAGATTGAGCTGCCACCTGCAATATTGGAATCCCATATGAGCAACAGTTCGAGTCCTGGCTGCTCCACTTCCCATCCAGTTCCCTGCTAATGCGACAGGGAAAGCAGCAGAAGTCCTTGGGACCCTGCACCCACAGGAGAGACTGTGATGAAGCTCCTGGCTCCTGGCTTTGTCCTGGACTGGCCCTAGCTGTTGTGGCCATTTGGAGAGTGCATGGAAGATCTCTGTCTATGTCTCTCCCTCTCTGTTTGTAATTGTACCTTTCAAACAAATAAATCATTTTACTAAATGAGAAAAAATTGACAAAACTCAATACTCATTCATGAAAAAAAAACCTCTCAGCAAACCAGGAATAGAGAATTTCCTTAACTCAATTTGACAGAGAGGACCTACAGCTAACATTAGACTTAATTGTGAAAGACTGAGACTGGGAATAAGGCGGGAATATCCACTCACACCATAGCTATCAACCTAGTACTGGATATTGTAGCCAAGGTATCAAGGCAAGATTAGGAAATAAAATGTATAATAGTTAGACAGAAGAAATAGCCCCCACGGAATCTACTCTACATTAAAAAACATGTAAAACAACTTTTAGAACTGATAGAGGTCATGGAAGCATTTGGCTTAGGGTTTAAGATGCTTGAATCCCATATTGGAGTGTCTGATTGAAGTTCTGGGTGGGCTCCCAATTCCAGCTTCCTGTTAATGCTCATTATGGGAAGCAGAAAATAATGGTACAAGTGTTTGGGTCCCTAACCCACACTAGAGACCTGTACTGGGTTCCTAACTCCCGGTTTCAGCCTTGCCTAGATCCAGCTGCCACAAGCATTTGAGGAATGACCCAGGAGACAGAAGATCTGCCTCTCAAATAAATAAATAGTGGAGAGAAGTAGTAGTAAATTCATTCAGGTTGCAGAATACAAGAGAGACAAACCAAAATTAATTATATTCCTATATACCAATAATACCATGTGATACCATTTTTAAGTACTCAAAAATGTCTCTGTATAAATTTAACAAAGGATATACAGACTGGAACCAAAAAGCAATGATGAAATTAACCATATATGATCTAATAAATGGAAAGACATACTGTATTCATAGATTGGAAGACTCAAGATAATAATGATGTTGATTTCCCCCATACTGATACACAGAATTAGTTCACTTGCTATCAAAATACCTGCAAGATCTTCCTCAGATATAGACACAAGGTAATATTCTAAAATTTATATCGATAGAGGACTGAAAATAGCTAAAACAATTTTGGAAGAAGAATAAATTAGGAGGAATCAATCTACCCAATTTTGAGACTTATTGCATAAAGATAGTAAACAAGACTTGTGGGGGAGGTAGATACATAAGGCAGTGAAACAAAACAGAACACAGAAGTAAGAATTGGGTTCACACATGAACAATCAACTGATTTTGACACAAGTGCAAAAACAATTCAGTGGAAGAAGGTATAGCTTTTTCAGCACATAGTGTGAAATCAATAAAGGGGAGGGGACCTCAATGTAAATCTCAGACCTTACATAAAAGTACACTCAAAATAGACATAGTGGATTTCAATGTAAAAGGTAAGAGTTCTAGAATATAACTTAGGTAAAAATTCCTTGACCAAGAGTTTGACAAAGATTTTTTAGACATGATACTGAAAGCATTATTCATAAAATTGAAAAATTAAAAAATTTTGCCCTGTGAAAGACACGAGGAGGATGGAAACAAAGCTATACATTGGAGGAAATTGTTTCCAAACTACATATTCCACGAAGGACTCATACCCAGAACTCTCAAAGATCAACATCAAAAAAACTGACAATACAATTTAAAAATGAATAAAATCCATGAAGACTTTTCATCAGAGGATATATGAATAGCAAATAATGTTAACTGCAACATTATTCATCATTACATAGATGCCAGTTAACACCATGACTTATCAGTTAGTACAGACTTTTTTTTTTCAAATAATAATATTAAGTACTGATAAGGGTTCAGTGAAACTGGATTTCTCATATGTTGCTGTAGGTTAAATGATAAAGCTGCTCTGAAAAGTAATTTTGTAGTTTGCTGAAAACTTAAACATACACTTACCTTTTGTGGCAGCAGGTCACACTCTTGGGCATTTACATGAGGAATGAGAGCTTTTATATCTAGATAAGAATCTGTATACAATTGCTCAGAGCAGCTTTATCTGTACTAGTTAAAACCTGGAAATAACCTAAATTCTCGCATTATGTTAATGCATAAACAAACCGTTTCTAAGGGATCACCACCAATACCGTGGAATACTACTCAGCAAAAAAGAACTATTGATACAAACAAAACACAAATAGATTTTAAAACTGTTAAATGGAAAAATAACACAATCTCAAGAAATTGCATAGTACATGAGTCATTAAATGTTTATATAACATTCTCTAAATGACCATATTATAAGGATGGAAGGCTGATTAATGGTTGCCAGGGGATAGGGATGGTGAGGGGGTGTGACAGTGGGTGTAACTATAAAGTGGCAGCATGAGGGAAGAGCTTTTCAGTAATGTACAGTTCTGTATCTTGGTTGAGATGGTGGTTCCACAAATCAACTTTATTATAAAGTGATACAGAACCATCCACACACACTTTACAAATGTCAAACTTCTCTTACACTACAATTATGTAAGATACAACCGTTGGAAGAAAGTGGCTGAAAATGCACAAGATCTCTACTATCTTTCACTGCTTGATAATCCATAATGACTTTACAGCAAAATGTTTAAAAACATGGCTAAACCCACTGCACCGGCCCTGAGCCTAGCAGAAAAACCTGACTCTGGGCGTGGGGGTGAAATAACAGGAGATTAGAACCTAATGAATGTGTGGTGCTAATGAACTGAGACTGTGAAAAAAGAGACGGTTGGGGAGAGAACTCACGGAATTCACCACGTGAATACTCTCCAGAGACGCTACAGTTCGGTAGCCTTGGTAGCCCAGTGGTGAGACTGCAGGAGAATTTGAACCCACACTGAAGGCCGCAGAGATTCCCTCTGTGGTCCTTGGGAAAGAGCTTCCGATCTCTGGCTCCTGTGGGTATATCATTTGCCTGCTAACCACCCCCAATTCCATTCAGCTGTGTGGAATTACTTCCCTTTTGAACCAAAAAAAAAAAAAAAACTAACAGAGAGAGATTTACCACGCCTAACCTGGGAGTGTCTCCTTTGACACACCCTCAACCCTGAGGAACCAAACAGAGCTCTCAGGCCACACCCATCTCAAGCCTCTAAGGCTCCATCAAAAGCAGACAGTCCACTTAATCTAGAGTCATAGTATAACAAGAAAAAAAACACCACAGTGAAGAAACCAATATGCCAAACAACAAACACAAAAACCGAGGTAATAAGAACAAGGAAGACACTATGGCATCCCCAAATGAAAAAGACACCCCAATTCAAGATTACAAAGATGATGAGATAGAAGAGATGCAAGAAGCAGATCTCAAAAAATTGATAAGAACACTAAGAAGTACTCAAAAACAAATTCTTGAACTACAGAAATCCTTAATGGACAAGGTAGAAAATCTCTCTCGTGAAAATGAAATATTAAGGAGAAATCAAGCCGAAATGAAACAACTAGTAGAACATGAAACTGTGATAGTGACGAGAAATCATAATGAAGTGAAGAATTCAATAGATCAAATGAAAAACACATTAGAGAGCCTTACAAACAGAATGGGTGAGGCAGAAGAGAGAATATCGGACTTAGAAGACAGAGCACAGGAAACTATACAGTCAAACCAAAGACAAGAAGAGGAAATTAGAAATCTAAAAAATATTGTTGGGAATCTACAGGATACTATTAAAAAACCCAACATTCGAGTTCTAGGAGTTCCTGAAGGCATGGAGAGGGAGAAAGGATTAGAATGCCTTTTTAGTGAGATAATAGCAGAAAATTTCCCAGTCTTGGAGAAGGACAGAGACATCCTAGTACAGGAAGCACATAGAACCCCTAGTAAACATGACCAAAAGAGGTCCTCACCACGACATGTTGTAATTAAACTCACCACAGTGAAACAGAAAGAAAAGATCCTAAAATGCGCAAGAGAGAAATGTCAAATTACACTCAGAGGATCTCCAATTAGACTCACAGCAGACTTCTCATCAGAAACCCTACAAGCTAGAAGGGAATGGCGAGACATAGCCCAGGTACTTAGAGAGAAAAACTGCCAGCCCAGAATATTATATCCTGCCAAGCTCTCATTTGTGAATGAAGGTGAAATAAAGACCTTTCATAACAAACAAAAATTGAAAGAATTTGTTGCCACTCGTCCAGCCCTGCAAAAGATACTTAAAGATGTGTTACACACAGAAACACAGAAACACGGCCATCAACATGAAAGAAGGTAAACGAAGGGAACCTCACGGCAAAAGATCACAGGGAATTCAAAGCATACATTTGGATAAAGAAATTATGGGACATGTACTCTATAGAATACTATACAGCAGTCAAAAACAATGAAATCCGGTCATTTGCAATAAGATGGAGGAATCTGGAAAACATCATTCTGAGTGAATTAAGCCAGTCCCAAAGGGACAAATATCATATGTTCTCCTTGATCGGTGACAACTAATTGAGCACCAAAGGGGAAACCTATTGAAGTGAAATGGACACTATGAGAAACAGTGACTTGATCAGCTCTTGTGCTGACTGTTGTTTTACAATGTAATACTTTATCCATTTTAGTAATTTTTTTATTCTAGTACTATTGGTTGAACTCTGTAATTAACAAACAATTATTCTTAGGTGTTTAAATTTTAACTGAAAAGTGATCCCTGTGAAATATAAGAGTGGGAATAAGAGAGGGAGGAGATGTACAATTTGGGACATGCTCAATCGGAACTGCCCCAAATGATGGAGTTAGAATCGTGCCAGGGAATTCCAATACAATCCCATCAAGGTGGCATGTACCAAGGCCATCTCACTAGTCCAAGTGATCAATTTCAGTTCACAATTGATCACACTGATAGGTCTAAGAGTCAAAGGGATCACACAAACAAGACTAGTGTCTGCTAATACTAACTGATAGAATCAAAAAGGGAGAGAATGATCCAACATGGGAAGCGAGATACACAGCAGACTCATAGAATGGCAGATGTCCTAAATAGCACTCTGGCCTCAGAATCAGCCCTTAAGGCATTCAGATCTGGCTCAAGAGCCCTTGAGAATATTCTAGGCATGGAAAGCCAAGACACTCTGGAAAAAAAAGAAGACCTAAATGAAAGATCTCTGTGAGTGAGATCCCAGTGGAACGAATGGGGCCATCAAAGAAGGAGGTACCTTTCTCTGAAGGGAGGAGAGAACCTCCACTTTGACTATGACCCTGTCAGAATAAGATTGAAGTCAGCGAACCCTAAAGGCTTCCATAGCCTTGGCAACTCATGACTAGAGCCTGGGGAGATTACTGATGCCATAAACAAGAGTGTCAAATTGTTAAATCAACTTCAGGAGTCACTGTGTACTTATGTCTCATGTGGGATCTGTCCTTAATGTGTTGTCCAATGTGAAGTAATGCTATAACTAGCACTGAAACAGTATTTTACACTTTGTGTTTCTGTGTGGGTGCAAACTGATGAAATCTTTACTTAGTATATTCTGAATCTATCTTCTGTATATAGATAATTAAAAATGAAAAAAATCTTGGTGTTAAATTGGAAATTGCCTAGTAAATTAATCAATTTTTTAAAAAAATATATCATGTAGGATCTCTGTCCTTAATGTGCTATACATTGTGAATTAATACTATAACTAGTACTCCAACAGTATTTTTCACTTTGTGTTGCTATGTGAGGGCAAACTTTTGAAATCTTTACTTAATATATAGTAAATTGATCTTCTGTATATAAAGAGAATTGAAAATGAATCTTGATGTGAAGCAAGGGGAGAGGGAGTGGGAAAGGGGAGGGTTGCGGGTGGGGGGTAGTAATGGGGGGAAAGCCATTGTAATCTATAAGCTGTATTTTGGAAATTTATATTCTTTAAATAAAAGCGTTATTAAAAAAATAATAATAAAATAAAATTTAAAAATCAAAAAAAAAAAAAAAAAACATGGCTAAACCCAATCAAGCAAATATATTAATGATAAAATGGAATTCACTTATTTGTTGATCTCATTGCCTTTACTGCTTCCTTCCTCAGGCAATAATTAGTTGGGAATTTGGGCAGTCAGGGAGAAGTAGAGATAGATCCCTCTTCAGCTGGTCAGAAAATCTGAATTCAGAGGTTATTCCAGATCAAATATTCACAAAAAATATCATTGAAAAATTTCCTTTAAATCATGTGTAAAAGCAAATTTTTATCTCCAAGCTTTTACATTAATAATAATAATTTAGGGGCAAGCATTTGGCACAGCTGTTAAGATGCCACTTAGGATGATACTCACATCCCCTATCAAGTACTGGCTCTGCTTCTGATTCTACTTTCCCGCTCATGGATACTCTGGGAGGCAGCAGATGGTGGTTCAAATAGTTGACTCTCTGCCACGATGTGGGAGACCTGGAAGGAGTTCTGAGCTTCTGGCTTTGGCCTGGCCTAGCCACAGCTGTTGTGGCACCAGGGGAGTGAACCAGCTGAGATCTCCCCACCAATCTCTCTCTCTCTAAATCTCTCTCTCTGTTTCTCTCTCTCTATTCCTCCCCATCACTGACCTTCAAAAAAAAGAGAGTGAGAAAAGAACGAATAACAATTTTTTAACTAGTCCTCTGCCTCCTCATTTATTCCCATTTATTCCCAATGGTTTGTTGACAAATTTATATCACTAAGTACAAGCTGGTATACTATTTTAATATTTGCAAAAGTTAGGGAGAGATTAAATATTTACCTGACATTAAGCATTTTTTTCTGATTCCTATATTTTAAAGTTAACGCTTCATTCAGTTTTCATTCTTAGTTCAATTTTCCTAGTGACTATGGCTGTTAAAACCTCTGCCTGGGTGTTCAGGGAGATCACTATCATTGGGAATATAGTAAAGACCTGGGTACCCTGCCTCTGATGGTTACTCATTGGACAAGCATTGAGCCAATTAATTTATTTAATTTCAATTTCTCTAGCTACAAAATGGGTTTAATGATATTGGCCTCATAGAGCTATACTTCAGGCAGTCCTCAAGCACCATTACTAACCACCTAGACAAGTGCTTGGCTTTCGATATGGGTTAGTTACACTTCCCCATCCATGCCTTTGCTTCATAAGACTTTTTTCTTTTTTTAATAGAAAGCTTTTATTTAATAAATATAAATTTCATAAGTACAACTTTTAGATTATAGAGATTCTTCCCCCTATACCCGCCCTCCCACCCCCAAACCATCCCACCTTCTACTCCCTGTCCCATCCCATTCTTCATTAAGACTCATTTTTAATTATCTTGATATACAGAGATCAACTTAGTATATACTAATTAAGATTTCAACAGTTTGTACCCACACAGACACACAAAGTATAAAGTACTGTTTGAAGACTAGTTTTACCGTTAATTCTCATAGTACAACACATCAAGGACAGAGATCCTACATACGGAGCAAGTGCACAGTGACTCCTGTTGTTGATTTAACAATTGACACTCTTATTTATGACGTCAGTGATCACCCGAGGCTCTTGTCATGAGCTGCCAAGGCCATGGAAGCCTTTTGAGTCCAAAAACTCTGAGCTTACTTAGACAAGGCCATAAGCAAAGTGGAAGTTCTCTCCTCCCTTCAGAGAAAGGTGCCTCCTTCTTTGATAACCCCTTCTCTGCACTGGGATCTCATTCACAGAGATCTTTCATGTAGGTCATTTTTTGCCACAGTGTCTTGGCTTTCCATGCCTGAAATACTCTCATGGGCTTTTTAGCCAGATCTGAATGCCCTAATGCTGATTCTGAGGCCAGAGCGCTGCTTAGGGCATCTGCCATTCTATGAGTCTGCTTGTGTCATAAAACTTTTTTCAAAAGCAGTCAGAACTCATAACTACCTGTGCTGAGCTGTCCTTTGACAATGGTTTGGTCAGTTTTGTACCATGAGTACCACTACTGCTGTCCTCATTCTTTTCATTCCTGGTGCTTTAAAAGTCTCTTCCTATGTCAGAAAATAGATGAAGCATGGAAGTTACTTTGATGGGCCATACACTTCACCTACTGTTCATTCATTTCCCCTTGGCATTGTACAATGGTTCTGAAACCAGCAATGAGTATACCTCTCACGGTGCACTAGCTACTTGACAAAATTTTTCTACTCAAGTTGGGAGTGCAAGCCCACTCAAGTGTGCTTAAAAACACGTACCATTGGCAGTCCTTGTGAAGATGCACATGGAGACACAGAGGAACCATAAACTTCTAGGAACCTGCCCATGCTGCCTGTTCTACACAACAGCTTCGTTCTCTTACTGTGTTGCTAAATTCCTTACCCTCTAATATATGAATTTTATGCCTCCTCAGAATTGTGGCTTCTTTCGATATGAACTCAGGCTCCAGAATACAAGAACAGCAACGCAATATCTAAGTGTCATCAGGGACATATAACTAAGTTATCAAGGACAACCATAGAAAGGAAAGCTCAATTCTGTTAAGAGAAGGCTTTATGGAGAAGGTGGCATTAGGTCTGGGTCCTGATAAATGGCCTTGAAGAGAATATTTCCTGCAGACTAAATAATAGAAATAAGGCTAAGTAAGGAGACAGCAAAGAACAGAATGTGTACTGAAGTTGGCATTGTGCCCAAGGTGGCAATAATACACCAGTAGATACTGGTGATGTCATGCAAATAGGTACGGTCACTCAAGGGTCTGTGATAAGCAGGAAACAAGAAGGAAGTTGGCATAGGTTAAATAATGCCTACTCTTAAAGGACAGGTGAGAGAAAAGGATCTAGTCATGAAGCTGGAAAATTAGGTTCAGGGAGAATTAGAAAAGAAGGGCTGGACCAATGGCTCACCTGCCACAGAGTAGTTGAAGAGGATGAAGTGGGAAGGCGGAGTTCTGGGTCCTGCTGAAGTTACTAGCAATTCCTGAGAAGGAAGCCACATTGCATGTAGTAAGAGAGAGCTAATACTGTGACATTAGTAATGAAAGAAAGGCATGATAGGATGGCAATTTGAGGGGAGAGCGAAATGAAGAACACTTGCATAATAACCGTAATTCTTTCTGACTGCAATCAGAACCAATTTCCTCTAGTTTCCATGCGAAATGGGGTGGAATAGAAGTCAGCATCATTCTTCCTAAAGACAGTTTTAGAAAAGTTAACAGGCGAATTTTCCTTTAGTCCTTTCCACCTTACTGGTGCAGGAATGAATTGGACAGAGACCTGCAGTCAAGAAAATGTCAGTGTTTGCTGTGAGCCTGGGTGATATTTTTTACTTTGAAATAAAATATTTCTTGTGTAAGGACAATTTAAAGACACTAATTTAAACAACCGAGATAGATTTAAAATGTAATCTATCGTCCTTTAGGGTCAAGCTCCCAGGATAAATTATAATGGAGTTTGATTACCTTTCACTAATAAACTTTTTAAACATTTTCATTTTAATTGAAAGGCAGAGACCATGATACAAAGAGACAGAGACAAAGATACAGTGAGATCTCCCATCTGCTGGTTCACTCCCCAACTGCCTATAACAGTCAGGGCTGGGCCAGCCTAAAGCTAGGAGCCCAGAACTGAATCTAGGTCTCCCTCATGGGTGGCAGAGACCTGACTACTTGAGCCATCATCTGCACATTGTGTACATTAAAAGGGAGCTGGATCAGAAGCAGAGTAGGCAGGACTTGAACCAGGCACACAGACAGAGGATGTAGGCATTCAAACAGAAACTTAACCCCTGTACCAAATGCTTGCCCTTTTACATAACTTCTTTTCCTATTTTTTATTTTTATTTTTTAAAGATGTATTTATTTATTTGAAAGTCAGAGTTACACAGAGAGGAGAGGCAGAGAGAGAGAAAGACAGGTCTTCCATCCACTGGTTCACTCCTCAATTGGTCGCAATGCCAGAACTGCGCCGATCCGAAGCCAGGAGCCAGGAGCTTCCTCCAGGTCTTCCACACGGATGCAAGGGCCCAAGAACTTGGGCCATCTTCTACTGCTTTCCCAGGCCACAGCAGAGAGCTGGATCAGAAGAGGAGCAGCCAGGACTAGAACCAGTGCCCATATGGGATGCCAGTGCTTCAGGCCAGGGCGTTAACCCGCTGTGCCACAGTGCCGGCCCCATTTACATAACTTCTAAGCTTTTTTTCTTCTTAATGCCTATTAGTAAGTAGTAAAGTTATCAGGAGGATTCAAATAATCTAAAACCGATGCCCCTCTTGCAGCCAGGTCCTTACACTGTTAATATTATTAATAGTAATAGTAATAGTGACTGATTAATTATCTACTATTTTTTAAGGATGTTGATTATATCTATTTCTCCCAACAACAGCAAGGTAGATAGTATAGCTCTTATTTCACTTTAAGTAAGTTGAGGCTTAGAGACTGATCCAATGTCTCCAACTTACACTGGAAATGTAGAGACTAGAACTTGCTATTCTCATTATTTTTATTGACCATATTTCAAAACCAGAAATTGGGACTCTGCATGAAAATAGCAAATAATGTTTCAGATTGTTTTCCAGTTTCATGAAAGTTTGAATATCATGAGAAATGTGTGATATGCATATCGAACATCGCTTTTCCTTTTCACTGTAAAACATAACCTTTTCTAGAAATCGTAACTAATGAGAAATGATTATTTTGTTCATAATGTTTTTATTTTGTTATTTGGGGAGACAGAAGAATCCCAGATAATTCCAAACTACATAATTAATGACAGGACTCTAGAGACAGGATTCTTTTCTGTTTTTTTTTTTTTGAAAGCTTTTATTTAAGAAATAGAAATTTTATAGGTACAGCTTTAGGAATATAGTGGTTCTTCCCCCCATACCTGCCCTCCCACCCCCAAACCGTCCCACCTCCTACTCCCTCTCCCATCCCATTCTTCATTAAGATTCATTTTTAATTATCTTGGTATACAGAAGACCAACTCTATACTAAGTAAAGATTTCAACAGCTTACACCCACACAGACACACAAAGTGTAAAGTACTGTTTGAAGACTAGTTGTACCATTAATTCTCACAGTACAACACATTAAGGACAGAGATCCTACATAGGGAGCAAGTGCACAGTGACTCCTGTTGTTGATTTAACAATTGACACTCTTATTTATGACGTCAGTGATCACCTGAAGCTCTTGTCATGAGCTGCCAAGGCCATGGAAGCCTTTTGAGTCTGCAAACTCAATCAGTATTTAGACAGGGCCATAAGTAAAGCGGAAGTTGATGGAACAAGGACATAAGCCTCAGCAATTCTTGCTCCTTGCCCAAAAGATAAACACTGGAATTGATTCCTTGCTCTTGAATCTCAATTGGCTCTCACACCCTATTGCCTTCCTACCTCACTCTGCATTCTTTTCCAAGTTCTCAAGCCCCTGCCCATTTCCAGGAATTCTCCTCTGCCTGCTGCCCCCTACCCCAACCACCATCCCTAGCCCTCCTTAAAAAGGCCCTGCCCCTGGGGGTCATGGCCTTCTGCCACGTGTTCCACCAATGTGCACATGGGAAGTTGGTCATCTACCTCCAAGAATTTATTTTCTCTGAATAAATTCAGTCTAGCTGTAAATTCATACACTGCCTCCTCTCTATTCTGTGCCTCTTTTCCTAACATTTTGGTGCCCCATGTGAGCAGGCAGTAATCTGCAGCTCTTTTCCTAACAGAAGCTCTCTCCTCCCTCAGGAAAAGGTATTTCCTTCTTTGAGGGCCCTTTCTTTCCACTGGGATCTCACTCACAGACATCCTTCATGTAGGTCATTTTTTTCACAGTGTCCTTAAGGGCTGATTCTGAGGCCAGAGTGCTATTTAGGGCATTTGTCATTCTATGATTCTGCAGTGTGGCCTGCTTCCAATGTTGGATCAGTCTCTCCTTTTTAATTCTATCTACTGTTATTAGGAGACACTTGGTCTTATTTATGTGATCTCTTTGAAAATGATTCCTATTTTTGTGATCAGTTATGCACTTAAAATGATCACTTTAACTAGTAAGATGGCATTAGTACCACCCATCTTAATGGCATTTGGAGTCCCATGGCAAGTTTTTAGCCTCACCCTTGGGGTAAATATGAGAGAATGTGTGCTGAACTGTACATCTCCTCTCTCTCTTATTCCCACTCTTATTTTTTACAGTGATCAATTTTCAATTGGATTTAAACACCTATGAATAATTCTGTGTTAAGTAAAGAGTTCAACCAATGATATTAAGTAGAAAAAGAAAATAGTGGAAGAATAAAATAATAAGCTGTTCTTCAACAGTCAGGACAGGATAAGTTATTGTAAGGATATGCAGAAACTAGAGGCCTTATCCATTGCTGATGAAAATGTAAAATGATGTATCTGCTAAAATAGTATAGTGAATTCTACTTAAATCATCAACAATTTTAGCATAGAATTAAAATATGATCTAGCAATTAAATTTGTGGATGTATACCCCAAAGAAGAGAAAGCAAGGATATTTGAATGCCCATATCCATAACAGTATTATTCACGAGACCCAAAATGTGGAGGTAATTGAAGTGTCGATTGACAGATGAAAGATAACTAAAATGTGGTATATACATACATATACATGTTGGAATATCATTCAGCTTTTAAAAAGGAAAGAACTTCAGACTTGTTACTACATGGATGTATCTCAACGACCTTTTGTGAAGTACAACAAATCAGCCACAAAAGAGTAATATTTCAACATGTATATGTATGTATATACTATATTTTAGTTATCCATTTCTGCATATCCTTCCAATAACTTATTATTTTCACATTTCTTAATAGTAAGTATCATTCTAATGGCTGTGAAGTGGCATCAGCTCTTAAAAGAGTAGAAACTAAAGATTTATTTTTGTATGTGTATGTGTTTCACAAAACCATTAATTCATAATATTCTTCTGAGTTTTTATTGTAAAATCAGTTTGAAAATGACTCTTGAAAATAATTAATATTTGATATAGCAATATTTTAAAGTTCCTGTTCAAGCTAAAAAATATGTGAAGAATAAGAATAGGGGTGCACTTTTGACCTTACAGTTACAATACCTGCATCCCACACTGGAGTGCTTCAGTTCAATGCCAAGCTCCATCTGTTGACTCCAGCTTTCTGCTAATGAAGACCCTGGCTGGCAGCAGTGCTGGCTCAAGTGATGAGGTCCCTGTCATTCATATAGGAGACATGTATTGAGATCCCAGCTCCTGTCTTTGGTTTGGTCCAGTCCTGGCATCATGGATATTTGGAGAATGAAGCTACAGATAAGATCTCTGTCTATCTGTCTCTCTATTTCTCTATCTCTTGACCTCTTGAAAAAATTTTAAAAATATAAATTAAAAATCTTTTTAGAATGGGCCATCAAAGAAGCAGGCACCTTTCTCTGAAGGGAGGAAGGAACCTCCACTGTGATATGGCCTTGACTAAACAAGTTCAGAGTTGGTGAACTCAAGGGGCTTCCATAGCCTCGACAGCTCATTACAATAGCCTTGGGTGATTACTGACATCATAAATAAGAGTGTCAATTGTTAAATCAACAACGGGAGTCACCGTGCACATGCTCCCCACATAGGATCTCTGTCCTTAATGTGTTCTACCATGAGAGTTAATGATAACACTACTAGTCAAACAGTACTCTATATCTTGTGAGGGTGTATGGGTGCAGTCTGTTGAAATCTTTGCTTAGTATATACTAAGTTGATCTTCTGTATATAAAGATAATTGAAAATGAAACCTGATGAAGAGTGGGATGGGAGAGGGAGTGGGAGATGGGATGGCTGCAGGAGGAAGGGAGGTTGGTGGGGGGGAAGTCACAACAATGCAAAAGTTGCTCTTTGTAAATTCACGTTAATTAAATAAAAAAAATCTTTTTAAATTCTTTGCTAGAAAAATAATGTAAAATCAGAAAAGTTCAAGGTAAAATATCAAGAGAACATTAAATTCTCTCACTGACAATCCCTCTGTCCTATTTCCATTCCAGCAACTTTGCTGTATCACCTCAGGAGTTTCCTAGGCATTTGCAAGTATGTACTTTTGTGTGCAGAGACATAATCTGTCCTGATATCTTTCATTTTCAATCTTCTGTTTATTTATTATAGCATTGGATAAGTTTTTCAGTGTTATGCAAGAAAAGCATACTGTCCATGTATTAGTGGTTCCTGCAATAATGCTGCATAACAAACCATACCAAATCTAATGGTTTATAGAAACATGCATTCATTGTCATGCTCAAGGATCTGCAAGTCAATCGCAGGCTCCCACCCCTAAAAATACTTTCAAAATGCAAAAATGAATTTGACAAACATGCACCTGCAGGTTCTACTAAAGTAGACAGTTGTATCAAAAGAAACCAACTAGTTTTGACAGAGATATACTGTTCAATTGTACAAAATCCCTGAATATCTTAGTAGTAAACACATCCTAAAGATAAACAGTCTAAGTAGTGCAAGAAACAAGTTTTATTGTTCCCAAATAATATTATTTTGATTTAATGCAACAGAATGAGCATAAAGAAGGACTGAAACTTTTTTTAAAATACAAGTTAAAAAATTATTGCCAATCCCACTATATAGAAACAACTTTACTCTATAAATCTTTCTGTATATAAATACAGATGAAAGCATAGATTTGTAAATTGATGCAAATAACTTTTCAATGAAAATATATTATATATAAAGGATATTAAATTTAAATGTATTGGTTTTATGATAAATACAATGCAGAGAGACTATGTTCCAAAAGATTTCCTTAACCTTAAGAAAAGTGATATCAAAAAGCATTAAGAAATTGGAGTGTTCCTTAAAATAAATTTCTTTCTATTTTAAACAATATTGATTGAAGTCCTGCTCTGGGAAATGAGAACATTGCTTGAAACAGTTAACACAAGTGATAACCATATGCCAAGCACTATTTGAAATGCCTTGAGTGTATTGCATCCTGTATTCCTTAAAACAACCCATGAGGTAGAAGTATCCTGCCCCTGTTTTAAGTGAAGAAACTGCAGTATAGAAAGGTTATATGTTACTCAAGGCCATATCACTAAGGGCACAGCAAAAATAAGAAGTCAAATCGGGGTCCAGAGCCCTTGGACCACTGACTTCATCCTGGTGCTTCCTTTCACTTTGCTTAGTTGAACTTTCTTTGTATGTCAAATTATGTATTACCTATGTTGATTTCCATGTCATTGCCTTTCAACCACACCAGTTCAATATTTATTCTATATTTTGGTGGATTTCATTCCTATCCTTCATTGTCTTATTTGGATTTTACATTTCTAAGTTCTGAAATTTGTTTTCATCTTTCTACTTTTTTTCCACTTCTCACTGAGAGCCAGAATCCTACATTCCTGGACTTGTCTCAGGTTTGAAAAGGTTTATTGTTGTTCTGACATCTTCATTGAATGCAATCTTCTTGGGCCATATGCATTTTTTCCCTTAGAAATTTTCGTCATAAATTTCTCCCCTGTGTTTTGGGTTGGATCATGCTGTGAGAGCAAAGATGGTCTGATGGCCTGAAGGATGTCTTCTGCTTCCTTCCCATCCCCCTTCTACCTCATTCACCCAGGTCTTCTGTCTGTTTTCTTTATTTCAAAAATATTCTTACTTTACTAAGGTATGCTTTAATTAATGTTGATTATCCTGTATGAAATTTATTTCAACTTTGTAGGAATATTCAGACTTCTGAGATCAGTCTTTGAGGGGCTTTTTTGTGTGCAATTCTTTGGAATGTTTTATTGTTGCGTGAGTTCATTTTACCCTATGTGCTCCATATCTATTTGCTTGTTTTTATTATTTCAATACTGTCTTCCTTTCCTGTGTTTTAATCTGGTGAATGATTTTACTAGTGATTGTATCAAATCTTTCCTCTACCCCAGTAATTCAATTTTCATCTCTGGCCATTATGTTTCTAATAACATAACATTATTTGCTATATTTGTAATGGTGTTCTTTAGAGAACCAATTGAATTCTTATGATCTGCCATTTATTTTCCTTATCATCTTATTTTTAGCTCTTTATTTATTGATGTAATAAATGGTCTTCCCACTCCTTTTCACCTTATTCTTGCTTGGGTAGTATTGTCCAGAACTTATCTTTGCTCTAATACATTTACTAATTGAGTCTTTTCTCCATTGTAGCCAGTAGGAGTTGATTTTCTCTTCTGCAACAGAAGTTAAAGATGTTTTCTTTTTTATTTAGTTCATTTTGTTTATTTGTATGCATTTCATAACTACAAAATTTAGGAATATTGTAATTCTTCCTACTGTACTTAGCCTCCCACCCACACTCTTGTCCCTGTTCCTCTTCCTCTCCCATTCCCAGTCTTGTTTTTTTACTAAGATCTATTTTCATTTAACTTTATACACAGAAGATTAACTATATTCTAAATAAAGAGTTCAGCACTTTTTATGAGGAAGAAAAAGAAAAAGAAAGAGAAAAAAAGAAACAAAAAACAAAAACAAAAACTGTTCCTCAACAGTCTAGACAAGGGCTGTTCAAAGTCATTGCATCTCGAAGATAATTTTGCTTTTTTTTTTTTAGAAACTTAATTATCTTTAAAGAAGAACTTAAGAATGATACATCTTTTGCTAGCACTTAGACATAACTATAACTTATGAGATATAAGGATATCCTCCACTTAATACACTAAAATGAAGTAATTCTTTGAGAACAAGTTTTACTATTAACTCTCATAATACAACTCTTTGAGGACAGAGGTCCTGCATGGGAAGTTAGTGCACAGTGACTCCTGTTGTTTAACAATTACACTTTTATGTATGATGTCAATGACCACCTGAGGCTCTTGACATGAGCTGCCTAGGGTATGGAAGCCTTTTGGATCCACGAACTCCTTCAGTATTTCTACAAGGCCATAAGCAAAGTGGAAGCTCTCTCCTCCTTTCAGAAGAAAGTACATCTTTCTTTGCTTCTTTCCACTGGGGTCTCATCCACAGAGGTCCTTCATGTGTAACATATTTTGTTACATTGTAAAGATGTTCTAAGTAGCTTATAAGTATGAAAGGAGGAAGGTGTTGCTCAGAAGAAATGGTGTTAAGTATTTGTAGCAATATCCAGACCGCTATCATATCTAAAGTTTTCTTAATTGAGGTTAAAGTTTTCTGTGTTGGAATTATCAATGAGGGTGAGCTATATGCTTTAACGTACATCAGTTTCATTATAGTCCAATAGGGTCTTGTAAGGGAGAAGGGTCATAATCATTAATGGGCTAAATGCCTTCTGTCTTGTGAGGTCAGAATCTTCAACATGTGGCTTTCATCATCACTATGTAGGGAGAACAAAAACCAAGGATCTCATATGAATCTGGAAATGACATTTGCAACTTTTGCTCACATTCCATTGGCTGAAACTCAGTTTCACAGCCCCAGTACGGTTGCAAAGTACCTTGGGATGTGGAGAGGATGTGTTCTCAAGAGGAAAATTAAATGGGTTTGATGGGCACACAACACTGTTTCTGCCCCAGTTTCATTCCTTGCTTTGGTACTGATTGTAAAGAGGGAGCATTGCCTGGCTTCAGATCAGTTCTCCTATTCAATGTGACTCATGAACAATGAGTCAGTGTTAGTTTCCTCTACTGAACCAGTTTCTCCCATCACTCATTTTTTATGACAAAATAAGATGACTCACTTAGCTGTATTCCAAAAACCTGAGTATTAGAGAGAATTTTGAGGAATTTGCTTCACTCAATAGTATAGAGGAGTAAGTCTTAATATTTCTAGTGCCATTTAACTTGACATTTTTGAGCCTCACAGAATCATATAGGTCTGACCGAAAGTTCCCCTGCCTTTGCCAGATATGCCCTCCACCGACTGGAAAAGATCCGCACCTGGCTAATACCCTTCTCAGTTGGACCATCTGCAGTCCACCCACTTTCAACCTATTAGATTTCACTTCTACGTCAACCCACAACATTGTTCAAACCAGTCGATAACATCATGTGGTGGGATCCAGAAGGCACCCCATATGCTTGTTATTACAAAAATTGATTTAAACACTTCTTCCTGATTCTCTCTGCTCCTGAGTGCAACCCCTGTTTGGCCTTGCATGATGTGTGGTGTCTTTTCCCATTGGGATGTGAGTATGTGTGACTTATAAACTGCTGTCACTCTTATCTGTCCAGTTTTGGGTATCACTAATTTGTCTACTTCGCACTATTTAGGGTAAGGGATTCTCATTCACCAAGATGAATAGGAGATGCTCCGAATAGGGGGGGCAGGATGTATAGCACATTGCATTGTCCAATACTGCTACATAATTTGTGGTTTGTTTCTTCTCACCATTTTTGTTAAAAGTATATTAGATGGCACCTATTTCATCATTTGGCAGTTTTGTTGTTGTTGTGCTGTTACTTAAATGTCTTAGAGAGATTGCTTTTTAGACTCACTGTGTTTCAAAATTCTTAGTAGACAATGACCTTGTAGAAAAATAGGACAGTGAGTAAGGGTGAGCAGGAATAGCCACCATCAATGCCATTATTGGACATGAATAAGACAGGGAACTTTAAACAAGAATGAGAGTATTTGTACAGGGGCATTGGCAAGAGAACAAAAATAACTCCTAGACATTGTAAAGATGAACTTGGTAAAGCTATTAAAATCCTTAAACCACATGATGTCATTTTAATTTCATCATGCTGGAAATCGTTATGATTTTATGAGAGGGCAAAATGTTGATGCCATCAAAGACAAACGGGAGTTACTGAATTCCAGAGCAAATGAATCCTCAAGGACACTTTGCATTTTAGGACCTATTACTTCAAAAATTGGAAGAAATGCTTTAAGTGTATTTTCCATTGCTAGAATATTCTTTGCAAGAATATTCATATGCATCTATGTCATTTATGTGACTTCCTTTATTGGTGTGCTTGATTTCGACAAGCCTTCCTAGAGCTGGTGATTATAAGCACTGATGTCTTTTCCCTTGTAAGTAATATATATGTTTATATAATATATATATTAGTCCAATTGTTTTCTCTTTAGTTTGACAAATTGAACAATGCTTTACACACCTGTGCTGCCTGAACCATCTGCTTTTGTCTGCATGCCCTGCTATTCATGGTTAGAAGAATACACTGATATGGTTCTTTGCCCTTTCTTTCCTCTCTTAATTCTGTTCTTCTTTATCTTCGCCCTTCTACTCTCTCCGTCTTTAATTCCAGCACTTTGTCTCATGTGTGTAACTATATCTCAGGGTCACTAAACTTTGTAAAATATTCATCCATTCACCCATTCAGTGAATGCTTTTTGATTGCCCACTATGTCAAAAATTAAAGCAGGAACTAAGTTTATGCATATGAAACTAATAAAACAAATCTTTAAGATGTTCAATGTGTATTAGGGAAAACAAAAGACTATCAAAAGTATGCTAAGTGCAGTAGTCAATATATTCAGGGATTTTGTGAGATACGGAAGAGGGGAATCCATTACATTAAAAATTCAGAAAAAGGTGGAATACAATGTCCTTAGTTATTCATAGCAGAGCTATATCAATTTTGAATCAGTAAAATGATTCCTTCTCTAGAGAATCCAAATGTGTCATCTACATTGTATGATTCCTGTAACAAAGCCAGATATGGATGTCTCTTGTATCGTGCAACTTTACTAAATTGGTTTATCAGTTCTAATAGTTTATTGGTATTGTCTTTAGGTTCTTCTATATATAGAATCATATCATTCGCAGAGTGAGAATAGTTATCTCCTAAGTAACATTTTTTAAAAGTACCATTTTGGTGTAACTGAAAAGGATTGTAAGAAAAGACAGCAGATGTCTTTGTTATTCTCAATCCATGATGTCCTCATTTCTCCTGTCATGGATGTAATGATAATGTTCATTGTCTATTAATTTTGATCATTGAATTAAACAATTATTTTAGTAAACAAAATCTTTTTTTTTGCAGAGTGGGACTTTCTTATTATTGCAAAGGAAACTGAAATGTAAATACGTGCAACCTAGATCTTATAAAAAAAAAAGAATGTCTTTATGTAAATATTCCTTTCCTTAAAAAGATACTATTATCATGTTCTCACAGATACACAGAAGATATGTGTATAGAATTCTTTGACTATTCAGTCAACTGTGAACTCATTCAACAGTAATATTGTCTAACTTTGCATTTTACCTGTAGCCCCTACTCAGCTAGAACTCGTAAGTTTGGTATGCCAAAATAATTCCTCATTACAGAGATAGCAGATAGCTCTTTCCGTGGATGGACAAAGACCCTTACTGGTCTCTAGAAAAGATGGTTTGTTTGAATAATTATGCAGCTAGTTGAGCATTTAGGTTTGAAAAACATTACTGAATGATTCACAAACTATCATTCTGAATTCTAACATTTAAGAAGAAATTCTAGCATTTCTTCTAAACCAGATGACAAGTGGAGTAGGCAATTTCTTAAGCAATGCTTTGAGAACTCCCACACAAAAATGTCAATCCATCACCTACAAGTTTCATTTCAACTTTTTAAACTTTACTTCTTTGGTTTAGGAAAACTGGTCTTCCATACCTCAAAGGATAAGGAGGATTTTGACAGAAAAAAACAGTAGGTTACAATATTCCTATTATATAATTATTGATCGAAATCTTGACTTAAGGAAACTGTTTAGGAAAAGATGTAATAAGTTTATGCCAAGTACCCAAGACGGTGCTGATAATGAGGAGGAGGATGCCAATGATGATAATGGCAAGTAGGATATACAAAGCAATTGCAGCATATTAGGCACATTACACAAATTTTATGTCCATTACTATATCTAATCCTTCTGTCAGCATAAAAAGTAGATATTTTCATTGTCTGTGTTTTGTAGATAAAGCAACTGAGGCTTTCAGAAGTTGAATAAAAAGCCAAGGGCGTATGAGCAGCACGTTTATAGGCTGAGGATTTCCAGCTCTGCTGTCAAAGCTCTAAGCTGGCTTTACCAGCTACGCCACAGCACCAGCCCCAGCTCATGATGTTTTGGGCATTTATTATTATTTTGTGCATTTTCTAGTCTAAGATTTTATTACTTTTGTTTTGTCCCAACAAAAATTTTCTTACCTTCTGCTGCATAGCTCACCAAGTTGTCATAATCCTGAAACACACACGAGGCATGCTTTGGAATAGTTTGGGTGTCACCAAAAGCCCATGTGTTGGAAACTTGATCTCTAGGATGGTATCATTGGAAAGTGGAGAAATCTTTAAGAAATGGTGCATGGTTGAGGTTCTTACGTCTTTGGGAGTATTAGGTAGCTCTTTCAGGACCCTTTTGGTAGCTCTTTTTAAAAATTATTTGTTTGAATTGGGAAGGAAGAAGTCAAACTATCCCTCTTTGCAGACAATATGATTCTTTATTTAGGGGATCCAAAGAACTCTACTAAGAGACTATTGAAACTCATAGAAGAGTTTGGCAAAGCAGGATATAAAATCAATGCACAAAAATCAACAACCTTTGTATACACAGGCAATGCCATGGCTGAGAAAGAACTGCTAAGGTCAATCCCATTCACAATAGCTACAAAAACAATCAAATACCTTGGAATAAACTTAACCAATGACATTAAAGATCTCTACGATGAAAATTACGAAACCAAAATTAACTATTGGGATTACATCAAATTGAGAAGTTTCTGTACTGCAAAAGAAACAGTCAGGAGAGTGAATAGGCAACCGACAGAATGGGAAAAAATATTTGCAAACTATGCAACAGATAAAGGATTAATAACCAGAATCTACAAAGAGATCAAGAAACTCCACAACAAAACAAACAACCCACTTAAGAGATGGGCCAAGGACCTCAATAGACATTTTTCCAAAGAGGAAATCCAAATGGCCAACAGACACATGAAAAAATGGTCAAGATCCCTAGCAATCAGGGAAATGCAAATCAAAACCACAATGAGGTTTCACCTCACCCCGGTTAGAATGGCTCACATTCAGAAATCTACCAACAATAGATGCTGGAGAGGATGTGGGGAAAAAGGGACACCAACCCACCATTGGTAGGAATGCAAACTGGTTAAGCCACTATGGGAGTCAGTCTGGAGATTCCTCAGAAACCTGAATATAACCCTACCATACAACCCAGCCATCCCACTCCTTGGAATTTACCCAAAGGAAATTAAATTGACAAACAAAAAAAAGCTGTCTGCACCTTAATGTTTATTGCAGCTCAATTCACAATAACTAAGACCTGGAATCAACCTAAACACCCATCAACAGTAGACTGGATAAAGAAATTATGGGATATGTACTCTACAGAATACTATATAGCAGTCAAAAACAATGAAACCCGGTCATTTGCAACAAGATGGAGGAATCTGGAAAACATCATTCTGAGTGAATTAAGCCAGTCCCAAAGGGACAAATATCATATGTTCTCCCTGATTGGTGACAACTAACCAAGCACCAAAAAGGAAACCTGTTGAAGTGAAATGGACACTATGAGAAACAGTGACTTGATCAACCCTTGCCCTGACTGTTGATGAACAACTTAATACTTTATCCCTCCTAGTATTTTTTTGGTTTATTCTACTTAATACTATTGGTTGAATTCTGTAATTAATACACAGTTATTCTTAAGTGTTGAAACTTAACTGAAAAGTGATCCCTGTTAAATATAAGAGTGGGAATAAGAGAGGGAAGAGATGTACAATTTGGGACATGCTCAAGCTGACTTGCCCCAAACGGTAGAGTTAGAAACATACCAGGGGATTCCAATTCAATCCCATCAAGGCAGCATGTACCAATGCCATCTCACTAGTCCAAGTGATCAATTTCTGTTCACAATTGATCATAACGATAGGATTAAGAGTCAAAGGATCACATAAACAAGATTAGTGTCTGAAAATACTAACCGATAGAATAAAAAATGGAGAGAACAATCCAACATGGGAAGCGGGATACACAGCAGACTCATAGAATGGCGGATGTCCTAAACAGCACTCTGGCCTCAGAATCAGCCCTTAAGGCATGCGGATCCGGCTGAAAAGCCCATGAGAGTATTTCAGGCATGGAAAGCCAAGACACTCTGTCAAAAAAAAAAATATGACCTAAATGAAAGATCTCTGCGAGTGAGATCCCAGTGGAAAGAACAGGTCATCAAAGAAGGAGGTACCTTTCTCTGAAGGGAGGAGAGAACTTCCACTTTGTCTATGACCTTGTCTAAATATGATCAGAGTCAGTGAACTCAAAAGGCTTCCACAGCCTTGGTAACGCATGACAAGAGCCTAGGGTGATTACCGATGCCATAAACAAGAGTGCCAATTTGTTAAGTCAACAACAGGAGTCACTGTGCACTTACTCGTCATGTAGAATCTCTGCCCTTAATGTGCTGTACATTGTGATTTAATGCTATAACTAGTACTCAAACAGTATTTTTCACTTTGTGTTTCTATGTGGGTGCAAACTATTGGAATCATTACTTAATATATACTAAACTGATCTTCTGTATATAAAGATAATTGAAAATGAATCTTAATGTGAATGGGATGGGAGAGGGAGCGGGAAATGGGAGGGTTGCGGGTGGGAGGGAAGTTATGGGGGGGGAGCCATTGTAATCCATAAGCTGTACTTTGGAAATTAATATTCATTAAATAAAAGTTAAAAAAATTATTTGTTTCAAAAGCAGCATTACAGAGAGAGGGACAGAGAGCAAGAGAGCTTCCTTCCATTGAGTCACTTTCCAAATGCCTGTAACAGTTAGCGCTGGGCCAAGATGAAGTCAGGAGCCTGGAGTTCCATCTAGGTCACCCACATGGGTAGTGGGGGCCAAAGTACTCGAGCCATCTTCTGCTGTTCCCAGATACATTAGCAGAGAGCTGGATAGATAGTGGAGCAGCGGGGACTCCAACCAGTGCCTGTATGGAATGCCAGTGCAGCAGGGGTAACTTAATCCAGTGCACCACAGCATTGCCCCTCTTTAGGTCGTGCTTATGAAAAGGTTATTGTAAGAGGAGCAATCCTGGGTCCTCCTCCTCTGCTTCCCAGTTCACTAATGAATCTGCAAACCTGAGAGCTAAATAAACCTTGTTTCTTCATAAGTAGGCTGTGTCAGCTGTTTCATTATAGTGATGGAAAAGTTGTCTGATATAGAGTTGGGCAGGAGTGTGTTTTCCATTTAACTAAAATCTTGAAAAAAAGATGTCTTCTGAAATAATTACTTTTTATACAGTTTGATTTTATAGCTTCATAGGCAGCTTAGTTGTTTTGGATCAACCTCTTGTTTAAGGGTTTTATAGAGATTCCACAATGTAGGTGCAATTGACCCAATCATTGGCTATTGGTGATTTGCCCAATTTCTAGTCTGTTTCCCTTTCCTGAAGGTCAAGGGACAGAGCTGCAATTTCTAACCCTTTAATTACTTGATTGATTACTCTGGAAACTAACTTCCATCCTTCCAGAATCATCTCCATTGCTTACACTCAGGTATGGTTGAAAATGGCTTCTTAGGAATTATGAAAGATGCTCCTCTCACCCCATCACTCAGGAAATTCCAAGCTCTTGTCTAAGAAACAGGCATTAAGGCTAAATATTGTAACAAAAGGTGCTCCTATACCCCCACCGCTCTGGAAATCATGAGTTTTAGGAGCTTTTTGCCGGGAACCAGGGGCAAAGGCCAAACGTATATTTCTTATTACATCACCCTGTGTCATGCAGTTGTTATGATGATTGAACTAATTAATATTATAAAGCACTTGCTTTAATGCCTGACCCTTAGAGAACTTCAGCCATTATTGTAATCATTGGTTTTGAATGCCAAAATAGGATATGGCGGTTTCCAGGAGCCAGATGCTTGAGAAAAAAAATTGTTCTCTGAATGTCAAAATTTTAGCTGTAAACACCAAGAACCAAAGCTGGTGAACTTAGGGCAAAGAGTATACTATAGCCATTATGAAGTATGAAGTTGTGGTAATGATAAGAGTAGTTTTAAAACACCACATAAGGAAATTAATAAACAAAGTCCCATGCAGAAATTCAACAGCCATAAGCCATAATTGCTACTCATTGGTTTGAAGAAGATAATTGTGGAGGAAACAGAAACATTAAGTAAATTGCTCAAGGTCATATAGTTAGTAAGTGGTGAAGCAGAATTAAAACCCAGACAGTAAACTCCAGAGCCATCTGAAGGGTTTTAACATCAGAAGAAAGAATGACTTTGCTCTGCAACCCATGGGGGTATTTTGGGAGAAGAGAAACCTAACAGAACTCATATGAATGTTGGCATCAAAGATGCTTTCCTGTGAGTTCCACCTCCTGATATTGACATTCTCATGTATTCCCCTTCCATTCTGAATTGGTGTAACCAATATATATGGCAGAAGTCATAATAGATGACATTGGAGACTAGGTCATAAAAAACAATGTGGTTTTGTCTCTGTTCTCTCTCAGATTGCTTGCTCTGGAAGAAGCTAGCTGTACACACACACACACGCACACACACAAACACAAACACAAACACACACACACGACCTGGGGAAACTCAGAAGCTCTACAGAGTGGCCTACATGGAAAGGAAGAGACTTTTGGCCAATAGTCAGCAAGAACTGAGTGTGTTTGGAAGTGGATCCTCCACTATTGGGCACCTTGATTGCTGCCTGTTAAGAAACCTGAGCTGGAACCACTTAGGTAAGTTGCTCCTAAATTCCTGACCAACAGAAGCTGAGATAATACATATTTGTTGTTTTAAAACATTAAGTGTTGGGGAATATGTTATACAGCCATAGATGAGTAATAAGTCTCATGCCAACAAAAGAGCTTCAATAGAAGTCATAGTGTGGCATGTTTGGGCAAAAGAACATGAGCTAGTTCTTTTCCCTCTCCCCCAGACACTTTTGGCTATGAATTGAGATATTCCATGTGAGAACAGGGCCAGAAATGGAACACTGTAGCAGGATTTTCAGGGTGGACTACCCATGCTGGACAACAGACTATGTTATGCCAACTGAGAACATTCAAGTATATGGGAGGCACTGGAGACAGGTCTGCCCAGGGTCATGTGGCCTGAGCTCCATTCTAGTTGCAATCTAATCCGGAAAGATCAGCACTAACACACACACACACACACACACACACACACACACACACTTTCTCTCTCACAAGCACAATACAAATCTGTCAAGAATTTACAAAATCTCAGAAACTTTACTCCAGGAAGAAGAGACAAAGAAGAAGAGAGAGGAGAGATAGTCACCAGAGTTTTCTTTACTTTTTAAATGTTTTTTAAAAAACTTTATTTGCATTTACTTGAAAGGCTGAGGGGCCAGGGTGGGGGGAGGAGAAAGAGGAGGAGAAGGAGGAGGAAAAGGGGGGGGGGGAGAGAGAGAGAGAGAAATCTTCTGTTTGCTGGTTCGCTTTCCAAATGCCTGCAAAAGCTAGAGCTGGGCCAGGCTTAAAGCAGGAGCCAATAGCTCAATCTAGGTCACCCATGTGGGTGGTGGAAGCCCAACACTTGAGTCATCGTCTAAGAATTACCAGGATGCATTAACAGTAAGCTGGTTAGAAAGCAGAGTAGCCAGAACTCTAACTAGCACTCTGATGTGGGATAAAGGCATTGCAAGCAGAGGCTTAACTCATTGCCTCACTATACCTGCTGTCTTTCAAAATTGATGTATTTAATAGGGGAAGGAGAGAGAGAGAGAGAGAGAGAGAGAGAGAGAGAGAGAGAGAGAATCTTCCATCTGCTGTTTCATTCCCCAAATGCCCACAAGAGCCAGGGCTGGGCCAGGCCAAGAACATGAACCCAGAAGTCCATCTGGATATCCCACATGGGTGACAGAGACATAAGTTCTTGAGCCATCACATCTTGATTCCCAGAATGTGTATCATCAGGCAACTGGATTGGAAGAAGAGTATCTGGGACTGAAACCAGGCACTCTGATATGTTTCGGACATCTTAAGCGGCGATTCAAACCATTGCATCAAAGACCTGTCCCCAGATCCTGAGTTTTAAACTGCAAGTCACCAAGATACTCTGAATTGATAAGAATGAATTTTCTACTACAGATAAAAATTGAGATTTGAGACTAAAATTAATTTCAGTTATAGAGAAATAAAAGTTACTTACCAACTTTTTCACACCTGATATTTGTGGTTGTAAGTCTTCTCATCTATTATTTCACGGCTGATAGGGACCTTTTTATTTTGAAGTAAGAGAAAGGGAATAGACCCAAAAAATTAATATCAATTTTTTTCAGATTTATTTGAAAGGCAGAGTTACAGAGAGAGAGGAAAAGAGGGAGGGAGAGATCTTTCATCCACTGATTCACTCCCCAAATGGTTGCAATGGCCAGGGCTGGGACAGGCTGAAGCCAGGAGCTGGGAGCCAGGAGCTTCATCTTGGTCTCTCACATGGGTACAGGGGTCCAAGCACTTGGGTCATCTTCTGTTGCTTTCCCAGGCACATTATTAGCAGGGAGCTGGATTGCAAGTGGAGCAGCTGGAACAAGAACTGGTGCCCATATGGGATGCCAGTGTCGCAGATGGAGTTTTAACACACTGTGCCACAATGCCAACCTCAATTTTTGTTTTTAAGAAGTTGCAAGTTTGAATTGTTTTTGGTATTTGAACATAAATCTTCATGGAGCACAGGATCTCTTGCATTGCCCCAATGATGGCTAATCCTCTAACTGCACTCACAATGTTGCAGTGAATGGTTCTCACTGTTTATAAATATCAAACTCTTTCCATTTTGAGAATAAATCTGAGGGGTGCTTATTACCATCAGTCCCATTTTTAAAAAGGGAAACTGAGGGACTGACAGATTAAGCAGTGTGTCAGATGTTGTAGCCAATCTGGCTCTGTAGGCTATGGATTTGCACACTATAATCTCACACTCCTCAGGATGTATCTTATATTTCTTCCAGTTATTTTCAATGCATCACATTCATCCTGAGAGCTATGAATACACTGGAAAAAATATAAGATTAAGAGACAGCTTTAAAGTGAATTTTCCTGATGACAATGGCTAAAGAACTTGTTGGCTGATTTCTAAAATGGGGTGAATTGCACTTGCCTCCATGCACACATATTGATGGAGATTATTCTGTTATATCAAGGCTTCTCTTGAAAGGTGAACAGCCTTGGTGCCCTGGCAGGGGAAGACCACACAGATCTTTAAGGGCTGGCTTGTAAACATGTAATTGGAAGAGCTGGTGCTGCCTGAGAATCCAGAACAGGTTTTAAATAGCTCACAGACAGCTAAGCTGGTCCTCCCAAGGCCAAGTTATCAAAAATAGTTCCTTGATTTGTGTGTATGACCTTTTCTGGCTACAGGTGCTGAGCCATGCAGGCTACTCTGCCTTTGCCTATCAATGGATGCAAGAACAAACTCATGCCATTCTCAAATATGAACTGTAATTTAAAAATCTAAATAATCTCAAACATAGTGCCTACAGAGGGTCCTGTGAGACCCGTAAGTTTCCCTGAATGTGATGAAATCACTCTTTACGTAAAATTCCTCTAAGGTACAGAACAGGACCCCAATGGCTAGTTCCTGTTTTCACCAACCATAAGTAGACAGAGACCTGGGGATTCTTCTATGGACAATTTGAGGATCTTTGATGTTAGGTAACTTCTTTTTACCTGACGTGGCTAACGGCTTGCTGAAAGAAACATTAACATGGCTGCTCACTTTCTTTCATTACACCTGGAAGATAGATTCCAACATTTCTAAATTTATTTTATGGATGGACTTTCCCCTGAGAATAGTTCTGATCAATACCCACTATGTGTGAAGTTTGTGGGAACAAGAGAAATGATGCCCATACTGAGATATTTTCTTGAATGTTTATCATGTGGAATTATTATGAAATAGGAAAAATAAGATCAGTTATGCTCATTAGACAATAAAAACTCAAAGCGTTTAGGGAGGTGCTGAAGTTGTGGCTTAGTGGGTTAAGCCACCGCCTGCAACACCAGTATTCTATAAGGGCACCGTGGGTTCTGGTTTGAGTCTTGACTGCTCCACTTCTGATCCAGCTCCCTGCTGATGGTGGGGGTAAGCAGTACCAAGTAATTGGGTCCCTGCACCCACACAGGAGGCCTGGAAGTAGCTCCTGGCTCCTGGCTGTGGCCTTGTCCAGCCCTGGTTGTTACAGCCATCTAGAGAGTGAACCAGCAGATGGAAGATCTCTGTCTTTCAAGCTCTCTCTCTCTCTCTCTCTCTCTCTCTCTCTCTCTCTCTGTAACTAGGTATTTCTGTAAATAGATATTTCTGAAAGTCAGTGCTATTCTTTTGCCACTACTTTAATGTGGGCAACTTACTAGGCCTTTTGTTTTCCAAACCTGGTAGCAAAAAAGTTTGAATAATGCATTATAAATGTTCATAATTTACTTGATAAATTCCTGCTCCATCACAGCATTTTTTTACACATGAATATTGCTTATCCTAAATCCACTTCACTTTGTGGAGGCTTTTCACATTCACAACTGTGACAATTTTTTCTTTTGTTGTTAAATTTTAATTTATCTAGAAAGGCATCTCAATTCAGTTTTTTGATTGTGTTCCAAAGAGCATCCATAAGTCATTGAAGCTGTGTATAACCTGGAGCCAAGTGCTTACTCTGATAGACACAATGGTAAGGGAATTTTCATAGAAAGAGGTGTGTATCATGATTTATATGGTTTGTCCCCAAATTCCATGTGCAGGGAGCTTATTTCTTGGTGTGATATAGTTGAGGTGGTAGAAGTTTTTAAGAGATGGAGCTTGGGGCCAGTGTTGTGGCCCACAGGTGTTGAGCTGCTACCTGCAACACTGGCATCCCATATTCAAGTCCTGGCTGCTCCACTTCTAATCAAGTCCTGGCTGCTCCCTGCTAATGTGTCTGGGAAAGCAACAGAAGTTGGCCCAAGCACTTGGGCCCCTGCACCCACCTGGGAGATCTGGATGGGGTTCTAGGCTCCTGGATTTTGCTTGGCCCAGCCCTGGCTGTTGCGAACATCTGGGGAGTGAACCAACAGATGGGAGATCTCTCTCTCTCTCTCTGTCTCTCCCTATCTTTTTCTCCCTCCCTCTGTCTCCTCTCCCTGTAACACCATTTTTCAAATAAGTAATTGAATCTTAAAAAATAAAACAGACAGTGATGGGGCCCAGTGTGAAGTAACTAGGTCATGAGGACTCCACCCTCATGAGTGAGGGGTTGGGGCTTGCAGGACTGAATTAGTTCTCACAAGAATGACTTTTTGCAAAAGAACAAACCTGGCCTCTTCCCTTCTCTTGTGTCTTTTCTCACACACAAGACCATTATGCTTGTGTCTATTTCTCTTTGCGCTCCTCTTGCCCATCATGCTGTTTGGCCCTTCCAGAAGCTGAGTCGAATATAGCTCTTCTTTATAAGGTATCCAATATTGGGTATTTTTGTTATTCTCATACAAAGCAGACTAAGATGGTGTGCAATGCCAGCCACGATCAGCATAAAACTGTTGATTGTAATGCAAGCTAAGAATGTAAAATTCACCTTAGTTCCTAGAATTTGTACTTCTTTAAAATTTTTTTCAGTTTATTGATTTTCACTTTATTTGAAAGGCCGATACATACTCAGAGAGAGAGGAGAGGAGACAGGAATGAGAGAATGAGACAGATAGTGAGATATCTCTCATCTGTGGGTTCACTCCCCTAAATGCCTACAACAGCAGGGTCTGGGCCAGGCCAAAGCCAGGTGCCCACAACTCAACCCAGATCTCTCAAATGGGTGTCAGGAGCCAAATACTCGAGCCATTGCCTGAAGCCTTGCCAGAGTGCACATCAGCAGGAAGCTGCTTTGGAAGCAGAGGAGATGGAACTTGAATTAGGCACTCTGATATGGAATGTGAATGTCCCAAGCACATCAGAACAGCTGTGCCAAACACTCACTCCTATTATGGAGTTCTTAAACTTGATTTATTTTCTAAGAAGGATCTTAGGATCAAGAATCAAAAATAGCTCTTGAAAACTATTGCTGACACTACTGATTAGCTGATTCAAGAGTTATTCCCATCCCTCTAGCTGGTGAATTCCCATGAATTTTCATGATATTTTGGTGAAATAAACATGTGAGGCAGCAATATTTCTTTCCCCTTGCTCTTGTTCTGATTGTTTGTGCTGTGCCTAAAGCTCTAGCATCCATCTTGTGACCATGTCACAAGATAATCAGCTAGCTAATAGGTATAACATTGAAATATGTTTTTATACATGTAAGTAGAAAAACATTAGTAAATAATCAAATGTTAAACTATCATTTGTGATCCATGTTTTGACTTGGATCAAGAATTCACAAGTGTGATGAAAGGTTATAGACTTTATCTAAGAACTGTATTTTCATAGACCAAAACTGGGGGGAGGGATTATTTGAAACTGAAAATTTGGAAAAATTTTCCATTGCTAGTTCTATTGCATAATGTCTTCAGAACACCTTAGTGTTGCTGAGTCACTGAACTGCTGTCTATATACTTCCTCTTATGTGAGAAAATAAGAGGGCTATTTTAAAAAATATTTATTTATTTATTTGAAAGTCAGAGTTACAGATAGAGAAGGTGATACACACACACACACACAGAAACACACACACACACCCACACACACACCCACAGGGGTGGGAGCTCCAGAGATAGAGAGAGAGCGAGAGCTCTTCTATCCACTGGTTTACTCCCCAGATGGCCACAGTGTCCAGAGCTGGCCAAGGTGAAGTTAGGATCAAGGAGCTTTATCCAGATCTCCCACGTTGATGGCAGGGTCCCAAATTCTTGAGCCATCTTCCACTGCTTTTCCCAGGCCATTAGTAACGAGATGGGTCAGAAGTGCAGCCGCCAGGACACAAACCGGTGTCCATATGGGATGCTGGCATTGCAGATGGCAGCTTTACCCACTCTGCCACAATGCCAGTCCCAAGAGGGCTATCTTTTTTTAATCAGGTTTCCTATAACTTGACTTGCATGAGGTCTTAACTGATACAATGGAATATATTTATACCAGAGTATAGTTATACCAAATTCTTAGAGGGCTGATAATATTGGAGCCAAACTGAACATTGCCCTGTTTTTCAATATAATGGAAAATTTCAAGACCAATTTCAGAATTGAAAAGTGCATTTATTTGTGGCTATTTCCTCTTTCCATTTACCAGTTTTCTATCTAAGTCTAATTATGACTCTCACCTCAAATGAACTCGGAAAACTGGATAGTTTTAGAAGAAGAGGTATTTATAGGTTGGTCATTTCCCTCAAAACATTAGTATATGTCAATTCAAAAACTTCCACTTTGGAAGATCTAAGATTTGGGGAATAGAATTTAGTTAATAGCAAAAGGATAAATAAGATTTTGTTCCTTCCTTTCTTCTTTATCTATCTCTCCAACTCTCTCTCTCTCTCTCTCTTTCCTTCCTTCCTTCCTTCCTTCCTTCCTTCCTTCCTTCCTTCCTTCCTTCCTTTTGACAGGCAGAGTGGACAGTGAGAGAGAGAGACAGAGAAAAAAGGTCTTCCTTTGCCATTGGTTCACCCTCCAATGGCCATCGCGGCTGGCACACTGCAGCCGGTGCACCACGCTGATCCGAAGGCAGGAGCCAGGTGCTTCTCCTGGTCTCCCATGGGGTGCAGGGCCCAAGCCCTTGGGCCATCCTCCACTGCACTCCCTGGCCACAGCAGAGAGCTGGCCTGGAAGAGGGGCAACCAGGACAGAATCCCATGCCCCGACCGGAACTAGAACCCGGTGTGCCAGCGCCGCAAGGTGGAGGATTAGCCTATTGAGCCACTGCGCTGGCCTCCAACTCTATTTCTTTCATCAGTGGTTTTCTTGAGTTTTCCTACTCGTTGTTTTTTATCTTTCTCATGTTTAGTCCAATGCACATTATCAGTGCAATGTGATAGATATCCATTAAGAATACAGAGGTCTTTTCAGCTTTTTATGACCTGTGTGACAATTTTTTATTAAAATTTTGTGATGTTGGAGAGCGGCAAGATGGCGGAATAGGAAGGGAGCACACCAATAGTCAGGGGAGAGACAGTTTAATAAAAGTGGAGATACTGCAGGTTCAAGGAAGAGTAGGGGAAGATACAGCAGAGAAAACCCTTCCAGAACTGGAGATTCACAGTGGACCTGCGTGGAGAGCGTGGGAGCCCGCAGTGTGGGACACCAGCAGCAGATTCAACACACCAGCGCTGGAACGCGAGGTGAGCAGAACATCAATAGCCCGAATTACCAGCAGGGAAGCGGAAAAGGGAGCCTAGAGCGAACAAGGCTTGAAACCCTGCGGGGAAAAGTTCACCAGGCTAACTAGAAGAGAGAGAGAGAGGGGAAAAAAAAAAAAAGTGACCCATACGGACACGAGCTTCTCTCTCTCCGCTCACCTCTCAAAAGTGAGCAAGACAAAGAGCAGACGCCATTTTGGAATACGTCATAAGCAGGGCGACCTCGGGTCGGCACCGGCCCCGAGCCTAGCAGAAAAACCTGACTCTGGGTGGCAGGGGTGAAATAACAGGAGATTAGAACCTAATGAATGTGTGGTGCTAATGAACTGAGACTGTGAAAAAAGAGACTGTGGGGGAGAGAACTCACGGAATTCACTACGTGAGTACTCTCCAGAGACGCTACAGTTCGGTAGCCTTGGCAGCCCAGTGGGAGACTACAGGAGAATCTCAGCCCACACTAAGGGCCGCAAAGATTCCTTCTCTGGTCCTTGGGAAAGAGCTTCTGATCTCTGGCTCCTGTGCATATATCATTCGCCTGCTAACCACCCCCAATTCCATTCAGCTGTGTGGAATTACTTCCCTTTTGAACCAAAAAAAAAAAAAAGTAACAGAGAGAGATTTACCACGCCTAACCTGGGAGTGTCTCCTTTGACACACCCTCAACCCTGAGGAACCAAACAGAGCTCTCAGGCCACACCCATCTCAAGCCTCTAAGGCTCCATCAAAAGCAGACAGTCCACTTAATCTAGAGTCATAGTATAACAAGAAAAAAACACCACAGTGAAGAAACCAATATGCCAAACAACAAACGCAAAAACCGAGGTAATAAGAACAAGGAAGACACTATGGCATCCCCAAATGAAAAAGACACCCCAATTCAAGATTACAAAGATGATGAGATAGAAGAGATGCAAGAAGCAGATCTCAAAAAATTGATAAGAACACTAAGAAGTACTCAAAAACAAATTCTTGAACTACAGAAATCCTTAATGGACAAGGTAGAAAATCTCTCTCGTGAAAATGAAATATTAAGGAGAAATCAAGCTGAAATGAAACAACTAGTAGAACATGAAACTGTGATAGTGACGAGAAATCATAATGAAGTGAAGAATTCAATACATCAAATGAAAAACACATTAAAGAGCCTTACAAACAGAATGGGTGAGGCAGAAGAGAGAATATCGGACTTAGAAGACAGAGCACAGGAAACTATACAGTCAAACCAAAGAAAAGAAGAGGAAATTAGAAATCTAAAAAATATTGTTGGGAATCTACAGGATACTATTAAAAAACCCAACATTCGAGTTCTAGGAGTTCCTGAAGGCATGGAGAGGGAGAAAGGATTAGAATGCCTTTTTAGTGAGATAATAGCAGAAAATTTCCCAGGTTTGGAGAAGGACAGAGACATCCTAGTACAGGAAGCACATAGAACCCCTAGTAAACATGACCAAAAGAGGTCCTCACCACGACACGTTGTAATTAAACTCACCACAGTGAAACAGAAAGAAAAGATCCTAAAATGCGCAAGAGAGAAACATCAAATTACACTCAGAGGATCTCCAATTAGACACACAGCAGACTTCTCATCAGAAACCCTACAAGCTAGAAGGGAATGGCGAGACATAGCCCAGGTACTTAGAGAGAAAAATTGCCAGCCCAGAATATTATATCCTGCCAAGCTCTCATTTGTGAATGAAGGTGAAATAAAGACCTTTCATAACAAACAAAAATTGAAAGAATTTGTTGCCACTCGTCCAGCCCTGCAAAAGATACTTAAAGATGTGTTACACACAAACACAGAAACACGGCCATCAACATGAAAGAAGGTAAACGAAGGGAACCTCACAGGAAAAGATCACAGGGAATTCAAAGCATACATTTGGATAAAGAAACTATGGGACATGTACTCTATAGAATACTATATAGCAGTCAAAAACAATGAAATCCGGTCATTTGCAATAGGATGGAGGAATCTGGAAAACATCATTCTGCGTGAATTAAGCCAGTCCCAAAGGGACAAATATCATATGTTCTCCCTGATTGGTGACAACTAATTGAGCACCAAAGGGAAAACCTATTGAAGTGAAATGGACACTATGAGAAACAGTAACTTGATCAGCTCTTGTGCTGACTGTTGTTGTACAATGTAATACTTTATCTATTTTAGTAATTTTTTTATTCTAGTACTATTGGTTGAACTCTGTAATTAACAAACAATTATTCTTAGGTGTTTAAATTTTAACTGAAAAGTGATCTCTGTGAAATATAAGAGTGGGAATAAGAGAGGGAGGAGATGTACAATTTGGGACATGCTCAATCGGAACTGCCCCAAATGATAGAGTTAGAATTGTGCCAGGGAATTCCAATACAATCCCATCAAGGTGGCATGTACCAACGCCATCTCACTAGTCCAAGTGATCAATTTCAGTTCACAATTGATCACACTGATAAGTCTAAGAGTCAAAGGGATCACACAAACAAGACTAGTGTCTGCTAATACTAACTGATAGAATCAAAAAGGGAGAGAATGATCCAACATGGGAAGCGAGATACACAGCAGACTCATAGAATGGCAGATGTCCTAAATAGCACTCTGGCCTCAGAATCAGCCCTTAAGGTATTCAGATCTGGCTCAAGAGCCCATGAGAATATTCTAGGCATGGAAAGCCAAGACACTCTGGAAAATAAAAGAAGACCTAAATGAAAGATCTCTGTGAGATCCCAGTGGAACGAATGGGGCCATCAAAGAAGGAGATACCTTTCTCTGAAGGGAGGAGAGAACCTCCACTTTGACTATGACCCTGTCGGAATAAGATTGAAGTCAGCGAACCCTAAAGGCTTCCATAGCCTCTGCAACTCATGACTAGACCCTAGGGAGATTACTGATGCCATAAACAAGAGTGTCAAATTGTTAAATCAACATCAGGAGTCACTGTGTACTTACGTCTCATGTGGGATCTGTCCTTAATGTGTTGTCCAATGTGAAGTAATGCTATAACTAGCACTGAAACAGTATTTTACACTTTGTGTTTCTGTGTGGGTGCAAACTGATGAAATCTGTACTTAGTATATACTGAATCTATCTTCTGTATATAGATAATTAAAAATGAAAAAAAAAATCTTGGTGTTAAATTGGAAATTGCCTAGAAAATTAATCAATTTTTTAAAAAAATATATCATGTAGGATCTCTGTCCTTAATGTGCTATACATTGTGAATTAATACTACAACTAGTACTCCAACAGTATTTTTCACTTTGTGTTGCTATGTGAGGGCAAACTGTTGAAATCTTTACTTAATATATACTAAACTGATCTTCTGTATATAAAGAGAATTGAAAATGAATCTTGATGTGAAGCAAGGGGAGAGGGAGTGGGAAAGGGGAGGGTTGCGGGTGGGAGGGAAATTATGGGGGGGAAGCCATTGTAATCTATAAGCTGTATTTTGGAAATTTATATTCTTTAAATAAAAGCATTATAAAAAAATTAAAAAATTAAAAAAAAATTTTTGTGATGTTTTTGTTTTGCTGACATGTTGTACAACATGTTAGGTAATAGCACCAGTAATGGAAAAGTTTTCTACATTTTCAGTTTTAAATAATTTCCTCCCATATTCCCCACAGAAATAAAATCCTTATTTAAAAGCCATTGTCACATTGTGAATTATTCATCTAAGTCAAAATATGTATCATAAATGATAGTTTAAAAAGATGATTTAGCAATATTTTAATTCATGTGCATAATTATACTGCATATATCAATATTATACCTATTAGTGAAATGGCACAACTCCATTAATGTCTGACAAATAAGGCAAAACAATAATATAAGGTGGTATGTTTTAAACTGACAGGATCAGAAAAAAAATGCTTAATGTTGAGTAAAACATATTGAAAGCAAGCTTATGTAATTTTTATAAGAAGGGCTGCCTATATAGTAACTAAGAGAATCAAGCAGAACGTTCTTTATAGTTTTTGCTAAATTCAGATAGTTTAAAGGAATATATTGAAACAATGTTTCTCTGTCTTAGCCTGAAACTTTAAACAGACATTTAACCAGATTCCAAAGTTCAGAATCAGGATAGTTGAAAGATCTCTAATTTTAAAACCACTATTTGTGAAAATAAACCTTTGTCCTCAATCTGTAAATTATTAAAATAAGTAAATAAGCACTCAAGTTTCCTCATTAGGTTTTCCACATGCAAAATTAGTTTCCTCACATATGCAGGGGTGAAAAAATTTTTGCCCTCTTCATTTGAAGGTTCAGGTCTTTAAGTCTGCTGAAGTAAACTGTCATTAAATAGATTTACAGAAGAAAAACCCTCCAAATCTACAAGTTAACAGGCACAAGTTAACTGTAGTCATACAATATGTGAAATTCAAAGAAGGGCCAGATGGTTGAAGGTTGAATACCATTTTCATAGCGGGAGAGAAGTGAAAAGACTGTAGGCAGTTTTAGATTGATAGCAAATGATTTTTAAGGGGGAAAGAATAGGCCTGAAAAATTGACAACGGCCTGGAACATTGTTTCTTTCCTTTGGCATAAGTTTAATCTTCCTTTGTTAATAAAATTTCACTATAGATGTAAGACAACTGTGTTCTGCTTTAGATAGTCTTTAGATAGTGACTTAGTCTGTTTTCCATTATGATAACAAAACACCTGAGCCTGGGCAATTTATAAAGAACAGGTGTTTATTTGGCTCACAGTAGTAGAAGCTGGGATGTCCAAAAAAAGTGGTGCCAACATCTATCTGCTCAGCATCTGGTGAAGGCTTTATTGCTGTGTAACAACAGGGTGGAAGGTGACACGAGATGAGACAGAGCAAATGTGCCAGCTTGCTGGCTCTTCTTAGAAGGCCACTAATGCCATCACAGGTGCTCCACCTGCAGGACTTGGTCTAACCCTAATTATCTATCCCAAAAGCCTCTGCTTCAAATACCATTAACATACAAATTTAAAGTTAAGCTTCCAACACATGAACTTTTGGTAGACAGATTCAAACCACACCATTCTGCCTCTGGACTTTTCTTGAATTCCAGTAGACCCAGTTTCTTAACTCAAAAGTCTAAAGGTAGAACTTCATCTAATCAAATGTGGGTGAAACTTAAGGCACAATTCCTCCTGGGGCGAATTTAGTCCACCTAAGAGCCTGTGGAATCAAAATAAGTTATGTACTTCAAAAACATGGTGGTGGGACAGGCATAGGACAGACGTTCCCATTCCAGAAGGGGTAAATAGGCAAAAAGAAAGGGGTCACTGGCCCCAAGTAAACCTAAAACCCCACAGAGAAAACAACATTCATTAAGTCTTAAAGCTGGAGAAAAATCTCCTTTCATTCCATGTCCCACGTCCTGTGCACATTGGTGCAAGTGTTGGGTTACTTAGGTCCTTGAGCTGCTCAAGCTTCCATGATTTTGCTGGTCTCAGCTCGTGCTTCATCTGACTCAGGCTAGAGTCTCATGTCTGCAGGTGTCCAGGGCAGCTCAACAGTTCTGGGTTCTCAGCGGCAGTCCTATCCCCATGGCACAACTTGGTAAGACTCCAACTGGGACCCTCCATGGTGGTTCTGGCACTGCAGCAAGTCTCTGCCTGGCACCAAGGGAATCTACAACATCTTTTGAAAACTAGGTGGAGGAAACTATGCCTCCCAGCTCTTTGCTCTGTGTGCCTCCAGGTTTCAAGCCACATGGATGCAGATAAGGCTTACATTTTCATCGTGTAGAGCAACAGATCAAGCATCCCCTGAATCGGCCTGAGCCAGGGCTAGGTGGCTCAGGAGCACTGCCCTGAAATGCAGAGAACAGTGTCCTCATGAAAGAAGTCAGTTAAAGCAAGACTGGTCAAAAGGTATAGAGAACAAACGGGCCCCTCCTGTAATGAGGAACGTTTTCTTAGCCTAGCTGGGAAACTGGTCTGAGCAAGAATGCAATGTGATAATAAAGGAGATAGAATTTCGTTGGTCACTTGGGAGAAAAGCAGACTGTGATATCAATGCCATGCAGAAGGCCAGGTGGCTGGAGGCATCTATGACCAGTCTTGAGAGTGTGGTGAAGACAGACCACTCCCCCACCAGGCCCCAAGATAGAACTTTTTCTCTGTCCTGTAGAAAGTCACAAGCAAATGGGAGATATGAGCTCACCATACAAGGAATGCTTTTCTTAAAGGACCTGCACCAACTTTCCAATGAGTGTAAAACCCCTAATCACTTCCCTTATGTGACTTTTTCCTTCTGAGGAAGCCCCTCCTGGCTGCTCTCCCTGGAGCCTCCCTCATGCCCTTTCGATCTCTCTCTGCTTTTTTCAATAACATCTTTTGTGAAAAATTGCCTTCTTGGTTTGTTCGTCTGCTTCATACTTCGTTGCAGCCAGAACAAGTTGCTGGGGTTCAAATTAGCTGCAGCATTGAGACAACCCTGGGCAGTGAGCCCATGGAGGAGGCCTTGGTTGCATCTCCCAGACCATTCTGCTTCAGAAGCTCTGGGTCTGTTCTGGGAAGGGCAGCTTTTTTTTTTTTTTTTAAGTATTTATTCATTTGAAAGTCAGAATTACACAGAGAGAGGAGAGGCAGAGAGAGTGAGAGAAAGAGAGGTCTTCCATCCTCTGGTTCACTCCCCAGATGGCCGCAATAGCCAGAGCTGCGCTGATCCGAAGCCAGGAGCCAGGAGCTTCCTCCGGGACTCCCACACAGGTGCAGGTGCCCACAAACTTGGGCCATCTTCTACTGTTTTCCCAGGCCATAGCAGAGAGCTAGATCGGAAGCAGAGCAACCAGGTCTTGAACCGGCGCCCATATGGGATGACAGCGCTCCAGACCAGGGTGTTAACCCACTGTGCCACAGCACCAGCCCATGGGAAGGGCAGCTTTAAACATCCTTGAAATGCCTTCAGAATTTTTCTGCATTGGCTTGATGATTTGTTCTCTCCACACTAGCCACCTTAGCAAACCGTTGATTGGCAACATCCTTGCCTCAAAATGGGTTTTCATTCTTGGCCACACAGCTGGACTGAGAACGTTCCAAATCTTTACACTGTTTCCCCGTTAACTATAGTGCTGAGCCTACGTCTTTGTTCTCTCATTTCGTCGTAAGCAGTTTCAAAAAGCCACACAGAAGACTGAATGCTCTGCTGGTTAGAAATTTCTTCTGCCAGGTGTCCTGGTTCATCACTCTCACATGCTGCCTCTATAACATCTTTGAGTATGGCCACAGTGAAGCCACATTCTTTGCAACAATAAAACAAAGATGATCTTGACTCCAGTTTCTAATACTAATTCTTCAGTTCCATTGGAGACTTTATCAGAATAGCCTTTAGTGTCTATGTTTCTATTAACATTCTGGTCGTGACCACTTTGATAACGTCTCAGAAGTTCAAGATTTTCTGTCATCCTCACCAGAATCACCTGTAATGATTCACCTCTGTTCTTTTGTCCAAAACTAATTGACTGTATCTGTCTGGACCCATTTCTGGACTCCTCATTATGTTGCTTTGACCTAATTGTCCAATGTTCCTTTTGCTAATATTACACCAATTTTATTCCTGTAGTTTCTTTCTACTTTTTAAAGTTTTATTATGTATTTTATTTATTTAAAAGCAAGCATTTGAGAGAGAGAGAGAGAGAGAGAGAGAGAGAGATAAGCAGACAGAGGTAGGGATAGAAAAAGAGGGTGATCCTCCATCCAATTGCTCAATCCCCAATGACTGCAGGCACTTGAATTGTTTCTACTTTTTATCTATAATGAATATAGCTCATATTAACAAAAAAAGTGTGAGAAAAACAGATGTACCCTGTGCAATAGAACATAAGAAGTGAAGGCGGGGCCAGCGCCGTGGCTCACTTGGTTAATCCTCCACCTGCAATGCCGGCATCCCTTATGAGCACTGGGTTCTAGTCCCAGTTGCTCCTCTTCCAGTCCAGCTCTCTGCTGTGGCCCAGGAGGGCAGTGGAGGATGGCCCAAGTGCTTGGGCCTCTGTACCTGCATGAGAGACCAGGAGGAAGCACCTGGCTCCTGGCTTCAGATCGGTGCAGCGCCAGATGTGGCGGCCATTTGGGGAGTGAACCAATAGAAGACCTTTCTCTCTGTATCTCTCTGTCTCTCTCTCTCTCACTGTCTATAACTCTACCTGTTAAATAAATTTAAAAAAAAAAAGAAGTGAAGGGACGGAGCAATATTGGAGAAAAGTGTCTGTACATATATTAGAGATTTATTTATTTATATTTGGAAGAGCAAAGAGAGAGAAAGAGAGAGAGCACGCTTCCATCACTGGTTTACTCCCCCAAATATCTGTGACAGCTAGGGTTGGGCCAGTTGAAGCAAGGAGCTGAGAACTCAGTACAGGTCACCCTGTGGATGGCAGGGACCCAAGTACTTGAGCCATCACTTGCTGCTTCTCAGGATGGACATTAGCAGGAAGCTGCATTGGACGTGGAGCAGGGACTTAAACCCAGGCACTCCAATATGGAATGCAGACTTCCCAAAGAGCATCTTAACTGCTGAGCCAAATTCCTGCTCCCTTTCCAGTTTTGATTTATAAAAAGACCCATTTAGAGGCCGGCGCTGCTGTTCAATAGGCTAATCCTCCGCCTGTGGTGCCAGCACACTGGGTTCTAGTCCCAGTTGGGGTGCCGGTTTCTGTCCCAGTTGCCCCTCTTCTAGGCCAGCTCTCTGCTATGGCCCGGGAGTGCAGTGGAGAATGGCCCAAGTACTTGGGCCCTGCACCCCATGGGAGACCAGGAGAAGCACCTGGCTCCTGCCTTCGGATCAGCGTGGTGCGCCGGCTGCAGTGTACCGGCCGCAGTGGCCACTGGAGGGTTTACCAATGGCAAAGGAAGACCTTTCTCTCTCTCTCTCTCTCACTGTCCACTCTGCCTGTCAAAAAAAAAAAAAAAAGACCCATTTAGATGATTTTCTTCCTTCTAAACATTAGTACTCATGTCAATGTTTAGCATATTATCTATCCTAGTGAATATTCCATGTGTATTTGAAAAGAATGTGTATTCTGCTGTTGATGGGCTTTTGGTCCAGTTGGTTGATAATTATTTTTAAGTTTTATATATTCTTGCCAATTTCCTCTCTAGTTCTATCAGTTTTTGAAAGTTAAGCATTAAACCATAAAACTATGATTGCCCAATTTTCTATTTATACCTTTAATTCAGTCAGTTTTTAGTTTGGTTTCAGTTGTTAAAAGTATTTGTAGCTCTATATTATTATCTGTTCACACTAAGGAGATTCTTTCATCATTGTATGATATATTTCCTGTCTGCTAGCAATTTGTTCTTAAAGTCAATTTTAGTCAATTTTGTCTTTTTTTTTTTTTGCATAGCTTCTACAGCGTTAATTTGGGTACTGTTTGCAATATGCAACTTTTTACAGAAATAAACGAGTTCTATAAAAAAGGTTAATATGAAGTTTAATCAGGGCAGTTAGGAGTGACCTAGGCCTGGAAGACACAAACTCAACAATTTTTTAAGTATTTTGGGGAGTGTTCCAAAGTGGTCAAATTCTAGTCAGGATTTATTTATTCCATGACAGTAAATGTTCATTTATCATTACACAACGAGCACGCCTTGATGTGAAATGAAAAGGTATCCCTTAAGTAAGCAAGGGTACATTTCTCCACAGGTTAGAGATTATTTTTCTTAGAACATCGTCAGTTACAAACACCTTCAGGGACAAGTGTGCTGAAAAGAAGGCTAGTGATTAATTGTAAGAAACAGATTCTGAGACTAGCCAAGGAAAGAATAGGTAAAGACAAAGGATCGTGTAAGATTGCTCCAGTTGGCTAAGATGGAACTGACCCAAGTGCACATCACACACATCAATCAGGGAGAGCTGGGAGATGCATGGCTGGATGTGGGCACCCCGCAGACAGATCTCAGGAGGTGTTTCTCTTGGCTGATTTGCAGGGTTTTTTAGAGATGGTTTGTTTTCATACTTACTACCAATTTGTGTCTTTGAATTTTAGTTTTCTTTTTTAGATAGAATGTAATTGGTTCACATTATTTTAATCCATTCAACTTGCTTCTGCTCTTTAGGGTATGGTAGTTAATTAGGTACATTTATAGTCATTACTGGTAAGGTAGGATTTATGACTGCCACCTTGATTTTTGGTTTCTATGTCTTACATCTTTATTTGTTCCTCTGTTCCTTTGTCACTGCCTTTTCTGGTGATAGATATTTTCTAATATATCATTTAAATTCCCGTATTGCTTCTTTTACCCTTTCTTAGAAAGTTATTTTCTTAGTGTTTTCCATGAGGATTACCACTGACATTTTATTTTAAAGCTATCTAGTCTGGATTAGTAATACTTAGTTTCATTAATGTACAGGAACTTTGGGAACAGACCTTATAATATAGCAGTTAAGCTGCTGCTTAGCACACCCATCCCCTACATCGGAGTGCCTGTGTTTGAGTCCCGCCTCCACTTGTAATGCAGCTTTCTGCTAGTTTGACACCTGGGAGGCAGCAAACTGTGGCTCAATACTTGGATCCCTGCCACCATGTGGGAAAGTAGAGGCAATTCTCGGCTCCCGGCTTCAGCCTGGTCTAACCCTGGCCATCACAGGCATTAGGGGAGTGAACCAATAGATAGAAGATCTCTCTCTCTCTCTGCCATTGAAATAAAAATAAATATTTGAAAAATATATGTACAGAAACTTTGCTTCTATATTGTTCCAGTCCCTCTTCCTCCTCCTATGTGATATCATGAGTACACAAGTTATATCTTTTTTTTTCTTCTTATACTTGTGTGTTAATATGAGCTTTACTTATAATAGCTAAAAAGTGAAAACAACTCAAATGTCCCTTAACTGATTGATGGATACACAGATTGTTATATAACTCAGCAGTAAAAAGGAATCAACTGTGGAAAAACATTTAACACTATATTTGACTCTCAAAATCAGTATATTTGTAAAAGAAGTCAGACACAAAAGTCCTTGAAAATACTCTATTTCATTTATAATGAATTCTAGAAAAATACAACACTTTGTGACAGAAAGCAGATCTGTGATTGCTCAGAATCACAACTGGAGCAGGGGATTTCCTGTCAACTAGAAGTAAGGAATGTTTCAAGGTGAAGTTGATCTATGTCATGGTTGCTGTGTTTGTTACTCAATTATGAATGTGTTTCAAAAGGTTTGTGGAATATGGGGCTGGCATTTTGGTGAAATGGGTTAAAGCTGCTGCCTGAGATTCTGGCATCCAATATGAGAGCACAGGTTCAAGTCCTGGCTGCTCCACTTCCGATCCAGCTTCCTGCCAATGTACCTGGGAAAGCAGGGGAGAACTTCCCAGGTGCTTGGGTCCCTGACACTCGTGTGGGAAACCTGGATGGAATTCTTGGCTCCTGGCTTTAGCTTGGGCCAGCCAGAGCTGTTGTTGCTATTTGGGGTGTGAACAAGTGTACGGAAGATCTTTCTTTCTTTCTTTCTTTTTCTGTCTCCCCCTCCCTCTGTCACTCTGCCTTTCAAATAAATAAAGTAAAACAAATGTTAAAAAAAAGTTTGTGGAAAATGGAATTAAAATCTAAGTTTATTTCAGTGCAATTCCTCCCATCCACATTCTTATTTATTTGAAAGTCAGGGAAGAAAAAGAGAGAGAGAGAGAGAGAGAGAAAGAAAGAGAGAGAGAGAGAGAGAGAGAGAGAGAGAAAGCCCATTTGTTGGTTCACTCCTCAAATGTCTGTAGTGGCTTGGACCAGGCTGGGGTCAGAGCCAGCAGCTGAGAACTCACACCCAGGAGACTTGGTCTCCTAGGTCAGTAGCAGGAATTCAATTTCTTGAGTCATCACCACTGCATGTCAGGGTGTGAGTTAGCAGAAAGCTAGAATCAGTAGCTAGAACTGGCATTGAATGAGAGACATGGGAATCTTAATTTGCGTCTTAACTATTGTATCAAATACTTAAGCTGTTTTCAAGTTCACTGGTTCTACTTTTCTACCACCTAAATCTGCTGTTGATTCCCTCTAGTGAATTTTTCATTTCAATTATTATACTTTATATATATATATATATACACTTTATTATAAAGCTCTATAAATTCTATTTGGTTATTTTAATAATGTATATATCCTTATTATTTTTCTCTATTTGGTGAGATGTCACTCCCATGCTTCCCTTTAATTGTTTAACATTTTATTTCCTTTATTGTTTGAATATATTTATAATAGCTGATTTAAAATATTTGGTATATCCAGCACTCAGGTTTCCTTAGGGAGATTTTTCTATTAACTGTTTATTTTTTTGTGTGAATGGCCATACTTTTCTATTTAATCTTGAGTCACATAGGCTTTTTTGAAAACTGAACATTTCATTTTATTTATTTATTTATTTATTTATTTCTATAGAAACTCACAGAATTCTCCCACTCTTGCTGCTCTGACAAGCACCCGTTTCTGTCCTGTACTCACTACTGAGCTCTATTACTTTCACCTTCAGAAATTACCCCTCAGCTGAGTTTTGCTAAACAGACAAGTGTCAGCAGAAGCAACATCTTTTTTTTTTTTTAAATAAATTTGTTTATTTGAAAGTCAGAGTTACAAAGAGAGAGAGCTGGTTCACTCCCTAAGTAGCTGCAATGCCCAGCGTGGAGCCAGGCTGAAGCCAGGAACCAGGAACTTCATCTAGGTCTCCCACAAGGGTAGTAGGGGCACAAGTACTTGGGCCATCTTTTGCTGCTTTTTCCAGCCCATCAGCAAAGAGCTGTATTGGAAGTAGAGCAGCTGGGACATGAACAGGTGCCCATATGTGATGCTGGCATTGCAGGTGGTGGCTTTACCTGTTATGCCAAAATGCTGGCTCCTGACATTTTTGATAACATAATAACAGCACCTCTGAAAATCAGATCCTTCTTCCCCAGAGTTTGTTTTATTGTTGTTTTATTGCTGTTGCTGCTGGTGCATGTGTATGTGTGTATGTGTGGGTATTTCTGTAAAGTCTGTAGCATGTGCTGAATTGTGTCCCCTCATAAAGGTGTTTAAGTCTTAATCCCATGTACTCCAAAATGTGGCCTTACAGATTGTCTACAAGTCATTATGGGGCTATGTCTTTTTTTAAAGATTTATTTATTTATTTGAAAGACAGAGTTACAGAGAGGCAGAGGCAGAGAGAGAGAGAGAGAGAGAGAGAGAGAGGTCTTCCATCCACTGGTTCACTCCCCAGATGGCTGCAATGGCCGGAGCTGGATCTATCTGAAGCCAGCAGCTTGGAACCTCTTCCAGGTTTCCCATGGGGGTTCAGGGACCCTAGGACTTGGATCCTCTTCTACTGCTTTCTCAGGCCATAGCAGAGAGCTGCATTGGAAGTGGAGCAGCTAGGACTTGAACCAGTGCCCACGTGGGATGCCAGAGCCACAGGTGGAGGATTAATCTACTGTGCCACAGCGCTGGCCTGGGGCTATGTCTTGATAAAACCATTGTACGTGGTGCTGGCGCCTTGGCTAACTTGTTTAATCCTCCTTCTGCGGTGCTGGCATCCCTTATGGGCGCCGGGTTCTAGTCCTGGTTGCTCCTCTTCTGATCCAGCTCTTTGCTGTGGCCTGTGAGAGTGGTGGAGGATGGCCCAAGTGCTTGGGCCCTTGCACTCCCATGGGAAACCAGGAAAAAGCACCTGGCTCCTGGCTTCAGGTGCAGCGCCAGCTGTGGCGGCCATTTGGGGAGTGAACCAATGGAAGGAAGACCTTTCTTTCTGTCTCTCTCTCTCACTGTCTATATCTCTACCTGTCAAATAAATAAAAAATAAATAAATAAAACCATTGAAAAAATATAAAACAAAGATGTATTTAATACAACTAGGCTAATGACCATTGTAATTTAGTAATACAATACAATGTGGAGTACTTGTTGTTTAACGTGGTGATCACATTGCTGGCCCCCCTCTATCATGAAAGTATTGTACCACATATTACTATCTCAGGAAAAGATCAAAATTTGAAGTACAGTTGCCATGGAGTGTGTATCACTTTTGCATCATTTTAAAGTTAACCAATCATAAATCGTATAATCATAAGGGATTGTCTATATTTGGAGATAAGGTCTTTACAGATGTGAGTGAGTTCAAATGAATACATTAATGTGGGCTCCAATTTAATAAGACTGATGTCCTTATAAAAAGGGAAATTTGGACACAGAGACAGACAGATTCAGAGAGAAGATGATATGAGGATCCACAAGAGCATGCATCTGTAAACCAAGGAATTCCATGGGTTGCTGGAAGCTTCCAGAAGCTAGAAGAAGTCAGGAAGGATTCTCATCTTGAGAGTTTTCAGAGAGAACACGTCCTTGCCAACATCTTGATTTTTTGACTTCTGGTCTCCAGAACAATGAGATCATAAATGTCAGTTGTTTTAAGCCATCCAGTTTTTGGCACTTTTTAATGGTAATCCTGGTAAACTAACTCCGTCTATTTTCCCTCTAAGATTCTTTTTCCCCTCAGAAAAAGAATCTACTAAGAGGCTTAGTAGACAGCTATTGACTTAATAGAGATTTCCTTAAATACTTTGAGTCAATATACCTTCCATTGTTTGCCAAGGGGCTCTGTCCTTATGTGTTTAGGCACTCCTGCGATGCTAAGGCAATTTCCCAGTATATTTTAGGCTTTGCTTCCTGTTTGCACATAGCCTAAAGGTCAGCCAAAGGTGACAGGTTGGGGCTCTTTCAGGTATTTCCTGGGCACTTGCACAGCCTTCGGCATGCACATAGCCTTCTACATCCCTATGAAAATGCCAGAGATTTTCAAATGCCCCAATAACGTCTCTTCTTCCAAACATGCTAGGCTGGGATTTGGTTCTCTTAAACTTGTGTTACCTGAGAGAGTTGCTGTGTTAAATACTTGAGGTTGATTGTAACATTTAGGCAAATATCCTACCGATAGGGGTTTCCCACAGAGCAGTCATTAACAGCAATGCCCTGCAAATGGGACTTAATCGAGTGTCTAAGAGATGACTTACAACATATGAGGGACGTTCAGAAAGTGTGTGGAAAAATGGATTTGAAAGATAATGTGGGAGGCAGGCATTTGGCACAGCGGTTAAGACTGCTTGGGATGCCTGCATCCTGTATTGGGATGTGGGTGTGGGTCATGGCTCCACTTCCGATCCCAGATTCCTGGCAATGTGCATCCCGGGAGGCAACAGGTGATGACTCAAGTGCTTGGGCTCCTGACACCCATGCAGGAGACTTGGATTGCTTTCCTATCTCCCAGCTTCACCTGGCCCAGCCCTGGCTATCGCAAGCATCTGGGGAGTAAAATAAAGGATGGAAGAGCTCTCTGTCTCACAGCGTTTCTAATAAAATGAAAGTAAATAAATAAGTTTTTCAAATAATGCACATTTTTCACAAACCTTTTGAAGACTCCTTATAGGTCAGAGCTCCAAACAATTCTCTGGAGATGTTTTTGCTGTTTTTTTTTTTTTCTTTTCTTTTGGATACACTTTGCTCTGTAATCCTTGTCTTCTTTGTAGCTCCTTTTTCTATCTGAATGTATTACTTTGATAATAATTAAAAGACAAGTCAAACTAAACCCTCCCAAGTAATCTTTTTCAATTTTATTTTTACTTGGATGAGTCCCATATGTTTAGTTACTTATTGAAAACAGGCTATATTAAGTGAAAGTGGAACTGTTTTATTTCAGAGAATCCTCAAAGATCTTTCCAGCAACATAGGCAGAAAAATTCAGAAATTTTAATTTATATAGAATTTTAATATACCTCAATTTTAATGGATCAAGGGGAGAAAATACAGCTCAAGAGAGTATTTGGCTATTACTGGGGCACGAATTTTTTAATAATTAATATAATTGGTGCAGGAATTTTTGTGGCCCCCAAAGCAGTGCTGGAGTACTCTCGCATGAATGTGGGGTTCTCCTTGTGTATTTGGGGTGTCTGTGCCGCATTGACCATGATGAACAGTCTCTGCTTTGCAGAGGTAGGCGTGACCTTCCCATGCAGTGGCGCTCACTACTATTTTCTCAAGAGATGCTTTGGTTCCTTGATCGCTTTCCTGAGACTCTGGACAGCACTGTTTGTGGGGTCAGGTGTAGTGGCTAGCCAAGCCCTGCTCCTTGCTGAGTACAGCATCCAGCCTTTTTATCCCAGCTGCTCTGCCCCCAAACTACCAAAGAAATGTCTCGCACTGGCCATGTTGTGGATTGCGGGAATTCTGAATTGCCGTGGTGTGACAGAGGTGTCTTGGCTGCAGACAGTTAGTACAGTGCTGAAAATGGCCATCCTTGGCCTCATTTCCCTAAGTGGGGTGGTGCTGCTGATGAGAGGGAGAAGGGAGAACATAGAACCGCTTCAGAACGCTTTCGATGCTGAGTTTCCTGATGCCTCCCAGATGATAGAAGCTGTCTTCCAAGGATATTTTGCATATTCAGGAGGGGAATGCTTGACATATGTAGCAGGTAATTAGCACTCTATTAAGACAAAGCAAACTCAACAATGATTTATTGCATGCATATAAAGTGCACATCTTTTTATTGTATTTTGAGATTTAACTTAAATACTCAATGATTTTTCTTCTTTGTGGCTTTTAAAATTAGATCATACCACTCTTGCTTTTGTTAGCTACTCTTAATTCTTTTAATTACTCTTAATTCTTTCTCTTTTATTCTAACGCACTTATTTTATTGAAAATTTGTCTTTCTCAACTTTCTTGGCTAAGACCGCAAATCTGGGGCCTCTACATTAATCTAGTTACCTTTCTGTTAACGCACAAGTGGTAGAGTTGTGGAAATACTCCCTCCCATGAAACTGTGAATTCTGCAATGGTCTAATGCCTTAGGTTTGTTTGGCAAGTAGGTGTGACATGCTTATTTTTATTTGCATGCATTTATTTTTCAAGTGTCATTGTATATTTTATCATAACTTCTTTTTCTTTCACTTATGAATGTAATGTTAAAGTTGCATGTAATGATAACAAAAATTAATTTTGGATTCAAATGACATTTGTAAATTTTTCAAATTAAGTCTTTCATTGATTGATACCTTATGAAAGCAATCATCCTCCAGCAATCTCGGATGCATTTAAATGGTAAACTAGTCAAAATGCAAAGTCAAATATTTGAGCTGAGATCTGTAATCCTGATTACATGAGCCCCAAAGAGTTGCCTTCTCCCCCCCTCCCCGCCTCCTTGAGCACCTGAAACAGGAAGCTCTCCAGCAGCCACAGAACCCTTCCCTGGGAAGCTGGCTGTCAACTGCATGCCCAGACAGAGCAGCACCTCCTGACTTGCTCAGAACTGAACTCTGCCTTGCACTTGTACTGAGGTTTTAAGTGTTTTCAATAATGGAATCATAAATATTCTCTGGATTTAATATCCTTCCCTTCAATGCCAACATACAACCCCCCCTTTTTTTAAAGTTATTTATATATTTGAAAATCAGAGTTACACACAGAGAGGAGAGGCAGAGAGAGAGAGAGAGAGAGAGAGAGAGAGAGGTCTTCTATCTGCTGGTTCACTCCCCAGATGGCCGCAATGGCTGGAGCTGCGCCGATCCCAAGCCAGGAGCCAGGAGCATCTTCTGGGTCTCTCACACGGGTGCAGGGGCCTAAGGACTTCGGCCATCTTCTACTGCTTTCTCAGGCCACAGCAGAGAGCTGGATCGGAAGTGAAGCAGTCAGTTCTCAAACTGGTACCCATATGGGATGCAGGCACTGGAGGTGGTGGCTTTATGCGCTATGCTATAGTGCCGGCCCCTCCCCTTCTTTTCTAAGTCAATGTCTTCCCTTAAGTTTACATCTTTTCTCTTCCATCTCTTCAGGACTTTCCACATTCACATTTTCTCTCAACTTTAACCTTTTTACTAGTTTTTTTTTTTTTTTTTTGCCCTTGACATTTACATATGAAGCAGACTCTTGAAAAAATTTTTTCTTTAATCTTCGGAATTCAACCCCTCCTCCTACCCTGCAACCCCCCTGGCCCTGCCAACTTACATGTCTGTCATTCATTAAGTCATTCAACCAGCAACTATCTTTTTAAACATTGACTGTGTTTAAAGATGTACTAGTGCCTCAGGATGAGTAAGACACCATTTTTACCTTAGAAAGGCTTGAAGTTTAGAAGAGGCAGTATTTCTGTATGAGCTCTATCACCTATTGTGGCAAATAGCTTCTCTCTGGTCTGCTTTTTTTCTTTTCAAGATAGAAATCATGGCTCAAAAATCACTAACATTCTGTGCGTTAAAAATAAATAATGGCATATAGTATTTAAAGATAAGCCATAAGAAGGAAATATAATTACCATGAAAATTTAGTAGAAGGAAATGTCACTTTTCACTGTCATTTATTGGAAAAGGTGGCAGTTTAATTGACTCCAAAAAATTGAAGCAATTAAAAAGTATAAGAGAAGTATGCAGGATGCCTTTGATATGGGACATGCAATCTTGAGTAACTGCAAAATGGTTTCCATCTGATGGTCTTGATAACAAAAATGGTTGCTGAGGCAAGCACATAGATGAAGAACAAAATAGTGTAGAGATAGAAACATACAATTGGGCGGTGCAATGCCAACTTCTGGGAAGTGGGTAGAGAGAGAAGATCCAGTGAGAAGCCAGAGCAGGCTTAAAGAATGACAAAGGAAAATCCCCAAATGTTCCAAAAAGAGCGGTTATCAAAATGGCTAAATGCTTCCCAAGTTGAGGTGTGTGAGGATTGATTAAAAGACATTTCCTTTTTAAATAAGGGGTAATTGGTGGGCTTGAGCATGAGAGGAAAGTTGGTTTGCACTGTTAAAAACAGAGGACTTGACCAAAGACTGTGAAATCTCTCTTTCATGCAGTTTGTGATTAAATGGGTCACTGCAATTTCAGGACCTAACACACCGCTCAAAATTCATTTTCTCTCTCTTTCTTAAAGACAGAAGCGAAGAAATATATCTGGCTTCTATTTTAGTCAAGTGCATCTTATTTCATTGCTGAAGATATTTCATTGTTAGATAATTATTCTCTACTGAAAATAGATTTATAAATTTACTAATATATAAACTGATAGAGAATTCTTCACAAGCAGCTGACAGTAAACAGAAACAAAGGAATTTCAGTGTGTGCCTGGGTTGTTAATATACTAAATAAATTTCAAGTAAGGTTAAGTTCTAAATAACACTTTTACCTATATAATAATGATTTATAAACAGATGACAAAGGATGGTTTGAAAACACCTATTTTTTAAGTTCAAGACCCAGGGCTATTCACTACCTGTCTGGTTATTATAGTTTTTTATTGTAAGCTAATTCTAATCTCCACCTTCTCTCTATAAATCAAATACATAATAAAAGTGAGTAAAAACCTAGAGGAAAGTACAGTTAACTTAAAAAAGTTACCCTTTTACTTGTTCCAAAAACTTTAATAACCATAAATCATTAACAACAACCATTTCTAAGCATTTATTAAGTGTTATGTGCTGGGACTGGAATTTTATTTTCTCTGTAATTTCCATTTCTGCCAATATACAGGATAGAAAGTAGAAACCTGTGCAACCAATACCATGTCCAGAGCCCACAACTAGGGAGTGGTGGGGGCAGGGTTAAAATTAGGCTCTCTGATGCTTTACTCTCCAAGTGCTTAATCAGTCCCTATTAGTGGACTCCATGGACATCACATTCGGTCCCTGGGCAGATGGAAGACATTTGATATATGTCAAAGGATAGATATTTACTAGTCAGAGGGATTTGACTTTAAGCAACAGAAACTGATAGACATTAGTTTAAAGGAAACAAAAAGGGCATTTACTGGAATCTTACTTCTTCAACAGCAAGAAGAAACAGGGAAATTTTAGAACTTAAAAAACAAGATTTTTCTTTCTCCTGTTTTTTGTATTTTGAACTACAAACACATTGTTTTTCTTTTGATTTTCTTAGTCTCATTGACATTTGGTTCAAATTCTTGAGAGACATTATCTTGGATATCAGCAAGATTGGTTTCCAGGGGTCAGATGTGTATACTTGGTCATGATACACATACAGATATTGAATGCTAAGGATACTGACTTCTGTGTGTCAGAGAGTAATTCTTAGAGACTGGCAAGATTAGAGAAATGGTCAGACAAATGCAATAATATTTGAAAAGGTGGTTCTAGGAAACCTATTATATATAATGCTAAATCACTACCTTTTTATTTTTCATATTTAATACTGGCTTAAGGAAGAGGTGACAACAGAGAGGGGGACTTTATGGCTGATTGTTTAATTATTTTCAATATCTGTCAGGGGAATGTATAAAAGGGACAATTTCTCTAGTCTGAGAGAGAGTTCTATTTTCCCAGAAATAATGATTTGGCTGAGATCTGAAGAAACAGTAGGGTGCTAACAAGGCATCCAGGAAAGGAGCCACAAGACACAGAGCAAGATGGGCTCTATAGCCAGAAGGAGCAAGGCATTTTTGAGGAAGTGACAAAAAGCCAGTCTGCCTATGTGTAACAGACACAGCAGATGAGGTCATTAAATTGCCCTGTCCTGTATCTCCACAGCCTGTCTTTCTTTCTTTTTTTTTTTCTTAAAGATTTTATTATTTATTCGAGAGGTAGAGTTATAGCTAGTGAGAGGGAGAGGCAAAGAGAGGTTTTTCAACCACTGGTTCACTCCCCAGTTGTCTGCAATGGCTGGGGCTGCGCTGATCCAAAGCCAGGAGACAGGAGCTTCAACTCCGGGTCTCCCACGTGGGTGCAAGGGCCCAAGCATCTAGACCATCTTAAACTGATTTCCCAGGCCAAACCAGAGAGCTGGATTGGAAGAGGACCATCTGCAACTCAAATCAGTGTCCATATGGGATGCGAATGCCACAGGCAGAGGAATAACCTACTGAGCCACCTTTCTTTCTTTTTATTGACAGGCAGAGTTAGTGAGAGAGAGAGAGAGAGAGAGAGAGAGAGAGAGAGAGAGAGAGAGAGAGAGAAAGGTCTTCCTTTTTCCATTGGTTCATTCCCCAAGTAGCCGCTACGGCCGGCGCGCTATGCCTATCTGAAACCAGGAGCCAGGTGCCTCTCCTGGTCTCCCATGCGGGTGCGTGGCCCAAGGACCTGGGCCATCCTCCACTGCCTTCCCGGGCCACAGCAGAGAGCTGGACTGGAAGAGGAGCAACTGGGACAGAATCCGGCGCCCTAACCGGGACTAGAACCCGGGGTGCTGGCACCACAGGCAGAGGATTCGCCTAGTGAGCCATGGTGCTGGCCCACCTTTCTTTTTAATATGGATTCTTATCAGAGTCATGATTTTAACCTTTATGTGATGGTTTAATGTTTTGCTTTTCCTTTAAAAAAAGAAAAGATTATTAAGCCAGGCATTGTGGCATATCAGGTAAAGGGCTAGGCATTGTGGCAGAGAGGGTAAAGCCACCACCTGTACAGCCAGCATCACACATGGGTGCCTGGCTGCTCCACTTCAGATCCAGCTCTCTGCTAATAGCCTGGGAAAAGCAGTAGAGGATGACCCAAGTGTTTGAGTCCCTGCCACCCACATGGGAAACCCCTATGTAGCTACTGGCTCCTGACTTCAGCCTGACCTGGCCCTGGCTATTATATCCAACTGGGAAGTGAAACTTGTCTCTCCTTTGTTCTCTGTAACTCCGTCTTTTAAATAAATAAATAAATATTAAGATTTATTTGTTCATTTGAAAATCAGAGTTACAAAGAGAGATGGAGAGACTGAGAGACTGATCTTCCATTCACTGGTTCCTTCCCAAGTTGCTGCAATGGCCAAAGCTGAGCCAGGTGGAAGCTAGGAGCCAGGAGCTTCTTCCAGGTCTCTTACATGGGTGCAGGGGCTCAAACATGTAGGTTATCTTTTATTGCCTTTCCCAGGCCATTAGCAGGGAGTTGGATCAGAAGTGGAGCAGATGGGATATGAACTGGCATTCACATGGGATGCCAGCCTTGCAAATGGTGGTTTTACCCACTACGCCACAATACTGGCTTCAATAAATAAATTTTTTTTTAAAAAAAGATTATTGATTTATTTGAAAGGCAGAATGATAGGGTGAGGTGGGGTGTGGGGAGAGAGAGAGAGAGATCTTCCAGTGGTTCACTCCCTGAATGCCTGCAACAGCTGGGACTGGGCCAGGCTGAAGCGAGGAGCCAGGAACTCCATCCAATCTCCCACATGTAAGGCAGGGACCCCACTAATGGCCCGTCTTCTGCTGTGAAGTGCATTAGCAGAAAGCAAATTGGAAGTAGAGCAACCAGGACTCAAAACAATACTCTGATACAGGATGCCGGCATCACAAGAGGTGGCTTAATCGGCTGTGCCACAAACCCCACCCTACTTTTCTGTTCCGGAGGTTAAACTTCATGTCATTGTTGCTCACTACCATATTCCCACAGCAGATTCTGTCCCTGTCTCCTACTAGAGGAGGCTCAGTTTGGGTAGACTCCAAAGGGTGAAGTCCTTGTGGGCTCAGATGTCATTTTTCATTATTGCGTCTTTTTTTTTTAGATTTATTTATTTATTTGAAAGAGTTACACAGAGAGAGGAGAGGCAGAGAGAGAGAGAGAGAGAGAGAAAGGTCTTCCATCTGCTGGTTCGCTCCTCAGTTGGCTCTAACAGCTGGAGCTGAGCTGATACGAAGCCAGGAGCCAGGCGCTTCTTTCAGACCTTCCACGTGGGTGCAGGTGCCCAAGGACTTGGGCCACAGCAGAGAGCTGAATCGGTAGCGGAGCATATCCCATGGCTATGAACCGCTACCCACATGGGATGCTGGCACTGCAGGCAGTGGCATTACCCACCATGCCACAGCGCCAGCCCCTCTTGCATCTTTCTTAAGAAATTTGCCACCTATGGGAAAAATGAAGAAACTTTCCCTTTTTCTTTTTCTCTTTTAAAACCAAACTCAGAGAGGTGTGTAGCAGTTTACCAGTATGTGTGTCAGGCAGAGTAGCTAGGAAGGACCTAGTCCAACACGTGATGCATGAAAACAATCTTACAAATAAATTTAAGTTTTACTACTCATGATTTTGCTCTTTTATGTGCTACAGGGGAGCTGAAGAAACCCAGAAAGACAATTCCCAAATGTGTGTTTACGGCGATTCCTCTGGTGACTGTGGCTTATTTGCTGGCTAACATTTCCTACCTGGCTGTTCTGACACCAAGGGAAATTCTCTCTTCAGGTTTGTACACAAATGGCTAAGGCAATAAATAAAGTGCTGGTCCTGCTAAGTATCACTTGACCAGCCAGCACTGCTGTTTGCAATTCATTACTCTATATATAGAGTCAACATGTGAGTTTCTAAATCACAGAGTACCAGAGAGGATGATTTGGCTTAGAAAGGAGATTTCAGATTTAAGTATGACTATGCATTTTCTGGTGTTATAGAAGGGTGTGTGGAGTGCTGATGTATTCAAAATATTTGTATTCCTTCATAATCTCTTCTCACCAGAGTGACACTTTGCAATCAAAGTGCTTCCAGGTGATGCAAAGAATAAATTTGAAATGTAGGATATTAGCAGTTAATAGAGTAAATGCTAATGGTTAGTTGAAGCATACAACTATATTAATATGTAAAATAATTTAGGATTTTTTTCCATAAATAAACCTAACATTTATGGTAGCAAATATAATATATAAAAAATATAAAAAACTTTTATCCCAGAATCTAAATTGCAGGACAAAACATTTAACAACTGGGGCAGCTGTTGGACACAGAGGGTTAAGCTGCCGCTTGGGATGCTGCATCTCACATCAAAGCACCTGTGATGAAGTACAGCTTCTGCGTCCTATTCCAGCTTCCTGCTAATGTGCTGGGAGGCAGAAAATGACCCAATTCCCTAGGTCCTTGCCATCCATGTAGGGGACCTGCATTGAGTTCTGGGCTTCTGGCTTTACCTGACCCAGACCTGGCTGTTGCAGGCATTTGGGAAGTGAACCAGCTCATGGAAGACTTCTGTCTCTCTGCCCTTATAATAAATAAAATTACTGAAATTAAATTTAAAAAAAATGGAAAGAAAGTAGGAATTTTAGAAGCATTTATTGATAAATTGATGCAATCATTTTGGGGGTAATTTTGCCCTTAGTTAAAAATGTATGTACCTGGGACTGGCATTGTGGCATAGCAGGTAAAGCCACCACCTGTGATACTGGCATCCCAAATGAGCACTGGTTCAAGATCTGACTACACTTCTGATCCAGCTCCCTGTTAATGGGCCTGGGAAAGCAGTGGAAGATGGCCCAAGTACTTGGGCCTTTGTGCCTACGTGAGAAACTTGGAAGACGCTCCTGGATCCTGTCTTCTGCCTGGCCCAGCCCTAGTTGTAACCATTTGGGGAGTGAATTAGCAAATAGAAGATCTTTCTCTCTCTCTCTCCTTCTCTCTCTTTCTCTTTCTCTTCCTCTCTCTGTGTAACTCTTACTCAAATAAATAAATAAATACATCTTTAAAAAATTTTTTTAAAAATGTATGTACCTTTGGCCTCAAAAGTCCTATTCAAGGAATTTACTCTGAGGAGTATTATACAACCATAAATATTTGAAGGCATGTAGTGTTTTCATTAAAATACATTTTTCATTTTGCTAATATAAAAAAAAAAACTGATAATGGGAGCAGGTGCTTAGTTTAGTAGTTAAAACGCCCACTTCTTACATCAGAGTGCCCAAGTCCAATCCCTGGCTCTTGCTCCTGACTGTGGCTTCCTGCTAATGCAGACCCTGGGAGGCAACTGTGATGACGAAGTGATTGGGTGCTGCTACCTGAGTGGGAGAGCTAGGCTGGGCTCCTGGCTCCTGCCTCTGGCCTGGCCCAGCCCCAGCTTTTACAGGCATTTGGGTTGTGAAATAAAAGTTGGGAGTGTTCTCTCTCTGCAGCTGAAAAAAACATCAGTGAAATAATAATTAAAAAAAAATTCTGAAAACAACCTGCTACTCTTATCAAGACAGATTGGGTAAAGTTACAAGTGTGTAATGGAATACTGAGAACTCACTTAAACAAATAGAAAGATGAATATGTACTAACATGATCACGATATTCCGGAAAGTGAAAAAAGCAAGCTGAAGTGCATGTGTATAAACAGACACATACATGAACATACTTGAAACCCTCATAGATGCTCATGGAAAATTTCTGGAAGAGGATCCATCAGATTAACAGTAGCTGCCTTTGGATTACAGGAATGAGGAATTGGTGGTGGGGGCATTTACTGTTTATGTGCTTCCGCATTATTTATTTTACTTTCCAGCCAAAGCATAAAACTATGTGTGGATTTTAACCTTTTTAATACCAAAATAAACTTACATTTTAGTTCTATTTTCCACAAACTTTTTGAAGCTCCTTTGTATTTATTAAATTAAAAAAAGAAAAGAAAAGAAAGGAAGAAATGATGTATGCAAAAGAGCCAAAAGAGAAAACATCATTTTGTGGGCTAGAAATAAAGATCATGTGGAAAGATGTGAGTTTTTGTCAGCCAGCAGTCACAGAGCTGTATTACCAGACGCCCCTCTAGTTACAGCTAATCACCTTTGCAGAATGCACGCTGGGAAACTGAAGGAGAATTTCCTATGCATTTCTGGAAAAAAAATGTTAAACATGTCTAAAGTGGGAAAAGCATAGGGGTATGGGTATCCAGGAGGAGCAACCAAACTACCTCATTTGCAATTAACAGTAAGCAAGACAAAAAATAGTTCTAAATAAGACCCAATGTTGTAGAATGGCACTAAACAAAAGTGCAATGACTTTTGAGGGTAATTTAAGTAGATTAGAAAATAAAGATCTTGGGATCAGTGCTGCGGTGTAATGGGCTAAGCCTCTGCCCGGCATCCCACATGGACACCAGTTTGAGTCTTGGCTGTTCCTCTTCTGATCCAGCTCTATGCTATGGCCTGGGAAGGCAGTAGAAAATGGCCCAAGAGCTTAGGCCTCTGCACGTACATGGGAGACTCTGAAGAATCTCCTGGCTCCTGGCTTTGGATTGGCCCATGTATACAGCCGTACCACCCTGAACGCGTCCGATTTCATCTGGATTGGCCCAGCTCCAGCAGTTGTGGTCATTTGGGGAGTGAACCAGCGGATGGAAGACCTCTCTCTCTGTCTCTCCCTCTATCTGTAATTCTGCCTCTCAAATAAATAAATATTTTTTAAAAAAGACAAAAAAGTTCTTTAAGAGTAAGAATCCTTGATGGCACTTTAATTTTGTCACATCTGGACATCTTACTCTTTGTTTTAAGCTGGTTCACTTATGGGCTTGAGACTCCTCTGGAAACTAAACTTGGCACAAAAGTCCCAGGGAGCCTAATCCCTGCTGTCTGATTTTGTTAAAAACTGAGGATTTGTTTCTCTCTGATGAAGGACTGAGGTGTCCTGGCATACATCTACACAATACGAATTGAACTCAAGTGGATTCTCATGAACAATGGATGCTTTTCTTTCATAGTGTCTACTGACTTATTGGATTAGTGTTCATGAGGTCTCTTCATCTTTCCATAAAAAAAATCAGAATATTCTCTGAAGATTGGTCTACAACAAGTTTTCTCAGTCTCAGAGCTATTGACATGACCATGCAACTCTTTGTTGTAGAGTGCGGTCCTGTGTATTATAGTGTGGTTAGCAGCATCCTTGGTCTCTACCTACTAGATACCAGTTGCACATCTCTCCCCTCTCAGTTGTGATAGTTGAAGTAAGCATCTGGACATTGCCACAGGACCCTAAGGAGCAAAATCACCTGCAGTTGAGAACCACGATCTAGAGTTCAGACAAATCCCAACTATCATCAATAGTTTTGTTTGCATGCAATGTATTTTCTCTTTCTAGGTAGTTGATTAGTGTTTCCAATGGCACCACAACACAGGAAGGTCTCATTCCTGTGTCAGCAGTGGTGGGCTGTCCTTCCTGACTCGGGGTAGCCGTCAGCACCCTGTAAACTAGAGTTAGAAAATAGCATGCCTTCAATCATCCATCCGACAAAATCAGTTCATTTCACAGGTATTTACTGATAACTCACTTTATGCCTATCACTGAATGAAGTGCTAGTTTTATGGAAAAAAAAAGAATGATCTTCACCCTCAAAAAATTCCTATGTGTTTTTGGGAAAGACATGTAAGATGATAACCATTTATGACATAATATGATAGGGGCTAAAATGGACACATGCATAAGATTTTATGTAAGGTTTTATGTAAGATTTGTAATGTAAGGAAATTACAAAATTAAAACTGAATGTTCTTAATGACTTTAAATATTTTGTATTTTCACTTTGAAATAATATCAAAATGTTTCTCTTTCTGAATACATCTCTTTGTGTTTTTGTTTTCCTGCAGATGCTGTGGCTATCGCATGGACTGATAAAGTTTTCCCCTCATTAACATGGGTTGTTCCTTTTGCTATTTCTGCCTCATTGTTTAGCAATCTTATGATTAATGTACTTGAATCATCCAGGGAGATATACATTGCGAGTGAAGAGGGCCAGCTTCCTTTATTATTTTATATGCTTAATGTTCACTCTTCTCCACTTATGTCTGTGCTTCTAATTGTCATTATGGCATCCATTGTGATCGTCTTAACAAGCCTCATTGATTTGATAAACTATCTTTATTTTGTGATTTCTTTTTGGTCTGCATTAACAATGATAGGCATACTGAAACTCAGATATCAGGAGCCCAATCTACCTAGACCTTATAAGGTATGAGTGAATTTTTTTCTTTTTTTTTTTAGTGCAAAATAAAGATATTGGGCATAATAGTGTTTGAAGACTGTATTGAAGCATCTATGAGTAAATCTTTTTACTACTCCAAAAGTTGGGAACCACATGGGATAATTTTTATTGGGTGGGTTTTACTGAGTACAAAACTAATGTCTGTGCATTTGATTACTAGTTATATATTTTACATGCCTTACTAGGTAATGAAAAGGAATAAGATTGGACTCTGCCCTTAGGCAAGCTATAATCTCTCTCGGCAGTCAGGTGAATCAAAACTCATAACATGCTACTTAATGGGTGGTGGGCAAATCATTATGATCAGTCTCTGACCACCTATTGTTTTGTTTACTTATGGAGCCACTTACGTACAGCAGTGTCTTCCATAGTCAGGGTCAGATTTGGCAAACAAGAACTAGAACAAGCAAGATGAGGTCATAAGTGGTAACAGCTACTGTCCTGAAACATCAGTGTACTTTGACCATCAGTAAATTCCTTCTTTTTTTTTCTACTACCTTTACACTTTCAGTCAAGATGAGGAAAAATTTCACAGGAGAGGAGATGGCCCTTTAATCATAGAAAGGGAAGTAAATGACAACTTTGCAGCGTAAGGATAATAGTGGAGGAAGGCAGCATTGATGCTCAGGTGATCAGAACAGAGTAGTCTAGGTTTGGCAGCAAGCACGTTCAGAGCTTTGTGTTTGTGGTCACCTTTAATCCTCTCAAAACGTGGAGGTTACTGTGGTCTTTATTTTGTAGATGAGGAAACAAGTTTAGAAAAGTGAAGTCCCTTGCTCATGGTCACACAGCATGGAGTGGAGCCCAGGTTCAAATCTAGGAGTTCTCTTTGGAGTGTTTGAAACTCACAAGTATGGAATCTAAGGAACAATGCTGGGAGAAGAAAACAATATTCTGATGACCAACTTTGGTTGACTTAACAACCATGTCTCCTTTTTAGTCCTCCCTTCTAGATCTTCCTTGCATTCTTTTACTGTTGTGCATTTGAGTGCTAGTTATTGAGAAGCTCTATATTTTAGAGCACCTTGCTAGGTGCTCTGGGTACCCAAACTAATAAGTCCTGTCTTCCTTTAAGCAAGTTATAATTTATGTGAATAGTCAGGTGACACAAAACTCATAGTATACTAATTGCTGTAGAGAGGCATCCACAGGACATTCAGAGAACGTGGGGAGGAGGGATCGAATCCAGTGGAGGGTTGATGCCCCTGGTTCTCCTTGGAGCTGCCTCCCCAAGATCTGATTCCTCATGGTTTCACAGGCTACAATTTTTAAAAATTTGTTTTATTTATTTAAAAGAGAACAGAGAGAGACAGACAGACAGACAGACAGAGACAGAGAGAAAGAGAGAGAGAGACAGAGATAGAGAGACAGAGAGAAAGACAAAGTGTCTTCCATCTGCTGGTTCACTCTCCAAATGGCTGCAATGGCTGGAGCTGAGCTGATCCGAAGCCAGGAGCCAGGATCCAGAAGCTTCTTCTGGGTCTCCCATATGGGTGCAGGGTGCTCAGGATTTGGACCATCTTCCACTGCTTTCCCAGGTACATTAACAGGAAGCTAGATCGGAAATGGAGCAGCCAGGACTTGAACCTGCACCCATATGAGATACTGGTCTTGCAGGCCAGGGCTTTAACCTACTGTGCCACAGTCCCAACCCAAGTTTGCATATTTTCATGTCTCTTATTTGCCATTTTCTGACTGTACTTTTGTTAGATCTCTAACTCCAACTAGATAAAACTAAAAAGAAGTTATGACTTGTGGTGGATTTCTTGGATACCCCAAGAAATAGTATAAGATCATTATTAAGAACTAGAACTCAAGGCTGGCACCATGGCTTACTAGGCTAATCCTCCACCTGTGGTGCTGGTACTCTGGGTTCTAGTCCCGGTTGGGGTGCCGGTTCTGTCCTGGTTGCTCCTCTTCCAGTCCAGCTCTCTGCTGTGGCCCGGGAAGGCAGTGGAAGATGGCCCAAGTGCTTGGGCTCTGCACCCGCATGGGAGACCAGGAGGAAGCAACTGGCTCCTGGCTTCGGATCGGCGCAGCGCACTGGCTGTAGCAGCCATTTGCGGGGTGAACCAATGGAAGGCAGACCTTTCTCTTTGTCTCTCTCTCTCTCACTGTCTAACTCTGCCTGTAAAATAAATAAATAAATAAATAGGACTCAAGTCCAATTCCTCAACTTACTAGGTGAACTTCTTTTTGTTATTTAACCTTGGATCCTCAGTTTCTTTATATATAAAAATGAGAATGAATACTACTTTCTAACAATATTGGATGTATTAAATAAGCTAAGGCATCCAGAGTCTGACAATGATGATGACAATGATGATTTATATTATTAATGGGCAAAAATTTCCATAAAAAATTAAGGCAAGAACAGCTTTAAGTACAAGGGGTTGAAATTTGTCTTGCACATTTATGTGAGTGCTCTTTTTCTCCCTTCTCAATTATTTCATAACTGATACAAAGTGAGGTGACAGATTATTTTTCTCAGAAATATTTCATAATTAAAGAGGGAACTCTTAATGGCTTCAGCCCCAAATGAATGACCCTCTCACTAAAGGATTTCATAAAGTATGACGAGTTTTCTTTGGAGTAAAAATTCATATCTGGAGCCAGCATTTGTCTCTGTGGTTAAGATGCTGCTGGGGACATTTGCATCCCCTATCAGAAGTGCCTGGTTTGAATCTTGGCTCCTCTGATTCCCATCGAACTTTCTGTTAATGCACATTCTAGAAGGTAGCAGTTGGTAGCTGAAGTACTTGGGTCCCTACCACCCACATGAGAGATATGAATGGGTTTTCTGGCTACAGGCTTTGATCTGGCCCAGTACAGACTATTATGGGCATTTGGGAGTGAACGAATGGATGGGAAATTTCTGTCTGTCTCTGCCTTTCAGCTAATGTGAAAATAAATAAATATTTTTATTTCTATTTTAAGGTTTATTTATTTATTAATTCATTTGAAAGGCAGAGTTACAAAGATGCAGTGGCAGAGAGAGAGCAGTACTCCATCCTCTGGTTCACTCCCCATATGGCTGCAATGGCCAGAGCTATGCTAATCCAAAGCCAGGAGCCAGGAGCTCTTTCTGGGTCTCCCACATGGGTGCAGGGGCCCAAGCACCCGGGCCATCTTCTACTGCTTTACCAGAGAGCTGGATCGGAAATGGGGCAGCTGGGACGTAAACTGGTGCCCATATAGGATTCAGGTGCCGCAGGTGGAGGCTTAGCCCACTACTCCACAGTGCCAGTCCCAATAAATAAATATTTTAAACAAAATTCCCATTAAAATTGCAAGCCATTACTATGGTTATTTATTTAAAAAAAATCTGTCTCTTCTCAAAAAATATCTACCAACTAAATTTTCTTACCAGGTTGGGTAAGGTTATACGTAAAGTCCTTGCAATCCTAACTCAGAGAAGATACTGAAGATGGGCCTTTAAAGTTGTTAGCAAAGCAAAAACAAAACAAAACAATGAAAACAAGAATTGGTCTGGCCAAGGGTTTTGTCTTGGTTTGTTTTCTTTTTCCATGTATGTGTCTGTAAAGTCATAATATTTACTTGTCAATATTTACCTGCGTAGCAAAGGATCTAAGGATTGCATTGCATTTTAGTCATGAATGTCATATTGTCTTGAAATATTTTCTAAGAAAGATTGTTGAGACCTTCACTGGGTCTTTGAAACTCCTTCTTAACAAATTCATGCCACTAGATAAGCAGATGGCTACTTTATTAGCAAATAGTTGCAATTCATTCCATTCATGGACAGCTAAGTGCTGGATGATCATTTTCTCTACTCAATATCTGACAATGAGCATCTTCAACATTTCTCCTGTTACTTACAATTTATCTAGTTGTATGCCAAGTTTATCTAACTTCATAGCTAATTTAGTCTTTTTCCTATCATTAGCTTATATCTTAATTTTTTTGTTTACATAAGTATATAGGTATTATGTGGTATGGATTTTTATATCTAATTTTTTTTAATTTGCTCTTTTCAGGTATTTTCACCATTTATATTGATAACGATGGCCATCAGCCTATGCTTGGTTGTTATACCATTGGTAAAGTCTCCAAATATGCATTATATCTATGTACTCCTTTTTGTTTTCAGTGGACTTCTGTTCTATATACCTTTAATACATTTTAAATTGAGGATGATTTGGTTTGAGAAGATGACTTGTTATTTGCAATTACTATTTAATATTTGCTTCCCTGATGCTTCTGATGAACAGATGTCAGAAATAGAAATTGTTAAAAAAGTAGCTTTATAAAAACCACCAAATTCCAAATAAAGATTAAGCACATGATGAAATATTAATGATAAAATTCCTTTGCAAACATGCTTTCCCTATTGAAATAGCATACACCAAAGTGCTCAGGATACAGCCTGATTTTAAAATCACAAAGAAATGGCTATCCATCACTGAAGCTCCATGTTGTATGGCAAAAGCATTGTCTTTGCATAGCTTCATATATCGATGGTATCTCACTCACTCTTCCATTTTCTCCCATCTATCCTCTTTTCTACTGATTCTGTGGTGATCATGTAATAAAAGTTAATGATTAAAAATACAAAGCATTCTCTTCATTTTTTTCTGAGTCCTTTTTTGGGTGTTGATTTGAAGATAAAAAAAATTCAATTTTTCCTGTTAGTTTTTCTCCTCTAAGTAGTATTATTTTTAACCTAATACCCATTTTGGAAGCATGAGTTTTTAGGTTATACTCCCTTGAGTGTCTTTCTTTCAATTCTGAGGTGTCTTAGAAGGAACAATCTTTATTTGATTAAAATGTGACCTGATTATACCTCTGTGCATAAAATGTGTGCCAAAGGTGGCTGAATGGATAGTGTCTCAGCTGTTAAACTCGTTTAACATTGTTCAATTAAAAACTTTGTCTACTTAACTCAGAGTTTTAAAGGAGCTGGAGAAAGCAGAGAAGTAATGTGGGAATATGGTCAGTGACCTTTATTTGCCAGCTCTGGTCTCCCTCTCTCTTTGCCCCATGGGAGTGGCATCTACAGATGTTTCCTGACTTGCTGAGTTTGAAAAGTCATCCCTTGGTGTGATGGTTAACTTTGTGCATCAACTTGGCTAGGTCACAGTGCCCATATTTGATCAAACATTATTCTAGATGTTTATACAATGTGGGAAGTAGTGCATAGTGCTTTTTTTTTTTTTTTTTTTTTTTTGGTGAGGGGAGAGATTAACATTTAAATAGGTGGACATTGAGTAAACCAGATAGCCCTCATTGATGGTAGGCCTCATCTGATCATTGAAGGCCTAAATAGAACAAAGATTGACTTCCCCCTGAATTCTGTTAGCAAATTGGCTTCAGATTTGGACTGTAACACTGAGTCTTCACTGGGTTTCCAGCCCCAGCTCATACTGTAGAGTCTGGACTCAAATAATTATGTGAACCAATTCCTTAAAATAAATTCTCTCCTCCTCCTCCATGTACACCTCTACTGATTTTGCTTCTCTGGAGATCCCTGACTAATACACTTGGCTTTCTGAGCCAACTTATATACCCTCTTCTTGCTTAACAAAAGCCAATCTTTCTCAATTATAAATTTCTGGTTTACTTTAGTTACATGAGAAACATCATTCAAATTTAAAAAATTGCATGTTCAAAATTAGTAGGATAAATACATCTGTTTATATCATGGTTTTAATTTCATATGACAGTTGCTCACATGGACTATATGGTTTAACATTTCTGTCGTGTGAATTTCCACTACATTTATACAACTGCCTAACTTTCCTTTTCCTATGAGTTTCAACCTGATATATAGAAAAAATAATTCCTATGCCTAGTTCCATAGGAGTTGTTCACAGCTAATGGATTCAAAATAAGGTCTTCAGACTCTGGAAGTTATTTAAACTGCAAAGTGAGAATAATCAAAGATTTGATTGAAACCAGAATTAAAAGGAGGCTTAAAAGTATATAGCATCTCGACAAAATAACATAACTTACCCATGCTTATAAACACCCCAGGGTAGGGGAGTCACTACTTGCTAAGGACATTGGTCTTATTTTGCAAAGCATTTCCCAATATAAGCTTTCAGGATAACTTTTGCCTAGTGGAAATCTAATGCTCTTTCATGTGGCATCCTTACATTTGGTAACAGTTAATCTCTTAGCTCTGAGTCTCTGCTTCTCCAGATTACACCCCCTACCCCACCCTCCAGTATTCAGAGTTGCTGCTTTTGAAAACCTTGACTCTAATTTTTTTATTCTGTCAACAACGCAGTCTTTCTAGGCATGGCATGACTATAGCATGGCGGAACAGAGGCATCATTTCCCTTCCTTTAAATGTGATGCTTTTGTTCACTGTTTGGGCACCATTGTACATGAAAGCCTCCTACGTCCTTCCTATGAATCATGGCTGAGACATGTCTAAGACTGGGTGGATGTCAACCTGCACAAATGTGATAGATTAATGAAATTTTTAGGGAAACTTTTGTTCCACAACAAAATAAATAGATTGGCTGATGGTAGCAAAACCAATGTGATAATATTTATCTTTAGAGGAAAATTGAACATGAATTTTATAGAACTTTCATATTTTGTATTATTTCTGGAAATAAGGCTTTGTAGGATATTTATTTAGTAAATATTCTTTCCTGATTCCTTTTGCACCACTCCTGACCACCAGCGATTCACCTGCCTGTCATGTTTAAGAAAAATCTCTTATGTCATTCTACTTTAAGAAAAGTCTATTCTGAAGCCAACTCTCAAGAATTCCTTTGATGATGTCAGCCAAAGGCTTGTTTGCTGAAATGAGATTAATCACATTGATCTATTTGATCCAAGGATACCATGGTGATTAATTAATTGTGTCTGAGTATACACAACCCTATTGTGCACTTAGGTCCTCAGAGATGTTACCTCTGTTTGCACCAGGAAAATAGAAAAGAAGAAACCTCATTCCCTAAGTACCCCCAGCTGGCTTTGTGATGTAGCAGGTAAAGCTGTGCCTGCAACACCAGCATCCCATTTGAGTACCAGCTCGTGCCCTTACTACTCCACTTCCAAACCAGCTCCCTGCTAATGCCTGGGAAGGCAGCAGAAGATGGCCTAAGTACTTGGACTCCTGCTACCCACTTGGGAGACCCCAATGAAGGTTCTGGCTCCTGGTTTCAGCCTGCCTGCACCTTGGCCATTGTGGTCACCTGGGAGTTGAACCAGCAGATAGAAGATTGCTCTCTCCATCTCTCCCTCTCCCTTGGTAACTCTGACTTTCAAATAAATAAATAAATAAATAAATCTTTAAAAAATACCCCTGGAAAGCTGATACCACCTCTCTCTTCAGAGCACATTGAAATAGCTCTGTGAGGGGATAGTTTCCTAGAGCTTCTATGATAACAATGCAGATTTGGTTACAGAAATGACTTACAGAAGGCCAGAAGTCCAAAATCGATGTGTGACAGAATGGATTCCTTATGGGAACACTGAGGGAAAGCCTGTTGCATGCCTCCTAGCTCCTTGAGGTGACAGGAAATCCTTGGTGCTCCTTGGCTTGCAGCAGCCTCACTCCAATCTCTATTCTGTTTGTGCATGACTTTCTGTGTCTCTGTATCATAAAGCTCCCTCTCACCTGCAGATCCTTAACCTAATCATATACCTGCAAGATCCTTATTCTAAACAAGGTCACATTCTGATGTTCCAGGTGGCAATATCTTTAAGAGGGCTAAGTATTCAACCCACTGAGCTAGGCTTTCGTAGTTATCAAGTGCAATTCCTCTTCCAGCCATAGAGGCTGATTTATGAAGACCACTCTGTTTCTGCTTCTCTCTGCAGGCAGAAACTCTTTTGCATGCTGGAATTGGAACTAAAATTATGAAATCTGGAAGGACCTCTAACACCATCCTAAGATGCTGTACCGTGCACCACTCTATTATCAATAAGAAAGGATGGGATCAGGTTTTAAAAGAACCCAAGCCAGACTTGAGAAATTTGGTCTGGTAATCTCCAGAGCTGGGTTATTCCAAACCAAATGCCAGGGCATCTCAGCAGATAGAAGGAGCCCAGGAATTTTTGACAAGCAAGAATTTTGACATGCTATTGACACCAAATTTTGTTATCTTGACTGATGATGTGTCTGTGAAAAGAATCATTGTTTCAGTGTCTCTGCTCACTAGGCCTACAAGACAGACTGGGCATCTCTGAGACAACTTCGCTCCAAGCAGCTGCAGACTACAGCTTTGTTCAGTACCTTGTATTTAATGCCAGTAGGAAGGAAAGAAAAGTCATTTTGCTTAAGTGTCAGCTCTGTGCCAGGGAGTTAGGAATGCTGGGATACTTCCCAGAATACAGCATCTTTGTTCATTTTGAAGCATGGGAAACAAACAACCTGAATGTAGAGAAGTCATCCAGCAATTGTGTAGGGAGCACACTTTTCAGGTTTACACTTGCATTTCTAGGTAAGGGAGTTCTGTTACTGTAAGATAGGAGAAGAGTTAAGCTCCGCCCTTTTTAGCTATAAAATGAAGGTGAGTAATTTCTCAGGTCTCTCCCAGATGTGAAAAATGACAGGCTCATGTGTTCTTGAAACGATCTTGCTAAGTAAAACATTAAAAGAACTCAGTTCTTCTAGGAAACTGGAGGGTCTATAATTATGTTGACACCAAATTTTAAGTGACTATTAACTAAAGACCACATCTTCTCGTTTCTGTAAATTAAAAGGGATGTTTTAAATCTCCCATTTATTTCCAGTTTTGCTGACATAGCATTGCTTGGACAGCCATCATTTCTCATCAGTATTGCTGAAACAACTCCAGGAGCTGACCTCGCTTTAGAATCATGGAAGAAGATGCTGAAGAACATGATCTAATAGCCCTGGAAATTTGAATTGAGTAGGTCTGAGGTGAACTCCCAACTTTATTATTATCTTTCCTTAAAATAAAACTTTATTGGAAGAGTCATATATTTCATTGTAAGTGATCCTAACTATACAAAAATGTCTATAGCAAAATTAGTAAGGACTTTTTTCTATCCAGAGATGAAGTTTATGCACAAGCTTATAGTTCTATTTCTATAAAATCTGGCAATATATACACTGTAATCCATACATTATGTTTTTCAAACAAATAGGATCATATTTGCAATACTTTGAAACTCTTGTAATCTAAATGTATCTTTGAAAGCTATTTAATAACTTGCTGTTTTTTCTCTTCTTCTGTATTCGCAGGTCTTTCCATGTCCCCATATATTGCTATGCTTTCGAATTTTAGTGGCTTCTTAGTATTCTCTAACATAGTTATGTTTTTAATTTTTTTCTTGTGAAAAGTAGTACAAAATCAACAGCATTGAACACTTAACCCTGTAAACATGTACTAGTGATTGTTGAGGGACAGATTTTTAAGTGTATTTACTTTAAGCTACTGTAATGTCAAGTCACCTCCAACTAAGACTTTATCGCACAGTGAACTCTCATTACTAATGTGCCAGTGTCATTTTCTATAACTTTAACTACATTGAAAATAATTTTGTCAAACTAATAGCATACACACACACACACACACACACCACACACACCACATACACACACATGAGAGGACTTCAAAAAGTTTGAGGAAAATGGGATTAATAGATGTTTTATTTTGGTGCAAAAATATTTGCAATCCTTGCATAGTTTCTTTTTATAATATGCATTTCCATGAACTTTTTGAGGACTATATGTTTGTGTGTGTATGTGTGTGTGTGTGTGTGGCATTTCTTTGTTTTTTTTTTTTTTTAATAAGAATGGCTATTTCCAAGATGATATAGATATTCTGCAAATAATTGCTGCAAGTCTGTAACTTTTTGTTTAATTTTATTTGGCTTTACTTCATTACTTGAGAAGTTTGTCATTTATATGAATTATTTACAATTGTGTTAACTTTCTAAATTTTTTTAAAAAAATCTTAGTCCCTTATGTGATATTTTATTTTTGCACATGTGTGGAAGAGACTCTTCAAATTTATTTACTTTTTTCTGAAATGCATAACCAAATACCAATATGATTTGTCTTATAGTCTTTAAATCTAAAATCACATATATGGATCTATTTCTGAATTATGTGCTCTATCCTAATGAACTATCGTGTTTTGCAATGATATATAGTTTCTAAAACTAACAATGTTTAACTTGCTCCCTTGTGTTGAATAACATCCCCATCAAAATTTCCCGGAACTTCACAATGTGAATTTGTTTGAAAATAAAATCTTCACAGATGTTGTTTGGATCAGATCATATTGGAGTACAGTGCTCCTTTGATCAATATGGCTGGTGTCCCTATAAGAGGGAAAGAAAAGACAGAAATAGACACACACAGAGGGGGCGCTCTGTGAGGAGCCACAGGGAGAGCGCTGTGTGATTATAGAGGGAGACATGAAGTGACGCATCTTTAAGCGGGGGAATGCCCAGGATTGCCAGAAGTTAGAAAGAGGCAAGGCAGAATTCTTGCCTAGAGTCCACAGAGAGAGCAAAGCCCTTCCCACACTCAGACTTCAGACTGCTATGTTTTGAGAACTGTGAAAGAATAAATTACTGTTAAGCCATTTAGCTTGAGGTACTTTCTTATAACAGCCGCAGGAAACTTACATCATTATCAATGTTTTAAACAATATCTTTATAAGAGATTTATTAATTTATTTGAAAGTCAGTGTTACAGAGAGACAGAGAGAGACAGAGAGAGAGAGACAGAGACGGGGAGGGAGGAAGGGGGGGAGGGAGAGAGAGAGAGAGAGAGGGAGAGGAGAGAGAGAGAGAGAGAGAGAGAGAGAGAGAGAGAGAGAGAGAGAGATTCCATTCACCTGGATGGCCATGGCAGTCAAGTTAAAGGGTTGGGCCAAGTTGAAGCCAGGAGCCAGGAGCTTCATCCAAGTCTCCCATGTGGGTGCAAGGAGCCCAAGCCCTTAGATCATCTTCTGCTGTTTTTCCCAGGCCATTAGCAGGGGAGGTCGACCTGAGGTGGAGCAGCTAGGACTCAAGCTGATACCCACATGGGATGCCTGCGTCACAGGCACCGTCTTTACCTGCTATGCCACAACACCCGCTCTAGAAAGTGTTTTGCTATCAGGTAGGGCATGTCAATTTTTTCTGTCTTTTAAAAAATGTGTCTTAGCTATGAGTGTTTTTCAAATGTCATAGTAAATTCTATTGAAATTTTTATTTTTATGACTTGATTGTATTGATCCATTCAGAAATAACTCTCATCTTGTCAATATTGCCTCTTTCTCTCCAATAATATTATATTGCCAATTATTAAAGCATTTTCATGTCTTCAATGAGTCTTAACAATTTTCTTTATAAAGATCCTACTCAGTTTTTGTTCACTCACATTTTTGTTTTTCTTTCTTGACAGCAATTATGAACGGGATCTTTTAGTCCTCCATAATTTCTTCTAATTCTTGTTGGCATTTGGAAGAGCCATTTTTATTCTATGTTGATTGTGTATTTGTCTTATGTAATTGGATTCTTTTATTATTTTATTAACTTTTACACTATATTTTACATATGTATGTATGTATTTTATTGCTCTGGGGAGAGAGAGAGAGCAAGAGAGAGAGAGATTGATCCCATCCTCTTGCAATCTCCTCAAATATCCACAATAGTCTGATTCCAGCATTTCTCCTCCTGAGTTACATTGATATTGATCACAAGGATCTTGCTGAGTTGTTGGTGAGAAGAGAGACCTGAGGCTTCAACGTCACCAGTAGTATTGGGAACATGAATGCTTTGTCTCCTGAGCCTGGGTCGGGCATCTTCCGTTATCACTGTGTGTCTCTTCACTTCGGAGGGTTAGATGGCTACAGATATGGGGCACTGCACTTGCAGAAACAATTATCTAACATGATCCAGCCTGAACTGATTATTATCTATGCCTCATGCATAGCAATAAACCTGGGAATCTCTGCCTTCTTTTTCTTTTATTTAAGATTTTTTTTTTTTACAAATGTCAGTCAAGAAATTGGAATTGACAACACTAACCACTCCGAATAAAGCTTAAAAGGTGTTGAAGGAAATTTCCCACAAATCTTCATCTCAATAATATGAATTGTTTTAAAACAAAAATATAATTACTGCCCTATATATCCTTGTTTCCTGGTGCTGTACAATATTTTCTTCCCTTTCAATGGATGGTCCCATTCACAGGCTATGTTTGATATCAGCAAATTTACATATGCAAATAGTACACAAGCCACAAACTCTACCAAGATATCTTATTGTTTTATCAGTCCCACATTTTTAGATGAATGATATACTCAGAATTTCTATCTGGATTAAAATCTTATGGAAGATGATGTGTCTATGCAAGGTATAAAATTATTCATTGAGCTTATGAGCATTTCAGTATATAAAGGAGATATTATTTTTGACCCCTTCTCCCTTGCTAAGAGAACATTGATTTTACTCAAGTAAAAGACAAAAGAATTCTCAGTTTTAGATGATTGATCAAGAGTGATCTTATCTGATGACTGTAGCCCCATGCTCCTTGCCTGTAATTGGCTTTGGGTTAGGCTTGTGACCCAATTTTTGCCACAGAAATGCAAAGGGAGGGTCTGATATATAGTTTATAAGGTTGTCCTGGGGCCAGCGCCCTGGCGCAGTAGGTTAATCCTCCACCTGCGGCGCTGACATCCTGGTTCTAGTCTCAGCTGCTCCCCTTCCAATGCAGCTCTCTGCTATGGCCTGGGAAAGCAGTAGAAGATGGCATAAGTCCTTGGGCCCCTCCACTCATGTGGGAGACCTGGAAGAAGCTCCTGGCTCCTGGCTTCAGATCAGCTCTGCTCCGACCATTGTGGCCATTTGGGGAGTGAACCAATGGACGGAAGATCTTTCTCTGTCTCTTCCTCTCACTGTCTGAAACTCTACCTCTCAAATAAATAAAAAAAAATGTATAAAATATTGTCTTATGTGGATAGAAGACAGACACTAGAGCAAAGGTCTCTCTCCCTTGCTTTCTTGAACTTTGTCATGTAAAGATGTGATGTTCAAGGATGTGCTGGCTATCTGGTGACACTGTGACAGAAGTCAGCACAGTCACAGAGAAACAGGCAGAGCCTTCTTAAGATTAAGATACAAACTGAAACAGCTTTGGGGTTGCCTTCCACCAGACTTCTCTTTCTTTCTTTTTTTTTAAGATTTATTTTATTTATTTGAAAGACAGAGTTACTGAGAGAGGTAGAGACAGAGAGAGAAAGGTCTTCCGTCTGCTGGTTCACTCCCCAGATGGCTGCAACAGCTGGAGCTGCGCCAATCCGAAGCCAGGATCCAGGAGCTTCCTCTGGGTCTCCCACAAGGGTGCAGGGGCCCTAGGACTTGGGCCATTTTCTATTGCTTTCCCAGGCCATAGCAGAGAGCAGGATTGGAAGAGGAGCAGCCAGAACTCCAACTGGCACCCATATGGGATACCAGCGCTTCAGGCCAGGGTTTTAACCCACTGTGCCACAGCGCCAGCCCCCAGACTTTTCTTATATGACTTACTAAATGTGCTTATGGTTTAAGATGTATTTACCCAGTTTTTCTGATCCAATAAAAAATATTTTAACTGTAAATTGTATGGTGCTTAACGGTCACTTAGTAATGAGAAATATAATTCATCTCTTTAAATTGGTTTTATCATCTACAAATTAGAGTTAATACCTACTAATTAGGCTTTATATGATGATAACTAAGTAGGATATATCTATTAAAAATGAGAAAAAGTGGGTGGGAAGTTGTCTTAGTCATTAAATGCCTCTTGGGCTGCTGGAATCCCATATCAGAGTGCCTGGGTTAGAGTCCTGGCTCCACTCCTGATTCTAGCTTCCTGATAATGCACACCATGGGAAACAAGAGGATATGCCTCAAGTACTCGGGCTCCTGCCACCCATGTGGGAGACCTAGATTGAGTCCTGTGCAACATTTTCCTTAGTGCCTTATTATATGGGAAGTGGTAAATAAATGGTAGTTAACATTGTTTTAAATTAACGATGACATCTATTTTCTTTCAGTTTAATTACTGTCTAAATAAGACCCTATGATTTGGCAAGTTGAGACTATGAATTCTGGAGGTATGCACAGTTTTTTTATGTTCAATATCTAGCACATGGCAAATGCTTTACAAAATATAAAAAGTCACATAGCAGGTATATAAATATATTGTATTAAATGAATAAATAAAAGAATAAATGGTGAGTCAGCGAACTAGTAAGTGTCAATGATTTCTAGTTAACTATTGGCTATTCTAAATTGCTAGAAGAAACAGTAGATGATATCCAAATAAATGCTGTGGAAAGTTCAATAAACGTAATTCTCTAGAGGCACTGTATCTATTAGGATATTAGGATGTCATGATAAGTGTCAAATATGGACCTTTCATAGAACATTGTGAGGCACCACTTAGAGCTAATGAAGTAGTCCACTGCATCATGAGAAATTATCCTGGATACCATCATGGAAAATCTCTTTGAACAGTAACAAACTTTGGGCCGGCGCCGTGGCTCAACAGGCTAATCCTCCACCTTGCGGCGCCGGCACACCGGGTTCTAGTCCCGGTCGGGGCGCCGGCTTCTGTCCCAGTTGCCCCTCTTCCAGGCCAGCCCTCTGCTGTGGCCCGGGAGTGCAGTGGAGGATGGCCCAAGTGCTTGGGCCCTGCACCCCATGGGAGACCAGGAAAAGCACCTAGCACCTGGCTCCTGCCATCGGATGAGCACGGTGCGCCAGCCGCAGCGCACCATCAGCGGCAGCCATTGGAGGGTGAACCCACGGCAAAAGAAGACCTTTCTCTCTGTCTCTCTCTCTCACTCTCCACTCTGCCTGTCAAAAAACAAAAACAAAACAAAACAAAACAAAACAAAACAAAACAAAACAAAAAAAAACAAAACCCAGTAACAAACTTTGGCTATCAACCTATGTGGGATTTTTTCCTGAGAATCCAATAGGCTTATTGGCATCAAATTTCAATTTATGTTACACACATTTAGTATTTTCCCATAAATAGAACTCATTAAAACACATGGAATACACCAGAGAGATTTCTGCAGCACAAGGTGTTCTTTACTAAAGCCTGTGACCTCTGTGGTTCTCTTCCCTGTCTGAACTAATGGGCTCATTTTAGGCACCAAGCAGAATTGCATCATCTCTTGGTACCAATCTTATCACAACAGTTTGTATTTTTTTAAAAAACACATAACATTGAAAGATAGTATTATTTTATTTTGCTCACAGGAAACACACATTGTGTTTTTCACTGAGAAATTGGCTCACATACCTGTTGACGTCACATCTGAATTCAAAATCCATTCTTGTTTTGGAATTTTTCAAAAGCCTAATGGCAAGTTCTGCAGAAATCATAATTTAAAAAGCAAGAGCTCCAAACTTCTTGGATGCTGATTCAACAAAATCCAAATTACTTCAGGTCAATGTAAAGGAAATGACTTAAACCAATTATTAAATTTGTGTAAAGCCCTCTGGAAAGAAGTAAATGATTTATGTGTAAATATTTTATGAACCCAACGGCTGACTCTTAGAGATACAATTTTGAAAAGCCAGAGCCATCGAAGAATTAATGATGTAGTTTCTTTGGTGGCTCTTCTAGAAAGCTATTGAAAGATTATGGGCACACATCAGTGGTTGGTTGAGGGAGAAAAGCCACTAATGGGACAATGCCATCTGTTTCCTTCACCCTGCACATGAGCTGAGGAATGGTTTTTGTTGAGTCCTAAGGGATTATAGGCCTCAAACGCCAGCCAGTGGAAGACTCAGCTTGTGGTCTGATGAGGACAAATATTCATTCACAAACTCATTTATCAATAATGACAGATGGGACAGTGTGGCTGATTTAGGTAGAATTTAACAGCATTGAAGACATTTTCAGCTGTAGTAAACTACTAAAATAAGGGCTCAAACTCCTGTTTGAGAGAATATTCAACCAAATAGTTTCTCAATTAGGGTATTCAAAAGATTTTAGAAGGACAATTATCACTCTGTGTATCAGAGTATTATTATCTGAGAATTATTGTGAGGCTTAAATGAAATTATGCATTTGAATTGCTTAATCTATCACAAGGGCTCAGTAAATATTTGTGTGCATCATTGTTATGTGTGCTTTTCAAAATAGCTATCTCACATAAGCAAGTATTTCCATTGTTTCTAGATGCTACTCTCAACCAGGCAACTATGAAATGATCATGTCTGTCGTTCATCTCGGCATCTATGCTTCATCCAACTTTCTTTTTTAAAATTTTTTTTTATTTTTATTTTTGACAGTCAGAATGGACAGTGAGAGAGAGACCGAAGGAAGATCTTCCTTTTCCATTGGTTCACCCCACAATGGCCTCTGTGGCAGGTGCACTTGGGCCATCCTCCACTGCCCTTCCAGGCCACAGCAGAGAGCTGGACTGGAAGAGGAACAACTGGGAAAGAATCCGGAGCCCCGATGGGGACTAGAACCCGGAGTGCCAGCACCGCAGGCGGAGGATTAGCCTATTGAGCAGTGGTGCAGGCCTGTCCAACTTTCATAACAAGATAGAACAGATGAAAAAATTGCTAGCATTCTGAGAATTACCTTTCACTCCACAAGTATCAAGCTTCCTTAGGAAGCACTAGGAAATGTTCAGCAAAGTTGAAAATGATAATACCCATTGTTAGAGCTCATTTTCAAATAGTGTGTCTGAGACTGCAGAGGGAGCCCAGCTGCCTTGTCTGCCTCGCAACCTCTTCTCCATCCCCTTTTGCTCCTACTCCCTCTTGTCAATTTTCTATCCCATCATTTCAATACTTCAAATAAGGATCAGATATGGTTGTCTACTTGGGAAAAACTGGCATATGTTAAAGGAAATTACTAAGCTTTGTATTACTTGCATAGTTTGAAAGTGTGCATTTCAGAATATAGAAACACAGAAAGAAAAGAACTACATGGAGGAGCAAAGGAAGCAGGAACCAGTCTTCAGGAACAGGACGTATTAGTATACATCAAAGAAAAAGGTGTCTCCTGGTCTGTAGGTCAGTGACAGCACATTCTCTGCAAGTGTGTAAAGGTGATACTTTCAAGGATTAATTTATATTCGTCCCTGTTGCAGTTGATTTCTCAACAATGATGCAGTGGATTCGTTTCTGAGAGGAGCAGCGTGGTGGGGGCAAGAGGCGCGGAGTCAACACACAGACCCCGGGAGTCGGGTGAAAGCAGGCTTGAGGCGAGCAGCCCGCAGACTCGTTTATTACAGTTGGTACAACATCTTATATATCCATGACCAGCCAATCTGGTCAAGGGGCAGTCTATGCCCCAACCAATCACAGCCTATTGTCAGGCAGCTTCCAAGCCATCCAATCACAGCCTGTTCCCAGGCAGTTTCAAATCCATCCAATCATAGCCTGTTGCCAGGCAGTTTCCAAAGCCATCCAATCACAGCCAGGCAGGCTCCACTGCCAGGTGGGTTTCAAAGCCATTCCTGAGTAACTGACACTCGCTTGCCAGTGGCCAACTTGGCATGGCCTTCTCATTCTACCACATGTCCCTTTGAGAATGACTACGTTTTTAACTTGCCTTCTTCACAGTGAAAATGAGTTCAAATGTTTGAGTTTCTCTAAAAGTCTGGTGAGGGCCGGCGCCGTAGCTCACTAGGCTAATCCTCTGCCTTGCGGCACCGGCACACCGGGTTCTAGTCCCAGTCGGGGCGCCGGATTCTGTCCCGGTTGCTCCTCTTCCAGGCCAGCTCTCTGCTGTGGACAGGGAGTGCAGTGGAGGATGGCCCAGGTGCTTGGGCCCTGCACCCCATGGGGAGACCAGGAGAAGCACCTGGCTCCTGCCTTCGGATCAGCGTGGTGCGCCGGCCGCAGTGCGAAGGCCACGGCGGCCATTGGAGGGTGAACCAACGGCAAAGGAAGACCTTTCTCTCTGTCTCTCTCTCTCTTGCTGTCCAAAGTGTCAAAAAATAAAAAAAAGTGAAAAGTCTGGTGAGAGGATGTCGCTACGTTTTGTGTTGGTTGAACAATTCTTTCAATATTTCATATTTAATATAAAACTATTACCTAATTCTACCCCAGTATCCACCCTTGTATCTTCATCTACCTACTTGAACTTGTTCCCTTGGAATGCTTTGTTTGTATTTCAAGCTCAGCACGTAAAACATTGAACGTCGTCCCAACCATATCGTCCCTATTTCACCCCTCAGCGTGAGCTCTCCTTCCTTAACCCACCATATGCAGGCGGCTATCTAAATTTTGTTAGCTCCACCTCACAAATATTATTTGAATTGCTTCTCTCATTTATGTTGACAAATCTTTCTAGTTGCTAGAAATGATACAGTAAAAAACATATCTATCTTATCCAAAGCTTCCCAAAAATATTTTTAAAAATTTATTTATTTTTGAGGCTGGCGCTGTGGTGTAGCCCGTGAAGCTGATGTCTCCAGTGCCGGCATTCAATATGGGTGCCAGTTTGAGTCCTGGCTGCTCCACTTCTGATTCAACTCTCTGCTATGGCCTGGGAAAGCAGTAGAAGATGGCCCAAGTACTTGGGCCCCTGCACCTGAATGGGAGACCTGGAAGAAGCTCCTGGCTCTTGGCTTCGGATTGGCACAGCTCCAGCTGTTGCAGCCAATTGGGGAGTGAACCAGCAGATGGAAGACCTCTCTCTGTCTCTGTCTCTGTCTCTGTCTCTCTTTCTCTCTTTGCCTCTCCATCTCTCTCTGTGTAACTCTGATTTTCAAATAAATAAATAAATCTTTTTAAAAAAATTCTTTATTTTATAGAACTGGTGTTGTGGTTTAGCAGGTTAAGCCAACACCTGCAATGCTGGCATCCCATATCGGTGCAGGTTTGAGTCTCAGCTGCTCCACTTCTGATCCAACTCCCTGCTAATATACCTGGAGAATCAGTGAAAGATAGCCCAAGTGCTTGGGCCACTCACCGACATGGGGGACCCAGCTGAAGCTCCTGGCTTTGGCATGGCCTGACCCTGGCCATTGCAGCCATTTGGGAAGTGAACCAAGGAATGGAAGATCTCTTTCTCTTTTTCACTCTCTCCTCTCCCTATAACTCTTCCCTTCTCTCTCTGTCTCTGTAACACTGCTTTTCAAATAGATAAAATAAATCTTTTTTAAAAAAGTTTATTTAATTTATGTGAGGAGAGAGAGAGAATGAAAGACAAGACTGTAGTTCACAGTTGCTGTAACCCAAATGCCTGCAGCCACCAAGGCTGAAACTGGGAGCTGGGGACACAACACAGATCTCCCACATGAGTGGCAGAAACTCAATTACTTGAGCCATCATTACTGCCTTCCAACGTGGTGAGAAGCAAGGGATCAGGAGCCAGAGGCAAGAACCTAAGTCAGGTATTCTGCTAGAGGGTGTGGTGTCTTAATTGCTAGGTTACATAGCTGCTCCCTCAGGGCTGGCACTGTGGCACAGTGGGTTAAAGCCCTGGCCTGAAGTGCTGGCATCCCATATGGGCACCGGTTTGAGTCCCATCTGCTCGTCTTCCCATCCAGCTCTCTGCTGTAGCCTGGGATAGGAGTAGAAGATGGCCCAAGTCCTTGGGCCCCTGCACCCATGTGGCTTCCGATCAGTGCATTTACAATCATCTGGAGAGTGAACAGAGTGAGCCAGCGGATGCTGGACCTTTCTCTCTGTCTCTACCTCTCTCTATAACTCTGTCTTTCGAAATAAAATTGGCCGGCGCCATGGCTCAATAGGCTAATCCTCTGCCTGCGGTGCCGGCACACGGGGTTCTAGTCCTGGTTGGGGCGCCGGATTCTGTCCTGGTTGCCCCTCCTCCAGGCCAGCTCTCTGCTGTGGCCAGGGGGTGCAGTGGAGGATGGCCCAAGTGCTTGGGCCCTGCACCCCATGGGGAGACCAGGAAAAGCACCTGGCTCCTGGCTCCTGCCATCGGACGAGCGCGGTGTGCCGGCCGCAGCGCGCCGACCGCGGCGGCCATTGGAGGGTGAACCAACGGCAACAGGAAGACCTTTCTGTCTGTCTCTCTCTCTCTCACTGTCCACTCTGCCTGTCAAAAATAAAAAAAAAAAAAAGGAAAAAAACCCAAATAAATAAAATTAAATCTTTTAAAAAATTAACTGCTCCCTCAAAAATTCCTCCCAATAAAAATTCCTGTAATAGTATTACCTATCAAAACAAATGACATACAATTTGTAAATCCTACATATAAAATAATAAATGAGAATTTTATTAGAATTTTTTATTTTATAGAAAAGAAAGAGAATAACGTGATTCATTCAAGAAGTTTACCGAGAAAAAATTTTCAGGGTTCAGATCTGTCAGGAGGGTGCAAATGAAAAATAATTTGATAAATAGAAAAGTACAGCACCATGGTCCTTTTAACAGGACAAATCCCCTATATAATAATGCTTTCCTGGTACAGTATTGTGCCTTAAGTCAGAACAAATTTATTTCTATAATTGGTTCAGCTAAAATTAATTAATGAAAACATTTTATTCATAAGAGGAGACTCCAAGTTTACTGGTTTCAGACTTTCAGGGGAAACTCAGATTAACTAGTTTCAAGTTCAAGAAACTTCTCACAACTGACTTCCAAATGGTTGATGGCTATGTAGGTAGGTCCGGTATGGCTATGTAGGTCAGGTAGGAAGAGGACAATTTGGATTATAGTACCCTATTGTGATCTATGATGACTCTGCACTAAATTACCTACTCAAACATTTTAGGAGCCAGGGAACTTTCCAAGAAGCTGGGCCATGTGACACCTTCACATAAAGAGTCTTGAAAGCAAAGGCTGATGCTGTGGCATAGCAGGTAAAGCCACTACCTGTGGCACCGGCATCCCACATGGGCACTGGTTTGAGTTCTGGCTGCCCCACTTCCTATCCAGTTCCCTGCTAATGTGCCTGAGAAAGCAGCAGAAGATGGCCCAGGCATTTGGGACCCTGCGCCCACGTGGAAGACCCAGAAGAAGCTTCTGGCTCCTGGCTTCAGATCAGCCCAGCTCTGGCCATTGCAGTCATTTGAGGAGTGAACCAGCAGATGGGAAATCTCTCTCTCTCTCTCACCCTCCCTTTCAACTAAGTAAATAAATCTTAAAAAACAGAGACTCTTGGCCGGCGCTGCGGCTCACTAGGCTAATCCTCTACCTGCAGCGCCAGTACTCCAGGTTCTAGTCCTGGCTGGGGCACCGGTTCTGTCCCAGGTGCTCCTCTTCCTGACCAGCTCTCTGCTGTGTCCCGGGAAGGCAGTGGAGGATGGCCCAAGTGCTTGGGCCCTGCACCCCATGGGAGACCAGGAGGAAGCAACTGACTCTTGGCTTTGGATCGGCGCAGCGCACCGGCTGTAGCAGCCATTTGTGGGGTGTACCAATGGAAGGAAAACCTTTCTCTCTGTCTTTCTCTCTCTGTGTCTAACTCCCTGCCTGTCAAACACAAAGCAACAACAACAACAACAACAACAACAAAACAGAGACTCTTGAAAGCTGCTGTTAATTGACATTGACAATTAGTCAAAATAGTAAGTGTTGGTTAGGTGCTTCAGAGCAGGGCCTGCTGGAGCACTGCTTGAAATCTACTTCCAAACAGCATCTCAGGGTGGCAGGCAGGTAGAGTCCTATACACAGCCCTTAATGCTTAGAGGACCTGGAGCAAAAGTAAGGAGCATGCATATAGAATGAGGGGTAAGTTCCACAGGAATCCTGTCATGGAAAGAATTTCGTGCCTTCTAGATCTGAAAAAAATTGTTCAATTTAGCTTATTTTACCGTCAGCATAACCGCTAACATGACCACCATTAATGTGTAGCTTCTGAGTGCCTGCTAGGTATACACCCTTTAACTAGAGAATACGGAGCTCTAATAATCAAGGAGAAATGGTGGATATTTACCAGACAAATGAGTAGTTGTATATACACATAAAAATTGCAAATAGTTGCATATACATGTGAAATGAATGCATATTGAGAACCTAATGGCTGTTTTGGCTTTGAGCTAGTGTCCAGATTGGAGATTATACAATCAAACTGAGATCAGGTGAAAATTTGTTCTTAGTAAAAACAGAACCATTTTTGGATCAAAGACCTAAATCTACAACTCAGTACCATCAAATTATTAGAAAACATTGGGGATACCCTGAAAGACATTGGCTTGGCAAAGAGTTCTTGGAAAAGACCCCAGAGGCAAAGGCAATCAAAGCCAAAATTGACAAATTGGATTATATCAAATTGAGAAGGTTCTGCACTACAAAAGAAACACTCAGCAAAGTGAAGAGACAACTGACTGAATGGGAGAAATTATTTGTACTAGACAACTGATAAAGGGTTCATATCCAGAATCTATAAAGAGCTCAAGAAACTCAACAAAAGCAAAACAAATGACCCAGTTAAGAAATGGGCAAAGATCTTAAACAGACATTTCTCAAAAGTGATAATTCAAATGGCCAACAAACAAATGAGAAAATGCTTGGGATCACTAGCCATCAGGGAAATGAAGGGTTGGAGCAGAGTGGGGGATGAGGGGAAGTGCCAGTATGTTCCTAAATTTGTATATATAAAATATATGAAACTTGTGTAACTTAAATAAAATTAAAAAAATCTCAGTGAAGTTTCACCTCACCCTTGTTAGAATGGCTTTCATATAGAAATCAACAAACAACAAATGCTGGTCAGGATGTGGGTGAAAAAGTAACCTAATCCACTCTTGTTGGGAATGTAAGCTGGTAAATCCACCGTGGAACACAATATGGAGATACCTCAGAAATCTGAATATAGACCTACCATATGACCTAGCCATCTCACTCCTGGAAATTTACCCAAGGGAAGTGAAATCAGTATTTGTAAGTTATCTGTGTCCCCATGTTTATTGAAGCTCAATTCACGATAGCTAAGATATGGAATCTACCCAAATGTCCATCAACTGAAGCCTGGATAAAGTAATTATGGGATATGTACACCATGGAATACTATGCAGCAGTAAAAAATTAAATCCTGTCATTTGCAACAAAATAGATGCAACTGGAAAACATTATACTTAGTGAAATAAGCCAGTATCAAAAGGACAAATACTATATGTTCTCCCTGAAGTGCGGTAACTAATAGAGCACCTAAAAGCAATCAATCTTTAGAAGTGAAATTTACACTCTGAGATGCAAAGACTTTGAAAAGCCTTTGTCTTGGCCGGCGCTGTGGCTGGGTTCTAGTCCTGGTTGGGGCACCGGATTCTGTCCCAGGTGCTCCTCTTCCAGTCCAGCTCTCTGCTGTGGCCCGGGAAGGCAGTGGAGGATGGCCCAAGTGCTTGGGCCCTGAACCTGCATGGGAGACCAAGAGGAAGCACCCAGCTCCTGGCTTCGGATCAGCACAGCGCGCCGGCCATAGCAGCCATTTGGGGGGTGTACCAACAGAAGGAAGACCTTTCACTCAGTCTCTCTCTGTCTAACTCTGCCTGTCAAAAATAAAAAAAGAAAGAAAAGCCTTTGTCTCAACTGTTGAGGAACATTTTTTTTCATACTATTTGTTGAACACTTTGCATAGTATAATGTTATGTGCATAAAGTTAATTGAAAATAGATCGTAGTAAAAATAAGAATGGGGATAGGAGAGGGAGGAGGAAAAAAGGTAGGAGTGTAGGAGTGAGGGCACGTAGGGTGGGAAGATTCACTTAGTTCCTAAAGTTGTGTTTATGAAATGCATGAAATTTGTATGCCTTAAATAAAAAGTTTCTGGGAAAAAAGTATCATTTTTCAAAAACATCTTTTCCAATAGTTGTTGAACTAATTGCTATGAGATAAGCTTATGAAATAAATGCTATTTCATGATGAAGCTATTGTAGGTTTTTAGAACATCAGGTTCTTTCATTTTGGAGCATGACCATGACATCTTGCTTCCCACCAATGACCCCCATGAATCACTGGATAACACTGGCAGACATAAATTGCTTAATATCTGGAGGCCTCTGACCTTTTACTTATGGACAAACTCTTTGGAAATGGAAATATTAAGGACAAGCTGAATGACAGCTAAGGTCCTTTATAGAGTTCTGGAATTTCTTAACTCTAGCAAGCTCACCCAACTAAATGCAAATAAGAGCCAGTCAAACAAAAATTATCTGCCTTTTGGAGAAAGAGACTTACATCTTTGTTTTTTAAGATTTATTTATTGTATTTGAAAGTCAGAGTTAGAGAGAGAGAGAGAGAGAGAGAGATCTTCTATTCGGTGATTCACTCCCCAATTGGCTGCAGCAGACGGAGCTGTGTCAATCCGAAGCCAAGAACCAGAAGCCTCCTCCGGGTCTCTCATGCGGATGCAGGGGCCCAAGGACTTGGGCCATCCTGTACTGCTTTCCCAGGCCGTAGCAGAGAGCTGGATCAGAAGTGGAGCAGGCGGGTCTTGAATCGGCACACATATGGGATTCTGGCGCTTCAGGCCAAGGTGTTAACCTGCTGAGCCACATCACTGGCCCCGGGACTTACATCTTTAATTTGAAATCTTGCTTTCTCTCTTTGAGAGAATGGTCCCTGTCCAGCACCCATGCCCTACCCTGGCTCTTTCTTAGGCCTGGTAAAAGGCTATAGATCCCTGTTCATGGACTAAAAGGTGAGCAATGTTCCAGGCTAACTCTTTTTTACTGTCACCACCACTGCAAAACACAGAACACTCTTTCCAAACTTTGTTACGCAAGTCAGTATAATTTGAGGATGTTATCAAATATACCTCAACTAGAACATTTCTAAAAGTCCAGAAACATAGCATACAAAAGATAAACATTCCTAATCATGCTCCTTATGTGGCTCCTGCCACCCCAGACTTCATTTTTCTGAGTTCTGCTTGTAAGTGTTTACTGAGAAGATGGTACTCAATGAGGAAGCAGCCCATCACCATACTCTGATTGTGCTTTGATCTTGAACTTCTCCTTGCTGGAGCTGGAAGAAATGTTTTTGTGTTGTTTATAAGCCATTCACACAGTGGTATTTTGTTACAGCAGGCCCAACAGACTAACACAGAAACCATGCGTCTTAACCACAGGGACCAATCTCCTCCCACAACCCATTCTTTTCCAGAGGCGTATACTTTCCTAACCCTGAGTCATGTATTTTGAAGTACAAGGGGGTGATTTCAACAGGACATTCCGTGATCTACACTGACACTCCCTAAGTGGTTTGACAACATCCAGGATGGGCGTAAGTCACCCAGCAAGGGTCGACCTCTGAGAGCACTGTGAACTGGAAGTGCGGCAGTCTCTCCTCCCAAGCCTGTGGTGAGGAACATCCAAAACACTCAGACACATACTTCACCATCCAGAGCTACATATTAGTTCTGAGACATAGTGAACTCTAACTCTATAATAATATAGCGAGCTATTTTCTCATCCAAAACTAAATTATCATTTCAGATTTTTAGGCTAAGGACAAAAGAGTTGTTTTCCTTTTTCTCTTGTTTCTAAACATTCCTTATAATGGCCAACCTCCCTTCTTCACGAAAGCCCTGCTGAGGCACTGAGGTTGCTTCAGCTTCTCTCTAGAAGAGAGGAGCGGGTTTTATTCTTCTAGTCAACTCTTTTTCTTGCAGTAACATTTTTCGCTTGCTAACTCAAGAGACTTGTTCATTCACTAACTACTTTCTCAGCCTTTTATTGACTTATGCAACAGGCCTTCACTGAGCACTACTATGTGCTACTTGGTGCTTGAGGTAAAAACAAACAACCCACAAATATCAGCCCACAAATATCTCATAATACAATGATCTGTCATATCATGTGAACAGTATGGTAGAAAGTGCTGTGTGAGTGCCATGGGATGAGTGCACCCTTAAGGGCTCATGTGATGGCTTGTCCCCCAGGTGCTGGCACCCACTACACCATAACATCCACCTCTCCCCTAATATGTAATGTCCGCTTATTCCCTACAGTTGGTGGTTGCCAGATATAGACTACATTTCCTGGATTATTTTGCAATTAGTGTCAGTCACATGACTATGTTGTGTCTAACATAGTCTCAGAAGTAGTATTGGCTACTGCAGGAAGTTCTCTTTTTAAAGCATTGATCTTGTGCTCCTCTGGTCTTTTCCCTCTTCTTGTTGACAGGGAGATAGTAAGGACTTGGAAGCGTTCTTGATTCTGAGAACAATGTGTTGAGGAGAACACAGGTATCCTATCCACTTCAGATTGCCGTGCTCTGGAATGGTGTAGAACAGAAATAGACTTGAAGCACGTGTAAGTTGCAGAATATGAGATTCTCTTTGTTGAAGTATTTTAGCCTATGTCTTAAATTAACTCAATCTCTGCCTTCATGGAAATTTTAGTGTTCAGGGAAACTTAGATATTACTTATACAATCTGAAAAGAGTTACAAACTGAACTATGAGTAAAAGTTATACAAGAAAAGAACATGGTATTATAAGGCTTTTTAAAAAAAATTTATTTGACAGAATTATAGGCAGTGAGAGAGAGTGAGACAGAGAGAAAGGTCTTCCTTCCATTGGTTCACTCCCCAAATGGCCAATACAGCTGGTGCTGCGCCAATCCAAACCCAGGAGCCAGGTACTTCTTCCTAGTCTCCCACGTGGGTGCAGGGATCCAAGTACCTGGGCCATCCTTCATTGCCCTCCTGGGCCACAGCAGAGCTGGACTGGAAGAGGAGCAACCAGGACTAGGACCCAGCGCCCAGATGGGATGCTGGCACCACAGGCAGAGGATTTACCAAGTGAGCCACGGCGCCGGCCCCCTCTTTAAGGCTGTTCAATGTGGGGACCTGATCTAGTCTGAAGGGACCAGGAAGGACTTGAAAAACAGAGATAATGGAGTAAGAAGCAGAGATGTGTTAGAAATAATAGTCTATAATTTGAAAAAATAGCATTTCTACACTAAGCCAGGTTTTTAGGCCATAACTACTTTTCTGCATGAAGTTTTTCACCTGATGTGTCCATGGGCTTGATGGAGCAAAATTATAAGTGTCTTGTGACCAAATGGTCAGGTAAAGTAATATCATAAAATGAAAACTATTTAGTCTTCACAAAATATCAAATTAGGATAAATTATTAAGCAATAGTGTCTAGTAAGATGTGTAAGTTTTAGGTTTTATGAAAAGAGAACAATCACAAACTTGGACAGAACATTAGTGTTTAAATTATAATATTTGGCTGAAAAATAAAAGGCAGAAAAAATGTTCAATAAAGTAAATATACAGAGAAAGTACAAAGACAGCAGAAGAGCATAGAGAACCCAAGCAAAACCATAGAGCATTTCTCTCATTAAGGAAAATAATGAGTTTACTTTTGTTCTAAGTAGTTGGCTTGTTGTCTACATGAATTAGATGCAATTGATGGTTCAATTGTCTGTTCATTTTGTGTGGACTTGGAGCCAGAGAATAATTACAACTAATAATGTGTACTGACAGGGAAAGACAATATAAAACCAGAACAATGCTTCATTGAAGAACATGAAACACTCTCAGAATGATAGACGGACAAGCAAATTTAATAAGGTGATGCTTAAATGTGCAACTTTACAAACGAGGGGCACTGCATCACTGGATGACATTCAAATCTGGAATAGGAAAAGCAGAAGGGGAGAGGCTTGATCTGATTATTCCATATTGAATCTTTGCTCCTGTCGGGTCAAATACGGACATTATTTGAACCTGGAGTCATAGAGGATTGACTAGATACCCAATATTAATCTAAAAATATCTACCCAATTGTATGTGGTATCAATTTAAAAACAAAGTCAATGATTATGGTAGCAACTGGTACCCCACATTATCTCAAGCTGGAATGTCTTCATCTCCCCAAATTAAGATATGATAATGTGGAAGAAATAGATAAATCAAGAAAAATATATTTGCCAAAAGTATTGCCTGACCTAATTGGTTCACATGCTAAATTAAATATGATTTGCATTTACTGCCACAAGAGCAAAAGAAAATATTCATTGGGAGGAAGAGAGCCATATAAAAAAATAAATGAATCCTTACAAGTAGCTGTAGGGAAATCAGTATGAACATACTACTTTTCCACATAAATGGAAAATCCTGCCATAGCTATAACTTTAATAATTTTGATGATGGTGCAATTTTCACCTCATCAGAAGCCACTGAAAGTGTTTTCCAAGAGAGATCTGAAAGCGTTGGTGTAGTGACACAGGATGTTAAGCCATGGCCTGTGATGCCAGCATTCCATACATGCCCTGCTCCACTTCCGATCCAACTCTCTGCTAATGACCTGGGAAAGCAGTGGAGGATGAGCCACATTCTTGGGCCCCTGCCACCTATGTGGGAGACCTCGGTGGAGTTCCAGGCTCCTGGCTTTGGCCTGGCCAGCCTGGTTATTACAGCCATTTGGGAAGTAAATCAGATAATGGGAGGCCTCTCTCTCTGTGTATACACACACACACACACACACACACACACACACACATCTCCTTCCAAATAAATAAAATAAAACTTTTATTAAAAAAGAAAGATCTGATAATTTAAGTAAAGCTCTTCTGCAATGAAATAGTTTGATACTGTATTTTAACTATGAGAGTGTATAAAGAAGAGTGTGTGTTTCTAGAAAACTTTTTTTTTTAAAAAGATTTATTTACTTGAAAGACAGAGTGACAGAGAAAGACAGAGGGGGAGAGACAGAAAGATAAATCTTGCAGCTATTGATTCACTTCCCGAATGCCTGCAGGAGAGAAGCCTGGGGCAGGCTGAAGCCAGGAGCCAAGAGCTCCATTCTGGCCCTCCACATGGGTGGCAGGAACCCAACTACTTGTGCCATCATCCACTGCCTCCAAGGCATGTTAGCAGGAAGCTGAATCAGGAATGGAATAGCCAGGATTCAATCCCAGGGACTCCAATATGGGATGTGGGTGTCCCAGGTGGCAGCTTAACCAGCTGCATCATAATGTCTGCTCCTTAAAAAAATATTTTGACAATAACGTTAAGAAATCTTTCTGTTAGACTAATGCATAAGGGAGATTGTGTTCAGTATATATAATGGGTTTCTGACTTGAAAACTGGAAGAGTGTAGGGCAGTGGTATCAAGAAAGAAACTCCTTGGGGGTGGGTGGATTTGGGGGGGGGGAGGTCCTAGGATCTCTTTGCACCTACAGATTTTTGATGATGGGCAGTGAGATACGTGTATTTGGAAGTGAGTTGAGGTTTGGGTTACAGATAATATTTTGGTAGTCTAATATTCAATTAGATGATAATGACTTAAGGTGTTACTGCCTTGTCTAAGAAGAAAATATCAGGTGAGAAAAATGAGGACACTTACAAACCCATCTTGAAACCTTGCAGCAGTTAGAACTTACAGAAGTTAAAGGACAGGCAGAAGAAGCTGGGTTAAGGAAAGAGGCGTGCCCGGAAGGCAGGAGGAAAGCCAGAGGAGAGGATAGTCACGGAAGCCCAGGAAAGAGGGCACTTCCCATGAATGGTGGAGGCTCAATTCTGATTGCTGAATGCTGATTCAGGCCGGAGCTTGTCCAAGAACTCCCTAGCGTTAGCAAAGAGCAAAACCTCAGGCCAATCAGATCAAATAGAATGGTTATTTAAAGGCTATCTAGATTATGTTGAGAAGTAAAGACAGGTTCTGGGGTGGATGGGGATTGAAACTGGGAAGAGCGTCACTTTTTTTTCATTATTCATTTTCATTTTAATTAATTTTTAACAGATTCAATATGATTGCTAGATACATGTCTAAGAACATATGATATTCCCCTCTTCCCTCCCATCCTCTTTCCTTCTACCCTTATTTCTTTTTTTGTTTTGTTTTTGAGATAACATATTTTAAATTTACATTACAGTAAAAAGGCTTAATATTTCGCCAAATAAGAGGTTTAACAAGTAAAAAGCAAAAAGGCCCTAGTTTAGTGGAAATATAGACAATGGCTATAAACAATAATTGAATGTATAAATGACCATTTCACCCCTATACAATTTATTTTGGTCATTTAGTCATTCATAATTTCTTTCAATGAAGTAGAATCAGTGACAATGTAACATCTAAATATTTCCTGTGTGGTTGTAATAATTAAGTTCATTTAGACTTTAAGCCATTTCCTCTCAACAGTTTATGCACAGGAATAATCTTATGCAGACAGCAATGCAAATAATTATACTTTACATTTTTATACTCTGTTAGTTACCACAGGTCAGGGAGAACATATGGTATTTGTCTTTTTGGGACTGGCTTATTTCATTAAATGTAATGGTTTCCAGTTGCATCCATTTTTGTGCAAAAGACAGGATTTCATTCTATTTCATGACTTAATAATATTCCATAATGTATGTGTACCATTGGGGTTGATTCCATATCTTAGCTATTGTGAATTGAGCTGCAATAAACATGGGGGCACAGATAACTCTTTCATAAGGTGATTTTTATTGCTGTCACTATGTGAGAGATAATCTATGTAATTATTAGCATCAATTGAAAGCTGACTTAGTCAGACACTGCTCTGCACTTCACATGCCTTCCTTTTGATTCTAACAACAACCCAATGAGAAGGATATCGTTAGCTCCATTTTACAGATGAGAAACATGAACTTCAAAGAGGTTAAATAAATGATGTGCAAACTCACAGTAGTTGTTGGGGAGCCAACGAACTAACTTAGGTCTCGCTGATTCTTAAGCTCAGATTCTCGAGCAATGTTCAGGTTGGTGTGATTCCAAGCAACACTCTCTCCATCATTGCTTTTTCTGGAGGCCTGCAGCCCCTTCTGTGTCTCTCTATAGAAGTGCCCTGCTCTCTTTTTTCTTATGGCCGACTTGTTCCGCTACAACATGCACAAGGCCGATCAGAGTCTGAGATCTCTTCATGAACTCAGCCTCCACACTTGTTAGTTCTGAGTCTCACAGAGAAATCTGAAAAGACTGGTTCACAGCAGGAAGTCAGGTGCACCCTCATGATCCAAATAGCAGTGTCAAGAGGTCACTGTGCAGGGCTGGCACTGTGGCATAGTGGGTAAAGCAGCCACCTGCAGCGCTGGCATCCCATTTAGGCACCCGTTCAAGTCCTGGCTGCTCCACTTCTGATCCAGCTCTCTGCTGTGGCCTGGGAAAGCAGTAGAAGATGGCCCAAGTCCTTGGGCCCTGCACCCAAGGACCACGTGAGAATAAGCTCCTGGCCTCGGATCAGTGTGGCTCCGACCCTTGTGGCCAATTGGGGAGTGAACCAGCAGATGGAAGACCTCCCTCTTTCTCTGCCTCACCTTCTCTCTCTGTGTAACTCTGATTTTCAAATAAATACAATGAATCTTTAAAAAAAAAGATGTCACTGGGGTCACAAGAACAGTGGTTTTGGGCCAAGGACTATTACCTCAAAAGGAAGCTGAGGTAGGATTTCAAGCTTGCATGCATTCTCAAATTCATCTGTTTGTATCTTTCTTCCACATCTTGTTTTCTAAATGTATAAGCACGTTTCTCTCAGTATTACTTGGGCACTTTTGAAGATAAAGGACAGAAACAGCCACAATTTACTTAAGCACAAAGAGGGATTTTATTATAAGGATCCTGTAAGAGAAAGGGTGTTGCTGAATCTCAGAAACAAGCAGAAGCAAGGATCTGAATGCTGCCAGAGTGCTTATCTTTCTCTCGTTCTGTTAGTATTTATCATCACATTCCCTTAACTATTCATTTCTCTTTCTCATTGCAGTTTGCTTTTCAAAACATCATGAAAAGCATGGTGACAACTGATTTTGCTGATCATAGTTTCAATCACCGAAGTGAAATTGACCCAATATTTCCTTGGTAAAAAATCTAAAAATCCCCAAACAGAGATGTATCTTGGCTCATTCGAGTAAATTAGTCACATGTCATTCATTCAAGTGGTTCATGAGGTTGGGTTCTTTGGATCAACTTGAATTATATTTACCCTCTACAGATTAACCCTGACTTGGGAATGGGTCAGATAAGAAATATGACATTGTTCGTCATCCCATCCCATGTAGATGGTGCTACTTTGAATGGAACAGGAAGAGAGGAAGAAGAATTCAGGATAAGCAAATTGCTCCATACCTCCATACCCACCTCTCTGATGATTGACTTCTGCTTTAGTTTCCACATAAGCCACCAAAGTGGGCTCCGTTGTCATGAAGGTGCTGAGTTAACTATGATTTTACTCTTCACATTTCCTGTTTATGGCCCAACTTGCTAAAAGTGGGAGTTATACTCATCTTCCTTTTTCCTTATCTTAAAGTCAGTTCAGCATCAGCTGTAGTTTGAGTTATAGTCTTACCACTCCAAGAAACTAGTTTTGTCAAGATTGGCACTGATTAATTCAATGAGCGCCATTTAGTCTTTGTCTTATAAGAACTCCACAGCTAGTCTACATGAGAAAGAATTATAACCTGGGGCCAGCATTTTGGTGCAGCGAATCACTGGTTCGATTCCCTGCTGCTCTATTCAGCTTTGTGTTAATGCTCCTGGGAAGGAGGAGAAAGATGGCCCAAGTACTGGGTGTCAGCCACCAGTGCAAAGACCTAGATGGAGATCCTGGCTCCTGGTTTTAGACTGGCCCAGCCTCAGTTGTTGATGCCATTTGGGGAATAAACCAACAGATGGAAGATCTCTCTGCCTCTCCTCTCTCTGTCACTCTGCCTTTCCAATCTGTCTCTCTGAGACTTTGCCTTTCAAATAAATACGTCTTTAAAAAAATGAATTACGACCTGCAGTCAAGTCGAATCCTGATGCATACTTGTTCTTGTAACTCCCTTCCTTTTGCTCTGTTCTTTCTCTGTGACTGATTTTTACTGGGTCTTCTGCCTGTTATTCTAGGTTTTCTAACTCAGTCTTCTTTTCTTGATCCATCCCTGTCAGGGTTCCATTTGGTTGTTCCATTCTGTATATTCTGTATGTGAAACCTCATCAATAACCATAAATTTAAAACAATTTTTGATGGTGTTGACTCAGAAGTACCAGTCTCTAGACTCTTCCTCTTCTTCTGAATGCAGACCTATGCATGCATTAGGTCTCTAATTAGTTTTAGCATTGTCTTTGTAAGTTCCTTATCTCAGATAGTGATCATACTATTTGCTCTGCTGCCTGAAGACTGAATTTCCTGGATACCCTTTTTCTGTTCCATTGTAACTAACTTAATAGCTGGATTCCCTTTCTCTCTCTCTCTCACACACACATACACACACATTCCTCTCTCTCAGATTCCTTTTTTATTTATTTTATTTATTTGAAAGGCAGAGTTACAGAGAGAGGAGGAGAGACAGAGAGAGAAAGATCTTCCATCTGCTGGTTCACTCCCCAAATGATCACAATGGCCAGGGCTGAGCCAGCCTAAGGCCAGCAGCATGGAGGTTCTTCCTGGTCTCTCACATGGGTGCAGGGGCCCAAGTACTTGGACCATCTTTCATTGTTTTGCAGCACATTAGCAGGGAGCTAGTTAGGAAGTAGAGCAACTGGATCTCAAATCGGTGCCCATATGGGATGCTGGTGTCATAGGTGGAGGCTTAAGCTGCTAAGCCACAATGCCGACCCCAGGTATTCTCTTATTTGAACCTTTCTCCGTGTTACTGAAGTGGTCTTTCTAAAAAACTAACTTGGTTATGTCACCTACCCAAATCATAAAACCTGTAATGACTCTCTAAGTCTTAATGTCTAAGCACCAAGTTCACTTACCCTGATGTTGTATAACAGAAATTTCAAGGACCTGCTTTTCTCTCCAGACTCATTTTCTTTTTTTTTTTTTCTTAAGGTTTTATTTATTTATCTGAGAGGCAAAGTTACAGACCATGAGAGGGAGAGACAGAGAGAAGGGTCTTCTGCCTGCTGGTTCACTCTCCAAATGGCCGAAACGGCCTGAGCTGCGCCAATCCGAAACCAGGAGCCAGGAGCCTCCTCTGAGTCTCCCATGTGGGTGCAGGGGCTCAAGACTTTGGGCCATCTTTCACTGCTTTCCCAGGCCACAGCAGAGAGCTCTCTAGACCCATTTTCAACATTTTCTCTTTCAAATTCCAAATCTCTGACAATACTGAGCTATTTGAACTCCCAAATAAAGCTTGTTCTCTCTTTGTATGTACTACATGCTTTGACATGCACATTTTCATATAGGGTATGCATTTCTTCTCCTTTCATAACAGATTCCCACTTTCTTTCTTTTTTTAAAAACCAAGGTTAAAACTTGCTGATTTTTAAAAATATTTTCTTTCTTTATTTGAGAGGTAGAGTTACAGAGAGAGGGAGAGACAGAGAGAAGTCTTCCATCTGCGGGTTCATTCCCTAAATGGATGCAAAGGCCAGAGCTGGGTCAGACCAAAGGTAGGAGCCAGGAGCTTCTTCTGGGTCTCCCACATGAGTGCAGGGGCTCAAGCACTTGGATCATCCTCTACTGCTTTCCCAGGCCATAGCAGAGAGCTGGATCAGAAGAGCAGCCAGGACATGAACCCGCACCCATATGGGATGCTGGCTCTGCAGGTGGAGGCTTAGCCCACTATGCCACAGCACTGCCCCCACCACTTATCTTTCAAAATTCAACTAAAATATTCTGCAAAAGTTTCCCTAGCATCTTCAGGTGTGCGTAGATTGATACTTCCCTTCAAAACTTTTAACTCCCTAAATATGGGTGAACCTGAATTACATAAGGATCTGTCATAATGCTAATCACTTTACTTACACATGTGCATCTCCTATTTAATTGATAGCTTATCTTTTTATACCTGGAGTGTTGTCTTCCTCCTGGCACACACTTGCTGGTACTCAATAAAGTGCTGAATTATTCATTTTAAAAGGTAAAGGAGGGGCCAGCATGTGGTGCTGTGGGTTAAGCTGCCACTTGTGACACTGGCACCTGGAGTACCAGTGTGAGTCCTAGCTGCTCTGCTTCTGATCCAACTCCTTGTTAATGTGCCCGAGAAGGCAGCAGGTGATGGTCCAAGTGCGAGGGCCCCTAACACCCATGTAGAATAGGATGAAGTCCCTGGCTCCTGGCTTCGGCTTCCTAGCCCTAGTTGTTGAGGATATTTGGGGAGTGGATGAGCAGTTGAAACATCTCTCTCCCGCCCCCTGCTTTTTCTCTTGCTCTCTGACTCTGGCTCCCTGATACTCTGCCTTTCAAATAAGAAAATAATTCTTTAAAAGAAAAGCACAAGGGGAGAGCACTTGGCCTAGCAGTTAAAATGCTGATTCAGATACCAACATCGCATATCAGAGTGCCTGGATTCAAGTCCTGGCTCTGCTCCTGATTCCAGCTTCCTGCTTATGTACATCCTGGGAGGCGCAGGTGATGGCCTAAGTAATTAGGTCCTTGCCATGCACATGGAGACCTGGATTGAGTTCCTGGCTTCTGGTTTCAGTTTGGCCCAGCCTGGGCTATTGTGAGTAAATTAGCAGATGCAAGGTCTTCCTCTATTTTTCTGTTTATATTTTTCTCTTTCTGCCTCCCAAATAAATAAATACATAAGTAACATTTTTTAAAAAGAAAAAAAGATGAGAATACAGGATAATGCAAGTTTTATTTATGGCTGCATGGATCCAGAGCCTCATTATGAACTCACCAATAACACGAATCCAAAAGGAGGTTGCTGCTCAATAGGCATTGATTTCCTGAGTGGTACTGCCTTTCCTTTTAGGTACTACCCAGTATCCTTGATGCTGGTATTAATCCAAGGGGAGAGATGCTAAGTCTGGCTGGGCCAATAAGATACTTCCTCTCCAAGCATTTGAAAATTAATTGATATATGGAAAACTGAAGGCTCTCAGAGCTGAGTCATCATGTGATTCTCCTGCAGAGATGTCATGAGCAGCCAGCCTCGATTATTCCCCCAGATCTGCTGCTTTTCGTGTCTTCTCCAAGGACTATAGATCCCGTTCTTTGGATTTTTTGAGCAATTTGTTCAACACATCCCCCTAGATCACTGGCATGAATTAGAGTCAGTTTCTTTCCTTGCAAATAAAAGAATCTTAACCAAAGCCCAAATTATTAAATCACAAAAGGACTGCAAAGTTAGCTGATTCTGTTCTGTGGGTTAATAGATCCTTAGACACCGCTGGTGAAGCTTTTGGAGCATAAAGATATTGCAGCCTTCTAAGAGGATAGATTTAGCAAAAACAGAGGCAGATCTATTTACAATCGGCTTTTCCAAAAACCACATGATCTCAATTTGAAGTTTTTTTCTTTTCAGGTGTCATTTTTCCTTTTTTTCCATAGAAGAGTGCATTTTCACCTTCAATAAACAGATTCTTCACTTCAAGTATAAAATATCCTATTAACTTAGTAAAGGGTTCTGTCTTAAATTGTTCCTAGATGTTCAGACCACTTGCCCTCAGTGCCCATTAACATGACGTAGTTGACGCAGTATCTGTTGTTTTTCCATAGCAGCTTGCTCTGAGCAGCTTTACTCTCCAATTAGCCTAACACTCATCCTGTAAAATTCTCTCTACCCAAAAATGAGAGGTTATAAGATACAGCCTTTTGGAAAACATAATCTTAAATGACAGGAACTAAAGAATGCAAAATTTATCCACTGGAAACAGAAAGGGGAAATGTGCTCAGCCAAAGTGTTAAAGTCAAGCAGAGATTTGGCAGAACATTGGGGGAAAAATGTCCTCTACTATTTTGCTATCACACACACATTCAGTGGAATACTTAATAATCAGAAGGAACTAAAGGCTTGGTGTTATAATGCAATTTGGCAACTGGCATCTCCAGTATCGTCACAAGACATTATTTAATACTGATTGAGACGACATATCCGTCTGCTGATTCAGCTCCACTACTTCCTGTCAACAACAATGATAATATTATAAAAACTCTGCATGTACCCAGTGGTTATTCAACAAAGTAATCTCAGCTCTCAGGAAATAGAAACTAATCCATCAAACAAAAAGCTCACTGAGAATTCAAAACAGCATCACAAGGTCCAGGTGCTAAGGCTTACTAGAACTCCATTTACTCTTATTTTAGAACTAATGCAAGCCAGTGTAAAAGTTTAGTTTTACAGCTCCCAGTAAACAAGCAGCATATCAGATGCCACTGAAGAAAGCAGGAGAAAAGTAATTGAAAGGAACTTCTATTAATGGAGAGTGAGAGAAAGACAAAGAAAATTACACCAAAAAGTCCTTACAAGACTACAAACCATGTACTTGTCTGGAGTCATTTCCAAGACAGACAAGTAGCTGAATTCAGCTTAGTAGCCCCAGAGGCAACTCTTATTTTGTAAAGGTTTTGGAAAGACATCCTCAGCTTATGTTGTTGGAGCCTCCGTTAAAGAGACAACATTTTTATTCAAATGTCTGTAGATTTTATTATGAGACTGTGTTGAGTTGTGAGGATTGAAAGAAGAGGAGCAGTGGCTGGTGCTGTGGCTCACTAGGCTAATCCTCCACCTGCAGCGCCGGCACCCCAAGTTCTAGTCCCAGTCGGGGCACCGGTTCTGTCCCGGTTGCTCTTCTTCCAGGCCAGTTCTCTGCTGTGGCCCTGGAAGGCTGTGGTGGATGGCCCAAGTGCTTGGGCCCTGCACCTGCATGGGAGACCAGGAGGAAGCACCTGGCTTCTGGCTTCGGATCAGTGCAGCGCCGGCTGTAGCAGCCATCTTGGGGGTGAACCAACGGAAGGAAGACCTTTCTCTCTCTCTCTCTCTCTCTCTCTCTCTCTCTCTCTCTCTCTTTCTCTCACTGTCTAACTCTGCCTGTCAAAAAAAGAAAGAAAGAAGAGGAGCAGTGAACCTCAGGAAACAAAGTGCAGGTGCCTGAGGACATAGTCAATTGCCACAGACAGGACCATGAAGGACATGGGAGAGATTCGAGGAGAAACTGGAGCTGAAAACGAGCACAGGACCTGCTCTAAGGGATTGGGGGAGGAAGGCCTCAGGGGGCAATCGAAGAATTCACTGTGCACAAGAGACCACACAGTGTAATGCTGGTTGATAAGGAGGGTGAGGGTCCTCCATTAGAAATTAAAATATGTAAAATTAAATTAAAATATTTTGGACATAAGTCCACATTTGATTTTATTTAAAATGCATGCATGAGGTGTTTTGAGCAACTTTTTGTGGGGACTAATGAAGATACAGTAAATAAGACATGCTGTTCCCTTTCCAAGTGAGTCCCATCTCGTCACTGGGATAGTTCCACATGCAAGTCATTCTAAAGCAAGTGAGTCCAAAAGGGGTACGAATAGAACATTTATGAAGCATCTACTTTGTGTCAGGCTGGACTAAGCCTTTATACATATTATTTCATTAAACTCTATGGAAATCTCAAGAAGTACATGTAGTTATCTCATTTTCACAGACAGGGAAACTGAATTTTCAAAATTCAGTAACTTGGGGAAGACATTTGGTGAAGTGTTTAAGACACTACTTGAGATGCCCATGTTCCATATCAGAGTTCGTAGGTTCAAGTCCTGGCTCTGCTCCCAACGCCAGCTTCCTGTTGATGTGCATGATGGGAGGCAGCAGGTGATGGCTTAGGTAAGTGTATCTTTGCCACCCATGTTGGAGACCTGGATTGAGTTTCCAGCTTCTGGCTTTGACCTGGTCCAGCCTTGACTGTTGTGGGCATTTGAGGAGGGAACTAGTGGATGGAAGATCTCTCTCTCTCTCTCTCTTTTAAAATAAGCAACCATCAATAAATTTTTTTTATAATTTTTTATTATTATTTTATTTTTTAAATTTTTTTTCTTATTTAGAATATAAATTTCCAAGGTACAACTTGTGGATTGCAATGACTTCCCCACCCATACCTCCCCCCCACCCCCCGCTACCCTTCCCCCTTACCCACTCCCTCTCCCCTTTCATTCCCATTCAGATTCATTTTCAATTCTCTTTGTATACAGGAGTTCAGTTTAGTATGTGTTAAGAAAAGATTTTAAACCATTTGCCCTCACATAGCATCCTAGAGTGAAGCATACTCTTCGAGTACTAGTTGTAGCTTTAAATCAATAAATTTATATTAAAAAATTGGTCACTTGTCTAAGGACACAAGTAAGAGCAATAAGAAGACAGACTTCAATTTCTCGGACTCTCAGACTCATTTCCTTTTTAGCAAGTTAATTTCTTTGAGTCTGATTTTGTTTCATGTCCAACAAGAGTCAAGGCATTTATTTATTTTTTTTTCAACTTTTATTTAATAAATATAAATTTCCAAAGTACAGCTTTTGGATTATAGTGGCTTTTCCCCCCCATAACCTCCCTCCCACCCGCAAACATCCCATCCCATTCTTCATCAAGATTCATTTTCAATTATCTTTATATACATAAGATCAACTTAGTATATACCAAGTAAAGATTTCAATAGACTGCAACCACACATATACACAAAGTATAGTATACTATTTCAGTAGTAGTTTTGCCATTAATTCTCATAGTACATCACATTAAGGACAGAGATCCTACATGGGGAGTAAGTGCACAGTGACTCCTGTTGTTGATTTAACAATTGACACTCTTGTTTATGACGTCAGTAATCACCTGATGCTCTTGTCATGAGCTGCCAAGGCTATGGAAGCCTCTTGAGTTTGCCAACTCTGATCTTATTTAGACAAGGCCATAGTCAAAGTGGAAGTTCTTTTCTCCCTTAAGAGAAAGGTACCTCCTTCTTTCATGGCCTGTTCTTTCCGCTGGGATCTCACTCACAGAGATCTTTCATGTAGGTCATTTTTTTTTTTTTTTTGCCACAGTGTCTTGGCTTTCCATGCCTGTGAAACTCTCATGGGCTTTTTAGCCAGATCCAAATGCCTTAAGGGCTGATTCTGAGGTCAAGGTATTTATTTATAAAGCTTTCATCAGCAGGACTCTGTCTAGCAAAGACAAAGGAGGATGAGGCAATCACAGTTTGAGAGGGGAACCCTTCCATGGAGATTGGACACTTTTCACTGTCCCAAAGTGTGAAAATGGTAAGCAGAGATCATCTATGATATCATTTAGCACATTGATCTTTTAGGGCTCTATTCCTGTGTTACTGAAGCAAATAATACTCTTTGAGAGAGCCCTATTTTAGAATATTTCAACTTTACTGTGATTTGAGTTCCAGTGAAATGACCTAAGCACAGGTAGTCAGAACAGTAACAGGTAATAACCAAGAAGTCCCAAATATCTTCATCTTTTATGCCCTTTAAGGATCCTTAACCGAGGCCTGTATTTTATAAATCTTTCTAGATTTACATGTATTATAGTATTAGGACAACAAAACTGATCTATTTGGGAGGTGTGTTCTTGAAGCTGTTTTATTTTTGGGATGTTGCATTTGACGAGCTTAGATTCATTGCCTAAGTGCCAGGTAGAGGCAGCTGTAACTGAGGAAACACAGGGCTAGTCCACAGTGAGTGCATTTTCAGCATCCTTCACCTTGAAAGAGAACTATATAACTACAGAGGTTTTGCAATGCTGACTTCATGTGTTTTTGATCTGTGTTTGGGCATGGCAGAGGTAGGGGGGAGGAAGGGGGAGGGGGAAGGGGAGGAGAGGGGAGGGGGAGGAGGAGAGAAGGAGGAGGGGTAGGGGAGCGGGTAGGGGAGGGGTGAGGGAGAAGAAGGGGAGGGAGGGAGATAGGTCTTCCATCCATCAGTTCACTCCCCAGATGCTACAACTCTGGAGCCATGCCGATCCAAAGCCAGAAGCTAGGAGCCAGGAGTTTCCCACGGGTCTCCCACATGCTTGCAGGGGCCCAAAGGCTTGGGCCATCCTCCACTGCCTTCCCAAGCCATAGCAGAGAGCTCAATGGGAAATGGAGAAGCCAGGACTCGAACCAGCGCCTCTATGGGATGCCAGCACTACAGGAGGCAGCATTACCCGCTACACCACAGCGCTAGCCCCATGGACATGGTTTACTTCTTAATCTTAAGCTGTACCTGAAGGAATCTATTATAAAGCACCCTTTCCTCCTTCCCTCTTCAATGGGTCCACTTTAAAAAAAATTGTTTATTTTGAACAGATGCTTAAATGCTACTTAATGATCAGAAGAGCATACTGAGTGAAATGTGAAATTTCCCAAACAATTATTTCAGAAAATCTTAGATATTCCTATAGCTTAATTGTAGCCTATCTGAGCACCTTTCTGTTCTAGATGGGCTGAATGGTTTGTGGCTTCATGTCTGGTGTATAGACACTGAGTCCAATAATGTAATTAATTGAAATAATGTATATACTTTTACTTTTTCTTATATATCTCCCCTCAAATTATTCATTAATTTTCATCACTAAAATGGAATATTCTGTGCTTCTGCCTTGATCTGCATATCTTGAACACTTGTAGGACAGTTAACTAAATTAGGTGAGTAAACAAACACTACATGGTAGAATAAATCTCATTTCATCTGATAATTGTCTAATTTTTTTCTCTTCCAATACAATCCATAAATGAGGTAATTAACCAGTTCTTTACAACAAATATTACACATTTTTGGGAGTTGCTAAATTTTATTTATTTATTAGCGAGTACATGCTCCCGTTTGCTGATTCACTTCTGGAAAGCGCGTAACAGCTGGGTCTGTGCTATGTCCAAAGCTAGGAAGTGGGAATACGACCCATGTCTCCTACATGGACGGTGTAGGAGAACTACAATCACTCAAGCCATCATCATTATCTTCCATTGCCTGCATTGTCAGGAAGTTGGAGTCAGAAGCTGGAGCTAAAAATAGAACCCAGGCACTCCAATGTGAGACATGGGCATCCTAGCTGCCAGATGAAATACCAGTTCCTTAAACTTATTTTTAACTTCATTTTTCCGTGAACTTTTTGAAGTAGCTTCATGTGTATTATAGAATCAGGACAATTTACATCTGTGTTGGACTCTTCATTTTTAGCTTCCTCGAATTTAATTTCTTCGTTTGGAAAACTTGTGTCCATTCTAGCTCAATTTCTATGTATGCTATTCAACTTACAATGGGATTATGTCCAGATAAACCCATCATGAATTGAAAATATCATGTCAAAAATGCATTTCACATACCTAACCTAGGGAACACCATAGCTTAGCAACACAGTGCACCTTAGAGTATCAGTTGTTCATCCTCATGATTGTGTGGCTGGATTGGAAAATGTGGTCCACTGTCCAACATGAAAAAGTGTCATATTGTCTATCACTAGCCTGGGAAAAGAGCAAAATTCGGAAGTCCATGTGTTGTTACAACTACTATGGCTTTTACACTATTGTAAAGTCAAAAAATTGTAGGTTGAGGCATTGTAAGTTGTAGACTCTGTTTCTCTAAGAATTCATTTTATACCTATATTTCAGTGTCCTGCTTGAATCATACATCTCAGCTCTTGGTCTCTTTAGGAAAAATGTTCATATAGCAGTGAGGAAACTAAGATACATTTCTTAGAAGGCTAAAATGAATGAGGAGACAGAAGGAATATTCAGTATCATGTACTAAGGCTGTTAGATCAAGATATGACTATGAAAATAGAGTTACTACAGGCAAATTAATGGATCATACATGAATATCAACTTATTTATGGAAATGTCATGTTGATAATAAGTTTAAATTTTTGCTCTAAGACAAATAAGTCCTAGCTACAGTGAATGTAGATAATGCTAATATCTAAGGAAGAGAAAAGCTAAATTGTGTTGAACAGGTGTTTTGAGAGCCATACAGGGTATCGTAAAAATATAAAAATAAGTTCTGCTATCTTGCTTGGTTAAAACTGCTTCCCTTATTTTCCACATCACTGTGTACACATAAAATGATCACATCTGTATGGCACCTGGGAACAGACAAGGCTGGTGAGGGCAGAGGAAACTGGAGGTCAGGGCATCCAGGCACCATGAGAATCAACATCTCCACCCCACTGCTGAGAAACTCTGATTTGAAGAAACAAATGTAGGGTGAGTGTTTAGCAATAGCTAAGACCCTACATCCCATGGGTGTTGTGTTTAGGTTCTGGCTCTGCTCTGGATTCCAGCTTCCTGCTAATGCATACCCTGGAGGGAGCAGGGAGTGGCTTAAGGAGTTAGGTCCCTGCCACTCAAGTGGGAGAACTGGATTGAGTTCCCAACTCCTGGGCATTTGGGAAGTGAGCCAACAAATAAAAATAAGTACAAAAGAAATGTAACGTACATGCCCCAAAGCATTTCCAATGAATGTTCAAATGCCCCTTTTCTTAAATCGTGGCTTTTGGTAGTATCATTTGGTTCCTAAAATTTCATTCAGCAGAGGTGTTAGCACTTTTGCAAGAAGACCCTCAATTGGCATCAGCTTTAAACAATAACCAGGCCCTTGTTTATAATTTCTATTTAACAAAAAGGAAGCATCCCTTTTGTGCTGCAAGCATGCTCACGAGATGCCAGAGATGGAGGAACACTCTGTTAGCCATTTGCTGAGTCTGAGATGAATTTTTGAAAGTGGACGGGAGAGCCCTTCACTGACTATTAAGGTGGATCCTTTGGATGTTCAGCAAGCTACCACCACTGCTTTCCCTTGGCCCATAAGGGATTCTACCCTGTTGCCTCCTTAGTGCCTGTGAGTTGCATTTAAAGTCTGAATTTATTTTCTTGATCTGAGTCTATTCTTTCCTAATGAAATTCAGTGTTTACTCTGTAATAGTTAAATCCTACTGGGAAAATACAGAAAGCCTAAGAGAACTTAGGGGAAAAACCATTAAATGTTAGCTTGACTTAGAAGGAGTATGCTTCTTATTCAACATTCTCAAGATGTGCTTTTACTTATCTATGCCCTGTTGCATATATATGTTATATATGTTAATATAACATATATATGCAACATATATATATATAAGCAACATATATATGCAACAATTTTTGTTTAGGTTTGCAACAGTAGTTTATTGAGCCTGGTCCGTGAGCCTATTGCCTTTCCTAAGCTTGTGGGCCCAGGCCTGGCCCCACAACATATATATATATGTTGCATATATGTATATATTACTTATCTATGCCTCTGACCTGATGGCTGATTTCTACTTTGTTTTGCTGCCACCTTTCCCTATTTTCAAATTACTTGCATCCTAAGTCAATTTAAGCTTTCCAGGTGGCTTAGGAAGAGGTTAGCAGTGTGTACAGCTGGTTTTTATTTGCATGTAATCATTCATTCCATAGTCTTTCCTGAAAACGTTCTTGTCAACTCATGCTAGCATAGGCTTCTCCCTGGACATAAAGATCTATGTTTCCTTCTGGGAAAGGCACTCACTTACATGCCCACCTGCTCTTCCTGCACTTAACAGTATTTACTGAGGAGATTGTGCATCTGTCCTGCTTACTCTTTACTCTTCCACTTGACTTATTTTCATTTGGCCTTAAGCAATAAAAGATGACCAAAAAGGTAGAAATGATTTATTTCTAGGTGCCACAAGGGAATGTGAGAGCACAATTCTCTCCCACTTCACTGAAGATGAAGCCTTAAAAGTAATTTTCCCATTTGATCAGTCAGTCCTAGAAATATGCTTCAGGAAAGATCAGCTGGTCAGAATTTAATTTTTAATCAATTCATAAAGTTTGTACTTCTTGCAAAACACCAACAATAAACAGCAGCATTGGGCAATGCATTTGGTGGATAAGAATAGTTGTAAGAAACAGTATGGTTGCTCTGAATTATAATCTCAATTTAGTACAAGAGCTGGTTGTAACCTTCATACTTGCTCCCTCTCCCTGAGGGACTAGAACTCGGGGCGCAGGCGCTGCAGGTGGAGGATTAGTCTAGTGAGCTGTGGCGCTGGCCTCAACTCCAACTATTGTGGACATTTGGGAAGTAAACCAGTGGATGGGAGAGCTCTCTTTTTCTTTACCTGTGTGTCTTTCTGCCTTTCAAAGGAAAAGAAGGAAAGAAAGAGAAAGCAAGCAAGCGTACAAATGTAGGCAGGAAATGTTTAAGTAAAACATATAATTGCTGTTTGTATAAAAGATAGCAAAGGTAATTATCACTTTCTCCACTGAGGAGCTAGATTTAATATCTGTGAATCTGGTGCTACTGTCTTATTGTCACTGAGAAATCCACTCCAGCTAGCAAGTACACCAGTGTCAGGGACTCAAGGGAACTAGTTTCCATAGAGCTACTGATGTGCTTTTACATTTTGCCGTGATCTTAACTTTTAAAAGGCTATTGTGGATCAAAAGATCCCCTGCAGACAATTCCACTCTAATATGTTGGTATTCACATGGTCTCTACATGCATATTCATTTCTTATTCTCTTTTATGCAGAGAAAATGCCGAGTTGCCTTCCCTTACCGAAATAGGCAGACATGATGAGCAGAGCTCTGGCATGCCCGATCACAGTGTTGTCACTGAGAACTACAACCCAGGGTGACAAGAATGGGAGAGCTCAGGTGGCAGAGTGGCTGGTAGGAGGTTAGATGGGAAATTTAAGGTGGGAGAGAGGAGAAATTACTTAGTGAAAGTGGTTTAAGCCTGATGACAGTTTCTACATTTTATTTTTGTGCATGTATTATGTACATTTTACGACTGCTGTCACCCAAAATGACATTGACACTCCTGGGGGCAGTTACTGTAAGACATGAAAGACAAAATCATTAAGAATGGTACCCTCTGATGTTACATATATCTCCAGTGATTCTTATTCAATATATATAGATACTAATGCTTCCAGTTGCTGAAGAGAAAATGACTCAATTGAATAAAATGCATCATACGATAGGAAGAATTTTGTTTGTTCTTGAAAGTAATTAAGAAAAAAAACCCAGAGAAAACCATCATACCCTTCGCATGTCTTACCTGTGAGATGTTATTAACAACTTTTTATGTGGTCCCTTTATGAGTTACTGTTAATGAAGTCCTTCCAATCTGACCAGTATCAACTCTTTCTTCACTCTATAAATATTTAATTCTCTCAATGTCATGTTACATTACCGCCATACAGGGCACAGGGAGAGGTAACACTTCAGACGTTGTCCAGCAACACTAAACCTTGGGCCAATCTGAAGCATATTCAGAAGGGCCATCTCCTTGACAGTCAATTTCTCAGTCTAAAGCATCAAATGAAATGTCTGTATTATTTCTTCTTAGATGTTCCCCCACCTGTCCTGAGAATCGCAAAGGCGGTATTTGATCCTGTAGAGCACCACTGTCCTCTTGACTGAAAACCTCCTTGGCATTTTGTTAAAGCCCAAAGTTACTGTTCTCAAACAAGGTGACGATGGGGGGCAGGGATGGAGAGGGATGGGAGCGGCTGCTGGACTGTTGCTGTATGCGAAAGACTGCTGAAGATGCAAGGAATTCTGGGTATAGGATTCATCAGAGTGTAACATTCTGAGGCCAAATGAAGCAGATGATAGAGAAGGAAATTTGAGGGACTGCTGAAATGGTGAGAGAAGTATGGGGTAGTGACAGACCCCAGCTTTAATCCCTTAAACAAGAAATAAGCATCGGCCTCAATAATCTTCACACCCTATATATAGTACTTGATCTTTTTTTTTTTTTTTTTTTTTGACAGGCAGAGTGAACAGTGAGAGAGAGAGAGACAGAGAGAAAGGTCTTCCTTTTCCGTTGGTTCACTCCCCAAATGGCCACTGTGGTCGGCGCAACACGCTGATCTGAAACCAGGAGCCAGGTGCCTCTCCTGGTCTCCCATGCGGGTGCAGGGCCCAAGGACTTGGGCCATCCTCCACTGCCTTCCCCAGGCCACAGCAGAGAGCTGGACTGGAAGAGGAGCAACCGGGACAGAATCCAGCACCCCGACCGGGACTAGAACCCAGGGTGCTGGCGCCGCAGGCGGAGGATTAGCCTAGTGAGCCTTGGTGCCGGCCAGTACTTAATCTTTTGACCTCAGTTTATGAGGGGTCTTCTGCATGGATTTCAAATTTATTTTTGCAGTAAAATAAACTTTTCTTTAAATTTATTTTCCACAAACTTTTTGAAGTTCTCTCAGATATGTTAAAATATTTTTCAAAGGCCTGTATTCTGCACCATAGACCAGCTCCCTGAGCCATGTGATCAGATCCCAGCTGGGCCACTTAAAAGCTATGAAACTTCAAAGCAAGTCCTTCAAATGCTATGCTGTATCCTTATCTGAGAGAGAGGCTCATTCTATTTGCCTCAAGGGGCTGTTTGACTCTTGGGTGACTAAAAAGGGGTGTTAGCAGATTGGAAGCCTCCTTGTTTATACACAACAGAGAAAGGGAATGTAAATTCGTCCAATAGCCTACAGGCTCCTATTCTTATCCTGCAGAGGGTGGGAAAGTCACAGTCTGAGAATCACCTCCAAATCTTTCTCTCTATTATGTCTTTCTCTTGCTTTCTAACTTTAAAGAAAGGCTTAGCCTTAATTAAGCCTCCCAGTGAAGATTACCTACCACAGGTTAAAACGTAATACAGAGTATATAGATATCACAGGGTCCAAGCCTTAGGTTGAAGGACAGAGGCCCTAGCAAGGTAAGTGGCCATGCTTGGTCAGCAGGTCAGCAGGTGCTTTGGTTATAGCCAACAGGTGTGTACTGGAGCCCTCCACACACTGATCCTCAGGTATCTACATAGATGTGACGCTGGGCAGCTGTCTTTCCTTCCAGTTATATGAGCCACAATTTTTCCTTATTCTTAAAAATCCCTATCAGTAGAATAACAAATATTCTACTTAAAAAGTTGTATTGGGGGCAGGAATTGTGGCTCAAGGGGTATAATGCCTTTAATGCCAGCATTCCAAATGAGCACTGGTTCGAGTCCCAGATGCTCCACTTCTGATCCAGCTCCCTGCTAATATGCCTGGGAAAGCAGTGGTGGATGGCCCAAGTGTTTGGGCCCCTGCACCCACGTGAGATACCTCGATGGTGTTCCTGGCTACTGGCTTCAACCTGGCTGGTCCTTGCAGCCATTTGGGGAGTGGGCCAGTGGATGGAAGAGCTATCTCTATGACTTCCTCTCTCTGTGTATCTCTGCCTTTCAAGTAAATAAATAAACCTTTTAAAAAAAAAGAGTTGGATTTTTGTAGGAAAATTAATTTACTCCTTGCCTGTGCAGCTAATTCTATATTTTCATTATGTATACTCTGTAAATATTCTTGTTTGAAGAATTTTCAAATATGTATACTTGTTTAATTTTTTAAACACAACAAATACAGATTTTTATATATATGAATATCCTTTACATTTAAAGAAAGGACTTGAGCAGTGTTTCTGGGTAGCTCTTTGCACCAGTGCTATCAAATTGGAAACTGAACCTATGATTTTTGCTTCTGAATAAATAACATATAATTAGTGGGCTTATTCTCTTCTCATGCAAAATATGAAGGAACCACAAGAAGACAGATATACATTTTATTTAAAGTAAGCTCGGAGAAAATTTATTAACAAATTTAATACTACTTGTGTCTAGGGATTATGATTTGGAATTACATGGGCTTCTCAAGTCTGCCAGCTCAAAGTGTGCAAAAAAAAAAAATCCCATCAAATGTGGTCCATGATTGGCTACATATAGCTTTGGGTCTTGGGAAGGCACAGACAGCTAAAAAGTAAAGCAGAAACTCAGTACTTGAGCATGTGGAGGAGTACAAAAAGGTAAGAATGAAACAAGTTTGTTAGGTCTGACTTTTAACATGACCAAATACGAATAGGAAAAGTGCCATAGGGTTAAGTAAAATGAATGCCTAAGGCCCAATAAAAAAAGAGATATAAACGTGGAAATAGATTTTAGGCTGTTGGTGTAGCAGGGAGGAATGATTTGTTTCAGGGTTATCTTATTGTGTAGCCAGCAGATCTGATTCATGAAGGTCTTGCGTGGTTTACCTTTATGTAACCTAGATCATGTAGCACAGTTACTTTTGTTTTCTTCAAGAACTTCCTTTTAATATTTCTGATTCTCTGCATTTGGGTACCCCCACCCCCAGTTACAAAATCGGAATATAACTGTTGATTTTAGTTCGATGTCTCTGTGAGATGCATTCTGCTATCCATACAATATTTCTCATTTCTTGTTCCTTCAGCTTTACATAAGCATAAAACACACCATAGTGGAACTGCCTGTTGAATGCCAGCACATTCATTTGTACCTAAGGAAGGAAAAAAAGTAACATGCACCATCAGGTTATTTTGAACATACTACCTTTATATGAAACAATTAAGCTGCAGAATGGTTTGCATTATTTAGTACTGACTTGTATTTAAATAGAAAATTTCCAAGTTGGACCAAATAGAGAAAACCTGGCAATTCAGTAAGTTCTCAAGGGAGACTGTCAGTTTGATAAACAGGCAACAGTAGTTTACAAAGTAAGTTTATAGAATCACAAGACAGTTCCAAATCTTGCCAGTACTTTTAGCACATAATATTTCCAGGTATATTTTGGGGTATGTTTGTAATTTTGTTGTAAAATTTATGTGAATTCCAGCTAGGGGGCTTAACTCATGTGGGTAAAGTATTTCTTCTTGGCCACAGCTTTTAAAATTTTACATTGTTTTTAGGCCATTTAAGTCCCCTTCAGGGCAATGTCATAGGCTCCTGGGACTTTGAGTGACATTTTAAACTTGCTTAGCATCTTCTGCAGCAACTATACATAGAGTTGGTTTTTTCCCCTGCAGAAGTTAAATGTGTAAAAGAAAATTTTAAAAAAATTCTTTTTAATCGTAATAAACTTTGAAGTAAAAGAATTTTTTTTTCAATGTTGACACTTAAAACAGAAAAAAAGGAGAGTTAGTGAGTCTTTCATGCAGCTTTGAAAACCTCAAGCTAAGCAGAGAGGAAGTGGAAGCTACTTCTGCTCTCAGGAGTAGGCACTCATTTGTTGTGCCAAATGCAGCTTCCTCATCAGCCTCCTTTGCAGGAATGGTGCAATACTGTGGAATTTTAAAACACCCCTAACATGGTAGACAATTTACATTGCTTTAATGTCTCTAGGATAAGCACTGCAGAGCTCTTGGAAAGTATTTAAAGTGCAGGCCTTACAGAAAGTTTCCTAATCTGTTTTCTGGAGCCAGTTTACCCTAAAGTTTGGGTAACTTTCCGGGTTTGCAGTTATATTTAATCAGGATAGATTAGGAAGGGTCAATGGACTTAGAGAAATGAATAGAATACAATGGAAAAATCTTCTAGGCTCAAGGGATCCTATTTGGTACCAACACCATCAAAAAGCCCTTTGTTCTATAGTACAGTCACCTAGAAATTGACAATAAATGGATTAAGTATTCTTACATCTTTTTAGAGAAAAAGAATCTAGACTCTCTAAATGGATTTCTAATTCCTAAGGGTTACAATTTTGCCCATGTGTTATATTATAAACAAAGATAAATCCTTTCTGAAGAAGGAATTAGTGAGATGCTCCAAGCAGAAGGAGTGTATTCAATATTGATCATGAGGACAACCTAGCTTTGCTCCTGTAGCTAATTATGAAATAGCTGCATTCTTCCCAAAGCGTCTCTGACTGTACATCTCTCTGAAGAGGACAACTCTACAGGAAGCTGTCATGTGTGAGCCATGGGATCCTGGCTCTCTATGGCAGAAATACTAATACACTTTTGACTAACAACTACAGATCTGCCTAAACAACTGAGCTGATCAACTGTGAAAAGAAAATCCAAAGTAAGAAAATATTTAAAACCCACATAACATTTCCACTTATATATATACCTCACGTTCATAAAACACATCCTCCAATGTCTTTCCCCCACTGCCACCTACAGCATCAAACAACGGCTTGTATACCTTAAAAACAAAGATGAGAAATTAATGCTAAAGAAATTTCCACTTATTACAAACATATACAAATATATTCCCCAGCAATACAGAAATGTGCATCTTTTTTTTTTTTTAAAGCTATACCAGAATTCCTGAATGTTCTTTGGATGATCTTTGGATTTCCTGAGGAAACATGAAAATATCTAAATAACAAGAGAGTGGCTGGCACTACAACCTATTGCTTATTTAGGGCTAAAGGCAGAGGCAAAAGCAATTCTACTGTGAATATACACTGCTTGAGCTATCTCTTATGTTCTTGGGGCTAGCTAGGAACATTATGGAGGCTCAGTGAATGCTTGTAGTTTGCATGCTTGTAGTTTCATGGGTTCTTTGACAACTGAAAAAATTCACAAGGAATTGTAAGTGTGGCAAGGATGGAAATTTGGAAGAAGCTCAAATCTGAATATATGTTAAAGGATCTCATGCAATCACCTGTGAGATGTTGCAAAGATTTAGGCATCATTTGTGGATTTTTATCCTTCCTGGGGGGCTTTAGAAAGCTACAGGGGAAAATGAGGATGATTCTAGTCCAGGAGCACCTACTAGAGGGTGTGTCCCTAATTGTCTACTTGCCCCAGGGAATGAACTGGGGACAAGCTGTATCACACAGATCTGAAGCTCCAGGCCCTTCAAGAGCAGTTGGATGCTGGAGTAGGGGAAGGACATAAGCAGCTCTCTTTGCTTTGCTGAATTCTGGCCACTCAGCAAAGCAAGTGGAAAAACCAGTACATCCTTATTCCCCCTTGCAATCCCTGTAGACATTCTGTTCTGTACCTATGCCTGTTTCCCCAGTGGGTACTTGAAAGGCCCCCTGGGTCAGGCTATTTTACATAACTTGGACATGAGCTCATATTTCCAGAACACCACACCAATCTCTTGGGAAACTTGCTTTATCAAGCACTTCAAAAGAAGCACTCAGATGACCACTCCTTGGAGATTTAAGCAAATGCAGACTTGGCAGGAACCTTAGAAAGCACCAGTTTGGACTAGAAACTTGAAGTATTTCTTTGGTAAAGCTAATTCAGCAAACAACACCACTTGCTAACTCATAAACATCATAACTTCTTTGGTAAGATTTGCTGTGTGATGTTCCAAAACACATGTGATCAAAGAACACAGGGTACTTAAGGAGCCGGTGTAATCACATACTCCGTAATGTTCTGCTACTCTCTTCATCTGGTCAAAGTCTTCTGCTTGAGCCAAGAGGCGCAGCCCCTCAGGATAAAGCTTGCCACAGGTTGGATAGAGGGTCTCCCGGTCTTCCTTGCTCAATTCAGTGCCAAAGGAGTTAAGAGTGATAATAAAAGCACGTCTGTCGGCCTCAAACTGAATTTGCAAGACATAAAAGGAATGCAATGTAATAATCTACCAAACGTAAACACAACCCTAAGCAAGTTCATTTCTGAAGTGATCTGCAGGCCTTTCCCGATCTATGTCTAATTATAATGCAGACATATGTTATTAATGTTCCCTTAGACTCTTCTCGGAATGGAGTAACTTCGCCTGCCAGAAAAGGAGCACTCAGCAGGGGTGGTAGCCTGTGACTCTTAAATGTCCATGAAGTTTATTTCCCAGGTACTCTGCAATGAGTTATGTATCCCTGTCACATTGGCCACTAGAGCAAATAAATGTCTCTTTCATTAAAATGGGGATCATACCTACTTCTTGGGGAACAGTCAGGCATAGAACAAGATAATGGAAGTTGAGGTGCCTAGCAGGAGGCTGGGAACAAAAAGTGCATGTGGTGCATTCTAAGTTCCCTTTCTAAATGTGGATGTCAACTAGAAATTATATAATGACACTTTGTGCTGCTACTGTTTGTTTGGACTTTCTTGGTTTTAGTTCTTTTTTTTAATGTTCTTGGTCAGACATCAATACGTTTAACTCTCTAAAGATTATATGGTATGAAGAGAGGTATCTTCCTCTCAGTGTCTAAGTCTTCTTATTTGTAAGATGATAGAGTTTGGCTCTATGATCTCCAGGGCAGGTCAACATGCATTCATGGCCTGCTTTCTCTCTGTGTTGGACACCACTTTGCAAATGAGCTCCTAGCTCCTTGTCAGGCTCCTCTATTTCATCTAACCACTCAGTCTTCCTTGAAGTTTCTTTTCTTTCCCTTTGGTCTCCATGGTTCTCCTCCTACATACCCTACTCATTCCAGCCCAATCTATCTTCCAGATGCTTCCTCTCTGCCTGGTTTGCCATGGTGCCATGGTTAAGACTCTCTGCTAGGTACCTGTATTACCCTGGTACCACACTATTTTGAAATATGTGCCTACACTCTAAAATCTTTTGTTTTTTTAACTTCTTACTACACTCTAAATCTTTGAGGAAACATCTCTCTTGTTCACTGTTCATTTTTGAATAGCCAGTGTCTGACACATAGGAAGATCTTAGCTGTTTACTGAGTTAAGCAGAGTAGTCTATGATTTTGCTACTTTTGAAAATCTCCAATATCTTCTCCAATGTTGCCACTCAAAGTGTGTTTTGTAGCCCAATAGCTTTGACATCACCCAGAAGCTCAGGAGAAATGCAGAGTCTCAGGCCACAGTTCCAACCTACTCAACCAGAATCTACGTTTTAACAAGATTCAGAGGTCATTCTTATACACATGAAAGCTAAAGAGGATTGCTCTACTTTATCCTTTAAGCATTTTTTTTTTTTGACTAACTAGCCCACAATACAGCCAGACTTGCGAAGATTTCACTCAAACTTTTTTGTTAGAACAGGTGTGTCCTACCAGAAGGAGAGTGAGTTAGCTGTGTGTGATCCTTTTGATTGCTCTCATGGAAATTACGGGTGAGCCAGACGCAGGGAGTGGCCTTATTTGGAAGCAAAGGCAGCTGCTTCTGGCTACTGAATATAACCAGTCCTGTCTATAATTTTAGGCCTTCTAGGGATAAGAGAAGAAATGTAAGAGGGAGATTTCCTGCCAATAAGAAATCATAAAATAAAAATTAGGGCAGGAGGAGTCACAGTGGAGGTAATTGCCCCAGATGTTCTTTTATGTGCTTCTAGTTCTAAGATGTTAGGATTTTAAGGAGGAAAATAGAGCAGGGTAGACAGCACTGCAGAAATGCTAGACAATAGAGGCCATGGCAGAGGAGAAGGCTGCATGAAATAAAGCAGGATATTTTGGTTGCAATTCAAACACAGGGCAGCAGTTAGAAAAGTGAGGACAGGTGGCTGGGGAGAGAACGTAGAGGGATTCACACACCAGGTCAAGAAGGAAGGGTTTTAATTGATGCAATAGGTTGTCTGAACACTCCTTCCACTTTCCAGCTCCTTGTCCTTCTTAGCACTTCAAATAGCCTACAATGTCAATATTCCACTCAATAACTCTACATGTTGTCACATCAACATCAAATATCATCCTCTCCATAACAGGCCCTTATACTTCTTTCCTAATTGGATATGATTTCCTTTGAACTTCTACCATACTTAATTTTCTTTTTATTATAACTATATATCCATCTTATCCTTCTAGTCTAGAGATTCTTTATGTATTAGTGTATGCATCCTCTTTGTGGAAAAATTGTAACTTTGGAATTATAGAAGAACTGTTCATTGACTATCCTGAAGCATAGTGTAGCTTAGCATCTAATTGGGGTGATAGTAATTTGATTTAATCCTATTCCCTTTGCAAGAGAATTGGCATGTTGTGTGGTTCAGTTGAACAATGGGACTTGAAACAGCTCAGGGAAAATGCATCTTATGAAGAAATTGTGGGAAGATTTCAATTTTTTTTGCATGAAAGCAAACTTATCTTTTTATTCCATTTTTCCATGCTTTTTGAAGTACTGTTATTTGTTAGATGACTTATGTTTTTCCTTTTATTCCTCCTTGCAGATACTCATTGATTCTAAAACCATAACTTATTTTTGTTACTGTTACAAGATATCAAAAACACACTGTTGTTCTACATCATTATTAGTACATTTCACACAGATTGGGTCACATATACTTGCCATTTCCTTACTAGAAGAAGTATACACCCTGTGGGAGCTGCTGGTTGCAGGTGTCAATGGCAATGGAAGAAAATGAAGTGAACTGGAATCAAGCCCAGCCTAATTTTCATGTGTACAGACAAAGAGACATAAAACAAACACTCTATGTGCTTCTTTATTGGTATTCCATTAGCCTTTATAGACAGAGGAGCAGTAATAAAAGGCAGATAACATAATACAGTGTGTTTGTCTTGAACGTAAGTCAATTTCTTTTGTTTTATATGAAGGTACAATTTGGTAATTGTCGAATTTTGACATGCAAGCCTATACTAATGTTCTTTTCCATCATATTAATACTTTTGTAGTCTACAGCCAAATGGGATTAAATGAGAATCTATGGAACTTTATCAACTTTAAGTCTTCTGTAGTTACACAAATAAAAACAAAGGTATTATACAATCTAAAATTGTATAAATTTATGTAAAGCTGACAGATCTCTGACTAATCAATATGAAGATTATTATTGCATGCCATGTATAATTTGTATCTCTGTATAAATATAGTTGAAGATAGGGTTTTATTTTTAGAGCAGTTTGAAAAAAATCTAATCTAATCTGATAGTGCCATGAGGTTCAGAAAGGGAAAATGAGAACACTGGGCATACTGTGTTTGATCAAATCTTCCCACTAACAAGCATTTTTCTAATACTATGCTGTCTATTTTTATACTTCTGAGGATTCTAAAGACATAATTGTTACCTATTTCTGATATTTATGTGTACACAGTAGGACCTTGCTTGTGAATTAGCACTCACTTATATACAAAAAATTATGAATGGTGAATTAACTGCACAGGGAATAATGCAAAGTGGAACATTTTTCCTAATAAACACTTAGGAACTGGGGCTGACACTGCAGCTCAATAGGCTAATCCTCCGCCTTGTGGGGCCAGCACACTGGGTTTTAGTCCTGTTCGGGGCACCGGATTCTGTCCTGGTTGCCCCTCTTCCAGGCCAGCTCTCTGCTGTGGCCAAGGAGTACAGTGGAGGATGGCCCAAGTGCTTGGTCCCTGCACCCCACGGGAGACCAGAGAAGCACCTGGCTCCTGCCTTCGGATCAGCGTGGTGCGCCGGCCGCAGCGGCCATTGGAGGGTGAACCAATGGCAAAAGGAAGACCTTTCTCTCTGTCTCTCTCTCTCACTGTCCACTCTGCCTGTCAAAAACAAAAACAAAAACAAAAACAAAAACAAAAACAAAAAAAACCTCTTAGGAGCTGGAACCAGGCTGCGTGGGTTCAGATCTCGAAACCACCATGTATTAGCTGCATGATGTCCTTCTCTAAAACTCAGTTGCCCCTTCTGAAGAGTTGATGTTAAAATTTCCATCTTGTGAAGCTTTGAAGTCCAAGTGAATTCATGTAGATAAGACACTCAGTATCTAGTACATAGTAAACATTCGCTATTAATAATGTCATTGTATACCTATTATAAAGTTGTAAGTTTTAACACAACTTTCCTTACACACATTTTGTGGGTATAAAGTACACAAACCATTTCTAGACTGCAAGAATCATCCCAAGTAGAAACTATACTTTTGATCCATAGGTAATATGGCTTCATAAAGTGTGGCTAGTAGGAAAATTTATGGGAAAAAAGGGGGAAGCTTCACAGAGTCACTGGGTTGTCTGTGTTATAGGATCAGAATGTCTGAAAGAGACTACGTAACTTTCTGACATTTGGTATGCCATGAAATAAATATTTATTTATGTGATGATCACTTTCTGTGTACTATAGGTATGGACCAAAAGTTTTTTGCAGCTCTCCAGTGTTACGATGTTTATTTCAAGGACAATTTTGGTTTTATTTTAAGAATTTTAACAGGGGATAGCAAATTATCTTTAACTGTAAAATTATAATGATTACATGGTTTAAGGGGAGCTAATTTTATCACATGCAGTTTTAGAACATTAGATTAAAATATATGCAGATGATGATGCTAGTTTTTCTTTAAAATTTTTGCCTAAAGGCTTATGCTTATTAGGCTTTTCATTCTTTTTAAATTTATTTGACAGGTAGAGTTTTAGACAGTGAGAGAGAGAGAGAGAGAGAGAGAGAGGTCTTCCTTCTGTTGGTTCACTCCCCAAATGACAGCTACGGCCGGCACTGCTCAGATCTGAAGCCAGGAGCCAGGTGTTTCCTCCTGGTCTCCCACGCGGGTACAGGAGCCCAAGAACCTGGGCCATCTTCTACTGCCTTCCCAGGCCACAGCAGAGAGCTGGCCTGGAAGAGGTGCAACAGGGACTAGAACTGGCACCCATTTGGGATGCTGGTGCCACAGGCAGAGGATTAACCAAGTGAGTCACGGAACCGACCTTCTTTCTTTAATCTTTTTAAAAGATTTATTTATTTATTTAAAGAGTTATACAGAGAGAAGAGAGGCAGAGAAAGAGAGAGTTTCACTCCCCAATTGGCCACAATAGCCAGAGCTGCACCGTTCCAAAGCCAGGAGCCAGGAGCCAGGAGCTTCTTCTGAGTCTCCCATGTGGATGCAGAGGCCCAAGGACTTGGGCCTTCTTATATCGCTTTCCTAGGCCATAGCAGAGAGCTGGATCAGAAGTGGAGCAACCAGGACTCGAACTGGGGCCCATATGGGATGCCAGCACTGCAGGCGGTGACTTTAACCACTATGCCACACAGCCAGCCCCTAGGCTTTTCTTAAAATCAGAAGTCTTCAAGCTATCTAAATATCTGCCCACCAGTGAAGTCACTATAACACATAACTTCATCATTAAGAATGTTCTTTAAATAAAGCTTAATTTCACAAGGCAAAGCAACGGTTTAGATAAAGCCCATAAAGTTTTTTCTTATTCTTTTTTATTTCATTTCAATCAATTAGGAACCCAGCAAGAGATGTAAATAAAATATTCAAGCGTTGGCAAGCACTGTGGCTCACTTGGCTAATCCTCCACTTGTGGTGCTGGTATCCTGGGTTGGTACCCAACCCAGTTGGGGCGCTGGGTTCTAGTTGCGGTTGCCCCTCTTCCAGTCCAGCTCTCTGCTATGGCCCGGGAGTGCAGTGGAGGATGGCCCAAGTACTTGAGCCCTGCACTGCATGAGAGACCGGGAGGAAGCACCTGGCTCCTGCCATCGGATCAGTGCAGCGCGCCAGCCCTAGCGGCCATTTTGGAGGATGAACCAATGGAAGGAAGACCTTTCTCTTGTCTCTCTCTCTCTCACTGTCTAACTCTGCCTGTCAAAAAAAAAAAAATTCAAGCACAAACTATATCCAGGATGCCCTCCGATACATCTGATCCCTGCCTCAGTCTCCATACATTTGCAGGCCAACATTCTCATGCAAGAGGACCTCTGAGCATTGATGAAATCTCTGCTGATAGTGAGAAATTACTAGAGAAGTAGACATGAAAGGTGGCATTTTCTGCATAATGAAACGAGCTTGCCAACCGGGAATTGCCTAATTGAAGGAGTCTTCCTGCCAAACTGGGATGCTCAAGAGTTGCTTGCTGTGGACTTTATTTTAGGGTTTAATTAGGGAACAATATCACTGTGGCTGGAACCACAGTAGACTTTGGTGTCAAGTTTTGGGGATTTCCTGGCTGCTCAATCTTCCTTCATTGGAGGGAATTTTGATGATCATTATAGGAGTACTTATAGTTCACCAACTGTTCATGGTACACTAAATTTTTAGTTTAATTATGAACTACTTTCAAAAAAATTATAATCTACTTTCTACATACTATATCAAAATGAATCACGACCAAATTTCTATAAGCTTTTTCTGTTCTGATTCCAAAACAACTCTTCTATATAGAAAACTTGGGAAATACTACTCCTAACATCAAATAAAATATACAATAATATGTACTGCTTATTTCATTTCTAGATAGAAGCTTCTAACACAAATAAATAGAATTAGCGTCAAAACAACAAAAATTGTATAGGCACATTTTTTGGCATAAAAAATTACAAGACTCTTCCTTACCTCAAGAATGGGACACATAATTTCTGCCGTGACATCACCATGATTCTTACAGAATTTATAGAATGCTTCAAGATAGGACTTAAAAAGAAGAAAGAACATAAGACAATAGAATGAATATATTTTACTTTTGGAAACTTCCTATTAAATGCTTTAATGGAAATTGAATTACTTCTTCAATAGAGAGCTATTTTATAATAAATTTTGTAGACTTTCATGTTTTAGCATATTACATAGACTAAGAAAGAGCTCCACTTAAAAACCATAATGACTTAACAAGATTTTTTTTTTGCATGGTTCTTGGACACTCTCACATAGTTAATTTTTACTATTCTAGTAAGACTGCAAAGTCCTTTCATGAGTTCAGAAAAATGCTTCTAGAGGCCCTATGCTGATATTTAATCTCTTAAAAACACATTTGGGATGGTTTTAAGTATGGAGATGATTTGGAAAGACAAGAGAGTTTGGGCTGTAGGCTCAGACTACCTGAATTTGAATGCAAACTCTGATACTTACAAGTTAACTGACTGCTGCCCTTGTTCTCATTTGAAGAATGGGAATAGGATGAATGTCATAATTTTGCAGGTGAATTAATGAGTTAAAAAACAGTATCTTAAAACAGTATCTTCTGTTAGGTATGTTCCAAAGATGCCTCTTTCAAGCCCATAAGTCTCTGTATGAAGAGGCAAATTGCCTGCCTTGCAATAAGTCTCTGTATGAAGAGGCAAATTGCCTGCAAAGCAATACTTTTGAGAGAACCATGTGTTTGAGTATAACATTATATATTTGTGTGTGTGTGTGTATAACATTATATATGTGTGTATATATATGTGTGTGTGTATGTACTACTGTAGTACTATGTACTACTGTACACACACACACACACATATATATATATGTACACACACACATATATGGAGAGAGAGAGAAGCAGTAACCATTGAGTTTCTATGTGAGTGTGCAAAGATGCTATGGGTATGTGAGTAAAAATGGACATAGAGCTACTGAAATGTGGGCAACATAGTTGCCATATCTTTAGAATACAGTCTTGAAAGAATGGAGCTAAAAGTAGACATTATCATGCAAAATAAGGGAATCAATCGCAAGGTTACAAACCAAAGAAAATGTCTCATGAGCACACCAGCCTCTGCTCACTGATGAGAACACTGTAGAATTGCAATCCACACACTCAGTAAAACTAACAATAATCAGCACAGATTATGCAATGGTACCTATGATGCCATGTCTGTCTACCAGTTGGTCGTTCTGATATTGTTGCACACTGTAGACTAAAATTGTATGGGCAAGATAACTATGAGATTCAGGGACTCTAACAGAATCAAGAACAATGATAGAGTTTACATACTGTTTACTATGTATTATGTTAGCTTTAAATGGATTGATAGAGTTCATGTAACTTTTCTATCCATTTACTTATCAGCATACAATTAATACCTTTTATGTTCCAGGCAATGTGCAAGGAACCAAGAACATAAAAGAATAAGAGATGCTATTTTCCCTCAAAAGTCTTGCTAGCTGCAGAGGCTGACATACATGTTTTTAACTAGAAGATAGGCCAGGGCTATAAAAGGTAGATTCCAAGTATGCATAGCTTCATAATTGCAGAATTTGGCTAATGGGCAAAGTAACTTTTAATAAATAACTCTAGTTATGATATATCATATAATCAAGAGAAGCATATTTGGGAAAACCATTACCTTATACAGTTTATTGCGCAGTAATTCAATATTCAGTTCATCTAGAGTATTTTCAGACATACAGTCTTGAAAGAATGGAGCTGAAAGCAGAAATTATCATACAAAATAAATGAATCAATAGCAAGATTATAAACCACAGAAAATATCTCCTGAATACACCAGCCACTCCTTACTACTGCTGAGAACACTGTAGAGTTGCAATCCACAGACTCAATAAGGTTAACAGTAATCAGGATGACAGGAGTGAATTTTTATCAAACATTTACTGTGGGAAAGCTCTAAACATTACCCTAAACACTGACTATCCTTCAATTTATTTAACTCTTACCTCAGAACTATTCACAAGATTTGTAGAAAGTCCCCTGCTCCATGTAATCTAATACAATATTTATCATTTGCAATCTTATTATATGCCAGGCATTGAGTTATACTGAAACTGAGTTTCTAAAACTCTGTTATAGTAAGGTAACAATTATTTCTAAAATGAGGAAACTGAGGTTAATTTAATTGCCTCAAATCACTTTGGTGGGACTATCCAGAGCCTGGTTTCAAGTTCATAATATGACACTGTGTTTACAGAAAAGAAATGACTTAGGCGTACATTTTCTAATGACTATGATAACATACACATAATTACCTATGTATTCATACCTAGTGGTGTTTCCACCAGTACAGCATTAAAGAGATCTGAAGTTGTCTCTGCAATGTTCACTGCTTCCATTTCTGTGAACCGGCCCAGTGGATGGCACTTCACCAGAATTTCCTTCACGGATTTTTTTTGTAGTGCACCATTCATCAGTAGGATCACGTTGTCTATCATGTAGCTGCACCTGGTTTACATGAAGACTGGCTCATTAGGAAAACCATAAGATAAGAAGCATCCCACAAGTAAACCATACAGCTGACACATTTTCTATCATTAAAAGAAATTTTATTCTTTTTTTATTTTAACTTTGGGGGATTAAGAGGTGTGAGTGGGTGGAACACAGCTGACTCTCTGGAGGTGTCACTGTTTGAAAAACCATATTCATTGTTATAACAACTAACAAAAGCCGAATGAAAGTGTGGCTGGTGGGAATATGCAGAAAACAGCTCCTATGGAAATTGTCCAAGTGTTGGGAGGGGTTGACTGTGAAATTATTTTATCTGAATGGACTCTGGGCTTGAAAAGTTTAGAAACATAGATCTAGAGCATCTCATCCTACTTGAAATAGTATTTAAATCTGCAATGAAGCCTAACAGAGGACTCAAAATAGAATTCTAAAGCTATTCGGTGTTCCTTTCCCGCTATGAGACCAAATAGTGAATTTTTTAGCCTACCCTTCCCCCTCAGATTCCCAAGAGTCCCGAAGTTCATATTTTATGTGATTTCTTTACTTGGTTTGGGCTCTTCCTGGGACATTCTGGGTGCATGTGCTTGTTCACTCATGTGCTCAGCACACTGGATATTCTAAGCAATGAGGTCAAGAAGCAAACAAGACCCAGTTCCTCTCTTCAAAGTGAACACAGCTTAAGGGAAGAACTGGAAAAAAAAATTTCAATAAATTACAAGGAAGCATACACGCTATGCAACAGAAATTATAGGGTGGTGTGAGGATGTAACTGGGACCAGTCCAGGGATCAGATTTCCTGGGGAAGTGGTATTCAAGCTGAAACTTGAAGCGGCAGCAGGAATTGTCCAGGCAAAAGAGGCTGGGAATTGGGGAAAAGTGTTTCAGACAGAAGGAAGAGAATCTGAGAAGTGCCAAGATGAGAGCATAGGATATTCAGGATGTTGCTTTTGCCTGGAGCCAAGGCCCAGGGGAGGGCATGCTGGGTCCTGAAAGGCAAGACTCAGAATTCGCAGGCCGGGGACAATGGAGAATACTGAGTGCTTTTAAACTAAGGAGTATCATGATCCATGCGTTAAATATTGAAATAGGAGAACTATGAAAACAATAAGAGTGCTAGAAGAATTATAAGCATTGTAAGAATTATTAAAACAAAACAGGAAGAGTGAAAACATTCACTGCAACACATATGGTGAGGGACTTTACAAAAGTTATTTAATCATGGTAACAACAGTATGAAGTGGGTACTATCATTATTTCATTTGCACAGCAGATATTCCAAGTCTAGAGAGATCAAAATCCAGCCCATAATGACACACAGCTAACAAATGGGAGAGTGGGGAATAAAAATCAGGCAGTCTGCTTTTGGAATCTTAACTTTTAAATCTCATATTATGCTGCTTTGGTGGTTGAGGTCCATTTGTAGGTTTCTAGGTTGAACAGGTTGTGTAGCCATTTATTGAGGTGAGAGCATTGGAGGGAGAGGGGGTAGTGGTGGGTGTGGATTTTTTGGACAAAATGAATTTAAGATGCTAGGAGTTACTGAAAGGAGACTCCAAATGCACTTACAAATCCTGGGTCTTGAATATGTGTGCAGACAAGAGAGCCTGGGCAGGGGGCTAGCAGTGGGGTGGTCAGAGGGAGTCAAGAGTAGTTGACTGAAAGGAGAAGCTAAAGTCTTAGGAATAATTAGGGTCACATCCTAGAGGGCATGGAAAGACTGATTTCCTGAAAATTCCAGGGGACTCCCACCTTTAAGAACTTTGAAGGAGACAGGGAGAAATGACCACACGAGAGCAAAGAAACAAGGGGAGTGAATTCTGGGAAGTTCTGGAGACTTCTAGGAGGAAGTGATCAGAGTGTAGAGGCCACAGGTGAACCACGGTAAACACTGAAGCAGACATCAATAGGATATAGCAATGAGATTTCATCTGGGGAGGCAATGAAATCACTCTGGAGTGTTCTTATTGGGGAGAAAAGAGCAAGGAAGGAAGACGCCTGACTACTCTGTTTAAAATGAATGGTAATTAAGAGGCTCAAAAAAGAGTTCACCCTAAAAGCTGACCTCAGAGGCCAGTGCCACAGCTCACTAGGCTAATCCTCCGCCTGCGGTGCCAACACCCTGGGTTCTAGTTCTGGTTGGGGTGCCGGTTCTAGTGCCGGTTGCTCCTCTTCCTGTCCAGCTCTCTGCTGTGGCCTGGGAAGGCAGTGGAGAATGGCCCAAGTGCTTGGGCCTCTGCACCTGCATGGGAGATCAGGAGGAAGCACCTGGCTTTTGGCTTCAGATGGGCGCAGCACGCTGACCATAGCAGCCATTTGGGGAGTGAACCAACGGAGGGAAGACCTTTCTCTCTGTCTGTCTGTCTCTCTCTCTCTCACTAACTCTGCCTGTAAAAAATAAATGCTGAACTAAGAGGAAGGGACAATATTCAGATGGAGATCTGGAGGCCAACAAAGCTGATTTTTAGTTTTAGTATTTGCTTTTTGTTTTTCTGAGGTTAAAGGGAAGTGAAGATATTTAGGTGTTGAAGGGAAAGAGGAGTGAGAAAGTGAGATTGCAGATCAGATGAGGAAGGGGCAGCCCAATGACACCAGGAGGGTCTCTAGATTTGACAGTGATGGGAGCTTAATCACTGACTCAAGACAGATGTGAAAAATTACACTTTTCCCTGGATAGAACACTAACTCAGACCCTGGGAGGCATTGTCATTGATGTCTGGCAGCGCGGGTTATTGACATCCTGTTCAAGAGCTCGTTTTTGGCCAGAAGAGCATTGTAGAACATCCACAGTTTACCTCAATAAAGATCTTAACTAAAGACGATTTTGAAGCAGGAATTATTCCTTTATAAAAAGCACATGACAGTAAAGTTTCTTCACCTCCCAAACAGCAGTACCAAATTTAGACATTCTGGGATTTTAGAAACATTTTTATCTCTTGAAAATTATATTAAAATAGAAGTGCTTATTTAACTGTCCCTTCATGGCTCAAAGGCAATTACCTGAGAGGGGAACTGCCAGCGCTTAATAAGTTCCTTAGCAGACTCTAGACATTTAAGTGTTCTCTATTTCAACCTTGGATTTTAAAGCATATAAGCTGCAAACACTCCCAGTTTGCAGGGCACCTGCAGACCAATACTGATAGGCAATCAATGTCAAGGCTGTGATGCAATATCTAAGCCTATACCTTTAAAGTATGTGCATGTGTGTATTGAGCACTTTCTTCTTTTTTTTTTTTTAAACAAATAATTAGGCTAGCTTCTCCATTGCAAGGAGAAAGGGTCTCATAGGTTGGGTTCGATTTAATTTCAACTGGTATTATTTGAGTGACCTTATTTGCTTCGAAAATGGAATGCCAATACCTGTTATCATAGTGTTATTTAGGAAATGAAGTGAAAACTCAGAGATTGGCACATGCTGGGGTGGGGGTGTGGGGTGGGTAAGGTGTGTCTCTTTCCTGTCTCCTCACCTCCCCATCACACATGTGCACTAGGTATATAATTAACACTGGATATGGGAGTGGCGGAAGATAAGGTGCCCAGAAGACAACCTATTTTCTCCAGATTGTAGTCTTTATGGACTTCCGGGGCCATGCATGTGGTAGTGGTTAGGAATGAAATGATTGCTAATGTTGCCTGAGTAATGTTTGAACCTGAAGACACCTGGTGGTTCACCTAGTCCAAGTCCTTAATGTTTTAAATGATTATGCTCATACATAATCACAGAGTCAGGCTTACTGCTCATTCGTTCAGGTCAATTTTTCTCCTAGATCTAGACGTGCATTATTATTTTTAGTGTTTTCCAAATGTTTTATTCTATAAGCCTGATTTTGACCCCTGTGAAAATAATGACATCAACTACAATAATGATAGAGTAAATTACTCAATTTCAGCAATATTTTTGGTTGCAAAAATGCACATTTTTAAATGGCAACTCTTCCTAAAGTTTTCCCTGTGTGGCAGGCATTATTTTTAGGTCCTCAGTCCAGCTTTACAACAGTTCAATGCTGTAAGGACCATTCTCATCACCTCTTAACTGATAAGGATACTGCAGCACAGAGGAATTCAATACTTTGCCAAGATTACAAGGCTGGGAAGCAGCAGAATGAGACTCCAAGAGCCAAAGGTCTGGTTCCCTGGTAGGTGTTGATAACACAGCTCAAGCCAGATAATATTTTAACTTTTCTTGTTCTTAGAGCTGGTCTTTCTCTTCTTACTTACTCTCTCATTTAAGGATCTTGAAGATAACAAATACATTTTCTGCATGATAACTATCGAATTCTTGGCTGAATTAGCAATTGCTTAAGTCTCAAACTATTTAGAGCCCTTATTTGGTGAGTTGGAAGAACTGTTTGTTTATGGGTAAACATTCTAATACATCAGTGTCAAGAGCCATAGCTGAGCAATGACTGTCACTCAGTAAGCATTCTGGCATGAGAGAGAAAAAGAAGTGCTTTCTAAGAAAAACTGGTGAAGGTTTGCAGTGTGTTTCCCCTTCATGGTACCACCTACCCCTTAAAATTTTGTAAAAAGATTTATTCACTTATTTGAAAGGCAATGACTGAGAGGAGAGACAGCGAGGGAGATACAGAGAGAGGTTGGGATCTTCCATCCACTGTTTCGTTGCCCAAATGCCTGCAATGGCCAGGGCTGGGTTAAGCTGAAACCAGGAGCCAGGAACTCCATCTAGGTGGCTCACATGAGTGGCAAATGCTGTCTCCAAGGTGTATCAGTAGCTGAATCAGAAAAGGAGGTGATACTCCCAGGCACTTTGATAGAGCATGCTGGTGTCATACCACAATGCCTACCCCACATCCACTCCTGTCTCATCTACCATCCCAGCCTCTAGAAAACACAAATCTATTCTTCTCTATAGTTCTGCCATTTTAAAATTGATAACTAGAAGTATACTTGCACAATATGTGACATTTTGGGATTAGATATTTTAATTCACAGCCTTTAGATAGATAACACATTCAAGTTGTTGCATTTAAATAATTGTTTCTTTGTACTTTTCAAATGATTTTAAAAATGTATTTTAAAGTCAGAGTGACAGAGAGAAAGGGAGACACACACAGACATAGGGAGGGAGGGAGAAAGGGAGAGGGAGAGGGAGAGGGAGAGGGAGAGAGAGAGAGAGAGAGAGAGAGAGAGAGAGAGAAAGCTTCCATTTGGTGGCTCACTTTTCAAATGACAACAGCCAAGTCTAGCCAGACCAATGCAAGGAGCCAGGAGCCAGGAGCCAGGAGCTCCATATGGGTCTCCTACATGCATGGAAGGAACCCCAGTACTTACTTGGGCCATCATCAATTGCCTTCCCAGGTACAGCAGCAGGAAGCTGAATTAAAAGTGGAGCGACTGGTACTTGAACCTGCTTTGCCACAATGCTGGCCCTTACTTGACCTTTTTAATGGTAAGTTGTATTCTTTGGGATTGATATGACACGGGTGTGTTTAACCATTCATCTGACTGATGGGCATTTTGCTTTGTTCAATTATTTGGCTATTGGATATAAAAACTATCAGGGACACTTGTGTGGTAGTTTTGACGTGGAACTAATGTTAAGTTTTCTTGGATAAATACCCAGAAATGTAGTCTGCTGAGATGCATGGTAAAGGTATGTTTAGGTTTTTAAGAAATTGCAAGAGGCCTGTGTTGTGGCATAGCAGGTTAAGTTGCTTTTGGGACACCCACATTGCATATTGGAATGTGGGTTTGAGTCTTAGCTAATTTTTTTTCCATCCAGCTCCCTGCTAATGTGCCAAGCAGATGATGGCCAAAGTCCCTGCCACCTGTGTGGGAGACCCAGATGGAGTTCCTGGCTCCTGGCTTTGGCCCGGCCCAACCTTGGCTATCAGAGCCATTTGGGGAGCAAACCAGCAGATGGAAGATTGATCTTGATCTCTCTCTTTTTTCTTCTTCCCTTTCTTTTTCTTCTTCCCTGTCATTCTGTTTTTTATGTAAATAAATAAATTGCAAAACTATTTTCCAGCATGGGTGTATCAGTTTTAGCACAATATACTTTACTTCCTTTTACGTTCCTTTGTCCTCCTATTTATAATTGTCTTAAATATCTCTTCTATGTACATTGAGATCCATATAAGGCAATGTGATGCTTTTTGCTTTAACTGCCAAATATGCTTTCTGCTGTTTGATCTTTCAAATTGTTTCAAGATTCCTTTTTTCTATCATTTCCTTTCTGCTTCAAGAACTTTGTTTTCTTATTCTTTTGGGGTGGCTTGCTGGTGATAAATTCTCTGTTTTCCTTCATCTGAGAATATCTTACTATTTTTTCATTCCTGAAGGATATTTTCCCTGGGTATAAAATGCTATGATGGGCCAGTGCTGTGGTGTAGTGGGCTAATCCTTTGCCTATGGCGCAGGAAACCCATATGGGCACTTGTTCAAGTCCTGGCTGCTCCTCTTCCCATCCAGCTCTTTGCTGTGGCCTGGGAAAGCAGTAGAGGATGGTCCAAGTCCTTGGGCCCCTGCACCCATGTGGGAGACCTGGAAGAAGCTGCTGGCTCCTGGCTTTCAATTGACTCAGCTTTGGATGTTGCAGCCATAATGGGGAATGAACCAGCGGATGGAAAACCTCTCTTTCTCTCTCTCCTGTATGTAACTCTACCTCTCAAACAAATAAATAAAATCTTTAAAAAAAATGCTGGATTGAGGCTAATGTTGTGATGCAGTGGATTAAATAGCAGCTTGTGACTCCAGAATCCCACCTAAGTGCTGGCTTGGTCACAGCTGCTACACTTTTGACTCAGCTCCCTGCTAATGAGTCTTGGAAAGTGGAGAAAGATGGCTGAAGTTCTTGGGTACCTGCCACCCAGTTGGGAGACCAGGATAGATAGAGTTCCTGGCTTCTGGTTTTGGACTGGCCTAGTCCTGGCTGTTGCAGTCTTTTGGTGAGTGAATCAGTAGATGGAAGCTTCATATTCTCTCTCTCTCTCTCTCTCTCTCTCTCTCTCTCTCTCTCTCTCTACCCCACCCCACTCTCTCTCCCTCTCTCTGTGTAACTCTGCCTTTCAAATACATTTTTAAAAAATAAATCTTTTAAAAAATGCTCTGTTGACATTTCTTTTCTGTCATCACTTGAAAAATGTTGCATCACTTCCTCTGGGTTCCATAGTTTCTGCTCAGAAATCTGCTATCATCCAAATTGCTTTTCCTCTGTGGGTAAGGTGCTGTTCCTCTTTTGTGGCTTTCAAAATTATTAGTGTTTCAGAAGTTTGATTATGACATATCTTGGTGCAATTATTTAACTTATAATTTAATTTAACTTGTTTGGGGCTCACTGACCCTCTTGAATCAGTACATGTGTGTTTTTGGCTTGGCCAAATCTGGGAAGTTTTCAGCCATTATTTCTTTGAAAGCTTTTTTTGGCATCCTCCTTTACTTCTGAGACTCATTTCTGCTCTGAGTGTGGCCTCTATTGCCACCGAGATGGAAAAGAGGATTTGATAATGCTGGAAGCGGTCGAAGTCCCAGTTTCCCCAAGCTGAAGTTTGGCAGTGGTTGAGTCTCTGCTTGGGATGCCCATATTCATATCATAGTGCCTGGGTATCGGTCCCAGATCCTCCACTTGTGATCCAGCTTTCTGCTAATGCTAATGAGGATGAGGGCTAAGGTACCTGGGCCCCTGCTACCTGTGTAGGAAACATAGATGAAGTTCCATGCTCCTGGTTTTGGCCTGACCTAGCCCTGGCTGACTGGCATTTGAAGCGTGAGCCAACAGAAAGAAGATTCTCTCTCTCTCTCTGGCTCTCTCCCTTCCAAATAGGATGAAAATAAGTAATTTTTTTTTAAAGGTCTAGGTTTGTGTTTGGCCCTCTGACTTCAATTCTGGCAGTGAGTGGTGAAGGAAGGTGGATGTCTCGGTTCCCCACTCAGCTTATAGGGGACAAGTGAGTTGTAGATTTTCCATGGTGTTTGGCTGTAGTAGGGCATTTTTTAATCTAAAGATTTTCTCTTGGCTAGGCTGCCTCTTTCTTCACCATTTAGATAGAATGGGCTTTTTTGTTTGGGTCCATTGTTTTTCTGAGCTGTAAGATTCTCCAACACTCTAAGGCAATAAGGAAACCTAGGGAATTCACCAAGTTGTTCCTGGGGTCTCAGGTTTCTTACACAATCTGCCTTCTCTCCACCTTCCAGACTTTATAGTCCAGCAAGATAGGGATATCTCAGTTAGTCCCATAGTTTGCTTAGTGCCCTGAGGCTTGTGATACCACAGGGCTGTGTGTCCTGGTGCATTTTAGAAGCAGGTAGAAAATGATCTGCTGTGAATAAGGAGATGAAAAAGTGGAGCCCGTATGATGCCCTAACGCAAATGTTCTTAGGTAGCTTTAGTGCCTATATATATTTATATAGGCATTCAGGATATGATGTGAGTCACCTTACAATTACTCTATCTCCAAACCCTTGGAAAGCCATCCTGTATACTAGAGAGACATTATCACAGTTACAAGATTGCTGTCTCAGAGAGTATTTGAAATTATTCTGTGGATGAATTTCAATTTCCTTCTTTAAATTTTATTTTGTGGGTATGTTTGTGAACACAAATGTTTGAAGAATGATTTATGCATACGCTAGAATTTATACTTAAATATGACATACAGCCATTTTTAATTGTGGTCATCTTGTCACTTCTTTAATAGCTGGGGTATAGGACAAAAGGGTGGTGATCACCGGTTTAAGTGGGCAGAAGGGACATTGGTCACTATACAAGAACCACTGGCCACAATGTCGTTTGTCCCTGGAATAAAAACCAATAGAGCCTCAGGGTTAGTGAAGGAGAGATTTAAGATTTGTGGTGTGCTTATGAGCTTTAAATAAGAGCAAACAGAGATACAGGTTAACTCAGGCCCTTAAAACAGAATCAAAAGAGAAAAAATAGGAAGAGTAGCTATGGCCTCCCCGCTCCCTGCAGGGTCCCTGGGGAGGACAGACTGACGCAGTAAAGGAGGGCTTTAATCTGTGGCCAGGGCCTTCTTCAGGTTTCCAATATTATGCGGTCAGTGCTGAACAATCCTCTGCAGCATCTGCTCCTAACTCCTCTTGCCCAGTGTGATAACCTGTCTTGGGTTTGCTTATCTCCCAGGTCAGTTATTTTCGGTCAGTCCATTTGTTGTCTTCTTTTCCCTGTCTGGCCCTTAAATATTCTACACCTGAGAATACAAGAGCTCTGTTTTAATAACTATTTTTAATACACTTGACTTTTTAAGGCAACTTTAGATTCACAGAAAAATCGAGAAGATAGTACAGAGAGATCCTGTATACCTCTAACCTCATTTCCCCTATTATTAACATCTTAAATTAGTATGGCACACTTGTTACACTTAATGAATCCACATTAGGGCATTATTATAAAGTCCATCATTTATTCCTATTTCCTTAGCTTCTCCCAGTGTCGTTTTCCTGCTACAGGATGCTATTGAAGATACAACATTGTGTTCACCAGTTATCCTATTTCCTCAGGCTTCTCTAGGTTGGGGTAGATTTTCAAATTTTTGCTCAGAACCCTGATAGATGATCCACTACTGAAATTTGTCTTTTCCTTTCTTTTTTTCTTTTTTGATTGATGGGCAGAGTGACAGTGAGAAGGCATTCTCTGCTGGCTCACTCTCCAAATGTTTGTAATGGCCAGGGCAGGGTCAGGGCTGAAACCATAAACCAGGAACTCAATCAAGTACTCAAGTGCTCCCACACGAGTGGGAGGAACCCAACCACCAAAGGCATTGCCTGCTGCCTCCCAGGGTCTGCAGTGGCTGGAAGCCGGAACCAGGCTTTGAACCTAAGCACTCTGAAATGCAATGCAGGCATCTGAATCAGCATCTTAACAAGTAGGCCAAATGCCTGTCCCTATAACTTGTCTTTTTTTTTTAATGATAAGAGCTGAGTTATAAATTACTAGAAACAAGACCATATTAGTAAGGTACCACCTCTCTCTCTCTCTCTCTCTCTCTCCATATATATATATATATATATATATATATATATATATATATATACATGTAGTCATATCCACAAAAAGGAAGTAAAAAATCTGGATTCGAGGCTGGGGAGAGAGCCTCAAATATATATATATATATATATATATATATATATATATACACACACACACACGCATATATATATATATATATATATACACACACATATATATAACCTAATTTATGACTGTTGATGCTGAGCTTGATCGCCTGGCTGATGTGGTGTTTGTTAGAATTCTCCAATATAAAATTACTCCACCTGTCCACTGCCTTGTCCTTATTACACTTTTTGGAAGAAAGTCTCTATGGACAGCACACTTAAGAAGTGAGGATTTATGGTTCCTCTCCTTGAGGGTGGGGCATCTACATCAATTAGTTGGAATTCTTCTGTAAAGGGAGTATGTCCCTTCTCCATTTAATAAATCTTCAATTGTTTACTTAAAATAAGAGGGACTCATGGATATTTTATTCTTGGATGCTACTTCCCTTATTTCATTACTCAAATTGCTCCACATTTTGGTCTACTGGGAGTTTTTTCACTTGGCACCTGTGCTGCTTAATATGTCTGAATTGTGTGTTTTCCTTATTTATTTTTGTTTTTGGCACTTACTTATTTTCTGCCATCACAAGATAGTCCATGCTCATCCTGTTTATTTCTTGCCCCATCCCAGAATCAGCTATTTCTCAAGGTACTTTACTCATTTTATAGGAAACAATATTAGAAGTCAAGATCTGGGTACAAGTTGAGCTTGTTCCTGAGGTGTTGTTTCTTTTATATCTTCTTAGCTGACAGAGCAAAGAAATATGTATGTATGCAGCCAAGGATTCATTTTAATGTTATTCTCATTCTGAAG